>CM073580.1:116722563-119342367 GCA_037074715.1 Magnolia kwangsiensis
GTTACGCGCCATCCAGACCCTCCAAATTATGATGCAGATTCTGAATGGACCATAGGTTGGGAATCAAATCTGTCTCACAATCCTAACCATCCATTTTGTGGCTATCAAATGGATGTTTATATCATCCGATCAATGTGATATTCGAGTTATGCTCCATCCACAAGTGGGCGAGAGATTTAAACGGTCCGGATCGTGTAAAACTATACCGTCTTGGCGGTAGATGAGTGAGCAAACTCAGCCGTCCATGCAATCACATAAAAACGACAAAACCAAAGAAAGACGGAAACGAAACAGCTGTCGTCATTTATGTAACCGTCCAAGCAAGTCTCATTTTTTTCAATGTATAACTGTCCAAGCGCTTTTCGTGATATCTGATCTGAGCCGTTGATTACGAAGGTAGATTTCATCATATCCGGTGGTTTGTTAGACTTGTTAAAAGAAAGAGACAGCCAGCATATCAGAAAATTCGACACTTGGCACTTGCAATTTTTGTAAGATTGTCCCATTCTCATATGCACAACATACTAAGGTCCAGTCTGTACAAATGGGGTCCACTGTTCAAAGATCCAAACCATTGGTATCTATTGGGTGGTTGTGGATGGACCATGCCCTGGAAATCTCCTTAATGGGACAATCCTAACCTTTCAATCTGTGACCTGCAATTTGACGGTCATGAAGAGATACACCAGCTGTCCACAGTCAAGTGGGGTTGAAAAAAAATAAAAATAAAAAAAATAAAAAATCCAAGCTTGCATTTAAAAGAGTTGGGTGTATTAAAAATAAATAAAATCGTGGTCAGATATTTCATATGGGAGAGTGATCAGCTCAAGAAAACAGTAGTATGGACCACTGACGATGGGCCCACTTTTTTTTTTAACAGCTTGTATTTAAAAGAGGTAGGTGTAGCTTTCTAACATTGAACTAACAGAGACATAAATGCCCGCTCAAACAGATAAGAACGCAGGAAGAAAAGAGCATATTTTAAAGAAGGCCACCTGCCCATGAACCCACAAAAGGAACCAACGGCTCTTATAGAAAATGACGAAAGTGCCTCATGTCACTCACTCGTGGGAATGACCACACGTGTGGAGTTCGGAGGTGAAAATTTCTCAGGTGGCAATAGATCGAGTTCCGGCCAGGTCGAGGTCAGATGTGAGCCTTTCTTTGATGCTTGGACCCTTGACCAGGTGTCTAAACTTCTCAGAGTGTACCATCCGAGCAAAAGTAAGGATCCCTATCATATGAGTCTAACCTTTGATGTGGACTGTTCGTTATGTTATGCATAACTTAGTCCCATCTTCAATGTGAACTGTCCAATTGGGGCATGCCTCTAGTGTGGGCCGTCCACTTTGTGAGACCAATGTTTGATGTGGACTATTTAGAGTTAGGCAATCCTGACTCAATCTGGTGGATCCGACCCGATCTGATCCGACGGCTTGGATCGGTGCAGATTGAGTAGGTCAAGCCAGATTCAAAAAATTTTTGTGTCAATTATGGATCCATGCCTACCCGGACCAATCCGATCCAGAATCCGATTTGTTTGGATCTAATTCGGTCCGATCCAGCTCAATCCGGATGTATATGTTTCATTCATTCCGTTCATCCATTTTTAAAGTTCATGTCATGGCTTTGTAAAATGAGAGGAATATAAATCTCAGGTGGACCACACCACATGAAAACAATAACGGTTGGATATCCACCATTAAAATCCTCCTAAGGCCTACTATTTCATACAGATTATGAAATAAACTGTTTATTTGATATCCAATCAGTTAACTAGTTCATACAGTCCTATGAAGAAAAAAAACAAAGATCAGCTTGATCCAAAACTTTTATGGCCCACAAAATATTTTTAATGGTCAACTCTCATTCAATACTGTTTCCTGTAATGTGGTCTACTTGAGATTTGGATATACCTCATTTTTTGATTCATATCGTAAAATGATCTGTAAAAATAGATGGACGGCATGGATGAAACAAATACATCATGGTGGGGCCCACATAGTGCCGACCATGTCTCCACATACCTCCATCTGCCATATGTACTTGTCGTGCGAAGATGAGCACTGACGCTCCTCGAGCACTGAGTTGTATGAACGGTTCAAAGGATATCAAAGTTACATGGCCTTACAGTGATGTATTTATTATATTTACACTGTTCATATATTTTTAGAGAACATTATAGAGCATCATCCAAAAAATGAATAATATCCAAAAATCATTTAGACCACACTACAAATAGCAGCATAGAATGATTTTCACTGTTAAACAATTCGTGTGGTCCACATGATAGTTAGATCTGTCTTATTTTTCATCTCAAGCCTTAAGACGAGCTCACCAAATGGATAGATGGTTTGAATATAACACATACCCCATGTTGAGACCCACAAAACAGTCACAGACATTGCATGAAAAGAACGTCAACACAGCCTTGCACTTTCTTTCAGTGATACGTTTCGGTGAAAGCGTGGATACAATTTTTGCAGTCATGTGGAGCCCACCTTGGTATATATGTTTCATCTAAGCTGTTCATCCATTTGGACATATCATTTCAAGGCTTGAGCACAAAAATATAGTATATTGAAGGCTGAAGTGGATCATACCACATAAAATAGTTGGATTAAATTTAAACGATCTGAATCGTACCTAAGCCGATCTGACTCAGTTTCTCTGACTGAGTCGAAATTAGTTTGGGTCAAGCCAATCCTGAATTAGATCGGTCCAAGTCAGGTGACCCAGACTTGGTCCTGGATTGGATCAAGTTCGGGTCAGATCAGAGAGATTTCGGATTGGCTCGAATTAGGCCCAATCCGTTCCGATCCAGACCAATGCCCAGCTCTAAGACTATCCATCACGCAAAGCCCACCTTAAATGTGGGTCGTTCATCATGCGGGCCCACCTTTAATGTAAATTGTCCATCAATAGGGCCCAACTTCAAAATAGGTCGCCCATCAAGGGAGGCTCACCTCGGATGTGGTTCGTTCATTATTAAGGGCTGACCTTCTATGTGAATTGTCCTCATGTTGGGCCCACCTTGATATGGGTCATCAATTATATAAGCCCACCTTTAATATCCATCACCCATTATGTGTAGCACACCTTTGATGTGGACCATCCATCATGTATGCCACACATTAGATGTTAATAGTTGATCATGCCAGGACCATCTTCGATTGGGACATTGATCATCAAGGATAACCTTTCACATGGATTGTCCATTGTGGGGGGCCCACTTTTAATGTTATTGCCATCATGTGGGGTCACCCTCCACATCCACCACCCCTCATGTGGAACCCACCTTTGATATGTACCTTCCATCATGTGGGCCCCATGTTTAATGTGGGTCATCCATCATGTGGAGCCCACTTTGGATGTATGCCACTCATCATTAGGGGCCTACTTTTGATGTGGACAATCTATTATGTATGCTTACCTTGATGTGGGTCATTTATAATGTGGGGCCCACCTTTGATGTTAGTCATCCATCGTGTCGCCCCACCTTTAATGTGGACTGCAGATCATGTGGGGCCTCCTTTAAGATAGACCATCCATCACATAGAGAGAGGTAGAAAAGTTAAAAGTTGAAAAGTAAGAAAAAAATATAAGAATAAGTAACTTTCACCATGTAAATTACTTTTATAATAGTGCTTATTAACTTAACATAAGTTTAAAAAAGTTATTTATTGGGTGTCATTTGGGGCCTTCTTTGAGATAGACCATCTTCCGTACAGAGAGAAGTAGAAAAGTTAAAAGCTAAAAAATAAGAAAAAAAAAAAAAAGGATAAGTAACTTTCACCACATAAGTTACATTTATAATAGTTCTTATTAACTTAACATAAGTTAAAAAAGTTATTGACTGCGTGTCATCCAAATGGCCCTCTTGCATGAGTTTAAAACGTTTTAACTTATTGGATGGTATCCAAAGGGGCCCTTAGTGAATGCAGATTGCATGTGTACATCTGTGAATGTGTCTATACCTACGCATCATGTAGAGCCATTGATACTTATCATGAATTAGTTCACTTCAGGTTTTGAGATGGGCCTTATGACGTCATCTGGCCCAGACCATGGATAAGCTATATTGTGGGTTAGTTGGTAGGGTCCAAACCAACCCCAGCCCATTTACCAAAAAAGCCATACTTTTATCCAGAGCTCAACCCACTACCTATTTAGCTTAACCCAAACCCTCCTAGTAGAAGCCAGAAACCCACTTGACCTGCAGGCCGACTCAACTCATTGCCACCCATGGTGCAATTTCCAAAAGGCAGGGCTGGTGAAAGATCGTAAATTGGCTAGGGTTAGACTTAGACCGGCCTAACTCCATCCCTGGCTCTTGCCTTGTCTCTAAAAATCGTTCATCCATGATAAGTCCTATCAAACAAACCGTTGGATCATTCAAACATGACCCTAAATTGTAGGGCTCAAAAGTGTCACCCTCTTGATGATTGTGGGCCTACCCTAACCAGACACCAAGCCTCAACTTCAAGCTTAGGTCCAACCCTCAGGCCAGTTTATGAGACCAGGCCCTCACTCTACAGGACCGGCTGGGCCACCGGGCATATTGCCACGCAGCTAAAAATAGACTAATATGACTATTAGTGGACCATATGGTACATAAACGGTCAGCGATTTGTTGCACATATTCTTCGTTTCTACACGCGAACTGCTAGTGCATTACAGGGAGTGTGTTTGGTTTTCTTAATTAAGTGAGCCACCAGATTTTTTTTAATTTTTTTATTTATTAACGGTTAGGATTAGCCGACATGTCATTACTGACATGACTCCTGGATTAGTTTAGCACCATTTAGAAAATGAACGTGACTTTCCAACCATACACTGAGATGGACTGCTCAAATCACTCATCCAATTAATGGAGCATGAATGGGGGTGGAGTCGGGCTGGTTGGGTGGGGTGGGGTGGGTTGGGTTGGGTTGAGGGTCAACCCAATTACAGCCTGACCTTAAGAGGACCAATCCAGCAACCCAACCCAATTACAGCCTGACCTTAAAGAGGGACATGATGAGGTTGATCACTATCTTCTTGGGAATATCTACTCCAAATCCACGTAGCTCTCTAGACTCTTCACAAAACTTCCCCTAATCCATGACGGATAAAAATAGAAATAATTTTTAATATATTTAAATTTTGATTGATGATTAAAAAATAATAATAATAAAATTTTATAACCCTTTAATTTAGAAATGTTTTCTAATGAATTTCATTGTAAAAATTATAACCCTTCACAAGGCTTCCGCAAATCCACTGATACTCTTTATAAGTATTACATGTATCTCAAACCCAAGCCTTTAGATTCTCTACTAACACTATTACTCGATGTGGCATCAATTCAAAGGACCCAAACTTATAATATTAACTACGTAGAAAATATAATAGCACAAAATTCCAATCACATTGAAACTAATTGTATGCACGTTATATGCATGTGACTCCAACTAAAGGACCTGGCGAAGTCCTACTAATTATAAGAACATGACGTGCATTTAACTCGAACTAAAGGACTTGGGAATGTCCTACTTACGATAAACCCCAGCTGAAATATCCCACCATTTGACAAGAGCTGCAATGGAATAGGGCCATCAATGGATCTTGTTTAAGCCGGTCCTAAAGTACTTGAACCTAGCCAAACTCGATTCTGGTCTCGTTGCTTGATGTTTTATTTAAACCAATCTGATTTAAATGATTTTAAACTCATAAGTATACGAATCGGATATAGATACGATACGCATTACAAGATCGTTCCCACGAGGACCGGTTGTCACAATTCAAAATTTACGATTCTTCTTAACTAACTCAACAAATAATTTTGCTAACAATTAAGTAAAATAACAAATATTTATGAAAAATAACTGAAAACAATGAAGAAAATTCAATCAAGGAATACTAGGACTTTTGAATCCACTCATAATTATCATAACCCTTGTTTTACCTGTTGATGATGAGATTTTCCTCCTCAGATCAGAGGAGAGATGGAGAAACTGATGAAAAATCGGAGTAATTCACCGCGTTGCTCGACCGGTCGTGGGAGGCGCTCAATCGGTTATAGGTTCGAGCCCTAGCACGACTCAAAGTCTAGCGAGTTTGTGCCGTTTTTTCTCTGAGGTCTACGATTGGTCGAAGGAGAGCTACGACCAATCGTAGGTGGTCTAGGACCAGTCGTAGGAGAGCTACGACTAGTCGAAGCTACGCAGATTCGTTTCGCGATTTTGTGCGATTTTGTAGATCTGAGTCCTTTCGCAACTGGGATGCAGGAAAGAGTTTTCTAAAACTATAAAAAGGAGTCTCTAGGATTTTTCTAGGGCATGAGAAAAATACAAGAGAGTTATCAAGGGTGAGAGAGAAAAAAAAAAGAGAGAGATGAAGCTTATGGAAGGGAGCCGTCGTCTCAGCGCTTCTACGTCCTCGAGATCGGTGAGATCCCTCTGTTTTTTTAATTCTCTTATTGTTTATCCGCTCCTGTGTGAGTGATGAAGGTTGTAACGTTCTACTTCATAGTGGATTGTTGATCTGGACGAGGTCCTGTGATTTTTACCTCTCTGAGGGTTTTTCACGTAAAAATCTCTTATGTGGTGTGTGATTGTTGCTTTGATTTATTTCATTGCATTGTTATTCCATAATTTTGATTTGTTCTAGAGGGCTAGATCCTAAGGTTTTGTGCAAGGCCCCCAACAAAGTGGTATCAGAGCGCTAAGTTCATTGAACGGGTAGGATCGGTTTAGAATTATAGAAGGTGGCTCATCAAGGATGTTAGCCTCAATGGTTCTAACTGGACCATATGGAAGGCTAAGATGGAGAACTTACTTTATTGCAAGGATCTATATTTTCCAATTTTAGGCATATCAGCAAAATTCAAGGATATGTCTGATGATGATTGGAAGAAGTTGGACCAGAAGGCGGTGAGGTTTATTAGACAATGACTGGATGATTCTGTATTTCACCATGTGTATACGAAAACCTTAGCTGCTATCTTATGGCTGAAACTACAAGGGTTGTATGAAAGGAAGACAGCCGGTAATAAAAAATTTCTGATAAGGCGACTTGTGAATCTTAAGTTCAAAGATGGTAGTTATATGACCGAGCACATGAATGAGGTCAGCAATATAGTGAACCAACTCTCTTCTATAAAGATGGTCATGGATGATGAATTGCAGGCTTTACTATTGCTTAGTTCGTTACTTGACAGTTGGGAGACATTGGTGGTGTCTCTAAGTAACTCCGTGCCAGACGGAAAGATATTCATGGAACAGGTTACTAACTGTCTCTTCAATGAAGAGACAAGGAGGAAGTCTCAGGGGTCTACTCAGCAAGAGGCATTTATGACACGGGAATAGGGGAGTGGAAAGAACAGGAAGGGCGAGAAGGCCCGAGATAAATCAAGAGGCAAGTTGAGTAATAGAAAAGATGTTGAATGCTGAAATTGTGGCAAGAAGGTCCACTATAAGCATGAATGTCGTAAGGCTAAAAACGACAAGAAAAGAAAATGAAAGGAGAAGGAAGATGAATCTGATTCTACTGTGGTCACTTCAAATGGCGACATTGTTATTATTCTTTCAGTAGATCACGATGTATATCTCATGGCTACGAGTCAGGACACCGACTGGGTGATTGACTCAGGAGCTTCTTTTCATGCGACTCCACGCAGGAATTTCTTCACAAGCTACAAGTCAGGTGACTATGGGACCGTGAAGATGGAAAATTCTGGCGTATCGAAGATTGTAGGGATTGGTGATATTTGTGTGAAGACCGATGTGGACTGCACGTTGGTTCTCAGGAATATGAGGCATATCCTAAACCTTCGCCTCAACTTGATGTCGACGGGAAGGTTGGATGATGATGGCTATAAAAGCCGGTTTGCTGGTGGCCACTGGAAGCTCATCAAGGGTTCATTGATCGCAGCCAGAGGCAAAAAGTATTACACCCTGTACAAGGCAAGTGTCAGTGTATGCAAGGGTAGGTTGAACGCGGCGAAAGATTCAGCTATTGACATGTGACACAGGCGTCTAGGCCACATGAGTGAAAAGGGGCTTCAACTACTAGCGAGGAAGCAGCTCTTTCCAGACGTGACAGGTATACCTCTCAAAATCTGTCTTGATTGTTTATCAGGAAAACAACATAGAGTTTCATTTGTTAAAACCGCTTCTCATGTTAATAAAGTGCATGCATTAGATTTGATTTATTCTGATGTGTGTGGTCCTATGAGGACAAAAACCTTGAGTGGGGCGTTGTATTTTGTTACTTTTAAAGATGATGTATCTAGGAGGGTTTGGGCTTATGCTTTGAAATCTAAGGACGAGGTCTTTGGTATGTTTAAGTTGTTTCATGCTATGGTCGAGAGAGAGACAGGTAGATCATTGAAGTGCATCCGCACTGATAATGGTGGTGAATACATTGGCGACTTTCATGAGTACTACAAGTCCCTGGGTATACGGCTTGAACAGACGGTTCCTAAGACCCCCCAGCATAATGGTGTAGTTAAACGAATGAATCGCACCATTGTTGAGAGAATCAGATGCATGATATCTCATGCAAAGTTGCCCAAGACGTTCTGGGGAAAAGTAATGCACACGGCGGTATATCTGATAAACAGGTCTTCATCAACCCCATTGAATGGAGAAGTAGCTGAGAAGGTGAGGACTGGACAAGATCCATCGTACAGTCAACTCTGGGTGTTTGGATGCAGGGCATCCGTTCACGTACCAAAGAACGAGAGGTCCAAGCTCGACATGAAGATCAGGCAGTGTGTGTTCTTGGGGTACGATGATGAAAAGTTTAGGTACAGATTGTGGGATCCAATCTAGAAGAAGCTCGTCAGGAACAGAGATGTAGTTTTCTTTGAAGATCAGTGTATTGAAAATATTGGTAAGCCAGAGAAGAATCAGCCTAGTTCAGGTGAGCTAGAGGACATGGATCCGGTTATTCTTCTCGTGGTGCCTGATGACGGGAGAGTACAACGACGTGCAGAGGATGAGGGGTTTCCTACAGAAGATGGACCGAGGGAGCAGCCCCCACTTGATCCACCTGTTGAGCCACATGTGAGGAGGTCATCTAGGGACAGACAGTCGTCCAAGAGGTACTTGCCGCATGAGTACATTATGCTGACTGATGGGGGAGAGCCAGAAGATTATTCTGAGGCCCTAGCCGATAAGCATAAGGAGGAGTGGTTGAAAGCTATGCAAGAGGAGATGAAATCCTTGTATAAGAACCACACTTATGACATGATGAAACTGCCTAAGGGCAAGAAAGCTCTGAGCAACAAGTGAGTGTTCAGAAAGAAGGTTGAGCAGAAGAATTCACAGACGAGGTTCAAAGCTAGACTTGTGGTAAAAGGGTTCAGTCAGAGGAAAGGCATAGATTTCGAGAAAATATTCTCACCAGTGGTGAAGATGACATCCATACGGGTGTTGCTTGGGTTGGCGGCCAGCATGGATCTGGAGATAGAGCAATTAGACATTAAAACTGCTTTTCTCCATGGTGACCTGGAAAAAGAGATCTACATACACCAACCAGAAGGGTTCGAAGTCAAGGGTAATAAGCATATGGCGTGTAGGCTGAGGAAGAGATTGTATGGGCTGAAACAAGCTCCACGGCAATGGTACAAGAAGTTTGATTCATTCATGTTACAACATGGGTATGACAGAACGGAGTCGAACCACTGTGTGTTCACGTGCAAGTTCTCAAATAGTGATTTCATAGTTCTGCTCTTATACGTTGATGACATGCTCATCATGGGAAAAGATATCAAGAAGATCGACAAGCTGAAACAGGAGTTGGGAAGGTCATTTGCGATGAAAGACTTAGGCCCGGATAAACAGATCCTAAGAATGAAGATAACCCGTGACAGAAGAAGCAGAAAACTTTGGCTGTCATAAGAGCAGTATATTGAGAAAGTCCTAAAGCGATTCAATATGAATGCAGCGAAGCCGGTCAGTACTCCACTGGATGGTCACTTCAGATTGAGTGACAGGCAGTGTCCCAAGACGAAGGCAGAGGTGGAAGAGATGCAGAAGATACCCTACGCGTCAGCTGTAGGAAGTTTAATGTATGTTATGGTGTGTACACACCCAGACATAGCATATGCGGTAGGTGTTGTCAGCCGGTATCTTGCCAATCCTGGTAAAGAACATTGGGTAGCGGTGAAGTGGATACTGCGGTATCTAAGAGGCTCATCCAGGTTGAGCCTATGCTATGGTGATGGTAAACCTATGCTAGAGGGCTACACAAATGCAGATATGGCAGGCGATATAGACTCCAAGAATTCTACATTGGGGTTCATGTTTACGTTTGCAGGGGAAGCGATTTCTTGGCAAAGCAAGCTACAAAAGGTCGTAGCATTGTCGACGACAGATGCCGAGTACATTGCAGTCACAAAGGTATGTAAAGAGATACTTTGGATGAAGAGGTTCCTACACGAACTTAGCCTGAAGCAGGAGGAGCACGTGGTCTATTGCGATAGTCAGAGTACTATACACTTGAGCAAGAATCCAAGTCAACATTCCAAGTCGAAGCACATAGAGATTCGGTATCACTGGATCAGGGATACTTTGAAACAGAAGGTGTTACAGCTTGAGAAAGTCCACACGGATGATAATGGGTCAGACATGATGATCAAGGCTTTGCTCAAGGGTAAGTTTGAGGTTTGCAAAAATCAGGCTAGCTTAAAGAAAGTAAATTCCTCCTGAGTCGGAAAGGGGGAGATTTGATGGGATTTTTCTCCTTAAATCAGAGGAGAGATGGAGCAACTGGTAAAAAATTAGAGTAATTCACCGTGTTGCTTGACCGGTCGAAAGAGGTCTTCGACCGATCGTGGGAGGCGATCGACCAGTCGTAGGTTCGAGCCCTAGCACGACTCAAAGTCCAACGAGTTTGTGCTGTTTTTTTTGTTTGTGCTGTTTTTTCTTCGAGGTCTACGACTAGTCGAAGGAGAGCTACGATCAATCATAGGTAGTCTACGACCAGTCGTAGGAGAGCTACAACTAGTCGAAGCTACGTAGATTCGTTTCGTAATTTTGCACAATTTTGCGGATCTGAGTCCTTTCGCAACTGGGGTGCAGAAAGGAGTTTCCTAAAACTATAAAAAGGGGTCTCTAGAGTTTTTTAGGGCATGAGAAAAACACAAGAGGATTATCAAGGGTGAGAGAGAGAGAAAAAGGAGAGAGAGAAAGCTTATAGAAGGGAGCCATCGTCTCAACGCTTTTATGTCCTTGTGATCGGTGAGATCCCTCTGTTTTCTTTTATTCTCTTATTGTTTATCCGCTTCTGCGTGAGTGACGAAGGTTGTAACGTTATACTTCATAGTGGATTGTTGATCTGAACGAGGTCCCGTAGTTTTTACCTCTTTGAGGGTTTTTCACATAAAAATCTCTTGTGTGGTGTGTGATTATTGCTTTGATTTATTTCATTGCATTGTTATTCCATAATTCTGGTTTGTTCTGGAGGGCTAGATCCCAAAATTTTGTGCAAGGCCCCCAACAATTGATTCACCCTAATTTAAATTGATATAAATTTAATAAATAAAGCACACTCTACGTTCATGGTTGGGCACATAAAATGTATAATCCCTTAAACTATAAGGATCACATCTTTCCATCCATAGTCAGGCATGAAAAGATGTAGATTCCTATTTCTTTCTCTATAGGAAACCTGTTCATGGTCAGACACAAGCACCGAGAATAAGATTCCAAACAACATCCGAATCTGGACTTTGGTTAAGCTCATAGAATGGAGAAGTATAGAAATTTCAGTTAAGCATACTAGAGAAAGAAACAAATCAATCAAATCAAAATGAACTCAACAATAAACAAGAGTCATTCAAATTAGGGGCTTCATCTCAGCCCTAGTTAAGAAGTTTAGCAATCCATGGGATTAATTAGAAAGAAGGAAAAATAAGATTGAGAAAAGAAAAAAAAACATATGGATCTCCCTTCTCTCTCTCTCTCTCTCTCTCTCTCTCTCTCTCTCTCTCTCTCTCTCTTTCCTCTTTCTTCTCTTTCTTCTCTCTCTTTCTCTCCTTGGCACTTTATCTACTTGGGTCTGGCTCTGGCCTCCTTGCTGCCCCCTCTTTCAAGCTCTCGAAGCTCCTTTTATAGCTGCTGAAGCTGGTGGAGAGGTGAAGTCGGTGGAGGAGTTGGCGGTTTCGAAGCATCAGCTGCGCGTAACGACTTTTCACAGTATAATTGGGGGCCTCAAAACTCCCTTGTTCCTTTCACTTTGTCCGTAAAATCAACTTCCCTTGGGGTATTTTTGGACGAGCTACACGATGGACGGATTAGATCTTGCGTCCGATCAACAATAATGGCCCACTCGATTCCGCAACTTTTGGTTCTCTCGGACTGCGAAACAGTCTCCGCTTCTTACGTTGGCTGTCGGTGGGGTCCACTCATTTAGGTTTCTGATAAATCCACTCAGTCCATTAGATGCGCCTCAAATTTCTGATAAGGAACGGACGGTTTTGGATTAGATTTGGTGTAGTACACGGAAGAAATTATGCTAAAATCGATTTGAACGTTGCAGGGCAGCCTGTTTGCAGCCTCTTTATCGCACACGTGTATATGCATGGGTGAATATTATTAGCATTTTTTTTGAAGTTTTCAAGCCCCTCTACAAGATGGACGAATTGGATCATTCGTACAGGGCCTGATGGTGACCCACTTCGTTCCGCAAAAACTGACAGCGAGGCCGCAGCGCGAAAACAGAAATTTTCATTTTCAATAGGTGACGCGGGTCAGCGCCTGCTGACCACCTGAGTCCGTCCGGTGCACGATGCGACAACGTGTACATGGTGTACACCCACCACAGCGTGGGGTCCACTATAATATTTATAAGAAAATTTCACTGTCCATTCATTTTTTCTCCCAATTTAAGGGGTAGATACCAAAGTTGAGGTACATATTGTTATCAGGTGGGTCCCACTTAATGAATTAAGGGGATGATCTAGTTGTTGGCTCACTTTCTGTAATATCTAATGTCTAAAATTTAATATGTACGGTTAATTTATGGTCCTTAGGTCATGTATGAATTTTTGAGTCGAATGGATGGCGGGAACCATGTGATCTTGCATTATAGACCATTTTCGGGCCTCTTTAACGTGAATGACTTGATTTTCTCAGATTTCTGACATGTGAATTCTTCAATCTTTGTCCCCTGGGGTCCATCCCTTGCTCTGGTGACTCCAGAGTATCAAATCCATGCTTTTAGTATTCTTTTTCAGTGCACGCTCGTAATTACTACCTGCAACAAAAACACAATTAAAATATGACATTAAACATTATCATGTACGTAAAATCAGGTAATCATTGGGGTCTGATATGCAATATTCGACTCTCATCACTGCTCTAGTTCTTGAAATCCAAACCCGGATCATGTAAAATTGGGGTTACCTGTTGGGTCTTTGAATGTAGGTTTTGAGAAGAATAAGAGCATTCACATGGTTGGGCCCACCTAATGGATTTGGACCTCATCAAATCAACTTTAAAGAGCCAAGCTCCACATTGATATGGAGCTTGTCATTATTCTGTGGGCATAGCCGAGCCATTCAAATGGCCTGAATTGAACTGCATACACGATTTTAGTTTAAATTAGTGAGTGGTCCAAATTATAAGTACAAAAAGAAAAAGAAAAAAAAAAAACAGATTATAACTATAATATTAATGCTACTCTAAATTTTGGCTGAGCCCCATCTACACAATTATATCAGTGGTTTGGATGGTGTGGATTTCCATGCATCTATGCCATGTTTATGGTTTAAGTGTCACTATCATTCCAAAGGAGTCTAACCTACACAAAAAGAAGCCTACTTCTCTCTAGAGAGGTTCATTGCACGAACTGCCTTAATTAATCCATTGATGGGTGGTTGAGCCGTCTGAGTATGTGTGAGAGTGAAACACATGACATCCTTGCATTAGTAAATTCATGATGTAGAATTTGATTGAGCCACATGCCGCTAACATATGTGGAGCTAGCCTAACATCTTTCAAACATGCTTTTGAATGGGATTCATCTGCTGCTTGTGGTCAAATGCAAATCCCACCTAACAATTTTTCAAACATGCTTTTGGATGGGTCGCCACTCAATCCCTGTCTGAGGAACTGTCCTTAGCATATTTACACTTTATTTTATTGATACAATCATGTAGAACTGTTGTATTAAATTAGATTATGAGAAAAACTTTGATATTGTGACAGAATATGATGGATGTTAAACAAGCACTTAGAAATTGAATATTATTGTTGCTGGAGAACAGATTTTTTGGCAATGGACCTGAATATTTTTATGCTCTTGTTGAACCCACTTCAATTAGGGCTTCTTTTTTCTTTTTTTTTTATAAATAAAAGGAGTAGGGAGGATTCTATATTCACACTTCTCTCTACTAAAAAAATTCAATCAATTTAAATTATACCTCATTTGGGAGCATGTGTTTGATACACATTTGCAACTGCCATCAAATCCATGTAAATTATGTATCACAGTTTGTAATTGAAATTCATTGGAATCAATGCAAATATGTTTGATAACCTATATTTGGAACAAGTTAGTAGAGAGAGAGAGGACTAAATGGGTTGCGTATCAATGGTAATCAAAATCCATATAAAATGAAACCATATAATGTTCTTCCAAATGCATTAGTTATCACTTATCACCGATTCTCACTGATTACACGCTCTCAAACAACCCCTAAAATTGTCCATATTTCAAGTTTAAGTTCATATGCATCATAAAAAGCAAACATTTTATTTGATTATTGGACAACCATATCAGCCAATATCTTTTGAACTACTAAAAATGAAAATTATCCAATGGTCCTATTTTACGAAACAAGTGTCCACTAATAATAGATTGGAAATTGTTTAATAGTGATTATGTCATTGCAATAGTAGTTTCCACCATTTAGCTCCTCTAATTTGAGTTAATTTCTTCCACGTAGACAATTCCTGGCCGCTTGTGTATCATGTGTCATACTCTGCTAGAATATATATATATATATATATATATATATATATATATATATATATATATATAGGGAAAAGGTTCTATACGCTCGACCTTACCGTGGCATTCCGTTAGGTCGAGCGCTGTCAAATTGCTAGCCGTCGGATGGAGGCGGTTGCATCCAACGGCTGTTGTTTTAACGCCTAATGAAAGAGAGAAACCGGTGTAACTGGTTGCATTGCAGCCGAATATGTACACGGCCATGTAAATAGGGCTCTTTTACTCCTTTGAAGCCCTGGCCGTGCAACCTTCTCTCTCTCTCTCTCTCTCTCTCTCTCTCTCTCTCTCTCTCCCTGGATTTGGTCCAGCAGCCCTCTCTCCCTCAATCCCGACCACCAGCCACACCCCTGTTCAGCCGCCTCCACCTCTCTCTCTCTCTCTCTCTCTCTCTCTCTCTCTCCTTCTCTCCCTTAATCGGTACCACCAGCCGTGACCGCCTCCACCTCTCTCTCCCTTATTCCCTACCACCACGCTGTGTTGCCTCGAATTGAGCATTACAGGTAAGGCCCACTGTGCAGCCTCGGATTGAGCCTTACAGGTAAGGCCTCTATTTTTTAGTATTTTCTTTGTTTTTTTGTTTTGTTTTTATTATTATTATTATTATTTTTTTATTTTTTTTTTTCAGATTGAGATGCTCTGGATCAGGTTCTGGGTCTGGGCATGGATCAGACTCTGGCCTTGCCCATGACAAAACTATTTGTCTTGTGCCATATGAGTGCCTTGATTGGGTAATTCATTTAAAGTAGTCATGAACCTCTATCTGTAGACTTTTTCAATGGTGGAGAAGATGTCTGCTTATTGCTAGAAAGCCCTGGAATAGGCCTTTGATTGCTTCTAATTTAGAGCCCAGATTGCAGTATTCTGTCTGTTTTGAGTTAAATCCTTTTGAGAATGTTTTCGGATCCATCAATGAAACCTCACAGTAAATGCACCAACCAATGTGCAAGACATGGAGAACCATTCAACACAATTTCATCTGTTTTTTCTACAAATAACAAAAGAACATATAATTATAATGGAGTTATTTGATACTCCGGCTACATATGATGCTTGATATGAAGGCACTTAAAAATGCGTGTCTCTAGAATGTTGCGGAACCACCTTCTTTACTGACGGAGTTCGCCATTGGCGCAGATGCCGCATTCCAGCTTGTAAGGGGGTCTGATGACTTGTCGGCTGAGCGTCCCACTCAAGCCGGTTCTTCCAGTGGTGGAGTGTCCCTGATGACCCGTCCAGGGAGACCTAATCTTGGGATGGATAAATTGGAGGAGGAAGAGGGAGAAGATGAAATAATTATAGCCGAAGGGGTGGCTGTCCCAGATCCTGTAAATCAGACTGTAGAAGCCTCTGAATCCTCTTCCAAGAAAGAAGGAGTCGAAGACGATCCGAGCGGTCTTGTTGCCTCAATTTTAACTGAGTCTGACTTAAACCGAATCTGAGCTGGGTTCCATGTCCCAGACTCGGTCGTACTTCGTCTTCCTCGTCCAGAAGACTCGCCTGACCATCTCCCTGTTGGGATGGTTGCGATTTTTCAGGTCGCGATGCAATGTGGCTTGCGCTTGCCACTCCAACCCATTGCTCGCGATTTCTTGTCCCGGGTCAAAATCGCTCCCGGTCAAATTTTTCCAAATGGATGGAGGAATTTATTTGGGTGCGCTGTGCTATGGGTCGAGCTAGAGCAGCTCCCACTAACCGTTGATGAATTCCTCTATCTGTACCAAGTAAGACCAAACTCAAATTTTCCTGGCCTATACTTTCTGAGTGCATGGAGAGGTAAAGGCGGGTCTCTGATTACCGACCCACTCACTTCTAACAAATACTGGAAGAAGAGGTGGTTTTGGGCATGCGGACAATGGGAGTCGGCCGATTCGTGGTCGTACGAACCTCGAGTCTCTCGCTCGTTCCGGAAAGCAGGTGACTCGATGACTCAGTTTGATGACCTTTATTCTTCTTCATTGTCTTGTGTTGATCCTGACTTCATGATGCTTTTCAAATATCTTGAAGAAAAGAGGGAAGTTCAGGTCCGGTGCTCTAGATCGGATCAGAGAACTGAAGAAGTTAAGTGCAAGAGACCGATCTTGGAAACTGCTTCTACAACCCGAGCGTCTTCATCTCGCGGGTTTAGATTCATTTGTCTCAGGTAACTCTTCCCGCTCTATTTCATTCTCTTGATTTCCTGTATAACCCATCTTCATTCTTCTTTTTAGATTTTCCCGAGGCTCGCCCATATCTCAAGTCGGCTCCTGATAGTATGGCCGAGTCTCGCCCGTCCCTGAAGCCAATCTTTAAGGTCAAAGCCTCTCCGAGGTCGGCTCTCTTATCAGGGTCTCGGCTTTCGAAGCAAAAGAAGACCGCTACAAAGGCAAAGGAGCCAGTTGCCCCGTCTGCTCCTATTCCTACTGCCTCACAAGTAGTCGTGCTTTCCGACCTTAATGAAAGGGTGGAAGAAGTGGAGCCGAGCCTTCCGGTCTCTCAGTCGGCTTCCGAGTCAGGACCCGTGGTAGAAGAGGTCCCAAGGTGGAGAGAGATACCGAGCGGTGAGTCCTCGAGAGGGGAGATGACTCAACAGGAGTTGTCTTCCTTCTCCAAGGTCATCTCGGGGATGATCCCTTGGGCACTTGCTCACGGGAGCGAGAGAGATTTCACCAACTTCTACAATGCCCTGACCCTGCAAACTCTCGAGCGTATGGCGAGGCTACTTTTTGAGGTAAAATTTCTTTCTTTTCTCTTCTTTGTTACTTCCGACTGAATCCTTGTTTATTACTTACCGTCTTCCGTTCGCAGTTGGCCCCCTGCGTCGTTAAGGCCTGTTCAGAGCTGTCCGCTGCTCAAAAGCTCGCGGCCAAGGCAGAGACATCGAAGAGAATTGCGGCCGAGGCAGAGGGTCGCAGAGAGATCGCCGAGGGTCGCATCGTCATTATGACTGGCGATCTGTAAATCGCCAGGAAGGCGGCCGAGGATGTCCGGATGGTTCTTGAAGGAGCCAAAGCTGATAATGCTCATTTGACCACACTTTTAAAGGAGGCCGAGGAAAAGCATCAACACCTTCTTCAAGTTCACAGCGCTTGCGAGAGCACTCTCGGTCGGGCTAGGGCCGACGCTGCAGAGGAGGCCCGCTGAGCCAAGGAAGCACACGACCGGGCCATAGACACGTTCCTTTAGTCCTCGAAATTTGAGAAAGAAGGGGACCGCCTTTATCAAGGTGGTTACAGGGCCTGTATTTTGGAAATGAAGACTGCCTTTCCTGACCTCGACCTTTCTTCTTTTAAAGCTGATAGTCCTGAGGATGAGGTTGCTGGCATTGATGTTTCTGACGGAGAAGCTCCTGTCGCGGATGCTACTGCCCACGAGGCTGGTCCTTCTGGCTCAGTCTAGGGGGTGATCCCGACCGAGAGTGGCCGTTCACTCTGCCAGAAGTTGTGTCATCCCTCTTTCTTGTAATTTTACCAAAGGCTGTAATCCGACGCTAAACACTTAGAAAAAATGAAACTTTTAGTTTTATTGAATTGACTTCAATTACATCTCTCTTCCATTATTTTTTAGCATTTTTTATTCTGCCTTACGGGTAATAGATCTTGAGATGTTCAGCATTCCAATGGTGAGGCAACAGTTGCCTATTTAGGTCTTTCAGATGATACGTTCCTGGGCGGATGGTGCTCGAGACGACATAGAGACCTTCCCAATTGGGCCCCAATGTGCCCGTCCCAACTTCCTTTGTATTTGGGAATGTCTTTCGGAGGACCATATCCCCGACTCGGAATCGTCTGATTTTGACTCGGCTGTTATAAAACCGGGACACTTGTCTCTGTCGAGCCATCATTCATATTCGAGCTTTTTCTCTTCTCTCTTCCAACAAATCGAGCCCGAGTGACAGGAGTTCATCATTCTCCTATTCACTGAATGTATTGACTCGGGTTGAGCTAATACCAATCTCAACTGGGGCAACCGCTTTCGAACCATAACAAAGGGAGAAGGGAGTTTCTCCCGTGGCAATCCGAGCTGTAGTTCGATAGGCCCACAATATATTTGGAAGTTCCTCGGCCCATGCTCCCTTTGTCTCATCGAGCTTCGTTTGGAGATGCCACTTTATAATTTTGTTAACGGCCTCGACCTGTCCATTCGTCTGAGGATGATGAGGAGAGGTGTACACGTTTCGGATCCTGAGATTGCTGCACATCTCGCGGAATTATTTATTATCGAACTGCCTTTCGTTATCGGTAATTATAGTCCGAGGTATCCTGAACCGACAGACGATATTTCTCCAAATAAAGCCTGTGATTTTTTGCTCTGTAATCTTTGCTAATGGCTTGGCTTCGGCCCACTTCATGAAATAATCTACTGCAACCACAGCAAACTTGGTCTGAACCTTCCCCAGAGGGAAGGGTCCGATGATGTCGATCCCCTACTGTGCAAAGGGCCATGGTCCGGACATCGGAGTCAGTTCCTAGGGAGGTTTCCTCGGGATTACTGCAAATCGCTGACACTTGTCTCACCTTTGGACGAACCTCTTGGTATCATGTTGTATAGTCGGCCAATAATACCCTTGCCGTAATACTTTATTGGCGAGCGAACGTCCTCCTGAGTGGTTCCCACATATTCCTTCGTGTATCTCTCGTAAGACATATTCGGCTTCATGGGAATCCACATATCTTAGTAAGGAAACGTAAAACCCTTTCTTGTACAGTACCCCATTCAAGATGGTGTAACGCGACGCTCGAACCTTTAGCCGCTGTGCCTCGGTGTGATCTTCCGGTAGCTCTCCATCATTGAGATAACGGACGATTGGGTCGAACCAAGTAGGTTCCGAGTCGATAGGGAGTATAGCCGAGTCTGTCGGATGATTTATACTCGGTTTACCTACGTATTCGATTGGAGCCGACCGAGGTATGTCATCTTCTTCGGCTAAGGCGAGTTTTGCTAACAAGTCAGCTTTGGTATTATCGGTTCTGGGTATCCGAATCACTTCACATTTCTGAAATTTACTAATTAATTCTTTGGCCTTTTCCATGTATGCCTTCAGTTATTCTTTCTGAGTTTGATAGACACCAGAGATTTGGTTAATGACCAGCTGCGAGTCACTGAAAACATTGAGATGAGTTGCACCTAAACTTGCGGCGAGTCGAAGGCCGAGTAATAAGGCCTCATATTCTGCTGTATTGTTCGACGCTTGGAATTCAAGTCGTAAGGCATATTGCATACAGGTTTGATCAAGAGTTTCCAATACTACCTCGGCCCCGCTTGCCTTAGAGTTGGATGAGCCGTCGACAAATAACTTCCAAGGAACCGTGTCAGGTAATGGGCCGAGAGAAGAAGCTGCTGCCGCGGTAACCTCTTCAAAATCAGGCATTGTGTTATGTTTGGATGTCACTTCAACAAGGAAATCGACGACGGCTTGTCCTTTTATGACTGTCCTCGGCCTGTACTGTATGTCGAATTCGCTCAATTCGACAGCCCACTTTGTAAGTCGGCCGGAGGCCTCTGGCTTTTGAAGAATCTGGCGCAAAGGTAAGTCGGTCACAACGATGATGGTATGAGCTTGAAAGTACAGCCAGAGTCCGGAACAACACATCCGCCGATGATCCCGTATCCACTAGTATCCGGAACACTTTCCTATTCGCATTAGTGAGGGTTACTACGAGCGCATCATCATGAGGATGATGGATGCCTCGAGCGTCTTCCTCAGTGAATGAAATGTAATATTTCTCTTTTTTCTTTTCTTTGGAAGGCCGGGACAGTAGAAGAATCTCAGATTTTGGATGGTTATTGCTTCTGGCGTGGTTCTTTCATGTATTATTGGAATCTCCACCGCCTTAATGTCATCCGATAATCGTCCGGATCTCTTCCGTGAGCCGATCTTCGCTCGGTCCTGCTGGAGCACCAGGTCCTTCCAAATGTTCTCTGAGTCGGCCTTCTTTAATTAGCCGCTCGATTTCATCTTTCAAATGATAACAATCACTCGTGTTGTGACCATGGTCACGATGATAGTGGCAATACTTTTCTTATTCCGTCAGTTTGGGTTTCCTCGGAGTTTTCCGAGCCAGTTGACGAAGCCCTCATTTTTTATCTCCATCAACACCTGCTCCTGAGACTTGTTCAGAGGGGTGTATGTAGAAAATCTACTATCGGGTCGTTGGCCCAACCTGTCATCGTCTCGTACCCGATCATCTTTTCGCTTCTTCCCTCTGGCTGAGTCGGCTTCTTTCTTAGCAGACTCTTTAGTCGAGGGTTTTGCATTCTGGACCTTCTCGCGCAAGAGTCGGGTTTCTTTAGCGTCGGCATATTTGTCCGAGTGAGCCATAAATTCGCCCAAAGTCTCGGACAGATTCTTGTCCAGGGACGCCAAAAAGAGCTTATCTCTCACCCCTTGTATGAGAGCGTTAAGCACTGTCTCCTCCTAGTGTCTCCGAACCTGCAGAGATTTAAAGTTAAAATGCTTGATGTAATCTTTCAACAACTCTCCTTCCTTCTGAACTATGTTGTTCAGATGTGCGGACGGCTTTAGCTTCTTCTTTCCGCCAATAAAGTTGTTGAGAAATTCGTCACTGAGTTCAGCAAATGACTTAATTGACTTCGGTTTCAACTGTTTGAACCAAAGTCGGGCTACGTCAGTTAGTGTGAGAGAGAAGGCTCGACACATAACGTCATCCGAGGCATCATGCAGCTCCATGTAGGTTCTGAAGCATTCGATATGCTCTGTCGGATCGATTTTTTTGAAAAAGAGAGTTAGCTGAGGTACGCGGAACCTCTCCGGTAACCGTGCCTGCATTACTTCGTCCACAAATGGAGAAGCTTTTTTCTCGGATTTGGTCGGGTTTGTGTTTCGACTGTGCTTCATGTTTGCCATCTCTCTTTCTATCTTTTTCCGGACCTCATTTTTGAAGTCCTGTATATCAGCTTTTCAAGGTTCCTCACTTTTCGCCGTTTCTTCTACAGGAAGCCGACTTCGCCTCCTCTGATCTATTGTATGCCGCAAATCAGAGGGAGGTAAAACGACCGTTGCAGAACGAACCGGCGCTGGCTGACTCGGTCCTTGATGCTAACACGACCCTTGATGCTGACTCGGTCCTTGATGCGACTGCGGAGCAGCAAGCCGTGCTACTGATGGTGGCAGGAGAACCTACGCTGACTCGTGACGCTGCTGCATCTGCTGATTATACAGTTGCTCCAATATATATTTCATAACAGCCATCTCGAAACCCATCTCTTAGACTTCTCGATCTAACTGTGCGTTCCTTCGGTTCGGGTGACTGGTAGTCGGAGCAGATGTCACAGGCGGTGCCACCACAGGTATCGTTGGGGGAGCTCCCTGAGCTGTGCTGGCAGCTGCCTCCCCCATTTCATCTTGATCCGCCCTCCTAGTTCTTGTCATTCAATAGATCGTAGAAAAATGGCTTTTTGCTCGTTTCCCACAGACAGCCCCAAACTGTTGGTGTATTTTTATGGGGCGGCTCCCTGGGAAGGATCTTCTCCCACCTGCACACTCAACAATATAAAGGGGACCCTGGCTAAAGCCGGGGAACCTCCGATGCTTAAGTCAGTCTTCTGATCAATGGCAAAGGGTTTTCTGAGTTTTGTATTGCGTACCTTTCATTGTGAAGGAAATGGTTATTTATAAGACCGGATGAACCTTATCATATGAGGATTCCTCTCCTTCATATTTGGAGATTTGGTCCTCTTCACTGATTGCGCCCGATCCCGAGGATCTCGGGATCGGACATCCATATTCCTGAATTTTCGGAGCAGTATTTGCATTCACACCGCCTTCTCTTGTCTAGGCTCGGTCGTTACCGACTCCAGGAGAGTCTCGGCCGGCTCAAAAGCATAAGTTTTCTGCCTTCTTACGAACGGAATAGTTTCGGTGTTTATCCGTCATCCTTCCTTACTCTGTGGCCGACAGAACCAACTCATTCGGTCGGTTTTATTCTATCGGTCGAGTGGCTTACAACATACTCGGCCTTTTGTGGGCTTACGCAGACGTAGTTAACTCTTCGACCGAGTAACTTTAATCATCTTATGCTTATGCCTCTTAGCCTTTCTATTATTCCCTCGGATCCGATCGTTGTCTCGGACTCTTCAGGCAGCTCCAATTGGGCCGACCTACTCCAAATCCGAGTCTCCGGACTTGACATATTTTTTCCCAACAGGTATCATGATTTGAACCCTCCATGTTCTCTTTACTACCATAAATAATCAATTGTCCCATAATCAGGCTTTAGAGATGATACTAGACTTTGAGTTGGATCCAGCAATTGTCCCGTCATCACCCGTTCTAGAAACTCTCATTGTATAACGTAGAGAAATCCGATTATACAATTTCTCCATCAATCAATCCAAGCCGTTCATTAGTAGCAAAAAGAGGAATGCTAATATCATGCACGGTTGTAACGTGAATCCGCGGTACGGAACCAATCCATGTGTATATACAGGACCCATGACATTCATCAACCAGATATATAGCCATTAGCCACACGTATCTCTTAGCACTGGGCTCCCTACAACAAGTGTTGTACAAAATTGGTGTCCGTCAAAGCACAGCTTGAAATTTGATATACTTTCATTTCCAAGATGGACTAAAGAAGGCCCGGTCAGAGGCCCAAGTGATTTGGATCATTAGAACCTTAAAACAAGCTTATCTCACCAATGGAAATGAGTTATTCAACGTACCATATATGATTTTGGAATAGGAGAAGTTACTTTAGCCATCCAACCTTGCTACACCAGGTTACCCATGTTAAATTTGTGAAATTCTATCAGAAATTCATTTTATTTTCATTTTTATTGTTTATAGTAAGTTTTAATTTGATTAAGAGATCAACATGATTAAGCCAAAAAGGACACTATTTTTGGCTGAAAACCATGAAGTCTATTGGAAATCATAAGCGCCTATAAAGAGTAAGTTTACTATTTATAGTAAGGCACGAGTGTTAGAGAGGTTGATTTTGAAACTTTTTCCAAGGTTTAGTATCACTATTTAAAGACTTTAAATTCGTTTTTATCATTAATCGATCAAATTTCAAATCTCTAAATTTTTTTTCTATTTTCTTATTTTTACCTCATGATTTTGAAGTATTTCTGAGAGATGTTCAGATAAACTTCATTGATTCAGAGTAATTATCCCTTCAGGAAGACAGATGGACCTAGTCACACCCATCCCAGCGTCAACTAGCCTAGTGAAACATGTAATAGGCCCACGGGCTGACAAGGCCCAGTCCTAGTCCCTTAGTTACCCGGCCGAAAATTGAGGCCCAGTCCCAATCTACGATCATATGGACAGACCAAATCAAGTTAAAAGCTGTCCATTTTCTCACATTGCCCAATTATGATTAAAAATAATTGATGAACGGTCGGGATGATAGTTCAGTGGCCAAAGTGCTACGTGAAGCAGCACACAACTGTAGTGAAATGTGCAGACTTGCTAATCCAGCATGTCTCCCATCCGCGAGTCTTACAAATGGCTTTGATGATCCTGGATGGGCCATGATCCAAAAATCACAACCACCCAACATCCTTATCCACATACACTTCAATTTGACTGTGGACTATTCATAAGATTTTCTTCCAACCGTTGGTTCGGATGACCAGGATCAGCAACTGTGGGACATTGACGGTTGGGATCATCCAGAAACCCCCACATGTGGGTCCCATCCAGAAGCTGGATTTGCTCTCCATGTCACAAGACCCTCCAAGGGGCCGCCACGTGGCAGAAGCGACGTAAGGGGCGTAGCTTCAAAGCCTCGAACCAATATTGCTGTCCATTGATATTGATACTGTGTTATGTACGGATCAGCCTGATTTTAATATCAACCGATCATCATGGTGTGGACCACCTTTTCGACGGATCAGATATTCTACATATGCCGCATGTTAGGGGGAAGAAATAGAAGGCCATCTGACTCGTCCAAAATGTGGACCCCACTATTAAAATCACAATGACAGTCCCCCAATCAGATGACCTCTTTTTTCTTTTATTTATGGTTTTGATCATCTGATCATGTTGCTGTTAGGTTCACAGCGGATCCTTCAAATCCAACGGTCCACATACATAAATAAATAAATAAATAAATAAAACCCCATTCCCGCCCTTCTTTGAAAGGAGTAGCGGCTCTCAACCTGCTTGAAATCTTCTTACCTGGCAGGAAGCTAGTGCTGAAGGATTACCTGAGCGCCTGACCTACCACGAGATACAAAAGCAAGACATACATGGAGTGGAGGGAACAGACTGATGTAGAGCGGGTCGCAGACAGTTTCATGGCCAAGATGGATCAGAAAAAGCATAGTCGACGACAGAAGTGATTCAGACCATCGGAACTTAGATCGGGTGTTTCTCGCAATCCGGAATGAGTTATGAGACGTGAAATATATGAATTTGGGGTAGAACGAGCTACTTTAGCCAACCAACCCTGCTACGCCGGGTTGCGCACACCGAATTTGCTACAAACCACTGGATCGATGTTCGTTTCCTTGTTTTAATTTCGTTTTTACTATAAATAGTAAGTTTTAGTTTGATTATAACTCTTCATCCGTTGGGCTTCAGGAGTTGTGTCCAACATGAAAAGTGCTTAGAATAATTAAAATTTATTTTTATTTTTTGCTTTCTTTCCTAGTGGATTCGAGAAGTCTCTAGTGAGGAGTTCAGAGAAGTTCCGTGGATTCGGGATAATTATCCTCTTGAGGAAGACGGTGTTCAACCTCACGTCCTCCCCTGCGTCACAGGCACGGTGAACCAATGCCCCACGATTGAAGGCAGAGTCGACTCATTCACCTTCAAGTCCGACAAATACAACTTAAAAAGTTCTGCCTCGAACCCACCTCCTTCCCTGTCAAGGCAGAGAGCGTCAACAAGAACTCCCCACCCGAGTTCCAGAAAACCAAGCTCATGACCCGTCTCACCTACACCCTCGACGAGATTGAGGGCCCGTTCGAGGTTTCTCCAGACGGCACTATCAAGTTCGAAGAGAAAGACGACATCGACTACGCTGCTGTCACTGTCCAGCTCCCAGGCGGAGAGCGCTTCCCGTTCTTGTTCACGATCAAACAGTTAGTTGCATCTGGGAAGCCTGAGAGTTTCAGAGGCCAGTTCCTTGTTCCGTCTTATCGGGGCTCTTCGATTTTGGACCCAAAGGGACGAGGCGGGTCCACCGGGTATGATAATGCGGTCGCTCTACCAGCTGGAGGGAGGGGAGATGAAGAGGAGCTGAAGAAGGAGAATATAAAAGATCCCTCATCATCTACAGGGAAGATTACGTTGAGTGTAACGAAGAGCAAGGCAGACTCAGGGGAGGTGATTGGAGTGTTTGAGAGTATCCAGCCGTCTGATACGGATTTGGGGGCCAAGCCTCCGAAGGATGTGAAGATCCAAGGGGTCTGGCATGCACAACTTGAGTAGGGTTTTGGTTGCTGTATATATTCTGAAAGGGGTGACTCGTCCTTGTGACTCAGTGGTGTTGAGCCAAATCAGGTGTAACCAAGTCCAAGTTGACTCGGACGAGTTGCACGACTCGAACGAGTCTTAAAACCATGTTTTGGACTATACTTTTGTATCTTTTTTTTTCTTTTCTTTTTTTTGGTGGGATTTTTATTTTGTATTATTATTATTATTATTATTATTATTATTTAATGTCTATGATTACGTGATATGAAGTACTTTAGGAATAGAATTTTGTGCATATGATTGGTTGATCCAAACAGATGATATTACATGGAGGTACAATTTGGGCCACGCAGAGAAGGACAAGGACATGATGAGGTGGGATCACCATCTTCTTCGAAAATAAATATGCCGAATCCACGGAACTCTTTAGATTTTTCACAGGGTTTCCTTGAATACATGAGAGATAAAATAGAAATAAATTCTAATAAATTCAAAAATAAATTGGTTGATGATAAAAATGAAATTACACTCCTTTAAATAATAAGTTCAAACTTAGGATGGAGTTTTAAACTCAAACTCCCTGAAAAATGTGACTTACTATAAATAGTAAATCACCATTCCTACTAAACTTTATGGTTTTTGGCCAAAAATGGTATCCAATTTAGCCTAACCATTATTCTTCTAATTTCTCTAAGCCATTTTCATGTTGGGCACAATTCCTACAACTCAAAGATCAAGAGTTATTATCGAATTAAAACTTACTATTTATGGTAAAAATGAAAATAAAATGGACTTTTTACAGCTAATCTAATGGAATCTCGCAAATCCGACATGGGTAACCTGGTGTAACAGGTTTGGTTGGCTAAAGTAGCTTCTTTTAACCAAAATTATATATGATAGGTCGAAAATTTTATTTCAGTTTGCGAGATACAATTGTTTTAAGGTTCTGATGGTCCTGATCATTTCTACCTCCGTTGAAGCCTTCTCTAATTTGGAAGTGATCCAGACCGTCAGAACTTAAAATGGGCATATCACACAAACTGGAATGAGCTATATATTGGACGTAGGACAAGTTACTTTTGCCACCCAACCAACTACGCTTGGTTGCCCATGCTGAATTTGCGAGATACCATTAGATCGACAATCAAATTCTCGTTTAATTTTCATTTTTACTATATATAAGTAAGTTTTAGTTTGAGTATGACTCTTCATCTGTTGGGCTTTAAGAGTTACGCCCAACATGAAAAGTGCTTAGAATAATTAGGAAAATACCATGGTTCAGCCAAATAGGACACTTACTATTTTTGGTCGAAAACCATGTGCACATCACAACTGCCTATAAATAGTAAGTTTACCATTTATAGTAAGTCACAATTTCTAGGTGTTTTAGTTATAGTTTGATTTCAAAACTTTTCCCATGGTTTAATATCTCTATTTAAAAGGTTGTGAACTCGTTTATTTTAATTATCAATCAAGTTACAAATTTTTAGAATTTATTTATATTTTTCTTATTCTTTTACTTATGGATTCAAGAAGTGCATTTGAGGAGTCTAGAGAAGCTCCGTGGATTTGGAGTTGTTATCCTGGAGGAAGATGGTAACATCTGCATCATTTATGTATGTAGATTCCAAGTATGAGCCTTACTTATGACTGGTAATTTCTCGGTCTAATTTATCTTGCATTGAGGTTCTGGTGTCCGCCGTAGGTTACTGGCCCACAATTATGATGGCTAAGAGAGCAAGTAATATGGTATAGAAAAGAGGAGGATTCAACGGCTGGGATCTTCCAATTTGAATGAATTTGTGCGCCTTTATGGGGTGAAGCCCATCAGATTAAATAAAAAATGAGCCCCACTTGTGAGTCTGAGAGGATTGAACCTTGTAATTTCTCTTTGCATGGGATATTGCTACAAGCCTACAATGACGCGCTCATGGCTGTTTTGTACTATGCATTTGTCACTCATCAAGGCCATTGATTCAGTGGGTCATATTTGAGAAGTGAAGAATATCGGACACCGGTAGCCTTTTGATAGGTGGGCCCAATAAGCAGATAGTTCACTTTAAAACATAGCAACTCTCCTATCAAATTTTAAAAATTCATGCCGAAATCGTTAATTATCAGATGAACGTTTACGAGTTATTAATTATATCATATTCATTCTTAATAAGAAGCATCACAGTCGTTGTAGTATAGTGGTAAGTATTCCCGCCTGTCACCCGGGTGACCCGGGTTCGATCCCCGGCAACGGCGTTTTTTAATTTTTAAACGCGTGTACGTTTTTTTATTTCAGGTGCGACTCAGGATCCACTCAGGCCCACATTCAGAGATGGATGGATGATCAGAACCGTCCATGTTCTCTTTAGTGCAAGAATAATCTATTATCCAATAATCATACTTTAATGTTCATCCTACCCGTGGATTTTAATAGTTGAATTTAAGCCATTCATAATTTACATTTTTTTCAAAAAATCATTTAGAGATAGTCATAGCAATAATCATCACACAAGTTTACCCCGTTTGATGATTTAGTTAAAAAGTAAAGCTAGTCAACGGACCGTGGGACCCACCAGTTGCTGGTAGGGTGGCGAACAGGCCACTGGCGGCTGAGGAATGAATGGCTTGAGATTCGGACTGTCTCCCTAGTGGGGCCCACAGTTGAAGAAACCACACTCATCAGGCCCTCTTTTCCATATGTGATAAGCCTTCAAACCAGTGTACGAAGTGCAAGCGTACTCGCGTAACATGTGTAAGTAGGACGTGAGTGCAGGAGCAATGAGTGGAGGTGCTCGCTATGTGTGGCCCACCTGATAAACGGAAAAGACATGCATGGTTGCTTTTGACCCTATGTGAGTTGACCACACGTACATAGTGCACTCCAGCAAGTTGAGCATTTCCTTCGAATTTGGTGTTTTCTTTAACGGTATGTAGGCCATCCACGTGCCACAATCAAGACTACAAACAGTAATCATACGCACGTATATGGTACATACCCCAATCCTAGATTAGAAGATCTTAATGGTTGCTGTAATTCTTTCTTAACCATCCATTCATAGGCCACAATCCAAAGGGTAGGTTTTGTACCAAGCATCCATACAGTAAGGCAAGTTGGATAAACGGTTTAGATGACATAAAAATCTGTTATGCTAGGACTGGTTAATTATGAAGAAATACTTCAATACTCTGGCGGAGTATAATAGTTGATACTCAGTTTGTATATGTGGAGTAAAAATAGTTTAGATTGAACCGTCCAATTTGCTACCCCAAGTATAGATAGATCAGTGATCCGATTATATTACCGTATTTAAGATGTGGGGTCCCATCCATTATTCAGATGGCATATACGAATGGCCATTGCCCTGTTGTGGATGGATCATGTTTCGAGATTTACATGTGTGCATGCCACTTGTAGGGTGGATAAGACAACACAAACTAAAAGGGTGGTGTACTATCACCCTAATCTCGATTTAAGTGAATGTCGACAGAAGATAATTTGTACGTGAAGATCATCATATCACAATGGTGGATCCCACCAAATGGTTGGTTGGATTTCGAGAGTTTTAGGCTATCACCTGTTTCCTTTGAGGTCCATGAATTCAAGGTACAGATCCCCTTGAATGCGATCACCTACAGGAAGGATATACGGAATTGAGCATGGAATGATTTTAACCGTCAGATCTCACTTAAGCTCCTAGTGTTTGCTCAAATTGACGATCCTAGCCGTCCAATGTCATTCGGAAAAGAGCGAATTGATGTGGTTTACCAAACCGTAGAGACGGGACATGCAATGCATGTGGAGAAAAGGAAGTGGCTTGGAGGACTGGCTGACGGGAGAGAAGCATAGATTCCCACTCGGCACATTGCTTTAGCTTGTAAATTTTCTAAGGGCCTGATTAGTTTTCTAATTACAATGCTAAATGACCATAAAAGGATAATTATTATTTACTTTGGTGATTATAAGGTGACATCACTTATATTTGGCAACAATAATATATATATATATATATATATTTTTTTATTGTTTGTTTCACCCTATAAATTAGGGTAAAATCAGTAATCCTATGAAGTGAAAATGCAACGGTGCATGTGTTTTGTGCCATTTTAAAAAATAAGGTAGATTCAAATCTCAGGTGGACCACACCAGATAAAAATAGTAGTGATTGAGTGCTTACCATTAAAAACTTCCTAAAGCCTAATGTGATGTTAATCTATCATTTAATTTTATTTTTTAAAAAATCACATACACTAGGGTGGAATTTCACCACAATAGGTACTTGAACCCATGACCCGGTGTTCAAACTCTTGTGAGTTAGCCACCGGAGGCATGAGTAAGAGCTCACCATCCAAGCTGTTGATTAGGTCTTTATGACCTAATAAAAGAAAAATACTAATATCAGCTTGATGAAAACTATTGTTGCACTTAAGAAGCTTTTAATGGTGGGCATTCAATCACCAATGTTTACAATGGCATGGTCAACTTGAGATTTTGATTTAATACCTTTTTAGGTTCATGCCTTAAAATGAACTGGCAAAATAAAAAATCAACATTGATAAAACACATACATCATGATGGAGCTCACATAGGACCCTTCAATAGCAACTTGCTATGGTATCTTCAATACACAACCTGTATCCTGTAATTTTGTTTTAAAACCCTTCCCACGTCCTCAAATAATGCATAGCAATAACAACTAAAAGAACTACAATATCATACAACACTCTTGCCCATTACACCCTCTCCTTATATATCATGCATATGTTGCATGTCAATTAGAGTCGTGGGAAAGAGAAATATATTTTACAATAAAAGTAAGAATGTTTTTCTTTTTCTTAAATTTATTTATTTATTTATTTTTGAAAGCAGGTTCAAAAAGCAGATCCATGTAAAGTAAAACATCATTTACCCAAATGTGCAACGAAGATCCCAACTAAGTCCATTGAATGGGCAGGTCCAACTGATACTGAAACCTTAATATAGAAATTGTTCAAGTCCCTTGATACACTAACATCTAAAGGTTCAAGCTTTTAGATGAAGTAATTGTTTGCCATGGTATAGAGTGACATGTATTTAAATTTCAAAAATAGCAAATATGTTCATTTAATATATTCTCCCATGAAGAGCCGGGAAAAGTATGCACGTTCGGGGGAGTGTTAAAAGCCCTTGAAATACATTGATGCACCATCATCTAAAAGCTCAAGTGGTTGTTTGATAGAAATGATACTATTCAATACAATATGTTACACAATGACAGAATTAGTAGCATGTGGCCTCACATTTTAAAAGCAAATAAAAATGGCCTCGATGACAATAAGCTGCCCCACCTGATGGAAGATCTAGATCCTCCGCGCAAGATTTTATAATGATGATTTGGGTTGTCCATCTTGTTAGCCATTAGATGGATGGTTACAATTGCCCAACCAAAGTGTTGGAAATCCCCTAGATTTAGAATGGCCTGGATTTGGAATAAGCCCATTGAAACATCACTTTAACTGAAAATAATTAAATTACAAGCATTGGATGGGGCCACAAGCATACAGGATCACAACGAAGCGACCAACCAATGATTTTTAATGTTGATTTACAAGGACAATGTTTGGACTGCACAAATCATTCTATTAAAGTAATTTCAGTGAAGACATGGTCTACTAATGATATCTTAAAATAATTAGATTATCAAGTGCATCATTATAATTACTTTAATACGAAGATTAGCACTGTCCAAACATTGTCCATGTAAATCAATAGTTAAAAATCGTCGGTGGGTCACTCCGACATAATCTTATACTTGTAACCCATATGAGATTTTGAAATTTCATTATTTTTTGATGAAATATGTATTTCAACGAGCTTATTACAATTATTGTGTCATAAATTACGTAAGTTCACTAATTAAAAATATTAAAATTAATTTTATAATTAAATTCAAACTCTTGTAAATATACTATGAATAGCTACTTTTGGATTAAAGTTGAATCTCAATCCACGGTGCCAAACACAACAAGAGAATTTCAAATCAAGTTAGGGACACCCTTCAGTCCGTGAACATGAAACATGGATGGTTGCATCTATTTTAATGGCCACTTACAAGCTACAAATAAGATGGTTAGGACGGTCCGATCATACATTATGGGACCCACAAAGATGAACCCAAATACACACCAATTTGAAATTAAAAATATATAATTCTATAATTTCATTATTGCACATTTTCCTTCAAAACACAAAGCGCAATGTTATTTCCAACCCCCCAAAAGTTGATATTTCCACCCCCAATAAGTTAATTTCCGCAAGTGGGGTCCACCTAACAATGGGTGGAGATTTTTTTAAATATAAATATGCGTTTCCCCTCCAAACACACCCGTGGGAATGATTCTGACCATACGCCGGGGATGATATCGTACGCAGACCGCCTTTGCCGCTTTCTCCTTCGTCGTGTGGTCGATTCTACTGTCTAGACAACACCAACCAGGCGCACTACGCACCCCAGCGTATCGTATACCACATGTTATAGTGCACGTAAGTGTACGGAGTCCTTCCCATGCACCGAGTTGCATGAGGAGTCCACGTCATCCACATCACTTATCTAGACCGTCCATTAGGTAAGGTCCATTCAAAATCAAGGTAGGAACCATCTCATCCATCAATTCTTCCATCCCACCAATCAAACGGTTTCATCATCAGATAAGTACAATTTTTACAAGTCACGCGATTGGGACTGAGATGAAAGAATGGACGGTTTGGATTGATAATATGAATTGCCTACGTGTCCTGATGCATGGTTGCATGTGAATCATTACTCCGTATTTATTTGAATTTGACGCCCTTACCGTCATGTGGACCGCAAAAACCGTCAAAGAGGCGTCACGATCTCCGTCGAAAGCTCCCTTTTCCCGCTTTCCAAACCAGCATTAATGACGTTAAATGCCTCCGTTTCCAAGCAATGCATTAATTCCTGCATGCGACGCCATTAAAAACTAGACCCCGGCTGCAGTGACCGGAGATTCCCGGTCATCCTTTCCGACGACTGTATTCTCTCCCGGTCAGAACTACGGCAGTAACCGGATATTCTCGATCACTTCACTTCAGCCTCTCCGGCGACAGTAGGGCTTCTGGGTCACCGCACCGCATCCGGCTCGATACCGACCACGCCGACGACCGGCCGAAGAACGGGCTCGTCAATGACTTGCTCCGGCGGGAGGAACCGCCGCCGGCGAATCGGACGCCACTCTCCGACAGAGGGAAGAAGCCTCTCCTCCGCCGGAAGAAGGGGGATTTCATCCCTCTGAAGGAGAAGACACGAGCCTTCGACGTGAACGGTGACGGCGAGGGCCGCTTCCAGAAGCTTCCCCGGCGGTACCTCCACGGCGACGCCGTCGCGGTGTCCAGCACCATCCGATCAACTGCCAGATTCCGCTCGAAACCGAAGGAGTAGGACCGTTTCAGGAGAAAATCCCGGCGGCTGGTTCGCCTCTCTGTCTCGTTCCTCGGCGACGCCTCCGAGGGGACGATCTCCGGCGTCTGCACCGGCGGGTCGGATTCCGGCGGGTTGGGGAGGAGGAGGCTTCCGAGCACGACGTCGTCGAGGCTTGGTCGGATCCTAGCTGACATCAGCGGCAGGAAGGGGGATTCTGGCCGGAAGATACCGGCGCGGCAGAGCGGGCAGCTGGCGTGGGAGCGGAGCCAGATGTCGATGCAGTCCACGTGGAAGGCATGGGCGCAGGCCGGGAGCGTACGCACGCAGTCGTTCTCTTCGAACTCGAGCAGGCAGACGGCGCAGTCACGGCCGTTAACGCTGCTGTCGATGGAAACGGAGCGTCGTTTGCCCTTAGCGTAGACGGAGAGGGGGATTGTCTTGATCGCCGTCTCGTCGAGGCCGTACGGGGTGAGGAATTGGAAGGCTGTGTTGAAGACGCCGCTGGCGGGGGTGTCGGTCGGAGACTCGACGTCTGAGGGAGATGAGGGATAGTGGCGCCAGCGACGCCTGCGACGCCAGCGGCGGAGGAGAGGTGGGAGTAGGTGGTGGGAGATGAGTCGAAAGTAGACGACGATCAGGAAGGCGGTGCCGACCACGACGACCATGGCGATTAACGGCGGGCTGAAATCGACCGTCAGTGATGACGGCGGCTGCCGGGAGATTGACGGAGGTGCGGGCCACTCGAACTGGTACTCCGGTGGACTAGCTGGTGTCATCGCTATTCCTTCTTCCTTGTTCGTTGCCGACAACTCTCTCACTCTCTCGCGCTCTCGCTTTCGCGGGGATGTGCGGTTATTTGATAGGGAAGACTTTTGATACTCGGCTCTGCGATGGTTGATGCTCTGGTTTTAAGAGACTGTACACGTGCCATCAGATTAACTTAAGCTAGACTGTAAAATCTGTAGGCTCTAAATTCGATGAACGGTAAATAAAAATTTAATGTTTATCTTTTTCCAAAATGATAGCTTGGTGGACATTTAATAGACGGTTGTAATGGGCACCGATTAATGGCCAGATTTCAACCAGAAATATCAGTCTTGAATTGTTTATTCCATGTGATCTTGATTTAATGCATGTCACGTGTACAGCTTTATCGAGCCTATTATCAAACATCAATCTCTCCGTATTACCAGATAAGGGATGGAGAATTACGTTTGACCCTGCCGATTCAACGCTAAGTGCGGCCCGCTGTGATGGTTGTTAAAATGCACCCTGTCCGTCGGTCATGTCCGTTGATTTTGTTGGATCTTTTCAGGACATGAGCTCTGAAAGGAAGTAGACACAAAACTCAAGTGAGCCTTCCCACCTTTACCAGGAAAAAAAAAAAAAGAAACAATAAATAGAGATTGAGCACTAGTGTTGGCCTGGGGTTTTAACCATTTATCCGAATGGGCTTGAGTTTGGGTATGGGTTTAACCAAGTGAGTTGATTCAGTTGTAGGATTATGTAGGTTGATCGGGTGAGTTGACTGGGTAATTTGACTTGTTAAACTGACTGAAGGCTTTGGGATTTTGGGTTTTTAGATTCAGGGTTTTAAGTTCTTAGGGTTTACGGTTATGCTGACTAATTTAACTGACTTGTGGGGTTGAATAGGTTAAGTTTAGGATTTGGGATAGGTTCCTAAGATTTAAACTTTTGGGGTTAGGATTTAGGATTGGAGTTTAGTTGTTCATCCATCAGTTCAAACTCAATCAACTTATCAACTTGGGGGTGGGGTGTCTACACAACCATGCCTCTATGAGAATAGAAAGAATGAGCAACGAGGATATGGCTTATAAAATATTAATATTGGACGGATTAGGGCCACTCATCAAGGAGATCAAAGGAAATCGACAGATTACCCAGAGGTCATGTTGGGAGATCTACACAACCATGCCTTGATGAGAATAGAAAGAGTCATGTTGGGAGATCTACATAACCATGCCTTAATGAGAATAGAAAGAATAAGCAACGAGGATATGGCTAATAAAATATTAATATTGGACAGATTAGGGCCACTCATCAAGGAGATCAAGGGAAACAAAGAGATTACCTAAAGGTCATGTTAGGAGATCTTATCCAATGATTGTAGTGCCATTAGAACCAAAAGAATGAGAGATCTTAATCCGATGGATGTGACCCATCGCCAGTAATAGATCCGTAGTAGGTGTCAAATATCACTCTAGCGGTCAAGAACTAAGTGATTTAGACCTAGTTGCTTAGATGAACAACCATGATGGATCTTAAAGAATGATGCTCATTTGGGTAGTGAGAGTCCTATCAGGGAGCATTTATGTATAAAAGTGAAAATTTAATATCCGACGTCCGTAGGCTTTTCGGAGACCTTCCAGTTAAGAGTTTTCAAATATTTTTATGAGACTTTCTTAACCAAAAGCCAATGACATAAGTTTGAATTGTATATTAGACTTTCAAATATCCGACGTCCGTAGGCTCCTACTATAGTACTATTGAGGGTCGAATATTGTATATTAGACCCCGGTTTTTATCTGTTTTTATAAACATGATACTGTTTAATGACCTATTTTAATCGTGTTTGTGTTGCAAGATGAATTTACAAGCGTGGACTGAAAAAAGGTACTAAAAGCATAAATTTGACGCTTTGAAGTTACCAAAGCAAGGGATGGACCCCGGAAGACCGAGATCGAAGAAATTATACGCCAAATATTCGAGAAAATCAGGGCACTCACGTTAAACAGGCCCAAAAATTGTTCAAAATGCAAGATCACAGGGTTCCCACCATCCATTCGACTCGAAACTTCATATGGCCTGAAGACCATAAATTAATCGCATACGTCAAATTTCAGTTATTAGATCCTTTGTCACGCCCCAAACTCGAAAACCGGACTCACAAAATTTTCTATTACCGAATCCGGCGCCGACAGCCTCCGTAGAACCCCATTCTCGGCTCCTAGCTCCCATTCGCCAGGTTCCGATCCTGGGATGTTACGAGGAGGATTTTCAATATCAGTTTGATTCGTAATAAGCATAACCAAAGGCATAACCCACAAACAACAACCAAGAACTCCATTACATTTTCACTATGATCAAAAACTTTACAAGTACAATGAGTATAAAGGAAAATACAATGGTAAAGATCAAAAACTCCAAAATGATCAGCAACGTGCTCCTGCCTCAGCGCTGCTGCGATCCAACGTCACCTACATGCAATGGTCATGCATAAGTTTATAGAAAGCTTAGAGGGTGGTGAAAGTGTGTGCGCAAGGTAGAATATGAACATGCAATGTCAGAGTAATGCGAAATATGCAGATGGAACCATAATATCATGAGCCGTACCAAGGCTTATGCGATGCAAGACATGAATGGTATCGACCACCCCAAGGCCATGCGATATGCGATGCAACTCAAGTATACAGATCCTCATCTATGTCCATATATCAGTACAACTCAAAATATGGGATATCACTGGGGTCTAGTACACTCTAAGCCAGATTGCCGCCACATCACGCGCAATAAGGTAAGTGAAAGAGACCTCACTATCCGTCTGCCAATATCGGTCGCGACTCGTTGATAGCGGACCTATTCCTCGAGCTGGTCAAACTCAGCCTAGTATTGCCCCCTACTCTCGGGCGGGTAAGGCCGCACCCCCTTCCAACCGACCACAACATAGTGGAGAGCACATCCAACTGGTATTCGGCACTTAGCGCTCATCTACCCACTCAGTCTAGACGTTGGAGCAACCTCTTGGTACCATAAGGGTTTAGGGACTTTCACCCAGGGATATTTATAGTACCCCATGTAAAATAAGATTTCGGTATCCAATCCTGCCAACCACGATCTGTCTGTGGAGGCTACGGCCCCGATGTCGCTAGGGCGTACAATAACCATGTCACACAAATGCGGAATGCATGAATCACGCTATCCAGTCATGCAACCAATCATGCGCATCTCATGCGCTCATGTAGGGCAACACCGCCTAACCAGGAATCCATAAACAACCTGCCCGAAAGCATATACTATGATCAATCAATCCTCACATCAAGCATACATATGATGTGTATGATCATGGGTCATGAAACTATACTAAACATGTGAATGAGTGATGAACCATTCTTACAACGCAGATGGGCCTGGACGACCTATACACAGCAAGTACGGCCCAGCAATGGGCCTTAAAGAGAGTCGTAATGTGGACATCCAACCAACATTACACTTGTAATGTGGACGTCAAACCAACATTGCTCCCAAGGCACGATCTTTGTAAACATCAGTACTTAGTCTGTAATGGATTTACACATTGCAATAGACCTTAGGTTCATCCCATTGGGCCTTACATATATATCAAATGGGCCATATAAATGGGCCACACCAATGGGTCTTGTGTGCATTGCAATGGGTAAAAAAACCCGTGGGCCTATGATTGCATCAAATGAGCATAGTATCATGAGTCGAATGGGTCACACCAATTGAATCCCATATGAACGCCAAATGAGCCTTAACCCTTAGGCATTATATGAGTTCAATGGGCCTAAACCCCTAGGCCTTAAACAAATCAAATGGGCCTAAACTCGTAGGCCTTGAATAAATCAGATGGGCCTAAACCCATAGGCCTTAAACAAATCAAATGGGCCTGATCCCATGGGCTCTAAATTACCTCAAATGGGTCCAATCCCATGGGACTTGGGATATATCAAATGGGCCTCGTCCCATGGTCTTGAAACGTATCAAGTATGCCTAAACCCATAGGCCTTAGATAACAAGTGGGCCTAAGCCCATAGGCCTTATATCCATCGAATAGGCCTCAACCCATGGGCCCAGAGGCCCACTAAAATGTTTTGTTTTCAATTCACAAGGCAAGGGTCCACTGAAATGTTTATTTTCAATTCACAAGGCAAGGGCCCACTGAAATGTTTATTTTGAAGCCCAGCCAGGGGAGGGGGGTGGTGTGGTCAATACGGGTGCAAGGTGGGCTCCACCGTCTACTGGATGGTGGAGGTGAAACATGGAGAGAGCCACCGTCCACGGCCTGTGGACGGTGTGAATAAAATGTATACATTACTGTGGGTTCCACAGATGTGGCCCACCATGATGCATAAATGCCATCTGAGCCATTCATAAGGTTACTCGGACCTGGATGAAGGGAAGACATAAATTTCAGCTTGATCCAATACTTCTGTGGGCCCCAGGAAGCGTTTCAATGGTAGAAGTTCAGTCACACTGTTTCTCATGGTGTGGGCCACCTGAATATTGGATGGGGCTGAAATTCGGAGGGGGCCCACCTGAGGATGGGACCCATCACATGGACGATGTGGATGGCATATAACAATCAAGGTGGGGCCCACGGCAGCAGCTGTGGGTGGTCTGCTGGACGCCCGCCCGCCCGCCCGGGCGCTGCACGCTGCTGCAGACAGTGGCAGAGGTATGCCACCTCCTCTCTCTCTCCTAAATTTTGATTTTTGCCAAAAATCATGTGTGGGGCCCGCTTCTTGGAAATCCATTCCAGCTATAGCGTTCTACAGCTCGCAACAGACAAAAAGAGTCCGGAGTTCGAATTTTTTTGATGCCTAGAAACACCAGAAAAATTCTCAATGGTAACCGTCAATGTTTCCCATGCTATGGCCCACAAGATATTCAGATCAGTCTCATTCTTTTACTTGACGGTTAAATCGATGTGGGTAAGGGGATGGACGGCTTGGATCGAACATATACGTCAAGGTGGGGCCTACACTAGGGGGCCACCCCAAAAGCCTTCTTTCTTTCCTTTTCTTTTTCTACTTTCCTTTACAACGTCCAGCGTCCCAGACGCTGGACGGTTTATCATTTATTTTTTTTTGAAAATGGTGGGCCCTGATGAAGTGGGCCACCACTGATGGGTGCCATGGGTTCAACGTCTAAGGTGGGCCTCACTTGAATAAAAATAATTACATCAAAGTGGGATCCATTCAAGTGGGCCACACCATCCTATTGCAAAAAAATAAAATAAAATAAAATAAAATAAAATAAAATAAAATAAAATAAAATAAAAGAGAGAGAGAGAGAGATATGGAGAGTGGGACACGGCTTGTGATGGAGGGACCCCGACATTATGGGCCCTCCCTTACATGAAATCATACATCAAGTGGGTCATTTTGCACATGTGATCATCAAAACTGAAGATCAACGGTGGGTATCCTTTCCCCATCAATATGGATGGTTTAGATGACCTTTCTAAAGAAAATAAACATCATGATGAGGTCCATGGAGAATGGCCCCATCATGGAATGATCATGATGATCCAAGTAGGCCATCGGCCTTATCTTAGGGTCCCAAGTGAGATCCACACTATTGATCGGTGGGCCTCACTTGGTCCATCATAAAAATAAGTAAAACTACCCTATAGAGGCACCCACCGTCCAAGCTTCTTGCTCCTAGGGGTTCTTTGGCACCTTAGCTTCAACTTCAATGGTTAAGATGAAGAATGGAGGGTTAAGATGGGAGATCTTGGGATGAAGAGGTGGGCCACTTGGAGTTTAGGGATTCATGGAAAATTCCATACGTATGGAGCTTGGAGTTTTTTTTTTTTGTTGCTTGAAAATTTTGAAAATGAGAAATAGAGAAAGAGAGAGAGTGATGTAAAGGGAGAGAGAGAGAGTGATGGATGGATGTGGTGAGTGATGTTTGTGTAAGAAAAGCTTGACTTTTTAGGCTTTTGTGTAAGAGAGGTATGGTTTTGGGAGACTTTTGTGGTTGCTTGGAAAAAGGGATGGAAGTGATGTGTACTTGACATGTGATGGATTGATGGGTGATTGATTGATGGGATTGATGTGATTGATGTGACACATCGTAGAGATTCTCTTGAGTTTCGCAACACGCGGCGTTTCCTCGCACCGAACGTTGACCCATATCTCTTGACCAGGGTATCGCTTCGGCGCGCAAGTCGCGGTATCGAAACCGCAACGACGGCGCGGTCGCTATGGTATTGGTCTCGGACTGAGTCGACTCGGGTTGTCGGCACATGAATCAGGGTCGCGCGTCGATATCGATTAAGGGTCGAAGGTTGCCGGAATTCGACCAGTAAGACCGCGGAAGTGTACGGAAAGGTACGGACCAAGATACGGGTCTTACATCCTTGTAAAAGTAGCTTAACAGATAGATCAAACTCAAGAATCCTGATTTGGGGCTCGTCTAGTATTTGGAAATGCTTCAATTTTGGTCTCACCCTTTAAATTACATGGAAAATAGGTTGGACGGAGTAGATTTACCAAATACATCTTAATGGGCCCCACGCTTGAAGTGTGTGTACACAGTGCATGTGGTCCAACTGTGCATCGCAATTCAAGAACTCGGTCAGCAAGCACTGACCGAGGATTTCTAACAAAAAAATGGACTTTCCACATTGTCCGCAGGTTGACTGTCCATTTTTCACTTGTGGGCCCCACCCGTCTCACATTTCATTAATTTGGACCATTCATTATGTCTATGGGGTAGGTATGACCCTCTTCTAGGTGGCCTTTTGGCCCCATACACGTGTATGCAAGTGGATTGTCAAAAAACGTAAGATTAATGGTGAGTTGGTTTGATACAGTGGATCGCACCAAAACCTGATAAAAACCATTCTTTCCCAACTGGTTTTTCGTCAGAAATTAAATGAACGAAGTGGATTTTTCTTCCAGAGTTGATCATGGGCCCACCGATCATCACAGCGTACTCTGTTTATGCAGCCCTACGTCTTGAAAATTCAAAAATTTGGAGGAGTTGTGGGCCATTGTCTTTGATTGTTTTGATGATCTGAACCGTCCATATGACGCCCAGGCCCCAATTGACCCTAACCATAGAGAAATTTTGAATCTAAGTACGTTTATTATCCCGCAAATTCGTGCCAAACGCAAGGTTGTGTGCGTTTCTTGTTGTGCACCGGTTTTCTCCAAGCACTGACTTTCTCCAGCACCGACTGCCTATTCTTATAAAAAGGAAAAGAGAGAGAATGTAAAGGGCTATCTAGGGCAGCCGTGAAGGCCATGCATGTGGGAAGAAAGAGCAAAGAGAAGAGGAGAGGGAGATAGATAGCATGGAGGCGGCGATCTTCAAGGAGTTTTTCTTCCTTTTCTCATTTAGTTTTCTTCCTTAATACTTTTAAGAGTCTTTAGCATGTCTATGATAGGCTAAACCTCTTAGCTAGGGATAAAAGGTGAAGCTTGTAGTATGATGGGATTGATTTTACGATTTTAATTCATGTTACTTGAACTTTCTTTGATTATAGTTTGTTTAATAGGAATGCTTTCAGTTTTTAATGGTTTGTTGTAACTTAAATTACAACAGATCTGTGATAGCTTTGAATATGTTCTTAGTATTATAGGGATTATGACTTTGGGAACCCTGTTGTTCACCATCATCTCCTGGGCATGGTTGGATGACGGAACCCTTCCTAATGTTCATAATTATCTTGGATTGATTGTGGATTGGTTAACTTCTGTTCTTTGCTTTGTCTCATAGGCATGGTTTTGTGATGAAATTAAGCTGAATTCACACCCTTCTCATCTCTTGAAAACTATATCAAAAGGAAGTTCATATTTGATTTTTAATGTAATATCTTCCAACTGGATGAAAATGAGACTTTAAGTCCAGTTGTGTTCTTGAATCAAGCGCAGATCTCCCTGATCTCTATAAGTGGATCCTTGGCACCTTAGTTTCTTACCTTTGAATTTTATAAAGTTTTAGATAAATAGTTCACAATTATTTCCTTCCTTTTACTTGATTTAAATTTCATCTTATCATAGTTCTAGTTCGAGTTATTTTTAGATTATGTACAAGGTTCAGTCCCTGTGGATTCAACCTCGGTCTTATCGAGTTTATTACTACATAACAACCTTATACTTGGGGTGTGAACAAGTACCTTAGGAGTAGAGATTGTCTTTCTGCAATCTTGAGTTGTAAATCGTGATCTTCTACGTTCTAATTTGGTTGATCATACTTTCTTCAAGTCGTCTGTTCTAATAGACGTATCAAGTATTTATCCATTTTCAGTTTTATTTATTCATTTGCTTGTTTCGAAAGTTGTCAGTTGTAATAAACATTATTTCACAATATCTAATGAAATCAACAACATTTTGTCTTATTTAATTTGAATGTGTATCTTTATTCATTTAAGAAGTGTTTTGAACTTAAAGTATTAGTGAAAGAACAAGTCCTTAGAGCTTTATACTCACGTCTATTGTCATAAGGCAAAAAGAATTCATTCAGAAGGATTAGCCTCATTTATTTTCACTAGTCCCCTCAAAGGAGTGCAATATTAGTGGCTAAGAGGGCTCTAAATATTTGATACCAGCCTCCTATCTATCTATCTTAATGAAGGAGACACTAACAATTCAATCAACTCTTAAGTTAGCTAGACTCTAACATGCCCGTGCATCCTACTCACACACGTGTATCCAATCTTAACCCTCGGTCACAGGAGTTGTCCAATTTGATTGAATTGGAGTGCAACAAGGGTAACAATTTTGTGTTTTCAATTTATTTGGGTGAGAATAACCTTATAAAATGTTACATGGCATGTAAACATTGCCCTTAACCTTATAAAAGCTTTAAGGGTAGGCATTTCTCTTCTTATTTTTTCCTATTATGTGGCCCATTTGAGTTTTGAATTCATCTCATTTTTATCTCATCTTTTAAAATGAGTTGGCAAAATAGATGAATGAGGTCAATGAAATCGTATTGCTGACTGAGTTACTCAGTATGCTTTTATCGTACTGAGTTACTCAGTACGTGAGTGAACTTTGTTGGGCCTACTATGAATGTGTGTGGTTTATCTATATTGTCCATCCATTTTTCCAGCTCATCAAAGGGGTTGAGCCCAAAATTGAAGCATTTCCAAAGCTCAAATGGACCACAACACAGGAAACGGTGGGAATAAGGCTGTACACGAACTGAGTTAGCTTAGTTAGATCGCTCGACTCAACTTGAAAAAGCTTGATTCGACTCGTTTCGAAACTAAGTTCGAGCCGAGTCGAGCTCATTTTTTTAGCTAGAAAAATTTTTGAACCGAGAACCTCTACTTGAATCGAACTCGGATCGAACCAGTTTGGTGACTCGATAATTTTGATATTGATGTTGCTCACAAGTGTTTGTTGAAGTGACTCGACGAAGTATCGGCTAGTGGCAAGGAAGGTATGTATATGAAACAAATACCCTTTTTTTTTCTTGATTTTGATGTTGCCTGCAAGGTGTTTGATGAAATACCTATAAACAATTGTTGTTGTTTTACATACATTAAGAAATTAAAAGTACACTCCATGTGTTTGTAAAAATGCCGCACAGGTTCGATCTTGCCTCGAACTAGTCCGAGCTTCTGATCAAATTAAGCCGAGCTAGCCAGTCAGGCTTAAGGACCGAACTAAGTCGAGTTCAAGCTAGGGTTGGCTAGTGGCCGAGTCGAGTTGAGTTGTGTTAAGCTCGACTCGGTTGGACTCATGTACACCTCTAATTGGGAATAATGATTTCCACTGTTGAAACCTTGCTAGGGCCCACAGTAATGTTAATCAACATGTTCATAAGATCACACAAACATAGATGCAGAGAAACAAAAATATCAAATTGATCCAAAACTTTTGTGACGAGAATTTTTCAATGATACACATTCAATTCACACACTTTTTCCTATGGTGTGGTCCACTTGAGCTTTAGATATACTTCAATTTTGAGCTCAAGCTCTAAAATTATATGGTAATATGAATGGGCGGAGTGGATAAAAAATATAAATTATAGTAGACTTTACAGATTTTACTAAATACACTTGGTGTGATGAGTTACTCAGTACCCAATCCACTTCGAGGTGAATTTCTTACAAACATTTCAATGGGCCCCACCTAGCTTCAGACACATCTTTTGCTCGATACAGAATTTCGACCCTACCATCTGAACCTCATTGAGGCCATGGTGATGTTTGTGATAAATCTTCCCTCTTATGTATTTTGCTAGCTCATGCATAACATGAGCCTAAAAATAAGGTAGATCCAAAACTCAAATAAGCTTATCCACAGGAATGTGGAGAGAACATTTGCCATCTAAATTATTGGTAAACTCATTCCCACTCACATGAATGAAAACATAAAAATACTAGCATGATTTAGAATTTTAGTGGTCTTTAGGCCTAGTTTAACATCGTGGATACGAAATACCTAGCCCATGGATTTGGAATACCCTGAATTTGGAGTTCTCCATTTGTGCTTGGCACTGTTAATTTAGAATCCCTATAATTCAAAAATATCTATGCACTTAAATTATGTATTATATTTGCAGGAGTTTAAATTTAATTAGTATATATAATTGTATTAAGTCCATTGAAATATAGAGTCCTGACTAGCCAAAGATCATTTTGTTAATGTAATTTTAGTGATGTAGATTGTTTTAAGATATCATCAGTGGGGAAACGCATACAATGTAATTTTAGTGATGTAGATTGTTTTGACTTAGTTACACATGTTACACATGTAACTAATTATACTTTAAAAATAAGGGGGGAAAACACAACTCGAGAGGATTTGTAATCTAAGCAAAAGTGAGGATTTGGAATACCCTCTAATCTACCCTGCCAAATGACCGTAGATTTGGAATGCCCTCAGATTCCCTCAAATCCACAGTGCATGATGGCCCCAAGTATGTTTCAACGGTGGGGATCAATCCCCACTGTTTCGAGCCGTGTGGATCACTTGAGTTTTGGATCTTCCTATTTTGGAGCTCATGTCCTATAGCTGTAAAAACGGATGGATAGGGTGGATTTATCACAAGCATCAAAGTGGGCCCCACATACTGTGAGTCGAGGAATTACACCTGTTCTGCCAGATCATGATATAGTTTATGCTTGCATACACAGCCATTGTAGTTTGGCGCACGTACGCTTCAATCTGAGACGTCCAGTTTGTGGGTTCCAGAGTGGATGGGTGGTTGTATGCCCACTCCCACCACCGCCATCTATAAAATATATATTTAATATGAAAAGCAGTAAGCATCATGAGCAGAAGAACTCATGTTTTGAAGTAGACCACAGAAGAGTTTGTGTGTATTAACTACATAAGAGTCTCACATAGACGACAGATGAGTTCATGTGTATGACAGCACTGTAGATATACGAGTCACATACACGCTATATGTACTTTGTCGACGACTTCCTATCTAACTTTAATTAACGATTTATAGGCAACATCAATCAACCGGATAATTCCTAATCTTAAATTATGACTTTACTTTTATAGAATTTCGAGAAGCTATGAGTAGAGTTGGGCATCGAGTGCGAACTGAGTTAGGTCCAACTCGACTCAATCTAGTTTTGTTAAATCCTTGGCTCGAACTTGATCCAACTCGGTGCTGAATCGGACAGGCTTGACTCAATTTGAATTGGATCTTGGCTGGGCTAAGCCGAACCAAATCTACTTCAGTTGGAGATACCGAGTTGGATCAGACTAGGTTAAATTGTAATCAACGAACCAAATTCACAACAAATGTTCATCATGTGTACACATGCATAACTAGAATATCATATGTAAAGGGTGTGTATAGATGGACTACATGGATAAACACATGCATCAATGTGGACACCATGCTAAGCCAGCTCACCATAGTAAGTGCCCGAACCACCACAATGAAATAAAAACATTATATTTGAGATAAAATGGGCGGATTGCAGCCAGGCTGCTGGATTCTGCCACCGGACGGGTGAATTGTTGTGCTGATGGATGAGTGGAGGAAGTGGATTGGAGAGAGAAAGAAAGAGAGGAGTAGGGATGACTGGACGGGACTGCTGCTGCTGGGTTCTGATGGGGTGTGGCATGGGTAAACTTAATGTAAAGATAAAAAGTAAAAAAATTGCCTTACATACTATCCAATACTAGATCGAGTTGGGTTTCCGATCCGGTTTTGGTTCAAGCCAGGTCGAATTACTATGAAACTTGAACTCAACTCGGTTGAGACTCATATCAAGATGGGGCTACTTGATCCGAACGTGACTCTATCTTTAGGTTTGGGTCGAGTCGAGTCCTGCTTAGCTCTAGCTATTAAGTAGAGATTCATATATCTATAAAATTTTAATTTAAATTTAAAATATTTTATTTTCCACCGTAGCTCAAATATCATATGAATTCAATTCATTCGTACGGTGAGGATGAAGAGAGAGAGAGAGAGAGTTAGGCATAATAAAAAAAAAATCGTGGAGGCCAGCGAGGTTTCCAATTGTGGGCCTCGGCACCCTCACTATTCCTTGTGATGGTAGCCCACTTTGAGTTCTTGATCATCCTGATTTTCACAGTCAAGTCACCATAGTCTCACAGGAATGGTCGGCTTGAATTTTACACACACATCAAAGTGGCTGATGAAGCATAAATAGTGGTTTCCTCTATTGCTTATTCACCATCGATAAATGGCATTGACTCTTCAAACGTACACAAGATTTAGATGTGCAGTAATCTAGATCGTCCAAATCGCTGACCCAATTGCGGATGGACCATAAAAAAAGATTTTCCCTGATAATATATTATTAGCATTCTTTGAATTTGGACCACCACCACTTTCTAGCAATCCCTATCGATATTAAATTCTATGCATGACCGTACATCAGCTCACATGCGGAAACAAGTCACTCCCGTTTTCTAAGATGGTGTAAGACTAACAAAGAAATCTGCACTTTTTAAAAGTAATCAGTGACACGTGTAGCTTTCTTTAAGTGAATCGTCCCGAGGAATCAACCCCGGTGAACCGTTGTAGCATTTTCCGTAAGTCATACTCTTAGTTGAATCGGTACATAGACCGTACAATTTATTGATCTGGACCATCCATTATCTTCAACACAAATATCATTCGCTACCACATAAAATTCACAATGATCTGAAAGCATTAACCGTCCGATCAATAGAATCTCATATTGATGGTCAAGATTATTAATTACAAAAATAGGCCCAATCAACAATTTTATACATCTATTAGTTCGATTCCATGACGGATATCTTATTCTTCTAATCAATTCTGTTAGGAAATCCTAACCATCCTGTATATGAGGATTTAAAATGGACAGCTATAAAAAAAAAGAGGCCAAATTACGGATAGATTGGACCGTCTGATAGTATGATTGTGATTTTTACATAATGAATGTGTTCTGAACATAGTGGACGGTTCAGATCATCCGATTAGACTTTCTAAGTCTCCCGATGGAACTTAAGAGCATATACAAGTTCTGGTGGTACGAAAGGATTGGACCACTCTCTTTTCTCAAGCCCAAGGGATTATGGAAATAGTTACGTAATTACAAATATGTCACTATCATGCTGAGGCACGCTCCAGCACTCGCCAGAGTATCTATCCAAATCATTCTCTTCCAATGTGACAGCCTGGATCGTGTGTATGTGATTTGGGCCGTCCATCAGGTGGGGGCCACGGTGTCAAAAAATCAGCCAGGGGCATTGCTTGTCGACAGAATGGATGGTTGGGAAAGCTGACAACTGGCATGTGTGGGCATGCTAATGAGTGGAAGGTCTGGAGTTACTCCCTGGTTTGGCCCACCTAATGAATGGCTTGGATCTTGGAAACTTGTCATGCTGGCACTTGCAGGTACGTGTCTAAATGGATTGTGCCGGTATGGGTCTGGGCCCAGCCCAAGTAGTGTTCGGTTCCTGATAGGGTTGTACACGAGTTGAGGTTGGCACAGCTATACTGATGCTCAGCCACGAGCTAACTCCAGTTCGAATTCAACTGGCCTGGTCTTCAAGCTTGTCTGACCCGCTAGGCTGGGTTCGGTCAACAGCTCCGGCCAATTTCAGCTAAGATGGAGCATGTGAGGCATTTTTTTAAATATATGGAATGTACTTTCAATTTCTCATTATACGGTAAAATTTATAAGTATTTCATCAAATACTTAATAGGCAATATCAAAATAAGATGCAAAGAGTATTTGTTATATATCAATACCTTTTTCATCATCGGCTGACACTTTTTCAAGCCATTTCATCCAACATTTAGTAAGCAGCATCAATATAAGCAGCATCAATATAAAAATAACTAAGTCATTGAATTAGTTTGATTTGAATTCGATTGTGTTAGGGTACGAGGTTGAGTTTGGCTCGAAAGTTCTGAGCTCAAAACAATCAGCTCAACTACTTGAACTCAATCTTCGAACCGAGTTGAATTTGTACTTTTTTTGAGTCGAGTCGAGTCAAGCCACCTAACCGAGCTAATTCGGTTCATGTACGGCTCTAGTTCCGGACTGCCTGTTAAGGGAAGTGCCATGGTGTCCGGACCTGGGATTGGGCCTCTGTCTTCTGATATGGACCTGGACCAGCGACAAATCAGCTCATCCTGTCCGTAGATCTGAGGGAATCTCAGTTAGGCTGTCAGTGGGCCACACCAAGGCAAAGAAAATCGAAATTTTGAATAGGGCTGGCCCGACGGATCCATACCTGGGCTGAAACGAACCTCAGGCCCGGCCTGTTTACAGTCCGAATGGAATTCCACAGAGGGACCATGGATCTGGTGGGCCATCACATCGATAGCCACTAGCCAAAAATATCCAGGGAGTGAATTGTCATGGACGTTTGACAAGCGACCTGCGAAAGGAACGGTAAGAGCAGCGGTCCAGATTGAACCATTTAAATTCACAGCAATGATGCTAGGAGTTGTCCAATCAATGAGATATTTTTCCGTATACCCCATTCCCACCGTGGCCCACCAGATCAACGGTGACGATCACCAGATAAACCATGTGCAGCTTGCTGTTCTCAACATAAAGGAAAAAAGTTATCCACTTGCTTATCATTGCATTTGACAAAAAGTGTACGATCTCGATGGCCCATCCGGTGGACTTAATTGACGGCCCAGATGATCTCCAATCCATGAGCAAAATAATAATAATAATAATAATAAAAGAGGAAAAGAGGAAATAACCAGCACTGAATGAAAAGTTATCCAACAACTTCCCCACTACCCTTTTGTCAAGCACTAAAGTATAAAGACAGATAAAGGATCGTTCATCTAGGCCGTCCATTCATGTAGCTGATCAAATTAGTTGGGATAAGCGGTCGATGATCTGGGCCGTCAATTCATATAGCCGACCCCAATTAATTGGGATGAGGGTAGATGATAAATGGAAAGTGGTCCACCAATCAGATTGGCAGCATTGTCCAATTTATACAAGTTTTCACACAGCGATGCACCGATGATCATACGTACTATGAGACCAATCCAATGGACGGCCCAAATCATCCACCCCTTATCTGTCTTTATGCTTTAGTTCTTGACGAAAGGGTAGGTGGAAAGTCGTTAGAGTACTTAAATTTTGGTTATACAATGTGGGGTCCACTTCGGGTAGATTGGGAATGGCCAGAGCCGTCATCATGGTGGGCCACGTACCCTTAATAGCTAAGGACATTAGACACGTCATAGGACTTAATTCCTACTGAGCCGCAGGAGATGATACGGTAGTGCCCTAAGAACTACGATATTGTACAGCCATCTATCTACATTAAACGTGGGACTGTGATGTGTCGATCAGGACTGTTCATATGGTGGGCCTCAATATGGATGGTATATGTTTAGAAACTGACACTTACCATACGGCCCTAACCATCAGTTTCCTACACTTCGGAGTACTTAATTATGACAATTGATAAGTTTTCTCTTCTACCGTTAGAATAAATGCTACTATTCAGATGTTAGGATCATCATATCTATGTGTATCTTTACGATTTAGTATCTATAGTAGGTACCACTACATCAACGGTTCTGATTGACAATCGACCTGCCACGTGTAGAGCGTAGTGAGATGGCTCTACCATATTCCGGTTCTACCGAGTGTTACCTTACTGTCTTCTTAGGGATGTCACATTTTTTCGGTACATGTTGCCCATTATACCCTCGTGGCATTCATGGGAAGGCTTGTATGGTACCTCTATTTGCATCAGGACATTTAGACACTTTGATAAATTCATCCAGGCCGTCAATTAGGTCCAACACAAATTTAATGGGCCCCCATACAAAATCAGACCGATCAGAAGATTCTATCTATCTGATCAATAGCTTACAAAATAGACCGTCAAGATCATTTAGGTCCAATCAACAATAGGATCCATCCATTTGTTGGGACTCATCATAGATTGGTTATGGCTAAGAAGATTCACTTTTATTAGATAACCCTAATTTCTAACCTTCCCATGATTGGGTTAGAAAATAGATGGCCGTGAAAAAAGAATGCCAGCTAATGGATTTGATCATCCGATCTAGGTTACATTTTGCATCGTGGCCAATGGAATGTGTGCTAGACCTAATGGATGGTCCAGATTAATCGATAATAGTGTTCAAGTGTCCCAATTCAAAAAGGACGACTGTAACTTAAACTACCACGGGAGCAATGGATCACACGTGGAAATGACTAACACGTGTATAATACAGGACCGGGTTCCTCTATAATAGGTATCTTAGCCGCCGGCACAGCACCCGAGCTATGTGGGGCCCACCTTTTGTGATTGTGGCATCTAGTCTATTCATCAGGTATGTCCCACCAAGATCTCTACAAACTAGGCCAATCCAGGACAACTGAGATCTCTCTCCCTATGTAGTAATGGTGGTGGGACCCAGCATGTGAAGATCTGCTTGTATTTTCTGGAAACTGAGTGTACCCTTTTTCTTAAAATTCCATTCATGAGTGGATGGATCATTTTCACAAACAGTCCAGAATTTCACTCCATATAGAATTTCGGTGGGGTTGGAGGTGATGGAGTTCTAGCCATTGAACTATACCAGTTACTTGCTCGAATTGTTGACCTGGCCTATTAATAGTATTGGATTGGTCAATTACAAAATTTCGATGGGCCAAACCATGAATTATAATAAAAAGTCTTCAATAAAAGCTCCTAAGTTCATATGGTGTAGCTCACTGAGTATTAGAGCAAGGGTTTTTTCAAGAGCACTGCATGTTCTGTTGCTCCAACTCAGTGCAACTGACGGTGCCATTGCTCCAACTGACAACTTCAATTGAATTACGCAGTTTTGTAAAAATCAAAGTATTTAAGTTTAATTATGATTAAAGTTCGGTGAGATGAGTATCTTTTCTAATAGGATAAGGGTTTTGTGAGTTAAGAGGATTTTCTATACTTGGAAATGAATTATTCTAAGTGATAGGACTTTTTCTATGGTGCGTGTTGTAAGAGGAGATTGGATTACTTCGGTAATTAGAAAAGGTGAGTGGTATAACTCTAAGGTTATAATTATAATAGAAATATCAATCACTTTGTGCTGTATTTTGTTTTTTATTTTGCAAGGATTTTTCATGTTAAATACTGTGCATGTTTTTGTTTACTTGATTAGTTATTGTTTATTAAATTATTTTATATTCATTAAATATGGTTCCAAAAAGCATAGGATTGATGGTGATATTAAATCTAAATTTTTAATATTTATAGTTTGTTGACAATTTATTGTGACTTGAAATTACAACATAAAACTATATAAATACAAGTGAGGAGTCGACTTTGCCACCAACCACTTGCTTCAAAAGATCGTACTGTTAAAAGGATGATGTCTCCATGTATCCGAATGGACTTTAATAATTCTTGCATGGGCAGGTGGAGGTGGAGTTCTGTAAGGAGGTGGAGGGTCGCTTACATGGTAAACAAGTCAGCCTTGATTTCTTACTCCTCAAGACTGTAGCCCGTGTGAATAATGATCATACAGAAGATTGTTGGGATTGTCACGAGTGGCTCTAATCTCATAGACGAGAGTCTAATCTCCATGTAAATGTAGTGTATGATACATGCTTTTGTAGGCCCATGTCATGGGGTGATTATGAGTGGAAAAAGCAGTTTAGAGGGAAAGTTAACTAAATAGGATGCGAATTGTGGACCGATAGTGGCTCTTGGTTCCCCCACAATGATGTATGTATTTTATACTGCTACCCATTTTGGATCACACTATTGGAAAAAGAATATTTAGTGAAGGAGCCCGAAAGTAAAGTAGATTGAAATATCAGATGGACCACATCATAGGAAATTAGTGGTGATTCAACACGGATATTAAAAAATTTCGAGGCTTACTATGGTGTTTATTTGCCATCCAACCTGTTGATTAGGTCAAAATAATATATTAATTTAAAACTTTTGTGGACCCTAAGAAGTTTTTAATGGTAGGCATTCAATCACAACTGCTCGTGTGGTGTGGTCCACTTGAGATTTTGATCTATCTTGTTTTTAGATTTATGCCTTCAAATGAACTGGAAAAATGGATGGATGGTGTGGATAAAACACATACATCATGGTGAGGCTCACAGAGCACTGTCAAACAAATTATTAGACATGGGTCTTTTCTAACTATTAAAACTGTTTAAATGATGTACCTAATTCTCATTCATCATCTACACTAGAAGCTAGAGTCCCCATGCATCCTTATAAGAAAATGTGGGGATGTTTATTTTGGGTGAGTGGAAGTTGCCCACAGTTTATGACCATTCCACACAAAATTTTGACAACAAATCTCTTACTTAGCTGCTGACTCTTCAAATTATCTAAATTCTCTTACTTTATTGAAAATTCATTTACATGTTCTTTAAAAGTCTAAATTTTTTACTCTTCGGCAAGAAAAATAAATAAGTTGACCACTCAACTCATATCCATAGCAAAGATGTTTTAAAACAAGGTTATATTGATTTTATGCAATATGAACTTATTTTGTATGGCTTTAGTTACGTTTTATTGAGTCTCTTAAGTATAATCAGAATAAGAAAAACAGTATGTAGCAAAAATGCATGCCTCATCCAGGAATCGTCTGGATTCGATCAGGAAATCTCAACTGTAGCTTCACATGATACATTGCATCAATATTCGACGGTCGTCGTCCGTCTGACTGTTTGAAGATGGCCAGCCCTCGGGCAAATGCAAAAGACCCAGTCCCACCAACGACCGTAAGTTCTTCCCTGCTCTTGTGGCCCATGTGCTTAGCATGGACACTAACGCCGCCGGAGTATTCATCGGCGTCGATAGTAAGATATATGATGTTGAATGCAGAATGTGCAAAGTGCTCGATTGGGATTATGAAGCCTTGGGCCCTCCCAATGGCCCGCGACGTGTTATCGGGCCCTGCCGTGAGCGTGTGGTGGAAGATGAACGCGCCGTCGGTGAGTGGGCCCACTTGGTTGCTGGGAGTTGGGTGGTGGGGGTGTTGGATGTACAAGGAGAGGGCTAGCCACGGCCTTGTTTGGTTCTTTTGTGGCTTTCTATGGACTGAAGGTGATATCACAGCTAGGAGGATCACAGCTAGTGTGGCCACTGAAACTGCTGTGCAGAATATGATCTTGGGCAGCATCGCGCAACAGATGGCTGTTTTTCTTTCTATTACTACTTCGATTGGATTGGATAGGGTTGGATGTGTTTTTATAGAATTTTTTTTTTCTTTTATTATTTTTAAGTACTTTCTATTGAATGTACTTAATCTACTTAAGACACCTAAACCACTAATTTCAAAAGGGCATTTTGGGTTAGTAGAGGTGTCTCCCTAACTGCTCCAAAAAGGGTTTTTTGGTCACTTTAGTGGTTGGTGATGTGTGCAACTCCAACTAAGATTTTCAATGGGCCGGCTTGAAATGGAGCCCATCTATTAATCAGGCAGGTATTCTCAACCCATTTAGAATGCCAAGTGGCTTTCTTCACATGCTCCACATGGTGAAACACACTTGATGATAGGGGTGCACACGGTTCAGTTTGGAGGTGAAACTGGAATTGAACTGTTCCCAACGGTTTCAAGAAAACTAGAACCAGAACCGGACCGTTTGCACCCTAGAATCGAATGGAATCAGGCCATAAAAACCGGTTCAGTTCTACAGTTTTAGGTTTTTAATAAACCAGTCCAATCACATGATTTATTTTTATAATCCATCCTAATTGCATGGTTTTTTTAGAATCCAGTCCAAGGCTCTTGAGAGACAAAGAAAGGCATGAAAGAGGGGAAGAATAAAGAAAAATTAGACATTTTTTGCTTTTTTGATTTTTTAATTTTTACTTTTTATGTTTAAAAAAGGTAAATTTTAAATATTTATTGACCAAGGGTCCGGTTCTAAGTTTAGATCCAAGGTTTGGTTGTACGGTCCAATTGGGTTATACAGAACCCTAAACCGAGAACCCAATTGAACTAACCAATTCATTGATTTTCAGAACCAGAACCGAAATGGTGGCGCTTCGGAACTGGTCCAAATCGTGCGGTCTGGTCCGGTTCACCGGTGGAATTACCGGTTCAACCGGTTCCATGTGCACCCCTGCTTGATGAATGACACGGATCTTGCACAAAAGTGGGTGGCTGGGCTTGGCGTCAGGCCTGTCACAGGTCCGGTTTTACTTTATGGGCCGGGCTTGGACATCTAACCAGAGGCCTATGTGCGAAATCCGCTGTCCATGTTTCATGGACCTGAAAATGAGGTCGGTCCTGCAATCACATGGACCGCATGGTTACATAAGCTTCAATTGCTTAGTTCTTTTAACTATTTCATTTTCCGTCTTATGTAGTCCACCTGATGACAGAACCAACCTGATTTTCAGATAATGTCACATGGATAATGGGGCGCAGCTGATGAATGGTCCGGATCTCACACACCTTTCATCATTCAAAACGCAACATGAGTGCAAGATCCAAGCCACTCATCTAACAAGCTCAGTTGTCTAGTTGCGTTTTATAGAAAAATCAACGCAATCCGATCATCAAGTGGACCACACGTGTATAAAATAAATGTATGGTTAAAAATGAGTAACCATGCAAATTCAACGTACAACTTTAGCCCGAGTAATCACTATATCAGCAGCCTAATCTTTTATGTAAGTAATCAGCATGGTTGGATCCTCCTATAAATCTAACAAGTTGGATATTTCACACGTGCCACATTACCACATGTGAGAGTTGAGATGCTGAAATATTGGTAAATTCAGGCTAATTACAATTGGGCCAGGCTCGGGCTATGTCTAAGATCCCATCAGCTCAGACCGGCTGATAGAAGCTTTCAGGGGCAATTTTGTCATTCACCATGCATGATGTCAGGGTCCGAGCTCAAGGCAGGCTTGGAGCTACGATTTAATAGGTGGGCTGGACCCAGCCCATGGACAGTCCTAGCCATGGCTTGCCCGGGTTATTTGATTTAGACTCAGGACAAAACCGTCATTTTAAATGATTTAGGGGCAAATGAGTCGTTGGTTGAGAGTTGAGTTGGTGAGGTTATATTCATACGTGGAGTAGGTAGCGTTTTTCATGGACTCGGATTCGGTGATGGAAAATCTCTGTGGGCTACCCTTTATCCACGCCGTCCATTCATTTTTCCAGATCATTTTAGTGCATAAACCAAAAAATAGGGTAGATCTAAATGTCTGGTGGACCACACCACAGGAAAATAGTGATGCTTGAAAACACCCACCATTCAAAACTTCCTAGGGCCCACTATAATGTTTATTTGCCACCCAACCTATTAATGAGATCACACGGCCCTGGATGAAGTGAAAACAGAAATATCAACTTGGCCCCTAGAAGTTTTCAACGGTGAGTGTTCAATCATCATTTTTGGAAGAAAATAAAGTGTTCAATGACCACTGTTTCCTGTAGTGTGGTCCACCTGATATTTCGATTTGTCTCATTTTTTGAATAATGGCCTAAAATGATCTATAAATGTGGATGGCCCGTGTGGATAAAATACATACATCATGGTCGGGCCTACAGAGCTTTTCCAGCTCCGGGCATTGAAGGTATTTTTTATTGCATAAGTGGGAAGTGGCCGAAACTAGCATTTGGTTGAATTTGATGGACGGGGATGACTCTGGGCTTTGAATTTCGGAGCATTTGACGCAGAAAATGAAAACCCAAATCAAACATGCACCAAAAATCTATCGAAATTGGGATATCCTAGCCAATGATCTTGTGCCACTTCTTAATTGTCTATTTTCAGGATTTAAATTGTAAGGTTAGGATTGAAAGACCAAGGAGAATTTGGGGCATTGACCATCCATGGCCATACCCCACAGATCAATGGTCTAGATCCCCAAACCTTAAACTCCATTTTGCATAAACTTAAATCACAAGTACAGTGTGCACAATTTTCGGAGCAGGACTGTATAGGGCTGTCAATGGGCCGGGCCTAAGGCAGTTGTCAGCTGGATTTTGAACTATTTCAGGCCGGCCCATTAGGTCGGTACTATTCAAAATTCTGATTTTTCAGGCCGGAGCCCGGCCCATTGACACTCTCATGGCCCATTTGGATACTGCCAAATAAGTTACTTTGTCTACCTATAGCAGTAGATAAGTAACTTAATTCAGATAAGTAAGTTTGATTTATAATTAATTACGTTAATATTTTTTACTTAAAAATAATTAATTACTTAAGTTAATTTATATATTTTTTTGCTTTCTCAACTTTTCATAAGTTGCTAGAAAGAAGAGGAGAGATAGAAGAGAATAGAATATCTTCTTAGTAAGTAGAAATTAAGAAAAGCCATTTGTGGCATAAATAACTTATCCTGAGTAACTTGAGATCCAGCCACCCCTTAGTGACTAATGTGGTTGAGATTTTGAAAATTTTGTGATATTTTTCGGAAAAATCAAATGGCATTCATATTAATGCTGTGAGATTTTCAAAAGCTGGCCATTTTCAAAAATTTGCAACTTTATTACTAAATTATCTTAATAATGATGCATAAAAAATTTAAAATTTTAAATAATGCTTTTTTTTTTTTTTTTTTGCAACAAATAGTTTGAAATTATTTTATTGGTGTGAAATATTATAATATTTCTTACAACCAAACACATCTCAAATAAAAGGTGGGCATACCTTCACACTTTGTTGTGGCCCACTTGATATTTGGACTTAGCTGATTTTTGAGCCTTTAAGAGGCTCATAAGGTGACTCGTAGGGAGTGGATAAGGTGCATCCTTGGCCTAACCTAAGATGGTGCAGCCCTTACCGTGGGGCCCACTTTGTTGTATTTATTCTGTATTCATGCCATCCGCCCGTTTTGTAAGATTGTTTTAGGAGCCCAAAATGAAGCAGATCCAAATTTCAAGTGGACCATTCCATAAGAAACAGTGGTTATTGACCATTAATGGGCCACACAAGTTTTGGATCAAGTTGATTTTATTTATTTATTTTAAATACTTAGGTTTATGTGATCTCCCCAACAAATAGGACAGCAAATGAATAACATGGAAACAACATTACGGTGGGCCCCTGGAAGTTTTTAATGATAGGGTGTTTAATCTCCACTATTTCCTGTAGTATGGTTCGCTTGAAATTTGGAACTTCTTCTTGTTTTTAGGCTTGTGCTCTAAAATGATATGTAAAATGGATGGACAACATGCATATAAAATAAATACATCAAGATAAACCCCCCATTGTAATGGCCGCACGCTCACAGCTTGAGTGGATCCTTTGAACCATCATGGTGAATGGTCTCTGATTATGGGGCCCATTGTAATGTATATGCCTTGCGTCTACATTTCCCATTCATACCTGATTCAAAAAATTGAAGTAGATCCAAATCTCGTATATTTGTGTAGCCCTTTCATCCATGTCTTTGTGACCTTTTAAATAGGTTGGATGACAAAAGAAGTAAAAAACTAAGAAGTTTTTAATGGTGGGTATTCAATCACCTTTATTTCCTGTGGTGTGGTCCACTTAAGATTTGGATCAACTTCATTTTTTAGAATTATGTCCTAGAATGAGCTTTCAAAAATGATAGACAGCATGGATGTAAGGAAAACTCATTACAGTGGGCTCCACGGTTAGAGATTCACTCAAGCCGGGCCGGGCTGGCCCAGTTGGGCCGCGCATAATCTGCTCCAGACTCATCTGACCTGTTTGGGAGCGTGGATTCGGAACTCCCTGGATTTGAAACCCCCTAGATTTGAAATCCTCTTAATGTGCTTGGCACCCTAATTGGAAATTAACTTTAATCCAAAAGTAGCCATGCATGGCATAATTATCAGGGTTTGAATTTAATTACTAACTCAACTATAATATTTGTAATTAGTGACATAAGTAATGTTTGACACCATGGTTGTAATAAGCTCGTAGAAATACATGCTTTGCCTAAAAATAATGAAATTCTAAGTCTCAGATGGGCCATAAGCACAAGATCATGTTTGGACGGTGTTGATCATCATATTAAAGTAATTATAGTGATGCAATTACCTCATAGAATAATAGTTTGGTGACACATCTTACACATGGGATTTTAGATGTAATCCAAGCTCTCACCGTGAAACCCCAGATACTACACGGTGGTGCCAAACCACCAGGGGATTTGAAATCCCCTAAAATCCCTCCAAATCCATGGTGCCATACGACCCCATGGACGAGTTATGAAAAGGTTCTGTATATGCGTGTATATACTTAGATGGTGGGAGTTTTGTAATCTAATTGTAATCCTAATCCTGTTTAAAGAGAGGGTTGTTTCGAGTTGACGGAGAAATTTCCAAGAACAAGCTTTGATACTATGGTTGGGTTGTATTTTTGTAAGCCATTAAAATTCTGGGCTTGGGTCTCATAAAATCTTTGACCGACCTAACTGGAATATGAACACTCGCACTAAACCGACCCCACTTTTATGAATAAGAGTTTGGGTGGCCCGCGATCAGGATCTTCATATTGATGGTTTGGATCAAGTTTCATTAATCGAGCCTATAAATTAGGCCCAATTGAGGAACCCAGAACTTCAATTTCAGGCCTAAGCCACAACCAACCAAAGTTATAAAATTGAGCCAGTTTTGGCCAGCTTTGGCACAAACCTAACCCAGTATCAATAGGGCCTGGAAATTAGCTGGGCTCGACCCAGTGCCTAAACTCCAAACCTGATGCCAGCCTGCATTGAATCGGAACTTGAACTGGTCCAAGTGCCTGACTCACGTTCCACTGATAATTTATAAGGTGTTTAGGAATGGCAGAAGCACACAAAGATGAATTAAGCAAAGTATTCACAATCATACTAACAATCCAAATTTTATATAGAAAATTCTTGTGAAAAAGACCCACGGTACAAAGTGACAAGTGATGAATTATAAAAACAAAAATTACAAGAGATAGAGCTTACTAATTCGAACAAGCCTCGAATCTACTCCACGAATCCTAGCTATGTGATGCAGGGATGAATGTGATAAGGTCGATCACCGTCTTCCTTAAAGATAATTACTCCGAATCCACGGAGCTTCTTTGGACTCCTCACAGAGACTTCTCGAATCCACGAGGAAAGAAAGCAGGAAAATAGAAATAAATTCTAATAAATTTAAAATTAATTGATGAATAAATAAAAACGGATTTACACCCTTTAAATAAGGGAACGAAGCAACAGTAAAGAAATCAGACTCAAACTACAACTAAAACTCCTATAATCCACGACTTACTATAAATAGTAAACTTACTATTTATAGACGGTCATGATGTCTACTAGTGCGCAAGATTTTTGGCCAAAAATAGTTAAGTGTCCTATTTGGCTTCACCAAACTATTCTCCTAATTATCTTAAGTACTTTTCATGTTGGACACAACTCCTAAAGCCCAACAGATGAAGAGCTATAAGTAAACTAAAACTTACTATTTATAGTAAAAACAAAATTAAAACGGGAAAATGACCGTCGATTAGGGGGTTTCTCACAAATCCAAGCTGCGAAACCCTGCGCAGCTGGGCTGATTAGCTAAAGTAGCTCGTTCTACCCCAAATTCATATATTTTACGTTAGATAACTCATTCCGGATTACAAGATACACCCGATCTAAGGTCTAACGGTCTGAATCACTTATGTTGTTGACCGTGCCTTTTCTGATCCATCTTGGCCATAAAATTTTTCGCGACCCGCTCTACATCACTATGCCCAGGAACCCTTAAGAATGAATTAAAAAGTCCCAAAAACCTCTCTACATCTCTCAAATCCCAATTACACCCCGATATATAAAGTATCACAACCGAAATCGGAAACAAATCCCACACTCATACAATTCTACGCTCACGCTTGATGGGACCTTTGATGGCATCGACAATCTGTTGAAGACATTAAACACCTCTGACGACATCAAATAGTAACACCAAAACATTCCAACAACCGAACATGAATTTTTCAAAATTTTTCGATGGCATCGAGCATTTGTTGATAGCATCGATCTCTCTTAGATGGCATTTGAGTGGTATGTCGATGGCATCGATAGACCTTGTTGCTTACATATTTAAGACATTAACAACATAGGCACGGCAGTTTGAAAATAATAGTATCCAGACCCAGCCCAACCCAGTAATTGTGTGATTTTTTAGTTTATGTAGCCCTATGGACCGTCCCTAATGCCTCCCAACTGACCCAGCTAGACCATCCATTCCTATAACCTTAGGGACCGTTCGGATTCACAGGCCCGTTTGTTTTGTCCCGGGCTTGATGGGGCCTGGGTTTTACTTTACGGGCTGGACTTGAACTGACCTCTCTCCTGCCCATTGACCGACAGAAGCCCGGTCGTTTTATTTGATAAGAACTCCGGTGCTCTGGCAGATTGTGAATCTCCATACACGTGCACTTAGAAGTTGTGCAGATGACATGAACATGACTCAAGATACAGTGAGAATCATGAACCCAGCAGTTAAACTAGAATTGTATTTTAACTGATCGATTGTTGGGCATGAAATGGACGGTTTATATCAAAATTCAACAAATCAACACTCAGGATCATCCAATTATGACCTATCTATACTGGGCCCCATGGTCTGGACGGTTTGGATTTAGCTACAATTATGCCACGTCGACATTTCCTGAAACTCTTCTGGCCCCCCAAATGAACAGCTGGGATATCACACACCCGGACACTCATGTTTAGCAGTCGCCCATGTGCGGCTTCAAATAGCATGCCTCGTTTATCAGCCAGATCATGATCTTAGAAATCCTCTAAAAAGGTGACACGTGGCAAGCTCCTCTCCCTTCTTTTTGGGAACGGTGCTCTTTATTTCCTCCTCTTTCTTTGACTCTCGGCCACTGATGGTGCACTTTTAAAGATTCGAATTTCAACTATAGCATAAACTGAAAAGGATTGGTACCACTCCCTCTACCATTGAAGTGACCCACCTTGAACAGTGATGGGACCGAGCGTGTTTTGTACGGCACCCTGTTTAACCATCCCTTGGTGGGCCACAGTCATCTCTCACAACAGTTCGAGAGGACCACCGAACTGGGCCTCGCAAATTATTTGAAGGGTTTGTTATATCTAGCACCCTTTTAAGGCAATTATGCTTACCTCCTTGTATTTTGAATTATTGCATGCACCTCCCTCATATGGGCCTACTAGGGTTGAAAGTCGGTGGGGTTAAGCTTGATTGACCTGTGGCTAACCCGAAATTGGGTTGGACACCGGCAGGATGTATCAGGTTTGGTCTTGAGCGTGGGCTATATAAACATAAACTCGATAGAACTTAGGTCTTAGATTGCCCAACCCAACCCAAACCAAACTAACCTGAATCTAAACCTACTCATTATATAAGTTATAAATTATAATTGAGTGTAGATTGTCTACGTTGAAGGTAGGAAATTCCAATGCCGTTGAGTCTCATTAATCTACCCTATTTCTGATGACTCAAACTAAGAATATATATTGGATTTCTTTCTCCAATAGCTTGGGTGCTACACAACATTACTTTGAAAAGAGTATTTATCCTATATTTTAGCTAATTTGTTTAGAAAAAATAAAATTCTTTACGATAAATAACTATATATATAATTAATAAAATCATAAGTATAAAAAATAAAGTGTGTATTGAAATATGGTAAACTAATGTAATTATAAAAATATTAGCATGTATTCACCCGACCAACCCAGCCGAGGGGTTGAGAAATTCCAACCCAACCCAACCCAACCCAACCCAACTTTCAGCCCTAAGCCCACTGGGTCCATTGTCTATAAACCATCAAATGGAAATTGGGCAATGGCATGTGGGATTAGCATTCCTCTATTCATAGAGATTTTTTTTGGGGACCATGGCAAAGTAATTGCCCATATGGCCCACATCAAAATAGTGGGACCCACCCTGAAATAATGATCCAATTCTGCCATATTTGGGGTGTATAATCCATCCACAATAAAGCTTGCGCGATGAACGGTCTGGATCTCGTTCTAAGTGTGCCTTGTCAAAAGGGTTCAAAGTTTCGCTGTGGAAATTGATGTTTACGAGTCGTTCTCAACCCCATCAAAGCATCCAAGTTCGGTTCACCAAACGAAGAGGAATGATCACACACGACCATACCACACTAAGCATGCGATGCTACACCGTTTTTCTGCAAGCCTGTACCACGTGTAGGAGATCCAAGCCATACAAAATGTAGGCCCCACCATAAATATCACCGAGCGTGAAAATCATCCCTTCCTGTAATCTGATAGAGACATCAATGTGTTGGGGTGTGATCTTTGGCCGTTAATGGATTTCGTTCGTCTCTCCCACTAGATGAGTGAATCGGCCTGATTTTTGCACCAGTTGATGATTGTGATGGACCCCATCTTTTTCATGGCTTGGATGTCTTACAAATATGATGTGCCAGTAGGAAACAAGGTGTTGCATGGTGAGTTTAACGGTATATGGTTGTACGTTTTAATTCCTTCCTCCTTTTCTTACTTAATTAATGATCTGGCTACTTTAAGAGCCATCGTATGAATGAATATTCGAGTGCTAGGTATCAGTTCCAAGTTCTATGCACGTGAAACAAGGTGACGTGCATTCACATTTGCAAAAGTGTGTGGACCACAGCTAGTTGTAGGTGAGCAACTAATTGGGGGTGGGGCCCACCATGGTCTGATTGATCTACATTGTCTAGCTCCATCTAAGCATCTATCATGTCATGATAATTGTGAATGTATAAAAAACAAAACAAAAAATGAGACGATCTTACCGTCCATTTTAATCGGCACGTAAATTTAAGCGCGTTTGGATGAACGTGGAAATAGAAGGAAATGTGGGTAGAAAAGTTGGGACTGGATTCGGTAGTGACCTCTCCATTAACCACATGGTAGGTAGTGTTTGGAGCTCGAAAATGCTGTGTGCCCACCATGATGCATGTATTTTATCCACTCTGTCTATCCACATTTGCAGCTTATTCTAGGGCATGAGCCTAGAAATTTAGGCAGAATGAAATCTCAAGTGGACCATATACCATAGGAAACTGTAATTGAATGCCCACCATTAAAAACATTGTAAGTGCCATTTTAATATTTATTTGTCATCCAACCCGTTGATTAGGTCACACACAACTGGATGAAGACATCACTACCAAAGTGTTTTTAATGTGGACATTCAGTCACCTATGTTTCCTATGGTGCGGTACACCTTATATTTGGATGTGCCTATTTTAGAAAGCTATCAAAATGGATGGGCTGAGTGAATAAAAGGCATATATCATAGTGGGACCATGATAGCCTTTTCCAGCACTGACTAGTCCACACACGTGGATACAAGAGAGGTAACTACCAATTTCTGAGGTCATGCTATCGATTCCCTGGTGGGGGTGGCTAATGTGTGAACTGACCGTGGGTGTACTAACAAGCTAACAAAAAAAAAAAATGTTTATGGGACGTCCCCCAGCCTTTTTATTTATTTATTTATTTATAAACTATAAAAAGTTGTGTGATAGCCGTAGGGGTCATTTAGCACCGTGGATTGGAGGGAATTTGAGGGGGTTTTATGTCCCCTAGTTATTTGGTAGCATAAAGTAATTGAAGGTTTCAAAACAATCCCTTCTTTGAGAGCTTGAATTACACTTAAAATCATTTCAATAGTTGCAAGTGTAACATGTGTGTCAGTATACACTATTAGTCTATTAATCTTATGGTTGTGGCCCATCTGGAACTTTGAATTTCATTGTTTTGGGCAAAACATATATTTTAGTGGGCTTATCACAACCATTATGTTAAAAACTACTTGTATCCCTAATTAGAGATATTAAAGTTAATTTAGTAATTAAATTCAAACCCCTATAAATATACCTTGAATGGGTACTGTTGAATTAAAGTTGATTCACACTCCAGGGTGTCAAACACACGAGGAGGATTGCAAATCTAGGGTGGGTTGCTAATCCTGGGGTTTCAAATCCATGCTCCCCCTTAGTATTATTATAAAGTACATACCCACATTCACATATTATTAATGCTTTTCTGGTCAACTTGTGTCGATGTAAAATATGGACGTGGATTGCATACTACCCGGATGGTCTCTAGTTGGGAATTGACAGGAGCTTTTAGTAGCCACTATGACATATGGGTCTCATCCACAGTCTTTTTTTTCTTTTTTTTTTCCGGTGTCATGTTAGGAGAGAAGCCAAAAAATTGAGGCAAATCCAAGGCTTAAGTGGATTACACAATGAAGATTAAATTCTTACAGTTGAAAACTTCTTGGGGGACAAGTTTTAGATGGAGCTGATATTTGTGTTTTCTCTTCATCCATGTCTTTGTGACTTTATAAATAGGTTAGATGACAAATATACATTACGGTGGGCCCTAAAAAAGTTTCAACGGTGAGAATCATTATCACAGCTACTTCATATGGTGTGGTTCACTCGAGCCTTGGATCTCCCTCATTTTTTGGCTTCTATCCTGAAATGATACGGAAAAAAATGGATGAACCTCAGATAAGAACCATACATCACAGTGTCCACTCAAAGCTCCAGCCTGTTACCAGCTGGAGATGGGCGGGATAGTACACAATTCAGGTGTAGTAAAATATAGACTAAGTTTTGGAGGAAAAATGAGTGGAAATTGCGTCTAGCATTCATATCTTTAAAAAAATAAATTAATTATTAACTTCTTTGTGTACATGTAAAAAATCAAATTAGAGAACTGTGTGTGGCAGCTGGATTAATATTACAATATAATAAAATAAGAGAGCAAATACTGACGCCAAAATTGGAAAAAAGATGAATGAAGTTAGTAAATTTCACCAGTGGCATCCCCGCTATGAACTTATATCCAACTTTAATATATGAGTAGTAATAGATTGTTTCTTGCTTTTCAAAAAATAAAAATAAATAAAAACTTCCACTAACAAATTTGCAAAATCCAGTAGTATTACGTATGACAACCATCTATTGAGCTTTGCCCAAATTGCATCACTATAGGAACATTTGTCCAGGTGAGTGAGAGCATCATAAAGAACACTCTTTTGCAAAGTAGACTTGATATAATGCAAAATGCAAAATACAAAATACAAAGTCAATATGATGTGAACAAATATACTTCAGGAATTGGCTGACCACACTTACGACTTATGCAATATTTAGTTGAGTGATTAGATAAATAAAGTAGTTTCCCAATTAAATGGGGATACAATTCAAGAATGGCAAGAGGTTCACTATACATGGTGAACAGTTTAACATACAACAAATCAAAAGCATACTTACATTGAGAAATGAAAATTACCAAAGAAGAGAAAATTTCAATTCCACGAAAGTAATATAAAGACTTTCGAATTCATGAAGAGTATGAGAAAGTAGATGATGTTTTTTACTCATCCCTCGGTGGTAGACCTTAGAAGTTTCCAGACAGGTTATGAGTTCGAGTACCCATTGTGGTGTGAGTGTTTGGGGGTGTGAGTGCGTGTAGGATGGGGGGCATACATGTGAGGTGATTGAACATGGATGGTAGTGTATTTAGACTTTAAAACCTTGAGAAATTCATTTTCTTTCCATGATGGAAAAATACATTTCTTAGAAGTAAAAGTGAGAAAATAAATTTATTAATTTTTTAAACAAAGTTATTTTACATAATTTCTTACCAAGAAAAGCTTTACAAATAATAGAAAGTGAATTTCATGAGAAACACTATTACCTTTCCCTTCTTTCCGTGAATCCAAACAAGCCTGCGTACTATGACAGTTGTTCATGGAAAATAATAATGTTTTGCAAACTCTTAAAATGAAATACAATGGAAATAATCATTTTTTAAATCCAAATCTTGAATTTTATGCTTCAAACATGCACATAATTTTTAACGGTTTTCCATTATTTTATATTCTGATTTGCCATAGTGCGGATAGAATGATTTTAAGGATCATTTGCAACTTGTTGTCCGTATGATCTGGTAATGTAGTTTAGTACTGAGGTCGAGCTTGGACATGGGTGCTCAGTGAGGCAGTGGCCCTGTTTTAACAACTTTAAGGCTGATGAGTGGCTCACAAATGAACCCTAAAAAGAAAAAGAAAAAAAAAAAAACATTCGATTCCATAAAGTCCATTTATTTGATGGCTAGGATCGTCGTCTGATCAATGCCGGCTTTGGTTATAAGGCAAACAATGGCTGAATTCATGGGATGCATGGTTAGGACGATCAGACGCATGTGCTATGCGTGCAATACAAGATATGGAAGCATTATAATTCTGTGCCTCTGCGGGCATTAGATCCCTTTCCATTTTTCAATGTCGGCTATTAATCAAATCATTGCTATATATATATATATATATATATATATATATATATATATATATATATATATATAGAGAGAGAGAGAGAGAGAGAGAGAGAGAGATCTCACACACAATTAGTTGTGTTGGTGTATTTTTATGGAACAGCTCCTCTGGATTAGATCTTCTTCCAACTGCACAAACAACACTATCAAGGGGACCCTGGCTAGAGACGGGGAGCCTCCGATGCTTAAGTCAGTCGTTTTCTTGATAGCAAAGGAGTTTTTTGAGTTTTGTGTCTCGTACCTTTCTCTGTAAAGAGCTCTGATATTTATAGATCTTAGGAATCCTTATCATACGAGGATTCTTCTCCTGATTATTCAGAGATTTCACTGATTGCTCCCGATCCCAAGAATCTCGGGATCGGATACCCGTATTCCTAGATTTTCGAAGTGGTATTTGTATTCATACCGCCTTCTCTTGTCTCGGCTCAGTCGCTACCGACTCAAGGGGAGTCTCGGCCGAGTTGGGAACATAAGTTTTCTAACTTCTCACGGATGGAATAGTCTCGGTGATTATCTGTCGTCCTTTCTTACTCCGTGGCCGACAGAACCAACTCGTTAGGTCGGTTTTATTCTATCGGTCGGGTGGCTTATAACATACTCAGCCTTCTGTAGGCTTATGCAGATGAGGTTATCACTCCGACAGAGCGACTTTAATCGTCTTCTGCTTATGCCTCTAGGCCTATCCCTTATTCTCTCGGCTCTGACCGTTGTCTCGGACTCTTTGGGCAGCATCGGCAAAGCCAACCTACTTAGAATCCGAGTCTCTAGACTTGACATATTTTTTCCCAACAGTAAGCCCCCTTACTCCTTGTGTCGTTCGAGGCATCAAGGAGTAACGAGTTTTTAGGTTGGTTCGTATTAGAGTCCGAGGTTATGATAAAGCGTTTAATGCTCCTTGAGTCGTCTCTAACGTATGACGTTACGTTCTCCGAGGCTGCACGTGCAGCCAGTAGTCAGGTCGTTTCGTCCGCGTATGAGATTTGGACGCGTGGCGAAGACGTTACCGCTGTCAGTCAGCGTGCACCACGTGTCAAGCGGGGGAACCGAGACGAACGACGATTCACTTTTCCATTAAAAGTCCTGCCACGTGGCATGGCTATAAAAAGGTCGGGCGGGAGGACTGTGTAAATTTTATTTTCGCGTTTCTCCCTCCTGCTCTTAGCTGCTTCCGAGTTTCCTTTCTCTTCTTCCTTCTTCCCTTAGCTGTCGTTTCTTGCTTCGTCACCTCCCTTTACGTTCACTGTCATTTTTCCCAGTGAGTTCTTTCCTCCCATCTTTTTAAACTTTAATGGCTGCGCGTAGCTCTCAGAGCCCCCGGGAGGGGATTTTCTGCGATGAGGGTGTGTCCCAACATCTTTGGGACGTTGCGGAACTACCCTCCCTACTGAAGGAGTTTGCCGTCGGCGCTGATGCCGCATTCCGGCTTGTAAGGGAGGCCGATGACTCATCGGCTAAACGCCCAGCTCAGGCCGGTCCGTCCAGTGGTAGAGTGTCTCTGGTAACCTGTACAGGGAGACCTAATCTCGGGATGGATCAGTAGGAGGAAGAAGAAGTAGACGACATTATTATAGGCGAAGGGGTGGCTGCTTCAGACCCCATGAACCAAACTGTGAAAGCCTCTAAATCCTCTTCGAAGGGGGAAGAAGGTGAAGACGAGCCGAGTGGCCTCGTCGGTTCACTTCTAATCGAATCCGACCTAAACCGAATCAGGGCTGGATATCATGTCCCCGACTCGGTCGTACTCCGTCTCCCTCATTCGGAAGATTTGCCAGACCATCCTCCTGCGGGGATGGTCGCAATTTTTCAGGTCGCGATGCAATGTAGCTTGGGCTTGCCACTTCAGCCCATTGCTCGTGATTTCTTATCCCGAGTCAAAATAGCTCCCGGTCAAATTGTCCCGAACGCGTGGAGGAGCTTGTTCGGGTGTGCCGTGCTGTGGGCCGAGTTAGAACAGCCTCCGCTAACAGTCGACGAGTTTCTCTACCTCTTCCAAGTCAGACCAAATCTGAACTTCTCTATCCTCTACTTCCTGAGTGCATGGAGAGGCAAAGGGGAGTCTTTGATAACCGACCCACCTACTTCTAACAAGTACTAGAAGGAGAGGTGGTTTCAGCAACCCGAGCGCCTCTATCTCGCAGGTCTAGACTCATTCGTCTCAAGTAACTCGTCCCGCTCTGATTCGTCCTTTCGGTTTCCTGTCTAACTCTTCATTCTTCTTGGCAGACCTTGTCGAGGCTCATCCAATTCTCAGGTCGGCTCCTGCTTCTGATAACATGGCCGGATCTCGTCCGTCCCTAAAGTCAATCTCCAAAGTGAGGGCCCCTCCGATGTCGGCTCTTTTGTCGGGGTCTCGGCCCTCGAAGCAGAAGAAGACTGCTGCAAAAGTCAAGGAGCCCACTGCCTCGCCTGCTCCCATCTCTGTCGCCCCACAAGTGGTCGTGCTTTCTGACCCTGATGAGAGGATGAAGGAAGCGGAGCCGAGCCTTTCGATCTCTCAGTCGGTTCCCAAGCCAGGACCCATGGTGGAAGAGGCCCCGAGGCCGAGAGAGGTACCTTACGCGGAGTCTTCGAGAGGAGAGACGACTCAACAGGAGTCTCCCTTAGCCAAAGTCATCTCGGAGATGATTCCTTGGGCTTTCACACATGGGGGTGAGAAAGACTTCGCCAACTACTACAATGCCCCGGTAGTGCAGACTCTCGGGCATACGGTGAGGTTGCTTTTTGAGGTAAAATCCTTTCTCTCTATTTTTTCATTATTTTTGACTACGTCCTTGCTCATAACTCAGTCTCCTGCCCGCAGCTGGCTCCTTGCCTTGTCAAAGCCTGCTCGGAGGTAACTGCTGCTCAAAAACTTGTGGCCGAGACAGAGACTGCAAGGAGGATTGCGGCCGAGGCGGAGGGTCGTAGAGAGATTGCCGAGAGTCGCATCGGCATCATGACCGGCGATCTGTCAATCGCTCGGAAGGCGGCAGAAGATGCTAGGATGGTTCTCGAAGGAGCCAAAGCTGACAATGCCCTCTTGACTTCGCTTTTAAAGGAGGCTGAGGAAAAGCATCAGCATTTTCTCCGTGTTCACAACGCCTGCGAGGGCACTCTAGCCCGGGCTAAGGCTGAGGTCGCGGCCCTCATCCATGAAGCGCAGGAAGAGACCCGCCGAGCCAAGGAGGCAGAAGAGCGTGCCGTAGACGCCTTTCTTCAGTCACCAGAGCTTGCAAAAGAAAGGGACCGCCTTTACGAAGGCGGTTACAGGGCTTGCGTTTTGGAGATGAAGGCTGCCTTCCCCGACCTTGATCTCTCTGCCTTTGATGGCGACAGTCCTGAGGTCGAGGCTACTGACGACGACGCTACTGACGGGGGAGCCCCTGTTGCTGCTGATGGGGTCAACTCTTCCGGGACTGCATGAAGAACGGTCCTTGACCGAGGGAGATAACTCTCTTTGTTGTCCATTTTTCATGTATCTTTAATCTAATCTATAACCCGACGTTAAACACTTAAGAAAAAATAGAATTTCTTTATTTTTATTGAATCGACTTCAATTACATCTTTTTTCCATTATTCTTCAATACTTTCTATTCTGTTTCATGAGTAATAGACCTTGAGGTGTTCAGCATTCCACGGGTGAGGCAACAGTTGTCCATTCAGGTCTTCCAGGCGATACGTCCCAGGGTGGATAGTGCTAGAGATGACATAGGGACCTTCCTAATTGGGTCCTAATGTGCCCGCCCCAACTTCCTTCGTGTTTGGGAATGTCTTTTGGAGGACCATATCACCGACTCGGAATCGTCTGATCTTGACTCGTCTGTTGTAAAACCGAGACACTTGCCTCTGTCGAGCCATCATTCGTAATCGAGCTCCTTCTCTTCTCTCTTCAAACAGATCGAGTCCGACTGACAAAAGTTCATCATTTTCTTTTTCGCCGAATGTATTGACTCGGGCCGAGCTAATACCGATCTCAACTGGGGCCACAGCTTCTGAGCCAAAACAAAGGGAGAAAGGAGTCTCTCCCTTGGCAGTCCAAGCTATAGTTCGATAGGCCTACAATATATTCAGGAGTTCTTCGGCCCATGCTCTTTTTGCTTCATCGAGCTTCGTTCGGAGATGTTGCTTTATAATTTTGTTGACGGCCTCGACCTGTCCATTTATCTGAGGATGATAAGGCGAGGCATACACGTTTCGGATCCCAAGATTGCTGCACATCTCGCGGAATTGCTTATTATCGAACTGCCTCCCATTATCGGTAATGATGGTCCGAGGTATTCCGAACCGACAGATGATATTTTTCCAAACAAAGCTAGTGATCCTCTGCTCGGTAATCTTCGCTAATGGCTCAGCATCGGCCCACTTCGTAAAATAGTCTACTGCAACCACAGCAAATTTGGTCTAGCCCTTCCCTAGAGGGAAGGGTCCAATGATGTCGATCCCCCACTGTGTGAAGGGCTATGGTCCGGACATCGGAGTGAGTTCCTCGGGGGGTTGTCTCGGGACAACCGCAAATCGCTGACATTTGTCGCACTTTTGGACGAACCTCTTAGAATCATGTTGTATCGTCGGCCAATAATACCCTTGCCGTAACACTTTGTTGGCGAGCGAACATCCGTCTGAGTGATTCCTACATATTCCTTCGTGTACCTCCCGTAAGACATAGTCAGCTTCATGGGAGTCCACACATCTTAATAGGGGAGCGTGAAATCCTTTCTTGTATAGTACACCATTCAAGATGGTATAACGCGATGCTCGTACCTTTAGACGTCGTGCCTCGGCGCGATCCTTTACTAGTTCTCCATCATTGAGATCACGAATGATTGGATTAAGCCAAGTGGGTTTCGACATGATAGGAAGTATAGCCGAGTCTGTAGCCGAGTCTGCCACCTCATTTATACTCGATTTTACAACAAACTCGATCGGAACCGACTGAGGTATGGTGTCTTCGTCGGCTGAAGCGAGCTTGGCTAACAAGTCATCTTTGGCTTTGTTGGCCTTGGGTATCTGAATAACTTTGCATTCTTGGAACTTGCTGATTAATTCTTTGGATTTTTTCATGTATGCCTTCAGTTGTTCTTTCCGAGTTTGATAAACGCCGGAAACTTGGTTGACGACCAACTGCGAATCACTAAAAACGTTGAGATGAGTGGCGCTAAGCTCGCGGTGAGTCTCAGGCTGAGTAACAAGGCCTCGTACTCTGTTGTATTATTCGACGCTTGAAATTCAAGTCGCAAAGCATACTGCATACAAGTTTGATCAGGAGTTTCTAATACCACCCCGGCCCCACTTGCTTTGGAATTGAAAGAACCGTTGACGAATAGCTTCCAGGGTGCCAAGTCAAGTAAGGGGTTGAGAGAGGAAGAAGTCACTGGTTCAGTAACCTTCTCAGAATCATGTGCTGTGTTATAGCTGGAGGTTACTTCAACAAGAAAATCAGCAACAGCTTGTCCTTTTATAGTCATTCTTGGCCTGTACTGTACGTCGAATTCACTCAATTCGACAGCCCACTTTGTAAGTCGGCCGGAAGCTTCTGGCTTTTGAAAAATTTGACGCAGAGGTAAGTCGGTCACAACAATGATGGTGTGAGCTTGAAAATACGGCCGGAGTCGCCGCGAAGATATAACCAGAGTTAAGGCTACTTTCTCGAGCTGAGGATACCTCGTCTCTGCCGGTAGTAAAGCTTTGCTAACATAGTACACCGGCAGTTGCTTCCTTTCATTCTCTCGTATTAAGGCCGAGCTGACTGCTGCATCGGAGACAGCCAGATAGAATAATAAAGCTTCTCTTGGCTTGGGCTTAGACAGCAGTGGTGGGGACCCGAGGTAAGTCTTCAGTTCTTGAAATGTTTTTCATATTCGTCCGTCCACTCCATCGTCTGTCGTCCCCTTAATTGCTTGAAGAACGGGAGACATTTGTCTGTGGCTCGGGACAGGAAGCGGTTAAGCGCGGCTACTCTTCCTGTCAACCTTTGGATGTCTTTGATTATTTTCGGAGACTCCATATCAAGTAAAGCTTTGATTTTCTCGGGATTCGCTTCGATTCCTCGTTGGCTAACGAGGAAACCGAGAAATTTTCCCGAGCTTACACCAAAAGCACACTTGCTAGGATTCAACTTCATTCCATACTTACGTAAAGTCAGGAACATTTCTTCCAGGTCCGCCACATGGTCGACTGCTTGTACACTTTTGACGAGCATATCGTCAATATATACTTCCATCGTTCGGCCAATTTGCCTAGCGAACATTTTGTTCACTAACCTTTGATAGGCTGTCCCGGTGTTCTTCAAACCAAACGGCATCACTCGGTAACAGTAAAGGCCTTTGTCAGTGACAAAGGTAGTTTTTGATTTATCATTTTCGTGCATTACAATTTGATTGTAGCCTGAGTAAGCATCCATAAAACTAAGCAATTCATATCCCGCAGTACTATCTACCAGCTGATCAATGCGAGGAGGAGGGAAGCTGTCCTTAGGGCAGGCTTTGTTCAAATCTGTATAATCTATACAGACTCGTCACTTCCCATTGACTTTTTTCACGAGTACAACATTGGCTATCCACTTTGGATAATATATCTCCTCGACGAATTTAGCTTTAAGGAGCTTTTCGACTTCCTCTTCAATGACAACGTACCTTTTCGGGCCGAGAGGGCGACGCTTCTGTCAGACGGGCTTATAAGTCAGGTCGATGTTGAGTTGGTGCGTAATGACCGAGGGATCGATCCCGTGCATATCTTCATGGCTCCAAGCAAATATATCTGCGTACTGCCGAAGCAAGGCAATCACTCTTTACCTAAGAGGTGGACTCAGAGACGAGCCGATCTGCACTACTTTCGACGTGTCTGTCTTGGTTAATGGTTTCGAGACGAGTTCTTCCATCGGTTACCCTCGTTCATGAGATTCGATTCGAGGGTCGAGCGATTCGATCATCGATACTTCCGTCGGCGCCTTGACTGCGGTAGCATAGCATCTTCGAGAATCTTGTTGATCTCCTTTCACAATTCCTACTCTCGACTCAGTCGAGAATTTCATGAAAAGGTGATAAGTGGATACCACGGCTTAAAGGAGGCTCAAGGAAGGTCGACCGAGTATAGCATTATACACCGATGGTTGGTCCACAACCAGGAAGTCAACCATTGTTGTTGTCTGATGAGGTGCAGACTCGGCAGTGAGTGGTAGTGAGGTGATTCCCTCGGGAAGTATCTGTCCACTCGAGTATCCTATCAGTGGGGTTCGGACCGGCCGTAGGGTCGATCGTCCGATGCCCATTTTGTCGAATGCTTGGGTGAACAGTACATCCGCCGATGAGCCTATATCCACCAATATTCGGAACACCTTTCTGTTGGTGATGGTGAGAGCAACGACAAGTGCATCATCATGGGGATGATGAATGCCTCGGGCGTCATCCTCAATGAATGAGATGCAATATCATTCTCTCTTCTGGTCCTTGGAAGGTCGGGACAGCAGAAGAATTTCAGACTCCGGGCAATCGATGCTTCTGACGTGATTTTTCCTGACATTTTTTGAATCTCCGCCGCCCTGATGCCCTCCAATGATCGTTCGAATTTCTTCCGTGGGACGATCTTCACTTGGTCCTGCTGGAACACCAGACCCTTCTGTATGTTCTCTGAGTCGGCCTTCTTTAATTAGTCGCTCGATTTCATCCTTCAACTGGAAACAGTCACTCGTATTGTGACCGTGATCACGATGATAGTGACAGTATTTGTTCTTGTTCCATCGATTCGGATTTCCTCGGAGCTTTCCGGGCCAGTTGACGAAACCTTTGTTCTTAATTTCCATCAACACTTGTTCCTGAGATTTGTTCAGGGGGGTGTATGCGGAAAATCTCCTGTCGGGTCACTTTCTTGACCTACCATCGTCTGAGTCAGCTTCTTTCTTGGCTGACTCTTTAGCCGAGGGCTTCGCATTCTAGACCTTCTCTCGTAGGAGTCGGGTCTCTTCAGTGTCGGTATATTTGTCCGACCGAACCATGAATTCGCCAAGGGTCTCAAGCGGATTCTTGTCCAATGACGCCAAAAAGGGTTTATCTCTCACACTTTGCATGAGAGCGTTAAGAGCTGTCTCCTCAAAATGCTTTCGAACCTGCAGAGATTCGAAGTTGAAGCGCTTGATGTAGTCCTTCAACAGCTCTCCTTCCTTCTGAGCTATGTTGTTCAGATGTGCGGGCGGCTTTAGCTTCTTCTTTCCGCCGATAAAATTATTGAGGAAGGCGTCACTGAGCTCGGTGAACGTCGTGATTGACCTCGCTTTTAATTGCTTAAACCAAAGTCGGGCCACATCAGTCAGGGTAAGAGAGAAGGCTCGACACATAACAGCATCCGAGGCATCGTGCAACTCCATATAGGTTCTGAAGCATTTAAGATGCTCTGTCGGATCAGTTTTGCTGAAAAAGGGAGTTATCTGAGGTAGACGGAACCTTTTCGGCAACCGCGCCTGCATCACTTCGTCCACAAACGGAGAAGCCTTTTCCTCGGATTTGGTTGGATTTGAGTTCCGACCGTGCTTCATGCACACCATCTCTTTCTCCATCTTTTTACGGACCTCGTTCTTGAAATCTTATATATCGGCTTTTCAGGACTCCGTACTTTCCGCCGTTTCTTCTACAGGGAGCTGACTTCGCCTCCTCTGATCTATTCTATGTCGCAGATCAGAGGGAGGCAGAACGGCCGTTGCAGAGCGAGCCGGCTCTGGCTGACTCGGTCCTTAATGCTGACTCGGTCCCAGGGGTTGAGTCGGCTGTCGAGGCGACTGTGGAGCAATAGGCTACGCTACAGACATTGGCGGGAGAACCTGTGCCGACTCGTGAGCTGCTGCATCTGCTAATTACACAGTTGTTCCAGCATGTGTTTCATAACTGTCATCTCGGAACGCATCTATTGGACTTTCCGATCCAAGTGCGTGTTCCCTCGTCTAGGCTGGCTGGTAGTCGCAGGCGGTGCTGTTGGGGGAGCTCCCTGAGTTGTGCTAGCAGCGGCCTCCCCCGCTTCATCTGGATCCATCCTCCAAGTTCTCGTCATTCAATAGATTGCAGAAAATGGCTTTTTGTCCGTTCCCACAGACGGCGCCAAACTGTTGGTGTATTTTTATGGAATGGTTCCTCTGGATCAGATCTTCTTCCACCTGCACAAACAACACTATCAAGGAGACCCTGGCTAGAGCCGGGGAGCCTCCGATGCTTAAGTCAGTCGTTTTCTCGATAGCAAAGGGGTTTTTTGAGTTTTGTGTCTCGTACCTTTCTCTGTAGAAAGGTCTAATATTTATAGATCTTAGGAATCCTTATCATCCGAGGATTCTTCTCCTGATTATTCGAAGATTTCACTAATTTCTCCCGATCCCGACAATCTCGGGATCGGATACCCGTATTTCTGGATTTCCAGAGCGGTATTTGCATTCATACCGCATTCTCTTGTCTCGGCTCAGTCGCTACCGACTCAAGGGGAGTCTCGGCTGAGTTGGGAACATAAGTTTTCTGCCTTCTCACGGATGAAATAGTCTCGGTGATTATCCGTCGTCCTTCCTTACTCCGTGGCTGACAGAACCAACTCGTTAGGTCGGTTTTATTCTATCGGTCGGGTGGCTTATAACATACTCAGCCTTCTGTAGGCTTATGCAGACGAGGTTATCACTCCGACAGAGCGACTTTAATCGTCTTCTGCTTATGCTTCTAGGCCTATCCCTTATTCTCTCGGCTCTGACCGTTGTCTCGGACTCTTCGGGCAGCGTCGGCAAAGCCGACCTACTTAGAATCCGAGTCTCCAGACTTGACATATTTTTCCTCAACAAGTTGGATATTGCATTTTGGTCAAACTAGAGGATTAATTCAAGGACTAATTAATGTTATTTAATAACAATACAAAGAAAAGTTAGATATGCTCACACAAGACTAGTTGGACATTGCATTTTGGTCACAACTAGAGGATTAATTCAAGGAATAATTAATGCTATTTAATAACAATACAAAGAAAAGTTACTCTAAGAGGAAAAGTAGCCAGCCATGGTGACCCCACCATAGTGTTAATATGGAATCCACCCCAATTATCAGGTGAGTCACCCCATATAGGGGTGTACATTGAGTCGATCTGAGTTGAGCTGGCCTCAGCTTGACTCAACTAGGTCACTGGCTGATCTCAACTCGGCTCGATCCTCGAGCCTGACTGGCCAGCTCGGCTTGGTTCGCTTAGCAGCTTGGGCTACTGATGCAGGGGAGGACGTGAGGTTGAGCACCGTCTTCCTCAAGAAGATAATTATTCCAAATCCACGGAACTTCTCTGGACTCCTCATAGAGACTTCTCGAATCCACGAGGAAAGAAAGCAGAAAATAGAAAGAATTTCTAATAAATTCTAAATTGATTAATGAATGAATAAAAATGAGTTCATAACCCTTTAAATAAGGATATCAGGCAATAGGAAAGAAATCAGAAGCAAACTATAACTAAAACTCCTAGAATCTGTGACTTACTATAAATAGTAAACTTACTATTTATAGACGGTCGTGATGTCTACTACTGCGCAAGGTTTTTAGCCAAAAATAGTAAGTGTCCTATTTGGCTTCACCAAACCGTTCTCCTAATTCTCCTAAGCTCATTCTACCCTAAAATCATATATTTTACATCAAATAACTCATTCTGGATTGCGAGATATGCCCGATCTAAGGTCTGATGGTCCGGATCACTTCTATCGTCGATCGGGCCTTTTCTGATCCATCTTGGCCATGAACTATCAGCGACCCACTCTACATCAGCTAGCTCGGGCCGTTCACCATTGAGACATTTCCACAAATACCTGGATTGTACCTTCAAAATAGCTTTGTATGTGAAACAGAAGTAATGATTTTATAGGTATTTTATCAAACACTTTCTAAGCAACATAAAAACCAAGAAAAAAAAAAGATATTTGTTTCATGTACATACCTTCCTTGCCACCAACCACACTTCGTTAAGTCATTTTATCAAACACTTGGTGAGCAACATCAATGGTAAAGTAACTGAGTCACTGAATTGGTTTGATCCGAGTTCGATTCGAGCTGGATTTGATCTGAGTCGAGTTGAGCTGGGGCCTGCTTAAACTCGGCTCGAACTCATTTTCGAGCTCAAAATATCAGCTCGACTCGACTCGAACTCATTTTCGAGCTCAAAATATCAGCTCGACTCGGCTCGAACTCAGCTTCGAACTGAGTTGAATCGAGCTTTTTCAAGTTGAGTCGAGCGAGCTAACCGAACTAGCTTGGTTCGTGTACACCCCTAACCCCGTATTAGAACCATGTATAAAAAATCAATCTCATCCATGGTTCAAGTGGACCACATGATTGAAAACAGTGTACAAAGAAAACTCACCCTCCAAACTATTTTTATTGGTTTGGCCACCTGAATCTCATATGCCCCTGATTTTTGGACATAAGCTATAGATTTTGAGTGTCATATTAATGGTTGGAGTGGATTTCACATTCTTATCATGTTGAGCTTGGTAAAAATCAAGGGTGGACATCTCCCCCTACTGTTTTCATTGTCGTGGCTGAGTTGAATCAAAGGTTAGCATGACTTTTTGGCTCTAGGCCTGGAATGGAATCACACATCTAATGATGGGAGTGAATCTCATCTAATGATGGGAGTGAATCTTACTTACAGATCACGGTTGGCCCTGTAAAAATAGGAGGATGGTTGTCTATGCGGGTGGCACCACTCGGTTCCAGAAATGAATACCATGAGAGATGAGTGATTTCATGTCACAAAGGGAAGGGTTGGAGATTCAGATGGGCCTTGCTATGGTGTTAATTTGAAATCCATTTCCACCGTCAAGTGTTCACCCAATGTTAGATCAGGGGATTGAAAATCAGCCCCAACATGATTTATTAGTTTTATCCATGCCGTCCATACATATTTTCAAATCATTTTAGGGTATGAACCAAAAAATGAAGCAAATCCAACGCTCAAGTGGACCACACAACAAGAAACAATGGATATAACACATACATCATGGTGAGGCCCACATATCTTTGCCATCTATACATGCCCATGTTGTTTGGTATGCTACACAATGTAAGCCCATTCCGGAAGACATCAATCTTTTCTTGGAACTAAACGATCTTTTCTCAATACTAGACTATTTTCTAGGAACCAGTGAGGGAGACAAGCCAACAATGATATTTTACTGGGCCAAACCTTGATGTGTATGTGAGATCAACTCCCACTAGAGGTGGGCATCGAGTCGAGTCAGACTGGATTGGGTCCAACTTGACTTAATTCAATTTTTTAAGAACCTAACCTGAACTCGATCCAATCCGGAACCGAGTTCAACAGGGCTAAATCGATCCGATCTGAATCCTTGCTAGCTTGACTCGAACCGAGTTTGACTCAGTATGAGAAATGGAATCGAGTTGAGTCTAGGGAGAGAAAGAAGGAGATGTGGGAAATGAGAGAGAAAGAAGGAGAGAAATGAGGAGAGAAGGAAGGAGAGGAGGGAAATCGGGAGAGAAAGGAGGAGAGATGGGTGGGTGCAGTGCCTCCTTAGGGTAGAGAAAGAGGGATTATGGTTCGTTCGGATTTCGGATCAGATCAGTCTGGATTGACCACAATCTGAACTCGATCTGATGTACAATTGGATTTGAGTGGTCTTACTCAATCCACACCAATCCAGACCTTCGGTTCAATTCGGATCGGGTCAGATTCGCTAGATTGGGTCGGATTTTGCCCATCTCTAACTCCCACCATTATATTTATAATCTCATGCTAGTAACCTAAAAATCAAGATGATCTATTATTCAATTGAGGCACACCAAGGAAAATAGTTGGGAGAGAGACATCCACCCTCAATTTTTACATGCCCGACTATAATGTGTATGTAAAATACATTACACCCATTAGATGTGAAACCAAAAGATATCCTTAAAGGCTAAAAAATCAAGCTCACATGGGATTCAAGTGGGTCACATTTAGGGAACAACATAGAGGGTGAGATTTTTCCATAAAAATTTTTCAATCGTGTGGCCCAACTGAAACAAAGATCAGCAAATTTTTTGGCCTTGGATCAAACATGAGGTGACTCACCTGATGGTTGGGGGGGATTTCACTTTAACACCACAGTGAGGCCCACCCACTCTAGGTACTCATTTTGCCCAGTAACATGGAGCAGCTTCTCTATGCAGGAGAGCATTGATTAACATTAGTTGATATGTAAATTAAGCAATGAGGCAATGAATGTTAATAGAAAATGGGATGACTTAAGAAGCTGCACGCATGTGATGTATTTGTACGTTGAACTAAATGTATAAGAAATATGATCCATTAATTAGATAGGATTTTTTTTTTTTCTAAAAACATGTGAAAGATATATATATATATATATATATATATATATATATATATATATATATATATATATATATATATATATATATATATATTAAATGATTAATTGAATGATATTTATTTACAAGAATATGGGGCTATTAGAAATCTATTCCAACTCTACATATCCAACTTATATGTGTGGCTTTAGTGATGATGATTGTCTATTAATTTTTAGCTGATAAAATATAATTAGTATGTCCTATTTGATGGATAGGTTAGATCTTTGACATATAATTTCTATCATACTTATATAAAACTTGATATTATAAATACTCACGTGTTATATTACTTATGGTATAATAATAATTTTTTACTATTTAATACACAGCTAATTTGTTCAACTAGTTTTTTTGTTTTTTTTTTTTTTTTACACACGCACCCACACCCCACACACTCACGCTGGTGGAATTTCACCACCTATGGGTACTCGAACCCTTGACCTGGAGTTGAAACTCCTGGGAGTCTACCACCCGATCAAGAGTAAGGACCCTTGTTCAACTAGTTGTGTGTGAGCATTACTTTTATATATATATATATATATATATATATATATATATATATATATATATATATATATATATATATATATATATATATGGAAAAGGTACTATACGCTCAACCTCACCAATCCGTCCCATAAGGTCGAGCTGTGTGGGCCCCACCGTGATGCGTTTCAAACATCTACCCCATCAGTCAGATGCACCACTCCATCATGGCCTAGGTCTCAAAAATCAAGTCAATCCGTGACTTGTGTGGGCCACACCACATACAGAAGCGGAGAGGGGCCGTGCACCATTAAAACATTCATAATCATTTTTTAGGCCCATCGAGATGTAATTTGCAAATCCAGCCCATCCATTATGTGTGTCCCGCTTGGATGAGGGTTCAGACCAAGTTTTAACAGTATTCAAAACTCAGGTGGGTCCCACCAAGTGCTTTTATATGTTTTAATGGTGTCTTCACATGATTTTAGATGGTATGGCCCACTTGAGTTCCATATACGGCTAATTTTTGGGATATCCCATAATTTAAAAGGGACCCATCAAATGCACGGTGTTGATGGTCGACACGCATCACGGTGAGGCCCACATAGCTCAACCTCACAGGAGCACACGCACGCACATGCGCCCATGAAGTCAAGCTGTGTGGCCCCACCTTGATATGTGTCGAACATCAACACCATGCATTTGATTGGCCCCTTTTTAATCATAAGGTATTCTAAAAATCAGCCATATGGCCATACCATCTAGAACCATGTTAATACATGCGTAAAACATATAAAAGCATCTGGTGGGTTCCACATAAATTTTGGATGCATTTGAAACTTGGTCTAACCCCTCATCCATGTGGGATACACATAATGGATAATGGATAGGCTGGATTTGTGAAACACGTATCAGTGGGCCCAACAAATGATTATGAATGTTTTAATGGGAGGATAACCTCTCTCAACTTTTATATGTGGTGTGGCCCATCCAAGTCATAGATTAACTTGATTTTTAAGTCTAGAAGCCTACCATGGAATGGTGCATCTGACTGATGGGGTAGATTTTCAATACGCATCAATGTGGGGCCACACAGCTCGACCTAATGGGAAGTTCCCGGGAGGTCTACGGCATAGAACCATTTCCTATTTATATAAAATTTTGAACGGCTCCTGTACTCAACTTGCCAACGAGAAGATTTTTGTACACCTGGAAAATCCGTACAATATCCGAAGGGATCATCAGGTGGGCCTACATTGGATATGTCCACCTACAACGAGTCCCCGATTTATACGGTCTGGATTGAAGTACACGCATACCACTTGACTGAATGATTAACCGTACACTTTTGAGTATTCATGCATTCATTTTAGAGAAATACTTTGATACTCTGGCAGAGTGCGATGGATGATAGACATGCAGTTAGACATTATTGAAAAATTGCACACGTGCATACAAATTCAAATGAAACCTTTCAAACTATAACATTAGTTGAAATCTGTCATGCAGCAAACCTAACTCTTATTTGGTTATCTAAATATTAGACTTTTTGGACATTTAGTGGAAAGTTAAAAAATAAAATAAAATGCACTAGTCACGTATTAAAAAACAAGTATTCGCCCAAAAGGGGATAGAATTCTTGGAGATGGTGGGTCCCACAATTTGGTCGGTTTACATTGATTTAATATCTTCCACGTTTATCATTTTTATTACCTGCATATCAAGAGCTATACGCAACCAGAGTATTACTATTTTGATCAACGAGTTGAGTTAGTCTACATCTTGCATAACCCATACCGTAAATCATGAGCCCCTACGAAAAATTACAACTATCAGGTAATCCCAAAAACTATCCGATTTAAGGCCATTAACGGTCAAGATGAAAAATATTTAATTGTAACGGTCAGGATGAAAAATATTTAATTGTTCCAACTAGGAAACGAATTAAAAACAATCAGAGACCATGAGATGCCCCATCTAAAGTGAGGCCCACAATCTGGACGCTTTAGATGGAATGACGAACAAGCCCAATGTGAGGCAACTGGGTGCACGTGTATGGATGGTCTCATCCGAGTATCATCGATTTGATCGTTATCTTTCTCCCGGGAAAGAAAAGAAATGTGTCAGATCCCAACCGCCCAAAACGATATACCCGGCAATTCTACCGTCATCGTTCCTGAAGAAAAGCCGGAAAAAGAGAAGCTTCTGCAATCCAAAGCACCAGCATCTGTCCTTCAATTTGCCTCCTTTTCTCTGAAATTCTGTCTAGCAGGGAAAATAAAAAACCAAAGGAAACCCAATTCCCAAATAGCTTTTGTTTGGGTTTTTATCATCGAAATCTCCGGAAGATCTTTCTGTTTTCTTGGAAATAAAGAAACAGTAGAAACCCAATTCCATAAATAGCTTTTGATTGAGTTTATATCACTGGAGGCTGCAGAATTTTCTTTATGTTTCTTTGGAAATAAAAGAAACAAGAGAAACCCAACTCCCAAATAGCTTTTGATTGAGTTCTTCCATACCAAAATCTGCAGAACTTTTTTTCTTGATTTTTTTTCTATATAAATCCAAGACTAGAGGAACCCAACACCCAAAACAGCTTTTGCTTTGAGCTCTCATCGGAATCTGCGGATTTCGTTCTGTTTTCTTGGATTTCTCTTCAGAAATGGAAGAGAAGGGCAATCCAACTACTGCATAGGTCTTCATTGAGTTCTTCTAAGCAGATTCTACCGAAATCCTTGTTTTCGGTAAAGGGTATTGTATTTTTGATTGATGAGAAGCTCTGAATGGCAAATGGTGAGAATTGAACGGCCAAGATGAGCCGAGTCAAGGCAGAAGGCAATCTCCGTCGTCGATTCCATGCACCCCTTCTTTTCTACCTATGGATGAAATGCCTGGGTCTTTCGGCACGAGCGCCAGCTTGTCACTGCGATTGGGGCAGGCGCTCTTCTCGGCGGCTTCTCTTCTCTTCATGTCTGTGGGTGTCGAATTCTACAGCTACACCGCTTTCTGGTAATCTTTATCTCTTCATCTCAAACATGCATATGTTGTGTTCTCAAATTCATTTCTCAATTCCAATTCCTATGCAAATCTCTTCAACTTCACAGATTTTGTTAATGAATGATGTGTATTATTTGGAAGTATTTCAATGATGTCAAAGGCTTAAAAGAGGGATTATGGGGTCATGAACACCAGGAAGTGTTAGTATGGATCAGGATCACACATATGGGATCCATGGATCAGTGATCTAGACCATTGATCTGATGGTCCTCACAATGGATACAGCATGGTCCAAAAATCTCCCAGACAGCAATCTATTTTAATCGAGAATGGTCTAAATATTGAAGGCTATGACCTCCATATCTGGAACATTCGTGGGGAACTACCATCTATGTTGGGGCCCATCACCATGGTGTCTTCCTATGTCTCAGAGAACAGGTGCTGAGAAACAAAGATTTGCACATGAACTTTGCTGCTAAGGCTGTGTTTGAGTGCAGAACTGAATTGAATTGCAATAATTAGTTCAATGTTGTTTAAATGACAAGATTTCAGATGCTTTCTTTTGGATTCATATCGATGCATGAGGCTCCAAATCGAAGTTATGTAACTTTCGAATTGTTAAAGGAATGCAATTGCAATTTGAGGGGCAACACTCAAAATATGGAACTTCAATTAGATCATTTGCTCTTTATTGAACTAATTATTGCAAGTCAGTTGGATGGTCATCCAAACACAACCTAAAAGAGAGAGAGAGAGCCTGAATTCTCCCATGGGTTGCAGGGAGTGGCGCAAATTTTGGTTTTTGTGTTGCAGGGAGTGGCAAAAAAATTGGTTTTTGTGGTGTACTCTCTCTCTCTCTCTCTCTCTCTCTCTCTCTCTCTCTCTCTCAAGTTGGACAGTACCGCCAATATTTATTTAAAAAAATCAGAATTACAAATGATAAGAGGGAGGGCCAAACATAATCCTTCAATTATTAAACCCAAAAATAAAAAATAAAAACCCTTAAAACAATCTGCTACACATAAATGTCACCTCATTTTTAATTGAAAAATCCTGAGTGATCTGAAAGAATCAGAGGTTTCATATGAGTAGGTATGGAAGACAATGTGGAAAAGGAAGAGCTGCATCACTTATTGCAAGCGAGTGTGCACCTGATTGCTCCCATGAAGGATATGGGTCAAAGGACAATTAAGGGCCCATTTGGACACACTCTCCAGAGGGATGTTTTAGGTGTAAACCCCCTTTCGAGCCAAACAAGTCTTCTTTTTATTATTATTATTATTTATTTTATTTTTAAATGTGCATTCTGATGCAATTTGCAAACCCCTGTTTCACCATCCCACTCAACAAAATAGGCTCTAAAATGCTAGCTGAACAAAAACCAATCCAAAAGGTCTTCGTTAGGTCGATTAGAAAAGCAGGCTTGAAACCCCCTTTTGTGCAACTGTGTCCAAAAGGGCCCTAAAAGTCTCAAGTAAACCTCTGATTTCCTCTCATTCATACCATGCATTCCAGGGAGCTGTATGGTTATGATTAGAGAAGCTATTAACTGCGACCCCAGAATCACTTCCACTACTACATAATGTTTTTGGAAGAACAAATTCTCAAGCCTTCCAAAAGAGCCTTTATTTCTGCCTTCATGTTGTTACAAATGTCATAAAAATCCACATAAGCATAAAGCAAGTTTCCAAAGCTATCTCTAATAATTTCCCCAACTCCAACCTGCCCCATCAACATTCAACTTCAGGAATCCATTTTTAGGTCATGTCCAGCTGATTAGCATAAGTTTCAACATTTAACTGGACTCGAATCAATTTGTAAGGTTCCGAAAAGCTTTTTTTTTTTTTGGATTTAACAGCCATCCTCTCCAAACCCATCCTGCTTCTGAACAATCTGAATTGGATTGATAATTTTCTTAATAACCCAATTTAGATGAGTTTGATTTTCCTTCTAAGATTCAACAGTTTCGCTGTTTCCAGATCTCATTCTTTTGTTTTGATCTTATCAGAAAATGTTTGTAATTGTTTTAGAACAATTTGCTGCATTTTCTGCAACTGGAAAGAAAAAAGAATGTGGGTGGAATGGGCAGCATTTGGATGCATAAGTGAATTGAATTGCATTTCAGTTTATTCAAGAGGAAACTACAGAACTAGTGATGTATTCCGGCAACTATAATGACAAAGTAGCCTCAAATTGCATTTACGTTTATTCCAACCTGAAAGTAACACACTTGAGTTTGGAGACAGATGCTCGATGGCAATGCTAAGGAAAATGCAATTTAGTTATCGCCACTTTGTGTGACTAACAATCGCAATTCAACTAGATAATTCATCCAATAATACGCTATTCATTATTCTGAAGCTTGGTATACTTCTGTCAGCATCCCATGTTGTCTTACTGTTTTTACCCTGTACTTGCTTATTATCAGTTTCTATTACGATTCTCATCCAAGCTTCTTTCCTCCACTATTAACATCACTCGATTCACCAAGATTAGAAACCGAAAATAAGATTTTTTATTGAACAGAGACAAGAATACAATAATCTGAAGAGCTACTAGTTTCTTGTTTGGGCTTGAATCGTGAAATTTTGGTTTAGTAAAGAGGAAATGATCAAATTGCAATGACATTTCCTAGTATTCATAATGAGGCTCTTGTCATTTGAAAGTACGGCAATTGCAAGTTACAGCCTAATCTGTTAATATGAATTCGAAGTGAGGTGACTACCATTTGATCATTTTCATGTAAATGAACTAAATCACTGCAAAAAAGTTTAAAAGTGTATCGAAATTTAGCAACCTAAAATGCTTTCCAGATTCAACTCTCCAACGGCTTCCAGGGCTGCTTGGTTTTGGGTCAACCCGAACCCAATTTACCCAACTCGAGTCCTGGTTGGGTTTGGTCAGGCTGTGAAGGTCCTCGGGTTAGCTTAGGGTTGGAAAATGCCAGCGTGATTTGAAATTGGTTTGGGTTCGGGTTGAGTAAATGCTGGTTGAGTTACGTCAAGTTGGGAATAATCACATTTTGGGTCAGGTCGGTCGGATTAAGTTGGTTTAGTGTTTATCATAGAGGAAGCTGTGTTGGGCACCTTGTGTTAGAATTCAGGATGGTTAGGTTAGGTCAGTTTAGTGTTTGGTATAGAGGAATTCAAGTTGGGTTTGGGTTGGGCACCTCGGGTTAGAATTTGGATTGGGTTCTCTTGAGGTAGGGTTGGGCTCAGGTTGACCCTTAATGCAATCCAACCTGCCCAAGTTGCACCCTCAGCGGCTTCAAATATTAGACACTACTCCACGTGTTCAGGATTGAAATCATTCATCTAACATTGCCGCAAGAACATGTACTATGGAGAATGTGTTTTCAGCATTTCTATCCTCTTCAAACAGTGTTTGAGAGTTGAGCCACACACACACACACATGAAAAAAGGAAAAAAAAAACAGAGTTGAGGCACAAAACCATCTTGTGAAAATACAAGGACGTTGAAACTTTTCCTGCCTTCTCAGCATGTTGTAATGAATTCAAGTGAACAACAGTCTGAATTGAGCCAGGGGCATACAGCACATCATCTTACATTTGATTCCACGGTCCTGGTGTTTCTTGTACATCTCATAGGTCAATCCTCATAACATTTGCCCCTGTACATGATTTTGATGACTGCCACTTGAGTTCAACACGGGTGCAGCTTGGGCGGGTTGGGTTGGGTCGGGTTGAGGGTCAACCCAAACTCCAACTCGAGGTACCCCACCTGAGCCCAACCAAAGGCCTCTATACTCGACACAACCTGACTGAACCCAATCTAACCCAACCGGAAAACTTGTGATTAATTGAAACCTGACCTAAAACTGACCCAAATTTTCTCGACCCAAAGTTGAGTTGGTTGGCGTGTTTCAACCCAAACCCAACCAAAGGTCCTTGACGACCCCACCTGAATTCGGGCTGGACCTCCGCGGCAGTTAGAAAATTGATTTATGGAGTAGAGCCATTTTAATTAAAGAACTGGTGCTGTCTGAAAAAGGCCTGTTGAATGATATGTTGCGGATTTCTTTTGCTTTCCAATTGGCATTTAAACTCGGGAACTCGGAATCAACCAGTGAACTTTTTTTTTCCAGTGAACTTCTTCTAGCAGTGGGGATTTACACTACTATGCAAATCATATTCAACAGTAAATAATCTGTAGAATGTTAGGGATAAAACTAGAGACTAGTTTCCCACATGTTTAGAAGCATTTGTGGATACCCCAAATTGCAGTGAAAACAGAAAGTCTGGTGAACAAGTGAAAACAGAAAATCCAGTGAACGAATGGTTGTCTGCTCCCAACTGGTTTCAGGCCAAGGGAGAAAACTGAAGCCACATTAATCAGTTTGTCTGTCTGTCTTCTCCAACTAAAACAAGATCGATTTTGTTTCAGGTTTCAGGTAGGACCTGAAACAAATGAGTATTGATTTGAGCAAAACAGTATCCTGCATTTCCAAAGACACCCAGATGTACTTCTGAGAATAAAAAGCTTCATATCACTATCTTTAGGGTGCATATGGTTGCATCAAATATCACGAAATATCATGATTAATCAGTCTAATTTGGAGCAGTGCAACCAAATGCACCTTAGTGTTTGTTTGGAAGAGATTGCCAATGTTAGTTTATCAGTTATCCCAACAACCATAACGAGATAAACCATTTCATTTTCATTGAGCAGCATATACTATATGTTGGAAGAAGAAATGGACAGCACAACACAACAATGACAGCTTGCTTATGTGAAACGTACCTTCTATCTAAATTGAATCTTTTTGCAAGTAAAAATATGGACATGTTTTTTACCCGTGGCCGTGATAGATCATCACTACTACAACGACATTGACATGTGTGTTAATCTGACAGCTATCTGGTAACAATCATGGGTTTGGTGATTCCGTGGAGTTTTACATTGGCAATGGTGGATGGATATTCAATCTTTGTAGGATGTGGTCTTCGCCAACCAGGCATTATGGTGATCATCGTTGTCGGAGATTGGGTGAGTGCCTGCAATTCCTGAATTAACCAAATGCTCCCATGATCCATTCCTGAGAAAATTTAATTCCCACAATGCAGGTCTTATCATTACTATCGTTGGCAGCAGCTTGTGCTACGGCTAGTGTCATCAATGTCCTCCCCCACCTAAGTGGGTCCTACTGCCCACCAAAGTTCTGTAGCAGGTATCAGCTCTCTGCTGCGATGGCTTTCTTGTCTTGGTTTCTTACCACCACTTCGTCACTTTTCAATATGTGGCTGCTTGCATCTTGGTGATTCTCATTCAACTTGGGCTATTGTTGTCTTGCTGGTGATATCTGAGACTGTTCATGATGTGGTTGTGTCTATATATTATTTTGACATGATTGTGGAAGGTGGAAGTGAGTTGTCAATAAAAATTACATTCTTCCCATTGATGAGTAAAAAGATGAAAGAAATGTGAAATTCTATGATGTATCTGCAAAAACTCTGTACATTGATTGTGCAAAGAACTCTTTCATTTCTATAAGAATCCAAACAAAATGAAAAAAAAAAAGAAGAAGAAGAAGAAGAAGAAGAAGGTATCCTAGTTAGGATGGGAAGAAAAGAACTTTCCCAAAACAGGATTGCTGCTAGATTCACTTGCCCCAGCCCCCTGTTTTGCCCATCATCATTTCTCACCTCTTGTTTCTCACCATGTGGTGATCAAGACTGTTAATCTAGTTAGGTCCAACCATGATGGGTGTTAAGAAGAAAGGCATGTTTAGAATGGGAACCCACATTTTGAGCTTTGACAACCTTATATGGATGTCGAGGATATCCAATCGAGGGATTTTCCTACCACCGCAAGCGACAAATGGGAAATTCATCCTAGATTTTGCATTGTGGATGTTCGAGGGTCATCCGCCATTCAAATATATTTTAAGACTAAGAGCTGGTTTTGGATGCTTGTCATTTCAATACACTAGAATCCAAATTGCATGGTAAATGGAATCGTTGAGAATTGGAATCCTCAGTTATGTTTGGATGCCTGTAATTAGAATACACTGGATTCCAAAAATTGTGTTTGGATGCTTGTCATTAGAATGCATTAAGTAAAAAATCAGTTTTAAGACTCCAAATTAGTACATGTCACATTTGATGCCAAAATTAAGGACATTTGGAGCTTTCGGTGGGTCATAAAAGTGGGCCGCCTTTTGAAAATCCGACCGTTTCTAGCATTTGCTTCTTGATTCTAAGCCCCTTTTGAGAGGATTCCAATTCACACGATTTTGTTGCATTCCATTTCACATTGATTCCAATTACCATTGTTTACCATCAATCAACCAAGCCCTGAAGACTTTGAAAATCCTATACCTTTCAAAGCAAAAAAGAACCCGTGGATTTCGGAATATGCCAAACTCATATCCAGTGCAAATCCATAAATTTAACAAATTCATGGATTTTTATCAAATGCACATTATCATTTCCTTTATCCCAAATAGGCTTTAAGACACAAATCAGCCATGTGTCATTCATTGGCACGAGCAGCATGTCACCTGATAGGAAGCAATTTAGATTTTGCGTCATTGTAGTTTTATTTGATGGCCCCACCCAAGTTGACAGATATCTGCAATTTGCTGTGTTATATTCTAATTGCGGTGGGTAGTGGAGAATGCAGGAAAATCAAGCCTTATCCAGTACAGCTCCCATTTTCCATTGTAGGTGTTTAATCCCCATCATGTGGTCCAGTTGAGCCCTGGACTGCGTGGATAAAACCCATACATCATGGTGGGCCCCTCAGAACCCTACATGTGCCTAGCCCAGGACGAGCAGGGTAGCGTAGCACCCAATCAATGTCCTCAAAAACCCATGTATGCACTCAAAAAGAGCCCAAGTGGCGTACAACTAAATTGTGGAGCTCTTCAACAAGCAAGAATTAATAATAATAAAATAAATAATTAATTAAAAAAAATTGTGGAGCTCTCTGTTGCTAAGTCATAATCTTAAAACTAGGGCTGAAAGTCGGGCGGGTTGGGTTGGATTGCTGCTCAACCCTAGCCAACCTAAGGTTCTCCTATACCTCAATCCTAACCCAACCTCGGGTTGGGAATTCTCAACCCAAGCCCAACACAAGTGGGCTCGGTTTGGTTAGTCGGGTTAGATACATGCTAATATTTTCATTATTACATTAGTCTATTACATTTTGTATTTTCAATACACATCTTATTTTTTACACCCATGATTTTATTAATTATATATATAGTTATTTATAAGTAACTTATATATTGATTGGGTTTGCGTTAGGTCAGGCAACCCAATGTCTCAACCTGAGCCTGACCCAAGTTTTATAGGGTTGGTGTTTGTATAGCCTAAGCCCAAGACCAAACCCAATACATCCTGCCCGTGCCCAACCCAATGTCGGGTTGGTCGCAAGGTCGGTTAGGTTGAACCTGCCCGACTTTCAACCCTACTTAAAACGGGATTGGTTTAATGGAGGACACTTGTTTTGTCATATTCCACCAATTATACAAATGAAACCTAACCATATACGTCCTTCAATTATATATTCTAAATGTACCACATTAACAATTCTTCCTTCTCTGCCAAAGAGTGATTTTAATAAATAACCAGATACTTCTCAATTCATATACACAATTTCGATTATGTGAGCCCACTTAAGATAGATTAGAACATCACATTTGTAATGTGATTGTCATAGGTTTAATTCCATTAGCTAGCCTCTATTTGTATCGTGCCCATGGTGTGTCGTAAAGGCCGTTACGTAAAGGTAACGGTAGCAACTGTTATATGTTATGGGGTCGTAACAGCTGTAACAGCCGTTGTGAAAAAAAAATGACTTGTAATTGCCGTTAACAGCACATTACATTCCCTATAAAGGCCATAATAGCCCCGTAATGGTCTATTACAGAACATATACATGTTTTTCATACTTTTTAATCAACATTACGGAAAAAAGAGAGACCGTAACGACCGTTATAGGGCCATAATAGCCGTTATGCCCCGTATCATAAAGGTAACGGTGGTGGTTGTTACGGCCACCGTTACCGTTACGGAACACCTTGCTCGTGCCATATGTACACCACGCAACAAACTAGTAATTCTTGGACAGATCCATTTCCCAAGGGATGGAAATGGAATTGAAATAATACCATGAGATATTTTTCAGTGTAACTGTCCAATAGATGTCCGCGGATTGTATTAATTAATATAAGCATAAATTTTGATTCATTAATGCATCTTAATGCAGACCCAGAATTTGGACAGTTTAATTTTGAATTACATTTCCAAGTGCTTGTGTTTTCTCCTTCACACACTGCCAGAGTATCAAAGTTTTGTCCAACTTTATTTTGAAGGGCTAATACAAAACCAACGTATCAACTTCCAATCTCAAAGACATTGGGCAGAAAAAAAAAGAAGAAAAAGGAAACAGAGAGTTCTTTCACAGCCAAATATGCTTCTCATTCAAACCCATCCAACCCTTAAGACTTAAAAACCCATGATCCAAAAGACTTAAACAGAGAGATCCAAGGCCTATGAGAACAAAACCCATGATCCAAAAGACTTAAAAATAGATGGGTGTAGTTACATTTCACCCTTTCAAACCAATCTTCCCCTGCTTTTGATTTTCCTCATAATTCAAGGGCCTTCTGAAAAGCATGATGTGGGGCTCGGGCTTATGAATCGCGTAGTGTACCCATCCGCGAGATTGTTGAACACCGATTCCTCTCCATTCCTCCTGAAAAGGGGCCGCGATCATATTGATCGGAACATTAATCCGCCATCAATCCATTCATGCAACGAAAATACTGAAGAGGTGAATCACGCACATGTATCAACATGGACAATGTGCAAGATCCTGACCATATACCATGATGGAATCGACATGAATGCGTAGGTGAAGTATTGGCAGTTTATAATTTTAGTTTCAACCACCCATTTTACTCATTTGATAGCAGATTGTCCTGATTTATGGGACATTGCACATCCTCATGATTGGCAGAGATCTCTCACACATGTGAGATAGGAAAATGTGCTGCTTGTCCCTCTTCAATCTCTCATCATGCTGATTATCTTGGTGGCGTTTCACAGTAAAGTAAATCATAAACCCAAATTGCAAAATCCAAACCGTAGAAACGGCATTCAAAGTATATTACCTCTTTAAGAAGTACGTTCTTAGGCAGGAGTTTCGCAACCTCCCGAGGTAGAACGACGTGCCTGTGAGAGAAATGATCCATTTCAATATGAATAGAAAACCCAATTCAAGAAATCGTAAGGAAGAAACGGAGAGAGAGAAGATAACCCAATTCGAGAAACATAAAGAAGAACCAGGGGAGAGAGACTACCTGTATTCATATTTTTCATCGTAGTACTTTTCGGAGTACTGAATTTCCGGCATTTTTTTAAAAAAATATTTCTTGAGAAGTGAACGATTTAAAAATGATGGATATCTCACAATGTCAATGAGAGAGAGGAAATCTCGTTCATGTGAATGGAGAAGAAACGAATATATAGAGAAGGTAAAGAGCGGGAATGCTTATTTCAAAACAAGGAAAAAATAGCCGTTGGAGACATTTGAAATTATAAAATCCTGAAACGGATGGATTTTTTGCCTTTTTAATTTTCAAATTTGAAGTTTAAAACATGGTAGAGGATTATATTTCTTTCCGAAAATACCCCTCTCTGATACAAAAAAGCACTTCCTCTTCAACTAAATTACAAGACTAGCCTGTAGTATGTTTTTGCAGCACGCGCTGCGACCCCTGAACCAGCCATGTGGGTGGGACCGTGATCGTGGGGCCCATCTCGAAGTATGAATTGCATATCCACGCCGTCCATCCTTTTTTTCAGCTAATTTTATGGATTGGTTTCAGATAATATATAAGATTCAAATCTCAGGTCGACCACACCATAGGAAACATTTATCATTGAATGCCCACCACTAAACACTCCCTAGTGTCCACCGTAACGTTAAGATAACGGATACGGATTGGCTACTCTCCCTGACACCAGCCAATGGCTGGTGGTCGGTGCTCTGTGGGCCCCACCATGATGTATGTGTTTCATCCATGCCATCCATCTATTTTTTTGGATCATTTTATGGTATTACACAAAAAAGGATAGTATATTCCAAATCTCAAGTGGACCACATTAGGAGAAACATTGTTGAATGAATGTGGACCATTAAAAACTTTTAATGGGCCATAAAAGTATTGGATTAAGCTGATATTTGTTTTCCCCTTCATCTGGGTCTTTATCAGCTAGTCAACATATTGGATGTCTGATAAACAGCACAGTGTGCCTCAGGAGGATTTAAATGATGGATATCCAATCACTATTGTTTTCCTGTGCTGTGGGCCACCTGAGATTTATATCCCTCTAATTTTTGGAAAATAGCTTAAAATGATCTTGAAAATTGGATGAACTGAAAGGATGAGACACATACATCATGGTGGGCCCACAGAGCAACGACCATCAGCCACAAGGCTGGTGTCAGGGGTAGTAGCCAATCTGCTTCCATGTACCACACACCGGCTACATGGCTGGTGACTGGTGTACATACGGGTCGTGCGAAGACGAGCGCCGACGCTCCTCGAGCTCCGAGTTGTACAAACGGTTCAAAGGAGATGAAAGTTACATGGCCCCACAATGATGTATTTATTATATCCACACCATTCATTCATTTTTTTGAGATCATTTTAGAGCATTAAAAAAATGAATCATATCAAAATCTTAAATGGACCACCGAAAAGAGCAGCGAGGAGAATGATTTTCACCATTAAAAATTCATAGGGCTACCATAACATTTATTTCCCATCCAATCTATTAATAAGGCCCAAATTACATGGATGAAAAGGAGAACCAAATTTCTTATTGATCAGAAACTTATGTGACTCCAAAAAGAGTTTCAATGGTAGACGTTCAATCCCCCACTGCTTTTTGTAGTGTGGTTCACTTGATCTTTAGATCCGTCTTATTTTTCCTCTCAAGACTTAAGAGGATCTCGTCAAATGGATGGACGGTCTGGATATGATATATACCTCATGATGGGACCCACAGAACTTGGTGACGTCAATACACCAGCTATGTGTACGCCAGCCAATTGGCTTCCGAAAAAAGTATAAACAGCGTGGATAAACAATTGGTTCATCGAGGTGGGACCCACGGTCGGGTTCCCACTCATATCCATAGTTTGCGGACCGTTTTTTTTTTTTTTTTTTTGGATAATGAGAATGTACTGCATGAGGTGCTAGATCCACACGCATCACAAACCTGACACGCGTGTGGCACATATCTGCCGTATCTGTGCCGTCCAAGAGGTGTCCCACATCATTAGAACAACCTAGTAATAATATACGTTGAATGGATCTCATTTCAAATTCTCTTAATACTCTGGCTACCTAATGCTTGCTACTCAGGCAACATGAGTTGTACACGTGGCATTTATTAACTCACGGGAGATAGATGCCATTGAGCCAGAGCACCCAGAATTGGGGCGCGGATGGGTATCACGTTAGTGTGTGTTACACTTACCGTGGGGCCCATCCTGATGTATGTGTTATATATCCACGCCGTCCATCCTTTTTTCCATCTAATTTTAGTTGATGATGCTAAAATGGAAGCAGATCTATATCTCATGTGGATCACATCACAAAGATCAGTGGTGATTGAACACCCACCATTAAAAACTTCATAGGGCCCACCCCCACCGTAATGTTTATTTGCCATCCAAGAATTCTGTTGAGACCCAGAATACGGAAAAGCCATCTCTCTACGGTACACGTGGCAGGGAGTTTTATGGATCGGGGCGAGCCATGTAGTGGGTCCAGATTGGGGAAGCGGATTGGGTGCTGACCCAGCACCACCATGACGTATGTGTTCTATCCATACCGTCCATCCACTTTACCAGTTCATTTTAGAGCATTATCCTAAAAATGTAGGAGATCCATAGCTCGAGTGGACCACACCAAGGGAAAAGTGAGGATTGAATGCCTACAGTTGAAAACTTCTTAGGCTCAAAGAAATTTTGGATCAAGCTGATTGATATATATATATATATATATATATATATATATATATATATATATATATATATATATATATATATATATATATTCCCTTTATTCAGATTTACGTGACTTTATTAACAGGTTGGATGGCAAATAAACATTGTGGTGGCCCCGATAAGTTTTCAACGGACATCATTCAATCCCCATTGTTTCCTATGGTGTGGTCCACTTGAGCTTTAGATCTACCTTATTTTTGGCCTAATTCCCTAAAAAGATCTGGAAAAATAGATGGATGGAGTGGATAGAAAATAAATATTATGATGGGCCCCATAAAATTTCTACGACCTACTATACAGAGTTGGCTCCCCTATCACTACCAACCTAAGTCACGATTCTGTGATTGGTTGGTCGATTCAGACATCTGATTCCTAGACATATTTGCCCACACAGGACTGTTTATTTGTTTTTTATTTTTAGTTTCTACATTCCAGTAAATGTCCATCAAATATATGCATGTAGGCACATATGGTGTGAAGGGGGTTCATGTGTTGGCTGATTGTAGGGATGCAGTGTTTTTTTTTCGAAAATTCAATTATATAATTCCTTGAGGATCTTCATACGTGATAATGTCAGATTTTACAAAGATTAAATATCAGGATTAAGAGTTCGTATCCTACTTTTTGTGATGAATTGTAGGATGCTCCCAAGATGTCAATTCTAATGCAGATCCATTGCCCAAGTGGTAGACTAGAGCGAAGGATACCTCATTTCAACACTGAAGTCTTCGTATCGATTCCTGAAGAGTGGCTAATAGTGAAGTGTGTACTGGCCATGGGTGTACTTAAAAAACTAAAATATAATAATAATAATAATAATAAATAAATAAAAATCTGATGCTGATCTTTTAACTATAGTGGCCTCTCTTTCATTTATTGCAAACAAAGGAGATGAGAGAACTAGCATATTTTCAAGGACTATGGCTTATCATGATACTAGATCTATAGTACGCAACTCTCTCTAAATAATAACATTGTATTTAATATTATAATTTTAGTGTTGTACCTATTAATTGAATTGTTTTGAAATATCATTAATATGCTTTGGGTATGGTAGAGGTGTGTAATGACATGTTTACATGTGCGACTCTTTAAGGGAGCTCAAAAGGGCATTTCACTCAATTTACTTCAAAACCCTTCATGAGAAAAAGAATGTCATTTCAGCCTATTTTTTCCCATTACATTCCATTTCCATCCAAACATAATTCAAATGCCCTTTACCTCTATTTACTTCAAATTTTCCTAGTTTAGCTCAATTTACTCTAATCCAAATAGCCTTTTATAAGCCATTTGCATCCTTATGTTGAATAGTCCTTTAAAACACATTGCTCTCTTTTCTGTTAACGGACCAAGATACTCCAGACGGTTCAAAGCAACATGTCCAGAATTTTGAACCACCAGGATGATGTATGAAAAGTTTATAAACCAACATCATAAACGTACTACGTACTGGGTAACACAGAACGCTTTTATTGCATTGAGTAAAACTTTGTTGGATCTACCTTGGATGTATGTGGCTTATCTATGTCGTTCATCCAATTTTTCAGCTCATTTTTTGAGGTTGAGCTCAAAACTGAAGCATAAACAAAGCTTAAGTGGATCACACCACAAGAAACAGTGGGGATAATGATGTCCAGCATTGAAACCTTCCTAATGTCTACAGTGATGTTTATTTGTCACCTGTTCATAACGTTACAGAGATATTTATGAAGGGAAAACACAAATATCAGCTTCATACAAAACTTCTGTGGACCCTAAGAAGTTTTCAATGGTATGCATTCAATTCTCTCCGTTTCCTATGGTGTGATTCACTTGAGCCTGGGATATTCTTGAAGTTTGGGAATATCCCTTAAAATGATATGGAAAAATGGATGGACGGCATGGATATGATACATACATCATGGTGGGCCCCACAGAGTTTACTCAGTATGCACAATGTTTTTGAGTTGATACGTAATTCTGTCACCAATTCCACCTCTTTCATTTGTGTTTTTTTTTTTTTGTTCCACCTCTGTCATTTGTTTTTTGTTTTTTTTTTTTTTTTTTTTCCAGTGTTTTTGTGTTTGCGTGTCTCATACAAGTGCAGAAAATTCATCCTACTTACATAAACTCTTTCAGCATTAGGGGGTTTTTTTTATTTTTTTTTGACTTGCATGTTACAGAACAGAAAAGTCATCCAAATGAGGCTGAAACTGTTTCATCTAAAATGCTTCAGGCTCGTTTAGCAAATTGGAATCAGACGGATATGTGGGGATTTGCTGTTTTCGGGATTATTATAACTAATTGAAGGACTTTGAATTTGAGATTTGAGAGGAAAGAAAATCATCAAACTCTGATGAACTCCCACCTCAATAGTCTGATTTCAAAAACACTTGATTCCATGGAAGTTCAAATCCACATTCACAAGCCTTTAGGTTCTTGAAATGCTTATAGAAGGGGTGACTCTTTACTTATTACCTAAACACAATTAAAATAAAATCCTATAAAAAGCTATGATTCTCAGATCCTTACTCTTGCTCGGGTGGTAGACTCTCAGGAGTTTCAACACCCGGTCAAGGGTTTGAGTATCCACAGGTGGTGAAATCCCACTGAGGCGTGAGTGTGTGGGGAAAAAAAACTGTATAACTATATTTTGGTGTATGCATGACATTCAATCCATCAAATAGGGTTGCCCCATCATGAAAATATGATGGCCCGAAAATACTACTGATGAATAGCAACCACCTAAAAACCTTGAAATTCTTATTGTAGCCCACTCGATGGTTGGATCGACATGACATCTTGGGCATCCCATTTTCATTTTAGGGTAATCATGTTAAACTGGTTGGGTATCATGGTCGTCGTGTGAGGCCTTTTCATAACACATTTTGAGAATTTGCCAAGTCTTTAAATTTTTTTTCTTCAATTCTAAGAATTTGTAGGATCATGAACTAACAAAATCCACAGATTTAGCAAATCCTAACAAAATACAAATATGAGTGATTTAAAATCCATACCCTAGATCCCTCACCCCAACAGGCCCTTTAAGGTAACTCGCATACAAAGAACCCTTCACATAAAACCCATACCAAGTAACATGTGAAGGGAGGAAGGGAGAGAAATAACAAGAGAGAATTCAAAGGGTAGAGAGAAATGGAAGGAAATGATGCTAAAGTGGGAGTTTTGCATAAAAGGAACCGAAGTGTGTAAAATTCAAGGTGTTTGTTTAAATTCAAGCAATTGATTTATAAGCATCTAAAATTTTAAAATTTTACAAATATTATTATTTGTTTTGAAAATCTCATTTAATGTCTGCCACTAATTTCTTTAAAACTAATTGAATGGACAAAAATGTTCATTTGCTCTAGTGTCACATAAAATATAATTGTCTCGAGAACCATCATTAGCAGAGCTAACATGCATATAAAGAAAATGAAGGGCTGAAAATTTCTAACCAGGGGAGACCAATCACCTTCTCTGCTCTCTCTTTTGCAGTAAGCCGACCAGACATTAGATGGCCTTTACAGCACTAGGTTGCATTTCCAACAATGTCAAAAATAGACTCCTTAGCACAAAGGAAGAGAAAGAAGAAAATTGGACAATTCGCACGTGGGAGAGAATGCAGAGATGAATGGCACACGTGTGAAATACAGGCCAATAACCAAGTCCTTGGACGTAGAAAATCGGCAGTTACATAGACAAGAACTAATGGTCCTTACTTTCGTGACAGGACAATCTCAAGTTTGATCCCCATCTGGTATACAGCCCGTATCTCTCACGTGTGCCATTTAGGTACGTGTGCCACGAGTCATCTCTTCAATCTCTCCACGTATGTATCACGAATACGTGCCAGGCGTGTGACCCATCCACCTACTAGCAATAAGGGAGAAAACATTAGCATGTAGCGACAATTAATTGGTTTGTGGTGTCAGCCAAACAGTGCCGTCTGTTTAAATTCGGGCTTTTGGTTCCAACAAATAAGAACCATGATTGGGTAATCCAATCCGTTGTTCTGTTACATCCATCTGCAGATGGACCATCTGTAATGAACTTTTTATGTTAGAATATGCTAGCCGTTTACTTACGGCAATCAGTTGAAATTTTGTGCAGAGACGGACATGATGAGGTCGATCACCATCTTCCTCAAGGGATGATTACTCTGGATTCACAGAGCTCTTTGGATTTTTCATCGAGCTTCCTCGAATCCACATCCACAGGGATAAAAGTAGGAATGATTCCTAATCAATTTGAAATAACTTAATTGATGATAAAAAAAATGAAATTACAACTATTTAAATAAGGAACTCAAACTTAGGACAACTAAGCCTCCTACTCAAACACCTTAAAATATGACTTGACATCTTTTCCTACTAGAGTTGGGGTTTTCAGCTAAAAATAATAAGTGTTAAAGTTGACCCAACCACGTTTTTCTCCTAACTTAACCATTTTTATGTTGGGCATGACTTGTATAACTCGAAGGATCAAAAGATATACTTGTATTAAGACCAACTATTTATAGTAAAAATGAAATAAACTAGACTTTTGACTGTCGATCTGATGAAATTTTACAAACTGGCGTGGACAACCTGAGGTAGTGGGGTTGGTTGGCTTAAGTAGGTCATCTTACTCCAAAATCATATATAATATGTTAAAAAATTCATCCCAATTTGTGAGATACAATTGATTTAAGGTTTCGCCAGGCCATCATTTCCAACTCTAATCGGGCCTTCTCTGGTCCATCTTTGCCATGAAAATGTTTGCGACCCCACTCTACATCAAAGTTGGATCATCCTCGATCTTAACCATATGTTTGTAGGCCAGAAAAAAGAATAGATGGGTTCATCATATTTACTTGGATTTTGAAGCATGGTACATCGATGTGTCATACGATAAACCAAAGGTCCACATCAGCCGACCACGGCTTCGCCTCTAAAATTTAAAAACCTGACTCTATCTTGCTAGGCATTTGTTTGATGACAATATAACTCAAGAAATGGGATGGACAATTAAGAATCTTTGGCTATCTTCATCATATATTCTTTTATGCTTTCATGATATGAGTGGGGGCATCATTTTAGTAATCCAAATCATTGGTAGGAAAATGACTGGTCAAGATTATTCAAATCTCTTTTATGAAATAATTCTAATTTTTAAATTTGTGCTGGCAAATGACTGGTCAAGATTATCCATATTCAATAAGAAAAATTCTTAAGATCGGTAGTAGAATTTTGCCATCTAGATTACCTACTAACAATAGTTTATGGTGCTCTTGTTGTCGCTTTAGAAACTACGGGCTCTTTTGGGAGTCCCACACCGTAGATCACTTGGCCCTAAAATCAGGCCCTCTGCCCAATGGCCAGGATAAAATAGGTCCAGGCGCCGGGGTTTTGTGGTCATTATGATTTATGAGTTTTATCCACGCCCTCTATTCATTTTACCATACCATTTTACAGTACAAGCCCAAAAATAAGGTAAATCCAAGGCTCTAGTGGACCACACTAGAGGAAGCAGATATGATAATGACACCCACAGTTGAAACCTTCCTAAGGCCCAACATGATGATTATTTGACATCCAACACAAATAAGGTTGATTAAAATTTTTGTGGATCTAAATAAGTTTTTAATGGTGGGGGTTCAATCCTCACTTTGTGGTCCACTCGAGCCTTGGATCTGTCTCATTTTTGGATTCATATATGGAAAAATAAATGAACGGTGTAGATAAAACCAATACATCCTCCAGCCTAGACTTAGTCCATCCTGATAGGGCAGTACGTAATCCGCATTCCTCAATAAGTGGGCCAGTCATGTACAAAAGAAATAGATCCAGGAACCATATTCAATCTACACAAATGGCCAACATGATTTTTGGACGACTGACATTCAAGCTCGTATATGCTCATGGTCGGCCAGTCTTGATGCATGTTCTATATGCGGATGGCACTTTAATTAACATTCTTTTGCTAATGTTAGAGCATGAAGAGTGATGGGGTGTTTGGTATTGCCAGTGTTGGGAGAAAAATAGATCTAACTTAAGGAATGGATCAATTCTACGAATCAGCACGGACCCAATAGGGTTAAAACCACTTAAGAGGCATCCATTAACAAGGAGAGATTGGTCTTTAAGTAGGTCGATGCAACTGTAAAGCCATTCAAATAAGATACAATTATAAGTCCACTCAAATGGCTGGTTGCCTATCTAAAATCATATGTTAGCCATAGGCCAGCCTAAATTATAAGTCGGATATAACTCAGTCATATGTCAACTATAGGACAACCTGATATAGCTTGGCCATAGCTAGGCCATAGCTCAGCATAACCTCTAAATAAGATAAATGCTGATCTGACGGAACGCTTAGTATTACTTGCGTCTACTGTACCTGGTACCTTTATCACCCAACCTTTTTCAAAATAACAGTCCGGGAATTCCTCCAACAGCTCAAAGATCTCTCCAGGATTTTCGCGAGATAGAATAAGATCTCGAGAATCTTAGACAACCACAATCTCGAGAAGATCTCGAACAGATCTGGAAACCTGCGCGGGAAGATCTCTAACATATCAAGAAAGACTTCCTACGACATGGTCTTCCTTCCCCTAAAAATAAAGATACCTCTAGCCAATTTAAAGTACTATGCATACTCTATCACACTGATGATTCTTTTCCAAAGGATCATCTCCTTTGAAAGACCCAAAAACTTGACTTAGGCATCGGAGGGTCCCTTGCACTAATCAGGGTTTCCTTTGTCTCTCACCTTATTCTGTGCAGGTCCCAGAGGGTTAGCCAAGGAGGGCCCGACAAAAAACTGCATCAACAGCCAACATGGCATAGGTTGAAAATCCAAGCCATCCATTAGGTAGGTCTGACCTTGCCCATGATCCCTCCTGAAAACAAATTTAGTCTAGTCTACTCAAGACGTGGGCAAAAATATTTCAAGTTTATTCAAGCATGTCCATTGGCTCTGCGAACTAAGGCCCGCCTAATAAGTGGGTCAGCCTTATTTTTGAGACAAGGCATCCATGTGATGGGACCCACCAAATCGGATGCATGGATCTTGGAGGCATATACAATGGTGGCACATGTGGTCAGTAGGTTTAGCTGGCAAAATCTAGTAAAATACGTATGCATTCTCAGGAATTTGTTCTTCTCTATCATTTTCCACTTCTGATAGAAACTAGATATATATACATATGTTTGGTGGCCCACTAACTTGTATGGTGGATCTTCTTTTGATATTCTCTCACCTTTAGTGGAGAATATGATGGCCTTGGATAGGTTGCGAGCTTTATCTTTGCATACTCCCTCAAACATGGCTTATGAGAAGGGGTCCTGCTTTTCTTTTTCTTTTCTTGTTTAGGAAATATTACCACAAACTGCTTTGAGATTCGGATTTTACCAAATGGTACATGAAGAACAAATTCCATAGGAGAAATTATACTATTACCCTTGTTAAAAATTTTCTTTTCTTTATAAAGTGGAAAATTTAGTATTATAAGGAACACATGGTATGTGTTTGAATTCAACCCATCCAAGAGATGCACACCAACATAATTATAAGGCAAACAAAAAATATGATAGGTGCAATCACGAGGTGGGCATACCTAAAAACAAAATTATATAGACCACTCAAATATCTAAATTCAAGTGTAGCCTATCTGATGATTTGATAGGCCTAATATTTGGATTGTGCAATCACCATGGTGGGTTTGTCTATTTTGGGTGGCTTGCAGGTTATACACATGCCTTGTGGACCCCATAATTCATGACTTTCGCTAATTTAAAAAGAAAAACTTGGATAAAATTTGTTTTTGTAATTTTCTCCTTTACTAGTTCATGTCCTCGTCCAAAAATTGCACATAGATTCTTACCTTGTTGCCATTGAAAAATACTGAATTTTTATCCACAGCATTTTTATTTTTGGAATTCAAACAAATTAGAATTTTCAGTTCTCTGCAATGCCTTGAAGATGGAATATTTTCTGAAATAAGCAGAGCATAATCATTTTCCTGAAAGCATAGACTAACCTCATAAAGGAGCAAGTAATACAAAACACCGCATGGTTATTTGGAAGTGACATGAGTGAGAACAATGAAACAAGTGGAGAGATGGGGTGCACTTAGACACTACTACAATGATGGGGAGCTTGATGATCACTTCCATCGTGTCATGATGTAGAGCAGGTCATGGACAGTTTCATGGCCAAGATGGATCAAAAAAGGGTCAGTCGACCACAAAAGTGATCTGGACCGTCGGACCTTAGCTCGGGCATATCTCACAATTCTAAATGAGTTATCGGGCGTAAAATATATGATTTTGGAGTAGAACGAGCTACTTTAGCCAACCAACCTGGATATGTTAGGTTACGCAAGCCAGATTTGTGAAATATCCCTCGATCGACGATCATTTCCTTATTTTAATTTCATTTTTACTATAAATAGTAAGTTTTAGTTTGATTATAACTCTTCATCCGTCGGGCTTTAGGAGTTGCGTCCAACATGAAAAGATCTTAGAATAATTAGGAGAACAGTTTGGTGAAGCTAAATAGGACACTTACTATTTTTAGCCGAAAACCTTGCGCACTAGTAGACATCACGACCGTCTATAAATAGTAAGTTTACTATTTGTGGTAAGTCACGAATTCTAGAAGTTTTAGTTGTAGTTTGCTTCTGATAGACATCACGACCGTCTATAAATAGTAAGTTTACTATTTGTGGTAAGTCACGAATTCTAGAAGTTTTAGTTGTAGTTTGCTTCTGATTTCTCTCTCATTGCTTGTTATCCCTATTTAAAGGGTTGTGAACTTGTTTATTGGAATTAATTAATCAATTTCGAATTTATTAGAATTTATTTCTATTTTCTGCTTTCTTTCTTCGTGGATTCGAGAAGTCTTTGTGAGGAGTTTAGAGAAGCTCCGTGAATTTGGAGTAATTATCCTCTTGAGGAAGACGGTGATTGACCTCATCACGTTCATCCCTGCGTCATGTCGTGGCACTAAAAATGGTGGATTGAAGCTTCTTGGTAAATTCTTTAATTTTTCTTCACAGCAACTTTAGTTGTGTAAAGCCTAGCTAGTATGTTTTATATTCATCTTACGTCCAACCTCATCCAACAAATGCACACCAATGTTATCATTTAAGCGAATCGAAAATATGGCAGATCCAATCATAAGGCAGGCCAATTCATAAAAAATAACATATGCCGTTCAAAATATCCCAATTCAAGCCTGCTACTCATGTTATCATCACGGTGGGTGCGTACCTTGGACAGGTTGGATGTTATACGCATTCCATGTTGACTAAATAAATCTCCACTTTTACTATATTTTAAAGATTTTTAAATTTTTTTTTAGTAAGATCATCTTTGTAATTTCAACTCTCAAAAGTACCTCCATGTGACTAGGGGTGTATGTCGAGTCGAACCAGCTTGACTCGGCTTGGTCAGCAGACACACCTAGCTCGAACTTGGCTCGGCTTATTGACCAGGCTATCATCTCTAGCTTGACTCGGCTCGGTCAGCAAATCGGACTAGTTCAAGCTCAACTTTTCGAGCAGAGTAGCTACTGCGGGCTACGCGATGAGGAGAGAGAGAGAGAGAGAGAGAGAGAGAGAGAGAGAGAGAGGGTTGGACACTGGGTAGGTTTTTTCAAACAAAAGGGAAATGAGATAAATTTAAGGTTATTTATTTATTTATTTATTTATTTATTCTTTTTTATATCATATGACCGAGTCGATATGCATTTGAGCCATATATCAAACTGAGTTGAGTCGAGCTTGGGTCAGCTCAAACTTAATTTCAAGCTCTAAAAACTATTTCAACTCGGATCGAACTCAGCTTCAAACTAAATCGAATCGACCGAGTTGACCGAACTTGCTCGATTCACATACAACCCTATATATGACTTCTAAGAGTCTATTTGGTAAAATACAAATTCCCAAGATTTTTGCAGTAAAAATCCCTATTACATGATAGAGGTTTCCAAGGACACACGGGTGCAAATGGCAGTCCGTCTACACACTACCACATGTGACCAGGTGGCACACTATTGCGTGAGATCCAACACATGCATTATTTGGGTCCCACTATCTAGATGGGCTATTAGTAAAACAAAGACCGATTCACTAACCAGATGGTCCGTAGTTTATGAAACAAATGTCCAGCCAAAATTCGACCTTGTGCTTTTTTTAAGCTGTTCATTTGTTTTCAACGTTGTGGTCCATTTGATGATGGGATTACTCTAATTTTTGGGCGATGGCATCTAAAGAGCGGGGCCCAGTAGATGGTTGGCTTGGATCTTGTTGCTGTGTGACATGTGGGCGCGCATAGTCGTCTAGAGATGGACTGCTACATATACATGTGTTTTTAAGCCTTCAATTTTCTACTAACATTCTGGTCCATGTGATGAGTGAATTACCATGATTTTTCGACCATGGAATGTAGACAGTGGGATCCAGATGATGATCGGCATGGATCTTCCTCCCGTCCAACCTTATGGTCCATGTAAGAATTGGATTACCCTTATTTTTGAGCCACGGCATTACACAGTGCGACCCAGATGATGGTTGGGCTTTGATATGGATGGATGGGCTGCTACGTATATGGACGTGTGCCGTATTAGCCTACCTTCATGACAAAATCATCATTTTCAAATCAAAACTAGAAGAACCGTATAAGATGCTTCGTAGAGAATCACGCCAAAGAATGAGAATTTTTCAATCTAATCATAAAAGAAAAGGAAAATAATCATTCAAACGTAACTGAAATTCTTTTTTATTTTTTTATTTTTTATAATATCCTATCTCTAGAACCATGTTGCATTTTAATAAGAATATAATACGACAATATTCACATTCCGGATGAAATTTCGTAGATCTTTGTTAAGGGAGCTGGGTGGGCCATGCCCAAAGGATCTGCAAATCCATGACTCTTTATTAATGCTCAAGGTACTTCCCACTAGAAGGAAGAAACCGTGGCCCTTTTTACTAATGAAATCTAAGAGGATGCGCCTGCGCATGACTTATTGGGACAGGAATCACATCGTTTAGGACACCTAAACTATGTGGGGTCCACCATGTTGTATATGTAAAATCCACTCCGTTCATCTGGTGAGAGTCATTATTTGAATTGTCATACATAATATAAGCTTGATTAAACGCTCATATGGGCTGCACCAATGGAAATAGTGTGAACTTCCTCCCAAAACTACTAAATTCACATGGCGTGCTCCGTTTGAGTTTTGCACCAGGGTGTTTTTGGTGGCCTAAGGTAGGGATGGAGTTGTTGAGTTTGAGCACTCCTCAAGGGGGGTGGGGGTAACAACTTCGAATTCGGAGAGCTTCTCTAGATTCCTCAAAAAAAAAAAAAAAAAAAAAAAATCTAAACTTACACCTTCTTAAATAATGACATAAACTCTAGGAAAAAGTTTTAGAATCAAACTACAACTAAAACTCGCATAAACCGTGACTTACTATAAATAGTAAACTTACTATTTATAGACAGTGATGTCCTATTTGGCTTAACTATTCTATTCTCCTAATTTTTCTAAGCACTTTTCATGTTGGATAAAACTCCTAAAAGCACAAAGGATGAAGATATATAATCAAAATAAAACTACTATAAATAGTAAAAATGAAAATAAAATAAGATTTCAACCATTGATCCGATGGAATCTCGGAAATTCAGTGTGTAACCCGGCTTAATTGGGTTAGGTGGCTAACGTAGCTTCTCCTACCGCAAAATTATATATGGCATATCAGATAACTAATTCCGGTTTACAAAATATGCCCCGTTGATCACTTCTGCCTCTGATCAGGCTTGGCCATGAAATTGTACATGACCTACTCTACATCATGGCCCCACATAGAAAATCTATTGCTGGTGTCACATCCCCATTGTTGCATATGGTGTGGCCGCCCATCATAGTAGTGAATTTAGATGATTTTTGGCTCAAGGCTTAACATAAAGGATAGAACCTTATAAAGGGAATGGATTTGACATACATAATTAAGTGGACTCTAAAGACTTGGGTGTTTTACGCATTGTGTATGGCAGGTGTTGTAGAGAATTACAGTCTCACTTGTTGGCCTCAAATACATACCTCTATATTACACGACGCCATAAAACACTTGAATTTTGTAGGACATACCATGTTATATATGTGTAATCCACTCCATTCCATCCATTCATCAGGTGAGAACCCTTACTTTCGTCATTCACCATAGATACAATTGTTAGCATGATACAAATTCTCCTATGAGCCAAACTAGTGGGAATGATGTAAAATTATGATTAAAACCCCTACGCTCATTGGGTGTAGCCAATTGAGTTTCAGATCACATATTCGAATCATATCCATATCTCCTGTTGTAGCGGTGCCTCTGGTCCCCTGTAGCTTAAATGCACCAGGCATTTCCCAACAGGAAACATCCTCTTATCTTCTCTCTCACATATATGTAAGGTTACCTAAGCCTGGCCGATGTCATCCCTGTGTATACATGGACGAAGCCCACGTCTCTTATGATTTTTAATGTGTGCTCACCTGTATGGTTTGACCTGTATTAGGAGGAGAACACACGGAGAGAGAGTATTCTTTTGTGGTATTCTTTAGTAAGAGATTTCTCATACAGTGAAGGGGTGAGGAAGGTAGAAGCTTTTGATGTAGAGCGGGTCACAAACACTTTCATGGCTAAAATGTGTTGTATTTTGTTTTAAAATAAACATTAAAATTTTGATTTTCAAATTTTTCAGTTTCCCTCCACATTTGGAATTTTTAGTGCTTTTGAGTTGTAGGTTTTGTCCCACATCGAATTTGATAAAGAAAAACATTTTGTATATAAGATAAGCCTTTTGCAATGGCGCTTGAGCCCCATTTAGAGGGCATGTGAATTTGGTAATGAGGGAGCTAGTCCAATAGCTCTAATCTATATCATTGACCACACGAGCGCGCGCACCGAGCCGAGTCGAGTCCATCTCCGTGTCTATGTCCCTGTGCACGATGACACAGGTTGGGCTAGGCGTGGGCATGTGTGCGGGTGTGGGTGCGAGTGCAAGTGTGAATGTACTCGCATAAGTGTGTGTGTGTATGGGAGTCTATACAAGAACTTTCGTTCTAGTTTCTAAAGTACAAAAAATCATTTCTTATATTATAAAACCTCTCTCTGTTCTTCTGGTATCTAGTTTAAGAATTTTGCTGAGTTTGTAGCTGAGTCAACTCAGCACTTTTGGGTTAAACTGCAAGTGGTTCGAGCCTGCATACAATGAGTGCACGCTGGGATCGGGTCATAGTCGTTGTATCTTGGAGGTCGATTGCTTTGGAAACCTGTTGTACTTGGGACGCTGTTCAAGGGGAGCAAATTCGATTTCAAGCCGAGTGACTCGCGTCACACCTCAACTCAGTTTAATAAGTCTTCTTTCTCATTTTTTTTTTATTCTTGATTTTTAATAGTCTATTTAATTCAACCAAATATTCTAATAATTGTGAAATCGAATTGTTGAATTATATAGATTATGGCTATTGCAACAGTAAATGCTTCTGTTGAATTAGCCAAAATCAAACTGTTCGCTGGGCAATGCTTTAAACGGTGGAAACAGAAACTGATGTTCGCACTGACTATGTAACATTCAGGATTTTTCACTGTTTTGAATTTCCAAAAATCTTTAATTTTTTTTTAAAATTTAATCAACTTAACATCACTTAATGACCATTAGCACTCAATATTAGTTTATACAGGGGTAGTACTAGTAAAGGACCGCACAAGTCCGATTAATCAACCGTATGAAGTCAACGAATCCGCCTGATCGCTTGAACATCAGGTGTAGCCCCATAATTTACTCACATAGGACCCAAATCTAACTGACCCGTCGTTAAGTAATCAAGACAAGCATAACTAAATTAAATATCTAACCAAAGCCGAGTCAGATGAGGCCCGGATCTTAACAGTAGACCAAATCAACCCTTGTAATGTCCCATCCAACCAGTACCGTGTCCTGGGGCGTCCGCGTAGGATTTGCCATAGGACCATTTGTTTAAGTCACTCGTGGTGGGGTACCACAAGTTGATTAACCTAGGATTAACTCATTAGAGTAGACTGGACAGGTCATGATAGGGCCTACTGCGAGCTGCCAAGCCAGATGACCTATTTACACTTAACAACAGCCCGTGTGGGCGACCCAACGACTGAGGAGGGTTAGAAAAATCTAAAAATTTAAGAAATCATAGATCTCACAGGTCTTGTGGTCCATCATGGATTACAGACCAAGTGGACACCCAGAATTGGGATCTGGCACTTGCCAAATGCACCCCACTAATGCCAGAATTGGAATCTGGCGCTTGCAAATGAAACCGAGACTTTGGGCTTTTCAACTGTCGGATTTCTTCTAAATTTACAGCGAAGGTCTAATATATTTTCCTATGCCCGTCCACAAAATTTGGAACCCAATCATAGCACAGTAACCGTTGATCATAAATCAGACCCGTACGATCAAACCAAATATCCGATCGTCCCCAAATTTTGCATGGCCCTTAATCGGGACATGGTCCACCTATCTTACAAGTTTCATGGCCAGGGGACCACCAGAACCTCTCCAATCACTGGAATAGACCCCGTAGGGCCATTTAAATATCGGAACCGTATGATTAAACCCCATATTCGTTCATCCATTTGCTCCCAAACTTTGCATGACCCCTCATCAGGCCATGGAGCACCTGTCCTATAAATTTTGTGACCAGGGACCCATCAGAGCAACTCCGTTACTCTTTTAGCGTAAAACCGATGGTTTAAAGTAAGCACGACCAAATCTCCACTTTCACTAGTTATAAATAGGCCACACCATGAACATAGTTAATCCAAACCCTAATCATCACCCACGAGAAATTTCACTACCTAATTCATTCCAGAAATGCCCCAATTTTTAGAACAAGCATTGGACCGCTCGTTGGCGGGCCACTAGTTCCAAAACTATAGAAGAATGTCCGTCACTCTGGGCTCGACGTCCATCACGGAAGTCAGACCTGGGTGCTATATAGAGCTGCTCAACTTGAACTAAAGGACGAGTGCATGAGAAATACAAATACCCTAAAAGAATGAACTGAAACTTAAGTGAATTGGGTTGTCCAGTCTTATGCTAAGTTGAGGATTTCGGACCGTCGGTTTGCAACCAAAATTCACACGTAGAGTAAGGATATTTCTCTTCTCATATCCGTATAGTCGCGGCGCCGATCGACCATCGATGACTGTTGAACAGACTTCTAATCATATCTATCGATCGGTGCATCCAAATGGCGAGCCGATTATATCCATACGTAGATCATCATTAGAGCCAACTATCTTACGGTGTATATCACCATGTACGCCCCGTAGTGGGCCCTAGAGGTTAGAAAAACTCTCCTATAGGACTATTATAGTAAAAACCTAGACATTGGGGCCATTTGCACCAAATCTGGCACTATAAAAGGGTCTCATTTGGGGCACCCCTCTCCCCATACGAATTTTCCCTAGAAAAAAGAAAGAAAGAAAGCGGAGAAAAGAGGAGAAAGAGAGAAGGAGAGAAGGAGAGAAGGAAGAAGGGAGAGAAAGGTGAGCCCAAGGGAGATGAGATCTAGAAACCCTTCTTTCCTTTTTCTTAAGAAACCCCACATCCACAATACAAGTGATTTACATCCGATTGGGGAGGTAAGCACTCATTTTTTGTAATCTTTTGTGTTGGGCTAGGATTTGTATGAAATCCTAACATGCAAGTGCATTGTCTTAGGATTCCGGCCGATCAACATCGAGTTCGAAGCTTCTAGGTCGTTCTCCAAGATCTCAACATCCATAGGTGCGGACTATTGCTCTTAGGTGGCCTAGCACCAATTCTATTATAAGTTTAATGATTTTGATTGCTTGGATGCTATGATTGAAGAATCTAGAGAAATCCTAGGAATTGTATGTCGGTATAGAATTGTATGATTGACTCTCTCATGATGTGTTCTGGCCTCTAACATGATTTTGTGTGTGATTGATTACATGCTCATGCCTTGTTCATTTTTTCCATATGTTGTTGCTTCATGGTATGTATGATTCACTACTCTTGTGCATATGATTTCCTATGATGGAGGAAGTGCTTAACTTCCTCACCAAACCACACACTCACATACACTTTATTTCATGATAGTGGTAGCTTGCTTGTTAGGGATATTTGATTCGTGTGATTGAGTTGCATGAAATTATGATGATGATATGCTAGTTGATAACTTGAATAGTTGGCATGTTATGGTTCATCATCATACCATTGGTTTGGTCAGGAACATGAGGAGAGCGAAGGTGGTCCCGTTGGTAAAACTGTCTCGAGACTAAACCTATGGATTTGGGCGGGTGTGTTCGGGTGGCTGTAGTTCGACTACATGGGTCTCTTGTGCCCGATGTCACTCGTCTCACGCTCGTCTGACTCTTGCGGTTTAGTCTACTATCTGACCAACTCTGTTTGTTAACCCTGTATGCTCACATATGTATGAAACCTGAATCACCCTACAACCGTTGCAGCCCATTAATAACTCACTTAAAATTGGTCCACAGCCTCGTGAGCCGGGCATGGTGGAATGGGACACTGTGTCCGAGCTGTCGGCTTACGCTGGGGTGCCACGCCTCCCCGTAGTGACCGCGAGCGATCCCTTTCTCTTGGCACTCCTCATGTGCTTGAAATCGGGGATGAGGAACCCGATGGGATCACGGACCGCGAGGTCTCGACCTCACGCATTGGGGGGTCTTGGCCTCGCAACCGGCTTAGGGCATTGATACGTGGGGTGCATCAGATTCTCAAACCTGCTGGATGAATGGATTAACTAATAACTCGGCTAACACAATCTCATTGCATCGCATTAGTTAAGGTGGCGACTCGAAAGTCGAGGTCGCAATGAGGGAGTACTGACATACGCGATCGTTAGATGGAGTCGCTCGAAGGAGTGTTGTGGTGAGGGCATGCATCATATCATTCTTCATGCATGCATTTTAAATAAGAGTTGTTAGGTATTGTTGATTATCTGTTTTTCATTAAATTCATATTATAATTGATGCCTGTTAAAACTTAAGATTAATACCACCCACTGAGTTGATCACTCACTCCCACTCTGGGACGGTGTTTTAAAACACCACCCAAACTCTTCAGTAGCTGCAGGTTGTGCTGAGTTCGATGAGCCTGGCGGCACGAGCTTAAGCGAGGAGGGCGAGTCCTCCTACTTCCAGCTGATGGGCGGTTCTCCATCGGCTTAGAAGACTGGATTCTGGGGTGTTGAGTCGTGGGCTCAACGCACCATTCTTTTGGACATATGATTCTCTTTGTGATTTTTATTGGGCAACGCCTTGGGTGACCCCTTTATATTCTTTTGGACTTGTACGTATTTATATCTCTTTTACTTCAGTAAACTAGTTGTGGTTGCATTTCATGCTCCAAGTAATTCCAGGCTGCGCGTTTAAACTTGATTAATTATAAAACCATAAAATTGATGATAAGTGACACCCCGAAACTCGGGAGTCGAGCGTATGCACGACCCCCAATTTTTTGGGGCGTTACAGACTACCATTAAAGTTTCATATATTCTAGCTGAATCATTTACTATACATCTAGCAAATCAAACTGAAGTAGCAAATTAAATTATTGTAAAAATTATATTCTAAACTCTTTGTCCAACGAATTATTTGACGCGATGAATTTTCTAAAAACATATGGACTGCTTTGTAAAAGAAGTACATATTGAAAGATGTAGGCCTAAGAAACATGCAATTGCTAATTTTCTTCATTATGAAATGATAGATGATAAACCTGTTACAAATCAAATTCATGATTTTCAAAATGTAGTTCGTGAATTGTCGATTGAAAGATTTAAATTAGATGAAGCGTTTTTGTTAGGAGCACTAATAGAAAAGTTACTACCCTATTGGAAAGAATATAAGAATAGAATGAAACATAAAAAGAATGGTGTTTCTTTGGAAACTACTATTATACACATACAAATAGAGGAAGCTAATAGAATGAGGGATCAAAAAGAAAATGAAAATGAGATACATTCAAAGGCGAATCTTATGAAATCAAGTCGTGAAAATAATAGAAAAAGAGCAAATGTCATAACTGTGGCAAACCTGAACATTATACAAATGAATGTAGGTTTAAAAAGAAGAATACAAATAATCAATTCAAGAAAAAAAAAATTGCTACAACTGTGTAAAGCATGGGCATCACATTAAAACCTACAGGCGTAAGAAAAACAAAGATAAGCTACAGGTTAATCTTATAGAAATAGGCAATGAGTCTGACATGGTAATAGCCGTGGTGTCAGAAGTCTTCTTCAGAAACAACTTAGAGTAGGTACTAGACACTGGTGTAACTAGGCATGTGTGAAATGATCGTAGCATGTTTACCTCCTACCAAGTATCAGAAGATGATGAACAGGTGTTTATGGGTAATTGTAGAACATCTCTAATTGTAAGAAAATGGAAAGTGCTTCTGAAACTCAATTCTGAAAAAAATCCAATGTTGAATGATGTCTTACATGTGCTTGACATTAGAAGAAACTTGGTCTCTGATTCACTCCTTAATAAGGTTGGTATCAAGTTAGTATTTGATTTAGATAAGATTGTAATGATTAAGAATGAAACTTTATTGATAAGGAATATTGTAGTGATGGTTTATTCATTTTAAATGTATTCAATAATAATAATAATAAGACATCCAGTTCTATTTATATCGTTGAACCCTTTTATATATGACATAATAAATTGGGTCATGTGAATTTAGTATCTTTGAAAAAAATGAAAAGATTAGGTTTATTACCTAATATATTTAATGGAGAATTCGATCATATGTATAATCAAAATTCATTAGAAAACTTTTTAAATAAATAGAATGATCCTCTGTTCTATTAGAGTTGATACACAGTAGCTTAGGTGATTTTAGAAATCATATGTCTAGAGGTGAAAAAAAATTATTACATAACTTTTGTAAATGACTACTTTAGGTTCACTAGAGTATATCTATTAAGGAACAAAGATGAAGCTTTGGATGCTTTTTATTAGTACAAAATTGAAGTTGAAAGTTAGTTAAATGTAAAAATTAAAATATTTAAAACAGATAGAGGAGGTAAATATGAATCTTCTTAATTTAGAGAATTACGTGAAAAGAGTGGAATAGTTGACGAAACTATAACTCTTTATACACCAGAATAGAATGGAATAACAGAACGTAAGAATAGAACTCTTAAGGAGATAATGAATGCTATGTTAAATAGTTTAGGCTTATCCTCGAATATGTAGAGAGAAACAATTCTATCTGCTTGTTATATCCTAAATATAATTCCTTCTAAATCTTCTGAACAAACACCTTATGAACTTTGAAAGAATCATGTTTTTAGTTATAAATATATTAAAGTGTGGGGGTGTCTTGCTAAAGTACGATTACCTAAAATTAAGAAAAGAAAATTAGGTCATAAAATGACCAACTATGTATTTATAAGTTATGCACAAAACAGTGCAATCTACAGGTTTTTAGTTTTAAAAACTAAATATAATATTCTAAATCTTAATACAATTATAAAAGCTAAGGATGTAGAGTTTTTTGAGAACGTATTCCCATTAAAAATCTAAATCTATATTAATAGAGGAAGTTAATGAATCATATATCGCGTTTATAAGTAAAAGTGCTAACGAGAAAGCAGTATAAGATATACAACTAAGAAATAATACTAAGTTTAGAAGAGAAACTAACTTAAGAGATGATTTTTTCACCTTCTTGGTAAAAGACAATCTTACAACTTATATAGAAGCAATTAACTCTTTAAATGTAACCTTTTAGAAGGAAGCAATAAATGATGAGTCAGAATATATTATATCTAATAACACTTGGGAACTCGTATACCTACCACTTGAAAACAAACCAATAGGCTGTAAATGGATGTTTAGAAAAAAAACTTAAATCAGATGGGACTATTGATAAGTTTAAGGCTTTAAACAAAAGGAAATAATAGATTATTTTGATATATATTTCCTTATATATAAGATTACAACTATTAGAGCCTTAATGGCGATAGGCTCCATATATAAACTGGTGGTACATCAGATGGACGTTAAAACACCTCTCCTAAATGAAGATTTAGAATAAGATATATATATGAAGGAACCTGAGGGTTATAAGATATCAAGTAAAGAAAATAAAGTATGTAAACTAATTAAATCATCATATGGTATAAAACAAACTCCTAAATAATGGCATGAAAAATTTAATGGTGTTTTAAAATCAAATGATTATCATACAAATGATGTAGATAGATGTGTGTATAGTAAAATTTCTGAAAATGATTATGTTATTATATACCTTTATGTTGATGGCATACTAATTTTTGGAACTAATGTTAAATTAGTTATTCTAACTAAGAAATTTTCGTCATCTAAATTTGACATGAAAGATTTATGAGAGACTAGTATAATCTTGGGTATTGAAGTAATCAGGAAAGATTATATTATTGTATTATTACAATCTCATTACATTAAGAAGTTATTAAGGAAGTTTAACCATTTTGACTGTTTACCTATCAGTACACCTAAAATTACAGTGTGATTTGAAAATAACTAGAACTTAAAATTAGAAAAAGATGAAATCTAAATCAGAAGAATATGAGGGAATAATGGTGAAATATTAATTTAAAACTTGCAGAATTCAAAGGTAGGAAACTACGGTGCCAAGGATCCACTTGTAGAGATCAGGGAGATCTACACTTAATTTAAGAACACAATTGGATTAAGAGTCATATCTTCATCCAATTGGAAGATAATTCATTAAAACACAGATATGAACTTCCTTTTGATCTAATTATCAAATAAATGAGAGGTATGAGAATTAGAATTAATTCCATCACAAACCATGCCCATGAGACAAAGTAAACAACAGAGTTTAGCCAATCCATAACCAATCTAAGGAATGTATGAATGTTGGAAAAGATTCCATCATCCAACCATGCCCAGGACACAATGGTGAATAACAGGATTCTCAAATTCACAAACCCTATAATGCTAAGAACATGCTCAAAGCTATCACAAATCCATCGTAATTTAAGTCATAACAAACCATTAAAAACTGAAAACATTCATATCAAACTAGAATCAAATAGAATTCAAGTAACATGAATCAAAGCCATAGGCACAACCCATCACGCTACAAGCTTCACCTCTTACCTCTAACTAAGAGGCTTAACCCATCATCGATATGGTAAGGCTAAAATCTCTTAGAAAAATAAAGGGATAACAAAGAAATAAAAGGGAAAGGAAGAAGAAATACTCTCGTTGCCGGCCCGTTCCACGCCTCCACGGCTGCTCAAGTCCCTAAATACCCTCTCCACGTCCTCTCTCCCTCTCTTTTATAGCTGTTGGTCGGCTGGGAGAATACCCAAGGCAGTAGAGTGTGAAAGTCGGCCAAGAAAAGCTTATGCGTAACCTATTTATGCAGCCAAGAAAACATGCGAAAAAGATGCCACTTTCCTTACTTTCTTTCCAAAAACTCGACGTCCCTTAGGATGTTTTTGGATGAGCTACACGATAGATGGTTTGGACTATCAAAACAATCAAATATAGTGGGCTACAACCCCAGAATTTTCAATTTTCACGGATGTGCCTAGGTTTACACACGAGGCTATGCTGACATGATCGGTGGGCCCTCTAGTGATATTTTCGGTAGAATCCATCCCGTCTATTGGATTCCTAGCGAAATGTCAGTCGAAAAAGAGTGATTTTGGTGCGGTACACTATATTAAATCAACTCACCGTCCATCCTACATTTTTCGATGATCGACGTGCTTATGCATACGTGGGGCCAAAAGCACACATAAGTGAGGGTCATACCCCCCTCTGGAGTGAATGGACAGTCCAGATCACTGATTTGGATGATGGGTGGGCCCACTACACAAAAAGGGTCAGCGCATGCAAAGACGCTGTTGCATCTTGAATTTTTTTTAGAAATAGTCGGTCAGCCCTCTGTTTAACTAGATCCCATGTCCGGTGTGTCTCATCATGCGCATGTGTTATGTACACGCACATGAGCATTTGGGGTGCATCATGATGCATGTGTGAAATCCACTCCGTCCATCCATTTTTCCACCCTATTTAAGGGGTTAAGACCAAAATTGAAGTATATTCAGATTTTAAGTGGGCCCCAGATCAGAGTTTTATGGGCTGATCTGTTTGTTGGGCCACTTTTACAAGGATCCAATGATTGAAATTCAATGTGTACGGTTAATTTAGAGTCCTCAGGCTAGATATAATGTTTCAAGCCAAACGGATGGTGGGAACCCTATGATCTTGTAATCTGAACAATTTTCAAGCCCGTTTAATGTAAGTAGCGTGATTTTCTTGGATCTCTGGCGTGAAAATCCTTCGATCGCGGTCCCATGGGATCCGTCCCTTGCCTTGGTGATTTCTGAGCGTTAAATTCATGCTTTTAACATTCTTTTTAATACACGCTCGTAAATTCACCTAGCAACACAAACACGATTAAAATAGGGCATTAAACAGTATCGTGTTCGTAAAAGCATGTAATAATTAGGGTCTAATATGAAATATTTGATCCTCAACAGTAGTATGTCTCAATTGGAGTATTACAGAATAATTGGTAACCTTATATATCTAACAAATTGTAGTAGACCAGATATAGCTTTTGTAGTAGGAAGGCTAAGTAAATATATATATAACCCTAGAAAAGAGAATTGAAATGCTTTGTTTAGGATTTTGAGGTACCTAAAAGGCAGTATGACTTATGGTTTACATTATAATGGTTATCTCGCTATATTGGAAGGTTACAGTGATGCTAACTGGACCAATGATTCAGATGAGACAAAATTCATTAACGAATATGTCTTCACTTTGGGTGGAAGAGCAGTCTCTTAAAAGTCTACCAAATAGACATGTATCACTCAGTCATTTATGTAATCCAATTTTATTGCCTTAGAAAAGGTTGGATTAGAAGTCTAGTGGCTTAAAAATCTCTTAACTGATATATCATTATGGTCAAAGCCTGTATCGGCCGTGTCTATTCATTGTGATTATCAAGCAACTATGGTAAAAGTAAATAGTAAAATATATAATGGAAAGAACAAACATATTAGATTCAGACACAATATAGTAAAACATATGTTGTATGATGGAGTCATATCTATTAACTTTGTGAGGTAAGAAGAGAATTTGACAGATACTCTGACCAAAGGACTATCTAAAAGATTATTCAATAATACATCGAAGGGAATGAAGCTAAGCCTAATATATGAGCTGTCAGTGTCGGCAACCCAACCTATATAAGTAAAGATCCCATGAGATAGGTTCAATGAGTAAACAACAAAACACGAGGTAGATGATTGCACAGAGTTCTATGAGCCCCTTTTATGGTGTACAGTTTGAGTAGTAACGTAGAATGATGAATTTTTGTAGAACTTTTAATGAATCCATAGCCATATAGTTGGTGGTGTATACAGTTGCTGTATACACTTGATAGAATTCACCTATATGAGTGTGGAGGTAGAGGCCGCTTCTTATGAAAATGTAGGCGAATTCTCTAGAGCACTCATGAAAACCAATTAATGGTGTATGGCTGAAACGCACCGAACCGTAGAATCACTTATAGAGGAAGAATTGTGTGAGTGGTATGTACTTATGATTTACATTAAAAGGATTTAGGTTTAAGACAATGGTGTCACCTGATTCCTGTAGATTTATCTTACTTACTCTAATTTCAGTTCAAGTCTATAGTGACATCGATACCATTGCACAACTATTAAGCTTTAACCTAAAATATTTTTTATTTTGAAATATGTGGAGGATTATTGTATTTTGTTTCAAAATAAACATTAAAAATTTGATTTTCAAATTTTTGATTTCCCTCCATATTTGAGATTTTTAGCACTTTTGAGTTGTAGATTTTGTCCCACATCAGATTTGACAAAGAAAAACATTTTGTATATAAGATAAGCTTTTTGCCTTGGAGCTTAAACCTCTTTCGGGGGGCATGTGAATTTGGTCATGTGAGGGGAAGGAAGGCTATGTCAATAGCTCTAATCTATGCCATTGACCACACATGTGAATGCCTGCCAAGCTGAGTTTGAGTCCGAGTCCGAGTTCGAGTTCGAGTCTGTGTCCATGTGCGCATGGGCGACGCGAAGCGACGCAACAGGCTTAGTTGGGCATGAGCGCGGGTGTAGGTGTGGGTGCGGTGTGCGTTTACTCGCGTGCGCACGCGCGTATGTATGTATGGGTACTTGCGAGACTTTATTTGCGAGAGTTTACTCACACTTGCGCCTTTTTGTTTTAAACTAGAAAGATGTATCCGTTCCGGTTGGTCGCATCTGTTAAGTTTAAACCCTATGCACCTAATTATTTCTAAAGGGTACTTAATGTACTACTTCGAAGTCTATATAAGAACTTCCATTTTAGTTTCTAAAGTACAAAAAATCATTTCTTACATTAATATAAAACCTCTCTCTATTCTTTTGGTATCTAATTTAAGAATTTTGCTGAGTTTGTTATTAAGTCAACTTAGCACTTTCGGATTAAATTGCAAGTGGTTCGAGCTCGCGTACACTGAGTGCACTGTTGGGACCAGGTCATAGTCGTTGTATCCTGGAGGTCGATTTCTTTGGAAACTTGTTGCACTTGGAACGTTGTCCATGGGGAACATATTCGATTTCAAGCCGAGTGACTCACGTCACACCTCAACTCAGCTCAATAAGTCTTCTTTCTTAAAATTTATTTTCTTTTTTGGTTCTAGATTTTTAATAGTCTATTTAATTCAACTAAATATTCCAATAAGATTGATAAAAAAAATGTTCGGTCAACGATAGAAGTGATTTGGACCGTAAGAACTTAAAAGGGACGTATCTCTTAATCCAAAATGACCTATTAGACATATCATATGTGATTTTAGGATAGGACAAGTGACTTTAGCCACCCGATCCCGCTATGCCGGGTTCCCGATGTCGAATTTGCAAAATACCATCAGATCAATGGTCAAATTTTGTTTTAATTTCATTTTTAATATTTATAGTAAGTTTTAGTTTGAGTATAACCCTTCAACCGTTGGGCTATAAGAGTTGCCCATAACATAAAGTGCTTACAATAATTAGGGAAACATCATGATTCGGCAAAATAGGACACTTACTATTTTTAGCCAAAAAATATGTGCACCAGTGGAAATCACCAGGGTTTATAAATAACAAAGTTACTATTTATAGTAAGTTTATGTTTCTAGGAGTTCTAGTTGTTGTTTAATTTGGAAGCCTTTTCCATCATCAAACAATTTATCAATTTTCTATAATTTTATCTTCCTACGAGAAGCCGACTTGACGGATGGAGTGGATGTCACACAGACAGGGCTCACGGTGCTTATGTAAAACAGAGGATTTTGCTCGACCATCGCAGACACATGCGTGTATGCATGTGCATGTACGAAGATTGTACCATGGTGTACGTATTATTCGACTTTGTAACATAATGTGAGGGTTTAAGTTTGTAGAAGTCCCCAAGGTTCAACGATCCAAACCTTTGATATTCTGGATCGTACCATGGATGGTCCCTACACCAAAATCCAACGAATAGGAAGATCCTAGCTCTAGAATATTTAGGTTCCGTCCTGGTTAAACGTGCACCGTTCATTATTTGTCTGAACCGTCTATCTGTTGGCCGCCTATTAAAGGGTTGGGATTTTGACATATATGAAGTTTTTGGTACATATTCTATCCACAGTGAGGCCCACAGTATCTACTGTTTGGATCACCGAACCATAGCTTCCCCCACCAAATTGAAAACCCAGGTTGTGTTTAATAACTTAACTTTCATCATCACCATTGCATGCATGGACGCGGATTGCGTCCTTCACCCGCCTGGACGGTAATCCGTTCGGACAGGGCTCTGCGGAGACCACCGTGATGTAAAGGTTTTATCCACGCCGTTCATCGCTTTTCTCAGATCATTGTAAGGCCAGTACACAAAATCAAAGCAGGTACACAGCTCCAGTGGACCACACCAAAGGAAGCTGCAGTGATAATGACAACCACCGTTGAAAGCTTTCTAAGGGCCACCGTGACGTTTTTTTTACCATCAAACCTATTCATAAGGTCATGTAGACATGGATGAAGTAAAAAAATAGATATCATCTTGATACGAAACTTCTCCGGCTCCCAAGAAATTTTTAATGGTGGATGTTTAATCCCCACTTTGTGGTCCACTTAAGCCCTATACGTGCCTCATTTTTTGGCTAATAACTTAAAAATGATCTGATAAAAGCAATGAACGGCGTGGGTAAAACATTTACATCACGGTGGGCCCCACAGAGCTCCGCCCGCCTGGATTACCAGGGGTAAGAGACGCAATCCACTCCTGCGTATAGAGGTTTGCTAATTCCACGTGCGAGTAGGAGCCCTACAAATCAACACTTGGGTGCATGTGGGGCAATGTTAAAAATGGCACGTGTGAGATCTGAGCTTTCCATAAGGTGATCTATATTGTTTAGATCTTCTGGCATGAAAGTCAAGCCATTTCACACACCAGGTGGTCCACATTATATCAAAATAAATGAATGGTTAGGTATTTTTTTTAATGGCCAACTTACTCTGAATATAGCGGCCCACTTATTTATAATAATTATTATTTTCTTTGGAAAGATGGGAGCACAGTACCTCTTAATGTGTTGATATGTAGAGGGGGGCATCGAGTCGGGTAGGACCGGATTGGGTCTAACTCGACTTGGTTTTAAATTTTCAATGCAAAGATCCGGACTCAATAGAGACCGAGTCTAGGTCTTCTGACTCGATCTGGTCTATTATGCTCCTAGTCTGACCTGAACCGAGTCCGACTCTGTCAGGAAAATCGAATTGGATTGGGTTGGGTATGGATCGGATCGCTTCTATGTTAAAGTTTTTTGAAAATTTTTAAAAACTAAAAAATATGATTTTCACCTAATTTTTAGGGTCCACCATAACATTTATTTTCCATCCAATGTGTTATTAAGGTCATACCTACATGGATGAAAAGGAAAAATAAATTTCATATTGATCCAAAACTTGTATGACCCCTAAAAGAGTTTCAATGGTAGACGTTCAACCCCACTTCTTTTTGCAATGTGATCCACTTGATCTTTAAATTTATCTTATTGTTCGGCTCAAGCCTTAAGACGAACCCACCAAATGGATGGATAGTTTGGACGATGGACCTACAGAACTCACTGATGTTAATACACCGACGCTACACCGTACACCTGCTAATTTGCTTCCTAATCTTCTTTCATTTCTTACATCAGAGAGCTCGGTGCTTGATGCACTTTGAGCCGTGAACTTGAAAGGAGGAATTGATACTCTCCTGCCACCAGTCAATGCTCTATGGACCCCACCATGATGTATTTATTTCATCCATGCTATCCATCTATTTTTCTTGATCATTTAATGGTATTAAATAAAAAATGAGGTATATCTCAATATCAAGTGGACAACATTAAAGAAAATAGTATTGAATGAACATTGTGTGGATCGGATCGGTCCGAATTGACCATTAATCTAAACTCGACTTGATGTACAGTCGGATCTCAGTGGGCCTACTCAATCCGACCCAATTCTGACCATCGGTTTGGATCAGATCAAGACGAATCCGTCGGATCAGGTCAGATTCTGCCCAGTTCTATTGATATGTGGTGGCCCATCTAAAGATTGAAATTGTCGAATATAGTTTAGGCAAAAGATCAAAGCATTATTTCTAATGTCATGGAATCATATCTCACGAGGGAGTTTTATATTTGGACGCATGCATGTGCAACCACACAATTGTGTAATTAGCAATCTTGTTTGATGTTTGAGTTGTGTAGGTATATATATATATATATATATATATATATATATATATATATATATATATATATATATATATATATTCTGTGTTGCTAAATAATTCCTCTCTTTTTCATAAATAATCATAAAATACCTGTGCTTGATTTTTATTAGAGTTGAAGGTTAAAGATTATCCTTTGAATTTAATTGTTGATAACGAAAATGATGTTTTTATGAAATGATTGATTGTCCACTTCATTTTGACAAATTTGATCCACCATTTAGACTGTTTAGACCAAATATCTAATTGAGTGGCTCATCATTGGATGATGCAGATGATATGGTCATGTTCTGGCAAAGCAATTTGGATATCCCATAATAAAAATCTCTCTATATTAAAGCATGGATGGAAATATCATGTCACATGGTTAACTATCACCTTTAATAGTCAACTTCAATAAAAGTTAAATACACATCATAAAAGGAGGAGTTATTATTATTTTGTTGTATGTCAAAAAAAAAAAAAAAAAAGGAAAAAAAAAGAAGATGATATATGTTTTTTTTTTTTTTTGAAGGCCCTATTTCCCTAAGCGCATTATAAGTTATGGTGTTCCTAGATGCATTAAGTCACTTGGACTATACTCTCATATCAAACTGGGACATCTTACCATGTAATGCTTTGGCCTATGAATGTTCTACTCAAGCAAATGATAAAGGACTCGAAATAGAGAGCCTGGATCCCTTAAGCACCAAGCGAAAATCGCGGTGAAGAGTGGATCGGGAGAGACTCCAGCCTCACTCAAGACGATGCGGCACTGACTGTGGTGCCCACCTTGATGTGTATTTTGTATCTACCCCATTCATCCATTTTTCCATATTAAAAAAGAAAAAGAAAAAAGAAAAAGAAAAAAGAAAGAAGCATGTCCAATTATCAGGTGGACCATACCACTGGTGACTGACAATTAATGAGCCAATAGTTTTGGCTCACTCATATGTTTGTTTTTGTCCTTCATCCAGGCTTACAGGACCTTATCAATCGATTAGATGACAAATAAACACTGCCCAAACATTGAGGTGCGGATTAAGAAGTTTTTAATAAGAGTGTTCAATCACCACTGATTTCTAGAGTATGGTCCACTTGATAATTGGATCTTATCAGAATGGATGGGTGGATGAAAAATACACACATCAATCGGCACCACAGTAAGGGACGTACTGTCTTGTGTGAGACGGTGTCTCACTTTATCCGCTCCCATCCAATCCACCCTTGATTTGGCTTTATTTTCTAAAGTCATCCTTTTTCCAAGTCACGGATGAGATGGTTCAACAAAAGTTATTCGTCATAGGCATAATTGATTGCCCTGACAAATAGATGGATTAAATTATTTATGGGACATATTTTTGTCTAGACAACCGTAACAATCCATACTAAGGGCCATTAAACAAGTGGTTAATATTTCTCAAATCAATAAGATTTTTATATGATAGCTTGTGAAATATGTGTTGGACCTAATGAACAGTCTGGATCAGTGAATTGAACAATCTAAGTGCCCCAATGGAACTTGGAGCACCTTAAATATCCTAAGGTAAGGTGTAGCTTAAATATCAAACAAAGTGGAAAAATTCGAAATTCTCATGTCCTACACGAACTAATTCGATGATGCTTTATATGTCCAAAAATCCTTTTTATCAATGGCCGTGGATGGATGCCCATGTACAAAAACAAGGACACTCCATCTCATCAAACTCCCACCATCTCCACGAAAGCATAAATACCCGACATGCTTCAATGTCAAGCCATCCAAACCATTCCATCTACTTGTCTATGCACTATATAAGGATTTAATCCACACACTTCATTATAAATAAAACAAATTAACCTTCATATACACATACCTCTCCTTGGCCTTTACATGGTCTTAGTGTTTTACTAGAAATGAAGTACAATGAAATCACCCATTTCAGCCACCCTCAGCACAAGCTGAGATTGGAGTACATAGAAGTGCCATTTAGGTGTGATGGCTGCAAGGAGGCTGGTATTGGGTCTCGCTACAAGTGCGACCGCTGCGACTTCGATCTCCACAGGCACTGTGCCCTTACGACGCCGTCGATCGTGCACCCCTTCTACACTAAATGTTCATTCCAGTTCATGGCCCGCCCGCCCGGTGACACGCCCCGCTTCTGTAATGCGTGTGAGAAGGATGTGGGTGGATTTGTGTACCACTGTAAGTTGTGCGGGTTCGACCTGCACCCATGTTGTGCTAACCTGCCGGCCATGCTCGACGATGGCGAGGTGAAGCTCTACTTGTATAGGAAGGTGTGTTCGTCGTGTCACAAGTGTGGTAGGAAAGGGAGGAGTTGGAGTTATAGGTCTAAATGCAAGAAATACAACTTGCATGTATCATGTGTGAAGGAAATGCTGGTGGAGAGTTGGCAAGAGCTGTATTTTGGGAAGGGAATTAGTGTGAGTAATGGGAGTAGGAAGCTTGAGACTAGGATTCCTAGTCTTAAAGGGACACTTGCAAACCATCACCGTAGTAAAGGGAAAGTTAGGAAGTGTTGTGAGGTGGCTGGATTGGCGGTCCAGTTTATCATCTCAGCCGTTCTTGGGGATCCTACGGCTATCATTGCTGGGGTCATTGGGTCGTTCATTTCACGATGATGACACGTGGCAGTCATAACTACGTGAGTAGGGTTCTGTTGGTGGAGGATAAATAGGCAGAGGTGTTTGTGTTCGAAAAGAATATATAAAATGTTACCTTTGTCTATTGTGTGTGGATTCCTTGTGTCGGTTGTACTTGTAAGAAAATCTCTCTCTCTATCAACATCCAACCGTTGAAAAGATTGGATTGCCCATCATGCGCAGCATCCCAGCCGTCCACTTAAGTCCATTTAATTCTTTTAATCGCATCATATGGCATGAGGTTAATTTTACTGTGAGTATTGTCCAATGATTGAGGGCTATTTTACACCTCACTCATCAGGTCCAACGAATGAGGTTACCCTATAAATGTGGGCCATTTTATAATGACCGTCCACTTAATTGCGAGCCATAGTTGTTTTGGGACATAAGTGTTCCTCTATTTGATCCTGACTGTCCATTTTTTTCATGTTATCTGGTGGAAGGTTGGGATCATTTGATGTTGGGATGACTTTTGCATGGGCGGCTAATTGTGATAGAGAAAGCCAGTCCAGATGATCAAAGACTGGACTATGGCCAAGTGCCATTTGATACCAAAGGGAATTGCACTAATGGATGTTGGATGTTGTTTGGAGGACTTAAAAAGGTAGCGAATCTTACGTATGCATGCATGGATATTGAATTAATGTGTATAATTGTTCAATGAACAGGACTTTTGATCTAGTGGGCCATGCCCTATGAAACAAGGGAAATGGACTATGGTACCCATCCAATCAGTGGCCTGAAAAGAAATCGTTATCTCAAAAAACCCACTTTCAGCTAGCAAAAGTGCCCAATCACTACTGATTTTGGTATGCAGTGGTACCCATCCATGTTGTTGAGGAGGAGGATTGTGTTAGATACACTATCCATTGCCAATGAAAAAGTAGTACCACATGCATGTATCATAGGTTGACGTAGGGAAGGATGTGAGGTCTAGCAGTGTCTTTCCCAAGGGGATAACTGATCTGAATCCTCGGAACTTCTCTATACACCTTACTGAGAAACTTTGAATTCACAATATAAAAAAAAAATAGAAATAATTCTAAAATATTTGAAATAATTTTATTGATAATAAAAAATGAGTTTACAACTCTTTAAATAAAGCTACAAACTTTAGGGAGTAGTTTTGTAATCATACCATAACTAAAACTCCTATAAATCACAACTTACTATTTATAAACGGTAGCCTTAAGCCCAACGGATGAAGAGTTATATTCAAACTAAAACTTATTATAAATAATAAAAACAAAATTAAAATAGGAATTTGGCTTAGGCAACCCGGTATAGTGGGATGGGTGGCTAAAGTAGCTCGTTCTACTTTAAAATCATATTATGTATATCTGATAGCTAATTTTGGTTTGTGAGACGCGTCCATTTTAAGTTCTGATAATCTAGATAACTTTCATTGTCAATTGGGTCTATTTTTATCCATCTTGGCCATGAAAGTGTCCGCAACCCAGGCACTTTACATAATAGGTCGAACTCATGATGACTTGTACATATTTATATAATGCTTTTTCATTGATGTTGAATGGAGTGCCTACAGCCGTGCATCTCTTGATGTAACAGCAGTCGAACATGCTTGTTTTTAGTTGAAAAAGTATGCCCCAGGCCTAGTGAGTCGGCATGCAAGTTATATGCCTCTCACTTATGTTATATTTCTATTTTCCCCTGCGTTATCCTATTTTACGTACCTTCAATTCAATCAAGCCCTTAATATCATATGCATGTGTGTCCTGCATGTTTAATGATTGAAATGGTTGGTGGGTGTCGACACTTTGACTTGCCCGAAACAATGGCTGTGGACATGGTGGGTTTCCGAATCGGATTTGGATCGCCGGAAGCTGGCACTACAGGAAAGAGATGGGCTGGCAGATGCAATGAATCTACGATGAAAAGTGGCTGTGAAAAATTGGACATACAAGTCACTAATTTCCAAATGGATGAACTGGATTAAGGATGCGAAATGACGGCCAAGACTAGTACCTGGGATACGTTGGACAATCAAGAGTTTTGGATTGAACACTGTGATATTATAATAAAAACTAAAAGTAGAAAAAAAAAAAATTAAAAAAATTGAATAATTAATGCTTGCTTGTATTTCATTGAGTATTTGATGTAGAGCGGGTTGTGGATAGTTTCATGGCCAAGATAGATCAAAAAAGGCTCAATTGGAGATTGAAGTGATCCAGACGGTCAGGGCCTTAAATGTGTATATCTTGCAAATCATAATTAATTATCCGGCATGCCATATATGATTTTGGGGTAGGATGAGCCACTTTAGCCACCCAACTTGGCATAGCTAAGGTTGTCATGCCGAATTTGTGAGATTCCATGAGATGAAGAGTAGAAAATCCATTTTATTTCTGTTTTTAGTATTTATAATAAGTTTTAGTTTAATTATAAGTTTTCATCCTTTGAACTTTAGAAGTTGTGTTCAACATGAAAAGCGTTAAGAAAAATTACTAGAATAATATGATTAAGCCACATAGAACACTTACTATAAATAATAAATTTACAATTTGTAATAAGTTATAAATTTTAAGGAGTTTTAGTTGTAGTTTAATTCGAAACTTCTTCTAAGGCTTGGTATCCCTATTTAAAGGGCCATAGACTTGTTTATTTCAATCATCTATCAATGTACGAATTTTCATGAATATTATTTATATTTTCTTACCTTTTTTTTTCCTCGAGGATTCGAGAAGTCTTTTTGAAGAGTCTAGATAAGTTTCGTAGATTCAAAATAGTTATCCTTGAGAAATATGGTGATCGACCTTGTTGATGACAGAATCTGGATCACCCTCCACTCCACACGACATACCTCCGAGGAACACCGGCCCTGCACAAAGGGTAAGCGAAGGAGACCCTGGCTAAGCCGGGGGACCCTCCAATGCCTAAGTCAGGTCAAAAGAATCTAGGTCTAAGTAAAACAGTAGAGGGAGAGTGCTAGATGTTACGTACCTTTAGCAATGGAGTCCTACTATATTTATACCTGATCATCGGATGGTATGAGTCCGTTAATCTTGGCACGATTTACTCCACCAGTGGGATTTTCGGATCGTGGAGATATGGTACGCAATCCAAAGATCGTGTAGCGTATCGCGCGTATCTACAGGCGAGGTAGTCGGTCATGTTCTCTTATAGTAGTTTTCCATTTTAGCGAATGAGATGTCCACGTTCCACCTGGACCTCGGCTCGGGACTCCTATCAGAAGAGGTCCTGACTAGCGCGTGCATGGGCCTTCACCGCTAATGTGTTGAATGCTGATGGCGTTACGAGTTTGAATCGAGATTCGATATGGACGGAACGTGACTTGACTTTTTTTCTGTTGAGTGCCCTGCAGGTCGATCTCCTTTGAGCTCCGAGACGAACGACAGACCTATCTTGCTGAGTCCTCCTGCAACGAGGGGTTCTGGTTGAGTCATTCCGGTCACGCGTTAGTGGGGCGGTCTGAGCTTGATTCTGATCCGACTGTCAGCCTCGGATCGAGGGAGTAATTGTGATCGAGCCGAGAAGCTTTCTTCAACAGTATCTGTCATCTCAAACTGTCCTTTTGCATATCCACTTGGAGTAAGAGGATGCCGATCCTCGAAAATTCAAGGGTTCAGATCTTCCCATAACATACCTCATCACGTTCATCCCCTACATCAGTACGAGAGACTAAATTTATGAAATAATACAATGAATACAAAACTTGTTATACCTTGATAAACTATAGACAAGATAGGATGAGATACGAAATCCTCTTCTGTAACATAGTACGAAAGAAAAGTTCTAAAAAATATTGTATATAACTATTAGTTGTAAAGGAAAACTGTTTTGGGGTATGAGCGAGCTTGTTTGGCATATCTTCTTTTTGCGTGTGAGAGTTTCTCTCTCTTACTCTTTGAGTTTCTCTCTCTTACTCTTTCTTCTCCTTTTGCTTTTCTTCTCTTTTTCCTCTTTTTTACTCTAGGCGTGGGCTCTTTCTTGCATTTTTCCAGCATTAATATTCCCTGTTGGAAGAAATAAGAATATTTTCTTTGCTTAATTTGTAAAAGATGTTGTACCTTTTTATTGGTGAAGGAAAAAGCAAATACAGAAATTTTATTGCAACATGCATTACTCTCCCAAACAATACAAATGCCTTGTCAGGGCAATTGATGTTCTTTATCAATTATGTACTACCCAAAATCACCCTTGGGCCAAAGCAGTTCATAACATGCTTTTATCTATAATGGCTAAGGTATATTGATGTCCATATATATTAGGAAAAGCTATGTGGGCCGATCATAATTTATATCTTTTATCCTTGTCATCTGTCCATTTTTGTCAGCTCAATTTTTAAGGCATGAGCCCAAAAATAAAGTAGATTCAAATCTCAAATAAATGGCACCACAAGAAACAATGGGGATTGAATGTTTGCCTTTAAAAACCAAAAGGTGATTGAATGTTTTCATTTAAAAACCTATTTGGAGCCTATTTGGAGCCAAAAAAGTTTTGGATCAAGACAATAAAGTAGTGTATGTGAGACTTAATAAATAGGTTGGATGTCAAATAAACATTTCATTGAGCCTCGGAAAGTTTTAATGGTGGGCATTAAATCACTACTATTTCATGTGGTGTGGTCCACCCAAGATTTGGATTACTTCATTATTTTTGGCATGGAAAAATGAATGGTTGGATCATGTGGATAAAACACATACATTGTGGTGGAACCCACTGTTTTTCCTGCACGGACGTTGATAATAGTCATTACCGAAACCTAGTCCAATCAAGGGTGCATCCCACCCTCATTTGTCATAATTTCACTCATTGAATTTGTCCATTTGAGTATTGTCGGCACTTTACTTTTTCATTCGACGTTGTGAGATTAATCTACGGACGTGATCATGAATGCTATTTGATTACAGTCATCCGTCTGGTGAAACAACATCTAGATTGAATCGTATTCCTGGTAGGTTGAATGCACACCGACCGTCTTTTTATACGGTGGCCCACCTAAATATATAAACATTGATGCTTGCACCATGCGGTCTTCATGTAGGGGCCCATCTTTTTGACGGCTCCGACGTTTCACGTGCGCGCATGTTCTCTGGTCTAGGATGATTTTCTTTTCCTTGAGGTGTAACGTGTTGGGGGAGTCATTCATGCATGTCCCCATCAATTCTACAAGTGGTAAACACGTAAGTAAATTCTAACCGTCCAAATCGAGGATCACCGATCATAAGCCCATATCAAATTCATTCAACATTCTCAATTTGACGTGGGGATGAACGGGATGATGAGGTTGATTATCGTCTTCCTCAACTATAAGTACTCCAAATTCATGGAGCTTCTATGGACTTCTCACATAAACTACTTGAATTCACGATAAAAGAAAGCAAGAAAATATAAATAAATTTTAATAAATTTGTAATTTGATTACCCGTCTACAACCCTTTAAACAGGTATACCAAGCCTCGGAAGAAAATACAGAATTAAACAACTAAAATTCCTAACTCAGTAAATTTACTTGAGTGTCCTACGTGGCTTAACCACATTATTCTTTTAATTATTCTAAACACTTTTCATGTTGGAAACAACTTATAATAATCAAATTAAAATTTATTAAAAATAATAAAAGTAAAAATAAACATAAAATTTCATTATTGGTATGATGAAATTTCACAAATTTGGCATGAGCAACCCTATATAGCTGGGTTGGTGAGCTAAAGTAGCTCGTCCTACCTCAAAAGCAAAACTGATACGTGGAGTAACTCATTTCAATTAGTGAGATATGCATGTTTTATGGCACCGACGGTCTTGATGACTTCCGACTCCGATTGGGTTTTTCCTGATCCATCTTGGATACGAAAGTGCCCGCGACCGGTTTACATCACAATTACTGGAAATTTCTTTCATTGAATCACCGTTCCCTACTTTTAATCTAACCGTTCATTACACATCTACACATCTTCCAATCCGCTCATACCTCTCTCAATCAAATCCGAAGTAGGGCCCATGGTTTGAACAATGCAGTTTGAGTTACATGTGCACCACGTGCACAATATGATGGCTCAGGCGTATGAATTGTCACATCATATCAGAGTATTGGAGGTGTGACGGTGCTGAGAAGGTTCAGACGCTGTTGGGCTATCTCCCTCAATTATCAAACAATAATTCAATGGATGGAAGTAAGGCAAAACAAAACCATCAATCCATGAAAACTACTATAATAAGATCTCACTATAGGTGTTTGCAGGAGAACCGCATTGTACAGCCAATGTCGCACTAGCATTTGTCGGGGGGAATGCTTTTATCGAGACCTTTTCGCCACGTTACCAGAGCCATGCAATGTAGTAGTCTCACACGCGGCACTGCCTATCATTTGATGGGGATTTCCTCCACTTCAAGCACGTGTCACGTTTTAAAGGGTGGGCCATACCATCATGATCACCTGGTATGAATATGAGACAGACCCACTTATCTAGCAGGAGACAACCAACGTGCGAATTTCCTGCTATAGGGAGCCTGTTCAACAAAAAGATCTGTGGTGGGCCATGGCTATGAGTGTGTGAAATCTAATCCGTCCATTATTTATACCAGTTTATTATGGTTTTGCTTTTAGCCTTACTGGGTTGACATTATGAACGGGTTGGATGACATATAAACATCACCGAAGGACTAGGAAGGCGTCGATGTTGGCTTCTCAATTCCTACTGGTCCCTGTTGTGTGGCCCACTTAGTGTTTTGGATCGGCATAATTTTTGGTTCGCATCTTAAATGAGTTGGATCAAATGATGGACGGACTGGATATCACACACATCACGGTGCACCCCACAGAGGTTTTTGTTACAAGGGCTACTTCCAAGTCCGTCAAATCATGGGACAGGCATATCCTAGAAGGAGGATTAGGTACGACCCCGGATCTAGCCACGTGGTGCGGCCCTTACCGTAGGGTCCACCTCCATGTATGTGTTGCATATCACGCCGTCCGTTACTTTTGCCAATTTTTAATGGTGAGACTTCAATCGCTACGTTGTTGTTCGGCATTGCCCTTAAAAGGACAGGCAAAATTGGTGGACAGCGTGGATATATAACACATAGGAGGAGGTGAGCCCCACGGTAGGGCTGCGCCTACCAGGCTGTATCCGGGTCGCACCTAGAACTGTATACGAGTTGAGTTAGCTCCGTCAGCTAGCTCAATTCAACTAAGGAAAAGCTCAACTCACTTTGGCTCAAAATTGAATTCAAATTGACTTGACCTAGTTCAGTAGTTTGAAATAAAATTGAGCTGAGTTCGAGCTTCGTCAACTCAACTCTGATCGAACCTCAACTTGATATGACTCTGGTCAGATCAGCCAGATGACGCAGTTATTTTGATATAATTGTTGCTTTCCAAGTGTTTAATGAAATGACTCAACGAAGTCTTGATAAAAAAGAAATAGGTATGTTGGTTGTTTGATTTTGATGCAACTTACCCAAGTGTTTGATTTTGATGATACCTAGTATTTGATAAAATATATGATTTTACATTATTTGAGGAATTGTAGATCCATTCTACTTGTTTGAGAAAATGTAGGCTCAAACACAGTTCAAACAAACCCGAGCAGCTGACCGAACTGGGCACGGAATAGATACTGATAAGGTCAGTGGCCAAATCGCTACTGAAGTGACGTCACCAAACTATGTGAATCCCACCATGATGCATGTAATGTATTCATATTGGCCATCCATTTGGAGAGATCGTTTTATGGCATGAGAAAAATAATGAGATAGATTTAAAGTTCAAGTGAACCCCACCATAGAAAACAGTGGGAACAGTGACATTCACCGTTCAAAACTTCATAGGGGCCACAGAAGTTTCCGATCAGGCTTATATTTTTGTTTTCATTTCATCTGTCTCTATGTTAACTTATGAATAAGTTGGATCTAAAAAATGCATCATGGTGGGCCCTATAAATGTTCCAACGGTGGGTGTGACTGACCCCACAGTTTTCTGTGGTGGGTCCACTTGAACTTTAGATCTATCTCATTCTTTTTCTAATACAATAATACAATCTCTACAAATGGATGGACGGTATGGATACAGCACATGCATTATAGTGGGGCCGACAGAGCTTGGTGACGTTACTTCATTAGATAATTGGCCACTGAACTCGTCTGTATCTAATCCGCGCCCGACCGAACCGATCCGACCTAGCAAGATATGCTTGAGGACAAACCCGAGTCAAGTACGAGTTGGGGTTGGCCATCGGAGCGTGCCAAGCTCATCGCGGTTGGACTCGACTCGCAGCTAATCCGCTTTCCCCACTCTCCCATGCAGCCCATCATTTTCCGCCAATTGTCGGCCGCGAGATCGTACACGTCGACCGGTTCTCTCAGCTTGTAACAGGTTGGGCCACGGTTCAATGATTGAAACCGACGGTGTCGATGGTGTAATGGGCCACATACTTTCGACCATGTGTACACGTGTGGAACAGATAATGATCAAATCAATTTGATGGCCTGATTTGATGGAACTCTAACCCTCTGAAATTGGACGGTTGAAGGCGCTCCAACCCGCAAAACCACGTGGGTGCTTCCGCACCACTACATTTTACCTTTTTTTTAAAAATAAAAATAAAAATAAAAGGTTAGTGATCCAATCCGAAACCGTTAAAATGTTCATCTCATCAGTGCCATCCATTCCACTGCAAAGTCCCACTTCTCCACACGCAGCACACGTGCCAATTGAGCAATGTGTTTGATGGATGCATAAGGTACCATGTTAACTCTTTTTAAACCGTCCGTTCTTTTTTACAAGGTTGGTCCACCTGATAAGTGGACTACCCTGATTTTGCATGTGCTCTTCTTCCCAGTGGTGGCAACCTTATGCACCGCTTGGATCTCGCACAAAGTTTCCTGCTTGGCACGTGTGTTGGATGTGGATTGCTCAGTGATCCACACCGTTGGGCTGGATGTCCCCACCGTGGATGGACTACGCTGTACATTTTCGAAAATTGAACAATCCAAACCCTTCCATTTGTGCCCTGCAAAGAAGAAAGTACATCAACGGTCTGCATTCAGCTGAAAGAAGAAAAACAAAATGAGTGGCTAAGATCTTCTCGTCTGAGACACTTGGGAGGCATGGTCCATCCACAGTGGGCCTGGCATGGTCCATTAGGAGTGATTTTGAAGCCGGCACAGTTGGATGGTTCATACGCATGCACTTAGAACTTTCACACGCGTAGCACACGTGTACCTCAAATCAAACCATCCAAATGATAATATCATATCTAGATGGTGCGGAGGCCCAAAATCAGATTCATTAGACTAAGCGGACTTCTGATTAGTGGACACATACTCGGTTTTCGACCGTCGAATATATTTATGTTTTAACTGTCTATCAAATGGCCACAGATCATAAACTCGTTGTCACCTTCGCCTTATGACATATCAGTAATGGGCCCCACCATCTTTCAGTTTAATTTAAGGTGGTGCATGCACGCCACATGTATGATTTCATTACGCACGCGTATGGATCATCCTACACGGCCAGAGTACCAAAGTTTTGTTTCTTTACGAGTAACGTAGGCTTGCCCTGTTGCACACAAGACCTCACTGTTTAAACATACCCTGTCTCGTCCTTTGCAGTTACCCTTTAGAAGAAATAAATATAATGCTCTGGCAGAGTGTGATGAATCATACACAGGCATTTAGAAATTGCACTTTTACTTGAAATTAAGTCAAATTAAACTGTCCAAATTATTATACATAGTTTATATATATGAAGAAACAAAAATTAAACAAAATACGATTTTCTGAATATAAGATTTGGGACATTTATCGGACGGTTAAAACTGAAAGATATCCAACGGTCCTGTTTCATCATAAAAGTATAAAGAAAAACGGATTTTAGGTTGGTTGAAATAGCTTTATTCTGGTAATTTGACTTCAATATATTGCTTTCCACAATTTACACGGTTTAGTTGAGTTAGTGTATACCAAATATGCAATTTCCGAGGCATGCGTATCAAGCGTCATGCGTTGCCAGAGTAAATATAACTCCCCCCGCATATAAATACAACGTCAGACTCCCATGTTAGTTCTTCACAATTTAGAAGGTGGCGGTGGCTCTTCAAACGTGCACATGGAATGTATTACTGCAATCTAGACCGTCCAAATTACTGATCATACCAAAAGAGTTTTAATGATAAGGTAATATTAAATGAAATTTCATTAACTTTTAAAAATCCATTTGGTACCAATTAAGTGGTCAGGATTCCTCGATCTATATATTATGAGAGATATGGTCCATCTGAAAATAAGGTCACAATTTGAAGGGTCTGGATATCTGTAGTTATGTGCCAGACATAAAGAAGAAGACTCTGCACCATCAGTTTAAACTGTGTAAAACTAACACAGAAGCCTATTTTTGCTGTCATCATTTCATCAGATGGTGGCGTCCGCGGGCCTGTTTCAATAACCCTCACTAAACGACAAAAATTCACGTCGCGACAAAACACTTCATCTATTAAAGCCCTCGAATATCCCTCCGAGCGGCCGATCTGAAAAACTCGCCGAGCAAAACCTTCCCCCACTCCACCAAGTTCCTAAAAATCGGCGATCTTTTCAACGATGGGGAATTGCAGATCCTGCGAGACGACGTCCGTCGCGACGGCGAAGCTGATCCTCCGCGATGGGAAGCTGCAGGAGTTCCCGTACCCAGTGAAGGTCTCGCACGTGCTGCAGAGAGATCCCACGTGCTTCATATGCGACTCCGACGAGATGGGCCTCGATGACTTCGTGTCGGCGATCGACGGCGACGAGGAGTTGAAGCCGGGCCAGCTCTATTTTGCGCTGCCGTTGAGCAGGTTAAGACGGCCGCTGAAGGCGGAGGAGATGGCGGCATTGGCAGTGAAGGCCAGCTCGGCTCTGATGGAGAGAGGAGTTGGGTGTGGTTGTCGGCCGAAGAGGGTGATGGTGGGGCCCACCGATCGTTGCAGGAGAGAAGTCGATGGTAGTGGGGCCCACGCTTGGGTGGGTGGGTTGGTAGTGGAGGAGAGGAAGAGACTGGAAAGGGTCAGTGGTCGTAATTTCAAGGCGAAGTTGAGTGCTATTCCAGAATAGTGTTTTTTTTCTCCCTTGAAATTGGAAGTTCGGGGTTTCATTAGTTTGGGGAAGTGACGATGGCTGTTTGTTTGATACCATTTAACCATGTTTAAATACATGCATCTTGGGAAAAAAGAAAAGGAAATGATTGAGTAATGATTATTTTTCTGAGCATTCTAATACATAATTCTGTTTCATCATTGTTTGGATGGCATTAGCACGTGAAAATCTTATGCTGGGAGTAGCTAACTTCTCGTACTAGAGAATCCACGCTACTTTATGTAATTTTCCCTTTCTACTTTATGTAATTTTCCCTTTCTTTTGCTATCTAAAACCCACACCAAAGATAAAACAAGCTTCATTCAGATCCGTAGATCAGTCCAATCCTCCAGCTATCATCCATCCATTCAACCCAATCATCGAGCTATCATCCATCCATTCAACCCAAACATTAGAGCTTATGGACGATTGGATTGATCTACTAATCTTGATGGAATTCGTTTTCTATCCTCGGTAGGGATTCTACGTGGCCTACCCTGTCAACATGCTGAGAAGGTAGGATTGCTCGTATTATCATTACTGTTGCAAGGTTTTTTGGGACGGTTTCCCTTCGCGACGGACCCTCCTTCACCTGCACAAAAACAATGTCAAGGGAATCCTGGCTAGGGCCGGGGAACCTCCGATGCTTAAGTCAGTAATCTCGTCTCTGGCTCAGGGCTTTTCTCAGTTAGCGTTTTGCGTACCTTTTACTGTTTCAAGCTTGGAGATTTATACCAGCCGTCAATCCTTATCTTTGGAGGATTCTTCTCCTGGGATCGCTCAGGATCCCGAGAATCTCGGGATTCGCAATCAACATCCCTGGATTTCCGTAGATCTGCATCTATTCTCGCTCCACCATTCCCTGTCTCGGTTGAATATCGGCCGACACCGGGAGAGTCTCGGCCAAGGCATGACCGACACGGGGGGAGTCTCGGTCGATGCAGGAGGTCGGGTCCTGAGCCGTGCCCGACAGAATTAACTCCCTGAAGGGATCTTTACTCTATTGGTTTAATGGCTTTCACACGGCCGACCTTCAATGGGGTGAGGCAGGCGAAGTTATCATACTGACAGAGCGACTTTACTCGTCTTTGCTTACACCTGACGGCCCGCCATCTGCACCGTCAGCGTTGTCTCGGTTTCTTCACGCAGTGTCGGCAAAGTCGATTCGGGACTTTACCCGAGGCCGACACATTTTTCCCCAACAGTGAGCCCCCCTGCTTCTGGTGCCGTTTATGGCAGCAAGGAGCACAACTCTATCGGTCGGTTGGCGCTAGCATCCGAGACAATCATGAGGCATTTAATGTTCTTTGAGTCGTTCTTAGCGTGCGTCGTTGCGCCTTCCAAAGTCACACGTGCGGCCAGCCGTCAACTCGCTCCGTCCGCGTATAGGAGGCGGACGCGTGGCTACGATTTCAGCGCAATCAATCAACAGTCGCCACGCGTCGGAAGGGGGAGCCGAGGCGACCGTCGTTTCGCTTCCGCCATAATGACCCGCCTACGTGGCACGGCTATAAATAGCCCGGGCGGGAGGACGGTTCGAACTTTGTTTTCGTCCTCCTTCCTCCCGTCCGTATCTAAATTTTCGCTCTCTTCTTCCTCTCCTCCGCTGTCGCGTTTTTCCTCGTCAGCCCTTCCTTGCATTCACCGTCAATCCTTTTGGTGAGTCTTTAGTCTTCCCCTTCTCCTTTAATTAGCTTTAATGGCCGCACAAGGCTCTCAAAGCCCTCGGGAGGAAATGTCAGTGGACGAGGGCGTGTCCCAATACCTCTGGGATATTACGGACCCACCATCTCTGTTGACGGAGTTCGCCGCCGGAGCTGACGCCGCATTTCGGCTTGTCAGAGGAACCGGCAGCCCTTCGGCTAAGCATCCCGCCCAGACAGGTCCATCAAGTGGCGGGACGTCTCTGGTGACTCGTCCAGGGAGACCTAACCCGTGGGCGGACCAGATGGAGGACGAGGAGGGAGAGGGAGAAGAAGATTTGGTCACAGGTGAGGGAATGGTCGTCCCATACCCTGTGACGCGAACTGCGGAGGACTCTGGATCGTCTTCGAAAGGAGAAGGAGACGAGCCCAGCGGTCTCGTAGCTTCTACCCTCACCGAGTCCGATTTAAACCGAATCAGGGCTGGTTACCATGTGCCTGATTCGGTCATCCTTCATCTGCCTCGTCCGGGTGACCTTCCCGACCATCCCCCCGCAGGGATGGTCGCAATTTTCCAAGTATCGATGCAGTGCGGCCTGCGCCTGCCACTGCAGCCCATCGCCCGTGACTTCCTCTCTCGAGTCAAAATAGCCCCCGGCCAAATCGTCCCAAATGCGTGGAGGAACTTGTTCGGGTGTGCCGTGCTTTGGTCCGAGCTAGAACAACCTTCTCTCACGGTAGACGAGTTCCTCTACTTGTATCAAGTCCGACCAAACCCCAACTTCCCTAGCCTATACTTCCTCAGTGCGTGGAGAGGCAAGGGGGGATCTCTAATAACCGACCCACCTACCTCGAACAAGTTCTGGAAGGAGAGGTGGTTTTGGGCGTGCGGTCGGTGGGAGTCGGCCGACTCGTGGCCGTACGAGTCTAAAGTACCCCGCACGTTCCGTAGAGCAGGTGACTCGGCGCCTCGGCTCGCCCTTTTTCTTATCCTCCTTTTACATATTATCTTCCTCTGATCTGGATTGTTCCGTGTCTTGCAGATATCTTAAAGAGCAGGGGAAAGCTCGAGTCCGGGGCTTTGACTCGGATAAGAGAGTTGAAGAAACTGAGCGCGGCGGAGCGATCGTGGAAGTTGCTCCTGCAACTCGAGCGTCTCCACCTTGCCGGTCTTGACTCGTTCGTTTCAGGTAATTCATTCTTCCTTACGCTTATCTCCTTGGTTTTTGGTTCGCTTGCTTAACTTTTACATTCGTCGTTGCAGATCTCCCCGAAGCTCGCCCAATTTTAAGACCTACCCCAGAGAGCATGGCCGAGCCCCGACCTTCTCTCAAGCCTGTTTCCAAGGTGAAGGCTCCCCCACGATCGACTCTGCTGTCCGGGTCTCGACCCTCAAAGCAGCAGAAGGTCGCGGGCAGGGGGAAGGACACGGTCGCTCCACCTGCTGCCGTGCCCGCCGTTCCCCAGGTGGTCGTCCTCTCTGACCCGGATGAGAGGGCCGAGGAGACGGGGCCTATCCAGCAAGTCGCCCAGGCGGCACCTGAGTCGGGGCCCGCTGCAGGGGAGGTTTCAGGGCCGAGGGAGGCCCTTCGCGAAGAGTCCCCGAGAAGGGAGATGACTCAGGCCGAGTCCCCCTTTTCGAAGATTATTGCGGGGATGGTGCCTTAGGCGCTTGCCCACGGGAGTGAGAGAGAGTTTGCCAACTACTACAGCGCCCCGACGGCCCAGACCCTCGGGCATGCGGCAAGGTTGCTTTTTGAGGTAAAGCCTTCTTTCTTCTCGTGTTGCTTTCCGTCTGGGTTTTCTGAGGTGACTAACTGTCTCCGTATTGCAGCTGGCGCCTTGCCTCGTTAAGGCAAGCTCGGAGCTGGTCGCCTCCCAGAAACTTGCGTCCGAGGCAGAGTCTGCGAAGAGGATCGCGGCCGAGGCTGAGGGCCGCAGGGAGATCGCCGAGGGCCGAATCGGCATCATGACTGGCGATCTTTCTATCGCCCGGAAGATGGCCGCTGACGCCCGCGCGGCTCTCGAAGGTGTGAAGGCCGACAATGCTCGCCTTACTCTGCTCCTTCAAGAGGCCGAGGAGAGGGAGCGGCTTCTTCGCCAAGCTCATAGCGAGTGCGACGGCGCCCTCGCTCGCGCGAAGGCCGAGGCCGGCGAGCTCGTTCGGGAGGCCCAGGGGGAGACGCGTCGAGCCCAGGAGGAGCGAGACCGAGCTGTAGAGACCTTCCTCGAGTCTACCGAATTTGAGGAAGAAAGGGACCACCTTTACCAAGGCGGCTACAAGGCCTGCGTTCTCGAAATGAGGGCGGCCTTCCCTGAGCTCGATCTCTCTGCTTTCGAGGTTGACAGTCCTCCCGCCGAGGCTGCCGAGGGTGACGCCGCTGAAGGAGACGCCGCTGTTGCTGCTGCCGACGAAGTCGGTCCCTCGGGCGCCTCTTGAGATTGTACCTTTTTTTTTTTGTTCATTTTTTTTTGTAACCGATACTTTTGTAACTCACTTTCTGTAACTGGCCCGACATTGGGTACTTGAATGAAATAGAGCTTTTATTCAGTCATCTTCTATTGCAGTAAGAGTGATTGTATCTTACGGATAATAAACTTTAAGATTCTCGGCGTTCCAAGGATGAGGCAGCGGCTGCCCGTTCAGGTCTCTCAGTTGGTAGGTTCCAGGTCAGATGATGCCTGAAACGACATAGGGGCCTTCCCAGTTTGGGCCTAACGTACCCGACCCAATTTCCTTAGTGTTTGGGAAGGTCCTTCGGAGGACCATGTCCCCGATTCGGAATCGTCGGACTTTTACTCGGCGATTGTAAAACCGAGAGACCTGTCTCTGTCGAGCCATTACTTTCAGTCGCGCATTTTCTCTTCTTTCTTCTAGGGAATCTAGTGCAAAAGAGAGGAGTTCACCGTTCTCTCGTTCATCATATAAGTTGACTCGGGCTGAACCGATACCGATCTCGACCGGCGCGACCGCTTCCGCGCCATAACATAGAGAGAAGGGGGTTTCTCCCGTCGCGGTTCGTGCCGTGGTTCGATAAGCCCACAGTATATTCGGAAGTTCTTCGGCCCACGCTCCCTTTGCCTCGTCGAGTCTGGTCCGGAGATGCTGCTTTATGATTTTGTTGACCGCCTCGACTTGTCCATTCGTCTGAGGGTGATGAGGTGAGGCGTATACGTTACGAATACCGAGGTTGCCGCACATCTCCCGGAATTGTCTGTTATCGAACTGCCTGCCATTGTCTGTTACTATCGTCCGGGGTATTCCGAACCGACATATGATATTTTTCCATAGGAAACTCGTGACCTTTTGCTCGGTGATTTTCGCCAACGGTTCTGCTTCGGCCCACTTTGTGAAGTAGTCCACCGCCACCACGGCAAACTTAGTTTGGCCCTTCCCCAATGGAAAGGGCCCGATTATGTCTATCCCCCACTGCGCGAAAGGCCAGGGTCCCGACATTGGAGTCAGCTCCTCGGGGGGTTGTCTCGGGATCGCCGCGAACCGCTGACACTTGTCACACCTTTGTACGAATCGTTTGGAGTCATGTTGTATGGTCGGCCAATAATATCTCTGCCGCAGCACTTTGTTGGCGAGCGAGCGTCCTCCCGAATGGTTTCCGCATATTCCTTCGTGTATCTCCCGTAAGACATAGTCGGCTTCTTGGGAGTCGACGCACCTTAGTAGAGGAGTATGAAAGCCTTTTTTATACAGAATCCCATTGAGGACAGTGTAGCGCGAGGCTCGGGTTTTTAACCGCCGTGCCTCGGCGCGATCTTCTGGCAGTTCACCATTGTTAAGGTACCGGACGAGCGGGTCGAACCAAGCGGCCGCCGGATCGATTGGAAACAGGACCGAGACGGTCGGCTCATTCACACTGGGTTCAGGGACATGTTCAATTGGAACCGACCGAGGTATGTCTTTCTCGTCTGCTGAGGCCAGCCTTGCTAATAGGTCGGCTTTGGCGTTGTCGGTTCTGGGTATTCGAACTATTTCACACTTCTGGAATCCGCTGATCAATTCTTTAGCCTTCTCCATGTACGCCTTTAACTGTTCTTTCCGAGTCTGGTAGACGCCGAAAATTTGGTTAACGACCAATTGTGAGTCGCTGAAAACGCTCAAATGGGTCGCGCCCAGGCTCGCGGCTAGTCTGAGGCCTAGTAATAAAGCTTCATATTCTGCGGTGTTGTTGGAGGCTTGAAAGTCGAGTCGCAAGGCATACTGCATACAAGTTTGATCGGGAGTTTCTAATACTACCCCTGCCCCGCTTGCCTTCGAGTTGGACGAGCCGTCGACAAACAGCTTCCAAGGTGTAGGCCCGAGAGAAGAGGGATCCTCGGGTACATTAACTCCCTCTGGTTCGGGCGGAATATTGGGATTAGGAACCACTTCGACAAGGAAATCGGCGACGGCCTGTCCTTTTAAAGCAGCCCTGGGGCGGTATTGTATGTCAAACTCGCTTAGTTCGACTGCCCACTTTGTAAGTCGACCAGAGGCTTCCGGCTTTTGGAGAATCTGGCGGAGCGGTAGGTCGGTCACAACGGCGATGGTGTGAGCCTGAAAATATGGCCGAAGGCGTCGTGACGAAACCACTAGGGTGAAGGCTACTTTCTCAAGCTGAGGATACCTTGTCTCGGCGGGCAACAAGGCTTTGCTAACGTAGTAGACCGGCAGTTGCTTCCCTTGACTCTCGCGTATTAACGCTGAGCTTACCGCAGCTTCAGACACGGCCAAGTATAACAATAACACTTCACCAGGTTCGGGCTTAGATAATAGCGGTGGAGATCCGAGGTAAACCTTCAATTCTCGAAACGCTCTCTCACATTCATCCGTCCACATCATAGTCTGTCGTCCCTTCAATTGCTTGAAGAACGGGAGACACTTATCTGTGGCTCGGGAAAGGAAGCGATTGAGCGCGGCCACTCTTCCAGTTAACCGTTGAACGTCTTTGATAGTTCTGGGAGACTCCATTTCGAGTAAGGCTTTGATCTTCTCTGGGTTTGCTTCGATTCCCCGCTGACTAACAAGGAAACCGAGGAACTTTCCCGAGCTAACACCGAACGCACATTTGCTAGGGTTTAGCTTCATTTTGTACTTACGCAGAATTGAAAACATTTCTTCCAAATCTTTCTCATGGTCGGATGCCTGTTTACTCTTGACGAGCATATCATCAATATAAACTTCCATCGTTCGGCCAATTTGCTTGGAGAACATTTTGTTCACCAACCGCTGATAAGTTGCGCCGGCATTCTTTAATCCAAATGGCATTACTCGGTAACAATAAAGGCCTTTGTCGGTGACAAAGGCAGTTTTTGATTTGTCATTTTCATGCATTACAATTTGATTATAGCCTGAATAGGCGTCCATAAAACTGAACAATTCATGACCCGCCGTACTATCAACCAACTGGTCGATACGAGGAAGAGGGAAGCTATCCTTGGGGCAGGCTTTGTTCAGATCCGTATAGTCTATACAGACTCGCCACTTCCCATTAGCTTTCTTCACTAGCACGACATTAGCTACCCATTCCGGATAGTACACCTCTTCGATAAACTTAGCTTTAAGGAGCTTGCCGACCTCCTCTCCTATGATAGTGTATCTCTCCGGGCCGAGAGGTCGACGCTTCTGCCGGATGGGCCTGTAGGTCGGGTCGATGTTAAGCCGGTGCGTCATGACTGAGGAATCAATCCCAGGCATGTCTTCGTGACTCCAAGCGAAGACATCGGCGTACCTCCGAAGCAAAGTAATTATTTGTTCCCTAAGAGGCAGGCTCAAGGATGAGCCGATTCGGACTACTTTCGAAACGTCCGTCTCGGTTAACGGCACCGAGATGAGCTCTTCCAGCGGTTCTCCCCGCTCCTGCAATCCGATGCGCGGGTCCAGTGATTCGATCATCGAAATTTCTGCCGGGGCTTTTACTGCGGTGGCGTAGCACTTCCTAGACTCTTGCTGGTCTCCTTTCACTACCCCTACTCCCGACTCAGTCGGGAATTTCATGGAGAGGTGGTAGGTAGACACTATGGCCTGAAGGAGGCTGAGAGATGGTCGGCCGAGGATGGCGTTGTACACTGAAGGTTGGTCCACGACCAGGAAGTCGACCATCCCGGTCCTCTGGTGGGGCGCAGTTCCCGCTGTGAGCGGCAACGAGACGATTCCTTCCGGGAGTACCTGCCCGCCCGAGAAACCGATGAGCGGCGTCCGGACAGGCCGTAGTACCGACCGACCTATGTCCATTCTGTCGAACGCTGTGGTGAATAGGACGTCCGCTGATGACCCTGTATCCACCAGTATCCGGAACACCTTTCTGTTTGCGATGGTGAGGGTGACCACTAGCGCATCATCGTGGGGATGATGGATGCCTCGGGCATCTTCTTCAGTAAACGAGACGCAATACTTTTCTCGTTTTTTCTCTTTGGGAGGCCGAGATAGCAGGAGAACCTCGGACTCGGGGCGGTCGAGGCTTCTGGCGTGGTTTTTTCGGGCGTTATGCGAATCCCCGCCTCCTCGATGACCCCCGACAATCGTTCGAATTTCTTCCTGGGGCCGGTCTACACTCGGTCCCGCGACGGCATCGGTCCCGGCCGTGTGTTCTCTTAGCCGGCCTTCTTTGATCAGCCGCTCGATCTCGTCCTTCAGATGATAACAGTCACTCGTGTTGTGACCGTGATCGCGATGGTAGTGGCAATACTTGTCCTTGTTCCGACGACCAGGATTTCCTCGCATTTTTCGAGGCCAGTTGACGAAACCCTCGGTTTTGATCTCCATCAGTACTTGTTCAGGAGATTTATTCAGCGGGGTATATGCAGAGAATTTCCTGTCGGATCTTTTCCCTGACCTGCTGTCGTCTCGGTCCCGGTCGTCTTTTCGCTTCTTCCCTCCGGCCGAGTCGGCTCCCTTTTTGGCCGACTCTTTTGCCGAAGGCTTCGTGGCCTGGTTTTTCTCTCTTAGGAGTCGCGTTTCCTCCGCGTCGGCGTACTTGTCCGACCGAACCATAAACTCGCCCAAGGTATCTGGCGGGTTTTTATCCAGCGATGCCAGAAAAGGCTTGTCTCTGACTCCCTGCATGAGAGCGTTGAGCGCCGTTTCCTCAGAATGTTTTCGAACCTGGAGAGACTCGAAATTGAAGCGTTTAATATAGTCCTTGAGTAATTCTCCTTCCCTCTGAACTATGTTGTTCAGATGCGCGGGAGGTTTCAGTTTCTTCTTTCCGCCAATGAAATTGCTGAGGAAGGCGTCGCTGAGTTCGGCGAACGACTTTATTGACCCGGGTTTCAGTTGCTTAAACCAAAGTCGAGCGACGTCCGTCAAGGTCAGAGAAAACGCTCGGCACATAACAGCATCCGAAGCGTCGTGCAATTCCATGTAAGTCCTGAAGCATTCAAGATGCTCTGTAGGATCGGCCTTCCCAGAAAATGGGGTAATCTGGGGTAAGCGGAACCTTTCCGGCAAGCGGGCCCGCATTACCTCGTCTACGAACGGAGAGGCTTTTTCTTCGTGTTTGGTCGGATCTGAGTTCCGACCATGTTTTATATCTGCCATTTCCTTTGCCATCTTCTCTCGGACTTCGTTTTTGAAGTCCTGCATGTCGGCCTTCCAGGGTTCGGCGCTCTCTGCCGTTTCTTCAGCGTCCGCCGGTAGCCGACTACGCCTCCTCTGATCTATTCTATGCCTCAGGTCAGAGGGAGGCAGAACTGCTGTTGCCGAACGAGCGGGTGCCGGGTGACTTGGTTCTCGTGGCTGACTCGGTCGTCTAGGAGACGGTGGCGCGGGCGGCTGCGCTATCGATGCGGGTGGATGAGCTGGTGTCGACTCTTGTCGCTGCATCTGCTGGTTGCACAGTTGTTCCAGCATGTGTTTCATGGTGGCCATCTCGGAACGCATTTCCTGAACCTCACGATCCAGGTATGCGTTCTCGTGGTTGGGCTGGCTTGCAGTCGCAGGCGGCACTGCCGGGGGAGCTCCCTGAGCGACGCTGGCGGTGGCCTCCCTCACTTCATCTGGGTCCGTCCTTCTTGTTCTTGCCATTTGTATGGTTGGAGAAAACGGCTTTTTGTCCGGTTCCCACAGACGGCGCCAAACTGTTGCAGGGTTTTTTGGGACGGTTTCCCTTCGCGACGGACCCTCCTTCACCTGCACAAAAACAATGTCAAGGGAACCCTGGCTAGGGCCGGGGAACCTCCGATGCTTAAGTCAGTAATCTCGTCTCTGGCTCAGGGCTTTTCTCAGTTAGCGTTTTGCGTACCTTTTACTGTTTCAAGCTTGGAGATTTATACCAGCCGTCAATCCTTATCTTTGGAGGATTCTTCTCCTGGGATCGCTCAGGATCCCGAGAATCTCGGGATTCGCAATCAACATCCCTGGATTTCCGTAGATCTGCATCTATTCTCGCTCCACCATTCCCTGTCTCGGTTGAATATCGGCCGACACCGGGAGAGTCTCGGCCAAGGCATGACCGACACGGGGGGAGTCTCGGTCGATGCAGGAGGTCGGGTCCTGAGCCGTGCCCGACAGAATTAACTCCCTGAAGGGATCTTTACTCTATTGGTTTAATGGCTTTCACACGGCCGACCTTCAATGGGGTGAGGCAGGCGAAGTTATCATACTGACAGAGCGACTTTACTCGTCTTTGCTTACACCTGACGGCCCGCCATCTGCACCGTCAGCGTTGTCTCGGTTTCTTCACGCAGTGTCGGCAAAGTCGATTCGGGACTTTACCCGAGGCCGACACATTTTTCCCCAACAATTACTACTATTAATAAACTATTATCCTGAAATCATGCTTCTTCTTTTTTTCTTTTTTCTTTTTTTTTTAAAAAAATTTATTTTTAATTCTAACCTTTGATTTTTGGAGTTGGATACGACTCATCACAATCTTCTTTTCAATCGTCTAGTTAGTTCCAAGGAGAGTTATGGTCATGTTGAGTTTCTTATGGTTACCAGTATAGCATAGAGTCCACAAAACGGAGGGTTTTGATCATTTGTCAAATCATCATGTAGATGTCATGGCAGCAGCTCATGAATTCATCTGGAGTCGACCATAAGTAAAATGAACTTAATTTTTTGGATCATGGGCAGGCATGGGATGGATGGTCACATGCATGAAAGATTTGGGTGTGTGTCAAACAACCACTTTTTTTATAAGCAGGAGCGGTAAGAAGATATATGGTGTATTAATGTATATCAATGAACCTTAACATTTTTAATGCCCTGTTCTAATATCATATCAAGCAATAATATTTTTTAACTGATAGAGTTGTTATAGGATGGCGTATCAATACATATCAAGGGACTTTACCACTCCAACAATACATGCATAACAATTTAAATTTAATGAGAAAAATTATAATTTATAATATCATGCAACCGTTGAATGGCCGTCAATCCATAATGGATATAATGATTTAGATGGTGCAGATGGACGCGCAAGGGATTTACATTTACACACAAGGCATGACAACATCTGTGACTGATAAAATGTCTTTCACTTAGACTTGTCCGTATCATTTTAGGATGTTTATGACAGAATCATGACACAAAAATCAACGGGGAAATAGACTTATGGAGTAAATAAGTAAAATAAATTATATATAATCATTAAAATTATCATCTTCCTTATATTGATATCATGTAAAATAATGAATGATAGATTATAATGTCATCACACAGTTACTTTGATAAGTAATTATTATCTATTTTTGGTCCATTCATTGTAATTGGAAAGGCAATCACTTCTCAAATTCGAAACTCTTATGAGAAAATTATTGGCCGAGAAATTGGGAGGCTTCCAGGTTCCAACAACAAAATTAGACACCTCATGTTCTATTGAATCTAAGCCATTCATCATAGCATGGTTCCACAATGACTCACTCCATAAACAATCTTTTATGCATTTGTGGGAGATTAAAGCAAACGTTGAAAATGGAATGTCCAGGGATTTACTGATGTCGAGCGGGTGGCAAACACTTTCTTAGTAAAGATGGACCAGAAAAGGCCTGATTGGAGGTGGAAATGATCCGGACTGTTAGAACCTTAAAACAATTGTATCTCACTAACTGGAATGAGTTTTTCAACGTATTATATGAGATTTTGGAGTAGGAGAAGCTACTTTAGCCAGCCAACCCCGCTATTTTGGGTTGCCCTCTACAGTCAAAAGTGATGGATTTTTTGACCCATCTTTGACTAGTCGAGAGCCCTGCTCGACCGATCGTGGGTCGGTGTTCGACCAGTCGTGGGTTACACAACTCAAAGTCCAGTGAGTTCGGACTGTTTTTTTCGGGGGTGGTCAACCGGTCGTAGGTGGCGGTCGACCGGTCGTGGTTACGCGATTTTGTGCGGATTTCGTGTCGCAAGTCCTTTCGAAACTGGGATGGAGAAGGGAGTTTCCTAAAACTATAAAAATGGGTCTCTAAGGTTTTTCTAGTGTATGAAGAGTGATAGAAAAATACAAGATGGTTATCAAAAGGTGTGAGAGGGAGAGAAAAAGAGAGAGAGGAAGCTTGTAGAAGGGAGGTTATGCTCGATCGTGGAGGTGATATATGGTGCAATCTATATCTCAGCGCTCCTACGTCCTCGTAATCGGTTAGATCTCTCAGTTTTTCTTTTATTCTCTTACTGTTTATCCGCTCTTGCGTGAGTGAAGAAAGTTGTAACGTTCTACTTCGTAGTGGATTGTTGATCTGGACGAGATTCCGTGGTTTTTACTTCTTTGAGGGTTTTTCACGTAAAAATCTCTTGTATGGTGTGTGATTGTTGCTTTGATTTATTTCATTGCATTGTTATTCCATAATTCTGATCTGTTCTGGAGGGCTAGATCCTAAGGTTTTGTGCAAGGCCCCCAACAAAGTGGTATCAGAGCGCTAAGTTCATTGAACGGGTAGGATCGGTTTGGAATTATGGAAGGTGGTTCATCAAGGATGATCAAGCTCAATGGTTCTAACTGGACCATATGGAAGGCTAAGATGGAGAACTTTCTTTATTGCAAGGATTTATATTCTCTAATTTTAGGCATATCAGTAAAATCCAAGGATATGACTGATGAAAATTGGAAGAAGTTGGACCGGAAGGCGGTGGAGTTTATTAGACAATAGCTGGATGATTCTGTATTCCACCATGTGCCTACGAAAATCTCAGTCGCTAGCCTATGGCTGAAACTAGAAGGGCTGTATGAGAAAAAGACAGCCGGTAATAAAATCTTTCTGATAAGGCGACTTGTGAATCTCAAGTTCAAGAATGGTGGTTCTATAGCCAAGCATATGAATGAGGTCAGCAATATAGTGAACTAACTCTCTTCTATGAAGATAGTCCTGGATGATGAATTACAGGCTTTACTATTGCTTAGTTCGTTGCTTAACAGTTGGGAGACATTAGTGGTGTCTCTAAGTAACTCCGCGCCAGATGGAAAAATATCCATGGAACAAGTTACTAGCTGCTTCAATGAAGAGACAAGAAGGAAGTCTCAGGCATCTACTCAGCAAGAGGCACTTGTGACACAGGAACATGGGATAAGAAAGAACAGGAAGGGCGAGAAGGCTCGAGATAAATCAAGAGGCAAGTCGAGTAAGAGAAAAGATGTTGAATGCTGGAATTGTGGAAAGAAGGGCCACTATAAGCATGAATGCTGTAAAGCTAAGAACGACAAGAAAGGAAAAGGAAAGGAGAAGGAAGATGAATCTGATTCTACTGTGGTCGCTTCAGATGGCGATATTGTTATTATTCTTTCAGCAGATCACGATGTATGTCTCACGACTACGAGTCAGGACACCGACTGGGTGATTAACTCAGAAGCTTCTTTCCATGCGACTCCACGCAGGGATTTCTTCACAAACTACAAGTCAGGTAACTATGTGACCGTGAAGATGAGAAATTCTGGGGTATCGAAGATCATAGGGATCAGTAATATTTATGTGAAGACCGATGTGGGCTGCAGATTGGTTCTCAGGGATGTGAGGCATATCCCAGACCTTCACCTCAACTTGATGTCAACGGGAAGGTTGGATGATGATGGCTATGAAAGCAGGTTTTCTGGTGGGCGCTGGAAGCTTATCAAGGGTTCGTTGATCACAGCCAGAGGAAAGAAGTGTTACACTCTTTACAAGGCATGTCTCAGTGTATGCAAGGGTGGGTTGAACACAGCGGAAGATTCAGCTAGGGCTTCAGCTACTAGCGAGGAAGCGGCTCCTTTCAGACATGACAGGTACACTTCTCAAAACCTGTCTTTATTATTTATCAGGAAAGCAACATAGAGTTTCATTTGTTAAATCTGCTTCTCATGTTAATAAAGTGTATGCATTAGATTTGGTTTATTCTGACGTGTATAGTCCTATGAGGACAACAACCTTAGGTGGCGCATTGTATTTTGTTATTTTTATAGATGATGCATCTAGGAGGGTTTGGACTTATGCTTTGAAATTCAAGGACGAAGTCTTTGGTGTGTTTAAATTATTTCATGCTATGGTCGAGAGAGAGACAGGTAGATCATTGAAGTGCATCCGCACTGACAATAGTGGTGAATACATTGGCGACTTTCATGAGTATTGCAAGTCTCTGGGTATACAGCATGAACAGATGGTTCTCAAGACCCCCCAGCATAATGATATAGCTGAGCGAATGAATCGCACCATTGTTGAGAGAATCAGATGCATGATATCTCATGCGAAGTTGTCCAAGCGTTCTAGGGAGAAGCAATGCACACGGCGGTGTATCTGATAAACAGGTCTCCATCAGCCCCGTTAAATGGAGAAGTACCTGAGAATGTGTGGACTAGACTGGATCCATCGTACAGTCATCTTAGGGTGTTTGGATGCAGGGCATCCGTTCACATACCAAAGGACGAGAGGTCCAAGCTCGATATGAAGATCAAGCAGTGCGTGTTCTTAGGGTACGGTGATGAAAATTTTGGCTACAGATTGTGGGATCCGACCGAGAAGAAGCTCATCAGGAGCGGAGATGTGGTTTTCTTTGAAGATCAGTATATTGAAGACATTGGTAAGCCAGAGAAGAATCAGCTTAGTTCAGGTGAGCTAGAGGACATGGATCCGATTATTCCTCTCGTGGTGCCTGATGTCGGGGGAGTACAACGAGGTGCAAAGGACGAGGGGGTTCCTACAGAAGATGGACAGGGGGAGCAGCCCCCACTTGATCCACCTATTGAGCCACAGGTGAGGATGTCATCTAGGGACAGACAACCGTCCAAGAGATACTCGCCGCATGAGTATATTATGCTGACTGATGGGGGAGAACCAAAAGATTATTCTGAGATCCTAACCGATAAGCATAAGGAGGAGTAGTTGAAAGCTATGCAAGAGGAGATGGAATCCTTATATACGAACCACACCTATGACATGGTGAAACTGCCTAAGGGCAAGAAAGTTCTGAGCAACAAGTGGATGTTCAGAAAGAAGGTTGAGCAGAAAAATTCACAGACGAGGTTCAAGGCTAGACTTGTGGTAAAAGGATTCGGTCAGAGAAAAGGCATAGACTTCGAGGAGATATTCTCACCAGTGGTGAAGATGACATCCATACAGGTGTTGCTTGGGTTGGCGGCTAGCATGGATCTAAAGATAGAGCAGTTGGACGTTAAAACTGTTTTTCTCCATGGTGACCTAGAAGAAGAGATCTACATGCACCAACCAGAGGGGTTTGAAGTCAAGGGCAAGAGCATATAGTGTGTAGGCTGAGAAAAAGCTTGTATGGGCTGAAACAAGCTCCATGGAAATGGTATAAGAAGTTTGAATCGTTCATGTTACAGCATGGGTATGACAGAACGGAGTCGGACCACTGTGTGTTCACGCGTAAGTTCTCAGATGATGATTTCTTATTTCTACTGTTATACGTTGATGATATGCTCATCATGGGAAAGGACATCAAGAAGATTGATAGGCTGAAACAGGAGTTGGGAAAGTCATTTGCGATGAAAAACTTGGGCTCGGCTAAACAGATCCTAGAAATGGAAATAACCCGTGACAGAAGCAGCAGGAAGCTTTGGCTGTCACAAGAGCGACATATTGAGAAAGTCCTAGAGTTGTTCAATATAAATGCAGCGAAGCCGGTTAGTACTCCACTGGATGGTCACTTCAGATTGAGCGACAGGCAGTGTCCTAAGACGAAGGCAGAGGTGAAAGAGATACAGAAGATACCCTACGTGTCAGCTGTAGAAAGTTTGATGTAATTTTATTGTTATCATGAATTAATTTATTTGTGCAAGGCCCCCAACAAAAAGTCCATTTTATTTTAGTTTTTATTTATGACAAGTCGTGTTTTTCAAGACTCATTATTTAAAGGATTGTAATTTTATTGTTATCATGAATTAATTTATTTTTGAATTTTATCCCTCGTGGATTTGAGAAAACACTGTGAGGAATCCTGAGAGCTCCGTGGATTTGGAGTCGTTATCCTCAAGGAAGACAGTGATCAACCTCATCACCTCCTTCCCGCGTCATTTCCCAAACCTGTCTGGCCAGCCTAAATAGTAGAGGTGGTTGATCATCAGAATCGTTCATCTAATGAACCCGTCCATGGACGTGCAATGGAGCAACAATGCATCAACCACAAGTTAAAAACAGAAAAAAGCCTTACCATCTGATCTGTCAAACTGATTATCAAAGAAAAAATCCCGTCTCTGCACTATGGACCGTGGATTATGAGCTAGGTGGACAGTCTTGATCATAAAACCCCATGTGCCATATGCATTCTAATGAAATTTGCATGTAGGAGCATGATTTTAAAAATAATGTAAACAGATTGTGTCCTGGAACCCTCTATTCTCCTTGGAATCTTCAAGAGATTTTTAAATTTTGAAGTTTTTATCAGGATATTATGGCGAACTTCACTCTATGGAACAGGCGTGGATTTTTCAAATTTGGATTCGGTAGTTGCCCCACCAGTACTTCCTTGGGGCTGGAAAAGCTCTGTGGGTCCCACCATGATGTATGTGTTTTATCGACTCCGGTCATCCATTTTTCCATCTCTATTTAGGATGTAAGCTTTAAAAAGGGGAAGATCCAAATCTCCATTGAACTATACCACAGAAAACAGTGGTAATTGAACGCACACCATTAAAAACTTCTTGCGGATTGCAATAGTTTTTGCAAGATGATATTTGTGTTTTCCTTTCATCTAGATTTATTTGACCTCATGATTAAGTTAGATACCAAATAAATATCCTGGTGGGTCTTAGGAAAGTTTTAATAATAGGTGTCATTATCACCGCTGCTTCTAAATGGTTTGGTCCACTTAAGCCTTAGATCTGCCTCATTTTGAGTGTCATGCCTTAAGATGAGCTAGAAAAATAAATAGACAACATTGATAACATATACACCATGGTGAGGCTAACAAGAACTTTGGATAACACATGCATCATGGTGAGGCCTACGATCGAGAGCTTTTCCAGCACCGATGAGTATGGAGTGGTCACCACCAAAATCGAGCCCAAATAGAATTTGATTTGTATGTGTGGGGCCCATGGTTACTCTATCAAGGTTGATAATCTAATGTTGGACCATTTTCCTAAAATCTCCTGAATTGAAAGATACTAGCTATCCAATCTTTGGCTTTTAGCTCCATGGAATGTGGCTTGCTTGTGTATTTCTTTTTAAACCAACCAATAGGAAGGCCGGGGTTCCCATTGAGAAAGTATGATGGGATCATTCAGTCAGCATAGATGGAGCAAAACTCAGACTCTATATAATAAATGTTTTTAATATCTTAATATATTATACAATGAATAAGATAAATATTTTAATTGTTATGTTAATGTCAGGATTAAAAAATCATTAAAAAAAATAATTAATGACAATATTTTGAAAACCTTGTGATATGACCATTCATTTGATTTCTCGTGGGATGTTACGAGATTTTCAAAACCCGAGCATGACTTGTCGCTATGGCTGTGCAAACGCAGGGTCAGGAAAGAAATAGAAACCAATGGTCCACATTCAACTGAAAAAGAAGCAATTTTCGGTAGCTTCCATCTTCCAATGTAGGGTAAGTGATGGGACTGGACTAGCATAGAATCAGTGGTCTGGATTATTAAACATTGGGTCCCACTTATCAGAACTGTAATGTCGGGTGGACTATCAGACAATGAAAAGGGAACTCCGTGATCTTATTTCACTAAACAAATGTGAACGAATCAGTGGTTGAGATTGCTTGACTGACATGATCATGAAATTCTGACGTGTCAAAAGTGGGTATTCCAATTTAGACCGTTTGATTTGAGTTAACGACTACTTATACTCTGCCAGAGCATTAAATAGCTCCCTAACAAAGAAGGATATGGGGGTACTGAGTGAACTCTGTTGGGCCCACCGTGATGTATGTATCTTATCCACGCCATCCAATCTTTTGACCAGATCATTTTAGTGAATGAGCCCAAAATTGAAATGTATCCAAAGCTTGATTGGACCACACCACAGGAAACAGTGTTAATTGAACACCTACGGTTGAAAACTTCTTGGGGACCACAGATGTTTTGATTAGCTGATATTTGTGCTGTCCCTTCATTCATGCCTATCTGACCTTATGCACAGGTTGGATGACTAATAAACACCACTGTGAGCTGTAGGAAAGTTTCAACAATGGACTTTATTATCCCCACTGTTTCCTATGGTGTGGTCCACCTGAGATTTTGATTTTTTGGTCTAATGCCCTAAAATCAACTGATAAAACAGATTGACGGAATGGATAAGACACATATATTATGGTGGGCTCCACAGAGTTTACTCCCTACTCAATCCACTTCCAAAAAAAAAACAGTAAATTGGGAGCATCTTTCTCCGGGAAATGATACAGAAGGTCTTGACTTACTGGATTACGGTGTGTCGGATCCAATCATGGTGTTTGTATGTCATCCTACCCTTTCACATTGAAAATGAGATTACCTAAAGTTCAGGTCAATCCAATCATTATCTGATGCCCATTTGAGCTTGAAGGCTTTTGGATGATTATTTATTTTATATGGAGTAGCCGACCTGATAATTAGAATGACCTAATTTTCAAAGCATCTAATTTCATTTTCATTGGGAGACTACCTTGCTAGATGAGATGTGTATGCAAAACACCATTTTGGCCTCACAAAATAATAGAACCTCTCCGAGGATTTCTCATTTTACAAGAAATAAGAAATTTATTTGATTATCTAACTACTGGATTGGTGGATATTTATTTGATGGTTGAAAATAATTAAAAAATACCCACAGGTCCTAAATCAAAGGTTAGGATTCTTCAAACTTTGATGGGATTAACTTTGAGTTAATATATACCACATGTGTGATTTTTTAGGGCATGCATGGCAGGTACCATCAAATAACTGGCAACTAGAATGTTTATAATTTTATTATTTTTGTGCAGAGTAAGCACTGACAATGACAACGTTATCTACACCCATTAAAAGACGACCGCCCTCTAATTTTATTTTTATTTTTTAAAAGTAAAATTTCAAATACCCATTTTAAAATCCAAGTAAAGACTCAGGTGATGAGTTATGTTGATGCCGGTCAGTGCAGGCTGCTGAATACTCTTTCATTTCTAGCGTAGCCCCAGTCAAAACGTCAAATAATAATAACAAAATACAGAAATGTGATGGCCATCTGTGTGATAGGAGATGGAAGAAGGACTTTACAGATGTGCTGATGAATGTGAAGTTTTTGGCTGTTCATGGGGCGGGTTCAACTGAGATTTGAGTATATGTAAGACATTTTGCTCTGATACCATATCAAACAATCAGTTAATTTAAAAGCCAGAGGTGTCAGGGGATTGCGTATCAATGTATATCAAGAGACTTGAACAATTTTTGGGACACATCATCTTCTTTAAGGGTATGATATGATGGATGAGCTGGGCATGTTCCGTTGGGAATGACTCTTTTATGGTGTGGATCATTCTATCATTGCCTATGACATCAATGAAATGATCAGAAGATGGGGTACTAGTTGGGATCAAGAAAATGAGAATAAACATTTTGGTAACTTTAGGGACTTGTCAAATTCATGAATTTGCATTAGGTTTGGATTTTGCAAATTTAAAATTACTTGATTAATAATCAAGCTACAAATCCATAGATAAGAGATAATTTATTACAATTGCAATGAGGGATATAGGGCAAGGATTTAGGAAATCTATGGTTCAAATCTAACTTGTTTAATTTATGTTGGGGATTTGACAAACATATAGTTTTTCAATTTCACACTTTCAAAAGTCTGTAGACTTGGAAAATCCAAATCCATCTAAAATGTTAAAGACTTGTAAAATTTCAGACTTACAGAGCAAATAAATAAATAAAATTCATTTTCCATAAATGTTCTATGATTACAATAAATGCTCTCTAAATCTAAGAATATTAGGTTTGATTCTCAACCATAGATTATAGTATTTGCTGAACTCAATTCCAATATTGTAAATACATAAGGGGATATTTGGCACCGCAGATTTGGAGAAATTTTAAGGTATTTCAAATTCCATCTCAGTCATTTAGCAAGGTGAATTAGAGAATATTATAAATCCAAGGGGCTTCCTCACTTTTGACGACTTTTGCAATCCGTGGCTTTATCTTGGATTACCAATAGTCTCTCTCTCTCTCTCTCTCTCTCTCTCTCTCTCTCTCTCTCTTGTTGAGGAGAAGTCTTCAATTTTCAAGTGTTCATGTTGTTCGACCGATCGTGGGGGAGCCACGACTGGTCATGGGAGGCACTCGACCGGTCGTAGGTTCGAACCCTGGCACGACTCGAAGTCTTACGAGTTATGCTGTTTTTTTCCCGGTCTAGGACTAGTCGTAAGTGGTTTACGACCAGTCATGGGTAGTTTACGATCAGTCATAGGAGAGCTACGACTAGTCGTAGGTTACACTGTTTATTTCGCGATTTTGCACGAAACTGCGAATTTGAGTCCTTTCGCAACTGGGATGCGAAAGAGAAGTTGCCTAAACTATAAATAGGTATTTCTAAGGCTTTTCTAGGGTATGAAAAAGCTTTCTAAAGGAGTTCCAGGAAAATTAAAGGGTGTAGCAAGGGTAATATTCGAGGTCGTTCAAATCGGGTAAGTCCTTTCTCTTTGTAATTTCTGTTTTCATAGTGGAGATTTGTCGCTTTGTGCCGTGGTTTTTTCTACAAGGATTTTCCACGTTAAATTTGGGTGTTCTCTGTGTTCTCTTGTGTGCTTGGTGTCATTGGATTGCTATCCTAGATTTAGATCTGTGTGATTCCGCAGGTCAAAATCTCCAACAAGTAGTATCAGAGCTATCGTTAGGGCACAAATCTGAATCTGAGGGATTAGTAATAATGGCGAGCACTAAATATGAGATTGAGAAGTACTCAGAAAAAAATAATTTTGAGTTATGGAAGGTTAAGATGATTAGCCTGTTAACCAAGTAAGGCGAGGATTGTGTTCTTGAGGAGAGGAAGTCTACTATGAATGATGCTAATTGGAATACTCTTGATAGAAAGCTTTTTCATCAATCCGTTTATATCTCACGGATGGGAAGCACTTCAAAAGGTGAAGCTATAATGGATGTAGCGGATTCCACCTCTGCACGTGTATAGCATGTTGGGCATGACTACATGAGCGGGCAGGGTAGGAAGGCTGAACCGTGCAGATAGGGATACGGAGCAGGTGGAGCAGCCACCTGTGTGAAGAATCGCAGGACATCGACGAGGTACATGGACGACTCTAATATCGCAGGAGATTCATCTTCTATTCAGATGGCTCTAGGTGAGCCTGGTGCTGAGAAGTAAAAGGTGACTATGGGCGATGTGATGGATTCGTTGTACCAGACCGACATATGGGAGCGGGTGAAGCTTCCAGTAGGCCGAAAAGTGGTTGGATGCAGGTGGATCTTCAGGAGGATACAACATAGATACAGAACGAGGTTGGTGGCGATGGGTTATGCTCAGGGAGAAGAGATCGGCTTCTCAGGGATCGGCTTCTCAGAGATATTCGCGCCGACGGTATAGCAGGTGTCTATTAGATCAGTGATTGGCGCTGGTTGGCCAATGTGATCTTGAGCTGGAAGGAAGGATGTGGAGTCTGCACTTCTGAAAGGGAAAGTGAAGAGCAGATCTACATGAAACAACCAGAGCGGTTCGAAGTTAAATGGGCTGAGAAAAGACTTTGCAGGAGGTCGTTGTTCGGCCTGTCGCCTAGGCAGTGGTTTGATTCCTTCATGATGAGTCAGGTATTGTATGTTGATGACATGTGGATCGCCAATTGTGACATATCTGAAATCAATGTACTGAAGACTCAGTGAAGGATCGGGGGATCTGTAAAGATGGTTCTTGGCATTGAGACTGAAGGAGGAATAGGCTTTGGTAATCACAACAGGAATACCTTGTGTGTAAGTATTGGTCAAGGATGTGATGGGCCAGGTAAAGCCAGAGAGCATTCCCTACGTTTCTCTCCTCAAGTTTTCCTCTGGATATGTCCGAAAACATATGAGAAAAAGCAGGATATCTCATGAGCCTTATTCGAATACGCTGGGCAGTGTATGTCATGGTCTGGATTAGACCGGTTATTTCACAGGCTATCAATGTTGCAAGCGAGTTCCACGACAAACAATATTAGGTAGCGGTAAGATGATAAAAAGACTACGTTTTTCTTTTTGAGAAGATAGGAGCAAAGGTGGTTGAGCACATGGATCTTTGTCTGTGAAACTTCTCTGGGCTTGGCAATAGCGGAAAATAAAGACGAAGTGTACACAAGGAGCTATGATGAGATGCAGAAATAAGAGAAGAAGTCACGTAGTTATACGGTTGAAGAATGAAGACTTGGTGGAGATTGTTGAGGAGAAGCCTTCAATCTTCAAGTGTTCATGTTGCTCGACCGGTCGTGGGGGAGCCACGACTAGTCGTGGGAGGCGTTTGACCGATTGTAGGTTCGAGCCCTGGCACGACTCGAAGTCCAGCAAGTTGTGCTGTTTTTTTACCCGGTCTAGGATTAGTCATAGGAGAGCTACGACTAGTCGTAGGTTACGCAATTTGTTCCGTAATTTTGCGCGAAACTGCGGATTTGAGTCCTTTCGCAACTAGGATGCGAAAGGGAAGTTGCCTAAACTATAAATAGGTGTTCCTAGGGCTTTTTTAGGGTATGAGAAAGCTTTCTAAAGGGGTTTTAGGGAAATTAAAGGGTGTAGCAAGGGTGAGATTCGAGGTTGTTCGAATCGGGTAAGTCCTTTCTCTTTGTAATTTCTGTTTTCATAGTGGAGATCTGTCGCTTTGTGCCGTGATTTTTTTCCGCAAGAGTTTTTCACGTTAAATTTGGGTGTTCTCTGTGTTCTCTTATGTGCTTGGTGCCATTGGATTGCTATCCTAGATCTAGATCTGTGTGATTCCGCAGGTCAAAATCCCCAACATCTCTCTCTCTCTCTCTCTCTCTCTCTCTCTCTCTCTCTCTCATTTTAGATAAAAAAGTCACATGTGTAACACATGTGTCACTATTTTACTAATCTATTATACAAGTGTCTGATTGATGATATTAAAGAATAATTAAATTATCAATTGCATCACTAAAATTATATTAATAGAATGATTTGCATAATCCAAACATTGCCCATGTAGATTAATGGCTAAAAAACATTGGTTAGTCAATGGGTTATGATCCTATGCTTGTGGCTCATACAAGGCTTGGAATTTCATCATTTTTTGTCAAAGTATATGTTTCGATGAGTTTATCATAATCATTGTATCAAACATCACATATGTACATTAATTAGAGATATTAAAGTTGATTTAGTAATTAAATTCAAACTGTAATAAATATATAACACAATTTAAATGCATAGCTATTTTTAAACTAAATCTAGGTAGGGTTGTACACAAATCGAGTTGGCTCAGTTAGCTCGCTCGACTCGATTCAACTTTGTTTGAAAATAAGTTCGAACTGAGTTGAGCTGATTTTTTGAGATCAAATTTTTTTTAACCGAGTTCAAGCTTGCTCGAGCTCAACTTAACTCGAATTGAACCCAACTCGAATCAAACTCGGATCAAACTAGTTCAGCGACTCGATTACTTTGATATTGTTGTTGCTCACCAAGTGTTTAATGAAATGACTCAATGAAGTGTGGCTGGTGGCAAGAAAGGTATATATATGAAACAAATATCCTTTTTTTTCTTAATTTTTATGTAGCTTATAAGGAGTTGTTGAAATACTTATAAAATCATTGCTGTTGTTTTACATACAGTGAGATTTTGAAGGTGCAATCCATGTGTTTGTGAAAATGTTGCTAAGGTGAATTCGGTTCGATCTTGTCTCGAACTAGCCCGAGCTGTTGATCGAATAGAGGAAAGCAGAGCTGGCCAGTTAGGCTCGAGGACTGAGCCGAGCCGAGTTCGAACTAGGGTCAACAAGTGGCCAAGCTGAGTTGAGCTATGCCAAGCTCGACTTGGTTCGACTCGCTCAGAGTTGGTTCAACTTGTGTACACTTCTAAATCCAGGATACAAAATACAACAGAAAATTCCAAATATAGGGAATTTACAATCCAAGTATCCGCATTCTTATTTTCTTAATCCCAAACAGGTGCTGCTAAGAGAGTTTCTCATTTTAGGGATTTATCATGTCTTTAGTTTTCTGGAAAGAAAAAAAAAAAAAAGGATTTGACCATAATTCTTGGGTTTATGGTTTTACGGATCTAAAAACCAATTTAGAAATTTCCCAACAAAAAGCAAACAAGGGGGATTTGAGATTTATGAATTTCAGAAATCCATGCCCTAATCTCTCACTCCAAACAGCCCCAACCCCCACTCAAAAGAAATGCCAAGACAATTCATGCACAGTTGCTAAAACGTGTATGAGATATGAACCGAGCATCCACCGCAAGCTTATAGATGAAACTATTGGACATGCATCGGGCCCCACTTAAATCGTGGTCGTACCTATTCTAGCCCGTAAGCATGTGTCACTAAATGGCCACCAAATGGGCCCCACATGCATGATTGTTGGACGATCAGAACCGTACATTAGTAAACCTTCTTTTATTTTTATTTTTTTTCAAGTCCATATTCAAGGGCACGTGTAAGCGTCATCATGAGTTGTACACTAAGTTCTATACACACTGGCACCTCCAAGATGGATGGTTACAATTATCTATCCATGCAGGTGGGCCCAGGAGAGGCCTGAGTTGCAACTTAGCCAAAACGAACTCTCCCATATATGGTAGATATCGGACGGCTGAAATTCTTTAATCAGTGGCATGGAAATGGACGATTGAGAAATGAGCAAGAAATTTTCTACTTTTCCAAGGACTTGACTTGACTGTGCCCCGGGCCACATGAAGGTCATGTGGTGGGAAGCTATGTGGGCCCTCAGATATGCCCGTGACAAATCCACTCCGTCTCTCAGTTTAGCAAGACCACAGTAGGGCAGAAATCCAAAAATCAGGCACATCCAAAACCCATGTGGGCCACACCACAGGAAAAAGTTAGAATGGAAAATTTCACCGTTGAAACCTCCCTGAAGCCGACCATGATGTTTATATGCCATCCAAACCGTTCATAGCGTTATTACCACTCAGATAAACTGTAGTACAAATATCATCATATGAAAAACTTCTGCGGCCCCCACAAAGTTTCCAATGCTAGGCATTCCATCCCTGCTGTTCCATCTAGTGTTGCCCACCTGATTTTTAGATTCCTGTTTCATCTAATGTTACCACTCAGATCTAGTGTTTCCCACCTGATGGACGGAGTGGATTTGTCAAGGACATATCTGTGGGCCCCACATACCTTATGACCACGGGAACTTCCATGTGGCGGGGGCACACAGGCATGTTGCCTCCGTTTTCCAAAAGTGAAACTCTCGTGTCTTATTGGCCCGAATCTATGTGGCCTTCACATGGTGATACGTGTATGGTTGAGGTTTGGTAGAATTCGTAGATGGGGTCCACTGAAAGACGGTACTTACACGGAATGGGTGAGTACAGAACAGAAAGAGCGATTTGGGTTCGTAGTGCCATATGGGCCTCTTGTGTCCTCATGCAGTTAAATCAACGTGCGTATCTCAAAAAATCAAGGGCTGTCGAGAGGTTTCTTTTTATTTTATTTTATTTTAGGCAGGTGTTGTCCACAGATCCACCACAAATTTATAGAAAAATGGTTGTCGAAAGTTTTTTTTTTATTATTCAGAAAATGAAGAATTATAGAGAGAGTAAGTCTTCAATGTGCCTCTGCAATGTAATGAATTGCGAAACTCATCTAAGATATGGGTATGGCAATTGGAATATGTGTCTGCTAATTAAAGGACCAAGTGATGTGGGCCCTATCATGGATGTAGCATCAGTGAAATTTGGGTGTAATGGCCCATCAACTTAACTGATCCAAGGGCTAAAAAGTCATTTTCTGTTGATTTTAATCAAGAGTATGTTATGAGAGATAAAAAGGATGGTATCTTATGTTTGGCTATGTTTAGATACTAAAGATTTCTTACATGGCAACAAGAAGCGAGAAATTTTTTTCTGATATGATAATTTAGGTCTTGTTTGATTTGTCGAAATTTTCCGCATATTAAAGAAATTGCATGATGGTTATAGATTACTATTGTCATCAATTAACATAGCTACATTTAACCTTTGATTTCTGCGTTTGGTTCATCTACATTAATTTAAAATGATAATGATAACATTTTTATATTATCTCAATATCATATTATCATCAAAATATATTGACATTAAACTTTATGTGTACAACAATTATGTAAAAAAGTACAATAATTATAAATTCTTTTACTTCATAAATGCCTATACATTTGATTTATGAATTTTATGTTTGATTTGACTATGGTAAAATTGTAATGATGACCCAATTCTCTTAATTTACAAGAAAATTTTGTAAATAAAGTATATTATTTGAATGGCAAAAAAATAAAAACATAAAATCAATAAAGAAATTTTCAGACAACTCAGCATTCATGTTTGAATATGTTCATAAAAGCCATCATTAAAAAAATATTATTATTTGCCTTTCTTTTCCTTGAATTCTACATTTCCAAACATGCCAAAAATAAAAACCATCCAGCCTCTTCTCTTTACCTTGTCAAGCACATGCAAAACCCACACTGAGAAAATTTCCTTTTTGTTTGATTAGAAACATGAGAATGTTTGTGTATTTTTATTTTTATTTTTTATTTTTTTAGGAGAAAAGAGTATTTATTGTATTTGTGCATTGCCTTTCTTTTCGTATATTCTCTTTATTTCTAGTAAAATTATTTATTGGTGCTTCCATATGAATTTAGTAACAACATAGTAAACAATGCACTTTTTGTGTCTTCTGTATTTATTTCAATATTTATTGAAATCTATATTGATGGTTAATTAGTTGAAGAACATCTTTAGAACTCTAGAACTCTGTTCTATTTCTGCCTCTCTTTTTCTAGGGCTTTCTTTCTCATCTCTTGTAATAGTTGCGTTGTACACAACTGCATGCACCTCTTCTCTACATCTTCTCAAAATATATAGGTAACACTATCCAATTAAACTTTTTCAATCACATTGATGTTATGATAATATGTGTTTAGTTGGTGGCTAGCCAAATCAAATGGGTTAACACATAAGAGTAGACATAGCAATAGGTGAGGTTGGGTCCTAACCAAGGACAGTCTAAGCCTAACCTATTTAATAAATGGGCTAAGAAATTACCTAAAACTCACCACCAACCATTTATGGTGTGACCTGACATGACCTACTTAAAATTTCTAGAGCCTGACATGACCTGACACATTTAATTGCAGTCCACCCAACCCACCCAACCAGACCTAATATATTTGTGCGCTCAGCTGTTGTTTGTTGCTGCTTCCTTATGTTTAAAGTGGTGGTTCTTGCTCCTTCATTGGTGCATGCTTATTGATTTTGGCTATTAGATTCTATCTAAATTAGGCTTGCTAAGAACATCAGATTTTTGTAAGAAGATTGTCAAACACAATCACTCTCTAAGGTATGACTGAAATCATCACCATGTTCATATGAATATGTAACACTGTAAAGAAATATTTCAATGGCTCACATTCAACTCTAAAACCAGGATCATCACTAATGCATGACAATTGGGTCATGGATGGTTATGGTTCATGTTGTCAATGGGTCAGGTCCTAGAGACCCATACTTGTTCTAATCAGGTTCGGGCTTTGCCATTTCTCATTTATTAATGCCTAAACAGAATCCTTTTTTGTATCTGTTGGGTACCCATTAGATCTCTCGACCTTGATTTCTAAATAAATTAGATGGCACATGTGTATGCTGCTCTAACACATGCATGGTAGGTAAACAACCTCTCTAGCTTGCATCTGTTTAGGTTAGAAAATCCATTTGGTTGCTAAAATAATCAAAATATATTTTAAATATTAAAAAATACTATTAAAACTAATTGGACCTTATCCAGCTCCAAGATAGTGGACCACCTGAACTCAACTAGACCAGATTTTTAACTTTGGTCAGTAAAGGACACACAAAGATAGAGACTCGTCTAGGTACATGATCATCACCTGTTGACAGCCCTTGTTATGATAGTAAAGAGAATATGAACGGCTCAGATCATTATTAGTAACATCTCCATATGTGGGGCTGAATGTGGCCACACATGCTGGCCATCCTGAGGTGACATAACAGAAAACAAGCTATGGAAATGTAGGCATTGGAATGATCCTACCTAGCGTTAGGTCATGAGTTCAATCTCAATCCTCACTTTCCTCACCACAAAATAATAAAATAATTAAAAATAATGTCATTGGATGTGAAGATGTGGTGTATTTTAATTTTGGACCATTAATGCTCCGTCCATAACCGAAATGGGGAATGAATGAAACAAAGATTCCGTCTTTTTCAAGTCTTAAAACATTTGTTTACTATAATATAACAGAATGGAACTTGGATTAATGGATTAAAAAGGAAGGGATTATGAAATACAATAATTATATAATGACAAAGATCAAGATTATTGCAATTTAAAATATAATTAATATGATGGTGGGTTTGAAAATTGGAAGAAAATGCATTTATAGTTGGTGGGCCAGATTCGCGCCATTTTAAAAATGGTGGTGAGTCTTAAACCATACACATGGCATGGTTTTCTGGAAATCCACACGGTTTGAATGGCTTACCTAATTGCAGATGGAATATAACCGGAAAATTACACTGAGAAGATAACAGTGTCTATCAGATAACTTGCTGCTTTATTGTAAACCATCCGTTGATGGGTCAGTCTGATTTTAAAGATATGATCCATGCACCATGTGACCCACAAATTGCATGGTCTTGATTGTATGTTTAGCAACCATCGTGTTTATGCAACATCCATTTCTTTGGATTGCTTCAGCATATGCTATGATGTAGATAGTGGGGATGAGATCGAGTGCCCACCATTGAAAGCAAGTAGATTTAAAACTCAAGTGAGCCACATTTCCTGTAGACATAAAACGAAATAGATTCAAAACTGAAGTGAGCCACGTCATGTGAAAAGGCAAGGATGGGAGCCCCCTTCATTGAAACCTTCTTGGCGGACCGTGATGTTTATATGCCATCCAACCTAGTCATAAGATGTGTCCCACCATGATGAAGGGAAAACAAAATATCCACCTCCTCTAAAAATTCGTTGGCCCTAACAAAATATTAGCCTAACCAAACCAATCGTTTGGTCGTTCTAGTGTGAGTGGACCATTCATCACTTGGTGCATGCTGGAACACATGTTAGAGATATAATAAGGAGGAAGGTCTTGAGAATTGCGAAGAAGACGAAAGACAAAATTGAGAGGGGAGAGAAAGAGAGGGATTGAAAGTTTTTGAAAAATACTCTACTCAAAAATTAAGAGAGAAAAAGGAGTTTTTATAGCACGTTGTTGTGTACTTATAGGCCTAACCCCTTACATAGAAAATGGCCCTTTATTTCTTAATCTTAACTTATTAAAAAAATATTTTTTTAACTAATCACTTTTTTACTTTCATTTAATTGAAGCTTGCTAATTAATAATTAAGTATGCAAGTTAAATTAGGACTTGTCACTTATTCTCAACACATTTGTTCATTGTTGAGTCTTAATTGCATCTAATCATTCAAACTTCTTTTGAAGAAATTGAATTTGTTTGTGCTTAATACTTTGGTAAAAGTGTCCTCCACTTAGTCACTTGTAAGCATAAATCAACTTTGCATCTTTGCTTGTGGCCTTCTCATGAATTGATGTAGGGCCGGTTGTAGATCTATTCTTGGCACAACTAGATTGAAAGAAGCCATAATGGAAGTGGAGATAGTCCACCAAATCCGGACCCAATTCTACGTAGGGCATAACGCAACTGGGCTCCAAGTACATCCGATTCAAAGAAATTGTTATTCAAAATGTGAACCACAAATTAGCTATAACTTTTGATTAACGTATCATTACAAGATGCACAACCTATTAGTGTTTATTGCAATGGCCAATCTAGGGTCAACCAACAAAACGAATCCATCTGGTTCAAAATTGCATTTTTAGGAAAAACTTATTATTTATAGTAACTTTTAATTTTGATGTATATCCCTTATTTTAAAGTTTTAGTATATTTAGTCTTCTGAGGAGATTTAATACAATTATTGACTAATAAAATTTTACAAATTTCTTTTATTATTATAGATTTATGAATAACTATGTGGATTCAAGGTTTTATCTATTTGAAGAAGACATGATCTTTCTTATTATTGTTTCATACTCTTCTCCACATCATGAATTAAGTTATAATGAACCTCAACATGCTTGGTACTAAAAATCAATCTTTCTCTACTATAAAAATAAAATAAAAATAAAAAAATCATCTTCTACTCAATTTTTATCAATGGGGGATTACCCCCAATTTCTATTTTCTAAACTGTCCCAATAGGTTTTTTTTTAAAATAAAATGTGATTTATTCAAAAGAAAATATGTCTAATTTAGCATGTCCAAGAAAATGAGTCTTAAAAAAAAAAAAAAAAAAAAAAAAAAAAAAAAAGAAGCTATTTCTAGAATATTCAAACTTTTAAAAGTTTAAATAATTATTAAAAAAAATTTAATACAGATTTTAACAATGAAATTTGCTAATAGATCAGGTAACTTCACATACAAAGATTTAGTGCGAAAGTTTGTGGTAAATAAAAGGCCATGTCTCTATAACCTTAAATAAAATAAAATGCCTGTTTGAGAGCTTCTCCTTGTCAAGATGTTAGCCATGTCACAATCTATCATTTTCGCATGCATCTTGGTCTTGGAGACTCTTTCAAGTAATGAGAAATTCTCCACTGTTCCTAATGCAATGTAAATTACTGTTTTCCTAATTACACAGGGACATTGAGACTGTCCAATCGATCTAAGCTGTTCATTAAATGTAACTTGTATATCATGGGTTACCATGCAAAAATCAGACCGATCTGACGGTGCTAAACATCTGATCAGACAATCTGGATTATTCAAACAAAATAGGCCCAATCAACATCTTATTTTGTAAAATTGTTAGGGCTCATTGTAGATTGCTTATGTTTCTAAAGAATAGCTTTTGTTAGATAATCCTAGTCATTCCATCCATGACTTGGAAAGAGGATGACTATAAAATTAAAGCCAATTTAAGGATAAGTTGGATCATCTGATCAATGTGATTTCTGTATGATTAGCCATCAAACGTGATTTGGACTTATCGGACAGTTCAGATCCGTTGATTGAACTATCCAACTGACCCAACTTCAACTAGGAGCATGAGTTATACTGCTCTGAAAGCTGTGGAGCATTTTTCTTAATTTTCGACATTTTAAAGTAGAGAAAGGAAGGTTTTGATTAAATAGGATATTTACATGTGTTAGATATGAGTCGATAGGACCACTTGTGGACAACCATAAGTAGGTGGGTCCCATATTATTTTTTCTCATTTTATCTTTTCTGATTTCTCTTCACAATTTAAAGTTGAATTTTAAACTCTAAAGTATAAAGATGGGATAAGTCCAGGTAACTTACAGCCCCATTCAGACTCTCAAACTCTTTCCCAAAAAAAAAAAAAATAATTAAAAAAAAATAAAAACAAAAACCAAAAAAACCAAAAATAAAAAACAAAAACAAAAACAAAAACAAAAAACAAAAAACGAACATGAGAGATGGTATACTATAAATTCTATCCATTTGGCTCCTCTTATATGATCCAAGTCATTGATCGTAATTTGAGAGTATCTTAAGTATAGAATCGGAGTTGTGATCAGTATGGGAGTTGATAGGAGGGAAAGTTACACATTCTCTCGATCCAATAATTGGTATGCGAGTAGCGGTATTAGGTAGCCATTGGTCAGGCTCTGGCTTAAAAAACCTGAATTTTGAATAAGGCCAGCCCAAGAGCTCGGCCTAAACAGTTCAAAATCTGGGCCAAGCCCTAGCCCAGGCTCGAGCAATTGACAGCCCTAGGAATTAAACCTCTCTTCTCCCATAGTAGTTAAATGAACCAGTGAATGATGTGTATGTGTGACCACATGCAAATATTTGATTAGGGCTCTTGATGAGCTGGGCTTCTGATAGCTACGGCCTAATTGTAAACTGTCTGGGCCTGGCCTATTCAAAATTTTGATTTTGCCAAGCCCAGATCAGCCCATTGACAGCCCTATTAGTTATGGAGCATGGTTAAAAGACTCAGCGACTTGGATCAACTTGTAGTTGGCCCTGAGTTAAGTCAGGACTCGCCCAAATCAGGGTTGAATGGGCATGAGTCTAACCAGCCATAGGTGACTTGTTGCATTGAACCCAGTCGGGTGCTGGTCAATCCGACTCTTAAAACCATGTTTTGGAGGCTTATCCTAACACTACCTAATGGATGGGTATTAGATCCAAGTCCCACCAACACAACATGGTTTTTGAAGTTGCAGTTCAAGTGTTCATAAAAATGCCTCATGTTAAGGGCTGCATCACTCTGGGTGAGGTTGGGGTGCATCTAATATACTCTTAAAAATGGGATGGCTTTTCACTTATAGGACAAGACGTAGCAAATCGTTTGCATTCAGCAGGGCAAACTGCCATTATTAGTAAGAAATGGATGTTTAATTGACCTATAAGTGAGGGAATAGAAACTTTACAGACATCATTTTTCAATAGTCAATGGAATAACCAATTTTATGACTAAACATCCCTCTTACGTTGAAAAGTTATCAAATGTGAGACAAACAAATTGTTTCCTTTTAGTGTTCAAATTGAAGAGAAAAAGTGAAATAGCATGGAGCTATAATAAATCAAAGTAATAATAAAGAGACCTGAATTAACAAAGAGGAGAGGGAGACCCTCAGGGCCATCTGTAAGGTCTCAACCTCGGTACAGGTTGTCACAGCCACTTCCAGCTCCATAACTTGGGCCAAGATTTACTTCATTTTTTGAAACATGCCTTAAAATGAGCTATCAATTTCATTTTAGCGGGGCAAACATGAGCCATCAATTTGAAGCATGCCCCTCTCAATTTCATATTTGCCCCACACAATTTTTAGTTTGCCCCGCTCAATTTCATGTTTGCCTTGTTAAAATTCATATTTGCCTCGATGAATTTCTACCTTGCCCTGCTCAATTTATAGTTTAACTTGCTAAATTTCTAGTTTACCCCACTCAATTTCTATTTGACCGTGTAATGAAGGGAATTAACTGTGAAATGCACAGATTTAACCATGAAGTGAAGGGAATTGACTGTGAAATGCGTGGAATTAACCGTGAAGTGAAGGGGAATCGCCGGTATTGATTGTGAAATGCATAGAATTGATCGTGAAGTAAATGAAATGAATTAAATTGATCGCGAAGTGAATAAAATGAATTTTCAATCATCGACCTAATGGAATCTTGAAAAATAACTAAGTTGGTAGCTAAAGTAACTTCTCCCACCCCAAAATCATATAGGGTACGTCAAGTAACCAATTTTGGTTTAGAAGATGTTCTTGTTAAATGAATAAAGAAAGAAATGAAAAAATAATAATTATTATTATTATTATATGCTTATATATACATATTTATATAAATATGTATTAGAGAATATTATATGTAGAATAAAGTTCTCCATATAAAAAAATAAAAATAAATAAAAAAAGATAATATATATATATATATATATATATATATATATATATATATATATATATATATATATATATATATATATATATATAATTGTATAGGCTGGCACAGACTACAGTTATGGCCGTGGTTATAATTCGTAGCTATAGGTAAAAATCACCCTCGTTATGTATCGAAGGTCTTTCGATATTATCGAAAATTTCTAAAATTGTCTAGCAAATTAGTTTGTAAAATCCTATAATTTTCGATACACTATATCTATGGATTATAACCGTGCTGCTATGGGCGGCAGCACCGTAGCTGTTTGTGTTTTTCATTGTATTGCTTTTGTGGGTCCCATCATGAGGTCTATATTATATCCAAATCGTCCATCAATTCGGTGAGATCATATTAAGGCGTGAGACGAAAAATAAGATAGGTAGAACTATTAAGTGGACCACATTGTAAAAGGCAGCGGGGAATTGAACGTCTACCATTGAAACCCTTTTAAGGGTTACAGAGGTTTTGGATCATTATGAAATTTATTTTTCCTCTTCATCCAGGTCTTTGTGACCCTATGAATGAACTTAGACGGGAAGGATTTCTCACAAACATCACAATGGCCCCCCTAAAAATTTTTAATGGTCAACGCTCATTCAACACTGTTTCCTGTAATGTGGTACATTTGAGATGTGGATATACCTCAATTTTGGTATCATACTATAAAATGATCTGAAAAAATATATAGACAGCATGGATGAAAATCATACATCATGGTGAGGCCCACGGACCACTGACCATCCCCTATTGGCCGGTGGCAGGCGGAGTACCCAATCCGTTTTCGTGAAACTAGGGGTATTTCCGCCCACAAATTCGCTGTCCGTATGAGCAGGTCTAAGTTCCAAAACAAAGTTTGTATTGCTTCATAAAAACAGCTGGGGAAAACGTGGGGTCCATAGTCCCAAATTTCTCAATCTCAGGTGGACCATACCACAGGAACAGTGGCTATTAAACGCACACCATAAAAAACTACCTACGGCTCACTTTAAGCAGATCCATGATGTTTATTTTCGATTTAACCCATTGATAAGGTCAAAGAGATCAGGATGATGGGAAATTACAAAGAATCTAGATCCTAAATATTTTTAGCCTATAAAAAATAATTTATGGTCGTTCACCACTTTTTCTTGTGGTGTGATCCACCAGAGATTTGATATGCTTTTGAGATAACGCCCGAAAATATGGACGGTGTGGATTTACAACATATTCATCAAGATGAGGCCCACACGGTAAGGGTAACACCCACTCAGTGTTACCCGGGTGACACCTAATATGCTCCTCTTTAGTTTTTCAGAACTTTTTAACTTTGACGGACATGGATTGGGACGCGGATTGGGTACCACCCCATCAGTACCTCGCTAGAGACGGATGGTCGTGGCAGGGGCTCTGTGGAGCCCACTGAATGTTTTTTTTTCAATCCAAACCGTTCATATATTTATAAATACCATTTTATTTTCCGGTTACAAAAACGAGTCAGATTGAATGTTCAAGGGGAACACACCACAGAAGCAGTGGTGACAATGACGCCCATCATCGAAACCTTCCTACCCCCCCACCGAGATTTTTATATGCCATCCAACCTGTTCATAAGGTCACATACACCTGGATGAAGGGAAAACATAAATATAAGCTTGATCCAAAACTTCTGTGGCCCCAAGAGGTTTTCAACGGTACACATTCAATCACCATTGTTTCCTACGGTGTGGTCGACTTCACCTTTCTATCTGACTCATTTTTGGGCCCATCACTTAATATTATCTGTAAAAATATATGAACAGTATGGATAAAACACATAGATCATCGTGGGCGATGCAAAGCTCCTGCCAGGACGTCCGCCTCTAGCTTGATCCTGGTGGTGTCACATGGGTTACCAAATAGTGGATCCACATGCTAAATAGTAAGAAAAAATTTACAAATATGGACGGATCAGATCATCCAAATAGTGAGTAAGTAGGCCCCAGTGGACCGCGACAAATTCTAGATATTTAGTCGCAACAGACGCAAAACGAACACGGAGCTCCATTAAGAAAACCCGTCGCACAAGAACCGCCGCTGACGCAAAAGCAGGAATCCCTCCCTCTCACATTTCTACAAAAACCCAAAACTTTGTATTATTCTCTCTCAATCATTTCTACAAACAGCCTCTCTCTCTCTCTCTCTCTCTCTCTACAAACACCTTGTAGTCTCTCTCTCTCTCATGGGAAACTGCGCGACCCCTCAAGGGACGGTGCGTGCGATAATCCGTCCAGACGCGGCGAAGGTGATTCATGTGGATGGGAGGCTCCAAGAATTCAGGCAGCCAATCAAGGCCGGCCACGTCATCGCCAAGAATCCGAGCTGTTTCCTCTGCAGCTCCGAGTTCATGGACGTCGACTCGCACATGCCGCACGTGGGGGAGGACGAGGTGCTGCAGCCAGGCCAGATTTACTTCCTCATGCCCCTCGAAACTTCCCAAAATACCCTCTCCCTCCACGACTTGTGCGAGCTAGCCATCAAGGCCAGCGTGGCTCTCAGAAAAAAGCAAGGACGGCAACTGCCGGAAAACGATCCGTCGTTTCCCGGCTGCCATGGTGTCAGGATTCCGGCGCGATCTCGGCAAGGGTCTAAGATTCCGGACTCTTACAAAGGTGGTGACAATCACGGGATTGAGTATTGACGCCTTGAGCCGCGTCCATGGAACCATTTGCTAACTTGCGCATAATGGGTAGAGGACTTAAAATGAGCACTCCATGGCTGTTGAGTACCACGTTAAGGGAGCAGGCCCAAATATCCAGATTTTGATGATCCCCTACGATCGGTATTCTGACGAATTTTACTTGAATACGGACGGTTCCTGTGTATTCCTTTTTAATTATGTATATGTATAGGCTGCAAATCAATGGTTGAGATTAATATTTCAAAAAGATTTTTAAGGAATAATCCATCCACCGTTGGTTGAAACATATCAACGGTCTTGATTACTGGAAACTATGGCCCCCAGTTGTCAGATATAAATCACATGTCAGATATAAATCACATGCTCTTTTCTAGTTGTCCAAATAAAATCCTAACTCCAAATTATGACATCTTTTTCGATGTGACGCTCTTTGTTTCGTGACCAGAACACCATCATGCTCGCTGATGTCAAAGTTCTGTGGGCCCACCATGATGTCTGCGTTTTATCCACACCGTTCATCCATTCTACCAGATCATTGTAAGGTACAAATCTAAAATTGAATCATATCCAAAGCCCAAGTGGACCACATCACAGAGAACATTGGGGATAATGATGTCAACCGTTGAACCTATTCTAGGCCCCACCGTTATGTTTTCATCCCATCTGTTCATAGGGTCACAAAAACGGGAATGAAGGGAAAACACAAATATCAGCAAAACTTATGTGAACCCCGTGAAGTTTCAACCGTAAGCAGTTAATCCCCACTTTATTCGTGTTGCATGGTCCACTTGAGCTTTGGATCCGCCTATTTTTTTATCTCATGCCCTAAAATGAGCCGGGAATAAAACACATGAATCATGGTGGGGCCACGTAAATTTGACACCGTTAGGTAGCTGGTGCTGGGAATGGGATCACCAGCCAAACCGTGTCTGTTATGGACGCGGATTAGATAATGACTGGTTCAGTAGGGAATCACCCTGCTGAAGTGACGTCACTAGGTTTTGTAGGCCCCACCATAATGTATGTGTTGTATCCACACCGTCCATCCATTTGGAGAGATCCTTTTATGGCATGCGACAAAAAATGAAACAGATCAAAAGCTCAAGTGAACTCCACCATAGAGAACAGTGGAGATAGCGATGTCCACCATTAATTCATTCTTAGGCCCACCAAGATGTTTATTTAATGTCAAACCTGCTTATCAGTCAACACAGAGATGGATGAAGGGAAAATACAAATATCAGCTTGATCTGAAACTTTTTTGGCCTGCAAAAAGTTTTTAATGGTAGGCGTTCAATTCCCACTGTTTTCTGTGGTGGGGTCCACTTGAGCTTTGGATCTATCTCGATCTTTGTATCATTCTATAAAATGGTCTCTCTAATTGGATGGACGGTGTGGATACAATACATACATCATGGTGTCACCTAAAAAACCTGGTGACGTCACTTCAGGAGCGAGATTGCTACTCAACCTGTCAGTAGCTAATCCGCGTCCGTCTGTTACATAGCAGGGAAGCGGATTAGGTGAGTCCTGGACTCAGCCAAGATAGTGCGGTCCTTACCGTGGGGCCCACCTTGATGTATGTATTCTAAATCCACGCCGTCCATCCGTTTCTCCAGATCATGTTAGGGTATTATGCCATAAATGAAGCAGATCCAATTATCAGGTGGACCATACCACGCTAAGTACCTCACCGTTAGTTGCCACTGATTGTTAGGTTGTGATAGAATGTGGGACCCACGTGAATAGATCTTGTCCCGTAACGCAAGTGGGGATCAGTCTCCTAGTGCGCAACTCAGCATGCAAACGTGTCCTGTGCAGGACATCTAAACCATGTTTTGAATGGTTGACATGAAGAATATTCAACGGTCCTAATTCAGCAAACAAAGTCCCCTTGGAATGATCCCGTGCAGTCGAATGTACGGTTTCTACCATATGTTCGACCTGTGTGGGACGAAGTGATATTTTTTATGTAGAATCCAAGCCGCACATCTGATGAGATTCGTCGTTGACATCATACATGGCTAGAATCAACCCTACAAATACCTCTAGTGCGACACATCACAGGGAGAAATGTACACTCAACCTTTGATACATTTATATTAACTTTTTGTGACCAACTTAAAATTTGGAATGGCTTGAATTTTATTGTGTCCCTTCGTTATGATGGCCAGTACATGATTAATGGGTAAGATGACATAAAAAGAACACATCAAACCCCACATTCCATCTGAAAGCTTGTATGCTGATAACTCCCCTCTCCCATTGTCCCCAATTTTCATGGCCAGATTTTGGTAATCTAGACCTAAAATTGGGGCCACACCTAATAGACGGGTTGGATGCACTCTCACATCAGCCAACCCCCACAGAGTCTAACATATGGTAATTAACATACAATCAAACACAAGTGATCATTTCCAATCCAATAATCAGGAACAAAGAATATGATTTGGTATGAACATTGGTTCTGCACTTTGGACGGTTTGATTTAAGCAAGTGTATGCCACGTGTATAATTTTGAGTGCCTGTGGATCCATCATCACACCCATCGTTGGAATGTGGGAATATCTTTTTTATTTCAATTTCTAGATAGCAACGAAGACCGGATGTTTCCATCAGGCCTTGTTTTAGTTCTAATGTCACTAATTACAATATTTTAAAAGCCTTTTTTTTGTAATTTAAAATATTAAAAAATAGGAAAGATGAATGAGTAAAGGCAACGGAAACTGCCTGGAAAACACCGACGATTTGGAAATAGCAGCGGTGCGGCCCACATATAAAGGATGTTTTAGGAAAGCGACATGGCTAACATCTTGATTTTCTTTTGTGACGTTTCCTAGAATACATCTGGACATATTACGATATAATACTCTAGCCGTTGAATCTGGGTCATGTTCAGTGATCTAAACCATCTACAAAATATGCCTTGCTCTGGAGGAGACATAATAAAACTCTCCAATGAAAATAATTTAGCACTTTTGTATTTAATAGACATTTAAAAATGAGTTTATATCATTCAAATTAACCGTTGTTATGGTGATAATGTATTAGAAATTAAGATCTTTAATACATATTTACTGTTAACTAAAATGACCTTAACCAAACAAGAGGCCTCACTTTATTGAATATTTGATGTTTCTTATTGTAATTAGTCCATGTGATTCATCTAGTTTTTTCATAGCTCAAGTAGTAGGCTGAGTGAAAGATACAAGGTTTTAATACTAATGTCTTGGTACCAATTTCTTTCTGAAGGTGGCTAACACTGAAGTCTGAACTAACGATGGGTGTACTAACAAGCTAACAAAAGAAAAAAAAGAAGAGTCCACTTGGTTCATCTATTTTTTCATATCATTTTGCATTATGATTCAAAAAACAAGGTAAATCTAAAGTAATACACAAAAAAAATGAGATTTTTAAAAACTCCTCTTGACCCATAAAAGTTTTAAATCAAACTGAATTTTATACATTCCTTTCAACCAAGGTAAATAGGTCAGATGGAAAATAAACATTAAGCCTTGGGAATATTTTAACTGTAGGCGTTTAATTCATAAGAATTCATGTGGTCTGATTCACTAGAGCTTTAGATTTGATTCATTTTTTTATCATGCCCTAATATAAGTTGGCCCCATAATATTCCGGTACAACTGCCAAGGAAATAATACAGTGGGTCATGCCCTACCATAATAGGTAGGTCACAAATCACAGTATGCCTCCCGACATATTCAAAGCACTTTCAAGTTCAAAAGAAAACATTAAAAAAAAATTAAAATGTAGCTTTATATGCCTTTTCCTCCATGCTGACTGATAGTCCACCGTATACGGTACGGCATGACCTACCGTTTCATTTCTCCACCCACTAATAGTGGTCGTAAGTCGTAACCGAGCGTTTTCGTTATTCATTTTCAATTATGGTGAGGCAAGACTTGGTACCGTGGTCCCAGGACTACACAGGTAATCCGTAGTCTGATAAAATAGTTGGGCCACATTTCGAAATGATAGCAACCATTTAAGAGATAGGTTCCACCACGAATGGTTGGTCAATGTATGAGCCCCAAAAACGATTCTAGTCATTGGATCGGCAGGGGATAAATTCATATTAATGATTAATGGCTTAGATTAAAGTGGATTTTTTGAATGGTTTTGACCATCTTTACAGAAATAAAGTATTGTCCACGTGCCTGAGTTGCTGTTGCTCGGTCCAGATTTTGAGCTGGTTTAGGCCGTGCCTTTTGGGTTAGGAGCGGACCCAATTGATTTTTTTATTTTTTATTTTTTATTTTTTAAAATCTGAGCCCGATCCACTACAAAGCTTTATAGGTTAAATACAACGTGATGTAGAGATTTACCATGATTTTTACATCACATCCAATCCATCCGCAGTGGATATCCTCTCATGTTCTTCTTGATGCAAAAATCATATAGATTCAAAACTTAGACGGGCCACACAAAGTAAATTTTTGACGAAAGCCTCTAAAAACACATGTGGCGCACATGATTCTTTTAATATCCTGAATTTCAATATTCCCATTCATCTTGGTGGGCCACATCTTTTGAATGGATTGGATGACATAAATAACAAGGTGATCCCCGCACTCAATTTTGAAGATTTTTAACTGTGGGTGTCTACATCCCAGTTCCCTGCAGTATGGCCCATCTGAGTTTTTGATTCGGGTAATTTCATGAAGTCAAGGATAACATGAGAGATAACACATGATGTACGGATTGGATGTCATGCACACATCACGGTGGGCCCCAAACATTGCGGTCGTAGGTTAAAGCCTAACCTACAAAGCTTTGGAGCGCATGGGGCCTCTTTTTATTTTTGCTCAGAGGATTATACAATCGCTCTTTTAAACAAGTTCTAGAAGTCTCACAGAAAGTAGGACCGAGTCATGGGTAGATTATTGAAAACAACGGTCTACATAAAGCATGACTTTCGAGCCATAGAAAATTATTGATGGCATAGCATACAATCACCAATCGAGTGGGGCCCATGATCATGCCATTAGTTTTCACAACTGTTTATCTAATGGCTCGCAATGGATTGGATCATTCCTCCAAAGTTTCCCACGTTAAACAATCCTAACTGATCGATGGTTCAAATTCAAAAGAAGAAAGGCTAATGATTGAATGGCCAGGATCTTCTGATCCTCAAGACTTTTCAAGCATGACCCATTTTCAGTTCAGTAGATGCAAACGATTGGACTAGTAGGATGTTCCATCTATAGTATGGATTGCCAAATCAATCGTTTGGATGATTCACCCCCACTTGTAAAAAACTGAATATGATACATGACCACATGATCTGGCTCATATGATTCCCTGAGAAGAGAATATATGTTCATCAAAGTCAAGGAGCAGTAAAAGTCACCTCTTATTCTAACAATATAAATGCAACTACCACCAATTTGTGAGAAAACATACAGTCAAAATAGTATTTCATTTCAACCATTTAAAAAAATATATTTTTTTTTTTATGAAAGCGACTTTGCTTTATTTATTTTCTTTTAAATGGAATCCAAACATGTGAAAGGGAAGAGATTGCTTGAGCAGAGTAGGAAGATATCTTAACATGCATTTCAAAGAACTTTTGAAAATTTAGATTTTAAAATGTTAATGAATTCCTCCCGACCATCTTTAAATGACGAAAGATAGAACAAGGAGTCAAGGATTGACTCTCAAATGGGTTTCTTATCCTTGCCCTTAAAAATAAATAAATAAAATGCACACACACACCTCCCTCACGCATGCCATGGGATTTCACCACTGGTGGATACGCGAACCCTTGACCCGGTATTAAAACTCCTGGGAGTCTACCACCCAAGTAAGAGTAAGGACTCGTTCTTATCCTTGCCCTTGACTCTAGGGTAGACTCTCAAGAGTTTCAACATGAGGTTTGGGGTTCGATATCTATGGATAATGAAATCCCACGACAGTGTGAGTGTGAGAGTGCACGTGTGTGGGTTAAAAAAAAAAAAAAATTAATTATTGAAAAGAGGACCGACTTAATGAGCAGTCCACACACGTATGTCATGTGTCTTATTAAAAAAAGTATACTTGTAATTTTCACATAGCATTGACACAATAATCACATTCTAATTTAGTAACCAAATGACGACTAGATCCTCTAGCATGTAATATAGATCATCGTGGATGGATTTTCTCATTGACGGATAATGTATTTTATTTCTTATTTTCAATTTTTTTTATTAATGGTTAATCACAACTGCCTTCACTAAGTTATATGACAATTATATATATCTTCCCTACATTTTTCATTATAAAAATGCATGTTAACGTAGGGGATATCACTCAGGTGGATGGCCCGTACGAGTCCATGTCTCACATGAGCCATCTACCTAAGTGATACCCATGTGAAGTGGGTACACCTATATGAGATAGAACCTATGTGATGTAAGTCCACAAGGAGTTCCACTGAGAACCTAACCCATGGAATTTGAGATTATAAGTTACGAGAAAAAAACTTAATTCATCACACTTCATCAATTTGAGCTTTCAAAGTAAGTGATTAATTGTCCTACATCCAAAGATACTAGAGGACTAGCTATAAGTGTAATATATATATATATATATATATATATATATATGTGTGTGTGTGTGTGTGTGTGTGTGTGTGTGTGTGGAAAAGGTACAATGCACTCGAGCTCACAGCTCTGTCCCATGCAGTCAAGCTGTGTGGGCCCCACCGTGATGCCTTTCGAACATTTACCCCATCAATTAGATGCGTCATTCCATCATGGGCCTAGATCTCAAAAATCAAGTCAATCCGTGATTTTTGTGGGCCACACCACTTACAGAAGTGGAGAGGGGTCGTGCACCATTAAAACATTCATAATCATTTTCGGGGCCCAAAAAAATGTGGTTTGAAAATCCAGCCCATCTATTATGTGTGTCCCACTTGTATGAGGGTTCAGACTAAGTTTCAGCAGCATTCAAAACTTAGGTGGGCCCCACCAAGTGCTTTTATATATTTTAACAGTGTTTCACATGATTTTAGATGGTACGGCTCACCTGAGTTCCTTATTCGGCTGATTTTTGGGGTATCCCATAATTTAAAGGGTACCCATCAAATGCACGGTGTTGATGGTCGACACACATCACGGTGGAGCCCACACAGATCGACCTTACGGGAGCTTATCGCGAGGTCGAGCGCATAGTACCTTTTTCCATATATATATATATATATATATATATATATATATATATATATATATATATATAAGACCTAATTTTATAGCATCCCATTCCGTGAGATGCATGGACAGAGTAGACATAATGCATATATCAGCCCCATTCAGCTAGGGCTGCAGGCCTCGTTAGAGCGCTAAACTTAATTGATGGCCCTGATTTTGTACGCATTATGCTACATGGGTACGTGTGCCATAAATAACCGTAGCATTTTCTCGAGTCTCTAACAAACCTCTTTATGATTTTGACCACTCTTAACAAACCTCCTTATGATTCTGACTCCCTAACAAACCTCTTTATGATTTTGACTACTCTTGACAAACCTCCTTATGATTCTGACTCTCTAACAAACCTCTATATGACTTTGTTGCTACCAGTCGAACCAGCCTGGCACACATGTGGTAGATACATGCCGTCGATGAGGTGTCCATCATAAATAGAACACGTCGACTCATCAAGTGGGCCACATAGTACAACCAATGTGGACCTGTGGTCTACCTTTTCTTGTGCAGTCCATTCTTTCTTGTTCCTCATGTTGAGTTGATGGACAGCGTTGCCTGCGCGTGCAGTGTGAGAATGTGTTTTTGCGTGCGGAATGGTTGTGATCAGGTGTATAGATCTTTACCAACTAGTTGATGGCCAGTGAATGGACGGTGAAAAGAAAATCACATTCCAAATTCAACTTAAATGACCAACAATCGCCAGTTTTGAGATGGGCTCGATTAGAAGATATGGTCCCACAGCCCCCAACTAAGCTACAGTGTGCGTTCACTACACCTAGGGGAGCAGTAGCAAGATATGAATGGTACATGTGGCCTAAATGCTTAATAGGTGAAATCGAATGGTTAAGATCATCCGGTCACGATCATATTTTATGTGGTAGTCCACTTAGGCCCTTTGGTTTAAGTTTGATGTAGGAAGTGGAGTAAGCACGTGCCCATTATAAATAGACTGCAAGTTTCTGCATAATTCGATCGATTGGTCGAAATTCAGATTTAGATGAAATTTTGCTGGACAATTTTTACTCAGTTCGATCAACTGACCGATCGGGTTGATCGATCGATCAAAACAAATTCGATTTTATGGGTTTTAATCTTTGGATGTTTTTGCGCCCTTCTTATCGATGGATTGACCAATCGATCCACGGAATGCAGGAATTTGGGTGTTTTTTCATTTTTTTTGTTTCCTTTATTTATTTAGGTCTTCTCTAATTACATCTTAGGATATTTTTAAGGTTATTTAAGTATCCAAACTCTTTTATTTTAAATCACTTTTAATAAATTTCTCAAGTTTTTCCTTCTCTGGTGGATTCAAAAAACTTCTCGTGGTTTCAAAAGAGCCTTGTGAATTCAAGGTGCTTATCGTTCGAGGAATACGATCGTCCTCATCATGCCCTTCCCTGCATCAAAGCCACTCGCCTTCCTAACCCTGAAATGTGGATGATAATCCCCAACATGCATCAGGTGGGCTCCACCATTGACTGGCCAACAACTAAAATAGCCTTCTATCCCAAATAAATGAAGTTGCCGATTTTCTCTTCTAGTGTCCATTTGTTGGCCACCCATGTCCAAACATTGGTTTTTGGTCTGTGGCTACCATTAGCTATTGGACCTACTTAATGAACGGTCCAGAACACATCATGGCACCTTCCATGCCCCTAAAGGCACTAATCAGGTCCCCTGTCTGGAATGGAAACTTTAGAAACTCTAAATGTTCATAAGATCAAGATTTGGCTGGTCCATACTGCAATAGAAGAAACTAATGCGGGCAGCTGAATCTTGAAGAAAGACATTGAAGGAACAGATGGTTCTGGTCATCGATGGTGGGTCCCATATCAGCCTTTCATTATTTGAAGAACACCCATAACAGATAAACAAAGTTACATTCTATATTACATGCATAACAATTGAGTCAAGCATTCCAGAATACAATGTGTGAGCAGCCTCTCTCCAATACCAAAACAACCCACACACATTCATGCAACCACAGCCATTTCTCGCTTCGAGAATGCTCATTTCACAAGTTCTTTCGATAGCAGATACCGGAACGAAAAGTTGTGAGGCGCCCATTCGATGCTCTTGTGGTATTTCCCTTGCAGACATTGTTGCATGGCCTGTTGTGGAGTCTTTGGCAGATGGTGTTGGATCATATCCACCACATTCGTTGGACTTAAACTCGAATCCTTAGCAAAAGATTCTATAATCTTCGGCAGAACGATCTTCTGTTCCTTTTGTATACTGACATTCGCTTGAATGTACTCATCTTTAGCAGTTTCCAGTTCTTGTAGTACTCTCTTCGCCGTGTATACTCGAACCTGAAGAAATGAATCATACATCATTTGAATGTAAAACACAGTGAACTGGTGTTCTACTAAGCATGTTTGTACACTCCATTGTGGCCCACCTGGAACATGTATGGGATATCCGAGCCATGTATGACATGTTTCCCATAGAATATGAAGTTTGGTTGAAATATTCATGCAGTTACAAAGGAAATGAATATGAAACAACTAAGTCATGAATGTTGAGAAGTGTACCCCAGGATCGGAATGGCTTCCTGCACAAAGCGCAAAATGTAAAAGAGGTTCTGAACTCCCGATAGCATATGCTTGCCATTCATCTCCAGATTTGAACTTTATCCTTGAGTAGAAGAATGTTCGAAGCCACTGCAAAGCAAAACAAGCTTCATCAACCTCAATATGAACATGGATTTTCATTATAGGGTGGCAGGTTTGGATGCAATATACAATTGAATTGCAATTGCTACTCGAATAAAATGGGACCGACTGAAGTCATAATTCCCTATGTTACTATTCAAATCAAGGGCCTGGGCTCCAAATATTGACAATGAAAGAAGGATAATTGAATTTTGGTTGGCTACTTCCCCATTACAAATACTTGAGAACAACATTGATTTTCGTCATTTCATCTTGACTCTTGATTAAGCTGAATGTTTGCAATTCAATTCACTTCTGTTTCCAAACACAGCTGAATGTATAAACCAAGTAGTCACAGGACAAGAGACCAAGAAATAAAATGACATTCGGCATCTGATTTTCTTCTTGTGCACATTAAAAGACTATTTCTGAATTGAGGCTTTTCTTCCACTAGTAATTCATAGCTAATGGTGCATTTGATTGCACTAAATAGCATAAAACTTCATGATCTTTTGTACAACCAAATGCACCCTACACCAAAATACTCGATTTCGGATTCTGGACTGCAATATGATACTGGAGCAAATACCAAAGCATGAAAAATTCCTTTTGTAATCTTTCAAATCCATAATCACAAGTTATAGGAAAAACCTAAAAGGGAATTCTTACAGACCTGTCCAGGACGATGTGTACAGCACCCTAGAATGGAACTCTGTATTGTGTCTGCACTGATACTCTGACCTCCCACATTATATGCAGCCTGCAGTATACAATAGCTAAGACATCAAGAAATGATGGCAACTAATCAACCATCCAGCTTCTCCAACTGCTGACATTTTATTTTTAGCTGCACATTTGATGGCCACTAATTTGGGTGGTTACGATTATCTGTAAGACTCGATAAATCAATAATGTAATGAAGCCCATGATTTAAAAGTGTGGATTGACATACATGTATGCCTTGTCTAAGTCATTGCTGTTTAAGAAATTGGCCAAGGACTTTATCTTCCTAAAGGAAAACTGACCGACGAGACCATACTCACTTTGGAGAGTAATGACCCTCTTCTTATAGTTTGTGGGATTCCATATTCTATATACGCCTGCAAAAAATAATGGACTAATGAGATACCATCTTTTCGAAGCAAAAGAAAAATGCAAACAGAAGATAATATACACCCAAATCAACCCCTTTTTTCTTCCTTTTTTCGAGGTTTTGCCATAAATCTCCCTTTTGGCCAAAAGAAACTCCCTTTATGCATTTTCCCAATAACACCTTTTATTTTCCAAATATGGTTTTTTTTTTTTTTTAACCACCCTTCTGTTATTATTTTTTTTGAACAGAAAAACCAGCCATCGTTAGGTTACTAATATTTTTTTAAAAATGATAATATTGCCCCTCTTATGCATCCCCAAAACTTCAACCTTAACCCTAACTTCTTCTCTCCTCCCAATCAAGAACCAAAAAGGTCTTTTTTGTTTTTTTCAGTCAACAGACAATATTGGCTCGATGTTAACCACAGGGTGGTTTTTGACCAAATATGGAAAGTGAAAGGTACGATGTGAGAAAATGCGTAAGGGTGGATGTTGTTGTCTTTGAGCAAAAACTAATAACCTACAAGCAGCTGTAGGCAACAACCCATTTTTGTGCCTTCTGGACCTTTGTTTCCACATTTCCCCTGAAATTATTGGATATTTTCAAGGGCAAAATGCACATAAAATGGTCATGGGTTCAGTTACCTACAACCTGTCATAGGTGATCACTTTTCTTTTCTAACACCCAAAAAGAATCATTACATGCATCACCAATGCATTGTGTATGTTAACCCAGAAAGCAAGCTTCTCCTCATTCTTCATCTTCGTAGGATCGACCTCTTCCAGCCGTTGAACTAACAACCTGCAACAGAACCTTTCAATCTTAGTGAAATTTAATTTCCAGAAGTTGATCATGTGATGCTCAAATGATTTCTACTCTCATCATAAAATTATTTGCTGTAAAAAAGATATGAGAACATAAATGCATGGCCTACATTGTTGGGAAACTGATCTCTAGTTCAGGCTGTGTTTGGATGCACAACTGAATTAAATTGCAAACATTCAGTTCGATCAAGAGAAATGACTAAATTGTAATGACATTTCCTAGTATTCATGAGAAGGACATAGACCTCAAATTGCAGTTACATTCCTATCAACTCTGTCCTCGTGGTAACACAATCGTAATTTGGAGGCTACTACCTCGATATCAATACTAAGGATGACAATAACATTGAACGGATCATTGCAATACACTTCAATAGTGCATCCAAACACAATTTCAGTGTCTTATTAACGTATTTTGGGAAATTACATGTTGTTGATTATTAACAATGAGATTATTGAGTTATCCAAAGAACAAATAACATCTGGGTAGATGAAATTGATGGGATAAAAGGGTCTATGCAACACTGATACATCATGAATGGTAACTCAGTTTCACCTTTCACCAAATATCATGTTCTTTCACAATATTTTGCACCAAATTAGATTGATTAATCATGAAATATCATGATATTTGTTGCAACCAAATGCACCTGACATGATAAATTCAAGTTTTGAGCTATACATCACAAGTCAAGGACTATGTTACACTAAAAGGACCAAATTCATCACCGCACCAAGCTGAATCTCAGAAACAAAGATTCACCTATAATCTTCTAGCATGTGTTTGATATTTGTCAGTTTCCGCCGATCTCTAGAAATCCGTGGTACTTCCACCATTGTGCTATAAGGACCACTGAACTCTTGCGAGCTTTCGATTTGGAAAAATTTCTCTAAGCTTATGTCACAAAGAGATTCCTTCTTGCAGTGGGGACTCCACACGTGACATTGACCCCGTGGAGAAAACGTGCTTGTTGATGACACAGATGAAGTAGGAGAAGATAAGAGGCCATGATGCACCAGAGGGGGTTCTGCAAGCTTGCAATATATAGCTCCCATGCATCTAATCACATCTTCAGATAGTCTATTGGGTGTCTCGGGAACATGATCTGAAATACGTGCCCCAAGATGCTCCGCCAAGCTGATCAAATTTGGTGTAGCATTCTCTGCCTGCTGTAAAAGGGAATACTCTCAAGAGTCATTCATTTGCCGCTATCTAAAGAGGGGAGTTTTGATAAGCTCACATGCGTGCATGCATGTCAGATACCTTGGCTGTGAATCAGGTGGGACGCACCATGCAGATAAACTACCCCAAAAAACAGGATGGTCCACTGATTAGTACATTTGTGACCATATAGAGAAGTGTGTGAAGAGAGGCATGTAGGCTTAGCAAATCTCCTACAGACAGTCACAAAAATAACTAAAAGAATAATCAGTTACCTTCATCAATGATAAAGGCTGCGAATGACACCCACGTGTCGTTTTAGTGAGATTTTTCGTTGGAGGAGAGATTCTAGTCGAGCAAGCTGAACACTGTGTTAGTGAGGATTGGCTACGTTGAATTCTAGGATCTATTAGCTTCTTGATGCCACCAATAGCATTAGACTCCATTAAGCTGGTGAAAGGAATTTGGGGCAACAATGCCCGATGACTTTCTCTCTTTGACATGATATCAAGTCCACCAGCTTCTAGGTACAGCATCGGCTTGGATTTCAGAGGTGATCTTCGTTCCTCATCATTAGTAGATGGCGACAAGGATTGTTGGTCAAAAGCTCTCCGATACAGCGACAGAAGATACTGTTCCAAATAGACCACTTCCAATTCTAACACAGCAATCTCCTTGATCAGTTCCTTAGCAGGCTGAATCCACACAAAAGTATTAGCAATCGATTTATCTTAGAAAATGTTACTAAGAGGAAAGGTAATTGCAACTAACAAAGCAAGATATTGAGGAGTGTTAACAGTTCATCATCTATAACAAAAATAAATGCAACTGAGTTGTGCCTGAAAAATGAAACTCTAAATCACGCCAAAGTTTCGTAGAATGCCTTCAGAGGAACTACCAAGTCTTGAAACAGTTGAATATTGTTAGAGTACACAGCTGAGTGTGCATGCTAACCACCATATTAATGGTGTACAGAGTCTTGTAGGTTCCTTCTTACCACCATGTTGATGTATATCTCTTGGCTATTCTTCTTTAGTTATCTTTTAGGTGTCTTTTGGATATTTTGATTTGTTTTTTGTAATTATCTCTTTGCAAACAGAAGATTATCTTTGTAATCAGGAGATTATAGAAAAAGGATTCTAGAGGAGGAGAAATCAGATATTCTCTCCTCTTTTTCTCCCTATTTCTACAAATATCAAAACAAAGAATGAGAGCAGCGTTTCCTTGGTGTGAAAAGCCCCACCATATAGAGACCCAATAACAAGGAAATTACTTCAGCTCAAAACATGAGATGGAGTTAAATGCATTACATATGTATTTACTCTTCGTTCTCACCAATTACATTCAGGATTTTCAAAAGAAGTAATATGGTCTACAAATTGGGGAAAGTTAGCTGCATGAAACGGATATCGACTTGAACATGTAGCACTGGAACAAGAAGAAGAATGTCTATTTCATGGAAGTGGGATAGGAAGGAGCTACCTTGGGCATTGAATTCTCATTTGAAGTATCATGGGATGAAGACCTTCGTCCCAATGCCTTTTCTAGAGCCCGGCGTACAGAAAACTGATCCTGTAGATGTCTTTCAAGCTGTAGAATCTGCAAAAGTAAAATATAATGAAGAAAAGTAGCAAACTAACATGTTCAATGCATGGTTCAATGTCAATTCAAAACTAGGCCAGGCTCAAGTCTTCAGGAGATGTGCTTCTTAGACATAATAAGAAAGGGCTGCTGATTGAAAATTCATACTTGCCTGAATTACCATTTTACTCAAGCCCTTCAAATGTCTACTCTAAGTTCATTTTCAGTGGCCCCTATAGTCACTAGGCTGTGGTATCCTGAGATGAGTTTGTGTTTAAGCTCAGATCCTCTCCTTTAAGAGGGTGTATACAATACAATATAGAGCATTGATAGAATTGAAACGGTGTCAGCCACAACTGGGTATGGTTTGTTAGTTGTTAACATAGCTCATCTTTGTTTGCATCTCTTTAGGGAGAATTCAGACCTTATAATTTTGTTGATGTATTATAGATCAGCCGTAGGAAATTGGAACAGGAAATAATTATCAGAGAATCATTAAGGGTGTGTTTGGATGAACTAACAAATTGGATCACAGTGATAGTCTAATGGAGTGGAAATAACCAATTTGTGATTTCCTTATTGTCCATGCTGAGGGTCTGGACTCCAAAATGTGGTTTTGTTACTCTCAAGTTACCAATGGAGCAGATTAGGTGTGTTTTTCTCACAAATAAGTCAATCCTGATGTTCCAAATACCGAATTAATGCCATCAGACACAACATCAGAATGAAAACGGTGAGTGGTCTAAATTCAACCAGAAAATCAAATGGTTAAGATTGTCCAATCAGTGTTATTTCTGGCTATACTCCATCCAAAATGGTGCCCATGATCTGCACGGTTAGGATGGGTGGCTTAGATGTATGCCACATGAACGGTGGATGTGTTGCCATCTTTGTGTAAAATTGGGGATGAACAGTGGATCGGCTTAGATCTTCTAAGCTTTGAGCTTTCAGATTGCATACCTCTCTCTTCAATGAACTTTGTAGCTCAGTTGTAGGGGACTGTTTCTTCTTGATGACCGGACAGTCCACTTTCCGCATATCCTATCAATCAAATCAAATCTCAAATTCCGATATCGAGAAGGACTAAAAATCCAAATTAAACTACCAAAATTTTCCCTATCTAATATGATTACTTACAAAAAAAAAAAAAAAAAACCATTTTAATGAACATGTGTTTAAACAATAAATACCAAATCGCAGATTAAATGAAGTAAATAAATAATTTTCAATCCAAACAGATTTCCAGGGACAATCAAATTGTCGAAAAAAAAAAAAAAAAAAGCATTATTTATTCAATCCATTATCAAGCAAAGAAAAAGTTGCAATCTTTGGATGTAAAGATAAAGTTGACAGAAAAACTTTGACAATGTAGATGTATGGAAAAATTCCACAACATTCTAGCATTCTAGTGTTCTGATGTGGGAAGAGATCAAAAGGAAAAGGAATCTTACCAATTTCAGATGATGAAGATCTTGAATGGAACTAACTTCACTGGGTTTCTTAACAGGACAACTGTCATTACAAAATAAAATCAGCAAACTCAGGAGAACAGAAATAACTGAACATAACAGTCCTCTTGTTTAACGAATATCCGAAATTCTTTCACATATTTTAGCTGGAGAAGCTCTGATTTACATTTTTTTTTTTTTTTTTTTCTGAAAACCCATTTGAGAAATCCTCACATTACACTAAAACGATGGACTGGAACTACAGAAAAAACAAATCTGCAATAGAATTTTATCTACCTCTTAGAGCGCTTATGTCTTGAACATACTGCCTTGGAACTCAATGATTCCAAAGAAGAACCTTGGCATTTCACTGCATGCATTTGACTTTCAAAATTCATCTCAAGTGCCATTGCTTCAAATTGTCTGAAACAACTGAAATTTTCAGCAAGCTTTCATCAGTAAACAGAATGTAAATGATGAAAGAAGCAGAAAACAAGTGCACCCAAGTGACACCTTTCATACAGAAATTCCTCTTAAAGAAATAACAGAACAAAATACAAGAAAAACAGTTTTTAGAAGAGAAGATCAATAACTCAGATGGTTTGTTGAGAAAACCAACCAAACCCACAAATTCAATAGCCAAATGGGTCTCAAAATTCTTCTAAAATCCAATCAAAATCCAATATTTTTCTGTTTTCAGAAAAGATAGAGACATCAGCCAAAAACCAATCACACCCACAAATTCAATGGCCAAATGGGTCTCAAAAATCCTCTAATTCTCATAAACTTCACATTTTTTTTCTTTTTCTTCTATTGCAGCAACCAAAATCTTCCCAACATTTCTAGAACAGAAATAGCCACTTACAGGCCTGATGAGAAAACCAACCAAACCCACAACTTCAATTCCGAAATGGGTCTTCAAATTCCTCTAATTCCCATTAAAATCCCATCTCTCTGTTCATTTCAGCAACTAAACCATCATGTGATCTAAAAGGCCACTGTCCAATCAAACAGAATATGAAAGCTGGTAGTTGTTTATTTATACCTGCAAATGACACACACACACACCCCTGTACTTCATAATACAAAGACATGCACTACTGAAGTGTACTACTTGAACACCGAAAGTACAAAAACAAGGTGTACTTCATCAAAAATAAGGGTGTAAACATCATTTCCATTGCTATAAAACTACATGGGAAGGAGGTCATCTGACCATCAGATCATTGCCTTTAATTATATTCTGTAAAGTAGTCAATTTTCGGGAAGCTTTTTGCATGAAAAGAAAATAGAAATGTGTCAATGTCAGTGTTCAAAACAGAAATTTTCCAGCCACACTTGAAAAGGACAAAAAGGGAAGAAAATAGTGTCTGCTTGTATCTATCATTACCTAATCTCTACATTCTCTTCTGCATCTAAAAGCAAGTGAGAGTTGGTGGCACTGCTGCCCCACGAGCCCTGAAATAGCTTCATTTACTTATATCTAGGATTCCCAAAATACCCCTCCATATCTCTTCAAATGAACCTTACTCAAACTGGGCTGCAAGCAAGGATTTAAGACTCGTCCGAGTTTACTCAAACTGGGTTGGATTGAGTCAGAATTGAAAATAGGGGGTGAGTCGGCCGAGTCATGCTCAAGGACTGAGACTTGTCCCAGTCAACTCAAACTCGGTCAGATCGTCTGGTTCGACACTGCGAGTTAGAATTCAAAATAGGGGTAACTTGGGTGAGTTGTGACTCGGCTTAGGAGTGAAGAAGTTGGTCCAAGTGGTCAGAGTCTTAAAACCATAGTTGAAACCGGACTGGCTGGGCCTAAGCCTGTGAAGACTAGACCATGAGGTGAGTAGAGCTGTACATGATCCGAATTGAGTCGAACTTAGCCCAACTCGACTCTGCTCAGCCAGCAAGCTACCCCAGCTCGAACTCGGCTCGACTCGGTCCTCGAGCCTGACTGGCCAGCTCGGATCAACTTCGTCAGCAGCTTGAGCCAAGTTCGAGCCGAGCTTGAGCTCGAGTTTAAGTTCGAACCTACAAGCTGAGTTCGAGTTTAAATTTTAGGATTTTTAATATATATAATATATAATTTATAATTTATTTAAATATAAATATTTACAAAATATCTATATTAAGTGAACCCAATCCGAGTCGAATCAATTTGAACCGAGTTAAGTTCTGAGTCGAGCTCGGTTTAGCTTGGACTTGGCTCAAAACTTTTTCGAGCTCAAAAAATCAGCTCGAACCCAGTTTCAAGCTGAGCCGAATCGAGCTTTTTTGAGTCAAGTTGAATGAGTTAACCGAGCTAACTCAGCTCGTATACAGCATTAGAGATGAGATAAGCACCTGAGTCCACACAGGCTGGACTGGACCTACTTATCGGGGCTTTTGAGCAAATGTGAGACCATGTCCACACCAAATAGTTATTAGGACTAAAACTAAGGCCCATGTCCAAGCCATGGATGTTAAAGATGGATTGATGACTCGTCCGAGTTGACTCGGACGAGGTCAACTCCAATCCGACTCGACAGCATGAGTCAGCATTGAGAAGATGTGTTGAATCCACCCGGCTCGTTCGAGTCATCCCCCAACTCGGTCGAGTTCTGACTCGACTCAGGACCAAACGAGTGAGTCCGAGTCACCGGATCTCATATGTTTGGCGGCAAGGACGGCCCATTATTGGACATGTATTAATCCGTATTTACTTATTCTGCCACTGTCATCCGCTTGTTTGGCCCTATTCATGGACTGGAATAGTCTACAACCTGTTAGTCGCAGCGTGTAAAGTGCTGAAGCTGTGGGACCCACCATGTTGTGTATTTGAAATCCACTCGGCATATCAGGCAAGAACCATTAGTTGGACGGTACATGAAGAAAATAAGCCTGATTAGAAACTTATGCGGGCCACACCAATGGAAACAATTTAAAATTGCTCCCATTCACGAGGTGTGGCCCACCTGAATTTTTTATCATGCTCATTTTGGTATCTTATTTTCATCCTGGTGAATTACACCTGATCAACGGGATTAATGAGACATACCACAATGGTGGTCCCAACACAAACCTATTGTTGGCATCCCGTCCCATTGTTCCATCTGGTGTCGTCCATCTGAATTGTTGATCTAGCTAGTTTTTGGATTTAGGGGCTAATATATAGGATAGAACTTTTTAGACGGAGTGGATTACATATACAAAATGGTGGATCCCACAGACTTGGGTATTTAAGGCATTGCTGTTGTAAAGGATTCCAATTACGCACTGGTGCTTTATGTATCTAGTATTTCTTAAACTTCAATAATGCATGGATGTTTGCAGCCTTATCTTTAATAAAATAACACAATTGCTAAACATGCGGGTTAATCTGAACCATCGGATCATTAGGTCACTTCTTTGATCGGCAGTGCCGGAAAGTTGGATTGATCATTGCAATGGCTCATCCAATCGACGGCCCATCTATTGAAGAGTATAGATTGATGAGAGAAATGAGATAGCATGGTCCACCAGTGAATTGCATCCAAAATTGGTGTATGTATAAATGATAATAATAATAATAAAGTATTACCCATGGAAGCTAAAAATTTGAGGAAAGTGAGAATTGGAGAATTATAATTATTCATTGGTGGATGGATGAAAAAGTCGGCCAAAGTAGATGAGTTTGCATGCAAAATGTTTTTAGTTTTTTTATTTTATTTTTTTTAACACACAAGTTACATGACCACTCGATCCCATGAACTCAACGTTGAAATAGAGTCTGTTTATTGCTAAGCTATGGAGCCAAACCCATGCATGCAAAATGTTAATATAAAAGAAACCGATGGGTGCGAGAGTTCATATATAGTTGTTGCATGCAACTGCTTCCTATCATATGCATGGTTGTTGCATGCAATTGTTTCCTAACAAATGTTATTGTTATGGGGAAAAATGGATCAACCTATGGAAAAAGGTCAGGTCAGAACCTTACATGCTCAATCAAGCAAATAATTAGCCCTTTCATTTTCCTCTCTTCGTGGCAAAAAGATAGAGAAAAAGAGATGAAGAAGAAGCATAGTCGTCATGGGAATCTGCTTCCTTCTCAGAGTCCGTGGTCAAAGAACATACCCGCAAGAGTACTACTTTTGTCGATTCCAAGATCTTCGGAGTTCGTCAAGAGCACTCCATTCCTTTACTCAACTAAGGAGACAGGTCGGTATTACCTAAGTCGGTATGACCCAGGACAGTATGACCCGGGCTGGCATAGCCCAGGTCGGCATGTCCCATGTCGGCACACTTCAAGTTGGCTCAGCTTGCCTCCTATCAAGGTCTGACCGCATTTATCCAAAATCTTAGCCAAAAATCTAAGAAGTGTACCGTGAGATCTTCGTCGAAAATCTCGAAAGATTTACCACACGTTTGGGATTCAAATACCTCTACAATACGCACCCACTAGATATGGAGATCTTCTCTACGTCACTACCTCTCCTAAAGTAAAATAAAAATGCCTCTAATTGTGAATGGTACACATAAATCTTTAGCCTTAAATTCTCAACACTCAACTAGACCCGAATTCTTTTCTTGACTTGGACATCAGATGGTCCCCTGATCTAGGTAGGATCTTCCTTATCCATTTTTTGTGCAGGTAAGCATGCTCAAAAAGAGCAAATTAAATTTCTGCATCAACAATTATTAACCGGCATAGTTGCTTGTGCTAACGGCAACTTCATGACACATGCTAGCAATGCACGAGTTATACAAAACTAAGCCATCCATCACTATAGATATCATCGTGAGATTGTGACTCAGACCCCAGAGGCTTTATACATGGAGTTTAGATCCTCTCATACCAGACCCGGCCAAAGTAGGCTTATTTGGACTTAGACCCTGCCAAATTATAATGATTTGGGTATGGGACCAAAATATAGACCTAATTATTAAATGGGTGACCTGAACAGCGACCACCCATTTCAACCGTTCACATGCTTGTATGCATGTGAGGCAAGGTCATGATCCACATCATTAAATTAATACTTGGAAAGCGAGCTTTGCTTAAAAGAAAGAAGGAAAAAAAAAAAAACTCTCAAGTGAATAGTGATAAGGAAAGAATAGGTGGTTCACGGAAATAGGTTTTGTGAGTTTTATTTATTTAGGCAAATCTCACTGAAAGGAAAGATACCTTGATTGTCTCCTTTGCTAAAGAAGAGCATTGCTTGTCACAGAATCCTCGAATAAAATAAGAAGATAGAGGTTGATCTTTCCCAAGATCAGTACAAAAGGTTAAAAGAAAATATGGGTGTGGTCCACCTCTCCTCTCATGATAGGGACAGCTTTCTAAAAGGTTACATTTCCACACATGCATTGTTTATTGGATAATGCAAGGAAGAGTACCTGGCATCTTGGTGTAATAAGCATTTGAGTTTCTTAAGCTGGACATATATCCATGATATTCACTACCATTATGGTGACTTATCATCCTCACATGTGGCACTCATATATATGATGTTATCCAGAGCATTCAAATTGTGGTGGATACTGTGGATGGAGCGTACCTCTAAAATCACATTGGTCGTATAATCCTAACCATTCAATTTATGGCTATCAAATGAATGTTTAGACATAAAGAAATGAGTGGTCCGGTTTCAAGGGAAAGATCAGATTGTTACTATCACCGTGGAAGTTTTGGTTTTTCTTCATTCACCGTTGATTCAGTGGTTTGGATGGTATGGATTGGTGTACAACTATGTCATATGCACAGGCAAAGAATTACCACCGTTTTAAAATAGTGACGAATTATCCATATAGTCCTATGTCCATGATGTCATGCATTCGGGGCCATGTTCAATGATCCAAACCGTTGATCTAATGAGATAGACGCCTGATGTTAGCTGCCTTCTATCTTTTCATCAATGACCCAAAAAAATAGTTAGGAAGGCAGCTAGTATTCGAAGGAAAATAGTTCAAGGATCAAAGGTGTGAAATATTCCAATGTGTGAGATTTTGTGTGTTCCCCCAGCCCATGATAAGCCCCACCATTCAAACGGCTTGGATCACTGAAACATTTTTGCCATCACATAATTTCCAAGTCTGAATGACAAATTCAGAAGACATGCACCCATTCCCAATACCAATAAATAAATAAATAAAGGAAAATGGATTTTAACCGTTCGATCATGATCCAATCGTATGGTGATCTGGGTTACTAAACCTAAGTGGGCCCACAGTGTGGAAATCTACGGATAAAATCCTATTTTTATTTATTTGATTTTCAAAGTGTAGACAAGATGGTTGTTATTGGTGTTGTCAAAATTAGAAAAATATCATTTCATTTCCCAATGGCCCAAAAAATAAGGGGTTTTGATACTGTACAGTGCCTCTGCGCCAGTATACATACGGACCCAGTTTCCACACTCGAATGCATCTTAAATGATGATCTAAACCGTTCATGGTCTGGATTCTATGCTACTTAGGCCATGGTAAGAAACATTTATTGAAAAAGTGATTGTCTAAGAATATGAATATCAAATGGATCATATTCAAATCAAATTTTCAAGGATCCATATCATTAGTGAAGCGTGATTATATGATCATAGCTTCTACATGGTACTACCTAGAAGATGAACGGTTCAGATCAGTCTAAGGATGCAATCCATTTGTGGACACCAGTCGTGTGCTATGAGGTACAGTACATTATCAAAACCCAAAAATAAGATTGTTTTAGAGAAATGACAGACATACCTGTGCCTTTATGATCTAATCTGGGTTTTCTATGAGTTGTTTCATACAAGCATACCCCAAAATGAGCATGATACTAATCTCACACTACACTTGTTTATTCAACATATGTGTAAGAGATCTGATCTGTTCATCATGTGGGTCCCACCGTGGATTTTACTTGGCTTAAATATCATGTTGACTGGACAATTATAACAAGTTGAGTTTGAGGAAATCGACCATTGGTCAACGTTTTCTTAACAATCCATCTTGTTTTTTTCTCTCTCAAATCCAGCCATTAAAATTTCCTGAATAGCCTTGTTTTTGTTTCGGGTTACATCAGTGGTGGTCCTGCACTCCCGCCTAATGAACGGCGCTGGATCTTTCACACATGTGCCATGTTCGCATGTGTGTTGAGTGTTCAGGCGTGTAAGATATCGTTTTTATCCATAAAACATACATCCACATTTATGAGCAACAGACCCGTGCTCCTTGGTGCCGGAATGATCGTGTACGCTCCAACGTATAGTAATCTACATACGTTCGAGTGGTGGGGATCACATGTGAAATGTATGGGAAATCCAAACCGTTCATCTGCTGAATCTTCCCATTTTCATCCTACATTTTAACAATTATCCTAATAAAAAATAAAATCTCAGGTGCTGGCAGATTCTCAGAGCCATAACCATGCACTCAGCGATTTTATAAATGAAACTAAAATTAACGGTCCAAAACGTGGGACCCAAATTAAATATGTCATAACCCTCAATTAAGATTTAATAAACGATCCTAACGTCTGATTACTGGACATTTATTTGTTGTATTCGAAAAGTAAAGTATTTCCATTTTGACCGTACATTGTACGTCATCCAATCAGCATTTAATGGTATCTGATCAGTGTAATGTTTGATATGTGGGCCATCTAAATTTGGTCCCTTGATTTGGATTGTTTTGATTTGAATTAAATGTGATTAAACCGTACAATCTTTAAGTGGATGCACAGGGGTTAGTAAACGCTGCCAAAGTATGGAGTAGAGAAATGGGAACTGTATATCTTCTGCAGCGGGAATCCAGCTCTCTTTCCTTCTCGATATCTCTATTCTATCTTTTACTCAACGCCTCGAGATTCCAAAACCGAAATGCGGGCAGAACGTCGTTAGCATCGTCAGAGATGGCGTTTCCCGAAGTGGGGCCCACCAGATAGGATTCCGGAAACGCGACAAGCCGAAGTTTCCAAGAGCATTTTGACAAGAGAGCCATGCTGCGTAGAAGAAGGCCTGCACTACAGCGATTTGTGGAATAAGCTTATTCTGTTGTGGGGCCCATCGTGATGTTAACATAGAATCCAATCCGTCCATCTTCACTCCCTCATATTCTCCTCGGGGCCCAAAATTCAAGCGGATCAAAATCTCATGTGGCCCAGACCTCACGTAAAACCGTGCACAGAAACTCTAAAATCACATGCAGTGGCCCATTTGAGTTTTTAATGACTGATTTTTGGTATGTCCATTCATGCCGGTGGGAATCGTCTTCTGAGTGGATTGGATGTCATATAAAAAATGGTGGCCCACACAATCGGGCTGAAGAAAGGTTTGATGGTAGCATCCCCATCTAAACTGTTTCCTAAGGTGTGACCCACCAGGGTCTTGGATCTGAATGAATTATAGCAATTAAGGAATTTGAAAGAGCGCACATTATGGACGGATTGGATGTGGGCCGTACATAACGGTGGGCCGCATACAACGCGTTGTAGACTTAGCTTATTCTACCAACATGGTGGTTGAACCGGCCTCGTGCGCGATGTCCATTGCGAAATCGGATTGAGTACTGAGTTACTCAGTACGCTCTTATCGTACTAAGTAAACTCTGTTGGGACCACCATGAATGTATGTAGTTTATCCACGCCGTCCATTCGCTTTTCGAGATCATTTTAGGGGTTGAATCCAAAATTGATGCATATCCAAATCTCAAGTGGATTATACCACGGGAAAAAGTAGAAGTATTGATTTCCACCGTTGAAAACTTTCTAAGGCCCCAGTAATGTTTATTTGTCATCCAACCTGTTTATAAGTTCAAACAGACATGGATGAAGGACTAACACAAATATCAGCTTGATCTAAAAATTCTTTGGCCCCCTATAATTTTTCAACGGTAGATGTTCAATTCACGCTGTTTCCGGTGGTGTGCTCCATTTGAGGATTGGATACACTCCATTTTCACCATGGAGTTTAAAATTATCTGTTAAAAGAGATGGACGGAGCGGATAAAATGTATGAATGTCAGTTGGGGCCACAGAGCTTACTAAGTACGCTTACTCAGTACGCCATCCGCTTCCGTCAATCGCACTTGCTCCAATGTGAGGCACGAGGCACACGAGTGTGAGATCGGAGCCGCTCGTCTGAACGTAAGGTAGGCCACACCTGTTCGATCGAAACACGTGAACAGTTAAGAGAAACTGACAGATGATTCAAATTCTATGCAGGTGCGGCCCACCTTATGATCGATATTTGCGTGATTTAGATGCATGGAATCTGCAGAGTGGGGATTACCTGACAAGCCAGTCTGATCTTATGCGAGCGTGTCTCGTTTCAACGTGCATGGGGTGAGCATTTCTCCATTGATAATACACTATAGTCAGAACTCGGAAGTGGTCGGTTAGTTGGGAACACGTGCCAATGTGAAACGCATGTGTGATATCCAGACCATCTATCATTTCTGGTCTACAATGAAAATTTGGGATGGTCCACTCATTGGCTGGGATCGTTAGCCATTTCCTCTTTCCATTGATGAAAATGAGCTCTGCCCAGACTTGCTCATGGATGGATTTTGACCCCTCACAATGGTACAACGACTGCACGTGTGCTGCGAATAACCTCCTCAGACAAGAGAAATAAAAAATAATTGATCTACGCTAGCCTTTGATTGGATGGCTATGATCATCTCATAAGGGTATTTTGGAGCCAAACAGTCTAAGATGGGCCTCCAACATGCAATCTACCTTCAACAAAAATTGAATTTACATCGCGTCGACGACCTCTTCCAATGAGAGCCGTCTACCAATTGCTGGTATTCATCATCAACTGCAAAATCAACGGCTCATATTCAACAACACGAATGGCCAATACGGGAGCAAAATGTGGGCAAAAGGTTCTATGCGGTCGAGCTCACCGGAACTTCCCATGAGGTCGAGCTGTGTGGGCCCCACCATGATGTATGTCGAACATCAACACCATGCATTTGATGGGTCCCTTTAAATTATGGGATATCCCAAAAATCAGCCATATACGGAACTCAGGTGGGCCATACCATCTAAAATCATGTGAAGATATGACTAAAACATATAAAGGCACTTGGTGGGGCCCACTTGAAATTTAGATGCATTTGAAACTTGTCTGACCCCTCATCCAAGTGAGACACATCATGGATGGGCTGGATTTGTGAACCAGTTCTGAGTGGGCCGAACAAATGATTATGAATGTTTTAATGGAAGGTAACCCCTCTCAACTTTTGTATGTGGTGTGGCCCACGAAAGTCACGGATTGACGTGATTTTTAAGCCCTAGACCCACCATAGAATGGCGCATCTGACTGATGGGGTAGATTTTTAACACGTCTCATGGTGGGGCCCACACAGCTCGAGGTCGAGCTGTGTGGGCCCCACCATGATATATGCCTAACATCAACACCATGCATTTGATGGGTCCCCTTAAATTATGGGATATCCCAAAAATCAGCCATATATGGAACTTAGGTGGGCCATACCATCTAAAATCATGTGAAGACATGCCTAAAACATATAAAAGCACTTGTTGGGGCCACCTGAAATTTCGATGCATCTGAAACTTGGTCTGACCCCTCATCCAAGTGGGGTACACACAATGGATGGGCTGGATTTGTGAACCACATCTCGGTGGGCCCAACAAATGAGTATGAATGTTTTAACGGGAGGGTAACCCCTCTCAACTTTTGTATGTGGTGTGGTCCAACCAAGTCATGGATTGACTTGATTTTTACGCCAGAGGCCCACCATGGAATGGTGCATCTTAATGATGGGGTAGATGTTCAACACGCATCACGGTGGGGCACATAGCTAGACCTCATGGAAAGTCCCGGGTGAATGCCACACCCCCCCCCCCCCCCCCCCGCCCCACACACACACACACACACACACACACACACACACACATATATATATATATATATATATATATATATATATATATATATATATATATCTTGTATTGAATGGATACGCCCCAACATGTCACGTTTGTTACAACAACCGAGCAGTGCCCAAGTTGGGCCATGAAGAAATGCTCTTGGCTAAAAAATCAGCCCCGTCCACTCGTTAGGCTGGCCATACGTGTATGAAACAATGGATGGTTTAGATCATAATGGTCCAATTCAACCCACACAGTGGCCCACCTTTACATTGCTCAACTTGAAAAAGTCGCTTGTCTGTGCATTATGTGAACGGTCCTATTGCCATGTTTTGAGTATCACACATGGCATCCTTTTCTCTAACTCCGTGATGCCAATAACACTGGTAGCAATATCAATGTATGGCTAATGTATCGATATCATCCATGTATCACCAATATTTTTTACTTTATAAATTCCAAATATCACTTGTACTGCCAAATGTATTGATATTTTCGACTATACAAATTTCAAGTGTTACTTGCATCAGTGATATTTTGATAATATCATTAAAAATCTGTTTATTAAAAAACTTTTAATTTCAAAATGTTTTTATGGATACATGGTTATATACGTCAATCATATCGCAATATTGTTGTTATCGCATCAAGGACGATATCAATATCACAATTTTCCATTTCCTTTTTAGTTATCAACGATTTCTTGATGAAATATTGTTTGTTAATATTCTGATATATCAATAGATATTTAGAACTACTATTCTAAGATATCGATTGGTATTTGGATGGATTATGTATGCATTCTTTTTATAAATTTTTTAGATGGATTATGCATGCATTCTTTTTATAAAAAATTTTATTCATATATATATAAACATCTCCTAAAGTTTCACTGGAAAATCCACCATTTTCTCCATATTTCTCTGCATTTCTAAATATCGTCGATATCATCAGCAATATCATATTATTTTCATATTCATATTGTTTTCATATCCCCAGCCAATGAAATTTGTAGTGATACCAATACTTTAAACACTGCCTGTTGCCCAATTCGGCTGTACGTGGAAGTGTGGTGAATAGGCCCATCCCAAATAGTTAAAATCCAGCAAACCAACCTCAGCCCAGCTTGTTTGTGCCCATGGTTTTTAAGTCTGATACGGCTCATCCGAGCTGACTCAGACTCGGTGGAACCCAACTTAGTTCGATACCATCAGTCACCCCGATTTAGGCGAGTGCCCACTCAACTCAGGAGCAAATGAGTCTACTCGCCAAGTCTTTTAAGCATGTCTGTGATAATGACAACTCAACTAATGACTGTTGCCTCTATAATACAAAGAATTCTGGCTGTTTTAGGCCATTGAGAATTGCGAGAAGCTGCATGCATTTACACTACGAAGCATTTACAAGCTAACATAGTGAATCTAATAGAGTTCCAAACAAACACAATTGAGTTGTTTCTCAACGGCCAAGATTTATGGGTTTTTCAGCAATCCGATGACATTCAACAGATGAGCTTCTACAAGCTGTCCTGATGATTTTTCCGAGTGATCCGGTAGTTCACAGCAAAAATCCATTGCTCTCCGTCCATGAAGATTGCCGGAAGCCACTCGTGGAAGCTTCATTTGTGTCTTCTTATGTTAATCTGGGCTGAAATGCTAGGGAGGTTTGGGATAGAAAGCATAACATACCCTCGGCCTGGTTTTTCAGCCAGCCAAAACTACCCATATGATGGTTTTCAAGTGGCCTGACCATAGTTCAAAAACCCGAAAACACTACTCCACTTGACATTCAGAAAGGTCAGGTTAATTCCAAGACTCAACTCGATAGTTTAATTATTATAAATTAAAAATGTTAAGGTAGTAAATATTTCAAGTAGGTACTATAAATAATAATAATAATAATAATAATAATAACAACATAAATCAAAATAACAGCTTAGCGATAGACAAGTCGGTCAAGAGCATTACCTTCCTCCACGTGAGTTACCTGGTTTGAGTCATGCTGAGTTGACTGAGGTGAGTCATTGGATAAACTCGTTGTGTCTTCCCCAAGTCAACATCGAGTCAGCTCCAATTCTGAGTTTCCCAGTGATTCGATGGAGTTTTGAGTTGAGTCAGTGAGTTTTACGACAATGGTCGACAATGCACAGAGGAGAAAAAGAAAACAAAACACAACCCCAGCAATTCTAACATGGCACACTCGGAAGTTCCCAAATATCAGGGTATTGGTTCCTTCACCTTGCGGGAGCTCGGAACAAATCAGAATACATCCACAAAAAAACACAATACCGATGCATGTGGAAAATTGCAAATAAATAAGGAATCGAGAGAGAGTCAACGGGTCCACAAATACATGATGCTAAATAATCAAAGGCTTCACCTTGCGCTTGTGGCCCATGCTATTTACAAGATCTTTGCGAGTACATACAGGAAACATATTGACCTTGAGTACATTCAGCCGCCTGAGGACATAAGGGAAGCTAAGCTGATCCCGTGAAGTAAACCGTACCACTTCATTGAACCAAAGGCACATGAATAGATTTGACAATGGTGTGTGCTCCTTCACGATGACGGAGGCTTCAGATAGAGCTGCAAAGACCAGAGGCATGTATTACGCTAACTGCCAGATGTAAATCATACTCACAGAGAGAAACGTGGCTGCTTGGATTACCAATCACCATGTAACCTATATACAGGGACTGCAACTTGGGTCCCGATCAACCCAAACCTGACTGACCCAACCCAAGTTTGGGCGGGGTTAGGTGGGAAAACCCCAACCTGATTTGAAATAGGGTTCAGTTTGGGTTGAGCAAATACGAATTGGTAAGGTCAGGTTGGGAATAATCTCACATATTAGGGTCGGGTCGGGTCCGGTCAGGTAGGGTCGGGTTGGGTCTACTCATGTAGGGTCAGTTTAGGTCAAGAATAGAGGACTTTGGGTTGGGTTCAGGTTGGAAACCTCAAGTTGGAATTTGAGTCAGGTAGGGATGTGCGTTGGATCCTCTTGAGGACAGGTCAGGCATGGGTTGACCCGCAACCTGGCCCAACCTGCCTGAGTTACACCCCTACTAGACATGGCGTCGGGCATTCGAACTGGGTTCCAATAAAGAAGACCAGAAAATGTTCAATCCACTCAAACACCCATATGGTGAGAGCACAAAATACAGAAAATTGAGATCTACATGAAACAAAAATATATTAAAAATATATAAATAGAGCATACATAACACCCAAAAAAAAAATTTATTAGATGGGTACAGGGTATGTCTGACACACACAATACCATAACCAAGATGGCCGATTTTGTTTAAGTATGAATGTTTCCTTATTATCAGGGTTCATGAGAAGCGGATAACGCAGCTCTACAGTGGCTGCCTACCTAACCCAACCCAACCCATCAACCAGGCTCGGAACCAACAATTAAAGCAAAAACTCACACTGGCCGAGTTGCATGTTTCATTTGTACAAAAGGTTAATTAATTACAATGAAAGTATAAAAATTAAAATTAAAAAAATAAAAAGTTGAGTGAATTGCATGTGCATAACACCTAAGGAATCACTTTTGTTTTCAAATAGACTCGTGTAGAATGGAATTGTAAGAAGAGAACTGATCACATGCAACTGGTTGTACACTACGACACAATTTTTATGCATTCAGAATTTTTTTGCTTCCACTTTTTATCTTGAAATTATCATATTTTTTACAAGGGAAAATGCTCATAAAGATGGCATCTAAAGCACCTTTTACTAGGATCAATATAGTTGTATGCAAACCTAGAGCAATAGCATGACGAACCACGAAGTCTCTAGTACCAAATGTTAAGAATTGTGAATTACTATTGTCATTAATAGCACTCAACCAACTGGGTAACCATTTGAAGTTAAAGTTAGGCTATAACCAGTTGTAGATGATCAATCCTAATATATAAGAGATGAGCGTTCCACCTGTTCCACCTGGTGGCAATGCACCAGCCGTTCCAACCTTTGTAAAGGAGCGTTGATGTTAGAAGGCCATCCAGTTGTCAGAATTTTTCCACACGGTAGTCAGTACAGAATTTCTGTTTCGAATCTCGATGAATCTAAAGTGTTAGATAGGACCGATTGGCAAAACAGCATTGGTACAGAAAAACCCAGATTGTTGGGATGGCTACGATAATGATGATGATGATGATATTAATGTATGTACATGTCAAGAAACATGTGTGCGTGCGTATGTACATGGTTGCGCGCAAATGTGCATGTCTACACAAGATGTGATTAGAAGGATACCTTTCTTGCCCTTAAACCTCTTGTCATCTGGAAAACCATCATGACGGTACTGAGTCAGCTGCACTTCAACTTCTTCTGGAGTAGCTTTGTTTTTCTTAACAATGGCCTTCCCCTCATCATAGACGCTACTTCGGGCTCCATGTTCTGAAATTGCAAGGACAGAATTTGTGCGCCAAAGTAGTGCTTCAAGAACACCTAATGGATCCCTCCGAAACTGAGACTTTGAGTCCACCCAAATTGAATATCTTGCTTGAGGGAAGAGACGATGACTCAACATCTGAAATCAATAAGAAAGAATGAGTACCAATCAATGCCATGGGCATGTGTCTAATATATATATATATATATATATATATAGAAATGGTACTATGAGGTCGAGCTGTGTGGGCCCCACTGTGATGTGTGTCGAACGTCAACACCGTGCATTTGATGGGTCCCCTTTAGGTTATGGGATATCCCAAAAATCAGCCTTATATGGAACTCTAGTGGGCTATACCATCTAAAACCATGTAAAAACATGCCTAAAACATATAAAAGTACTTTGTGAGGCCCACCTGAGTTTTGGATGCAGCTGAAATTGGTCTGACCCCTCATCCAAGTGAGACACACACAATGGATGGCCTGGATTTGTGAACCACATCTCAGAGGGTAACCCCTCTCAACTGTTGTATGTGGTGTGGCCCATCCACGTCATAGATTGACTTGATTTTTAAGCCCGTAGTCCACCATAGAATGGTGCATCTGACTGATGGGGTAGATGTTTGACACACATCACGGTGGGGCCCACACAGCTCGACCTCATGGGAAGTTCCCATGAGGGCGACCTCATAGTACCATTTCCCATATATATATATGATGTCCCCACCTTTGTGGGGACGTTAGCAAGTTTAGCAACATTCCCTAACCTTTTGCATGCCTCTGGGACACCCAATCATCAACCAATACAGTTCATTCAATAGGACCATTGGGAGCAAGCCATGGTACAAGAATGAAACTAATCAGATGATCCTTACCATTTGAACGGGGACAATTTATTAGAACCATCCATTGTTCAAGAGACATAGATCACATGGTTAGAATCATCGAACCAAAGTGCAACTTTGGAATCATAAGCAATACAAAGTGGGATCTAACAATTAGATGTTTCAAAACAATGATTGGACCTATTTTGTTTCTCCACTTAAATTTGATTTTCCATTTCCCACTGAGCAAATATGATTGGCGTGATTTTGCACCATGGCTTGTGCCTAGCTGTACGGAAGAGAGAACAGTTCAAATTGATGATTAGGCATCCCATGCTTTGGGGACGTTGCTAACAGCCCCATTAAGGTGGGGACATTAGCAAATATGTGTGTCTGTCTGTATAAATCATGTATGCCACAGCTGATGGTGAGAGTGGATTCTACATAATCATCATGGTGAACCCTGTAAAAAATCAAGGGTGGGTGCCTCCCTCCCAACTGTTTCCCTTGGTGTGGCCCACCTAAATCAAGAATCTGCCTGGTTTTTTAGCCCAACCCTAAAATGCATTCACGCACCTGATGGGCAAAGTGGATTTTGGAAATACATCACGGTGGAGCCCACCCAAGCCGCACGCCCCTTTTGCTCCCACATATGGGGAGAATTTCTGTGCATGTGCATGGAGGGAGAGAGAGAGAGATCTTCACCAAGCCCATACACGTGCAGTAAAGCTCATGTACATGCCACAAATGTGCCAACATGGCACGACCGATCTGAGCTCCAATCCATCTATCGGAATGGCACCACTGTATTGATGACCTAGCCTGGGAATCAGGTTGATCCACTGGTTAGGTAGGCCACATTTAGCAAAACAAATTAACAGCTCTGAAATTTTTGGCTTTAGTTTTCTAACCCATCAACCTGACATTGTTGACCGGACCAGATTTATTTTTGGGAAAACGCATAGACCACTCAGGATGGATGGACTGGATCTTGATTGTCGCACATTTAGCACGTACATGAGCTTTATTGCACACACGTGTGCTTATGTATGTGTACATACATACATTATGTATGTATGTATGTCACATTGACCATAAATCCTTCACTGTGCAGTATTAAGCAGGTCCTTTTAGAGCACTGCATCTCGTTTGTTTGGGTTGATGAAAGCTCAATGCAAACAGGTGCTCTTTGGGAAACCTATGGCGATTTGGTGTAGTTGTATTATTAGGGATGATGAGGGATTCTGGATCATTTGGGTTGATGGAAACTCAATCTAGACAGGAGCACTAGGAAAATCCGGGGCAAGGTATTCCGTATTGGTAACGGTGGCTGTAATAGTCACCACTATTACCGATACGGGTATCGGCCATAGCAGCTGATACAGGGACATAACGACCGCCATGACCCCCGTAGCGGTTGAAATTTTTCTTTTGCCTAAAAAATTCTGGAAAAAAAATATATATATCTAGAAAATCCAAAATAATATAAATATTCCAAATACGTATTCATTTTTTGTTTTGAACATATAGTAGTATAACGGTCCACTCTTTGGTGAGAGTGTGGTATTGGGTTGTCTAGTGAATTTGTGAATATGATTAATATGTATCTAATGTTTACACATCACAATCAAGCATTAGAACTAGAAAAAATGTATAAATACTAACTTTTTTCAATCTTTTGAAAAGAAGGTCATTGGAGCTTCTATTCTCTCAAATCACTTCAATATATAGTTTTAATCTTAAAAATTATAATAAGAGTGGTCAAAATCTGTTGTAAAATTATCTATGGGAGTTTTTGGAATGAGAGAAATAAGAACAAAAATGAGGAGAAAATTGGATTTAAATAGGGAAAAGAAAGTGGCCGTTTTTCGACCGTTACAGGGGTAACGGTTGTTATGGCCCATAACGGCCAATATAGTCCCAAAAAACCGTCCCATTTCACCCCCGTATCACATAACAGTCATGGATGTCTACTATACGTATCGGCCTTTACTGGCATATCATAACAGATACGGAACACCTTGATCTAAGCTTTTGTATAAATGATATTAGTGGGCTGATTCACCATTTTTTAATCTCTTTTAGAGTGGTTGCTAGAGAGACTAACTCCATGCTGGATGTATTTGCTAAAGAAGTTCTACCCCAATAATCCTTATATGGTGGTGAATGGTGACTCTTATTTATTACCTTAATGGCTAGGATCCCAGTCTTTTACCAGGAAAAAAAATGTCATTACCTAAGAAAAAATGTTCTATGACCAAAAGTGCAAAGAAGGTACTTCGCAAATCACATGAGACTATTGCAATTCATTTTAAAGTTCATGGTACCTACAGCAAGGAGATGAATAGTTGATCTCAACATTCGCTTCTGAATTTTTATATAACTAGCAAACAGTTTTGGCAGGTAAAACAATTCATTTTCTTCAAATCACATTTCAATGGAATCTTAGGTCCTAAGAATTCTGATGCAGGACATGGAAAATTAAATATGATATGCGAGATTTCAGGCTTAAGATCATATTAGTTCAAAAATAATTACACAAATTTCATATCCCACATAAAAAATCCAAACATTCAATTAAGGGGAATCTATGCGAGTCCAGACCTACACATGATAAGGCTGGAACAATAAGAATTATGAACCAAACAATACTCAAAGATAAGAAATAATCACCCACACATGCATAATAATCAACCTCTAATCCAAGGGATTCAGAAATTCCAATTCGGGGAACTCTAGGGTAAGAAAATTGGCAAATAGCTTAGGGAAAACGTAATCTAGGGCTAGGATTCATGAAAAAACAGCTATGAGAGGATAAAAAAAGATAAAAACCTGAACCAAAAGACGATCTCGCGTGTGGACAACAACAATGGCCCAGATGCACGTGCGTGTGATCACGACCGCACGTGTGTGGGGTCCACTATTCAGAAAAGGGCCACCTTGACCCTGGTCAGATAGGGATGGACTCCAAAACCCTCAAATATCAGCTCGATCCGATGTACGGTTTGTGCGTGGTGCTCCGCCAAAGTTTCAGCTCGTCAGCGAGCTGAAATCTGAAAATCTGTTGTAATGAAGAAATTTGATGCAACAAAAGGGACGAATTCGAAGTATGAATGGTGGTGGAAGATGGAAAAGAAGATGATGGAGGATGGGCGTGAATCGGGGTCGATGTGGCTTCGCACCACGGTAGTTAGCCCTTCGAAAAGGGAGGGCTTCGCACCCACTTTTGAATTCTTCCACAACTCACGAAGAGAGCAGAAAAATAAAGAAGGAATTTTTTTATTAACTTCAATGAATGAAAAGAACTACAAGGGGTGCCTATTTATAGGGAAAATCGTATACCCCAAAACTCGCACCATGTGCACAACTTATTACTTGGCGACGAAGTAAACTAAAATAAAAACCAAACAGATAAATCTAAAGCGTTCATAATGTTCTAAATAATAACAATAAGTAAAACTTAAAATATGACATCAATTCGACAAGTGGGCCATGATCATGAGATTCCATGATGGGCTTTTCTTGACTATCGGGCCCACCCTTTTGAACCAAAACTTCGTCTTCTAACTAGCAGGCCCTCCCTGGACGTCGTCATCGAGCCAGATCGATGGTGGGGCCCTCCTTTTGCTTACGTACGTGCGTAGGGGGTGGTGTGCATGCGCGTGTGCACATGATGTCCCCGTCAAATTCATATTCAAACAACCAAAAATAGGTGGAAAAGAAAAAATGATGATGAACTTGAAATTATAGAATTAGACAATCTTATTGGTTCTACGTTTTACTCAAAACGTCAATATATCCGTCCTTCTGAGTGATGTGTTGAAAGCAAGGTGTTCCGTAACTGTAACGGTAGCCGTAACGGCCACCACCGTTACCTTTACGATACGGGGCATAACAGCTGTTACAGCCCCGTAACGACCGTTACAGTCTCTCTTTTTTATTTTTTTATTTATTTAAAAAACCCCTGAAAAACCTATCTCTACCCTGTAATGATGATTAAAAAGTATGAAAAACATGTATATGTCTCATAATAGACCATTAAGAGGCAATTATGGCCTTTATAAGGAATGTAACGTGCTGTTAACGGCAATTACAGGTCATTTTTTTCCATAACAACTGTTACGGCCGTTACAACCCCATAACGTGTAACGGTTGCCACCGTTACCTTTACATAACGGCCTTTGCGGCACACCATGGTTGAAAGTATAAAATATTTATTTTAAAAAAAAAAAAAGGGAGACAACAATGCCAATGATGACGATGACGATTACAACGATTACCACGATAGTGAAGAAGATGATGATGATGATGATGCAATTCATAATATAAAAGGGCAGGAACCAAAACAACGTCAAGATATTACAATTCATGAATCGAGAAACAGATGTGCATGAACATCTGGAAGAAGAAACTTCAAGGCAATGTCAAACTATAACTGTTCATTACCTTGGGAATTTTACCATTCAGTCGTTGATCCGTGAAAGGAAGATCCTTAACAACAACAATTCTCCATTTGCCAATCATACTGTCTTCACCAATTCTCTTCCCCTCTGCTTCGTGAGTTGAGCGAGTTATTTCATCCCAAAATGCCACATAACAAACCTGCATCCAAAAAGAATCTTAGATACAAAAAAGGCAACAAAGCATGACAAAAAACAATAAGTAGCAGGAGATATTCAAGGTATAAGATCACCATTCTAAGCGATGCCTCCGTCATTCCAATAGGTTGATACAGATCATCTCCGCCACCAAATGCACAAGTAGACACGACAGCTTTGCAGGATTGCATGTAAGCTTTGTCTTCATCAGATATCTTAAAACCTCCATTTTCACTGTAGAAACCACAATTCACCACAGCAGTTTCACTCACCTGAAACATTCATGTTCACCCAACACCGATACAATAAATTGAACTAAAGACCAAATTCAGCAAGAGAGAAGCAACACCAATCACAAAGCAACAACTTTAGGGCATGTTTGGATACATGGATTCCATTTGGATTCCGTGTCCAATGATAATTTCCATGGTCACTGTAGAAAGTAGGATTCCAAAAATGGGATGCCTGCTTGGATAGCAAGCAGAATCCTCAAATTCAATAAACAATGGTCATCCTTGTTTCCTGTGCCAGGGCATTCTAACCATAGATAGGTGCAGTGATTACTGTACGGAATCCACATATCCAAACAGCCCAACTGTCTTGTCAGTGGAACAATTTCCATTTCCACATGGATTCCATGTATCCAAACATGCCCTTAGAAACATGTAAGATAGTCTACTGAGATAATCTCAGCATTAAAAGATGGAAATGTCCTGTTGTGATGGTGTTGAGCACATATTCATTAACAGACGACATTAGAGCATATGGATGCAGATAAAAACCTTAAAACTTTCTGCTCTCTCTTCCAATGTTTGGTTTCCAGTAAATAAATTAAATCTGGTAGCTTTTGTATACTGTCGTAATAGAAGACCATCACCTCCAATATGAGATGTATCTTCACTGGCTGATTTGTATACCACTCTTTTAACAGGAAAGTCAGGCTCCACGTCTGCAGGAAACTCCAAGCGCTGGATCTCATTTGGAGGCAGGATCTTCAAGCAAGCTGATAAGATTCAGGAAAAACATCCAAACAAGTCATGAAATAGTCAACAGAACAGAATTGCTTTAAGCATCATGAGACATTATAAGTAAAAAAAAAATGCCATCAATGAGAAGATGCCTAGAAATGAAATGTTGCAATAACAAGGATTTGTTACTCTTGAAATGCAACGGAAAAAAAAAAAGACGAAAAAAAAATATAATTAATGCTATTAACACAAACTTTCAGCTTATCCATTACTAAGCCTCTCATGCCATTCTTCATGAACATAATAGCACTGATATGTAATATTTAATCATTACCTTTTCATACTGATATAACAGATGATAGGTTATGTTCTAAAAGCAACCCTTCCTATATTTATAAAATGAGAACATGTCACACACTACAAGTTCGCTAATAGCATGTGAGGCAATGGACGGAAAGTTACAGAATTTTAGGGGCCATTTGGATGGCGGGGATTCCCAGTCTGAGAATTGTGGGTCCTAGGAGTGGTCAATCCTGGACTGGTCTATTCCCAGATTGTCTGATCTCTTGTTTGATTGGCACTGTGTACCAGTTTCAGTCCCGAGTGACTTGGTACACACCACCTGTACACAATAGTTTTTTTTGTTTTTTTTTTTTTTTTTTTTTTTTTTTTTGGTGGGGGGGGGGGGGGGGGGGGGGGGTTATCAGGTCAATTCCGACAAGTCAGAGTGATTTAGACTGAGTCACCCTCATGCAACTACACTAGTAAAATGGTTTATAGTTAGCAGTGGTCTAAGCCTCTAAGGTAGGATTTGAGCCAGCAAATTGACGGACACCTGAGAATTACAAAGCCCAGTCACTGGATGCAAGGAACCTATCAATTCACAGCATTACCAGACTGCTTTGGTTGTTTCACCAAGTAAATGAGGCCACACCCATAGGGAGATCGACCATGCCATTTCTTCTAACCCAATCTGCAAATTCTGACAGACTTCTCATTATCTAGTTGCCCTCTCCATTCCCACTTAAATTGATGAAGTTGGAGTCCCCCACACACGAACAATGGGAGGTTCCATTTCTTACCCACTCAGTCAAGCTCCTCCCAAAAAGACGACCTTTCAGCTGAAGAACTAAGGTAGGATTTGAGCCAGCAGATTGAAGGGCACCTGAGAATTACAAAGCGCTGTCACTGGATGCAAGGAACCTATCAATTCACAGCATTACCAGATTGCTTTGGTTGTTTCACCAGGTAAATAAGGCCCCACACGTAGGGAGATCTACATTATCATTTCTTTTTTCTTTTCTTTTCTTCTTCTTCTTCTTCTTTTTTTCTTTTTCTTTTTTTTTTTTTTTTTTGAAAGATGGAAATATTATTAGGCTAGGACAGCCAAAAGAAGAAAACACCATACCAATTCTTCTAACCCATTCTGGAAATACCGAAAGACTTCTCGTTATCTAGTTGCCTTCTACTTTCCAACTTAAAATTGACGAAGTTGGAATCCCCCACACGGACAAAGGGAGGTTCCACTTCTGACCCATTCAGTCAAGCTCCTCGCAAAAAAGACAACCTTTCAGCTGAAGAATTAGGCCCATAGCCCATACACAGAGGTGAAATCCAAGCACAAACCACCATTCTAGAAGAGAAGGTAATGGAGACCAGGAACTCGCTTGACCAACAATCCACTTTCTCATACAGATCATTGTCCCAAATCACGACAATGCTACCAGAAGCCCCCTCATAGCTCAGGCTCTCCCATTTGCATCTGTTACAATTACCCTAGATTGACTTGACAATAGCCTCAAATAGCTCCCTCAGCTTAGTCTCCTGCAATGTTACAATCTGCACCTTTTGGGATTTAATTGCCTGCTTAATCAGGGCTCTCTTCATGGGACAGCCAATACCCCTAACATTCTAGGAGAGATTCTCATTGGCCTCTGCTCTTCGATCCTTTCCCCAGCCTTTAGATCTCAAACCACTAACTCTAGGCTCGTTCAAAGAGCTGTTCCTTGATGTAATTTACTGACAAGGATAGGTCAAGATCTCATGCTTGCCTCTGGCCGTCCCCTCTGCTTGCAACGCTGAGAACACATGATTACACTTTTCCTTCTTTTCCCAGTTCCGAAGAATTTCAAAGCTCTCCCTCCACTGAGACCACCAAAACTCACACTGTTCTTCCCACCTTAACACCTATCTGGTTGATCCAAGCCAATTCTGACTTTCCAGTTGTCGCAGCTGGTAGGGTCCAAAGCTTCAATCTCCGACCATGGGTGACTTTCACTGACACATGAAGAGGATTAGAATCCATATAAATCCAATCCAATGCCTCTTGAGCTGAAACATTAGGATCCATCAGAAGACCAATCATGCCGACATGCAAAATCATACTACACGCCTAAATATTGCGAAGTACCTATCCGGAGTCCTGACAGATTTGGAAACCTCTTCCTCCACCCATACTCCCTTCAAATTTTCAGTTGGGGAGCGAGCCTTCAAGGCATCACTATAGTTGGCACTTAGAAATTGCACGCATGGCATACATGTAATTCAAAATAAACTGTCCAAATTATAGGCCTCAGTTTAGATGTATCAAGGACCAAAAATTATACATCTTTACTTATTTGCCTATTGGATTGTTGGAAAATTATTCAACATTTAAAAATGAAAGATATCCAATAGTCCTATTTCAACAAACAAGTGTCCACGAATTAGAGGTTAGGTGATGCAAAACGAATGATCTAACCTAAGATGAAACAATAAAATCAAATAACGGATTAATTAGAGAAATCAAAGCACAAAATAAAACTAACCTATCACAAATTTAAAGAATTCCAGTATTATATATGCCCGAGTTTGAACCAAACAATAATCCCCAATGAGATCTTAGAAGATATTAATCAATTAGGACCTATGGAAGGCAGAACTTCCACTAGCATAGAGATTAATCTTAATTCAAGGGAATCAATTGACTTTGTTAGGGTTTTGGTAGGTTAGGATTAATTTTAGGAACTAGGAAATTGGGGGATTAGATTAAAGTTTTGGAATTAGGAAAGCTAGGATTTGGGAATTTTTTGAGATTTGGGAAGATTTTGGATTAGGGTTTTATTATTAGGGAAGCTAAGATTTGGGACTTAGAATTTTGAGATTTGGGAAGATTTTGGATTAAGATTTTATGATTAAGAAAGGTAGGATTTGGTAATTAGGATTTTGAGATTAGGGAAGATTTTGGATTAGGGAAGCTAGGATTTGGGAATTAGGATTTTGAGATTTGGGAAGATTTTGGATTAGGGTTTTATGATTAGGGAAGCTAAGATTTGGGAATTAGATTTTTTTCTTTTTTGGAAATTAAGGTTTGGGGAATCTAGGTTCTATGTTAGGGTTTTTAGGTTTTGGGCTTAAGTTTATGGGATTTAAGGGAAAAGGATCAAGGTTCAAAAGAGGAAAAGAAAGGAGGAAGGGGGTTAGCCATACGGATAGTTGTACGGTTGTGTGTCCGTACGGTCGTACGGACAAGGGGGTGTACGATTGTATGATTTGGGTATGGTCTAGGTTTAGATCATTTTGAGATGATAGAGATGGGATTTGGGTGTAAACAAGAAATAGCGAGAAATAGAGAGAAAGAAGAAGAAGAAGAAGAAGAAGAGAAAAGTGAACAAAATATCTTAAAGGAAAAGAATAAGAGAGAGATAAGTTGGAATCACTCCATGGCTTCACACCAACTCCAATCACAGGAGGTTTTCTTTGCTCAAAGCAAAAGAGAGAATCTTAATTCAGTGCATCACAATCCCTAAACTTCACACGCCCAACTCTTTATAGAAGTGTTTATTACAAAAATACCTTTATTGCTAAAATATGTCCAAAATGTCCTTATTTCAATTAAAACACAAAATAAACCAAAACACCTAAAATAGATAAACAAAATAACTAAACTAAGCCATCCCAATGGCTTCATTGTGTCCAACGGGTCCATGTGCGAGATCCAATGGTTCAATAAGGGCATCCAATGAATCCAACAATCTAGATGTCTCCAATAAGCTCATATACGCATCCCACACGCATTTTCCCAATGTGGGGCCTTCAAAGATGCATAAATATACATATGGGGTATTCCAACACGGCTATGCACTCGATTCAGGCCTCATATAGTGATCATCCAACCATAGAGATGTTGGAACTAGGGCCAGAGCTCTCATCCTCCTCTGGTATACTCTTAATGATGTTATGATGTCCTCATCAACTCCCCTCAGCTGAGAAGAGTTCGCATTTGGCGAAATAAAACCGCGATAACGCTCTAAGAGATTCGGGTCTAGTCTCTAAAGCTCGGTCCATGTAATCCACGTACTATCTGACTCTGGCATTTTCTTCCGCCTGACGAGATATTTCTGGAAACCTTCATATCTGGTAGAAAGCACGTATTCATCCAAAATACCTTCTATCTCCTCTTTTTGTAGGCATGGATGGTAAATAAGGCAAAGACTATGAAGAATAGTCTGGCAAGGGCCATGGGTCATATCGAGCAGGTCGAGGGCACCACCATCTGGGTCAATGTGAGGATTGGAATAAAGGCTGGCAGACGAAATTGTTGCACCCTTGTAAGACACAAGATTTTCCACATTGAATGTAGAACTAATGCCCATACCAGGTGGAAGATCTGCAGCATACACATTGGTACCCCATCTTTTCAATATCTCATAAAGTCCTGCACCGCGGGCTTGTAATTTCTTCACGGCCCCTTGTGAAAACCATTCTGGCTTTACTCGAACCATCACATAATCTCCTATCTGAAACTATTTAAACCCGCAATGAGAGTTAGCAAATATTTTGTACTTTTCATTGCTCACATTAATCTATTTCTTAATTTTGGCGTGCAAATGCATCTGCAAACTCTGAAGGTATGTGAGACTGACATAGGAATGAGATCTATAGGCTTCCTAGGCTTGTAACCATGCACTACCTCAAAAGGACCGATGCCTATCGACCTATTGAATAAACTATTATATGTAAACTCTACGAGTGGTAAAACTGAATCCCAAGTCTTAACATAGTCACCCATAAGACATCGTAACAGGCTTCCTACATTGTCCAATGATTTTGGTCACATCTCACTTGAGGTTGGAGCCAATAAAACTTATCATCGACAAGGGCAATAGTCTTGTCTCTACCGAAATGATTGGCTACTCCTCCAGCATGAAGTTCCCAAACTAAGAAATCTTAAAGGGAATAGCGGGGAGGGGAATGCAGAGTCTGTCGCCTTTAAATAAAAACTCATTGATCGAGACAAACCCACCATCACTCCTCAACTGGTCATCCAAAAGTGACATGTACACTTTCTCAAATATGGGTACGCAATATACTTTCCTTTCAATTATTCGAACCCAATGACTTTCACGCTCATGGATTGAAGCAACACCACTCTACAACTAAGGGCATCAGCAAGTTTATTCTTAACCCTGGTACTGTCTTTCAAAACAAAAGTATACTCCTAAAGAAACTCAACCCATTTGGCATGCCTTGGGTTTAATTTCTTTTGGGAATTGAGTTATCGCAAGGCCTCCTGATCAAAAAACAAGACGAACTCTTGCAGTAGTAAATAATGTCGTCATTGTCGCAAAGATCAGACTGCCGCATAGAATTCATTGTCATAAGTAGAATATCGTTGCTTCGCTTCATTCAACTTCTCACTTAAATAGGCAACAGGGTGCCCTTCTTGGCTAAACACTCCACCTATAACTACTCCAAATGCATCACATGCAACCTCTAAGACTTTAGAAAAGTCAGGAAGGCGCATGACAAGAGCTCCAATCATGAACTCCCCCTTTTTAATGCAATCCATGATGGGCGCCATAACGGAACTAAAGCCTCGAATGAACTGCATATAAAAAGTAGCTAAGCCGTGAAAGCTACGCATCTCATGAATGGTTTGCAATTCAAGCCAACTTACTATAGCCTTAACTTTCTCGAAATCCACAGTCATGCCCTCAGATGAAATAATGAAGCCTGAGAAGATAGCTTTATCAAACATGAAAGAACACTTTTTCAGGTTGGCGTATAACTTATCATTTCTAAGGACCCCGTGAAGTTGCTTCAAATGGTGGAGGTGTTGTTCCTTAGAGGTACTATAAATGAGGATATCGTTAAAACATACCACCAGGAACTTACCCATAATGGGCCTCAACACCTGGGTCATCACTCTCATGAATGTACTCAAAGCATTGGTCAAGCCAAAAGGCATGACTAACCACCCGTATAGCCCGTCCTTCATCTTAAGAGCTCTCTTCGATTCACCTCCTGGGTGAATCTTGATGATAACCGCTTTTAAGGTCAATTTTGGAAAAGATCGTGGTAGTGGTCATCATATCCAATATGTAATCAAGATGCGGTATAGGAAATTAATACCTAACTATGATCTTGTTAATAGCCCGATTGTTCACGCACATGCGCCAAATGTCATCTTTCTTAGGCATGAAGAGGCTTGGCACGGCATATGGACTCAAACTCTCCTAAATGAACCCTTTTAGAGATTATTCACGTCTAAGAAAATCGGTAAGTACTAAGTATTTCTACACTTACATTGTTATATACAAACGTATTCTCCAAGCAAGCACATACTAATGAATAGACTAGTGAGTAGTGATACTTCTTGGATACTTAATAGATAATACTAAATAGTCCAATAGTTGATATACAATCATATTAGGCTATTAGCAATATGAAATTAATTTATAACATATATCAACAGTTTGCATTAAAAAAATCAAATAAATAAATAAAAATAAAAATAAAATCAACACGATAACTTGCAGTAGGTCAACCTACTAGGATAGCATTCTTACCAAAGAATGGTCCAATACACCATTGAATACATGGTCAAAACACACACAAAAATTTTATAATAAATTTGTGAATATCTTATTTTTTTTCCTATTTTTTCTCTCTTTTTTTCTTCAAAAAAAAAAAAAAATCTGAACGATACAGGCCGATATGGCCCAGATGCCAATACGCGATGCCATATCGTATCATTTTTCCATGGTGACCGATACTGTTATTCAGAACCATGACAAACTTAGGATTGAACAAGGCAAGGATCCAAGTCAACCCTTAGTTTTTTATGTCATTTTGTAAACTTGTAACTTATGAGACATTTGCAACTATGATTTGTGAAATCCTATGACATTTATAGCATGAGATTGACATTAAATATGGTTAATGAACCATCAAACTAATGATTTATTAAATTCAGAATGTGTTTTGAATCGGTACGTAATGTTTAGGGAGCTATGTAAGAGAAATTCGAGTGTCCCCTAGAATCCTGATGTATCTAGAGTTGTGTCACAACTCACCTATTACTTACAAGTTGGGCCCATAGTTCCAATGATCCAAACCAGCAAACTCATGAGCATCACTTCGGCTGGGGAATGTCTGAAAGTCTTCCAAGTTGTAACATTGCAATGATCTAATCATTGGCCTTTCTTTCCAGCATTGTTTTCCTAAACCATCTATTGGTAGGCCCCCATTGAAGGATTAGGACTTTCCAATGTGGAAGATTTTTGGGTCATCCACCATCCAAGTAGACCGATTAGATCAACAGTCTTGATCTGTTGATCACCAAGCCAAGTGCACTACTTGCATGGAATGGGCACATCAAGGCCACTATTCATGTCTTTGATGCATCGGGACACAGTGAATTCCTAATTATGAAAACTTTGACCAGGTTAGACACTAGGATTATGTCAAACAAGCAATTCTATCATGCACATAAAACTCATCCACTTCAATTTGAAACAGCAACTATCAAAATCAAACCAAGAAAAAATTATACTAAGAATGCTTTTGGATGCACTATGAATTGCAATTGCTAGCCTGATGGAGTGCCAATCACCAAAACATAATCTCCTTCATTAACATTTGTATTGAGGATCTTGGACCCAAATTGCAATTATGTTACTTTCAAGTTGGACATGTAATGAACGTCACTGCAATTTCACGCTACTAGCAAACGTCTTTTTCTGTAATGACATCTCTCCTCTTGATTAAAGAGGATATTAGCAAATCAATTCACTTTCATACCCAACACAGCCCAAACATTCTCAGATTCCTCAATTACAGAAAGAACCAACATTTTCCCATCTCAGGGAAAAAAAAAATCCTCAAACTGCAATATCTCACTCTCTTTAATGTTTCCATTTAAAAAATAAATAAATAAAAAATTTAGTCTGAAAAACAGAACCGAAGAAGAAAAGTTCACACTCAATGACATCGTGTAAGAAAACCAAGCATTTGTATCATAAACCAAGCATACACCTCAGCAGACAGTAAGTTTCAGTCAAATCCTAGCTGGCGTGCCAATATATCTGTGTACTAAGTGGGCCCGAATTAAGATTGCCAGGCACAAAGATCAGGATGGTGGAATAATGAGGTAGGACACCTGCAAGAAAACAATGGAAGGTTTAAATCCGACCTGCCAATGGTCCGACTCAACATATGAATGTGGCCCGAACTAATGACTGGATGGGATGCGATCGCACCAACCAGCCTGTTCTTTTTTCCACCATCGATCTCCATAATGGGGCCCATCTCATGCACGGCTCTGATGCTACAAATTCTCATCCATTGAAGTGTATGTGATAGTTCCTCATAAATGAATTGAATTGAATTCAAGAAAAATGCATTTTCTTCAACGGAATTCATCGTTCCATGTCTACAAATTTCTTGAAAATCTGTTAAAAAAATTAAAAACTAAAAATTTATTTTATTTTTTTTTTTTAAAAAAAAAAAAAAGAGTGGGAAGGATTCAAACGTACGCTCTCTGACGCCACTGACGACTCTGTATCTGACGCCGAGCTGATTCAGATTCCCCACCGGCGTATCCTCGACGGGATTCGGTTTCAGCTCGTCATTTTGGTCATGGCCGATCTTGGGCGCCTGGAAGAGGAGGAAGATGATAGCGGGAACGAAGATCAGGACTGGCCACCATCTCAGGATCGTACGGAAGATCCAACGGACGGTGTCTTTCTTGCTTTGCAGTCCCGGTTTCCTTCTCTTCTTCCGGTGCCGGGATCTCGCCTTTCCGGAGAGATCATCAGAATCTTCGTCGGAGACCGATATGGAGAACATGGACGCCACTATCTTTTTCCCGATTTCTCTGTTTTTTTTTTTTCCTCTCTTTTTGAAAGGACTGAGATTTGAAGGAGATGAATGGGAAGAAGGCGGATTGGATCCTCTTTCCCTCTCTAAAACACATTAACCCATGTGCAACAAGCTATTAACCGCAGGCTCTGTAGGGTCCACCATGATGACTGTGTTGTATCCACTCCGTCCATCCGTTTCTCCATCTCATGTTAGGACGCTATCTCAGAATTCAGTTAGATTCAAAACTCAAGTGGGCCACACCACAACAGATTGTGGGGACTGAACGTCCACCACTGGAACCTTCTTGCCAACCACATAAGTTTTCTATCAAATCTATACTCTTATTTTCCGTTAGTTCCGATACTAATCATCTTACAAACGGTTTGGATTCATATAAACATCAAGGTGGGCCACAGGAACGTTTCGTATCCCCACTGTTTCATGTGATGTGGTACGGTTGAGTTCCCGAGGAACGCAGATAGGTGGGGCCACGTGGTATTTGTGGGAAATCCACGCCGTTCATTCATTTTGTCAGATCATGTCAGGTCATTAGCTAAAAAATGAGGCAGATACGCATCAAAAGTAGACCACATAACAGGAAACAGTGAGATTAGTTTTAGAACAAAATATTTTTTGTTTACTGGAGTGACCTTACGAAGGAAGGGTGTGGATGGGTGGACCTGAGAAAGTTTAGGTGTGGCTCACTTAAGTTTCAGATCTGCTCTTCCTTAATACTGGTGTGGGTAATGTTGTACGGAGACAAGCATTGCCACTCTTCGAGCTATGTAGGAACGGTTTAAAGGAGATTAAAATTAAATGGGCCACAAAATGATATATTTATTATATCCACCATTCATCCATTTTGCGAAATAATTTTAGAGAATGATGCCAAAAATGATTCATATCCTAACCTTAAGTGGACCACACCACCAATAACAGTGGGGATAATGATTCTCACCGTGGATAATGATTCACCGTTAAAACATTTATAGCGTCTACCGTAACATTATTTCAACCGTAGCCATTCAAACTCCACTGCTTTTAAACTGTGGTCTACTTGATCTTTGAATCTGTCTTAATTTTCAATTCAAACGTTACGACGAGCTAGCTTAATGGACGGACGGTTTGAATAACACAAACATCATGGATTCATAATGGGCCAACAGAACGGATGACGTCATCACACTAGTCAGGTCGGTGGTGTGGTTCACGAGCGAATCCGCTTCCGTGGTGGACGGACGCGGATTGCATGCCGACAGCATCAGTAGCGAGGTGGCTACTGGCAGTATTTTGTAGGCCACATCATGATGTATGTATCTTACCCACGCCTTCCATCCATTTTTCGAAGACTATTTTGTGATATGATTTCAAAAATGAGCCATACCGAAATCTCATGTGAACCACACTATAGGAAAGAGTTGATTGACCACTCATCATTAAAAACTTCTTAAGAGCCACATAAGTTATGAATTAAACTGATATTTGATTTTTCTCTTCATCCAGGTGTGTGTGACCTAATCAACTGTTAATTTAGATGACAAAATAATATTACAGTGAGCCTTAGAAAATTTTTAATGGTGGGCATTCAATGATTAGATTTAGCTCACTATAAATTTATATCTCCATCATCTTCTAGCTCGTGATTTATAATAATCTTATATAATAAATAGATGACTTTGATAAAACACATATATATATATATATATATATATATATATATATATATATATATATATATATATATATATCACAGGGCTTACAAATGATTTTCAGTAACCACCTTCATATGGACGCCGTAAGTATGCAATCCACGTCCGTGGTAGACGGATTAGATTGGAACTTCCTGCGCAAAGATGTTGCATGGGGCTACGTGAGAAATTCAATCATTCTCCCAGGATCAAACATAATTAATGTGTTTTATCGGCTTTGGCCTGCGCAAGGATGTTGCGTGGGGTTACGTGAGAAATTCAATCTATCCATCATTCTCCACGGGCTCAAACATAATTTATGTGTTTTATCAGTGCCGTTCATCCATTTTGCCAACTTTTTTATAAATGTCAGGTGGACCACACCACCACACTGCATGAGACAGAGGCAGTTAAACAGCCACTCTTAAAAGTTTCCTATACCCGTTATCAATCACAGGAAATGTGGAAGGAGTAAAAACGCAAATATCAACTTCATTTGGGAAGCGGATTGCGTACAACCCCCGCCCGTCCCTAGCACTGGACGGGCAGGTCTGTGGGTGGGCCCACCGTTATGTATCTGTACATCCAAGTCCGCAATTCCTTTTCTCAGATTATTTTAATGCATTAAATTAAATATGAGACAGATCCAACGATCAAGTAGACCACACCATATAATAAGCTTGGTTGCATTAAAGTGCACAAAGCGTTAAATGTCAGTTGCATTAAATGCAAGAGTCACCTATGGTGTGGTCTATTTGATCGTTGGATCTATTTCATTTTTGTTTTTATACTTTAAAATAATCTGAGAAAAGAAATAAACAGCTTAGATGTACCGATACATCACGGTGGGCCCACCCACAGACTTATCCGTTCGGTGCTATGGACGGGCGGGGGTAGTACGCAATCCGCGTCCGGACCCTCTTTTTGTTTCGTGCGTAATGGCCGATCTGCCTCATCTACGACTCATGCCCTAAAATAGAAAAATGGATGCGCAATGTATGGATAAAACAAATACATTATGGTGGGTCCTACGGAGCTTTTCCAGCACCTGCGTTAGTACTGTAAGGTCACTACCGAAACCCAGGACGAATCGATCATTACATATCATAGAAAATAAAGGAAATCCACCCAAAAACTTCAACATTCATATGGTGGCCCACGTGATGGTTGGATCAACCTTCACTTTCGGTAGTCTCACTTTATTCGTGGGATGACTGCTCTGGGCGGATTGGATTTTGTATGAAAAATTCATTGGGCCCCATAAGCAGAGCTGTAGAAAAAGCTTTTGATACAATCTCGTTGTAGTGAATGCCACACGCAGCCGTTTGTATGCACATTTACCGGCACTCGCTCAAGTGCTCTTAGGAGAGGAGACACGTACAAAAGATCATAGCCGTAGGTGATCCTAACAACGTAGGTGATCCTAACACGTACAAAAGACCATGTGTTACCCAACAAATGTGCGGTTAAGAGAATTTCACCGAAATCGGATTGCGTACTGAGTTACTCCGTAGGCTCTTATTGTACTGAGTAAACTCTGTGGGGCCCACCTTGTATGTATGTGGTCTATCCACGCCATCCATTGGTTTTTCTATCTAATTTAAGGGGTTGAGCCCAAAATTGAAGTATTTCCAAATATCAAGTGCATCATAACACAGTAAACAGTGGGGATAATGATTTCCACTGTTAAAACCTTGCTAGGCCCCACAGTGATGTTTATTTGTCATCCAACCTGTTAATGAGATCATACAGACATGGATGAAGGGACAACACAAATATAAGCTTGATCCAAAACTTTTGTGGCCCTCAAGAAATTTTCAACAGTAGACGTTCAATTCAATTTTTTCCTATGGTGTGGTCCATTTGAACATTGTATATGCTTCATTTTTGGGTTCAAGCCCTAAAATTATCTGGTAAAATGGACCCAAGGAGCGGATAAAAATACATAAATCATGGTGGACTTCACAGAGTTTACTCAGTACGCTAAGCTCAAGTGAGTTACTACGCAATCCGCTTCCAATTTCACCAGTGTTTGGAATTGACATCATATTTACCTTATTTTAGTTAGTGTTTGGATTAGTTGAAATTAAAAAGAGAACAACGATTTTTTGAAAGTAACATTTTAAAAAAAAATACTAGAATGAAATATTATTTTTTGTTGTTTGTTTTCTAACCGATTTCCAGAAGTAGATTGTTACAAATTTCTATTTTGTTGTTTGGCATCTGATCATTTCATACGAAAATTCATGACTTGTTATGCGTGTCAGCACATACCAACAGTCAGTAACTCAATGGACCATCTCTAACTGTACATCACCTACCTTAACCATGATTCAGTAATTGGTTACCCAACGGACACAAGATGCTGTAAAAATTATCCAGGTCAGAATTGAGAGGGATGGAATCGTTAGGATTTTCCAACCATGGGTCTACTATAGAAGCTGGGCACAAGAGGGACAACGTTCAAACCATGTTGCATCAGAACTACATTTATTCCATGTTGGGATTCTTGGGCCTGTCTCACCCATCTGGGGAAATCCTACTCCTGTGATGTTGTATAGTAACGTCCAGGTTCAACCATCCAAACTGAGGAATCTATGGGCCCAGAGTGAATGGTCCATGAACCAAAATCTCACAAACACAGATCTCAAACCTGACTCATAAGCAACTAATCAGAGAAACCATTACAATTCAACCAAAATAAGGCCAGATATTCAATGGCCAAGATCTTTTGATCTAGGAGTTTTTGGTATGGGCCACCAATAGTCTGTCCCACCAAATCATTGGACCACTGAATTATGGACACCACTAGCAAATATTAAAAGCCAAAGTACTAACTGCAGGAACAGTTAGGACATTCAGATCAATGCCAAATGATTGTCATTGTACTAAGTAATTAAAGTGGTTGATTTTTATTTTTATTTTTGATAAACCAGCTACGTGTTATCTTGTACATGGCCCACTGTATGAGCAGACCAGCATGAAGCTCGAGCCAGGTCACTACGAGGTGGGACCCACATAAATTCACAGACCAGTGTGCGCCTGCATGCAGCATTGCAGCTAACCATTCCATCATTTGGCACATTTCTCATCTGAATTGTGCATTAGGTGATGGCCCATCAGTGGGCCCATCCAGTGAGCAATCATAAAAACCAGCCTAACCATCCACAAAGGAATGCACAAGATTGAAACTCAAAATTGTATAGAGACTATGTACATATAAAATAGACAGTGCACAGAACTGAAAGAAGGCATTTACAGAGCAAAGTATAAAAGAGAATCCAGAAACAATAGGGAATGCTCTTTTTCACAGGCCATCTAAAAATAATAATTTAAAAAAAAAAAAAAAAAAACTTTGAAGAAATTCATCTTTACAGTGCAGTCATTTAATGTCAACTGTATAGTTTCCAGATTTGATGGTCAGATTCAGCTCTTGTTGACTGCCTCCCCCAGCAAGATTGAGATGGAAATGGCATCCCCAAGAGACTTTTATTCCCTTCTGAGCCAAAGGTCTGCTCTTGAAGAATTCAACGATGGAGGATGCTCCTATATACTGCAACCCACAACATTTTCTATCAGATTGCAATGCGAGTCCAGGGGCCATTTGATAAAACTTATTCTCAGCACTTACCGCTGAAATTTGATATTTTCAGTGATTTTCACAGAATCAGATCACTAAGTGCTTAAATTAATATTCACTGAAAATATGGGTCTTTTTTGCAGCTATCCTCTCTTCACTTAATGAAGAAGGCTGAATGCTGAAAGTGGTAGTGCGTTAAAAATTCTTTTTACTTTTGACTAAAATCTCTAAAATTATTTCAAAATTACAATTCAGTACTTAATTAAATTTCAGAACTTATTTTTCAGTTAATCAGCACCTTAATTCTTCAATCTCTCTTCAGCTAAACCACTCGAGCATGGAGAAAAGTGTGTGTGTGTGTGTGTGTGAGTGAGGCATTAGCGATAAACTGTGGAGATAACGGGATAAATTGAAAGACAGGCAAACCCCACCAAATGGTCAGCTGTCCAAATTCAATGGGTGAAACCAGACAACAAAGATCATCTAGTTAGTTTGAATTTGGGGATGTGCTCCATCCACAATAGGTCTTTAGGTTTGAACAGCCCAGGTAGGCATTGAGTTGTGCAGAAGAGTTCATACCAGCTTTATTTGCATTGGAATCCTGCTGAAGAACTTTTTGAATTGCATGGTTCCGTACTCATCGAACTTGGATCAGAATCCCATGAAAACGAAAGCCCCGATGCTCTCTAAACACCCTTCGGTTTGTATGGAGCAATTTGCACCATCCGTGGGAGGGTACCCAATAGATCGTTTTCAATGCACTCATACCTGCAAAGGAAATCAGGTTGACATGTGTTACAAAACTCAAATCCAAAAGAGTTCATGATGGCTGACTTACATTTTCTTGCAGAGCTCGTCGACGAGGGTGGCGAGATTGATGCTTTGCAACCTTAACTCCATTACTTTATGTGTCAGAAACTGATCAAATGGTTGCTCTAATAAATTAGAAAGCCTCTCTACATTTACTTCCAGCTGCTGCTGGAGGTCCTCGAATAGGTTCTGTTTCAATACCAGTTCCTTCTTTGTCATTTCATTCTTGAAGATATTGTTCCCAAACATGTAGACTGCAAATGGGTACGAATTTGAAAGAATGCGCCTCAATCTGAAGAGTCTGTAGAATCCATTCATCACCCAATTATGGTATCTGAGTCCAGGCTTCTTACTTTCCAAGATAGATATCCTATTCTGTATAGTTTCCTTAAGGCTGCTCTCGAGCTTGAGGGAATCTGTATGAGCTTTGAACCGGTCATGTACTGTGTGTATCGATGAAGGTCCCACTTCGCACACTCAGCTTTTTCCGTGACATTGACTTCTCTCCATTCATGATGTATGCATGTACCGCCGCAAAACCAGCTGCATTGAGAAGGTGAAAGTTTAAAAGACCAGCTTTAATTTGCGTTTGCAAGCAAATGTCGGGGGAGCTTATTTCCAACTCCCAACAAAAACTTCTGTCTAGAAATAATTATTTTTTTAAAAAAAAAAAAAAACCCAGGTTTTTTTTTTTTGTAATTTCTCTGACCATTTAATTTCTTTTTTTCTATTTTTTAACATTTTTATTATGCAATAGTACAAATAGAGCTTTGCTAAGCCCACGTGTGTACACATTGGCTAATACACGTGCCACAACATATGCCAATGTGGCACACTGGTCAAATATCCAAGCCATCCATCATGTGGGTCTCAACGTGTTGATGCTACTATTGAAAGATAAAGTTGGTCCACTCAGTAGGTGCACCATGATATTAGAAATAAGTGGATCGGTTAGAGAACTTTGGCTGATTTTTTCACAACCGTACATTTTTTCAGTTAATTTTGGTGCACCTGACTAGTAGACGGACCTGGTTCCTAGGATGGGGAATCTACATAGTGGTACCCTTCTGATGGATGGCATGCATACAGCACCTGTCTGCCACACTGGCATACATGATAGCTTCTGCATTAGCTGACTTGTGCACTCGTGTGGGATTCGCAAATCTCATGAAAAATTATAGATTTTCAAATTCCAAGTCTTTGCAGGTAAGTTAGACTATCAAGCCTCATGAAGTGCTCTGTCCAACAAACCATATCCATGGCTGGCAATGACACGTTTGTGTTCAAGATCACTAACAGCATGAAAATCATATATAAGAAATTAGTTTGAGAGAGGTACCAGGCCTAATGGAGATTGATCTACACTACATGCATAATCTGCATAAACTTCAATGATTGCAATATAGAGTACAATAGGGAAAAACTCTTACCAAAATTTATGTTTACATATACAGGTAACATGGTGGCAGCCACCATTCTTTTCAACGTTCTTGTGACACGCGGGGCAGGGCTTCGTGTTAACAGTAATCCAGTTGACCGTTTCCGACTCGTCGTGGCATTTCTGGCCCCAAAACTCCCACATTTGGCATGTACAAGGGGAGTGTGCTTCCGATAAACAATTGAAACAGAACTACAGAACTGTAGCCCGCACTTGCATTCCACCTCACAATTAGAATCGCCCTCTACACGTTTCGCATTGCCGCAATGCGGGACACTAGGACACCATTTAACCTTGTTGTTGTCCATGATGTAAGACTCTAGGAGATGACGGTCAAAACGCTCAGCAATATCAGGATGTTTCGTACTGACGAGATTTCTTACAACAGCTTCATTGCAAATAGCATTGCACTTGTGCTCCATACATCTGATGTGCTTGCTTTGCCCATCTTTTATCTGAACAATAAAATTTTCAGTCCAGCCTGCACATAGAGAAACATCCAAATAACCCCTAATTTAGAGAAAAAGAAATAGAAAGTTCTCTTTCTTTCATTTGATTAGTGAACCACTTTTCACACATGACAAGATTTACAAGATTGAAAATGATCACTAAGTCAGTCCTACCTCAGATTGGCCACAACCCAAAATTCGCACCCACTGGACAAGTTCCTAAACCTGGATTCAGAGGATTTCAGGAGAGAATGGACGATCAAATGAGCTTTGATCAACTTTTTTCTTCCAACCATCTAACATCGTCACTGAAGTTCCTCCAATAGAGTGGTTAGGAACTTAGGATTCCAAATTGTGTGATTTTTGGTGTATGGCCCATCAGGGTATGGCCAACCTAATGACCGGTTCAGATCCTGTACAGTACATTAGCCACATCTATGAAAAGGCAAGTTTATGATAAACACAGCGAAAATGGAGTGTTTAGAACAAAAAACTAGCCACAATCCATTGTTGTAACTGCATTTGGAGAAACCTCTTCAAAACAGATGTTGCATGTTACTAAACACCGTGAATATGACCATGGCAAAGCATGTTTTTTGCGCTCCTCTATAGTCACGCCTGCTTCAGAAAATAATCTATCCTTTCCCTTCTCTACAAGTTCTGTTGACAAACACTCAATGTTCCAACGGTGATGAATAAGTAGAGTGCGTGCATGTCGTTCTTTCAGCGTTAGCATGTCCATTACCTGGCACAAATCTTCCCTCTGTACAGAATTTGGAATGGATAAGCACGTTAAGCTTAACTCAGAGCCTAGAGATGAAGTGAAAGAGAGTCAAGAGCATGCAAAAGAAGCCATCACCTGTGCTTCCAAAAGCGTTTCTTTTGTGATTACCTGTAAATTCCAAGTGGGTAATGAAACAAAGTCAATTCCCCAAAATAGAAACAGAAATTCAGACACTGAATTTGATGCAATTTATACATTGCTTGTCAAACAAGATCAAGAAACCATCCATTATCAACAACATTGCTAGATAAGTTGGATCAAATTGACAATGTTTAACAAAGTATATCCAATTACTTCAAATGAAATCCGTCCAAAGTAATACAAACTCATCATAAGAAAGGTTTACCGTAGAAACAGACATAGAATTTCAAATGTACCCATTTTAAACACAAATATGTTGGAAATATGCATTTCAAAACACCACAAGTCTTTAAATATCAAAATATTTTAAGGTTTTTCTGTTGAAATTGTCTCAATTGTGAAAGAGTTAGATGCCTTATGGTCTTACGTGGTAGGATTCAGAGAGCACCAAGTTAGACATAGTTTTGTGTGGTCCAAAATCCTACGATTTACGATAAACGATTTACAATTTAAGTTGAATCTTAAGAAAAACAATTTGAATCCCAACTTTGAATCCCTTTTTATATGAATCCTACAATTTTATGATTTGAATCCAATGATTTACGTTTCAAATTATATTTGTTTTCTTCGATTTTAAGCTTCACTTGGCTTTAATTCTATGTTTTTAAATTGGGAGGGGCTTTAAGAATCATTTAGAAAAAAACCTTTCCAAAGAAAAAACAGAATTGTTTAGAAAAAGTAAATCATTTTGTTTTGTTCTTTATAAGAGATTAAATGATATATCTTATCTTCAACGTTGAGTCATGGGCCTTTTTTTTTCTTACTTCTTAACTCGTCAAAACACCAAATTGATGTATGACTTATTTGGAATGCTTTTTTATCGATGGTTACGATCATGTTGACTCACATGTATTGTGGAACGATGGTTAGAAATCAAAATATCTTTTTTCGTCATTCTACATATTCAAATGCCGCTTTTCCAATGTGATTTTACGTTTGAGAAAGGTAACAAGAACAACAAATAATTAAAGGATCCTAGTATGTTTTTTAAGGAAAATTTATTAAAAGATGACGACAACAACAACAACAACAACAACATCAAAACAAAACAAAACAAAACAAAACAAAACAAAACAAAACAAAACAAAACAAGATAAGAATCCTTTAACACTATCATGACATGGTATTACTTGGTGCATATTAATGGCAAAAGGATGATTGCTAAGGTTTTTAATTTCTTTTATTTATATTTTTAAGAAAATCATAAAAATCTTACGATGTACAATATGATTTGTGATTCTATACGATTCAACTCCGATTACATCTACCGTTTAGGAAACAAAGCTCTCAGGAATTTCATTAAAAGTATCATTGGTAATGTAACAAGCAAATAATAAGATTTGATTTCTGAATCTAAAAAGCAAATTATGCCCCTCTCTGCAACAATGATTATACTGAATCACAGCTTTGAATGCACAGGAGACAATATTTAATGACGACCAACATCAACTTAAATTAATGGTTCAGTCGTCCGGTAGTCTCTTGTAACTTGTTGCATTTTTGGTGTTTCAAAATAATAAAAAATCATTTTTAAATGTTTAAAAATTCCTTTCAAAAATATTTAAAAAGCAACAAAGGCCTTTTTTCTTGTAGTGGTGTGGGGTTAGTTCCACAAGTGAAAAACTTTGGGATTATAAGAGAAGGATTTTGGATAGGGCTTAGGCTCCTTTCAGGGTGTTGGGTGTGAGTGCGTAAGTATACTTACAAAGCCTAAACGTTTTTGTTGCCTTTTTGAAATTTCTAGAACAATCATTTGTTTTGAATTTCCTAACTTAACGGAAAACCCAACAACCATGTTTGTTAGTAGGGGTGCATACACACCCATTCAATGTGACTTTGAAGTCTATAAAAGTACTTCTCCAGTTCCCTTTTTATTTTACATTCAAACATTCGGCTATTTGCTCTCTAATTGTCAATAACAACTTATTGCAAACTGTTTTCTTTCTGGTTCATCATCAATTTGTCTTCGGGTTAGACACATAGTAGTGGTTCGGGTCTTCGTATATCGAGTGCGCAGGTGTGATATGACAACATTCGAGGGTATCATGGAGGTTGATTGTCTAGTATTCCTGTTGCACTACGGACAATATCCAAAGGAGGGCAAATCAACTTCAAGTTACTAGACAATCAACCTCCAAGATACCCTCCCTTGCATAGTACAAGGTTCAATTTTCAGTTTGAACAGGTGGGGCCATGGTTCAATGATCAAAACCATTGGTTGCATGTGAAACGTAATCCTTCATGGTAGACGCTATTAGTTGGAGTATTATTTGGCTTCTTTTTTTCCCAAGTTGACGGCAATCTCCTACAATATTATTCTCTTTGCTATTAATTTGATGATAGTTTATGGTTAACTCTTTATATTTAGTAATTTCTCCCCATAAAAGGAATTTTAATTAATGGGCCTACGTTATGGCCCACATGATGCTTAGTTTAGAATAAGAATCAGCCTGTAACACCCAGGACATCATCTGGACTTGATTTTCGAGGTGATTGTCAAGTCCAACCAGGCGGTCATAACTGTCTAAGTTCATCGCTATTAGACTTTCGACGTGTGGTCCAGGTCCGATACGAAGTTTCCGAATGCTCCCGAGAGCAACTGGGTTTAAAGTTGGATCCTATATTTCAGCGTAACGTAGCGTTAACAATTATATAGGTTTTGGGTCTTGCAGATTGTATTTAAAGTGATTGGTGCTAATTTTTCAAGTAATCTGGTGTAGCGCTAGTTAATTTTTGTTTCATTTATAAAGGAATTAGCCCTTAGTGATTTCTGCTTGAGGTGAGATTTGAGTGCTCAAATGGAAGGGAAAGAAGAGGGAATTCAGCAAGGGAGGTGGGTTTTGAGATGGGTAGAAAGGGGATGCACAAAAATGGAAGAAGAAGGAGTTTGGAGAGGGGTTTTGCGGAGATTGGAGAAGTATTTTCGGAAAAAGGAAGCTTGGGAGGGTGATTTGTAAGACTTTGAAGGAAATGGGTTGAAAAGCAATTTCTTTGGCTTTGGAATTGAGGAGAAGTTACCAAGGTGTTATGGTTGACCCATTGCCTAAGGTCGTCTAACTCCAGGTTGACAAAAATCCGGGGTGTTACACAGCCTATTGTTGAGATGGATTCAACCAAATGGTCCATCTTAAGTAAAACTATTATATATCATTTAAAGATTTTATAAGGATTTACCTCTCCAAGCTCTGTCAGGTGTGAAAACCCATTACAGTATCCAAACATATACAACTATTTACCCGCAAATAGTTTACAACTTAAAAGCCAAACAAGACAGCCTTAAGTCACTTGCAACTTAAAAACTTCCAAACATCCAAACGACCCCTAAAGGAGACCAAAATAAATTCCAATGCTTACTATCAACGATTGATAGACGGAGAACGATAATCTCCACCGGACAGAAGAAAAACAGAAAATCACCACAAAACCTAAAAAACGAAAGAACCCAAGAACATATTTCGTAATTGAAATGTATCGCAATCAGAAGATATTTGGATTACTGACCTGGATAGAACATGGTTCAACGGTGCTATCGACGAATTGCATAGAGAGAGAATTCCCTTCCGGCGAGTCATGGTCCGAGCAGTCCGAGTAGTAGTAATCTTCTTCCTCGCTCGTCATTGCAGAGAGAGAGAGTAATCCGACGTCTTGAGAGAGAGGCATCCGACGTTTTGAGAGAGAAGAGACGTTTTAAGAGAGACAGATGAAGGAGAGCGAGTGAAAGACGAAATATATATAGGGATTCGAACGCGGATTTCCTGTGAAAGCCTTCCGTTCCTGCGCTGCGAACCTAGGTGGGGCGAACATTTAGGGTCTGTTTGGCCAGGCAGATCCCACGGTATTAGGAGGGATGGGATCGGCAATATCCTTGGATAGGCATGACGAGCCAAACAGGTCCGGTGAACTTGTCCGGGATACAAGCCATCCCATGGGTCTTTAGACAATCCACTGACATCACATCATTACTGAAAATTGATCCTATCCCTGGTTGAATGGATTGGAAGGTAAAATCCCAGGATATGGGGGGGCGTGCCAAACATACCCAGTGAACTTGTCCCGGGATATAAGCAGACAATCCAATGACACCACCATAATTACCTTAAAATTGATCCCATCCCTCTTAATACCATGGGATCTGCCCCGCCAAACAGGCCCTTATATTCGCGGGAAATCCGCCCCGTTCAATCTTTTTTTGAGATCATTTTAGTGCATGGGGCCAAAAATGAATGGTATCCGGTGCTCAAGTGGGCCGCACTAAAGAAAAAGGCATGTAAAAAAATTTCTACCGTTGAAACCTCCCCAGGTTGAAAGTGATAGTGATGTTTACATGGCATCCATACCGTTAATAATTTCATTATTAATGAGATGAATGGAAAAAAAAAATACTATCCTGATTCAAAACTTTTGTGACCTCACGAATATTTTAACCGTGCACGTTCAATCCTCAAGTTTTAGGCCAACTTGTGTATATTGGATACGGCTATTTTTTAGCCTAATGTCATACAATGAGATCGCCAAATAAATGAGCGTGGTGGATTTCTCAAAAACATCAGCGTGGCCCCACCTAGGTTACCATCGCAGGAACTTACCGGAAGGCTTTCGCAGGAAATCCGCGTCTCGGTGAGTGTCGCACGCGGATTGCGTCCTACCCCCGCCCAGACCGTAATCCGTCTGGACAGGGCTCTGTGGGGCCCACTGTTATGTTAGTGTTTTATACACGCCGTTCATCGTTTTTCTCAAATCATTTTAACGTACGAGCCAAGAAAAGAGGCAGGAAAAAAGCTTTAGTGGACCACAAAGTTGGGATTGAACATCCACCATTAAAAACTTCTTAGGAGCTTGAGAAGTTTCGGATCAAGCTGATAATTGTTTTTTTGGCTTCATCCACGTCTACATGACCTTATGAACAGGTTGTATGGTAAAAAAAACATCACAGTTGCCCTTAGAAAGGTTTCAACAATGTGTTATTATCACTGCAGCTTCTTTGGTGTGGTCCATTGGAGATACTACTTAATTTTTTGTCTCATAATTTAAAATAATATACAAAAAATGATTAACGGCGTGGATAAAACATTTATATTATGGTAAGCCCACAGAGCCCTGTCCGAACGGATTACCGTCTTGGCGGGTGTAGTACGCAATCCGCTTCCCGCCTGCACACGGATTGGCTGGTGTAACACACACAGCCGCTGTGGGTATGTGTCGTGCGAAGACGATCACCGTCGCTCCTCCCGTTCGAGTTATACGAATGGTTTAAAGGAGATCAAAGTTAAATGAGCCCTAGAGTTATGTATTTATTATATCTAAACCACATCATCTATTTTTAAAGATTATTTTACAGCATTAGCTAAAAAATTAATTATATCCAAAAATCATCTGTACCGCACTACAAATAGCAGCCGAGATAATGATTTTTGCTGTTAAACAATTTGTAGGGGCCAACCATACGGTTCATTTTCCATTCAATCTGTTTGGTCACAAAAATTTGAATGGAGAGGAAAAACAAATTTCATATTGGTCCAAAACTTATGTGACCCCAAAAGGGTTTCAATAGTAGACGTTCAATACCCCACGGCTTTTTTCATTGTGGTCTACTTGACAGTTAGATCTGCCTTATTTTTCATCTCAAGCCTTAAGCCTAGCTTGTAAAATGGTTTGATAGTTTAAATATAACACATATCTCATGTTCAGACCCACATAACTGGTTGATGTCAATACATCATCTGCATAGCTGGTGCTACGTACACCAGAAAGCGAATTGGGCGGTGACGCAACACCACCCAGCTAGGTACTGTTGAGTACTATGGTGCCCATATGGCTGCATGTGCTTGTATCCACACCATTCATTCATTTTTTTTCAACTCATTTTAGAGCTTAAGCCCAAAATTGGAGTAGATCCAGAGCTCAAGTGGACCAAACCACAAGGCAAAAGATTCTTAGGGCCCACCCTAATGTTTATGTGCCATCCAACCCATTGATTGGGTCACACCCAAATCCATAGCTCAACTGGCAGACTGAGTGGAGATACCTCGTTTCAACACTCAAGGTCTTGCTATCGATCCCTAGTGGGGGTGGCTAACATGGAGTTGTGCACACACACATGGGTGTGTACTAACAAGCTAATTTAATTTAATTTTTTTTTATTTAAAAAAAAAAGAGTGTGTACTAACAAGCTAACTGAAAAAGAAAATAGAAATGAAAAGAAAAAAAAGAAAAAACCTATTGATAGGGTCACACATGGCTGGATGAAGTGCAAACACAAATATCATCTTGATCCAAAATTTATGTGGACCCAATAAGTTTTTAAAGGTGAGCATTCAATCACCACCGTTTCCTGTGGTGTGGTCCACTTGAAACTCAAATCTGCTTAATTTTTTATTCTATTGTAAAATGATCTGGAAAAAATATGAATGGCGTGGATAAAACACATACATCACAGTAGGCCCCATAATGTCCGATTGGGTGACCAGCCAATACGCTTTCCCTTTCAACTTGTACCTGGCACGCGGATTTCCTGCCAAAGCCTTGCGCATTGCAGGAATACCGAATGAGGATGTATGTGAGAAATCCATTTCATCCATCGGTTTTTCAAGCTCACTTTAGACGTGCGACGGAAATAGAGGTGGATAAAAAACTTAAGTAGGTCACACGGGATGAAAAATTTCTACCATTGAAGCTTTCCCGAGATCCATCTTAATGTTTATATGCTATCCAAATCTTTTAAACTTCTGGGAAGCGTTCACAGGGAATCCTAATCCCATTATAGGATCCACTGTGAATCTATGTAATTTATCCACCCCATCCATCCATTTTAAAAGTTAATTTTAGATCTTCATCCCAAAAATGAAGTATATTTAAAGATCAAGTGGACCACACAACAGGAACTTGTGTGAATTGAGTGTCCATTTTAAAAGTTAATTTTAGATCTTCATCCCAAAAATGAAGAATATTTAAAGATTAAGTGGACCACGCTACAGGAAATAGTGTGAATTGAGTGTCTACTGTTGAAGAATTATTGGTGTCCACAAAAGTATTGGATCAAAGCTTATACTTTTTCCCCCTTCCTTTAGGTATTTTTGAAAAATTATTGGTGTCCACAAAAGTGTGGGGCACCTGCATGCAGGCATTGCAGCTACTCGTGCCATCACCTGGTACGTTTCTCATCTGAATTGAGCATTAGGTGATGACCCATCAGTGGGACCCATATAGTGAGCAATCATCGACAACCAGCCTAACTAAACTATCCACAATGGAGTTCATGAGATTGAACTCAGACTCGGATTAGAGAATATGTACAGATAGAATAGACAGCAGAGAGAACTGAAAGGAGACATTACAGGGCAAAGCATAAAAGAGAATCTAACAACACCACGGAATACTCTTTTTCACAGGACATAATTATTACAATAGAACTTGAGTATGAAGAAACTCATAATCACAGTGCAGTCGTTTAATCTAAACTGTACATTTGAAGATGCTGAATTTGACGGATGGATTCAGCTCTCTTTGGCCACCTCCCAGAGTGGATTGAGAGGGAAAATGGCATCCCCAACAGGCTATCAAACTCAGATACTCCTATGAATCGCTCGCCCACATCAGTCTCTGTCAGCCGCAATGTGGGTCTTAATTCTTCAATACTCTTCCAGCTAAACTAATCAAGCATGGAGAAATGTATTGATCAGTCTTACAACAACAACAACAACAACAATATTAAGGCATTGTTTACAAACTGTGGAGAAAATAGGAGAATTTTATTTTTATTTTATTTATTTATTTATTTTGGGTTAGCTTGTTAGTACACACCCATGTCAGTACACACACTCCATGTTAGCCACCCCCGCTAGGGATCGATACCAAGACCTCAAGTGTTGAAACGAGGTACCTCCACTCAGTCTGCCAGTTGAGTGATGGATCTGGGCGAAGAAAATGGGAGAAATTGACAGCCAGGCAAGATCACCGAATGTCCGGCTGTCCAAATTCAATGGTGAAACCGGATGGACAAGATCATCCAATCAGTTTGAATTCAGGGATATGCTCCATCCACAATCAGCCTCTTGGTTTGGACAGCCTGGATAGGCATTGAACGTATGCCGCACGTGGTGGACAAGTTATAGAGCATAGTACTGGCAGTTTGTTTTGATTATTAAAAACACTAGAGGTTGTCTGGATTCACGCCAAGTTGTGTCACGAGGCAGCTATCCATGGACATGTTGTTGGGATTAGTTTGTTCATGGATAAATGGTTGTGACTAACTGTTCATTCCTTGTCCCCCTCAAACAGGAATGATGGATTGTGGCACATGTGAGGAGCAAAATATGGATAGTGGCACATTGATACGTGCATGTGCATATTGACACATGTGCCACCCCTTCAATGCTTGTAAGATTGATGGTGGCACACATGAACATGTGGAGTGCTTGAATTGGATGGTCGCATAAGTGGCATATTGGAAAATGTCACACATGTATGGATAAGAATGTTCCTCGTGTGCACTGAAACCATAAAGTGTTGTTGAGAAAGTTTCATCTCTTCAGTAGAGAATCAATCCATGCTTTAACGGTCACAATGCCCTGGATACTAGTCCAAACATGCCTAGCTTCCCATGCATGGGGAGGTTGAAAAACGATGGACATGTACTTTTCTCCTGCGTGCTTGTAAATGACACAACTGTGCCCAGATCTAAACAGGCCCCAAGGGGGGATTCAGTTGTGGGTCCTTACTCTTACCCGGGTGGTAGACTCCCTGGAGTTTCAACACCAGGTCAAGGGTTCGAGTACCCATGGTGGTGAAATCCCACGGTATGCATGTGTGTTAAAAAAAAAAAAAAAAAAAAGAGGCTAAAAAAGGGGAGGGGGGGTGGGGGGGGGGGGGTTGGGATTCAGTTGTGGAGAAGAGTTCATACCAGCCTTATTTGCAGGGGAATCCTGCTGCAGATAAGCATCTGAATTACATGCTTCCATACTCATTGAGCTTGGATTAGAATCCAATGAAACTGAAAGTTCTGATGCTCTCTCAACACCCATGGATTTGTATGGAGCAATGTTCAGCATCCGTGGAAGGGCACCCAATAGATCGTTGTCGATGCACTCATACCTGCAAAGGAAATCGGGTTGATACGTGGTACCAACCTTTGCAAATCCAAAAGAGTTCATGATGGCTGACTTACATTTTCTTGCAGAGCTTGTCGATGAGGGTGGTGAGATTGATGATTTGCATCCTCACCTCCCATACCTTATCCTTTGGTAACTCATCAAATGGTTGCTCTATAGACATAGAAAGCCTCTCTACATTTACTTCCAGCTGCTCCTGCTGGTTCTCAAAAAGGTTCTGTTTCAATTCCAGTTCCTCCCTAGTCATTTCATCATTGAAGAGATCCTCCCCAAACATGTAGAATGCAAATGGGTATGAATAGGAAAGAATGCGCCTTGATCTGAAGAGTCTGTGGAGTCCTTTCATCGCCCAACTATGGTCTCTGAGCCCAGACTCCTTACTTTCCGAGAAGTTTATCCTGTCCTGTATAGTTGCCTTAAGCTTGCTTTCGAGCTTGAGGGAATCTGTATGAGCTTTGTACCTGTTGTAGTAGTGCATGTATCGATGAAGGTCCCGCTGTGCACGTGCAGCTTTTACAGACGTTATTTGTTTGTCACGACCACAAAAGTGTTCTCTGCCACTGGGGCCGCCACACAGCCAACTGCATTGAGAAGGTGAGAGTTTAAAAGACCAGCTTTAATTTCCATCTGCAAGTAACAGTTGGGAGACCAGAAAGAGCACGCGATCAAATTACAGGAATAACCCTACATATATGTTGCAATGGAGGGATGATATATCGAGGACATGATTTTAAGGAGTTCATTTCCAGCTCTCATCACAAACTGATATCTGGATTTAATTATTATTTAAAAAAAAAAAACAGGTTTTTTTTTTTTTTGTAATTTCTCTAACCTTTTAATTTCTATTTCTATTTTTTTAAAAAATATATTTTATTATGAGATAGTGCAAATAGAGCTTCGCTAAGCCCACATGTGTGTACACACCAGCTAATGTGCATGCCACTACACATGCCACCGTGGCACACAGGTGAAATATCCAAGCCAAGCCATCCATCATGTGCCATCACTGCCTACATGCAACTGGCAGATGAAAAAGTTGGTCTGATCAATAGTATACCATCATATTAGAAATAAGTGGATGGGTTAGAGAACTTCGGTCAACTTTTTCACAACCATATATTTTTTCAGGTAATTTTGGCCCACCAGACTAGTGGCTAGACCCAATTCTTAGGATGGGGAATCTGCATAGTGGTACACCCTTCAGATGGATGGGTTGGATATTGCGTCCATCTGCCACTGTTGCATTAGATGACTCGTGCACACATGTGGGCTTAGCAAAGTTTATGCAAAATTATAGATTTTCAAATTTCAGGTCAAAGACTGAAAACCAGCCCTATTGAAGCTCATTTCCCAATTCCAAAGTGCATTCGTTTCAGGGTAGACAGATTGTTGATAGTGTGTTTATTGCTCACGAATTTCTATATTCTTGTAACAGATCAAGCAATCCTAGGGTTCTTTGTAAGCTTGATCTAGAAAAGGCTTATGATCATGTCATGTGGTTTTTTAAGATTACATAACGAGTAGGATGGGATTTTGACGCAGAACAGCTAGCCACTTGATCTAAAAGTTCAAATTGATAGAGCATGGCGAATCGATCCCTCTAAGGTGGGGCTCGCCTCACATGAGCCATCCACCTTACATGGACCACCCACCCCGAGTGCGCCCCTGCATCCCACAGGCCACCTTACCCTGACTGTGCCCCTACATTCCACAAGCTACCCCACTCGAGCCCAATGTGAAAATGCCTCTGCATTAATCACCCTCGATGAGGAACCTCCTACTTTGATACCACTTTGACGCAGGACAACTAACCACTTGATCTAAAAGCTAGAACTGATAAAGCGTGGTGAATCAATCCCTTTATCTCATAACCCAAGCCCCACATCACACAGGTTAGGTCCTCAGCCAAACCCCCCTTTGTGGGCCCCACATCACATGGGTTCCATCTCACATGGGCCGCCCACCCCGAGTGTGCCCCTGCATCCCACGGGCCACCCCACTCAAGTCCAATGTGAAAATGCCCCTGCAGTAGATTTGGGGGAAAATGGAGGGCCTAGATTCGGTCTTGCTTCGCTTCAGTGAGATTCTCAATCCTACTCAATGGATCTCATTTCGATTTCTTCAAAGCCTCTTGCAGCCTCAAGCAGGGAGACCCTCTGTCTCCTTTCTTATTTGTCATCATCTCGGAGGCCCTTAGCCGAATGCTCTCGAGATGTCAAGAGGTTGGCCTCTATAGAGGCTTTAAGGTAGATAATTTCCTTGATCCTATCAACCACCTCCAATTTGCAGATGATACCCTCATCTTCTGTGAAGCTAATGAATTTATGGTTGGGTTTCAACTGGTTTTAGGTCTCAAAGTGAATATGTCCAAAAGTAAATTGTTTGGAATCGATTTCCCACGTGAAGAAACCCTTCGTCCGGCTAGGTTATTCGGGTGTGGAGTGGGCTCCCTCTCCACTACGTACCTATGTCTCCTTCTCCGTATGGGGAAGCCTCCCCTTTCCCTCTGGGACAACACTCCAGAATGAATGGAAAGAAAGCTTTCCACCTGGAAAAGCAAGCTTCTACTGTTGGGTGGCAAGATTAACTTGATTAAGGTGTCTTCATCCAATTTACCCATTTACATTATGCCACTTTTCCAATGCCCAAAATCTGTCATTCAGCATATGGATAAACTCCATAGGGAATTTCTGTGGCAAGGAGGATCCTCGTACCACAAATTCCCTCTCGTTAAGTGGAATGAGGTCTATCCCCCTTTTTCGGAAGGAGCAAGTATTAAGAGACTGGATTGGGTGAACGAGGTTGTGCTCGGTAAATGGATTGGGAAATTTAACAATGAGGAGGTTAATCTTTAGAGATTTGATAGCTGTGGCCAAATGTGGGGTTGATTCAACTGTGAGATGGACTGAAACTTCGACCCTCTACCATTCCTCCATTTGGAAAGAGCTCGAGAGAGTTGCCCCGAGAGTGCTAAACAACCTGAGTTTCATTTTGGGAAAGGGAATCAATCAGGTTTTGGGTTGATAAATGGTGTGGGAAGTCTCCCCTAAGTTCAAACTTTCCCTCACTTACTGCTCTGTCCTGACATTGGAATTTTAGTGTGAGCTTGTTTCTCAAGTGGCAGAGAGAATGGGGTTTGGATTCCCCCATTTTGGCAACCTTCGTGATTCCGAAATTGAAGACCTTACAATCCTTTTGTCTCATTTGCAGGGCTTTGTCCCTTCTCTCGAGTTGGAAGATTCCTTATATTGGGGCTTATCTGCATCAAGAGCCTTTTCGATGCCATTGTTATAAAAGACTAGCTTCTCCCTCCTCGGCTTCAAGTAGCCCCTTGGATGCAATGTGGTTCTACGGGGCTCCCCCAAGGTTCTGGCGTTTGCATGGCTTATGGTCAAAAATCATATTCTTAACTTGGACAACCTTCGAAAGAGAGGGTTGCCTCTCACCAATTTTTGTCTGTTGTGCTTGCAAGATGTCAAATCCATGGATCATTTATTCCTCTACTGCCCCTTTGCGTTGAAAATCCGATCTAGCTTGTTGGATCACGTAGGTGTGTGTGGGGTGATGTCCTCATCCATTGAATATCTATTCCATACCTGGCATGAGGGTGATGGTGGTAGGCTTGGTAGGAAAAGATGAAGATTAAGTCTATTGGTGATCCTATGTGCAATCTGGCTCAAAAGAAACAACTGGATCTTTAGGAATCATCAGGTTACTTCAGATGGGGTCTTTAGTAGAGTTTTGAGTTTGTTTAGGGATTGGGCTCCGTAGCCTAGGCTTGGGTCTCTAGCCTTGGGGCTGGCTTGATGCATCTTAGTTTTTAGTTCTTTGGTTTTTGTTTTTCTTCCTCTTTCATTCTTTTTGTTTTTGGTTTGTTCCCATTTTGTGTTGTTCTATTTTCTAGCTTCTCCTAAGAAATTCATTTACCTTTCAAAAAAAAAAAGAGTCTGTGCAGGTAAGTATATCAAGCCTCCTGAAGTGCTCTATCCAATAAACCACATCCACAGCTGGCAACAACACATGTTTGTGTTCAAGATCACTGACAACATGAGAATCATATATAAGAAACTAGTTTGAGAGAAGTACCGGGCTAATGTATTTTGATCTATACTACATACATAATCCGCATAAACTTCAATCATTGCAATGTAAAGTATGATAGAGAAAGACTCACCAAAATACCTGTTTACAAATACAGGTAACAAGATTGCAGCCACCATTCTTTTCAACGTTCTTGAAACACTTGGGGCAGGGCTTTGTCTTAACAGTAATCCAATTGACTGTTTCTGACTCGTCCTGGCATTTCTTGGACCAAAGCTCCCACATCTGGCATGAACAAGGGGAGTGTGCTTCCAATGAGCAATTGAAACAGAACTGCAGCCCGCACGTGCATTCCACCTCACAATAAGAATCGCCCTCTACCCGTATCGCGTTGCCGCAATGTGGGACACTGGGACACCATTTAACCTTGTTGTTGTCCACGATGTATGACTCTAGGAGATGACGATCGAAACGCTCAGCAATATCAGGATACTTCGCACTGACGAGATTTCTTACAACAGCTTCATCACAAATAGCATTGCACTTGTGCTCCATGCATCTAATGTGCTTGCTTTGCCCATCATTTATCTGAACAATAAAATGTTCAGTCCAGCCTGCGCATAGAGAAACATCCAAATAAGCCCCTAATTTAGAGATTAAAAAAAAACATAGAAAGTTTTCTCTTTCATTCACTTCATCGGTGACCCACTTTCACATGTGACAAAGATTTACACGATGCAAAACGATCATCGAGTAGGTCCTACCTTGGACCGGCCACAACCCAAAATTCACACTAACGAGAAAAGTTTCAAAATTTGGATTTGGAGATTTTAGGAGAGAACGGCTGGTCTAGTGAGCTTTGGTCAACTTTTTTCTTTTAACCATCTAATTTCATAACTGAAGTTCCTCCAATAGAGTTGTAAGGAACTTAGGATTGCCAAACAGTGTCATTTTTGGCATACTGCCCATCCAAGGTATGGCCAACTTGATGACTGGTACTGATCCTGTACAGTACACGTTATTTGTCAAATGGGATCGCATATGCGCATACCGTGGATTAAATTGCATATGCAATCATGGCATTTGTAATCCTGACAAGTATGCCATGGCCTACTTTTATATGCGACCAATATGTGATTGCACATTACACTCATATCCCCTCCATTTTCACTATTCTTTACTCCAAAGCTCTAAATCTCTCACTCTTTCTCTCTTACACCTCTTTCTCTCTTACTTTAATCGCTCTACAAATATTTCAAGTATGTTTATTTTTTATATTTTGTAAGTTGTGCTTGGTTTTTCTCAATTGTATTTGTAAATTAAGTTGTAAGTTGTAATTTATAAATTGTTTCAAGTTATCCATTTATCAATAAAATTTCTATGTTCGAAGTTTTTAATAATTAATTCTCTCTTAATGTAGCTTGTTGATTGTTTTGTTAAAATTTATGAAAATATAATATAAGTAATTAAATATATAACTTAATGAAACACACAAACTACAATGAAATAAGTACAATAACCCAATCCAATCATGTATGCCACCAATTAGGCAAGTTTTCCCTAATTTTTTCAATTTTTCCCTTTTTTCAATTTTTTATTTTTCTAAAAAAATTGCGATGGCATATGTGATTATGCAATTGCATATGCAAACAACATATGCTGATTGCATATGCAATTTGACAACATTGACAGTAAATTAAACACATCTATGAAAAAGCAAGTTGATGATAAACGTAGTGAAAAAGAAGTGTTTAGCACAAAAATCTAGCCTAGCCCCTTAATTTATAGGAGTAACAGTAACAAGAAAGAACTTTATTTTGTGTATTTTTGCAACAAAACCATAGAAGATTCGGTGAATAAGGAGAATGCTTACAATCATTGCAAAAGCAGTGGCCGCAATCCATTGTTGTAACCGCATGTGGAGAAACGTCTTCAATACAGATGTTGCATTTTACTAAAGACCGTGATCGTGAATATGACAATGGCAAGGCACGTTTCTTGCAGTCCGCTATAGTTACGCCTGCTTCAGCAAATAAGCTATCCCTTCCCTTCTCTACAAGTTCTGTTGACAACCTCTCAAAGTTCCAACGGTGATGAATAAGTAGAGTGCGTGCATGTCGTTCGCTCAGTTTTAGCATGTCCATCACCCTACGCAAATCTTCCCTCTGCACAGAATTCGGATTGGAATTAAGCACATTAAGCTCAACTCAGAGCCTAGTGATGAAGTCAAAAAGAGCCAAGAGCAAACAAAAGGAGCTATCACCTGCGCTTCCAAAAGCGATTCTTTTGTGACTACCTGTGAATTCCAAGCGAGTAATTAAGCAAAGTCAATTCCGCAAAATAGAAAGAGAAATCTAGGCACTGAATTGATGCAATTTATACATTACTTGTCAAACAAGATCCAGAACCTTCCATTATCAACAACATTCCTAGATTAGTTCAATCAAACTGACCATGTTTAACAAAGTATTTCCAATTACTTCAAATGAAATCACTTGAAAGTAATACAACCCCATTATAAGAAAGGTTACTGTTGAACTGAGAAAAAATTTCAAATGTACCCGTTTTAAACACGTATATTCAAAATATGCATTTTGAACTGCTATTTCCAAACCCTGTAAGTCTTTAAAATATCAAAATATTTTAAGGTGTTTCTATTGAAAATGTCTCAATTGGGTAGGAGTTAAAGACCTATAGTCTCATGTGTTTCGATTCAGAAAGCCCCATGTTAGACACAGTTTTGTGCTGTCCAATTTAGTGGAGTTTTAGCAAGCTGGATAGTCTTATAGAAGTTGGCAACTCCCCATAATAAAGAGAAGCTGGTGTTATTATTTGATAGAAGTACTATTCTCAGGCAAACATTTCTACCTTTGAGCTTCCAGATCTGTCATGGAAATTCACTTCTTCTTTTTCTAACATTTCTGAAGGCTCTTACTTTGTTTTCTGTTTGTATGTGGTCTCCAAGGTCTTCCATAATGGTAACAGTGACTGGCCACTACTGTTATCGTCATGATACGGACCATAATGGTCATTAGGGCACCTTTTTTTAAAAGGAAAAGTGTATCAGCCCCCTAATGGACCATTATGGGGCCATTAGGGTCACTCTTTTTTTTTTTTCTGCAACAGCCATTATGGCCCACCTTGGTGGTCTCTGTGTTGCTTTTACAGAATGTTTGTATTCCAGATGAACTGGATCCGCACACTGTGTGGGTGTTTAATGCAAACTTGCATCAAAAGAACTGAGACTAATTGCAAAATCAAGAAGTCACATTATAGAGAATTTCAACATACATTCACCAGACAGAAAATTCATATTTCATATGCAGGAAGAAACTTAGAATCAAAAGAGATTTCAACCACAATGCTCCAAAGCCCTCAAGTGTTGCATTGCACTAGAGTTCACAAAATCCTCCCATCCCCAAAACTTCTACCATTTAGAAAACAAAGCTCTTATGAATTTCATTAAGGGCCTGTTTGGATTGAGAATTACCACAGTAATGTAATGGAAAAGTGCAATGACCACAAATTCCTTGTCCTAAAAACATCTGCATCTGACTGAGGATTGTTGTATTTGGTTTATCGGCGGTAAAATTGTAAGTGGCACTTTTCCATTGATGTCAAATCAACAAATTCATACACTAATGTGCCTGTTTGGTTTCGAGATTTCCACGGCAATGCAATTGAAAAGTGCAATGAGTTACAAATTCCTTTACCTATCTCTTGAAAACACCGGCATTTGACTGACGATTCCTGTGTTTGGTTTTGTGGTGGTTAAATCGTAATGGTGGCACTTTTTCATTACATTACTGAGGAAATCCCCAACCCAAACAGGCCCTATATCTCAGTGTATTCATGTATATATGGCTATGAGCCATATTTATAAAGTAGTTATATAGTTCTCTCGTAAGGAAACTAGAATTTCCAAACAATGTAACAAGAAATAATAAGATTTCTCATAAGCCAAAAAAATAAATTTTGAGAGAGAGAGAGAGAGAAAGTTCTAGTTGAAGGCTGTAGAAAGGGCAAGGGAGGCCCAAAAGGATGTCAGTGGAGGCGGTAAGAAAAGACTTGATGGCCTGTTGTTTAACTAAGCATATGGTCCTCAATGAGTGGGATGGCAAAATAGGATTCATGTAGCCAACCCTAATTAGTTGGGATGAGGCGACCTTCTAAGATGCTAGAGAAAGCAAATAAGGAAAGACTTACATGATGAATCTTGTAAACTAAACTAAAACCATGCATATGAAGAACTACTCAAATTAGGAACTACTGCCACTTGTGATTAAGTGGGACCCCATCTGGTGGTGCGACCCAATTGACCCAAATGTTGCAATAAACAACACAAAATAAGCATATATTGGGCCCTACGGTGGGCCATGGGCCTACATCATCTAGGCCTCTTCTTATACACGTGTGGAATTTGCACGTGCACTAAGGGTGCAATTGAATCAGTGGTTCAAGGTTTGTGTGTGGATATTCAACTCCTTGCAAATGGATTTGGAGAAGTTCCTATGAGTTGTAAACAACATAGTAATAAAAAACCTTGTTTTTGGAAGGTAAAGCCTTTTTTGCTTTAATCAAGATGGGCTCGGGTTTCTTCTCGACACAGGACATATGAGCCTTTTTATTGGCTAGAGTACATAGGGAAATCATATTAAACTCAAACTCTTTTGATCATCACCTTTGATTATCATAATCATACTCAAACTGTATCTAACTTGTACTTTGTTAGAATTTGGGGAAGAGCCAAAAAGAACATATAGTTCAAAACTTTAAATAGCATCATCATTATCTAAGCCTCATCGTAACTAATTAGGGTCCACTAAGGGCCTGTTGATTTTCAAATTACAATGGTGAATAGCGGTAAATGGGTAACGATTATTTAATCTTGTAATTGTGCGGTCACATTTACTTACATTTGACTATAATGATGATTTTGCTACATTGTTTGTTTCACCCACAAATCAGTGCAAATATGGAAGTTTTATAATGTGAAATTTTAATGATTATAATTTACTTTACCTACTTCCTTTACAAGTGTTTGACTCTCAATTTACAAGCCATAATTCATGTTTAAACAAACACTTGGAAAAGAAAATGATGTCTCATTTACTTTGCATTTCATAGGAAATTAGAAAACCAAACAGGCCCTAAATGATTCCTACTCTTCCATTCCACTCTATCAAGGGCCATAACTTTAGTTAGACCATAGGTCATTTAAGTATTTCATATTACATCCGCCTACGTCCTTTTCAGCCTTCCGTTTGCACTTTCAGAGGCTTCAACTTGTACCAACTCACTCCTAACCAATGCAATTCTTGGCCTTTGTTGCACATGACCAAACCACTTAAGTCTACTTCCCTCATCTTATTACCCATTGGTGATACTCTTAAGTTCCTCGAATGCATTCATTTTTTATTCTATCCTTCCTCTTCTTGCCAACCATCTATCTCAACATCCTCATTTAAGCTACACTCATCCTTCAAACAGCAGATGCCCCAAAATAATCACACCACAAATGGACTGAAAGTGACCTATGCGGACTGATACGGCATGAGGTGTACCGGTTTCAGTCCCTTGGCAATTCGTACTCCGAGACAGCTATTTAAATCCTGTATAAATAAAGATTTTCCACACAGACCCAAATTTCAGTTTAACATACATGGGCCGAATTGAGCAAAGGAAAAGCCAACAAAGGGACCAGGTTGGTGGAGGAATTTCTTCCACCAGAAGGACATCTCTGGTCATTTTGTCCAGAGAGTCCAAATGGACAGAAGATGTTCTTTTCCTCCAACAAACTTGGGTCCACTATGTTTTTCCCAAAACATCTCCTCCCTTCATCCGAGTATGTGTGTTGGGCTCCCCGTCTTTGATTTCCTCCATGTGGGACCACATGCCACATGTTTAGAGGAGATAAAGATTGCTCCAAGCCCATTGGAATCCTTCAAGGATGATCTTAGCAAGGATTTTTAATCTTTTCTTCTGGTTTTCCATTGTTTGCTATTTTAAGCAATAAATTCTCAATGGTTAAGAGAAAACAGCTGTAGGTTTCAGTTTTTGAAGAAATAAAATTATTGCTATTGCAAGGAGAAGAGGTTCTTCCTCTTTGTGTATTGGGTGTGTAATTGTTGTGCGGATTCATAACACCACACTTACAGATCTCGTCCCTTCCTTCTCCTGTTCTTCTTTTCTCCATGTGTGGATGTCCATTTGCCAAAGGGCTTCTCCGTCAGGCTGCAGTCGAATCTTAACATCTTCCACTAAAAATCCAATCTTTATGCAATTCTCTAAACGCATGCATCTGTGGAAAGAGTTCATTTTGCCTCTGTCATGACTCAGGTTCCATCATGTACCTCTGAGCACTAAGGTCCAGGTGCTGAGTGGTCCAATTATCAGAACCTTCCATGTTGTGGACTCGATACTATAGGGTAATAAACCTAATCTGAATGGATGATTGTGTTTTTGTATGAAACTAGAAAAATAAAAAAGAAATTTTTCAATGATTCGCATTCAACTCTAAATATCAAAAGGTTAGGATAATCAATGAAGAGTGATTACTGGATAATAGCTTATTTACGGTAGTAAAGAGAATATAGCCAGCTCAGATCATCGCATCATCTCAGCAAGTGGGCCACGGGGGCCGTGATCCAAGCCATCGAACAGGTGGGCCCCTCCGTACCCCACCATCTGGAATAAAAACCAGACCATTAACTAATCAACGAATTTTAAAACCAAAAATCCGATCATATCAAACATTGATCGACGGAAGACTGAAAAATCTTCCCGGAACACAAGAAAACAGAAACTCACCACAAAACCTAAAAAATGAAAGAACCCAATAACATAGTTCGCATGTGAACCCCACCGCGCGAAGAAGCGACTAGTGCGGGAATTATCCGAGCCATTGAACATGTGGGCCCCACTGTACCATGGGCCGAAAACTAGGCAATAAACAAAATTGAAGAATATATATAATTAATAATTTTTTTTAAAAAAAAAAAAAAACGATGCTTGCAATTAACCATTGATTACGATAACCTCTCCCGAACAGAAGAAAAAGATGAAATCACAACAAAACCTAAAAAAACGAAAGAACCCAAGAACATATTTCGAAATTGAAATGGATCGCGATCCGAAGGGATTTGGATTCCTAACCTGGATAGAATGCGTTTGGACATCGTCCTCGACGGCGTCCTCGATCCCTTGCAGAGAGTCATGATCCGAGTAGTCCGAATAGTAGCAGTCTTCTTCCTCGCTCGTCATCAGAGAGAAGAATCGGAAGAACTAAGATTGCTGAGAGAAGAGAAGAAAAGGAGAGGCTTTGAGAGAGAATCGAACGAAGAAAGCCAGATAGTTTCCACTACGAAATGCAATAAATAGGAATTCCCTTCTCTGCAGATCTCTCAAGTGAACGCGGATTGCATACCTCTGTGGGGCCCACCGTGACGTATGTATCTTATCCACTCCGTCCATCCATTTTTACAGTTTATTTTATTGCACGATCCCAAAATTGAATAATATCCAAAGCTCAATTGGACCACACCACAGGAAAAAGTGGGGATAATGACATCCACCGTTGAAACATTCCTAGGCCCCACAGTGATGTTTATCTATCCTCCATCCTGTTCATAAGGTCACAGATGCATGGATGAATGGAAAACACAAATATCAGCTTGATCCAAAACTTCTATGGCCCCAGGAAGTTTTCCACTGTAGGCGTTCTATTCCCACTGTTTCATTTGGTGTGGTCCATTTGAGCTTTTTATGTGCTTACATTTCATGAAAATGACTTAAAAATAGATGGAAAAACTGATGGACGGCGTGGATACGGCGTGGATAAGATGCATACATCATGGTGGGCCCTACAGAGTTTACTCAGTACACTATAGCGTACCGAGTGACTCAGTACTTAATCCACTTCTCACTTGGAGACCTCGTGATGCATGTAGCAAATCCAACCCGTACATCAGATGTCTTCTCTCTTTTTATTAGTGGGACTTAAAAAGACTCTTTTGAGACACAATGCAGGAAACAAGGTGAGAGAGAACGCCCGCCCTTGATTTTCACAGGAGTCCACCTGAGTTTCAGAACTGTGTAGTTGTTGTCGTGACCCTTCATACGTGGCAAATGAAGGTTACGACGGTTTCATTTCCTATACGCAGTATGGTTGGCCCCACGCGTAAATCAACGGCGGCCCTTGCCTTTCAGCTTGTACCCAGTTCTGCAGGCCACCCAAGAACCGTTAGTGCTGATTTTTCACTGGTGGGAGTAACAATCGAGGCGACCCATCTGATGGACGGGTCAGATGTCGTGAATATATGACATGGGTCCCACTTCTACCCGTACCACCATAAGCGGGACGTGGCTTCACAGGATCCTCGGATCCACCAAGGTCACTGGATCTACGACTGTGGACTGTGGGGCCCACTATGATATATTTTCATTACATCCACACCGTCGGATCGTTTTGACAGCTCATTTTAGGGCATGATCCAGAACTGAAAAAGATCCAAGTATGATGTCCGTCCGTTTTGACAACTCATTTTAGAATTTAGAGCATGATCCTGGAACTGAAGCAGATCCTAAGTGTCTGGTAGAGCACAGCACAGGACACGGTGGTTATGGAATACTCACCATTAAAAATTCCATGGGGTTACTTTAATGTTTATTTTCCATCCAACTTGTTGATAAGGCCACAAAATCTAAATTAAGGAATCACACGATATAAAATTGATCATGTGATGTGGTCCACCTGAGATTTGGATCAGCTTTTTTTTTTCTTTTATTATGCCCTAAAACGAGCTTTAAAAATGGATGAACAGCATGTATTTAAGTTTTTCATCGTAATAACCATATGAAATGATATCATGCCTATATTAGGGGAATATATTTTTTTGCTCCAACGAGATTTTGGGTGTTCTTTCATATGAAACTATCTTCCTGCACCACCTGCTGCATTCTCGGCCTTCCTCATAACAGAAGCTTCTAAAGAGGAGTGATTCGTTCACTTTCATCGACCGTTGTAAACTCATAAAATTGATTTTTCTAGTATCTTATAAAGTCTTTGAGTGGCCCAAAACTGCATAAGTGTTGTGAGTTAATTCTCAATTGTTTCATCCAATGTTATCCAGCTGTAATGATTTTTGTTGCCTTTTTTTTATTTTTTGATGGGGACGTTAAATTAAAACTCCTTTGATATGGATGGTTTGGATTTACTCCACGACATTTCAATTTTAAAGGTGGGCCTTACCACATAAGGCATTTCTTTCCTAGCAGTTTCTTCTTTTTTCTCTTCTTACCTCGGATCTTAGAGAAACACGTGTTGAATAGTGGTTTGAGCATACCCCCATGCTATAAATGGACATACCCATCTCATTCATTCATCCATTTATTGTCGTTACTAGACATCGGAGGGCGTGGATTGCTACCCATGGTATGGTCTACCCCTGATGTGGTCAATCCCTAATGTCTTCTCCCCTAGATCTTGGTGTCATGCTCGCTCCATGGCGAGCGCCATAATAATGGTTTGAAAGTGTTATATAGATGAAAAGTTACTGTGAAAGTTATTTTTTCTAGGAAAAATGGATCATTACCTTAAAAGGTAGTTAGGACGGTTGCTATTACCTATGTAGGACTCACATCGAAAAGGAACGTAAATGTAGAGGTGGAGTTGGTGATGAAGGAAAATATGAAAGTGAATGTGGATGTAGTGGGGAAAGGATCCCCCTGAGCATTGTGAATCGCACCTGAAACTATCAGGTGAGATCCATAGTGATATGGAGGATCCACCCCCCAGTAAGTCCACATTCACTTTCAAATTCGCCTTCACCGCCAACTTCACCTCTACATTCACAACCAACTCCACATTTGTATCCAAATCTCCTTCCACGCTCTCATCGACATTTACATTAATTCAATTATAAATCCAATCGAAAATCATATGTACATTTTCATTCATTCATATCAATTTCAAAGAATGTAATCTACCCACAAAGAGTGGATGTGGTGTTGAATTATATGTACGCAAGTTTGGTAGTGCATGTGGAAGTGAAAGGGGATATAGTATTGAATTGTATGAATGCAAATGTGAGAGAGCAAGTGCAGGTGGAAGTGGATATAAAATTTGATTGGTATAAATGCAGGTGTGAAGTGCATGTGCATACGAAAGTGGATGTGAATTTTGAATTGTATGAATGTATATATGAAAATGCATTTACAAGTGGAAGCGGATGTGAATTTCAAATTATATAAATGCATATGTGAAAGTCCATGTGCATGTGAGATGTGATCCACAGTGCTCAGAGAGATCCACCCCACTAGGTGAGAGCCACATTACTCAGAAGGGATGCACCCCCACTTTAAACTTTCATTCATATATTTATTCATTCAAATTCAATTGTATAAATATGAATGTTGAAGTGCACGTAATGCCCCCTCCCCCCACTTTAAACTTTCATTTATATATTTATTCATTCAAATTCAATTGTATAAATATAAATGTTGAAGTGTACGTAATTGTGAATTTTGAATTGTATGAATGAAAATATGAAAGTGTATGTAGTTATGGATGTGAATGCGAATGTTGAGTTGCATGAATGCAAATATAAAAGTAAATGTGGATGTGGAAGTTGATATGAATGTTGAGTTGTGGATGTGAATATTAAATTGTAAGATGTGCATGTAGATATGGTTGTGAATGTTAAATTGTATAAATGTAAATGTGAAAGTGCATGTAAATGTGAATTGTGAATGTTGAATTGTATGAATACAAATGTAAAAGTTCATGTGGATGTGATTGTGGGTTATAAATGTTGCATTGTAAGAATAAAAATATGAAAATACATGTGAATATGATTGTGAATTCTGAATTGTATAGATGAAAGTGTAAAAGTGCATGTGAAATACAACAGTGGATGTGAATGTTGAATTCATCTTAATACGAGAATTTTAGTTTTTTGTTTTCTATAGTTATATAATTATTTGTATATGACATTCATGCAATCAATTATTTGTAAGAGTATTATAATTTTTTTATAATAAATAATAAATTGAATGAGCATACATATCTTTTTTTAATAATCGTTAAATTGAATGATCGTGGATGTGGATTCGTTATTGCTTATTTATTATTTAATTAATTATATTACCTTATATGTTAATCTATAGGAAGAAGTCTTTACATTTTAATAAACACTATCTTTCGACTATCTTCAACAATCTAAAAGTCCGTATACAATTGAGTTTAAAAAGGTAAAAAATAAGGTACATATGATGACAAGTAAATTGGAGGTTCATCGTTAAAGAAGTCAAAAAAGTTAGTATTGAAATAAACCAAATGGAAAATGGGGGGCAAAGAATCTATTTGAGAAAGAATAATTCATTTTAGCATAGGATTTTCAGTTTTCATGAGATATGTAATTTTTTTTTTTTATACACACACACACATATATATCTTTTGAGTAGACACTTTTTTGCATGAGTGTTGTTATTATTATTATTTACAATAGATATTGAATTGAATGAATATATTCATCATTTTCTTTTTATGCTTATTAAATAGAATACAAGTGGATGTATATGCGAATGGTGAATTGAATGAATTTATATGTAAATACGATTGTAGTTATAAATTTTAAATTAAATGGATGTGAATGTAAAACTGCATGAATGGATGTTGATGTATATGTGGATGTAGTTATGAATTTTATATTGAATGGATATGGAAATGGATGTGAATGTTGACCGAGCACCGAACACGAATATGGGTCGTACATGAGATACTTTTCACAAAAACAATCATAACTTACTCATTATAGGCAGAATTGTACACAAGTCAAACCGAGTCGAGCTTGGTACAACTTGGCTCGGCTCGGCCAATAACTAACCCCAGCTCAAACTCAACTTAGCTCGGTCCTCGAGCCTGACTAGCCAGCTTGACTCAGTTTGGTTCGGTTCGGTCAGCAACTCGGGCCAATTCGAGCCGAGTTCAAGCCTGTACAACATGTTCTTAAACACATAGAATGCATATTCAATTTCTCACAGAATGTAAAACATTAATAACACTTTATAGGTATTTCGTCAAACACCTTAAAAGCAGCATCAAAATCAAGATATGGGGGCAACCTTATAATGTAAAGTTTTTTTTTATAGTGATTTATTTTATATCAATTCCTTCCTCGTCACCAGCCGACCCACAAAGAATGTACACACCCGAAACAACACTTCATTGAGTCATTTCATTCAACACTCGGTAAGCAACATTAATATCAAAATAATCGAGTCATTGAGCTGATTCAATTCGAGTGGAGGTTTGTTTTGAGTTAAGTCGAGCTTGGGCAAGCTCAAACTTGGCTCGAGATTTTTTTAAGCTCCAAAACCATCTCAACTCGGTTCGAATCCAAGTTCGAGCCGAGGCAAGTTGAGCTTTTCGGAGTTGAGTTGAGCGAGTTGACCAATCTAACTCGACTCATGTACAACTTTAGTTACATGTCCATTTTGAATGATCATATACTCATTGGAAAGATAATTTGATGAACTTTCAAATATATTTGGAATCATATAATTTGGATACCACTTGATTATTCAAAAGTGGATTCAAAAGTTTATCATAACGTATATCGTACCTGAAAAAGAAAGTGAGTGCGATCCCAAAAAATGGTTATAATTCTCTTGTTACAAGTTTGGTCAGGGTGAGATTATGCATATTAGAAAGATAGTTTGATGAACTTTAAAATAAATTTAGAATCATCTCATTTGTAGATCATTTGATAGTAAAAAGTGAGCTCAAAGTTCACATTTTTATTCATTAATTCAACATTCAAATTCACATATTCATTCATTGAATTTAACATTCACATTCACATTATATCCACATCCATCTTGACATCCATCTCCACATCTCCATACATTTAATTCAACATTTACAAACACAGTTATATCTTCATTCATACAATTCAACATTCATATTCGTTTCCACATCCATTCATTTAATTTAAAGTTCACAATTACATACACATCTATTTATACAGTTCCACATCCACATTCATTCAAATTAAATTTCACAACTACAACCACAACCACAACTACATCCACATCTAATTTCATTCAATTCATCATTCACATGTACATCCACATCCACCTGCATTTTATTCAACAAGAATAAAAAAATAATGAGTATGTTCATTCAATTCAATATCCATTCTAACAAAATTTACAACACTCATACAAAAGGTGGCCGCTCGAATTACATATACATTTAATTACATATCTTGTGAAAACCAAAAACTAAAATTCTTATAATAAGATGGATTCTTTTTTTTTCAAATAAAATCTCTCTATCCTTGGATTTCATGTCATTTATTTTGATACAGACTTATTTGTCTTTTTTAATGTTAAGCCTCCTGGTTTACTTGTCACCACCTGTATCTTATTTTTCAACTCTATTCAATTTAACAATCATTAAAAAATGGTGAGTATGTTCATTCAATTCATTATTCATTTTTAAAAATTCACAATACTCTTATAAATAATTAGCCACACATGCATATGCACATGTACATTCACATGCACTTCCACTTCCACATGCACATACAGATATGAATGTGACATATAAATAGATGAAAATGTTAATATGGACATGCACTTGGGTCGCTAGGTATTTAACCAAATATGATCATCCAATTCCTATAAAACCTATCGTTAAAATACCCCTATAAGGGGATATGGCTAAGCGGAGTGAGGGGATCCATCCAGGATCAACCCCCTTCAGGCCCCCTCCACACCCACATGCACATCCAAATCCACTTCCACATGCATATGCATATGCACATCCATGTGCACTTTCACTTCTACATGCACATCCACGCGCACTTCCACTTCCACATGCACATGTAAATGTGAATGTTGAATATAAATGAATGAAAATGTTGATGTGGATGCATATGTGAATTGACAAAATGCAAATGAGTGTGTGGATGTCGAAGTGAATATGGTTGTGGAGGTAAAAATGAATGTTGAATTAAAGATGTGGGTGTGGATGAAAATGTGAAGGTAGATGGATGTGGATCTCGTTGATCAATTTGGATCTCACCAGGGGCGATTCATAGTGCCAATCCATAGTGCTCAGGGGGATCCACCACACCAAGTGAGATCCAAACTTCCCAAAGGGGATCCACTCCCCTCCTCAGATCCCCTCCACAGCCATATACATATCTAAATTCACTTTCATATGTACATGCACATCCATGTGCAGTTCGACTTCCACATGCATTGTAGATCCCCCTACGTATTCTTACCTCTACCAACCATTTCCCCACATGCACATGCACATCCACGTGCACTTCAATGGTGGTGTTCCCTCTCTCTCTCTCTAGATTTATTGATAGGGATGGTCCCCTCTCTCTCAATTTGGTGGTGGTGGTGCCCCCCCCCCTCGCTTTAGTGGTAATGGTGGTGGTGGTGGTGGTCCCCCCTCACTCTCTCTCTCGACCTTTTAGTGGTGGTGGTGGTGATCTTCTCTCTCCCAAAAACAAATCTCTGAAAACCCTGAAATGGGTTGAAATGTGGGTATGGCCCCACATATATGGCTTACAGATTGATATTGTGAAGCCCACCGTGCATCTCCATTGAAATCCCTTTAACCATTAGGCTGGAAAAATAATTTGAGGGCATAAACCCAGGAATCGAAGAAGAAATATCTAAGATGTACCACACTATAAGGAACAATTTAAGAGAGAAAGGTCATCATTCTCTCTATTGGGGGCCACAAAGGTCTCAAATGAAGATGAAATCAACACCTTTCAATGTCCAAGCATGTCTTGTATCGAACGAATGGATCAGATTGGCCAAGTGATGGGCCTAAAGCATTGTTTTCATGGGTCCCACAATCCTTTTTTTTAGCAAGCAAGGTCATATAATGCAACAGGTGGTGTAGAAAGGTAGTTTCGTCTGAATAAAATTAAAAATCTCATGTCATGAATAAAATCATCTTACAATAATATCATTCCACGATGCTATTGCGATAAAAATCCATGTGATTTCCTCCCAAGCCTTATTGGGATGCTAGGTGGGGCGTACCTTGATGTTTGTAAGAAATATATCGAGTTCATTTGTTTTGCGAGCTAGGATATGAGACTAAAAATGAAGCAGATCCAAATCTCAAGGGGCCATAGAAGAGGAAATAGTGGGGATTCAGTGACCACCGTTGGAACATTTGTAAGATTACAAAAGTTTCATATCGGGCCTTGTATGTGTGTGTGTGTGTGTGTGTGTGTGTGTGTGTGTGTATTTCACTTCATCCTAGTGGTAATGACCTTATAAACTGTTTGGATGACATATAAACATAAAGGTGGAGCCCAGTAAGGTTTTAATGGTAGGAAACTCTTTCCCCAATTTTCCCTCTCTCGTGGCCTGCTTGAATTTTGGACTCCCTACTTTTTGGTCTCAAGTCCTAAAATAAGCTCTCAGAATGGATAGACGAGGTATATACAATCATCACCGTAGGCCCCACCTAGCATCCCAGGGCGGAAACTTCTAGCCAAAGGCTTTGGTAGGAAATTCGTATCTGTAAGCGTGGTTTTCCAAACAAAATGCTCTAATGAGCCTATCGTGATTTCTTGCGACATCCAGTCCATCCATCAGCGGTGCCAGCTCAAGCTAGGACATAAGGCCAAAAATCAAGCAGATCCAGCACTCAAGTGGGCCAACCATTGGTAACGGTAGGGATGGAATGCTCGACATTGAAACCTTCTTGGGTTCCAACTAATTTTTCAATCAGGCTTATATTTGTGTATTCTCTTCATCATGGTGGGACTCACATTATGAACGGGTTTGATGGCATATAAACATAATGGTGGGCACCAGGAAGGTTCCAATTATGTGCTTTCGCGATTCGCATCCCACCGTTTCCTGTGGTGTGGCCCACCGGAGTTATCATCTGCCTGATTTTTGGCACTTGCCTTAACATGAGCGGGTTATATGGACGAAATTGAAATGGATGTCATACACTTATCACGGTGGGCCCTCACTAAGAATTTTGTTGCATAGGCTACCTCTTAGAGACCTAGATTACCTTAAGCACTCTACCTAGTGGGGCTCACCCTAACATGGGTGCACACGGGTCGATTCGATAGGTTTTGGGGTGAGACTAGAATTGAACCGTTCCTAACAGTTTCAAGAAAATTGAAATTGGAACCAGACTGTTTGCACCCTAGAATCAAACCGTAAAAACTGGTTCGGTTCTGTGTGAGGTGGAGAACCAGAGAGAGAGAGAGAGAGAGAGAGAGAGAGAGAGAGAGAGAGAGAGAGAGAGAGAGAGAGAGAGTGGAATGGGGCAACGGGCAGCATGAAGAGAACCAAGAGATTATGGTTTTTTTTTAAAAAAAAAAATATTTATTGCTTGGGATGGTCTAGTGCTAGGTTTGGTTCTAAGTTCAATTCCAAGATCAATTCCTCGATTTTATGGTTTGGTTTTACATAACCCTAAATTGAAAATCGAACCAAACTAATTGGTTCTTTGATTTTTGAGACTCGAACCGGAACCAGTGCACTTCATAACCAGACCAACCCATGGGTTTTGGTCAATTCCGGTCCGGTTTAACGGTTCTACCAGTTCCATGTACACCCCTACACCCTAATGTATGCATTGTATCCACCCCATCCATCCATTTTTCCAGCTCATTGTAAGGCGTGTTCCGAAAAGTAAGGCATATCCAGAGCTCAAGTGAGCCGCACCACAAGAAATAGTAAGAATAATGACACCCACTATTGAAACCTTCCTATGGCCTACCGTGAAAACACAAATATCAACTTGATCAAAACTTCCATGGCTCCCAAAATGTTCTTAATGGTGGACGTTCAGTCCCCACTGTTTCCTGTTGTGTGGTCTACTTGAGTTTTGGATCTACCTTATTTTTGGGTTCATACCCTAAAATAATCTATAGAAACGTCTAGATAGAATGGATACAAAATATACATCACGGGAATGGATTGGCTACTCCCCCTGCCACCAGCCAATGGCTGGTGGTCGCCGCTCCGTGGGTGCCACCATGATGTATGTGTTTCATCCATGACGTCCATCTATTTTTATAGATCATTTTAAGGTATAATACCAAAAATGAGATATATCCCAATCTCAAGTGGACCACATTACAGGAAACAGTGATGAATGAATGTCAAACATTAAAAACTTTTTGGAGGCCATAAAAGTTTTGGATCAAGCGGATCTTTGTTTTTTCCCTTCATCTGGGTCTGTATGACCTAATAAACAAATTGGATGTCAAATAAACAGTACAGTGGGCCTTAGGATGATTTTAATGTGGATCTCCAATCACTATTGTTTTCCTGTGGTGTGGTCCACCTTATATCCCTCTAATTTTTGGGGTAGAGCCCTAAAATGATCTTTAAAAATGGATGAACGTAATGGATGAAAAACATACGTCATGGTGGAGCCCACGGAGAACCGAACATCAGCCATGGGGCTAGTGGCAGGGGGAGTAGCCAATCCGTTTCCATACATCACGGTGAGCTCCACAGAGCTCAGTGCTGCAGAATTCCTGGCAGCCGGCCGCTGCAGGCCATCCACGCCCCCCCTTCCCCCCCCAAGACGTTGAAGGAGATTCGCGTCTTTTACGCGGAAATCTCGCTCATGGACCGGCCCATAACACCAACGGTTTGGATCAAGCACATGTAATCATCAGCTCTGACCCAACAGTGTTCATACCAGGTCTAGAAAAACCTGACCGTCATGATCATCAGGTGGCCCTCAGGTGTGCAGAATAAATTAACGGTCGAGATAAATAAATGAACGGTTCAAATCCTACCCAGGTGTATGTCCCACCAGAGATCTTCCAGGTTTTAGATATCTGCACGGTGAGGATGGCCTAACAACCGGGAACGATCCTATACACGTGCGAGAGGTTCATGCGTGTGAGCAAGTAGACTTTCAAATTTCCCTCAGGCGTGCAGTCGTTTTCAACGTTGCCCTCGTAAAAATCGTAGATCTCTTTCTTGTTGGCAGCTTCGTTAATTGCGGATGGTTGGAAGGTTCGTTAATTGTAGATGAGCGGAGAGTTGTTCACTCCACACGTGCCATCATGGCATATAGGTTCGAGATCTACTCCATCTACTATTAGGTCTGATCATGCTTTCTCTAAAATTAATCTAGACCACTTAAAATCTGGGCCCCAATATTCGAAACAGGTGTATGTGTTAGAAAACTTCAGCCGTGTCTTAGAACCGTTCATTTTTTTTTTCAAACTGTGGCCCACTAACATTTGGATCAACCTAATTCTTAGGTTAGATCATCAATATAGAGGTACCTTTCTAATGGATGGATTAGATCTCAGACCTGCCTTCCATGATGGCAAATGTGTGGCGGTGTAGGACCCACCACAAAAAGAATGAGACATGCATTCTGACATCCCTTTCGCCATATCATGTTGGGCATATCAGGAACATCCAAACTGAAGTGGGCCATGCCGAATCAGGATTCAACGCTCGGCATTGAAATCTGCGTATGGAGATTGTCTTATTCATGCTTACCAAATATGCACTGTTTCACGTAAGCAATTCTTACGAAATGAGACACCTTAAAATCAGACCAATCCAACCATAACATGGCTCGTTTGGCTGTCCATTATTTTCTATGGTGGCCCACCTGATGATTGTTTAAATCTGACCCCTTGGAAATCCAATCATCATGATGAGCTCACTTGATGACCATGTTCGATCGCATAAAATCAACACGGTGGGCCACACCATAGGAAAAAAATGACTGCCAATCCTATGCGTAGGATTTCGCGTGCATGATCATCATAGTGCAAGAGTATCAAATAACTCCTCTCATGCGCTTCCTACACTACACGTGTAAGAGGCACGTGTTTTCCATCAGATGGGTTCCACCATGTGCCTTATATGGCTTTGAAATTAGGCTGGTACAATGATCAGGTGGGCCATACTTTCACATAAAATGAGAGCCGTTGGTCAATTTTATAATGGTCCATATTAGGTTTACTAGAATACATCGCGCTGGTACAATGATCTGGGTTTCGCCCATGGATCATGTCCTTTTCAATGACTCCAATCATTTATATGATTTGCCTCACCATAGATGGGGTACTGCACGAAAAGACAAAAGAAGAAAAAAAAAAAAAAAAAAAAAAAAAAAAAACTGGGATATAAACTTTTCTAAGAGACCGTCCATGTTCAGATGGAAAGAGAGGGTTGAAATTTCTAAATTTTAGCCATACCCACCGGAGGTGTGACCCATTGTATTAATGGTTTCGATCATTGAAAGATGACCCTAGATCTAGAACTATACATGAATTGAATTAGCCCAGTTAATTCACTCGACTTGACTCTGAAAAGCTTGATTCAACTTGATTTCGAGCCAAGTCGAACTGATTTTTTGAGCTGGACATGAGTCCTAGTTAGACTCAAACTTTTGACTTATTCAATACAGATCAGGTTCACTTACTATAAATATTTTATACCTATTTATATTTAAATAAATTATATATTATATATACTATAATATATATATATATATATATATATATATATATATATATATATATTAAAAACCTTGAAATATAAATCGGAACTTGGTTCGCAGGCTTAAACTCAAATTTAACTTGAAAGATTGAGCTCAAGCTCAACTCAAACTTAAATTGAGTTGGCTTGAACTGCTGACCGAGTCGAGTTGGCCAATTACGCTCGCGGATTGAGCCGAGTTGAGCTCGAGCTGGAGTAGCCTGCTGGCCGAGCCGAACCAAGCTCGACTCAGTTCGGCTCGTGTACAGCTCCGGCTAGATCCAAAGGCTAATAAATCCAGATGCATTCATTGGCAGAGAGACGACCTTTTACGAACTGAATTGTAAGGCTGCTGGTACATGTTTTATCTGTCAATTTCAATCAACTGAGCAAATGGCAAAGAGTCACACCTATGGCCCGCATTATACTCCCAATCAGGCCAAAAAGGTTAACGGTTCTGATCGGCTTTGACATTTTGTGTTTGGGCCAATCACAATGGTTAAAATCATTCGACATCATGTGAATGGGGCCAATCGAAGGGGGCTACGATTGTATCATTTTTCCCTCTCCAGAAAGCGAACCGAGTTTTTGTCACAAGATGCGCCACTATAGCCGTTGGATCTGAGTCATGACTTGATAATCCAAACCGTTTATATGACGGTCTCATCTCAGACTGTATACAAGAAAACCCTCTCGGATTGTAATAGTTTATTTTCTTTGATCATGGACAGTAGTTTTGTGGGTCCTTGATTGGACGTTTAGGATCCTTTCACTTTTGAAAATTTTCAAGGCAACCAACATCAACCGTATATCTCATCAAATCAATGGTCTGGATAACCGAACACGACCCAAATCCAATGGCTATAGCCCTTTCATACGCTGAACTCTAGAAAACCTCTTTATTAGACGGTTTGCCTCCTTTGTATGATTTTGATTTCTTACCGCACGTGCCAAACGTGGCGTTTATATGTGAAATACAAGCCGTTCACAAGATATGCATGTAAAGCACGTGCCATTGTTAGATACACGTGTGGATGTAAATTCTTCAACATGCGGTTATATGTACACCGTCCATCATTTTTGCAATATCATTTTAGGGCATGACCCAAGAAATAGGAAGATCCATAGCTCAAGTGGACCGCACCATAGAAAGCAGTGGGGCCAATGACGCCCACTGTTGAAACCTTCCTAGGACCCACCGTGATGTTTATTTGCCATCCAAACCGTCCATAAGGTCACAGATCTCCATAAGGTCACACAGATCTGGATGAAAGGAATACACAAATATCAGCTTGATCCAACAGTGCTGTGGACCCAAAGAACTTTTCAATGGTAGGCGTTCAATCCCCATTGGTGGTCCACTTGAGCTTTGGATCTGCCTCATTCTTGGGCTCATTTCTTAAAATAGATGTCGCAAGATGGATGGATGGTGTGGATATAACACACATCATAGTGGGGCCCACAGAACTTTGGCAGGTCATCTCACATCCGCAATCAACGGATTCAGAAAGATTACCATAATCCGCGAGTAATCTCTCTCTCTCTCTCTCAAAAACTATATGAGAAGTGCCCTTTTGAAATGCTTTTGGTATTTCAAATTCCTAACAAAAAGATGCTTTAAGAACATTTGAAAGATTTTTTTTTTTTTTAATCCTATCCATTTTCATAACATGATCTTTAGTAGATCATTCAGTTCACATTCTATATGCATCAAATTCAATCTGCCAACCTCTAATTTTGATGTCCAATAGGACATATTTCTTTAGTCGTCCAATAAATTTATTATTTCATATGTAAGAATTAATTCTTTGTGTATAGAAATAAGAAGGACATTCCTAGCAGTTCTCTTATGTTCTTTTAATTCTAATACTTCTCTAGTACAATGTTGAGATTCCTAATAGTTCTCTTATGCTTCTTTTGATTCTTGTACTTCTGCTGCACAACCTTAAATTTTCTTATCGGTATCAATTTCCAACTTATAGAGCATGTTCTCTTCATCTAAAAGAATTCTAATTGATTAACACCAATCATTGAACATGTTCCCCTCAAATTTATACCTTTCAAGAGATCAAATAATAATCTTCGATGCCACTGCTTATTCACTACATTAGATGAGAGAGGGTCCAATGTTAGTCAATTGGGAAATGTATCCAAAACTATTTATTCTAATTTTATTCATGGGTAGTAATCATCAATGGTCTAAATAACATCGCCAGTGCCCATTAACATGAGGGATATACAATATCTTTGGGTTCCAGCTTAAAAGTTCCACTTATCTTAATGGGCGTAGCAAAAGTGATCAAAGTTGAAAAGGATAATAAAGGAATCCCTTTTGGTATTATGGAGTGCCGTCAAAAGTGGCTGCCTTCAAATGGCTGGTGGGCAGACGAAAAGTGTTAACAATAGACAATCTTAAAAAAAAGAGCTATGGTCATTCTGAATATGCGTTGCATGTGTTGTCATGATGAGGAATCTATCGATCATCTTTTTATCCTTTGCCCTTTTGCTTGAGAAGGGTGGGACCACGCGCTATCTGATTTGGAAGTGCAGTGGGTCATATCTGCCTCAGTTAGAGACCTTTGGCGGTGGCATGGAGGTTATAGTGGGAAGTATGGGAGGGAGAGGTGGCTGATGGTGCTGTCGGCTGTGTGGTGGGCATTATGGGCTGAAAGGAGCAAAAGGCTCTTTCAGAACACTTCAAAATCTCTCGAGGCGGTTGTTGACTCTTTTTTTGTTAGTTTTGGAATGGACCGTCTTTTGTGTGAATTGTTAAATGTTGGGTGCTTGTTGGGCGGGCTCTTTTTTCTTCTCTTTTTTTTTCCCTTGTATTCTTTTTCTGTGTTGTTTCAGCTTGCAGGTCTTCAATAAAATTTCCATTAATCTTCAAAATAATAATTTTTTTAAAAAAGAAAGGAATCCCTACAAGAAAATCGTCCACCACTGCCTAAAAGAAAGTCCTGTTTAAATTATTCAATGCAGTTTCTATGTTAGAGGTGTGTTTGGTTGCAGTACCTAATTGAATCGCAATTATCAATCTAATGAAGCTGAAATAACCAAATCATAATTACTTCCTTAGAGTTCATATTGAGGGACTAGGCCCCAAATTGCAATTATGTTAGTTTAAGATAGGATTTGAAAGAAAAGCAACTGCAATTCAAGGACTCTAATTCTTATTAAACTTGGTGTTTGCTATCCAACTCATGTGCACATCCAAATACACCCTAACAAAAAGAGAAATGAGAAGGCCAAGAGAGATGGCCTCAGGAGGCGTTGGGTTGGAATCCCGGTCTCAGTCACAGCTAGCACTGCACACATGTGCAGGTCCAGGTTTCCCTAACCAAAAAATCAGGCTAATATGATAATTGGGTGGGCATGCTGTATGTTGGATTTTGGCCTCTAGTCAACTTTTTTAAACCATCCCTTTCATCTGATCATGTGCAGCTCACTTGATGAGCGGATTGAATTCCAGACAGGGTGCATGCATGGTGGAGTCCATATGATGGATAGACTGGATCTCGAACACATGCCACATGGGCACATGTGCCTGTAGTACACTTAGCAGGGCTCTAACAAAAAGTTCAAATGAGCACTAGCGTGCTTAACAAAATGGAAGAGAACATCGAGATCATCATGGCCTATTGAGCTGAAACAGACACTCAAGAGAGACGACCAACCCCATGGATACCCAAATTCGCATGTGATGATAAGCAGTCGATGTGCTCATCATCATCTTGATTTTTGGCTAAAGGAAGAAATTCATAATACTAAAATCAATCACCAGCTACATACATTTCTAGTAGAAGATGTTGAGATGTGACACAGACATGATGGGAAGATAGAAAGTGTTCAAAGCTCTGACCTCAACGCTTGGAGAACTGTGGGGCCTTTCGGGCCTTTTTGAGCCCAACTTTCTTCCTCTCGACAACTCGGGAGTCTCTGGTTAGAAGACCTTCCTTCCTCAAAGCCACCCTATGGTTCTCACTCACCTTAAGCAAAGCACGTGCAATGCCAAGAGAGATGGCCTGAGCTTGACCTGAGAGACCGCCCCCATGAGCTTTAACAAATACATCATAACTGCTTTCGTATCCCAAGGTTAACAAGGGTACTTTGAGATACATTAGCCATAGCGGATTCCCTTGCATGTATTCCTGTCATAGCAGAAGCCCACCCATACAAAATTAGAATATGTAAATATGGAATGGGTAAAAAGCCAGGTAGCTCTTGTACTAAAGAGTCTCCTAACCAGGCCACGTGGATCACTGTGAGACCCACTTCAGAAGGTAGGGTGGATAGGCTGGGCAGTCCTCTTTTTCAGTATAGACAATCTGAAGCATTTGAAAAATGGACCTGAATGTGAACCATTTGCCATTCTGTGATTTAAGTGACCATAGATTGAATGGCCAGGATCATTTGTGACAACTCATACTTTGCTCATTGCTATGGACAGTCCTCTTTTTCAGTATAGAGGATCTTAACCATTCGAAAAATGGACTTGAATGCAAAACATTTACCATTCTGTGATTTAACTGGCCATAGATTGAATGGCCAGGATCCTTTGTCACAACTCATACTTTGCTCATTGCCTATTAGTAGTGGGACCTACCTCTTGAAATGTTCCGATCACTCGCATGGCATAGCCAAATTAGCAGACTACAAATTCACATTAGTAGTCCATGGGCTACAAGCCTGGCCTTATTGATATAAAACAATGTTAGGGCATGTTCATGGCCAGTAAAGGTATTTAGGATGAGCATTTCAGTGACTTATCCATGATTAAATAAATAAATAAATATGCAATGAATTGTTCTAGCAAGAGCTCTTGGAAAACTATGCATTATATTAAGAAGACAGATCCTACTGATTAATATTTAGTATTGATATGCAACAACTTTAGTGAAAATAACCAATGCCCTTCCATCCATCTGTGTTTGCTGCGTGATGGAGAGCAAAAACTGCACCACGCATATTCCATTTTTCTCAAATCTCATGTTGCTTTTCTGACCCAAATCGATTTTCATTTCCCAGAGGAATTCCAGCCATCCTGCTTTGTAATCCAGACAATTGTCACATTGAGTCAGGCCATTGATGGAGAATGATATTTAAAATAAAAAAATAAAAAATCTACCAGATTGGAAGGCCCAGCAACTAATATCAGGGCCTTTTCAGCTGAATGCGGACCATTACTGGGTCTCTCTTCTTAATGATAAATCTATAGGACACAAGCAGATGCTAGGTTGTTTTATCAAGGAGATTTTTGAGGCATTGTTCACCAATGGTGGGATACAATCATACAACCAAGGTTTAAAGTATCGTCTGAAACCGGTATAGTATCGCCTAGTATGTACAGGTATCATTCATGAAAGAGACGACTGTGTCAACCTATATCAGCCTAAGGCAGCCCGATACAGGCGATACAGGGGGACTCGCCTGGGGACCAAAACTGGTAAGACTGATCCTCATTCGGTCTGACTCAGTCCAGTATCCAGTGTGGTAACTCACTTCATTTCAGACTGAAGCAGATATGACACGAATGATACCAAGTCATGTAGGATGATTTTTCAAACCATGCACCTACTAAATTCAGACCCTGCAAGACTATAGGACCAGAATAAGCTATGGAGACTTTGAGAGCCTCTTGACGGCCCCATCAACTTCAATCTGGATAAATTCTCATATATGGCCCATCCACATTTGAGGTTTATAATATCAACTGTTTGGATCACTACAAAGTACAAACCAACCAGAGCAGCACTAGACAACCTTTCCGCCTAAGAGATTGTACAATATCATCTTGGGCTTTCAATTTGTACGATTGGGGCCCATTGCTCGCTAACCCAAACCATTGATAGTATAAGCCACACTTGGGACACAGCATTAAAAACGTTCCACATTGTACGTAGGGCCCTCCCTGCTTTGGACATGCCATCTAATTCATCCAGAAAATGCATTTGACAAGTGACCAAGATAAACAAACACCCAAAAAACAGTAACTCCAAACCTCAGGTGGTCCACAACACATGATTTTAAAGGTTTTGGGCATGATCTTACATGGTGTGTCCCACATGAGTTTTGGATCAACCCGAGTTGTGGGATCCAAGGAGACTTGGGCAGGGCGGAATGATGGACGGTTTGGATCCAGTAAAAATCATGGTGGCCACCACACATTGATTTGTAAGTTAACCTTATCCTAGAAAGGTTTACATTAGATCCATCCTCAAAGAAAAATGCTTGCGGAAAAAAGGGGGGGGGGGGGGGGGGGGGGGGGGGTGTTGTACGTGATCACTTCTCTTTACAATTTCATCACAGTATTAAGTAGGAAAGAAAGGGGTCATATCTATCAACCAGGTGGGTGTAAATACCAAAAAATCAATAAAAATTTCATACTTTCCTAAGGGGTTAGATGGCAGATTCACAAATCTGGTCTATTCTCAGTCAGATTGTTGTGTGACTTTATTCAGCATAGGAGTCCCAATGAATCTGGCAGGGGTTGCAGTTATGCCTGGTCATATGTTGGCCCAACAAAGGTTTCTGCTTTTGTGTGGCTGCTAGTGGGTTGCAATAGAGTCCTCACAATTCATAATCTTCAAAAACACAATACGGTCCTTCCTAATATTTCCCTTCTATTTATGGAGGAAGCTAAATCGGTTGGTCATCTTTTCATTAAAAACGTTCCACATTGTACTTGGGGCCCTCCCTGCTTTGGACATGACATCTAATTCATCTTTTCATTGCCTTCCTGTGGGGTCCAACATTCTTTCATTCTTCAACATTTCCTGGGCTATGCCTGCCTCTCCAGAGAGCCTCTTATCTTTGTGGCATGAAGGCATGCCAGAGGGGAGTGCGAGGCAGAAGTGGAGATTATCTCTTCTAGCAGCATTGTGGACCATTTGGGGAGAACTTAACAACTGCCATTTTAGGAATATTAGCGGCTCTCTGTCCTCGGTTCTTTCAAAAGTGTTCTTGCTCGTTAAGGAATGAGAACATATGTGATAGTCCCGGCTTTTTTGTTTTTTTCTTCTTTTTTTTTTTTCTGCTCCTCTGTGATTGTATTCACAGTATTAAGTAGGAAAGAAAATGGGTTGCATCTATCAATCAGGTGGGTGTAAATATCCAAAAATAAATAAAAGAAAATTTCATACTTTTGCAAGGGGTTGTAGGTGATCAGTACTCTTTACAATTTCATCACATTATTAAGTACGAAAGAAAGAGGTTACATCTATCAATCAGGTGGGTGTAAATATCCAAAAAAATCAACAAAATTTTCATACTTTCGCAAGGGGTTGTAGGTAATCAGTTCTCTTTACAATTTCATCGCAGTATTAAGTACGAATGAAAGGGGTTGCATTCATCAATCAGGTGTGAGTAAATATCAAAAAATGGGGAAAAATTCCACACCTTGGCGTCGCGGTAATTGATGATGATCTTTCCGGTCCCTTCCTGAAGAACGACGCGTGCAATCGCGCACTTCCTGCGGCCCGTTCCGATGATCCTCTGCGCAGCGAATCCTCCAGGAAGCCTCGATTTCACGTACTTCTCGATACTCGTCGTCTCCAAATCAGCAGGCGTGGCTGCCACCGCAGCGGCAGATGCTGCGACAACGACGAGGGGGGTTTTCAGGGCGAGGGCATTTTGGGGATATTTCTTTTGGATGAAGGTGAGGGTTTTGGGCTTAGAAGAGATTTGTGAAGAGAAGGAGAGAGCTGCGAGAGAGGATGAGAGAGATGAGATGGAAATTGACATTTTTGCCCCTGCAAGACCCTTCACCCTTTTTTTCTAATGAATGGAAGGGGTTTCGAAGAAGATGGGAACGGATAACGCCGCGGGAGGGCTTTGTACGATATGAGCCGTGGATTTCCGAATAGCTCCGTGGGGCCGCTGTGATGCGTTTGTGAAATCCATTCCGTCTATAATTTGAGTCAGATAATTTAGGTATAGAATTCAAAAACTAGGGATGATTCAAATCTAAAGTGGGCCACACCACATGTAGAAGTGGGGATGAGGGCGAAACATCTTCTACCTTCTTGTGGCCCACAAAAGTTTTGGATCAGGTTGATATTTACTTATTTTCGTTTCAAAACATCAGGGATCTACTTATGAACGGGTTGGATGACGTGTAAACATTACGGTGGGCCACAAGAGGGTTTAAATGGACGGCGTTCCTGTCCTCACTGTTCCCTGTGGTGTGGCCCAATTGAGTATTGGATCAGCCTGTTTTCGAAATTCACGATCTACCACGAGCTGGCGAAAATGATAGACGGAGTGGATGTAGCGAAAAAAATCACGATGGGGCCCACAGAGCTCTTTGTTGCACGTGCTCCTGTGTACGGGGCGGAGGGTTTTGCACATTATACGCGGGTTATAAAATCTGATAAGTGGGGCCCATAACTCGATAATCCAGACCATTGGTTTTTTTTTTTTTTTTTTTTTGCAGTTGACTATGGATAAGGATTTCTGTAAAAATCTCATCGAGAGGACGATCATGATAAAGTTTATCTTCTCTGGAACGTTCCAATCTAGGAGTTTTTTGGGTTATGTTCCATCCACGGTTGAAGTCAACCAACCAACGGCCTTGATTACCGAAATTTGGGCCCCACCGGCTAGAATTTAAAACCAAGGTATCTTCCCTCTCCCCATACGTATCAAGGTGCCACGTTTCCTAGGAGATCCCAGTTGTTCCTAGAAGAGATTTCAAGTTTCCAAACTATGGTCAGACAAGATATCAGTACTCAAAACTCATGCCCAGACCCAGCCTTTGTATTTAGTTTCAAACCAGCAGCAGCAGACAAGGCCGCCTGGGCCTCATTCACTCAACTACATGTGATGCTAAAATGAGATGACCATTTTTAAGTCTCAAACAGGCCCTAATAATCCTTGATTAAAATGCAAAACAAGATAATTAATTACATGAACAGTTCTGAGAAAGCATGTGTTAAAGGCTTGCACTGGTTTTGAACAAGTGATGTCTCTTTCATAACTTAGGCCTATGTTAAGTAACAAGGATGATGGGAAAAAAAGAAAAAGATGTTAAGTTCATTCCAGTTCAGTCGATATGGGTTCGGAAGATATAATCCTCTCCCTCCAATTCCTCTTGTAATAAACAGATGGATGGCGAATCCAGCTTGTCGCTGCACTTCTTGCTGTCTGGTGATCTCTTTCCCTGAAATGAGCAACCCAAAAAACTCTGATGCTGCTAAAGAAGAAAATGTGATACGATGGGATTTCTGAAAATACAGGGCTGAATGATATTGAATTCCATTGCTGCTCAGGAAATGTAATACAGTGGGTGAGAAATGCTGGATGATCCTTCATCAGTTGCAATCCAGTCATTAGATACACAAAAACATCATGGACATCAAGAAACATACACGATAGTCCTAATCAAGGATTAAAAATAAATGAAAAAAAGAAGGCTACCAAATACCAGAACCTACTCAAAATGCATAAGGTTCTGGCAGGCAGACTATAATCTGTATTTTACACCATTTCTTAAATGGCAGAGACTCATCACCTATTACATGGTATAAGTATACGTTAATTCAAATCATCCATTTGTAAACCCCATTTTAGAGGAAGCATACCCATGATGATCCAAACCATTCAATTGACGGCCGTCTAATGGACAATTAAAAGGAAAATCGCCAGCAGTCCATATTCAACAGCCAATTAAGATGGTTAAGATCATGTGATCAGAGTGATTCTTGGGCTACGATCTACATGCAACTGGCCCAATGATTTTGGCCATCTAGATTGATGCACATGGATGTAACATGTATGGTGGATGAGTCGCCACCAGGGTTCAAAATATCATAATCCAATATCATTCAGCCAAAGACATAATAGAATTTGGTGCATTACGGTTGTACTGGTGTGAACTTTTAGATAAATTTGATGGAAAAATGCATATTACTAGTTTTCCGTTTTACCAAAATTTTAAAGGAAATGCATATTTTTTAAAGGAAATGCATATTTTGAAATTGATAGAAAACAAAAGGTACATTTTGAAATTTATATAGTGTTTTGGAAATCAAATACGTTAGTTTCTTCGACACTATCGATAATGTTGATGATATTTTTTGACATTACAAGATATCAGTGATAGTAATTTGAAATAAATACATTGTACCATCAATACATGCAATATTATCGATAATATCATTGTTATCACAAAATTCTAGAAATTAAAAAAGAAAAGAAAAGCATTTTTAAGGAATCTCTTCCTAGGGGTGTTTTAAATTAGCGCATTATATATGCTGAATTATTGCATTATTACTTAAAAATTAGTGTATTAATTAAATATTTTTTCAATGGCCCATTGTTTGGGCCCATATACAATTGGAAACATTTATTTTTTTGTAATATCTGAGTGCAAGTGTGTAATCGTGTGTTTTTTTAACATCTCTTGAAGTTTCATTGAAAAATTCCACCATTTTCCTAATGTTTCCCCAAAGTCTCTCTCGGGCAGTGATACATTCCCCAACATTTATGATTTTATCTATGATATCAATATCAATACATGTTTCTGTTTCCCAAAGGTTCAATACAAATAATGATAATGGAATATGAAACCTTATACGCATATATATATATATATATATATATATATATATATATATATATATATATATATATATATATAGGGAAAAGGTACTATGTGCTCGACCTCAAGATAAGCTCCCGTGAGGTTGAGCTGTGTGGGCCCCACCGTGATGCGTGTCGACCATCAACACCGTGCATTTGATGGCTCCACTTTAAATTATGGGATATCCCAAAAATCAGTCATATACGGAACTCGGGTGGGCCATACCATCTAAAATCATGTGAAAAACCATTAAAACATATAGAAGCACTTGGTGGGGCCCACCTGAGTTTCGAATGCTGCTGAAACTTGATATGAACCCTCATACAAGTGGGACACACATAATGGATGGGCTGGATTTGCAAACCCCGTCTTTTGTGGGCCCCAAAAATGATTATGAATGTTTTAATGGTGCACGGCGCCTCTCCACTTCTGTATGTGGTGTGGCCCACAAAAGTCACGGATTGACTTGATTTTTGAGACCTAGGCCCAGGATGGAATGGTGCATCTGACTGATGGGGTAGATGTTCGTTCGAAACGCATCACGGTGGGGTCCACAAAGCTCGACCTCATGGGCCGGACCCGCGAGGTCGAGCGCATAGTACCTTTTCCCATATATATATATATATATATATATATATATATATATATATATATATATATCAGCTTTGTGGTATGGCTGCCGTTGTGCATCTGTCCAATGTTGATACCGAATTTTGACTTCTTCAGTGGCCCTACCATCTTTAGCTTTTTGAGTCTCAGGATATTTTGTAGGTTGTAAATCAGTAACTGCCAAAACATCATATATTTGTGTATGCATGCAAAAACGTATAATGTATACACGACTCTACAAGAGAAAGAAAACCCCTTTGGCCCTTTCGCTAAGAGATAAAAACGCCAAAAACGACAAAGAAAAAGAGGAAAACAGTTTCTCCATTGTGCATATGTTCATATGGGCCAAATCTGGCTAAATTTTGGGTATAGTGATTCTTATCAAGTAGTATCTAATATCCACCGATACCCAACATGTATCAGCCAAAATGCTACGTAGCAGCTAATATTTTGAACCATAGTCGCCACCATTTAAGAAAAGGGGAAAATGTAAACAGTAGTCTAGCCCCATTTTAGCAAACCTGTATAACACAAAAGCAATGGCTTAAGTGTATAAAGACGCAATCTTTCAAAAAAAAAGTGTGCAAAGATGGCTATACAAAATCTATAGATATTCATACGTACCTTCTTCAAGGTATAGAAGAAATAGTGAAATCCATCCCCAAAAGTGCTCCACTCAAAGGACCAAGTGAACTCTGGGGCTTCAAACAAAGGACGCCTGAAGTGTGGCTGTAAAACATGAGAATTAAGAGTTTGAAAAAGAAGAAAAGAAACTAGCAGTTTCTGTAGTTTGGTTTGTGTACCTGTCCAAAAGAAATTGAAATGAAAGTTCCATCTGGTTTCAAAACCCTATGAACGTTTTCAAGCATTGCCATCACCTTGTTCACGGTTGCAGGCTTTGGATTCCATGGATCGCCACTGTCCACGAACAATACATCCTTCAAATCCAACATGTTTTACAGGCTTGGCTCAATAAAGATTCAAGTAGAAAAGAGATGCATACATCAATATTTTTAGTAAAAACCTTAAAACAGGATGCTTGACCATACCATGGTTCCTTTCTCAACTACGACATCAAAACACTCGTTGCCAAAGGGCAAGTCTAGCATATCAGCTTCCATCACTTTGATATCTGAAAGAATATAAGAAATCTTTTGATTGGCCATCTTTAAGAACTGCAGCATTTCCAATACTGCCAAGATATTTAGGACTCTCATCCAAAACATAGCATTGCAGTACAAACTACAAATCTTCTCATTAAATGGCCAGGGTACTGTGGGCATTCCATTTGTGAATAATGGCAAAGTTTGAATATTTTTCCACTTGATTATTATCTAACCCTTCACATGGGATACGAGGAAATAACCAGGTATGAAGACGTGATGGAACATTTGATAGAGATCCAAACCACAAACCTTTATATCCCTTGCCTAATAACCGCTTCTGCATCTTTTTGACAGCAACTGCTGAAAGATCAATGCATGTTATTTCAGTAATCCCATCTTTGTGCAATTCTTCACACAACTGCGAGTTTCCACAACCAAGCTCCAACACCTAAATTTCAGACATTCATCACAGACGGTGTGTCAAATCAAATTGTTTAACTGTTCACTGAAAACTTTCTTTCCCTTCATAGTTCATGGACAAAGTGGAGTCAATCTCTCCAATTATATAAAATAACCAGTCATCACGACAAGATGCAAATCATTGTCATCATTTCTGGTAAGTAAGCTGGATGCACCTGAGACCTCAATGTTGAATTAAGGAGCTCCTTCATTGAAAAATTACAATACTAATGGGACCACTAGACACTAGACAATGCCCAGAAGAAACAACAAAGAAAGAGAGCATAAGACGAACAATCATAAAAGTGACCAGAAGAAAGATAAATGGGTATAATCATTGGATCATCTCATGTGGACCACCAGTGCAATGATGGTTTCAGCTACAGCATAATCCAACTGAACTACAAGGAACTGTTTCTTAAAAGCGAAGTTATCACATGCAACCTGTCTATGTGATGGTTAATATACAACATTTCTTTTCCAACACTGCGTCACATATATCAGCCCCACCTTGAAGATAACCTTGCATGCATATTAGGTGAATCTCACTCATCAAGCCAGACAACAGACAGAAAGCTGCTATTATGAGTCAATGTACATTTGAGCCCTGCCCAGAGAGATGAGTGTCATTGGTAGCCCACCTTTTCCATATGTAGGATAATCTATATTGAACTCATGGGCCCCATTCTGGATGGAACATGTTACAACTGATAAAGCAGTCACAACCATTTCCCAAGAAAGAGAAGACTTGAAAATGTGAAAAATATAGTTAATAAATGGGGTCAAGTCAGGTTCAGGTTCTACTACCATGCTTAGGATACAGGACGGAATCTGATCGAGTTCAGTACTTATCAAGTTTTAGGGCTGTCAATGGATCTAGTTCAGGTTGGATCGAGTTTCAACAGTGGGTCCGACAACATCAACTGTTTAATAAGTTCAGTACTAATCAAGTTTTAGGGCTGTCAATGGATATGGTTCAGGTTGGGTTGAGTTTCAACAGTGGGTCCCAGTCCCACAACATCAACTGTTTAATAAGTTACTGTGTGCCATATGAATGCCATTTGAGGGGTTGTGGATCAAACATCACTCTCTGCGAGGCTCCCAGAGTGCATTAACCTGTAGGAAAACATGACAATATGTGCATATGAGTATGATCCAAGACGTTAATTAGTTGGATAGATAGAAACTGTAAAATCACTGGGATGCAATTAAATCCTAACCCTTCCATCTGCTTCTTGTAAACAGATTAGAGAGAAAAGGGCAACCATTGACATTTGAAAGAGAAAAAATTTGTTGGATGACTAATTTTCCAATCCATGGTGTTTATTATCATATCAAACATTCCAATCACAGGAAAATGCTTCCTCGCCGTATAAATTTGTTGAAGCAAATATGGTACTTAGTTTGAGATAGATGAATGGAGAGGCGTTGTTGCAAATAAGAATTTACCAATCTTTCTTCGAGACAGAAACATGTTCAGACATGAATTTAAATTTTCTCTTATCTACTCCTTTAGGAGAGAAGGAGAGGGGGATGATAAGTGACTTTGAACAGTTGTGGATGTTAGTGCACTTATTTATGCACCTATTTGTCAATCGCGTGTGTCTCTGTGTCAGTGAGTCGGTTGAGCCCTTGGAAGTTGAAGACTGAAGACACATGAAGACTTGGAGCATCAAGAAAGTGAAGAACATGCAAATTGAGGTGCCTTTGTGACCCTAACCTTAGACCCAAAACAACTTAGCCTCTAGCTGATCCTAACCTTAATAGGTAAACCTTCTTTTGATCATCATTTAACCTTACGAGCTCCATTTGAACATGCTTACGTAGGCTATAGAGGTCCTAAGATACTGGAAACCAAACTGCCCAAACCAGCAGACTCATAAATGTTGTCGCGAGCAGCTGGATCATTCGGTGACCTGGTCGATCGATCAATGGCATTGGTTTGATCGATCGATGATTGCTAGAAATGTCCAGCAAGTTAATCATGTATATCTGGAATTTCTCGATCATATCGACAGACCTTCGATTGGTCTCGATCAACAGACCCTGTTCGATCGATCAATGACGACCAAAATCGTCCAGCAAGCTTTCTGGAAAAATGTTGGAATTGGTCGATCAATTGAAGCATTACTCGATCAATTGAATGTGTCATTTTCTGCTCGTTTTTTGTCCCGTTAGAACTTGGTTCCTTTTTAAAGGGCGTACGAACCTTGGGCATTACGATGTGTTTTTGGTATAATAGAAGCCTAGGTGATTCCCCACTCATATCCTTCATCTTAAGCCTCTAAACCAATGAGATATAAGTCATATACTTGAGCTTTACCACTCTAAAAAGGATTCCAACCTTGATTATGAAGATGAACCTGATATCCACCTTGTTCTAGAGATTAGACATGAACCTATACTTAAATCCTTGTTTAAATCCCTTAGAACACCCATTTAGGTGAATCTTTCTTGGAAAACAACTATCCTATTAGTTGTAGGAGATTCCACCATTCTCTCACCACCTTGATCACCTCATAGGAGTATCATTTGCAAGGCAGCTGATTGTAAGAGCTGAAACATCAGCATCAACGATTGAGGGAGCAATTGAGAAACTGATTGAGGCACGGGAGAGAATTGATCAAGCATCTCAAGCAAAACACTACGAAGGGGCTCAATCTAACAACTAAGTTGTCAATTTTAGAGTCCACACACTCTTTCCTTATGTAGGATTGAGTGTAGAGTTTGTGACCCAAACTCAAATAGATTCTTGTATAGGGTTGAATTCACCGGACACAGGTGTGTACGTGTTAGTCTCCTTGAGAGCCTTTGGCGGGAGTAAAACATAGGGCCTTACATTAGGACCGCTAGTGGTTGCTGGTTAGCCGATAGAAAACCAACTAAAGGCTCTTGCGAGAGCTACCGACACGGGTGGAAACGTGTTCCTCCGACATGGGAGTATACATGCGTTAGGTCCTTGTGTAGGGTTGTATAGGTTAAGGGTGAACCTCTTGAAAACTCTCAAAATACTGAATACCGATACACTCGAGGAAAGTGCATCCGCTAGGAATGGAGTAGGGAAACTGAACCATTATACATACTTGTACTTGTGATTTTCATTTGAGCAAATTCTATTCATAATTGTGTTTGATTAGTTAAATAATAAAAATGTTTGAATTGGGTTGTATGCTAGGCACTTAACTTGTAAGCACACAAGCTCACTATCTCTTATAGACTAGTTGCTTTATTGGTAGATCATGTGTAGTCTATTTGATTGGACCCACTTTGGCTTAGAAGCCTTAGTGTTAATTTGTCTTATTGGTTTTAATTGGTAAATTGTTTTAATTAGGCAAAAAATTTTAAAGTGGTCTTCCACACGCGTTGTAGTGGACAATCCACGCGATTTTAGCGGATATCATGTGAATGTGTTTGTGGATGTTGGATAGTTTTATGTGCATGAGAGAGAGAGAGAGAGAGAGAGAGAGAGAGAGAGAGAGAGAGAGAGAGAGAGACCATAACCAAACCATAAGCCAAGAACAAATTCTTAATGTCATAACTAGACGACTGGATGCCCTTAAGGCTCAAAGAAGAACCACCAACAATCATATAGGTCAGTTGGAGACTTCCTTTCAAGCAAACCCCGACGATGGAGAAAATGGCCAAACCCAAGTTCACATGGGAGGTCACATCCGTGGCAATGGAAAAGACCATGGACGAGGTTTTGGCCATAATGGGGTGCGTGCCTAATCACCCCATAAAGAGTATTTAGACTACCACGATCTTGATGATCGTTTGATGAAAAGCGTAAAGATCAAGGCCCCTAGCTTTGATGGTTATCTGGACCCAAAGGCTTTCCTCGACTGGCTTGCAGACATGGACCACTACTCTGAGTGGTACAAGATGTATGATTGTCGTCATGTTAGGTTTGCCAAGATAAAGTTGGTGGGCCAGACTAAATTGTTTTGGACCAATCTTGAGAGCAAGTTAGAAAGATCTGGACAAGACCCAATTGTAAATTGGGTCGAGATGAAGGAAACACTAAAGTAAAAATATCTTCCTCTTTCATATCACTAGAAATTAATGAATCAATGACAATCCGTTCGCCAGGGAACAAAGTCCGTGAAGGATTACATCACCATGTTTGAAGAGTACATGATGAGATGTAATGTCAAGGAGGACCCAATAGTGACTTTTTCACATTTTAGGATGGACCTCCAATCCGATATTCAGCGCGAGTTGCTCTCTTATGATGTTGGCACCCTTGAGCATGCCTATCAGTTGGTGCAAGAACTTGAGCAGTATTTACAATTGCGATTTAGGAGACGGTTTGACCCCCGTGAGTCCAATGTTAAGATTACTCCCCATAGAGCTAAATTTAACGTTGGGAATTAACCCAAACTCTTTGCTGGCACTCGAAGTAATTAAAAGGGTGTCGTTGGGGCCTAAAAAGGAGGCGAGGCACTAAGGCATGAGCGATGGGCAAGATTGATGCAAAGAGCACATAGGCAATGCACATGAGCTGCGAGCGTGTCACTCAAGAAGGAATAAGACAGAAGGGCCAAAGCCAACTAACTCGTGGGCAGACAAGCAGGGCAACACGTAAGCTCTTGTGCTGATACGTCAGAACGCCACCGGCTTAGTAGCGCAAAAGGAAAACATCAAAGAAAAGTGATGTGGGGAACCAATATGAGCGACGTGCGTGAGCCGGTTAAAGATCGCGGAGGGCGACACGAGGAGCAGGCGGAACCATCCCATGACGACCCGTTCCGCGCCTCGCAGGCTGACCCGCAGTGAGGAAGGCTGGCGCACGGCCACCACTACAAGCACGCCGCACGACGCGCCATATGGTGGACTAGCATTCGCCTTGTTTTCACCCTAATCACCTATAAATAGGGTACTTTACTCTATAGAAGAGAGACAAGAAGAAAGCTTCAGACTAGTGAATAAGAGAAGGAACTAGAGGAATCGCTAGAATTCCTCAACCCTGTCACTGAATCCCTTAGTCCGGTCACCGATAGGTTAGGAGTCAACTCCCACACGGCAGGATTGCCCTAAGTATAGGTTTGGTGCATCAGCTAAGTCCCAACGACATACAAGGGCGGCACAGTGCTGCGTAGGATGCACAACATTCGAATCTCGACAACACCTGTGAAGCGCGAAGTTAGTAGGCTTCGGCTTGCTCGCAAGGAGAAGTCTTCCAGGCGTGGCGGCCTGCTAGCTTCCGTGGCAACCATACCATCCCTGTACTAGCCTCCCACGATCGCGGAGTTGCTAAGTTAGTCTTTACGGTGGTCGCAGCTCTTCTGCAATAGACGCCTCGTGCTTGCATGGTTATCCTTATTCCCTCGCACGATGGCCACTGTACCCTCCGCGTCGATCACTGAGCCTTCCACTGCAGGCGCATCAACACCAGCCCCATCGCAACAGTCTTTCGGACTATTGCATAAATATTATTTGTTTGCTCCCAAAAGCTCACAAGAACTCCCTCCTACACCTGCAACATCTCAAGAATTATGATGATATGAGTATCCTAGAGTTTGAAAGGAAATTTTGCTTAACAAATTCCTCTGCCACCTAGGTCCCCAGCTACAGCTCCCAGCACTTCACTTGATCATCATAGTGACCTAGACCTGTCCCAGGACCCATGGCCATTACGTGACATGTCCTCTAAAACAGACCAATTTCAGACAATACGTGGATCACCTAGACAAGAGTTCCAAAACATCGATCCAGATTCACTTAGAGCAATACCGAAGCTTTATTTTGCCAAAGGCGAATTCTTCTCAGCCAATAAGAGTTGATGAGGACATCACATCATGCAAGTCATTACGTACGTATTAGAGGAGGAGGCGAGCCCTATTCTCATTGTGCCTAGGTGAGTATCCGTTCAAGTCTATAAGAGAAGTTGAAGACCCCACATAGCATCATCGAATACCCCACACTGGGAAGATGCTTGTGGCTTGCATGGAGGATGAGCTAGGATAAGTTTTAGACAAGTTTTAACCGTTGGATCGCAATGATGGCATGATTGGACCGTAGATGTGGCTTGATCGTTGTGGCCCACCTTGATCATGGACGTCATCGGGACTCATCGGGCAATTAGGATGGTTTATATTATTTTATGATTTAGTAATTTTATGAGTTAGTTGATTTATTGGATTATATTTTCATTTTCTTTTAGTAGGGGGTATCTTGAAATAAGTGTTTAGTAGTAGGTAAAAAGTGAAATATGTGTTGCTTAAACTATTTTTTGTAAAAATCCAAATCTGGAACTATATAAGGCCTTGGACATCCAACCCTAGGGCCGATGGTGCTTTGACTAAAATTTGAGATTTCTCTCTTGATGCTCTTGTGAATGGAGTATCTTTTAATGGTGTAAAGTCATCCCCTTAGTGTGAATCTAAGAGGAAGCTACCTTAGAGTGAATCCAAGACAATTATTTCTCATCTCTCAAAGGTATTTTCTCAACTTCATCTCTTTTCTCATATTTTATTTTATTTTTTTTTCTTTGGCACTTTCAAATCCTAACATCCAAAATCACAAACCCATCAACCCAAACCTTTATAATCTCAAAACTCATCCAAGTATGTATGGATTCATCAATTTGTACAGTCGTACGGACTTCTGTACGTGTATGGCCCATCTAGCATATGATTTTATTCACTTTTGTCATTTCTTATCCCATCAATGTTTCCTTACAAAATCGTAACCATAATTGATAGTTTTTTCTTTTCATAAACCCTAAATCACATTTTCTTCCATAAACCTTAATCTCTCTTAAATCTAAAATTTCTTTTTGATGCAAGTAATTTTCCTTGATTGGTAGCTTATCCCTGTGTTAATTTGGGGGTTTCTTAATCCCATTGGGATTGATTGCTTTATTGTGTTAATAGTTTTTATTACGAGCATGTATTAGCATAAGATATAACATATTATATACTTATTTGCTGTTTTGAATTGATATGAGATAGCTGAAATTTATAATTTATTGCTCATATAATCTAGAAATCTAATTTTATCACTACCTTAGGATAGAAAACTTCATCATACATCAAATTTTAGTATCAGAGCTTATGTTAACATAGGGTACATTCTTCTTAAATCTATAATAGGCATGTTCATCATAATACATAGTGTATATCATAATATTGTAGCATTCTATAATCAATTATACACATATGTATACCACTGAAATTTGGTACTACTTGTTTAGCAATTTACATCGTTGAAATTTTCGGGTACTAATTTTTTATCATGGTGTATTGCTGAAATTTTAGTCCTAGTATTTATTTTAGCATAATGTTGAGAATACTAGTACTATTCCTTTAGTTATACCATTGTTGAACTTTCTTAGCACCCATTATTTCCATGCTACATTGCTGAATTTTTAGTGTATCAGGGCGTTTCGTTGGTTAAATTGCTGGATTTTTAGGGTAAAAGCGTCTCTTTGGTCATATAGAGTCATCTAGAGTTGTCTAGGATCATCTAGGGTCGTGTCGAGTCCCCACCGTAGGGTCTTAGTGCATGCCCACACAATCTAGGCGTGCTTTTGGTCTTCACCATACCACCATGAGCCAAGAACAAATTCTCAAAACTCTTAATGCCATAACTAGATGACTAGATGCCCTTGAGGCTCAAAGCAGAACCACCAACAATTATATAGGTCAGTTGGAGACTTCCCTTCAAGCAAACCTCGACAATGGGGAAGATGGCCAATCCCAAGTGAAATGTGCAGAGGAAGTTCACGTGGGAGATCACGTTGGTGGACATGGAAGAGACCATGGCCGAGGTGTTGGCCATAATGGGGTGCGTGCCCAGTCATCCGTGAAGAGTATCTATACCACCACGATCTTGATGATCGTGTGATGAAAAGCGTTAAGATTGAGGCTGTAGCCCGAAAATTTCTGCAATGTAAATTGTTAAACAACTTGTACCAAATTTAAGCGGTATATATATGGAAATAACTGACCCTAAAATGCCACAAAATGATGATCTACACTATATATGATGATGAACAACCCTATTCTAAATTTAAGAAGAATGTACCTTATGTTAACCTAAGTTCTGATACCAAAATTTGATGCGTGATGAAGTTTTTTATCCTGAGGTGGGTGATAAAATCATATTTTCAGATTATATAAGCAATAAATCATAAATTTCAGCAATTTAATATCAATCCAAAACAGTAAACAAGTAGATAATATATTAGATCATAGGCTAATACATGTTCGTAATAAGAACTATTAACATACTAAAGCAATTGGTCCCAATAAAAATAAGAAACCCCTAAATTAACATAAAGATATGCTATCAATCAAGGGAAATCACTTGCATCAAAAAGGAATTGAGAGAATTTTGGGTTTTAGAGGGACTAGGGTTTATGGAAGAAAATGGGTTTAGAGTTTATAAAAAGAATGAGAAACTATGAATTAAGGTTAGAGTTTTACGAGGAAACATTGATGGGATGAGAAATGGAAAAAGGGAATAAAACCATATGCTATATGGGCCACACACGTGCGGTTATACGAATGACCGTACGGTCGTCCGTACATTTGTACGGATGGATGAATCCACACGTACTTGGGTGGATTTTGAGGTTTAAAAGGTTTTGGTTGATGGATTTGTGGTTTTGGATGTTAGGATTTGAGAGTGGCGAAGGAAAAGGAACAAAAAAAAAAGTGAGAAAATAGATGAAGTTGAGAAGATACATTTAAGAGAAGAGATAGTCTTGGATTCACACCAAGGGGATGGCTTCACACTATTAGGATAGTCTTGGATTCACACCAAGGGGATGACTTCACATTATTAGGATAGTCTTGGATTCATGCCAAGGGGATGGCTTCATGATGTAGGACAATTAACCACTTGCTCTAAAAGCTCGAACTGTTAGAGTATGGCGAATTAATCCCTTTATCTCATTGCCCAGGCCCCACATCTCATGGGTTAGGCCCTCGGTCGAACCCCCCTCATGGGCCCCAAATCACATGGGTACCGCCTCACACGAGCCACCCGAGTCACACGGGTGGGGCTCGCATCTCACGAGCCACCTGCATCACACAGGCCGCCCACCTCGAGTGTGCCCCTGCATCTCACAGGCCACCCCACTCAAGCCCGGTCTGAAAATGCCTTTGCATTAATCACCGCCGGTGAGGAGTCTCGAACACGAGACCTTCCGCTCTGATACCAATTTGATGTAGGACAATTAACCACTTGCTCTAAAAGCTCGAACTGTTAGAGTATGGCGAATTAATCCCTTTATCTCATTGCCCAGGCCCCACGTCTTATGGGTTAGGCCCTCGGTCGAACCCCTCTCGTGGGCCCCAAATCACATGGGTACCGCCTCACACGAGCCACTCGAGTCACACGGGTGGGGCCCGTATCTCACGAGCCACCTGCATCACACAGGCCGCCCACCCCGAGTGTGCCCCTGCATCCCACAGGCAACCTCACTCGAGCTCGGTCTGAAAATGCCCCTGCATTAATCACCGCCGGTGAGGAGTCTCGAACACGAGACCTCCCGCTCTGATACCAATTTGATGTAGGACAATTAACCACTTGCTCTAAAAGCTCAAACTGTTAGAGTATGGTGAATTAATCCCTTTATCTCATTGCCCAGGCCCCACGTCTCATGGGTTAGGCCCTCGGTCGAACCCCCCTTGTGGGCCCCAAATCACATGGGTACCACCTCACACGAGTCACCCGAGTCACACGGGTGGGGCCCGCATCTCACGAGCCACCTGCATCACACAGGCCGCCCACCCCGAGTGTGCCCCTGCATCTCACAGGCCACCCCACTCGAGCCCGGTCTGAAAATGCCCCTGCATTACTTCACACTATTAGGATAGTCTTGGATTCACACCAAGGGGATGGCTTCACACTATTAAAAAAGACCCCATTCACAAGAGCATCAAGAAATATATCTCAAATTTAATTTAAAGCATCATTGGCCCTAGGATTGGATGTCCAAGGCCTTATATAGTTCTAGATTTGGATTTTAAATAAAAAAAAAAAAAAAAGCTTTAGTAAAACATAGTTCGCCTTTTACCTCCTACAAAACACTTATTTCAAAATACTCTCTTTTAAAAGAAAATGAGAATATAATCCAATAAATCAATTAACAAAAGTACTAAAGTATAAAATAATCTAAATCATCCTAAGTGCCCGATGGGTCCCGACGACGTCCATGATCAACGCAGGCCACGACGATCAAGCCGCATCCAACGGTCCAATCATGACATCCTCGCGATCCAACGGTCAAAACTCGTCCAAAATTCATCCAAGCTCGTCCTCCACACAAATCACAAGCATCTTCCCAATGTGGGGTCTTCAATGAGGCTCCTACATGCTATACGGGGTCTTCAGCTCCTCCTCTAGACCCGAATGGGTACCCACCTAGCCAGAGGGAGACGGGCTCGCCTCCTCTCTAATATGTACGAAATGGCTTGTGTGATGTGATGTCCACATTAGAGAGAGAGAGAGAGAGAGAGAGAGAGAGAGAGAGAGAGAGAGAGATGTGGTCATAGGTAGTTTTTGGTGGTACTAGTTGTGGCTATGTGTGAGGGAAAAGATTTGAATAAGTTAAAAAATAGAAATTCACAAGAACCGCTGTAAAAATTCAGAAACATTAGTAAAGGTAAGAACAGGGTTTGCACATGAGTAGGCCCTTTGTGTGAACGTCTTTTCCTTTATGATACCTACAAAAGGGTTATTGCATCATGCTCAATTGAAAGAAGCATTTTTTTTGCTAGACCTAATAATAGTACAGTTAGTGAACAGTCACCTTTCAGTAACCTAAACTGTCAAAAAGGGACCCAATCACAAGATGGGCCATCATTCCCTGACATCGCCCGCCAGATGACCATAGAAACTCAATGGAAATTTAAAGTTATAACAAATAGACTAAAAGGCCTAACCAATACGCCAAGAGCCCAAGACTGATGGAATGCATCAAGCTAGCCCTTAAACCACTGGGAATTGTAACATGCCACCACACTTCCCAGCCAGTGTCAGGCAGCCTACCCAACAGCAGCACACACTCTGGCTTATGTCCAGCAGCCCTTTACACCTTGTGGTGACTATCATCTCCATGACTCGAACACAAGAGATGGTGTTGGCTTTGGTACGAAATGCTCAAAACCTAACCAATACGCCAAACAAGGCCCCAGTTCCCGATGGAACGCATCAAGCTAGGCCCTTAAAACCACTGGGAATCATAGCATCCAATCCCATCTAACAGGCATGATCCTTGTGGTATTTTGAATACACCATGGGGCCCACCATATGAACTATATCAATCTCTACAAAGTGGGACCCACATTTACAGTTTATTGGCCAAGAAAATGCTGATCCAAAATTGTATTAGTACATTCACTTCTAATTAGAAATTCATTCCTACCCACTGAGCACCAATCCACCACTAAACAATCACATACAAACGAGAAGCGGAAGGGAAACGTTCAGAAAATCGAATTGATACGTACAGAGTCTGAAGATTTTATATGCTGCTGGATAAGATGTTGGAAATGAGAAAACTCCTTAAACCATTCATAGTGCTCCTCAAAGGAGAAACGGCGATCCCTGGAGAATCCAACCATGCAAATGCCATAAGATTGAGAAATCCAAACAGAAAGTTATCTGAAACAAGTAAATTAATAAATTTAAGAATCAAACAAGAACATAAAATATTATAGAAAACTGAATAAGAATCTTCTGTAAGATGCACTTAGTATGAAAAATTCAAACAAAAGGTACAATTTAAAGAGTGGAAAATCAAAATTCAGATTAAAAAAAAAAAAAAAAAAAAAACTTATAAGGAATTCAAACAGAAAGTTCTTTTCTTTTTTATTATGTAAAAAACATAAAAAGCCCATTATAAATTTCTCCAGAAACCTCAGAATTCAAGTCCTACTAGCTTGAATCCAGCTTAAAATCAAAATCTGGAGATAAGAACGAAAATTTACGGGAAAAATTATAAATTTAAGGAAAATACCACAAAAATCTCCGCAAAACTTACGATTCTAGAAAATCAACGGAAAACGCCATCTACAAGCGTGAAATTGAGTAAAAATAGCACAAAAAAGCTGGAGAAAACGAGACCAGAAGCAGATCGATCGAGAGGTCAGATCTACGGTTAGGATCTCACCAGTAGTGAGGATCGAGGTAGGCCAAAGCAGACGATGGAGCAGCGACGTCTTCCTGCCGTCCGATCTCGATCCGATCCATGGAAACGTAGGGGAAAAGAAAAAAGGACAGATCGTTTGGAGAATAACCCTAGCTGCAGCGGGAAAAAAATAATAATAATAATTAATTAATTAAAAAAATAAAAATACTCTGGCGTAGCGCGATTGTTCATGCGCGGTTCGAAAAATAAATTTTTAAAAAATGGAATAAAAAATTAATTAAAATTTCCATTGCCGGGATTTGAACCCGGGTCGCCTGGGTGAAAGCCAGGTATCCTAACCGGACTAGACGACAATGGATTGATGAAAACTTCTGCATTATATTAATTATAAAACGTAAAATAGTCTTGGGGGTTGACTACATACTTTCCCTCTCGAGGGATGCTTTGGACTATATATGATCTCACATGAGTTGCTTTGTCATGCACATAGTTACTTATTTACATTGGTATCACTTACCTAGACGGTCCACTAGGCTAGTCTACTCTTTATGGGTCAACTCAAAATTTAATGCATATCTATTGATATGGACTAGTTGATGGTATGCAAAAATAGACTTCTAAAATTGTATATAGAAAATTGGCCTGTTCACAACCATTCAGGGCCATTTGTTTGTTGTGATTTTTATACAGTAGCAAAGCAAAGATTGAGTTAGATTTAATGGACAGTTTAGAAATGTGATCAAAATGTTAATATTAAAATTGTAACATCAAAATCACTATGGATTTATTCACTTTTATTAGCTTATACGACCTATGTTTCACATATTAGAAAGGCTCCCATGTTAGTAAACCATTGGAGAGATATTTTTACATTTCCCTATTGAAAGTGTGACTTTTAAGGTTAATTGTGTTAGGATAATGTAACATCCCAAATTTTTCCATACTCAACCCTAGCAAAAACATTAGCGTCACTATTAGCAAATCATACGAACTCAGTTACCATAGTTAGCCTACAAATCAATTATTTCATACAATTATGACCGAATGATCGTTTTCACTATTTGCGAATATGTCGCGTTATGAACTTAGCAAAGCCAAACACTAGTCGTCATGCACGAGATATCTTATGTCTTAACTTATTCAAGAAATGCTTAGATTAATCGAACTAGCTCTGGACTGCTCACTAGTGGGCCGCTAAACATAAAATTATAGAAAAACGTTCGCCTTATCGGACTTTACATCCATTACGAACATTAAACTGAGTTCTCGTTTCGAATTATTCAACTCGAGTTCGCAAGCCAAGCTCATGGGACGTGCAAATACCTTAGGAAGCATTATGAAGTTAAGTTGAATGTCCATATCCATTCTTTTTGCCAAAGTTGTTGCTTTCGAACTATTAGATTTCGATCAAATTAAAGACGATAATTTAAGAATACCCTGCACATATTTGTATAGTTGTGACCCCGATTGATGACCGGTAACCTTCAAACTGAATTAGAACATTACCCATCAATTAGAGTATCTAAATGTCAGAACGATCATACGCATACGTAGATCCCTACTAAGGACACCTATTCCATGGTGTAGATCAACTTATACACCTTATTGTGGGCCCTAATAGTTGAAAATGACATCCCATAAGGTTAGTATACCTAACACCTTGCCTTTGGTGTCATTCACACCACTTCTAGTGCTATAAAAAGCCCAATTTGGCCCACCCTTTCACTTTATACGATTTTTTCCGTAAGAGGAGAGAAGAGAGAAGGATATTAAATGCTTGTGAGGTTTGACATCCTCTTGCCTTCCTCCCCTTCAATCGAAGCCTTAGGCACTCCTTGATTTTCAATGAATCCCCTTCATTCGGAGATAACATTTGGATTTTACTTCTCACTCGTAGTTCGTTTAGGTTAAAATCTCATAAACCTTATAATGGCTTTGGTCCTTGGATAGGAGTATGTGATTTTTTCAAAAACCCTAACCCTATAAATGCCTTAAGTTGGGCGAAAACCTCTTAAGGTGGAGACTATTTATCAACCCTTTAAGGTATTAGTCAGTGATTTTTGTTATAGCTTAGCAATTCATATGATATCCGGGTCACATTTACTTTATTATTACTAACTTTAATGTTGTTATCATTAATAATTAACATGTTTGATGAAATGCTTGATCAACATAAGGTTTCTACTGTTAGGATTATGTTTAGCTATGTTACTTAGGTTATTGATGTGGTATTGGTTCTTGTTGACATACATTGGATTGTGATGGTGGTACTTGAGTTATGTTATTATACCCTTGTGGGGAATTAAATTAAAATTGTTGATATATGTGAGATTGCATTCCTATATGTTGGATTGTGTTGATTCGTATGTCTTAAATTGATATACTTTATTATGATAAATTGTTATTGATGTGAACATAGTTAAGTAAATGGTAATCCAATAGTTAGAATTATACGGGATACTTTACAACCAATGTTAGTTTGCTCGAGGTTCTCTATAGGATTAGTCCAATGTAAGACTCGATCATTCTTATGTTTAGTGATTGTATAATATTTGAAAGAATCTGGAATATTACTATTACAAAATAAAGAAGTTTATTCATAACTGTTAATACATTACGATCCGGTATTTTTGGCATTTTCCTCTTGAAATGGTAGCTTTTAAAGTTAGTTATATTAGAGCTAAGAGAGAGTTACAATTATAGGTTTTTTTTTATAAAATTATTTTATTTTATTTTTAAGAGTAAGAAGAGAGAGCTAGGGTTTTTATTATAAGTTCTCCCCATCATTGTAATCTTTTTTGAATAGTAGATTGATCGTTGCTTTTGTGTCATGGTTTATTTCTATAAGGGTTTTCCATGTAAAAAATCGTGCATTTTTTATGTCGTTACTTTGATTTTTTTTATTTTCTCTTATTTGTTTCAATCCAGATTAAGGTGCTTTCGCAGCGCCAAATTTTAAATAATCAAGAATTCCTAATGCAACTATATGCATGGAAATGTTTCAAAACATAAATCCTTGTAAAAATAAGTTTAATCTTAGGAGTGAGAATGAGCCTGGCTAGAACTTGGGCTTCTAAATATTGTTAAAAGGTTGGGTTTAGGCTTGAAATCTATGTCCAATGTCTGAACTCAAATTGGACCAAGGCTAATGATGAATTGCCCATCTTGACCCATCGGTTCGATTTAATAATTAAACGGATTACTATCGTATAAAAAAGAATTGAAGACACTTGTGAGGATCTCATTCAGTTTTCATTTGTAATTTTAAAATAAAAATTTGTGACTGTTATAGGAAAAAATAGACTGACTAATGGGAGCAGGTTAGGTCAGAACGTTATGCCCTCAGCCAAGCCGCACAATAATAGAAACTCCAAACTTGAGCTCGACGTCCCGCCAACAAGAGGGATCACAAACTTCAATAAAAGGAATCTGCAAACTCGACTAAGGAAACAACTCAGCATAACTCAGCTCGGCAAGCCCCAACTCGGCAGGACCCAGGTCAGCATATCCCGAGCCAATGCACTTCAGGTCGGCAGGTCCTAGGTCAGCATATCCCTAGCTAATATACTTTAGGTCGGCATTGGCCACCTCCTATCAAAATCTGACCTCATTCGCCCGAGATCCTAGCCAAAGATCCAGGAAACCTATCGCGATACGGATTCACCCGAGATCTTAGCCAAGAATTTAGGGTGATCACCGTGACTCCCAAAATGGATTCTAATCCTACTAGGGGATATCCTACTAAACGAGGAAACCCCTACTATGCCACCGCCTCTCTTAATTTATAAATAGAACGCCTCTAATGGTGAAAGGTATACACAATCTCTAGCCTAAAATTCCTTGGTCGACTAGATCCAAATTCCTCAGCCTGACTTTGGCATTGAATGATCTCCTGTTTTAGCTAGGGTATCTTTTATTTTCTTCTTGTGCAGGCACATGAAGGTCTAGGGAAGGCTAACCAGTTTTCTTCATCTACAGTGACATTCATGGTCCTATCATTAAATCCATTTATATGATGAGACTCATTGAGGTAGATTTGAAGACACTTGTGAGCAGCTCATTCAACTTTCATTTGTAATTTAAAAATAAAATTTTATTGAGTGACTATCATGCTCCTATCATTAAATCCATTCATATGGTAGGACTCGTACACGTAGATGCAATATTGCAAAACATTTCTTAGAATTTAACTTATTTTGAATGTTTTATCTTGTCACGCTTTTTTTTTACCATGCTTTGCCCTAATGTGACCTTACACTATAAGGCAAAGACTATGGCCAAGGTCCTTTTACCCTAAGTAGAGCCAGGGCTTAAGAGAGTAGGGCCTGGCCAAAGCTACCTCACTTTACCCAGTGGGGCAAAGCTAGAGTTGAAGCCTTTTAGCCTGATCAAGGTGGGGAACAAGAGAAATGAATTGGATGGACTGACCCCGATGGTGTGTTAATGTCACTAAGTCATGTGGGCCTCACCATTAGGTACGTGTTATATCCACACTAACCCTCCATTTTGCAAGTTCCTTTTAAGCTATGGGCCAAAAAATGAGATAGATCTACTGCAGTGGAGATTGAAAACTTCTTAGGGCCATGAGAGTTTTGGATCAAGTTTATATTTGTGTTTTCCCTTCATCCAAGCCGGTATGACCTCATGAAAAGGCCGGATGGCAAATAAACACCATGGTGGGCCCTGGAAAGGTTTCAACTGTGGGCATCTTTGTTCCCATTGTTTTCTATGATGTGCTCCACTTAGCTTTGAATCTACCTAATTTTGGGCTCAAGCCGTAAAATGATCATCCAAAATAGATAGACGGCGTGGATATAACACATATATGATGATAAGGCACACAAAACTTCGTGACATCAACACACCACCGAGGTCTGCCCCTGCAATCTGCTTCTGGGGAGCAAGGCCAGACCAGAGCCACACGGCCGGGCAGCCCAACCCCCGGCCACACCCCTTTTCTACCGAGCTATTCACCTCTTCGTAAAGGGACGCCGATTTCCCGCTGCTAAAGCCTTTCCAAGGAAGTTCCTGCCTAAGGATGCTAGGTGGGGCTCACCGAGATGTTTTTGTGAAATCCACATCGTTCATCCGTTTTGAGAGCTCATTTTAGGATGCGCGACCAAAAAAGTGATGTATCCAACACTCAAGTGGACCACACGAGAGGAAATAGCGGGCATTCAGTGAGAACCGTTGAAGCATTCTTATGGCCATAAAAGTCCGGTAACAGGCTATATTTTTTGGTGTTTTCACTTAATCCCATTTGTAATGACCTTATAAACGGTTTGGATATCATATAAACATCAAGGTGGAGACCTGGTTTCAACGGTGGAAATTTCTTTCCTCAATTTTCCCTATCGTGTGTCCCACTCGAGTTTTGTATCCACTTCAAATTTTTTTTTTATCTTTTTTCCTCACCTTTCAAAATGAGCTCACAAAACAAAACGGGTGGACGGAATGAATTTCTAACCTACATTGCATTGGGCCCACCCAGCATTTGCAAGAAATCCGTGTCCTACGTAAACAGCCATCGCCTCTTTAATAAATCTGCTTGTTTATGGTTTAAAGGGCACCAAGCTTTACCGTATTATCCGTGCAAGCTCGCTGTGTTATGTGGATGATATTCAACCTAAGCTATCTCGAGAAGACGGTATTACTCAGAAATTATATCTACTTATTTATTACATGGGCCGTACCTTAGAAAATAATTTATAATTAATTAATAATTTCTTAAATAACAACTAGTTTTAGCGGTCAAAATTTCATGATGGCCCTAGATAGGTTGGATGCCAGAGACAAAGGGGATCTTGTACTAACTCAGTATGCTAAATTTTATAAGGCCCAACATATGTACGTGTCCTATCCATGCTGTCCATTTACTTCTTCAGCTCATTTTAAGGCACAGCTTAAATTGAAGCATATCTAAAGTTAGGTGTCCCACACTATGAGAAATAGTGGAGATAATGACATCCACAGCAACAACTTGGATGAAGAGAAAACACGAGCCTAAGCTCTAAGACTTAGGAAGGATTTCAGATCCTGTGGTTGTTTAGAATCCTCTCAAAGATGGATTTAAAATTCAAAGTGTGAGCTTGGATTACATTTAAAATTTTTTCTAGAGTTGCATGTGTAACATGTGTGTCACCGGATTGTTAACCTATTGGACACATGGCCCATTAATAATATCCCAAGGTGGTTAGATTATCAATTGTATTACTATAACTACTTTTATACGAAGAACAATGACATGCAAATATTGTCTACATAGATCAATGGTTAAAAATTATTAGTTATTCACTTGGATGTGATCTTATCCCTATAGCCTATCTGGGACTTGAAATTTCATAATTTTTGGGAAAGTATATATTCAATTGGGCTTATTACAAACCTTGTATCAAATATTACATAAGTTTACTAAATATATTAAAGTTGGTTTAGTAATTAAATTCAAATCCTTTAAATATACTATTCTTGAATTAAAGTTTTCAGAACAGAAATGAGTTTTTCAAATCCATGGATTCCACGTCGTTCTAAATCCACCCTCCCAAAAAGGCTTATATGACCCTGGAGTAGTTTCAACAATGGGCATTCAATTTACACTATATCCTGTTGTGTGGTCCACTTGAGCTTTGGATTTACTTCAATTTTGAAATTATGCATTAAAATAAATTGAAAAAACTGATGGCCGGTGCGGATAAGACATCAGGGTGGGGCCCACAGAGTTTACTAAGGACACTTACTCAGTAGGCGATCTACGCTCCGGTACAGACACCACGGTGGGCCCAAGCTCAAACGAACGAGCACAGAACTTGGCAAAAGAGCCAGCCTCAGCTGTATTTTACCACGTTGGTGGTAGAAAAGAAACCTGACCAACCGGACATCTTAACCATTCAAAGGACCACAAGCTTTTGGAATGATATGACAGAATATCCATGTGGGACATATCAACTCAATTGTCCATAGACCCATTTTTTCCGTTGTAAATTCTATTTTTGGGAGTTGTGCAATAGTCTGCGAGAGTATAGGTTTTTGTAAACAAGCAATCAGAAATTTTAAAACTAGATTGGAAATAACTCAAATCAAACCGTCCAAATGGGTTGTTGTATACGCTCTAGAAAGGTCAAAATCCGAAAACAAGATAGATTCCACTATTTTTCAGCTCCAGTCGTGATTCTGTCCTGTTGAGTACTTCTCATCTTATCCGTCCATTACATGTGTCCCAACCACCAAGTTATTGGTTTATGGACCATCCATAGTGGGAACCATGATTTGGATTTCTTACTTTAGGTTAAACGAATGCCACGTGTATTAGTTCTAGATGCACGCTCATGAACCGTCATGTTCTGCCAGAGTATCTAAAGCTTTTGCTGTTTATGATTTTCCCTCTGTGCGAAAGGAAAAAGCATTCCAAGCACTCATCATATATCCCTCTGAAAAACCCCATTTTTGGTTTCCTAGATGCTTAACATCTGATCTTTGATTGAAATCATTAGAAATGGTCATTTGAGATAAGGTTTAAGAGATGGGTTTTCATGTCAGTTTCGGAAAACCCAGTTCTTGTCTAGAGGAATTTCTGAATTTTGTTTCTTGCTTTTGGATTTGAATTTCCTTCTTTTCCTGAGACTCTCTACAGAACCCAACTCGTGGTTATCTGAGATAAGTAGAGGCATGCTTTTTTTGAATTTGAATGCCTTTTCTGTAATTTGTAGATAGTACTGTTTCATGATTGCAGAGAAAAGTGTAAGAGATTTGGAGTTTTCTCTCTTCTCCAAATTGTAATCTTTTTCTGCAATTTCAGAGAAAACCCAAGTCATGTTGCAGAGGAGTTGGTAAATTTTTAAGTTGGATGCTTTTTTCACTCTGCAGTTTGTGCTTATTTGCAGTTCTGTGGGAAACCCTTCTCATGATTTTTTCCTGGTTTGGCTTTTGAATATTGTTGGGGTATTTCTGAAGCAATCCAAATCCTTTCTAAATAAAAAAATAAAAAAATCCGAAAAATATAATCTTTCAGCTGTTTCTGATAAAATCCAATTCATGGTTTCTGAGAAAAGTGGTTTTGAATTTGGCAGCTTTTCTTTCTCTGCAGTTTTTTCTAGTTAACTTCAGTTAAAAGCTAGTTCATTGTTTCATAAGAAGAGTAAGGGTAAGGGGTTTTTGAGTTTTAGATCCTGTTTCCGAATTTGAATGTTAGTAGACTGTTTTGAAGCAATTTAATTCCTGGTTGTGGAGAAAGTGTAGGAGAATTTGAAGTTTTTTTTTCCCTTCTTCCTGCAAAATATAATCTTTTTGCTAGGGTACTCCTGAATCTAGATGCCTTTTTGTCTGTCATTTTCGTATTTTTCACTAGTCCTGAAGAAACCCAATTCATGATTTTGTAGGAGCATTGGTTTCGAGTTGTAGATCGCTTTTTTTAATTTGATTTCTTGTAGGATTTTGAAGAAATCCAGTTCCTGGTTGTAGAAGAAACTCTCTAGTTTTGAATCCAATTCCTGGTTAGAAAACACTCATTAAAATGGCTGATTTTAGAGTTAGAAGGGTCGAACATTGCCCCACCAAACTAAAAAATGTCCCTATTGCTGTAACGCCTGAAGGATTCTGGTGTTGTCCATCCCTTGTTATATTTCAGAAGACTCTCAAAAGGCAACAAAGTTCTCAAAATAGACACAAACCACCTCCCCAATCGCAGAAACCCTCCCCCGTTATGGCACAAAAACACTTACAGGAGACCAAACAGGGTCCCACTCAATCAAGATCCAGGGCTGCTTACGATGATCGACGACTGAAAACCAAGGTTGAGAATTCACAGCGCAAGGTGGCTGTTGAGTTTGGTGATCCCACAACGAGTGATTTGAAGTTAGTTTTGTATGGAAAGCGTGGATTTTGCGTGCAGATGAATGTTCATAGGCATGTGATTGTGGAATGCAGCAGCTTTTTCACTGATAAGCTCTCTCAACAGTCTCCAGTATCATGTCTTGAAATTGGGGAGTGTGAGGATGTGGAGATTTACATTGAGACTTTAGGATTGATGTATTGCAAAGATATTAAGCTGAGGTTGATCAAGCAAAGCGTTATGCATGTGCTTCGTATTCTCAAGGTAATTTCACACAATCGTCAAGTTTTCTTCGATTTCTTGCAAATATGATAAATTCAAATTAGTCATTTATCAGTACGTGATCCAGAGTGGAATGTGTGTTTTGAATTTACAAGAAAAGTGCTTCTAATTTTATCATGCTTGGTTGATGGATCAAATTTCGATTCTGTTCTGAATTGAACAGTCCTGCTTCAACAAAATAATTCTGTTTTTTTTTTTTTTAAATTTCTTTCTTTCTTTCTTTTTTTCTTTTCTTCTTCTTTGTTATTAACATGCATGAAATCCATGTCGTCCATCAGCTGCATCACCCCTTATTTATCCTTGATCCTAAAGATCTGGCTGATTCAACACTCAGATGGGCCACCCCATAAAATTATACCGAAATACTTTGATTTCTGGGTAATTCTTTCATCCCGATGATGCACATCAGATAAATGGATTGGATGGCGTATAAACACCATGGTGGACCCCGCACAAAACTGATGGTTTGCATCACATCCCAACTACTTCCTAGGGTGTGGCCTACCTGAGTTCTGGATGGTCATGATTTAAATTTAAAGGTGAACATGAGGCAGCATACCTGATCGACAGTTTGGGATTCCACCCATGTGGCCCTCGGTGTGCGAGGTACACTAGTGGCTATGTTTTGATGCATAATTGAATTAAATCCAATTATTAATCTAATAAAGTAGAAAAAACCAAATTGTGATTTCCTTTATTGAGGATCTAGAGTTTGAACTCAAATTAGGGTTTGTTTGGAGCATATAACCAGAGGGATTGTGGGGATTTGCTGTTTTCTGGTCGTTTGGTAGAAGGGAATTAGAGGGATTTGGATTTGAGAGGCAGAAGAGCTTTTTTTGAACTCCCACTTCAGATCTATGATTTTAAATGTACTCGATTCTGTATGGACTAAAATCAACCCAATTCTACACGATTTCAAATCCAACAGCAAAATGAGCCCTTAAGTTACTTTGAAGTTGTAATACTTGTCTTCTAACAAAATAGCAAAAAAATAAATAAATCATGATTTCCTTTGTTATCATTCATATCGAGGATCTGATATCCAAACTGCAATTACGATATGTTCAAGTTGGACTAGAAAAGAATTTAACTGCAATATGAAGGCTACTTCCATTCCTCATTACAAATACTTTTTGCCATTTCCTCTCAATTAAAGCAAATATTCAGAGTCAAATTCATTTGTGCATCCAAAGAGAGCCCGAGCACACTTAAGATTGTTCCATTTCAAGAATACACTAACTGATTCCATCACTTGATTTCTGTGTGGTAGGTAGATGGGCTGTTTGGATGTACCCATGAATGTGGAACGCATCCAAGGCACATCCACACATCTGCATTTTGGGGGAGCTAATCTGTTTCATGCATCCCTCAATGTGGATGGCTAGATGTGCATCTTAAAACCTTAATCAGATGATAATGGCTAGGACTAGCTAGCATCTTATTCTTATTCTGGGTGGTCTCATCTTGGGTTGCAACTAGCGTGGGTTGGGTCGGGTTGAGGGTCAACCCAAGCCCACCCCGACCTCAAGAGGACTCAACCTGCAACCCAACGTCACCTGAATTCCAACCCAATCTGCCCAACCTGACTTCCTTTGTACTCAAACCTTAAATCGACCCAACCAAACCCGACCCAGGTACATGTGACTATTCCCAAGAAGCCTAACATGACCCGAATTTGCTCAACCCAATTTCATATTGTATTGGCAGTTTCCATCCTAAACCAACCTGAAAAGTTGCAGCCCTGATCTCATCTGCATTTTTAGGCACATCCGAACTGGCCTGTAATTGAATCACGGACAAAATCCAAGCAAACAAGGCCATAGTATAATATCAGCTGGCAACCTAAGTAGCCATTTGATAATCCTAAAAATCTTAAATGATCTGCATATTCCATCTTTTGCCACCATTTCTAAATGACCATATGGATCGATTCTTATCCAAAATTTTCCCTACTCCAATATTCGATCTGAAGAAGCTTTTGCATTGATCAAATTACAAAACTGCTACTACTTTGTAATCATTTTGACTTTTGAGTAAGGGTCTATTTGGCTGCGCCAAATATCATGATATTTCATGATTATTCAGTCTAGTTTAGTGTAGAATATCATGAAATTTCATGATATTTGGTGCAATCAAAGACACTCTAAACTGAGTAAAATTCAATACTAAGTAGCCATGTTTGTTGACATTTTTTTATGTGGTGTCTGCAGGTAATGCATTTTTATTTTATCTCAATTTCCCTTTCTTTGAAACAAAATGGCTGTACTCTTCCTAACTCTATGCACACCTCCAAACAGGGCAATCTACCAATCTGTCACATGTTTGACATCTGAGCTGTGCATCAGGTGGGTCCCACAGTTAATGGCCTGGTGGAAAGATGAGGTTGTTTCAGCTTGGTTGGATACCATGCCTGTGGGGTGTTCTTTCAAACCTTCCCTTGTTTGTGGCCCACCTGATGAGTTGAGTTGCCTTGGTTTTGAAACAGGCTGGCCGTTCACATGGTGTGGTCCACTGGATGCATGGTTCAGATGTTGCACACGGTAGTCAGGTTGGCATGCTCAATCGCACATGAAGAAGTGTCATAAGAACTGATCTCAAAGCACAATCTCCCCTTCTTCACTGCCATTATGCAACTGTATCATCACTTGAATATCTCATTACCTGATCCTATCTCACAATCTCTGTTTTCTCTCTCTGTATAACCTGCGAAAACACGAAAATGTCCATATTCCACAGATTGCAGAATCGATCGGCTTCGATATCTGCACACAGTTGTGCTTGGAATACCTGGAAGCTGTCCCTTGGGTTGACGAAGATGAAGAGAAGGTTGTGTCATCCATCCAACACCTCCGAAGCAATCGTAATGGAGTCAGCCCGGTACTGAAACGGGTCATTCCCGATAACTGGAACCCCCCAAATGATACACTCGCCCACATAATGCAACTCATTCTCAAAAGCAATGAGGATAGAGGTCGGCGGGAGATGAAATCCTTAGTATCAAAGCTGCTACAGGAAAATAATCTCACTTACGATGCTGCTTCCAACATCTGCAATGAAAATATATATGATTCGTGCCGCAGTTGCCTAGATTCGATGTTGGTTTTGTTCAGGCAAGCAGCTGAATCTGGGTCCACTGAAAAATCCATGGATGGCAAAGGTTCCATGGCACGGCAGGTAGCCTTGGAGGCTGATAATCTCCTATGGTTGGTCGAGATTTTGTACGGCCAGCAAGCGGCGGATGAGTTTGTGGCGATGTGGACCACCCAACATGAGCTGGCCGCTCTACATTCAAAGCTGGCAATTGTGGACCGCCACCCAGTTAGCTGCATTACGGCGAGGCTTTTGGTTGGGATTGGAAGGGGTGAGGTGCTTCCATCAAAGGACACAAGGAAGCTTTTGTTAGAAACATGGTTGCAGCCATTGATCAGTGATTACAGCTGGTTACAGCATGGGTGCAGATCGTTCGATGGGAAGATGGTGGAAGATGGGATTGGGCGGACCATTCTGACGCTGCCAATGGAAGATCAGCAGAGCATTTTGCTTGCATGGTTGGGCAATTTCTTGAAGGTTGGCGATAACTGCCCAAATCTTCGGCGGGCCTTTGAAGTCTGGTGGAGGAGGACCTTCATAAGGCCTTATGTCGAATCTGATAATCTGCTGCAATCAGAGAATGCAATGCCAGTCAGAGAGTGAAACTGAAGCGAGCTTCCTACTATAGAATACCCGTTGAGTGATTGAAGAAATGATCTATATAGCATTGCTCAGCCTACACATTACTTCCACATGGACCTCTACATGCCAACCTGGCATGTCTGTGTTATCAAAGCCCGTTGATCAGGTGGCCCCCACCATGCATATGACTTGGATCATGAGACAGTTGTGGAAGAAAATGAAGATGTCCGGCGTTCGGTATGCAGGTTTGATCTACACGATGAGTATAGTGGCCTCATTTTTGGGTCAGTGCTATCTGCCCTCAATGTGGCCCACCTGAAGCACGGGTCGGACTTGCCACACATGTGCTAGACATGTGGTCGTGTCTATCTAGAGCTGTGCATGGGTTTTGTAGAATTACTGATGTGAAATTTGCTTATTGGGTGATGTCTGTTTAATGTGTTTTTTGCTAACATAATAAACTTGGTGGGGAATGATCGCATAAGTTCAGTATTAGATCTTTGTGGGGCCCACCGTGATTGAGATCTCAGAGAAGAATCCGCTGGCCCATGATTCAACTCTGAAAATCAAAGGTCGAGATCATCATTTCGGTGTGATTATTGGGCAGGCAAGATTCATCCATGAGATGGCTGGTTGTGATCATCAGACCATCTCTGCATGTGGGTCCCATGTGTTAGCACATGATGTGATGATCCTTAGCTGCCCTGTAGGCACATTTTTTGTAGATGTTTTATTTGTAGTCTGTACACTGTGATGGTCTTCTTGAATCACTGAATTGTAGGAGTGGCAATGGGTATAGCTATACACGAAGCAAGCTAGCTCGGTTGACTCACTCAAGTAGGTTTGGATCCAAAGCTGGGTTTGGGTGAAGTCAAGTCCTTTTATTTTATTTTATTTTATTTTTATTTTTAATTCTAAAAAAAATTTGAGCTGAGCTTAAGTTGATGCGAGATGGACTTGAAATTGGCTCGGTTCGGCTCAACTTTGCTCAGTCTCTATACATCACACACACGCAGGCACATACCTTTTTTTCACCTTAGTCGACCCGATCGGCCCTCTCCCTTTAAATTCCCTTTCCTTTTTTTTTTTTTTTTTTTTTTTTCGCCCTAATTGATCCGACCGGCCCTCCTTCAAAATTCTCTCTCTCTCTCTCTCTCTCTCTCTTCGAGCAGTTGGCCGTCCTTCCTAATTCGAACTCGGCTCGAAAGTTCGAACTTGAACTTAGCCTGAACTAGCCTGAGCATTTGACTAAATCGAGCTGACCTAGTGACACATGGAAGGACGTGAAGTTGAGCACCGTCTTCCTCAAGATGATAATTACTCCGAATCCACGGAGCTTCTCTGGACTCCTCACAGAGACTTCTCGAATCCACGAAGAAAGAAAGCAGGAAAATAGAAATAAATTCTAATAAATTCGAAATTGATTAATGAATGAATAAAAACGAGTTTACATCCCTTTAAATAAGGGAACCAAGCAATAAGAAAGAAATCAGACTCAAACTACAACTAAAACTCCTAGAATCCGTGACTTACTATAAATTGTAAACTTACTATAAATAATAAACTTACTATTTATAGACAGCCGTGATGTCTACTAGTGCGCAAGGTTTTCGGCCAAAAATAGTAAGTGTCCTATTTGGCTTCACCAAACCGTTCTCATAATTATTCTAAGCACTTTTCATGCTAGACACAACTCCTAAAGCCCAATGGATGAAGAGTTATAATAAAACTAAAACTTACTATTTATAGTAAAAATGAAAATAAAATAGGAAAACGACCGTCGATCAGGGAATTTTTCGTAAATCCGGGATGCGCAACACGGCGTAGCAGGGTTGGTTAGCTAAAGTAGCTCGTTCTACCCCAAAATCATATATTTTACGTCAGATAACTCATCTCGGGTTGCGAGATACGCCCAATCTAAGGTCTGATGGTCTGGATCACTTCTGTCGTCGACCGTGCCTTTTCTAATCCATCTTGGCCATGAAATTGTCTGCGACCTGCTCTACATCAGTCCCCTCCACTTGAAAAGAACTCGTCCTCGAGTTCTCCTCCTGCTCTAGATCATGATACTCGGTCAGGTCTGCGACGTTGAAAGTCCGTGAGATTGCCATGTTATCGGGAAGATCAAAAACATAAACGTTGTCATTGATCTTTCGAATGATTGGTACCGGTCCAATCTTTTTATTCTTCAACTTGTTGTACGTGCCAGTCGGAAATCTTTCTTTTCGCGGATGGACTATTACCTGGTCGCCCACCTCGAATACCTTGTGTTGCCGATGCTAGTCCGATTTCTCCTTATACTTTTCGTTCGAGATACGGCCGATCTAAGGTCTGATTGTCTGGATCACTTCTATCGTCGACCGTGCCTTTTCTAATCCATCTTGGCCATGAAATTGTCCGCGACCCGCTCTACATCACCTAGCTAGTCAAGCTTGAGGATCAAGTTGAGCCGAACTCGAGTTGAGGTTGGATGCTGGCCAAACCCAACAAAGTTGTGCAGCTCTAGTAATGGGTTGGGTTTGGGCTAAGTTGATGTCAGTCTAAGCCTGACCCATCTACTAAATTGGCCAAGAACTCTTGCCCAAACTTGACCGACGGCCTGTTGCTCTTTGATTCTACTTGACACACTCAAAAATTCATCAAGCCCCATGATCAATCCAACCTGATTTATATAATTGTAAATGGGGTGGGCCCAACTGACCCGACCCAACCCACCATGATCAGGTACGGTTCAACCCAAGCTATTTACTTTAATGGATCATATTCTTAGCCCGGGTCGGACCAACTAACCATTTAGCTTGGCCCAATCCCACCTCAAAAGCATGTTGGATTTAGGACTCAGGCGAGTCCTGTACAACTCGTTCGAGTAGACTCGGACTCAGTTAGACTCGATTCTGTTCGACCCTACCAGTCACCTCACTGATTCACCCCTCCTTGGGCGAGTCCTGATTCATTCAGGAGGGAATGATTCGGTCCAAGTCGCTGAGTCTTTTCACCGTGATTTTGAGCCTGCCAGTACAAACTGAAATCAGGAATACTGGGGAGCGGATTGGCTGGTGTACCACACAGTAGCTATACAGCTGCTGTAGGTACGTGGCTTGCGAAGATGAGCACTGACGCTCCTTGAGCTCTTGTACGAACGGTTCAAAGGAGATCAAAGTTACATGGCTCCACGTTGATGTATTTATTATATTTACACCGTTCATCTATTTTTAGATATCATTTAAGAGCATTATGCAAAAAATGAATCATATCCAAAGATCAGCTAGACCACACCACAAATACAGGAGATAATGATTTTCACTGTTAAACAATTCATAGGGCCCATCATAACGTTTATTTTTTATCCAATCTGTTCATAAGGTCAAAAAGACCTGAATTAAGAGGAAAAACAAATTTCATATTGATCCAAAACCCTATTGACCCCGAAAAGGGTTTCAATGGTAGACGTTCAATCCCCCACTACCTTTTGCAGTGTGGTCCACTTGATAGTTATATCTGTCTTAGTTTTTGTCTCAAGCCTTAAGATGAGCTCTCCAAATGAATGGACGGTTTGGATATAACACATACCTAATGATCAGACCCACATAACTTGCTGATGTCAGCTATATAGCTGATGTGAGGTACACTAGCCAATCCGCTTCTGAAATTCAGGGATAGTTTTGTCATTTCACAAGGTGGGGCATCCAATCATGTGGAAATCATGAAGTTGTCGCCGCAATAATTCGGCCTGTATTTCCCACGTGTTCAACTAGAAAAATCCAATAATTGAAGGAAATTCAAAGGATGCATAAGACAATGACCAAAACATCCTCACGATCCGTAATCTAAAACCACGATCCAAACCATTCATCACACGTGCAACCCTACCCATATCCCATATCATGGCCCAGACCATCATTATATAAGTTGAAACCCATTTTTCTGAGCTGAAAAATTCAAAAGGAGACTTCCGAGTGAACCCGCACAGTGTACAAGGTTCACACGTGTGAAATCAGCCCGAACTGAGCCCGGGCGGTAGTTTGACTGCTACCCGCGGTACTTCAAGTACCGTCGCTCGCGGGCCGCGTGCGGACAGCTGTTCCAGCATCTAAAAGTCAACTTTTCTTCAAAATTATCCTTCCGAATTTCACTATTTACCTTTTTACACCCCTCATGGCTAATGAGAGAGTGCCATGTGACATTTCTCTCCCCACAACCAACCATAGCTTGCCACCTCACCTTTTACCCCTCTTGAACTTCACAATTACAGCAATGCCATTGGAGAAGGCTATAAATAGTCCTCTCCTCTTTACATTTTAAAAACAACACCTTCTCATCTAAGGGAGAGAAAATGAGGAAGAGAGAGTGAGAGAGTGAGGAAGAGAGTGAAGGAAAGGGAAGGAGCTCCCAAACCTTCAAAGATCTGATCTTTCTAGCCTTCCTCTCAACCTTTCCAACCAATAAGCCTAGCCCAGATTTGATCATGGTCCGGTTCATGTCTTAGCCTACTTAAGATCAAGCCAAAAATCTATTCTACATATAAGCATTCGTCATGATATCTATTCCCTACTCAACCCCCCTGCTTCTCTAGATCTTTAGTGAACGTATGCTTTTTGACTTGCCGTACACTAGATCCCTTCACATCAGAAATTCCTAGTGATCTAGTTCATCTTTTCTTTACCTTTTTACATAAGTATCATCACATCTACTTTCTAAACATGCAGTTAGATGTATGCTCTGTGGCTTACCGAAGTCTCGGATCTTGCCACATCAGAAATCCATGTGTGTGCCTAGTCCTGTCACGGCCACAACATCCATCATCCCTTGAGATTGTTTCACCACACTGAGTAGATACTGTACATTTGTACGGGCAGAGAGGGCGCCTAACACCTTTCCTATTTGTAACTGAGATCCCTTGCCTTGAATCTCGGATCTCAGACCAGGAGTCAATCTAAGGTAGAAGTCCCTGGATTTTCCTCACCTTGCGTATTTCGTGGTTCTAGCCGACCGCGAGATTTCGAAATTTTTCGGCTAGTGGCGACTCCAACATCCACAATCAGCCTGTCACCCCCACCACTAAAACCATAACATTTAAACCAGCGTGGGCGTCGATTTTCCAGTGTCTATAGGATATAACACATACCTCATGATCAGACCCACATAACTTGCTGATGTCAGATATATAGCTGATGTGAGGTACAATAGCTAATCCGCTTCCAAAATATTGGAAATTCAGGGATAGTTTTGTCATTTCACAAGGTGGGGCATCCAATCATGTGGAAATCATGAAGTTGTCGCCGCAATAATTCGGCCTGTATTTCCCACGTGTTTGACTAGAAAAATTCAATAATTGAAGGAAATTCAAAGGATGCAGAAGATAATGACCAAAACATCCTCATGATCCGAAAGGAGATGAACAGAATGCGCCGACTGTTAGTTTACCCAACAACGATCCCTGGTTAGGTGATACAAACTGTTGATCGGATGGGCTCCACCTGGATGGCTCATGCGAAACCCTTCATATTAAAAGAATCCTAACCCTTCAAATGGTGGCCAACAACTATTCCGAATTCAACCAAAAGGGACGCACATTCTACTCATCACATCAACGGTTTGGATCATAGAATAACGCAGGGATGAATATGATGAGATCGATCACTGTCTTCGTCAAGGATAACTAATCCGAATTCATTGAGCTTCTCATAACTCCTCACCGAATTCACGAGAAAAGAAAGAAAGAAAAATAGAATAAATGACATGAACGAGTTAACAACCCTTTAAATAAGGATACCCACTGATAATAGAAATTTCAGAATCATTATGTAACTAAAACTCTTAGAATTCAAATCTTATTATAAATAGTAAACTTACTAATTATAGATGATCGTGATGTCTACTAGTGCATGAGGTTTTTTGACAAATATAATAAGTGCCTTATTTGACTTTACCAATCCATTCTCCTAATTATTCTTAGGTTTTTCGTGTTGGGCACAACGGATGAAGAGTGCGCACGGATGAGAAGTTATAATTATTATTTGTAGCAAAAATGGAATTAAAATAGGGAAACAATTGTTTCACAAATCCAACTTGCATAACACTGTAGTAAGGTTGGGTGGCTAAAGTAGCTCATTATACCCTAAAGTCATATGTTTTATGTTTGATAAGTCATTTCGAATTACGAGAGACACCGAATTTAAAGTTTAACGGTTCAAATCACTTTTGTCATTGACCGGGCCATTTCTGATCCATCTTGGCCATGAAATTGTTTGCAACCTGCTCTACATCATATAACCAAATCTTATAAAAGTGGGGCCATGTTTAGTGATCTAAATCTTTTGTAATACGGTCCCCACGCAGCAAAAATCTCCCACTTGTAAAAATGATCCTAACCCTTCAGAAGGTTAGTGCGTCGGCCATCTAAGATAAGGCCCATCTTATCAATGGTTTGGATATTTCAATGTTAGTTAAATGACGGTCCACCACCACTGTTTAAATAAGACAATCCAAAAAAATAATGTCATAAGGTTGACAATCTTTCTCCTTGTCAGCAGGGGTACACATCACGTTATCTAAAAACTTAGTCGGTTGGACATGCAAAAGTCCAACTTGAAGGAGATTTGATAGAGTGATAGATTTACGTTGACCTTACTTCCATCGTTCGTTCGTATACGTGTGGTGTAGGTAAGACGTCCATGAGGTGGGGCCCACGTGATGTGAATAATGATATAGTCGTCAGTGGTTGTGACTTGTGATTGTGACTTGTGATTGATTCAAATACTTTGTAAAGTTAGGAATTTCCTTGTATTTTGTCGAGAAGATAAGTATATATGAAGATGTTACAATTTATTTTAGGCAATGCCTAATCTATGATTATTCTAAGATTGAAAGGGATTTAGTAATAAAATATTTAATAAAAATATATAATAACATACTTACTAATACTCTCCCTCAAATTGAAAGGTGAAGGTTATGAATACTCAACGTTTAATTTTTAAAATGAATATTTGTTTAAAGGTTTGATAAATAAGTCCGTATGTTGTAATTTCAATAGAACGTAAAAAGATTGAATAAAGCTGGATTGAATATATATATATACATATATGAAATTTGTTTTTCTTTTTTATTGTATTTGAGACAGCAACAATGATTTTACAAGTATTTTTTTAAATACCTTCTAAGCAACATAAAAGTCACAAAAAAAGGATATTGGTTTCATATGCATATCTTCTTTGACACAAGCCACACTTCTTTGAGTCATTTCATTAAACACTTGATGAGCAACATCAATATCAAAGTAATTGAGTCACCGAATTAGTTTGATCTGAGTTCAATTCGAGCTAGGTTTGATATGAGTCGAGCCAAACTGGGCTAGCTCTAACTCAACTCAAACTCATTTTCAAGCTAAAAAAATTATGTTGAACTTAGCTTCGAACCGAGTTGAGTCAAGCCGAGCGAACTAACTGAGTTATCTCGGTTCATGTACACCCATAGAGTGAACAAACAACTTCAATTCTTAAATAATATTTAATAGACAAACCCTAGCTGTGTATCTAATTAGATTTTTTACAATTAAATCCATTCCAATCTTATCATAATTATAGATTAGACATTGTATAAAATAGATTGTAACATATCAATATGTACTCTTCTTATCAATCAAATATACATGATATATGCATCTAGAATACTTTAAAAAGATACAGATTTTAAAATATTTTAGTAAAATGTGATTTTGTATTATAAGTTTATTGGGTAGTTGTGATGGTTTCAACTGTTCTAGCCCTCTTCCTTTACCTACACCGTCCACGTAAATCTCATTCTAATTGCAAATTGGGAAAATCTTAGCCATTCAGCAGCATCATTCAAGTACGCATTTCAGATTCAGTTCTCAAATACATATATTAATAAATTATACTGCATGTCTAATTTTAGAGGTGGGTCATATCATGATCTAAATCAACGTGATCTTTTCAACAGGGCATCGCGTGGTGAGGCGTATCTGTGGCTGAGATCTTTTTCTTTTGGTGTGTGAGGCGGCCGTTGAAAAGTGCACTTGGTCCAGTACACTTGGATATCCAGACCATTGATCTAATGGGCCCTGTAATCTATAATGAGGTGCATCTCACTGGAAGAACTCAACCCTTTGATCTTTGGACTATTTTTCTGTTGAATGAGATCAGTAATGGTCATCTATTTTTAGTCCCTTAATTGAAGGTTTAAGTTCTTCCAATGAGATAGATTTCTAGAGTCATCCCCATCTATGGTGGGTCCAATCATATCAACGGTTTGGATCAGTACAAATTGGCCCCAAATGTACAGAATTCTGTGCTTCAGCCAACTACAAGTTTTTGATGCGCAGGACCTTGCTGTTCATCGCGAGTGACGCAATCATCATCCAATGCGGACGTCAGATCGCGTCCGGGTACGAAACGGAAGCGGATCGGCTGGTGTACCTCACAACACTATATACCGGACGCGGATTTCCTGCGAAAGCCTTTCGCGGGAAGTTCCTGCGCTGGGATGCTATGTGGGGTCCACCGTGATGTTTGTCATAAATCCACCCCGTCCATACGTTTTAGGACATCATTTTAGGACATTTGACCGAAAATGATGTAGATTCAAAACTCAAGTGGGCCATACGAGGGGGAAAACTGGGGAAATAGTTTTCTACCGTTGAAACCTTTTTGGGCTCTAACTTGATTTTTATATGTCATCCAAACGGTCTATAAGGTCATTCCCACTGGGATGAAGTGAAAACACGAAAAAATTAGCATGATTAGAAACTTTGGTGGCCTTAAAATTGTTTAAAGGGTGGTGACTGAATCACAACTGTTTCCTCTCGTGTGGACCATTTGAGTTTTTAATATATGTCATTGTCAGTTGGGTGTCCTAAAATGATCTTGGAAAACAAATGGATAGGATAGATTTATCACAAACATCACGGTTGACCCCACTTAGCATACGAGTGCAGGAACCTCCTGCGAAACGATTTCGCTGCTATATTGACGTAGCAAGTTCCGTGGGTCTGATCACGAGGTATGTGTTATGTCCAAACTGTTTATCCATTTTATGAGCTCATCCTAAGGCTTGATACAAACAATAAGACAGATCTAATTATCAAGTGAGCCACACTGCAAAAAATAGGGGGGAGTGAACATCTACCATTGAAACCATTTTTGGGGTCACAGATGTCTTGGATCAATATGAAATTTGTTTTTCCTCTTCATTTAGGTTTTTCTAACCTTATAAATAGATTGGATGGAAATGAACGTCACGGTGGTCCCTACAAATTTTTTAATGGTGAAAATTATTATCTCCACTTCTATTTACGGTGTGTTCCAAATGATCTTTAGATATGATTCGCTTTTTGGATAATGCACTAAAGTGATCTCTAAAAATAGATGAACGGTTTAGATATAATAAATACATCACTGTGGGGCCCATAAAACTTTGACCTCCTTTGAACCGTTCGTACAACTCGGAGCTCGACGAGCGTCAGTGCTCGTCTTCGCACGAAGTACCTACAGCGTCAGTGCTCGTCTTCGCACGACAGTAAGTACCTGCAGCAGCTATATAGCTGGTTTGTGGTACACCAGCCAATCCGTTTCCGCAGGAAACCTACTCGTGCCGTTAGACCTTGAAAGAGAGGATTCAGTGCGATCAGCAGAATCTTGTTATCGAGCATTCAGCTTCCGTACATACGGGAGCACGTATCTAAGGATCTGGACGTTTCATCTATTGGGCCTCACCACGGGTGGGTTTACGTCCATAATCGTGAGTTACCGTAGCCACCGATTGGAGGATTTTTAAGAATTACAAATGAGTGGCTGAGAAAACTTCCACCAAACATTGAACGTCCAAAATGAGAAAAATACTCCAATCAGCTGCTATCATTATTCCATTGGTGTCATTTTTTGTGGACAGCTATATATAGTAAGGTACAAAATATGGACGGCTCAGATCTAGTACATATATCCTCATGTATAGAGATAGAGTGCTTGAGGGATTATATACGATATGCAACCTGCGTCTTCGGACAGTAGTTTTAGGGAAGCTGACTGCGTGTGACCCAGGGCACAGAGATATCTCTGTGTCCGGAGTTGTGTGAGACCCAAATAGATGTATTTGACAAATCCACTCCGTCCATATTTTTTGAAATATCACAATAAGATGGTATTATGAAAATCATGCAGATCCAAAACTCATGTAGCCCACAAAATACGAAACAGATGGGATTGAACGCCTGGTGGTGACAGAAGTTTTGTATAAGGATGATATTTGTTTCTACAGTTTATCTAAGTAGTAATAATTCTATGAACGGTTTGGATGGTATATAAATGTCATGGTCAGCTCCAGGAAGGTTTCAACAATTGACGTTACTGTTCCCACTGTTTCGTTCATATGGCCCACCTGAGTTTTGGATATGCCTCATTTTTATAATCTTGTCTTACTATTATGGTCTTTCAAAACAGATGAACGGAATGGATTTGTCACGGAAATCTCTGTGGACCCCACACAGCCCCAACACAGATATATCTGTGCCCCTGGGTCACACGCAATCTGCTCCCAGGTTTTAGATATTGAGAAGTGGAGTCCATCGTTCGATAATCCAGACCACTAGCTAGTTGAGACTCACTTTGAATAGACCCTGATCCAAAAATAAATCCAAGATAATCTTAACATTAAAAACAAATCTAAAGAATCCTATTAGATAAACGGTTTGGATTGTTTTTAATCATAAATATAACTATTAAAAGAGAGTTGGCATAGTAAGTTGCTTAAGATAAGTTACTTATATCACAAGTAACTTAAGTTAATTTCTATTTATTAAGAAGATAAGTATATTTGTTAAATAACCTACTTATCACCCTATCCTCTATTGAAGGGTATACATTGAGTCGGACGGTAGACTCAACTCGACTCGGCTCTCCCGGCCTAGCTTGGCTCAGCCATTAGTTGACCTCAGCTCGAATTCGGCTCGACTTAGTCCTCGAGTCTGACTAGCTAGATCGACTCGATTTAGTCAGTAGCTCAAGCCGAGTTCGAGCCAAGATTGAGCCAAGTTTGCCATTGAGGCATTTCCATAAACACCTGGACTGTGCCTTTAAAATCGCTCTGTATGTGAAACAAAAACAATGGTTTTACAGGTATTTTATCAAACACCTTCAAAGCAACATAAAAATCAAGAAAAACTAAGAAAAAAAGGTATTTGTTTCATGTATATACCTTCCTTGCCACCAGCCTGTAACGCCCTGAAATTCGGGGGTCGAGCATAACTCAGCTCCCGAGTTTCGAAACATCACTTATGCAACATAATGAATGATAATTGTATGTTGTCTATGTTAGTGCATAAAACATGAGATATATTAAGCCATATCAGCAGACATAATTCAGGGATATTGAGGTAAAGCAAGCGGAAGACTTAAATACATAAATAATTCAAAAATAATCCCCAAATGATGCATGCTCTACCCAGGGCAACATATACAACTGAGTCTCAAATACATATATCAACTGTGCAAAATAATTCCATACATATCCCAAAAATTCTCGCTGGTCAGGATGAGGCTCACATGAACCCGCCTGAGAACTGCATATATGAGAATGCCTCCTCATCCTCATCAAAATATGGCTCTGCCTCGCCAGCACCGCCATCACCGCCATCACCTGCAACTAAATCAGAGTCTGGTTGGTGTTTAAGCACCATCCCAGAATGTGGGAGTGAGGGATCAACTCAGTGGTACTATACAGTAAAGGTTAACATGTCATCAATCCAATCAAGCAGTAATGATAAGGTAGTAAAATCAAACATGTCCCATTCTCCATTATGTTGCATAAGTGATGTTCATACAGTAGGATTGGGAAGCTAAGACACCTCCCTTATATTAATTCCCAAACATTGATCTATTCTAGGGTCGTTAGTCATAGGAATTCTCATATGACCTTACGGTTCTAGGTCGCTGCAAGGGTTGTCAGGGCTGTTGTGCGTAATCGTTACATCACTCCCCCATCATCAAATCAATACAGGCCTAATTATATCCTCAATACTGTAACAAAACTCGTCGCCCTTATGCAGTGTCAGGATATACTCGAGGTCACTACAGAGGGCTTGTCACCAATCAATGTAGGCCGACAACAAGAATATAATGTCCCATACCACCATAATCTGCTCACGAGAATAAAGTGCTCACTGGTCATTACGGGGAGGTTTGTGGCCCCAGCGTAGGTCGAAAGCTCGACCACGGTGTCCCATACCACCATGTCCGGCTCATCAGTCTTAGGGGATCACAGTACCATGGTTAACAGGAGTTTCTCTGGTAAGCTCAGTGCCTTAATTCAAACAGTGGCGACCAAATATGGTGAACAAACATCAGTCAATCGGGTTAGTTGATAAGTTCAACTAGGCCAAATGCACGTTGAGTTGAACGACATGAAATGCATAAGCACTCCGTGTGGCCTAACCACTGTCGATCATCCGAAGCACGACTCAGATTCGTTAAACTCACCCCGTGTGGCAAAAACGACCTCAACCACCATTTGAAGTACAATTACCGATTACCTGGACTGTAGTACAACCCCATTCACATACAAATTCCATAACAGACATATGAGTCATATCCTACAATTATATGGACATTCATGAAGTATAACTTAAATGTAAATACAGTACATGAAGGAAATCATACACATCTTCAACATGATACATCTAAATACATAATCCATGGAGGAAATCATACACTCAAGTATGGTGATGGAGATTTATGCCTCAACAACCTTAGCAATCACATTTTTACTAACTATTAACTCATTTAGGCATTTAAACAAACACTTAGATTACACTATGCAACATACATCACGTATGTCGATTCCAATGCATATTAGGGCAAGTCCTTTCGGCAAGTCTTTTCGCCAAGGAGTTGCCGCATACATATCAGGCATGTAATAACGACAATTAATCATGGCAACCAAAACAACAGATTTCATACGTATACAGGTATTCTAATATATTCATGAAATACGCTATTTACAATATAAAGAATACATATACGGAAATCAAAACGGATAGCACATTTGGCATGTGTAATGACAATCACAACATGAATAAATCATTATCTAACATTGAAAGTGTTGAAAAACATAACCTAAACGTATATAGTCCGCACCTTGAACCAGAAAATGCGTATAAGAAGTGATTCAGACAATAAGTCTTCGTCAACGACAGATACGCTACCTATGACATGAAACAGGTTAGCTAGAACTTCACTACAACTAGTGTAAGCTTCAAAACAGGTTAGGGTTAGCTTAACTTACCCAAAAACAGAATCAGAATCGCCGAAAGAACGATTCAGATAGGCAAGTTAGATAAATAGATGGACTAGGAAGAATCCTACGGAGATTCAACAGGTTCTCCCACACTTTCTCTCTCTTTTCTCTCTCTTGGAAACCTAGGGTTTAAGAAATTCATATGGGATTTAAAACTAAGGGTTTAAGGCCTATTTATAAGCCTAAACATGACGAAAACAGACTTAGAGCTAAGGTATACTTAGGTTATAACCAAATCGGGCCTGTTCCGATCCAACGGAACACTTTTGGAGGTCCTCTTATCACATGCGGTCGGATTTAAGCTCACTAGTATTGGATCTTTAGTAAGTTAAGTTTTCAGTCCGATTAAGTTTTCAGATCGTCCGTGGTGGACCAGCTTCAATTCAACGGTTATCGACATTCGATCAGGGCTACAATTACTTTGACATGAAAGAGCCAACTGTCCTGATTCGAGGGTGAATTTGGGTCGAAATCTAACGGTTAGAACGCTTAAAACTAAAGCGCAAGCGAAACGTTCCAGATTACTTAAAAAGATATTTAATTTTTTTAAAATCTACCGTTTCTCACTCTCTTCACTCCAGACTCAATAAAATGGTCTCAGGACATCGTTTGAGCTTGATTTTCGAAATGATTGTCAAGTCCAACTAAGCTATCATAATGGTTTAAGATCATGGATATCAGACTTTCGACGTGCGGTTTAGATCCAATACGAAGTTATAAAGCATTCCTGGGAGCAAATGGGTTTAGAGTTGGATCCTAAATTTCAGGGTACTATAACGTCAATGATTTTATAAGTTATGGGTCATACAAAACATATTGAAAGCTATCGGTGCTAATTTCACATGCAATTTAGTTTAGCGCTAGTTAAAATACATTAAAATTTTAAGGGATCAAGGCCAAAATGATTTCTACTGAAGGTGGTACTCGAGTCTAAGCACGAATTTTCTAAGTCGTTACACAGCCACACTTCATTGAGTTATTTTATCAAACACTTGGTAAGCAACATCAATGGCAAAGTAGTCGTGTCACTGAACTAGTTCAATCCAAGTTTGATTCGAGCTGGATTCGATCCAAGTTGAGTCGAGCTGGGGCCTGCTTGAACTCGGCTCGAACTCATTTTCGAGCTCAAAAAATCAGCTCGAACTCAGCATCAAATCGAGTCGAATCGAGCTTTTTCGAGTCAAGTTGAGCAAGCTAACCAAGCTAGCTCGGTTCGTGTACACCCCTACCTCTCTTTTGTCTCTCCTGTCCTTCTCTTGAGCAACTTATGAGAAGTAGAAAAGCTAAAAATATCAACATAATTATTTATTTTAAGTAAAAAAGTTACTTATAATTAATTATAAACCAAACTTATTTATATGAAATAAATTACTTTTATGTACTATTGTAAGTAGAAAAAGTAACTTATTTAGTTGTTTCCGAATGGGTTGGATCTTAAGTTGTTCAAGATAAGTTACTTATGCTACAAGTAACTTATTTTAGTTTCTACTTGTTAAAAAGACAAGTACAATTGGTAAACAAATTACTTATTGGCTTCTCTTATGAAAAATAAAAAAAAGTTTAAAATATTAACTAAAGTGATTAAATATTTTATAAAAAGTTACTTATAACTAATCATAAACTAAACTTATGCGAAATAAGAGGGGATTGAATACAGCCCATTGAAACCTTCATGGCCAAGGTCAGCATTGAAAATTAGTGTGTGGCCCACTTGAATTTTAGATCTACCTAATTTTGGGCTCCTATCGTTAGCTAGAGAAACTGACACGTAACTGAATACAGTACGTAACTTCCGGTTGGGAATTTATTCCAGAAAAGAGGCTTGCTAAGCCCACACTCCAGGAAAGTCCTGTACACTGTAGGACACGTGCCAAATACGACAGATACGTGTAGGATCTCGACTTCCCACAATGTGGCCGACACCATCTTGATCATCTGACCCGCCCGTTCATTCGGTCTACAACCGTGTGCAAGACTGAAAAATGACGGTAAGGAAAAATCATTTAGGCCTTCCGTTTTTTCTGTACGCTGGGTGCCTGAATTTTGGGCCATATGACTTAACCTATACAAGCACGGGTCTTGAATGGTACTGAATTGTATTAGATGGGATTTGCACAATGATTGTATGCGTGGAAATACTATTATATTGTAGCCATCCAATCCTATGTTCCGTATAAAATTTTTATTACTCGAAAACATTAGATTAAGTAAAATCATGTTTGGTGGATCATGAAATTGTAATCAACGGACCAAATTTACAAAATACGCCGTTCACTTATATGCATATATAATTAAAATGTCACGTGTAAAGGGTGTATATATGGATCCTTACTCTTGCTCAGGTGGCAGACTCTCAAGAGTTTCAACACCCGGTCAAGGGTTCCGTATCCATAGGTGGTGAAATCTTACTATGGTATGAGTGTGTGGGGGTTGTGTGCTCGTGCGTAAAAAAAAAAAAAAAAAAAAAACAAACAACGGTGTATATGGATGAATGGCATGGATAAACGCATGCATCAACGTGGGTGATTTCAAAATCCATGGGTCCACGTGTAGTTGATTTCAAAATCCATAGAAACTGTGGACTAAATGCAATTCAATACCACCTGATCACAACCTCTTTCATCCTCTCCAAATGCTGAATGGAATTGCACGGTGCCAAATGCAATTCCATCCCACCTAATCCCATCTAATACCTTGTACCAAACGCTCATCGCATTGGGTCAATTTCAAATGTAAATGATCCACAAAAGTTCTTAATTTTTACTTTTAATTTTTAAAAACCCCGGTCCAACACAAGGATCATCATATCAACGGTTTGGATCATGGAAGTTTGATACCAGATCCAACGGCTAAGCTCCTGAAGTATCCTACAGCAATGCACCCGGAAATATTCTGTAGCAAGCCCTAGAAAAAGTATTCATTTTTCATGGACGATCCCATCCATCTACACCGGTCAAATCTGCCGGCGTGGCATATTAGTTAGCCGTCCATCATGAGGGTTCAACTGTCTGGTTATCTTTGATCGGAACTCAAGTTGTGACACTCATTAGGTGGACCATGCTGTTAGAAATAGGTGGGTGGCATGTGAAACTTTTAGACCAAGTTTGATCAACTTTATGATGATATAGATGGAAGTCTAGAGGTGTACACAAGTTGAATTGAGTTGAGCTTGGCATAGCTGGACTTGGCTCGGCCACTAGCTAACCCCAGCTCGAAGTCGGCTTGGCTTGGTCCTTGAGCCCAGCTGGCCGGCTCAACTCGGCTCGGTTCGGTCAGTCAAATTCGAGTCAAGATCAAGGCTGTACGACATTTTCACAAATGTCTAGAATGCACTTTCAATTTCTTATGGTATATAAAACAACAACATCTGTTTATATGTATTTCATCAAACACCTTGTATGCAATATCTAAATCAAGAAAAAAGAGTATTTATTTCATATACATACTTTTCTTGCCACCAACATACATTTCCTTAAGTCATTTTATTAAACACTTGTGAACAACATTAATATCAAAGTAATCAAGTCAATCAACTAGTTCAATTTGAGTTCCATTTGAGTCACGTTGAGCTTATTTTTTCAAGCTAAAATTATTGCGAGATGTCTTAAATCTGAGTCCTTTCGCAACTGGGATGCGAAAGGGAAGTTGCCTAAACTATAAATAGGTGTTCCTAGGGCTTTTCTAGGTATGATAAAAGCTTTCTAAAGGGGTTTTAGGAAAATTAAAGGGTGTAACAAGGGTGAGATTCGAGGTTGTTCGAATCGAGTAAGTCCTTTCTCTTTGTAATTTCTGTTTTCATAGTGGAGATCTGTCGCTTCGTGCTGTGATTTTTTCCCGTAAGGGTTTTCCACGTTAAATCTGTGTTCTCTTGTGTGCTTGGTGTCATTGGATTGCTATCCTAGATATAAATCTGTGTGATTCCGCAGGCCAAAATCCCCAACAAGTGGTATCAGAGCTAAAGTTGGGGCACAGATCTGAATCTGAAGGATTAGTAATAATGGCGAGTGTCAGGTATGAGTTTGAGAAGTATTCAGGAAAAAATAATTTTGAGTTATGGAAGGTTAAGATAATTAGCCTATTAACCAAGCAAGGAGAGGATGGTGATCTTGAGGAGCGGAAGTCTACTATGAATGATGCTGATTGGAATACTCTTGATAGAAAGCTTTTTCATCGATCCGTTTATGTCTCACGGATGGGAAGCACTTCAAAAGGTGGAGCTATGGTGGATGTAGCGGATTCCACCTCTGCACATGTGTGGCATGTTGGGCATGGCTACATGAGCGGGCAGGGTAGGAAGGCTGAACCGTGCAGACAGGGATACAGAGCAGGTGGAGCAGCCACCTGTGTGAAGAATCACGCAGCATGATCGCAGGACAACGGCGAGGTACATGGACGACTCCAATATCACAGGAGATTTATCTTCTATTCAGATGGCTTTAGGTGAGCCTGATGTTGAAAGTGAAAGGTGACTGTGGGTGATGTGATGGATTCGTTATACCAGACCGACATATGGGAGCGGGTGGAGCTTCCAGTGGGCCGAAAAGCGATTGGATGCATGTGGATCTTCAGAAGGATACAACATAGATACAGAGCGATGTTGGTGGCGATGGGTTATGCTCAGAGAGAAGGGATCGACTTCTCAGAGATATTCGCACCGACGGTATATCAGGTATCTATTAGATTCTTGATTGGCGCTGATTGGCCAATGTGATCTTGAGCTATGATGAGATGCAGAAATAAGAGAAGAGGTTACGTAACTACACGGTTGAAGATTGAAGACATGGTGGAGATTGTTGCGAGATGTCTTAAATCTGAGTTCTTGCGAAAGGGTCCTTTCGCAACTGGGATGCGAAAGGGTCCTTTCGCGTCCTTTCGCAACTGGGATGCGAAAGGGAAGTTACCTAAACTATAAATAAGTGTTCTTAGGGTTTTTCTAGGTATGATAAAAGCTTTCTAAAGGGGTTCTAGGAAAATTAAAGGGTGTAAGAAGGGTGAGATTCGAGGTTGTTCGAATCGGGTAAGTCCTTTCTCTTTGTAAGTTCTGTTTTCATAGTGGAGATCTGTCGCTTTGTGCCGTGATTTTTTTCTGCAAGGGTTTTCCATGTTAAATCTGTGTTCTCTTGCGTGCTTGGTGTCATTGGATTGCTATCCTAGATCTAGATCTGTGTGATTCCGCAGGCTAAAATCCCCAACAAAAATAATCAACACGGCTGGACTTTAGCTCAGTTTTAAACCAAGTTGAATCGAGCTTTTTCAAGTTGAGTTGAGCGAGCTAACCGAGCTACCTTGGTTCGTGTACAGCCCTAGATGGAACAATTTCGTGTGGATGAGATCCAAACCATCCATCGGGTGGCCACACTGTGTTAAAAAAAGGGCCCACAAATCAAGCTAATTCAACACTCAAGTGAGCTGTTACATGGGAAATAGTTGATTGGGAAAATCCCCCATTAAAATCAAATTATGTGGAATTCGCCATCATGCTCATAAGCCATCCAATCCACTTATCTGACCCAAACAATCAGGATCAATAGATTCAACGAAGATATGGATATTTTAAGGCTCATGTGAGCCACACCACATGAAATTACGTAAAAGAGATCATGACATTTCAAAAATTTATAGATCCATCCTGTACATCAGGTGAGACACGCTGGGTCCAACCTGCGTACCAAAATTCAGGAGGCCGTTTGGCCGGTGACGCTGGGATTAGCCAGGTGGTTAGTGGTCCGTGCTCTCTGGGCCCATCACGATATATGCATTTTATCTATGCCACCCATCCACTTTGCCGGATAATTTTAGGGCTTCATCGATATAAATCTCAGGTGGACCACACCATAGGAAAACAATAGTGATTAAAAAAAGGGCCCTGTGTATTGTTTATTTGACATCTAACTTGTTGATTAGGTTAAAGACCTTGATGAAGGGGAAAAGCAAATAATAGCTTCAACAATGCTTTTGTAGCCCCAGGAAATTTTTAATGGTGAGCGTTCAATCAACACTATTTTCAGTAACATTATCCACCTAAGATTTAAATCCACCTTATTTTTGAGCTCACACTGTAAAATGATTTAGAAAAATGAATAAACAGTGTAGATGAAATACAAATATCATGATGGGGCACACAAAGCACTTACCACTAGCCATTGTCCATTGGAAGGGCCACTCTTCAAACTGCGTCCACTTGTTTTTTTTTTTTTTACTACACAAACACACGCCTCCACACTCACATTATAGTGGGATTTCACCGCCTATGAAGACTCGAACCCTTGACTGGGTGTTGAAACTCCTCAGTCTACCACCGGCATAAGGGTAATGATCGAACTGCGTCCACTCACGTAGGCTATACATCATGGGAAGTCTCACCCGTTTAAAATCGCTCAAATCGTGTAGGATCCACTCTCGTGTGTATATGCAATGCAATTCACTCATCGCTTAACATGTGATCTCTCTCTCTCTCTCTCTCTCTCTCTCTCTCTCTCTCTCTCTCTCTCTCTCTCTCTCTCTCTCTTTAAAATTTATTTTTTATTTTTTATTTTTATTTTTAGATTGCAATCCATTTTCAAGGTAAGAACCCAACTTTTATACTATCACCTGATGATCTTATAATCATATTAGTTATATTTGAATAGAGCCGTTTAATCAATTTTGACACGCTCGTACACACCACACTACATACCCCACGTTACAAAAAATAAATTGAAAACAAATACAAATTAAATTATGATAACCATAGGAAACGTGGATCTTTTGCTTTGAAAAAGAATGGTTATCATAACCATTGTATAATCAAAGATTTTAAAATATTTAATCCAATATATTTTTTGGGCATCCCCCAATCGAAAGAGTATACCAACCCTAGAATCCGTTTATGTCAGCGAAAGGAACCATTTGGACGGTTGGTTTTGGCCGGTGATTTTCAGCTGTGATTAAGCCTGTCTCTACGATTTCGTTTTTCCTATGTCGCGACTGAGGATCCAGCGTTTATCCCCACTCACTGGGGCCCACATTCTGATATGGTTCTGATGATTTGAACCGTCAATATTCTAATAACAACAATGAAATAAGCTACTGTCGCATAATACTGCTTCATTTGATCATTCTAATCTTAGATTTTTTAAGTTGAATGTGAGACACTGAAGATTTTCTTTTCTTTCTTATAAATTCATCTACAAATGATGATGTTCAAAATCATTCATTCAGATTAAATTTCTTGCTTTGGACGTTACAGAAACTAGTTTCACAACAGGGACGGTTCTGATAATAGGAACACACATATGTGGGCCCCAGTGGGTGGCGACGAATGCTGACTCCTATGTCGTGACGGAGGCGAAAGAAACTCTACCTCCTCTCGTAAGTCAGTCCACCCACCTAACGGAAGAAGAAAATCGTTCTCAATTCAACTACAAAAAGGGTAAGGTTGTAGGCAGAGATCATGTATTGCGAGCTTACTATCGTACGCATTTGCTACTGTTTATTAAATGGTGAGATTCATCCATGTTCTTGTGGCACATGCGTACGTTAATCTGGACCGTCCAAATCGCAGGTTCCATCCACATTGGTGTGCAGTACAAAAAATCCATTTGATTGGATTATCCTAACCATTCAATTGGCTGCCAATTGGGCAAAAAAGGTGAAGATGGTCGTAGGTGGACCCAAAGAAATGCAAAGATTGTCTGATCGTTGTAGAATGATCTGATGCGTTCAAACGTAAGTTACCTTGCATTTGAGCTTTGTGGCCCACGTTGATGTGTCTATACCATCCGAACCATCCATCAAAAGTATTTACCTAGGCTAAAATCAGTGTCATACGTGCGCGAGCAATGGAAATGGGACGTACAACATGGAGAATTCATGAGTGTATGTAGGGCCCAATGTGCTGGGTATACACCATCCAATCCATTCATCATACACCTTCCATTGGGATGAAAGGACATTCCAAAAATTGCGCCATTCCATAACTCAGGCACCGGGCCATACGATGCCAATTTAGAGATTCAAGCGTGATTCTTCATTGTTCCCTGCAGTGTGGCCCACTAGGCCCACTCAAGTCATAGATCTATCTCAGTTTTTGTCTATACAGTAAACACGTGGCGATGCACATGATGTACGGTTCAGATTTCACATTCACAACACTATGGGCTTCACTGAAGCTCTCAACATGGGTGGGGATTGCCCACAGGGGATCTCAATAGCCCTAACCTCTATGGGCCTACAGTCACACGTGTGTTACATCCACTCCATCCATTAGCTTAATCATCTTATTTTAGAATAGGAATCCAATCAAAAGGTAGATCTAAAGCTCAATAAAAACACCCATCACTAAAATCTTCTTAGCACCCACCAGATGTTGTATTCCATCCAAAACTTCTTGGAGCCCCAAGAAGTTTTCAGTGGTGGCCCGTGTCCTAAAATGAACTGGTGAAACGGATGGTCAGAGTGGATATAACACAAACAGCATGGTGGGCCCCACAGAGGGGCTGCAGGCACTCCGCGTGTAGCGTCGATAACAAGTTGCCACCATTTAAATAACAAACAATGACAGAGAGAGAGGGAGAGGGAGAGGGAGAGGGAGAGAGGGAGACAGAGGGTCACGTACTTGAAATTTCAAATCCGCATGTATTTCAACCCTTCATTGCTTGACTTTCAGATCAGCAGCTCCACCGCCAAATGGCAGATATTTCGTCGTCATGCAATAAAAAGGCACCAGTCAGCAATATCTGGTTTTGCTTTTCCTTTTAAAAGACGCGGATTGCCAGCGACCCTGACTTCAGGGAGTTGTCTTCTTTCTGGACATTGGTGGATTTTTATTTCTCAAAATACATGGTTTGAATTCTACATGTTTGGGGTTGATTCTTTCTCATTTGCAAGGCATGGGAAACTGCTGCACTGTTCATGCTGTAAGGTATTCTTCACCCCCTCTTCTCTCTCTCTCTCTCTCTCTCTCTCTCTCTCTCTCTCTCTCTCTCTCTCTCTCTCTCTCTCTCTCTCTCTCTCTCTCTCTCCCCTTGGGTTTCATGTTTTCATTTTATTTTATTCAACCCACATCTTATTTTTGTTTTTATTTCACTTGATTGGTATATTTCTAATTCTTTCTCTCATCATCATAATCATATTATATTAACCAATCAAATGATATTTACCCCCTCTCTTTTGATAACCATAACCCCATTCAGACTGGCATGCACTGTGTTGAAAGAGAAAATGGGTGTGTTATATCTAGTATTATGGTGCAAATAGTGGTTCAATTAGAATCTCTCTAGTATTATGGTGCAATTAGTTGCACCAAATATCATGATATTTGGTGCAAGCAAACCCTTAATTAGTAAATATCAATACCATTTTCTTTCCTTATTATTTCTTGATGATGGTGATGGTTTTTTTATTTCGATCAATGGGAAGGTGGGGATTTCGTAGGGGGAAATCAAGGTATAGGCATAAAAGGCTCACAGCGACGAACACCCACCATTCAATTCATGAAGGAATAAAAACAGTTGTGGCTGAAAATTTCTGTGAATCATCATCAAACGTTCCAGTCCTTTGCATGTGCATAGTGACATGGAACATGAATGGAAAGGTAAGGTGAATCAAACAGTACACATTCTTTCTATGTTGTTTTCACTTAAGTTGGAAGGAGTAGTACTTCAAACATCCTTCTTGCTGATCTGCTATTTTGATTTCTTCTGTGATGATGAAGGTGTCGTCGGAGGACTTCGTTGAGCTCATTGGTGGTAATCGAAACTTCGATCTATTTGTGGTGGGCCTACAAGAAGTGCCGAGGCGCAACGTCGCTCGATTGTTGAAGGCAATTCTAATTGATACTCACAGGTTAGTGAAAATAAACCCTTGAAGAATGATCACCTACAACCCACTGCAGGTGCTGGCATGTAAATGGAGTGTGACATATGATCCAATAGAAATGTGGGCCCCACCATGAATATCACCCGGGCAAAAATCAGGCTGGCGAAATGATCAGGCAGGCCGCACACGCGCGTTGGATCAAACCATCCATTGTTTTGTACACATCAGGCTGCCTGATGATTGGACCAGCATGCATGATTCTTGCACCCGATGATTTTCATGGTGGGGCCCACCGATTCATCACTTCGATATCGTATACACTTAACAAAGTAGGACATGTGAGATGGTTTGTCTCTTAAACTACCAACAACAGATTGCATATATGGTGTTATCAATTTGGATTTGTTAGTAGAGTTTCTATTTGCAAGTTACATAAAAACAATGATATGTGGCTGGTTGTAGCTTGTAAGATTGCCTTAGTGTATTTTATTCTGCCAACATCTCTCTCTCTCTCTCTCTCTCTCTCTCTCTCTCTCTCTCTCTCTCTCTCTCTCTCTCTCTCTCTCTCTCTCTCTCTCTCTCTCTCTATATATATATATATATATATATATATTTTTTTTTTTTTTTTCTGTGAGTCTGAAATGCTTTTATTTGAAACCCTAGACTTGTAGGTGAAGCCATCATGCAGTCTCTACAGCTGTTTGTGTTTGGACAAAAGAACTCAGATCTCTCAACAAAAGGTGGGCTCCACTTCCGACTTCTCTTCTGATATGATATTTCCCCCCCTAAAATACCAAACAAGTGTGTGAGATCTGAGCTCTCCATAAGGTTAGAAATATTGCTTAGATCTTCTGCCTGCTTGAAAGTTCAGAAAAATTCACTCTTCAGGTGGGCCATAACATACAAAGTAAATAGATTATTCAGTCAAAATTTCTTCTTATTTTGATATGCTAGGGTCCACCTGAGGTGTGAAACGGTCCTTTTTGTTTTTTTTTTTAATGCCAGAAGATCTAACCAATGTAGGTCACCTAATGTAACACGTGTCATACTATATACATGCACCTGGGTGTGGATGTGTACGATTTCCACATGAGTGTGGAATTAGAAAAATCCTAGAAAACTTCTTGAAACCACGTTATCCTTGCAGGGGTTGGAATATCATTTCAATGGCTATAATTTAATATCTGAAGCACTCAATATCCATACACGTGGCACACGCATACGAAATTGGACCTTTCATCTATTGCGGCCCACCGTGGATTGGCCGTACGTTAAACATCATACCAGTCGGATTATCCTATCCATCGATCGGAACATTCATGTTTTTTAGTCATCGACGGTTGGTTGGACTTCCACCTCCTCGCCCATTTGTAATCATCGTGGTCCTATGATCAGCGTCTAGGATCACTGGATAGGAGTGAATTTTGTGATACTCCATCGACATGGAGTAGATGAACGGTTAGGATCATGTGTGCCACGTGTAGATATATCGAATGCTTGATAACTTAGATAATATCGGTAGCACTGGATCAATTTTGGATAAGACTAGGTTAAGATGGACTGACGACTGTTAGGATGGTGGCGATTCATCCACCATACATACATCAATCCATGCCGTCCAAGTAGCAAAGGTCCGTTCTTGACGTAGTATGGCTTGAAAATCAAAGAGATGGAGTGATCTCAACCATCCATTCCATGCTAGAAAATGGGAGGTTAGCAATAGAAAGTTCGGCAATCCAAATTCAACAGAATAAAATCGGATGATCAGGACCGTCCAATTAGTATAATTCTCAAATTATTTGGCTGATCCAAATTTCCGAGGACGGTGGATGTATCACCACCGTTGATTTCTTCAAATCCCATTTTATATTGGTACATTTCTGTGGTAGAAGTGAAGGTAGAAAAGCATAGCATTGGGGGATTTGGAGGACTGATTGGGAGAAAAAAGGGAGCTGTTACCATAAGCCTCAGCTTCAAAGGAATCCAGATGCAGTTCACATCGTGCCATCTTTCAGGTAATTTCCTTTGAGAAATGATCAGATGCAGCGGCTATATTATAAGCTATGATACGGAGCATTTTTTCCTTCCAAAATGTCACATATGTAGAATATCCTATTGGTACAAAAGATGGGCCACAACACGATGATCATCTGATATGAAAATCAGGCCGATCCACAGATACAGCAGTACACAATGTCAGTACAAATGTACTGGTATAATCCACCCAATGGTGACTGAACGCCCACCATTAAAAACTTCCTAGGGCCCACCGTAATGTTTATTTGACATCCAACCTGTTGATAAGGTCACTCAGACCTGGATGAAAAGAAAAAAAAATATAAGCTTGATCCAAAACTTTTGTGGCCCACAAGAACCTTTTTAAAGGTGGGCATTCAATCACCACTGTTTCCTGTAGTGTGGTCCACCTGAGATTTGTTTCGGCTTCACTTTTGGGCCGTTATCGTGAAATGATCTGCCAAAACGGAAGGACGGCGTAGATATGCATCACATATATCAAGGTGGGCCCCACTGTCACGGACCCAACGAATCAAGATTAAATGGTAGAGCCAGAATGTGGTGGACCAATCTCTTAAATAGACAGTGACAATATGACTTGCCATTTGGGACCGTCCATCTAGTTGCCCATATCATGCATGGGAAATGATTCAAAATACAAGTGGATCGGATGATCCTAGCCCTTCTGATTGGTGGCCTTGTAAAACAAAATGCTTAGTGATCCACATTATGTCCGGGAACTGAAAACAGTGATGGATGCGGTTCCTCAATAGCTCTGAATTTTGAAGCATAAGCCATCCATGATAGGGCCCACCAGATGGGCGGATCCGATTGATATGTAATCCTGCCACGTGTACGGAGGAGGGATGGCATGTGTAAGACTTATAGGTGGCAGGTCACGGTTAATAGGTGGCCGACACGATACTTCCTAATTTTAATATTGTACCCGATACCCAAAAAAAATAGCGACTCGTTTGGCATTTTTCAAGTTCTTTCCTACAGTTCATGCCACGTCCCCACACACTTACACGTGCGCACACACATGCATACCAGTGCCATATGCTTTTAAAAAAAAAAAAAAAAAAAAAAAGAAATTATTTTTTGATTGGTATTTCAATAATACTAGAAAATTATCATTTTGCATACTACACTTTACAGGGGGAATTTTAGGTCCCTACACGCCAGTTTGTATATTTAAGGTCCTTGTCTAAGGATCCAGACGGTTGATCTGGAGGACCCACTGATGGATGAATTGGGCCTGAAAAATAGCACGGATAAGACATTATAGCCCTTGGATCAGTGGCCTATGACTAAACGGTTAGCATTTAGCCATCAAATACAACAACATTCCGAAATAACAGTCATGAATGAGGCATAGTCCATCCATCTTGAGGGACAACATATCAGTAGTCTGGGAATGGGCCCCACATAAAAAATAGACTCCTATGACACGATTCATGTATGATTCCACCATCTTATGCATTCTTGATAAAATCGAATGTGGGCTGCGTGGTGCACCTCGAATCCGGACCACCAAAATAGTGGTGTCCACTCTAGATTGTGCATATCCCTAGAATTGGACGAATTCGACAATCCTGACCTCCGATTAATGTATATCTGTTTATTGATTTTGGACGTTAACCGTTAATTTTAGCTGTCCATTATGTACCAACTGAGAAGTCGGAAAAAGATCATACACTCAATGTGCTTTATGGGTTATAATCCATCTAGCGTGTTCCACTATTTGGACGGTTCGGATTTAAGGTAATTGTAGTTGTGGCCCGGGAATTAAAGAAAAACAAGGACACCTTCACTTTGTAGGCCTGATATTGAATGGGCCGAACAACAAGAAGTAGGCCTGTAGTTATGGGCCCAATGAGAGGAGTCTATTGTATTATTCATGGGCCTATGTTTTATGGCCCAATTTGGAGGTATCTACCATAATATTTGTGGGTCATTTATTGTGTTAGCCCAATGTTTGTTTTTCTTCAATTCATCTTGTTGGGCTTATGGTGTTCGTTCCACATATGCAGCCCACACGCGTAACGTTGAAGAAAGGAATTTGGAATGGAGGTACATATGCCATGCTCTACTATCGAACCGAAACCCATATGCAAGGCCCCCACATATCACTGTTTGGCTGGGTGATCTCAATTACAGAATTCAAGGCATCGAAACGTCGCCGGCAAGGAATCTGATACAGAAGAACCTTCACAAGGTATATGCCAAATAGGCCCATCACATTTCAAACTCTGATTCCATAACAATCGTTGAAAGTGTTGCAACTTGGATGGGTGGAAGCTTGTTTAGACATGGTTCACAACCAAAGGAGACAAGCCCAGTCATAACTGAACCGGGTCTAGGCCCAGACCATGAGCTTTTCATCCAAATATTAGCAGGCTGGGCCATTGTCCTTTTGGGCCTTAATGTATTAATTAACCATGCTGGCCCAATTAGTAATTGGGCATGAAAATCAACACAAGGGCTTAGCCCATGCTTCTATTGGCTTAACCCAACTGGGACTGATAATAGACCAGATGACTCTTAGCCTAGATAGTGTCTCACTCACTCCCATAGAGGGTGGCCCGGTACCAATAGTCGATACCAATAGTCGAAATCGAGCATCGGTTAGCGTGTCATTTTGTGAAATTTCAACGCGGTTTGATGTCACCCTTCAATTGGTTCCATTTTCTATTTTCGTGCATTACTTCATGACTTAAAATTTTGAAGCTGCCTTTGAAAGGTATTAAAGGCATGTTACCATGTAAACATGAATTTTATTTTGAAGTCTTGTTTGGATAATAAGTAGAAATCCATAAATATTCAGTAAGAAAGGGTGACTAATTGAGGCATTAGAAGTGCTAACGTAGATTATATGAATTCGGAGTTAGATTTTCATTCAATTATGCTGAAAAGAAAAATAATAATAAAAATCATTGCATTTGCTTTGTTTTGATTGTCACTGCAGACGCTGACTGGCAAAGATCAGCTCCTACGGGAGGCAGAAAGGGGGCAGATTTTCAACGGATACTGCGAGGGGACCTTGGCATTCAAGCCTACGTACAAATACAATGTCGGAAGTAGCGATTACGATACAAGTTACAAGGTACATTGTCCTTGCTATCGATTCCAAATGTTTATGCACGTACCGTTTGCTTGGGACATGCGAGCCGTTCATCGGGTGGGCCCTGCCACATACTCACTAGCCCAAAGACCACATTATTCAACTCATCATGTAATGTGTACAATGCATGTCCAATGTGGAACCTTTTTTTTTTTTTTTTTCCACGGATGGTTCTTTTCCTATTTGTGCAGCTTACTGGATGATTCGACGAACATGGTGATGCGATCTTATGGCCCAGGGAATGCAGATGATCCGTCCCACCTGATGTGCAGCTCTGATGTCCCACACCCAAAACCCATTGTTTCATTCATGCTAAAATTTCTCTCACCCTGTGTTTTACTGTTAGGGGAGAGTACCATCATGGACAGACAGGATCTTGTTCAAGATAGAGAAATCGGCTGACATCGATGTGGCGTTACGCTCTTATGAATCCGTTGATTCGATCGACAGTTCTGATCATAAACCTGTGAGGGCCCATCTTTGTTTAAAAATAAACAACCCGCAATCGAATTTCCCACTAAGTAACCGTGTTCTCTAATTGGAGAACGGTTGTATTAATTACCATGCACATTAGTCCATTAAAATCATACTGCTTTTCTCTTGTAATTAACAATAGAACAATGAGAAATAACCAATGAAATGATTCTTTTATTTGTATCATAGACTAATCAAGAAGAGTATTTGTAATATCTACTCCGTTAAAGAGATCATTGTGTTCCCTTCAAGTCCAAGAACAATGTAATTGCAAGCCTCGTGACCCGGCCTGGCCCTGCAGGGTTAGGGCTTGGGTCCTTGAAGTTAGCCCGAGGGCCAAGCTCATCTTGAAATCTAGCCTTGGTGTTCCACACCCAGCTTATCCCTTCGGCTTGGTCCACTCATTAAGTGGATCACTATAAAGATATTTATGAGTGGTCACTATAAAGATATTTATGAGCGGTCCCATTCAACGTACATATGTGGTTTAAAAGTAATAGTTTTGGATCTAAGGTTAATGGGAGTCGTAGTGGAGTAGAGGTGAAACTCGAGAAACTTTTAAATTTAGACCTTTGATTATTTCATCCTTTATTAGGCTGGCTCATAGGATGAGGGCCAAGTCCTTTTTATCCTGATTGGGTTAAGGACCAAAGCCTTTTAGTCTGATTAAGGCCAGGGCTTTAATGACTAGGTCAGGCTAAAGCCAACCTTGGCTCGACCCTTGCTTGACACGTTGCCACCCATATATGAAATTGACTGAAATTGTAATTCCATTGGCAGCCCTATTTAAGACTACATGTGTGCATTGAATAGAAACAGCTCATAAATGTCTCTAAACTGTTTATTCTTTTTTATATAATGGTGGCCGACTTGATAAGGAAGTAGATAAGCACTGGTGTGTTGACATCACCAAGTGATGGGTCCCACCATAATATATATGTTAAATATCCACACAGTCCATTTACGAGATCATTTAAATGAATGAGCCTAATTAAAATGATGCAGATCCAAAGCTTAAGTAGACAATACTACTGAAAGCATCGGAGGATTAAACACCTACCATTGAAAACTTTGATATTTGTGTTTAATTTCCTTATGAATAAGTTAGATGGCAAATAAACATCATGGTGGGCCCTAGAAAGGTTTCAACGTGGGCGTTATTGTCCCATTGCTTTATGTGGTGTGGTCTACTTGAGATTTTTGTGCTCATCTCACAAAAATGAATGGACAGTATAGATATAATACATGCATTCATTGTGGGGCTCACATAACTTTGTGACGTTGTTGCAGAGAAGGACGTGAGGTCAAGATAAGTCTTCCTCAAGGGGATAACTCTTCTGAATTCAGGGAACTTCTTTGCACTTCTCACAGAGACTTTTTGAATTCACGAGGAAAGAAAACAAGTAAAATAGAAATAAATTCTAACAAATTCCTAATTTGATTGATGAGTGAAATAAATGAGTTCACAATCCTTTAAATAGTAATACCATGCAATGAGAGAAATTTCAGAATCATACTATAACTAAAACTCCTAGAATTTGCAACATACTAAATAGTATACTTACTATGGTTGTGATGTTTATTAGTGCCGAGATTTTAGCCAAAAATAGTAAGTGTTCTATTTGGCTTCACCAAGTTGCTTTCTTAATTATTCTAAGCACTTCTCACATTGGGCGCAACTCCTAAAGCCCATTGAATGAAAAGTTATAATCAAATTAAAACTTATTATTTCTAGTAAGAACGAAATTAAAATAGGAAAACGATAGTTGATTTGGTGGTATTTTGCAAATCTAGCTTGCACAATCCGACATAACGGGTTGGGTGGCTAAAGTACCTCATTCTACTCCAAAATCATATATTTTACGCTCGATAACTTATTCCAGATTGCGAGAAACGCCCAATTTAAGATCTGCCGGTTCAAATCACTTTTATCGTCGACCGGGCCTTTTCTAATCCATCTTGGCGATGAAAGTGTCAATGACCAGCTCTACATCAGCTGTCAATACACAACCAAGGTCATTGGTGGGTGGCACACTACTCAGTCCACTTCCGCTTGCAAATTGGACCTGACTGACTTACCATGCCTAGATTTTAAGACTTACTTCAATGCTGCCCATTGCCAAACCTAGCCCTAATCTCACTTTGCCTGGCTGGTATGATATTAGGCCCTTGCCATATCAAGAAGGGGCCCACTGGATCAAAGGTCATGATTTCCTACGTGATTCCAGTGAGGTGCGTGTGGCATTATCTAATGTAAAATGCTAACTCTAATGAGAATAAAGAAAAACATGAGCAACTCACGTGCCATTTATACAATCATCTATCTATCATTGTTCTGTCTCATCTCATTTCTCGAAAATATCAGATTCTCTACCCACCATTAATTATTGGATCATTGTCACGACGTTATGTTTAATGTAAATTAATGATATAGTCTGGAAACCTTTCCATGCTCCAAGCTTGCATTCTATCCTTTTGGCACCTGCATCATCTATCAGGACCGTCCATTAGGTTAGGTCCACTCTTCCTCTGGGACATTCCCAAAATCACAGCAATCAGATGGTCCTAGACATCTGTGACCGAACTTTCCTCTACACATGATCTGGTCCATCCAATTTTTTTTCATGCCTCTTACTGTATGTTTTGGATCATCCGATCAGTATGAAGTTCAATCAAGGAAGCTAAGGAAGAGTGGGCTGGACGTAATGGTCGGTCATGATAGGTGATGTGATTGCCAATGTGTCCAACTGTAACTAAGTGAAAGGAAACGTTCCATGCACGACCCCCTACATTCAACAGGACGCAAGACTGATGTGGCTTTCTAAATGGTGGTGACTCATCCCTGGAACATTTGGTCTGCATGTAGAGAAATCCCAGTGATCCAGTTGATATTAACCATTTAAATGATAGTTATAAAGAGAAATCAGTTCATTAAGTTAGTACAATCAATATGATGTTAGGTGCATTATGACCCATAACCTTAGGCATTATATGTGTTGTTGATGTCTCAAATTTGTAAACAATATGATTTGTCGATGCCATCAATAGACTATTCAATACCAACGAAAGATGCTTGGTGCCATTAGAAAAATTAATTTTTTTTTTCTTTATTGTTGAAATATTTTGATGTTTTCTTGATGCCATTAAAGGTGTTTAATGTTATTGATAGACTGTCAATGCTCTTGAATTGCCATCGAGTGTGCGTGCAAAATTATGTAAGCACGGGTTTTGTTTCATATTTCGATTGTTCGATTCTCATAGAAGCTTATAAATAGGGAGTAATCTGGATTTGAGAGTATATGAGAGCTTTTTAATTCGTTCCTAGGGTTTCAAAGGCGTAACTTTGCTTGTGAGGGAGATTTGAGGTTTATTTATATCAGTAATCTCTATATCTTATAGTTTTCTGCTTTCGTAGTGCATTGTTATCGCTTTGTACCATGATTTTTTTCTATAAAAATTTTTCCACGTAAAATTCGGATAGTTCGTGATTGGATTGATTATGCAATTAAAGTACTTTGCCTGATTTATCTCTGTGTACTTCCATAGTTCCCCAACAATTTGGATATATGTATCCTCGTTTCTACGTTGGATGAGTTATTACCCATTTTGAAAATGGTGATAATTACTATCAAAGTACTATTCCCTTTATCTAAGCCATTCGTCTCGAGCCCTGCACATCCACATGCAACCACACGTTCCAACATTGCACATTGGTTAGATTGTGTGGCTAAAAAAAGCAAATAATTTCCCACCTCAAGTAGGCCACAACCTACAATCAAAAGGATTGCTCGAACAGCAAAAACCATTTTTTTAAAGCCACCTGTTCATGTTTTGTGTATCAAATTTATAAAACGGCCATTCCAATGTTTTGAATTATATAAGAAGTCATTAAGGGGGCGTTTGAATCCTAAGTTACTTAAAAATAAGCTACTTAAGCCATAAGTAGCTTATTTTAATTTCTACTAATTAAATTAAGGTGATTAAATAACTTTAAATAAAATAGCCACTTATAATTGATCATGAACCAAACTTATTTCAAATAAATTATTTATCTACTATTGTAAGTAGAAAATGTAACTTATTTGGTGGTATCAAAATACAAGTCTTTTCTTACTACTTCAACCAATATCATTTTGCCTTTTCCTTTCTCTTTTAGACCATTCAACATATATTAACTCACTATTCCTAATTGGTGCTGAAGAAGTCTAATATAAGAAATTAAACTTACTATATAAGTTAAGTTGGGTAGATTGGTTGTCCTTGATCCAATTGCAATTAAACAAGTTAGGTCGAGTCAAGTTCAGGCTCTAAAATTTTTAAGCTGGTTGGTTGAGTCATTGACTAAGAGTAGTGAGTTTGGTTAGGGAGAGATTTCTTTAGCTGTTAATTAAATGGGTTGATTGGATTTTGACCCAACTTGGCCTATCGCCTAGCATAGTTTTTCCGATATGGCGATGCCAATACTATCTCTTGGGTTCGAGGTTCGTGGTGAAGATCGATAATGTAATTAAGAGTGACTTCTGGACGTAGCTAAATAAATATAAAACATTGTAAAAAAGAAGAAGAAAGAGTAAATAGGCTGCTATACATTTAGTAGATTTTAGACATTTTTCATTTAATATTTTTCTCAGAGTTGCAAAAATTAAAAAGGATAAAAAGAAGAAGAAGAAAGATAAAGATAAAGAAGCCGGATCCACTAGAAAGCTTTTCTAGGTTAGGTATAGACTACAATGGGATGTGTGGGGCCCACCGTGATGTGTTCATGAACATCCAATCCGTCCATCATGTTTGTCTGCCCTTTTATCCCTGCTCTCTGAAAAACAGTCAAAATAGAAAACTCAGGTAAGCCACACTATGAAAAATCATGCCTAAAACCTCTAAAATCATTTGGTGGGGCCCACATGAGGTCTGGATCGGCCTGACTTTTGGGTATCCATTTATCCTGATGGGCCGCACCTTCCAAGCGGATTTGATGGAATATATACCAGCACGGCCACAAACACAATCCAAAAGGTTTTTAATGGTGGCTATCCACATCCCAACTGTTCCTGTTCTATGGCCCAGACGAATAACGGCCTGATTTTTGTCTTCCGTAAATAACAAGAGGAGAATCACACGATGGACGTACAGGATGTCATGAACACATCATGTAGGCCCCAAACATCAATTATAGTCTAAACCAAACCTACAAAACTTTGTAGTGGATCCGGCCTCATAAAGATAAGGAGATGAGGAGATAAGAGAATATAAGAAAAAAAGACAAAATAAGAAAAATGGGTTTTTCTTTGATATTTCTTCACCCTTTTTATTTGAAGCTAACACCCTCCAAAATCTCGAATGGAAAAGCGGCTCTTTTCAGGCATGTTCCCAGCATGCCTAAGCCCCAACGTAAGCGACACGTCACCAGTGGTCCCAAACCTGACACGTGTCGACCCTAAAGGTGGCCCACTCCCCACAGTGGTGGTCCCAAAATCCCCTGCCACACTTATCCTACACATGTCATCCATAACGCCACGTGGGTCATCATCATCATGGTGGGCCACAGCACTATTCATCGGTATCTGACCCACATCACTGTTGTTATTGTTGTTGTCATCGTTGCCGTTCACTTGGTTTTCCGAGAAGCGATGCCTATTGATTCCATGAAGTGAATGGTCCTTGTCATGGGCATTAATTTCCGATCTTTTGCCTGCTATGGTTGCTGCTGTGGCTGCCGGCGTTGTTGTTTGTGCTGTTTGGCCGTGGTTGTCTTTTGGTTGTTGGTGCTGCTGTGGTTGATGATGTGGTCTTTCTCTCTCATCATCTCGGTGTTCCTCATCTTTGCTTTCTTGTTGGTACATCTCTTCAACCATGGGTTTCCACAACCTTACTCTTGCATTTATGAACCAGTTTGAAACCTGAGATTCAACAAGAAAAGTATTTTAGAAGGAGAGAGAATGCACTGTACTGATGTCTTTGATTCTATGGATGAGACGGATGGGATTGATTGATGGTTGGATGCCTACCTTTTTGTTTGTATTGGGTGTGGTTTTATCAATTGATTGATTGGTTGTTTTTATGTCCTGGGCAAGTTTGCCTCTGTAGGTATACCAGTCATCGCAGGCTAAGCTATTATGCTACTGCTGCCGGTGGGGCCCACTAGGGTGGGAATGGAATTCCAAATGTTTGTGTCCTTGGCGTCGTGTCGCACCACCATGAAAGTTGGACTTATCATTAAAAAAAAATAAAAAAAATGAATGGACAAAAATCATATGAGCTACCATGTGAATTTAAAAGTCTTGGATAGGTGATAGAGCCATGATGCTTTAAAAGATAGGCCTATAGGTGGTCCAGGTTAAATTCTAAGGTGTTCAACATCAATGACAACAATCTAATGGACACGTTGGATACCATCTTGGGATGCAGATTGCAAGTTGATCACATTGCCACGATTGACTTCCACGGTCGTATGACTTTGTGGGGGCTGATCTAATGTCTATGTTTTATCCACATTGTTCTTCCATTTTTTCAATTCAATTTAAGTTATGAGTTTAAAATTAAATCATATCCAAAGCTAACGTGGACCACACTATAGAGAATAAGGAGGATAATGACGTCCACGGTTGAAACCTTTCTTACGGTCCACGATTATTTTATTTGTAGTACTACTTGTTCATAGAGGCTTACAAACTTGGATGAAGAGAAAACAAAAATATTAGCATGATCCAAAACTTTTATGACCCTTGATAAGTTTTCAACATTTGGCATTTAGTTTCCACTGATTCTTACAATGTGGTCCACTTGAGCTTTGGATATACTTGAATTCTAGGCTTATATAATGAACCGGTGAAATGGATGAACAACATAGACAAAACACATCATGGTGGGACCCACCAAAACTTGTCACCACGTGGATAAATTGGTAGCAGGGTCACCACACAATCCACGCCAGATACCATGGTGGGTCCACAGTACTTACAGTGTACCCATCTGATGAATGGACCCATCCCAACTATTGGTCTATTGTATCACATTTTAGATGGACGATGCCTTAGAAATCTTACAAGTAGTGAGAACCTTTCTCAGCCATCCACCCTTTGGCCACAAACAAAGGGGTTCATATTTTTCTATTGAGGAGCTTTTTTTTTTTTTTTTTTTTTTGGGGTCCTATGTGGAATATACGCTAATCAATCCGGATGGTGTAGATATCTACTCCTTTATTTTATTTTGGTGGAGTGTCAATTAGTATATTTGGATATCAGATAAATGTGGTAAAATATCTTTTTAATTATAAATTAAAAAGTTAATTGGCAATTAAAATTACTGACTTTAATATTCTAATTATAAATATTTTTTCATTTAGTCAATAGTGGAAGGGTCCCACCACCTTACTTAGGCCTAGGAAGATGATCAGAACCACTCATCTCGTGTGTCCTGCCATTGATGGCCCAAGGTGGAAAAACGTCACAGATCGGCCCTCCTGCCTATCCTGATAAAGGCCTGAACAGCACATTGATCTATTCTATCAGATCAACAAAGCAGTGATTTTTTGTAACATGAGCCATTTATGGAGGGAGTCCACAGGATGAATGGATCTGATATGGTGGAGTGTGGGTCCCAGGCACAAGACAAAATATTTTGTGGAGGGTAAAAGAAAGAAAAGAAAAGAAAAGAAAAGAAAGGTGTGGGTCCTACTTCTGATGCATTAACTACTGTTCATCTGCACTCTTCTTCCTATAGACTGTTTTCTGAGCAAAAAGAAAAAAAAAGAAGAAAGAAAAGGGAGAACTTTCTAACAGAAGTGGGTCCCATGAAATATGCAACTTCAACTGAATTTATTGTTATCGTTGGGTAGATATGCAATGGCTACTCGCGGGAGTCGGATCCAACTTTCCCACACATGCAATGCGGCACGTGCGTAGAAGATCCTGTCATTTCATCAGGTGGTCCCCACTTTTGTAGGTGGCCCAGCCGAGTCAAGCCGATCCTCCTTTTGTGTGGGCAATGAGCCTATGATAAAGGGACATTGTACAATGGACGGCCCATGTTTGGGTTTTCAGATTGCGGTGTGTGGGCCCAAAATTCAGTGATCTAAACCGTTGATTTGATTGGCTACTTTGGATGTGCCATTCATCTGACGTGTCTCAATGGACTCGTTCGATACTGTCCAGAAAATAGACGGTTAAGAGAAAAATACCTCAATGGTTCACTTAACCAGAAAAGGCAAAGATTTGATGCGTTGGATCTTTCAACCATGAGAATTATTTAGTCGACGGTCCATCCTCAGTGGGACTAATCATATCAACGGCACGGATATCATAACCATGGTCCCTCTTGTACAAACTGAGAACTCGAGCACACTTCCAGCAGAGCACTGTACAACAGCTGATGAAAGAAATGGACGGTAATCGATGAGGACCGTCGCCAACCTTATGAACGATCTGGATCTTTCACACGTGTGTGGAGAGAGTAGAGTTTAGCTCACCACTTCCGCGTGTAGAAATAGGAGTCGTCGTCCCTTTGGGCTATTTGAAGAGGTTCGTTAGTGTATTCCGCGGACTACCAAAGTTAATTCAACGTCCGCTCGTTGAGGCATGCATACGGGTAATGGGAGCCAACGAAGACGTGGGTCCCACCATGAATAGGCCATGGAAAAAGAATGATTCTCCAGAAACGATCCTAACCATGCGATCCACCCACAGAGTAGATAACACCGTGACCAACGGTTCATATTCAATCCCGCTTGTCCAAACGGGTTAGAACTATCTCGCAGAAAAAAAAAAAGCATGCCCATCGCCTCTCCAAGGTGGGGCCCACTATCTGAAGTGGGTCCCACACTAACCCACATGGCCCAGCTTGCTGACTAGGATTTCACTTCAACCGTCCGAGGACTACCTCAATTTTACTTTCTTTTAAAAAGGAAAAAAGAAAAAAAGCAAAAAATATTTTGAAAATCTAGCATCAGGTGGGCGAAGATGAACGGACCTGATTTCTCGATAAACCGGTCTGCCTGGCCAACAAATGCTTATCTGCATCGCTAGGGTACCTGAAGAAAAGGAAAAGAGCAAAAACAGAAGAGAAAATGACATCAGGTTCTCTCACCTGGACCACCGTATAAAGATCCGAGCTTTAGGTACCGCTCGTAATAATAGATGGGATTGAACGGTTATCTTTCCTCTCCTGCAGCATGGGCGTGATTATCAAGAAAGAGGGTGATGAAAGCAACAGCTATGATCACTGCATCACTGTCCCCTCTCTTTCTCTTCCCTTTACTGATAATGAAAAGAACCAATCTGGGATGCTCCGACCAATAGTTTCGAGTTTGTACCATACGTTCGGCTTTTGAGTTTCTACCACTGGGGCCTACTGTTCAGTGATCTAGATCGTTCATATGACGGCCCCACACCTTTTTACGGTCAATGCACCAAAAATCCATCCCGAGGATTAGTATGTATGATAACAAGGTTGGTTTCTCTAGCACGTTTGTAGGATATGCTTATTCTACTATGCCGGGTGTGGGGTCCACCATGATGTTTGCGTGTCATCCGATCCGACCATCATGTGAGTTTTCTCATGTTCTCTTAATATCATAGAAATCAGATCGACCCAGATCTTAGATGGGCCATAACATGCGAAATCATGCCTAAAGCCTAAAAGATTAAGTGGCATAGCCCATCTGAGATTGGGAATGGCCTGATTCTAGGAGTGTCTGTTCATCCTGGTGGGAGATATCTTATGAATGGATTGGATGGCATATAAAAAATGTGGTGGGGTTTAAATGGTGAGCATGCCCATCACAACCGTTCCCTGTGGCGTGACCCACCATTGTTTTTTATCGAGCTGATTTTTGGTTAAAAGGTGAAGTTGAAGAACTGCACCTTATGGACAGATTGGATGCAGGCCGTACATCATGGTGGGCCCCAAACATGGCGTTGTAAATTAACCTTACTCTGCAAACTTTGCAGAGGAAGCAGGCTCATAAATGTGATTGGGAGCTTTTTTTCTTACACAACCGTATGTTTGCCGGAACATCTAATATTTCTACCTGAATTACTTTTTGGTCCATGGGCCATCCGAAGTGGGGCGCATATTAAATGGATTGGATCACTAGACTCATGGCCCGACATTGCAGCTGTTGTTTCCATAGTGGGTCCCATCCCATGTGTGGAAATGGGTGGCTAATTAATTTGACAAAAAGCACTCAATGAACTGTCGTGATGAATTGTTGGGGTTCCAAATAACAGATTTAGGGGTTGAAAATATCAATTCCAATAGAGTTTTACTAGTAACTAACGAGAGAGAGAGAGAGAGAGAGAGAGAGAGAGAGAGAGAGAGAGAGCAGTTAGGGACTATTCATCCGTTTTGTATCAGTAAGAAAAGCAAAGAAGAGAGAAAGAAGCTTTTGCTCGGCTTTTAGAAGAGACAATACACAAGGACGCTGCATTGCCATTCATCTTTTATTACTATGACAACTATAACTGAAAGTGATTACCACCATTTATTCTAATTTTCTAACACTCACCTTTTTGGTAATTGGCTCAAGAGCTTGGTGAGGGGCCCGTGTTTTGTTTTAGGTAGGGTAGATTGTCTGAAGAATAAAAAGAAATCAAGTTGACTCGCCTGGGTCAACTCAACTAGACTAGATTTAACCAAGACTATGAAAAGCTCGATCCAATCATAACTCAGTCAAAATTAGATATAATTGTCTAATTTGATAAAAGCAACTTGACTCGACACGACTCAACATTACTTGTATTAGAGCTAAAACTTGGGTTCGAGTCAACCTGAACCTGATTAATCCAACCTGAGTTCGAGTTGGGTTTGGTCAAGGTCCTCGGATTGAGGTAGGGCTCGAAGACTTTTGGGGTGAACAATTTCTGATAGGATAACATCAGGTCGGGAATAATCACATGTATTTGGGTAGGTTTAGGTTGAGCACCTTTAGTTCCAATTTAGGTCGGGTCAGGTTGAAAGTTGAGCTCTTTTAAGGTTGGGTTCAACTGAGGTTGACCCTTAACTGGATCTAATTAACTTGCCTGAGATGCACCCCTTATTTATATATTATTGCCAAAAATGCTCATGCCCTCATAGCACTAAGATATAGTGCTATTAGTTGTGTTGGAACACTTAGAGAATCCAATGTATTTATATCCAACTCACTTTTCATGGGCTACCATGCAAACATTACACCAATCTAACAAATACAAACCATTGGGGTCAAAGGACTTTAATATGGACGGTCAAGATTGTTTACACAAAATGTCAAATCAATATTTTGATCTATCCATTTGTTAGGGCACATCATGGATTACATATGATTTTATAGAATAACTTTTGTTAAGCAATCCTGGCTTGGAAAATAGATAGCTAGAGGAAATAATGAAAAATCAAAGATGGATTGAATCACCTTATCAATGCAATATTTGCATGGTAGTCTATAAAATGTGTTGTGAAGTGAATAGACGGTTCAGATGGATCGACTTGACTGTCCATTTCTCTATTATTGTACTCTTAAAATATTAAGTATTACTGAAAAAATTCAGAAAAGCTCAGACGAGTTTTCAACTCAATTCGTCTAGTTTCGTATTTTAAAAACTGTGGTAGTAAGTCGTCTCAGAGTCTCACTCGCATGCACATATACAAGTGGCGTGCACATCCCTCAATCCGAAGCGTCCAAATCATGGGCCCCATTTTAGACGCGCCAAACCCAAAAGTCAAACAAAAAGATGACCCAAACCGTCTATTTGTAAATCATGAAATGGACGGTTAAAATGAAGAAATAGTCAAATGATTCGAACTCAGCAAGCAAATCTTTCTAAATCCAGCACTTAGAATCATCCCACCACAGAAATTTTGTCACACCACATCAAAAGTGGGGCCCACGGTTGAATGGTTTGGATTGATGTACAAGCATGACTCTTGTACTGTGTGTTTTTGAATGATTATTATTCTATGAAACAAACCCCAGTTCAAAGACGGTTGGATGGTCTTAGTTCCTGGGGTTGTTTTAGATTGAGAAGAGCGGTAACCACCTACAACAGATTACAGGTTAGCTTGCTTAACATACAACCCTTCTCACGTGTGTAGACCATGAAGATCAACAATCTGCATGGTGGGGCGCACCGTTGAAAGGCTAGTATGTGCTACACACATTGCTGGATGAAGAGAGGTGAAGAGATGAAACATAAGAGTAAGAAGACATACGGGTGAAGGAAATGCTCGAAGAGCCAAGCTCTCAAGATGTTGACAGAGCGCTCTGGCAAGCCTCGCTGAGGTCGCCAAGCTTCTTGATCCATCAAACCCATCTGATTGAAAGCTTTTTGCTGTCTGAGGCTTTGTTCGAGCAGCCGTAGCCTTGGTGTCTCACCCTTGGTGACGCCTGATGACGACCGGCACCATCCTTCTCACCAAGTAGATCGCATGTGTGCTTCAGCTGAGCAGCGATTGCATCCTTGAGGCACCGGAAGTGGCGTGACATGGCCTTCTGTGCGAGGGCTGTGTATGGGGCTGCGGCTCCAAAGCCCATCACTGAATCGAATGAGTTCACTACCATTTGCATCTGCTCACAGTAGTGGTTGTATCTTCTATCCACCTGCAACAACCCCAAATGGAAACACAGGGAATTCAATGGCATGAAACGCCATACATCTGATACATTCATACACAAGGCAATAGTAAGAGAAGAGAACTCGATTCTTAAAGAAAAAGCAGGTCATCATAACTAACTAGTACTGTTTTACACTCTGAGAGAGAGAGAGAGAGAGAGAGAGAGAGAGAGAGAGAGAGAGAGAGAGAGAGAGAGAGAGAGAGAGAGAGAGAACCCCACTTAGATAATAAATCACAAAACCCAAATCATTAACAAAACATAACAGAGAGATATGGAACATACTCTTAGGCAAAGAAACTATTAACCCAAATCAGTATAGAAAGGCAACACATGAGAGAGAGAGAGAGAGAGAGAGAGAGAGAGAGAGAGAGAGAGAGAGAGAGAGAGAGAGAGAGAGAACCCCGCTTAGATAATAAATCACAAAACCCAAATCATTAACAAAACATAACAGAGAGATATGGAACATACTCTTAGGCAAAGAAACTATTAACCCAAATCAGTATAGAAAGGCAACACATGAGAGAGAGAGAGAGAGAGAGAGAGAGAGAGAGAGAGAGAGAGAGAGAGAGAGAGATGAAAAAATCTCATATATAAGAAAATCATAAAAACCCACATATATAAGAAATCATAAAAACCCAAATAGCTAACATAAAGATAATCATGAGGGAACAAATTGTCATTAGCTTAGATTAATTTCCATTGAAGAAGACCAACTACAGTCACGAAATAAAGAAAGAAAGAAAAAACACCAAGTCAACAATAGAAACAAGATAATAGGTCTAGAAGGAACTGTTATGAATCCAACCATGGCTGTGGAATTCCAAGAAGACTAAAAAAGAAGAAACCCCAAAACAGCTTTCTTTATTCTTTTTTGTGAATAGAAATAGATGGAGAGTCTCCCATTGCATGACAACACCTCCAGAAATAGAGATAATCAATGCAAGAAATCAAGCACCCACCTTACACTACAAATGATTGTATACAAAGACAAGAATATTTCCACCCATCCTGTCAATACGAAAACAACCAAAACCAACCAACCAATCAATCCCTTTGATGGGTCAGCTTAGCCAAGGAATCAATGGCTCTTCTGCAGTTTTTACCATGTATGGGTATGATGCATCTCTTCCAACGGTAGCCCTTTCTAACAACTTACATGTTATAAGGTCCTGATAGGGAGACGATCTTCCCAATCCAATGGCTGTCGTTTCCTCCTGTACATACCCTCTAATAGTAAGCCCTCCAACAGTCCATCCCCTTAAAAAGTACGCAATCTCCCTCCATTCAGAACGAACTACACGACCATTGTAGCAATAACATGCACAACACCCACATCTCTGCCGCCCTTTTTCTACCCCTTTCACTATGAGAGAGAGAGAGAGAGACAGAGAGAGAGAGAGAGAGAGAGAGAGAGAGAGAGAGAGGAGAGAGAGAGAGAGAGAGAGAGAGAGAGAGAGAGAGAGAGAGAGAGAGAGAGAGAGAGATTGTTACATGCCTCATCATGCATGGATAGGAGCTTGGACTTCCTCCTCTGATGCTCAAACCTATCAGAAGGTGATAAAGGAGGGGGATCCTTTGATGATGATGATGCTGGCTGTTGCTGTGGCCCACCTGCACCAGAAGCACTACTACTACCCACAAGATTAGGGTTAGGGTTTGTGGTGGGTTTGCTCTTCCCATGCCTAGAGCTCTTCAGCTGGCCTCTCCCAACACTGCAAAACTCCTCCAACAGCTCTTGGGCTGCCCTCCTGTACTTTGAATTCCTCAGCACATTCACCACAGCTAATGACCCAAAACCCACATGACCTTGCTGTGGGTGGCTCCCCAAATTCTTCAATGGATATGATGATGAAGAAGGAGATGGCCCACCTCCTTGATTGAAGTAAAAAACCCCATCTTCCATCCTCATCCCCTCAGCAACCTTTGCTGCCTCCAGCTGCTGCAAAGACGACGATAGAGATAAAGAAAGCCCATGGCTCTCTATCACCCTTCCTCCTATCTTGCTACCATTATTGATCCCTGCTATGTTCTCACCCGTCGGCCACGAGAATTGCGACGGCTGGATTGTGCTTGTACCGAATGTTGCCTGCCCTCCCACATGAAAACCTTGAATTTGTGGAGATGGATTAGGAAGTAGCATATGGAGTGGTGTAGAAGAAGAAGGTGGGGGAGAAGGAGAAGGCGATCTAGCCTGTGGGTTCATGATAAAAAGCTGCATCGCCGCCGCTGAATCTGCATTCATGCCTGAAATATGATGTTGGGCTACACTCCCATGACCTGTTTCGCTACGGTTGCTGCGGTTGTCACTGCCAACAAGCTGCTGTTTTGTATACCACTCAATGTTAGGTGGAGAAGGCCGTGGTATTCGGTAATTCGATGCCATCTGATTCTCAAGAAGATCAGCTGCTGCTGATGGCCCACCAGCTGGGAAATTGAACATCTCCGACAGCATACCGGTCTCATAGCCAGGCAATTCATTAGATCCATCATCTATAGATACTAGTGATGATGGAGCTGTTGCAGGATCAAATCCTTGCACTCTTAGCTTATCCCGCCGGCTTTGCTGGGCGATGTGTTGTTGTTGCTGTTGCACCGATCTCTCAAAACCATCGGAGAAACTGAAGATGCCTTGGTGGAAGCTCTGGGACATAGAAGTGATGGAATTAAGATGGCTGGAGAAGGAGATAGCGGTTTTAGCAATCCGATTTGGGTGGTTAGGATGAGGTAATAGAGGTTTGGTTTGTGTTATTACTCCCATTTCTGTATTTTCTTCATCATCTCCTTCGTTGCCGTCGCCGATGGTGGGTCCTCCCGATCCAACAGTTCCTGCCAATCTCCATATGTCACAATTAAGATAGATAGATAAGACTCATGATCAGGTTTCAATAACTAAAGGCTGTGGTGGAGAGAGAGAGAGAGAGAGAGAGAGAGAGAGAGAGAGAGAGAGAGAGAGAGAGAGAGAGAGAGAGAGAGAGAGAGAGAGAGAGAGAGATTTCAAATGGTTTTTTTTTTTTTTTTGCTATTTCGATTGATTGATGTATGTAGCTCATAGTTACCTTAGAGTTGGATTGTTGAAAGGGGTATAAAGCTCTCAGACATCGTTGTCTTTCTCTGTGGAATTGAAAGCTTTTTCTTGAATTTCTCCACCTTCTCTCTCTAATCTATCTATATCTCTAGCCTTCCCAACAATCGCCTTCTGGAAAAGGAAGAAGAAGAAAAAATAAAAATAAAAATGGAGTCTTGGAAATGATCCGAGACAAACCAAAGAGAAAAGGAAAAGGTCGCTGTTCTTCCTCTTTCCTTCCTCTTTCATACCCTCTCCAAATTCCAAATAATATAAATAAATAAATGCATCTCTTTTTTAAATTTTCGGGTGTAAATGTCATCTTCCGTTATTCAATTCGGTGTGCTAGCAATACTCTCCACCATCAATACTAACACAACCTTGCCAGTAGGGTGATCTGCACCATTGATTAGGTGGGCCACCATGTAAATAACCCAAATCACGAAAATACCATTGATGGGTAATCCTAACCGTTTAAATCCTTTTGAACTCCTCCACTGTCCATTCTACAAGATCAACGGTCCGGATTTCTCTACATGATTTCCACGTGTAGGGTGTAGATGGTGGAGAGTGAGAACAAGCATCTATAAGTATTGCTCGCCAGGTGTGATGGCAAATAAAGATCGATGACATTTACATCCGCATTTTTGCTGCGTACGACTTTTTCTACTTTAGCTGAGAAAAGACAATCGAAAAAGGTATTAAACGACAAAGAAAAAGGAGTGTATTGAAAAAATGCGGGTGGTGTAATGTTTTCTTCTTGTGTCGAGCCCTGCTCATACACACGCGGTACCACGTGCCAGTATGTGACACGTGTAGTAGATCTGAACTTTGTTTCTGGTGGGAAATATAGATTTTCTATTTTAAAAAGTAGATACTTTCAGTCTTCAGGTGTACTCATTGTACAAATTGTATGAATACTTACAATTTTATAGCCGTTGATTTTTATTTTTTTTTGTATACTTTGGTTATCTGATGTATAAAATAGCCTCATTTATAGGCTATATCTTATAAATAGTGTGTCCCACCTTATGGAAAGATCTGATCAAGATCTTGTGGTTTGTATTTTCACTTGTCCCCGCGTGTGAATAGTCTGGATCTTACACGCGCGTGGAATAGCAAACTTCAGTTGCTCAATTGACAAAAATAACACTGGATTAACGAAGACAACGTACCGACTTCACAGCTAATAAAATCATTTGCAAATATCACGATTCGATAGGAAAATACCGAAAATACCTCCTAAAGTCAGTAAGGATATTTGGTACGTGTGTTCGTTTTTTACCAGATCAAAACCGGTGATCAGGTGGGCCATACATTGGATGGGATAAAAACCAAAATACATAGGGATTGGTCAATTTGAACCGTTAGATTGGAGGATTATTTCATTCCCTGGAAGTTCTCCAAGATAAATAATTTTGAGTTTCAGATGGCTGTGATTGTTGGGTTATGGCCCATCTAAAGAATATGTACTTTCTGATGACTGTTTCGGATGTTATACACATTGCCACGTGTCCAAACGATGGGACACCGTCCATGAAAAAATCACCAATACCAAAAGATCGGGTGTAAAGGGCAGTTTTGTCAATTAAGAAAAATTCATTGATTTATCCAACCGACCTTTTCTCAACCTAAGGTGTATGCACGTGCAAGATAAACTAGGCACGTGTGATGCCGAAAGCCATCGATAACCGCCTTTTGGCTTCGAAATGGACGGCTTATATTTTAACGAGAAAATATGCAACGGGCGGCGATGCACGTCATACTATGTACGTCAGTCGTTGCACATGTGGCAATTTAGAAACTTACGTGTTGATCAAGATAGTACGTTCAGTGGGCCCGCCATGGTCCCTTGTCCACGTGGCAGTTCTCAAACCGTTGGAGTTATATGATGCTGGCGCAGGAATCCTCTAGATCAGTGGCCCACCATCTTTTCTGTGTTTGACCTTCGACTGCTCGTTTTAACCGTACATCCACAAAAATCAGCCGAATCCAAAATCTCAATTGGTTCACACTACAGGTGAATTTTTTGTTGGGCTGATTTGGCCAAAGGGCCCGATTTAGAGTGGCCCACCTGATGGATGGAGTGGATGTCAAACACACAACACGGTGAGGGCCCACAGAGTTCGGTTGTTAGTAAGTTGTAACCGTTGGCTGCAATTACTGTTGTCGAGGACTCGGGTCCATGATGGTGGACATTTCTGCCCCCGAATGTTGATTCTCCTGCCACGCATTGTTCTTTGGCTCATACGTGATATGGGCCGTGTAATGGACGGTCAGGGAAATTTTCTTATATATCTATTATTTTAGAGATATTTTATCAGTGTTTCCTGTTGAGAAAAACTTAGATACTGTAGCAGCATATGATGGATGATACACAGGCATTAGAAATTTCATACGTCGCATATAATAATTGAAAATAATCCGTCCAAATTATGGGCCCTATTTAAATGTATTATGAAGCAGAAACTTATTTGATCATCTGATTATTGGATTGGTGGAAATCTATTGGACGTTTGAATCAAATGTATTAATAATATTGACTGGTCGGATTTCAACTAGCAAGTGTCCAAGAATCAAAGGTTATGATTCTTCAACCAGTTTGATTTTGGGAATGTGGCTTAGTGACACTGGGGCCCACAATTTAGTCGGTTTAGATTGAGGTGATGTATGTCATATTATAATTTCTGGCTTCATGAGTATCAAGTGCGGTACGGTGCCAGAGTATCAAATTAATTTCCGTATCTTTTTTAATATCTAATTTTACATTGGGTTACATCACGAGAGCTAGTTGGCCTTTGAAGGTTCCTTTCCTTACCTAGCACTTAAATACATGATTATGTATAGGTGATCCGCGCTCATGAGCCAACCTAGCATACGTGTGTCAGATCCGAACTGTTCATCACGCAAGACCTCCCTTGGCTGACACCTAATTAAAAGGCAGGCGTGTTTACTGATCAAGTGGGCCATAGATTTTTTAGATTAAAAAAACCCCGCAAAAGATGCCAAATGCTTTAGTTTTTAAGACATGTGGTTTTTTCCAGTTAATAGATTTTCGTAACTATTTTAACCGGTATCTTCACGGTTTATCACGTAATGAACGGTCCGGATCTTAAACACGTGCTTCATGGAGGTATGTGCTACAGAAATTACTTCTTCAGAACATCCACGCGCGAAGACATCTAATAAAAATTTCGACCAACTGCAAACCGGATGGATAGTTGACAGGCCAACCCTCTCTCACCTGTCGCCTTTTGGGTGATGTCACGTGAACCTCACACACAAACACACGCGTGCTCTGTCTCACGTGCGAAAAAACGCTGACGAGTCACGTCCATCATCCACCCTCCGTTATATCAGCTTCTCTCACGTGCCAAAGTTAGTTGCACACGCCCCAAAACGCATATCTTTCCCTAACGCAAGCGTGACTCGCGTGGGTTTTGGGGGCGTGCCTCTCACCAAAGTTGGGAGAAAGACCTTATGGACATGAGATCCATCCCGTCCATCAGGTACAAAATTCAGTCCATGGCCTTGATTCAAAGAATCAATTTATTAAAAAACTAATGCGGATCACACCATTGATAAAAGTGTAAAAACATGCTTAAAACTTATATATCAACAGGGTTTGGCACATCTGACATTTTAATCGAGTTATTTTTTGTGGGTCCCTCTATCCCAGGACGTTGAATGAGTTGAATGGATTGGATGGCATATAAATATCACGGTGGACCCTATACGCAACTAACGGTGGGAGTCCTAATCCCTACTTTCCCTTGTTGTGTGGCCTATCTGAGTTGAGGATCGTCTTGAGATTATCATATGACTTGAAAAATGAGGCACTGGACCTGATGGACGGAGTGGATCTCATGCACGTTCTCCTCACCTTGTGCTGGGTTTGCAGTAGGCATATGCACCTACACCTACACGAGCAGACGCGGTTTGACTGGTTACCGGAACACCAGCTAGCTTGGTGGTCTCCAAGCTCTGTGGATCCTACCATGATCCATGTATCTTATCCACACGGTCCATCCATTTTCCCAACTCATATTAGGGCATAACCCGAGAAATGAGGAAGATCTAAAGCTCAAGTTGACCACATCACAGGAAACAGTCTGGATTTAATGCTTACCGTTGAAAACTTCCTGGTAACCATAAAAGTTTTGGATCCAACTGATATTTGTAATTCCCCTCGTCCAGGTCTGTGTGATCTCATGAATATGTTGGATGAACTGTCTAAATGGATGGACGGCGTGTATAAAAAACATTCATCACGGTGGGCCCCCAAAGGTTTGACATCAGCTAGCTGGCTGGTTTTGGGGTCATCAGCCTAACCGCCGTCCATGCAAACCGCCCGTATCTTTGACTCTGGGTCAGAGCATATGTCGCCCTTGGGGGCCACATGCTGAGATGGTCAGATGATGGGAACCGCCCATGTTCTGGACACTGTGATGTATGGCCCACAATCGGAACCTTTTGTTGAATGAATGATTCTGATTGTAACTAGTGTAGATAAGTTTAGAACATTCAGAAGGATTTCGATGGCTCACAATCACATTCAAAAAATCAAACATGAGTACCATTAATTAAACTTCCTTTCTAGATCATAAATTATTTATAACAATATCAATAAAATGGACGGTCCAGATCATATGATTATCTCAACATGTGGTCCACCAGAGGGCCATACGAGTTTGGATCCTAAGAGGCCACAAGGCAAAACGAACTTATCGGCGAACGATAAATAAAGACGAATATTTAATGGTTGATATTCAAATTCAAGATTAAAAGGTAATTGTCATCAATGAGGGGTGGAGAACATGAACGGTTCAGATCAATCTAAAGATGCAATCCAGGGAGGAAACGAGGCACGAATGTACCATACCAGACCCTGCACACCTATGGGAGGAGAAACGGTAGAGCGGGAAGAACCGTACCACGGTAGATCCATCTCTACAGAGGACACGTGGCAGGATGATGTTTCGATCGCGTCGACTCGAATACAGGCACCTGGATGGAAGGCTTAGGTTTTATCAATAAGACCTGGAAGACACTCCGTAAACTGTTTTGTTTCCCAACGCACCTTCAATGGCCACAGATCAGATGGATAGGATTATCTAAATGGAGTGAATTTTTAAACATAAACCATCCATGGTAGGAACCTACATATGGAAAGACCTGATGTGAAGATCGTTCTTCCACGTGTCCTTTGGAGAGATAAATGTATAGAATTTTCGGTTCTTCCTTCTCCACCGTATCATCATCGTAAGTACGTCCTTGGGAGCGGATTAGGGCCCTTACTGTGGGACCCACCTTTTATGTATATATTCTATATCCACACCGTCAATTCATTTTTCTAGATCATTTTAACACATGAGACCAAAATTGAAATAGATCCAAATCTTAGTTGGGCCATACCATATAAAAAGTAGTGATTGACCATTAAAAACTTCTTCTACGAAAAGTTTTGAATCAATACGATATTCTTTCCCTTTGTCCAAGTTCTATGTGACCTTATCAAAAGGTTGGATAGAAAATAAACATTACTCTGGGCCCCAGGAAGTTTCTAATGGTTAGGCGTTCCATCACCACTGTTTCCTATAGTATGGTCCATCTGATATTTGAATTTGTTTAATTTTTGGCCTCATGCCCAAAATGATCTAATAAAACGGATAGACGGTGTGGATATAGCATATATACGATAAGGTGGGCCTCACGGTAAGGGCCCACCTGCACCTAATCGGCTTCCTTAGTCCTTGGAGAGAAGGCGAGGTGATATGATGAAAGAGATTGAAGTGGTGATTTGCATCTCACGTGTCTTCCACATCAGGCCATTCATTATGTGGGCCCACCATTAATGATGTGCCTCAAAAATCAGTCTGCCTCTACTCATGATACATGTTTATGTTGCATGCTAGTTTTCTTGTCGGGAGCACCAGAGTTTATGATAAGTTACTGTACGATCGAGAGCTATGTGGGGTCCACTATGATGTTGTATGACATCAACATTCCACGCTGTCAATGACGTTTGCACCCTTGCATGTAAAAAGAAAAAACCTTTAAATTCATATGTTGTGACCCACCTGATGATTAAATTGGCCTGATTTTTGGGGCATCACATGGTACTGGTGGGATGCACCTGATGTATGGCATAGATAACATACACACCACTGTAAGTCCCACAAATAATCTGACCATTTCCTGCTGTTGTCACTCCTCCAAAAAGAAATAGCTAAAAGAGTTAACCTTTTAGCTTTTGTAGTTCAAAACTATTGTCAGACGTTGATTAAGGCAAGCTGTGGGAACCGTATATAATGCATTCCAAATCACTTTGAAAAAAATGCTATTATGCTCTAGCTTTTTATTTATTTATTTAAATTTATTTACACACATGCTTACACACACACACGCCGATTTCACCACAATGAGGACTTGAAGACATGCCTTACCTATTGAAACTCTTGTTAGTCTACGTACCACCCATGCGTGAGTAAGGACTCTACTACAATACATGCAAAAGAGGCTGGCCTTAAAAAAAATAGTGAGAAAACCAATTGACTCACTACATTGGCATACAATGCTTGCACATGAAATTAAGGGTGCAGATCATGGTCTGGTAGGGTTGAGCATGTCTTATTTACTTATAATCATTAAATGTGGCCCACTCTCTAAGACTGAAAACGGTTTGAAAACGGGTAGTTTTAACTCATCTTATAATAGATTGGTTTTCTTAAGATTTTGGCAAAACAACCTTCTTCTCTTGCAAAATCTCTCCTGATATATATATATATATATATATATATATATATATATATATATATATATATATCTTTTGGTGTTGGGTTTCTATGGGGCATTGCACATAAGAGAAAGTGGTACACAAGGCATTGATCCTAGGAATAGTGATTTTGGAACCTGTTATTCTGATTGATCTATCAAGTTGCAGGAACTATTTTAAAGAGAAGCGGGTAGATCAAGAGAGAGAGGGAAAGAGAGAGTTCTGTAAATCAAGAGAAAAAGAGAGAGATTAGAGCGGAGCCGGATCATCAAACTTTTAAGGTAGGTGATCTTATTCTAAAGTTTATTATTTTCAGGTATTTATTATGAAATTTATTTTTCAAAATTTTAATAGGAATATTATTTCAGTTGATTATTATGTAGGTGATTCTCCTCCATTTATGAACTTTCTGATTTTATATATTTTCTAAAATTTATTTATAATGACTTTAATTAATATTTTCAAATTCATTTATACATGATATCTGCTTTTCTGAATTTTAGTAATTACTGAATCTAGTTAACTTGTACATTAGATCATAATATCTTTTATTTCTGAAATCAAGTGTTAATATTTGGACCAAAAATTTGAGTTAGAGTAATTAATTTAAATTAGTTGGTTTAGAATAAATACTAACTAAATTTATTTATAAATTTAAGTAAAAAAATAAAAATAAAAATAAATAAATAATTTTATTGAGTTTATATTTTAATTTAGAAGTTTTACAATCCCTCTTGTCAACATCAAATTAAATCGTTTTAAGTCTAATTTAAGCATTTAGAATTAATATGATCTAATTTAGATGATTATTTAAATTATTTAAATCAAAATTTTAACCCGATGTTAAATTAAACTTTCAATTTATACTAATTTAAACTCTGATTTTTTTTTTTTTAAAAAAAAAATCTAAATATAAGGTCCATATAATTATTTTGTAAATTATGAAAATTAGAATTTAAAATGAAATAATTAGCTTATATCCGTATATAATTAGATAAATAAATACATTATGATTTTAGGATATACATGGTATTTCAACATTCTTCGGCGGTATCTACAAAAATAAATAAATAAAAATTTACAGCACTGTTATAGGAAACAACTCGATGTTTCAGTAAATTTCAAGAATTTAATTTTAATGACATCGGGATGCTATACGTTTCGTATGAAAATTTGAACAATAAATTGTTTTGCTACTGATTGTAGAATAACTCATGACATACATTTATCTCTTCTGATTATGGAATTATGGAAAAAGGAAAGAAAATAAATGTATGATAATGGTATCAATAAGTAGGGAAATTTGTCCCTTGGGTGAGAGACCCTAAAGCCAGTAAGTAGGAAAATCGTGTCCTTTGGCTGAAAGACCCTAAAGCAAGTAAGTAAGGCGATCGTGTCCCTTGGGTGAAAGAACCTAAAATCCACAGGATCCTTCAGAGTCTTCTTTGTATATGGCGTATGAGTACAATTGTATGCGTAGACATACGTCAGATGTACAACTGGAGCAGTAGTCTGACTAGCTAACGTATAAATGGGTCCATCACCGTGAGGTACCAGTGCGTAGGCGTTAATGCAACGTGACCATCCACTTGGGTATGGTATTGTAAGAAATAATATAAATGTTATGAGTACTTATGGAAATATCATATGCATCGCATTTTCATAATTCTGTTGTTAAATTTCATTATTTATATTCTATTTACTTCATTGTTATAAAATGATATTATCTGAACATGTTAAATTTTGGATAAGAAATGACCCTACTGGGCTGTTATGCTCATCCTACTAGAAAAATGCACAGGTGTAGAGCTGGAATATTACGAGCAGGCGGGCCTCTATTATTAGCTTTATTTTTTAAAAAATTAGGTTTAGTTTTAATTTAATTTAGTTTTTTTTTTGTTATTTAGGTTTAGTTTGTATTCAAATTTCGATGTACAAAGGAAAAACTATCAAAGAGTTGAATTTAATAAATATTTCAGTTGTATTTTCTTTTAGATGTCGTTGAATATTGATTGAATTTGATTGAATCAACTAAATTATAATAAATGTCATTATATTATAAGTCACGAATCTTGGGATTCGGGTTCCGAAGACCTTATTCGGGTACTCGAATTTCGGGGCGTGACAAAAGCAACTTCTTCATTTGCATCACAATAAAGTAATAACTTAGATATGTTTATGGCTGTATAATTACTATACTGATTGCCAAACTAAATGTGTTGTTTCATATTTTCTTTATTTATTATTGTGCATATGCTAGTGCATTTGACCTTAATAATAAGCTTTGAAATCATGATGAAAAACAAACATATAAGTGCCCTAACGTCCCTTAATTTATATTCATTTTGAAGCTTGCTTGATGGTTAAAATATTATCAGGTAAAATGCACTAGCGTATATAGTAGTTTGACAGTTGGATGTGAATCCCCAGATCTGTGACTTGAGCATACATTCATACATTCATACATTTAAATTAAATTCACAATATCTTCAATATGATTGATTATGTCTGGTTTAAACTGTTTCAGAATGACATGATATGCACGAATTCTTACGAAAAATTTTCACTGAGCTTTCACTCACCCGATTGTGCGGTTGCACCAAATAGACGCAGGTTTGATAATAGGTGGAGACCCCTGTGACGGGATCCCAGAGGTGTCTGAATAGGAGATTGGCGATGAGGACCTTTATGGCGATGTGATTGAGCTGTTGGAGCTTAATTAATATCTTAGAGATTACATATTTTGTATTTTAGACTTTATGACTTATTTGAATTGTAATAATATTTCCCTTATTGTGGGATTTCATTTTGGCTTCCATTTACATGTATTAAACTTCCTTTTTTGTTACTCTTAATATCCTTGGCTTATGTAGTGATTGCTTTACTTTATACTGTGAAAATTACTATTAATTAGATGTATGATGGTCCATTTTGTAACGTAATACTCAAGTTCTCAATGAGGAGCAACTATCCTCAGGTTTTGAGAACCAGGGTGTTACAAGATGATATCAGAGAGAGTCTAGACAGACCTTGCCTTTGGGAAATAGACTTATACAAACCCTTAATGTCTTAAGATAGGATGTTGGAATTAGATATTGGAACTTAGGTGAATCTCCCCTAGACTTAGGGAAATTTTGAGAATGTAGAGACTTAAACTTAAGTCCCATTTGAAATTATTTAAACATTTGGATGTATGTGGAATTCCCTTAGAATTAGGGAAATTATGAAATTAAAGATGTAAAACTTTAGGCCCCTTAGGAAATTTCAGGTTTAGTTCTTTGAACTTAGAAATTAAATTTAAGTTCCCTTGAAATCATTAGGATAGCCAATCAAACTTGATTGGAATTACTTAGGAATTATGAAAATTGAGAACATGGAGGCACAAAACTTTAGGCCCCATAGGAAAGTTCAAGTTTAGTTGTTTGAACGTAGAAATTGAATTTAGATTATTCCCGTTGTTATGAGAAATTCGAGCTCACGGTACAACACTGCCCCAAGCGCCCGTCCGAGTCGAGGCATGATCCATCCGACTTGTTTCGGGACGTGATCCATCCGAGCAGACGACACGGTTGGTGCGCGACTCGAAATCATACTCCGATCGGATGACCTTCGACGCCTTAACCACACCGCTTATTGAAGTCAGCCCTGCCAACCATGATGGAACCAACTGAGCCGACCATGCGGATCGGACTGGTGGTATCCTTAGATAAGCCGAGCCGAGCAGACTCTCCGACGTGCATGTCTCACTCGCTCAATATGGAAACTGCCATATCGAGACGTGGCCGGTAACTTCGCTCGCAGGTGCGCACGATCCACCAGATATGCTGCGCAATCAGTAAATTGCGGCCAATATCTCTATGATCCTAAAATCCCTCTGATCGTGCCGAGATCATCGGATTTAGACCGCCTCACAGGCAGGTATAAATAGTACGCATCGCCATATCTACAGGTACGTAAAATCTAGCTCTCCTCTACTCTCTACTCAGACCCTGATTCCCTTGTCCTGACTTAGGCATCGGAGGGTCCCCCGGCTTAGCCAGGGTCACCTTTTCCTGCTTTCCTGGTGCAGGTTCTAGGGGTAATACGTGGTGGATGACGTGGAGGGAGGGCCGACTGAATTTTGGCATCAACATTTTTTGACGCCGTCTGTGGGAACCTGAAACTAGAAGTCAGGTTCTCATTTTTCCAAGCAATGACGAAGAAGAAGAAAGCTGCAGCGGCGCAGCCGCAACCCAATGAGCAGACTCGGTCATCATCATCGCTTCATGCCGAGTTCGCAGTAGGGCCTTCCCACCGTTCGTGTAACCAGTCGAACAAATATCGCACCATGTAGAATGAGATCCATGCCCTGCGCGACGGGATAAATCGAATGAAACAGAGAGAGCCAGAGCCACGCCTTGCTCAAGAACAACCCGTCCTCGAGCCGGTAGGGCTGTTCGTGAAAGCTCGCTCCGTACCGAGGAGTGTGAGGCCCGAAGCCCCCCAACACTCGGGGGCACCGCATTCAGGTCAAAATCTTCCTGCGGCACGTGCGGAGGTATCCGCACGGAACCCCACTACTCGGGCTCCGACGACCGTTCATTCAACAACATCTGCCCTACCGCCCTCGGACTTCCATCATTAGCTGGAACGAAGGAGAGAGAGAGGAATGCCGGAGGTCGAACATGCGCCAGAGGTCGTCGCTGAAAATAAGGATCCTTGGGAAGCGCGCTTTGCGGAACTGAAGGATAAGTTCCTGATATTGGAGAAAAAGTAGGAACAATCGACAGTTCCAACCACGATCCAAGCGATGATGGAAGAGACCGAGCCTCCCTTCACCCCGACCATCATAGCTGAAGTGATGCTGCAGAGGTTTCGGATGCCTCCCGTCATCCAATATTCAGGATCTGGGGACCCATCCGAACACTTAGAGTCCTACAGATATTGGATGCAGATCCAAACTGTAACGGATGTGATGATGTGTAGAGGGTTCTCTATCACCCTCACCGGATCCGCTCGAATTTGGTATTGCCAGCTGAAACCAAATTCTGTAGGCTCATTCGCAGAAATGAGTCGACTATTCCTTATGCAATTCATAAGCGGTAAGAGAAGTCGGAAGCCCAACACCCACCTGCTCACCATTAAGCAGGCCCCAAAGGAGTCGTTGAAGGATTACATCGCTCACTTCAACGAAGAAGCATTGCATGTCAAGGACTACGATGATAAGATGGCCCTCGCCGCCATTCTGAGCGGACTGAAAGAAGGAAAGTTTGCCTTCTCCATCGGAAAGAATCCACCGAAGACACTAGCGGACTTCATGGCGAAAGCTCAGAAGTACACTAACGTAGAGGAGTTTAACAACGTCCGAAAGGGCACACAGGTGTCTAACTCGACGAACAAGGGGAAAAGACCCCATAACGAAGACTCCCAGCCGGCTGGCAAAGGGACGGATGACCGCGCTTCTCGCGATCGTCGTCCTAGTCGTAGGCCGGAAGGAAAATTTCGTTCCTACACTCCGCTCAATACGTCCGCTGAGCAGATCTTGCTAGACATTTGAGGGGACAGGCTACTCAATTGGCTGGTTTGCATGAGGGCTGATCCAGAACACAGGGACAAGCAGAAATTCTACCGCCTCCACCGGGACCATGGTCACAACACAGACGACTGTGTGGATCTGAAGGACGAGATTGAGTCCCTCATCCGCAAAGGACATCTACGTCGTTACGCCAAAAAGGAAAAATTCGCTTGGAGAGAAGAACGGCAGCAAGAGCAGTCGAACAACCCCCTAGAGGAGCCCGCCAAAATTCGCACCATCTTCAGGGGTTCAGCTGGGGAAGAGAATTCGAACAGGGCACGGAAAGCCCATTCCCAGAGCTCCAAGTCGGAACACCACATTCACTTGACGAAACGTCCCAGCAAGGAACTCCGGGTCACTCCGTGCAGCCTGACCTTCACAGAAGATGATGCACGCGGGATCCAGCATCCGCATGACGACGCGCTAGTAGTTACTATGACCATAGCCAATCACAAAGTGTACCGCATCTTTGTCGACACCGGGAGTTCGACTGACGTCATGTATTTTGAGGCGTTCGAGAAGATGGAAATTCCACAGTCCAAGCTCCGACCTGTGAAGACTCCCTTGTACGGCTTTGCCGGAGAGAGAGTCATCTCCAAAGGAGCTATCTCCCTTCCAGTAATAGCGGGAGAAGGGCAACATTAAGTCACACTTTTGGTTGACTTTTTAGTTGTCAATGTTCCATCAGTCCACAACGTGATTTTGGGCTAGCCCTCCCTCAATGCGATGAGGGCGGTCGTCTCAACTTATCATCTGATGATGAAGTTCCCAGCTGAAGGTGGGATTGGTTATCTACGAGGCGACCAACGCGAGGCCCGGATGTGTTATGCGATAGCTGTAAGGAAAGGGGCCACCAAACAAATGCTCGTAGTAGACGCCTTGGACCCTCGGGGATCAACATAAGAAAGCTCCTCAGTCGAAGATCTGATAAGAGTGCCGCTCGATGAATCAGATTCAAGCAAAACTGTTCAGCTCGGATCATCACTGAATCCCGAGTGGAGGAACGAGTTATTGGCCTTCTTGAGGCAACACCGAGACGTCTTCGCATGGTCACATGCAGATATGCCGGGGATCTCACCAGATGTGAAAGTCCACAGGCTGAACGTGAACCCAGACCACCGGCCAGTTAAGCAAAAAAGAAGGCCGTTCGATGCCGAACGATATGAAGCCATTACCGAGGAAGTCTCCATCCTGCTCGATGCGGGCTTCATAGAAGAAGTATACTACCCTGACTGGATAGTAAATGTTGTGCTCGTCAGGAAGTCAAATGGGAAGTGGCGGGTCTGCGTAGACTATTCCGATCTGAATAAGGCGTGTCCCAAAGATAGCTTCCCGTTACCTCGGATCGACCAACTGGTGGACAGTACGGCCGGACACGAGTTACTCTCATTTCTAGACGCTTACTCCGGGTACAACTAGATCGCCATGCATCCCCCAGATAGGCAGAAGACCACCTTTGTCATGGACAGGGGACTCTACTGTTACCGGGTCATGCCTTTTGGCCTGAAAAACGCTGGGGCAACGTATCAGAGACTGGTGAATCAGATGTTCGCCAAACAGATCGGACACACCATGGAGGTGTATGTGGACGGCATGCTGGTGAAGAGTATCAAAGCCTCCGACCACCTTGTTAATCTCGAAGAAATATTCAACGTCCTCCGTGAATACCAGATGAAGCTTAACCCCGCTAAGTGCGTATTCGGGGTTGAGTTAGGGAAATTCCTAAGCTTCCAAGTCAGCCAGCGGGGTATCGAGGTGAACCCAAACAAGTTCAAAGCCCTCCTAAACATGAACTCGCCTCAAACTCTCAAGGAAATACAGTGTCTTACAGGAAGAGTCGCAGCCGTCGGACGCTTCATATCTAGGGCTACAGATAAATGCCTTCCCTTCTTCCAGTAGATGAAGGGTCACAAGAGGGTGGAGTGGACGCAGGAATGCGAGCAAGCCTTCCAGTAATTAAAACAGTACTTAGGTTCACCGCCTCTATTGACCAAGCATGAAGAAGGGGAACCTTTGTTCCTCTACCTCACCGTCTCAGCCTCAGCTGTCAGTTCGGCTCTGATCAGAGAAGTCGGAGGTAAGCAGTACCCCGTATATTATATAAACAAAGCCATGGTACCAGCCGAAACAAAGTACTAATCTTTGGAGAAACTAGCGCTCTGTCTCATCGTCTCAGCCAGAAGATTGCGGCCATATTTCCAAGCTCACTCCATAGTTGTGCTAACAGATTCCTCTGAGGCAGATCCTCCATAGACCTGAAGTATCAGGTCGGATGATCAAATGGGCCATAGAACTTGGAGAGTTTGATATTCAATTCCGACCCAGGACAACACTCAAGGGTCAAGCCGTAGCCGACTTTATCGGTGAATTCACAACTCCGGATGAAGAGCAAGTCAGAAAGGAAGTTGAAATGACACCGTCTGTCCCGCTGAACAATAAAGAAGCAGCTTTGGATCCGGGGTGGGTCCTTTATGTTGATGGATCTTCTAACATTAAAGGAGCTGGAGCCGGTGTCATCCTGGTTGCACCTGATTCAACGACAATTCAATACGCCATCAGGCTCGGGTTCAAAGCTTCAAATAACGAGGCCGAGTACGAAGCACTGTTAGCCGGGCTCAGGTTGAAAGCGAGCCTAGGCGTTCAAATTTTACAAGTCCGCTGTGACTCACAGCTGGTAGTGAACCACATCTCCTCGGAGTATGAAGCTAAGGAAGACAGAATGATCGCCTACCTTGAGGAAGTGAGAAAATTAATTGGAAAGTTTTGGAGTTGCACCATCTGGTAGATCCCCAGAGCCGAGAACTCATGGGCCGATACCCTAGCAAGGCTCGCCTCGGCCTCCGAGGGGAAGGTCCCACGTTTTGTTCCGGTCGAGTTCATTGAACACCCAAGCATTAGCCAGTCAGAGAAATTTAACCCTGTCCAGTCCATTCCTAGTTGGATGGACCCGATTTTCAATTACCTATCAACCGGTGAGGCATCTTTGGATAAATTAGAGGCGATGCGACTTAGGGTCTGAGCGGCGTGGTACGTCATATTGGGCAGAGTGCTGTATAAGAAGGGGCATTCTCAGCCTTACCTTAGATGTCTCCGACCGGATGAAGCCGACTACGTGATTCGGGAGATTCATAAGGAAATCTGCTGAAACCATTCTGGTAGTCGCGCCTTGACCATGAAGATACTTCGTCAAGGGTATTTCTAGCCAACCCTTAAGAAAGACTCAAAGGATTTTGTTTGGAAGTGCAACAAATGCCAGCATTTTGCTGCTGTGTCAAGGCAACCGGCAGAAGAAATGACCCCCATGAGTGGGCTATGGCCGTTCGCTCAATGGGGGATCGACATCATCGGTCCCTTGCCCACTGGGAAGGGACATCTCAAGTTCGCTATAGTCCCGGTCGACTACTTCACCAAGTGGGCCGAGGCCGAGTCAGTTGCAGAGATCACCGAGTAGAAAGTAATCGATTTTGTGTGAAAAAATATCATCTACCGGTTCAGGATTCTGAGAACCATCGTTTCTGATAACGGCCGCCAATTCGACAATGATAAGTTTCGCAGTATGTGTCAAGGGCTTGACATTGTGAACGCCTACTCATCACCTCGGCACCCACAGTCGAACGGACAGGTAGAGGCGGTCAATAAGATCATCAAACATCATCTCAAGACGAGACTGAAAAAAATAAAAGGAAATTGAGCCAAAGAGCTCTCCTTCGTCCTCAGGGCTTACAAGACTACAGCCCAGACTTTGACGGGCGAAATCCCATTTTCGTTATCCTATATCTCAGAGGCAATGGTGTCAGTAGAAATCGGACTCCCTACGGCGCGGGTTAGGGGTTTCGAAGAAAGTCAGAATTTTGAGCAGATGGTGACTAATCTGTATTTGCTCGAAGAACTCAGAGAAATTTTTAAGCTTCGAATTGCGGCTCGGCACCAGCAGGTAGCACGCTTCTACAATTCTAAAGTTAGAGTCAGGCGCTTCCGACCAGGAGACTTAGTCCTCCGACGGATTTTTCAAAATACGGCCGAGCCAGGGGCAGGAGCGCTCGGACCCAATTGGGAAGGTCCATATCGTATGGTTAGATCTGCCAAACCGGGCTCGTACCACCTGAAAAACCTCGAAGGTCGTCATCTCCGCCATCCTTGGAACGCCGAGCACTTGAAGATCTACTACCCGTGAGGAAAAAGCCTTTAAGGCTCATAATAAAATGTATGCCTCCGATCGACTAGCCTTTAAGGCTCTTAATAAAAGATCAATTCTACCTTTAAATGCTTGTCCGATTACCCTATCCGCACAAGCACGAGTTAAATGGTCCAATCCTTTAACGAATAGGAATCCAACCTTACGAAAGATCGATAAGGCATCCCTTCAAGGGAAAAAGCCTACTAATAACTCGACCCTCTGGTTAAGTGTTCAGCTCGGCATACAACAAAACAAAGGCGACGAGCCGAGTATCCAAAGAGATTGGACCCAACTAAAACTTGGGCCGAGGAGGCTCGGACAACCGACCCAAAAAACTAACTAAACGGCAGCTGACTAAACCCATAAAGAAACCAGCTCGACATCTCATAAATAAATAAACAATGAAAAAAGAATATTTTTCATTAAATTGGGCAAAAGTACATGGTTGAAAGTACATTGATAGTTTCAAAAAATAAATAAAAATAAACGAAATGATAGTGTCTTCAAGCCAGAGGAGGAGCTTAGGCATCAGGAGCCTGGGTGTTAGGAGCTGGATCCGAACGGATGACTTCGACCGGGGCATCTTCGGAGTCGTCAGACAGGAGGAAATCAAGGTCAAGGTCTGGGTATAAACCCATGACTGCCTCGAGGAAAGCGTCGAAGCCGGAATTTTAGAACGTGCAGCTTCGGCGTCCCTCTCCTTGGAAGTTTGAAGCTTTCGACAGCAGCAGCAACCGTTGCGGTCAAAGAAGCCTCATCCTTCGCTCGCTAGGCTTTCACAACCTGATTCACGGCTCGTGTCCGTTCTTCAGTCACCTCGGCCTTGGTGCGGTTCAGAGCTTCTCCGAGCCGAGCGGTCTCCATGGCCAAAGATTCCACGTGGGCCCTGGCACGGGTCAGCTCAGCGGTCGCCGCATCGTCGGTCTTCTTGAAGTCATCTGCCTTGTCCTGCAACTGCAACTCCCTGGCCTCCAAGCCAATGACCACTCCTTGCAGTCGCCTAACCCTGACCCTCTCTCCTGCGAGTTGTTGGTGGAGGATGGCCTGCTAAGCCTTCATGGCCGCTGCCTCGGCCTGTAGGGCCTCCAACTCTGCCTCCGACTCCTTACGCTCTCGCACTCTCTACCGAATAGAGAGCAGCATCAGGATGGCCTGGATAGAAAGCAAATATCAGAATCTACAGTATATGTATAACGACATGAAAGAAAAAAAAAAGGTCTTCTCAGAGACATACCATGTAGCACATGGAGGCAAAGTCGTTTAAGAAGCCGCCCTCCGACCGCTCAAGAGTCTAGGCGATATCCTCCTCCTTATCATGCTTGGCAGCCCACGGAACTAAGCAAGCCATGTGGTAATGGGGCTCAAACCTCCCGCCACTTGTGCCCGCTTGGGCCGAAGCCTCAGCCCCCTCGGCCCCTACCCTACTGCCGGCCGAGTTTTGACCCTCGGAGCGGACCTCCCCCCGACCTCGGGGGGAAAAAGCGCATTGTCAGCTATTTTATTAGCCTCCTCCCTTTCGGAGGAGGGCACAACGATGTAGGCCTCAGGGACCGCGGCAAGCACCTCCACTATGGGGGGAACGGCAGCAGTGGGAGATCTAAGAGCAACAATGCTCGGCACGACAAGGGTGCCGACCACAGTCGTCTGCACAATCCCGGACGGAAGACGTACCACCGGGCGCAGGACTACAGGGGGATCCGCGGTGGTGCTGGGGCGCACCGGAGTCAGTGGTACGGAGGACGAGCCAACTGGCTTTAGTGTTGGGGCTGATGGAGTTGGTGTAGAAGAAGATTCCCCCACATGAGGGAAAGTCGGCTTCTTCAGAGTGATCTTCACTCGGGGGGCTTCTTTGAGCAATTCTGCCGCCGTTGGAGTTGCTTTCCTCTTCCGAGCCTTGGACGCCTCGGCCATACTTGTAAAATTTTTTTTTTTTGTTAACTACTAAATAACCAAAAGAAAGCTCATCGAAAAGATCAAGGCAACTTACTAAGGGATGAGAGCAGAGGCTGGAATTTGCAGAGCACGAACCAGTGGAGGTTGGCTGCAGTGACCAGATCGGCCTAGGAGCGAAGCGACTCCGACCGCACCCTGGCCTTTGCAACCTGATTTTTCTGGTCTTAGTCGAGGAGCGACAACCCCTTTTGGAAAGCTGCAAAAGGAGAAGGAAATGTTACTTCTGACTGAAGTGAAAATCAAAGCAACAACTCGGATATGAAACGAAGTCTGACCTGGTTTGGTAAAATGGGTCGGAACCCGGGCAGTTGGGGTCCTAAACTTGGCCGCCGATGCCTCCTGTTCACTCCCCAAGTGAAGGGTTGTGATATAGTAATAACTCGGTAAAACCGAGGTCGAATCCCAAGGGACTGAAACTTGTACGTTATTTAAAATTAACTGGAAATAGAACTAGAATGAGATGAAATCTGAATTGAATTATAAATTGAGGAATAATTGTAAACTATTAATCTAAAACTTATAAGAGAAATCAGAGGTAAGGAAACTAGGGATTCAGAGGATCCACTTGTAGAGATCAGGGAGATCTTATGTCAGCTTTAAGAATCATGGAATTTAACTGAACTGTCGTTAATATAGTTTCAAAAAAATGAGAGGTATATGAATTAGAATGGATTCCATCACCAAACCATGCCTAAGAGACTATGGCAAACAATAGAATTAAACTAATTACCAACCCATCACATGTATGCAAGTTAGGAAGTGTAGCGACATCCAACCATGCCCAGGAGACTATGGTGAACAACAGGGCTTCCCGACATCATAAACATTAAAGAGAACGGAAATATTCAAAGCCATTGCAGACCCATTGTAATTTCAGTCACAACAGACCATTAAAAACCTAAAACATTCCCATAATAATTAACTAAAATCAACGTCAATTCATGCATTAAAATTAAAATAAAATCAAATCTCCCATCTCACTACAAGCTTCACCTCTTAGCCCTAGCTAAGAGGTTCAGCCCACCATGAACGGGTTAAATCTCATAATAAAAGAAAAGAAAAGAAAATACTCTCTCCCTCACGTCTGCTTCAAGTCCCTGCCTGAGCCTCCATGTCTCTCTTTTTCTTCCTTCCTAGACCTGAATAAATGCTCCCCACGTCCAAAACCTCCTTTTATAGCTGCTGGAAGGCTGGAGTCAGTGATAGAGTTGTAGCAGGACACGGAGTATAATTTTCACAGCCAAGTTTGGTGCCTTGAAACATGCCACTTTCCTCGCTCAAATTCCAAAGAAACACCGTCCCTTAGTACTTTCTTTGGTTCTCTACATGATAGACGGTTCAGATCTACCATTTGATCAAAGATGGTGGCCCAAAACTACCTGGAAAAGTCAGTTTTCGTGGATGTGCAAAACCTTTCGCACCATTTCACTGTTTTGATCGGTGGGCCCCACAGAAGCATTTTCTAGAAAATTCACCCCGTCCATTGGATTCAGAATGAAAATTCAGTCAAGAATGGATGGTTTTAAACGTCCATTGACGTGTCCCAGAGAAGAAATAACTAAAAGATCAGATTTGAACGCTACCGGGCAGCCCTTTTGTGGCCTCTGTATCTCCCACGTGTGCATGCATGGGTGAAAAGTGTCAACATATTTTTGTAGTATTCGAGCCCCTCTACACAGTGAACGGGTCAGATTTTCCGTACGGTCAATGGGTAGGGCCCACAACCGTCCGCAAAAACGGCCAGCGGCCTGCGTTACGCGGTGCGTAATTTTTTTTTTTTTTTTTTTTTTTTAAGAAGAAAGTCAGTCAGCGTCTTGTTGACCGACTTGACTCGTTTGGTGCACGACGAGTGCACATGTGCACTGTACACATGCTACACTAGATGGGCTCTATTATGATGTTTATGAGCAATCCAGTCCATCCATCTCGTAAATCAGATCTTTTTAACAGTTGGGACAAATTTTGAGGCATATACGGATAGTAGGTGGGCTCCAGATCGAGATTTAAGGGGCTGATCTACTCATTAGGCTACTTCCACAATGATCCAATGGATGATTTCTGACGTGTACAGTTAATTTATGGTCCTCAGGCCACGTATGAAGTTTCGAGCCGAACGGATGGTGGGAAACATGTGATCTTACATTTTGGATGAGTTTTAAGCCACTTGAACTTCAGTTTCTTAATTTTCTTGAATTTCTGACTGTGTATATCTATCAATCTTGGTCCCCTGGAGTGTGTCCTATGCTTTTGTGAATTTGGAGCATTAAATCCATGCATTTAGTATCCTACTTCGATCCAAGCTTGTAAAATCAACCTGCAACATAAACACGATTAAATCAGCCGTTAAACACTATTATGCTCGTAAATTCAGACAATATTTGGGGTCTAATATGCACTATTTGACCCTCAACACAACCCCCAACCGGCATTTTGCTAGTCCCGAGCAAAGTATGCGAAAAATAAGTTGAGAATTATAAGAGAACTTTTTATGAAATCGAATGAGATTTTGAACAAAATACGAGAAATTTAATATCCATGAATGTTAGAAATTATTTTCTCCTGAGCTCAAGCGCACGGTAGACTTCATAATCAAGTGTAAAGCATTAATCCATCAATTAGAAAAATTTTAAACATTGAGATCTATGGATGTATAGTCTAATCTCGGCTTATCATCATTAAGAGATCCAATCGTCAATTTCATGATATCATTGGTAACCAACAAGAAAATTCATGACAACCAAAACCTAATCCAAAACTTGCCTCATAGATTAACCTATTAACTTGTGATTTTTCTATTCAAAGTAATGCCAAGGAAGGAGAATCAAATCCTTACCTATAGGGAGCAAACCTATGGTGAAGATCGTACACCTGACTCTTTTTCACATATCATTCATGGGGAATTAACTCTACACCTATAGGGAGCAAACCTATGGTGAAGATTAATTATCCAACCTTTCCAATTTTTATACCATAATGACAAGATATTTCAGGCTGGTTCCTTTCGTGCTTAGTGATTACCAAATTAACCCTTCAATATCAGACTGAAGTCTTAACGTGAAAGCGAGATGTGACATGTGAAATCCTGATGCGATCAATGTTTAAAACTTCTAATCATGGTTTAGCAACTCGATCTTAACTGCAGAATGCCACCGATACGAAATCCAAGAGTCATAAATTATCAACATCATATATCTCACAATTCTAAATCAAGGATATTCGTCAAAATCACTTTAAATTCATAAAAATTTTCAGAAAAATTCAAAATTTTTTCACAATTGTTGCTCAAGACCAAGAAAATACTGATTAGGTTACCTAATCCCCCACTCCCAACCTAAAATCTACATTGTCCTCAATGTAAAAGATATGAGCATGCAATGCACATGAGACAACGAAAGTAAAGTGATGGGAAGATAGTACCTGGATAACGAATCAAGAGAGATTTTTCAAGAGATTGCTAGGAGAGAGCAGGTTAGTACGAGAGAGAAAGAAAAATAAAAATAACGAAAATAAAATTCTACCTATACCACTTTCGCAGGTGCTATCGATTGCATTTAGCGTATGCAACAAGCCTTTAAACCCCTAGGTTACCCCTAGTGGACGAGTTGTAGTCTCGTGAGGGTTTGCAGTAATGTTACCCACAAACATTGAACTAACTAACCTATGAAAGCGACTATCCTAAACCTATGAAAGCGATAAACCTACCTATACCTCTATCAGACTAGGAGATCAGTCCTGGTAAACAGGAGCAATCAGAGGCATGGACATGTCCTCTGAATCAAATGTCTCAACAAATGGCTGTAATCGATGTCCATTTACTTTAAACTCCTTGCCATTGTCAGGATCTCTTATCTCGACGGCCTCATGAGGATAAGTAGTGACAACAATGTAAGGGCCGGTCCAACGAGATCGAAGCTTACCCGGAAAGAGATGTAGTCGAGAATTATATAAGAGGACTTTCTGACCAGGCGTGAATGATTTTCGTAAAATATGTTGATCATGAAATGCCTTCATCCTGTCCTTGTAAATTCTCGAGTTCTCATATGCATCGTTCCGAATTTCTTCAAGTTCATTCAACTGAAGTTTGCGTAGCGAGCCAGCGTTGTCCAGATTGAAATTCATATTTTTGATCGCCCAGTATGCTTTATGTTCCAATTCCACAGGCAAGTGACAGGCTTTCCCATAGACAAGTTTAAAGGGAGATGTTCCAATAGGAGTTTTGAAAGCAGTACGGTACGCCCATAAGGCATCAGTCAATCTAATTGACCAGTCCTTACGATCAGGGTTAACCGTTTTCTCCAAGATATGTTTGATCTCCCTATTGAAAATCTCAGCTTGTCCACTTGTTTGTGGATGGTATGGGGTGCTCACCTTATGAGAGATACCGTATTTCTTCATTAAGCTCTCAAATGGTCTATTGCAGAAGTGTGAGCCCCCGTCACTAATGATGGCTCGAGGCGTTCCGAACTGTGACAGGATATTTTCTTTCAAAAATTTAATGACCGTGCGATGGTCATTTTTGCGGCACGGAATTGCTTCGACCTATTTAGTGATATAGTCTACGGCGAGCAAAATATACAGATTTCCAAATGATTGGGGGAATGGTCCCATGAAATCGATGCCCCAATAATCAAATGCTTCTATAATAAGGATGGGATTCAAGGGCATCATATTTCGACGGGACAATGCTCCCAATTTCTGACAACGTTCACAAGCCTTGCAAAACTCATGAGTATCCCTAAACATAGTGGGCCAGTAGAAGCCACACTGTAAAATCTTTGCCGTGGTCTTTTTAGCAGAAAAGTGACCACCACAGGCCTGTGAGTGACAGAAGGAGATGACACTCTGATGCTCATCGTCTGGCACACATCTCCTTAAGATTTGGTCTGGGTAATATTTAAACAAATGTGGATCATCCAAGAAAAAGTTACGCACCTTGGTAAAAAATTTCTTCTTATCTTGTGATGTCCAATGTGTCGGTATGGAACCTATAGCAAGATAATTAGCAATATCAGTGAACCAAGGTAACTGGGAGACTCTAAACAGTTGTTCATCAGGGAACATATCATTAATATGAGTCGCCTCAAGGGAATCAGAGGTATTAAGGCGAGAAAGATGATCGGCCATTATGTTCTCTACTCCCTTTTTGTCTTTGATTTTCAAATCAAATTCTTGGAGCAAAAGGATCCATCGTATCAGGCGGGGCTTAGAATCATTCTTAGAAAGAAGATACTTAAGTGCCGCGTGATCTGTATAGATGATGATCTTGGATCCGATCAGGTAGGACCTAAATTTGTCCAAAGCGAACACTACGGCTAAGAGTTCCTTTTCCGTAGTCGAATAGTTCACTTGGGCAGGATTTAGAGTCCTAATTGCGTAGTGAATAATGTAAGGCCGCTTATCTTTTCTCTGGCCTAGAACCGCTCCAAGAGCATAATCAGAGGCGTCGCACATAAGTTCAAAAGGAAGACTCCAGTCGGGTGGCTGCATAATAGGTGCAGTGGTTAACATGCCCTTAAGCTTAGTGAAAGCTTCTTGGCACTGCTCAGTCCACTCGTACGGTGTATCCTTTTGAAGAAGATTACATAAAGGACGAGAGAGGAGACTAAAGTCCTTTATGAATCGTCTGTAAAAGCCTGCGTGTCCTAAAAAGGATCGCACATCTCTGATATTCTTGGGTGGAGGTAGGTTAGAGATAAGATCGATTTTTGCCTTATCTACCTCGATTCCTTTGGACGAGATGATATGCCCAAGGACAATTCCCTTTTGAACCATAAAATGGCACTTCTCCCAGTTAAGTACCAAATTTTTTTCTTCACATCTTTTCAGCACACATTTAAGACTTGCTAAGCATTCGCTGAAAGATGAACCAAAAACAGAGAAATCGTCCATGAAGACCTCTAGATATTTCCCCACCATGTCAGAAAAGATACTCGTCATGCATCGCTGAAAGGTGGCAGGGGCATTACATAACCCGAATGGCATCCTTCTGTAAGCAAAGGTGCCATAGGGACATGTAAGTGTGGTCTTTTCCTGATCCTCAGGGGCGATTTCAATCTGATTATAACCTGAATACCCATCAAGGAAATAATAATAGGAATGACCAGCTAGCCTTTTCAAGATTTGATCAATGAAGGGCAAAGGAAAGTGGTCTTTCCTTGTGACGGTATTCAGCTTTCTGCAGTCAAAGCACATTCTCCAACCAATAGTAACTCTGGTTGGCACGAGTTCATTATTGACATTGGCTACGACGGTGATCCTGGACTTCTTAGGAACCACCTGAGTTGGACTCACCCATTGACTATCGGATATGGGGTATATGATCCCCACATCCAATAGTTTGAGAACCTCGGCCTTAACCACTTCCTTCATGTTTGGATTTAATCTACGTTGTGATTGTCGAACAGCCTTTGCATTGTCCTCAAGATATATACGGTGAGTACAAATCGATGGGTTAATTACCTTGAGGTCCGCTATCGTCCATCCAAGAGCTCCCCTATGCTCAATGAGAGTAGATATCAGCATACTCTCCTGTTCTTTCTCCAGGTGGGCAGCGATCACCACCGGGTATGTCTCATCTTGACCTAAATAAACATATTTTAAATCAGAGGGCAAAGGTTTTAGGTCAAGCTTCGGTGGCTTGAGGTTAGACGGTAGAGGCACTACATCAGTTTGGGGCAATTCTTCAATTTGTGGCCTCCACCGGTTAACTTCAAGTACCGGTGCAGTATCAAGCATGGCACACGTCTCCCTAATTATATCATCATCAAGATCATGAGAGTGGGACAGGCACGTCTCTAGAGGATCAGAGGATAAGGTGAGAGGTGTTCTATCTTCCACAAAAGAATCAATCATGTTAACATCGTGGAAATCGTCATCATCCTCTGAGTTGCTGCCATTATTGAAAAAGATATTCGATTCCAATGTCAAATTTCCAAAGGACATAGTCATGACACCATTCCTGCAATTGATAATTGCATTTGAAGTAGACAGGAATGGGCGACCAAGAATGACGGGAATCTGAGTGCTCGTGTCATTGATAGGTTCAGTGTCCAAGATGATAAAACAATAGGGTAGTAGAATCTATCCACCTGGACCAACACATCCTCGATGATCCCTCTTGGTATACGAACAGAATGATCAACAAGTTGTAGTGTGGTTCGAGTAGGTTTTAATTCACCCAAACCTAACTGTTGGTATACTGAATAGGGAATCAGATTGACGCTCGCTCCTAAGTCAAGAAGTGCGTGATCAATTCGATAGTTCCCGATTACACATGATATGGTTGGGTAATCGGGATCTTTGAATTTTTACGGCACATCTTGTTTCAGGATGGCACTCACTTTCTCAGTCAAGGAGATCTTCTTTTGAACATTTTTTCGTTGTTTGGTAGTGCATAAATCCTTTAGAAATTTAGCATATGAAGGAATCTGTTTTACAACGTCGAGCAGAGGAATGTTGACTTTCACTTGTTTCAACACCTCTAGGATATCCTGAGAGTTAGACGTTTTGGTTCAACCAACCGTTGGGGAAATGGAGCAACTGGCTTTTCTAGAGGTTCCGGTTCAAATTTTTGTGGGGCGCCACTAGATCCATCATTGTTGTCCTCTTCTGGTTCTTGAGGCTTTTCGGGCCTAACCGGAAGGGTTTTATCAATAACCTTCCCACTCCTAAGAGTGGTGATAGATTTAGCGTGCCCCATTTGATTTGAAGAGCTGGGATCACCTGTTTCGTATTGCGGTTTCGAATTAGGGAGTGATTGTGCAGGGAGCATCCCTTTTTCCATAACCGTCATACGTGAATATATTTTTTGCATAAAATCTGAAATTCCTTGCATTGTCCGAGCCAGGTCTTGTATGGAAATTTGAACCGATTCTTCTTGAGGTTTCCCCTGATTTGAATTTTGATTAAAGAAACCTTGAGGGGTAGCAGTTTGTCCGTTCCTCCAACTAAAATTCAGATGATTTTTCCAGCCAGGATTGTACGTATTAGAGGGTGGTCCATTGAAAGGTCTTTGATAGTTATTTACGGCATTAGATTGTTCATTCAATACTTCTCGAAAGGCGGATATTGAAGGACAATTTTCAGTAGTATGAATGTTGCAATCACAGATGCCGCAAACACTTTCATTAACCTTTTCCTTCCTTCCTTCCTTCCATGGCCTCAAATTTTCTGGTGAGATTGGCCACCTTAGCGTTAAGATCATTATCCTCTTTCAGGAGATATATTCCTCCTTTTTCCCTTGAATGAGTCGGCCTAGACGTAGTGTTCGTCCTTGGATAATAGTCCCATGATTGTGTTTTTCCAGCGAGACTATCGAGGTAATCCCATACCTCGTCGATATTTTTATTAATAAAATCTCCGTTACACATTGTCTCGACTATTTGGTGCATGGAAGATGTTAGCCCATCATAGAAAAAATTCGTAATACGCCATATTTCAAAGCCATGTTGTGGACATGCATTAACCAGATCCTTGAACCTTTCCTAACATTGGAAGAATGTTTCATCTTCCTTTTGGGCAAAGTTCATGATTGCTCTCCTGAGGGTAACTGTCTTATGATGTGGAAAAAATTTCTTTATAAATTCCCTCTGCAAATCATTCCATGTGCCAATGGATCTAGGACACAGTGAATGTAACCACGTCTTGATTTTTTCTTTCAAGGAAAATGGAAAGAGTTTCAGCCTAATAATATCCTCAGATACATTAGGAAAGTATAAGGTGCTTATGATTTCATCGAACTCTTTCAGATGCAAGTATGGTTCTTCAGACTCAAGCCCATGGAACTTAGGAAGGAGTTGGATAACCCCTGGCTTGATGTCTATATGTCCTGTATTCTCAGGAAAAATCATGCATGAGGGCGTACTCACCCCCGCCGGTTGTAAATAATCTCGTAAAGTACGAGGTGGGGGTGCCTGCACCTCATTCTCATCATGTACTTCCTCAACCCTTGGTTGGGGTAGTGCTTGAGGTTGATTTTCAGTCATAACGTCTTCTAACTCAGGAGAATTCAAGTGGTGTCTAGTCCTACGATGGACAGTCAACCCCTCAACTAATCCTCCTTCAGTCACGAGACGTCAAGTGTTGTCGCGTGCCCAATGGGGCATAAAACACACTCAGCCCTCAAATTCTAACTTAAACCTAAAAAAGAAAATAAAAATCTAGGAAAAGGGAGGGTTGGAGAGAAGTTACCAAATCGGAGTTCCTAAGTTAAAAAACCTGCAAAACAAACCAAAATAAGTTAGTTTCTAAGAGTAGAAAGTCCTAATTAAAAATAAACTAATTTCTAGAGAAAATAAGAAATTCCAAAGAGAGAAGAATTAGGAAGAGCTTACTAAATTAGAAGCTTCCTACAAAACAAAAAAATTGGGTTAGTTCCTAAACAAAAACTTATAGAAAAATTCTAAAACAAGAAACAGGGTTAGGATTCCTAAAAAGAATTAGAATTAGAATCTCACTAAAAAGAAGAAATAAATCTTAATCTAAATCTAGAATAGAAAGAAAGAATTTAAGAAAAATTTTACTAATTTAGAAACTATCTTAGAAGCCTATAAAACAAGAAAGACAAGTTAATTTCTAAAAATTAAGAAAATCTAAACCTAATCTTAAACTAATCCTAAAACTAATTAATTTCAGAAAAATATAACCAACAGTCCCCGGCAACGGCGCCAAAAACTTGTTCACTCCCCAAGTGCAGGGTTGTGATGTAGTAATAACTCGGTAAGACCGAGGTCGAATCCCAAGGGACTGAAACTTGTACGTTATCTAAAATTAACTGAAAATAGAACTAGAATGAGATGAAATCTGAATTGAATTATAAATTGAGGAATAATTGTAAACTATTAATCTAAAACTTATAAGAGAAATCAGAGGTAAGTAAACTAGGGATTCAGAGGATCCACTTGTAGAGATCAGGGAGATCTTATGTCAGCTTTAAGAATCATGAAATTTAACTGAACTGTCGTTGATATAGTTTCAAAAAGATGAGAGGTATATGAATTAGAATGGATTCCATCACCAAACCATGCCTAAGAAACTATGGCAAACAATAGAATTAAACTAATTACCAACCCATCACATGTATGCAAGTTAGGAAGGGTACCGACATCCAACCTTGCCCAGGAGACTATGGTGAACAACAGGGCTTCTTGACATCATAAACATTAAAGAGAACGAAAATATTTAAAGCCATTGCAGACCCATTGTAATTTCAGTCACAACAGACCATTAAAAACCTAAAACATTCCCATAATAATTAATTAAAATCAACGTCAATTCATGCATTAAAATTAAAATAAAATCAAATCTCCCATCTCACTACAAGCTTCACCTCTTAGCCCTAGCTAAGAGGTTCAGCCCGCCATGAACGGGTTAAATCTCATAATAAAAGAAAAGAAAAGAAATACTCTCTCCCTCACGTCTGCTTTAAGTCCCTGCCCGAGCCTCAATGTCTCTCTTTTTCTTCCTTCCTAGACCTGAATGAATGCTCCCCATGTCCAAAACCTCCTTTTATAGCTGCTGGAAGGCTGGAGTCAGTGATAGATTTGTAGCGGGACACGGAGTGTAATTTTCGCAGCCAAGTTCGGTGCCTCGAAACACACCACTTTTCTTGCTCAAATTCTAAAGAAACACCGTCCCTTAGTACTTTATTTGGTTCTCTACATGATAGACGGTTCAGATCTGCCATATGATCAAAGATGGTGGCACAAAACTGCCTGAAAAAAGTCAATTTTTACGGATGTACGAAACCTTTCGCACCATTTCACTGTTGTGATCGGTGGGCCCCACAGAAGCATTTTCTGGAAAATCTACCCCATCCATTGGATTCAGAACGAAATTTCAGTTAATAATGGGTGGTTTTAAACGTCCATTAAAGTGTCCTAGAGAAGAAATAACTAAAAGATCAGATTTGAACGCTACCGGGCATCCCTTTTGTGGCCTCTGTATCTCCCACATGTGCATGCATGGGTGAAAAGTGTCAACATATTTTTGTAGTATTCGAGCCCCTCTACACGGTGAACGGGTCAGATTTTTCGTACGGTCAATGGGTAGGGCCCACAACCGTCCACAAAAACGGCCAGCGACCTGCGTTACGCGGTGCGTAAATTTTTTTTTTTTTTTTTTTAAGAAGAAAGTCGGTCAGCGTCTTGCTGACCGACTTGACTCATTTGGTGCACGACGAGTGCACATGTGCACTGTACACATGCTACACTAGATGGGTTCTATTATGATGTTTATGAGCAATCCAGTCCATCTATCTCGTAAATCAGATCTTTTTAACAGTTGGGACAAATTTTTAGGCATATACGGATAGTAGGTGGGCTCCAGATCGAGATTTAAGGGGCTGATCTACTCGTTAGGCTACTTCCACAATGATCCAATGGATGATTTCTGACGTGTACGGTTAATTTATGGTCCTCAGGCCACGTATGAAGTTTCGAGCCGAACGGATGGTGGGAAACATGTGATCTTACATTTTGGATGAGTTTTAAGCCACTTGAACTTCAGTTTCTTAATTTTCTTGGATTTCTGACCGTGTATATCTGTCAATCTTGGTCCCCTGGAGTGTGTCCCATGCTTTTGGTGAATTTGGAGCATTAAATCCATGCATTTAGTATCCTACTTCGATCCAAGCTTGTAAAATTAACCTGCAACATAAACACGATTAAATCAGCCATTAAACACTATTATGCTCATAAATTCAGACAATATTTGGGGTCTAATATGCACTATTTGACCCTTAACACCTCCCAATCACCCGCCGCTCAGAACCACTTGTTCTTTCAGTCTTTATTGGAAGACGGCAGGTGCATTACCAACCTCGACCCTTTGCTCCCCTAAGTCGTGAAATAGTACCATGGGTCGTTGCTATCATGCTTGACCATGTACAGGCTCAGCAGCTCCTCTGGGGTCAGCTCGGGGTTCCCAACTTGCTTCCAAATTATGTAGGCTGAGATCATCACCCTCCATGCATTTGGAGCAAATTGTCCAGGGGCCAATCCGAGGTAGGTCGCTACCTTCCGGATGAAGGGATGTAGTGGTAGTCGGACCCCGCACTGCAGCGCGCATAGGAAGATGGCTACCTATCCCTTAGCTGGGGCGTCAGCAACGTCCAAGGGACCGGGAGCCCTTATCTGAACGGAGTCTAGGATCCGGAACTCCGAGCGGATCCACTCCATTTAGAATTCTGACATGATAGAACCCCCGAGGACTACCTCTGCGGTACGAAGATTCGCAGGCATCTCAGTGGCGGTAACGGTCTCTGCTCGACGGGGTTGGGAGGCTGTCTTCTTACCGAGCTGCTTGGTCTTAAAAGCTAATATTTTTTACTTTCGAGGCAGGGGATACAGTAGAGTGGCCTCGAAAGGGCCTTTGGATGACCTACTCTCACTTTCAGTAGTCCGCGGCTCGGAATCATCACTGTATTCACGAACCATTTTCAGATCAAAAGACATGGCAGAAAGAAGAGCGAAGGTCAGCGAGACTCACCGGGTGGTTGCCAGAAATCGCTTACTGATGAAAACTTCAAAGTCGACCAAAATCGCCTCTCGTTGGAAATCGCCTTTCCGGTATGCTCTTATGAAACGGAATGTAAAATGGTATGCGAAGGTCTGGGGCGCCCTTATATAGGCTGCGAAGGATTTCTGCATTGATGGCAAACCTCAATGGTAGCAGCTGAATCGGCATGAGCCGATCTCTGAGCACACATGGCAACACCGCATTAGATGCATACTGAATCGTCGGTACGATGCCTGACATCGGGCAGTGTGCCTTGATACGCGAAGCAACGCCACAGCAGTCGGAGCCATTATGGGCACGTCTTCTCAGGTCTACGTGGCAGCTTCTCATAGGCTGAGAAGGGATGCGGGACTATAACCGTCGCCACGCGTTAACCAAAGTAACGAGCACGCGCGCGATTCGATATCTGCCATCATTACGATGAGGGCGGGAGATTTCCTGCCTAAGTACTCTCCAAGCCCGCGAGCAAGCTCGAAGAGTAGGGGCTTCTATTATGGGAAATTTGAGCTCACGGTCCAACACTGCCCCAAGCGCCCGTCCAAGCCGAGGCATGATCCATCCAACCTGTTTCGGGACGTGATCCATCCGAGCAGACGACACGGTTGGTGCGTGACTCGAAATCATACTCCAATCGGATGACCTCCGACGCCTTAACCACATCGCTTATTGAAGTTAGCCCTGCCAACCACGATGGAACCAACTGAGCCGACCATGCGGATCAGACTGGTGGTATCCTTAGATAAGCCGAGCCGAGCAGACTCTCCAACGTGCATATCCCACTCGCTCAATATGGAAACTGCCATATCGAGACGTGACCGGTAACTTCGCTCGCAGGTGCACACGATCCACCAGATACGCTGCGCGATCAGTAGATTACGGGCAATATCTCCATGATCCTACAATCCCTTTGATCGTGCCGAGATCATCGAATTCAGACCGCCTCACAGGCAGGTATAAATAGTACGCATCGCCATATCTTCAGGTACGCAAAATCTAGCTCTCCTCTACTCTCTACTCAGACCCTAATTCCCTTGTCCTGACTTAGGCATCGGAGGGTCCCCCGGCTTAGCCAGGGTCACCTTTGCCTACTTTTCTGGTGCAGGTTCTAGGGATAATACGTGGTGGACGACGTGGAGGGAGGGCCGATCGAATTTTGACATCAACACCCATTATGAATTATTACTTGTTGAAACTTAGAAACTAAACACTAAGGCCCCTTACAAAATTTATTAATTAGAAATGTCATTCGAATTTATGATAAATTCCATAGAAAGTTGAAACCTTGATCTCTTTTAAAATTTTAGAATGAGTCATTTGAAATTTGGGACGAGAACTTTAAAATCCATGTAAATGATTAGAATAGTTACCTGAACTTGGAAACTACCTAATAAAGCACCAAGGGAAAATAAATTTCAACTATGATATATTTAAGGTTTGACAAAAACATTCCTTAAACTTGACGTTTACGGAATACTTTTAGAAATCTAGGATTTGAATTTGTTAGAAATAACATCTTCGCAACACTCATCAAGTGAAAAAAACTTAGGCATTGTAGGAAATTCTATACCACCATATTGTACATTTCATCTAACATAAACACTCCCTAAACTTAAGGAATTGTACTACGACCCACAATTTGAACTCTCCCAATGCGTCTCTTTGGTTAGAGACAATATTTCTTCTAAAATCCAACACCTAGAATTAATTAGAGGAGAAATTATAGAGTTTTGGGTAAACTTCTGACGCTAGATTGAGAATATTAAGACGAGATTTGAAAACCTAGGTCAAATTAACAAAAATTTTGAATGCGAATTTCCATGTAGAAACTTGAATCCTAAAATTTCAGGTAGTACACTAGGTGATCAGAATGCGTAGTGAAAAGGTGTTAGTCATTTGGGATTGTTTCACTTAGATTCCTTATTATAAAAATAGAAATTTTCATGATATTCCAAAGTGTCTAGAATAATCGGGACCACGAGCTAATGGAATTGTATTTTAAGTAAAGCATATGCAGTTTGATTCAAATTCCATATCCTAACCAATTCAAATGGTCTTAATGCCCTAATCAGGTAGAAGACCAAGATTTACCAAGATTAAGAAATGATACGGTAAGTCCTTTGTTCTGCGCAAGCATAGATATCGGGCTTAAACCGATTACAACTATCTATTCGTGATAGCCTGATCACTGAAGGTAGAAAATTGCATTGTAATTTAAACAGTAGGAAACTATCATTAATCGTAACCTAAACGAACTTATAATCCTAATAAATATCATTGGAAATCGAGATGGTGATGGCCGTTGAAACAATTCTCCATTGTTTTGAGTAGTACTGTGCATGTTTCTAACCTATAGCGAGATCCATATACATTAGTTAATCTCTTAGACTAGAGACTCAATAATTGTGACGAAAATAAATATAAATTCTTAGAAATTTAAGTCATGATTGTACATATGAAAGGATTTGATATGAGATGCACCGTAGGATGATTTTACTACTAGTAATGATGTTAAATACAATGTACATTATTAAATCTCAAAGACAAGATTTTTCTTTAAGGGGGTGTAGACTATAACACCTTATACATTGAGTACTCGGGTGTTTCCCTTAAACCGTAGGAAGTATTTAGGCATGTGGGAATACAGGATATAATTATCAGATAATTTCGCAAAGAGATCACCTTTGTAAACCATGAATAACTCTAGAAAATTTTATTAGTTACAAGTCTCATCGAGTTAGGCCTAAGATCATTCTAAATGTCCATTGAAACTCAAGACAAATCCTACTCACCAACCACTTGACTAATGCATTTCATGTCCGTATCGTGTTAAGAAGTCATGTTAGTTATCAAATCATATTCAAAACAAATCCAAATCACTTGAATTAGATCAGAAAGTTACAGATATCTCGTAATGACCTAAACCGTCACCCTAGTGTGCCATTAGACTTTAAAACATTCAAAATTTGGGACTAAATCATTGCATCCACCATTCATAATACCTAGAACCCTCAACCTAATAATACACCACTTATTTCTCACCCAAAATGAAGTATAGGATAATTCAAACCATTGATGTCAAGATTGAAAAGGATCTGATAGCTAAACAGTTAGTAAATGTATAGTTAGGCTCACAAAAGGAGAATTATGACCCAGCTAACTTTTAAAACATACCAACTTCTAATCAAGGGCAATTAGTGGACCTTCCAAGACAAATAGACGGTGTTAATTGGACCAGATCACGACGTGGACCCCACGTCTGATATGTGCATTTTCACAGATGGTGTGCACACGCCGTGCACAAGACTTAGTATCAGGTCAAACGAGCTTTGACCCAATAACAATCTGAAATTTCAAAAGACTCCAGCGTCTCTCTCGCCCGATGCACATTCAAACGGGACCATCCGTCTGATGATGCAAGTGACCCTCCATCTAATCCCATCATTAAAATCCAAACCATCCATTCTTTAGATAAGGTCCCACCGACCCTAACTATGGTTAGATCTGTGGTCGGAAGTCAACCATACAGGCTTAGTCAGCAACCAATCAGGTACTTCTTGAGAAAAACGCTGACGTGTGGAGGAAATCCACGTTTTCTGCCTAGCTAGCGAATCCAACTGTCCGGAGTCGTCGAACTCCAACCACGCGCGTGGAGAAAATTCACGTCATCCCTATGGTTTCCTGAAATGGCTACCTACACAAAAAAGAGGTGAAACAATAACTTCCATTTCGAGCTGGCACGATCTCCACCCTTCTCCGGTGTCTAGAAGATTCGTTTGAGCCATTTGAGACGTCCAAAATAGGGTTGTTAAGCGTTCCTCCAAAGGAACGAGATAATAAGGAGAAATTGGAGCAGCGGGGAGTTCAAACCTATGGAGCTAATAGCTTAACCTATGGCCCACCTTCCATGGTAAGATGGACCCCACACGCCTTTTGGGAAGAATTTGAGCCACCTTTCACCGTAAGATGGTTTGCCCATCACAGATCAGGAAGATCCAACCAGTCAAAAAACGTCCTCAAACAGCAAACCATCACAGGTACCGGACTGCTATCCCACCGAGTTTTTAAGGTTAAATTACTAGTGAGTCAATAGTATTCTGACTAGACTGAGTTAACTCAGTAATAACTCGTGAATGGGTACTTCCAGGAATATTTTTTAACAAACTGTTTTAGAAGATAATCATACCTCATCAGCGACCTAGAATGGCCCGATTCAGGCATAAATCAAAGCTCAACTATTTGCATTTGAAATTTTCCTATCAGTTTGGTCATGAGTTGGCTCAACCGATTCTCTAACTGAGTTGAAGTAAAACTGTAACATCCCGTCTAACCAGCACAGTATCCTGGGGCGTCCACGTAGGATTCACCGTAGGACCATTCGTTTATACTACTTGTGGTGAGGTACCGCACCTAAATTAATTTATGATTAATCCAATAGAGTAGACTAGACGGGTCATGTTAGGACCAAATGCGGGCCACCAGGGCTGATGACAGTTTATACTTAGCAACAGACCGTGCGGGCCATACCGCGATGCAGGAAAGTCAGAAAATTGTAAAACTTTAAGGAACACTAGATCTCACTGGGCTTGTGGTCCATCGCGGACCACAAACTCATTGGACACCCGAAAACTAATTATCCAAGCCGTTCACAAAGCCATATTGGAAATCTGACGCTTGTCAAGGGAGCAAGGATTCCGGGCGTATTAACCGTCGGATTCCTTCCAAATTTTCGGTGAAGGTCTAATGTGGTGTCCCTCACCCGTCCACAAAGTCTGGGCCTCGATCGTGTTGCGATGACCGTTGATCACAAATCAGACCCGTGCGACCAAATCCCATATCCGATCGCTCCCAAAATTTGTATGATCCTTCATCGGGCCATGAACCACTTACCCTATAAATTTTATGGTCAGGGGACTACTAGAACCTCTCCAATCACTGGGTTAGACCCCGCTGGGTTGCTTAGGGATCGAGATGGTCTGATCAAATCCCATAGTCGTTTATCTGTTAGATCTCAAACTTTGCATGAACCTTTGTTAGGCCATGAGACACCTACACACCCAAGTTGGTAGCCATAGGAGTGCTGGGACCACCATAACAATAATAGAAGTTTTAAGAGACTATTTTGAGAAATTATGGAAACATAAGGCCAAAGGGCCCAACTCTAGAGAATAACCCTAGATCTTTCTCATAACCCCCATTCTCCAACAACAATCTATCTCTCTCCCTCATAACTTCCTTCAAATTTCTCCCACCAAACCTCCCTCGTTCATAGCTCTTCAACCTCCAACGACCTATCATCTCTCCCTCATAACTTTCACCATCTCCTAACGATAAGCTCTCCCCTTTCCGTAGCTCCCACCATTCTCCAACAACTGAGGAGAGAAAGGAAGGGTGAGGGTGAGCTAGGTGGACTCTTAATCAAGGTGGGGCCAAGGGCATCAACCCTTTCAACTCTCAATTTCTCCTCCAAGAAGGAACTCTTCCCCACAACCCCAAATTCATCCGTTGGCCATCTAGGTAAGAACCTCTCCCCATTTCTTCTTGAGATCTAAGTATTAAGAAAGGATTTGACATGAAATTTCTCACATGCAAGGATTGGTTTTAGGAATTCTGGTCGGTTAACCCTCAAACCCCATTTCTAGGGCACTTTCGAGCCTCCATTAAATTCAAAGGTGTGGACTATTAATCCTAGGTGGCGTAGTACCAATCATATCATGAGTTTAATAATTTTGCTTGTTTAGATGAAGATTTTTGAAATCTAGAGATACCCTAAGAGTTGGGTGTTGTTTGGAGATATATGAAATTGTATGTTTGTTTAGTTTTCCTTTCTTATGATCATATTTATGCCTCTCACATGTTTGATGATATAATAGATGATCATATGCTCATGTGTTGTGTGATTTTCTCTTATGATATTGTTTATGACATGTATGATGCTTTGCCCTTGCGTATTTTGATTCCTAGGGGCGTAGGAAGCGTTTCGCTTCCTTGCTAACTCACACTTCTCACATGCACCTTACTTATGATATGGTAACATGCTTGTAAAAATGTTGAACTGTATGATAGAATGTGTGCATCATGTTACTGTAGGCTAATTGATAACCTTGATATTGGCATACTATGAATCATTATCAACTCCTGATTGAGCAAAAACTTGAGGTGAGATGGTAGTCCCATTGGTTGGATTACCCTATGACCAAACTCGCAAATTGGGCTGGTACGAATAGGCGGCAGTAGTTCGACTACATGGGTCTCTTGAACCCGATGTCGCTCGTCATGTGCTCACCTGACTTATGCGGTCTGGCTTACTTACTGTCAATTTCGATTGTTAACCATGTTTGTTCACACATGTATGGAACCTGAAACACCCTACCGCCGTTGCAGCCCACCGATAACCACATACAAATCGATCCACTACCTCGTCAGCTGGGCATGGTGGAATGAGACACTATGTCCGAGTTGTCGGCCTATGCTGGGGTGACGCGCCTCCCCGTAGTGACCTCGAGCGATCTCAGTTCTCAGCACTCCACATGTGCTTAAAGTCGGGGATGAGAAACCCGACGGGATTAAGGATCGCGAGGACTTGGCCTCACACGTTGAGGGGTCTTGGCCTCATAACTAGTTCAGGGCATTTGATTTGTGGAGTTTAGAAGATTCTCAAATCTGCTGGATGAATGCACTTAACTAATAACTCGGCTAACACGATCACACTGCATCGCATTAGTTAGGGTGATGACTCGAAAGTCGAGGTCACTCTGAGGGAGTGTTGACATACGCGATCATTAGAGGGAGTCGCTCGAGGTAGTGTTGTGGCGAGGGCATGCATCATATCATCTCGCATCCATGCATTTAAATAAGAGTTTTTAAAAATTGATGATTGACTGTATTTCATTAAATTCATATTATAATTGATACATATTATAACTTAAGACTATTAGCACCCACTGAATTGATCACTCACTCCCACTCTGGGACGGTGTTTTAAAACTCCAACCAGACTCTCTTGTAGATGCAGGAGATGCGGAGCAGGGGGAGCATGGCGATGCTACTCTCGATGAGGAGGAGGATCTGTCATACTTTCAGTTGATGGATGGTTCTCCGCCAGCTTGAGTGGTGAGTTTGGGTCACTGAGTGTGGGCTCAGCCTTATATTTTTTGACATATACATTCTTTTGTGATTTTGATGGATGACGCCATGTACGATCCCTTTATTCTTTTGGACATGTATATATACGTATGTTATATCTCTTTCATTCCTGCGGACTTGTTGTTGTGTTCCATGCTTTCAGAAAATTTCACGTTGCGCAATTAAACTGGATTAAATGCCTAATAATGAAATCAGTTATAAGTGACTCTCGGGAACTCGGGAGTTGAGCGTATGCGCGACTCCCGATTTCCAGGGCATTACAAAAACTGTTACAGGACCAACTGGGGGAAATTTGGAGAACATCCAACTTAGGAAAATCAGTAATATTATCCTACAAATAGAACTACCCGAAGGCGTCTACCTTGAAGGACACTCCTTTCTTCGACGAGTCTCATTAGGATCATTTCATCCATCTCATAAGAATGTATCAATTCGAAAGGAACTTTCATTCAATGTGAGGAATGTCCCACTTGGCTTCTTTCATCCATTATAATCCAAATTGGTTTAAGCATAATGAGTAGAATAATTACAGTTTTCACTCCCTTTCTGTCTAATTGTTATTGAAAATTTCTAATGTATGTCCCACATCATGTTACTCTAATCCCATGTTATAAGATTTGGTAATATACTATTCATGCCTATATTTGAAATTGTTGGTAATATGTACTTCCATATTAATATAAAATGAAGTAAAGAATCTTGTTTCCATACATCTTTTAAATTGCATTATTGCTCCTTACGTGTACTAAACTCCATTTAGTATAAACCTAAAACGTATGAAATAAGGTGGATGGTGATTGAACCCTTTCATTTCCATTATGTATAGATGAACATGTAGCAGTACTTTATTTTACTAATTAAATTCCTAATTAGATAGATAGCATTTAATCTTATATATTCTATGTCTTTTCATCAATTGTTAGGTTGCATGCATATTTAAATTAATGATATGAAAGTACTGAAACTTCAATTCATTCTATGTTACGTTTCACACTATGAAGATCGTGAGTGGGATGATATTTTCCAAAGGAAATATAGTTTAAATTTATCACTCTTGATTGTACTTAATGTGTTACACTGTTGGCCTTCCTTTGGATCAAGTTGATGTAAATGAATGTGGACAATTACTATACTCTTAAAAGACCATGAGCTTGGACCACTTTTATGAAAGTGGATCTTATTAATTCTATGGAATGTGCATGAGCATCATAGTACATGATATTCAGGCATGACATATAAGCTTTTACGAGTGCTCACATTCTGTTTAATTTATTAAAAGTTCCAACACTTTAGTTCAACTCACAGAACTTGTGCATTTGGGTCACTTTGGGCACTTGCCTTTACAAGAGGCTTTTCTAAGATTAGACACTCCTCAGGCATACCCCTGTATTTTTTCAGGAGATATCCTTGGACGCACTCACCTACATGGTTTTTTTCGGGTGACTAGTTCTCCTTAGGCGAACCCATGAATATTTTTTCGGATGACTAGTTCACCTTGGGCGACCTTTTATTTTGACAATTGGATGTGCATCCTCAGATCTGTAACTTGAGCACACATTCATACATTCATATATTTACATTTAAATTCATATTATCTTCAATATGTTGATTATGTCTGGTTTAAATTATTTTAGAATGACATGGTATGCATGAATCCTTGCAAAAAATTTTCACTGAGTTTTCACCCAGCCAATCGTACAGTTGCACCAAATAGACGAAGGTTTGATAACAAGTAGAGACCCCTATGACGGGATCCCAGAGGTGGCTGAGTAGGAGATTGGCGATAAAGACCTTTATGCCGATGTGATTGAGCTGTTGGAACTCAATTAATATCTTAGAGATTACATATTTCGTATTTTAAACTTTATGTCTTGTTGGAATTGTAATAATATCTTCCCTACTATGGGATTTCATTTTGGCTTCCATTTATATGTATTAAACTTCTTTTTTGTTACTCTTGATATCCCTGGCTTATGTCGTGATTGCTTTACTTTATACTGTGAAAATTACTATTAATTAGATGTATGATGGTTCATTTTAAAACGTAATACTCAGGTTCCCAATGAGGAGCAACTATCCTCGGGTTTTGATAACTAGGGTGTTACAAGTGTGGATGCTTTAAATATTGTGAAGAGAAGGGATTTCATTAAAGAGAGCTTCTACGAACTTGAATGTTCAAGCTTCCATCTTAAAATTTGGAATGATATTAGCAGGAGTATGAGAATCAACTTATTATGATTATTATTATAGACAAACTCACATGGACACAAGAACATAGTACTTCAGTATTGAAATGCAAAACGTTTACCACCGAGTCATTCATCCAGATTCACGTGAGAATCAAACTTCTTACTCTAAAGTCATACATCAATGTTAATTTAGTAGATACAATCTAACTATATATGGCTAGTTTGTGTGGAATATATCATGTCCACATGTTAAAAGCAACTTAATATATAGTCTAGATTTGGATCTGCCCCCCCCCCCCCCCCCCCCCCCCCCCCCCCCACACACACACACACACACACAATGAGGTTAACCATGAGGTTGAGCTCTATGGGCCCCACCATGATGTGTGAAGTACATCCACACTGTGCATTTGGTTGGTCCCTTTATGTCATAGGATGTCCTAAAAATTGACCATATCCTGAAGTTAGATGGGCTACACACCATCTCAAACCATGTGAAGTCATGCTTAAAACATTTAAAAGCACTTGGTAGAGCCTTTCTAAGTTTTGAAATGGCTTAAGATTTTATATGACTCTCTTCTAATTATGACACATATAACGGAAAAGCTTGATGTTTGAACAACATTTCATTGGATCAGGTCCTTACTCTTGATCTGGTGGTAGACTCTTAGGAGTTTCAACACCTGGTCATGGGTTCGAGTACCCATAAGTGGTGAAATTCCACTATGGTGTGAGTTTGTGGGGGTATGCGCATGTGAACGTTGGAAATCGGCGCCCACGTAGAATTAGGCTTTATGTTATGGTGAGGGTGATTAGACTGATTTGGATTGTTAATGTTGTCTTGGAGTTGCCACTAGTAGAGGTGGGCATCGAGTCGAGTTGGACTGGATTGGGCCTAACTAGACTCGGTCCGAAGTTTTTAGTGCCCGACCCGAACTCGATCCAATCCGATATCGAATTTGGGTCTTTTGACCCGATCTGATCCGTTGTATTGCTAGCCTGACTCAAACTGAGTTCGACTCGGTCAGGAAAATTGAGTCAGATCGGGTTAGGTACGGTTCAGATCGACTATTCTTGACCCTAAAAGAGTTTCAATGGTAGACGTTCAATCCCACTGCTTTATGCAGTGTGGTCCACTTGATCTTTAGATCTATCTTATTTTCAGCTCGAGCCTTAAGACGAGCCCACCGAGTGGATGGACGGTTTACATATAACACATACCTCATGATGGGACCCACAGAACTTGCTGATGCGACACGCCAAACCAGCTGTGCTGGTGCATGGTACACCAGCCAATCCGCGTCCCAAGTTTTTCCTTGAGACGTGAATTTTATGCTATGTGGGCCTATAGTGATATTTGTAAGAAATCCACACTGTCCATCAGTTTTGAGGACTCATTTTAGGACATGATACCAAAAAATAGGTGGATCCAAAGCTCAAGTGTGCTGGACAAGACGGAAAACAAAGGAAGGTGGTCATTGAATCTACTCTATTTCCTCTCGTAAGGGCCACTTGAGTCTTGGATATACTTCATTTTTGGCAACATGTACTAAAATGAGCTCCCAAAATGGATGAACGGTGTGGATTTATCACAAACATTACGGTGGGACCTACCTAATATCCCAATCAAAAACGTGAAATGGACTACTTGTTAGGGAGCTGTGCTCGAGGCACCTCGAGCCGTGTGAGAAGATGGTTTGGCTACTCCCAATCCCACCAGTCAAAAGATGGTAAGTTGGTACTCTGTGGGCCCCAGCATGATATATTTACTTCATCCATACCATCCATCTTATTTTCTAGATTATTTTATGGTATTAAAAAAAAGAGGTATATCCCAATCTCAAGTGGACAACATTACAGGAAACAATGGTGAATAAACATTGTGCAGATTGAATCGGGTCGGTCAGGGTTGACCATTAATTCAGAATCGATCCGATTAACGGTTGGATCTTACTGGGCCAACTCGATCCAACCTAATCCTAGCCTTCGGTTTGAATCTGTTCAGGTTGGATCGGATCGGATTGGGTCTGATCCGCTGGATCAGTCCCTTTCTACCCAGCTTTAGCCACTAGCAACTTAATCTCAAAATTTCGCAATCGGCTAAAACCCGTGAAATATGTAAGGTTGGAGAAATCCGAAGATTCTCCTACCTTAGATTGACTTCTAGTCTGCAATCTGAGATTTCAAGTAAGGGACCTCAGTTACAAAGCAAGAAGGTGTTAGGCATGCTCTCTGCCCGTGCGAATGTACGGTCTCTACTTGGTATGGTAAGGAAATCTCAAGGGTTAAATGATGTGGTTGGATTAACACTAGGCGCACGCGAATTTCTAATGTGGCAAGATTCGAGGTTTCGATAGGCTACAGAGCATACGTCCAACAATGTATCTAAAAGGTAGATGTAATGATGCTTATGACAAAATGTAAAAAAAAAAAAAAAAGTGGACTGGATCACTAGAAATTTCTGATGTTAAAGGTTCCGAGGTACAACAAGTCATAGAGCATACGTTCACTAAAAATCTAGATAAGTAGGGGGTTGAGAAAATAATAGATGTCATGATGATGAATGCTTGTATATAAACAAAATGAAAAGATCTTTGGCTTGATCTTAAGTAGGCTAAGACATGAATTGCACCATAATCAATCCGAGCTAGACTTGTGGAGTTAGGAAGTTCGGAGGAGACTAATGGGTAGCTGAAAAATTTGATCTTGGAGGCTTGAGAGGTCCTTCTCACCCTCACTCACTTTCTTTCTCTCCCTCTCTCCCTTAAAATGAGAAGAGTTTTTCTCTTTTGAAATTGTTGTGTGTGAAATGGGAAGAGGAGGGCTATTTATAGCCTTTTTTTTTATGGCAATGTGATAATTGTTGGGCTTATAAAGAGTAAAAGATGATATGACAGCTTGGGATTAGTTGAGAAGAGAGGGATGCCATGTGGCGTGCTCTCATTGGCTCTTGGGGGTTGGTAAAATGGTAAATAAGGTAGGGTGGAGGGGTAAATATATATATGAAAGTTGACTTTAAGGATGAGAGAAAGCTGTTGCTCGAAGGAGACAGCTGTTCATTTCTGGAGCGGTAGTTGAATTACCGCCCGTGGTAGTCCGACTACCGTTTGGACTGAGCTTAGTCTGAAACTTATGCATCTAGTTGTGCGTACATTTTTTTAGAGCAAGAGGTAGTCAGACTACCGCTCGGGTACAGTTTCTCCCGAAATTTGGTCGATGAGCCCTTTTTTGGGCCCTAAGAGCTACCCAAAGCCCGTTTTGGATATTTGGCTTTAAAATGACTCAAAATTGGCCCGATCATGACCTGAAAGTAGCTTAAAAAATGGATCGATTGTGGTTGAAGATTTGAGTATGTTTTGGTTTAAATGATGGCTCGTGATGACTCATGTTTGGTTAGGGTTTGGATCAGGGTTTAGGCTAGGGTTAGAGTTTAGGTTGGGGTTATGGTTTAGGATATGATCATGGTTCCCAGATTATCTTAGTTCTCTCAAGATGATAGCCTGGGTGGAGTGTCTACAACGCACGTATGTATTAAAAAAAAAACTCATTGGGTCCTATAACTATCAAGAAGGTTTCAATAGGTGGGCATCCACTCTTAACTATTGTTTGTCATGCAACCCAACTAAGTTATATATTAGATTGATTTTTAGGCCCATGGGGTGGATGCCTGACAAGCATTATGGTGGGGCTCATAGAGCTTGACCTCCACCTGCTTTGGGGATTTCTAAATGATGAACATCATATCCAGATTTTGGAAATAAAAAATAAAAAACTTGACTTTTCTCAAAGAGTAGTTGTGGAATAAATCTATCACAACTACGGAAAAACTCAACCTTGATTCGACTGAACGTAAAAGAAACTTGGCAAAACTCATCAAAGCTCAAACAATCTCTTGAAACTTTTATTTTAGGGATTTCATTGAAAAGAGCTTCTACGAAATTGAATGTTCAAGCTTCCATCTTAAATTTTGGAATAATGTTATTTGGGTGCATGAGAATCAACTTTATTATTATTATACACATACTTCTCACATGGGCTCTAATATGTAGTACTTTAGTATTGAAATGCAGAGCATCTACCACCAAGCCATTCATGCAAATTCACGTGATAATCAACTTAAGCTTTTTACTTTAAAGCCATGTATCAATGTTATTTTAGTAGATGTGACCTAACTATACATGTGTAGATTGTGTGGAATAGATCATGTCCACATGTTAAAACCAACTTAATATATGGTTTGGATCTTGTGCGCGTATGTCATGCATTACCTCTTTATTTGACACAACCACCCACCCATCCACACACGCGATGAGGTCGACCACATGGGAGCTTCCCATGAGGTCAAGCTTTGTGGGCCCCACCATGATGTGTGATGGACATCCACTCCGTGCATTTGATTGGTTCCTTTAGGTCATAGGATGTCCCAAAAATTGGCCATATCCTGAACTTAGGTGGGCCACACCATCTAAAACCATGAGAAGTCATGCTTAAAACATTTAAAAGCACATGGTGGAGCTTATCTAGGTTTTGAAATGGCTTAAGATTTTGCATGACTCTCTTCTAATTATGACACATACAATGGTTGAGCTTGATGTCTAAATTAAAGACATCTCACTGGATCTTATAACTAATCAAGAAGGTTTCAATAGGTGGGACTCTCAGCTATTGTCTGTCATGCAACCTACATAAGTCATAGATTGGATTGCTTTTTATGCCTACAGGGTGGATGTCTGACAAGCATTATGGTGAGACCCATAGAGCTTGTCCTCTGTATCCTCCGGAGCTTTTTAAACGACGAACATCATATATAGATTTTGGGAAAATAAAAAAATAAAAGGCTTGACTTTTCTTATGCGCGTAGTTGTGGAATAAATCCATCACAACTACAGAAACTCAACATCAATTCGATTAAACATAGAAGAAACTTGGCAAAACTCATCAAAGCAGAGACAATCTTTTTGAAGTTTTATTTTAGGGAAATTTACTGAATAGTGAATGGGGCATGGATGACTAGAAAATCCCTAGAGGTGATTTTTTAGGGAATACCTTACCTTAATTTTTTATTTAAGTAGTGAAAGTTAAGGGTTGTGGGCCCACGTGGTATTTATATATCATCTAATCCATATAACATGAACATCCCACTATGATAGTCACATGACTCAAAATTCTTGCTAATCAAATTATTAGATGGGTTACAAATGAATTTGGATATCTTAGCTTTGTTCATGGTGGGTTGTATCCGTGAGACAAGTTGGATGTCAAACACATACCATGTAGAGAAAATTTTTCAAAAAAACTAACTGAATTGCTTGACTCGAACAGACTCAATTCACTGGCGAGTCAAGATGGGAGCATGATAAACATGACTGCCATTAGGTGGCATTAAAAAATAAGAAACAAGTCTCACCATTCATGGGCCATCCAAACCACAAGATTAGAGTTACATGTATATGGCTCTCATTATTGCAAGCATCCACACCACCCTATCATCTATCTGCATGTTAATGGTGGGGCCCACCTTATGAATGGTCCAAAGCTGGCGTACATACAGCATCTGCCATGTTGGCACGTGTGTCTTTCTCCTTCTTTACAAGTTAGGCAGCTAAGCCAGATGAGCTGATTCTACACAGACAGCTCAGCTCATGGGTGCATGAGATGAGGTGGATCTTCGAGCGAGGGCTGATGTTACACGTGAAACCGGGTTTTGGCCATCAACTGGCTAGAGCCATTCTAAACGAGGACTTTTCAAAAAGATTCTTTTAGCGGTCAGCACAATGCCACGTGTACACATGGATAGCTACCGCCAACCAGAGCCCATACGGCGGGTACCTAGAACCAGTCCATGCTTTGCAAGCATATGAAATAACATGGTCGTGCATATTGATAAATGTTCACGTGGATCATCTTTCCTCAAATCCAAACCGACCAAATTATCAGTACTAAAGAATAGAGTAACTCCAAAATATAAAAATTGAAAAATGATAAGATCCTAGCCGTCCGTTTTCCATTCGTGACACGTGTGGTTAAAATGGGTTTTAATAATAAAGATTCTTACTTACAAAGAATAAGCCTACTGGTCGGATGGTTACTTTCCATTTGACTTGGAACAGTTGATTATTGCCCATACATCCCATGTGTAAAGAGAAATGTGTGCACACGTACAATAATCCATACTCTGGCGGACAATGAGTTAATTGATGGCATGGCTTGCTTGATATGGAGTCGAAGCCCTAACGGCAGAAAACGACGGCGTATCGACACGGTTAATCGATATGAAGGGGATGGACGGTCCTGATAGAGCGTAAGGTGTCTGAGACATGACGGGGTTGGGTCGGAGGTGCGGTCGTTTTCCGAATCGAGACGCCAACGCAGGAAAACGACGGCAATGGGGTGGGCCCCACGCGCTTGCGCAACGATGCCATTTTCCGCCTCGTTACGGAAAGTGTAGGCCCCGCCTCTCTCCCGTCTTTTTTAAGTCACTCCCAAGATGACGGGGGACCACTTCCCCACCATAATAATAATAATAATAATTCCAGTAATTTTGGACGATCTTAACCCGCAGTTGGCTTTTGGGAGACTTTTAATCCCAATATATAAAGTACATGAGAGGAGTTTTTAAGGAAGATGACACACGTGTTGACTTCACCAAGTTCTATGGGTCCACCATGTTGTATGCCTTAAATCCACACCGTCCATACATTTTGTGAGATAATTTTTGTATATGGGAAAAAATTGAAGTAGATCCAAAGATGAAGTGGACCACACCATATAAAGTGGTTGGGATTGAACACCTACCATTGAAAACTTCCTGGCGGCCATCTTGGATTAAGCTGATAGTTGTGTTTTCCCTTCATCCATTTCATCCATGTCAGTGTGACCTTATAAATAGTTTAGATGCCAGAAAAATACGATGGTGGGCTTTAAGAAGGTTCCAACGGTGGGTATCATTGTCCCCATTAATTTACATGGTGTCATTCCCTTGAGCTTTGAAATGGCTCAATTTTTTGTCCTACTCTCTAAAATGATATCACAAAATGTATAGATGGTGTGGATATAACACATACATCATGGAGGCCCTCAATTGGCCTTTACAACATTAGCTAAAAGAACATCATAAGGCCAAAAGGAGTAAACATAGCCCATCTAGCATTCTTTGCATATAGCCCGTACGTAGGAAGAAGAGACCATGCAAACCATTAAGGGTCCACCATATTGTTTATGTAAATTAAAGGTATTTTGTCCATCAAGTGAGAACTATTATTTAAACTGTACAGAAAATAAACCTGATTAAAAACTCACATTAGTCACACCCACGGAAATAATGTAAATTTTCTCTTAAAACTACTAAGTTCACTAGATACGCCCTCCTCTAAGTTTCTTGTCAGGATTATTTTTATATCTTCTCTTCATCGAGATGAATCGTAGAAAAAAATGGTTGATATCTTATTTTCAATATACCATGTGGTGTGGCCCATTTGGCTTGTTGATTTATCTGATTCTTTAGTTTAATACCTAACATTAAGTATAGAACCTGACAAAATGGATTTTACATTTAAAACATGGTGGCCCCATAAACGCGTGTTTTATGTGGTGTGTGAATAAGGTGTTATAAAGGACTACGGTCCCTCTACTACTCTCTTCTATTATCTCTCCCACTCTGAATCTCTTTCCATTTCTATCCCTTCCTTACACAAAGTGTATTGCATGTGTCGTACGTACTTACTAGTATATATATAATGTGAGTAATGGTGGACAGTTTCTACATTCATTGCCTTAAAGAAGAAAAACTTTAAATATTCAAAGGATGTAGTAAGAATTTTAAATGAAGGTATGTCAATTTTCAATAAAAGAAAATATAGATAGATTTTATGTTTGGTCAATTTTACTTGTATAATTATGTGTAGCTTTGCCTTTTTCCACGGGGAATTTTGGTACTTTCTATCACCGCAGCACCATTCCTCTTGGCATGTAGCCAAGAAGGAAGGCTTCTATAAAAGAGCATGCAAATGACTCTAGGGCTACATTAATAGATGTGTGACATCCTATTAGTGTTGTGTACCTGCAAAGCAAATGTATTAATCGATCTTGACCTTAGATTATGACAATTATGATCATATGTGAACCCATTATTATTGCCATAACTAATAGGTGAGAATATCTTAAGTCCTAAATGTGTATGAGTAAAAAGAGAGAAATTCCTTTTTGTTGTAGTTGAAAACTTGAGATTGGACACAATGACCACTTGCCAAGTTAAAGTCATGTTCCATAACTATCCAGTAAGTTATAGCACAAAGTATTGGTTGTTATGGTTCTTATGTGATCATTGTTGTGGAAAACAACAACACAAGATAGGTATTGATAAAGTAAAGTCATAAAAGAAACCATCTACATAAAAACCTATAAAGCAAAGGTAAAACAAGAGATAAGAGAGGTATAAATTTATGTGGTTTGAAAATATACTTACATCTATAGAATATCAACACAAAATTTTCTTTTTTACTAAAAAAAGAGAAATAAAAAATATAGGACTCGTCTCTCCTAATCTCACTTTGTATAAGAACGCTCTCACCAAGAAATACTCTAGAAAAATACACTTTCTACTTATGTTCCTCCTTATATATAGTACACTTTCTACAACACCCATACTCATTCCTATTAGGTTGTTGGTGTACCCATTAGAATATTGGGTACCCATTTATAATTTTATATTTAATAAAACATATACACCATTAGTTCATAAGATAAAAATTTATAATAATAATAATAAAAACAATGATTTCCCTCTCTCTCTCTCTCTCTCTCTATATATATATATATATATATATATATATATATATATATATATATATATATATAAAATATAATATAATATGATAACATGCTATTTTAGTTTCGAAAAAAAGAAAAAAGATGAACACATTTTCATGTTGCTTTTAATCCATCACATTATTAAAAACTATTAGTCCTTGTATATTTTAATATTTTAATTGAGAAAAACTTTGATAATTTTGGTAGTGTGATGTATGGGAATGACTATAGTTAGAAATTACATATGTGGAGTACAAGTAATTAAAATATAAATCATCCAACTTATGGGACACAATTAGATGTAAAATGAACAAAAATTTAATTTTGTTTGATTATGTATTTATTAGATTGGCCGATATCATTTGAATGGTTACAAGTGAAAAATATCCGATGGTCCTATTTTAACAAGTGTCCACCGATTGGTTTGTTTACAATCGGATGGCCCAATAGAGCTTTGGTGTTTTCACATGCTGCAAAATCAAGTGTTGTAGAGGATTAAAAAAAGGTGTGGTAGAAGATTTCAAACCTTATCTCATCCTAGTTCCACATAAGTTGCACATGTTAGATTCCTAATAATAATAATAATAATATCTAGTACATATAAAATAATTTAAATTTAGCCACACAAGGTTATTCTTAATTCCATAAGATAGAAAAGAAAATTTAAAATTTTATTACTCGGTAATGTGATGTATATGATTTCTTAATTATACTACTAATAAAGAAAAAATAAAACTAATATACAAAATTCCAACTCTAATGGAAGTCTAATTCAACTAGAATAAAACAATATTAAGTTTTACAAAAACTATAAAGTCCTAAATTAATGTTACCGGTGGATACAATCAATTTCTTAAAAAGATAAAAATATAAAACTTTAAAATTAAAGAAATACTACGAAAACTAAAATTATTAAAATTAATAAAATTTTCTTAAAATCTCGATTTTAAGCTGGAAGCATGCATTTTCTCACAAAACGGACCGACACAACCTACCGTGGAGGTTGGTTGATCACAAATAGTCCACTACATAAAGATCAATAAGTCGTGTCTCGTAATGATATCCAGATAAAAAATTATAGCCAACTAATGATTAACACTTCAAATGTCAATTTCTTTATTTACATAATGAATTTCTTCCAATTGGACGCTTGTAACTTAGTTATGTCCTACCCTATGAAGGAATGGATTTGAATCTTACTGATTACTTGTGCTTGCATTTGGCCTTCCTTCGGTGGTATGCCATCGTCTCCAAAAAGTTGTGAGGGGAATCCTAAGGATCTACTCTTTGGATGGGCCATGTCAGAGAAAACAATGGAAAAAATTCGAAAGAAAACAAATGCATGTGTTGGTGCCCAGATGATGGTTAGATTGGCCTGATTTTTTAGCAAGACAGAGGGAGACAGTGGGATGTACCTAATGCACCGGTTGGATTTTACACGCACAACATGGTGGACTCAGCATCAGTATAGCTAATGTAGGTATTTTCTGATGGAGTTTTTTGACCCGTCGTCGATCGGTCATGAGCCTTATACGACCGGTTGTAGATTGGTGCTCGACCAGTAGTAGGTTCGAGTCATGATACGACTCAAAGTCCAGCGAGTTCGACCGGTTGTAGGTGGTCCACGACCGGTCGTAGTTGTTCTTTTTATTTTAGATCTTTTCTATTTTGTATTTTTTTCTTGTTGCTTTTTATTTCTGCAATTTAATTATGCTTTTCTAAGTTCCTTCTAGCTCAAGCTAGAAGAGAAGCACATGGGTTTAATAGTTCTTTAAGATTATGATGATTGGTTGTTTTAATAATGAGAAGAATGGTGTATACATGTTGTTTATTATTTAGGTTTTATTTTTTTCATCCTCTTGTGAGATCTATATGTTTCCATCATATGAGATTCACATTGATGGATAGGCTTAGCTTAGATCAATCAGATTTTCTAGACAGGAGAGGTTCTCAACCTGTTATATTTCTTTGATATTCATCATCGTATAGATCTTGAACACTTAGAATCACTAGCGCTTGAGAATATATGTCAATGATGCAGATCCATTATTTTCTAATATTTTATATCACTTTTTAATATTTAAACTGTCTTATTTTTCGACTAGGCTGACCATTATGCTCAGATCCTAGTTGTGTTATCCAAGTCATCATGATTTTAGAACATTAACCTATGTGTGAAACTTTGAAGTTGGGTGTTATTTTAATTCATTGAATTACATCCATTCAAAAATCCCAAAATCAAATTATTGGTTTAGTTTTTATTACTTAGTTTATTTTGCATTTGATTTTTTTTCTTCTCACAATTCATCTCCATGTGGGATTGACCCCATATTCACGGGATACTAACGAACCTCTGTACTTTGAGGCAAGCAATCAGCTAGATCCTAAGGTTTTGTGCAAGGCCTCCAACAAAGTGTGAAAGTGCACCTATTACGTGCCTTGGTTTGTCAATTACATTGTATGTTGAGTCAGTCGGACGACAGCACCTAAAAAGAAGATCGAGTTAAGCGTCTACCTCATCTGGACGTGTGGAAGCTCACCAAAAGGTAAATCATAGCCTCACATCTCATGTCTCAAAACACCAGGTGATTAAATCCTTAAAAAGAATTAGAACATCTTAGGATTTATGTGTAAGAAAACTTTTTATCAAAAAGAAAATCTTCTAAATTTTTCTTACACTATCGATTATGTCGATTCCCCTTTCGATATGATCGACCAGCTCTGTCGATGTCCTCGGCATATCAATCGATACAATCGAGTGACGATAAAAAGCGTCCAGTAATCAAACAATCTTCTGGACGATTTATCGATACATCGACCTTCGAGTCGATATCATCGATATTCGAAAATCGATCATATCTGAAGTGGATCGATCATATCGACAGACTACTTTCCGGCGCCCCTGTTTTTCTAAAGAAAACTAACATATGCTTCGATATATCGATGACTGTCCGATTCAATCTGAACTCAAATATCGATCATATCGGGAGTCAGTCGATCATATTGATTGTGGGGCGCATGTTCTCTCCAGCATGAATTTCAGGTTACTTTTAATGTTGATCGGGGTGCCTGTCGATAAATCGATATTCATATATCAATCATATCGAGACTAAGTCGATTGGATCGAGTCAGGACATAATTCGTCCAGTAAGCTTACATGTAAAATCTATACGATTTATCGATCCCATCGAAAAGGTCGCCGATATGATCGATGTACAAATTCCGATGACATCGACTGTTTCCCGGATCATATCTGTGATCCTGAAATTCTTCAAGGCTTCTCTCTTATTTTTCACCTGTCTATAGATCGAACTATCACTCGATGGAATTGGAGTTCGAAATTCAATGTCATCGATGTGTGTCTCGATCCCATCGACCAGTTGGCAAAAGGTTTCCAAAAGTGAAATGACAATTGAGTTCGTATCATCGAGAGGTCGGCCGATACAATCGAGAGTATACGCTCGATCATATCGACGACTGCTCGATGATATCGAACCCTGTCATAAATATGACCGTTTATATGCGTTGGAACCTTTTGCGTATAAATAGAGAGAGTTGTCTTCATTGCTGGCAGAGAAAGTAGAGAGTGCTTTTAAGAGTTTTAACTTTCCTATCATTTACCTTAAGCCCTTTCTCTCAGGAAGTTCATCCTCCAATCCACCCTCATCATTGATATCTCATATAGTGGATTGGGGAATGAACTTCCGCATTTAAGGATCCTTCAGCTACTACCTTAATGACATATCATTAAGCCGGGATGCCTTGAATGCATAGATGATGGGAACCTCTCTATCTTCCTTATAGGAAAACCTTTAGAGAGTGGTAGTCCATCATAACCTTGACCCAACCTAAGCCTAACATGTATATTCTTCATGTTGCGGATCAAGGGAGCTAAAGACTCTTCATCTATAAGTAGAAGGTCTTCATCATTGTGCTGAAAGGGACTCATCAACTTATCTATAAGTACTTAGAGTCCAGAGGATTGAGTTTTAAGTATTGCTCACCATTTAAAGTCCTCGAAGGAGGCCTCCGACGAGAGTGTACGTGTGGGGTGCGTTGTGTGGACCCTTGTTCTGTGGAGAGCCTAAACATCTGGTTAGGAGTTCGCCAGTAAAACTCCAGGGTTAGAGGTGAACCGAGTAGAAACCTCAGGGTGCATTGTGTGAACCCTTGTCCTGTGTGGGCATAAACTTCTGGTTAGGAGTACGACAGTAAAACTCTAGGGTTTGAGGTGAACCGAGTAGAAACCTCTATAAAGGTTGAAGGTGAACCTGATTTAAAACCTTAGGTTTGAGGTGAAACATGAGAAACCTCCTTAGTGAAATCCGGTCACTCAAGGGTTGAGTGTGGAAGCTGGGAGTGGAGTAGACAAGTCGTCGAACCACTATAAAATAACTGTGTTTGAGTTTGATATTATCTTTCATGTCTTTATATATGATCACATTTTATGCACACACAGTCATATCCATCACAATCTCATCTACATTTTTTGTCTTTTAAATAGTTTGTGATTAGATCCTCTATTAGGCTTGGAAGCCAATAGAGTTAATTCTTGAGTAATCCTAATTTATACTCTGTGATAGAATTAGTGGGATAGGACTGGAAAATAAAGTATAAATCTTTAAAAAGTCCTATTCACCCCCCCTGTAGGATATACTGACCTAATCCTACTTCAACTAAAGCGGCCTTCACCGCAATTTCAATTGGTATCAGAGCGGGTCTCTTTAAGAGCTTCACCGCTTAGAGAGTGATCTTGACTGAAGTAGAAATATGGCCAAAGGAGAGGGCTCATCTGTCACTAGATCTCTAGTATTTGATGGATCAAACTATGCTTACTGGAAGGCTAGAATGCACTACTTCCTGAGATCTTTAGATCATGAAGTTTGGGATGTAGTTGAAAAAGGATATGTAGTACCATCGAAACAAATTGTACTTGAAAATGAAACCATAATCGCTAAACCCAAACCGAATAAGAAGTGGACGGCGTTTGATAAAGAACAGCGAAATGCTGAAGCAAAAGCAATGAACGTCATCGACTGTGCCATGTCCCAAGAAATTTTCAATCAGATAAGTATGTGTGGGCCCTCTAAAGAAGCATGAGACTTATTGGAAACAATCCATGAAGGCACAAGCACTGTAAAGAGATCTAAACTACAACTCTTAACTTCACAGTTTGAAAATCTCAGGATGGAAGAGCATGAGACATTTATGGAGTTTTTCACAAAATTAAACATCATTTGTAACTCCATGGGTGGATTGAGAGAGAAGGTTCCGGCACTTAAAATATGTAGAAAAATCTTACGATCCTTACCGGAACTCTTCAATCCCAAGGTAACAATAATTGAGGAGTGTAGGAATATTGATGAGATGAAAGTAGAAGAACTGGTAGGTTCCCTACAAACTTTTGAACTACACTTCACACAACCCTAAAAATCTAAAAACACTGTCCTAAAAACTTCTAAGAAATCAAAACATGAGGACAATAAGAGCGAAAAAGAAAATGATGATGAGGAAGTGGCCTTGCTAGCACGAAGATTCAGAAGATTCTTTCAGAAGAATTGCGGCCATCCTTCTAAAGGTAGAAAGGTGAACTACAAACCTTCTACATGCAAATTTGGTAAACAGACCAAAGAACCACAATGCTATGCCTGTCATGAATATGGTCACCTATCTACCGAATGCCCAAACAAAAAAACCAAGGGCAAGGCGATTACCGCCACATGGGATGATACGGAGGAGTCAAATTCAGAAAATAATGGCTCAGGAAGTGATGGAGATCAGAAATCTTTGAAAATTCTTATGATCTCCACCACTCCAATTATTCCCATGGAATCTGAAAGAGAAGAAGAACAACAAGCCACTGAATCATTTTCATCTGACAATGAGGAAATTGAAGAAGAAGAAGATAAAGAGCAGAATGAATTGCAGGATGCTTATAATCAACTATACAATCATAGCATCCACATCCTTAAGTAAATTGGCATGACTAAAAATAAAAAGAAATTGTTGCAGAAAGACTTGAACAGAACCTTAGAAATAAAAATACATTTGTCCAATGATTTGCAACAATATCTTACAGATAATCAATTGGAAAAAGAAAACCTATCCCTAAAAGAAGAATTATCAGAACTTATGAACAAAGCTGAACTGCTAAGAGATGATAATGCAAAACTCAAAAATGAGAACCACTCACTTTGCATTGATTTAGAAAAATTTAAAAAATTTACCGAGATAAACTATAAGTTTTCTCAGAGTGGTGAAAAACTTGAAAGAATGTTAGGGATAGGAAGGCCTGAAAAAGATAAGAGTGGCCTAGGGTATGAAAAAATCAAAATGAAAATTGAAAAATCTGCTGCTTCAGGTAGCAATACAAGAACATCTCCAGTTTGTCATTTGTGTGGTGATATGGGACATTACAAGTTTGAATGCTTAAAAATAACTTCTTGTAACTCTGGTCAAAATGACACTGATAAACTTAATCGGATCAGAGTAATGCAAAATATCCTTTTATCATCCAAAATGGAAGACAGAACGAAGAAACCACTAGATCGAGTTGGTAAGATAACAAAAGTCACCACAACAAAAACTTCTGTCTCAAGGTAGAGAGTGAAGGAAAAACTGAATTTTGTACCCTAAATTCCTGAGTATATAAGAACACATTCAGATTTTGCATCGAAATCTGGATAATTGGTGAAATGATGCAACTTTTGCTAAATCCTCAATGTTATATCTAAGGTTGGAGACCTCTAATTTTTGTATATAAACATTATCATATTTATATTTGTATAGATTTTTTTTATAAACTGATTAAGTTAGAAATTATACAATAGCATGTCAAAATCAGGAAAAATTCTGAATAGCACATACTTTCAAAGTAAGTAACGGTCTTCTTCAATTTTATCGAATGATGATCGATACAATCGACAACTGTTCAGAATGTGAAAAGTCGTGTGTCATTGGATAACATCGAAGGTGGTATCAATAGAATCGATCGAAAACCTCTCGATACAATCGATAGGTTGGATGATATGATCGACATTCAGCGTCCAAATAAAAAGACTAATTGAAAATTCTTTTAAAGAGGCCAGCTCTCTGCCCTGATCAGTTCCTCTGTTTGATGTGCGTGAAGTCTAGCTAAAATTTTGGCACCCAAGTGATACAAGGAAGATGATTAAAGGAAAAGGTAAGGCTCTCTCATCTGCAAAATCTTCCAAGAATAAGAAAGAAATATTCTAGACCCCCTCGAAACCAGTCGGACTGGGAACAAGTCACAATAGTTGATCTTACTATTCTCATGAGTACTGTCAAACTCAATGGGGTGGATCTCATGCTGAAAACCATTGGATGGAAGAATATGTTTGACATGGGCGGGCCATATCAGTTTGAAATGATCCAGCAGTTCTTCAACTGTTGTCATGTTACTCAAGATTACCCACCTTGCATATGTCTGAAATTCATGCAGCACACCAAGTACATTACTCCATTAGTTCTTGGTCATGTTCTAAACATTGAAGTGATGCAAATCCCTGTCACTAATAGAAATCTAAATGATTTGGGTAGATGGGAGGAAATTACACAAGCACTGTGCCAAGGTAGGACAATTTCTAGAAATAATAGCAATATTCTTCCAGTAAAACACCTAGGAATCTCGTTCCGACTCCTTCACAGTATTTTCAGCACGAATGTGTACTCTTGTGACGTAAATGACACATATCTGAGTCCCATTGCACTCAACATTCTGTATGATGTCTATCAAGAGATTTCTGTATGCTTACCAACTTTCATATTAGACCACCTGATCAAGGTAATCAGAAGTGACCATCTTGAATTTCTGCCTTTTCCATCTCTTATCTCCAAGCTCGCACACTGGGCAGGTCTTTTAGAAACAACTGATAAGGTATATCCTGAAGAATGGTTTGACCATGAAGCAGTGCAACAAGTGTATGCTTCTGTCTCATCGGATCCAAAGATTCTTCCACTTGTTGAAGATATTGGTCCCATACTTAATGAAGAAATTCTTTGGGGATCCAATCGAACTCCTGATTATAGTCCTGCTTCTGTCACAAATCATCAACATCATGTGTTTGAGCGCCAACTTTTAAACAATATCACTAGAATTGATGAGCGTCTCCAACACTACGAACAACGACTATTAGGAATAGAAAACAGGATGGAAGCCCTCCAACACTCTGTGGAACAGATTCTTGAGCTACTAACGTCTGGCGGGCCTTATATGTGTTAGAAAGAGACAGTTTTGGTAGAGCCATGTGTCTAATCAAAAACATTTGATCTTGCATCCATCTTTACTTACTTGTTTTGGGTATCCCTACATTTCTAGACAATGAAATCTTTTTGTTGATATGGCTGAACTTAATTCTCATTTTACTGAGATTCCCATTTACTTATACAATGCTTGTGCTGACTGCTTCAATGGATTTATGTTCTGTGGTATCATTGATGTATGCTTTACAATGTTTTTATTTATATACATCTATCTCTCTGGGGTTCTCCCATATGCTTCAATCTTCAGTCAATATCACGTTTTATACCTTTGCCAATGACTGACAAAAAGGGGGGAGAACAATTCAAAACACCCCGAGCAAAAATTGTATATCTTTGTTGCAGGTGTTAGGGGGACCAGCCGCAACAAGAAAGGGGGAGTTTTTGAATTAAGGGGGAGAATTTTGTTTGTTGTGTACATGGGTGTTTAAAATTTATAAAATTGTGTTAATACATGTACACACAATTTATGATATATCTGTCTAGATATGTTCCTAGGGTGTTTTGGAAATTTTGTCACGTAATTAACAAAGGGGGAGATTGAAAGTACACCTATTACGTGTCCTGGTTTGTCAATTACGTTGTATGTTGAGTCAGTCAGACGACAACACCTAACAAGAGGATCAAGTCAAGCGTCTGTCTCATCTGGATGTGTGGAAGCTCACCAAAAGGTAAATCATAGCCTCACATCCCATGTCCCAAAATACCAAGTGATTAAACCCTTAAAAAGAAATAGAACATCTTAGGGTTTATGTGTAAGAAAACTTTTTATTAAAAAGAAAATCTTCTAAGTTTTTCTTATACTGTCGATTATATCGATTCCCCTTTCGATATGATCGACCAGATCTGTCGATGTCCTCGGCATATCAATCGATACAATCGAGTGAGGACAAAAAGCGTCCAGCAATCAAACAATTTTCTAGACGATTTATCGATATATCGACCTTCGAGTCGATATCATCGATATTCGAAAATCGATCATATCTAAAGTGGATCGATCATATCGACAGACTACTTTCCGGCGCCCCTGTTTTTCTAAAGAAAACTAACATATGCTTCGATATATCGATGAATTTCCGATTCAATCTGAACTCAAATATCGATCATATCGGGAGTCAGTCGATCATATCGACTGTGGGGCGCATGTTCACTCCAGCATGAATTTCAGGTTGCTTTTAATGTTGATCGGGGTGCCTGTCGATAAATTGATATTCATATATTGATCATATCGAGACCAAGTCGATTGGATCGAGTCAGGACATAATTCGTCCAGCAAGCTTACATGTAAAATCTATACGATTTATTGATCTCATCGAAAAGGTCGCCGATATGATCGATGTACAAATTTCGATGACATCGACTGTTTCCCTGATCATATCTGTGATCCTGAAATTTTTCAAGGCTTCTCTCTTATTTTTCACATGTCGATAGATTGAACCATCACTCGATAGAATCGGAGTTCGAAATTTGATGTCAATGATGTGTGTCTCGATCCCATCGACCAGTTGGTAGAAGGTTTCCAAAAATGAAATGACAATTGAATTCGTATCATCGAGAGGTCGGCCGATACAATCGAGAGTATACGCTCGATCATATTGACGACTGCTCGATGATATCGAACTCTGTCATAAATATGACCGTTTATATGCGTTGGAACCTTTTGCGTATAAATAGAGAGAGTTGTCTTCATTGCTGGCAGAAAAAGTAGAGAGTGCTTTTGAGAGTTTTAACTTTCCTATCACTTACCTTAAGCCCTTTCTCTCAGGAAGTTCATCCTCCAATCCACCTTCATCATTGATATCTCATAGAGTGGATTGGGGAATAAAATTCCGCATTCAAGGATCCTTCAGCTACTACCTTAATGACATATTATTAAGCTGGGATGCCTTGAATGCATAGATGATGGGAACCTCTCTATCTTCCTTATAGGAAAACCTTTAGAGAGTGGTAGTCCATCATAACCTTGACCCAACCTAAGCCTACCATATATACATCTTCATGTTGCGGATCAAGGGAGCTGAAGACTCTTCATCAACTAGTTGAAGGTCTTCATAATTGTGCTGAAAGGGACTCATCAACTTATCTGTAAGTACTAAGAGTCCAGAGGACACTTGCGATCATTCCTTTTTAGGATTGGGTTTTAAGTGTTGCTCACCATTTGAAGTCCTCAAAGGAGGCCTCCGACGGGAGTGTACGTGCGGGGTGCATTGTGTGGACCCTTGCTCTGTGGAGAGCATAAACATCTGGTTAGGAGTTCGCTAGTAAAACTCTAGGGTTAGAGGTGAACCGAGTAGAAACCTCAGGGTGCGTTGTGTGGACCCTTGTCCTGTGTGGACATAAACATCTGGTTAGGAGTACACCAGTAAAACTCTAGGGTTTGAGGTGAACTGAGTAGAAACCTCTGTAAAGGTTGAAGGTGAACCTGATTTAAAACCTTAGATTTGAAGTGAACCATGAGAAACCTCCTTAGTGAAATTTGGTCACTCAAGGGTTGAGTGTGGAAGCCAGGAGTGGAGTAGACAAGTCGTCGAACCACTATAAAATGACTGTGTTTGAGTTTGATATTGTCTTTCATTCATGTGATTGCCTTGCATGTCTTTATATATGATCACATTTTATGTACACACAGTCATATCCATCACAATCTCATCTACATTGTTTGTCTTTTAAATAGTTTGTGATTGGATCCTCTATTAGGCTTGGAAGCTAATAGAGTTAATTATTGAGTAATCCTAATTTATACTCTGTGATAGGATTAGTGGGATAGGACTAAAAAATAACATATAAATCTTTAAAAAGTCCTATTCACCCCCTCTAGGATATACTAACCTATTCCTACTTCAACTAAAGCGGCCTTCACCGCAATTTCAAAGTGGTATCAGAGTGCTAAGTTCATTGAACGGGTAGGATCGGTTTAGAATTATGGAAGGTGGCTCATCAAGGATGATCAGCCTCAATGGTTCTAACTGGACCATATGGAAGGCTATAATGGAGGACTTGTTTTACTGCAAGGACCTATTGTAAGACCCGTATCTTGGTCCGTACCTTTCCGTACACTTCCGCGGTCGTACCGGTCGAATTCCGGCAACTTTCGACCCTTAACCGATATCGACGCGCGACCTGGATTCTTGTACCGACAATCCGAGTCGACTCAACCCGAGACCAATACCATAGCGACCGCGCCGTCGTTGCGGTTCCGATACCGCGACTCACGCGCCAAGGCGATACCCTGATCAAGAGATATGGGCCAATGTTCGGTGCGAGAAAACGCCGCGCGTTGCGAAAACCAAGGGAATCTCAACGATGTGTCACATCAATCACATCAATCCCATCAATCAATCACCCATCAACCCATCACATGTCAAGTACACATCACTTCCATCCCTTTTTCCCAAGCAACCACAAAAGTCTCCCAAACCCATACCTCTCTTACACATAAGCCAACAAAGTCTTCTCAACCCATACCTTTCTTACACAAAAAGCCACAAAAGTCAAATTTCTCTTACACCACCATCACTCACCCATCCATCCATCACTCTCTCTCTCTCCCTTTACATCACTCTCTCTCTTTCTCTCTTTCTCATTTCAAAATTTCCAAGCAACAACAATTCCAAAGGGCTCCCACGTATGGAATTTCTCAAGTCCCTCTAAGCTTCAAGTGGCCCACCTTCCTACCCCAAAATCCCCCATCTCAACCCTCCATTCTTCATCTTAGCCATTGAAGTTGAAGATAAGGTGCCAAGGAACCTCTAGGAGCGAGAAGATCGGACGGTGGGTGCATCTATAGGATAGTTTTCCTTGTTTTTATGGTGGACCCAGTGAGGCCCACCGATCAATGGTGTGGATCTCACTTGGGGCCCTAATATGTGGCCGATGGACCACTTGGATCATCATGATCGTTCCATGATGGGGCCAATCTCCATGGACCCCATCATGATGTTTATTTTCACTTAGAAAGGTCATCTAGACCGTCCATATCGGTGGAGGATGGATCTCCACCGTTGATTTACATTTCTAATGGTCCCATGTGCAAGGGATCCATTTATTGTATGTGTCATTGCAAGGGAGGGCCCATAATGACGGGGACCCTCCATCACAAGCCGTGTCCCACTCCCTCTCTCCCTCTCTCTCTCTCTCTCTTTTATTTTATTTTATTTTATTTTATTATATGTTATTGCAATGGGAGGGTGTGGCCCATTTGAATGGATCCCCCTTGAAATATTTTATTTTATTCAAGTGGGGCCCACCTTGACTGTTACTCCCATGCCACCCATCAGTGGAGCCCACTTCATCAGGGCCCTCCACTTTCAAAAAAATATATATAATAAATAACCTTAAAACCGTCCAGACACTGGACGTTTTACCGAAGGAAGAAAAAGGAAAGAAAAGGAAGGGTTTGGGGTGGCCCCTTAGTGTAGGCCCCACCTTGATGTATATGTTTGATCCGAGCCGTCCATCCCCTTACTCACATCGATTTAACCGTCAAGTAAAAGAATGGGACTGATCCGAATATCTTGTGGGCCATAGCATGGGAAACATTGACGGTTACCATTGGAAGTTCTTCTGGTGTTTCTAGGCCTCAAAAAAATTCGAACTCCGGACTCTTTTTGTTTTTTGCGAGCTGTAGAACACTATGGATGGGTTGGATTTTCAAGAAGCGGGTCCCACACGTGATTTTTAGCCAGAACTAAAATTTTGAGGAGAGAGAGAAGGAGAGGCAGCAAGGGTCTGCCGCTGTTGTCAGGCCAGCGCTGCTGCCTGCGCTGTTCCATGCGGGCGGGCGGACGGTGCAGTCCCACGGCCACCAGCCGTGGGCCCCACCTTGATGTTTATATGCCATCGAAACCGTTTATGGGGTGGGCCACCCTAGTGGTGCCCCCCCCCCCCCCCCCCCCTCTAATGATGAAACAGATCCAAAACTCTGGTGGCCCACACCATGTGAAACAGTGTGAATGAACGTCTACCATTAAAAAAAAAAAATCTGTTTGGGGCCCACTGGAGTTTCGGATCAAGCTGAAATTTATGTTTTCCCTTCATCCAGGTCCGAGTGACCTTGTGAATGGCCCAGATGACATTATGCATCATGGTGGACCACATCCGTGGAGCCCACAATAATGTATGTATTCTACTCACACCGTCCACAGGCCGTGTGGACGGTGATTCCCACTGTGACGTTTGTGCTACAACTCCACCGTCCAGCAGACGGTGGAGCCCACCTCTCACATGTATTGATCACACCACCTCCCTCCCCTGGCTGCATATTTGGGGTGGAAATAAACTCTACAGGGGGTCTCCCCCTGGCCCACACTCACACTGGGTGACATATAAACATTACAGTGGACCCTTGCCATTTCTAATGGCAAACAATATTTCAGTGGCCCTCTAGGCCATGGGATTGGGCCCACTTGATATGTTTCAAGGCCCTGTGATTAGGCCCATCTAAATTAAATATAAGGCCTATGGGCTAGGCCCATTTGATTCATTTAAGGCCTAGGGGTTTAGGCCCACTTTGATGTGCATGCAAGGTCTATGGGCTAGGCCCATTTGCTTTGAAAAAGGTTTATGGGTTTAGGCCCATTTGATATGTTCTAAATTCATGGGACTAGGCCCATTTGATGTACTTCAAGGCCCATGAAATTGGACCCATTGTTGCATTCTTAAAAATCCATGGAAGGAGAACATTTGATATATGTAAGGCCTAGGGGTTAGGCCCACTTTGATATGTATACAAGGCCTACAGATTTAGGCCATTTAATGAACCATAAGGCCTAGGGGTTAGGCCCATTTGAACCCATGTTTAGGTCTATGGGTTGAGGCCGCTTGATCTACTTATAGGGTCCAATTGGTGTGGCCCATTGGTCAGATATAAGACCCATGTGACTAAGCTCATTTGATGTAATCTAAGGCCCACGGGTTTGACCCATTGTAATGCACACAAGACCCATTGGTGTGGCCCATTTATATGGCCCATCTGACGAATAAAAGGCCCATAAGATATGGCCCATTTGATACATGTGTAAGGCCAATGGGATGAACCTACGGTCCATTGCAATGTGTAATCCCAATACAGGTTATGTAGCGACGTTAAGAAGATTGTGCCTAGGAAGCAATGCTGGTTTGACGTCCACATTGCGAGTGTAATGTTGGTTGGATGTCCACATTACGACTCTCCTTAGGGCCCATTACTGGACCATGTTTATCGTATTTAGGCCGTTCAGGCTCATCTGCATTGTAAGATAATGCATTTTATTATAACATGTTTAGTATAGTTTCATGACCCATGATCATACGCATCATATGCATGCTTGATATGAGGATTGACTGATCATGGCATATGCCTTCGGGCAGGTTGTTTATGGGCTCCCGGTTAGGCGGTGTTGCCCTACATGAGCGCACGGTATGCGCAGGATTGGTTGCATGACTGGATAGCGTGATTCATGCATTCCGCATTTGTGTGACATGGTTATTGCACGCCCTAGCGACATCAGGGCCGTAGCCTCCACAGACGCATCGTGGTTGGCAGGATTGGATACCGAAAATCTTGACTTACATGGGGTACTATAGATATCCCTGGGTGAAAGTCCCTAAACCCTTATGGTACCAAGAGGTTGCTCCAACGTCTAGACCGAGTGGGTAGATGAGCACTGAGTGCCGAATACCAGTTGGTTGTGCTCTCCACTGTGTCGTGGTCGGTTGGAAGGGGGTACGGCCTTACCCGCCCGAGTGTAGGGGGCAATGCTAGGCTGAGTTTGACCAGCTCGAGGAATGGGTCCGCTATCGACGAGTCGCGCCCGATATTGGCAGACGGATAGTGAGGTCTCTTCCACTTACCTTATTGCGCGCGATGTGGCGGCAATCTGGTTTAGAGTGTACTAGACCCCGGTGATATTCCATTACTATGAGCTGTATTGACGTGTGGACATTGATGAGTATCTGTATGCTTGAGTTGCATTGTACATTGCATGGCCTTGGGATGGTCGATACCATTCATGTCTCGTATTGCATAGCCTTGGTACGGCTCATGACGTTTTGGTTCCATCTGCATATTCCGCATTACTCTGACATTGCATTCATATTACTACCTTGTGCACACACTTTCACCACCCTCTAAGCTTTCTGTAAGCTTATGCACGACCGTTGCGTGCAGGTGACGTTGGACTGCAGCAGCGCTGAGGCAGGAGCACGTTGCTGATCCTTTTGGAGTTTTTGTTATTTGCCATTGTATTTCCCTTTATGCTCAGTGTACTTGTAAAAATTTTGATCATAGTGAAAATGTAATGGAGTGCTTGGTTGTTGTTTGTGGGTTATGCCTTTGGTTATGCTTATTTCGAATCAAACTGATATTAAAAAAAAATCCTCCTCGTAGCATCCCAGGATCGGAACCTGGCGAATGGGAGCTAGGAGCCGAGAATGGGGTTCTACGGAGGCTGTCGGCGCCGGATTCGGCGATCGGGAATTTTGTGAGCCCGGTTTCCGAGTTTGGGGCGTGACAGAAGTTGGTATCAGAGCATAACTTGGGAATAACCGAGAACAACATTACATGTTTACTATGAGTGAAGAATGACTAAGTTCTGAAGCTCGGATAACTTCACGACCTTCTGATTCAGACCGTTAACGTGCGTACATTCGAGAGTTTTGAAGTTGATAGGCGCTTTCGCTCTTTCCTGTAGGGTATGGCGCCTGTTACTCGATCGACTCCTGCACCACCACCTGAGGATTCTACTTCACCATCAGAGACTCCAGCTCTACCACCTGCGTCTCCCATCCCACCCTCAGAGATCCCTGATTCCTCCCATGAGGATGACATTCCTCCACCCGAGGCTGATGAGGAGCCGACTGTGACTGTGAGTGCCTCTCAGTTACAGCAGATGTTGTAGGCTGTGACAGCTGCACTACAGGGACAGGGTAGACGCCCAGCTGTTTCACCAGCTCAGGCGGAGCAGGAGCGCGCGAGCGCCGTACTTCGTGAGTTTAGACGACATGATCCCCCACGTTTCCAGGGCGAGCCGGATCCGACTGCAGCCGAGAGATGGCGCTCCGATGTGGAGAAGATATTCGATACCATGTTGTGCACGACCGAGCAGCGCGTCCGGTTAGCAGTATTTCTCTTCCACGGTGAGGCCGAGCATTGGTGGACCTCTGTCGCCCGTGTCGCCGGACCTGACTATGTCTGGACATGGGAGGACTTTGTGGAGCGATTCGAGGAGCAGTACTTCCCTGACCACATCCGTCGTCAGCGAGCCTTAGAGTTCGAGACTCTGGTACAGGGAGACATGACCGTGGCACAGTACGCGGCCCGTTTCATGGCACTATCGAGATTCGCACCCTACATGGTTGATGATGAGGGGCGAAAGGCCCGCCGTTTCGAGCACGGCTTACGTTACGGCCTTCGAGGTCGTGTCATTGGGCATGAGCTTCCTACCTTCCAGGCAGTCGTGCGGAAGGCTCAGATATACGAGACTGAGTGGGCCGGTTCTCAGTCTGATCGTGGTCAGAGGGGAGACCGGAAGAGGCAGGCTTCTTCCAGTCAGTCCCAGCAGGGTCTACCACAGCAGCAGAGGCGCACTGGTCGCCCAGCTTTCCGTACACCATCCGCACCATCAGCACCTCCACCACCACCTCAGAGGCAGTTCACCGGCACTTGCTTCAGGTGCGGTGCGACGGGACACCGTTCATGGGAGTGTCCCAGTCCCCAGCAGCAGCAGAGAGGTCCACAGCAGCAGAGACCTCCACCGCAGCAGCAGAGACCCCCACAGCAGCAGCGACAGCAGCCTCTACCACCGAGGCCACCTCAGCAGCAGCATCAGCATCAGAGGCCACAGCAGCAGAGGCAGCAGTTTCGACCACCTCAGCGACCCCAGCAGCAGCAGCAGCACGTTCAGAGAGGACAGGCACCTCCCCAGCCAGCTCAGGCTAGGTTTTATGCGGCTCAGCAGGATCCGCAGTCATCCGGAGGAGTCGTTGAGGGTATATTGTCAGTTTCTGCATGCATTGCACGTGTATTGTTTGATTCTGGTGCATCGCATTCTTTTGTGGCCGAGAGCTTTTGTCGATCGGCTGGCTTACCGTTGGAGACTGCTGGTGAGAGCCTATCAGTATCTACTCCCTTGGGGAGGACTGCAGCGTTAGGACGATTTTGCTCGTCATGCCCCGTTCTAGTTGGGGATACCTTCCTGCCTGCTGATTTGTTTGTTTTGCCGATGTCCGAGTTCGACGTTATCTTGGGCATGGATTGGCTCGCCGAGTACTATGCCATTTTGGACTGCGCCGCGAGGACCGTCACGTTCTGTATACCCGGCGTGCCACAGTTCCAGTTCGTTGCAGAGGCCAGAGGAGAGCAGTTGTCTTGTTTGATGTCGTGCGCCATAGAGGAGCATGTCTCCGTTTGCATCGACCATTTGCCGATTGTATGCGATTTTCCCGATGTGTTCCAGGAGATTCCGGGATTACCGCCTCGACGACTCACCGAGTTCCAGATCGATCTCGTGCCCGGTACCGCGCCTATTTCGAAGGCCCCGTATCGTATGGCACCGTTGGAGTTACGGGAACTGCAGAAGCAGTTGGACGAGTTGCGTGAGCTGGGCTTTATCCGTCCGAGCAGTTCTCCGTGGGGAGCGCCGGTACTCTTCGTGAAGAAGAAGGATGGCTCGTTGAGGCTCTGCGTTGACTATCGCGAGCTCAACAAAGTCACGATCAAGAACAAGTACCCGCTCCCTAGGATTGATGATTTGTTTGACCAGCTGCAGGGTGCACAGTTCTTTTCGAAGATTGACCTGCGTTCCGGTTATCATCAGATTCGGGTCCGAGATGAGGACATTCTGAAGACGGCATTCAGGACGCGTTACGGTCATTTTGAGTTTCAGGTCATGTCCTTCGGACTGACCAATGCACCAGCGGTCTTCATGCAGCTGATGAACGAGGTATTCCGCCCATATCTGGATCAGTTCGTTGTAGTCTTCATCGACGACATTCTGATCTATTCGAGGACCCGTGAGGAGCATGAGCAGCACTTGGAGATCACTTTACAGACCCTCCGTGCACACCAGCTGTATGCGAAGCTGGAGAAGTGCGAGTTCTGGCAGGAGGAGGTGAAGTTCCTCGGTCACGTGGTGACGAGGGAGGGTGTCGCAGTGGACCCCTCGAAGGTCGAGGCAGTGCGTCAGTGGGGCCAGCCCACGACTGCGACAGAGATCCGTAGTTTCCTTGGTCTAGCGGGCTATTACCGACGTTTCATCGAGGGTTTTTCTCGTATTGCAGCCCCGCTGACCAGGTTAACTCGGAAGGGCGCAGAGTTTGTTTGGAGTGACGCCTGCGAGCGAGCATTTACGGAGTTGAAGGACCGTCTGACGTCCGCTCCTGTCCTCACTCTCCCATCTGGGAGTGACGGCTTCATTGTATTCACCGATGCCTCGCATATCGGTTTGGGTGCTGTCCTGATGCAGCACGGGAGACCAGTGGCCTTTGCGTCTCGTCAGCTCAAGGTCCATGAGCTGAACTATCCTACACATGATCTGGAGCTGGCTGCAGTTGTCTTCGCACTGAAGGTGTGGAGGCACTACCTTTACGGGATTAGGTTCGAGCTCTTCTCTGATCACAAGAGCTTGAAGTACCTCTTCTCATAGTCTGAGTTGAATATGAGACAGAGGCGCTGGATGGAGCTCTTGAAAGACTATGATTTTGACCTTCAGTACCACCCGGGCAAGGCGAACGTGGTGGCAGATGCCCTCAGCCGTCAGCCACGAGGCCTAGTGGCGCATATGATGATTCAGGAGTGGCGGATGCTTGAGGATATTGCTGCGTATGACTTTGAGTTCGGCCTGCAGTCTTCCATTGTACAGTTATCGAGCTTGTCGATTCAACCCTCTCTTGTCGCTAGGGTGATCGAGGCTCAGCAGGCTGATGAGTTGTGGCAGAGTTATATGGCTGAGGTGGCATCTGAGGGTCAGACTGATTGGCAGATCGGTACAGACGGTGGACTTCGCTTCAGAGGCCGATTATGTGTCCCGGATATCCCAGAGTTACGCAGAGATCTTATGACCGAGGCACATCGATCGCGATTTTCTATCCACCCGGGCTCGACGAAGATGTACCGTGACATGAGGCGACAGTATTTTTGGGCAGGGATGAAGCGCCAGATCGCCAGTTTTGTGGCCGAGTGTGACACGTGCCAGCGTGTCAAGGCCGATCATCAGAGACCTCCTGGTCTTTTGCAGCCGTTGAGCGTCCCGATGTGGAAGTGGGAGCACGTGTCGACTGATTTCATTATGGGTTTGCCGAGGACTCAGCGCGGTCATGACTCCATTTGGGTTGTTGTGGATCGTCTTACGAAGTCGGCACATTTCCTTGCGATGCGTGCGACTTGGTCTATGGACCGGCTTGCGAGACTGTTTATTGAGGAGATTGTGAGACTGCATGGCGTTCCAGTCTCGATCGTTTCTGACCGAGACTCGAGGTTCACGTCTCAGTTTTGGGGGAGCTTCCAGCGTGCTATGGGGACTGATTTACAGCTCAACACCGCGTACCATCCGCAGACCGATGGCCAGACCGAGAGGGTCAATCAGATACTTGAGGACATGCTTCGGGCCTGCGCGATTGACTTCGGGGGTAGCTGGGATGAGCACCTGCGATTGGCTGAGTTTGCGTACAATAACAGCTATCAGGCGACCATCGGCATGGCTCCTTTTGAGGCACTATATGGCAGACCATGCAGATCACCGAGTTGTTGGACCGAGGTTGGAGAGCGTCGTCTCCTAGGTCCCGAGCTTGTGCAGGAGACTTCAGAGGCTATTGACACCATCAGGCAGAGGATGCGCACAGCTCAGAGCCGACAGAAGAGTTCTGCTGATCGTCGGCGTCGTCCCTTGGAGTTTGATATAGGGGACCATGTATATCTCAAGGTCTCGCCTATGAAGGGCGTAGTTCGATTTGGAGCGAAGGGCAAGCTTGCCCCGAGATTCATAGGACCTTTTGAGATCACTGGGCACGTTGGCGCCGTGGCCTATCGGCTTGCCTTACCATCACAGTTGTCTGGCGTCCACAACGTGTTTCACATCTCCATGTTGAGGAAGTGTGGGTCAGACATAGTTCCCGTTATTGATTGGCAGCCGTTGGAGGTTCGTGAGGACGCTTCTTACATTGAGCAGCCAGTCCGTATCCTTGATCGGAAGGAGCAGGTCCTCAGAACCAAGGTCATTCCGTTGGTGAAGGTGCAGTGGGGTCACCATTCTGTTGAGGAGGCTTCTTGGGAGCGTGAGGCTGAGATTCGAGAGCGATATCCTCATCTCTTTGATGGTTGATGATCGTGTATTGTATTTTGTACGTTGTCCCTGATTCTATATGATGACGTTATGTTTCTTATTCCTCGCGAGTTATGCTTAGTTGCGACGCTTGTGTAAATTTCGAGGACGAAATTTTTATAAGAAGGGGAGAGCTGTAAGACCCGTATCTTGGTCCGTACCTTTCCGTACACTTCCGCGGTCGTACCGGTCGAATTCAGGCAACTTTCGACCCTTAACCGATATCGACGCGCGACCTGGATTCTTGTACCGACAACCCGAGTCGACTCAACCCGAGACCAATACCATAGCGACCGCGCCGTCGTTGCGGTTCCGATACCGCGACTCACGCGCCAAGGCGATACCCTGATCAAGAGATATGGGCCAACGTTCGGTGCGAGAAAACGCCGCGCGTTGCGAAAACCAAGGGAATCTCAACGATGTGTCACATCAATCACATCAATCCCATCAATCAATCACCCATCAACCCATCACATGTCAAGTACACATCACTTCCATCCCTTTTTCCCAAGCAACCACAAAAGTCTCCCAAACCCATACCTCTCTTACACATAAGCCAACAAAGTCTTCTCAACCCATACCTTTCTTACACAAAAAGCCACAAAAGTCAAATTTCTCTTACACCACCATCACTCACCCATCCATCCATCACTCTCTCTCTCTCCCTTTACATCACTCTCTCTCTTTCTCTCTTTCTCATTTCAAAATTTTCAAGCAACAACAATTCCAAAGGGCTCCCACGTATGGAATTTCTCAAGTCCCTCTAAGCTTCAAGTGGCCCACCTTCCTACCCCAAAATCCCCCATCTCAACCCTCCATTCTTCATCTTAGCCATTGAAGTTGAAGATAAGGTGCCAAGGAACCTCTAGGAGCGAGAAGATCGGACGGTGGGTGCATCTATAGGATAGTTTTTCTTGTTTTTATGGTGGACCCAGTGAGGCCCACCGATCAATGGTGTGGATCTCACTTGGGGCCCTAATATGTGGCCGATGGACCACTTGGATCATCATGATCGTTCCATGATGGGGCCAATCTCCATGGACCCCATCATGATGTTTATTTTCACTTAGAAAGGTCATCTAGACCGTCCATATCGGTGGAGGATGGATCTCCACCGTTGATTTACATTTCTAATGGTCCCATGTGCAAGGGATCCATTTATTGTATGTGTCATTGCAAGGGAGGGCCCATAATGACGGGGACCCTCCATCACAAGCCGTGTCCCACTCCCTCTCTCCCTCTCTCTCTCTCTCTCTTTTATTTTATTTTATTTTATTTTATTTTATTTTATTATATGTTATTGCAATGGGAGGGTGTGGCCCATTTGAATGGATCCCCCTTGAAATATTTTATTTTATTCAAGTGGGGCCCACCTTGACTGTTACTCCCATGCCACCCATCAGTGGAGCCCACTTCATCAGGGCCCTCCACTTTCAAAAAAAAATATATAATAAATAACCTTAAAACCGTCCAGACACTGGACGTTTTACCGAAGGAAGAAAAAGGAAAGAAAAGGAAGGGTTTGGGGTGGCCCCTTAGTGTAGGCCCCACCTTGATGTATATGTTTGATCCGAGCCGTCCATCCCCTTACTCACATCGATTTAACCGTCAAGTAAAAGAATGGGACTGATCCGAATATCTTGTGGGCCATAGCATGGGAAACATTGACGGTTACCATTGGAAGTTCTTCTGGTGTTTCTAGGCCTCAAAAAAATTCGAACTCCGGACTCTTTTTGTTTGTTGCGAGCTGTAGAACACTATGGATGGGTTGGATTTTCAAGAAGCGGGTCCCACACGTGATTTTTAGCCAGAACTAAAATTTTGAGGAGAGAGAGAAGGAGAGGCAGCAAGGGTCTGCCGCTGTTGTCAGGCCAGCGCTGCTGCCTGCGCTGTTCCATGCGGGCGGGCGGACGGTGCAGTCCCACGGCCACCAGCCGTGGGCCCCACCTTGATGTTTATATGCCATCGAAACCGTTTATGGGGTGGGCCACCCTAGTGGTGCCCCCCCCCCCCCCCTCTAATGATGAAACAGATCCAAAACTCTGGTGGCCCACACCATGTGAAACAGTGTGAATGAACGTCTACCATTAAAAAAAAAAAAATCTGTTTGGGGCCCACTGGAGTTTCGGATCAAGCTGAAATTTATGTTTTCCCTTCATCCAGGTCCGAGTGACCTTGTGAATGGCCCAGATGACATTATGCATCATGGTGGACCACATCCGTGGAGCCCACAATAATGTATGTATTCTACTCACACCGTCCACAGGCCGTGTGGACGGTGATTCCCACTGTGACGTTTGTGCTACAACTCCACCGTCCAGCAGACGGTGGAGCCCACCTCTCACATGTATTGATCACACCACCTCCCTCCCCTGGCTGCATATTTGGGGTGGAAATAAACTCTACAGGGGGTCTCCCCCTGGCCCACACTCACACTGGGTGACATATAAACATTACAGTGGACCCTTGCCATTTCTAATGGCAAACAATATTTCAGTGGCCCTCTAGGCCATGGGATTGGGCCCACTTGATATGTTTCAAGGCCCTGTGATTAGGCCCATCTAAATTAAATATAAGGCCTATGGGCTAGGCCCATTTGATTCATTTAAGGCCTAGGGGTTTAGGCCCACTTTGATGTGCATGCAAGGTCTATGGGCTAGGCCCATTTGCTTTGAAAAAGGTTTATGGGTTTAGGCCCATTTGATATGTTCTAAATCCATGGGACTAGGCCCATTTGATGTACTTCAAGGCCCATGAAATTGGACCCATTGTTGCATTCTTAAAAATCCATGGAAGGAGAACATTTGATATATGTAAGGCCTAGGGGTTAGGCCCACTTTGATATGTATACAAGGCCTACAGATTTAGGCCATTTAATGAACCATAAGGCCTAGGGGTTAGGCCCATTTGAACCCATGTTTAGGTCTATGGGTTGAGGCCGCTTGATCTACTTATAGGGTCCAATTGGTGTGGCCCATTGGTCAGATATAAGACCCATGTGACTAAGCTCATTTGATGTAATCTAAGGCCCACGGGTTTGACCCATTGTAATGCACACAAGACCCATTGGTGTGGCCCATTTATATGGCCCATCTGACGAATAAAAGGCCCATAAGATATGGCCCATTTGATACATGTGTAAGGCCAATGGGATGAACCTACGGTCCATTGCAATGTGTAATCCCAATACAGGTTATGTAGCGACGTTAAGAAGATTGTGCCTAGGAAGCAATGCTGGTTTGACGTCCACATTGCGAGTGTAATGTTGGTTGGATGTCCACATTACGACTCTCCTTAGGGCCCATTACTGGACCATGTTTATCGTATTTAGGCCGTTCAGGCTCATCTGCATTGTAAGATAATGCATTTTATTATAACATGTTTAGTATAGTTTCATGACCCATGATCATACGCATCATATGCATGCTTGATATGAGGATTGACTGATCATGGCATATGCCTTCGGGCAGGTTGTTTATGGGCTCCCGGTTAGGCGGTGTTGCCCTACATGAGCGCACGGTATGCGCAGGATTGGTTGCATGACTGGATAGCGTGATTCATGCATTCCGCATTTGTGTGACATGGTTATTGCACGCCCTAGCGACATCAGGGCCGTAGCCTCCACAGACGCATCGTGGTTGGCAGGATTGGATACCGAAAATCTTGACTTACATGGGGTACTATAGATATCCCTGGGTGAAAGTCCCTAAACCCTTATGGTACCAAGAGGTTGCTCCAACGTCTAGACCGAGTGGGTAGATGAGCACTGAGTGCCGAATACCAGTTGGTTGTGCTCTCCACTGTGTCGTGGTCGGTTGGAAGGGGGTACGGCCTTACCCGCCCGAGTGTAGGGGGCAATGCTAGGCTGAGTTTGACCAGCTCGAGGAATGGGTCCGCTATCGACGAGTCGCGCCCGATATTGGCAGACGGATAGTGAGGTCTCTTCCACTTACCTTATTGCGCGCGATGTGGCGGCAATCTGGTTTAGAGTGTACTAGACCCCGGTGATATTCCATTACTATGAGCTGTATTGACGTGTGGACATTGATGAGTATCTGTATGCTTGAGTTGCATTGTACATTGCATGGCCTTGGGATGGCCGATACCATTCATGTCTTGTATTGCATAGCCTTGGTACGGCTCATGACGTTTTGGTTCCATCTGCATATTCCGCATTACTCTGACATTGCATTCATATTACTACCTTGTGCACACACTTTCACCACCCTCTAAGCTTTCTGTAAGCTTATGCACGACCGTTGCGTGCAGGTGACGTTGGACTGCAGCAGCGCTGAGGCAAGAGCACGTTGCTGATCCTTTTGGAGTTTTTGTTATTTGCCATTGTATTTCCCTTTATGCTCAGTGTACTTGTAAAAATTTTGATCATAGTGAAAATGTAATGGAGTGCTTGGTTGTTGTTTGTGGGTTATGCCTTTGGTTATGCTTATTTCGAATCAAACTGATATTAAAAAAAAATCCTCCTCGTAGCATCCCAGAATCGGAACCTGGCGAATGGGAGCTAGGAGCCGAGAATGGGGTTCTACGGAGGCTGTCGGCGCCGGATTCGGCGATCGGGAATTTTGTGAGCCCGGTTTCCGAGTTTGGGGCGTGACACCTATATTCTCCAATTTTAGGCATATTAGGAAAATTCAAAGATATGTCTGATGATGATTGGAAGAAGTTGGACAGGAAGGCGGTGAGGTTTATTAGACAATGGCTGGATGATTCTGTGTTCCACCATGTGTTTACAGAAACCTCAGCCGCTAGCCTATGACTGAAACTACAAGGGCTGTATGAGAGGAAGACAACCGGTAATAAAAATTTTCTGATAAGGCGACTTGTGAATCTCAAGTTCAAGGATAGTGGTTCTGTGGCCGAGCACATGAATGAGGTCAGCAATATAGTGAACCAACTCTCCTCTATGAAGATGGTCCTGGATGATGAATTGCAGGCTTTACTATTGCTTAGTTCGTTGCTTGACAGTTGGGAGACATTGGTGATGTCTCTAAGTAACTTCGCGCCAGACGGAAAGATATACATGGAACAAGTTACTAGTTGTCTCTTCAATAAAGAGACAAGGAGGAAGTCTCAGAAGTTTACTCAGCAAGAGGCACTTGTGACATAGGAATGGGAGAGAGAAAAAAACAGGAAGGACGGGAAGGCCCGAGATAAATTAAGAGGGAAGTCGAGTAACAGAAAAGATGTTGAATTCTATAATTGTGGCAAAAGGGCCACTATAAGCATGAATATCGTAAGGCTAAGAACAACAAGAAAAGAAAAGGAAAGGAGAAGGAAGATGAATCAGATTCCACTGTAGTCGCTTCAGATGGCGACGTTGTAGTTATTCTTTCTGTATATCATGATATATGTCTCATGGCTACGAGTCAGGACATCGACTGGGTGATTGATTCGGGAGCCTCTTTTCATGCGACCCCTCGTAGGAATTTCTTCACAAGCTACAAGTCAGGTGACTATGAAATCGTGAAGATGGGGAATTCTGGCGTATCGAAGATCATAGGGATCGATGATATTTGTGTGAAGACCGACGTGGGCTGCACATTGTTTCTCAGGGATGTGAGGCATATCTCAGACCTTCGCCTCAACTTGATGTCGACGAGAAGGTTGGATGATGATGGCTATGAAAGCCAGTTTGCTGGTGGGCGCTGGTGACCAGAGGAAAGAAGTGTTGTACCCTTTACAAGGCATGTCTTAGTGTATGCAAGGGTGGGTTGAATGCAGTGGAAGATTCAGCTATAGACATGTGGCATAAGCGTCTAGACCATATGAGTGAAAAAAGGCTTCAGCTACTAGCGAGGAAGTGACTCCTTCCAGACGTGATAGGTACACTTCTCAAAACCTGTCTTGATTGTTTATCAGAAAAATAACATAGAGTTTCATTCATTAAATCTGCTTCTCATGTTAATATAGAGCATGCATTAGATTTGATTTATTCTGATGTATGTGGTCCTATGAGGATAAAAACCTTAGGTGGGGCATTGTACTTTGTTACTTTTATAGATGATGCATCTAGGAGGGTTTGAGTTTATGCTTTGAAATCCAAGGATGAGGTCTTTAGTGTGTTTAAGTTGTTTCATGCTATGGTCAAGAGAGAGACAGGTAGATCATTGAAGTGCATTCGCACTGACAATGGTGGTGAATACATTGGCGACTTTCATGAGTAGTGCAAGTCCTTGGGTATACGGCATGAACAGATGATTTTCAAGACCTCCCAGCATAATGGTGTGGCTGAACGAATGAAGCAAACCATTGTTGAAAGAATCAGATGCATGTTATCCCATGCAAAGTTGTCCAAGACGTTCTGGGAAAAAGAAATGCAAACGGCGGTGTATCTGATAAACAGGTCTCCATCAGCCCCGTTGAATGGAGAAGTACGTGAGAAGGTGTGGATTGTATAGGATCCATCGTACAGTCATCTCAGGGTGTTTGGATGTAGGACATCCGTTCACGTATCAAAGGACAAGAGGTCCAACCTCGATATGAAGATCAAGCAGTGTGTGATCTTAGGGTATGATGATGAAAAGTTCAGTTACAGATTATAGGATTCGACCGAGAGGAAGCTCGTCAGGAGCAGAGATATGGTTTTCTTTGAAGATCAGTGTATAGAAGACATTGGTAAGCCAGAGAAGAACCAGCCTAGTTCAAGTGAGCTAGAGGATATGGATCCGGTTATTCCTCCCCTGGTGCCTGATGACGCGGGAGTACAACAAGATGTAAAGGACGAGGGAGTTTCTTCAGAAGATGGAGCAGGGGAGGAGCCCCCACTTGATATACCTCTTGAGCCACAGGTGAGGAGGTCATTTAGGGACAAACAGCCATACAAGAGGTACTCGCCGCATGAGTACATTATTTTAACCGATGGGGGAGAGCTAGAAAATTATTTTGAGGCCCTAGCCGACGAGCATAAGGAGGAATGGTTAAAAGCTATGTAAGAGGAGATGAAATCCTTACATAAGAACTACACCTATGATATGGTGAAACTGCCTAAGGGCAAGAAAGCTTTGAGCGATAAGTGGGTATTTAGAAAGAAGGTTGAGCAGAAGAATTTACAGATGAGGTTCAAGGTCAAACTTATGGTAAAAGGGTTCGGTCAGAGGAAAGGCATAGACTTCGAGGAGATATTCTCACCAGTGGTGAAGATGACATTCATATGGGTGTTGCTTGGGTTGACAGCTAGTATGGATCTGGAGATAAAGCAGTTGGACGTTAAAACTTCTTTTCTCCATGGTGACCTGAAAAAAGAGATCTATATGCACCAACCAGAGGGGTTCGAAGTCAAGGACAAAGAGCATATGATGTGTAGGCTGAGGAAGAGCTTGTATGGGCTGAAACAAGCTCCACGGAAATAGTACAAGAAGTTCGATTTGTTCATGTTACAACATGGGTATGACAGAACGGAGTCAGACCACTGTATGTTCACGCACAAGTTCTCAGATGGTGATTTCTTAGTTTTACTCTTATACATTGATGACATGCTTGTCATGGGAAAAGACATCAAGAAGATCGACAGGCTAAAACGGGAGTTGGACAAATCTTTCGATAAAAGACTTGGGCCCGGCTAAACAGATCTTAAGAATGGAGATAACCCATGATAGAAGCAGCAGGAAGCTTTGGTTGTCACAAGAGCGGTATATTGAAAAAGTCCTAAAGCGGTTCAATATGAATGCAGCGAAGCCGGTCAGTACTCCACTGAATGGTCACTTCAGATTGAGGGACAAGCAGTGTCCCAAGACGAAGGCAGAGGTGGAAGAGATGCAGAAGATACCTTACGCGTCATTTGTATGAAGTTTGACGTATGCTATGGTGTGTACACACCCAGACATAGCATATGCGGTTGGTATTATCAGCTGGTATCTTGTCAATCCTAGCAAAGAACATTAGGCAGAAGTGAAGTGGATACTGCGGTATCTAAGAGGCTTATCCAGGTTGAGCTTATGTTATGATGATGGTAAACCTGTGATAGAGGGCTACATAGATGCAGATATGGCAGGCAACATAGACTCCAGGAAGTTTACATCGGGGTTAATGTTCATGTTTGCAGGGGGAGCGATTTCTTGGCAGAGCAAGCTACAAAAGGTCGTAGCATTGTCAATGACAGAGGTCGAGTACATTGCAGTCACAGAGGCGTGTAAAGAGATGCTTTGGATGAAGAGGTTCCTACACGAACTTAGCTTGAAGCAGGAGGAGCACGTGGTCTATTGCGATAGTCAAAGTGCTATACACTTGAGCAAGAATCCAAGTTAGCATTCCAAGTCGAAGCACATAGAGATTCGGTATCACTAGATCAGAGATACTTTGGAATAGAAGGTGTTACAGTTTGACAAAGTCTACACGGACGATAATGGGTCAGATATGATGACCAAGGCTTTGCTCAAGCATAAATTTGAGGTTTGCAGAAACCAGACTGGTTTGAAGAAGGTGAATCCCTCCTAGGTCAAAAAGGGAGAGATTTGATGGAGTTTTTGACCCGTCATCGACCGGTCGTGAGCCCTATACGACCGGTTGTAGGCTGGTACTCCACCAGTCGTAGGTTCAAGTTGTGACACGATTCAAAGTCCAGCGAGTTCAGACGGTTTTTTTTTGGGGTGTTCAACCAGTTGTTGGTGGTCCATGACCGGTCGTAGGTGGCTCATGACCGGTTGTGGACCTGGTACGACCGATCGTAGCTATGCATATTCGTTCCGCAATTTTGCGTGGATTTCGTTTCGCAAGTCCTTTCGCAACTGGGATATGGAAGGAAGTTTCCTAAAACTATAAAAAGGAGTTCCTAAGATTTTTCTAGGGTATGTTGAGTGAAGAAAAAGTATAAGAGGGTTTTCTAAAGGGTTTAGGGATATCAAAGGAGTGAGAGAGAGTAAGAGAAAAGAGAGAGGAAGCTTTTGCAAGGGAGCCGTTGTCTCAACGCTTCTACGTCCTCGTGATCGGTGAGATCCCTCTGTTTTTTCTTTATTGGCTTATTGTTCATCCACTCCTATGTGAGTGACAAAGGTTGTAAATGTTCTACTTCATAGTGGATTGTTGATCTGGACGAGGTCCCGTGGTTTTTACCTCTTTAAGGGTTTTCCACCTAAAAATCTCTTGTGGTGTGTGGTTGTTGCTTTGATTTATTTCATTGCTATTATTATCTCATAATTCTAGTTTGTTCTAGAGGGCTAGATCCTAAGGTTTTGTACAAGGCCCCCAACATTTTCTATGGTCAACATTCCTCCTCATTGTTAACTATATTGCGGTCCACCTGATGATTCTATAGACCTGATTTTTGGATTCCCCACAGACTTTTTTCATCTACACTTGATGAACGGGTTGGATGGCATACAAGGACACATGGGTCCCACTTTTGCTCGATTCCACTTCCACTGTTATGAAGTTTGAGTCCATTTTATTATTCTCACATTAGTGCAGGTAATCCATAATATTACGCGGATAATCTACACGCAGGCACATGTGGGTAAGATCCAAGTCGTCATCTGGCATGTCCAATCGTGTAAGTTCCCTGGTCTAAAGTAATCTAGTCCACTCAATAAATGGCTAAATTTTATATTATAAAATGAATGGCCAAAAAAGAAAAGGGCCAATGGAGGACACTGAACATACACGTGTCATGTCACCTGTAGTAGGTGTTTCCTTGATTGTGGGCCCAACTTTGATGTATATTTTGAACAACCGTGTTGTCCATCAATTTTTTTATTTTTTTTCTAACTCATTTAAGAGCATAATCACAAACATGAGCATATTCAAATCTCAAGTGGACCACATTATTAGAAAAAACATTCATTGAATACACCATTAAAAATTTTAAACATTGGAAACGCATGATAACATTTATTTACCATTACATAGACATAAATGAAGAGAAAACACAAATTTAAGCTTGATCCAAAACTCTTTTGTGACCCTTAATAACTTTTTAATTGTCCATCACCGCTATTTCCTATGTTGTAATCCATTTAAGATTTAGATTTGCTAAATATTTTAGCTTAAATCTTAAAATAATATAGAGAAACAGATGATTTGCATGGATATACAATACATACATAAAGGTAGGCCCCATGGTGAGGGAAACACCTACATAGGTTACCCGAGCAACATCTAATTAATCTACTACCCGTTATCCATAGGTATGTACACGAACTGAGCTAGCTCAGTTAGCTCACTCCACTCAACTCGAAAAAGCTTGATTCAATTCGGTTTGAAGTTGAGTTCAAGCCAAGTCGAGCTGATTTTTTGAGATTAAAAATGAGTTCGATCCGAGTTCGAGCAAGCCCTAGCTCGAGTCAACTCGAATCGAATTCAGCTCGAATCGAACCAGTTAGGTGACTCAGTTACTTTGCCATTGATGTTGCTCACCAAGTGTTTGATAAAATGACTCAACGAAGTGTGGTTGGTGGCAAAGAAGATATGTACAGGAAACAAATACTATTTTTTCTTGATTTTTATATTGCTTAGAAGGTGTTTGATAAAATACTTATACAACCATTGCTTCTGTTTCACATACAGATGGGTTTTGAAGGTGCAGTATAGGTGTTTCTGGAAATGTCTCAATGGTGAACTTAGCTCGATCTTAAGTCGAACTCGGCTCGAGTTGGACTGATTTGCTGACCGAACCGAGCCGAGTTGGCCAGTCAAGCTTAAGGACCGATCCGAGCCGAGTTTGAGCTGAGGTTAACCGGTGGCCGAGCCAAGTCAAGCAGAAGGCTGAGTCGACTCGGTTTGACTCAATGTACACCCTAGTTATCCATGTTTCCAGCACTGTCGTCCACTTGAGTTTTAGATGTGTGCCGTAAAATGAGCTGCAAAAATGGATATTACGGGGGAATAAAACAAGATTTTCACGGTGGGCCCCACAGATTCCTGCCACCCTGTTCCTCGGTGCATGAGTACGGATCCATCAGACTCCCTGAAGAGTATCAAACAACTCATGAACATGGCCAGCAGTCATCATCCGACCATATACAGATAATCCAGTGTATATACAACGGTCGAGGTGGAAGTACAATGCAGGAAAAAAGAGATGGAAGTGCCCAGTCATCATCACGGGATACTAACGTGTCGCCTTCACCAATCACGTAAGGAGAGAGAAAGAGATAGCGCGTGCAACGATAACTGCGACTCGCTTTCGCACGTGTTGTGAATTGGACGCTTCCTTAGCTTTCTCAGTTTCAGAGACAAAATCACAGACACGCCAAATATTAAGCACTTAAGCGACTCGAGATATTAGACCACACATACGCAAAAATAACCTACTTTTATATGATCCGATCCGTTAATCACGTGTGGCCCATTCTAATATTCCCCTTCACAAAAAACGAATATGATCCACAGATCACTTGGTCCACTACCTAATAAGGCATAGGTTTTTAGAGACTAATTTTTAGTTACAATGTAATTCAATGGATGGGTTCCACATTATAAATGGATTAGATCTTTTACAAGTTTACACGTATGCTGAAAATCAAATTTAAATATCAACTCGCGCGAATCTCCCTAAAACCATCCTTTAAAAACTATTTGGTGCGCGTCGGCGCTAGCGTCAAAACCGTACTCCTTTTTAGCGCCTCGATGACGCTCTTTTTTCCGGAGGAAATAAAAAGCAGAGTAGTTTATCTGATACTCTGCCAGAGCGTGATGGATGATACGCATGCACGAAAAAGTTCGTACACGTTGCATGTACATAACTCAAACTACGACGTACAAATAACGTGAATTAATTTAGATAGTTCAAAATTAACAAAATAATATAAAAGTCAAATTTTCTTTTGTCTCGTTTGAACAGGTGATTTTTTTGCATCTCTACCGTTCATCTTATGAGTCATATAAGAGACCATTTAACCATCATCTCTATAAAAGCATTGTTTTATAATCTATCTATTGATGGTTCCACTATTTTAACGGTTTACATTACGTTTGACAAGTTCTACCGGGAGCGCCTGCGTATCATCTATCACAATCCGTCACAGTATTAAAGTTTTTCTCTAAAACACAGAAAGAATACGTAATTAATCATAGTAATTAGCACTGAACTGTTTCGGAAATGGTCGTAAGAATCAGTTTTGTGTTCTGCGGGACACGCTAAATTGTAGTTCGCGGGACATTTATGCACTGGGCTAACGATTTTATGTGCACAGTAGAGGTGAGTGTGATGGTCCAGAGGCATGCATTAACCGTACACGTGGTTTTTATGTTCGAATCACACCATATAAATCATAGGGCCCACCCCATTAGATGTCCATTAACGGGACACAGGCCGGGGGCGTTGAGGGACCAACGTGTTGTATGGGTTTAATCCACACCGTCCATCCATTTCTCCTCATCATTTTAGCTTTTGAAAACGAAAATGAGGCAGATCCAATGCTCAAGTGAGCCACACATGGGGATTAAACGCCAATTGTTGAAAACTTCTTTAGGGCCACAGTAATTTTTGATCAAGTTGAGATATGTGTTTTCCCTTCATCCGCGTCCATGTAACCTTATGAACAGGCCAGATAGTAAATAAACATCACGGTGGGCCCTAGGAAGGTTTCAATTGTGGGCATCATGGTGTGGTTTGCGTGAGCCTTGGATCTGGCTAATTTTTTGGCCTATCTACTAAAACAATATAAATTAATGGATGGACGGTGTGGATAAAAACCACACATCATGGTGGGCCCCTCAGAGCCCCAGCCTATTCGGAGTGTCCCACAAAAACATTTCTTTTGGTTTTGAGCCATTTAAAGGGTACACATGATTTTGACGGCTCAGTTCAGTTGAATGTATGGAATGTGTACAAATTGCTGGGTGCATAGGTACTCGTGTGAGTATCAAAATATTCATTCCTGCACTCACTCACATGGGTGGTACGTATTTATACCGTATATTACCGGGTAGCCCTGCAACTTTCAGTTTAAGAAGGATATCAGAAAGATTTTGAATATTCGAAAGAGTATTTTAGTCATTTACATTCCTCACCTACTATAAATTTATAATACCACGTGGAATTTATACATTGGAATTTTAGTTATTTATTTATTTATTAACTATGCATGCAATAGGGCTCCTTTTTATGAGGGATGTCAGAAATTTTATCAGATTAAATATTTCAACCATTTGATTAGACAAGGGTTATGATAGCTATTCATTTTCAAAGAAAAAGAACTAATTTGGAATGATTAAAATGATAAAATTTAAAAGATTTTATTTGTTGTGCACTCAACCATTTGATTAGACAAGGGTTATGATAGCTATTCATTTTGGAAGAAAAAGAACTAATTTGGAATGATTAACATGATAGAATTTAAGAGAGTTTATTTGTTGTGTATCCGTTATCCAAGTTGAGATTTATAATGTGAATTTGGAAGAGGGTCCGAATTCAAAAGTCGACTAATGATGTGTCACATTGCAATGCATTTAGATTTAACTGAGCAAATCTCTTCCTTACATTTATAACATCCAACTGTTCTGATTTTATCTCCACAAGTGATGTCAATTTCATTTACTCATGAGCATTTGCCATTTTAAATTTCTATGCAAGTAACTGCACATGTTTGACCCCATCACCTCTGTGGTTGCATGTGTGCATGTGTGTGAATGAGCTAAAAAAATGATTCGGTTATTTTTGGGCATGAGCTAAGAAATTAGGTAGATCTAGAAATTAGGAGTTTCAACACTCGGTCAAGGATTTGAGCATCCATGGGTGGTGAAAAACCACTACGGTGTGAGTGTGTGGTGGTGTGTGTGCGTGTGTTAAAAAATTTAAAAAAAGGTAGATCTATAACTTGAATGGATCATACCACAAAAAACAATGAGGATGGAATAATACTCATTGAAAACTTCTCAAGGACTATAGAAACTTTGGATTGAGATGATATTTGTGTTTTCCCTTCATCCATGCATGTGTGACCGTACGAACAAGTTGGATCTCAAATACACATTATAACAGGTCATATGTAGGTTTCAACAAACATCATCATTGGGTCCTTAATCTTGCCCGGGTGGTAGACTCTCAGGAGTTTCAACTCCCGATCAAGGGTTCGAGTACCCATAGGTGGTGAAATTCTACCAATGTGAGTGTGTGGTGGGTATGTGTGCGTGTGTAAAATAAAATAAAACGAACGTCATCATTGCTTCCACTGTTTCTTATGTTGTGATCTTCTTAAGTTTTGGATTTGCTTCAATTTCGATCTCATGCCCATAAATGATTACATAGTATAAATGGACTGTAGATAAAAGATATACATTATGGTGGAGCTTGCAGAGTTTTGTTGTTTAGTATCTTAAGTAAAGTTGGGCATCGAGTCAAGTCGGACCGAGTTAAGGTTGATCTAACTTGATTGATTTTGAAATAGGCCTCACCCGAACTCGACCCGACTTGGTAACAAGTCTAGCATGCTTGACCCGATCTGAGTCTGGGTCTAGCTTGGATTCACCCGAATCAAGTCCGACCCAGTCACAAGTACCGAGTCAGGTCGAGTCAGCACCAAGTCGGGTCAGGTATGACAGGTATCCGTGAGCTGAAATTAGAGCAGTTGCCGAAATTGCAACCTCTACATCAACTACACGTTATCTCAGATCTGAAATGTCAAATTTGGATATATTTTTTTATATGTATGATTCGAGTTTCGAATCAAGTTGAGTCAGTGTCAAGTCGGATTTCGGGTCGAGTCGAGTCAAGTCGAGTTACTAGGTGAGCCAAACTCGACTCGGTTTGAGTTCAGAATGGACAAAGTCCATTGGGTTTGGATCAACTCACCCACTTAGTTCGGATCGAGTCGGATCTGAACGAGTCGGCCGAGTCGCCCTATTCCCAACTCCAATCTTAAGGCTTCCTTTTTAAACGAGGACCTACTAAAGATGTCAACATTTACATCCAATTTTACTAAGATAAGTATTAATTAATTGTTAAATTCAGTCAAATTCCACGTAACAACAAATCAAACATGCCTTAAAAGTAATTTAGGATTGAAATGATCCTTCATAAAATGAAAATCATTTATATGATATGACTTATCATGGGCAAGCAACAAATTTTATTTGAACCCTTCACTATTTCAATCCTTTGATCATATGAATCTTCTCCTAATAGCTAGCCTTGGCTAAGGTTGGAAGCGGATTGGCTGGTGTACTACACACCAGCGATATATTGGGTGTGTTAACATAAGCAAGTTAGTCCCATTATGAGGTATGTGTTATATCCAAACTTTCCATTCATTTTACTAGTTCATCATAAGGCTTCATCTGAAAAATAAGATAAATCTAAAGATCAAGTAGACCACATTGGAAAAAGCAATGGGGGATTGAACGTCTACCATTAGAACCCTTTTGGGGGTCATAGAAGTTTTGAATCAATATGAAATTTATTTTTCCTCTTCATCCAAGTCTTTCTGACCTTATGAACAGATTGGATGGAAAATAAACGTTATGGTGGGATCTACGAATGTTTTAACAGTGAATATCATTATCCTCGCTACTATTTGTAGTATGGTTCATTTAGTTTTGGATATGATTCATTTTTTGGCTCATGCTCTAAAATGATCTCGAAAAATGGATGAGCAGTGTGGATGTATACATACATCATTTTTGAGCCCATGTAACTTTGATCTCTTTTGAACCGTTCGTACAAGTCGGAGCTCAAGGAGCGTTATCACTTATCTTCGAACGGATTGGCTACGGCCTTGGTCTTTTTAGCCAAATTAAGGCCAGGGTTGGAGCCTTTTTAGCATAGCCAAGGTCAAGGCCAACATCAGCCAAGCGGGGCCATTGTCACCCCATTCCCTTGGATCTCTTGAGCTCTCTCTCTCTCTCTCTCTCATGATCTGCCCATATTCAATGGATGGGATCTTCTAATTTGCACTGTGATCAGCACTAGGTAGGATCCATATGACCTGCAGGTGGATGAGATCTTTGCACCTGATTGATCCAAGGTGGGGCCCACTGCCTTAAAGATTTATTGAGAAATGGAAAACATAGGCATCCAAACCAGGGGTGTACACCAAGTCGATCAGAGTCGAACTGGCCTCGGCTCGGCCACTTGTTGACTCCAGCTTGAACTTGGCTCGGCTCGATCTTCGAGCCTGACTAGCCAGCTCGGATCTATTCAGTCAACAGGTCGGGCCAATTCGAGCCGGGCCAAGTCGGGCCACACCTATTTGGTCAGTAGGTGTGGCATTTCTACAAACACATTGTGCACTTTCAATTTCTCACCTTACGTAAAACAACGGTAACTGTTTATAAGTATTTCATCAAACACCTTCTAGGCAACATCAAAATCAAGAAAAAATGATATTTGTTTCGTATACATACTGTCCTTGCCATTAGCTAACACTTCGTTGAGCAACATCAATATCAAAGTAACTGAGTCATCGAACTAGTTCGATTCGAGTTGGGGTTCGATCTAAGTTGAGTTGAGCTCGAACTCAATTTAATTTTTTTTCAAGTTCAATAAAATCAACTCGACTCGGCTCAAATTCAACTTTGAACCAAGTCTAGCTTTTTCGAGTTGAGTTGAGCGAGCTAAACGAGCTAACTCGGTTCATGTAGGTCCCTAATCCAAACATTCCCTCGGTTCATGTACACCGTGGGTACTCGAACTCTTGACCCGGTGTTGAAACTCCATGGAGTCTACCACCCGGGTCCTTACTCTTACCTGGGTGGTAGACTCCATGGAGTTTCAACACCGAGTCAAGGGTTTGAGTACCCACAGTGGTGAAATCCCACAGGCGTGCATGTGGGGAGTGTGTGTGTGCGTGTGGCGTGAGTGTGTGGGGTGTGTGTGCGTGTGTAATTAAAAAAATAATTTAAAAAAAAAACATGGATGAGAGAAAATTGGTAGCCATTGATTAACCACCAATTGATCAAAGGATATTAGTCACAATGGGCCTGGTAGAGCATGACAATCTATGTACATCTTTAAGGCTAACATTCACATCCCATATATGTAACTCAATCCGAAGCGTCCAAACTATAGGAACCATATTTATTAGTGGATCACAATAAAAAAATCATACTAATCGGACAAATGGAACTGCCCGATTAGTGATCATAAATGGACAGTCCGATGCTCCAAAAAGAACAAACTAGTGTAGATGATCAATGGTTAGACATTGATGAATCTAGGGACAAATATTAATCATATCAGGTATGGTACACCTCGAAGTACCACTTCGGTTTCCTCTCTCATGTCCTAAAAACATAGCGGCCGTATAGTTAGTATTCAAACCATGTACAGTCGTGTGCAAAGTAATATCATATTTCATCATCAGCGGAGTAAACAACTCGGTACTACGGCGAAGTACCATCCTTTTTATGAGCATAGGACCCACGCATTTTTGATGTGGTGTTTGGACGCCGTGGATCACATCATGCGACATCGAAGAATGCAAATGCAAATAGTAGTATGCGGACTACTGAAGTGAAGGGAAATCATGACCCACCAAATGGACCATGTTGATTAGTCTAAGATTGGCTTCAGGAGGGAGTATGGATAGATCATGCATGCCCATTTTATCCTCTGTAGGTATGATCCAAGCCGTTGACGAATATATGATTTTATTTGTCAATAGATCAAATGGAGAGGATCATGTTTGGAAACTTATATTATTCTGATGGCTTATCCTTGGTGGGGCCCACCACCTAAACGGCGAATCGACAATAGCTAACTGACTGACTACTGCGCACTCTCTTCAGTCCTCCGTCGAGCTCATGAACGGGCCATACTCCGGCAGTGTGATGGAGATGATACACAGGCAGTTAAGAATTACGTACATGGCATGTGAGTCAAATCAGACTATCCAAATTGTGGTCCCACTTCATATGTAGCATGAAGCATTGATTATCTGACTTTAGGATTGGTAGACATTTATTGGACGGCTAAAAATCTTATCCATTTCAATGAATTATAAATGGCCATTATACACTTTATGAGTGCCTGATTATCAAGTATCATACTCTTTCGAATGACAGCCCTTCCAATAAAACGAAATTTAAATAGATGTGCGGATGCATCAGAACGTGTAGTGTCCTCCTTATGCATACATTCAGTACAAATTGAGACCTAAATGGGGAACTTTGGTAACGACAATGTCAAACTCGTGGGCCCGCATTGGACGGTCGAGATACCTTGAAGGATTTCAGATTTGATGACCATGATTCTATACTATGTGGGCGTTTTTTTTTTTTTTTTTTGACATTTGACCATCCTTTTTTAGGCAACTTATCATGGGTTTAGAATCTCCCAACATGGAGGATCTTTCTAGGATCCCCCATCAATGAATGGTACCTTCAGATCAACGGTTTGGATCACCTAAACATGGGCTCCTTTGAAACAAAGTAACTCATTGGGACGGTCCATTCATTGGACCACAATGTATGTTGAACATGAACCATGTGTCCTATTTTTTGACGGGCCAGTTTCTGGTTGTGATAAACTTGTCACCTATACTATAGTGAAGTGTTGCAATAATTAATGTATGGTTTTTTAGTCAGGTTTCGATGGCTGATAATGAATCTCAAATTGATCATCGTGCCTTACTTTTTTACATCGAGGTGTTGGATGATTTTATGAAAGCATCTCTTACATTTTTATCATAAGTTATGGGATGGTTTGAAGTGTTGGAAGGAATAAAATATATACATGATTCATCACATCTTGATTTCTCAAACTCTTGGTCTTGTTGGACCACGACTCAAGACTTGATCTAACTTGTCTGTGTCACCTGTCTTGGATTTGAATGAAAGTAGTATTGGCTTAAATATTGATCTGATCTCCTTAATATTTAAAGCGATCTCGAGTATTGCTGGCTCTTCGAATGTCTTTGAAAAGATCTCTCAAAGTTAGATATGTGATTAGATCTATTCTCTTGATAAGTCTTTTTATACGCATGCCAAGTATGTTATATCATTAAATGGCCCGATAAGCATGACTGCATAGCATGTGATGATTCAAGCGTGCATCGCATTAATAATAGAATGCATGACGCTAAAGGAACATCGACTGAAAATCTCTTCAAGTACAAATGCGGCTTCCATGTGTGTCAAACATACCATGTTATCATGTGAAAGTTCTCTATCAGCACATATGATGGTACCAAGAATGAGTGTAAATGAACCGTGACGACCTATAACGGCTTCTCATTTGTCAACGTAGATAGGCCAAGGTGTGAACAGTTCTATTCATCGGTAGAACACACCTATACAAAAGAAGTAGTAGAAGATAAACAAACGTACAAGACTTCACCAGCAGTCCACCTTCAAAGAACCTGCGTGGCCCACCAAAAGAGAAGATTGGCCTATTATGGCCCTCCTTATGAGTGGCTGAGATCTCTGACAGGGTATGTGTGGCTGCTCGTGCATAATAAACATTGTGGATCCCTGACTCGCTGCAAGGAACCCAACCCGGGTCAAACTCAAAATATTCAATGACTCAACTCAGTTGACCAGTTGAGTCAGACGACTCTCTAGTGACTCCAACTAATTCATCCCTAGTCTTGACCATCGGCTGCTTTATCTGAGCTTTGATGAGCTAAGGACAAGCTGGCATGTCCACATACGAGCATGCTAGTCATGGAGTGGACCCACCTGAGCTAGCCGTGGCCACACGTGAAATAAAATGGATGGTTAGAAATAGTGGATCAAAAGTGGATATTCAATTTGAACATGTGGGACCCACCTGATGAGCGGACCTTTTTTTAAAATGGGTGTCTCGTTTTAATATGAGCAATTATATAAAAATTGCTTGTTTGCATATGAATAAATAAATCTGGTCCTTTCCAGACGTTTTTGGAGCCAAACACTTCGTAGAAAAAGAGACAAAACTTTGATACTCCGGCGTAGGGTGATGGATGATATGCAGGCGCCTAGGAGATTATTTATAAATTGCATTCGTGGCAAAGGTTTATTTAAATTAAAGTTATCAAATCAAAGTAATTCCTTACCCTTAACCGGGTGGTAGACTCGTTGGAGTTTCAACATCGGGTCAAGGGTTCGAGTGCCCATGGTGGTGAAATCTGCGTATGGCGTGAGTGCGTAAAAAAAAAATTAATAAAGATTAGTAGACATTTATTGGACGGTCTAGAATGAAAATATCTGGTGGTCCTATTTCAACAAACAAGTGTCAACGAATCAGAGGTTTGGATTTTCAAGCAATTTTATTTTGAGACTGGAACTTAAGAGTTCTGCAGTTTTGTTCGGTTTAGCCTGAGCTAATATATGCCACGTGTCCAGCTTCTGAGTGCTTGTGTATGAAGCGTCATATGCTGCTGGAGTATCAAATACTCCCCGTTGAAACAAATACAGAACTTGTTAATTCTACACGCGTGTGGAGCCTTGCTTATCCATGCACGCCCACAAATGGCACACATGCAAGATCCATACCTTCCATCAAGTAGAAAAGACGGCCATAGATCATGTGACTCAAAATCCAGACCATTTTAACCGTCAGATGGGTCATGCACGGAAAGAATAAGTTTTATAGCCATCTATTTGTTATTTTATTGTGGCCCACCTGAGGAATAAAACAACCGTATTTTTACGTCAGAAGATCTAAAAAGGTCGTCTAACTAACTCGCAGTCACGATCTCAAACATGTGTGTCGTATTGGCACGTGTTTGGGAATGACCAGAGCATCACATATGCGTGAGCTTGGCAAACTTGGTGGATCTTAAGTGTATGGAAACCTTCCCATGCACCGAGCTGCGATTGGACTCCTTTGCATCTACATCAGATACCTAGGCCATCCATTGAATCCACTCTTCCTCCACTACTATGAGTGGACCTATCTCCTTCGAACAATCTATTCCGTCGATTTTTACACACCACTGAAAGGGTGGTTTAGATTATCTGATTAGTATGGTTTTCTTCAAGTCGGCCTATGAGGAGTGCACTGGACAAAATGGACGCTCCAGATAGGCGATGCGAATGCTAAGGAATCCAAACGCAACCAGGTGCATTGTCTCTTTTCTAATATAGTTACTATAAGTGACGCCAAACATCCATGGATCCTATATATTTTATTGAGCTAGACAATGCTAGTTCTACACCACAGAACGTCCGAATGGCATAGTTGCATGAGAATCTACACCATTCAAGTCTCTTGTCCAAGCATGAGAAAAGTTGTAGGGAGAGGATGATGTTAACGACCTGATTTTTTTCCTTAAATCCAAACCACTCACTATTCACCACCTTTTTCTTTCAACCATCCATTTAAAAGTCATTGATTAGATGGCTTGGGTTTATAAATATTTAACATGCATAGCCTTGCCTAAACTAATTTAGAACAGTTATGTATGCTAAATTGTAAAATCATGATAAAAATAATAATAAAAGTTTCATATCAGCTGCCAGCTTGAAAAGACAAATAACTATTCCTCGCCATTGAAAGTTCTTGCAGTGGGAAGCCAGGTGCGACACACAAGCATGCCAGATCAATCCACTCATCCATCAGTTTTTTTAACATCGCAATAATGTAGGAGTTCAAAAATTAAGCAAATTTACAAACTCACGAAGATTCTATGAAAATGAAAATGTCCATAATTAAAACCTTCTTAAAGACAACCCAAACATTTAATTACAAGCCATCCAACCTGCTCATAAGGTTATTAGCACTCACATAAACTGCCTGTACAAATATCATTATGATACAAAACTTCTATAGCCCCTCAAAGTTTCCAATCCTGGTTATTCAATCAATCCTACTATTGGGTCCTTGCTCTTACCCGGGTGGTAGACTCCTTGGAGTTTCAACACCGGGTCAAGGGTTCGAGTACCCATGGTGGTGAAATCCCACGGTGTGTGTGCGTGTGGCATGAGTTTGTGGGGGTGTGTGTGCGTGTGTAAAATATATATACAAATCCTACTATTTCATGTGATGTGGCCTACTTTAGTTTTTAGACTACTATTGTCTTATTGTGATCTTGAAAAACTGATGGATTGGGTGGATCTGTCATAAGGTCGTTCAATCTTACTATTTCATGTGATGTGACCCACCTGAGTTTTGATTATTTTATTTTTAGAATAATGTCTTAGGGTAACTTTGAGAAACTGATGAATGGAGCCAATTTATTACATACATCTTTGTGGGTCCCACATAGCTTCTTGCTGTCACCAATTCATGTATGCCAACTTAACCTAACTCACCCTTCTTATCATGATTTAAGTTAGCAATGAGAGCACAAAACTCCAATATAACTTTACTAACCTCCATCATCAGTGGGACCATAATTTGAACTATTTCAATCATGATTTGAAAAAATCAACTTCTACTACCACACCAACACAAACTAATATTCAAAGCTACAGCGTGGATACAGTTGTACGTTGGTGCCACGTTGAAGGGAATGTGTCACCACTATTTTTATTGAATGGTGCAAAACTAACATAGGAGTCTTGCTCTTAATTTATTATTTATTTATTAAAGTAGGCATAAGCCTCATGGTTCAGCTTCCTCTCTCATTGGTTTCCGAAGTTGAAAATCAAACATATGATTAGATTTTTATAACTAATTAAGATTAATATATTAATATATAGAGATTATGAATTTCGAAAGTTCTAATCATGTCCATGTGATGACCTCATAAACCCTAAAGAGGAAGGTCCCATGCACCCACAGTCCACTCCATCATATCTGCTAACCTGTCATGTGTATACAACATCTTACCCGTGATGATGGTGGCTGACACTGCCTATACGGCTTGAAGCAAATATCAGACTTGTCAACTCATCAGCGAGGCCGTGCTGTTGTTGTTTAAACCGTCCTTTGTTTTCCTATAGAGTGCCCTACCCGATGAGTGGACCAGCATGGTTTTTGGGGTAGATGATCTTCGTGCCTGAGACCACCTTTTGGACGGTTTGGATGGAGTACTTACGTGCCGAGTTGGCACGTGTAGGAGGGGTGGACCTTGTTTTTGTCCAATGGGGCGCGTGTGATTATTCATCAATAGAGAATAACTAATATAAGAATCTTCTTGGATCAGGTGAGAGATCATCCTCAATAATGCTGCGGGTCACGAGTTTCCGTGGAGTCAATATAAAATAGTACTATACGGATGCTCATGCGCACCAGCCTCACACGTATAGAAGAATCGCACGTGTGTAAGATCGGACCTGCTTGTGGGCCCATACATGTTCTGCAGATTCGTTGGATCCAATACTGGGAAAAAATTGTTCATCTAGTGGGTGCACATGTACAGAGAATTTGAACCGTTGGTTGATTGATATCTCTTGACCTTCATTTATTTTGTACAGGCGTGGCCCACCTGATGATCGTATAAACCTGATTTCTACAGATAATGGACCCACGTTGTTGGGATTTCCTGACGAACGTCTCCGATCTAGCATAGGCATGGATTGTTCACACGTGCTACATGCATGCCTTTATGTTTCTGTTACCACCCTTGGATACCTTTTCACCTGTTGGCTGTTTCTATCAAATTAGTGGGCCCCACATCATCCAAAGCCCAGTTAAATCGATATCATGTAACCTTTTTTGAGTGGGTCATCTTGTGCCCAGCTCATGGATTCAACGTCAGGTGGTTGTCCTGATCAGTGGGCCAGTAAACCCGACCCGAAGTCAAAACTCCCAAAAAGATCATATTGACCACTTAAAACTCCTGGACCAGAACCAACACAAGCCCATTACTATCATGACCACTCCGGAAAGTAATGTCTGTAAATAGGAAAACTTTGGTACTCTGCCAGACTTTGATAATTGGTAGGGACTCAAATAGAAATTGTATACTCGCAATTCAAGTTAAACGGCCCACATCATGGGCCAACGAGTGACTACAATGGATAACTGAAGTGAAAATACGTCAACGGTCTGAATTAAATAAACAATGACCATAATCAGAAGTTAAAATCATCTAACCAATCTTATTGCAGCCGTACAACTTATGGTACGATGCCATCTTTCTAGCCAACTTACTACTTTTGTAGATAATCGGTACCATTGAAACTGTAGGCCCCTCTATGAAGATCATCTGATGGAAAAATCAGGCTGACCCATTAATCATACTGGCCACACTTTTGGGATGAATAAATAACCGTTGGTTTGGCTCAACATACCGGTATAGCCCATCTAGCAAGTGGGTCAGCCTGATTTAAGGAGGTTTATCATCTTCAAGGTGTAGCCTTTTTTTTTTATGGTACTGATTTCCTAAAAAAGGTAGCATGTTGGAGGGGACAGATGGTACGGCACCATTGCCCGGTAGGTGATCAATTATCATATAAAGAGGGGCCCACGATTTGGACGGTTGGATTTTTAGCTATGTAAATGGGAATCAATCATCATAGCTACTAGGCAATCGAATGATTTCCTTACCGTAAGAAGGAAAAGAAAGAAAGAATCTAGGGTTTGAACTTTAACATGAAGAATGATAATCCTACTCGATATGGGAAAGAAGTGTCCTAGATTCGTTTTGAGTGGTGGGCCAACACATCAAAGTCTCTCACCCTTTCTCTACTTGGGTTGACTGCTCAAGGGACAAATCAAAGATAAAGATTATAGTTGTTGGTCTTGATTATAGTTGTTGGTCTTGAAATGGTAATCTTTTCCACCGTTAAAATCTCACCATCCTATTTAAGACCCTGCAAGTGAATTTGATTGAAATCTCCACCGTTCATGCTCTGAACTTTACATTTCTAATTAAATGTCAATAATTATATTTTGAAATTGGGTTTTTCTTTTCTAAGTTTTTCTCAAAAAATGAGTAAATTAAAATTTAAAAATATTTTATTAAATGCAATTTTTTAACGTTAGGCCAGCCTGATGAATGGACTCCAATGAATTTGTATCCACGGTGGGCCCCACATGAGGAATGGCCAATTGGATGGGCTGTGGCATATGCTTGCCACGTTAGTACGTGTGAAAGCGAATCTCTTCTCATCATTTCTCTTCTTAGATGCCTCAGATCTGATGCTATTGGATTATGTCGTTGTCCAATAAGTGAAGGAATAGATTAAGAAACACTTTGATACTCTGGTAGAGTGTGATGGTTGGTAGACGTGAGCTCAAAAATCCTCCACATGGTGTGTACAAAAATAAAATCAAACCGTCCAAATTGCAGGACCAACTTTGTGAGTATTAAATAATAATAATAATAATTTAAATAAATTTTAAAAAAAAAAAAAAAAAAAACCACCAAATTGATGACCTATCGTACCAATTGTTGAACATGATCGCTTAAGATGAAAAATAGCCAATGGTCTAAGATCAACCAACAAATGTCCATTAATCAAACCCAGCGATCATTTAATCAGTCCAGATTCTAGGCTTATGATGGTCCCTGATTTTCACGGTTTTGATTCGAGTTTTACGTATGGCACAGATACAAATTCTGAGTGCATGCGTGCGAACCATCATAAGGAGCTCAAACAACTCCAACGATGCCAAGGACCGTTGATTCCACTAGTAGAACATCCCAAATCATGATGGATAGCAACTTCTGCATTAATGGCTACAAATGGGAACTAGAGAGAGAGAGAGAGAGAGAGGGAGAGGGAACTATATAGAGAAAGAGACACAGTGCTGAGTTTATCTTAGTATAAGTGGGACCCACAGTTCAGTGATCCAAACCATCAATATCACGAGATTCGCTGTGGATGCCAGTGCATATAAATCCCCTAGATTTGGAAGATCCTAGCCATTGAATAGTTTTTTTTTTGTTTTGATTGCATGTGAAGTGGTGAAGAATCACTATGTTTTCTTGCTTAACCATCAATTTCTTGGCCCATGCGGTGTGTGTACGACTCCCTACGTTTCGAACAATTAAGGCCCCACCATGATGATGAGATGAGAAAATGGTGGGCCACACAACAAAGAATAATGTTATTATCATATGAATAATTTTTTCCACTGACTGGGGCTAACTACATGAATTATTTTGTTCACCCATTTCACTTTACTAAATACCACTCGCTACCATTTAAAGAAATGCATGTACCTACAGACTTCAAAACTGACCTGGGATACTGTTGATGATTGGCTTGATTGTTTGATCATGATGGGATGTATCTCTTGGATGGTTGGATATCATACACTCACCTAGTAGCTCCACAATCCTTATAAATCATGACTTTGTAGGTTTATTTATTTATTTATTTATTTATTTTGTAAAATATTGAGCATTTTAGACAAATCACACTACATAATCCCTTTCTGATTTTTTAAAGAAATCTAAGCATTGTTTGGTAAAATCATAAATTTCAAGAAAGTTTGGTAAAATTCCCTTTCTATATATGAAAAAGATGGCAGGAATGGTCTAGCTTGGAGATAAACGGTGAAAATGGACCAGGTAGCCCGCCCCGTCTATCTTTGGACTGAGCTTCGACGAACTAGCTTCGCTTGTGGGTTGTTCTCGGCCCTTTGTGCATGGCCCGAATGATTTTTCCATTCCAGCTCGGGTATAAGTCATTTTAGCTTGACCGAGATAAATTTAAGCTGGATTGTACCTAACTTTATAGACAAGTTGTCAAACAACTACTTACTTAAAAAGAAAAATTGCTGATTTGACATGGTATTAGATCAAATGGTCAAGCGTTTGAATTCTAAGAGCGGCAAATGTCTTCGTAATATATTCTCGTGAAGGGGTATTTATGGTGTGAGTTGTCGGTGTCCCTCTACCCTTGCCCAATATATTCCCGTATGGAGTTCCACCAACACATGCGGAGGAGTTTTAAAGTCCACCCTACCCAATATATTCCCACATTGAGTTCTACCTACACGTGCAAAGGAGTTCTAAAGTCCCTTGATATACATTAGTACACTATTCTCCAATGTCTTAAACTTTTAGAGGGAGTGTTTGTTTGAAATAGTATCAAAGAGGAAGGTTTTGTGTTCAAATTTGAAATACATTCTTTCACAAGATGCTGTTTATAATGTAAATATCTTTTCACCCTTGCCCAATGTACTCCCATGCAGAGTTCCACCTCACTCCATTATACATTGATATGTCATCCTCTAACGGCTTGATCTTTTATAGAAAGAATTAAATGTATTAAAACTTCTTCAGTCTAAATATTCAAGTCATAAAATTTCTCAATCATAGCGTAAGTTACTTATTCATACATGTGTTACATCACATGAATGTGCCATTCTAATCCTTAGATTCTTGAATGTAGGCCATTCGTTTCATTCCTTTGAAATGTTTAATTTTGATGTATGCATAATCCACTTGATCAATTGATAGAGGATTCTATCAAATTGCAAGCCAAACCAAAATTTTTGGAGCTTGGGATTGGGCCTACTATAGGCCCATACTGGCTCAGGCCTTGGCGCTTAAATATCAGGCCAGGCCCAACCAAAATCATTCCATTGGTGGCTAAAACACAGCCCACTTCCAGTTGGGCTTGGGCTAAGCCACAGGCTTGAGGTTGGGATATGGTCTTGTATATCCTTAAAGGCAGAATAAGTAGACTCAACCAGACCCTTCAAAACTTAAGGTGGCTGAGTATTTAAATGGTGGTCCAATTTCTTACCTCATGGGCTGGACAGAGCCTCAAAGAGGTCTTAAATTGATGGGGACCATCCTCATTTTAGTTGAAAAGTTTCACTTGGGTTGGAACCATAGGGAAACATCCTTCTCAAAGTAGGTCACTTTCTAACCACAGTACCTCAAAACCAAACCAACATTCTCATTGTATGGTCCACATATTACAGTAATTTTCAGATTAATCTCCTACTTCTCATAGGAATTATATTGGGATAAAGGAGAACAAAATATAAAAAGGACAGAAGCTCTCAACCTTGCCTTTTTAGTAATGGCCCAGTCACTACATAGGGACATGGAATTATAAGTGTACTACTTTAAAATCAATGTGCCTTGCTTACGTGGACGGTGGTCCTGTTGAGGTTTTATGACACGTGTCAGGAGGCGGCAGACAGGGATGGCCGGAGGCCACGTGGGGGGTGCTATGGTCCAGTCAGGTGGACCAATATTGTCTATTTCACAAGCGTGTGGACAGTCTAGTGCCACGTGTTGGGCGACGGATGCCAGGCTGGTGGTGGGGGGGCGGCGTGGTTGATTTTAAGCAGGGTGGGACATGGAGAGGGATAGGGTTTGCAGACTTGGCACGTGGGATTTATGATGGGTGTGGGGCCCACCTTTGGAAGGGATTAGGGCAGGCAACTTGCTATCACTAGTGTCTATCCATTTCATCTTGGTTGGCTTGGTTTGGCTCTGACTGGGCTTGTCTTGGCTCGGCTCGATCTAATGTACTGACCAGGTGGCATAGAGGACTATCTCAACCATTGGATTTGAATTAGAGCATTGGGGTTTATTTTAGTGACGTTTTAACGGCCAGGATTTAAGAAAAACAGAGGTCTTGATTCTATGGTTAGTATCAGTAGTGTCTAGAACAGTATTTCCAACTCGTCTGAGTCGACTCAAGCGAGTTCGCTACTCGTATCAGTCACCACAACAAGCCATTCCCAATAAACACCGACACTAAGTTGCTAGTTCCCCCATCAACCAGAGGTGAAGATGGTTTGTCCATGTGAATGTGAGTAGACCACAACCATTTACTAAATGGGCCAGGAATTGTGGCCCAGTTACTATTCATTACCATCTAGTCCGATCCAATCCATCAATTTGTAATTGGGTTGACCGCGGACCGACCTAGCTCAACGAGGTGGACTCACCTCATGTTTAAGTGGATCCCATGGGCCAATAGACCCATGGGCCTACCTGACCAATTGTGGGCCCCAAGTTGTAGCATTTTGAAAATAGGCCTGACAAAGAAGAGGGATGGTGGAATGGGAATTTGGGGCTAGAACAAAATGGACCAGGGTTGAGTCCTTTTTCTAGGTCAACAGCCTTTGTACGAACCTGATTTTTGGACGGCCAGATAGGGGTGCACATGGGTTGGTTCGGTTCGGTTCGGTTATGGGGTAAAACTAGAGCTAAACCGTTCCTAATAGTTCCAGAAAAATTAGAACTATAATTGGACTGTTTGCACCCTAGAACCCAATTGGAACCAGACCGTAAAAACTAGTTCTGTACTACGGTTCTGGGTTTTTTATAATCCAGCCCAATTGCATTTTTTTATTTATTATCCAGCCTCATGTATATTTTTGTTGTGATGTACTTGATGAATGGTCTAAGTATCGTGTAAGGTGTGCAAAAAGACATTTACATAAACCATTAAAGTAAATCATAGATCATGAGTCAAATAGACAAATATATTGGAAACTAATTAAATAGACAACTAAAATATATTGTAAACCCAGTCCGGTTCCAAGTTCTGTTATACGGTCCGGTTCACAGTTCAGTTTGGCTCTATAGAACTCCAAAATCGAGAACCAAACCAAACAAATCGGTTCTTTGATTTTCGGAACCGGAACTGGTGCACTTCAAAACCAGGCCAAACCATGTGGTTTGGTTAGTTCATTCGGGTTTACCGATTCTTGTGCACCCCTACGGCCAAAATCGAAAACTGAACCAAACTAATTGGTTCTTTGATTTTTAGAACTGGAACCGGTGCACTTCAGAACCGACCAAACCATGTGGTTTGGTCGGTTCAATCCAGTTTACCCATTTTACTGGTTCCATGTGCACCCCTACAACCAAATGCGTACGTTAGGTTATGAGATGGGCTCAAGACAGAGTTGAAATTTTCCCTGAGCCTTAGTCCACGCCCGGCCCAGGCCTGATCCTTATGTCCTGTAAATAGATATGAAATGAATTTTCGGGCTACCTGCTCCATTGATCACGGACCCACAATAGAAACCAGAGTTATTGAGCAACATGCATGACTGTGTACGGTGGATGTTCCGGTACTATCTAATGAGAGGTGTCAAATGCACCATGGCCCATTACTAGTTGAAGTGAAATGACATTAATGCCCCTCACGGTTCACTTGAGTTTGGTATATGTGTATTAATGGATGGGAAAAATGGTTCTTGCGCCAGGATCGAAGTTGAGTTAGATCATGTGAGGCCCACTTAAATTTATGGAAAGCCAAGGCCCATCCCAACCACATGATGGGCTTCAACCTTTAGTGGGATTGTGTGGTTTGAATGAACAAGGACGTGAAAGATAGGCCCACATTGTAGAAATAGGGCTCGTGTTTAGGTTCCCCGGACCATTGTGGCCCAACAGTGGATGAGGATGACCCAAAAATAATCCTCCACATTAGGATGTCCTATCTATCCAACCGTTGGCATTTTGGTGGATAGTTGTACTTGTTGTTCCCCTTAACCGTTCATTCATTGGTGGCCATCGAACGGATGGGTGGTCTCTAATTTTTTCTTTTCAGATGTTCTGAATCCACAGTGGGGTCCACAAATCAAAGGCCTAGATCAAGAAGCCATTAGGATTTCCCCATGCATCAGAACCAAATGGCTCCTTTAAATTTTCAAGTCCAGGACTGAGTAGCCATTTTGTCAAAAGCCCACCATAATTAACTGAGGAGAACCTTTAATTGCTAACCTGAGACAAGTGGGACCCGTGGTCTGTGACCAGTTGGGCTTAAACGGGCTGGGTCGGCTTACAGATCAACTGGGCCCTACCGACTACTGGAATGGGTTCAGGCCTAGCTAAATGGGTAGTGGGTTGGGCTCATGTTAGAAAATGTGTCCATTTAAGTAAACAAGTTGGGCTCTAGTCGAACCCACTCGGTCTGACCCAACCCATCCATAGAGCTTATCAATGGACCAGACTAGATGATCCAACTCAACCCCACCTCAATATACGTCCACCCCATGTCAGGTAGGGTTGGGTTGGTTGAGCCCAACCCAGTAAAATGGCTCAGGTTGGGTCAGGTCGGGCTTGGAGTTTTTGAATTTTAAGTGGGTCAAACAGGTTGGGTTGAGAGAGGAATTTTGGCCCGTTCCAAAACTGTTTATTGTAGGGTTGTCAATGGACTAGATTGGGCCAATAGATTTGAAGTTGGGCTTTAGCAAGTCTTGGGGCTGGGTCTAGGTCTGGGCCCCCATTTCTTAGATCCCATGCCTAGAAGCTAAGTATTGAAGTTAAATTGCATCTTTTTCATGAACAATTAACTTTGAATGTGGATGTACAAACTCTTTTTTCTTTCTTCATCTAAAGTGGCAGTGACCCATGATCATAAATGTGGGGTTCTGTTTGGATGCGCAATTGAATTGAATCGCAATATCTGTTTCAATAAACTACAAATGATCTAATTCACAATTGATTTATTTATTTCGATTTCTAGAAAATGCATTATAATCTTGTTGCTTCCCCTAAATTGACGAATTACATGTCCACAATTCAGTTCAATTGCACATCCAAACTGATGTATAGCGGGTTGGGGAGACTTTCATGTCCAAGATGAGCCAGAGAAGGCCCACTCGAAGGCAGAAGGTGATCAGGACCTTCGAACACTAAAATATGCATGTCTCACGAACCAGACAGAGTTATTTAACATAATATGATTTTGGGGTAGGAGAAGCTACTTTAGCCACCCAACCCGATATCTCATGTTCCTACACCGAATTTATGAGATTCCATCAAATCAAATTTATGAGAAGCTACTTTAGCCTATTTCTGAATTTCATTTTCACTATATAATAAGTTTAGTTTGACATCATTTTAGCCTTTGGAGTTGTATCCAATATGAAAAAGGCTTAGAAATTTTAGGAAAACAGCTAAAAATCATAAATTCTAGTGGAAATCCTTACCTTCTATAAATAGTACGTTTACTATTTATAGTCACAAATTTCAAGGAGTATGAGTTGGAATTTGATTTTAGAACTTCTTTTTATCATTATTTAAAGGATTGTGAATTCGTTTTTATCATTAATTTATTTATTTTTAATTTTATTAAAATTTATTTCTATTTTCTATCTCTCTTTGGCAATTCAAAGCCGTGAGAAGTTCAAAAAAGCTCCATAAATTCAAAATAATTACGCGTGAGAAAGACGGTACTCAACCTCATCAGGTCCGTCCCTCCATCCCTGTGTCACAAATGCACCCCCAAATATAGATAAGATAGTACAGCACCTGGGTCTAATTAAAAAGGAATGATGGAAACAGACATATAGACTCAGGACTCATCTGGTTAACTAATGACTCACTGAGTCAGCTCAACCGAGTCCTGTTCTGCAAACTAGTTATTTCTTCGACAGAAGAAAGCTAAAATAGAAGAATTTTTACAAATCAGCACACGCAAGCTTACATCAATGAAAATTCTACAAACCCAATTGCAAGAACTTGGATAATTACAATCTAAAATTCAGTTGATCTTTTACATAATTCTGTTATACAGATAATAGATTGAGTATGGACACACATCATTCCGACCCATGATCCTGAAATATGGACGGACGAAATTTCTCAAACGTTCTCCTCGTGTGAGAATTCCCATTTCTTTGAGTCCATCAGAAATTTAGACAGAGTAGATACGACCTCGCCCATGCACGGCCGACTCATCGGATCTCTCCTCAAGCACGCTACACTTAATCTCCCCACACCCAATGCTAGATCCATCTGATCATCACGCAGTGTGGGGTCCACCAAGTTTTGGATTTCAGCTTCCATTTCGCCTCTTTCAGATGCTGATACTAGAACTTTCGATAACGGTACATCTGCACCGGTACGCTTTATAACGGCGTGTTTTCCTGTAATCAGTTCCAACATCACAACCCCAAATGCATAGATATCGAGCTTTGGAGATACCAGACCCGTTTCCGAATACTCGGGCGCTAAGTACCCGACTGTCCCAACAACATGCCTTGTCAGTTCGAATCCGCCGCTCTGCTCTGTTTCCGATCTTGCAAGACTGAAATTAGCAATCTTGGCCCTTAGATCTTGATTTAGAAGAATATTGCTGCTTTTGATGAGCTTGTGCACGTGAGATGGCTTTGTGAAGTTGTGGAGATAGTGGAGTCCGTTGGCGACGTCGAGAGCGATTTGAATCCTTCGAGTCCAGCTCTGATGTTCTCTTGATTGGATCTTCTCACAAATCCAATCCTTGAGTGATCCATTTTCCATGAACTCGTAAACAAGGTAGTAGCTTTCTCCATTTGTGCAGAATCCATAGAGACTGAGCAGATTGAAATGATTGATTCTGTTCAGTATTTTGATTTCCTCCGATGCATTCGCGTCTTTTCTTTTGATGGCTAATGCAGTTCCTCCAATCACTCCACGGTAAACAGACCCGTCGATCCTACAATCGGGGCTGAAATTCTTCGTGCCTGCTTGTAATTCCTCGTATCTGAACACTTTCAGTACCCGATCAACGTGGGCCATGCCTTTTACAAGATCTTCCACCAAAACCCAATTTGGATTTCTGTTCTCATAATCTTCTATTTCGTCCTTTCTGTTCTGCTTCTTCCTGTAACGGTGAATGCCGAAGGCAAGAACAGAGAAGAGGAATAGAAGAAAGCTGCCGACTGTAATTCCGATTACAAGGTGAACACGAAGTCCTTTCCTCGACCGTTGATTCTTCTTGATGAGATTGATTACAGGCCGCGGAAGAGAAATGGACGGCGGGATTTGAACTATGGTTTGATTGATTGATGGCTCAGTCAGCAGAGGAATCAAAATGGTGGTGAAAGGATGAATAATCGGGTTCGGTTCCGAAAACCCGTTTGCATCGAGTGTCTTCTTTCTACTCACGTTGAAGCGATTGCAAATATCTGGAACGGTATCTGCCCAGCTGATTGAGTAAGTTAAAAGATATTTCACCCCTTCATCTATCTGACCGTTAGTGGGACATGCACAACGGAGTGGGACCCGCAATTTCAAACCGGCGGACAAATCCAACGGACTGAAACTATTTCGATTGATCAGAGAGCTACACGTGGACAGCCCTTGGTATGTATCGTTCGCTATAATGAAATACGTTTCGCCGTCGGTTCGGATAGTATAAGACGTGTCGGCCTCGTAGTAGTTGCCCGAACAAGAACATGTGATGGGAACAATCACCTCTTTGCTGGATGGGAATGTCGTGGATCTCGAGACGTTGTTGAGGTGGGCCAGCTTGGATGGGTCGGATGACGTGAGGGTTGAGATGGTGGGGATAGAATTGAATGGAGGGTGGGATTTGAAGATGAGGAAGGAATTACAAGATGTGGTGTGGCCATTGCAGGTGTAGAGGAAAGAGGGAGATGGGGGCGCATTGTCTGCTTGGGTGGCGCAATCTAGCACTGAATTGCCTGAATATCCTTGCTGGGCGTTGAGGATTGAAGTATAAAAGCCGGAGAAGATGAGGAGATTGAGGAGATTCTCATACATGGCTGTGATCTTCTCGCAGGAATGATTGAATTTTTTTTTTGAGGGAACGACACCGATGCTTTCGAGTTTTGAAGTAGGAAGCGGGCGTTGGGATTTAAAACTGGGAGTTATTTGATACTCTGGCAGAGTGTGGAGCTTGATACACGGGCACTCAGGATTTGTATACATTGAAAAGGTAAACTCAGATTACACAGACTAAATTGTAGAACGAGTCAAAATACTAAAATGAGGTTGGTTGAGAAATCTTAACATCTGATATGTGGACAAAGGACCTGTGGATTTGTTTTCATTTTTAACCGTCCAATAAATATCTACAAATCAGATAGTCAGATAATCATATAAATGTTGTTTTTCTTTTCATCAATGAGGAATCAAAACTGAGGCCCATAATTTTGACAGTATAAATTGAAATGATTTTATGCCATGTGTGCAATTTACAAATTCTTGTGTATCATAAATCACTTTCTGCCGGAGTAGAAATGTTTTACCTTTTAAAATTTGAGAAACTGTTTAGTGGTACTAACGACTACATGAAAAAGTAGTCCTTCCTAGCTTTGATTGTTCATTTTCAGAAACTGTGGAGCCCACTGAATTGTCCAATGGGAAATTAATTTTTCACCATAAGCCGTCCATTTAAGGATTCACCGGATGAACAGTTCTGATCATGGAGGGTTCTAGGATATTTGCTGAAAACATGAGGACTATAGTTTTGGGTGGTTCCACGGATTCTTTTTTATTATTATTCTAAAACCGACGGCGGAATTTCAGAAGCGTTTTCTTGACCCAAATGAGATAATCTCCAGGTTTCGCTCCTTATTTAGCGTAAATGGTCCCCAAACATTCCCCTCTTTACGGACGCGGATTGCGTATCCGGGCCGGCAGGTATCTGTGGGGCCCAACGTGATCTAAGTGTTCTATCCACGCCGTTCATCGTTTTTATCATATCATTTTAAAGTATATTCCAAAAAATACGTTAGGTTCAAATCTTAATTGAACCACAAAATGGGGATTGAACTTTCACCATTAAAAAATTCTTGGGAGCTGGAGAAGTTTTAGATCAAGCTTATATTTATGTTTTCACTTCATCCACGTCTACATGACCTTATTAATAGGTTGGATGGTAAAAAAAATAAAATCACAGTGGCCCTTAGAAAGGTTTCAACTGTGGCTGTCATTATCACTGCAGCTTCCTTTGGTGTGGTCCACTATAGTTGTGGACGTTCCTCATTTTTAGAATCATATTATAAAATGGTATGATAAAAGCGATTTACGGCGTGGATAGAACACTTACATCACTGTGGACCCCACAGAGCCCTGCCCGGACGGATTACCGTCCGGGCGGGGTTAGGACGCAATCCGCGTCCCCTGTTTACAACATTTTTTATTAGAGAGAAACTTCAATACTCCGGCAGAGCATGATAGATGATACGCAGGCATTTATAAATTTATATTTGGCATACAATTAATTGAAATAAAACTGTCTAAATTATGGGTCCCAGTTTGGATGATATTATGAACCATAAACTACACTTATTCGATCATCCGACTGTTGGATTGGTGGACTTTTATTGAACGGTTATATATGAAAATATGCAATGGTCCGTTTTCAACAAACAAGTGTCAAAAAAAAGGATTGGGGTTGTTCAACTCATCTGATTTTCGGAATACGACAATTTCAATAAATAACTGCCCCTTTTTCAATAAATCAAGGACTTTTGGGCCGTTGATTTTGGATTAAAGTTAATTTGTTAACATGATCAAGGTTGATTTTGGTCTCATTCCAATGTTTGCCTTGTGACGAGGACTTCCCTTTCTTATACATTCTCTGCAAGTCTACTAAAAGTTAAAAACCACTATAAGGCTTGTGATTTCAGCACTTAATGTGAAAGGTTTAAGCAAAACCCATTTTTTATTTTAGTTTACGTTGCTAAAATACATTGTCGGTTTAGTGCCGGAGATTTCACATTTGAATATTTTGAAATAATAGGGTGCGTTTGGATGCACCGTTATAGTGAATTGAGATATCAAGGCAATGGTTGACCGTTGGACCACAAATTTACTAAACACCTAGCAGATAATTTCCATCTTATCGTGGGCCTGCGACATCCAACCGTCCAAAAGGGTGTCACCAGGCACACCAATGTTTTCTTATTTATCAGCTGCTATCTTTTGTTTTCTATTATGTGACCCACCTGATGAGTGGTTCGGGATGATTTTTGTAGTAGATGATCCTCATGTGGGGCCAACTCCTTGCTCAACAGTTTGGATTCAGTCCAATCTAAATACTACTAATTCCTTCATGTTTCGCGTGATTCGACGGACCGTTCGCATTTCAGTTCGCCTGGGCATCCAAACGCAAATGGGCCGAGCCCAAGCCGCAAAATCGGAATATTGAATAGGTCCTACCTGACGGCCTGGGCCTAAACAGTTCAAAATCTGGGCCGAGACCAACCCCAGGCCCAGCCAGTTGACAAACCTGCTCATGCAATGAGTTGGAATTCAATACGCACAGGTAGGGGTGTACACGAGTCGATCCGGGTTGAACTGGGCTCAACCTGGCTTAGCTCAGTCACCAGCCAAACCCAACCCAAACCGGCTCGGCCCGGTCACCGGGCCAACATGTCAAGCCCGAACTCGGCCCGGTTAGCAATCGAGCGAGTTTGGGCCAATTTCGGACCTTACAACAAGTTTATGAGAAGGGCTTTGGCAGGTAATCCGCATCCCAATAAAAGACCCTTAATCAACGGTTTAAATAGTTGAATTATAGACTTCACAAAAAATTTAACTAGTCAAGATATTATAATTTCTTTTTGTATTTGGATAAATCTATGCCGTTCAAGTTATACGTTTGTGAGGTGGATGAATCATTGTCACTTCAAAGATGGGTGGTGAACTATCCCAGAAGGATAAAGGAAAAAGGGACGGGTATATATATATATATATATATATATATATATATATATATATATATATATATATATATATATATATATATATATATATATATATATAAAGAGAGAGAGAGGCATGCTCACCTATGCATGTGCGCACCTTTGCACACATGTCATGGGTATCGAATCCGAACGGTCTATAAGATGCGGAATCCCATGAAACCTTAGGGGTCAAATTTCACCCTGATCTAAGATTCTGGTGGGCCATAGCAAAGGGAAATTCAAATCAAGGAAAGAAAATGTTTGCATTTTTCATAGCCCACCAAAGTTGGATCAAAGTAAAAATTCATATCAGTGGGTTTTATGAGGTTTTGCTTCATGTGAACTGTTCAAATTTTCGAGACTCATCAAATATGATGAGTTCTCAAAAAAGTTCGTATGTAGTACGTATAAACTAGTTCGTAGGTGAGCGTTTTCGTGTGTGTGTGTGTGTATACATCACTTGACTAAGTCGGGCCGAGTCGGGTTTTGGATTATCTGAACTCAACCCGAACTCAATTTCGAGCTGAAAAAAATGGCCCGCCTTGACCCGAACTCAGTTTCGAGTTGGGCCAAGTCGAGCTTTTTCGGCCGAGTCGAGTGAGTTAACCGGGCTAGCTCAGTTTGTATACAGCCCTACGCACAAGGAGCATAGAGAATTGGTATTGATTACAACATTATTTCCAATTGGAATCATCAAAAAATAAGAATTACATTCCATTCAGGAATGTGCTGGGATTCCTACCCCATTCCAATGGTGGGGTCCCTAAATGTTGGTACATAAGATCCACTCCATTCATCAGGTGAGAACCATTATTTTAATTAGTGATACTGACGTAAGGATAAACGTGATGAGGTCAATCATCACCTTCCTCAAAGATAACTACTTTGAATCCACAAAGCTTCTTGGAGTCCTCATAGAGACCTTTAGAATCCATAAGGAAAAAATAAGAAAAATATAAATAACATTTTAAAAAATTTGTAAATTAATTGATGATTGAATAAACGAGTTTACACTCCTTTAAATACAAATACTAAGCCATGAAAGAAGCTTCAAAATTAAACTACAACTAAAACTCTTAGAAATTGGGAGTTACTATGAATAGTAAACTTACTCTTTATAGATGGTCATGATTCTTACCGGTGCATGGTTTTTGAATGCTCCCCTAACTATTCTAAGCAATTTTCATGTTGGGCATAACTCTAAAAGCCCCATGTACCAAGAGTTATATTCAAACTAAAACTTATCATATATAGTAAAAATGAGGTATTTCACAAATTCGGCATGACAACCTAGTGTAGCGAAGTTGGGTGGCTTAAGTAGGTCATCCTACTCCAAAATAGGGGTATATATGAACCGAGCTAGCTAGCTCGACCCAACTCGAAAAGGCTCAATTAGGCTCGGTTTGAAGCTAAGTTCAAGCCGAGTTGAGCTAATTTTTTGAGCTCGAAAATGAGTTCAAGTTGACTTCGAGTGGGCCCAGCTCGACTCGACTTGTATCGAATCTAGGTCGAATCCAGCGCGAATCTAACTCGGATCGAACCAGTTCGGTGACTTGGTTACTTTGCTTTCAATGTTGCTCACCAAGTGTTTGATGAAATGGCTCAACGAAGTGTGGGATGGCAAGGAAGGTATGTACATGAAGCAAATATCATGTTTTTCTTGATTTTTATGTTGCGTAGAAGGTGTTTGATAAAATACCTATAAAATCATTACTTCTGTCTCATATACAGAGAGATTTTGAAGGTACAGTCTAAATGTTTGTGAAAATGCCTCAATGATAAACTTAACTCAATCTTATCTCTAACTCGACTGAGCTAACCTAAGTTGCTGGCCGAACCGAGCTGAGCTAGCCAATCAGACTCAAGGACCGAGCCGAGTCGAATTCAAGCTTAGGTCAGCCAGCGGCCGAGCCGCAAGTTTGACTTGGTTCGACTCGATGTACACTCCTACTCTAAAATTATATATGGCACATCGAATAACTCAGTTCAATTTGTGAGATATGTATATTTTAAGGTTTGGATGATCTGGATCACTTTCACTTATGATCTGGCCTTTTCTAATTCATCTTGGCCATCAAACTGTCCGCGACCCGCTCTACATTAGATACAAATATAAGAACCCATTAAAAACTCAATAGGCCATAACGTGGTTTGTCATTGCAGCACACCTGAATTTTTTTTTATCATACTTTCTTTTTGTATATTCTCACCACACGGTGGACCCACACGCAAACCTATGTTTGGTATTCCAAGCCCACTCTTCCATGCGGTGTGGTGTATCTCAGTTGCAAAGCTAGATGATTATTGATCTTACGTCCTAAAATTGATGATAGAACCTAATAGATAGATTGGATTTTACATTTACAACATGGTGGCCCCCACAGGCTTGGGTGTTGCAGTGTATCTGTATAAAGCAAGTGTTGCAGAGATGGGACTGGGGCAATTCAAGCATTAATCTTCAAATAGAATAAAAGAGGATCATTCAAAAACGTTTTAATTATTTATAATTGTGTTCTTTTCAGTTATCAGGTCACCATTATTTTAAGAGCAGCGTAGGTGGACCATGATATGTTGACAACTATAACGCGGTCATGGAACAATGTTTTAATATTTTATTTTGTCATTTTCATTCCGCCAAATTGAAATCCAACCCGACGTGTTGGACGGGTTACCACGTGTCCATGCATTATTTGATCAATGAATTTGATGCCATCATCAGGTGGGCCACATGTATATGTTAAATGTAGACTGTTGGTCACTTTTTCCAAACTGTCGCCCACCTAATTGTCAAATGGGTGTGATTTTATAGACAAGGCATCCACATTGAGAGGCCCACCTGATGAGGCTATGATATTTTTTGGGTCATGTTAAATCAGCGGTGCGGACCATGAGATTGATGGTATGGATCACTGAATCATGGAGCAATCCAGACCATCCACATTGTGGGTCCCATTAATGTTGATGGAGGAATCTCTAAATCACACTGATCAAGAAATCTTTCCAATCAAATTAATGGCTATTAAATGGATGGTTGAAATTAAAATAGTGGGCCAAATTCGAAGGGAAAAATCAGATCTTTAATGGTATCTTCTCGGTGCAATCTTCAGGTGATGCTCGACGAATGATCCACAGTTGGTTCAGAGACTTGGACGGTCTGGATTGCCGTAAAACTATGCCACGTCTTCGGTTGAAGACCCTCCGCCATTTTTATGCAAAACAAACATAAGACTCTGGAGTCTACCCTTGGAAAGTGTACTAATACCCACGAAAGCATAAAATTTTCATGTCCCAACCTTGTATGACTTGCATGTGGCATACTCTTGTTGTTGATGCAGAAATCTAGTTAACCTTTTCACATAACCATACCCGCACACAAAAAAAACAAAGGAGACCCTGATTACTGCATGGGATCATTGGATGCAAAAGTTAGGTTAGAAATTTGAGTTAAGTAGCATGATTAGATTTTTTTTGAGTGAGATTATGCGTACCTCCGATCACAAGCGTAATCTTTGCGTGCGTTTCTCAACCGTTACGCGGAATTTATTGGGGTAACAAGTGTTGAAGTGGTTGGCGTCAAAATCATGCGATGAACGGTCGAGGTCAAGCTGGGCCAAGCCCTGATCGGTCGGGCTAACCTCCATGGTCGGCTCAAGGTAGTCTTTCGTACTAACCGTTGCTGGTCGACTAACCAATTCCTTGGTCTGGCTGTGCTTAGGCATGGGGGTAGGCTCATCTCCTCAATGAGGTTCGTTGTTATGAATGACCATCCCCTCTATCTCGTTGAACTGACTGCTCTTCTGGTCGCTTGTTAAGGCCCAGCTGAGCCGAGCCCTTGATCAATTGGGCATATTAGATAAATACAGACGTTCCTCAGGAGCAGACAAGCTCAATATGAACTCGTAGATATGCAGTGTCGTGGCTTCAACTCGAAAGTAAAGGCCTATTATTCTCCAAATTGATTTGAGACAAGGTTATTCAGGAGCCTTTTCTTCGTGATCAGCCCTTGCACTTCCTTTCAATCTCGAGACAGGAAGTGCGTGTTCGTGAATCCGAGCTCACCTCACAAGTGATCAGACCATTTTCGCCTATAACACGTTTCATCATTCAAACATTCACCATTACCATTATCAATTGTCAGTATACCTAAAATCATAACTATCGAACCATCCTAACCGTTGAAAAATTCTATACAAAACCGGTGGGCACCTACCAATCCCCACTGTTCATTGTGGTGCGGCCCACTTGAATTTTGGATTACCCTTATCTTTAAATTCAAGTACTAACATGACCTGGAACAAATGATGGACGGAATAGATGTTATCTGCAAATAACGTTGGGCCCGACAGAGCTTTTTTGTTTCACGGACTTCCTGCAATTGTAGCAGGAAATTCGCGTCTATCCGGAAGGATTGAGTTCTAACTTTCATGACTCATGAGGCAGAAAAGAATATACGGGAGATAACACGGTAGAAACAGAGGCACCGAAATACGGTAGACCCAATAGCTTCGGGGTCCAAGTGACCGCTTGATGTTTAGATCGGATCTGTCCATTTAGTCGTACCAATCCATCACTTTCCAATACGGAATGCGGACCGTTATCTAGTTTAGTTTACAACGTCACTCTGAAGTCTATTGATTCGATGCATACGATCATGTGAAAGATACTTATAATGAACAATTCCCATACGAAGTGTGGGAAATCAGATGAATGGTCGTGATTGATACCAGGTCTACCGTATTATCCCCCCGAATTATGAGGTAGTATACGGTAAGCAATGCTCGAGTGCACAGCCCCTGTGCTTTGAAAGAGTTGGATAGTCCAATCTACGATCTGCACTGTCCATTACGTTTATCCATCTCTTCATGGGCCACCTTAGAAAATCTACATTGATCAGAAGATCCTAATCATCCAAACAATGGCTAGCTTATTTTTTCTTTTTCTGTAGCCGTTGGTTTTCCGAGCCACGGATGGATAGTTATGGCGTCATCTGACCAAAAAGGGGATTTGGATGTATACAAGCAAGGTGGACCCTCTTGAATGGATTTATTCATATTGATTATTTCACCTACTTTGACTGTGCATGATCCACACCGCCCATTTTTTGGATGTTTGCTGAGATGGGATAGATCCACTGACAAGTGGAGAATATTATGGAGGGATGAGATCACTGATTGGACCATCCGCGCGCTTAGAAGCAACAGCGTGGGTGCACTTGAGCATCTTATACAATACATATAGCCCGAATTTGTACAGTACACTAGGGTTTCCTCCTTGTACCATGGAAGCCCCATGATTCAATGATCTAAACCGTTGAAATGATTTATACGGTCTTATATGATCCCATAACTATATTTTTTACCTCGCTTCCAGAAAATAAACAGTCAAGAAAGGGAAGACAGTAACAGTCCGAAGAAACCAAATCAAGGATAGATATTCACTATATTTGAGGTTTGACAAGATAATTTTCGGTTATTTGACCATCCATGATGGGGCCCATCGTATGAACGGACTGGATCAAGAAATTATTGTCAAATTTCTGGCAAACTGAAAAGTCCGAGTCTACTGGACAAAGTAACTCTTCAAATATTGTGCAGAAGGTTAGCGGATTAGGTGTTACTGGGGTAACACCTTAGTGGGTGTTACCTTACCGTGTGTGGGTCCCATATTGATTCATTTTTTATATATCCATGCCGTCCATATGTTTTCTGATCATTTTAGGACGTTATTCCAAAAATTAAGCCGATCTAAATCTCCAGTAGACCACACCACTGGAAAAATGGATAATGACCATTAAAAAGTTTTTGTAGGCCAGAAAAGTTTTGGATCAAGCTGGTCTTTCTATTTCCCTTCATCCATGTCTTTTTGACATTATGAAATGGTTGGATGAAAAATAAAAATTACACATCTTCTTACTGTGGGCCTCGGGAAGTTTTTAATGGTGGGCTTTCAATCACCACTGTTTCCTGTGGTGTGGTCCGCATGAGAGTTTTATTTTCTTAAGTTTTTGGATTCATTTGTAAAATTATCTGTAAAAATAGATAGATGGCATGGATATAAAACAAATCATCAATGTGGCCCCATGGTAACGTTAACACCCGCTATAAAGTGTCACCCGGGTAACACCTAATCCACTCCCGTATAAAAGACGCAAGGAATTATCGGAAACGGATTGGCTACTCTCCCTAACACCAGCCAATGGCTGATGGTCGGTGCTACGTGGGCCCTACCATGATATATGTGCTTCATCCACGCCATCCATCTATTTTTACAGATAATTTTATAGAATAAATCCAAAAATTAGATATATCAAGGTTATAAGTCGACCACATTACAGGAAACAGTGTTGAATGAGGTTCGACCATTAAAAACATTTGGTCGGCCATAAAAGTTTTGGATCAACGTGATCTTTGTTTTTTCTGGGCCTGAATGACCTACTCAACAGATTGGATGTCAAATAAACAGTATAGTGGGCCTTAGGAGTATTTTAATGGTGGATATCCAATCACTATTGTTTTCATGTGGTGAGGTCCACATGAGATTTATATCCATCTCATTTTCGGTACAAAGCCATATAATAATCTTTAAAAATGGATGAACGTAATGGATGAAATATATATATCATAGTGGGGCTCACAGACCACCGACCATCAGCCACGGAGCTGATGGCAGGGGGAGTAGCCAATCCGTTTCCGGAATTATCCTGGTCTGCTCGCACACGGTTCCGTACATGTGGGACCCACTGTTAGGCGATCTACATCATTGATTTGACAGGAACTATTCATGGATTGGAGATAACCCCCGAAGCGCTCGACATCAAAAGATCTCATTGGATGTGGACCATTGTTGTAATTTCCCCGTTAACCATCCTTTTATTAGCCCACATATCGAAGGGCTGGGATACTCAAACCAAAATCCACGGTGTCTGTCAACAGCCTAATGGTTTGGATTAAAACCCACTTTCCTCGACCTCATGGATCTATCAATGCCAAATACCACACTGATCAACTCTTTTCTAACCGTTGGATGGATACATTATTTATTTATTTATTTTTTAAAAAAAAAATTATGGATCATTACTTAAAACCTCCTTTCCAACTGTCCAAGATACGGTGGAAGTGGATTGGCTGGTATACCACACACCACCAATATGGCTGGTGTGTTGACGTCAGCTAGTTCTGTGGGTCCCATCATGAGGTATGTGTTATATTAATCCAAACCATCCGTCCATTTGGCGATCTCGAATTAGCGCTTGAACCGAAAAATAAGACAGATCGAAATATCAAGTGGACCACACTGCAAAATGTAGTAGGGGATTGAATGTATACCATTGAAACCATTTTGGGGATCAAAGAAGCTTTGGATCAATATGATATTTGTTTTTCCGCTCCATCCAGGTACATTTTACCTTATGAACAGTTTGGATGGAGAATAGACGTTATTTTGGGCCCTACAAAATTTTAACGGTGAGAATCATTGTCCCACTGCTATTTGTGGTGTGTTCCACTTGAGATTTAGATATGACCCATTTTTGAGCTCATGATATAAATTGATCTCTTGAAATGGATGAACGGTGTGGATATAATAAATACATCATTTTGTGGCCCATGTAACTTTCAAGTTTCATCTCATTGAACTGTTTATACAACTCGAAGTTCGAGGAGTGTCAGAGCACGTCTTCACACGACACGTACACACAACAGCAATATTGGTGGCGTGTGGTACACCAGCCAATCCGCTTCCAGATAAGGTTATGAAAGGTCAGTTGTTGCAATCTCAGGAAAGGGGCACATCCTAAAAGAGGCCCACTTATCTAACGGTCTATATCCATTTGCATGTGCACCAATCCCAACGTTTGTAGGGACCATATAGTTTCCTGAATGCAACCACATCTGCATCTAAGATTTGTGCTTCATTAATCAAACTAAAGAAATCCAAGATGTATCATTATAGTAACTAATCAAAACCCAAATTCCATTACATCCCTACACTCACATTTCTGTTTAAGATCATAGATAGAGATATATCGCAATCCGACCATCCAAACAGGCCAAAATCAATAGAAAATCATGCTTCGACACTTGAATTAGAATATCAAGTCATCATAGTTTGAAACTCATTGAAATCAAGCACCCCATTGCCGTCGAGATCGAACGCACGTATCATGGCCACACATTCATCATACGTCTTATGATCACCGAGACGATCTAACATCCGTTGCAATCCGTTGGGCGTTATACACCCAGACCCCTTCTCTATCTCAAACATCTCAAATGCCCGCCTCAGATCATCATCCCCACCGTCCCTTTCCAACAACTGCACGAAATCCTGAAAATCCAACAAGCGATCACCGTCCGTATCATGGTCACCAATCACTGCATCAGCCTCATCTTGTGACATGTTCTCCCCCATCCCAGCAAAGAACGATATCAACTCCTCGCTCGAGATCTTCCCATCACCATTGCCGTCGAAGTAGCGAAAAGTTTCACGGAGCTGGTGGGCCCTACTGTTATCATGCGGTGGGGATCGAGATATAGGTGGGCCATGCGATGATGATCGAGATATAGGTGGGCCTTGCGTGTCAGATCGACGGTGATGGCGAGGGAGGCTTAGCTTAAAGCTCTTGCTAGTGAACCATTTGGATGCCATGAGTAAAAATGTTGCAAGAAACATGCATGATGGACGGTCCACTATATATAGAGTACGTATGAGGGTATTTTGGTAATTAAATTTTAAAGTAAATGCATGGAAGCTGCTTAGAAAGAGAGACTACGTGGGAATTTAGTAACAGAAAGAGTTTGATACTCTGGGAGAGTGTGATGGATGATACACAGGCACTTAGAACTTGCATACTTGGAATGTAAGTAATTCAAATTAAACTGTTCAAATTATGGTCCCATATTATATGTCTCATCAACTGAAAAGTAGATTATCTTTAAAAAAAAAAAAAAAAATCAAATTTGTGGATATTTATTGGACGGCTAGAAATGAGAAATATATGCACAAACCTAATTCAACGAATAAGTGTCACAAATCAGTGGTTGGGATTGTTCCAACAGTTTGATTTTGGGATTATTATGTATCGGGAGTGAGTTGCACAGTTCAGTCGGTTTTATTTGAGATAGTGTGTAATTACTGAGTGCCTGTGTATCCAGCATCCTACGTACCCGAGTATGAACAACTCCCTATTCTGAGAAATGGGAAGTTTCGTTGTAGTTTCCATGGGGTAACCAACTTGAGTAAAGGATATACAAATACGGAAAATAATTTAAAGCTGGTGGGGTGCGATGCATGAGATGTAATAATAGCCGTTTGATCATGGTGGGTTTTTTTTTGCGTTGTCTATGAGCTGGGAAGTTCAATGGGCTTTCTGGGTGGGGCCCACTTCATAATGAATCTCGTGCAGGACAAGTCTTTGAGGATTGCCACCGTTGATTTGGTAGACGATTACTGATGTTACTTTCACGAGAAGAAAGCCACGTGGGCAGAACTTTCGTGAGATCCACCCCGTCCTTGATAGCTCCTGATGATCATCCTAAATAATAGTGGGCCAAACCATAGGAAATTTTAAGTACAATTTTCTTTTAATGGTCCATTTGAGTATTTAATCATCCTGAATTATGGGATCTAGGCCTAAGAAAGAGTGATGTAAATGATGGACGGCATGGATTTCAATTTCTTTTATTCAATCTTCTCTATTTACCTTTGCGTGCTGAGTAGACTCTGTGGGCCCATCGTGATGTATGTGTCTTATCCACGCCGTTCATCTGTTTTGTGAGCTCATTTCAGTGCGTGATCCCAACATTAAAGAATATCCAAAGCTCAAGTGGACCCTATTACAGGAAACAGTTGGAACTCAATGCCTACCGTTGGAAAAATCTTGGGGGCCACAGAAATTTTGGATCAAGATGATATTTTTTTCCCCTTTGTGACCTTATGAACATATTGGATTACAAATAAACATCACTGTGGGCCCTAGGAAGGTTTCAACATAGGATGTCAATGTCCCCACTGTTTCCTGTTGTGTGGTCCATTTAAGCTTTTTATATGCTTCAGTTTTGATATTATAACCTATAATGAGCTGAAAAAACGGATGGACGGTATGGATAAAACAAATAGATTATGTTTGGTCCCCACAGAGATTACTCAGTACGCAATCCCCGTTCTCTCTCACTACACGTTCCACCTGCCACTGCCCCTTGTATCTATCACTTATTCTCGCAACGGAACGAGGTTTGCTAAGCCACAGGCACTCAAGAGATGCTATTTTATATACCACACGTGTCTAGGGGCACATGTACGTGCGATCTAATGCATCGGCAGATGGGCCCGACGATTATAGTATCCTTATTTGACTTGGACCTGACTCAAGAACAAGGTCGTCCAAACTGGTTCTGAATGGATCCAGATCCAGTTCCTCAAAAATAACCTGGTCCAACCCAATGATGTGCCATGGCCCAATAAGTGAACCCTTGAAATTAGCTTAAACAAATCAATGAAAAGTGGCAACTGGTGGTCCAGCCCTATAGGACCATGTATTGGCATCTACACGGGCCTGAGTTCCAGGCTTGTGGGCACCAAAGATTGATGGCCGGGCCCAGCTGGTTGGCCCGGTCTAAAAGCAGGTGGATGGTATCTCTTGAACGGTTCAGAGAAACTACCCACCATGGATGGGACATTGGAATACGCCCCTCTTCCTACAAATGACTCAACCAATTGAAAAACATTAAACGGCCAACGCCATATTTTCAAGTCCATCTCTTGAATGGTTGAGATTGCTTCTAAGATAACTGCATTTCCACGGTTAATCCCTTTTAACATACTTATTGAACGGTTCTGATCACCCATTCAGATGCCTCATAGCATCTTTGCTCCTATGGTGTAATGAACGTGGATTTGGTGAGGTGGGGGACACCCATTTCGGTGAGGGCGTGACTGCGATGCCCACCTTGATGCATGTCTTGTATATCCACGTCGTCCATCCATTTAGACAGCTCCTTTAAGGGTATTATTGCAAAAAAGAAACTAATACAAGTCTCAGATGGACCACAACTACAGGAAACAGTGGTGATTGAATGTCCACCATTAAAAACAACTTGTGGTCAACAAAACTGTTGGATCAAGCTGATATTTTTGTTTTCATTTCATCCAGGCCTGTGTGGACTTATCAACAGGTTGGATGGCAAGTAAACAATACGGTGGACGCTAGGAAGTTTTTAATGGTGGATATTCAATAACCACTGTTTCCTGTAGTATGGTCCACCAGATAATTTAATCTGCTTAGTTTTTGGGTACATGCCCATGAATGATCTGGAAACACGGATGGACGGTGTGGATATAAAATACATACATCAAGGTGGGCCCTGCGGTCAAGGCCGCAGCGAGTGTTACGGGGGAACGTGACTAAACTCCTGTTTATTTTTTATTTATTTAAAAAAGGATGTATGCTACTCATGGGAATTTGCAGATGCCCACTAGAAATTATATGATTTACAAATAACTACATTGTTAATTTGTTAGTATTACAAATACCCACGTTTTGCTAATTTTTCATTACTTTCCCTAACAACTATTATAAAATTTATAATGATAAAAATGACCATACAGAATATGCCATAAAACTCTTTTTAATTCTCCTCCATGTGAATCACACCGTAAAATAATTTTAATTGAGATGTTTTTGGGACGAGAGAGAGAGAGAGGTTTTAAGGTGGGGTAGCAAAAACCTTAATAATCATTTTAGAAAATCTCAAAGTGAATATTTGTAATAACCACTAATTAAACACCCTTTCAAATGCCGTAGACTGAATCTAACATATGAGCATAGATCCAAATTACTGCTAAAGCTAACAATTACTTAATTATCTGTAACATCTCGGATTTTTCACTATTTTGGATTTTTAAAAGTTCTTAAATTATTTTATATTAATTAACTTATAACATCACTTAAAGATTATTAGCACTCAATATTAGTTTATACAGGGGGTGGTACCAGTAAAGGACCACATAAGTCCAATTAATCAACCGTAGGAAGTCAACGAATCCGCCTGATCGCTTGAACATCAAGTGTAGCCCCACGATTTACTCGCGTAGGACCCAAATCTAACCGACCCGTCGTTAACTAATCAAGACAAGCATAACTAAATTAAAGATCTAACCAAAGCCGAGTCAGATGAGGCCCGAATCTTAACTAATAAACCAAATCTACCTTTGTAACGTCTCATCCAACCAGCACAGTGTCCTGGGGCATCCACGTAGGATTTGCCGCAGGACCATTTATTTAAACCACTCGTGGTGGGGTACCACAAGTTGATTAACCTAGGATTAGCCCATTAAAGCAGACCAGATAGGTCATAATAGGGCCTAGTGAGAGCCGCCAAGTCAGATGACCGTTTACATTTAGCATCAGCCCGTACGGGCTATACCGCGACGTAAAAAGGTCAGGAATTTATAAAAAATTAAGGAAACATATATCTCACTAGGCTTGTGGTCCATCGCGGACCACAGACTCTTTGGACACCTAAAATCTAAGTATTCGAGCCGTTACTACAGCACATGTCAACCCACCCAAGGCCAAAGTCAAAATCTGGCATGAGATATTGAAACTAAGACACCGGGCCTTCCAGCCGTCGAATTTCTTCAAAATTTATGGTGAAGGTCTAATGTAGTGTCCTACACTCGTCCACAAAATCTGAAATCCGATTATGGCACGGTAACCGTTGATCACAAATCGGACCCGTACGATCAAACCAAATATCCGATCGTCCCCAAAATTTGTATGGCCCTTCATCGGGCCATGGTCCACCTATCCTATAAGTTTCATGGCTAGGGGACCACTAGAACCTCTCTAATCACCGGAATATACCCTATACGGACACTTAAGGATCGAGACCATAAGGTCAAACCCCATATCTGATCGTTTTCAAATTTTGTGAGGCCCTTTATTGGGCCATGGAGCACTTATCCTGCGGTGTATATCTATATGTACATCCCAAAATGGGCCCTAGAGCTTAGAAAGATCCTCCCATAGGTCTAATATAGTAAAAACCCAACACTTGGGACCATTTCCACTAAATCTGAAATTATAAAAGGGTCTCATTTGCGCACCCCCTCTCCCCATACAATTTTGTCCTAGAGAAGGAAAGAGAGAAGAGAGAAAAGGGAGAAAGAAGAAAGGAAAGAGAGAGGAAGAAGAGAGTGAAGGAGGGTGTTGGTGGTGGTGGGGCCCAAGGAAGCTCAACCTTGCAATTCCTTACCCCATTTCTCCGAAGGAAACTCTCCATCGCCACCCCAAAATTGTCCGTGGGCCATCTAGGTATCTCACTCTTTTTCTCTTAAAACCCGTGTATTGAAGAAGAAATGGTATGAATTTCTCTCATGTTTGAGTTGTTTTAGGGATTTCGGCCGGCCAACCTCCAAAACCCTCATCTCTAGGTCATTTTCAAGCCTCCAACGAATCCGAAGGTGGGGACTATTGCTCTTAGGTGGCCTAACACCAATTCTATTATAAGTTTAATAATTTTGATTGCTTGGATGTAGGACCCGTATCTTAGTCCGTACCGTTTTATAGACTTCCGTAGTCTTATCGGTCGAATTCTGGCAACCTTCAACCCTTAACCGATATTTGCGTGCGACCCTGATTCGTATGCCGTCAACCCGAGTTGACTCAACCCAAGATCTTTACCATAGCGACTGCGCCGTCGTTGTGGCTCTGATGCCGCGACTCGCGCGCCGAGGCGATACCCTAGTCAAGAGATGTGGGCCAACGTTCGGTGCAAGAAAAATGCCGCGCATTGCGAAATCCAAGAGAATCTCTACGAGGTGTCACATCAATCCCATCAATCAATCAATCTCATCACATCACATGTCAAGCACATATCACCTTTCACACATTCCCAAGCAACTACAAAAGTCAAGAATCTCTTACAAAGCTCATACCTTTCTTACACCAAAAACCCTCAAAGTCAAAAAATTCTTACACCTCCCATGCCTTTCTTACACAAATGGCCACAAAAGTCAAAAAATTCTTACACACCCATCACTCACCACATCCATCACCCATCACTCTCTCTCTCTCTCTCTCTCTCTCTCTCTCTCTCTCTCTCTCTCTCTCTCTCTCTCTCTCTCTCCTTTACAACTCTCTCTCATTTCTCAAGCTTCATTCCAAGCAACAAAAGACTCCATACGTATGAACTCTCCAAGCCTCTCCCTCTCTTTCAAAACTTCAAGTGTGGCCCACCTCTCCATCCCAAGATCTCTCATCCTAGCCATCCATTCCTCATCTCCTCCATTGGAATCAAAGCTAAGGTGCTAAGGAACCCATATGAGCAAGAAAATCAAACGGGGGGGGTGCTTGATAGTGGTCATTTTTTTATATTTTTAAGGTGGACCAAGTGAGGCCAACCGATCAATGGTTTGGATCTCACTTGGGACCCTAAGATGTGGCCGATGGACCACTTGATCATCATGATCATTCCATGATGGGGCCATTCTCCATGGACTCTATCATGATGTTTATTTCAATACATTAAAAGGTCATCTAGACCGTCCATATTTGTAACGCCCCGAAAAATCGGGAGTCATGCATATGCTCGACTCCCGAGTCCCCGAGTGTCACTTATCATCACTTTTATGGTTTTATGATTTATCAAGTTTAAAAGCGCAGCATGAAATTAATTGAAACATGAGGCACATCCACAACTAGTTTGCTGAACTGAAAGAAATCGATATATACATATTTAAAAAAATATAAATGGACCGCACAAGGTGATGCCTAACAAAATCGCAAAGGGGATTATATGTTCAAAGAATGGTGCGCTGAGCCCACGACTCAATACCCCAGAATCCAGTCTTCTAAGCTGATGAAGAACCGCCCATCAACTGGAAGTAGGAGAACCCGTCCTCCTCGCTTAAGCTCGCACCGCCAGGCTCGTCGAATTCAACACAACCTGCAGCTACTAAAGAGTCTGGCTAGTGTTATAAAACACCATCCTAGAGTGAGAGTGAGTGATCAACTCAGTGCGTGCTATTAGCCTTAAGTTTTAACAGGCATCAATTATAATATGAATTTAATGAAAAGCAGATAATCAACAATACCTAGCAACTCTTATTTAAAATGCATGCATGCAGAATGATATGATGCATGCCCTCAGCACAACACTCCCTCGAGCGACTCTATCTAACGATCGCGTATGTCAGCACTCCCTCATTGCGACCTCGACTTTCGAGTCGCCACCCTAACTAATATGATGCAATGCGATTGTGTTAGTCGAGTTATTAGTTAAGTCCATTCATCCAGCAGGTTTGAGAATCTAATGCACCCCACAATTCAATGCCCTTAGCTAGTTGTGAGGCCAAGACACCCCAATGCGTGAGGCCAAGACCTAGCGGTCCGTGATCCCGTCGAGTTCTTCATCCCCGACTTCAAGCACATGAGGAGTGCCAAGAGAAAGGGATCACTCGCGGTCACTACGGGGAGGCGCGACACCCCAACGTAGGCCGACAGCTTGAACACAGTGTCCCATTCCACCATGCCCGGCTCACAAGGCTGTGGACTGAGTTCAAGTGAGTTATTAATGGGCTGCAATGGTTATAGGGTGGTTCAGGTTCTATACATATGTGAGCATACAAGGTTAATAAATAGGGTTGATCAACTCATAGGCTAGACCACATGAGTCCAGACCAGTACGTGGCGGAACGACATCGGGTGCAAGCAACCCATGTAGTCTAACTACTGTCGCTCACACGCACTCGCCCAAATCCATGGGTTTAGTCTCAAGGCTGTCCTACCAACGGGACCGCCTTCGATCTCCTCGAGTTACTGACCAACCCAAGGGTTTGGGAGGTGATTCAGAACATGCCAACTATCAATGCATCATCTAACATAAACAACATCATGTTCTCATGCTTTTCAACATAAAATTCTAAATTTCTACTAACATGTAAAGCTAACAATATCATGAAAAAGGTGTGTGTGGGTTGTGTGGGTGGATATGAAAGTTAAGTACTTCCTACCTCCCTTAGAACTGAAATACACAAAAATCAATGAATCATACATGTTATAGGGCACATCATATGAGAAAATCAAACAAGGCATGAGCATACAATTGTTCATACACAAAGTCATGTGAGGGACAAGAAAAACATCATATGAGAGCCAAACATACAATTCTAACAAACATGCAAGTTCTAGGGTTTCTCTAGATTCTCCTAACATAGTATCCAAGCAACCAAAATCATTAAACACATACTAAAATTGGTGCTAGTCCACCTAAGAGTAATAGTCCGCATCTATGGATCGTTGAGATCTTGAAGAACGACCTATAAGCTTCGAACTCGATGTTGATCGGCCGGAATCCTAAGATAATGCACTTGCATGTTAGGATTTCATACAAATCCTAGCCCAACACAAATGATTACAAAAAATGAGTGTTTACCTCCCCAATCGGATGAAAATCGCTTGTATTGTGGATGTGGGGTTTCTTGAGGAAAAGGAAAGAAGGGTTTCTATATCTCACCTCCCTTGGGCCCACCTTTCTCTCCCTTCTTCCTTCTCTCCTTCTCCTCTTTTCTCCTCTTTCTTTCTTTCTTTTCTCTAGGAAAAATTCGTATGGGGAGAGGGGTGCCCCAAATGAGGCCCTTTTATAGGGCCAGATTTGGTGCAAATGGCCCTAATGTCTAGATTTTTACCATAATAGCCCTATGGGAGGGTTTTTCTAACCTCTAGGGCCCATTACGGGGCATACATGTTGATATACACCGTAGGATAGTTGGCCCTAATAATGATCTACGTATGGATATGATCGGCCCGTCATTTGGATGCGTCGATAGATAGATATGATTATAATTCTGTTCAACGGTCACCGATGGTCGATCGGGACCGCGACTATACGGATATGAGAAGGAAAATATCCTTACTCAATGTGTGAAGTTTGGTCACAAACCGACTGTCCGAAATTCTCAACTTTGCATAAGAGTGGACGACCCAATTCACTTAAGTTCTAGCTCCTTTAGGGTATTTGCATTTCTTATGCACTCGTCCTTTGGTTCAAGTTGAGCGGTTTTAGATAGCACCCAGGTCTGACTTTCGCGGTGGACGTCGAGCCCAGAGAGACGGACATTCTTCTATAGTTTTGGAACTAGTGGCCCGCCAACGATCGGTCTAAAGCTTGTTCAGAAAATCGGAGCATTTCTGAAATGAATTAGGTAGTGAAATTTCTCGTGGGCGATGATTAGGGTTTGGATTAAGTATGTTCATGGTGTGGCCTATTTATAACTAGTGAAAGTAGAGATTTGATCGTGCTTACTCTAAACCGTCGATTTTAGGCTAAAAGAGTAACGGAGTTGCTCTGATGGGTCCTTGGTCACAAAATTTATAGGACAGGTGCTCCAAGGCCTGATGAGGGGTCATGTAAAGTTTGAGAGCAAATGGATGAACGAATATGGGGTTTGATCATACGGTTCCGATCTTTAAATGGCCTTGCGGGGTCTATTCCAGTGATTAGAGAGGTTTTGGTGGTCCACTGGCCATGAAACTTATAGGATAGGTGGACCATGACCCGATGAAGGGCCATGCAAAATTTGGGGACGATCGGATATTTGGTTTGATCGTACGGGTCTGATTTGCGATCAACGGTTATCGTGTCATGATCGGGTTCCAAATTTTGTGGACGGGCATAGGAAAATACATTAGACCTTCGCTGTAAATTTGAAAGAAATCCGACGGTTGAAAAGCTCAGAGTCTCGGTTTCATTTGCAAGTGCCAGATTCTAATTCTGGCATTAGTGGGGTGCATTTGGCAAGTGTCAGATCCCAATTCTGGGTGTCCACTGGGTCTGTAATCTACGATGGACCACAAGCCCAGTGAGATCTATGATTTCCTAAATTTTTAAAATTTTCTGACCCTCCTCAGTCGTAGGTTGGCCCACATGGGCTGTTGCTAAGTGTAAATAGGTCATCTGGCTTGGCGGATCGCACTAGGCCCTATCATAACCTGTCCAGTCTACTCTAATGAGTTAATCCTGGGTTAATCGACTTGTAGTACCCCACTACGAGTGACTTAAACAAATGGTCCTACGGCAAATCATACGTAAACGCCCCAGGATACTGTGTTAGTTGAACGGGACGTTACAAGGGTTGATTTGGTCTACTGTTAAGATCCGGGCCTCATCTGACTCGGCTTTGGTTAGATCTTTAATTTAGTTATACTTGTCTTGATTAGTTAATGATGGGTCAGTTAGATTTGGGTCCTATGTGAGTAAATTATGGGGCTACACCTGATGTTCAAGCGATCAGGCGGATTCATTGACTTCCTACGGTTGATTAATTGGACTTGTGCGGTTCTTTACTGGTACCACCCCCTCTATAGATTAATATTGAGTGCTAATGGTCATTAAGTAATGTTATAAGTTAATTAAAAAAAAATTAAGAATTTTTGGAAATCTAAAATAGTGAAAAATTCGGGATGTTACAATATTGGTGGGGAAAGGGTCTCCATCTTTGATTTCGATTTTGGTGGTCCCATGTGCTAGGGGATTCATTTGATGTATGATTTGTTTTACAAGGGAGGGCTCATAGTTGCGGAGCCCTTCATCACAAGCATGTCCCACTCTCTATCTCTCTCTCTCTCTCTTCTTTTCTTTTTCTTTCTTTTGTGATGATGTAGCGTAATGGCCCACTTGGATGGACCCTACTTGATGTATGTATTTCCCCATGCCCTCCAACCCTTTTTTGGTGGCCCACATCTATAGGTGAGGCCCACCTCAACGTATGTATTATGGTCCAAGGACGCTGGACGTTCCCTGGACTCTGGATGGAAAGTATAAAAAAAGAAAAGAAAAAGAGAGAGAGCCTTTTTGGGGTGGGCCACTTGTGTAGGCCCCACCTTGATGTATGAGTACAATACAGGCCGTCCATCCTCTTTTCCATATCATTTTAGGCGTTGAGCCAAAGAATGAATCTAATCCGCTCATTGGGCGGGCCATACTTTTCAAAACAGTAATTCTCACCGTTTATAAATTATTTTAAAATTTTCTATAGGCCAAAAGTATTCAACATTGGACTCTTTTGGCTTGTCTTGAGCCAGGGAAGCCAGTGGACGGGGTGGATCTACGTGATGCGGGCCCCAGATGCTAAAACCCCTAAAAAAATGGGTTTTTCAATTTTTTAAAAAACAATGGCAAGAGGCAGTGCCTCTGCCTCTGACTCGCTGTAGCAGCAGCACGCTGCTGCGTGCAACAGGCGGGCGGATAGCGTCCCACGGCCCCTTCCGTGGGCCCCACCATGATGTATATGTCTTATCCACGCCGTTCATATCGCGGGCCCCTCACTAAAGCAGGCCCCCTCCAAGTTTCAACCAAATCCAAAACTCAGCTGGCCCACACCACACGAAACAGTGGCATTGAACCTCTGCCATTGAAACTCTTTTGGTGGGCCACAGAAGTTTTGGATCAAGATGAAATTTGTGTTTTCCTTTCATTCAGGTCCGTGTGACCTTGTCAACAGGTTGGATGGAAAATATATGCTATGGTGGGCCCCACATGGGACCCACAGTGATGTATGTGTTCTACATCCACCGTCCAGGCGGACGGTGGTACCCACCGTAATATATGTGTTTCATTTTCACCGTCCAGTGGACGATGGAGCCCACTGTGGTCCGTGTGCATGCGTGCGCGCGCGTGTGGGTTGCAGTGTGTGTGCGTGTGTGCAGCATGTATGCGTGCAGCGTGTGTGTGCATATATATATATATATATATATATATATATGTATATATATATATATATATATATATATATATATATATATATATATATATGTATATCATATTATATATAATATTGTATAAATTCTATATATATAATATGTAGTTTATATATTATATTAAATATAATATACATGACGGTGGATGTAGAACATGCAGCTGCTGCATCCAATCTGTCCTTCCATTCTAAAAGCTCATTTTATGAAATGAGTTAAAGAATGATCCAGATCCATAGTCCAAGTGGACCCCATCTTGACATAATTTGAGGGCCATCTTAATGTATTTGTGACAGTTTATTTGGGGCCCACTTTGATGTGGATGTAAGTCCCATGGGATTGGACCATTTGATATATCCCAAGGCCCATGGGACCAGACCCATTTGGTATAATCTAAGGCCTATGGGATCAAACCCATTCGATGTATTCTAGGGTCCATGGAATTGGCCATTTGATGTTTTGGGGGCCCATGAGTTATGGCCCATTGAGATGTACTAGGGCCTATGGGTTGAGGCCCATTTGATGTACATATGGGGCCCAATTGGTGTGGCCCATTTGTTACATATAAGACCCATAAGATTAGGCCCATTTGATGCAATTTAAGGCCCACGGGTTAAGACCCATTGCAATGCACATAAGGCCCATTGGTGTAGTCCATTTATGTGGCCCATTTGATGAATAAAAGGCCCATATGGCATGGCTTATTTGATGTATTTAAGGCCCAATGGGATGTACCTAAGGTCCATTGCAATGTGGGATCCCAACACAGATTATGTAACGATGTTTACGACGATCGTGCCTTGGGAGCAATGTTGGTTTGACGTCCACATTGGGAGTGTAATGCTGGTTGGATGTCCACATTACGACTCTCCTTAGGGCCCATTATTAGGCCCGTACTTATTGTGTACAGGTCGTCCGGGCCCATCTGCATTGTAAGGATAGTTCATTTCATTATAACATGTTTAGTATAGTTCTATGACTCATGATCATACGCATCATATGTATGCTTGATATGAGAAGTGACTGATCATAACATATGCCTTCGGGCTGATTGATTATGGGACCTCGATTAGGCGGTGTTGCCCTTCATGAGCGCACGATACGCGCAAGATTTACTGCATGATTGGATAGTGTGATTCATGCATTTCGCATTGTGTGACATGGTTGTTGTACGCCTTAGCGACATCGGGGCCGTAGCCTCCACAGACAGATCGTGGTTGGAAGGATTGGATACCGAAAATTTAGTTCTACATGGGGTGCTATAAATATCCCTAAGTGAAAGTCCCTAAACCCTTATGGTATCAAGAGGTTGCTTTAACGTCTAGACCGAGTGGGTAGATGAGCGTTGAGTGCCGATTACCATATGGTTGCGCTCTCCACTGTGTCGTGATCGGTTAGAAGAGGATGCGGCCTTACCCACCCCAGAGTAGGGGGCAAAGCTAGGCTGAGTTTGACTAACTCGAGGAATGGGTCCGCTATAGACGAGTCGAGCCCGATATTGGCAGACAGATAGTGAGGTCTCTTCCACTTACCTTATTGCGTGCGATGTGGCGGCGATCTGATTTAGAGTGTACTAGACCCCGATGATATCCCAGAGTTGAGCTGTATTGACATGTGGACTTAGATGAGGATTGTATGCTTGACTTGCATCTTGCATCTTGCATCGCATAGCCTTGGTACGACTCATGATGTTTATGGATCTATCTGCATATTCCGCATTACCCTGATATTGTATGATCATATTACTACCTTGCGCACACACTTTCACCACCCTCTAAGCTTTCTATAAGCTTATACACGACCGTTGTGTGCAGGTGACGTTGGGGCGTAGTAGCACTGAGGCAGGAGCGCTTTGCCGATCACTTTGGAGATTTTGTTCATCATCATTGTATTTCCCTTTATGTTCATTGTACTTGTAAAGTTTTTGATCATAGTGGATATGTAATGGAGTTTTTGGTTGTTGTTTGTGGGTTATGCCTTTGGTTATGCTTACTACGTATCAAACTGACGTTGAAAATTTTTCTCGTAGCATCTTAGGATCGGAACCTAGCGAATGGGCGCTAGGAGCCGAGAATGGGATTCTACGGAGGCTGTTGGCGTCGGATTCGGCGATCGGGAATTTTATGAGCCCGGTTTTCGAGTTTGGGGCGTGACATTGGATGATGTCCTTGGAGTATCTAAAGAATCCCTAGATATTGCATGTTTGATGGAAATGTATGAAATTGTGTTTGGATCTCATGAGGTTGTTCTTAGTTCTTGCATAATGTTGTGTATGGATGATTCTATGCTTATGCCTTGTTGATTCTTTTTCATCTATTCTTGTTTCATAATATGTATGATTTCAATACTCTTATGCATATGATTTCTTATGATGGAGGAAGTGCTTAACTTCCACACACCCACACACACTCACATGTAATTGTTTCTTGATATGGTTAATTACTCTTACGTGCTATTAGAATTTGAATTGTGTGTTGTGAAGTGTGAGAACATGATGTTATTTATTCTAGTGATGCATTAGTAGTCGGTATGCTATGAATCACTATTCGTCCATTTTGGGTTGGCCAGAATCATGAGGAGACAGAGGTGGTCCCGTTTGTAGGACCGTCTCGAGACTAAACCTATGGATTAGGGCGGGTGTGTTCGGGTGACTGTAGTTCGACTACATGGGTCTCTTGTGCCCGATGTCACTCGTCTCACGCTCGCCTGACTCTTGCGATTTAGTCTACTGTCTGACCAACCTTGATTGTTAACCCTAATTGCTCACATATGTTTGGAACCTGAACCACCCTGCAACTGTTGTAGCCCATCAATAACTTACTTGAAACTGGTCCACAGCCTCGTGAGCCTGACATGGTGGAATGAGACACTGTGTCCGAGCTGTCGGCCTACGCTGGGGTGTCGCGCCTCCCCGTAGTGACCACGAGCGATCTCTTTCTCTTGACACTCCTCATGTGCTTGAAGGCGGGGATGAGGAACCCGACGGGATCACGGACCATGAGGTCTCGGCCTCACGTATTGGGGGGTCTTGGTCTCATAACTGGCTTAGATCATTGATACGTGGGGTGTATCAGATTCTCAAATCTGCTGGATGAATGGACTTAACTAATAACTCGGCTAACACGATCGCACTGCATCGCATTAGATAGGGTGGCGACTCGGAAGTCGAGGTCACAATGAGGGAGTGTTGACATAAGCGATCGTTAGATGGAGTCGCTCGAGGGAGCATTGTGGCGAGGGCATGCATCATACCATCTCGCATCCATGCATTTAAGTTTCTAGAAATTGATGAATGTCTGTATTTTATTAAATTCATATTATAATTGATGTCTGTTGTAACTTAAGACTAATAGCACCCACTGAGTTGATCACTCACTCCCACTCTGGGACGGTGTTTTAAAACACCAACTAGACTCTCTCGTAGATGCAGGAGATGTGGAGCAGGGGGAACATGGCTGTAACGCCTCGAAAAATCGGGGGTCGTGCATACGCTCGACTCCCAAATTCCCGAGTGTCACTTATCATCAATTTTATGGTTTTAAGATTTAATCAAGTTTAAACACGCAGCATGAAATTACTTGGAGCATGAAACACAACCACACAAGTCTACTAAAATGAAAGATATCACGCATATATATAGGTCCAAAAATGTAGAAGGGTCGCACAAGGCGTTGCCCAACAAAGATAAATAAAAGCATACTATGACCCCAAAGAATAAAGCTGAGTGCGCAACTCAGTGATCCAAATCCTGCCTGATCAAGCTGATGGGGAGTCGTCCATCAACTGAAAGTAGGAGAACTCGTCCTTCTCGCTTAAGCTTGCACCGCACGGCTCATTGAGCTCAACACAACCTGCAACTACTGAAGAATCTGGGTGGTGTTTTAAAACACCGTCCCAGAGTGGGAGTGAGTGATCAACTCAGTGGGTGCTATTAGTCTTAAGTTACAACAGGCATCAATTATAATATGAATTTAATGAAAAATAAATAATCAACAATGCCTAGCAACTCTTATTTAAAATGCATGCATGCAGAAGATATGATGCATGCCCTCGCCACAACACTCCCTCGATCGACTCCATCTAACGATCGCGTATGTCAGCACTCCCTCATTGCGATCTCGCCTTCCAAGTCGCCACCCTAACTAATGTGATACAATGCGATCGTGTTAGCCGAGTTGTTAGTTAAGTCCATTCATCCAGCAGGTTTGAGAATCTGATGCACCCTACATATCAATGCCCTAAGCTGTTTGCGAGGCCAAGACCCACCAATGCGTGAGGTCAAGACCTCGTGGTCCGTGATCCCGTCGGGTTCCTCATCCCCGACTTCAAGCACATGAGGAGTGCCAAGAGAAAGGGATTGCTCGCGGTCACTACGGGGAGACGCGGCACCCCAGGGTAGGCCGACAGCTCGGACACAGTATCCCATTCCACCATGCCCGGCTCACGAGGCTGTGGATCAATTTTCAGTGAGTTAATAATGGGCTGCAATGGTTGTAAGGTGATTCAGGTTCCATACAAATATGAGCATACAGGGTTAACGAACAGGGTTAGTCAGACAGTAGATTAAACCACAAGTGTTAGGCCAGTACGTGGCGGAACGGCATCGGGTGCAAGCAACCCATGTAGTCTAACTACTGTCGCCCACACGCACTCGCCCAAATCCATGGGTTCAGCCTCGAGGCGGTCCTACTAAAGGCGCCGCCTTCGCTCTCCTCGAATTACTGACCAACCCAAGGGTTTGAGAGGTGATTCCGAACATGTCAACTATCAATGCATCATCTAACATAAATAACACCATGTTCTCATGCTTTTCAACATAAAATTCTAAATTGCTACTAACATGTAAAGTTAACAATATCATGAACAAGATGTGTGTGTGTGTTGTGTGGGTGGATAAGGAAGTTAAGCACTTCGTACCTCCCTTAGAACCAAAATACACAAAAATCAATGAATCATACATGTTATAGGGCAAATCATATGAGAAAATCAAACAAGGCATGAGCATGCAATTGTTCATACACAAAGTCATGTGAGGGGCAAGAACAACATCATATGAGAGTCAAACATACGATTCTACAAACATGCAAGTCTTAGGATTTCTCTAGATTCTCCTAACATAGCATCCAAACAACCAAAATCATTAAACACATACTAAAATTGGTGCTAGGCCACCTAAGAGCAATAGTCCGCACCTTAGGATTCGTTGGAGGCTTGAAAACGACCTAGAGATGAGGGTTTTGGAAGTTGGCCGGACGGAATCCCTAAAACAACTCAAGCATGAGCGAAATTCATGTCATTTTTTCTTTAATATAAGGGTTTCAAGAGAAAAGGAGTGACAGATCTTACCTATACAATCAACTGAAGCGATTGGGCAGTCGTGGTGGAGGATTCGTTGAGGAAGAGGTGAGGAGTTGCAAGCATTGGACTCCCTTGGCCCCACTTTGATTTATGACTCACCTTCACTCTCCCTTCCTCTCTTCTTCTTTTCTTCTTTCTCCCTTTTCTTTCTTTTCTCTTTCTCTTCTCTAGGGTAAAATTCGTATGGGGAGAGGGGTGCCCAAAAGAAACCCTTATATAGTGCTAGATTTGGTGCCAATGGCCCCAAGTGTTGAGTTTTTACCAAACAAACCCTATGAGAGGATTTTTCTAGCCTCTAGGGCTCACTATGGGGTGTACATGTCGATGCACACCGTAGGATAGTTAGCCCTAATGATGATCTACGTATATATACGATCGGCCCGTCATTTGGATGCGTCGATCGACGGATATGATGAAAAGTCTGTTCAACGGTCACCGATAGTCGATCAAGGCCGCGGCTATACGGATATGGGCAGAGAAATATCCTTACTCTACGTGTGAAGTTTGGTCACAAACCGACAGTCTGAAATCCTCAACTTTGCATAAGAGTGGACGACCCAATTCACTTAAGCTCCAACTCCTTTCTTTAGGGTATTTGCATTTCTCATGCACTCGTCCTTTGGCTCAAGTTGAGCGGTTCTGGACAGTTCCCAGGTTCGACTCCCGTGATGGACGTCAAGCCCAGTAAGACAGACATTATTCTATAGTTTTGAAATTAGTGGCCCACCAACGAGGGGTCTAGAGCTTGTTCGGGAAATCGAAGTATTTCTAAAATGAATTAGGTAATGAGATTTCTCGTGGGTACCGATTAGGGTTTGGATTAACTATGTTTATATCATGGCCTATTTACAACTAATGAAAGTGGAGATTTGGTCATGATTACTCTAAACCGTTGGTTTAAGGCTAAAAGAGTAACGGGGTTGCTCTGATGGGTCCCTGGTCACGAAATTTGTACGACAAGTGCTCCATGGCCTGATGAGGGGTCATGCAAAGTTTGGGAGTAAATGGATGAACGAACATGGGGTTTAATCATACGGTTCTGATCTTTCAATGGCCCTGCGGGGTCCATTCCAGTTGTTGAAAAAGTTCTAGTGGTCCCCTGGCCATGAAACTTATAGGATAGGTGGACCATGGCCCGATGAAGGGCCATGCAAATTTTGGAGTCGATCGGATTTTTGGTTTGATCGTACGGGTCTGATGTGCGATCAACGGTTACTGTGCCACGATCGGGGCCCAGGTTTTGTTAACGGGCGTAGGCCCGCACATTAGACCTTCACCGTAAATTTAGAAGAAATTCGACAGCTGAAAAGTCCGGAGTCTCGATTTCATTTGTAAGTGTCAGATTCAAATTCTGGCATTGGTGGGGTGCATTTGGCCAGTGTTAGATCCCAGTTTTGGGTGTCCACTGGGTCTGAGGTCCGCGATGGATCTCAAGCCCAGCAAGATCTAGTGTTCCCTAAAATTTTGTAATTTTCTGACCTTCCTGCGTCGTTGTGTGGCCTGCACGGGCTATTGCTAAGTACAAACGGTCATCTGGCTTGGCGGCCCATACTAGGTCCTATCATAATACGTCTGGTCTGCTCTAATGGGCTAATCATAAGTTAATTAACTTGTGATACCTCACCACGAGTAGTCTAAACGAACGGTCCTGCGACAAATCGTACGTGAATGCCCCAAAATACTGTGTTGGTTAGACGGGACGTTACCGGTTCTTTACTAGTTTCACTCCTGTATATATTAACATTAAGTGCTGACGGTCATTAAGTGATATTATTAATTAATTAATAATAATAATAATAATAATAATAATAATTAAGAATTTTTTAAAAATTCAAAACAGTGAAAAATCCGGAATGTTATAATGGCGATGCTACTCTCGACGAGGAGGAGGAGATGTCATACTTCCAGTTGATGGGCAGTTCTCCATCAGCTTAGGAGACGGCATTCTGGGGTGTTGAGTCGTGGGCTCAGCACACCATTCTTTGGACATATGATTCTCTTGTAAATTTTGTTGGACAACGCTTTGGGCGACCCCTTTATATTCTTTTGGACTTGTACATATATATATCTCTTTCATTTCAGTAGACTAGTTGTGGTTTCATTTCATGCTCCAAGTAATTCCAGGCTTCGCATTTTAACTTGATTAATCATAAAACTATAAAATTGATGATAAGTGACACTCGGGAACTCAGGAGTCGAGCGTATGCATGACCCCCGATTTTCAGGGCGTTACATTATCACTATGAATTACACTAAGGAATGTAAAAAATAAACAAAGAATAAAGGATTACATTAAAAAATGTAATTGACTAACGGAAAAGTAAAGTAATTACGCTAAAGAATGTAAATGATGAGTAACTGAAAATAAATTAAGTTTGATTTAAGTTGACATGAAATATAATTTATTTCTCTAAAATCCTTTATCAATTATAACATCAATCTAACCATGTAGATGCTTCCTACGTTTCAATGGTTGCTATAATCGCTTAATATATTGGAACCTCTTTTATTTCTAAACCTGTCGTTTATCGTGTAATGGCTTATGCCCGATCAATTTTCTCTTGACTACTTAGCAAATGACATGGCGTAACTTTGATACACTTAAATTATTGTACCGATGAATTATCTTAGTATATACCTAAAGATCTTCAACCCCACCAAAATTCACCACAATGGAATAGACATGGGTCACCTGTTATATTTCTATCATCCAAACCATTCATGTGATGGGACTTGTTGCGAGGGATCAAATCTCTTAAAAACAAATCTTTGATGGGACTTATTTCAAATCTTTGGTTCTTTTCTTTCAACTACTGCCCTGATACATCCAGCCCTTGGAAGGGCAGGACCGGGGCTAAGCCTTTTTAATTTGATTAGGGTCAGGCCAGACTAGGGCGCTGGGCCAGAGCCTACTACGACGAGACCCTAGCTTGGCCCATTGCCTTCCCTATCGTAAATGGGATTCCTTGGTAACCGCATAGCTACAAGGAATCGGGTGAGCCGATGTATTACCACCATCGGATTTGGTGGGACCCATCTCTCATCCCCACCGTTGATCTTATGAGTATTTTGAATAAGTCTTGAGAAATGGTGCATGCGGGCTGAGCTTTCGGAAATCCAAGTCGTTAATTTGGTTGGCATCATCACTGATCGAACATGCCTTAATTTCAGACTTATCAGATGATCCCAGCCATCTGTTGAAAATGAAGAAGAAATAAGCACAGTTGATCTGAGCCAAATCAGACCGTTAGGACCGTCAGATGGGAAAGGCTTCGGAGTATCACTCATCCACCATGGGCTAGACTTGGGCTGCCCAGCCCATGACAGAAAGGGTAGTGTCCCATCCACCTTACCTCTCTTTCTCTTTCTCTTTCTATTTTGGCTCGTTTCCTATACACATGGAAAACATACAGCGCATCCAAGCCGTTCATCAGGTAGGGCTACCTTGGATGAGACATCTCACATACATCTAAATACCTCTGATGGAATGGTTGGGTTTATTTCATTAGAGTGATCTTCTAGATGTGGCCAATAGACCGCCATTTCTACATGATGATCGGTTCAGATCTATCCAAGAATCGAGTCCCCTTGACCAATTTAGAGGTCGAATGTTGTGATTTCGTAATGTGCATAGCCGTGGTGGTGGTAAGGATTGTATGCTGCTCCATGATCAGGGAGACGATCATGAGCGATCTAAACCGTTCAAGAGATAGTCCAGACCATGGGTGGGCCATTGGAATAAGTCCCATCTTCCTACAAATGACTCAACGAATTGAAAAAACATTAAACGGCCAGCGGTTTGTGTTCAAGTTTATATCTTGAATAGTTAAGATTTCTTCTAGGATGTATATTTTTCCACGGTTCATCTTTGATACCATGCATATTGAACGGTTCTGATCACCCATCCAGATTCCTCATCAAAAGCTACATAACTTCAAAACTGTGTGCTTCTACTGTGGAATGAACGCGGAATCGCCTGGGAACACCTTGATGTATTTTTTATATATCCATGCCGTCCATCCGTTTTTCAATCTCATTTTAGGATATAAGCTAAAAACTGAAGCCGATTTACGTATCAGGCGGACCACACCACAAGAAACAGTGGTCATCGAATGCCCATATTTTTGGAAGGAGTGTATTTCTAAAACCACACTAATCAAGCGATCTTAACCATTCAACTAATGGCTATCAAATGTATAATTAAAAGTAACATAGTGAGTGGTCCAAATTCAAGGGAAAAATAAATATAGCTAGCTTTATCTTCTCAGTACAAATTTTTGGTAATATACGAGTATAAACCATCTATCCGTGGCCACTATTAGTCTGTTGAAATGGGGCCATTGGATTTTTTTCCTTCTTCAATTTTTAACTGTCCAATAAATGTCCACTGATCAGCTATTTAAATAATCAAATCATCAGAAATTTAAGAACCCATAATCTGGACAGTTCAGTTTGAATTACATCTGTTCCATGTGTGCAATTTCTTTTGTAATTACTTGATGGCCCTGAGTTTACATAAAGGCCCATAAGGTGGGACCACTTGAGAAATTCTGTTCTATGGGTCTGATTATGAAGAATTGGTCCTGTCCCAAGCTCAGACAAGCTCTGGCCCGCAAGGCCTGACTAGGTTCAATACCACCTAATTGATGGCTTTGTACAGTCTCGAAGGAAATGTGTACATCTATTAATAAAAGTCTATGGTCTTGAATGAGCTTGTACCGGAGGACCGTCCAGCTCGACCCATTTTGGTGGCTGGTTAATCTGAATGGGCGTGGATGAACCTAGCCAGATATATAGCTCATGGGCTGGTACTGTACAGACCTCGGACTAAATGGGCACGAGGTCTTTGTTTTTTATATTGGTCTGGGCCTGGTCCTGGGCCTCATTAACCCGAGCTTGAAAAGAAACGAAAATGAGTTGAGAGTTCTCAGCCTTGGTACGGATCGTCAAGGCCAACCCCATCCGTTGGGGTGGAAATCACCCAGGGCAGCTCATCTGTAGGGAATGGCTTGGCATGGTCCAATCATCAAGTGGGCTACTATTTCACCAACAGATCAGATTCTATCATTGAATCTAGACGACTAACCCTTTATCTTAACCATTCATTTGATACCCATCAAATAGATGGTTAGGATCGGTTGTGAATTTCAAGCGGCGCTCCTTCCAACTATGCAACTATTATATATACGTGGGCCTAGAGAGAGAGAGAGAGAGAGAGAGAGGCCACAAGTTATATTCCATCTAATAAAATACTTCGATCCTGTTAAATGCATGCCTAATCCAACGCATCCAATAGCTTGGTCCCATCACAGGGATCTCCATGTGTGAAAATGAGCCATATCCACATATCAAATGATTAATACCATAGGAAGCAATTTCTAATCACTGATAAATAAATAAAAATACAAGTATAGCCTACTTGATGAGTAACTATGGATGATTTTTGCACTGAGTGATACTTTGTGATGGTGCTAAGCTAATGGATGGGTTGGAAGTTGCATGCACTTTACAAATTAAAAGTTATCGGCTGGCCCATAGACCATAACTTTTAATCCAACCCGTGGGACCTGAGACTTCTTTATATACACATGTATGTATGTATATATAAATATATTTATACATACATACGTATATATATAATATACAAACACACACATATATAGATGTATATGATATTTATGTGTGTTGATGCAAAAATCTGGTTAGCTCCTTTAGATTCTTCTAGACCTGCTTACTTGCATAAGGAATGGACAAGGAAGACTCTGGCTAGAGAATGGGACCCTTCAATGCCCAAGTCAGGAAAGAGATCTGGGTCTAGTTGAGTATTGAGAGTTTTAGGACTAAAGATAGTGTGTCCTTTTCACCATTAGAGATATCTTATTTATAGCTTTTAGGAGAGGCAGTGGTGTAAAGAGAGAATTTTTCTATTTATTACATACATATTGGAGGTGGATTTAGATCCCGAATTATTAGGAGGATCTTCCAAGATCCTCGATGAAGATCTCAGGGGTCTGAACGTGTCGCAAATATCCTCCGAGATCATTAGAGAAGATCCCAAACGGATTTCTTTTGGGCCTGATCTAATGATTTGAGATCATTGGAAATGCTCAATGGGATGCCGAGGTGGTTTTGGCTGACTCGACCTGACAGTAGCGTGCCGGCCTAGGCTGTGAGAACCTGAGTCGTGCTAACCCAGGTCTCGTCGACCTATGTTATACTAACCTGACTACTTAGTTGGTCAGTGGGGCGGGATGTCTATGAAGAACTCTGGGGATCTTGGAACTATAACAGAGGTAGTACTTTTTCAAGTGCTTAGGCAGGTCACAGATGTTCCGATCTGGTGATGAGATGCCGAGCTTGATCTTACTTCTTGCTCGGGTTTTAAGTATGGGATCTAACCCGCTGTGGTACTGTCCGACCTGGGGAGGTATGCAAAGTTCTGACCTGACCTTTAATCATTGGTCAGCCTATTTTTCCTATAACAATGTGTATATACATATATTAAAAGAGGGATGCCAAACAGGGTCTTCATTGGCATTCAGAGCATGAATTAATTTATTTATTTTTAAAAAGGTTGTTTTGCTTGTTTCTGGTGTTATGTTGGTAGAAAAGAGCAATCAATCATAAGGGTAGGGTGAACCAATCAATATAAGAATTTCCCCAAGAAAATGACATTTCCATATCTTTATTAAAAAAAAAAGAAGAGTAAAATAAAAATCAGTTGAATTATGCTTATTTAGGTGCAGGTGAAAGCTATTCAACTACCTGCACGCAGCTTATCCAAACCACCAAAACCAAGTTAGGCCCACCATGACAGGTAGGACACACAATAGAAAATAATAGACAATCACTCAAAAACATCCAAATTCACTTTAGTAAATTGCATGATTTACAATGCTTCTAACTTAAGCCAGTAAAGGGACTCTTATTGATGGTTCAGAATCTTCAGATGCTATAAGCACACCACATAAGGACTCACAAGCACGCAGCCAAAGATAGCTTTTTAAAAAAAATGATAACTTAACTCGGTGTTTAGTCAGGCCGGGTTGACTTGAAGACTCGGACGGGTCTTTACTTGACTGTATTTAATAATTAACTAAATATTATTTATTAATAATTGCATATAATAACATTTAAAAAGTGAGAGAGAGAGAGAGAGAGAGAGAGAGAGAGAGAGAACGGATGCATGATTGTGATTCATGGCACGTTGTTTGTATCTCCCTGTAAAGCTAAGTAAAACAGAAAAAAACAAAACAAAAAAAAAAAAAAAAAAAAAAAAAAAAAAAAAAAAAAAACACAAAATAAAAGGATTTTGATACACTGGCGGTGTGATGATAAGCGGGCACTTAGAGATTAGGTATGAACTGCACGTGTAGTCCACCAGACGATTGCATCAATCTGATTCTTAGGGTGCATGTCTCATTGCTGTGGGTGATGATCACCTGATGAATGGATTAGATGGCAAAAACAGATTCCGGTGGGCCCACCAAGCGGGCTAATGGTGTCCAAACAGCACGTGGGCCCCACTTGTAGAACGCTACTGTAAGACCATGTGCTAATTGTATGTTTGGTTTAGAGATGGCATACATACCAGTGTCATTTATTTATTTGTAATTTAGCCGTTGGTTTCCTGATATGGACTCTTGAACGGTGGGTCCCATGGAACATGGAAGAAAGAAAACTCTCCTTGAAGAGAATTTTAAGTTCTCAATTCGTCCAACATCCCACATTAATGAGAAATTCCGTACCACGCAAATAGTGGATCCCAGCAGGAATATCTTATGGAAGAGATCATGTTATTCCTCTCTTTAGTAGGGTAATCTACGTGATGGGGCAGCCTCTTTTATGGTATATATTGTTGCGAGCCAAGGAAGTATAAACCCTGAGTTCGAATCATACATACAAGAGAAAAACATTAATAAAATAACATAGAGAGCACATCATTTTACATATATTTTTTTTAAAAATCGTGAAAAAATCACAACACAAAGTCATAAACAATTCATTATGAAAAAAAACAAAAAAGAGCACGAGAGATGTATGACTTACAAATGCAAAAATTTAATTTTTTTCCTTCAAAATTCTATAATCAATTAAGCGCTCCTTATTTTACCCTAATCACATATATATATATATATATATATATATATATATATATATATATATATATATAATATCAAGAAGTCGACCTCATGGAAACTTCCCATGAGGTCGAGCTGTGTGGGCCTCACCATGATGTGTCAAACATCAATATTGTGCATTTGATGGCTCCCCTTAAGAGGGACATTAGGCGCATGGTATTAGATGGGATTAGGTGGGATGGAATTGCATTTGGACCCATGCCAATTCCACTCAATGTTTGGGAAGAATGAAAAAGCTTGGAATTAGATTAGATGGAATTACATTGGGTCTCGTGCCAATTCCACTCAATGTTAGCAAGTTGTGTAGGTCCCACAATGATGTGTGGCCTATCCACACCGTCCACCCATTTTTTGAGATTTTAGAGCATGGGCCAAAAAATCAGGTAGATCTAACGCTCAAGTGGACCCCACCATAGAAAGCAGTGGGGATTGAATACCTACCGTTGAAAACTTCTTTAGGGCCGCATAAGTTCTGGATCTGCCTCATTTTTAGGCCAATGCCATAAAATGAGGTTACAAAACAAATGAACAATCTGGATATAACACATACGTATTGTTCTCAATAGTTTCAAATGATAGTGGGTATATCCATTCAATGTACCACCGTATTACAAACATAGCAAGGAATTAAGCTTATCCCTTGGAAACAGGGGATGATACTTGCCATATGTAATAATTACGTTGTTGTCGTTTTTTTTTTTTTTTTTTTTATAAATCCCATCCCACCTAATCCTTCCCAATACCAGGCGCCAAACACCCCCATAAGGTTATAGGATATCCCAAAATCAGTTGTATACAAAACTCAGGTGAGTCATACCATCTAAAACCATGTGAAGACATATAAAATCACTTGGTGGGTTCCCCTGAGTTTTGGATGTGGCTGAAACTTGGTTTGACCCCTCATCCAAGTGGGACACACACAATAGATGGGTTAGATTTGTGAACCACATCCTGGTGGGCCCAATAAATTATTTTGAATGTTTTAATGGGAGGATAACCTGTAATGCCCTGTAATTTGGGGGTCGTGTATGCACTCGACTCCCAAGTTCCCGAGTATCACTTATAACAAATTTTACATATTTTACGTGTAATTCGGTTTGAAGAGCAGTATGAAATTACTTGAAACATAAATCATAATCACAACTAGTCTACTAAATTGAAAGAGACTAAATAAATACAAGTCCAAAATAGTATAAATGCGTCGCACAAGGCATTGCCCAGCATAATACAAAAGAATAATGCGTCTAAAGAATTGTGAGCTAAGTCTACTACTAAGCGACTCAAGTTCACCTACGAAATCTACGACGAATCACTCATCAACTGAAAATAGGACAGCTCGTCCTCCTCATCCAGGCTTGCGCCGAAAGGCTCCTCATACTTAGCGTCACTTGCAATTACTGAAGTGTCTGATTGGTGTTTTAAAACATCGTCTCAAATTGGGAGTGAGTAATCAACTCAGTAGGTGCTATTAGGCTTAAGTTATAATAGACATCAATTATATTATGAACTTAATGAAAATTAATCATTCATAACACCTAACTAATCTTATTAATGCATATGCATGATAGATGATATGATATATGCCCTCGCCACAACACTCCCTCAAGCGACTCCATCTAATGATGGCGTATGACCAACACTCCCTCAAAGTGACCTCGACTGCCAAGTCTCCACCCTAACTAGTGCGATGCAATGTGATCATGTTAACCAAATTCTTAGTTAAGTCTATTCATCCAGCAGGTTGGAAAAACTGATACACCCCACGTATTAATTCCCTGAACTGGTTGCGAGGCCAAGGCCTCCCAACGCGTGAGGCCGAGATCCCGCTATCCTTAATCCCGTCAGGTTCCCCATCTCTGACTTCAAGCATATGGGAGTCTATTCATCCAGCAGGTTGGAAAAACTGATACACCCCACGTATTAATTCCCTGAACTGGTTGCGAGGCCAAGGCCTCCCAACGCGTGAGGCCGAGATCCCGCTATCCTTAATCCCGTCAGGTTCCCCATCTCTGACTTCAAGCATATGGGGAGTGCTAAGAAAAAGAGATCGCTTGCGGTCACTACAGGGAGGCGCGTCACCCCAGTGTAGGCTGACAACTCGGAACAGTGTCCCATTCAACTATGCCCAGTGCACGAGGCGGTGGATCGGTTTCAATTTAATTATCGATGGAATACAACATTTATAGGGTGTTCCAGGTTCCATGCATATGTGAGCAAACATGGTTAACAAATAAAGTTGGTTGGTAAATAGGCTAGACCAAACGAGTCAGGCAAGCACATGACAGATGATATCGGGTACAAGTGACCCAAGTAGTCTAACTACTGTCGCCCACATGCACTCACCCAAGTCCATGGGTTTAGCCTCGGGATAGTCCGACTAGTGGGACCACCTTCACTTTCCTCATTTTCCTGACCAACCATAAGGTTGATGGTAATTTATAGCATGCCACAAATATGGTTATCATCTAATAAAAGTGAAAACATGCATTCATAACTTCCGACATAGAATCTCAATTTCTCTACCAAGCAAAGCAAATCATGAAGTGAACTAAAGATGCAAGTGTATCGTGTGGGTTAGTGAGGAAGATAAGCATTTTATACATCGTAAGAACACAAGTAATAGTGTTAATGAGTCATACATGTTATACGATACATCATATATGGATTAACAAGTCATGGGCATGCAACCATTAAATTCTTACCCAATCATACGAGAGGCAACAAACATGTTATAAGGAACATCATACACGAATCACAAGACATGAGCATGCAATATTAAATTTCTATCCAAACATGAGAGAAACAATATCATTCCATAACTACTCCATATTTAATTTATAGAATCAAGGGTAAGGTGTTTCCTAGGTTTCTCTCTAGATCCTCCAAACACATCATCCAAGTATTCAAAATCATTAAACTCATAATGAAATTAGTGTTAGGCCACCTAAGGTTAATAGTCTGCACCTATGGATTGTTGAAGACTTGTGGAAACGACCTAAGAGTGTCGAACTCATGGTCGATTAGCTAGAATCCTGAGTCAACGCATTTGCATGTTAGGATTTCATATAAATCCTAGCTCAACACTAAGGATTATAAAAAGGATGGGTGCTTACCTCCCCAATCGGATGAAAATCACTTGTATTTGTGGATGAGGGGTTTCTTGAGGAAAGGGAAGAGGGGTTCTAGATCTCACCTCCCTTGGGCGCACCTTTCTCTCCTTTCTTCCTTCTCTCCTTCTCTCTTTCTCCTCTTTTCTCCTCTTTCTCTCTTTCTTTTCTCTAGGGCAAATTCGTATGGGGAGAGGGGGTGCCCAAATGAGGTCCTTTTATAGTGTCAGATTTGGTATAAATGGCCTTAATGGTTAGATTTTTACTATACTAGCCCTATGAGAGGGTCTTTCTAACATCTAGGGTCCACTATGGGGCATACATATCGATATACACCCTAGGATAGTTAGCCCTAATGATGATCTACGTATGGACATGATCGGCCTACCATTTGGATGCATCGATCGACGGATATGATTAGAAGTCCATTCAACGGTCATCGATGGTCAATCAGAGCCACGATTATACGGATATGAGTAGGAAAATATTCTTACTCCACGTGAAAAGTTTGGTCATAAATTGACGGTCCGAAATCCTCAACTTTACATAAGAGTGGGCGACCCAATTTACTTAAGTTTCAGCTCATTCCTTTAGGGTATTTGTACTTCTCATGCACTTATCCTTTGGCTCAAGTTGAGCGGTTCTGGACAGCACCCAGGTCTGATTCCCGCGATAAACGTTGAGCCCAGTAAGACGGACATTTCTCTATAGTTTTAGAACTAGTGGCCCGCCAACGAGCGGTCTAGAGCTTACTTAAAAATTTGGGGCATTTATATAATGAATTAAGTAGTGAGATTTCTCAAAGGCAATGATTAGGTTTTGAATTAGTGATGTTCATAGTGTGGCCTATTTATAACTAGTGAAACTAGAGATTTGGTCATGATTGCTCTAAACCATTGGTTTTAAACTAAAAGAGTAACGGGGTTGATTTGGTAAATTAGTTAAGATCCGGGTCTTATTTAACTCGTCTTCGGTTAGATCTTTAATTTAGTTATACTTGTCTTGATTGGTTAGCAACGGATCGGTTAGATTTGGGTCCTATGTGAGTAAATCATGGGGCAACTCCTGATGTTCAAGTGATCGGCGGATTCGTTGGCTTCCTACGGATGATTAATCGGACCTGTGTAGTTCTTTACTAGTACCACCCCTATATAAACTAACATTGAGTGCTAATGGACATTAAGTGATATTATAAGTTAATAAATAAATAAAAAATTAAGGATTTTTGAAAATCCAAAACAGTGAAAATCCAGGAAGTTACATAACCCCTCTTATCTGTTATATGTGGTGTGGCCCACTCAAGTCATGGATTGACTTGATTTTTAATCCCATGGCCCACCATAAATGATGTAAAGAGGGTCACAAATAGTTACATGGCCAAGATGGATCAGAAAAGGCTCGGTCGATGACAGAAGTGATCCGGACCATCGGACCTTAAATCAGGCATATCTCGTAATCTGGAATGAGCTATCGGATGTAAAATGGAACGAGCAACTTTAGCTACCTAACCCCGCTACGCCGGGTTGCCTAAGCCAGATTTGCAAAATACCGCCAGATCGACGGTCGTTTCCCTATTTTAATTCTGTTTTTATTATAAATAGTAAGTTTTAGTTTGATTGGGTCCTTAATCTTTTCCGGGTGGTAGACTCTCAGAAGTTTCAACTCCTGGTCAAGGGTTCGAGTGCCCATAGGTGGTTTAATTCCACCAGCGTGAGTGTGTGGAGTATGCGTGCGTGTGTTAAAAAAAAAAGTTTTAGTTTGATTATAACACTTCATTCGTTGGAATTTAAGAGTTGCGCCTAACGCGAAAAGAGCTTAGAAAAATTAGGAGAACTACTTAGTAAAGCCAAATGGGACACTTACTATTTTTGATCAATAACCTTGCGCACTAGTAGACATTACGACCGTCTATAAATAATAAGTTTACTATTTATAGTAAGTTGCGACTTGTAGGAGTTTTAGTTGTAGTTTGATTCTGATTTCTTTCACATTGCTAGGTATCCCTATTTAAAGTCGTTGTGAGGAGTTCAGAGAAATTCTGTGAATTCGGAATAGTTATCCTCTTGAGGAAGACGGTGCTCAACCTCATGTCCTCCCCTATGTCAATAGAATGGTGCATCTGATTGATGGGGTAGACACACATCACGGTGAGACCCACACACCTCTACCTCATGGGAAGTTCCCATGAGGTCGACTTATCATAGTACCATTTATATATATATAGTGTTATATTCGGAACAGAAAATTAATCATCCAATTACGTCAAACCATGCATAGCGTTGATCTAAGCATTGATCAACATCGATCAAGCAACCATCGATTGTTCGACTCCCCATGTTCGATCAATCGAACATGCTTAAAAGTGTTCAAACAGCTGGCATGATTTTTTCAAATTATATTGATTGCTCGAACTTCAAAGGTTCGAACCTATTTAAAATTGTCCAAGGACTAATCTATTTAACCCGACATTCAGTCAATTGATCAAGCAGTCTGTTCAATCAATAGAAATCCTTGTTACTGCACAGATTAAAGACATCCAAACAATACAAATGTCCTCTAAGAGTGACATATTGAAGTGAAAGATGGACTTGAACGACAAGTTACCTTATAGGCCAATTCAAACCATTGGATCAATAGGCCCCAATGTGGCTGGGGAATATATATTCGAGATGGAAGGAAACATTTCTTATTCACCATAAAAGGTAAAATATCACAGTATTAAGACCTTCCAAATGGTGTATGTTATCATTGTGGGGTCCATCCTGTTGGGGGCCTTGCACAAAACCTTAGGATCTAGCCTCCCGAAAAAACTAGAATTATGGGATAATAATAGCAATGAAATAAATCAAAACAACAATCACACACCACACAAGAGATTTTTACGTGGAAAACCCTCAGAGAAGTAAAAACCACGGGACCTCGTCCAGATCAACAATCCACTATGAAGGAGATGTTACAACCTTCTTCACTCACGCAGGAGCGGATAAACAGTAAGAAAATAAAAGAAAAAACTGAGAGATCTAACCGATTACGAGGACGTAGGAGCGCTGAGATATAGACTGCACCGTAGATCACCTCCACAAGCATAACCTCCCTTCTACAAGCTTCATCTCTCTCTTTCTCTCTCTCTCTCTCTCTTACACCTTTTGATAACTCTCTTGTGTTTTTCTCATACACTAGAAAAACCCTAGAGACCCATTTTTTATAGTTTTAGAAAATTTCTTTCCGCATCCCAGTTGTAAAAGGACTTGCGACACGACATCCGCGCAAAATTACGGAACGAAACTGCGTAACCACGACCGGTCGAGTGCCACCCACGACCGGTAGACCGCCACTTACAACCGGTCGAGCACCTCCTTCGACTGGTCGACCACCCTGGAAAAAAACAGTCTGAACTTACTTGACTTTGAGTCGTGCAACCCACGACTGGTCGAACACCGGCCCACGACCGGTCGAGCAGGGCTCTCGACTGGTCGAAGACGGGTCAAAAAACCTATCAAATCTCCTCCTTTTTTGACCCAGGAGGGATCCACCTTCTTCAAGCCAACCTGGTTTCTGCAAACCTCAAACTTGCCCTTGAGCAAAGCCTTGGTCATCATTTCTGACCCATTATCGTCCGTGTGGACTTTCTCAAGCTGTAACACTTTTTGTTCCAAAGTATCCCTGATCTAGTGTCACGCTCCAAACTCAGAAACCGGGCTCACAAAATTTTCGATCGCCGAATCAGGCGCCAACAGCCTCCGTAAAACCCCATTCTTGGCTCTTAGTGCCCATTCACCAGGTTTCGATCCTGGGATGCTATGAGGAGGATTTTCAACGTCAATTTGATTCGTAATAAGCATAACCAAAGGCATAACACACAAACAGCAACCAAGAACTCCATTACATTTCCACTATGATAAAAAACTTTACAAGTACAATGAGCATAAAGGGACATACAATGGTAAAGAATAAAAACTCCAAAACGATCTGCAACGTGCTCCTGCCTCAGCGCTGCTGCGAACCAACGTCACCTGCACGCAACAGTCGTGCATAAGCTTATAGAAATCTTAGAGGGTGGTGAAAGTGTGTGTGCAAGGTAGTAATATGAACATGCAATGTCAGAGTAATACGGAATATGCAGATGGATCCATAATATCATAAGCCATACCAAGGCTATGCGATGCAAGACATGAATTTTATCGGCCATCCCAAGGCCATGCGATGCGCAATGCAACTCAAGCATACAGATCCTCATCTATGTCCACACATCAATACAGCTCAAATATGTGATGTCACCAGGGTCTAGTACACTCTAAACCAGATTGCCTCCACATCGCGCGCAATAAGGTAAGTGGAAAAGTCCTCACTATCCGTCTACCAACATCGGGCGCGACTCGTCGATAGCGGACCCATTCCTCGTGTTGGTCAAACTCAGCCTAGCATTGCCCCCTACTCTCGAGCGGGTAAGGCCGTACCCCCTTCCAACCGACCACGACACAGTGGAGAGCGCGACCGTCTGGTAATCGGCACTCAATGATCATCTACCCACTCGGTCTAGACGTTGGAGCAACCTCTTGGTACCATAAGGGTTTAGAAACTTTCACCCAGGGATATCTATAGTACCCCATGTAGAACGAGATTTTCGGTATCCAATCCCGCTAACCATGATCTACCTGTGGAGGCTACGGCGCTGATGTAGCTAGGGCGTACAACAACCATGTCACACAACGCGAAAATGCGTGAGTCACACTATCCAATCATGCAGCAAATCCTTCGCGTATCGTGCGCTCATGCAGGGCAACACCGCCTAATCGGGAGCCCATAAACAACCTTCCCGAAGGCATATACTATGATCAGACAATTCTCACGTCAAGCATACATATGATGCGTATGATCATGAGTCATGAAACTGTACTAAACATGTTATAATGAAATGAACTATTTTACAATGCAGATGGACGTGGACGGCCTATACATAATAAGTACGGGCCTAACAATGGGCCTAACAATGGGCCCTAAGGAGTGTCGTAATGTGGACATCCAACCAGCATTACACTCGCAATGTGGACGTCAAACCAACATTGCTCCCAAGGCACGATCGTCATGAACATCGTTACATACTCTGTGTTGTGGTCACGCATTGCAATGGACCTTAGGTATATCCCATTGGGCCTTAAATATATCAAATGCGTCACATTCAATCGGCCTTATATGCATCAAGTGAGCCTTACGTTTATCAAATGGGCCGCATTACTGGGCTTCACCAATGGGCCGTAGGTACATTGCAATGGATCACAATCCAGGGGGCCTCAGAGTATATCAATATGGGCCTAATCACATGGCCCGATGCATATCAGATGGACCTAAACTCATAGGCCTTATTTAAGTCAGATGAGCCTAAACCCATAGGCCTTAAAATACATCAAATAGGTCTGATCCCATGGGATTTAAATTACATCAAATGGGCCTAATCCCATGGGCTTTAAATTACATCAAATAGGCCTAATCCCATGGGCTTTGGAACACATCAAATGGGTCCAATCCCATGGGCCTTGGGATATATCAAATGGGCGTAGTCCCATGGTCTTGAAACATATCAAGTGTGCCTAAACCCATAGGCCTTAGATATCAAGTGGGCCTAAGCCCATAGGCTTTACATATCAAGTGGGCCTAAGTCTATAGGCCTTATATGAATCAAATGGGCCTAACCCTTAGGCCTTTTATAATTCAAATGGGCCTAGCCCATAGGCCTGTTATCAATCAAATGGGCCTAACCCATACATGAGTGGCCCACCCAATCAGCAACTCATGCCTTAACATGATCTCACCAAGTGGATGGACGGTCTGGATGCATCACATGCATCATGGTGGGTCCCACTGCCGCTGGACAGTGAGGATGACACATGCATCAAGGAGGGCTCCACCGTCCGCTGGACGGTGAAGACAATACTACATCAAGATGGGCGCCACCGTCCACTGGACAGTGGACTTAAAACATATACATCATTGTGGGTCCCATGTGGGGCCCACTGTAATGTTTAGATGTCATCCAACCCGTTCATAAGGTCACTTAGACCTGAATGGAGTGAAGGCACAAATTTCAGATTGATCTGAAACTTCTGTGGGCCTCAAAAGGATTCTAATGGTAAGGGTTTAACCCCACTATTTCATGTGGTGTGGGCCACCAGAGTTTTGGATGGGGCCCAGTTTTGGAGGGGGCCACCTACAGGGGACGACCCACCTCATGAACAAGTTGGATAACAAATAAACATTACGGTGGGGCCCACACGCAGGGCTGTGGGCCCTTGCGTCCGTCCTCCCGCCCTAACGGCTGCACGCAACAGCGTGCAGCTGCTGCCGCTGTCAGAGGGAGGCAGAGGGTCTGCCTCTTGCAATTTTTTGAAAAAACCCGTTTTCTGGGGGTTTTTCACACGTGGGGCTCGCTTTACAAAAATTCACCCTAGCCATTGCGTTCAATGGCTCGCAACAGGCGAAATGAGTCCGAAGTTTGAAATTTTTGGATGCACAGGAATGACAGGAAATTCTTCAATGGTAACCACCAATGTTTCCAATGCTATGGCCCACCAGATGCTCAGATCAACCCCAATCCTTGGCTCAACGGCTAAAATACTGCTGGTAAGAGGATGGACGGTTTAGATTGGGAATATACATCAAGGTGGAGCCTACACAAGGGTCCACTCCCAAGGCTATGAGCCAAGCTTGTATTTATGCTTTCCTTTGTACAGGGACGTCCAGCGTCCCAGACGCTGGACGGTTTAGGCTTGGGTGTGCATTGAGGTGGGCCACCACACGGAGAGTGGGTGGGTACGATGTGTTTAAGGTGGGTCTCACTTGAAGGACACTTGGACAAAAATACCTCAAGGTGGGGTCCATTCAAGTGGGCCACACAAACCCATTACATAAAATAAAATAAAATGAAATAAAAATAAATAAAAAAAAGGAGAGAGGGATGGAGAGTGGGACACGCTTTGTGATGGAGGGACCCCGACATTATGAGCCCTCCCTTAAAAGCAAATCATATAATCAAAAGGGTCCCTCAACACATGGGACCACCAAGATCGAGAATCAACGGTGGAGATCCTCTCTCCACCAAAATGGATGGTCTAGATGACCTTTTGCAATGAAACAAACATCATGATGGGGTACATGGAGAATGGCCCCATCATGGAATGATCATGATGATCCAAGTGGGCCATCGGCCTCATCTTAGGGTCCCAAGTGAGATCCAAACCATTGATCGGTTGGCCTCGGTTGGCCCATCTCAAAAATAAGAAAAACTAGTATGATCTAGCACCCACCGTCCGATCTTTTTGCTCCTAGGGGTTCCTTGGCACCTTATCTTAGATTTCAATGGATGAGATGAGGAATGGAGGGTTGGGATGGAAGATGATGGGGTAGAAAAGTAGGCCACATTTGGAGCTTAGGAAGCTTGGAGAAATTCCATACGTATGGAGCTTGGGATTTTGGTTGCTTGGAGATTTGAAATGAGAAAGAGAGAGAGTTGTAAAGGGAGAGAGAGAGACAGTGATGAATGGATGCGGTGGTGATGGGTGTGTAAGAGTTTTTTGACTTTTGAGGTCTTTTGTGTAAGAAAAGGCATGGGCATGGAAGACTTTTGTAGCATTTGTGTAAGAAAGGTATGGGTTAGGAAGACTTTTATGGTTGCTTGGGAAAAGGGGTGAAAGTGATGTGTATTTGACATTTACTTAACATGTGATGGATTGATAGATGATTAATTGATGGGATTGATGTGATTGATGTGACACATCGTAGAGATTTCCTTGGGTTTCGCAACGCGCGGCGTTTCCTCGCACCGAACGTCAGTCTACAACTCTTGACCAGGGTATCGCCTCGGCGCGCGAGTCGCGGCATTGGAACCGCAGCGACGGCGCGGTCGTTATGGTAGTGATCTTGGGCTGAGTCGACTCGGGTTGTCGGCATATGAATAAGGATCGTACGTAAGCATCGGATAAGGGTCGAAGGTTGCTGAAATTTGACCGGTAAGACCGAGGAAGTCTATGGAAAGGTACGGACCAAGATACGGGTCTTACATCCAGTGAAACTGAATCTCTATGTGCTTCGACTTGGAATGCTGACTTAGATTCTTGCTCAAGTATATAGCACTCTAACTATCACAATAAATCACGTGCTCCTCCTGCTTCAAGCTAAGTTCCTGTATGAACCTCTTCATCCAAAGCATCTCTTTACATGCATCTGTGACTGCAATGTACTTGGCCTCTGTCGTCGACAAACTATGACCTTTTGTAGCTTGCTTTACCAAGAAATCGGTCTCCCTGTAAATGTAAACATAAACCCCAATGTAGACTTCCTGGAATCTATGTCGTCTGTCATATCTGCATCTGTGTAGCCCTTTAACACAGGTTTATCGTCACCATAGCATAGGCTCAACCTGGATGAGCCTCTTAGATACCGCAATATCCACTTCACCGCTGCCCAATGTTCTTTGCCAAGATTGGCAAGATAACGGCTGACAACACCAACAGCATATGCTATGTCTGGGCGTGTACACACCATAGCATACATCAAACTTTCTACAGTTGACGCATAGGGTATCTTCTGCATTTCTTTCACCTCTGTCTTCGTATTGGGACACTGTCTGTCACTCAATCTGAAGTGACTGTCCAGTGGAGTACTGATCGGCTTCGCTGCATTCATATTGAACCGCTTTAGGACTTTCTCAATATACAGCTCTTGTGACAACCAAAGCTTCCTGCTGCTTCTGTCACGGGTTATCTCCATTCCGAGGATCTGTTTAGTCGGGCCTAAGTCTTTCATCGCAAATGACCTGCCCAACTCCTATTTCAGCCTGTCGATCTTCTTGATGTCTTTTCCCATGATGAGCATGTCATCAACATATAAGAGCAGAACTATGAAATCACCATCTAAGAACTTACGCGTGAACACACAGTGGTCCAACTCTGTTCTGTCATACCCATACTATAACATGAACGAATTGAACTTCTTGTACCATTTTCGTGGAGCTTGTTTCAATCGATACAAGCTTTTCCTCAGCTTACACACCATATGCTCCTTGCCCTTAACTTCGAACCCTTTTGGTTACTACATGTATATCTCTTCTTCCAGGTCACCATGGAGAAAAGTAGTTTTAACGTCCAACTGCTCTATCTCCAGATCCATGCTATCCGTCAACCCAAGCAACACCCGTATGGATGTCATCTTCACCACTAGTGAGAATATCTCCTTAAAATCTATGCATTTTCTCTGACCGAACCCTTTTACCACAAGTCTGGCCTTGAACCTCATCTGTGAATTCTTCTGCTCAACGTTCTTTTTGAACACTCACTTGTTGCTCAGAGCTTTTTTTCCCTTAGGCAGCTTCACCATGTCATAGGTGTGGTTCTTATATAAGAATTTCATCTCCTCTTGCATAGCTTTCAACCACTCCTCTTTATGTTTATCGGCTAGGGCCTTAGAATAATCTTCTGGCTCTCCCCCATCAGTCAGCATAATGTAATCATGCGGCGAGTACCTCTTAGACGGCTGTCTGTCCCTAGATGACCTCCTCACTTGTGTCTCAACAGGTGGATCAAGTGGCGGCTGCTCCCCTGTAACACCTCGTACCTTGCAGTACTCGGGTGTTACCCTATAACCAAACTTAGTATTCATACGAGCCAGGCTTAGGTGAACAGTCACGTTCATTATAGCCTAAATCCAACCGCTGAAAAACAATTCCATATGTTAACCCATCTCAACCGTTAATACAACCCTGATACATAAATTAAGACATCTGGCCATTTAGTCTCACATCCTTCATACAATATAATAAATAAATAAATGAATAAATAAAGATAGATAAATAAGTAAATGACCATGCATAGGTAACAAGGATATGATTAAATATTTAATAATATAAAGCCATGAGATGGATAGTCCTAACTTACAGAATGGGACCCATGGTATGAATAAAAATGCATGCATGTGTGATGCAGAAACTAGCAATAATAGTAATAACAACAAAAGCAATAATAATAAATAATAAATAATAATTTTACGATATAATTGAATTTTAAATATTAATGTATACAAAAATTATTAGATATTCTAAGATAGTATATTATTTAACAACGTGATTTTAAATGAGATATGGTACGATTTTCAATCCATACATGTGTGTAATATGATATTGTATATTAGGAATTATGTATTAATAAATATGTGATTAATAGCATGTAAACAGAAGCATATTAATATTAGAAATAATTTATATATGTGTATGAGATTTAATTATTTTAATTATAAGAAATATACAAAAGTAGTGAAACCTACATTAATATCCATATTGGTTAGTAATAGGTTGTGAAAGTCTTACAAATGGCCCCATTAGGACCCTTCAACCATTGACGTTCAATCTTGGGACGATTTGACCACGAGATCAATGGAAATCCACCGTTAGAACTAAGAATCGACTTGAATGGCCCACCTGGGCCTTAGATCTGCCTCATCTTTGATCCAAGGCCATGTTAGGGTCCACCAAATAGAATGGACTGTGTGGATTAGTCATAAACATCGCGATGGACCCTGCACAGGGTGCGAGTGCACCACAACCACCCGTGCAAGAAGTGCACGGGATATCCAGCGCTGGTTTGACCAGCGCTGACCCGTCAATTGCTTAAAAGAGAGATTTTTTTTCTCTCTCTCTCGTTACGCCAGCCGACGAACCACATCCGTTTGGGACGCGTTGGGGCCCACCATCTCAGATCAGATGAGAGATCTAATCCGCCCATCTTGTACAAAACATGGCCCTAACCAAAACCATGCCCTCCATCCCCGTTCATGCGACCATATGTGCACGCAAATGCTAGCGCAAATGAAGCCTATAAACACAACATTTCCAGAAATGGAAACTGTCTCCCCTATTGCCAGCTTTGCGACCCGAGTGAAGAGGATTCCTCTTATCTCAGACGTCCGTTTGAGGGCATCTCAACCGTCCAAACTTGGTTTCCACCTCAGCAAGGAAAACCACGACCGGTTTTCATCCCTCCCACGGTTTTGAGAAAATCGAACGGCTGTACTCAATCCAGGCCATCCAGTTCTCATCCAATGGCCCTAGAGAGATAGGGTTTTTCCATAAATAAAGAGGATCGAGAGATAGGGCATTCCTCCATTTTCGCAGCCGCAGCCAAGGAACTAGCCATTTTCTTCACTCGTTCGAAACCATCGCCCAAAGCACTTCCAACCTTCGTTCCAACACATCAAGAAGCTCCATGGGGTTCATCTGGACTGCCCAGAAGAGACGGTTCGAAGAAACGCTCCTCGGACATGGACCTGCCATTGGAGCTCTACCGTCTTCCTCGTCGAACTTGCACCATTGCTGGTGCTTGTGAGGCAGCGAATCTCAAATCCAAAACCATCAAGGTGGACCATCTCTACTGCAACTCAGCATGGAAAGAAAGAAAGGAGAAGTCAGTGAGAGGGAAGGGAGATCGGCAAGTGGCTGCCCTGTGCGGCAGCAGCTCCAATCGAGCTCAGTTTGGGGCGCACCAGTTTGCTGAACTGATCATAGCGCCAGTGAGTTTCTGGTCGTTCTCAGGGAAGAAGAACGAAGGAAGAGGAATAGGGGGAAAAGGGGGAGAGAAGGTCAGAGGAAATAAGGGAAGAAGCAGATGGAGAAACAAATCAGGAAGAAGAAGAAGGGAGTTCGGCTGAGTCTCGACTTACTGGCTCATTGTATCCAGTTGGGCTGAAGGGTTCTTGGCCTTGTTAGTGGAGAAGAAAAGGAAGAGAATAGAAGAAACAAAAGGTAGAAAGAAACAAAAAGGGTGGTATAGCTGCAACTTCACTGTTCTAGTGAGTTCGGACTCGGTTTAGGCCTGTCCGAGTTCGTTAACTCACTGAGCAACGTCTCGACGTGTTCAGGGTTGGTTTGGGAGTCCAGTAGAGAGAGAAAGAAGGAGAAGATAGGGTAGAGAGAGAGAGAGAGTTGGGGCCGAGTCAACTCGCTGCCAGGTGTGGCTGCCGAGTTCGGCTCGAGTTGGGCCTGTCTTGGTCCAGCAAACCTACTGGTGCGTAGGTTGAGTGGAGAAGAAGGAGAAAGAATTGATGGGTGATGTGTTGAAACGAGTCAACTCGGCTCAAACCGAGTCAGCCAGGTGAGGGTTTCTGCCTCTTCTCATTAACCAGATTTGTCATTTACCTTCATTTTTTTTCTATCCGTTATTCAATGCTAGTAACTAGGAATTTCAAATAAATACTATGCTATATTAGTTAGTATTGTTAGTTATACTTCTATTATTAACTATAATCAAGATGATTACTATTAACATGTTGCCCTGATATTAATTATTATGGATGAAACTACCACAGATGACATTAGCATGGTTTCCATCACATGAAAATACTTTCTCTAGTATAGGTTATACTATTTACTACAATTGTAATGCTAATTATTACCATGGTCGAGTATTAGTTATATTATTAATATTAAAGTGTAACTAGCCATGATACTATTGTATTATTTAAAGTTGCTCATGCATCCTAGTTCTACTCCTACAATTAAACCCTAGCATGAAGATCCTAAATCTACATCAAAGTCCTAAGTAATCTAAACCTTAGGTAATCTAAATCGTAAGTTAAAACCTTAACCCTAAATGGTGAGTAAGATTGGATCTAATTGTACAACCTTACGATTTATGGTAGGAATTAATTCCAAGGGAACACGCATTTCGTAGCGATGGTACAAGTGATTCAAGTATAAGGTGATGATTCTTCCCCTTGAGCTTTTCATCTTCTCATTAGCTTAAGTTATAGTTTTTATGAAAAGTTATAATTGATATCTCTTTCTTATAATCACATGTGTTAACTGTTGGAAATTGAATTGCTATATTTCATACTTAATGATTCATCTTGTATATTTATTCATGCTTGCGGATTATTTGTGTATTGCTTATGCACTTTGAACTGGTACATTAGTGGGAAAACCCCACCTATAAATCTACACTCATACTTGGGATGTAACCTGACTGGTCGTGATTAAAATGGACCTTCGACTTGTTGGTTATTAAGTGGTGGTCTAGATGGATCATAGATGTAGGCCTACCATCCAAGGTTGTTGAGTCCAATAATTTTCAAGGATGGTCTTTTATCGTATGGTTTTGATACTAGCCCTATGAGGCCTATTTTGATAATTGTCCTATGTGGCTTGTTCTGGTATTTTCTCTATATGGGTTCGATGTCTTATACCATGCAATCATGCGATGGTAAGCCCTATATACTTTAATATGATTAGCCACTAGTCGACAGGTTTTCATTAAACATCCTAAGATGGTAGCCTCATGAGCCGGGGATGGTGGTAATGGGACGCTATGCCCGAGCTGTCGGCCTACGCTGGGCTATGTGCTCCCCGTAGTGACCTTTGAGATTATTTAAATTGGCTGGTTGTAAATGGACTAATAATGACTTGGCTAATCATGTATACATGGCACATATTGTTTCGACTGGGTGATGTTTTTCCAGGTTCGATGATTCCGACTGGATGATATTTCCCAGGTTCGATGATTGCATGGGTGACGGCCCACTGTCCGCACGGATGAGCATCCCCAGGGTGATGATTGCATTCATACATCCATGCATCTAATAAGACTGCATTTACTCTGTTTTGGTTGTTTGAATGCTTTATACTATTTCTTACATAATGCGGCGGTGTGTAATCTTGAGGGGAATTCACACTGAGTTGGCCACTCATCCATCAAATATACAACCGTACAGGTAGTATAGGTGGCTTAAGTGATATACATGTTCAGACATGATGAGGAACATGGTACGGTCACCAAGGATGCATGACTGTATTTGCCTGGAGGAGCTACGTGATCTTGCGGCTTATATTTACATGCTTTCTACTATTCTTCATGTATTAATTCTTGTAAATCTTATATTTGTTAAATTAAGAGACGTTGGTTTGTATAAGTCATTATGGGCAACTTCTTGTATATTTGAATGATAATGAAATTTTCTTTTATGTCGAATTGTCCACACTACGCTCACTTGCTTACTCTGATGAAAAAAAATGTACACTCGAATTTGACCGTACTTTAAAGTTAACACTCGGCTTTTTGAGAAACGGGTTGTGTACTCGGGTTCTGAAAAGTCGGGGCGTTACATCCCCCGGTCCATCTTCTGTAAGAACTCCCTCGTCCTCTACACCTCGTTGTACTCCCCCATCATCAGGCACCACGGGAGGAATAACCGGATCCATGTCTTCTAGCTCACCTGAACTAGGCTGATTCTTCTCTAGCTTACCAATGTCTTTAATAAACCGATCTTCAAAGAAAACCACATCTCTGCTCCTGACGAGCTTCTTCTCGGTCGGATCCCACAATCTGTAACCGAACTTTTCATCACCGTACCCCAGGAACACACACTGTCTGATCTTCATGTCGAGCTTGGACCTCTCGTCCCTTGGTACGTGAACGGATGCCCTACATCCAAACACCCTGAGATGACTGTACGATGGATCTTGTTTAGTCCACACCTTCTCAGGTACTTCTCCATTCAATGGAGCTGATGGAGATCTGTTTATCAAATACACCTTCGTGTGCATTGCTTCTCCCTAAAACGTCTTGGGCAACTTCGCATGGGATAACATACATCTGATTCTCTCAACAATGGTGTGATTCATTCGCTCAGCTACACCATTATGCTGGGGGGTCTTGAGAACCATCTATTTATGCCGTATACCCAGGAACTTGCAGTACTCATGAAAGTCGTCGATGTATTCACCATCATTATCAGTGCGGATGCACTTCAATGATCTACCTGTCTCTCTCTCGACCATAGTATGAAACAACTTAAACACACCAAAGACCTCGTCCTTGAATTTCAAAGCATAAGCCCAAGCCCTCCTAGATGCATCATCTATAAAATTAACAAAATACAATGCCCCACGCAAAGTTTTTGTCCTTATAGGACCACGCACATCAGAATAAACCAAATCTAATGCATGCACTTTATTAACATGAGAAGCAGTTTTAACAAATAAAACTCTATGTTGTTACCCTGATAAACAATCAAGACAGGTTTTGAAAGGTGTACCTGTCACGTTTGGAAGGAGCCGCTTCCTCGTTATTAGTTGAAGCCATTTTTCACTCATAAGGCCTAGACACATGTGTCACATGTCAATAGCTGAATCTTCCGCTACGTTCAACCCACCCTTGCATACACTGACACTTACCTTCTACAGGGTGCAACACTTCTTTCCTCTGACTGCGATCAACGAACCCTTGATGAGTTTTCAGCTCCCACCAGCAAATCGGCTTTCATAGCCATCATCATCCAACCTTCCCGTCGACATCAAGTTGAGGCGAAGGTATGGGATATGCCTGCCCACATCGGTCTTCACACAAATATCATCGACCCCTACAATCTTCGATACGCCAGAATTTTTCATCTTCACGGTCTCATAGTCACCTGACTTGTAGCTTGTGAAGAAATTCCTGCGTGGAGTCGCATGAAAAGAAGATCCTGAGTCAATCACCTAGTCGGTGTCCTGACTTGTAGCCGTGAGACATACATCGTGATCTACTGAAAGAATAATAACAATGTCGCCATCTAAAGCGACCGCAGTAGAATCAGATTCATCTTCCTTCTCCTTTCTTGTCGTTTTTAGCCTTACGACATTCATACTTATAGTGGCCCTTCTTGCTACAATTCTAGCATTCAACATCTTTTCTGTTACTCGACTTGCCTCTTAATTTATCTCGGGCCTTCCCACCCTTCCTGTTCTTTTCTTTTCCTCGTTCCTGTGTCACAAGTGCCTCTTGCTGAGTAGACCCCTGAGACTTCCTCCTTGTCTTTTCATTGAAGAGACAGCTAATAACATGTTCCATGGATATCTTTTCGTCTGGCGCGGAGTTACTTAGAGATGCCACTAATGTCTCCCAACTGTCAGGCAACGAACTAAGCAATAGTAAAGCCTGCAATTCATCATCCAAGACTATCTTCATAAAAGAGAGTTAGTTCACTATATTACTGACCTCATTCATGTGCTCGGCTACAGAACCATCATCCTTGAACTTGAGATTCACAAGTCGCCTTATCAGAAAAATTTTATTTCCGGTTGTCTTCCTCTCATACAGCCCTTGTAGTTTCAGCCATATGCTAGCGGTTGAGGTTTCCGTAGACACATAGTGGAATATAGAATCATTCAGCCATTGTCTAATATTCCCCACCACCTTCCGGTTCAAATTCTTCCAATCATCATCAGACATATCCTTGGATTTTGTTGATATGCCTAAAATTGGAGAATATATATCCTTACAATAAAGCAAGTCTTCCATCTTAGCCTTTCATATGGTCCAGTTAGAACCATTGAAGCTGATCATCCTTGATGAGCTACCTTCCATAATTTCAAACTGATCCTACCCGTTCAATGAACTTGGCGCTCTGATACCACTTTGTTGGGGGCCTTGCACAAAACCTTAGGATCTAGCCTCCCGAACAAACCAGAATTATGGGATAATAATAGCAATGAAATAAATCAAAGCAACAATCACACACCACACAAGAGATTTTTACGTGGAAAACACTCAGAGAGGTAAAAACCATGGGACCTCGTCCAGATCAACAATTCACTATGAAGTAGAACGTTACAACCTTCTTTACTCACGCAGGAGCGGATAAATAGTAAGAGAATAAAAGAAAAAAAACTGAGAGATCTAACCGATTACGAGGACGTAGGAGCGCTGAGATATAGAATGCACCGTAGATCACCTCCACGAGCATAACCTCCCTTCTACAAGCTTCCTCTCTCTCTTTCTCTTTCTCTCACACCTTTTAATAACCCTCTTGTATTTTTCTCATACACAAGAAAAACACTAGAGACCCCTTTTTATAGTTTTAGGAAACTCCTTTTTGCATCCCAGTTACGAAACGACTTGTGACACGAAATCCGCGCAAAATCGCGGAACGAAACTGCGTAATCACGACCGGTCGAGTGTCACCCACGTCCGGTCGACTGCCACCTACGATCGGTCGAACACCTCCTTCGACCAGTCGACCACCCCGGAAAAAAACAGTCCGAACTCGCTAGACTTTGAGTTATGCAACCCACGACTGGTCGAACACCGGCCCACGACCGGTCGAGCAGGGCTCTCGACTGGTCAAAGGGGTCAAAAAACCCATCACATCCTACCAACGGTTTGTATTTTTATACATGTACTAGCTAGACCACAATGTTTGATTTTCTAAAAAGTAAAATAACAATTTACTTTTAAACTTTTTTACAAAATTATTTTATTTATTTTATCATTTTTTCAAAAACTCAAACATGGGGAACATCCCAACTGCTCATTAGGCAGTCCCCCACTATGGAAAATCCATCCAAACTGATGATCATGCTTGCCAGATTAATACATAGAATGTGGACAGTTAATCAATTTATCTTGGAGAACACAAGTTAACCACCCGATGATACTATCAAGGGATCTGATCTAGTTGCCCTCCTATGTATACATTTTCATGGGGTAAGAAATGTCTTTTCCAAGTCGTTGATGGGCAGGTGTATTTGGCCCACATAGGTACAAATGGATAAGATGGGACTCTATGAATGTTTCAGAGGCTTCTAACGAGGCAGGTGTGCGATGGCGCACGTCAGGAAAGGATGTGTGAAAAGAATACACGCCTACAGAGATATGCTCACCTGCACACCACTTCTCACCCGAACTTGTAAGGACTTATTGAAAACTTATCTCCTGTGGTATTAGTCCAAAATCTGAACGGTTCATGTGATGCAGCACCTCATAAAACCCAAGGGGCCAACTTTTACCCAGATCTAAAACTTTGGTGAGCTATGCAAAAATGAAATACCTTCCTCCCTTGATTTGCCTCCCTTTTGCCATGGCCTACCAAAGTTTGGATCAAGGTAAAAGTTGAGCCATGAGGATTAAGGTAAAAGTTGAGCCATGACGATTTCATGGGCTGCTGCATCACCTGAACAGTTCAGATTTTGGTCTTATACAACGGGAGATGAATTCTCAAAAAGTTATCCAAGAGCTCTCTCTCTCTCTCTCTCTCTCTCTCTCTCGCTCTCCCTATATATATATATATATATATATATATATATATATATATATATATATATATATATATATATATATATATATATATATATATATATTTCCCTGCCTATAACTTTATAATTTTAAATACCATTGATGACAATGATACATGACGAATGCTAGTAAGTTTCAGACAGGTTGTTATATATGTAAGATCAATGGCCCACAAGAACAAAGGTAGTAAATAAAGGTACGGTCTCTCTCTCTCTAACATTCAACTTGTATGTGACATTGGTGCCATGCAAGTGGTAGGCCTGTTATCAAGATCGCCTTGAAAAGAAAAAGAAAAAAGTCTGGTCTGTTCATTAGGTGAGCCACACCATTTGAATGAATGTACCATTGATGTATATAGCGGAACGCTCACCTGCGAACCAGTTCGCGCGGACTACCTACATGCTTTTTTGAGAACTCATCATACGTGATGATTCTTGAAAATCTGAACGGTCCACATGAAGCAGAGACTCGTGAAACCTTCTAGTATAAATTTTTACTTGAACCAAAACTTCAGTGGGCCATGAAAAATGCAAACAGTTTCTTCCCTTGATTTTGAATATCTCTTTGCTATAATTCACCAGAATCTTAGATCAGAGTAAAAATTCACACCCTAAGGTTTCATAGGATTCCACATCTCATGGACTGTTCGGATTCAACAACCATGACACGTGTGCAAAGGTGCACACGTGCCTAGGTTAGCATGCCTTATATATATATATATATATATATATATATATATATATATATATATATATATATATAGGCATGAAATTAAGATGGCCCCACATTACCAGTTAGTTAATAGGGAATGCGGCAATCCAAACCATTGATCCAATAAGCTACAGGCACATGCGTTAGTTTAAACCATAGATCAAAGGGACCCAATGTGATGAGGAATATATATTCCATATTAGAAGGCAACAGTCCATATTCAACAGCCAAGGCCAAAATATCAAGTATCAAGATCTTCAGTGCATGCTATCCTTATGTGGTCCATGGAATGTTGTTCATGTTTTTATAACCGTCCTTTTATTCTTGCTGGTTGCATTGTTCTTTAATTTCTTTGATTTATCATGACAGTTTAACCCTTGTGCTACTAATACCTTTAATGTGGTGAAATGAATGGACGGTTCAAACAGCCCATTAAACTGGTTTTCTACTCCTTTTTGTTTCAGGCCGGCATTCGGATAGAGCATAATGTAATATTTTTCAAGAAGTTATTAATGAAATGCTTTGAAGGTTATTAACGGAGGGAAGGCCTGAAATAATGAAATGATCACTGTCTTCTTCAAACAACAACAAAACCTTCAATCCAGCCGAAATAAGAGGGAAAAACTTGAAGTTGTTATTAAAAGATAGTCCTACACCAGCTGGATTACATCACTTACAAAGAAAACTAAAAGCCTAATTCAGAAGAACATTACTTAAAATGATAAATTTTTTGAAAGGTTAATTTTGTCAAAAATAGAAACATTTAATAAAACATTCTTATATAATTCTTAGCACTATTATAATCAACTTGTGCCAAGTAGGTTAGATTGACTTAGATACACCACTGCCTAAAGATGGACATATCATAAATTTCATAACAATGCCCAAATTAAAAGTTACAACTCTTTTACAATTAAAATTTCAAATCACAATTTCTTCTTATTCATGATGAATTTCTTAAAACCATTCATTCTTAAGAGATTAGATATGCCACAACCTACATAGAACTAGGTCTAATTTTAAGTGACCACTTCCACTTTCATTCAGGTTTGTTTTGCACTACTCTGCTCTACGTCAATTATTTTATACTTTAAAAGTGAAAGAAATACTTTCCTCCGATTTTTTTTATTAATTTATTTTCCTTTTATTTAAATACCCCAACATGCCTGACATCCAAACTGCTCATCAAGCAATCCCCACGATGCAGAAATTATTCAATCCAATCATCATGCTAGCCAGATTAACACATGAAACGTGGACAGTCAATCAATGTACCTGAACACACGTTTCACAACTGACAATCTTCTCAGCTATTTCAATATTGCCTTCTATCAATTTTCATGTAGTGTGAAATGGCTTTCCAAAGTAGTTGACGGTAGTAATTGTATCTGGCCCACTTAGATACAATGGATATGATGGGACTACAAATGTTCAGAGAAGCATCTAACGTGGCAGGTGTTTAATGGCCCACGGAGCTACCAAAGGATGTTGGAAAGAATACACGCCTACACCTATATATGTATTTATTGTTCCCTAACTGCCTTGTAACTTTGGAATTTTACGTAGCATTGATGACTATGATACATTGCGTGATATGAATGTTTGGAAGTTTCTTATGGGTCGTTATATCCATAATATGAATGGCCCACCTAAAAATAGTAAATAAAGGTGGCATCTCTCTTACTAGCATTTGATCTGTGTGACATCTGTGCCATGCAAACGGTAGTCATTAAGAAGATCACCTGCCAAAAAAAAAGAAAAAAGGTAGGTAAGTTCATTAGGTGGGCCACACCGTTTGAATGAATGGACAATTGATGGTATGGCTCAGCATACAGGTGTGGCCCACCTAGTGAGTGGTTTTGCTTGATTTTCTACAAGGGTGACCTTCATGTCGATGCCCATCGTTTGCATGGTTTGGATGTCCTACATAAGTGGATGACACACACCATAGTGGGAAGGCTGATTTAGCAATCTGAGCCGTCTTTGTATGAGGCATGTGATCGTAACCATCCAATATATGTGTGAACCTCATGTGGACACCATCAATTTGATAAATTATTAGTTGATTCATAACCATCCATCTAGATGCTATTGATCCATAACCTTCCATCAATTAATTTGTACTCATTACCCAATGCATACATATTTCTAACATGTAACATTTTAATTTTTTCACTTAAAATTTGAGTCTGATCACAAGAAGTGGTGGGCCACACTTGTTCTTTCAATTTAGCCACTTCAAAGAAAAATAAACTGCTTATCCCATCCCACACAAACATTTAGAATTGTAAAAATCATGGTACCTTGCTAAAGATTGTTATTGGATTACCAGCAATCTCCATTCTTGCTCATTCAAATACTCTCAATCCAAACAAAAATGCTTGCGGATGGTAAATTACTTAAGATAAGCTATATATACCTTAAGTAACTCATCTTGATTTCTCCTTATTTGTAACGTTCTGAAAATCGGGGGTCGCGCATACGCTGAACTCCCGAGTTCCCGAGTGTCATTTATAATCGATTTTGTTAATATGCACTAATTTGATTCATTTGCGCAACCTGAAAATACCTGGAGCATGAAACACAATCACATAATCCACTGAAATGAAAGTAACTCAAATACCTAAATATATATTATATACGTATCCAAAAGAATAATGGGTCGCTCATGGCGAAACCCAACAAAATCACAAAAATAGTAAGATCAAAAGAATGGAGCCGAGCCCACTGCTCGGCGGTGCGATCCTGCCCATCATACTGACAATGAGCCATCCATCAGCTGAAAATAAGATAGCTCGTCCTCCTCGTCGTAGTTCGCATCACCCAGCTCCTCTTGTCCTGCTTCACCTGCATCTAAGCACGGGTCTGGTTGGTGTTTTAAAACACCGTCCCAGAATGGGAGTGAGTGATCAACTCAGTGGGTACTATTAGTCTCAAGTTACAACAGGCATAAATTATAATATGAATTTAATGAAATACAGACATTCATCAATTCTTAGAAACTCTTAATTAAATGCATGGATGGGAGATGACATGATACATGCCCTCGCCACAACACTCCCTCGAGCAACTCCGTCTAACGATCGCGTATACCATACTTCCTCATTGCGACCTCAACTTCCGAGTCGCCACCCAAACTAATGCGATGTAGTGCGTTCGTGTTAGCCGAGTTATTAGTTAAGTCCATTCATCCAGTAGGTTTGAGAATCTGGTACACCCCACAATCAAATGCCCTTAACTAGTTGCGAGGTCAGGACCCCCCAACGTGTGAAGCAAAGTCCCTGCGATCCTTGATCCCGTCAGGTTCTCCATCCCAAACTTCAAGCACATGGAGAGTGCTAAGAACTAGAATCGCTCGCGGTCACTACGGGGAGATGCGTCACCCCAGCGTAGGCCGACAACTCGGACATAGTGTCTCATTCTACCATGCCCGGCTCACTAGGCAGTGGATCTATTGCACGCAGTTATCGGTGGGCTGCAACGGCGGTAGGGTGTTCCAGGTTTTATACATGTGTGAGCAAACATGGTTAACAATCGGGATTTGCAGAACGTAAGCCAGACCGCACGAGTCAGGTGAGCACGAGATGAGCGACATCGGGTTCAAGAGACCCATATAGTCGAACTACTGCCGCCCATTCGCACCCGCCCAATTCGCGGGTTTGGTCTTAGGATGATCCAACTAATGGGACTACCGTCTCAACTCAAGTTCCTACTCAATTAGGAGTCGACAATGATTCATAGCATACCAATATCAAGGTTATTAATTAGCCTACAGTAGCATGATACCCACATTTCATCATACAGTTCAACATTTCTATAGCATGTTACATAATCATAAACAAGGTGTGAGTGAGTCATGAGGATTGGTGAGGAAGTGAAACACTTCCTACGTTTCATGGAATGAAAACACACAAGAGCAAGCATCATACATGTCATGAACAATATCATAGGAGGAAAATTACACAATGCATGAGCATAGGATCATCTACTATACCATCAAACATGTGAGAGACATAAACACAACAATAAGAAAGGAAAACTAAACAAGCATACAATTCCATACATCTCCCAACCAACATCCATATCTTATGGTCTCTTTAGATGTCACAAATATTTTATCCAACAAGTAAAATCATTAATTTCATGTTATATTTGATACTAGGCTACCTAAGATTTAATAGTCCTCACCTTGAATTCGTTGGAGGCTCGGATGCGACCTAGAAATGGGGTTTGAGGGTTGACCGGCCGGAATTCCTAAAACCAAATCTTTGCATGTAAGAAATTTCATGCAAATTCCTTCTTAATGCTCGAATCTCAAGAAGAAATGGGGAGAGGTTCTTACCTAGATGCTCAACGAACGAGTTTGGAGGATTGAGGAGGAGAATTCTTTCTTGAAGGAGAAATTGAGAGTTAAAAAGGTTAATGCCTTTGGCCCCACCTTGATTTAGGGTCCACACATGCACCTCTCTACCTTCTCCTCCTCCCTTAGCTCTCCTTGGTCGTTGGAGAAAGGTGGAAGCTACAAAGGGGAGGTTCGTTGTCGGATGGTGGTGGAAGTTATGAGGAAAGAGAGATTGATTTGGAAGGTTAAAGGAAGTTATGAAGGAGAGATGGGGTTATTGTTGGAAGAATGGAGGAGTTATGAGAGAGAGCTAGGGTTTATTTCTCTAGAGTTGGGCCCCTTAGCCTTATGTTTTTATAATTTTTAAAAATAGTCTCTTAGATCTACTATTGGTGTTGTGGTGGCCCCAAAACTCCTATGACCACCAAATTTGGTGTGCACGTGCCTCATGGCCCAATGAAGGGCCATATAAAATTTGGAAACAATCGGATGAACGGATATGAGATCTGAGTAGGTGATCCCGATCTGTAAATGGTCATGTAAGTTCTGTTCAGATCGTTGGGGTAGTTCTGGGGGTCCCCTAGCCATGAAATTTATAGGGTAGGTGGTCCATGGTCAGATGAAAGATCATACAAATTTTGGAGTCGATCGGATATTTAGTTTGGTCGTACAGGTCTGATGTGCGATCGACGATTATCGTGCCACGATTGGAGCCCAGGTTTTGTTGACGGGCGTAGGCCCGCACATTAGACCTTCACCATAAATTTAGAAGACATCCGACGGCTGAAAAGCGCGAAGTCTCGATTTCATTTGCAAGTGCTAGATTTAAATTTTGGCATTAGTAGGGTGCATAAGGCCCGTGTCAGATCCCAGTTCTGGGTGTCCGTAGGGTCTAAGGTCCGCGATGGACCTCAAGCCCAGTGAGATATAGTGTTCCCTAAAGTTTTGTGATTTTCTGACATTCTTGCGTCGCAGTATGGCCCGCACGGCCTGTTGCCAAGTACAAACGGTCATCTGCCTTGGCGGTCCGCATTAGGTTCTATCATGACCTGCCTAGACTACTCTGTAGGGCTAATCATAGGTTATTTTAGGTGTGGTATCCGACCACAAGTGACTTTAATCGAACGGTCCTGAGGCCAGTCTTACGTGGACGCCCCAGGTCGCGGTACTGCTTAGACGGAATGTTACATTATTAAATTGAAGTGATTATGTAACTTTAAATAAAAAAATGTTACTTATAATTGAGATCTTAAACCAAACTTACTTATCTACTGCTCTAAATAGAAAAGCAACTTATTTGGTGGTATCCAAATGGGCCCTTCAAGAGTCATGTGGCCATACCACGGGAGTTAGGAAAAAAAATATTCTACCGTGGCCCACCTAAGTTTTATATTGGACTGATTTTTAGAGTCCATGGTGAAATTTTGTGGCAGATGGGTGGAGTAGGTTTGATACACTTTCCCACATGGTGATTGGCTACTTGGTGATGTGCTCTCCCTATGACTACACGTATACAGGCTAGCAGACTCTTTTAGGAGTCATTGTCACCTACAAACTCCACATATAACCATTGTAGGTACTTAATTAACATTATGCAAGACTACCCATGGTCTTTAAAAGGGCGTGTATACAACAAATCACCAACGGCTAAACATTTAATCAATTGTAAGCTGTGGTGAGACTTACCCATAGTCATTCGAAGGGGGTGAATATGAGCACCAATCATCTATAACCAGACAACCAGTTGTAGGCAATACGAAGTACGACAACCCATAGTCATTCAGAGGCCATGCATACAAAATAGAGCACCAATCATCTACAACCATATGTATAATTAACTATTGGTAATGCTAAATAAGATTATCCATAGTCATTAAGGGGGCATGCATACAAAACGACCATCAATCATCTACCATCAATTGCAAGCATAACTAAGCAGGACTAGTCCTGCATTGATGCAGACAGGGTCGCAGGCACTTTCAAGAGAAGGCTTGATTGGAGGTGGAAATGATTCTGAGCATTATAACCTTAAATCACTCATGTCTCGCAAATCAAAATGAGTTGTTGGACATATTATATATGATATTAGGGTAGGATAACTAATTAAGCCAACCAACCCCTCTACACCGGGTTGCTCATGCCAGATTTGCAAGATTCCATCATATCAGCGGTCAAAAGTCTCTTTTATATTCGTTTGGGCAAAAACTATTATTTTTGGCAAAAACTATGAAATCTAGTAAGTTTTTTTGGCAAAAACTATGAAATCTAAAGGATAGATGGCTATATAAAATAGTAAGTTTATTATTTATAGTAAGTCATATTTTTAGGGTGTTTAAGTTGAGTCTAAGACATTTAAAACTACTCTATCCTAAGTTTGAGCTCATTATTTAAAGGCTTGTAATTTTTTTTTCTTTTTATTTTTTTAAATCATCAACCAAATTATTTTTAACTTATTAGGAATTATTTCTACTTTTATCTCTTGTAGAATCGAGAAAACTCTATGAGGAGTCCAAAGAGCTCCATAGATCTAGAGTAATTATTCCTAAGGGGTTGTTTAGCACCTTGGATTAGAGGGGATTTAAGGGGGTTTCAAATTCCCTGATTGTTTGGCCGCATAAAGTAAATGGAGGTTTCAAATCCAAGGGGTTTCTAATCCCCTCTTTGAGGAGGTTTTTAATGCACTGTGAGAACTTAGATTACACCTAAAATCATTTCAATAGTTATAGCTGTAACATGTGTATCACTAAAACTATCATTCTATTGGGCGCATCGCCCACTAATGATAATCAACACCATCTAAACATTGTCCATGTAAATTTGCACTGTCTAAACATTGTCCAATATCGTCCAAACATTGTACATGTAAATCAACAATTAAAAATCATTGGTTAGTCACTCAGACATGATCTTGTGCTTGTGGCCCATCCGAGACCTGAAATTTCATTATTTTTTGGCAAAGTACATATTTTAACTGGCTTTTCACAACCATTGTGTCAAAAATTACATATCTCACTAATTAGAGATATTAAAGTTGATTCAGTAATTAAATTCAAACCCTTATAAAATACCATGAATAGTTACTTTTGGATTAAAGTTGATTAACAATCCAGAGTGCCAAACACACTGGAAGGATTACAAATCCAATGGGTTTTTAATCTTGGGAGTTCCAAATCTAGTGGGTTCCAAATCCACGCTGTCAAGCAGGCCCTAAGGAAGATGGTGATCAACCTCATCACGTCATTCCTTGTGCCATGCCCTCATCACATCATTCCTTGTGCCATGCTTTGTTGAGCTCTTTTATTATTTACAGACTTCTCTAAAACAACCATACGGTGCTTCTTTCCATTTTCAATCGGTTACAACAATCACTTATGCACCATTCTGGCCTTTTAGGCTTTCTTTAACACATGTTTTGAAAATAATCTCTTCAATACCACTTTTTGCTCCGACTATATTTCATCTTTCATTGTTGGGTCACGTTTTGCCTTCACATGACGTGTGTCATCTAACTAGTGTAAGCAGTTGTTCTTGCAAAAGCGGTTCAAATATCTTTATAGATTTCACACTTAGCATATATTTTTATACAATGACACATGTTTTTTTCTTAATTAATTCTATTAAAAAGGTTAAAAGTTAAGTACAACACTCGTACCAATTCTTCTTGTAACCTAATATGATATTCGAAAGGACTGGTCAGTGTGTATAAGAGACATACATTATGATGGGCTGACAGTACCATCACCACGCATGGTAGAGTCCTTGGCATTGGCGGGAACGAATCTACATGTGGCTCAAAAACAAGGTATAGTACCTGAAGGATGGGATGAATCTCATGAGCATTAAACTCTTCTGCACCAATCAGCACCGGAGCATGACTCGGCACAGCCTCGCAAGCGTCTTCGTTGTAGGTGGGTTGATGGATTCTCGGAGCCCTGCATTCCTAAATGTAGGGCCCACCATAATGTATATAGTTTGCTTCCACTCCGTCCATCTGTTTTGACAGGTAATTTTAGAGCATGATATCAGAAATGAAGCAGATCCAAATTTCAGGTGGACCACACCACAACAAACGTAGTAAATGACCATCAAAAACTTCTTGTTGCTTACAGAGGTTTTGGATCAAGCTGATATTTGTATGTCCCTTTCATCCAGGTCTTTTTTATATTTTCAGAAGGTTGGATGGAAAATAAACATTCCTATGGCCTCGAGAAGTTTTTAATTGCGGGTATTTCAATCACCAATATTTCCTTTGGTGTCGTCCATGTAAGATTTTTTCTTTTTCTTTTTTGGCATCAAGCCCTAAAGTGATTTGTCAAAAGGGACGAACGGCATGGATGTAAGGCACATTCATCAAGGTGAGCCCCACGGTCAGCGATCCACATGCCCTAAAATGATCTGTCAAAACGGACGAACGGCATGGATGTAAGGCACATTCATCAAGGTGGGCCCCACGGTCAGCGATCCACCGAGGCTGCGCCCCTTCGTTGTAGGCAAGCTTAACATACAAGCCGTCTGGTGCTGATCCGTGTCACACGTGTAGTAGATCGGATTAGAGCCATGCAAAAGGCTCGCTCCACCGTGAGGATTACCTGGTTTCAAAAGTCCCACGTGTACACTCACGTCAGGCCACATCCATACGGAGCCGTACGATAGAAGGCTTGCATCAGACCTGCCGACAGTCAGTTTGACACAACGGACTCATGTGGCCAACTGTAGGAGCGTCTTGACTTCAGCCAGGCTGTAGGTGATTATTATCAAGACTCCCATGTTAGTCTACCACCATTTTAAAAAAAAGGTGGTGAATGTTCAACCATACATATAGCCTACTTATCTGGAGAATCGGACCGTCCAAGTTGCTGATCAAATTATGGATGAACCATAATTCAAAAACTCCTGGTGGGAGTAGCACCCAATCTCCTCCCCCATATGTCTTGCTACCTCATTTTAGGGCATGAGCTCACCATATGAGAAGTGGGTATAATGAAGCCCATTGTTGAAACCTTAGTGGGGCCCACCTTGATATTAATTTTGAGTTCAATCTAGCCCATCCGAAGTTCCACGTAAGAAAATGACGCAGGGATGAACGTGATGAGGTCGATCACCGTCTTCCTTAAGGATAACTACTCCGAATCTATGGAGCTTCTCTGGACTCCTCATAGAGACTTCTCGAATCCACGAGAAAAGAAAGCAGGAAGATAGAAATAAATTCTAATAAATTCAAAATTAATTGATAAATTTTCAAAATCGACTTCACAACCCTTTAAATAAGGAAACTAAGCAATAAGAAAGAAATCAGACTCAAACTACAACTAAAACTCCTAGAATTCGCAACTTACTATAAATAGTAAACTTACTATTTATAGACGGTCATGATGTCTACTAGTGCGCAAGGTTTTCGGCCAAAAATAGTAAGTGTCCTATTTGGCTTCAACAAACCGTTCTCCTAATTATCCTAAGAACTTTTCATGTTGGACACAACTCCTAAAGCCCAACGGATGAAAAGTTATACTCAAACTAAAACTTACTATTTATAGTAAAAACAAAATTAAAACGAAAAAACGACCGTCGATCAGGGGGTTTCTCACAAATCCAGGCTGCGCAACCCGGCTAAAGTAGCTCGTTCTACCCCAAAATCATATATTTTACGTCGGATAACTCATTCCGGATTGTGAGATACGCCCGATCTAAGGTCAGATGGTCCGGATCACTTCTGTCGCCGACCGTGCCTTTTCTGATCCATCTTGACCATGAAATTGTCCGCGACCCACTCTACATCAGAAAAACAAAAATATCATTTTCATCCATAACTTTAATGAAAAGAAAACGTACATACCAGCTTGATCCAAAACTTTGGTGGCGTTGAGAACCTTTTATGGGTGGACGTTAAGGGCCCGTTACTACCGTGGCTGCTTTTTGTTTAGTTTCTATCATTATATAAATAATTTTTAAATTTTTTTCTTTTACAATATATATTTTTTCTTAAATTTTTTCAATTATAATTTCTTTCAATTTTATTTATTCACATAGGATCTACCTTTAATATCTATCTTCCATCATATGGGATTATGCTGGGCCGACCTTGACTCTTCTTCAATGTAAACCGTTGGTTGTGCAATGCTCATCTTCAACATGAGCCATTCACCTTGTAAGGCCCACCTTCAATGTAAACTATCTATCATATGGGACCACCTTGGATGTGAGTTGTGCATCACGTAGAACACTCATTTTCAACATAAGCCATTAACCTAATAAGGCATACTTTAGATGCAGACTATCTGTCCTATAGGACAACCTTTAATGTAGACCATTCATCACGGAGGGCACAACTTTGAAGTATGCCTCTATCATGTGGGGCCTACCTTTGAGGTGTTCCATTGCCATACTTTGAAGTATGCCTCTATCATGTGGGGCCTACCTTTGAGGTGTTCCATTCATCGCAAGGGACTGACCTTGAGGTGGACTGTACATGCATGGGGCCCACTTTGATGTGTGACATCCATCATGTAGGACACTCCATCAATGTTAATTGTCCATCTAATGGAGACCACCTTCCATGGCTACCATCCATTATATGGAGCCTGCCTTTGATATGGACGATCCATTATGCATTCCCCACCATCAAAGTTGCTCTCGATCATACAATGCCCACCTTTAATGTGGACCATCCTTATATGGAGTCCACCTTGATGTAAGCCATCTATTATGGGTCCCAATTTCAAAGTGATCCACCCTTATCTAAGGCCTGCCTTTGATGTGAACCATCCATGTGTGACCCCCACTTTCAAAGTGAGTCATTCATCATGTAGGGGTGGCCTTTGATGTGGACCATCTATCATCTAGCCCCACCTTCAATGGACTATCCATCACCTGGCCAGGTCACATTGACCTTGGAGAGACGAGAAGGGGAAGAACCAAAGAGGAAAGTGGAAAAGTTTTTTTTTTTTTTTTTTTTACTATTTAGTAAAAAAGAAAAAGTAATAATTTTTTACTTAGAATTTAAGTTTAATCTAATAAATTACAAAGTTATTATCAAACAATTTTTTATTAAAAAAGTAACTTACCAACTGCCATTGGTAAAAAGCATACTAAAAAGATGTGAATCCAAGAAAGCTCTAAATCCCCACTTTCTTATGATATGGCCCACCTGATGAGCTTGGTATACATAGTTTTTCGCACATGCACTAAAATTAGTCAGAGATATGAATTTACGGTGCACATCACAGCTGGCCAGGAATCCCAGCAGCTGGACCCTACAGCCAATACGCCTTGCAATTTTTCTCACGTAATCGGTACAAACAATCAATGCATTTTACTGGACTACAACTACAACTACCCCAACATGGTGGGACCCACCTTCACTAGATTTTAATACCAGCAACGCTTATAAGCTCATGTGCTGTGAAGCACAACACACGTGTTCACGTGGTTCATTCATCAACCGCCACGTGGCACGTGTAAGTGGTCCCCTATCTTCTACTGTTTGATTTTCTTTTTTGGGTTCATGGCTTATAAATGCTCTTTCATTATGCACCGACACGCTCTTAAATATTTGAAATATCTTTCCCAAATGTATTGTCCAAAGAGCGTGGTGTTGACTTATTGGATTTGCTCTTATGATGACACATGCAGCAATCAGTCCTTAGTCCGGACGAGATCTGGACCGTTAATCGAGTGGTCCTTCCTTTGAATGTACCTTTCAAGAAAAACCGTACGCTCCTATACTATAGTTTGGTGGACACGGTTGGAGACTGAGGAGCACACCGCACTATAGCGTGGTGTGGAAACTCTGTGGGGCCCATCGGAATGTATGTATTTTATCCACGCCGTTCTTCCGTTTTTTCAGATTAATTTATGGCATGACCCGAAAATTGAAGTATACCTAAAGCTTAATAGGACCACACCACAGGAAGCAGTGGAAATTGAACTCTTAACCGTTGAAAACGTTATAGAGCCACATAAGTTTTGGATTAATCCGATATTTGTGTTTTCCATTCATCCAGATCTGTGTTAACTTATGAACAGGTTGGATGATAAATAAACATCGTTGTGGGACCTAGGAAGGTTTCAACGATGGATTCATCATCCACACTGTTTTCTGTAGTGTGGTATACTTAAATGTCAGATATGCTTCGATTTTGTTCTAATTCCTTACAATCAGTTTGAGAAACAGATGGACGGCGTAGATGAAATACATACATCAAGGTGGGTCCCACAGAGTACACACACGACGCCATTGCGCGTGTGAGCTACTCACTGTCCTTAATCATGCTTCCGAATTCGGTGGCTTACATACAGGAACCTGGATTCAGTAGTGACTGTCCAGTGCCGACATCGGTGCTGGAAAAATTCTATGGGCCCGCGTATGTGTTTTATCCACGCCGTCCATCAATTTTTCCGGATCATTTTAGATTATGAGGTAGAAAATGAGGCAGATGAGTGCCGATTGAAAGCTCACCATTAAAATTTTCTTAGAGCCGTAGAGGTTTTGGACAGCTGATATCTCTTTTTGGACAGCTAATTCCCTGTTTATGACTGACTTTATGAACAGGTTCCATGGCATATAAACATTGAGGTGAGCCATAGGAATATTTGAACGGTTGGCGTCATTATCCCCGCTAGTTCTTGTGGTGTGGCCCACTTGAGCTTTTGATCTGCCTTACCATTTGGCAAATATCCTAAGAATGATCTCACAAAATGGATGGACGGCGTGGATAGAACACATACATAATGGGGGAACCCACAAGGCTTTTCCACCACCGACGTCAGTACTGAAGGGGTCACTACCGATTCCGTGTAAGCCATTGGATGGATCTTCCATGCAACGTACCTACCACTGTAGGTGTCGTTAGGAAGCAGTGGATGAAGTCCGTCCGCCTACCGGACCACTCTATGGATGGACGGTCTTCATCACTCTAAAAAATTAAAAAATAATAAAGAGAACAATAATAGCTTAGCCAGATTAGAAGTGGAATATAAGAAAAGAATGCAGGTAGATTACGTTTACGTGGGAACGAAATCCTCCACAACACCTGTTGTACCAAAATCGTACAACACCGGAGCTCCATCGGCCCATCCTGATGTGTGTGCGTGTGTTCCACTCCGTACATTAGTTGCAGAATCTTATGTTATGACCTGAATGAAAAAATCAGGCCGATATAAATCTAAGGTGGGCCACACCACAAGGAACATTAGAGATGGATACGTCCACCATTGAAACCTTGGGCCACCGTATTGTTTATATGTCATCCAAACCGTTAATCAGCTGAAATAAACCAGGATAAAATTACATACAAAAATAAACTTGATTAAAAACTCAGGTGGACCACACCAAATGAATCTAGATTTTTTGGCCGTGATTTTATTATTGTTCCGTTGGTGTAGACAACCTGATCGGTGGATCCAACTAACTTTTTTATGTACGGATATTAAAAAATGGCGTATCCGATCAATGGAGTGGATTTTAAATATATATCACGGCGGGCCCTAACAAAATCTGGTGTTGCACGCGCCTTCTACATCGTGTATTGCAGAGGATTCCGATCAAGAGAGGTGGATGACAGCAGGTTGTTACGTTGCTTTCCTATTATTGTTAGTGCCTGATTCGCCCTTGCACGCCTCATAGCTGGACGAATCGATGAACGGTCATGATACAGTTAAAATGGCTGGACGGTGATCATATCCGCTGATTTTTCTCATTAGGAAATTACTGAAGATACCCTCGCTTGATTGGCGTGATTCCATCTATCGAGGCGGGTGTACCCGGGATTGTCCGTTCGTACAAGTGGGGCCCATGGTTCAGTGATCCAGACCATTGACTTAGAGGAACTATCTAGGGACGGAAGATGAATCCAAAAAAGAGTTGCAGAGTGGAAGGTCCCACCCTATCAACTTATGACTGAAAATAGACGGTTAAGATGAAAAATGCAATCTGTGATGTTTTGGAACATGGTTCATCGCAACGGATCCAATCAAACCAACAGTCAGGAAGTCCCAATCATGTGTCTTGTGTCCCACTAGTGTAAACCGAAAATCTGATTATAAAAACTGAATCTTGGCACACGTGCCAACTTGAGACATTTGTGGGAGATCCTGGACAGTCATTATGTGGGCCCAAGCTTCAACATACCTAGCCCATAAATTAAATGGACCTTACAAAGAATATCAAAATGTAATGGCTTCATTGCACCTATGTTGTCCACTTTAATTATTTAAACCAGCCTAGAATTTTTGAAAGCGTGTAGTCCATACAAGCAGCCAATTAATGTCGCAGATCTCTTCGCACGTGTTGCATGTTTCACATGTGTCGCGATTCCCCTCTTCAATCTCACCTCGGTAAGCTAAATATTATTACTTGGCTTTCTCTTTTATGATGAAATACAGACACGACATTAACTAATTTAATTAGTCATGAAGCATCTTTTCACGTGTGCAAGATCCGGACCATTCATCTGCTGGACCTATCGTGGATGACGTGTACCGTGTAAACCACATCAGTCAGGTGATGCTAGGACTTATGGAAGGACTTCTAAAAATGGTAATGATGGCTAGGGTCATCTGACTGGTATGAATTTTTATTCTATACCGTCTAAAGTACGTTTATTCTATGCCGTCTAAAGTACGGGACACTAGATGAACAGTTCAGATCTGAAACACGTGTGCCACATGCAAATACTCAGCGTTTGATAACAAACTGAAATTCCACAATCAAAAAATAATAATAATTAATTAATTAGGAATCTTTTACTTCATTAACAAAAAAAATTTAAAAAAAAAAAAAAAAAAAAAAAAAAGAGGAAGGAAAGAACAGGAGAATATTATTACAAAAAGTAAAGAGGTTTTCAATGGCGCAGATTCACCTCCATAAATAGATGACCGATCATCGCTGTAGCCGGTTTGGCGGACCATGGGGTATTTATGATTGTGACAGAAGGTAGACGGTTCAAATCATCATAACATCTCAGCATGTGGGCCAGTGAGGGGGAATAGTAACCGTCCATCTAGTGGCCCCTACAATGGAAAGTCCAAATTTCGGAAACTGCACGTTTATCTGCCAATCCTAGCCGTCTAAAGACAATGATCCGATGGCTAGAATCATCTGATCGGTATAGTTTCTTAACTGAAAGCCATAGACTGAAAGAGCCACCTGATGAACGGTCCATATTCACCATCCCCACTCTAATGTGCACAGTGGAAGGCAGTTGATTGGAAGCTCATGATAGAGTGTGGCCCACCCAAACAACCAATCATCGGACTACACGTCGACAAGCTTGTAACAGTTTATATTAGATATGCAAAAAACTGATGCATTGGACAGCCATGATTGTCCGATCAAATAACATTGTTTTTTGTGGGAGCATTTTAAAATTTTCGGCATTAAAAAATTACAAAATACATAAATTTTTTATTTTTTATTTTAATCTTTTTATTACGAAATAATACATCCACAGTAACCAATCCAAAAGGGAGAGGAAAAAAAGAAAAAGAAAAGAGAGACAGCGAATTCATACAGAGAGTGGCAGAGCCGTAATTTAAGTTTCTTTTACCTTGTAATTACACCATTTTTTTTATGATGCATATTCCCTTCACATTGAGAGAGAGAGAGAGAGAGAGAGATGGGAAAATAAAAGAAAAAGGAAAAGAAAAACCTATCTGTACTCTGTACGGTCGCCTCCGATGCCAGCGCCGGCCCATCTCTAACATGCGCCGGCAGCGCAAAACAGCCCAATCTCAAGAATCCAGCGCAAACGGGGTCTGGAGGAGATCGTAGGGCGCCCAGAGCGCGTCTAGCGGGCACGGACGGTTGGCGTCGAGACGGGCCCAGGGCTTGCCTTTCCCGCTCCAATGCAGCAGACTAACCGGGCCCGGATGCAGATTCCGGCAGAGTCCCCGGAAATTGTCACCGCCGAGGCCGTGCTGGTTCCATCTGTGATCAACGGCTGCTATGTTACCAGCGAAGACAAGGAGGAATGGCGGGAGCGATCCGAGCTCGTAGATCCGCATCCGCTTCTGCAGCTCCATCCACTCTTCGATCCTGGCCGTGTAGTCCCCTGTGCGCCAACGGCTCAGATCTATAACCATCACGCCTGTGTTGAAGTAGCACGCCTTCCTCCCGGCGAACGTTAGCGAGAGAGAGGGGTTGGACCAGAAGGCCGGGGTGAAATACGTGGTGAAGTTGGCGTTGCAGTACTCCGGCGCGGCCAGCACGGATGAATCGCCTAGCTCAGTCGCCGAGAGTTTCGTAATGTCATCGACCAGGACCAGGTCCGAATCGAGGTAGACGACCCGACGGACGCAGGCCGGGAGGAGTAAGGCCAGGTAGGTGCGGGCGTAGTTCAGGGGCCGATCCAGTGCGGGTCGGATCGAGGTCGAGATGAGTCGCGACACGATCGATTCATTGAAGTGGTAGACTCGGAATCGGAGGTAAGGGAAGGAGGCGGATATCATGCTCCGGAGGTGGTCGTCGTTCGACGCGGCGACGAAGTGGAAGGCGACGTTCTGGGGGCAGGATGAGTGCTGGAGTACGGAGAGAATCGCAGCCATTGATCCGCGGAGGTAGGCCGTGTCGAGGGTCATCGCCACGTGGACGGTGGAGGGGGCGCAGATGGAGGTGGTGCGTGGGATCGAGGGGCAGTTTGGGGAATTGTAGAATTGCGGGGCTTCACGAAATTGTGGGGATGAGAGAGTGGCATTGGATGAGAAGGAAAAGAAGACAATGAGGAGAGAGAGGAAGAGGAAGGTAGGGTGCGTAGGATAAGGCATGGTGGGGGTGAAGTTTTAGAGAGAAGAGGGAAGGAGGAGAGGTTTTTTTAAATAGGGAGAGGGGTTTTGGGGCTCCTTGGCTTTGAACCCACGTTCATGATATCGCTGGATAGGTAGACAAGTCAAGGTTCGTCAGCGTGGGAAAAGTCGTTGGCTTCACACGGCTTCCCAAAATACCCTCCTCCAATTACCCCCACGTGCCAAATCGCACGTGCGTAAGACACGGGTCCAATCCAGTCTTGAGGTGGGCCACTCATCTATTTACGAAGAGATGACCAAGTGTCGATGTTCAACTTGCATGTGTTGCCCACCTCAACCGGGGGGAGGGTGATCCTAGGGGCGCGAATTGGATCCGACTGACCTGACTGATACTGGACCCGACCCGATTATAACTGGGTCCCAGTAGTCGTTTGATGGGATTTTCAACCAAGAACCATGGTTGCGGAGATGAAAACGGATTGCGTACTGAGTTACTTAGTACGCTCTTATCGTACCCAGTAAACTCTATTGGGCCCACCGTGAATGTATGTAGTTCATCCACGCCGTCCATCCGTTTTTGCAGCTCATTTAACGGGTTGAGATCAAAATTCAAGTAAATCCAAAGCTCAAGTAGACTATACCACAGGAAAGACTGGGAATAATGATTTCCACCGTTGAAACCTTAATTGGCCCTACAGTGTTATTTATTTGTCATCCAACATGTTCATAAGAACCAAAAAACATGGATGAAGGGAAAGCATGAATTTAAGCTTGATCCATAACTTCAGTTGACCTCAAAAAAATTTCAACGGCAGACGTTCAATTCACACTGTTTCCGTGGTGTGGTCCATTTGAACTTTGGGTATAGTTCATTTTTTTCTGAAAGCCTTAAAATTATATGGTAAAATGGATGAAAGGATTGGATAAAATAATTAAATCAATATGGACCCCACAGAGTTTACTTCGTACGCTTAGCATATCAATCCGCTTCCTGCGGAGATGGACACTTAGATAGACGGATCATATCCACCATCTTGCCTTCTGTGTAGCAGGCATTGGGCTAGAAAACGTCACTTCCTGATTATCCCGATAGATCAAAGTGGGCCACATGAGTCCAAAAATAAGGCAGATTCAAAACTCAAGTGGACCACGTGACAAAAAACAGAGAAGATTGAACTTCCACCGTTGAGACATTCTTGGGCCCACCGAAATTTTGAATCAGGCTAATATTTTTATTCTTTCAGTTGATCCCAGTAGGAATTACTTCATGGACGGTTTAGATTGTAAACATCTAGGTAAAGCTAGGGAGGTTTCAATGGTAGGCATTTTCCTGCCGATTTTTTCTTATTGTGCGGGCCGGTTGAGTTTTGGATCTACCTCATTTTTTGTCTTACATCCTAAAATGATCAGGAAAAACTGATAGACGGATTGGATATCTCATAAACATTACGGTAAGGCCCACCTAGCTTCTACAGGTAGTAACTGTGGACTATGTCGCATGCAATCCGCATCCGAGTTAAGATGGCTGACACTGCGAGTTACGACACCTCTGTTCAGAAAACGGGAAAACCTTGCCAAAAACTGACACAATGAGTCGTGGGGCCATGGATGCTGTTCATCTAGTGGGCCCTATCGATGGATGGTCCACAGCTGAGGTAACACTCAATAGATAATCCTAGGCTTCACATTGATTTTATCTTTTTCTCCCTTTGAAGGCTGCAATTTGTCTCGCTAGGATTGAAAAATCAGTGTGATTTTTAACCATGGGCCATAAACCAACAGGACCCACCAAATGGACGGCCACAAACACAACATATATCAAATGGGATATGGTCACTAATGCTGGACTCTGCATCCCAGTTACTCGGGGTGCATCGTTCCAACAGTCAGATCACACAAGTGTAATCAATCTGGACCATTCATTAGCCAGTGCAAAACTGTCACATTATACCATATACCTTTGTACAGTCACCAAGTAAGCCACACGTATACATTGAATTTGAAGGGTCAGACATTTTACTACCGCCCAAAATCACATACAAACGGATCTGCCTAATTAGTGGACTTTTATTTTTGTTGTTTTTGGTCCATGGTATCTTTACAGCATACATTCTGGACCACGTGATGGATGCGCCGTCCCAATTTCTTGGTGGGCGACTCTTCTAGACACGTTGGATTCCGGACACAAAGCTCAGTGGACCTTAAAATAATTGTATTGCAATAAAAGAAAAAAAAAAAAAAAAAAATTCATTACTACAAACGGTGATGAGAATTCGGCCTCGATCCATGTTAGGAAAGGATCTAATCATTCTTCAACTCCATGTGTGGAATGTGAACTCAGATTAGGTAGCGACGCTTGTATAGCTGGGCAGAATTCAACCTAATCCAACGAATCTTATTCGATATGACCCAAAGGCGAGGATTAGGTTTGGATCGAGTAGCCTATTCAATCTAACATACATCAAGTCAAGTTCAAGTCACCCTTATGGTGCAAACCTTGTTATTGGAAAAGGCTCGTGGGCTCTACCGTGATGTATGTGTTTAATCCATATCATTCATCCATTTTTACGGTTCATTTTATGAAAAAATCTAAAAATTAGAGAGATTCAAAGATTAAATGGGCCATACCACAGGAAACGGTGGGAACGGAGTGCCTATGGTTGAAAGCTTATAGAGGGCATAGAAGTTTTGGATCAAGCTGATATTTATATTTTTCCTTCATTCAGTTTTACATGACATTGTGAATAGGTTGACCCCAAATAAACATAAAGGCAGGCTCTAGGTAGGTTTTCCATTCATCTATAGTTTCAATGGTGGGTGTCATTGTTCCCACTTCTTTATGTGGTGAGGTCCTCTTTAGCTTTTGAAATAACTCATTTATGTGAAAAGACCCTAAAATAATATGGAAAAATGGATGGACGGCGTAGATCAAACACATACATCACGAAGGGGGACCACATGGAATATATGTTTTCTATTACAGTGATAAATCTGCAATTCCTCAGTATTAGAACTCCAAATCTAACAGGCGTCATGATGTGACTGGAACGATGTGATTAGCCTGTTATTATCCTAATCCCACCCCGTTGCTACTATCACATAGCAATTCAACGATCCAGATTAACCACGTGGATGGACCAGAGTCCTGACAGTCGTACCTATTCAACCAGTTTCCACAACTAGTGCGCGTAGATTCATCTAGATCTTCCGAATTGTGGATCCCATCCCAGCTATGGGATTTTTAGCGCACGGTTCATTCACGATGGAATGTTTGTGCTGGACCAAAGGACGATCACGATTGATGGATCGGACCCGTTCACAAGCAACTTTGGATTTCAAACCTTGGAATTGTATCTAGTGTTCTCAAAGCACTACAAGTTGTAGTGCTCATGCTTGCATTCGGAAATTGGACAGTATGATCAATCAAGTGTGGCCCACTCAACTAGTGGATGTGATAGAATTTTATAGCAGGTGATCATCATAATGGGACCAACCTATTAGACGGGTTGGATTTTACACACACATGAGTGGTTAAAACTTCAACGGGTAAAATTAGGAGAGATACTCGATCCTTAATGGGACCCAGAAAGTGGATGGTCTGGATAGCAGCTTCATAGGTACTGGGCATTAAGAAATCGCGAGAAAATGCGAATAACTCGTTCCGTGGTAAATCGTGAGTCGGCACGGGAATTTACTAATTATTGAATGCTGACGTGCACTTCCTCAGTTTAGCTCTTTCCCGCGAAGATGGGAAGCGGGTTGCGTCCTGCCCCCGCTAGGACCATAATCCGTTTAAGTAGGGCTATGTGGGGCCCACCGTGTTATGGATCTTATCTACTCTGTCCATCCATTTTTCCATATTAGGCATATCCAAGGATCAAGTGGACCACATGGTAGAGATTGAACTCCCACCGTTAAAAACTTCTTGTGAGCGATGAAAGTTTCGGATCAATATCACAATATGATATTTGTGTTTACCATTCATCTAAGCCTATAAGACCTTATAAACAGTTTGGACTGAAAATAAACATCCCAGTAACTCGTTACGAAAGTTTCAACGGTGAGTTTCATAATCGTGCTGCTTAATGTCATGCGGTCCACTTTGAGCATTGGACCTACCTAATTTTTAGACTCATTATTTAAAATAATCTGTAAAAATAGGTGAACGGATTGGATTAAAGACATACTTCGCGGTGGGCCCACAGACCCCTTCCTGTACTGTATGCATTCAGCATTAAATGCGTGTAAGCGGAGGCAGGACGCAATCCGCTTCAAGTGCTGTCGCAACTTCTCTCATTTCACGCGAAAAGCTGCGGTAAATTCAAATTTCTCATTAATGCTGACATATATGAATCATCCGCGATGGGTGGGGCCCACTTTGATGATTTGCCGTATATCCACGCTGTCCATCCATTTTTCTACCCCATTTTAGTAATCAGTGAAAAGCATCAATCAGATCCAAATTTAAGGTGGACCATACCTGAGGAAACAGTGGTGATTGAACTTCAACCGTTAAAAACTTCCTAGAGCCCATTGTAAGTATATCCGTAATGTTTATTTTTCATCTAACCCGTTTATAAAATCAGTCAGATCTTGATGAAGAAGGAATATAAATATCACTTGATCCCTACCAAAAATTATTTTTATCTCCTGAAAACTTACTAAAATGAGCTGAAAACTTGGATGGGCGGTTGGATTTACAACAGATTCATCAAGGTAGGCCACACATGGTGAACGTGTTACCCGGGAAACACCTAATCCGCTCCTACTCTAGACAACTATTTGGATTCTACTGCCATGGAACGTGGCTAGTGTCATGTATGTACGAGATCTGACCGTTCATTTATTGGGTCCACTGCATTTTATTTTTATTTTTATTTTTATTTTTTTCCAAAAATCAGGTCCGTCCAGTTAGCCCAGAAACGCATAACACCTGTTACACAAACAGGTTATTGCCTACTGAGCAAACTGCAGGGCCCACATGTACTGTATGTGTCTTATCCAGGTGGTCCATCCGTTTTACCAGCTTATTTTACATCGTGAGACCAAAATTAGAGTATATTCAAAGCTTAAGTGGACCACACCATGGAAAAATGTAGGGGTAATGACGTCCTCATTGAAACCTTCACCGTGATGTTGTTTGTCATCACATAAACAGGGATGAATATTAAAAAATAAAAAATACAAATATCAGCAAACCAAACCTTCGGTGCCTCAACCAGTTTTCAACTGTGGGTGCCAATTCCCACTATTTCATCTGGTATGGGTCCTTACACCTGCGAGGGTGGTAGACTGTCAGGAGTTTCAACACCTGGTTAAGGGTTTAAGTACTTATAGGTGGTGAAATCCAATTACAGCGTGAGTGTTCGTGTTACAAAATTTTTTTTTTTTTAAAAAAAAAAAAAAAAGATTTGATTTTGCTTCAACTTTGTATAGATAAAATACATATATAATAGTGGGCCTCTCAGATATAACTACGTGTGTTAAATGGTAATGAGTTATCCATAGGTAATCTGTTCTCTATTACACTGGGCCATATGCAATTACTCTCATGTTGGGCTCACCTGATAAAATGATATGGCAAAATGGATGGATTGCATAGATGAGATACATACATCACGGAGCTCCACAGACCACCAACCACTAACCATTAGGGTCACTCGCCGATCCATGCAATTTCCCGTGACTTTCACTCCTATCAATTTGGCCTTAACATTTTAGCATATAAGGCTCGATAAAAGATAGATCTAAAATTCAAGTGAGTCATATCATAGTAATAGTAAGCATTAAACCTCACTATTGAAAAGTTATTTTGGCCTAGGTTTGGATCATGATTATTTTAGTTTTTCTCCTACGTTTTTATAATATAAACTCCTCCCGAATTATTAGATGTGTAACCCCATTTTATATGTAGTGATAAAATATCAATCATGTTTGTAATCGACGTCCAATACATGATTGGAAATGATGTATAGGACAATTCTTACTCTCTAAATTGTTTGCTCTTTGTGTGGCTCACTTGAAACACAAATGAACCTCTTTTTTAACCCCTAGTGTTTAAATTTTAGCTTGACATTTAATGGTTGTAATAGATTTCTTATAAACATACGATGATGGGTGCTTAAAATAATTCAAGGTGGGCATTTCGCTTTCAATATTTGTTTTCATTGTATATCTTACTTATATCAAAGACATGCTAATTTTCAGATTCTACTGCTAAACTTAGATAACGCACCTGGTTTACAGAATGATTTTTCCTTAAACAACATCGCAGGGCTACTAATTCTTAAAGTATATTTCAAGTGATTATCATACTCACATCACCATATAAAGCCATGAAAATGGGTGTTGAGATGCTACCATCTCACAGGGATTTCAAAATAAATGAATTAGCCGTATTTCTTTTCAAATGTGACCATCTTTTATTAATACCAGCTATTATCCTAGAATTCATATTGTCAAACGATTCCTTGTGAAGTGGACCACACCACACACAAACAAAAATAGGGATTGACTTAAAAACTTCTTGGGCCCAGCTGTGATGTTTAGTTTCCCATCCAACATATAATGAAATCACACAGAACTGAATGAGAGAAAAACACAGTTATAATCTTCACTGAAAACTTCTATAGCCAACCATGTTAAATATCCAACAATCCTTTTCCAACCGTGTTTCCTAATTCGGTACTCGATGAAAGGATCAGCCTTACTTTTGGGAGAATAAATAGGGCCACCACATGATCAACGGATAGGATCGCGTGCTTTCGTAGCATGTGGATTGTGTAGGATTTGGATAGGTACAGTTGCGACGAACCATTTCATTTCAGATGTACCATCTCTTTCTCACTTTCCCGATCAGCTGAGATATCTACGTCCGGAAAAGGCCAACCCAACGTCTTCACCCCTTAAGCGAAGTAAAATTACAAAAAAGCCACCGCGCCGTACTTATGTGCTAAATGACAAGTATGACCTCGAATATTTGCGAGCATGAACGCCAGTGATGCTCTAAATGCGAGAAGGTGGATGGGTATTTTAGTCATTTTGGAATTACAAAATTGTTTCCTTACCAGGCATGAAAGTTCGATTTAACACGGGCCCCACATAATAGTACCAGGAAAGTGACACGTGCCCCGTCGCTTTCGTGGTGCGCCCGGTTAGGCAGACACGTGTCAGTTTGTGATGTTTGGAGAAATCAGATCGGTTGCTGGGAAACCGACAGCCAAACGAGAGACATGTAGCCTTATAAAGGCAGAAGCTCTCCTACACGTGTGGAAGTGTCATACGTGTAGGAGATCAAGTGGACCCCATGGTGAAGATTGCCTGTCTAAAAATCAACCAGTCAATCCGTCAGGTGGGCCACATTCGTGCAAAAAATGAAAGATTTAGAAATGTATAACCAACGGTCCATATTGGACGTAGATGTATAACCTACTTGATAAGTGACCCAGCCAGATCGCGTTGGGATGGGGCGAAATCACGACGAGCTCTGTAAGATTATCGGTCCAGATCTTTAGTGTGTGACACGTGAATGTCACTTCTCTTTGGCGCGTGTAGATGGGTGAATGCGAGTAGCACTCCTCTGGCAGTTCTGGCGTCATTATCCACCATGTGACCCACCTTAATTCATCATCAAGCGAAAAAAAACCCTCTCCTCATATTGTGGGCAATTTCGTCTAATCTCAGCCACACATTCTCATGCGGGTATATAGATACACCGTCCTTTTCTCCATGTGATAACTCCGGATTGGTCCTTGCGTTTTTTTTTTTTTTTTTTTTTTAATAAGGACATGATAAATCCACCTTTCCACCACACACGTGGCATGGTAGATGGTGGATTAGGACCGTCCACCTTGTGGCCCGTGCCTTGATGGATCATGGTTAAAAGAATCCAACTTATTAGCCAACCTAGCCACAACTTTCTCAGACCCTTTCTCTGTCGATGTCAACCGTTAACTAACTTTGTTTTGACCATCCATTTGATGGCCACCGATCGGATGGAGTAGGATTGTTCGTTTCAGTTGTTATTCTAATAGTTAGCTTTCCATGACATATTTCACTAGATGGACGGTCCCGATCCATCCTCGACACTGGCATGTATAAAATGGAAGCTTGCATCTATCATGTAGTTTATAAGCGTGCTGCAAGACTCTGGGTGGAACCCACGTGGCGTAATGGTTCGATGGACCAATCTGATGGTAGTTCTTTTGATGGGCCATGATCTGGAATTACTCTATTGATGATGATGATGATCACGACCACAACCATGGATTAGCAACATTCAAATAGATGGGAGGAAAAACAAGAATTTTCAACGGTCTGGATAAAAAAGTGTGGACACCGACGAAATCTGTCTCTTTCTCTCTCTTTCGCGCGAATGGAAAGCAATCTCTTGCTGCAATTCACCGCAAAAACGCGACGAATGCGTCAAAATTCAAATCAGCTGCACGTAGAAAGTAGAAACTACAAAGATAGTTGCTCACCTACAGTCAGATGTATGCTAGTTTAGCATACAGGTCCTTTTTCCTAACCAACATGTCACGCGAATGGGGCATCTGACTCGTGCGAAAGTTTCGCCCACCGTTAAAGATCACCTATACCAAATATCAGGTCCATCATAGGTCAGGTGGGTCACACCAGTACGTTGAGACAGACCAATGGCTATCCATTTATTTTGATAGTATGGCCCGCATGATGTCATGGATGGCTCTGGTCCAGAAGCATGTCCGATCCACATGACGGTACCGTTCCACAATCCAACCATCACATGTACGGATAGAGAGTCTCTATCGTACAACTACCCTTCTCTGATGTACGGTGCTCAGGCTGCGTATAACGCTTGAAGCGCAGGCTCTTATAAATTTTTACACGTACCATATATTAACGAAAATTAAACCATCTAAATTGTGGAACCCACTTTCTCTAAGTCACTTCCCCAAATTCTGATTGATTGAACGATCCTAACCTTTGATCCGTGGACACTAGGATTTTTTTTCCATTTTTAACCGTCCACTATATGTCCACAAATCCGATAGTCAGATAATAAAATTAGCGTGATTTTCAGTTCATGCTCCATCTAAACGGGGAACCATAATTTGGACAGTTTAATTTGTCTTACTTCTATGCCATGCAATTTCTAAGTGCCTGCATATCATCTATCACTGTATGCCAGAGTAACAAAGCTGTTCTACAAAATAATGATAAGCTTTGCTAAGCCCACACGCGCCGGAAAGGACTATCTAGACGCAACCACACGTGCCAGCACAGAAGATAAATGCATCATCTAAGCTGTCCATAGGACGGATCCAACTGTCTATGCATTCTTATGTAGAACGGGTCGTGAACAGTTTTATGGCCAAGATGGATCAAAAAAGACACGGTCGACGACAGAAGTGATCTGGACCATCAGACTTTAGATCGGGTGTGTCTCACGATCTGAAATGAGTTATCTAACGTAAAATATATGATTTTTGAGTAGAATGAGTTACTTTAGCTAACCAACCCTACTACGTCGGGTTGCATAGCCCGAATTTGCGAGAAACTCCCTAATCGACGGTCATTTTTCTATTTTATTTTTATTTTTACTATAAATTGTAAGTTTTAGTTTTATTATAAATCTTCATTCATTGGTCTTGAGGAGTTGTGTCCAACATGAAAAGTGCTTAGGATAATTAAGAGAACGATTTAGTAAAGCTAAATAGGACACTTATTATTTTTTGCCAAAAACCTTATGCACTAGTAGATATCATGACCGTCTATAAATAGTAAGTTTACTATGATCGTCTATAATTAGTAAATTTACTATTTATAGTAAGTTGCGGATTGTAAAAGTTTTAGATGTAGTTTGACTCTGATTTCTTTCCTTTTGCTTGATTTACTTATATAAAAAGATGAGAAGTCGTTTTATTTCATTTATTAATCAATTTCGAATTTATTAAAAATTCTTTTCTATTTTGTATTTTTTTTCCTCGTGGATTCGAAGAGTCTCTGTGATGAGTCCAGAAAAGTTCCGTAGATTCAAAATATTTATCATCCTGAGGAAGACGGTGCTCGACTTCACGTCCTTTCATGCATCACATTCTCAATCAAAGCTCAAGCTGGTTCACTCATTAGGTGGGCCACGATGTTAGGAATAGTTGGACGGGTTATCATAGAGGGACACCTTGGATGGATGGATAGCATCTCGCACTTTATATACGTTTTGGCACGTGTAGTGGCGTGCATATGAGCTGACCTGTACACGCGTGTGCTTTGCAAAGATCCAACAGAATCATACCTGTAGTGAATCCACCAACAATCGAAGCTACACGCTAGAATACACTCCAACGTATTGCAACAGTATATTTCAGCATCTTAGCCGTTGGATCAGGATCTTTCAAAATAAAGCAAACCGTTTATCAGATAGGCCCCACAATGGAGGGGAAATAACCAAAGAAAATCTGAAATTGATATATTTCAAACCTTTGATTATTCAAAGGTTGAGTAGACTGTCTGTAATCAAAGAAGAAGAACCAACTGATCAAAACGGTGTAGTATTCTAATCTAAGAGTTTCTATTTGGTTAAAATTCCTATCCAACGTGAGGCCCAGCAAATATACGGTTTGGATCACTACCGTCCCAACACACCCTATAACAATACGTTGGGATGTATTCTAGCACCTTCAACATCAATCACCACATCAAATATCGTTGTGTGATGGTAAATACAAGACTCGCTCAGTGATTGGTACACGTGTGCAGTTGGCCTTCTATCATTGTAAAGGTGTAGAGCTACATCTTTCTGTTGGAAATGTATACTCACCCGTTCAGCCGGTTACAACAAGTTAACGTGATGGGCCCAGCACTTTGGTGGACCAATCACGTGCCATGGTACCCTCACTGGGTTTCAGATGTGATACATATGTTATTAATTAAAGGTCCAATTTGGTAATCCACCCGACCAATTTCTTTGGCCCACGGCTAATGGAATTGATTGGTACAACAGCTTTCATTTGGGGCCAACAAGATATACAAGTGGGCTCATGGTTTCCACGGTTGTAAACACAGCACAACTGGTGGCCCATCATGTAGAAACGGTTAGTAATGCAATTTGGATCCTTACTTGGGGAATGATCCATGGTTTAAAGACGACTCACACTCAGTTACACTGAGAGGTGGGCAAAGAGCTGAGTTGGACCGAGTTAGGGTTGACTTGGCTTGAACTAGTTTTGAAATAGGCATGCCCGAACTTGCGGCACGACTTGAAACCGAGTCTAGCATTCCTGAACCGATCTGGATTTGAGTTTGGACTAATTTGGACCAAGTTTGGCCGGATAAAAAGTACTAAGTCGGTTCAAGTGGGAGGAAGTGGAGAGAGAGGGAAAGGGTGGTGATTGTGGTAGGTAATTGCCGAGCTTGAAAGAGAACAAGGATGAAGAAGGAACCGAGTTTTGGATCGGGTCAAGGTGGGGTCAGGTGCAACGTATAGAGTTAAAGATACTTAATTTTTTTTTATTTTATATATATTCGAATCCGAGTCCAAACGATTTCGGATTGTATCGAGTATGACGGAATTTAGTTTTGGAGTTATATTACTGGGTAACTCGAACATAAGTTGGTTTGACTTTGGATTGGGCGAAGCCTACTTAGCTCATACCAACTCACTCATTTAGCTCCGGTCGGTTTTATGCCCAGCTCTAGTTACATCTGATCCAGATCGGCGCCACGAGTCATCTGAGCTGTGTGGGACCGTGGGATGACGCGTGAGTTCTATCTAACCTGTCCATTAGATGCATCCCACCAAGCCAGTTGTAGATACCAAAGCCAACCTGATCGATAATTCTCAGGTGGGCCACAACAAGGAGATTAATGAGCAACGTTAGGGATCGTGACCCACACGGAAACTTCCAAATAGAATGTAAGTCTACCGGGTTGTTTATATACCAACCCCAATCAGCTGGTGCGACCCACCTAATCTCAGTCCATTCCAAAATGCAGATCGGCCAAACCACCTAACTATACATATATAGGTTTGCTCTTTGTGATTTCTTCCACCTTTCTTTTGAATCAAGATGATTCTTGGGATGTGATAATATCCATCCAACCTCATCAGATTTCTTACATCTTAATCCTTATATATATATATATATATATATATATAAAAAGTACGGTGAAATGAACAGGGTCGTTGACGCACGGTTTGGATTCCACAAAAACATTCCGAATGGGCCCAACACAGCTCCAATACATGGTAATCGGGATTATCGTGTCCAGCTCTGTGGGGCCCAGTCGTGATGAGAACGTGGAATACCATGCGTTTGAACGCATGCGGTCGTTGGAAGCGGATTGCGTCTGAACCCGGTCGTACCTAGCAACATCCGACCAGATCTGTATGGGGCCCGCCCACCGTATGTATCTCTTTATCCATGCCATCCATCCCTTTTCTCAGATAATGGTATCGCCCAAAAATGAGACTGATCTAACGCTCTCGTTGATCATTTCAGGGTTCACTCTTGCATTTAATGTAATCCAAGTTTACTACTTGATGTGGTTCACTAGATTATTGGATCTACTTCATTTTTAGCAAATATCTTATAATTACTTAGGAAGATGGATGGACGGAGTGGATAAATATATAAATCACGGTGGGCCTCACACATATATGGTATGACATTGCTATGTCCGACCGCGGTTCGGACGCAATCGGCTTCCGGGGTGGTTCCCCTGGACGCGGATTGCGTCCAACCTCCGCCCGGACGCTAATTCATCCGGGCAGGGCTCTATGGGGGTCACCATAATGTTAGTGTTTTATCCACGCCGTTTAACGATTTTTTTAAAAAATTTTAATATATAAGCCAAAAAATGAGGCAGGTCTAACGCTTGAGTGGACCACAAAGTGGGGATTGAACTTCCACCATTAAAAGCTTCTTAGGAGCCAGAGAACTTTCGGATCAAGATGATATTTGTGTTTTTACTTCATCCACGTCTACATAACCTTATGAATAGGTTTTATGGTTAAAAAAATATCACGTTGGCCCTTAGAAAGGTTTTAACTGTGGGTATCATATCAGTGCAGATTCCTTTGTTGTGGTCCACTTGAGCCTTGAAATTGCCATATTTTTTGGTTTGTACACTAAATTTATCTGAAAAAATCGTTAAACCGTGTGGATAAAACACTTACATCACGGTTGGCCGCACAAAGCCCCGCCCGGACGGATTACCTTGTACTCGTCCGTTCAGATGGACGGTCATACAGCTTGTAAAAGTCCCCATGTGTACAATGTCCTTGTCCGTTCAGATACATCTATGCGATGTGTACAATGTCCTTGTCCGTTCAGATGGACGGTCATACATAAAAACGAGTTATATGATCTTCAACCACGTGGGATCCACATTTTCCTCTGGTATACAGCTTGTAAAAGTGGATCTTATAATCTGTGCTCAACGCCATCGATGAGATAGGCCCCAAATTGTATGGACCACTCAAAAATTTCGAGATTAGAAGATCTTAACCGTCCAATCGTTGGGCCTTAATGAACTGAGTGTGAAACTGTGCGATATTTCTTTTTCGGAACGGTCTATTTTCGGGCCATCTGGATTAATGAAACGAGATTCCGTGTATGTAGTGGCCATGGCTGATCCATCCAAACCGTTGATCTTACAGGCCTACATGTGAATAAAGGCTGCCTCTGAAATCTTACAGTCAGGATTCAAAATATCAATCAATCAACGGATAAGAATCAAATATCATAGTGTGAAGAAAGTCCATCAGATCAACGGTCATGGATCACAGAACCATTGGGCCGCATGCATGGAACCAGATCAACCGTTAAAAGTAGAGAGCTTTCATCGTCACCGACACCCTAGTGACCCACATCAAAGTAGTGGGCCCGTTTTCGTTCGACAACCAGCCGGGCACATGGCCTGGTTTTTGTCCGCTTGCGGCTTTTCCTAAGGATGGTACGGTGGCCGCGTACGGTAAAGTCGCCCGGTGCAACGCGCAGTACTCTTAGTCAAAGAGAGTGTTTTTTTTTTTCTCTCTCGGATTCCGCGCGTGACGGTGTTCTGTCAGTCGAGAGACATAATTCCAACCGCGTGCTGCTGTCAGAATTCGACTCTCCCCGTGTGTTAAAATGTGGGGACCACGTTGAATATCCTGAAAGTTGATCTGGTGGGATCTGCCTTCAAATTTCAGACTCTTACGATCAATGAATATGGCGATCACGAATAAATAACTTTGGACGGTGAAAATTTTGGTAAACGGTTCTACGTGATTCCCTTCATGATCTGAACAGCATTAGGATTTAGCTTGGCACATATCACTGCAGATCCACTTCACCAACGGTCCAGATCTCACACGGCACCTTCAACGAGGACACGCGCGTAAGTCTTTTTGGTTGTCATCCGAGAAGCCGAAGTACTGCTACGACGTCTCGTCCTTAATCAGGAGTGCCTAACAAAACAAAACGGCTACTATAATGTGCGTTTAATACATCTTAAGTTGGAAAACTCCTGTAGATATTTGCTACCTCATAGAGACATGTGCTAATCCTGATCGTTCAGATCATGGGCCACATCACGAATGAAACATAGACCAAATTTAAATCATTTCGATGAGCGTAAGTTTCGAATTAGTGGACAAAAATGGACAGTCTACAAAGAAAATGGCCATGTGCCCAAATTCAATATATAGTTCTGATACATCCATAACGGGTCACAAGCTTTGGATGGTCTCTAGTCAACTAAAGTATGCCACCTGTATGGTGGATGAGTTGCCACGACTTAGTGAGTAGTCAACAATTCCTTGGTCCGTCCCTTAAATATTAAATGAAGTCAATGAGAAGACTCGTCGGATAAAAACACACCTTCGAAGCTTCTCAGGCATTTCCCGCGTTATTAAACAGTAATTCCATCTGACTTTCAAATAATCTCGGTTAAGTGCAACTAAGTAGTAGAGCTACCAGTAATTCCATCTGACTTTCAAATAATCTCGGTTAAGTGCAACTAAGTAGTAGAGCTACCATAAACCCGTGCCCGTGTATAAGAAATCTCATCCATACAGTCACAAATCCAAGCCGTCCATCAGGTACTTCACAGTAGTATGAGGCTATGAAAGAAGCAATAGGCAGTTCAGATTATTAAGCGGACCACAATTTGTAAAATAAATGAACGGATGAGCAGGCTTTGGATAGTTTTTTCTACCTCCATCGACCTATTTCTAACATTTTGTTCTGTCTGATTTCGGGTCAGTAGGTTACAGGCAGGACCCATGTGATATACAGCTTGGATTTTATGCACGTGTGACATGTTGGCACATGTGGTGGAATGTACATGATCTGCCTTAATCTCATTTTACTCACTGGTTTGGAGTTGGTAAACGTGTCAGTCTTTTATTATATAGGAAATGATGGATAGGGGAATTTGTATATTGTATATAATAAGAAAGATGCCTTTCATAAACATTGGAATGTCCGTGTGGGTCCCACCAAAACTATGAATGAGTACTCGGTATATCAAGACTCGGATTGCGTTTGTGTAGCATACGGCACCGTCATCCGTGTAGTGTGGCACTGGAAAAGCCATGTGGGCCCACCATGATGTATTTGTTTTATCCAGGCCGTCCACAAAAACAGTGGTGATTGAATGCCCTCCTTTAAAAACTTCCTATGGCTCACCGTAATGTTTAATGGTGGGCGTTCAATCACCAATTTTTCTTATGAGGGGTCCACCTAAAATTTGGATCTGTCTCATGTTTGGGCTCATGTCATAAAGGGCAAAATGGATGGACGGTGTGGATAAAAGGCATACATTATAGTGGATCCCACAGAGCTTTGCCAGCACCACCCACGCTGCGCAATCCAAGTCCTATAGATCAGCCGTTGGATCTGGGTCTTATACTTTGGGTACCAAATAGGATTTTTAGGTGAAATTGTGGTGATCAGTGGGCCCTTGCTCTTGTGGGATTTGATACATACACCTACCGTGATTGATAGATGCAACCCTTGCATCTACTTTTTCTATACAAGGATGTGGATGTGAGGGTTGTTATGGTACATCGCAATGTGTTGTTATAGGATATGTTGTGACTATAGCCATTCGATCTGGATCTTTTTCAATAATCCAAGCCATACACCCAATCTCATACAGAAAGGAAAAAAGGAGAGATGAAAAGATAAAAAAAAAAGAAAAGAAGATCACCGTTCCATAGCAACATTTTGACCTTAATACATCGTTTCATAACCATTGGTTTCTGGGTGATTCATCGAAACCTAGGCTCTTCCATTATTAAAGATTTTCGAACTAATCATCATCAACTGTGTATATTTCTAGATCAACGGTTTGGATCACCAGATGAGACCCAGGACTTATTTGAAGCTTATCCTAATAGCATCAAAGATGATGGGAGGGGGTCCCACTTCGATTGCATATAAGATGTTGAAATTTGGTTTTTGAAAACTTAAAAAATATTTTAAAAATTTATGAAATTTTTGTTTTTCTGTCAAAATAATTTTGAAAATTTTCGAATGAACAAGTGTGATTTGTACTCTTGTCCCATATAAAAAATGAGAGAAAAAAAAAAAAACTTATGATTTATATGCAGAGGTGTGTGCAGTATTGTTATTTAGAATTTTGGAGATTGAAATCCTTGGGTTGCATGGTCCAACGTCGTCTTACGTATAGGCAGTGTGGCTATAGCAACGCACTTTTTACTTTACCCGTGCACATCGTGTTGCAAAGTAGTCAGGTTTTATAGGCTATAAAGGATGATTAGATATTTTTTAAAACGGCAAGCTACCTTAAAATCTACAACGGTTTGAAAGTAGACAGGCTATGATGATCCAACGATCATATCTTTCGATCTAACGACCAGAACGGATTAAATTAATGACCGACAGTAAGAAACGTTTTTCAAACATTTTGAACCATTGATGGCTATTGTTTGAGTCTAACAAAAAATTAGTTGCGTTGAGTTGTTCCTAAGTGGACCATTTGTAATTGCTGCATACAGGATCTAGATAGGCTTATCTTATCCTAGAAGTAATTCGCCTGTAACCACGTGATTCAGCCTCATGTAACAAATAAAAATTTATTTTATTTTATTTTTATTTTTAGTATTTCCAACATACGGTGGGCCATTTACAACCGTATTTACATTCCACATAGACATCACATGTGGGCCACGTGCACCTCGAATATCTTAGAGAAATTTTTTGCTATAAACTTCACTTTTAATTAAGCAGTCTTTACAAACCTTAAACACTTAAAATAATAATAATAAAGAAATAAATAACCTTTAGACATTTTATTGGATGAGAATACCCTTACTTATATCACAAACCCATCTCTTTGAAATTTTCTCATCTCTTTGTATTTCTTAATGAAATTATTTCATCTCTTCTTGAAATTATCCCATCTCTTATATTTCTAAACTTTTTAATCTTAAAATTTATACATCGTTTTTTTTTTTTTTTTTCCATTTAATCTTCGCTTTAAACATACTAAATAGAAGATGGATTTGACAGATAGAAAATGAAAAAAAAAAAAAAAAACAAATAGTGTCTCCATCCAATAAGCTATGCGTTGTAAGTATAATAGAAGAAATTTTCCTAAACCCTTAACCTTCTGATTACAAATACTTATTATATTTGCATGAGTGCTCAATCAATTTGCACTCTTCTTTAAACATCAAACCGTAAAAATATATACTTTTCTTGAGTTCTCAATCATTTATATGAGCTATTGGTCAATTTACATAAGTTTTCGATCAATTTCATTAAGTTTTCAATCAATTTAATTGAGTTCTTGATCTATTTACTTGAGTTATCGATCAATTGCACAAAGTTCTCGATCAATTGTAACGTCCTGAATTTTCATTGTTTTGGATTTTAAAAAATTCTTAAAATTTTTTTAAAATGTAATTAACTTATATTATCACATACTGACCATTAGCACTCAATGTTAGTTTATACATAGGTGGTACCAGTAAAAAACTACATAAGTCCGATTAATCGATAGTAGGAAGCCAACGAATCCGTCCGATCACTTAAACACCGAAATTAACCACATGATTTGCTCACATAGAGCCTAAATCTAACCGACCTATCACTGATTAATCAAGACAATCGTAATTAAATTAAAAGATCTACTTAAAGCTGAGTTAGATAAATCCCGAATCTTGACTAATAGACCAAATCAACCCAATTACTCTTTTAGCTTAAAACCGACGGTTTAAAGTAATCATGATCAAATCTCCACTTTCACTAGTTATAAATAAGTCACACTATGAACATAGTTAATCCAAACCCTTAATCATTACCCACGAGAAATCTCAATACATAATTCATTTTTAAAATGTCCTGATTTTCCGAATAAGCTCTATACCGCTCGTTAGTCGGTCATTAGTTATAAAACTATATAATAATGTCCATCTTAATAGGCTCGACGTCTATTGCGAGAGTTAAACCTAGGTAGTGTCCAGAACCACTCAATTTGAGCCAAAATACAAGTGTATAAGAAGTGCAAATACCCTAAAAGAATAAGCTGAAACTTAAGTGAATTGGGTCATCCACTTTTATGCGAAGTTGAGAATTTCAGACCGTAGGTTTACGACTAAACTTCGCACGTAAATTAAGGATATTTTCCTACTCATATTCGTATAGCAGCGGCCCTGATTGACTATCGGTGACCGTTGAAAAGACTTTTATTCATATCTGTCGATCGACGTATCCAAATGACAGACCGATCATGTTTATACGTAAATCATCATTAGAGCAAACTATCGTACAGTGTATATCAATATGTATACCCCATAGTGGGTCCTAGAGGTTAGAAAAATCCTCCCATAGGGCTAGTATAGTAAAAACTTAACCCTTGAGGCTATTTACACCAAATTTAGCACTATAAAAAGCCCTTATTTGGGCACCCTCTTCTCTCATACGAATTTCATGCCCTACCTTGGCTGAAGGAGAAGAGAAAGAGAGATGGAGAGATGGATAGAAAATGAAGATAAAGATAAGAGAGAGAGTGTTTATGTGAGTGAGGAAAATCTTGATGCTTGTAGGGTTGGTATTTCCTCAACGAAACTAATGGCTATTACAAAACCTCCACCAAATCCACTCATGTCAAAAATCGAAGGTAAGAATGATATATTTTTCCTTCAATTAAGCAATCTAGTGTAGATTTCTAGTCATTAATGTTATTTTTCTTGATTTTAATTTAGGAATTGGTGGTTTTACCTAAATCTCCAAATTCTAAGATCTCAAAGAATGAAAATCTCCTCTTAAAGTGCGGACCATTATCCTTAAGTGGCCAAATATCAATTTTAGGATAAATTTAATGATTGTGTATGTTAGATAGATTTGCTTGAGTAATTTTGGAAAAAACTACCTAGGAATGTACATGATAAGTCAACTCAATATGCATGCATTGATAGATTATTGTTCGAATGGTCTTCAAATTGTTTGGGCATGGAATTGTTGGTGCATGTTCATCCTTGCATATGATCTTTAAATATTCATCCTTGTAGTGGGCATTATTATATTTTTACTGTTGTGTTTTCTGCATTATGGATGTTGTGTTGTCTCTTGTCTCCTAGGTAATCCGACACCACATGCACACACATCTAACCTTTGTTATTAAGAGTAGATGCATTCATTGTAATATCCTAAATTCTATGCTGGACGTATATTGTACATAATTTCATCTGTACTAAAATGAAATTTTTAGCTGAAATGATATAAAATACAACCTATTTTTTGGGTTGGATAGTAAACTGAGATGTTTGAGGGTGGTCTCATTAGTTGGACCGTCCTGTGACTAGTCTGACTGATTTGGGTGGACGCGAATGGACGACTGTAGCGGGACTACATTGGTTGCTTGCACCCGATGTCGTGCGTTGCATGCTCACCTGAACTTGGGTGATCTAGTCCACCGACTGACCAACCATGTTTGTTAAACATATTTGCTCACGTCTGTTTGGAACCTTGAACACCCCTCGCCCACTGATGCCTACTGACAACATCTAGAAATTGATCTACCGACTCGTGAGCCAAGCATGGTGGAATGGGACACTCTCTGAGCAGTCAGCCTATGCTGGAGTAACAAGCCTTCCGGTAGTGACCACGAGAGATCCCGCTTCCCAGCACTCCCTACGTGCTTGCAATCGGGGGTGAGGACTCTAATGAGATCAAGGATCGCGAGGTCTCACACTTTGAGGGCATACGTATTAATAAAAACTGGTTACTGATTTATGAATTTATACTTTTCATTAAATTCATCATGGAATTATTATTTGATGTAACTTATGGCTAATGACGCCCACTGAGTTAGCTACTCACTTCCACTTTGGGACAGTGTTTTAAAACACCAACCAGACATGTTATTAGATGCAGGTGAGGCAGGGCTCGACGAGCTGAGCGAGGTGGGCATAGATAAGAAAGAGGAGCTTCCCTGCTTCTAGACTTTCGGCTGATCCTTCTAGTCTGATTTCGGGCTACCGCGGGGTACGGGACAACGCTCTAGTCACTTTGGGTCATGTATGGGTAAGACTAGTTCCCTATCAAGATGATTTTGAATTTGTGATTTAGATATTTTTATATTTAGTGGCACTTGATATTACTTTATGACTTACTAATGCTTCACGCCTTATTAAACTCTCTATTATTTATGAGATCATCTAAATGTAATTAAAATCTGAAGTCCATTAAGACACCCCTATCACAAAAATTCGAGAGTCGAATTTCTACACGGCCCTGAAAACCCAAGATGTTACGATTTATTACCCACAGTTGTCAGTTGTCATACTAGTGAAACGAAAGCTAAGAAGAACATGATTTAAAACCCTTTAGATGATCGCAGAAAACATGTGATGTACGGATGGACTATTTTTAGGCAAATCATATCATTGGTTGTCCATTCAATTTCATGATGTGTCCCGCATGAAGTCTGGCTGGTCAGATTTTCGTATCAGGTGATCATGCATGATATAGTGGTCCACATTTTGCATGGAATGGATATTCTACGAAAAAAATAACTCCATGATGTTACGGACATCTTAGGCAACGAGAGGAGATCCATGCCTCTTTAACTCCGTGTCATTAGAATGCGTGGCACACGTGAATCTATCCAAACCATCCATTTCATTCTTCCAATAGCGATTGGTCCATGGTCCAAAATGACAGTGATTAGACAATCTTGGTTGCATCCATGCCATTCTGAACACGAGGCATATATAAATGAGATCTAAACCGTTAGATTTGGCATTTCCAATACTGAATGGCTATGGGGAGAAGGATGCAATGTTTGAAGAATTTTATATATTTATTCGGTGGCATTCAAACACTAAAAGACAAAGGTCAGCAACGGCTCTCATGAAGCGTGGAATGACCCAATTATGTGCGCTTAAGATAGGCTAATCAAAGCAAGATTTTGGTCTTGTACCAATCCACAGTGGGTCCCACTAGATTAATTGTTTGTATCATCATACACACGTTCCACACGTGCGATACACGATCTGGATGCACGAAAATCACGACGGGTTTTTACATGCGTGTAGGCCATCCCACACACATGTATCTATACTTATCTTCTATTAGTGTTTTAATTAGATGGGATCAGATCCGGTCATCTTCCTTTTTCAATAATAATTTTTTAATGATCATGCAAGAGGGGTGGATGGTGTGGATATAGCACATAAATCATGATGGGGGCCACGAAAGTATGCCACCTTAGCATGCTTATGTGATATGAGTTTTACGCACGTGCACAAATGTAAAGGTTTTCCGATTTTCCACCGGCTGCACCCTTGCGCACGCATACGTACTTATAGAGGTGTACACGAGTCCAGCTTGGTTCGGCCACTAGCTGACCCAGCTCGAACTCAGCTCGGTTTGGTCTTCAAGCTCGATTGGTCATCTCGGCTTGGTTTGGTAAGCAACTTAGGCAAGTTCAGGCCAAAATCAAGTTAAGTTTGCCTATGAAGCATTTTCACAAACACATAAAATGCACATTCAAATTCTCATTGCATGTAAAGCAGCAGCAGCGGTTTTACAGATATTTTATCAAACACCTTATAGGCAAGGTCAAAATCAAGAAAAAACGAGTATTTCTTTCATATATATGCCTTTCTTGCACCAGCCGACACTTTGTTGAGCCATTTCATCAAACATTTGGCGAGCAACATCCAGATCAAAATAACCGGGTCACTGATCTAATTTAATTCAAGTCGAGTTGAGCCCCGGCAATCTTGTACTCGGCTCGAAATTTTTTCAAGCTCCAAAAATCAGCTCAACTCGGTCGGAATCCAATTTCAAGCCGAAGCGAGTCGAGCTAACCGAGTTAACTTGACTAGTGTACAGCCCTACGGATTTAGGCATAACTTAACACATTTAATAATAGTATATATTGGGCAAAAATAAGTCATTTTCTTCTCTGCTTCTATCCAATATGGGACTGAAGAAAAGCATAAAATAAAATAAAAAAACCAAACCAATAATATAGCTCTTAAAAAAAGTTGTAAGTTTGTTGAAATACACGTAATATTAGAATGATTTACGAAAAGCAGTGGACAACATGCATAAATAAATACATCATGATGGGAGCGAAACAAATCTGCCTGTTCACGGCAGGGCGCAATAAAAGCAGAATGTGTCATATCTTGGCGGACTCTAGTAAGGAATTAGTAAATCTGTGTGGGGTCTATGGTAATGTATCCATTTAGTCAAGCTGCCAATCTTTTTTCTCGTATCATTTAAATAATGAGCATTAAAAACATGCAGCATTAAATGCAAGTTATATCATATAAGGTATTAAATGTAAAAGTCATATGTGGTGCGTGGTGGGGTTTAAACGTAAAAGTCATATGTGATGTGGTGTGGTTTACTTGAGTGTCCCTGCCTCAATTTGAAGCTTACACGTTAAAATGACTTGAGAAAATGGCCGGACATGGCCCCGCACAGATCTAACTGTTCCCGCTAGAGTCGAGAATGCTATCAGCTTCTGGACGCAATCTGCATGGTTTCTGACTTTTAGAAAGTAGGTCATATAAAGTTAAAAATTTCACAATCAATCAATCAAAAAATATATATATCAATGTAGTTTTCTCTAATTAAAACCATGTGTGGGTCCCACTAAGTAGTCAATCATGGCCGTTGTTTGTACACGGGAGAAAGGTATTATCTTGCATGCATTTATGATGGGAGATAAAAAGTGTGGAAAGGGACTGAGATTTCTTAATAAACATCCAGTACAATCGTTCAAATCAACAACTGTAAATGGAGTGGTGACCCTGAGTCGCCCCATCATTAATCCGGTGGGCCCAAAATAGAGAAACTAGGACACTTCATCTATCCAATCATCCTGCTCCACTATGCGATGATCCAGACCGTATCATCGATGGGCTATACAAGTAAAATATTACTCATCAGAGATCTAGCCATCAATATGAAGTTGATCTGGAAACAACGGTCCAGATTAACAGTTTCTAATCTACCTTTAAGGCCATCAAATGAACGGGCCAGCCCATGGGTTTCCGTTCTGGGCTGGACATTAGCCCAGGTTTGGGTTTCAATTCATATGCCCATGGAACGGTCTTGGGTTTTTCAATAAGAATCTGATTTAGTTCCGGTGGAGCCTATGCAAGTAATGGTCCAGGGAAACCTGACCGAACCCATGATTATAGACATATGTAACTAGCTGTAAATTTTCATGTGGACCACACATGGTGGATTTTGTAGGAAAATGGTCTGATTTTGGCACTGGGGCAAGCTGCTTGGCCCACATCTGAAATAAGGCCCACCTAGTGAGTGGACCAGGTTGGGCCTGCTTGATAAAACAGGACAGGTCTGGAACATGCATGCCACGTTGGCACGTGGGCTGTTGGGTTCTGGGTGCTGCATGTGTTGGATTACCAAGTAGCATTCCATGTTCATGGCCCACCTCATGGTATCCAAAACTGTTTGTGGCCCATTACAACGCGACAATCTAGAAACCAACGGCATGAAAAAGACGGCTTTCTTATATTTTTTAAGTATGGCCCACCCACTGTTGGGACCCTTTGATGGACAGCCCAGGTCATCAGGCCAATCTGGCCACAGTACCAGCAGCTCGAATGGGCCATGATTTGCTTCGAGCCAAAAGCCCATGTGGGTCTGAAAGAAATCCATGAAATCGACGGCGGAATTGCCTTTACTAAACATGGGCACAGCATTGACACGTGCGGAAAAGATTGTATGGTCCAGATGAGGATGGTCCACATTGTCTTTGTGGTCCGGCCTATCACGGATATTGTGAAAATGAGGACCTTGAAAGACAAAGGTGCTCAACCAATGAGAATCTCGTCCAAGGTCTTGTTTATGCTGGTCCTTTCTTGATCAGCTGGTTGATCAAAGATCTAACTAATTTTCTTGATTGATGATCTGGACCAGATCAATGACCTAATGATAAATGAACTATCTATCTTTACTTTAAAAATGAGATGGTAATCAAAGGAACCATGTTAACAAAAAAAAAAGAAAGCTAAGAGCTTAGCTAAGCACGCACGCACGCACGCGTGCACTAAATCTCAGGTACTGGCGCAGGAATGGGCTATCACCATCTTCCTCAGTGGGGATAACTGCTCTGAATCCACTGAGCTTCCTAGAACTCCTCATAGGTACTTTGAACTCATGAGGAAAAAAAAAAAATCTAAAAAATTCAAATTTTCAGTAGTAAATAATAAAAACAAATTTACAATAGGTTTAATAGTGATACTAAACCTTAGAATAAGTTTCAAAATCAAACTCCAACTCAAACTCTTTAAAATTCATAACTTACTATAAATTTTATAATAAATTTATTATTTATAATAAGTGTCTTATCTAGCTTAACCACGATGTTCTCCTAATTTTTCTAAGCACTTTTGATGTTGGACACAACTTCTAAAGCTCAAATGATGAAGAGCTATAATAAAACCAAAACTTATTATAAATAGTAAATATAGAAATAAAATGGATTTTTGACCGTTGGTTTAATGGTATCTTGCAAATTCAGTGTGAGCAACTTGGTTGGCTAAAGTAGCTTCTCCTATCCCAAAATATATGTTGAGTGACTCATTTTGATTTGTGAGATACACCTGTTGTAAGGTTCTGACGGTCCGGATCACCTCTGCCTCTAATCAGGCTTTCTCTGATCCATTTTGGACATGAAAGTGTCCGTGACCTACTCTAATTAGATACAGACCACACATATGCCCGTGCCATTAAGAAATCTAATTCATCCAAAATGTTACTTCCACCTTTTGCTTGTTTTCTTAAAATGAAAATCTAGTTCAAATGTCATGTGTACAGTATTGGAACACATGCGAATGGGTTAGAAAAAATCTCATCCAAGTATTTCAAACTATAATGAAATACCCACCTGGTAGGTGGATCAATCAGATTCTTGAGCTAGGGCATTAATATATTAATACTATTTTAATTGATATTAGTACTATTTTGATGGATGGATTGGACTTTAGACTTATGATTCTATGTTGGTACAAATGTGGCATGTACATAAACTTTATTGCACATGTATGTGAGCTTAACAATGCTTTAAAAAAAAAATTAGAGTTTTATAATACGCAGGTTGTGTGTGCCAATTGATACGTAGGTAACTTATATATTGTGCAGTTGGCACATATTAATTTAAATAAGTTTGGCTGGGTTGAACCCTTCATATCCAAGTTACAATCACAATATAACAGCTTGGTCAAAACAATGTAGCCTCTTATCCGTGAATGCTTGTAAATATAAACAAAATCTCATAATATTTTTCATTTTACCAACGAATAAGTGTTCACAAATCTGCTACTTAGATGATAGAATTACATAATTTTAGATTCATGATCTATTTACACAGGTACCATAATTTGGACGCTTTAATTTAATTACTTGTGCATTGTGTTAGCAATTTCTAAGTGCATGCATGTCATCCATCACATGTTTCCAAAGTATCGAAGTTTTTCTCATTTTGAAAAGAAAGTCCTGCCAAGGTACGTAGATACCAACACCATAGGAAATAATGAGGATTGAACGCCACCATTGAAAACTTCCTAAGCCCCACCATAATATTATTATATGCCATCCAACTTGTTCATAAGATCACATGGACCTTGATGAAGGGAAAACTGAAATATAAGCTTGATCGAATATATTCAGATGCGCCTAAAAAAGTTTTCAATGGTCACAAAGACTCAGATGAAGCTTTTCTCCAAACCATTCACATGTTTTCAATATTGGAGCTTACATGCCAATTGAATTAGATTTTCTTAACTACACATGTATAAGGTCAGACTAACTCGATATAACGTTAGCATTTATGTGTCATGTACAGAAGCCTTGTTGTACACACGTGTGCCCAACATAATTCTTTATTTATTTATCATTGATTCCGGTTTTATCTCCTTTCAAAGTAAGCATAAATATGTCATTTAACCATCCTTAGTAGGTTCATAGGCATGGTTCGGTAAATATGAAAACTGAAACTATGTTTTTGAAAAACTTGCATTGGTGAGGAATTTTTAGGTAAAAATTCCTTGAAAAATAGTTTAAGCCATTCAAAGACTCTTCAAGTTTTAAAATACCTTTAAAATAGCAAAATTCACAACTTAATAAAAATAATAAATTTTAAAGTAAACTCAAAAATAATTTATTTAAGAAAACTATTCAAAGACCAATCATCGGTGCGTATTAATAGCTTCGGAACAACATATCATACATGCAAATAGATAACTACTTACAAAGTTATAGCATTGGAAGCTATAGTGCATGTTATGCTATTTACCCTACATCAGCTCATATAACCTAATTCCTCTTTATATGAACTAGTCATCTGATAGCTCGATCTTTTAGAAAAAGTGGTTGTTTGATATGGTATTAAAGTAGATATTAATTGCTCGAATATTAAAAGTCGTAAATATGCCATTGAAATATATTCTCTCATGAACCTGAGCTAATTAATAGTGAGTTCTATCCAATTTTTGTCATCTTCTTTGTATGTATTCTAAAGAAGAGAATTATCACTCGATCAAAGGAAAATGTTGGCCCAATGGACTTCCAAAGCTAGTCACCATGGTCAGCGTTCCACCTCCACCTCAATTTCATCTCAGCTCATCAGCCTAAGCCCGAATTACGGGCCCAACAAACAAACAGTATTAGGTCGGGCCTGGGCCAATGTATTGACAGAAATGTGACCTGAGCAGCCTGGCCATGGCCTGTTTGCAGTTATCATGGTCTATGATCTGGGCTTTTGTTGGGCACAAAAGGTGGACTGAGTCTAATTATCAGCCCATTCAATAATTGGTTAGTCGAGCTAACTCAGGTCCCATTGAACCAGCCCGTTTCTAGCCTTTCTAACACACGCATTACCAAACCTTAATACCATCTGATTAAGATTGGATGGAGATATGTGGGTCCCATTATTTTCAATATTCAAGTGGTAGATCAAATGGAACCCACATCTCATCATGACCTGTGGATCGTTATTAAGCTGGGCCTGAACTCTAGATGGCTGTTATGACCGTTGCTTCATTAGGGCCGGACTAACAGTTTCAAATCCACATTTAGGGATATCAATGAAACGGGCCAGCCCGTGGGTTCAGTTTGGGCTCGAATTCGGGCCAGGTCTTAGGTCTGTCCACTTATCAGGTGGGCCCCATGTGAAAAATGACAGCAGATAGCCAAAACTCAAGCCCCACAAAGGGAAACGGATTGGCTACTCCCCCTGCCATCAGCTCCGTGGCTGGTGGTCGGTGCTCTTTGGGCCCCACGACGATGTATGTTTTTCATCCATTCCGTTAATCCATTTTTACAGATCATTTTATAGCTTGATCCTAGAAACTAGAGGGTTATAGATCTCAGGTTGACCACACCGCATAAAAACAATAATGATTGGACATCCACCATTAAAATCCTCCTAAGGCCCACTGTACCGTTTATTTGACATCCAATCTGTTGATTAGGTCATACAGACCCAGATGAAGAGAAAAAACAAAGATCATCTTGATCCAAAACTTTTATGGCCCCCAAAATGTTTTTAATGGTGGAACCTCATTCAACACTGTTTCCTGTAATGTGGTCCATTTTAGATTTGGATACACCTCATTTTTTAACTCATACTGTAAAATGATCTGTAAAAATAGATGGACGGAATGGATGAAACACATACATCATGGTGGGGCCCACATGGCACCGACCACCAGCCATTGGCTGGTGTCATGGGGAGTAGCCAATCCGTTTCCCCCACAAAGCCCCTGCTAGGACATGGGCCAAAAAATAAAGCCGATTGAACCTCAGGTGGACCACACCACAGGAATAGTCGTGATTGAATGTCCAACGTTAAAAATGGGCCACCAAAGTTTTGGATCTGAGAACTTCTCAAGAGGTTGGATAGCAAATAACATCATGGTGGGCCCTTCGAAGTTTTTAATGGTTGACGTTCCATCACATCACCGTTGTTTTACCTTGGTGTGGCCCACTGGGATTTAGGAACTACTTCATTTTGGGGGCATGTCTAAAAATTAGCTGGCAAAACAGATGGATTGCGTGGATATACAATACATACGCAAAGGGTCCCACGGTCACTGCCTTTCGATGTTTCGCTTGGAATGGGATTGCGTGGTGGGACACACACCACCCACCTCAGTGGTGCATTGAGGTCACCAAGTTCTGTACGCCCTACCACGATGTACGTGTTTTATCCACACCGTTCTTCCATTCTTTGAGATCATTTTACGGTGTAGGCAAATGAAAAGAAAATGCGGATCCAAAGCTCAAGTGGACCACACACAAAAACCAATGAGAATTGAATGGCTATCATTGAAAACTTCTTGGGACCGCAGAAGTTTTGGATCAATCTGATATTTGTGTTTTCCTTCCATCTATGTCTGTGTGACATTACGAACATGTTGGATGGAAAATAAACAACACGGTGAGCCCTAGGAAGCTTTCAACGCTAGTGTCACTTTCTCGGCTGCTTTATATGGTGTGGGCTACATAAGCTTTGGCAGCTTCATTTTTTAGGCTGATGCCTTAAAATGATCTCCCAAAATGGATGGATGGTGTGAATATAAGGCATACATTATGGTGGGGCTAACAAAACTTGGTGACGTAAACACACTACTGATGAGGCAATGACAATAATCCTTCTGTCTAGGGGCTCTTGTGGGGCCTACTATGATGTATCTGTTTATCCATACCATCCATCCATTTCCTCAAATCATTTTAAGATATGAGTCCAAAAGTGAGGTAGATCTAATGGTCAAGTGGACCACAATAGAGATGACTTTTGCATTTAATGCAACCCAAGATTACAATTTAGTGTGGTCAATTTGAGTGTTGGATGTATGTCATTTTTTTTATTCATATCTTAAAATTATTTGAGAATGGACGGCATGGATGAATAGATACATCACGGTGGGCCTCACAAGAGCCCCTGGTTAAAAAGATTATTGTCCGAGCAAGGTCGGACAAATTATTGGGTTTGTTGAGGAATGATTTCTCTTGTAGTTCTTCAGATCTTGAAATTAGATATGATGGTCATTAACATGGGAGAGATGGGAGAGTTGTGGTCCATGTATCTCAGCAACCTGTTAGACCATGACCATCACAAGTGCATGTGGTCCACATTTGGACATCAATTCATGAGATATACAGTTATCTTGTATGAGGAGATTGACTTAGGTCAAGGTGGACAGTTTCTACTATCGCGAGTTGACTTGATGTTAGTTTATGTGTTGTCCTTACTCTGCACAAGAGTATGAGTGTATCATGAATGAAGGATTTAAGTTCGAACCTTTGGTCACTCATATTAGTGGATCGAGATCAAGTCAACGGTCTGAGGGTCTATTAGTTTGGACTGTGATAATAAGATTAAGACTTCATGCGATGCATAAAAAAATATTTTGATCGTTAAACCTGTGGATATATAAGGGTCATGATCTTGACTGGTCGGTTTTGGCTCTTCTTACAAAGTCCATGCAAGAGTCAATAAAGTGAACATATATAAATAGTTACTTCCATCAAGAGTCGTTAATTCTTACACGGGCCAACAAAGAATCCATTGATTTTCCAAGGAACATGTTTATGGACTTGATTTGGATAGATCAATGACTCATCAAGTGGTTTTTTCCATTGGGCCCAACACTATGAATGTTTTAATCGAATTTTCAAAGGGTTTTAACTGTTAAAACTATTTTGAACGCACTTGATGATAATCTGATAGCCCAGATCTGATGATCTACTTTTGCTTGGCATGGGATATGATCATTAGTAGATATCTCATATTAGTGTAGGGATTAAATTATGAGCATATGCATACATGAAATGGATTGATGAGCTTCTTCACGGGAGGTTACACCAAAGTCCATAGAGTGACCGAGCATCATATTGGGTATACCCCTGAAACCCTAACCCCTCTTTATTTATATAATCTTATTTAAGTGTAGAGGTAGAACTAGCACAAAATATTCCTACCCCATGGGACGTGTGAGTGTGAGAAAGTATGTGAGAGAGTAGAGATCCACTTTATCCTCTTCAATTGTCCTCATGTATAGTTCACTTGTGTGGATGGTATATGTTTTCCTCAGTGCTTATCAGATGATTAGACGTTGGGTTATCTTAATTCTCTAGCACTAGGATAGATCAATGAGAGACTCCTTAGTTTAAGATATCAGCATTGACAGATTGGCATCACATACATCTCTTTCGTGCACATATGTGCACATATGATCTCCACCATTTACAAATTGCTATAAATTTGATGTTATTTGCAAATAAGAATTCTTGAAATGGGTCCCATGTTCATATTGTATTATACTATATTCTACTGCATCCATAAACTAGGGACCCAACACATGCTCAGCCATATACCATAAGAGAACAAGCTAGTATTTACTTTTTGAAGGAGCAATGAAAGCATTCTAATCTTCATAAAAATATGGCAGTCTGTCCAACTTTTTATAGGGTAACATGCAAACAAGTCTTAAATAAATCATGTATAAGAGGCTTGCCAGATGTGCATCTTGCACCTTCATTGAAATTTATAATGACTCTCTGTAGAATAATTTTTCCAGACAATCAAAACCATTCAAAACACCAACTCAACTATGAATGAAGTACAACCTAAATATTACATTTAGACCAAGCTATTTACCATCTTATTTTACATTTTGGAATTCGGATCACTCTATACTTTAACCATCCATTCCATGGCTACCAATTGAATGGCTAGAATTGATTGATCAACATGATCATAACAAGAGTCATGTATTGATTTCACTACTTTCCTACATGCTCACCTTTTGGTTTTAGTAATTAGAAATCCTTCTTGCGCTTTTTAGGCATTTCTAAAAAGTAGTGTGAAAAATCTCACACAACCACTATTCATAGTAGAGATATTATGCTCTCTACTATAAATATGGAACTATCCATCTCTACTATGAATATGGAACTATCCATGTGTTCATTTTAATTATCTAGGTGGGCCCATTGTTTAGTGCTCCACCCCATTATAAATCCTCCATGACTAATCAGCTCTAAACTTTTCAATGAGTAGTAGGAAAGAAAATGCAGCAAACGTTCCAACTCAACTCATAAAAGGCCAAACGTTGGATTGAACTATCTTAAACTTCTAATTCTTGGACACCTGCTTGTCGAAACATGACTATTGGATTATTATTTTTTAACGGTTTAATATGTTGTGTAGCTATACTCGTAAATATCGGACAATATCACACGGTACCTAAAAGAAAAAATCCAAAACAAAATTTTAAAAAGCTAGATAAGTAAAAAGAGACTAGGCGTGGATATTTATGTGATTTGGCAATATAACTATTTTATAAGGTAGCAAGACTATGTTTTCTTCTTCACTAAAATAAAATAAATAAAAACTACAACACTAGCCTCTTATTCCCCCTTTTTCACTACACTAAAAAAAATCACCCAAAAAACTTAAGATTCACTCACCCGAAACATATATTCCTTTATCTAGAAAACACCACAAGAGGAGTACTTGACAAAGCATAAAGAAACTAGGCTTCACCACACATGCACGTACAAAGAGACATAAGAAAGTTAGAGAGCGAGAGTTGTAGAGAGAGACAAAGAGAGGGATAATGATGTAGAGTCGATAACAGACAATCTCATGGCCAAGATGGACCAAAAAAGACCCGGTTAGTGACAGAAGTGATCCGGATTGTCAGAACCTTAAAATGGGCTTATCTCATGAATCGGAATGAGTTATTGAACGTGCCATATATGATTTTGGAGTAGGAGAAGCTACTTTAGCAACCCAACCCACTACACCGGGTTGCTCACACCAAATTTGTGAGATTCCATCAGATCGACGGTCGAAATCGTAGTTTATTTTTATTTTTACTATTTTTAATAAGTTTTTGTTTAATTGTAAGTCTTCATCCGTTGGGCTTTATGTAATATCATGGATTTTCACTGTTTTGAATTTTTAAAAATTCTTATTTTTTTTAAAAATTAGCTCATATTATCACTTATTGACCATTGACACTCGATGTTAGCTTATACACAATGGACCAGTCTGGTCGTAATTGGACCGAGTGCGAGCCGTCAAGTCGATAGCCCGTTTACACTTAGCAATAGCCCGTGCGGGCCATACTGCGACGCGAGAAGGTCATAAAATTATAAAACTCTAAAAAACCATAGATCTCACTGGGCTTGTGGTCTATCGCAAACCACAGACTCATTGGACACCCCAAAGTTAATTATTCAGACCGTTCCATCAGTACTTGTCAACCCACCAAAGGCTAGAGTTGAAATTTGGCACTGGCTAAAGAAACTGAGACTCCAGGCTTTTCAGCTTTCGAATTTCTTCTAAATTTTTTATGAAGGTCTAATGTACTATCCTTCGCCCGTCTACAAAATCTAGGATCCGATCGTGGCACGGTAACCGTTGATCGTAAATCAAACCCGTACGACCAAACCCCATATCTGATCGTTTTTAAATTTTGTATGGTCTTTTATCGGGCCATGGACCACCTATCCTATAAGTTTCATGGTCAGGGGGCCACCAGAAATACCTCAAAAACTGAAATGGACCCCACAAAGCCATTTAAAGATTTGAAACCCTATGATCAAACCTCATATCTATTCATCCGTTTGATCTCAAATTTTGCATGGCCTCTTATCGGGCTATTAGGCACCTACTCACTAAATTTGGTGGCCTAGGGGGTGGTAGGGCCACCTCTAAGCCAATATGGAGTCCTAGAGGGCCATTGTGGGCATTTGAGTAAACTTAAGGCCAAAGGGCCCAAATCTAGAAAATAAAACCCTAGCTACACCCACCAAAGAGAGAAGGGAGAGTTAGAAAGCAAGGAGAGAAGAAAGAGAGAAGGAGAAGAAGGAAGAGAGTGAAGGCGGGCCAAGAGAAGTCGATCCTTGCATTTTCTTCCCTTTTTCTCAAGAGATCCCACACCCACCACTCCAAGCTCGAATTCCAACCGATTAAAGAGGTAAGCACCCATCCATTTTATAATCTTTTGTGTTGGGATAGGATTTGTATGAAATCCTAACATGTAAATGCTTTGGCTTAGGGATTCTAGCCAATCGACCCCAAATTCGAGCTTTCGTAGGTCGTTTCTCAAGAACTCAACAATTCATAGGTGCGGATTATTGTTCTTAGGTGGCCTAACACTAATTTTAGTATAAGATTAATAATTTTGATTGTTTGGATGCCATCTTTGGAGAACCTAAAAAATTCCTATGAATTGCATGCTTGTTGAAATTGTATGGAATGGTATGTTTGACTCTCATAATGTTGTTCCTGTTTCTCATATGATTTTGTGTTTGGATGATTATATGCTCATGCCTTATTGATTTTTCTCACGTATTGTTACTTCATACTAGGTATGATTTCATTATCCTTATGCATATGATTTCCTAAGATGGAGGAAGTGCTTAACTTCCTTACTCACACACACACTCACATGGACTTGTTTCATGATGTGGTTAGCCTTGCTTGTTATGAGAATCTGAATTATATGTTAATAAGTAAGAGAACATGATGTTGTTTATTCTAGTGATACATTGGTAGTCGGCATGCTATGAATCACTATTCATACCCTTGGGTTGACCAGGAACATGAGGAAAACGAAAGTGGTTCCGTTGATAGGACCACCTCGAGGCTAAACCTATGGATTTGGACGAGTGCGTGTGGGTGACAGTAGTTAGACTACATGGGTTGCTTGCACCCGACGTCGTTCTGTCACGTACTTGCCTAGACTCGTGTGATCGAGTCTACAGGCTGATCAACCCTGTTTATTAACCTTGTTTGCTTACATATGTATGGAACTTGAACCACCCTACAACCGTTGTCGCCCACCAATAATCCACTTGAAGCTGGTCCACAGCCTTGTGAGTCGGGTATGGTGGAATGAGACACTGTGTCTGAGCTGTTGGCCTACGCTGGGGTGTCGCGCCTCCCCATAGTGATCGCAAGCGATCCCTTTCTCTCGGCACTCCTCAGGTGCTTGAAGTTGGGGATGAGGAACCCGACAGGATCACGGACCGAGGGGTCTTGGCCTCACGATCAACTTAGGGCATTGATACGTGGGGTGTATTAGATTTTCTAATCTGCTGAATGACTGAACTTAACTAATAACTCGGCTAACACGATCGCATTGCATCGCACTAGTTAGGGTGGCGACTCGGAAGTCGAGGTCGCTCTGAGGGAGTGCTGACATACACGATCGTTAGATGAAGTCACTCGAGGAAGCGTTGTGCGAGGGCATGCTCATTCTGCATGCATGCATTTTAATAAGAGTTGCTAGGTGTTGATGATTGGCTGTGTTTCATTAAATTCATATTATAATTGATGTCTGTTATAACTTAAGATTAATAACACCTACTGAGTTGATCACTTATTCCCACTCTGAGACAGTGTTTTAAAACATCAACTAGACTCTTTACTAGATGCAGGTGAGGCGGAACTCGACGAGCCGAGCAAGGTGAGCAAGGATAGGGAAGAGGAGTTTTCCTGCTTCTAGACTTTCGGCGGATCTTTTTAGTTGAGTTCGGGCCACCACGGGGTATGGACCAGGGTCCTAGTCGCCTTGGGTCATGTATAGGTGGGACTAGTTCCCTATTTAGATGATTTTAAATTCGTCGTTTAGATATTTTTAATTTAGTAGCAATTGATACTACTTTATGATGTACTTATACTTCATGTCATGTTAAATCCTTTATTGTTTATGAGATCATCCAAATGTAATCAAAATATGAAACCCATCAGGGCATCCATGACACCTGGGAATTTGAGAGCCGAGTTCTTATACGGCCTCTGAAAACCCGAGATGTTACACTTTAGGAGTTGTGTCCAACATGAAAAGTGCTTAGAAAAATCAGGAGAACAACATGGTTGATCAAAATAGGACACTTACAATTTTTTGCCGAAAACCATGAGGTCTAGTGGAAATCATTACTGTTTATAAATAGTAAGTTTACTATTATAGTAAGTCACAATTTATGGGAGTTTTAGTTGTAGTTTGATTCTGAAACTTCTCCCCAAGGTTTTTGTCTTTCTTTAAGAGGTTGTAAACTCATTTTTTATCATCAAGCAATTTATTCTAAATTTTCTAGAATTATTTCTAGTTTCTTATTTTCCTCATGGATTTGAGGTCTCTCCATGAGTCCAGAGTGATGGGGTTTTTCTCCTCAGGTCAGAGGAGATGTAGTGCGGTTCAGATGCCACAAACAGTGGAATCACCACGCTGCTCGACCAGTCGAGGGTCACTCGACTCAAAGTCCAGTGAGCTCAGTGAAGAGTGCTCGACTAGTCGAGGGCCGGCTCGACCAATAGAGTGAACAGTGCTCGACCAATCGAGGACCCTCCTCTACCAGTCGAGGTTACGCAGATTAGAGTCTGAATCTTATGCGGACTGCGAAAATCTGAGGCGATTTCGCAACAGGTGCGAAAGGGAGTTACCTAAACTATAAATAGGAGTCCCTAGGACTTTTCTAGGCCATGCAAGAGGTAATATGGGTTTGCTAAAGGGTTTAGGGCTATCAAAGGTGTGAGAGAAAATGAGAAAGAGGGAGAGGAAGCTTGTGGAAGGGAGGTTATGCTCATAGAGGTGATCTATTGTACTCTCAACATCTCAACGCTTCTACGTCCTTGTAATCAGTTAGATCTCTTTGTTTTTTTATTATTCTCTTATTGTTTATTCGCTCTTGCGTGAGTGAAGAAGGTTTGATCCAAGCAGTGTGTGTTTGTGATCAGTTGTAACGTTCTACTTCATAGTAGATTGTTGATCTGGACGAGGTCTCATGGTTTTTACCTCTTTGAAGGTTTTCCACATAAAAATCTCTTGTGTTGTGTGATTTGTGCTTTAATTTATTTCATTACTTTATTATCCCATAACTCTGGTGTTTTGGGGAGGCTAGATCTTAAGATTTTGTGCAAAGGCCCCCAACACAGAAAAGCTGATTGGATTCGGAGTGGTTATCCTCTCGAGGAAGACAGTGCTCGACCTCAACACATCATTCCTTGCGTCAGATAAAGTCTCATGATGGGAGACGTATACTACCAAAAGATGTGACACAGACAATAAATTAGGAGAGCCATATTTTGGACAATTTCGTTAGGATAACTTACACACCACGTATGCAATTTCGATTTAATTTCTAAATGCTTGTGTATATCCATCACACTTTGCCATACCATCAACGATTTTCTCATGTAAATATTATAAGTGAGGTTGTTGTATAGATTGGAAGATGGAACATTTAAAGAAATTAGTAAAATAGTGCTTCTTCGTAAAATATTCTGAAAACCAATATTCTTAAAAAGAACAAAAAAAGGTTTAACATCTTGCAAATATCCTTCAAAATGCTATCATTGTACAAAAATTAGTTGAATTATGGACAAAAAATCCTTTGAGAGCAACCTTCTATCAAAATGGACGGCTAGTTTTAGTCGCCATCAAAAGGGACGGCCAAGGAGTTTTATCCTTCATCTAAAATATCAGCTGAAGGCTCAGCCTATGTTAAGAATATTTTTCATCTATAAATCCAGCTCCTTGCTTTAAACCTATTAATGGCGTTTTTGTTCATAATCTAGTTAGCTTTTGTTAAATTTTAAAAATTAATTAGGAGTCATGCAATTCTTGGATGCATAACACATCCAACCATTAAAATTAAATAAAAATAAAAACAAACCATTTAAATCTTATTATAAGATCCAAGTTGCTTAATGTGTCATATATGATTTTGGGTTAGGAGAAGCTACTTTAGCCACCCAACCCATTACACTGGGTTGCCAATGCCACATTTGTGAGATTCCATCAGATGAATGGTTGAAATCCCAGTTTATTTTCAATTTTACTATTTTTAGTAAGTTTTTATTTGATTGTAACTCTTCATCTATTAGGCTTTAGGAGTTGTGTCCAACATGAAAAGTGCTTAGAAAAATTAGGAGAATAACATGGTTAAGCCAAATAGGACACTTACTATTTTTGGCCAAAAACCATGAGGTCTAGTGGAAATCATTACCATTTATGAATAGTAAGTTTACTATTTATAGTAAGTCACGATTTATGTGAATTTTAGTTATAGTTTGATTCCGAAACTTTTTCCTAGGGTTTGTCTTTCTTTAAGAGGTTGTAATCTCTTTTTTTTTTTCTTTTTTTTTATCATCAAGCAGTTTATTTCGAATTTTCTGAATTATTTCTAGTTTCATATTTTCCTAATGGATTCGAGATCCCTCTATGAGGAGTCCAGAGAAGCTCCGTAGATTCGGAGTGGTTATCCACCCTGAGGAAGGCGGTGCTCAACCTCAACACATCATTCTTGCATCAGATAATGTCTCATGATGGACGTATACCACCAAGAGATGTGACAAACACAATAAAATACGCATCTACCAAATCCAATAGTTAGATATCCGTAACAAGATCTAAATTAGGAGCCATATTTTGGACAATTTAGTTCGGATCACTTACACACCACGTATGCAATTTTGATTTAATTTCTAAATGCTTGTGTATATCCATCACACTCTACCAGACTATTAACGATTATCTCATGCAAATATTATAACTGAGGTTGTTGTATAGATTGGAAGATGAAATATTTAAAGAAATGAGTAAATATCCTTCAAAATGCTATCATTGTACAAAAATTAGTTGAATTATGGATAAAAAATCCTTTGAGAACAACCTTCTATCAAAATGGACGGCTAGTTTTAGTCGCCATCAAAAGGGACGGCCAAGGAGTTTTAGCCTTCCTCTAAAATAACAGTTGAAGGCTCAGCCTATGTTAAGAATATTTTTCATCCATAAATCCTCCTTGCTTTAAACCTATTGATGGCGTTTTTGTTCATAATTCAACCGACTTTTGTTAAAATTAAAAAAAAACTAAGGGAGAGTCATGCAATGCGTGGATGCATAACACATCCAACCATTAAAATTAAATAAAAATAAAAATAAACCATTTAAATCTTATTATAAGATCCAAGTTGCTCAACGTGTGGAACCCACTCTTAACATAGTGGCCCAAAAATGAAGCATATGAGGTCAGCATTGATCTACACATGTATCATGTTGAATGGTAAATGACCATTTTTTAAGTATCCCAATTACTGAAGGCCTTCAAATTTCTTTTATTTGGAGAACATTTGCAAAATGCTGAAATACACACAGATATGATAATTTTAATATATATATATTTTTCAAAAGTTGCATGGGCTAGGCATAAATTCATTCAAGTTAAAGACTTTATATGAGAAAGAATAAGATTAAAAAATAAATAAGTAGAAGTCATACGAAAAAGACCTAATGAACTATGATTTAATTGAGAATATATATAATGATAGGACATGATTCATGTAGTGGACCCCAATTAGTTAGTCCCTGGATAAGAAGATAATGATGTTGAAATATATTTTTTAAAAATAAATTCTAATTTTTATGGTAATTATTTGTTTATTATTTCTAATAAATAAATGTGAGCCTCTTATCTAAGTTTTCAATGAGATTTTGTGGTATTCAAAGTAGTCTTTGCCGGCTTTTGAATTTGGAATAAGGACTTGAGACGTTCAAGTTGAAGTCTTTGAACGGAAACATTACGACTAAAGGTTACGAAGGGAGCTTTGTCTATTCAAGTCTGCTCATTCACATGCCACCACCATATGCCGGCATGACAGATGGGTGAAAATCCAAGCCATATCCATCAGGTGGACCTCACCTTATAGATGTTATTGCCATGAATAAAGATGGTCCATTTGGTAGGTTTGCAATGATATTAGAAATAAGTTGAAGTGTTAGAAAACTTCTGATTTTTTATGACCGTTTAAACCGTTCATATGGTGGCTGGGGGGACTCACCGTTTATAAAGGAAAAATAAGAACATACTCAATATTCTAATTTTGGGTGTTTCTAAATTTTTGGATATACCCCATCTGAAATGAGATCCACCTAATAAACGGTTTGGATTATCGAAAGATGATCTTCTACATGTCAGCGGCCACATCTTGATCTGTCCACCAGTTGAGCTACACGTGAAAGTTCTATTGATTACCTATGGTGCATGAATGTGAGATCTGAGCCTTCCATCTGATGAGAAACGCCAATGAAATCAGGATATTTCAATCTTCAGTGGCCCATAATGAGTATAACAAATGGATGGTTGGAAATCCTCGATGGGCCACAATGTGCAAAACCAATGGGTGGATGAGAGAATTCTTTTTGCTAACCATCCACTTGCAGTGGACAATGTGGCCCACCTGATGTAATCCCAAACAGTAGGGACCACCTGATGGAAATCTAGGATCTCATACACGTGTTTGGTGTGAGACACGTGTGCCAGCGTGTGGATGGACATGGCTCTAGACGCGTGTGAGTTAGAAAGCGGGCTTGATCCACGTGTCGAGCTTGCATACGTGGTCACACGTGTTTGAGAAGGAAAATACTTTGGTAGTTAATCCATCTTCCAGAGAAATCTCAGCCCTCCATCCTCGAATCTTTCTCGATAATGATGTAATGCACAAAGAATCGAACGTGGTAAGATAGAACCCAACAATTCAAAGGACATGATCCGCAAGGGATTATGAAACACCTTTTCTAGTAATTCTAGAAGCTTTTGTTGCCGTAGAACTTCAGGAAATTCATTTGCAGCCAGAGACATTGCACACCCTGATATACATTTTAACTCAATCAGAACCATCCAGATAATGGGACCCACTCTGGATGGGGCCCAGTTCAATAATTATGCCGCACTAATTATCCTGACTGATTGACTGGTGGCCGTTAAATGGACCGATAAAATCAAAATTAGTCAGGGATCTGAATTCGATAAATAAATACCCATCGATCAATGGTTAGGATGAACTGATTTGTAGATTTGTCCCATCTAGAGTTGAAAATTTTGGATTTTCATACATGACACATGAACAGAGATATATGCGTGTGTATGGATCATCACACTCCGCCGACTTATCAATGTTTTCTTTATTCATAATAACCAATTACATGAAACATGCTGCTCATGTCGTCTTCGCAGTTCACAAGAATCACGTAAGATTGTGCCACGTGTCAATTGGTATACAATCAACGTCTCATGGTGGTGGCACGTTGGTCACACGCCTTTTATATAATCTGACATTTCGGATTCACACATAGAGTTGCTTGCACACGTGCCACAGTGGGTGACCATCCAAGCTATGAAACAGGTGGCGATAAAAATAAAGCCACTCCACAGGTGGGCCCCACGGTATGAAAAATGGCCAGAAGGAAAGTTGGATTAACGGTCTATATTCATTGTACATGTTGCGAAGTTTGCAAGATCATCGCACCGGTCATGTGCGACAGTGCGAGTGTATATGGATAATCTCGCACATGCGGGAGCATTTGCACGTGCATGGATTGGGTTCACTTTTGTGCATTCACCTCTTTAATGCACTCAATTGCGCACATGAGATTTACAAGAATCAAACCGTCCATTGTTACGCGACCATTATTATGAAGTTGTCTGATGATTTAACATGCATTTCTGGTAGCTCTTTTTAACGATGCGGCCCACCTAATGAACGGTTCCGATGTCCTACAAAGTAAGTAAAAGGCAATAAATTCGGACGCGGATTGTGAAGTAACTCACCACATTATAGCATGGTGAGTAAGCTCTGGCCTCTGTGGGGTCCGCCATGATGTATTTGTCAATATCTACGCCGTCCATCCATTTTTTCGGATCATTTTATGGCATTAGCCCAAAATTGAACAATATCCAAAGGTCAAATGCATCACACCAGAGGAAACAGTGAGGATAATCACGTCCACCGTTGAAACCTTAGTAGGGCCCTTAGTAATGTTTATTTTTTTCATCCAAAATGTTGATAAGGTCACACAGACATAGATGAAGGGAAAAAACATATATCATGTTGATTTAAAACTTCTGTGGTCCTCGAGAAATTTTCAACGGTAGGCGTTCATTTTCAACTGTTCCAGTGGTGTGGTCCATTTGATAAATAAAAATTCTTAAAATTGGGGGAATGACTAAAATGATATGGAAAAATTAATGGACGGTTTGGATAAAACACATACCTAACAGTGAGCCCCACAGAATTGCCGTGGTGAAAATCCCCGTCCGATGAGTCCTCCTTCGTTAGAAATCACATGATTCCCCATAGTGCTGATTTTTTCTTTTTTTTCTTTCTAGAAAGAACAACGGTAAAGGAACTGAACAACCATGGAGAGATGTATGCTAAGTGATCATGCAATCATTTTTTAAAACCTAATTGTCAATTTTAAGACATCTGAACTGTCAAAGTGTTTGAAATCATATTGATGATTATATATGGTGAAATTTAGTACTATTTACTAATTAAGAAGGAAACATATATGTGTACAGTTAGATCATCGTCCATCCATTTATTTCAAAGATGTGGCCAAGATGATTAGTAGACCGACCTAGTTTTTTCTTCATGTCTGTGCCCACCGTTTTCATGGCTGAGATTTCTTAAAAGATAGCACGTTGGCATGAAATATCAGGAAGTGTGCTAAGTTAGCATACAGCTGACCGTAGGCAATCAGTTCTACAGCTAGCTGCAGGTGATGAACGAGCTGGACTTCCAAGGGAGATGATACGGTAGAACAGGGAGAACCGGAACATGGTACAGCCATCTCTCCACTGACACGTGGAAGGCTTATCTATCAATCGGATTAACCATATACTCAGAGTAGGACTGACGGCTTAGGTTTAAATAAAAGAACCATGATCCATTCTCACTTACTATTGTATTTTGTTTCTCCACCGTCACTTTAATGACCACAGATCAGATTGATACCGCTGTCTAATAAAATATTCTTTTAAAATGTAAATCATCCCATTTTAGGGCCCACATATGTACGGACTCAATTTCATGTTGCCTTGCCACGTCTACTGTAGAGAGATGGCTTTACCATTTTACGATTCTTCCGGCTCCGTTGTATGAAATTATTTGATACTCTGGCAGCCTGGCTGCGTATGTCGTAAAGTCCATTTCTTTTTAAAATAATTAAATTACATATAAAAATTTTACGTAAGATAGGGTCGGCATCCCATCCCCATTGTTCCTTACGGTGTGGCCCACCTGAGATTTTTATACGGTTGATTATTTTTTTCATGACTAGAATCGAGGATGAAACCTGATGGACGGATTGGATTTTAAATATTCAATATGGAAGGCCTCACAGAGGGGTGTTTTTAAAAGGGTGGTATAGTGGATTCTGATTCTAGCTAAATCATCCACCCGGCCACTCTAGGTAGTTATGGTCCGAAAGTCAGATGGATTGGACAATACCGTCCTTTGATTCCCGGAAAATTGTTTGATGAAATGGGACAGCTCGACATTTTCAGTTGAACCGTTCATTAAATATTCACAAATCAGCCTTGATTTGTTTAATCATTTGAATTGGGTCCCCCAATCTGGACGGTTCACCTGCTGATTGACTTAGATCTTACACAAACTTTCCGTGACCCGGCCCGCTCATCGTGCCATTCGGTTGTTGTTTAACTGAAAGATGAGACCGTCCATTTTCAAGATCAAATGCCCAAGAGATCAAAGATCTGAATATTTTAATATCAGATTTTTCTTAGTTCTTTGCCATCCAGTCTGGTCCCATCAAATAAAAGGTTTGGATCATTGAAATATGATCCCAGATAAAATATGCGTCCTATTACATTACGTCACGATGCATCAGAGCAAACTCCTTTATTGCATCCATAATGAAACCAGTTTGGATCACTGAAATACTGACAATATCATAAATCATACAATGAGAGAATAAACGAAAGTATGAACAAATTTATAAGTAAATCAATTATCAGAATACGTAATATAAAATAGTCATGCACTAAGGAGTCATAAAGAGTCAAATATCAGATGCCGGAGATATAATGTAATATACAAATCCTGTTAAATCTTTTTAGGCCATATAAGTGCAGAAATATAGCAACCCAAAATGCCGTATGCCTGCGGATGTAATGTAATATGCGATGCGAATGCAATGACCATGCTGGAGTGTGAAGTCGGGATTATAGTACGTAGTATCGCAGGCTACGTGATCCACCACAAGGACTTCTATTCAAATCAGTCTCATACCTAAATTTGGATAGTCAGACTCAATGAGGTAGACTCCTGATCTCAGGTTAGTCATGCGCCCAACCGAAATTCTTGCTATAACGAAGGTACACAACAATTAGTTGCGCACCACCAGTCCGAGTAGATAGTGAATGAATCAGATCGCCGAAAAATCAGTACGATTTCTCTCTGAGAAATCACCGGAGTCTAGTACACTACATCGTTTCAGCAACAGTTTTACGTTCTGTGTAAAACACCCAAGTTTATGAGGCCCATCACGTTATAAATATCAAATTCACTCCATCCATCCAGTTCTAGCCCCGATCTTGGACCCGAGAAGAGACATCAGTTGGATCAACAACTCAGATGGGCCACACCGCATGGGCTAATGGGATAGGGATACCTGACCATAGGTTTTTGTATGGGGCCCACATGGTGTGTATCTTTCATCAGACCCGTTAATCAGGTGTATCTCACGATGATAAAGAGAACGTACGAAAATAATTCTGTTAAACGATTTAGGAGGACCACATAATCTGAAATTAGCAGTTTTGGGAGAATTATATATTATTCCTATTGGTATGGCCCATATTTTCTCTTAATCAGGTTTATATTTTGTATAAACTGTTAAAATAATTCTTCTTACCTAATGTACGGAATGGATTTTTCACGTACAACATCATGGACCCCCACAGAGCTCTTGCCTAAAACAGATGTTACAGGCCATTCCAGTCTCACGCGCACCCCTCACGCCTTGTAAGCGTCCGAGGCGTCTGTACGAATCTTAAGGTGGCTCCCATCAGTAAAAAAGACCATCTGTAAAATTCAATTTAGTCGACCCGCTGGACCACACTTATACATAAGGTATGGACGGTTCAAATAAAAATGCTAATGGTCCAGATCAAACGTACATACGTGGCCCGCCTGATTAGCGGATCAGCCTGGTTTTCTTTTCATAAAAAACTTATAAAGGCGGCGCGGCCACCTCATGCACAGGTAAGATTTTTCGACACACGTAGCAAGTTCGCACGTGTGCTTCATGTAAAGTTGCTGGTGGATGGGTATGCATGTAGGGCTGGCCCAAAATAGGACCAGAGTACATTGATGCTTACCCCTGTTTTTTTAATGGCAGTGATCAAACCACCGTACAGGTGGGGAAAATGTACATAGATCAGCCCATCTAAATTTTACGGGCTACCTTAGATGACGGAAAGCTAAAAATTCTCACTGATCAGACAATCCGAACCGTCCAACTGATGGCATTCAAATGGACGGTTGAAAAAACTAGAAGGGTCAGCAATCCAAATTCAATTGCTGAAGTGAGATTATAAAATCTCTTGACGGTGCAAAAGAAGCCCATGGATTTGGATGGCCCGTACGCAGATTGCCTGCCACAGCCAGCGCAAGCTAGGTGGGGCCCACCGTGATGTTTTTCGTGACACCCCGTGCATCCGTTTTTTCCAGTTCATATTACGACATGAGACCAAAAATTTGGCTGATCTGATACTCAAGTGGGCCACTCGAAAGGAAACAATGAGTTTGAATTCCTACCGTTGAAACATTTGTGAGGCCAAAGAAATATTCTAGAATACTAATATTCTTCTTATTTTCAGTTTATCCCAGTGGGAATGACCTTATGAACGGTTTGGATGACACATAAACATCAAGGTGGGCTCCGTGAACGTTTCAACCGTGGCCATTTGACTCCCCCACTGTGTCCTGTCGTGTGGCCCATTTAAGTCTTGGATCTATGTCATTTTTAGTTTACTGTCCTAATATAATCTGAAAAAACGGATGGACGGGATGGATTCCTCAAGATGGGCCCCAGATAGCTACGTACAGTAGTAACTTCTTGCGCTCGGCTGTCGCAGGCAATCCGCTTCCAGCATCGTTTCTGATTACCCTGAATGAGTTTCAACCGCGACTTTAAAAAAAAAAAAAAAGAAATTACCATCACATACACAACCTGTATCATAGCTTATGATGCAGCCATTTTTACCTTCTAACAAGTCATGTATGTTGATAATCGTACACATAAAAACTGTATCCAACTACAAGATGATCCACTTGTCCTGAAAATCATGCCAATCCACTAATTGAGTGGACCACATAAGTACACTAAATATACCAATGGCTATCCATTGATATCTGTTTTTGGTCCCTATCAATCAGTCGATCATCCTTATTTTCATCCTTAGTGATCTTCATGATGTGATCCACCTTTTGTACGGTTATGATATTCTACACGTGACACGTGGGCAGGAGAAAAACATCTCATTTTATAGATGGTGGTAAACAACCACGTTAGTTACGCGGAAATAAATAAAGAGAAATGGCGCTTGACCCACTTTTCTCCTCCAAATTCAAGATCCGTGGCCCATTTTTCAAATTCCAAAAAATACCCATTCGTCAAAACGGGACAAACAACCTGCCCTAAGCCACACGTGCCACGAACCCACCCCTCTCCACACGCCTCACCCTGACACGAATCCCGACGCCAGCCCATGGCCAAATTCAGGAATCTACCACCTACAAACGAATCAGAATCGTCCACGTGTCATACCAAAATGATATAACCTACACCCGGACTACCATTCACCTGAACCTCTTTCAACCTCTCTTTGGCCGCCTTCTCTGTTTCTATTTCCAATTTCGAAATCAAACAGGATTCTTCTTTCTTTAGACTCTCTCTCTTCTCCTCTCCTCTCCTCTCCTCTCCTCTCCTCCATCTCTCTTTTCATAAAAATCAAAACTTGTTTTTTATTGGGTTTTCTTCTTTCAATCTAAAACCTACTTCGAAAAAAGAAAAACCCAAAAAAGGAGAGAAAAACATCTAGAAAAGGCCCCAAAGTCTTTTGAAAATATAAAGACTCCAACGCATCCAGAACAAGAAAAGATAAACCCAAGAGAGAAGATCCCAACTACAAAGAAAGTGGGCCATTGAATCATCAAAAGACCAAGAGACCCATATCAATTTCTTTATAAGTTTGAGGATTCTAACCTGTCCTATGTTCTAAATCCACTCCCAAAGGAAGAAAAAAAGCTCAAGATAGAGGAAATTCTCATTAAAAGAAAGCGGGCTAATGAAATTGGAGACAACCATACATCTTCAATTTTGAAGTGTTCAATCGAAAGAGATTTATAGAAGAGAATGAGCAGAGTCATCGACAGCCTGACATATTGGTTCTCCGAGCACCCATCAATCATCGGATTCCGTTGGAGCGCCAGCCAATCATGGGGCTCCACGTGGTCATTTCTCTTCAGCTCAATCTCATCTTATGTCATTCTCTGTCTCTTCCTCCACCTCACCTTAGTAATCTTCAACCGCCGCCGCCCGGTCCCACTAGGACCAATCCCCGCCGTCCACAGCCTCATAATGGCCTTGATATCAGTAACCATCTTCGCCGGAACCCTCATCTCCACCATCGCCGAAATCCGTGACACCCGTTGGATATGGAGCCGATCCAAGACTCCCCTCCAATGGCTACTCTGTTTCCCACTCGGTACTCGGCCGACAGGCCGCGTTTTCTTCTGGTCGTACATGTTCTACCTCTCTCGATTCATCCACGTCCTCCGGACCTTCTTCTCAATCCTCCGCCGTCGAAGACTGACCTTTTTTCGAGTATTCCACCACTCGATCTTGATATGTATGTCGTTCTTGTGGCTTGAATTCTCCCAATCGTTTCAGGTGATGGCGATTCTATTAACGACATTTGTACACTCGATCGTCTATGGGTACCGATTCTGGGTGGCGATCGGACTGCCGGCTGCGTGCTTTCCGTTTGTGGCGAATTGCCAGATTCTGCTACTTGGGTGTAATCTGGTATGCCATGTAGGGGTTCTTAAGCTGCATTTTTCAAAGGGAGGGTGTAATGGCATTGGAGCTTGGGTTTTTAATTCAGTGATGAATGGTGCATTGCTGCTATTGTTCTTGAATTTCTATGTAAACATGCATTTGAAGAAGAGGCGTGTCATGGATGGTGATTCTTCAAGTCATCCCAGGTCTGATGTAATAGATGGGAAGAAAGAAACATAGGGTTTTTTGGGTTTTTCATTTTTTCTTTTTTTGCTTCTTGTTCTTTTACCCCCAGTTGTAGTTTTTTCTGTTTTTTTTTTTTTTTTGGTAGATTTTAAGTGGGTGAAGAAAAATCAAAATTCCCCTTTTTGTATAGACTGTTAAGGAAATAGATACTTTTGTGATTTATTTTTTATTATTTATTTTTTCGATGAAATGAGGTTTCTGATTTTTGTGAGAAAGACCACAGGTAGAAAGGGTTTAAGAAGTGATGGGTCCACATGTTTTTTGTTTTTTTTTTAAATCGGCATTTTTGTTTTAAATATTGAATATTGTATTGGCATTGTAAAGAGTGCTAAATCATGTGTGGACGTCTAGCCTGAGGATTTGCAGTGTTTCCTAAGGCCTGCAATGAAGATTTACCTGGTATCCATTACACTCAGCTCCACTGGAAAAGTAAGCCATCAATGAACATGGGCCATGTTTGTGTGTACAGGCATGAAATCTTCATTCATGATACACCCACGTAGCGCTTTGTCTTTTATGTCAAGTGAAATCCACCTCATGAAACAATAGTGATGCAAGTTGGCTCGGCCCTTTCCGTAAGGAAGTTTCTATAGGTGGAAGTCTTGTGGGGCCCACATTGACGTATGTGAGAAATTTATATGATGTATATCAAAGGTTAGTACATTAGTTCAAAAGTGAGACAGATCCATCACTTAAATGTCTCGTGATATTTACATGACATCCAAACTCTAAATAATGTCATTCCCACTTGAATGAATTAAAAATAAAAATATTAGCTCAATCTAAAACTTTTGTTGCCCTAAGATTAATGTTTTCATGGTAAGCATTTAATCCCCACAGTTTTCTTTTGTGTGTCCCACTTGATTTTTGGTTTGTTTTATTTATGGGCTTATGTCTTAACACAAGGAATGGAATGGGGGGACTTCTCATGAACATTATGGGTGAGGGCTTTGGGCTGTAAAGCAAAGAAGACTCCCTCCAAATGGTGATTTTGCACTTTTCAATTTGGGTTTTATGTTTGTACTAGTGCATATGTCACTTATTCATTTACTTGTTGGAACCCTTTTTCTCAAATAAACTTGATATCTTTTTAATGGAAATGATTTTTAGAATGAAGATGGTTGTTTTGCAATTAAACAAATGATTGTTTTTAAGCATGGAGATGTCCTGGCTTAACCGGAACATCCGTTCCATCCATCTGTTGCACCGGCACATGTTAAGACGTGCCCTCAAAAATCAAGCAAATTCCAAACTCAAGTGGACCACACAATAAGAAATTGGAGGGATTATATACTTGACATTGAAACCTTCTTGGGGGCCACAGTGCCATGAGATTCAATAGACATTTTAATCATATACAAAATATGCTAAATTGCTCATCCAACAAACGAATGGTGAGGGCTTTAAATAAATAAATAAATAAAACCTTTACTAATGGTGTAAAAGAGAAGGGATTTATTTTCAAAATTCAAAGGAGGTGCTCTCTTGGCAACCATTCTTGATGTTTAGTAAATCCCTCATACAGGTAACCATGCACACATATGCCCACGACCCTATGACTTAGTGGTAGACTCACAAGAGTGTCAATACAAGGTCATGGGTCATGGGTTTAAGCACCCCTTGTGGTGTGAGAGTGTGGGTGTGTGTGAAAAGAAAAAATCATGTACACATACACAAACCTGGGATGTGCCAATGTGGCACACATGCACATGGTCAAAATGATTCATTAGGCGGGCCATCACGCATGTGCCTTGGAACGAAATGTATGCAGTCTGATCATCAAAGTGGGCTCATGTGAATTAAAAAAGAGAAGAAAAGAAAACCTTTATGACTGGAATAATTATCAACAATCCACATTTTAATGTACATGTGTGGCCTATAATACCATTGGGCTTATTGTTGTTCAATCTGGATACATGACCATACATGTTATGAATGGCTTGAATTCAGTCAAATGTATGCAATTAAATTTAATGTCATGCTATAGTCGTGTGTGACTCCAATCGATTGAAAGCTTGTAACTTCAGACACTGAACTAACCAAATATTAATGGCTATATTTGTAAAGATTAGCTATCTATTTAGCCATCAATTGCTACAGCAATCAAGTGACTTTAGAATATTAGGATTAGTCCTTCTTAATTGGATCTTTTTACCTTTAAACCAAGTATTTTTTGTTCAATAGTGATAGCAAATCAAGTTTCTCATAAAAGCAATAACGATGAGATAGAATTAAAAATAAGGCTACATTGCCAATTTTATTAATTTAGATGTTAAAGTAGTACAATTAGTGAATGAAAATAAAACTAAGCGGATGGAAAAATAAAATACTTATGGCGGCTTATACTATCAAAACAGCTGTAGAAACTACCAAACGATCATAGCGTGAAGTAAATTTGAAAATTTGACGATGGGTTTGTGGATATTTAACATACTCCTAAATGCATATAGGAGCAATGAGATGTACAGTAACGATTCTAAGCTAGACTAATGCCTTTGGACTTACTATAGTATTGCTGAATAAAAGTGAAATGACTAAGCTAAGAAACTAAATTAATAAAAGTCCATAGAGGGTGAAAGATAAAAGCATCGTAGAGCTGTAAAGAGATTGATTGTTGTTGGTGAGGACCAAGAGGTCTTCTTCGTGTGCTTCTTTTATAAACTTTTGAGAGACGGTGGCCACGCGTAGGTTTCATGAATTATTGATTATGCAACAACCATATCTTGCGCATAAGTTTTGTGATTTATGAATGAAAGATATGATTGTCCTATTAGGATTTAGAATCAACGCTGCACAATGCCATGGTATATGATTTATTTCTAATTTTGAATGATTTTTTAAAAATTTGCTCATAATTCTTTAACGCCTTTGAAAGAATCTCGAATTTTGGGATTGATCTGGGACAACCATATCTTGTGTACGTGGAACTGAAAATATATTAAAATCGGCAGGTCTTTGGGAAACTTCCTTAACTTGCTAGGAGTCACATGTGTGTGGCGTATGTCGGTCACATACCTGTCATTGTGATATAAGAGTTAGCGATTTCTCTTAGCGCGATTTCGTTTTACTCCCGTCTTTCGTACAAGCATGCTGACACTTGGTGGCTTCTCGTTAACCAACATGGACTGCATCAAGCCATGTGTAAGAAAGGCTAACTTGAATTTTGGTTGATGGCACATACATATTACTAGGGCCTATGATTGACAAGTTTGATATGGGACGTGTGCAGACACAAGTAGGATTGTTAAAACATTCAATTGGAAAATATTCAATTCGTCCGATCTAAACTTATCTTTGCACACTTTGATGATGATGGACGATCTAAACTTATCTTTGCACACTTTGATGATGATGATATTTCCGGACTTTGTCCAATAAAGTCCTCGGAAGAATTGGGGTCCATGGTTCACTTATCGGGATTGTTGACATGATGAGCCCCACCTTTGATTGATTTCCTTATGGTAGAATTGGGGTCCATGGTTCACTCATCTAAATTGTTGACTTGATGAGCCCCACCTCTGATTGATCATGCACAAAAAATCCCTGATAAGAAGTGTTTATACTCATTTTGACATACTCTTATGGACCAATAAGATGTGGCCATATGTCACACTGCGCGTATAATAATGAAAGAATCACACTCGCACTTGACGATATTTTTTGCCGTTATCTTTCTACAATATGTCACCTGCCAAAATTAAAGTGGTGCAAGATTGTACGCATATTTCAAGAAGAAATGAAGCAATGAATGACATGTAGCACTTGGCTAAGGCAACGTGCTTATTACATCTATGAATGATCTACTGAGGCAAGGATCTTATTATATATTTGGATATGCTCAGCAAGGCTATCTCTCGCGATCCTTTCAAAATTGAAGATCTTCCTATAGATGTTTGGAGCTCTTTAGGCGATTACGAAGATTTGAAAATCGGACTAATATTTGAGTGTATAGAAATCAATGGATATGATCCCAATTTGGATCTAGCAAGACTAGTCCCATCAAATATACAGATTTTCATGATCACAATAAGAGGAGATGTGAAAACAGTTTGTAACCAATCGAATGAGACAAAACCCTAAAGATTCACGAATGAATTGAAAATAGTTTCTAATATTAGATGTCTTGGGCAAGATGGGATAATCAAAGAACAATTCAATGCCATGATTATAAAGAATCCTAGATTAGTAAGGACACCCAATGAGGATTTACCACCTCCTGAAGTTATAAAAGGAAAATGCGATAAAGAGCTCTTAGCTCATGCCATGCACAATCTATCTTTACAGTTTATGTGTGTGTGTGTATGTGTAATTTTAGTCCATTTACTTTTGTCCATCCATACTAAAGTTTTAGGTTTGGATTAGATTGCTATTATTCATTGTCACCAATGCAGTACCCTAGAAGTAGGATAAAGATCTACAACTTTTTGTTTTTAGATATTGATCAACTATGTCTCTACTTAGAAGATCAAATGTTTTAGTCAAATCTTGGTGACCATTTTCCTAGATCATTTGTCTATACGGGTGGTTCAAGTATTTTCCTCTAGTTTTTATTTGTTAATTTGTTGATTGTGTTGAGCATCATCTATAAATCAAGAAAATTCAATAAAATTAACAATTTTCTTGCTTTCTTCTATTTTAATTTATTTATCTTTGCTCTATAGAAATACATTGATAATAATTACTAGTAAAAAAAATAAACTATTAGGAATGACCGACCCCTACCCTTATACAAATTGCCTGATTAGTTTGTATTCTGCACACGTTCATAGGCCTGTTTGGTCGGCCGGATTAGACGGACTTAGGTGGGATGGAATTGCATCGGATCCTGTGCCAATACCACTCCATGTTTGGGAAGAGTGGAAAGGCTTGGAAGTAGGTTAGATGGAATCGTATTGGGTCTCGTGCCAATTGCACTCAATGTTAGTTGTGTAGGTCCCACCCCGATGTGTGGGCTATATCCACACCGTCCACCTATTTTTTGAGATGATTTTAGAGCATGGGCCAAAAAAACAAGTAAATCTAAAGCTCAAGTGGATCCCACCATAGAAAGCAATGGAGATTGAAAACTTCATTGGGGCCACATAAGTTTTGAATCTACCTCATTTTTAGGCTCATGCCATAAGATAAGGTTACAAAACAAATAAACGGTTTAGATATAACACATGCATGTTATTCTTAATAGTTTGAAATGATGGTCGGTAAATCCTTTCAATGCACCACCGTATTATAAACAAAGCAGGGAGTTAAGCCTATCCCATGGTAACAGGCAACAATCCCTGCCACGGGTAATAATTATGTTTTTTGAATCCAATCCCACCTAATCCTTTCCAATGCAACCGGCCAAACAGGCCAAGGAAAGATGTGTCACCACATCCTATGTTTCCTTCTTAAGAAATATTCAATATGGACCCTCGATTGACAGGAAACTGATATAAAATTGGTTTGATTAGACTATTCTTAATCAATATAATAAACAGACCTTTTCAGATCCTATAGCTGACTTTTGGTTTTTAAATATTAATTTTTGTGCCACCAGTCAAAGGTCTAAAATCGCCCAAACATCACCACTTTTAGACCATGGCCCACTCGCTATTGGAAATAGCAAATGAATGATTTTGATCTCCTCCATGCATAAAACATGTGAAGAAATTACTTGAATTTCCGCATACGAAAGCTAGCAGGGAAATTTCTGGGTTAATGAGAACGGAAAAGAGATAGCCTTGCCGCAGAAAATAGGAGCCGTTGTTGACATGAAGAAGTCCATGCTTGCATCGATTTCCTAGAGTTTCAACCCAAAAATACACACCGTATGCCCTTTTAAACAACCCCTATTTAACTTTGGAAAGGGTTATTGATAACAAGGGCTGTCTATGCAAGTGGCAACCATGTGAATAACAGAGCCCATTTGCATTTGTGACCATTGACTCAGACCGACTCTATATATATTGAGTCATGTCATACCTGACGAGTTGGACGCAACTCGGCTGATTCGGGTCTCTAATTCTGACGGATGGGGACATTGCTTCAGTAATCTAAACCATTAGTCTATCTTTTATAGCATCTTAAATGAAGCAGGTCACAAAATATTCCCAGATGGGCTACGTTTTGTGTAATTCTTTATGAAGAAAAATATTGAAATACACTGATGGCCTACACTCAAGAGGGAAAAGTTCCCAATATATTACAATCTGGAAATTATGCCATCAACAACACACCAACGGTCCAGATTGCCAGACAATAGCCCCACTTGCCATTACAAAAATCCGAGTACATTGTACAATTCACAGCCAGATGAGTCCCTCAGGTCGTGCCGAATCACCCAAGCCTGCAGCAACTCGCCTAGGTGCTTCGTGTCATATTCTGAGTCAGCACAAGGCTCTAAGTCTCAGGTATCCAACATTCCAACCGAGTCAACTCAGACGAGTCATCTGAGAGACTAGACTCTTAAAGCCATGAAGATACAGTGGAAGCACTTGAAACAAAACTTGCAGGAACCCATATAATCGAAGTGGGACATTGCACAATCCAGACCTTAGGCTTCCAACTGCTGGGATGGTTCCAACAAATAGAAATAGAAAACAAATGACAAAGATTTGCAGACATCACCCATCCAAAGTGGAGCCCACTAGATCAACGGCCAGATTTGCAGACATCACCCATCGAAAGGAGGAGCACTCATATGGCACCATTACCCCCAAAAAGGGGGCACTCATTGATGTCCGGCTCTGGGGCGAAAATCAGCCCGAATGGGAACCCAAGTGGGCCAGACAAGGAACGGATGGGAAGGGACGACCATCCATTCATCAAACGTGCCCCACTAGGATGAAGGGACACCAAAAATCAGGTCATTCCAAAACCAAGGTGGGTCACACAATCTGATTTAAAGGTCTTAGGCACGATAAAATGAGTCCATGATGTGGCCCACATAAGTTTGGCATTGACCTATTTTTCGTTTCTACAGTGAGCATGGAGTGTATTCGATGGTCTGGATGGATTGGATTCACAGCAGCCCGTCACACCACGGTGCCGGTGCCGTGTAAGCCGCACCTCAATTGTGATATGGTAGTGGGCCCTTCCAGTCCACATGGCAAGGATCATCCACCCAGTAGGATCTGCCTCAGATGGCCCATGGTTCAAAAGCCACGCCAATAAGACAGTCCATCATTATCTTATTTCGCCTTTCACCATCCATGGAAGAACATCTGTGCCAGAAGCCATCTGTGGTCGGATCCACTAGATGTACGGTCCAGATCCTCTACCTACCATGCCATGGGCTATGTGGTCGGATCCACTAGTTGAATAGAGTCTGAATCACCTGCCTACCATGCCATGTGTGAGGTTAAGGAAGGCCTCTATCATGTCAATTCCCATCCAAAAATATTCTGAAATTATAGCAAAAGATTACTTCAGCAAAATATCTTGTGTATGATGGTCATTTTCATTACTTTTGGAAATTCTCTAAATAATAATAATAATAACAAATTCAACTCACCAACCTTGCCTGCCAAGAACATTTCCATGATCCCAAAATGTCCAATGCATTTATGGCATAACTGCCGACCATCTCAGACATCCAATGAAACATCACATCAACCTGGTTGCTGTCATGGCTAACTTTTCCATGGCCGAAAATGGTTGTTGACAAGTAATGACAACTATGGACAGGTGAAATTCATAAATGCAACTCAATCAATATGAAATTCCTCGACCATATGCTACGTTAGATGAAGAACTTTGTTTTCTCAATCTCGCACATAAATGCATCTCTTTTTCAATCTTCTTGGGTGTGGTTGATCGCTCTCTATTTCAACCTCTCATTAGAGAAGAAGATATTACATGATGTCGATCAGGAAAATGGTGTTTTTCTTTTTTGTTTTGTTTTTCTCATTCAGCCCAGATATGACGTGGGCACTACATGTTGGGGCCCATGATATCATGGGCCATGCCCTAAAATCCATACCAACTCACCTGGTGGATTACGCAAGTTAGTTAGCTTTGATGGCAAGTTCAATGTCGGCTCCCACTTCAGCAATCTTCGCTTCGATTGAAGCTTTCGCAGCTTTGGCAATGCTATGAACGTCAAAGTCTATAGCTATGCTTTTCACGAGGCCCTCTAGCATCTGTTTTAAGGGTTAGATCAAGGGCAACAAAAGTGGAAAACAGTTCTGAATTGCATTTGAAGCTTTCCACTCTCAGAACAATGATTGAAAATGAAAAACGAAAAATAAAACCAGCAGCAGTTAGCACTGACATACATAACCTCAATTTTCAAAGGATACAAGAGACCCGATGGCAACCAGAGCCCGGAATTTTGAATCAGCATCTTGATTTCCCTCTTCTGCAATCTGTGAAGAAAGTAATTATGTGACCCAATGATTTAAAATGGATAGTAAACATGGATTGAAGTTCTAGGAACAGAAGTTTCAAATGTATAGAAGAAATACTTCGAGAGCCGCTGAGAGAACTTGAGCTTGGCCTTCTTGATCCTTTTTCTCAATCAACAGCACCGCATAACTGTAAGAGGTCAGTCACAGAATAGCACAATGTTAGAAGGTAATATAAAGAAGTTTGTAATTTTCAAGATTGGTCTCAGGAGAAAGAAGCTAATAGCTTAAGCAAGACGATCAAAGTAAATAAAAAAACTCTGCCAAATAACAATGTTTAGGACCCATCTGGATGCACAGTCCAAAAGGGCAATCGAGGCCTAAATGCAGTTTTGATCCAAACGACATTTGTTGTTGGGTTTTGGATGCACTGTACAAGCCAAAATAGGTGCTAAAACAGTGACTCCAAAAAAAACCAATCCAAGTCGACCGTAAAAGCCGTTTGAGACCGTATTTTTCGGAAACACCCTTTGAAGTAAGTGCATCCAAACAAGCCTTTAGTATTCCACCGAACCAGTGGCATTTGCTGTTGGAAATTGGTGGACTCCAATCCAGTTCACTTACAGACTTGGAGAAATAGTTTGATACTCTGGAGGAATGTGATGGATGAAATGCAGGTACTTAAATTTTACTTAGAAATTGCATACACGGCATATAAGAAAGTCAAATTAAATTGTATGGATTATGGTTCTCAGTTGAGATGTATAATCATCATCACCATCTAAGCCTTATCCCAACTGGAAATGATGATGATACATCTAAACTTGGGAACCATAATTAGATGCATAATGAACCAAAAATTATGCTTATTTGATTATCTGACCCTCCAATTTGTGGATATCCATTGGATGGTGAAAAATGAAAAATATCCAATGATCCTATTTTAACGAGTGTCTGCAAGTCAGAGGTTAGGAGCATTCAACCAATCTGATATTGGGACTGGCTTAGCAACCATGGGTTCCATAATTTAGTCAGTTCACTTGAGTTAGTATATGCCACATGTGCAATTTCTAAGTGCTTGTGTGTCAAGAATCATACGCTGCCTGAGTATCACATAATTCCCTAAAGAGTTACAAGAGTAGTTCCAAAGCCATTCACCCATAAGGTTGATCCACCATCGTTCCAAAGCCATTCACCCATAAGGTTGATCCACCATTGAATGAGATTACAAGTGTTAGTCAGTGGAAATAACCAAATTGTAATTTCCCAAGCATTCACATTACAGGTCTCTGGACTCTAAATTGCAACTATGATCCTATCAAGTTGGGCTGTGAGGATTACTCCCGCACTGTGAATGCTAGGAAGCATCATTAAATTTTTGTCATTTTTTATTGATTAAACTGATGGCTCCATTGCAATTTCAAATTCACTTTTGCATCCCAAATGCAACCTTAATGAAGAAATTGAAGGTTCAGCCGTTGTAAGGATTTGAAAGTCGAGAAATGATTCCAACCGATGGATATTTCTCATTACGAATACTTGAAAGAACTAAATATGTTGAAATGGAGCAAAGTATGGCTTAAAGAAATCACAGCTTTGGCTAACAATATCAAATAATCAAAATGCTAGTTCCACACTACTTATTTCAATGTATTATGTAAAAAATTGATTGGAAAAGATGTGCCACAAGTGTTGAGAGTTCATGCAAACACAGCTCCCATCATCCAAAGATGGCAGGTGGAAATCTCAACACGTTTTCTGAATGAGATTTTAGGAGTCCCTTTCTTGAACTAAATGTTGGATTTCCACCCGATAATGGGGGATATTTGCAACGAATCTTAGAGGCCATTAGGATGCTCATATAATTGTCTACTGCACAAGTTGTCTAGAATTAGCCATGCAGGTCATCTTGTCTTGTACCCTGTTTGTCAAACACCTGGAATCGGGAGTGGTGGAACATGTGGGGAGGAGTCTTAAGATGGTTGGTGGCACATGTAACATTTATGTTGCATGTGTGCACACTGACACATGGGGCACATTCGAACATGGTGTGCCGTAACAGCCGTCATGGAGCCGTAAAGGGTGCGGATTGTGTCCTACCCTCGCCCATCTCTAGCCACGAACGGGCAGGTCTGTGGGGCAGCCCACCGTGATGTATCTGTTTACCCATGCCATCCATCCCTTTTTTCAGATCATTTTAAGGCATGAGCCCAAAAATGAGGCAGATCCAACGCTCATGTGGACCACACCACACATGACTCTTGCATTTATTGCTTTGTGCATTTAATGCAAACCAAGCTTACTATTTGGTGTGGTCCACTTGAGCATTGGATCTACCTCATTTTTGGGCTCGTACCTTGAGATGATCTAGAAAAAGAAAAAAAAAACGGATGGACCGCGTGGATAAACAGATGCATCACGGTGGGCAGCCCCACAGATCTGCCTGTTCGTGGCTAGAGACGGACGGGGGTAGGACACAATCCGCATCCGGTTGTAAAGGCTGTTATGGAAAAAAAAAATGACTTGTAACGGCCTGTTACGCCCCCCATAAAGGCCATAACAGCCTATTACGGGGCCGATACAAGTTTTTCAGGGTTTTTTTTTTAAAAAAAAGAGACCGTAACGGCCGTTACGCAGGCCATAACAGCTATTACAATCTGTATCATAAAGGTAACGTTGGTGGCCGTTATGGCCACCGTTACCGTTACGGAATACCTTGTTCGAGGTGCTCAAAGATTGATTGTAGCATATGCAGCATATATGGATGCTTGAACGTGGATGGTTACACGTCAAACATTTTTAAAATGTGACGCATGTGCATAGAACATTATGTTCTGCATGCAGCATACTAGGAATAAGCCATCCAATCCTTTTAGCAAGTATACAATTTACCAGCTTCACAATCATATCTTCAGTATATGGTCCACTCATTTTTGTCAGTTCGTGTGTAAAAATGAGTTTGCCAAACTATTTACAAGCTGTCTAGCCAGAACAGTTAGCGCGGTACATAACTTTGTGAGCATCCAAATGGCCCCTTAGCAAACACCGTGCACCAAAGCCAGGCCCAATAGAGAAAAAGTAATAAACAATATAGGACTTACTTGAGTAGTAATGTCGAATAAGACAAATTTACATTCTTATTGGAAGATGAAGAACAACTAGATAATGAATCAAGAACCTGCAAGCACCATAAATAGACAGACCTATATTGGATATACCATCAAATATCAACCAAATGCATAGGAAATAAAATGCTTTTGGAAATAGGCTACAGCTAAATATACCACCATTTCATTCTCATGATGATAAATGAAAGAAAAGAAATAACGAGTGAAAGAAAAATAACAGCTTGTTTGTGTCGTACCACCAGCAACTTTAAGAGTGGTACTTAAGAGAGAGAGAGAGAGAGAGAGAGAGAGAGAGATTTGGTTAGTTTATATGAATCGGCCAGATGATGACAGATCGTTGAATGATACAAAAGGTCTTAAACTGAATGCAGACCTAGCTTGCCCTGTATTGCTAAGATTAGGATAAAGGGCCATGCTTCATGCTCAATCAGTTGGGATGTGAGGGTCTATGTAACCCACACACATTGTGATGGGTACCTTAGCTGTGTTTGGCAGCCTTTTTGTTTTTTTAATTAGGATGAGTGGGGTTTCTAACTCTCCATTTGGTAGCACAAATGTCATGGCGTGAGAAACCCATGTCATAACCATGCCATAGCCTGGTAGCACGAGGGCTGTGATCTTAAGGTCATGGCATTGACCCTGGGTTGCCAGTTAAAAGATTTCATCCAGCAGTAACAAAAAAGCACTCCATGGCCCTCACAATGACCATCAAGGATAAGAAACATCCCATTTTACAGTTTATTAAGGTATTATCAGAAAGCGGAATTGCCAAGAACTCGTATTCAAAATCATCATAATAAAAATAAAAATAAAAACACATTAGTTTTTGACAGCCATTCTTACTTAGGAGTGTATTAATAGAGAGGAACTCAATAATTTCAGTGAAGAAAAGACTGACCTCACTTCGGTGCAATTGTAGCCATTGATGGAAGCATGAATTCTTGAAGAGATTTGTCACCACTCGCACACTAGTTAAGAGATTTGCTGGTAATGCAGGTGATAGAGTAGATTTCTTGAGTGTCTCCATTAATATATCTGTGCAGCATAGAAAGGGTGGTGGTGATTATCAAACTCCAAAAAGGCAGGTTGTTAAGAATCATCATAAGTGCCAAGGAAACTTAGTCCTATTGAGACTAAACAGCATGTGTGTCACAGAGTACTAATTACCTTTTTTGTTTTTTTAAGGATAATGAAAATTTTATTAAAGGCCCACATGCGGGCACAACGATAAAAGAAGGCAAGGAAAAAAAAAGAAGGCCAAAAAGATTACATCCCTAAGACTGCCAAAATAACATCCTGCTCCACGTTTAGGGCCACAACCCACTCAGAAACCAGCAGTTCAATAAAAGCTATCACTGCTTCACATGATCGTTCAATATTTTGGAACCGGCGTCTATTCCTTTCACTCCAAATAGCCCACCAGACAGTAGACAAAACCAGCTACCATGTACCCTAGCTTTCTTGACCATCCCTCCTCTATACCACGACCAAAGGAGATCACGAACTGACCCCGTCATAACCCAAGGTGTCCCAAATAAAGCTAGGAAGTGCAACCAAACTTTGAAGGTGTAAAGGCATGAAATAAAAAGACGGTCTATGGATTCGGCATCTTGCTTGCATAGGCAGCACATATTTGGAATAGACATTCCACACTTTTAAAGGTTATTGATTGTCAACACTCTTTTTTTTTTGCCACTAACCAAGAAAAGGTGATCACCTTAGGAGGTGTGCTAATGCAGGGGCATTTTCACACCGGGCTCGAGTGGAGTAGCCAGTGAGATGCGGGGACACACTCGGCGTGGGTGACCCATGTGATTTGGGGCCCACGGGGGAGATCTCGTGTTCGAGACTCCTCACCGGGGGTGATTAATGCGCATTTCACACCGGGCTCGAGTGGGGTAGCCCATGGAATGCGGGGACACGCTCGGGGTGGGCAGCCCATGTGATTTGGGGTACACGAAGGGGGTTCGGCCGAGGTCCTAACCCATGCGATATGGGGCCTCGGCTATGAGATAAAGGGATTAATTTGCCATACTCTAACAGTTCGAGCTTTTAGAGCAAGTGGTTAATTGTCCTGCATCATGTGTCATAGAACCAAAAGTGGTAAGCGAAAGGTCCCTCTAGACTTGACATCTAGGGGCATAGCATTGTATAGAAGGAGACAACTATGAACTGACCCGATCCATGGTTAGCCCAGACCAAAGAATCATCCTCATCTAAAGGTAACACAAGGCGAAGGTGATCTTGAAGGGAGAGAAATTCTTCGAGCTCAGCATCCATTAGGTTCCCCCCACAAGGGTGCATCCAACTAAGTGAAGAACCCTTAAGAAAGAAGCAATCTGCCACTTTTAGCTTTTCAGAAGTTGTAATACTAGCCAGATTACGATAATCAAGATGTAGAGAGCGGCCGCCAAGGGTCCTTCCAAAATCTAATACAAGTATCATCTCCCAAAGAGGAAGATATGGCTTCCTTGAATTTCTCTCTCAAACCTAATATTGATTTCCATATAAGAAAAGCTCGATAGAGAGAAGACTCCTTCGCCTCCCAACGTCCCTCCTTAACACCATACTTGGAAGATACTATCTCGTGCCATAAATGACCTTTTGTCCCAAAATGCCAAAGCCATTTACCAAGGAGGGCCAAATTCATGGTAGACAAGCTTCGGACTCCTGCACCAGCTAGAGAAACTGGCTTATGGACCTCAACCCGTCTCAAGGGATGAAACTTGTGGCTATCACCCGAGCCCCTCCATAAGAAATCCCTTCTAAGCTTGTCCAATCTCACCTAAATCGATTACAAACACTTGTACAAGGACATGAAATGAAGAGGCATATTTGAAAAGGTTGCTTTGATTAGGGTCAAACTCCCCCCCAAGGACAGATACCGGCTCTTCCACGTAGACAACTTTCTTTCAATTCACTCGATCACCGTATCTCATAAATGCTTAGGGGGGCTTTCCTACACATAGGGGCAGCCCCAAATAGGCAGAAGGAAAGGATCCAATCCTGCAGCCAAAACCAGACACCAGCCTCTTCTGAAGAAAGATGGATGCCCAACAATTCACTTTTCCCCACGTTGATCTTCAACCCTGAAACCACCTCAAAGCACGCAACAATTTTCTGAAGTTTGGATATCATTGTACTATCAGCATCACAAAAAGATGATTGTGTCATCCGCAAACTGAAGTTGCAAGACTTGATTCGCCGAGGGGGCCACTCTAAAGCCACTGATAAGGTCAGTCTCTTGACCATTAGCTAGCAATCGGATAAAGGTTTCTGCATCCACCAATAAAGATAGGGAGAAAGCGGGTCCCCTTGGTGAAGCCCCCTAGACAGCTTGAAGAAGCCCTTTGAGGAGCTATTCACAAGCACCAAGGAGGGGGTCTTGACACATAACTGAATCTGCATTTTTCCTTTTAACGTCGCACCCCAATCTGTCTAGCATATAGTCGAGGAATTCCCACTCTATTTGATCATAGGCCTTCTCGACATCCAATTTGCACACCACCCTCTGTTTAAATCTAGAGTCTATGCACTCATGGGCTATGAGAGCACTGTCAAGAATATGTCTTCCTGCCACAAAAACCCCTAGAAAATCTGAAATAATGCCACCCAACACACCCTGAAATCTTGAAGCAAAAAACTTGGTCAAAATTATATACAGATTTCGAATAAGGCTAATCGGCCTAAAGGCTTTTAGGCTCTTGGCACCTTCAACTTTAGGGATAATAACAGTAAACGATGTTCCTAATTCAGGAGGCAATCGTTCTTCAGTGAAAAAAATTTTGACGGAAGTAATCACATCTGCCCTAACCACATTCTAAAAAACATGGGAGAAAGCAAGAGGAAATCCGTCCAGCCCAACCACATCTGTCCTAACCAATTAGCTTTTAATCATGCTGGCATTAAAATAAGACCAACAAACATCATCATATTTAGAATAAACAAGAAACAGCCTAAAATGATCCAACCCCCACAATCCCTCCCACCCCCCCCCCCCCCCCCCCAAAAAAAAAAAAAGCTGGTTACCCAAATAGAAAGTAAACCATAATAGGCATTCTACTAAAGGCAAGAACACTCCTAAGAAGTTCTCATCTCAATCAGGTTACACAAATAGAAAGCAAAGCATAATGGGTACTCTACTAAAAAAAAATTAAATACCGTTTCCATCTTCGATGTAGTTGACAAGTAAACTTGCGCCATCAGGATGCAAGATGATCATTCTTAGGATATCAATTGCTGCATCACCGAAAGAAGGTGACATGAGAGATGACAGTAAACTATTAAAATGTTTAGAGAACTCGAGCAGCATGAACTAACATGTGATTTCATATAGATTTGTTGCTCTGATAAACAAAAAAAAAAAGACATTCAACGAAAAACTGAATAACAGATAAAGGTAGCAGATACAAAAGAATCACATGATGGTGATAATAACAATGGCGAAGACCAACCTGGAAACATCATTGTGGGGGGCCACGATTTTAACAATTTCACCAACAAAGCAACGTCAATATCTGCAAATCTGCTGCAATGGTAGTGTGATGTGTCTTTTAGTACCTTAGTGATGGCAGTTAACCTTGATATCTCAAGCTCTGTCAATGACAGATTATTCTGCCCCTGCAAAAATATTGTCAAATTTATTCCATCATTTCAATAATCAGTATGCATTTTTCAATAGCAATTCAAAATGCAGACCTATCCTCAAAGCTTTCACTAAAAATATGCTTTCTGCCCAAGCATAACTCAAGCAGCAATTCAAACAGATGTAACATGGAAACAAGCAACAAACTACAAACTCTTTAGATTCTGAGCAAAGAATGGGATTTAAAAATCCAAGCACTAAGCCAAGCATCAGATTCACAAGCAAGAATATTCCCACAGTACCATGATATCCACGTTAAGAAAGCCATGCAATTAATGAAGAGAAAACTAGCAAACATATGTAACACTACAAATAAGCAACCAACATCTAAGATCTTCTGAATCTATACAAAACTTTACCGTGTTAGATGATAGTGCATTGTTGAACTCTTTGATCTTTTTGAGAATCCCATCATACTGAGCCACATCAAAGAAAAGCATCCCTTTCTGAAATCAAAATCAAAGAGTGGAAAGACACATGGTTAGAAACTTCAAGAACAGATACCCTTCAACCGTTTGACACAACTACTATGTCAACTAGAGATTCTTACTCAAAAGCTATGTTGGAAAATAGTCTTTTTTGCCTTTGCATCTTTAGACCATAGAGATTCTCATATCATTTTTATTAATGGAAACATGGAGAAAAGGAAAAAGGAAAGTACCTTGGGTATATGCTTGAAAGTAGGTTTTGTTGAAACACCTGCTATGAATACCCAGAACATAAAATACTAAATAAGACAATCCAAGTGTCTCACACTGACTGTTTTAAAGTAAACTCGAGAGAATCAGAACTCAGTGCAACGAGAAACATCAATGTTTTCTCTGTAGAAATCATAGCAGCATTTTGATGGTTAAATACCATTTATGTATAGATGTCAAACAAATACCTGACAGGTTAGATGGCTGTCCTGGTATATAAGCATTAGCTGCAACAAAAGAAAAAAGATAAAAAAGAAAGCATAGGCATTTATTTACAGCACTAGAAGTTAATAAAGATACATACCATATCAACTTTCATGTCAAAATCTTGCAAAATATGAATGCTTACCACCAGTGTAAGGATCACGGAATGACGTATCAAGAGCAAAGTCCTTCTGCCCAGAATTTTGCAGTATAAACTCTACAATTTGTTGGCGATAAGAAAGTGGAAGATTCTCCTTGAGAAGCCACTTGTCAGCAGTATCGTAAGGATTATCTGGAAACAGCTCACTGTTTGTAGAGTCATACTTTGGATTGACAAAAACATAAAGCTTGCCTTGCATGAAACGACCAACTTCCGAAAAACACAGGCACTAAGTAAATCACAAAATGGAAATCATATAGCTGCCGGCTTAAAACAAGTTGGGGTATCAGATGACGAACTAATAACTTGTTATGCCAATAATGTGATGATCGTTAGATAAAGGAAGAAAGTGATAAGAGAAACAGGAAACAAAAAAGCTAATATAATCCCCACCACATCATAAAAGAAAAAGGAAAAACACACAGTATGTGATATCAAAGATTACCTGCTCGATTGTATGGTAATTTGCGAATATGCTCACCATCTCCAATGTCAACATCAAATACTGAAAAACAAACATTTTAAAAGCTCAGAAAGAAACAACACAGCATGTACAACAAGTGATTTAATTTACATCCGTAAATTAAAGCAGCTTTACCATAATCATATTGAACACCATCAAGAACCGCACGATTCATATTATCTTCCGGCCCATCCACAACCTCACCAATCTGGAATCATAAAAAAACTATTCAGGTCATCATTGCCAGCTTTAGAAAAGGCATCAAAGGGGAGTGAAAAACAATTAAAAAAATCACACTCAAGTGATTCAAGTTTGACCAATTACATTTATTTTCTAGTTGGTAAGGGAAAACTAAGTTCAAATTTGTTTTTTTCTAAATTTTAGGTATATTTTTGTCCAACCAAATTTACTTTCCCAACTCATACACCAAGAACAGGTGGTGATAGAAGACAGAGACTTTGCTAGAGCATTGCAAATGTGGATATGGAAGGTACGCTTGATACCATATCTTAACAACAAGTAATAGGATAAGCCCCTGAGCTATGCTCTTTCCTATGGCTGAGAAATTGTGATCTAAATAAAATTCAAATATTGGTAATAACAATATGACAGTAACAGAATGTCAAAGGATATTAATTTTTATAATTTTTTATTTATTTTTTTTAAAAAAAAAAAGGTGAAGGACCATGAAATGCTTGGATATGTTGTGCTTCGGATGCAAAGTTTTTGTCAGTAGTGTTTTTTTTCTTTTCTTTTCTTTTCTCTTGATTTTCTTTTTCTTTTTTTTTTTTTTTGAACAGTGATAATTTTATCAAGAAGAGGCCATAGCCTAAAGCATTGCAAAAGAGCAAAAAATACATAAAAAGGAAAAAGAAAATACAAATTACAGACCTAACCAACTATCAGGAAAGTGGGCAGTAACAATAGCCTTTGATGCTATCACCCATTCCATAACATGCAGTTTAGCTAAATTGAAGACCTCCAAGAATCAGCCCCTTCCGATTTCTGAAACATTTATTATTCCTTTCTAACCATAAAAACCAGATTACCACTAATAAATTGAGACGCAAAACTTTCTTCCCAATTTTTCCTTCACCTCCACCAGGACAATCCAAGAAGAAATGCTCAATGGACCTTGGCAAAACCCATGCTAGACCAAACAACTTAAAGAAGCATTCCCAAATCCTTCTTGCGAACTGATGGTGAATAAAGAGGTGATCAACCGATTCCTAATTCTGATAACAGTATCAGTACACATTCAAGAGAATCATCTTCCTATTGTGTAAACTGTCAACCGTGAGCACTTTGCTTCTACCCACTAACCAAGTTAGAGCAGCCACCATTGAAGGAGTGTGATATGGCCACACATGAGCTGTCTGACTAACTGACCCCACCAACACTTGCCATACCACTAATCATTTTATATAAAGATTTTACTGAAAACTTGCCGGAATTTCTTCTAACCATCTAATCAAATCCCTTTCTAAAACCACGAGATGCACCTCACTCAATATATCTAGAAATTTCAACAACTCCACCTCTACATCATCCAAATTTCTCCTACAAGGAGCCCAAATAACTTCCTCTGCAGGGAAGACAAGCAACTCAGCACCATTGTATTTGCCTCTATCAAAATCCCTGCTAAACAGGAGAATACCTCACTCAACTTTTGCTCTCCCAACCATACATCCTCCCAGAACCTAATCTCCATTCCATTTCCCAAGGAAAAACCCACCCCTGTAGTCAGTAGTGTTATAAGCTATAAGACGGTAATAGATGAAGAAATTTGACAAACAAAGATCAGGATAGAATCATCGAAAACCCCTACAAGCATTTAGTGTAATTAGTACCATTGCCCAATAGATACATATATTGAGAAACGCAGTTATTGTCATAAAAAAGAGTTCCCCATTTACAATAGTTAGCAAGCAGTCAATCTTTGCAATTTACTGCTTAATGAGTTCACTTAACAAGAAGAATATGAAACCAATTTAATCAAAATTGAAAACAAACTAAGGCCCTGTTTGGTAGGCACCAAAAAATGAGTTTGTCACTAATACATAATTACTGTTAACTAAAAGCAGCTAAAATGAGCTCATTTTTATGCGTCTACCAAACAGGGCCTTTGATGTTCTCATACATTAAAAATAAAAGTTATAAGACAGCTTCAACCATGAAAGTGAATGGCTCTTTAAAATAACTGTACAAGAGTAGCTATCAAGTTCGTACTTTATCCCACGTCTGATCTCTTGCATTCCATGAGTAAGCCATGCCATTATCCCCTTCTCTCACAACTTTTGTCTGCCCATCACTAGTTCCTGATCACCAGAAAATAAAAATAAAAACAGTATGAAGTATGAGAAGGATATGAGCATATATGCAACTACAAAAAATGGAGAATCACCACGTGTTAATTGACTGCTCAAACTTCCTCAGACATAAACACAGAACTAAAGCACTCAGGAAAAACAGAGCTCAAGAACAATTACAAGGTAGCAGAAGACCTCAAAGAATGCTTAAATTTTATAATATAAAATTAGAAGAAATTTCAATATGGAAATGGATCCATGGATGCCCTAAGCAGGGCTAACAACTTCAAAGTATTTCCTTAGCTCTGTCGTTTACATGAGCAGATCACATGGGGTATATTCTACAATAGGGTAATATATTTCTTTAATGATGGACTTCATCTTCTTAGGAAAATTTCTTAGAGGCAGAAAATTAGGCATCAAGGAAGCACAATATACTATAACCAAGAATAAATAGGGCTGTCACTTGGCCAAGCAAGATCAATTTTTTTTATTAGGGCCAGTCCAGCCAGTTCAAAATCCAGGCTGAAGCCATCCCCAGGCCTGGCCCACTGACAGCCATATGAACATGTGGCCAAGCACCCATTCATCGATTAAAGAAAAAAGAACTCAATTTCAAGGACCATATTGCTATCTATGACAAACATAAAGAAGCATACAGATGTATTAAGAATCAATGCCGAGGGTGACCCAGGCAGCCTTCATGGTGACAATCACATGGCATTGTTACTTTTCTTATTAGAAATAGAGATGTGCAACAGAAGAAAAAGATATAAAGTGTGGGAGAGGGGATTGGAGAAAGATAAGCCAGTTTCTAGAATACAGCTACATAAGAGAAAAAGAAAAAGGATAAAACCAAATCCATTGAGGTAGTAAATCCAGACAAAAGTTCACCAGTTTGGCAACCGATGTGTTTGCTTTTCATGAATGACTTATTTTGAGGGAATCCACAACACCGCAGAAGCTCTCATATTTGGAAATTGGTAATGGAAGCTCAAAACACAGTGAAATTTTGCTTTTACCCAAATTATTGTATCAGCCGCAGTAAATCTGTAAGTTGCACATCCACAAGCTGATACTAATTTTAAGACCTTGAAGAGGAACCATAACCTTAGTCATTCTAAATCCCGAGAATGGAATGGATTAGGAGAGACATGACATCATCTTCAAAACTTGAAATAAGGTCATGCACCCTGGCTCTACAAAGAGTTCCTCCACCATCCAACTTTTCCCTCTCCTCTTCAAAATTGGAACTGTACACAGAGGAATGCATCACAGGCAAAGGGTTGGTATAAAATGTTGGCCAGAGAATATGTACAGTTTGCTTGGGTTTTCAGTTTGTACACACGGGCCCCAATCCTCATGGTTCAGTGATCCAAACAGGCAATGTGTGCATCAAAACAATAAAGTAAACAAGCTGAAATAATCATTTACCAACTTAAAAGTGCATTAATAACAAAACACAGAAACCTATCAAGGGTGTGCGAAAGAAGCAGAGAGAAATTTATAATACATAGCTTTCAATATCTGTTAGACTATAACCAAATATCAGATCATTTACATAGAAGAGCAATTCGGTGTAACAAACATAAAACCTGGAATTTGCAGAGCTTCCAGCCCAGGCAAGTCCTCCAACTTCAATCCACCAACTTTTTTCCTGATGCAAATAACAGGAAACAAGTATGCATATTAGACCAAAGGGATGAAAATTTGATGCATTAAGGTCAGACAGATTTTTCTATTCTGACTAGCAAGGATTTTGCAACAAAAGTATGAATCTGTAACCAGTTCCAACCTTTTATTTTCAAAGTTTGCATTTAAAACAGGAAAGCATCTGAAATATATTTTTTAACCTTACAAACAGTTAATAAGATTCAGTTTATGGTTGCAATAGAAAAGATATAAAAGAAAAACAGGATCTTCTTTGGATAGTTACTGGGCTAAGCCATGGGATTGCAAAAATTAGCAGCAGCACTCCATTTCCTTACTAGTAAATTTCTATTCCACAGTTTGAAGCGTCCTTCAATACGACAGGTATCACCAAATATTTATCAGTGTCTCAGTGTACAATAAACAAGAGAAATAACATGAAGATATCATCTGATAAACATTGAAACGCCCAGTAAAAACAACCAGTGGTTAAAGTCAGACGATTACCAATGGTTTTTACGGGCCCAATTAAACAGTACAGAAGTATTCATCCTCTATTTATCTAGCAGAAATTGACATCCTGAAACATAGGCTACAATAATCATACCTGCTGCACTTGTATTCAGAAAGTTGGAAATCATATGCCTCAAGTTCTTGTGGCTCGGCAACCCGATCTTTATGTGCTGTCCAGATCCGTACGACTCCATCAGAACATGCTGTTATGATGTCTCCGTTTTCCAAGAACTTGGTGTCCCATACACAACCAGGGTGCTCGATGCTTTGAATGCAAACTCCATCTGCAGTGCACAAGATTTTCCTGAGTAAAAACAAACACTCGAGCTCAATCTCATAAAATAAATTGTGGTTAGATAACTAAACCTCATTAACTCTGGGCAAAAGGTGCAAAGCAAGCACAGCTGGTGACAACCAGCAGTCAACATTGAGACCAAATATGAAAAGAGGGTACATTTAGATACTTACTAATTTTTATGGGTTTTCTTTTCTTCTTTTTTTTTGGGGGGGGGGGGAAGAATTGATGAATTTTATCAGTTTACTGATGAAATAGGAAATACAAGCAGCAAGCTGCAAAAAGAAGACAACCCCATGGACCCTAAGGAGCCCAATTCTTAATTTCTATGGGTTTACCGATGAAATAATCTAAATGTTACCACCAGTTGAAAGACATTCTATCAATTTATGAATGAGGCCCAGTTTAGAAGTCCACAGGAAGAACCTTTCCATATCTTGGCCGAACAATCTTCACTGCCACTAGCAATAAGTCCAGATGAGTGTGCATCCACAGAATAGACAATAGACGTATGACCAACCATCTCCATCAACACTTGGCCACTTATTGCCCACAACCTGATGGAACTGTCATTGCACAACAACTCACATAATTAAGAACCATGCAAGCCTAAGAAAGGCAAGAAAAAAAGAAGGGGGGGAACAGAGAAGTTGATATTAAAAAAACACTGAAACAAATAAAATAAGATAAAATAAAGAGGAATTATATAATGATCTAACATGGACATACTGCATAGATCCGCCTTGCCTTTGGCATATATGCCATCAATCCAGAAAGATGGGGAATAGATGAAATTGACACTAATAATACAAAAGCACCATCCAATAGATCATCACCAAATGAAAGGTTGAAAAAAAAAGGGTCAAATTTCCATGTTAAACAGGCAGAATCAAATGGTTAGGATCATGCAATCAGTTTACTGCGCCATGCTCCATCCAAGATCAGGGACATGATTTGGCTGGTCCCATTAAAAGCTAATATTCACATGTATGGTGGACTGCTACATGTATATGGTCCATTCCACGATTCCCTAACAAAATATGATATATATCCACTAATTGAATTGAACTATACAAAAATAAACCATAAGAGCAATCAGACTTCCATCACAATTCACAAGTACATCCATCTTGTAGAGGTTCCATCACAAGTACATCCATCTTGTTGAGGATTCAAGACCCAAATCCACATAATGCATTTTTCTGTCACTAATTTGACAAATTACATAAGACCCAAAATTATTAGCCCAACTCTTAATGGTAAATTAATAGAGAACAGAAAAGCTTTTACACAAAAAATAATGCAGCTGGGTCACTGACAGACCAATCTGAGTCATGTTTTCTTGTAGATCTGAATCTGAAAATGATGTGAAAGAATCGCAGCAACAAGGAAAATAAGAAATAGAACTGCAGGATGAATCCCAAGAATACACTACTTGTAGTGGTAGGCAATGATTTAAATATCGATAGTATCGGCCTACAAATCACTGATTCGGTATCAGACTTCGCTAATACAAAATCAGGGGGAAGTATATCGCAACATAAAGTTCCCGAATATCATCAATACATGCGATATGTATTGACAATACCGAGAGAAAAGCGCCCTCTATGCGAAAAAGAAGAAAAAACCATAGAATGCTAAAAATCCTTTTTTTTTTCCTAATTTTTTTTGGGGGATTAGATTCCTAGGAAGATTTTGACCAATGCTTGTGAGTTGTTTGGAGAGAAGAGGTTTTAGGTGGGGAAATTGAGATTGGCAAGCGCAGACAGGCCGAAACCCAATTGGTGAGTTTTTTTTATATAAAGTGTTTTTCCCTTATTTCAATGGTTTAGAATCAGTGGAACCAAGTTACTAATCCATGATTCTGCATGTTTTGCACGCTCAATCATGAAATTTTACCTCCGATTTGATTTTGGAAAAAATGGAAGAATTTGGGGAAAATGTGAAATTTCCCGTATTTCACCCATTTAACTTGCGAAGTGTGGAAAAATCATGTGAGAGTGCATGTAGGCTCGCCTACAAATTGACAGAAATTTTAGAATTTTTGAAAATTTTTTAATGAAGAATATCAATAAATAAATAAATAATATTTTTTAAAATTACACTAGCCAACCAAAACTAGTTCCTATAATATTTGTGTATTGATGAGTGTATGTTGATCTCTTTTATTTATTTCCAAAAATATATATATAGAAAATTAACAAAAAAAATTGGAAACATATTTTTCAAGACATGCACTATATCAATACAGGTATATTTTAAAAAAAATCGTTAGCTTTTGAATGTATTGGTTGTGTTGTCATACTTGTCTTGTATGATTTACAAAAAATATGAATTCATTTTGGATATAATTGCATCACTTCTTTCAAACAACGCATAGTTTGGGACCCTATACAAAGGAAACTTGTTGTGTGTACTTGTTTTTTGAAATATTTTGAGTTATAAGAATGTAATGATGTCTTTTTAACATCCCCTCAAGTTTCATTGGAAAATTCAATCATTTTCCCAATGTTTTCCAATGTTTCTCAAAAACAATTATGCATTCTGCCAAACATGCGATATTTCCCATGCGATACTGATATTTAAATCATTTGCGGTATGGACCCCACTAGGGATTGGATGACCATTGTGATGGGGCAATCTGGTGATTGTTAGGAGGCCATATGGAAGGTTAAAGTGATGCATGACAACTAACCACTTGCTTAAAAAGCTCGAACTGATAGAGCATGGCGAATTAATCCCTTTATCCCATAGCCCAAGCCCCAAATCCATAGGTTAGGTTCTCAGCCAAACCCTCATCGTCAACCCCAAATCCATGGGCTCCACCCCCTCGTGAGCCCCAAATCCATAGGTTCCACCTCACACAAGCCACCTACCTCACACAAGCCCCAAATCCATGGGTTCCGCGGGCCGCCCACCCCGAGTATGCCCCTGCATCCCACAGGCCACCCCACTCGAGCCCAGTGTGAAAATGCCCCCACATTATAACATGTTCAAGCCTCTTCCGTAGGGTGCTCATGGCTCATATGGCCGAAGCCTCAACTCTTCACAAAGCAATTTACTTCATCCATAGGAGATGCTCCGATCGCACGATTATTGTCGAAAAGGATTCAGCAAATGTCACATTCGGCATTAAGAATCCGGGATCAGAACCTTGGGGACTGAATATTGTTTTTAACGAAATTAGAGTTCTTGCTACTAGGTTAAACATCATGCTTTCCCATGTAAGCAAAGAAGCTAACCATGTCACGAATGAGCTCGCCAAGGTTCGTGTGGTTCACTCAAGAATTTGTATCAAGGTATTCTATCCCTCTTCTTTAATTTTAGTATATCTTCATTGCCTTCTCATAAATAAAAAAAGAAAAGAAAAAGAAAAAGAAAAAGGGAAGAAAAACCCCTATATCACCCTTCAACAATTTTTCTTCAACAAACAATATTTCTACCAATGATTGTGTGGAACAAGGAAACTAGCATTGGCAAGATTATGTTTAAATAAGAATAGAAACCAGCAGTGACAAAAGCCATCAAAATTTTGTCAGTACTACTTTTAGGCAGAAGTTGAACCCATATACTGGAGATTACTTCTTCCAAGCATCTTCCCAACATTTCTAGGAAATGGAGACCACTTGAAAGAAATCCAAGTATATATGTAGTTAAGTGAACCTTCAAACAAGTTTTAAACTTAAGATATCATTTATTTCAATGCACGGTCGATAAATATTTTGGTTTTAGCATATGGATAAACATTTAGGTTAGGGGTATGTCATACTATGAGCACATTATGCACACAAATTCTGTGCATGAATACAGATTGCTACATATGAAAGAAAATAAATAGTCTTGTCCAAATCAAATTGTTCTACAGAACATACAGGAACCACACACCCCCCCCCCCCCCCCCCCCCCCCCCCCCCGCCAAAAATAATAATAATAATAAAAATAAATAAATAAAATCTCACCCATCGTGTGATGCAGATAAAATCCCCAATGCAGGCATCACTGCTAAACCACGAACAGTATCTGCACAGATCTCACGTAGCATGAGAGGACTTGTTTTCGAATTTTCACAAAAACTCTGGTAACAAGATAAGCTGCACTTTAGAACAATATATAACTTTTGAAAAACTGATAAAACCATAGAAGTTGATAAGATGTTAGCTATAATGTCTGAGATACATTTTCCATCAAACAGTAAACAATGAAGCACCAAACAAGTAGGATAAAAATTGCAAGGTGCTGGGAAAAGTATTGCGAATCAGCACCAAAAATATTTTCTAGGTTAGGTATGTCAATAAAGACCGGAAAAACATTCTGACCACATTAATGCCAGTAATGCAATCTCAAACCATTAACCATTTGATGGAAGTTTCAGCATTCTGAGCCCTAAGCATGCTCAAAGTTTCTATGATAACAAAATTATTTGAAAAGATAAAGTTACAAGTAAGAAATCGGTGAACCTTTAAGCCTCTATAAAAATAAATAAATAAAACATGGAGAAGAAAATATAAGACTGACCTGTATGCCCAGCAAAAGTGTGTAGACAGGTCCTCCCTTTCCAAAGCTTTAGAGTTCTGTCACTTGAACCTAGATACCACATAATATAATAAAATATACTTTAAAAATGGGATGAAAATTCTTCTAATAGCAGACACATAGCTCCTCAGTTTCAACATTGCAATTTGCAAGCATCAGGCTAGCCCTTATTTACTTCTTGAGAATTATCCCTACAAGAATCACCTGATCAATCCACCCTCCGTTAGTTCAGTAACATCAAAAGTGGCTCAGGAAGTAAAATAAGTCTTCATAATATAATATATGCGATGGTTATTTGAATATTGTCTTATAAAATTTGATTCAGTTCTTTAAGCTTGACTCCTGCGCTATTCTTTTGAAGGTTGGTCTTTCTAAGCCACATTGGTGCCAATTAGCTAGGATAGGGCTATGATGGTGACAATGATGCATGTACTACATGGTATGGGCTTTTCTAGTCTATCCTTCAGACCTTGTGGCATTGCTTGCTTTGAGTAGATAGCCTGCACAGAGTTTGTAACAGGCACATCTAGAAGCTTTTAGAATCAAACCACTTAGTTAACTTTCTGAAGAGCAGGGGTATTTGCATGGTTCTTGAAACTTGTGGGTATTTCAGAAAATTTAGATATCAAAATTAGAGAAATAAGGGAACTTCGGACATCTACATGACATTTGAAGTCATGCATATTTCAGTACATTTAAAGATCCAAAGGTACTCCTGCATTTCCTACCCCTCTGATAATTTCTGAAATCTTTCTGATCTAAAAAGGACTATAGGGATCCTTACCAAGGTGTCCCGTATCGGTATCGGTTGGCGTAACGGTGCCCTCTGAAACCGATACGGATACGGAGGCGTAACGGCGATACGGGGGCGTAACGGCCCATAACGGCGCAAAATTTTTTTTTTGCCAAAAAAATATGAAAAAATATGGATTAAATCCAAAATATTCTAAGCATTCCAAATATGCATTCATTTATAAATTGGAACATGTTTATGGTGGTGTAACGGTCTACTCTTTGGTCAGAAGTTGTATCGGACTGTCTGATGAATTTATGAACCAGATTACCTGAATTTGACTACAAAATTCATGTATTTAATTTTCTAACTATCTACTATCAATGATAGATATATTAGAATGAATGTAATATGAAAATATCTTACATTTAGGTGTTTACAATTATTTTTGAGGGCCAAAATTCATGCATAAATAGAAAAAAATGTAAAAATGAAAAATAAAATGGCACCCCAAATATATAAAATGCACATTAACATGTTCTACTATGATTAACACATCACATGGCATCATTAAAACAGCAAAAGAATCATTAAAAAATGATTTTTCAAATTTTCAAAAAAAGGGTCAAAATAAATGCGTAAATAGAAAAAAATATAAAAAAAAATATAAAATGGCACCCCAAATCTGTAAAATGCACATTAACATGTTCTACTATGATTAACATATCATATGACATCATTAAAACAGCAAAAGAATCATTAAAAAATGATTTTTCGAATTTTCAAAAAAAGGGCCAAAATAAATGCGTAAATAGAAAAAAATATAAAAAAAAATATAAAATGGCACCCCAAATCTATAAAATGCACATTAACATGTTCTACTATAATTAACACATCATATGGCATGATTAAAACAACAAAACAACTATTAAAAATTGATTTTTCGAATTTAAAAAAAAAGGGCCAAAATTCATGCGTAAATAGAAAAAAATATAAAAATATATATAAAATGGTACCCCAAATCTGTAAAATGCACATTAACATGTTCTACTATGATTAACACATCATATAGCATCATTAAAACAGCAAAAGAATCATTAAAAAATGATTTTTCGAATTTTCAAAAAAAGGGCCAAAATAAATGCGTAAATAGAAAAAAATATAAAAAAAAATATAAAATGGCACCCAAAATCTGTAAAATGCACATTAACATGTCCTACTATGATTAACACATCAAATGGCATAATTAAAACAACAATACAACCATTAAAAATTGATTTTTCAAATTTTAAAAAAAAGGGCCAAAATTCATGCGTAAATAGGAAAAAATATAAAAAAAATATTAAATGACACCCAAAATCTGTAAAATGCACATTAACATGTTTTACTATGATTAACACATCATATGGTATGATTAAAACAACAAAACGTATTAAAAATATATAAATACATATTTTTGACAAATTTCTGAAAAATGGCCCATCGAGCTTTGATTCAAGAAAATTCATAATATAATGTATTTTTATCTCAAATACTCAGCCAAAGTTGGTCGAAATTATTAGTAAAAGGAGTAAGAAACAGTTTGGAAGCAAGAGGTTTCAAAAAAACAGCAAAAATAAAGCTTAAAATAGAAAAAGGTCAATACGGGCCTGTTCCGGGCCTGTAACGGTCCGTAACGGGCCCGTAACGGCCGATACGGGGGCGTATCGGCCGATACGCCCCGTATCGGGCCCGTATCGGCCGATACGGCTACAAAAAACCGTATCGGCCGATACGACCCCGTAACGTGTAACGGTCACCACCGTTTCCGTTACGTATCGGCCGTATCGGCCGATACGTAACCGATTTGGCATTCCTTGATCCTTACAGACCAGTACCACTGCCCCCAGATTTTAAAGATGGAAATGGGTGTTGATTGCGAAGGGATGAGCAGAGTTAAACTCATAGCCCATCTTCCCAAGATAAAGGCAAGGACTGAAACAAACTCCTTAAACTCAATCATATGTTTAAAGAAAGATGCTCCACCTCTGGTCTCGTATTAGAAATTTTGGGAAATTCAAACACCTATCCTTTGTTCCCATGCAGCAAATTCCACACATACATTGCAAGAAAAATACCAAGCCAATGAGTCCACTCACTGATTTTAATTTAGATTGTAATTTCCTAATGTCTTAAGATTGTAAGCCTCCTACCTGCTTATGCATGTTGGGGATTTGGGCTGCAGAATCACACAGATCTAGATCTAGGATAGCAATCCAATGGCACCAAACAAACACAAGAGAACACAGAGATTTAACGTGGAAAACCCTTGCGGGAAAAAACCACGGCACAAAGCGATAGAATTTCACTATGAAAGCATAAATTACAAAGAGAAAGGACTTACCCAATTCGAACAACCTCGAATCTCACCCTTGCTACACCCTTTAGAAACCCTAAAACCCTTTTAGGATCCCTTGGAAAACCTTTAAGAAGCCTTAGAATGCCCTAGAATAGCCCTAGGGACCCCTATTTATAGTTTAGGAAACTCCTCTTCCGCACCTCTGCGAAACCGCTTGAAATTTACGCAGTCCGCACAAAATCCATGTAGAATCCACATAACCCTCGACTAGTTGAGGGGTACCCTCGACCGGTCGAGCCTGACCCTCGACTGGTCGAGCAGCCCGGATCTCCAAAAAACAGCGCTCGCTAGACTTCGAGTCGAGTGGGCCTCGACCGGTCGAGCAATGCGGTGAAAAACAAGATTTAAGACATCTTTTTGCAACAATGCAGTCATCAGCCTTCAGGTCAACGAGTTTGTAATTTAATAACTTTCCATTTGAAAAATAAAAATCTACTTTCACTTGATCCAATAAAAGAGAATTAGGCTAACGTTCTAGCAGTCCCTAACTCTCTCCAGTTTGTAAATCATACCTTTAGAGATTTTTTTAGCTGGCTGCGTGACAAAACCAACAAAACAATTAAGCTATCCATGGTAAGAATGCCGTAATTAACCATACTTTTTATGCAAGGCATGTCAAGTCAATGCACCTATTTCATTGAACCAATTTTCCTGACAACCAAATAGACGTTCAATAGGCATTGTCAGATTTTTAATGGGTTGAGATGGAAATCTTTGCTTCATGTAACCAAAAATAAATAAATAAATAAATGAAAGCTACCATGATATTTCTGTCAATCTATTTCCTCTACAACTTAAATTTGAAGTTAAACAATTAAGCTATCCATGGTAAGAATGCCGTAATTAACCATACTTTTTATGCAAGGCATGTCAAGTCAATGCACTTATTTCATTGAACCAATTTTCCTGACAACCAAATAGACGTTCAACAGGCATTGTCAGATTTTTAATGGGTTGAGATGGAAATCTTTGCTTCATGTAACCAAAAATAAATAAATAAATAAATAAATGAAAGCTACCATGATATTTCTGTCAATCTATTTCCTCTACAACTTAAATTTGAAGTTAAATTAGATTGAGGCAATTAAAAAATTAAAATTTAAAAATTTAAAATTTTTAAAAAAATAAAAAAATCTATGACTAATAGAAAAAGTGGTTTTAGACTGAAGAGGTCAAGATCAAGTAACAAGCAAAAAGGGCCATATTTACATGATAATATTCTACTCATCAAATAGACGCATCACAAATATGCTTTAAAAAAAAAAAAAAACAAAACAAAAAAAACAAACAAACAAACAAAGAACATAGAATCCAACTTCATTCTCAAATTGAATAAAAAGAAACTAAAGAGGTTACATCACAATACCAGTAACAAGCTCGCCCGTGGGTAGCTTTATAACTGTTTGGATGGCTGCCTTATGAGCTTCCCAAAACTCAATGGGTTGACCTTCCTTCCACCGCCTTATATTGCTACAACCCACAAGCACAAAAAAAGAATACATCAAGAGATAAGGAATGAATTCCCAATACAAAGAGAATCCACCAATCAAGATATAGCAATAAAATCAAAAATCAAGTTTTTAACAAATAGGCACAAAAATACTAGCAGCGTTTAAAAAGGCATAAAAATACTAACATTCTGAAATAATCAAATGCCTTTAAGTAATCAACATTTTACTACATTAGCATATAGACTATACAAGAAGAAGGCATATGACGTCAGGAGGAGTAACTAAAAAATGTAAGCTATTATAATGAATTGCAGTTTAGAATCATTGAGCTTCATCACTTGCATTTAAGTAAAGCGAGGTCAAATGATTATAGTAGAATTTACCAAATCGTGTTCTTGAAGCTTACTTCAATGCTTCACCACCTTCTATATACTTTTCAATGAGAAAGGGTAAGCAACGAAAGGGACACACACACACACACACACACACACACACACACACACACACACCAACCAGCATAAATACCAGTGATTAATTAATGCAAATGAACATGAGAGGCGTGGAGAGTTATCACCACTTGGAAGAGGGTCGGTGGCCCGGGTGGGCACTACCATAGTGTTTATGTAAAATCCACCCCCACCACCAGGTATGTCACCCCATGTTAGGCCAGGGGCCCAAAAATCAGCCTCATCTATGATTCAGGTGGACCATAAGATTGGAAACAGTCTACATGATAACACTCACCCTCCAAACTATTTCCCTTCATGGGGCCCACTTAAATCATGTATGGGCCTGATTTTTGGGCCCCAAGCCTAAGTTTTGGTGTGGCATTTAATGGTTGGAGTGGTTTTCATATAATCACCACTCTGGGGCCTGTAAAAAACAAGGGTGGAGGTCTCTCTTCCAATAGTTTCCCTTGATGTGACCCGCCTAAATCACAGGTTAATATGATTTTTTTGGCTCTAGGCGTAACATGGGATTACACATCTAACGGCTGGAGTGGATAGCACGCAAACACGATGGACCCTATCAAGAATCAAGTCCACACCAAGAGTTTATGAAAAGGGGTTGCGGATCCGATGGACCTCACCGGAGTGTTTATGTGAAATCCACCCCAACCATTAGGTGCGTCACTCCATTTTAGACCTAGAGCCCAATGGGAATGACCATATAAACGGTTTGGATGGCATATAAACATCAAGGTGGACCCCATGTAGGTTTCAACAGTAGGCATTTCTTCACCATATTTTCGCGCCGTGTGGCCCACTTGAGTTTTGGATCCACCCCATGTTTTGTCTCACATCATAAAATGAGCAAGCAAAACTAATGGCCGGGGTGGATTTCTTACAAACATCACAGTGGGCCACATCTAGCTTTCCGCAATAACTTCTCAAAGGCAATGCGCGTCCAGATTCTCTCTCCTGCAATTGGGGGAGCAGATTACATGTTACGTGGGTAACACCTTAGTGGGTGTCACCCTAACCACATGGGGCCCACCTTGATGAATATTTTGTATATCCACGTCGTACATTTATTTTTCCAGCTTATTGTAGGACATGGTCCCAAAAATTACGTAGATACAAATCTCAGGTGGACCACACCACTAGAAACAGTGGTGAATGACTATTAAAAAACCTTTTGTGGGCCACAAGTTTTGGATTAAGTTGATCCTTATATTTTTCCCCTCATATAGGTCTAGTTGACCTTATCAACAGGTTGGATCTTGGATGGCAAATAAACATAATGGTGGGCCCTAGAAAGTTTCTAATGGTGGTCATTCAATCACAACAGTTTCATATTGTGTGGTCCACTCGGGATTTGGATCTGCTTACTTTTTGTTACCATATCCTAAAATGGGCTGGAAATATGGATAGACTGTGGATATAAAACACGTCATCAAGGTGGACCCCATGGTAAGGGTAACACCCACTAAGGTGTTGCCCGTGTAACACTTAATCCGCTCCCCACAATTGGAAGCAAATTGCGTGGTGTGCCACACATGACCGACCTCCTTGGCGTATTGATGTCACCAAATTGTATGTGTTATATCCAAAGCGTCACTCCATTTGGCGATAAAATTTTAAGGGCATGAGGCCAAAAATGAGGTAGATCCAAAGCTAAAGTGGATCACACCATGAAAGCAATGGAGACTGAACACCTACCATTGAAAACCTCTTAGGGCCATAGAAGTGTTGGATCAAGCTGATATTTGTCTTTTCCCCTCATCCAGGTCTATGTGACCATATGAACAAGTTGGATGAGAAATAAACGTCATGGTGGGCCCTAGGAAGGTTGCAACAGTGGGTGTCATTGTCCCTACTACTTTGTGTGGTGTGGTCCACTTGAGCTTTTGGATTTGTCTCATTTTTTTGGTCCATGCCCTAAAACGATCTCACCAAATGGATGGACAGTGTGGATATAACACATACATGATGGTGATTCCCATAGAACTTGGTGACGTCAACACACCATGGAGGTCAGGGTTATGTGCCACACTCATGCAAGACTGCCCTAACTGCACCAAATTCTCTCTCCCGGACTTCTCTCAGTTCTCTCTTCCTCCCTCTCATGCAAGGGACCCATAACCCCGACCGGGCCCACCCCGCCACACTTCTCCCCCATCATGCATGTGTTATATCCACATCGACCATCCATTTGGTGAGATCATTTTAGGGCCTAAGACCAAAAATGAGAAAGATCCAAAGCTCAAGTGGACCACACCACGGTAAGAAGTGGAGGCAATGACGCCCACCATTGAAACCTTCCTAGGGCCCAACATAATGTTTATTTCCCATCCAACCTATTCGCAAGGTCACATAGACCTGGATGAAGGGAAAAGAGAAATATCAGCTTGATCCAAAACTTCTAAGGTCCCCAAGAAGTTTTCAATGGTAGGCATTCAATCTCCACTGCTTTCTATGGTGTGGTACACTTTAGCTTTGGATCTCATTTTTCGCCTCATGCCCTAAAATGATCACGCCAAATGCATGACGGTTTGGATATAACACACACATGATGGTGGGGCCCACGGAACTTGGTGGCGTCAATACACTAAGGAGGTCGGTGGTGCATGGCACGCCATGCAATCTGCTTCCAATTGCGGGAGAGTCAAGATGCAATCCACTTTCGAAGGAATTTCCTCTGCTAGAAAGCTAGGTGGGGCCTAAAATGGGATGGCACATGTAATGGTCCGAGTGGATTTCATGAACACATCATGGTGGGCCCATAAAAAATCAAGGGTGGGCATTCCCCTCTCAAGTATGGCCCAACATGAATCATGAATTAGGCTGGTTTTTTATAACTACATCTAAAAAGTAACTTCTCTAATTCCTTCTAGTCGGGCTTCTCAATCTGTCATTATATTTATACCTCTATAAGTAGAAAGAATTACAATCCCCATTCCACCTAAAATCCTAGGAATTTGTTGATGGTTAGAATAGATTCATAAACCGGGTCAGCTAATATGCTTTAAAATGTCTATATATTCCTTTCATATTTCTTTTATGTCGCAAGGTTGAAACCAACAAATATTAGTTGTTTTCCCAATGTTTCCTAACGTTTTCCATAAAACCTTCTTGTATAAGTATTTTTAACAACGCTTTCGGTCCCGAAATAACTGAATCCTTTTTTGTTAAAACTCGCATAGAAATATGCCATTGACGTGGGTAAAGCTAAAGCGACAATAGTATTTATATCATTCGTCAGTGCAGCTAACTCCCCATGAGGTAACTGTACGATTTTCCGAGATAAAAGAGCACTCGACCAATTAAAAACAAAAATAAATAGGAACATGGTTCCAATAAAGGGAACCCAAGGACCATATTCTTCTCCAATCTGGGTTTTGCTCAAGTCTCGAATGAATTCGAGGACATATTCGGGGCCACGCGCCTGATGGTCTAAGTTGATTTCAAAAATACATTATGGTGGAACCCATCCGAGCCAGCCCACCATTTGCTTGCACGTAAACTGTTTATGATCTCGCTTGGCAGGAAACCATTATATGCCTAGAACTGGTGATGATGCAAATAATGCGATGTGTCGATGTCTGATGGAGTATGAGCAGATCCATATGCAATTAACCCAGTCAAAGCAACAGGTTCAAAAACCACCACAAGGGAAGGGAATGATGCCCTGACTAAAGAAAAGCTTTTTCAATGGTTGAGTTGAGATCAAGAAAAGGGTGCCCATGTTTTTTTCGAAAGATAACGATTTCTATATTGATGAGAAACATATTACAAAAATAGGGAGAATCAACCTGCTGAGACAGCGAGAAGATTACTCACCTAAAAAAAAAAAAAAAACAAATTACATCCCTTTAGAGCAACAACATTTGAAGCCCATTCCACTATCAAGAATTTCACCCTATTAACTAGAGATTCCGCCAAATTTGAGATATCCCTGAAGCACCTCCTATTTCTTTCTTCCCATACGGGCAACCAGATCGCCAGGAGGGCCATTCTCCAAATCTCCTTTCTATGGTTTCCTAATTTAGCACCTTGCCAGGCTGTGAGCAACCTCAAGAAAAGGGTACCCTTGTTATATGATAATGTTGGGTAAACTCAAACTCCAACCTCCCCCTCTACCACTGATGATGATACCACTATAATTAGCTCGATCTCTGCTGGTGATGTGCCCCAACATCTCGACCTAATGGAACTCCTGACTCTTGCTCTCAAACTGGCTTGTATGCTTGGATCTGATATGTACTAGTTGTTGGTTTGGTTCTAAAATTGGGCTCAGTTCTCTTACCGACAAATACCAACTCCATAAGGGGAAGCGGTGACCCATTAACAACAGAGGGAATTTAGTAGGCTATACCTGTGGGCCTAGTCTTTCTGCTATTGTGCCCTCACGAGAGTGGTTTTGATGGATTAACTGCAGTATCTGGTACTAGGCATGGGTCACTGTCGATTGGGATTTGGAACTACTTCCATTCATTCTTAAATGGATACTAACTCAATTTGGAACCAAGTGGGATTGGGTTGAACTCAACCAATGCAATGCAATGCAATGAAGTCCTCGCTCTAGCACAGATGTCTAGCAAAAGTCATGCCTTAGTTATGCCCGTAGCTCGGAACCACCAACCATGCCCTTTCGACCAAACCCATAGCCGTACTTACGCTAGTTGTACTAATCTTATGATTGGTCTGATATATTGGTCTCACTTCATGTATAAGGATGGGTAAGGATTGAGAGGTGAGGGAGACCTTGAGACTTCTTTCTCAATTGCAAAGAATCAAATTTTGAAATAGCTTTGAGTTGATCTAGATCTACCTTTATACCCCTTCGTTAGAGTATAGAGCTAAACAACAACTCAAATACACACTTCTTGGGGTGAATATGACCCGGCCTACAAGCACTAGAGAACCATGAATCACGGATCTTTCCCTAAAGGGCTATCAATGACTCCACTAAGTCGTACGTTGCGTCATGAGGTGGTCATGGCTTCACTCCTGCGACCAAGCCAAATCCATGTAGTCGACATTTCATGCTGATCAAGGCAAATCCAAGCCTTAGAAGATAATAACCATTCATTGCCCATGAAGATAATGGGGATCCATGGAAAAGGAAAATCGACAACGATGCATTCATCAATGGAAAATTCCTATTCATTACAAGAGTTGCACCGACTTCAACTGACTCTAAGAACATAACGAATGAAAGAACTTATATACAATGGTCCATGATTTTACAACACCCACCATACAAAATACAATCAAGACAGTTTCTTCAGGGGAGACAGGCACAAGTAGGCATGATTAATCTCAAGGATGTAATGGTGACTACATCCCAGTGCTTTCAGCTTATCATTTGGCTCCTTAGTGGTTTCCAGTCATTTCCTCATATACCTCCCGAATAGCTTATCATTATTCCTTCTACAATCCATCCTGAAGCTCAAATGAAACTATTGTTCTGGGTTTTGGCCAATCAACAATGAACATATACACATCCGGGATGAGCCACAGTTCCTCATAAATCAGCCTCGGTACCCAGCATTTTAATTTAAGTCTTATGTACCCTCATCATCATTTACATAGTAATAGCCCATTCTAAACCATGCAACGCGGCCCACTTGTCCCATAGTTTCAGTTACTTCTTTTGCTATTTCCACGAATTCATGTTCATCGCCTAACTAATTCAGCAAATGCTTGTAAATGAATATTAATGAATAGGGAAGATAGTCTATCTGCCTCGATCCCGGCACGGAAAGATCTACCCCAATAAGCCTCGGAAGGCTCATCGTGAGTTATTGTTGTTTAACCAATCTCTGGTGCGTGTGTGTGTGTGTTATCACATCATGGTCTCCTGCAAGCAAGACTATAGGAGACCTTACAAGTGGCCTAAGTGGTCGCCTATTGAGGTGGGCCTCAACCTAATGTTTATGTGGAATCCACCCCAACCACCATGCGCGTCACCTCAAGTTAGGCCCAAGATCCAAATATCAGCTCTATCCGTGATTCAGGACCACATGATTGGAAATAGTGTACAGGGAAACATTCCCCCCCCCCCCCCCCCCCCGCAAAAAAAAAAAAAAGAAAACTATTTCCCCTGAAGTGGCCCACCTGAATCATGAATGGGACAAATTTTTGAGCCCTGAACCTAAAGTTTAGTGTGGCATCTAATAGTTGGATTGGATTTCATATAATCACCATAGTTGGCCATGAAAATAAATCAAGGGAGGATGTCTCTCTCCCAACCGTTTCCTTTGTTTTCGCCCACCTGAATCACAAGTTAGCTTGATTTTTTGGATCTAGAGCTAACTTGGGATGACACATCTAATGGTTGGAGTGGATTTCACATAAACATCACAGTGGGCCCCATAAAAAATCAAGGCTAGCATTCCTCTCCCAACTGTTTCCCTTGGTATGGCCCACCTGAATCACGGACCACCCTGATTTTTAGGCCTTAGGCCCCCTAAGATGGGCTCACGCATCTGTTGATTGGAGTGAATTTCACAAACACATCATGGTAGGGCCTACCTAAGCCCGCCCTACTTAGACCGCACAACCGTCTCATGCAATTGTCTCCTGCAGTACTGCTCGTAGGAGATCATGCAATTGTCTCCTGCAATACTACTCATAGGAGACTCTCTCTCTCTCTCTCTCTCTCTCTCTCTCTCTCTCTCTCTCTCTCTCTCTCTCTCTCTCTCTCTCTCTCTCTCTCTCTCTCTATAAAAACAATAAGCAACAAAATCATACCCTACATAGACTTTTCTATGAGAAGGGTTAAGCAACAAAAGGTGGAGGGAATACACATGCGCGCATGCACAAATTGGGGGATACACTTCAATCAAACACGAACGAGTTACTCTCTATTGAGTTTAGATTTGAACAAAATTGTTGTGTTGATTGATTCCATGAATCTTGCCATTTTCATGTTGTCAATGCCTCAATATTGGTCATTGGTGAAGATCTATGTAACTAGGATAGTCTTTTAAGTTTTAGCTTTTCCATTGAGAAGGACATTTTTGACATCTAGCTATTCAAGTTCAAAATCATTACAGCTCACAAATAAAAACTTACTCATTAGTTATCATTTTAATAGCCGCTATTGTCAAAATATACGATCTACAATTCATATGAATCTTATTGTGTAAAGATTAAAATGAATTACAGCCCATAATCACAAATCAGAAATAATCATATGATTATGTACGAGTCGTATTGAATTGTAAGATTTTCATACCCAATCTACGATAATCGTAGACTACGTAATGGGGCCAAAATTACATAACAATCAGTTTTTTTTTTTTTTTTTTGCATTTTTTATACATTTCTCTTCTTTCTTTCTTTTTTTAACCCTTTCACTTTTAAAACATTTAAAACGCCCTCCCCTATTAAAAAACTTCAATTCTTCTTTTCAGAGAGAAGGGACATTTGAGGATTTTAAAACATAATCGAATGCTGCTTCTTTTTTTTTTTCCAATGTGATACTACACTCAAGAAAGGTGGAAAGATTTCTTATATGTTTTTAAGGTAAACTTCTTGAAAGGCGAGAATCCTTTAACACTATCATGACATATTTCTGTCTACAAGATCTCAATTGTCAATATCTTAATAGCTATTGCTTTTCTTGGTGCATACTGATGGAAATGGATGATTGGTTACATTTTAATTCATTTATATTTCTTCAGATTTTTTGTTCAAACTTTTTAAGAAAATCAGAAGAAGGAAAAAACTTACAATTTATGATACCATTTACAATTCAATACAATTCAGCCCCTATGACGATTTGTGATACAATAATAATTTTGACAACATTCTTAACAGCCATTATAATTCCCTGGTATCTAAATTCCAAATGCACCATGTTCTCATTATAGGCATCATTTCCATGTCATTTCTCATAACTAGTATACAGCAATAAGTGTGGCACGCGTCTATCCTCAATATGGGTACAAACAAACCATAGTGAAAAACAAAAAACTTCCAGTCTGATGCAGTGTTCAAAGTACCGGTATTGCTACAAGTTTCGCTGAGGATACGGAAACAATATTGATATCGACGATAGCTAGAAATGCGGGGAAACATTGGGGAAACATGGGGAAAACACTGGAATTTTTTGGTGAAACTTCAGGAGATGCTAACATACACATATTTGCGTATTTAGGAAATAAAAAATTGCAAGAAAGAAAGCATACATAATAAGTTTCCATTTATTGAGGACCTAAAAGTACATGTTGTAAGAAACCGGTCCAACCATCCCATCTATCCATCCAACCATCCCATCTATCCGTCCAACCATCCAAACATTCATCAATATTTCAAAATATCGACAACACACGATATTTTGCTGAGAAATCCTCGAGAGCCGGAAAGGAAACAAAAACGGTCGTCTCCATATCACCCATGTTGTGATAATGATAATATCGCAATATGATCAATATTATCGTTGACAATTTGAACATTGCATACAACCATGTGTCCATTGGAAAAAAAAAAATGAGACGGATTTTTTTAATAAACAATTTTTTGGCAATATCGATGCATTGGCAATATTATCAAATATCGCAAATACACTGGCTATACAAGTGACACCTAGAATTTACACAGCCGAAGATATTGGCGATATCAATACCCACTACACAAGCGACACCTGGAATTTACACAGTTCAAAATATTGGCGATACATTCATGATATCGATAATTTTTTATACTTAGTGATACATCGCCAATACCTGGAATTTATGAGACTACCAATGTTATTGGTATTGCCGAGCTGGAGATACAGATAATATCGGGGATATTTCGATAATATCGGGGATACTCCAAACAATGGTCTGAAGTAATAATACTTCTTGAATGAGGTGCCAAATAGAGCACTCAAGAATGTTAATGAGGTCTTTGCCTTGACTTTATGGGATCACAACTAAGGCTATAGGGATGTCAAGCATCAAGTGTGAGTTCAAAATCATGAAGTCAGTGTCTACCCAGAGGGTTGCAATTGATCAATCATAGTAAAGATATCCCTTCTTAATCACAAATCAAGCCCAAACTCAAAGTCACTCAAACTCAATGTCTCTCTTAGTATTAAGGATGCATTATTAAGAATTAAAACTTCCCATAGAGTATCAAAGAAACTCAATCATGAATGTGATAATGCCAACATAAAACCGTAGATCAAAAGGAATCTAAGCTATTTCATCTACAGAATTCGGGAAGAAAAATACCAGTCTACTGATGATGACACGATGTTCCCATTGTCATCTATGGTGAGGCCAGTAACCTGGAGTTGGTGGCCCTTCATTGTTAGCACATTCTGCCCAGTTTGCAAATCCCACAGCAAAACAAGTGTGTCCATTCCACCAGACACAATCCCACCTTCTGGGAATCTTTCACTGGGTGCAATCCAAGCCAAAGGCCCCACGAAACTGGAATGCCCCACCATTGTTTTTGATAACACATATCTGTGTTTTTTCTCAGGGTTTGGAGACCAAAACCTGATAGTCCTGTCTCTTGAGGAGGTTGCTATCCCAGCATCACCACATATACAAATTCCACGAGCCTAATAAGTAATTCAAAAAAGCATTTTGAGTTAGCAATCAGCAATGCAGATTATCGGGATTAAAACTCAAAATAGGGAGATATAATACATTCAAGCATGCCAACAAATATTTTTCTTTTTTTTTTTGGTAACTGCCGAAAAATAAGTTTAACTAGTACAGAGAGTGAGCTGGTATAATTTGAAGGCTCTAAAAGGGCAAGGGGAAGGCCAAAAGGATGTGGACGGAGGTAGAAAGAAAAAACTTGATGACCTATGGTCTAACTGAAGGTATGGCCCTTGTTAGAGTAGCATTGCATAACAGGACTCGTGTAACCAACCCCAGGTAATTGGGCTAAGGCTTAGACAATAATGATGACGATAGAGAGGACAGCCAGTCCACCTGGGAGGACAGAATTTTTGTCCTCCTGGGCTCATACCATTCTAGTGCCATGCTTATGACAATCCAAACCCCATTCATTCGTTATAAGAATCCAAAAGTGGACCATGTATAAAATAAATCTCAAAGATCAGAGAATTCTAACAATGTAAAATATGACATACAAAAATATAATGAACAGAACTTACTGATTTTGGTACACCACTTCTTAAATAGTTAGATTGTAACATCTTTTCTTAAGGGTAATGATCCTTTACTAAATAGGATAGTAAAAAATACAACATACCATTAGGATTGTTCTAACACTTCTATTTTTGGTCCATGACCCATTCATAGCTGTCCCCAATGAATGATTGGTTCAGATATCATAGACATATCACATATGCCACATGTACAACACAAGGAGGGAGGAAAACCATGTCCCCCAAATGGACAGGATCTTCTCCCATAAAAATATGGGCATGATGTGTGTATGCACTACATGCACCTATGATGGCGTAATGCATGTACAAACAGGTAGTCTATATGCGTAGGAACACATCAATGCACAAACAAGCCTGCACACTAGTATACTGCACAATGTGGAATCCATGTACAAACAGAATCTCTATACGTAAGAACACATATCAATGCTAATGCACAAACAAGCCTGCACACTAGCATACTGTATAACGTGACTCTAAATAACAACAATGCATTGACTGAATGGGTATTGACATCAAAACTTATAAGACACTAGTTATGTCCTGTTAATGGTTCCAACAGTGTTTCTTATATTGCAATCCACATGCCATCCTATGCGTTACTCTATTTGTCATTCAACATGGCAGGCCAATAAATTGCCATACATGCTATGCATGTAGTAGATATTTAATCTGCCACATGTCAGTGGTTAGTTACTTATCACCCATCTGAGTTGGAAACCATCAAGGCCCATCATTCAAGAATGAGAAGTTATACACTGCGAATGCTAGGTAGCAGCCGCAAAGGCTCGACATGTGGGTTGTTACCCATGCTGCGTAATCCTCACCATTCTTTTTTCTTTTCTTTTCTTTTTCTTTTTTTCCTTTGTGTGTGTGTTTGGGGGGGTGGGGGAATGGAGTTGCTGACAGTAACAGAGAGTAGTAGCTGAAAATGTAATCCTTGCCAGTCACTCTCTGTACATCAATTAAAAGGGAAGAGAGCCATTACGACACTCCCCCAAAGGTGGCCATTTTCATGTGGTTGGTTAGTAGAAAGAAGGTGCCCACTGTCGACACTCAATAAAAGAGCCATGGTCATTCCCAATATTTGCCTCATGTGCATGTGTGATGGTTAGTTGGTGAGGAAGGGAAGGCAATTTAGAGGATGGTTTTGATGGCAGTTCCTAGCTTTGCCAAGTTGGTTTCTCTTAATAAATTTTTTGTTAATCCTCTTTATATATATATATATATATATATATATATATATATATATATATATATATATATATATAAAGGAGCTTAACCTCAATTTGAGGGCTAATCCCACACTATGCTTACCAGATAGCATCATTAAATCCTCATCTATATATATAAAGGAGCCTAACCTCAATTTGAGGGCTAATCCCGCACTATGCTTACCAGATAGCATCATTAAATCCTCATCTATATATATAAAGGAGCCTAACCTCAATTTGAGGGCTAATCCCGCACTATGCCTACCAGATAGCATCATTAAATCCTCACCATGCCATCTTGATTAAACCAAGCATTCACAATCCAATTCACTTGTACATCCAAACACCAACAAAAATGTTCGACAACTCCAGTCTCGAAACAACTAAAATGAAACGGGTTCAAGCTAAAGGGGAATTATATGATACTCAGGAAGCACATGACACATGATACATGGACACTAAGAAATTGTACCATGACACACATTAACTCAAATTAAACCACTGAATTGTCTAACCCAATGTAAGCTGAGTCACAGCCCCAAAATCAGATTTTTTGAGAGATCCGAACATCTGATTCATGAACATTAGATGTTTTTCATTTTTAACGATCCAATACCTGCCCACCAATCCAACCTTCAGATCACCAAATAGGCGTAATTTTTTGCTCATGATCCATCCAAATGGGAACCATAATTTGAAAAGTTTAATTTGAATTACTTGTATACCACGTAAGCAAATTCTGAGTGATTTCAAAGTGCATGCGTATCATCCATCACACTCTAGCAGAGTATCAAAGTCTCCAAACTAAAACCCTAGGGCTGGCGAGAATTCAAGTAATTGAAACATCTAGAAAACAGATTTACAGCGATGAAATCTATAAAAAGAGAAGCGGAGAGAGAGGGAGGGAGGGAGATCTTACATCGTCTTCGTGAGCTCGAAGCTGGCAGCTCAAGCGATATTCGAGGGATTCGACCTCCATTGGTTTTTTCTTCTCTCTACGTGTTCTGGAATGCAAAAACGAGAGGTTTTTCCACAAGGAATGGGGTTTTTCTGGATTTTTATTTTTTATTTTTATTTTACGGATGGCAGGAATCTCGGAAGGTAGCGCAAGGAAGCAAGGAAGCGTCGCTGTGTATGTTGTGGTTTGCGACCGTACATCGCGATGTATTGTTGTTTTTACGTCCGGAGGCCGTAGCTAGCTGGATCTTTGGATCATCTTGCAATGATCCAGATCGTTTATTTGATGGGCCTCACTTGGATGTGAATGACAGGATAAACTTTTTGATCAAAGAGACAAGATGCACTGGAAGGTTTGTACCTAAGATTATCATACAATACCATGTGTGGGGCCATGTGATTTTTAGATGAAATCCAATTCGTCCATCATTTGTGACCTTTTATTTTATACTTGTTACCAAAAAATCAAGAAGATCCAGAACTGGGGTGGACCACACCACAGGGAACACTGTTTGGTTCTCCATATTAGGCGTGGGTCCACCGTGTTTTTATAGACATCCAATCTATTCATAAGATGCTCCCTACTACAGTGAATGGACATCCAAAAAATTAGACCATTTCAAAATGTAGGTGGACCACATCATGTCTTTGTAGAGGTTTTGCACCTGTAATTGACACGGTGTAGCGCACCTGAATTTTGGATGGGCCAAATATTCCAGCTCCTAAGAGAACACAAGCAATGCAAGTGATGGACAGATTTAAATGTCATCTACACATCAAGCTGAGCCCAACACATCTAATAAATCTCCATCGGACGCGGATTATGTAGTGAGGCGCTTATCAGTGCAGAGACTGTGGGACCCACTGTGATGTATATGTTTTATCCACACTGTTCATCCGATTTTTCCATCTCATTTTAGGACATGGTTCCAAAATTTAAGTATATCTAAAGTTCAATTGACCACACCACAGGAAACAGCAGGAATAATGACGACCCGCCATTGAAACCTTCCAAAGGACCCATATGGATGTTTATTTGTTATCGAACACGTTCACAACACAACACAGACCTGGATGAAGGGAAAATACAACTATCAGCTCAACCCAAATCTTCTACAACCCCCACAAAGCTTTCAAATCATTAGCATTCCATTCCGACTGTTTCCATGGTGTGGCTCATTTGAGCTTTGGATACTTCATTTTTTGTCTTATACCTTGAAATAGCTGGAAAAACTGATAATATGTCATACAAACCTTTAGGGCGCTGATCATGGTGCTTAAATGTCATTCAAACCATACACAAAGTCATTTTTATTCAGATAAATTGAAAGTATTTATATTGGCTTGATCAAAAACTTTTATGACTCCATGAAAATTTCAACAATGGGCATTTATATTCCCACTGTTTGGCATCATGTGGCCCACCTCCTATTGTGAGCTTACAAAACCGTACCTGCAAGAACTTTCAGTTGGCTGAGGGCATAGGCAATTTACGTCCTTGAAAGGTTGAGAGTCGACCCAACATCAAGGCTCTTGGATCCAATTTAAGCCCAGCCCAAGGCACTAAATACTCAACCATAATACAATTTGAATTAAGTCAGGTTAGGTCAAGTTAAATTCTAGTTAACAACTACAACCATTAGACTAAACAAAGTCAAACATCTAATCATTAAAATAAATTTGTTAACATCGCCCACATAGCATTGCTATGTCTATGACATGGATGGTTCTGATCATCGGACCTCTTATCACGTGACTCTAGGTTAATTTCAATGATAAATCCTTTTTTTGATGCAATGATAGCTGTGATTGCTATGTCTAACCACTCTCAAGTCGGCTCATCAATATTACTGATGGAGCAAGTGGTGTACAACTGACATCCAACCCATTGAGAGCAGCTTGGAGCAACACGTAATACCGAGCTCCTGCTTGGAGTCAACCATCAAAGGCCAGGTGACTCATTAGAATTAAGAAGCCGACTAGAATAAGTAGGTTAGACAGATAACCACGCCTAAACTGAAGTCCCTACTAGTCTTAACCTGACCAAGTCAGGATGTGCCGTCCTTAGCCAACCGATAAAGCTCAACACAGATAAGCTCAGTTTGGGTCATCCTCAATAGCTTAAACGAGGTCCAGTTCAGGCAAGCTTGGCTTGAATAATCCTCAGCCAACCAATAAAGCTAAACCCCACTCCAGTAACGCATGATGGGATTAACTATCTTGTGCACGATCATAGGGTAACCGACAAAAATTGTCACACGCGCACTTCTCGCCTAATGGCTGAGATTGTGCCTAGATTAACAGATCGTCACGTTCCAGACACTATAAATAAGGAATTCATCTGCATGGACAGATACGTAAAATCCCTCACACTGAACCCCTCTACACTATTAGACCTAGATTCTAAGCTTGACTTTGGCATCGGAGGGTCCTCTACTCTAGTCAAGATCTCCTTTGTCATTCTCCTGTGCAGGTGTTCGAAGCTCGGCGAGGGTGAATCAAATTTTTACATCAACGGTTATCATAAACCCTGCAGCATGAATTATTCAAATCATAAACCTTATTTTTCATATAAGCCATTATTTCAAAATAAGTAGTAATAAGTTTTAAGGTTGGGTTGGGCTGGGTTGTCCATCACCTCAACTCAAGCCCAAGCCAATCTGCGGTTAGGTTGAGGGTCCTAAGCTCAAGCCAAACTTGGGTTAGGTTCATATTCAGCACGCCCAAAGTTGCACCCCTAGCTTATTAGAAGCGAACCAAATCCACCTAACCTAACTCTAAAATAGAGTTAGAATACCCTCCTAGCCTAACCTGAGGGCCCAGACAACCTGATGCAACTTGACCCAAACACAATGCAAATTGAGTGCCTAGATGGATTAGTCTCATCCTCTTCGGGCTTGCTCACCCGAAGAGTATGAGACCGGTCCATCTGCAGTATGATACAATCCTATCAACTTGAGGACCTCGCCATGTAGATGCCTTGGCCCCGAAGTCAAGCCAAGTCACTCAAAAGGTAGGCCACCATGTGATAAACAAATGAAAAAGCTAAGGAAACAGGGTAACTACTTTTCAGCTATTACTTTTTGGCAGTGCATCTACACCATGGGACCCACTTAAGAGACTGCTAGGATCGTGCACAACTGAATGCACCTTTTTGGTCTCTTTTTTTTTACAGGGCCAAGGGCCAGGGCTTCAGAGACTAGGGTTGAACCCCGGCTTGGCCATGCCAAGCCACTAGTCACCCTCTAGTGGGCCCCTACGAAGGTACACCACGATGATGGGCACTATAACACTGGCAGGGAAAGATTAGAAATGGGTTTCGATGTAACCTATGGACAAGTATTAAAAATTGGTTTGAATGTACTATATCAATCACCACTGAAACTGGGTTGTATTATCTCATATCAGACCATTTCTGGCTCATATCTAATATGGGTGTGGATTCCCTGGTGATCCAGGCACCAGGGATATCTCTAGTGACCTGACGTGTAAGGATTTGACTGGGTCAAGTGCTGCTATTAGAGATAGGCAGTCTGGTTAAATCTCACCGTATCATGTCACTGGACAATCAGTTGTAGAGTTGTACACGAGTTGAACTGAGTCAAGCTTGACATAGCCTGACCCAGCTTAGCTAGTAGCTAACCCTAGCTCGAACTCGACTTGACTTAGTCCTCGAACCTGATTGGCCAGCTCGGGCTTGTTTGAACCGAGTTTGGTCCTATACAACATTTTATCAAACATATAAAGTAATTCTTCAATTTATCACAAAAAGTAAAACAATAACAATAGTTTACATGTATTTTATCAAACATTCGGCGAGTAACATCAAAATCAAGATATGAGAGGGTAAAGTTTTTGTATTTTTTATTTTTTTATAGTGATTTGTTTCGCATCCATTCCTTTATCACAACTGGTTGATCTTGCGAAGAATATTGTATGCACCCAAAACATCATTTCGTTGAGTCATTTCTTTAAACCCATGGTGAGCAGCGTCAATATCAAAATAACCAAGTCCCCAAACTGATTTGATCTTATTCAATTCGAGCTGAGGTTCAATCCAAGTCAAGTCAAGCTCAACCAAGCTCGAACTCAGCCTAAAAAAATTTCAAGCTAAAAAAACCAGCTCGTATTGGTCCGAATCCAATTTCGAGCTGAGGTGAGTCGAGCTTTTCTGAGTTATGTCAAGCGAGATAATCGAGCTAACTCGAATCATGTACAGCTCTAATCGGCTGCAGCTGATAGGACCCATATTGTTCATGGATGAAATCATTGTGTACCAGGTGACATGTACTGATTTTAAACGACACTTAATCCCAGCTTACAACTCCTAAACCCTAAAGGCCCTGAACCATCCAATCGTGAATGGGACCCACTGCAGATACATTGTTATCCAAAATCACACTGAAATTATCTTCCTAACCAGCTGATTGGTGGACATATAATGGACGGTAAAAGAGAAAAGTAGTAAATGGTCCATTGATCAGAGGTCCATATCTAATCAATCAGATTTTGGAAACGCAGCAAATCCACAGTTTCACTTGCTATTTGGATGGTTTGCTTTGGAGGCACGGATCGGCTCTATATGTGACTACCACTAATAGATGGTGGGACCCACTTGATTTAAGTGGGCCGAGTCCAGCAAAACCATGTGCAGATCCACTGCATGGGCTAACGATCCTAGCAGAGGCCCAGCCCAACCGACAAGCTAAAGAATCAGACTCAGGTGGGCCCAACAGACAGATACCCGAACAAGCTGACTTGACAGGCCCTTAGGCAATGTATTTCCTGGCCACTATCATGTGGGGTCCACCGTAGATGGTCCATGGATTAAGATCACAATTTTGATTAGTTGATGAAAACCATTCAACTGTTGGCCTACAAATGAATACTGAAATTCACTCTTCGATAAAACAGACAAAGTTCTTCTGATCAGACGGCTACGATCATCTGATTAGGTGAGATCTTTTAATAACGAACCATCCGTAATCAGACCCACCTAGTGAACGGTCTGGATATCTTCCAGTTGTGTCATTTTTAAGACGATAGATTAAGGACTGAGAAATGCAAATACTCATTAATCAGCCCTTAGGCCCCGTGAATGATAATCCAAATCACTGATCTAGAAGGTCCCACCTTTTGCAGTCCACGTGGCAAAAATCTCACTGGTCGGATATCCACACGTTTCATAAGAAGGTTATTCCAGAACCATGCACCTCGTCCAAGCATGTATAAATCCGTATAGGTCCATCCTAGAATATCCTCAATTCAATTCCAACCACCCCAAAGCTTGATCTGCCGTTAGGGCTGTCAATGGGCTGGGCTGGGCTTGGACTGCAATATGAGGCCTGTGGGCTGTTCTCGGCTTAAACTGAAGCCCATGTTTTAAACAGGCTAGGCTCGGGCCAAGAATAAGTGCCCATCAGCCCGGCCCGCCCATTAGGGTTATAATTTTTTGAATTTTGAAAAACTCCCCTCTAATATATATATATATATATATATATATATATATATATATATATATATATATATAGTGGAACTCTCACCTGCCAACCAATTCGAACTTTTTAGAAAAACCATCATACGTGGAGTGGATCCAAAATCTGAACCGTTCAAGTGAAGCAGCACCCCGTGAAGCCCCCCAGGCCGAAGTTTTACTTTGATCTAAGACTTTATGGGCCATGAAAAATAAAAACAGTTTCCTCCCTTGATTTGCATTTCTCTTTGTTATGGCCCACCAGAATTTTAGATTGTTTGAAATTTGTCACATAAGGTTTCATAGGATTCCGCATCACATGAACTGTTCAGATTAGACACCTATGCCCGTGCACACCTATGGCACGTGTGCAAAGGTGTGCACGTGTATATATATATATAAAAGAATGCTTACCTATTCACCGGTTCGTGGCTGGTTTCATGCGAACCTCAACATCATTCGCTGGATCTAGCAGACTGTTGGGATTAAAAGAGGTTCGGCGAGTGTGTCTCAAAACACTCGGTGAGACTTGCGATCTCTCAATTTCGTTGCTGAATTTATCCATGTCTTTAGCTTTTCCTACGTGCCTTCACTCAAAAACGAAAACTGTTTGTGGTGTTGATTGAGTGGTGATGTATTATATCCACCTCGCCCATCCAATTTGTGATATGATTTTAGTATAAGACAAAAAATTGAGTCGATTCAGAACTTGAGTGTGGTACATGAGAGGAAATAATAGGGATTTAGTGACCACCATTGAAACATTAATTCAACCACAAGAGTTTTTTATCACGCTAACTTTTTCATGATTTTACTTCATTCCATTATGAATGACTTTTTAAATGGTTTGGATGGCAAATAAACATTAATCGTGGAGCTTAAGAATGGTCGCTAGGGTTTTGAATCCGCCTCATTTTTTGGTAGTATATCTTAAACTGATCTTATAAACATATAGATGAGTGAATTTCTCACAAACATTACAGTGGACCTACATAGCATACCTCACTACATATATAGTCAATAGGCAATCTGCTTCGGGGGATGTAGATATCCTGCCACGCCCCTCAAGGTAAGCTCCTGTACCGAAAATCTAGGTGGGTCCCAGGACCATGTTAGACACATATCACTGTGGGGACCACACAGCTCAACCTGGTCGACTTCGTAGTACCATTTCCCTACATATGTGTGTGTGTGTGTGTGTGTGTGTGTGTGTGTGTGTGTGTGTGTGTATATATATATATATATATATAGAGAGAGAGAGAGAGAGAGAGAGAGTAATTGTCACTTTCAGACACTTTTCTATGTGAGCACTTGTGCGCACTTTTACACATGTGTCATGGGCATGGAATCTGAATGGTTCATGTGATGCGGTACCTTTTGAAACCTCACAAGCCCAACTTTTAGCATGATGCAAAACACTGATGGGCCATGACAAAAGGAAATAATTTTCTCCCTTGAATTGCATTTCTTTTTGCTATGACCCACTAGAGTTTTGGATCAAGCAGAAAGTTGGGCTAGCGAAGTTTCAAGGGGTGCCACATTACATGGACCGTTCAGATTCTGTGCCCATGACATGTGTGCAAAGGTGCACATGGGTGCTCACATAATATGGTTTGTAGGTGAGCATTCCTCTATATAAAGGGCACATAATATGAACGGTCCACATGATGCAGCACCTGTAAGACCCGTATCTTGGTCCGTACCTTTCCGTAGACTTCCGCGGTCTTACCGGTAGAATTCCGGCAACCTTCGACCTTTAACCGATATCGACGCGCGACCCTGATTCATATGCCGACAACCCGAGTCGACTCAACCCGAGACCAATACCATAGCGACCGCGCCGTCGTTGCGGTTCCGATACCGCGACTCGCGCGCCAAGGCGATACCCTGGTCAAGATATGGGTCAACGTTCGGTGCGAGAAAACGCCGCGCGTTGCGAAACCGAAGGGAATCTCTACGATGTGTCACATCAATCACATCAATCCCATCAATCAATCAATCCATCAAGCCATCACATGTCAAGTACACATCACTTTATTCCATTTTCCCAAGCAACCACAAAAGTCTTCATCTCCCATACCTCTCTTACACAAAAAGCCACAAAAGTCTTCATCTCCCATACCTTTCTTACACAAAAGCCTCAAAAGTCAAGCTTTTCTTACACAACCATCACTCACCCATCCATCCATCACTCTCTCTTTCTCCCTTACATCACTCTCTCTCTTTCTCTCTTTCTCATTTCAAACCTCCAAGCAACTTCCAAGCTCCGTACATATGGAGTTTCTCAAACCCTCCTAAGCTCCAAGTGGCCCACCTTCCTACCCCAAAATCTCCCATCTCAACCCTCCATTCTTCATCTTAACCGTTGAAGTTGAAGTTAAGGTGCCAAGGAACCCCTAGGAGCGAGAAGATCGGACAGTGGGTGCCTCTATAGGGTAGTTTCTCTTTGTTTTTATGATGGGCCAAGTGAGGCCCACCGATCCATGGTGTGGATCTCACTTGGGACCCTAAAATGTGGCCGATGGACCACTTGAATTATCATGATCATTCCATGATGGGGTCATTCTCCATGGACCCCATCATGACGTTTATTTCATTTAGAAAGGTCATCTAGATCGTCCATATTGGTGGAGAATGGATCTCCACCGTTGATTTACATTTTCGATGATCCCATGTACAAAGGGGTCCGTTTGTTGTATAGATTTCATGTAAGGGAGGGCCCATAATGACGGGGTCCCTCCATCACAAGGCGTGTCCCACTCTCCATGTCTCTCTCCCTCTCTCTTTTAATTCTTTTATTTTATTTTATTTTTAGGCAATAGGATTGTGTGGCCCATTTGAATGGATCCCACCTTGAGGTATCTTATTTTTTTTATTCAAGTGGGGCCCACCTTGGACATTATTCCTATGCCACCCATTACTGGTGGCCCACTTCATCAGGCCCACCACTCCTTAAAATATATATATATATAGAACCGTCCAGCGTCTGGGACGCTGGACGTTGCAAAGGAAAGAAGAAAAAGGAAAGAGATAAAGGGGCTTTGGTGGTCCACTTGCTTAGGCCCCACCGTGATGTATTTAAACAATCCAAGCCGTCCATCCTCTTACCACCCTTATTTTAACCGTTGGGCAGAAGGATGAAGTTGATTTGAGCATCTGGTGGGCCATAGCATTGAAGACTGCGGTGGCTATCGTTGAAGCATAGCCTGAAGTTCCTATGCACCTAAAAATTTCAAACTTTAGACTCATTCTGTCTGTTTCAAGCTGTAGAATCCCATGATCGGTGTGGATTTTTCGATCGTGGGACCGACCTGTGAAAAACAACAGGATTTCATGTTTTTCAAAAAAAAAGAAAAAAAAGATGAAGGGGCAGCAGGCGCTGCCCCCTGACGACTGCAGCAGACGCCGTAGTGTCTTCTGACGGACGGACGACAGCCACCCACGGCTCTAGCTGTGGGCCCCACCATGATGTGTATCTTCCATCCAATCCATCCATATGGTAGGCCTCTTTCTGAAATGGGCCCCCCTTCGAAGATCAGTGCTTCCAAAGCTCAGGTGGCCCACCACACAGGAAATAGTGGCGATTGTGTGGCTGCCGTTAGATCCCTTTTGGGCGTCCAGGGGGTTTGGATCATTTGAAATTTGTTCTCCTCTTCATCAGGGTCCATGGGACCCATCCATGCTGGACATCCATTTTGGTGGGTCACACCATCACGTATGTGATGTTGGACGGTGGGACCCACTCCCACGTGTGGGGTTTTTCCTAATTTAGGTGACCGTCCAGGCCCTGGACGACCTGGACGTTAGAGAGTATATATATATATATATTATGTTATAAATTTTATATATATTATACATATTATAATATATATTATATATATCAAATTATATATTTATATTTATATTTATAAGCATGGTGGTAGGCCCTACGTGGAACCCACCTCTGCCATTTGAGGAGCAGCAAGCTGCTGACAGCAGCTATGTAGTTGCTCCTCCTGTCAGCAGCCAGGCTGCAGGCCCATATAATGTACGTGTCTTTTCTACACAGTCCGCAGTTTGGATGGTGTGCCCCGCCATGATGCATGTGTTGCATCTATACCGTCCAACCATTATGAGATCATTTTATGGTACGGGAAAGTGAGTGAACCAGATTTAAAGCTCAAGTGGACCCCACCATTTAAATGATGGACAATGGCATGGTAATTCCCTATTAAGATGGTATTGTCTTCATTTAATCTACCTCTATGTTAGCTTATGAATGGGTCGGATCTCAAAAACACATAAGGATGAGCCCCATTTGATATATAAAAGGGCTATGGGTTAGGCCCATTTGCTTTACTTAAGGCCTATGGGTTAGGCCCATTTGGATTGTAAAAGGCCTATGGGTTAGGCCCCCTTGAACACATAAAGCCTATGGGCTTAGGCCCACTTGATATGTTTCAAGTACATGGGACTAGGCCCATTTGATGTACTTCAAGGCCCAGGTAATTGGACCCTTTTGTTGAAATTTAAAGCCCATGGAGGTAGGCCATTTGATATATGCAAGGCCTACAGGTTTAGGCCCATTTAATGTACCATAAGGCCTAGGGTTTAAGCCCATTTGAACTCATGATTAGGTCTATGGGTTGAGGCCCACTTGATCTACATATAGGGTCCAATTGGTGTGACCCATTGGTCAGATATAAGACCCATGAGACTAAGCTCATTTGATGTAATCTAAGGCCCACGGGTTTGACCCATTGCAATGCACATAAGACCTATTGGTGTGACCCATTTATGTGGCCCATCTTATGAATAAAAGGCCCATAGGATATGACCCATTTGATATATATGTAAGGTCCAGTGGGGACAACCTACGGTCCATTGCAATGTGTAAATCCATTACAGACTAAGTACTGATGTTTACAAAGATCGTACCTGGGATGCAATGTTGGTTTGACGTTCACATTGCGAGTGTAATGTTGGTTGGATGTCCACATTACGACTCTCCATAGGGTCCATTACTGGGCCGTACTTATCGTGTATAGGCCGTCCCGATCCATCTGCATTGTAAGATAGTTCATTTTATTATAACATGTTTAGTACAGTTCCATGACTCATGATCATACGCATCATATGTATGCTTGACGTGAGAATTGTCTGATCATAGCATTTGCCTTCGGGCAGGTTGTTTATGGACTCCCGGTTATGCGGTGTTGCCCTACATGAGCGCACGATATGCGCAGGATTTGATGCATGACTGGATAGCGTGAATCATGCATATCGCATTTATATGACATGGATATTGTACGCCCTAGCGACATCGGGGTCGTAACTTCCACAGATGCATCGTGGTTGGCAGGATTGGATACCGAAAATCTTGTTCTACATGGGGTGCTATTGATATCCCTGGGTGAAAGTCCCTAAACCCTTATGGTACCAAGAGATTGCTCCAACGTCTAGACCGAGTGGGTAAATGAGCGTTGAGTGCCGATTACCAGACGGTTATGCTCTCCACTGTGTCGTGGTCGGTTGGAAGGGGGTGCGGCCTTACCCGCCTGAGCGTAGGGGGCAATACTAGGCTGAGTTTGACCAGCTCGAGGAATGGGTCCGCTATCGATGAGTCGCGCTCGATATTGGCAGACGGATAGTGATGTCTCTTCCACTTACCTCATTGCGCGCGATGTGGCGGCAATCTGGTTTAGAGTGTACTAAACCCCGGTGATATTTCATATTTGAGCTGTATTGATGTGTGGACATATATGAGGATCTGTATGCTTGAGTTGCATTGCACATAGCATGACCTTTGGATGGCCGATACCATTCATGTCTTGTATCGCATAGCCTTGGTACGGCTCATGATATTATGGATCCATCTGCATATTCCGCATTACTCAGACATTGCATGTTCATATTGCTACCTTGCGCACACACTTTCACCACCCTCTAAGCTTTCTGTAAGCTTATGCACGACCGTTGCGTGCAGGTGACGTTGGATCGCAGCAGCACTGAGGCAGGAGCACGTTGCTGAGCGTTTTGGAACTTTTGTTCTTTACCACTGTATTTCCCTTTATGCTCATTGTACTTGTAAAGTTTTTGATCATTGTGGAAATGTAATGGAGTACCTGGTTGTTGTTTGTGGGTTATGCCTTTGGTTATGCTTATTATGAATCAAACTGACGTTGAAAATCCTCTTCGTAGCATCCCAGGATCGGAACCTGGCGAATGGGAGCTAGGAGCCGAGAATGGGGTTCTACGGAGGCTGTCGGCGCGGGATTTGGCGATTGGAAATTTTATGAGCCCGATTTCTGAGTTTGGGGCGTGACAACACCCATTGAAACCTCACAAGCTCATCTTTCAGACCAATACAAAACTTTGGTAACCCATAACAAAAGAAAACAATTTCCTCCCTTGATTTGCATTTTTCCTTGCTTTGTCCCACTAGAGTTTTGGATTAGGCTGAAAATTGAGCCCATAGAGTTTTGATGGGTGTCGCATCACGTGGACTATTCAAATTCTATACCTGTGACATATGTGCAAAGGTGCACACCGGCACTCACGCAAAAAGCTACACATGTGAGCACTTCTCTACACACATATCACCACAATGGAAAGGGCCCGGCTTGAGCCCAACGTGAACAAGTTGCATTGGGCTTAGGACGGAATTTTCCGAACTGTCGTGTGCGTGGGACAAGTTCAAACCTTTGTAGAAAACCCAGCTATTAATATCCTCATCCATCATCTAAATCTCAAAATAAGACTAAATTCATCTAAAGGTAGCTAAAATCTAAAATTTGTTAACACATTTTTTCATCCAAAAGTCGCCTATTTCCATAATAATTGGCAAATCAATTAAATGTCAAGATTTGATCAAAGATATAGCACCAATTCAACTAACTCTAATTTAAAATGCACATCAAAATAGATGATTGCTAATCTGATTTAGAATGAATATCAAGATTAAATTAATCTAGTCCCTCAAAGTGCTCCAAATCTTCACTCTGGAGAGTGAAGACTCGGATGCTCCAAATACTTGATCAAGATCTTGGAAAGCCTTGGTTTGAGATTGATACCCAATCCAATGGCTGGTCTCTTATCGAACAGTGTCCACCGTCATTTTGTTGCATCATCATCACTTCCCAAGCATAAATTCCAGCTACTTAACTCTTTTGTTTTCCTCACCATCATTATCATGCAGCCACTCTGCGATGATATGTGTGATTTTAACCCATCTTTTATCCTTAACAACGGGAAAACGTGTATATATATGTGTATAGAGAGAGAGAGACTTTTCTTTTGTTCAAAAACCAGCAAGGCTATGAGTTACACATTTAGGGGTCACTTGGCCCCATGGATTTGAGGGGATTTGAGGGGGTTTCAAATCCCCTGGTTATTTGGCAGCATAAAGTAACTGGGTCTCCCCTTTGAAAGGGTTTGAAATTTATGGTGAGACTTGCATTACACCTAAAATCATTTCAATAGTTGCAGGTGTAACATGTGTGTCACCATACTATCATTCTATTCGGCACATGGCCCACTAAAGATGATCAGCACCGTCCAAATATTGTCCATGTAAATCAATGATTAAAAATCGTTGGTTAGCCACTTAGACATGATCTTGTGCTTCTGGCTCATCCAAGACTTGGAATTTCATCATTTTTAGGCAAAACATATATTTTAGCAGGCTTATCACAACCATTATGTCAAAAATTACATATCTCACTAATTAGAGATTTTAAAGTTGATTTAGTAATTAAATTAAAACCTCTATGAATATATCATGCTTAGCGACTTTTGGATTAAAGTCGGGATGCCAAACACACTGGGAGGATTTCAAATCCAAGAGGTTTCAAATCCTAGGGGTTTTGAAACTAAGGGCTTCCAAATCCAAGCTCCCAAACAGGCCCCTAAGAGGACTTTCAAATGGTTGCTAACATACATTAAAGGAAACTTATCTAGCGGCCCAAACCTTATATATTGTGTAAATAAAATATTATAGCAATCAAGTAGTCCCAGACATCAAACATCTGTGAGTGGCCCTATCTTGTCTACCAGTTCCTCTCAAGTACTTTTTAGAAGGTTTAAAGCATTAGTTAGTATGATCTTTTTTCATGGTAAATAGCAGCAGTGGAGTTAGACCTAATTGTTTAATTGAGTGATGTCTTGACTGCGGCCAAATGATACTACATACTATATGCATGGTATTAATTTCATAACTTAGAATACTTAGATCATTGCTCCAACTTAAAAAATACTAAAACATGCAAATGTCCAAGACTTCTAATTCATTTGCAACAATATAAGTCGCTTACGTTTGTTTGAAGGTAGGTTAAGAAGTTTAAAAATTTTAAAAAGATTAATTTCATACTGTTTCAACATAATTTTTCAAATAAAAACATTGCCCAGATGAAAATGCTAATAGAAAGTTAGTTCAACTCACTCTAAATTATCAAGTGACAGCTAAATCAGTTTAGAGGACACATCAAAATAGCTGATCTTCCATAAAACCAATCTAGTCCCTTATAAGTGGTCTAAATCTTCACTCTGGAAAGTCGGCAGGGGGAATACTCCAGATACTTCCTAAGCATTAATTCCAGCTACTTAACTTTTTTGTTTGTTTCCACCATCCATTTAAAGGTCACCAATAACATGGCTAGCACCAACTACCATGTGTTGCTTTTCAACCATGGCCCTAGGCCATGCCCACTTGATTAACGGTCCTGATTCACCCTCTCCCCAGCCACTCTCCACCCTGCCCTAGGGGAGTAGCTTGTATGACTTTAACACACTCTTTTTGGATCTTCTGCTGAGTCATGCCTCAAACCTCAACTGCCCACCAAAGTGCCAAAAACAAACAAAATCAGATTTAGTAAACCAAATTACAAGAAACATGAATCAGAAAAGTATTAGGTGGGCCCCATGAGAATGATACAAACACCTGATTCTGTCTATTACGGTTTTGTTTAAAGTAGTAGGTTTCTGGGGGGCCCTTTTAGTGTCCCCATCCCTTATTAGATTTTCAATGTGGTGGTTGGAATTCTATACTAATGTAGTAGTCAGGCGACCGTTTTAAATTTTGGTGATGTGACCACTGCAGACTCAGTATACAATTATGGCGATCCACACGGTCTAGATTGTGGGTTCTGTTATGGATAGATCATAGCACAAAATTCATGTAAATCAGTCGGAGTGTAACCATCAAAACCGACAGCTATCAAAAGAAAGGTTAATGGTCAAGTTGGGACGTGTCCGAATTCAATAGAGAGATCTGATGGTTAAAATCATCTGATCAGAGTATTTTTGGGCCCTTTCCTTTACAAACTGAGCCATGATATGGATGGTCCAGATATTCTAACATGTTTGTCATGTGTAAGTTGGAAGAGTCCGCGCCACAATTTTGACAATGTGGCCCACCTAGAAACCCAAAAAAAATATTTAAAAAATATAAAATATTTTTGAACTTTGAGGTGGTCAATGAAGTGGGAACGATCATTAGGGCTAAGGTAGATGCTACGCCACCAGACTGTGTGGGGCCCTTACAGGATCTATAAACCAAACCATGGATAAGGTACTCCCAACGCCAGCCAGCTAGTCGGTTCCAAAGCTTTGCATATATAGTATGTGTTTTATTCACACTTTTCATCCATTTTTCCAGCTCATTTTAGTGTATCTACCTAAAAATGAGGCAGGTCCAAAACTCAAGTGGACCACACGATATAAAGCAGTGTAGATAATGACTTCCACCCTTGAAACCTTCCTATGGCCTTTGTTGATGTTTATTTGTCATCCAAAATGTTCATAAGGTCATACATACTTGGAATAAGGGAAAAGACAAATTTAACTTGATCTAAAACTTCTGTCCCAAGAAATTTTCAACTGTAAGCATTCAATTCCTAATCTTTTCTATGGTGTGGTCCACTTGAGTAACTTATTTTTTGGCTCATGCATTAAAATGAGCTAAAAATAAATGCATATGGATTAAACATGTACATCACTGTGGGGCCTATATAGCTTTGACACCAATTAGTTGGATGGTGTTGGTTCCATAACTAAATGACATTCACATAACATTAAGTAAGGATCTTAAAATAGGGAGCAGATAATAGAGGTGCACATTGAACTGGTAGAACCGTGGAACCAGCAAAATCGATTTCGAAAATCAAAGAATCGATTAGTTTAATTTGATTCTCGATTTGAGTATATGTAGAACCGAACTGAACCGTGGATCCAAGCCGTGGAACCTAACTAGGAACCAAACCATATATTTTTTAAAATAAGATCATAAGTTCATTCCCTTCACTTTACTCTTCACATTGCCCCTGCTGCGGTTGCCCCCAATCCCCATCCATTCCTCTCTCTCTCTCTCTCTCTCTCTCTCTCTCTCTCTCTATTTGTCTCCCTCCCTCCTTGGCGCTCTCTCTCTCTCTCTCTCTCTCTCTCTCTCTCTCTCTCTCTCTCTCTCTCTCTCTCTCTCTCTCTCTCGTCAGTTCTCCCTCCCTCCCTCCCTATCTCTCGCTGGTTCTCTCTTTCTCTCTCTCTCTCTCTCTCTCTCTCTCTCACACAATTGGGCCAAATTATAAAAAGCCTATAACCGTGGAACCAAACCGGTTTTAACGGTTCAATTCCAGATCAGTTCTAGGGTGCTAATGGTTCGATTCCGATTCCGACTCTCCTAGAACCGTTAGTAATGGTTCGGTTTCGATTTCACCCGATAACAAAACCAAACCAACTTGTGCATACCCTTAGCAGATAAGTTCCTCGTGAAATGGTGTTACCCTAATAGTGTAGGGGCCACGTTGATGCATTTGTTGTATATCCATGTTGTTCATCTATTTTTCATCTTATTTTAGAACGCCATCTCAAACCTTAAAAAGATCCGAATCTACAGTGGACCATACCACTAGAAACAGTAAAGAATTAACATTAGCAACTTTTTGTGGGCCACAAAAGTATTGGATCAAACTGATCTTTGTGTTTTGCCTTCATCTACATCTTCTTGACATTATAAACAGGTTGGATTGCAAATAAATTTTATCAAAACCTTTTGATGGGCCTTTGGAAATTTTTAATGGTGAGGCACTCAATCAAGACCGTTTCCCGTGGGGCGGTACACCTAAGATTTGGACTTGCATACTTTTTTATAAAAAAAAATCCTAAAATGAGCTGGAGAAACTGATGGACGGCGTGGATATACAAAAAATATTAAAGTGGGGCCAAGGCAAGGGTAACACCTAATCAGCTCACCTCAAAATAGCGAATGCGTAGAAATTGGAAAGATGAAACGTATGGATTGAAAATGGTGTGTTTGTCGCCAAACCAAAATACAAAAGCAAACCTTTCAAAAGACGCTTAATCAAAGATTTGTTACAATACGTCCCAATCCTACGGTGTACGATACGTGGGCCTACATCGGTTGGATCTGCATCATGTTTCAGAGATCCAAACCGTATATATGACGGTCCTCCCACTTTGGGTGGCGAAACAAAGAGAAAAGATCATTTTGGAATATCTTGACCCTTTGATCTTTTAACTATTCTAATTAACATAGATAATCTCCTTGACCGTACTTTTGTGGGTCATTGTAGAGAACTGAATCATCCAGTCTTGAATATTTCGGAGCCAGTATCCATCAGCTTCGTTCTTAGTCAGTTCAACCGTTTCGATCACTGAAAATAACCCCAAATCCAACGGCTACAGTGCCGACGTACCTTATAAAATATTTCATGTGTATGTACAAATGTACATGCATGTATGTAACTTTTGTTTGGGTGGAATGCATCGTACCAGTTCTGCCGAACCCCATTCCAAAGCGGAAACGGATTGGCTATTCTCCCTGCCACCAGCCCCGTGGCTGGTGGTCGGTGCTCTGTGGACCCCACCATGAAGTATGTGTTTCATCTAATTTTACATATCATTTCAGGGCTTTATCCTAAAAACCAGAGGGATATAAATCTCAGGTGGACTACACCACAGGAAAACAATAGTAATTGGATATCCACCATTTAAATCCTCCTAAGGCCCACTGTACTTTTTATTTGACATCCAATCTGTTGAAAAAAACAAATATCAGCTTGATCCAAAACTTTTATGGCCTTAAAAATTTTTTAATGGTCAACGTTCATTCAATACTGTTTCCTATAATGTGGCCCGCTTGAGATTAACATATATGTAATTTTTGGTCTCATAATATAAAATGATCTATAAAAATAGATGGACGGCATGGATGAAAAAAAAAAATCACGGTGGGGCCAACGGAGCACCGACCATCCGCCATTTGTTGGTGTCACGCAATCCATTTCCTTCCAAAGCCGGTCGCGGATTGTGTGGTGAGGCGCTCACCACCCTTTACTGTGGTTGAAGACTGTGTAGGCCCGAACTTGATGTATATGTTTTATCCACGCCGTCCATCATTGTTTTCAGCTCATTTTAGGGCTAGAATAAAAAATTGAAGTATATAAAAAGCTCAAGTGGACCACGCCATAGAAAAAAGTGGGGATAATGACATCCACCGTTGAAACCTTACTAGGGTCATACACACCGGATGAAGTAAAAGCACAAATATCAACTTGATGGAAAACTTCTATAGCTACCGATAATTTTTCAACCGTAGGCATTCAATTCTTCAATGGCTATTCTCCAACTCGTGCGTTTCTGACCGTTCATTAAAAGTCTTCACACCACGCCAAAGGGCAGTGAGCGAAGCACACTCACTCTTCAATGGCTATTCTCCAACTCGTGCGTTTCTGACCGTTCATTGGGTGGGATCGACAGTATATGGGCCTTCGGCCGGAAATACGACCGTCCAAAGAATTACAATTAGGTGGGCCAGATGTTTACATTGAATGTGGACAGATGAATTGTATTGGTTTGATTTTCGGGTCAGGAATACGCGCACCATAGATTCGTCTGATGAACGGCTCTAGATCTGTTTGACGTACCGTACTGTCTTGTTGCAAGTGTGGGGAGTGGAATATTCGATATCCTACTCTCGCGAGTATCCATTCATTTCTTAATTTCACGAGATTCGAGCTGATAAATTGGTGAGATGCGGTTTTGTGTTCGAGACAACCGTCCACGACGGACGCCAGTTTTCCACAGCACTTGTTGTTGGGAGCCCGTGCAATAAAAAGTTACGTGGGACCCACCTTGATGCATGTGAAATATCCACTCCGTCCATAAGTTTTTATAGATCACATTAGTTGGCGAATCCAAAAATAGGAAGATGTACAACTCAAGTGGGCTGCACTACAGGAAAACGAAGGTTCAGGGACGGCCACGTTGGAAACTTCTTGGGGCCCATGGAAATTCTGTATCAGACTGAAAATTTTATTTTGATTTCATCCTAGTATGACTCACCTTATGAAAGGGTTAGATCGCATAAAAATATCATCAATGGCTCCATGAGAATTTGAATAGTAGTTGTCCTCATCCCTTTTTTTCCCAAGGTGTGGTCGACTTGAGTTTTCGATATGCCTGATTTTTTATATGACATGCTATAATGACCTGTCTCAACTGATGAAAGGAGTCGATTTTATATATAGTTCTCGATGCACTCCACTGATCTTTTCGTTGCATGGGCTAGCTCCAGCTAGTGTCGTAGGAAATTCACATCCAACCATTACGTTCTTCTTAACCGTCCACCATGTGAGGATGTTCTGGCTCACGTGGCAGGTATGGACCCATCTGACGTGGATGACGTCGGCATGCGTGGCTTACTGGCTCGCGTCAGTTACGTTGTCGAGAGAACGGCTAACTCCACGTGACTCGAGCAGGGCTCATCAGTAGAGGTCTTGGAATCTCATAGCCGTTGTGCAGCCGCGAACCGCTGTCGAGAGATGAGAAGTGCACTCGCGCGACCGATATTTGCAAGCGCACTCTTCACCACACGCTCCCTGCTTCGAGATCCAAGCCGTTCATCATGTGGGACCCGTCCTGTTTGAACCCCGGATGAAAAACAGTCCGTTTGGATCTTCTGGAAGTGGACGCAAAAGAAAGTTGAATGTGAACGGTTGATATACATTTCCAGCTGTACATGTGTCCTTGAACACACATTCCAAAGGTCGGAGACCACCGTATCCCGTGCACCCGACATAAAACCGACGGTTCGCATTCAATATATTTTGTGGCGTACCAGATGAGTAGATTGCAAAGAGAAGTCACATGGCAGGGCTCACCTGATGAGCGTCTTTGATCATGGAGTTTCTCGCATGTATTGGAGAGTACAAAGAAAACTCGCGCGAGTGCACGACGGATGTCTTAGCCGAGGAAGCAAAGCATCCCTGAGCCCGAGCTGGCAAATATAAAATTCAAAGAGGTTTTCGAATACATCGCGACGTACGAAAATAAGATATACGACCGACTCTTTACATTGGATTTGGGAAATTTCAAATGATCAAAACCGTTTGTTTGATAGAGATCCCATTGGGTGTGAGATATTCCAAGGAAATAAAGAAAAAGAAAAAAAACTTCTAGTGAGTATTTCAACCCTTCCGTTACACAAAGGGTGGGGCCCTCCTGATATTTGAATCTGCCTGATTCGTGGGTGGTTATGAAATATGTGGGTGTACATGATGGACGGATTGGATGTCCACACGCCACCTTGTACCATCACGTCAGGAGAAATACGAAACGTGGGTGAATCGCCTGATTTTTTGGGTGGCTAGGAAATAAAGCGATGCACATGATGGACGGAGTGGATGTCATGAAAACATCACGGTGGGCCCCACACATCGTTGAACCATAGCATTACTAGAAATTAGAGAATGTAGTTGTATCTAACAATCGAGGTAGGCTTAAATAGCGACTAAATCTGCTAAATTATACAAAGCTTCTGAGATCTGATTAACTGCTCCCTCCCTCTCTCTCTCTCTCTCTCTCTAAAATGTCGATTATACAGAGGATTTCTCTTCTTTTGATACTCTTCCTATTGGGTAAGTTGATCATTACACCTTTCATATTGCAAGTTCTATGTCTAAGAAGATCATATGGGACATCTGTGGCCCATGGGTTGATGATCGAAACCGTTGATACGATGGGCAGAGGATGCTCCAGGTATGTCCTAATTCATGGTTTTTGAGAAGGGAAACAAAATGGAGGGTGGACATTCTATCGAGATTTATATGGACGTCCCACATCTTTCGTCAGCCCCATCGTTGCAAAGGTTTGGATCAAAGTCCCGGGCCCCACATGCTCATCAACCTATGCATTTTCTCATCTTGGTGCCCCCTTTAACTTAGTGTATCTGACACACTTATGACGCCGGTAACTTTTCCGGCCAATCTGACACACTAGTTTATCTTGAATGAGGAACTCTACTGATCTCGCACCTGGGTTTTCAGTCCCACTGTGGATGCATCACTCTCTTAAAGTCTCTCTTAAGAAGTGGGCTGCAGCAATAATCCTCACCCAAAAAGTCCTATATTAGCGGCTAGGATCTTCTGATTTGGGATTTTTTGGGTTAATGGTCAATCCATGGTGAGCCTCATGAAATCAACGGTGAGGATCATTGGATCATGGTCCTCACTTCCGGATATTTGCATATAATCCAACGGAGGATCATGTAACTGGGATCCTTTTCCGCACGCATCTGTACAAGTTGAAGTTACACACCCTGTTCTTCGACGGGGGACACCTGAAGAGCGTGACGTCCATGTGCATGCACGCAGTCACTAAACACGAGGCATACATCCATCAATACCAAATTTTAAGATCGTCGGACTCACTTTAGATGGGACATGGTGTCAAAATCGGACTGATTGGATGATCATCCACGGTGGAGATATGCTATTGATTTTAGACCGTTCACTATTTTTTTCCTTAACAATCTACATGATGGCACCACAAAATACACGGTTAGGATCAAGTATAAATTTTCGATTTTACCATGTCTACAATCATGTCCATAATTTGAACGGCTAGATGGAGGTACATTAGCCCTAGTTGTACAGAGAAACATACTCCTTGTTTTACCAGTTTCTACCGTCTAATACGGTAATGACTCATGAGACCTCGATAGTTTTGGGGATTTTTCAGTAGCAAAAATTTTAAAAGAGAAAAACATTGATACTCTGGTATAGTGTTTTGAATGATACGCGGGCACTTAGAAACTGCCTCGAAATTGCACATGTCTCGTACAATTAATTAGAGTAAACCAACCAAATTGTGGGTCCCAGATTAGGTGTATCATAAACCAAAACTCACACCTATCTAGTCGTCTGACAATCAGATTAATGGACATTTATTGGACGGTTAAAATGAAAAAAATAAATAAATATCTAAAAGTCTTTTTTCAAAAAACAAGAGTCCACATATCAAAGTCTAAGATTGTTCAACTACTCTGACATTCGGACCACGACCTGGCGTCAGTGGGATCCACCATTTAGTCGGTACAACTTAATGCATGATTGCATGGCACGTGTACAGTTTCTAAGTGCCTGAGTATCAAACGTCACGTAGACAGAGTATCAAATAACCTCCCTATCATACTCCCCGCCACCGTGCCACGGCCCTGATGTGAAGGGTACTTTGGTCATTGCATTACTACCAGGAAACGGTTTGCGTCCTGCTCCCGCTTTGACCATACTCCGTCCAGGGAAGGCCTTTGTGGGGCCTACCGTGATGTATGGGTTTCATCCACGCCGTCCATCCATTTTTTCAGATCATTTTAGATAGTGAACTCAAAAATGAGGCAGATCCAAAATTCAAGAGGACCACACCACAGGAAGGAGAGGTGATAATGACACCCATCGCTGAAACTATCCTAATGGGCTACGGCCTGGATGAAGGAAAAGCACAAATATCAGTTTGATCCAGAACTTCTGCGACTACAAGGAAGTTTTCAACGGTGGACGTTCAATCCCCATTGTGTGGTCCACTTCAGCCTGTGATCTACTTCATTTTTGGGTTCGCATGGTAAAATGATCTGAAAAAATGTAAGGACGGCGTGGATAAAACTCATAAATCACGGTGGGCCCCAAAGAACCGTACCTCGACGGATTATACTTCACCCAGGGGCAAGACGCAGTCCGCTTCATTGCAACATTGCTTCAAACGAGCAATCTCTCGGTTATTTCCGAGGGTATAGTAGTCATATTTTAAAACAAGGCAGTTAGCGAAATCTAAACTCCCAAACCGGTATTCTAACCGCAGGAAATTCGACCTCCGGCACTGTTTTCACCCTCGAGAACCGTTGCAGCTACACCATCTGGCCGGGAACTCTCACCGGCAATGGCGCCGCCCTCGCCGACGGAGGCTTCACATTGCCACCTGGCGCATCGACGTCCTTCCCGGCCCCACCCGGCTGGTCAGGCCGCTTCTGGGCCCGCACCGGCTGCAACTTCGATGCCACCGGCAACGGCCCCTGCTCCACCGGCGACTGCGGCGGCCTGCTGAAATGCACTGGTGGCGGAGCCCCACCTGTCAGCCTCGCCGAATTCACCCTCGTCGGCGACGGCGGCAAGGACTTCTACGACGTTAGTCTGGTCGACGGTTACAATGTCGGCGTCGGCATCCGGCCGTCGGGCGGGACCGGCGCCTGCCAGTACGCCGGATGCGTCAACGACCTGAACGCCAACTGCCCTGCCGAGCTGCAGGTGACGGCGTCCGGCGCCGTGGTGGCGTGCAGGAGCGCTTGTTTGGCGTTCCGCGCGCCGGAGTTCTGTTGCACTGGGGCCCACTCATCACCGTCGACGTGTGGGCCCACACAGTACTCGGAGATGTTCAAGAATGCATGTCCAAGCGCGTATAGCTACGCGTATGATGATGCGTCGAGTACATGCACATGTACCGGATCGGATTATGTTATCATGTTCTGCCCCACTGGACGGTGATCCTTCATCCACGTCAGATTTTTTTAAAAAAATTATAATTTTTTGGTGGGCCATGTGAATGTTTGAATGTATTGATTGGCATTTTTATGTGGATGGTTGACGTGTACAATGGATAATTTCTTTCATGTTATTAGGATTTGCTAGGTGTGGATGTTGATCAGGACCGTTGATATGGTAGATTATCTTATCGACGGACCATTATGCAAATTGAAAAAATGCAAGGTGATCGGATGATGGACGCCATCCTATCAGTGGTCCGGATCACCACACACGTATGCCATATGTATGGTGTTGGCCAGCTATATGGAAGAGAACTCCAGGGTGATCATGTAATACGTTCGGTCCGAATGAGGCCCACCGTGATGTATGCGTAGAATCTAAACCGTGAATCTGGTGAGGCTCTTCATTTTCACCGTACATTCTAAGAATCATAAAGAAGAAAAACTCAGGTGGGACACACCACGTGGCGATTTGGAATCATGACGAAAATCTATACATGCTGTTGTTATGGCCCACGTAAGTTTTATAAGGGACGCGGATTGCGTCCAACCCCAGCCCGTCTCCAGCCCCGAACGGGCAGTTTTGTGGGCTGGCCCACCGTGATGTATCTGTTTATCCAAGCTGTCCATCCCTATTCTAAGATCATTATAATGCGTGAGCAAAAAAAACGAGGCAGATCCAACGCTCAAGTGGACCACACCAATAATAAGCTTCGTTGAATTAAATGCACATATGCAATAGTCACGGTGGTCCATTTGAGCGTTGGATGTGACTCATCTTTTTTTGCTGATGTCTTAAAATGACCTGAGAAAAGGGATAGATGGCTTGGATAAACAGATACATCACGGTGGGCCCGCCCACAGAACTGCCGTTTGGTGTGGGCGTTCCCTTCCCAATGTCCCTATTCTTCCGTTTGGTGTGGCCCACCTGAGATACGGACCACAAAAGAACAGTCAGATAAGTAATCCACCCAACGGACACAAGTTTTGTGATTTCAATGATGGGATCCATCGGTGGTGGGTCCCACCAGATGAGCCGTCCACATCTCTGACGAGTAACTATTGAAAAGATGCAGCTCAACGTCAGATTTCCCAAATGAGCATATTAAAAGGCCTGGACAATAAATGTTACATCTGACGGTCCATTTCAGTGGGCCCCACATGAGCACGGTCCTTGCATGAATTTAAAGCATGTCTACCTTCAGAATTCAGATGACTCCTGTGAGACAATTATGGCAGTTGGCAGTCCCAGCTAGGGGTGTACATCGTACATCGAGTTTAACTGAGTCAAGTTGGCCTCAGTTAGGCTTGGCTCAGCAACTTGCTGACTTCTACTCGAACTCGGCTTGGCTCGATCCTCGAGTATGGTTGGCCAGATCGGCTTAGTTCAATTAGCAGCTCGGGCTAGCTCAGGCTGAGTTTGAGCTAAGATCGAGCCGAGTTTACTATTGAGGTATTTTCACAAACACCTGAACTGTAACTTCCAAATCTCACTATTTTATAAACAAAAGTAATAGTTTTATAAGTATTTTATCAAATACCTTCTAAGCAACATAAAAATAAAAAAAAACAAAGATAAAAAGAATATTTGTTTCATGTACATACTTTCTTTGCCACCAGTTACATTTCGTTGAGTCATTTTATCAAACCTTTGGTGAGCAACATCAATAACAAAGTAACCGAGTCATCGAACTGGTTCGATCCGGATTCGATTTGAGCTGGATTTGATCCAAGCCGAGTCGAGCTGGGACTTGCTTGAACTCATTTTTGAGCTAAAAAAATCAGCTTAACTTGGCTCGAATTCAACTTCAAACCGAGTTGAATCAAGCTTTTTTGAGTCGAGTCGAGCGAGCTAACCGAGGTAACTCTGTTCATGTACACCCCTAGTCCCATCACAGTGATGGCCACGCCGAGGATAATCACATAAATCTGACCGTCTATTAATTATCACACGTCCAACCGTCATGGGGCCAACATGATGTGCGATCCCAACCGTAGGAAGTGGAGTTGTTTCCGACTGAATTACCATAAATATCCCCGGTCACCTGATGTGGCCAGATTTAATGGAAACGGATTGGTTACTCCCCCTGCCACCGGCCAATGGCTGGTGGTCGGTGCTCCGTGGGCCCCACCATGATGTATGTATTTCATCCATGCCGTCCATCTATTTTTCTAGATCATTTTAAGCAATGATAAAAAAAACCCGAGGTATATCCCAATCTCCAGTGGACCACATTACAGTAAACAGTGTTGAATGAACGTCGGCCATTAAAAGCTTTTTGGGGACCATAAAAGTTTTGGATCAAGCTTCTCTTTGTTTTTTCCCTTCATCTGGGTGTGTATGACCTAATCAACAGATTGGATGTCAAATAAACATTACAGTGGGCCTTATGAGGATTTTAATGGTGGATATCCAATCACCATTATTTTCTTGTGGCGTGGTCCAACTAAGATTTATAACCATCTCATTTTTGGGAAATAGCCCTCAAATGATCTTTAAAAATGAATGAACGTAATGGATGAAACACATACTTCATGGTGGGGCCCACAGAGCACCGACCATCAGCCCCATGGCTGGTGGCAGGGGTAGTAACCAATCCGTTTCCGATTTAATTGTGCCATGTGGTACTGCTCTCATAGATGGGGCCACTCAAGTCATGTTTGAAAGTTGTCCAATCCATTGAGATGATTGCATGCAACCCCAACAGTAAGAAGCTAGGTGGGGCCCCAACGTAGTGTTTGAATGAAATCAAACGTCCATCTGTTTTGACATGAATTAAAAATGGGACCAATCTAAGACTTTAGTAGGCTGTACAAATAGGAAATAGTGGAAAATGAACATACACTGTTGAAATATTCTTAGGCCATAGATGTTTTAGATCACGCTAATATACTTGTATTATCTATTCATTTCAATGAATACGACCTTGTCAATGGTTTTTTGATTACATGTACCCCAAAAAGGTTTCAAAAGCATGCTCCTCACTCCCACGTTTTCTATCAGTGGCCACTTGAGTTTTGGGTCTGCTTCCGTTTGTATGCGGGATATATATATATATAAAACATTACATAGAGCCCAGTCTAGCTTACCATAGGAACTTCCTGCTGTAGGTGGTAGCAGACAATCTGCATCTATTCCATTTGACGGGGCTCATTGCAGCCCAAATTAAATCCTGCCATGTTGGGTTACTAGGGATATCCATGGTGATTTGGTCACCAGGCAATCTGCTTGGCTTCCCCAATAGTGCATCTAGTGTGCCTCCTCATTTGCATCCTACCTAGTATTATGAGTATTTAAAAAAAAACAAATAAAATAATTTTTGATTTATTTTATTGATTGTGTCAGTTAAATGTGCCCATTTGAATAAGACTGTTTCTATAGTATTAAATGTGCTTCTGATATTAACAGCATGGGGGTGTCTCCTTATCGAATCTTTTTTGAGATATGATATTCGGGGCTTTAAAAAGAGGGATTTGGATTAGAATTTAATTGATTAGAAAAGGAACTAGAAAACCCAAATGCCCACAAACTATAGATATTCCATTCCAATAAAACATGCACTTATCTTAAATCGAAGTAGATGACCTTTAAAATTGGAATGTTTTAGGAAAGCCAGCCTAACCAATCCAAAACTCAATCCACAGTAAGAGAATGGGCTCCATTGGCCATTATGCTTCATATATGAATTTGGTAAGTAAACTCCTGGTTGGGCGCAATGCATGATATTGCCACTCCATGTCATTTTTAAATATAAAATATGTTATGAAATTGTGGAACGACAGTTTCGTCGGTTGTACTCATGTCAATAAACCCAAACAATGAGTAGGTCCCTCAAAGGTTGTTGGGATAAAAAGTACAAAACCGCGCACCGACGGTACGAGGGTAGAACAATTATTTCACTTATCTTAAAAGAAAAAGAAAAAAATACATGCTTTACCACGTATCAAAACAAATCTCTTTTGACCGACATGTCATTTAACCGTTCAGGTCTTTCCACGTAGCATGTTAATCCTCCAAGTTGCTATAAATTACCAAAAAACCCTGCCAAGGCCTACTCTCATTTAGAGGGGGGAGACGCAATAGCTAATAATATGGTTACGAGTGAGAATGAAGGGTAAGAGTGAGACTAAGAGTAAAAGGTTAATTAAGAGTGCGTCCTACATCAAAGCCTTCCAACTCAGTTCATACTTAGCATTTAAGCCAAATTTATGGTTTAAGACCGTGGAGAAGAGTAGGAAATCCAAGATCTACAATCATATCTTCTCAACAGGAGTGTCTTAACTCTCTTTTCCTTTTGCCAAATTTGCACATGTACATACTTTAATTCGGTTATCCATTTCCAGTTTTTATTCACATTTTACATATCTTCTATTTCATACACTTCCCTATTTAGAGTTTTAATAACACTTGATTTTATGATTTACACTTTATCGAACTTTTGGATCTTTGTGTATCATAAGTCAAGTTTTACTTCAAATTTTATTTTATTTTATCATACATTTATAATCTTTGTGTATTTTTTTTAGCAATTACAATTTGCTTAAGCTCACCTTAGGTTTTTTTAGCGATGATTTAGTAAGTAGTAGCTTACTAATTGTTAATCTTTCATACATTATTAGATCATTAACTGTAACACCCTGAAAATCGGGGGTCGAGCAGAAGCTCAGCTCCCAAGTTCCAACGCATTACTTATGTAATATAGATAATAATGATTAAATATTGTTCCTATTAGTGCATTAAAAATGAATGAGATTATACCAAAACAGTATATCATACTCTAGAGATAGTTAAATTACGCAAGCGGAAGACTGTGATAAACGTATAAAATATATAAACTATTGTAAGTCTCCAGAGTGTGAACATGTTACCAGGTTAAATATATACATATATACACCAAAAATGAATAAAATGAATATACATGGGTGTTCTAAAAGTACAAAATGACAAGTGTAATAGTATCTAATCAACATCCCTATAACCATGTCGATCAGAACATGGTCTACATAGACCCGCCTAATGCCTGCATATAGGAGAAATCCTCATCATCATCATAAAAGTCCGACTCCGCTTCGGAAGTATCGCCATCATTTGAAACTAAAACAGGGTCTGGTTAGTGTCTAAAATATCGTCCCGTAACGTGGGAGTGAATGATCAACTCAGTGGAACTATAAGGCAAAGGTTAACATGTTATTAATTCAATCAAGCAGTAATGATAAAGAAATGCAATCAAGCATCCCTAAGTACTTTGATTAATGCAAACATGATATGTATTATGATACATGCCCTCGCCTACACTCCCTCAGTGTCTTCATCTCACGGCGCGCATGACAATCTCCCGAAAGTACTCTTCCTCGCCAAAGCACATGCAGTGCGGTGCATGCTTATGTTAGTCAATACTTAATTAGATTGATTCATATAACAGTATTGGGAAGCTAAGGTACCTCCCTTTATATCATTTACCCAACATTGATCCATCTAGGGTCGTCAATCCTAAATAATCACATATGATAGGCAAGTTTAGGTCACTACCACCAATGCCCTACCAACTGGCAGTCTATTTTCGAAGGCTCGTAACCAACCCGACTGGGGACCATAGTCAGGCTGCGCTGGGGTAGCCCTATTTCATACTCGAGGTCACTCCACTAACGTCCTACCAACTGACAGTCTATTTTTGAAGGCTCGTCACTTACCCGACTGGGGACCACAGCCAGGCTGCGCTAGTGTAGGCTGAGTTTATACTCTAGTTGCTACGGAAAGGCTCGTCGCCTCAATGAAGTCTCAGAGTATGCTTGAGGGCGCTACAAAAGGCTCGTCACCTAACCAGTGTAGGCCGACAGCTCGAATATAGTGTCCCATACCACCGTATTCGGCTCACGAGGTGGTGTTGCTCACTGATCACTACGGGGAGGCTCGTCGCACCAGTGTAGGCCGACAGCTCAACCACGGTGTCCTATACCACCATGCCCGACTCATGAGTCTTAGCGGATTGTGGTACCATAGTTGAAACAGATTTTTAAATTAGTAAGAGTATATGGTAAACACACAATAAGACAATCGGTTTATTAGACAAGTTCAATGGGTACAAGTGTACGCTAAATTAATTGACATGGAGCACTAACCACTATCAACAATCATCGTACGACTCAGATTCACCGAACGCAACAAAGGTGGTGAGACTAGCTCAGCCACTCAAACAGAAATTGTTACCGATTGCCTAGACTACGTCGTAGTCCCAATCACAGTCAAATGCAATAGGCATTCATATGCACTAGTCAAGATAGTATGTAGCAGCCAATGCAGATATAAATCACATTTAAGCATTTTAACAAATACATAGAGTACATGTTAACATACATAAACATTTCATCCATATAACACGTAGCAACGAGGTAGATTACATGAAAGAAATTGTAATTATAAATAAGTTAATTGAGAATCCTATCTCAATACACTCATTAAACACATTTCATCAAGCATTTTCTCATTCAAACATTTTATCAAACACTTAGAATAACATATTAACATACATGTAATAAAATAGTTATCACATGTACTATGACAAATCCTTTCACATAGAAGTTACCACATGCATAACAATCATGTATTTACAATCAATAATCATAACAAGTACAAATCCATATTCCATATTCATTCAAACATTTCAATATATATATATATATACACATACGTATCATATGAAAAACTTCGAATCTAAGCACACGTGATAGCAATCAAGTCAGTTATAAATCATTACTAATATTGAAGGCCTTGAAAACTATAACCTAAACATCTATAGTCCGCACCTTTTGCCGATAGACCCGTACAGAGCTCAGTTTAAACACTATGTCTTTGTCTACGACACAACGACAACCTATAAGATGAAATAGGTTAATCATTTCATCATTAACTCTATTTGAATCCCTAAGAAATATTAGGGTTAGGATTTCTTACTCAAGAATGAAATCAGAAACGCCGAAATAATGATATAAAAGCAGTAGTTAAGCACGTAAAATGGGAAAGAATTTCAGAAACTCTCCTGCTTTCACTCCCACTTTCTCTCTCTTTCCTTCTCTTTTTGCTCTCTTCTCTCTCCTAGGGTTGCAAATTCGTATGGAATGAGAGAGAGAGGGTTTAAGGCCCTTATATAGGCCCAAAACTGATGGGAATGGCCCCAGGGCCATGGTATACTTGGGTTATAGCCAAATACGGGCCGTTTCGGTCCAACGGAGCCGTTCTGGAGGCCCCTTTTCTGCATGCGGTCGGACTTAAGCTCCCTGACTATGGATCTAGGTCAAGCTAAGTTTTCGGTCCGATCGGGTTTGCAGATTAGCCGCGGCGGACCCGTTTCAGTTCAACGGTCACCGGTACTCGATCAAGGTCCCAAGTACTCTGACATGTGTTGAAAATTTTTTCTGATCTGAGGGTGTAATTAAGTCAGAATCTGACGGTCTGAAACCTTAGATTCAGCCTGCAAGCGAACTGACTCAATTCACTTAAGTTTCAATCCATTTCTTAAAGATATTCGCGTTTCTCACATACTTTGCTCCGGGCTCAAGTTGTGCATTTCTAGGTACTATTAGGACTTTATTTTCGAGGTGATTGTCAAGTCCAGCAAGGCAGTTGTAGCCATATAATTTCAAGATAATCAGATTTTTGACGTGCGGTCCAAGTCCGATATGGAGTTTCAATGTGCTCCCGAGAGCAACTGAGTTTAGAGATTGATCATAGGTTTCAGGGTAATATAGCATCAACGATTCTACACATTTTGGGTCTTACAATTCGTATTTAAAGTGATTAGGACTAATTTCACAGATAATCTAGTTTAGCACTAGTTAATTCTCATTTAATTTCTAAAAAATTTGATCCTTAGTGATTTCTGCCTGAGGTGGTACTCGGGTATTTGTACGGATTTTTTCAGGACGTTACAATACACCCCCCTTAAAGAATAATTTTATCCCTGAAATTGCCTAAGGGTAATCAGTAAAGGTTTTTTTTTTTCATTTGCCTAGTTCTGTCGATTTCAGGTTCATATACATGTTAGGGTATATAATAACTATATCAACCTAGCTCATATTGGTCTGCCCCTCTTAAAAGTTTCTACCTTCGAGGTTTGAAATCAAATGTTCAAATCATTATTATCGTGCTAAGTGTTTGATGATAAAGTTTACCTAAGAGTGGTATAATTTACTCTTTATGACTGAGCTAATATGGAAAGACAGTTGTGGTAGGATCAAATCCGATACGTCGATTGTCCGCCTGACCAGGGCTGTAACACCCCGAATTTTGGCCAATCTGGGATTTGATGTCCTTAGGCAGTGGGTCAATTAAAACCCCTGGAAAATCATTCAGAACCCAATTCCATAGCCAAAGAAACCACTTAGGATTAATTCCTTTAGAAATTAAGCGTAAGTTAGCTAGCGCAACGTTAGAGTAGCTGGGAAACAGTCCCTGATCACTTTAAATACGTTCTATAAGATCCAAATCGAGTAGAACGTATGACTCTATAATACTCTATAACCTCGGATCAAACTCTAAGCAGGTTGGTTCTCTGGACCACTTTGAAATTTTGTATTGGATCTATACCGCACGTCGAAAGTCCGATACCTCCTATCTTAGACCGTTAGAACCGCCTAGCTGGACTTGACACTCATTTCGAAAATCAAGTCAAACCGATAATCACAGGCCATTTCATTGAGCCCGGACCGAAGAGAGTGCGAATAGGGACAGAATTGGAATTTTAAATTCAAATCTGGCACAAGACTTGACGCGTCAGTATTGAGCGTTTTGGCCGTCAGAATTCAGCCAGATTACACCCTCGGATCAGGAAAAATTTCTATTTTATATCATGAGACTTTCAGCCCTAATCTATGTGCGGTGACCGCTGAATTGAAACTGGTCCGCCACGTGCGATCTGCTAACCCAACCGGACTGAAAACTTAATACGTGCTAGATCTGGTACGCGTGAGCTTAAGTCCGATCGCATTCGGTCAGGGGACCACCAGAAAGTATCTTTTAGACCGAAACAGCCCCGAATTGGATATGCACTAAGTAAACTTCGTTCCCGAGCCTATTTCGGGAAGGGTTGAAACCCTCACTCCTCTCTCCCATCCGAAATTACAAAAAGCCTTAGATTGGGAGAGAGAAAAGGTGAGAGTTTGTGAGAGAGAGTGGGAGTGATTTTCCTGCCACCTGCTGCTGCTGCTGCACGTGTTTAGGCGACGCACTCCGATCACTTTTCCGGCGATTCCAACGCACTTCCAGGTAAGGAAAACCCTAACCACTTGCTGATTTGGGGATTTCTTCGATTCAAATAGAATAGTAGCTGATGTACATGTGTATCAGGTTGTCTGATCGCCGTAGACGAAGCGTATACGCTCCATTCGAATCACTTCACCTATAAGGGAAAAGGTGCGGATATTAGACGCTTTGATTCACTGTTTCCAACGCTTTCAATGTCGTTTAATAGTAGATTCTTGACGGCAACGCCGTTTGACATGTACAACATGCTATCCGTTTCCTGTTTCGTAAACCAACGAAGAATATGAGATTTAGGGCATTTTAGTCATTTGTAGGAAGTACTGTTTTTATTCATATTTTTCTGATGTGATTGACATGGTTTATTGTCACATTAGAATGTTAGGAATACGTGTATAATTAGTTTGGCGAAGAGATTCGCCTAAATGCGCACTTTGGGTCGACATACTATATGTAGACTTAAGTGTGTAGTGTAAGTGTTTGTATAAATGTTTGTATTAGTATGTATTGAATTAAATGGTGTTATGAATTAGTTTGAGATTGATTTCTCAATTAATATGTTGGTGTAAATGGTTTTCTACATGTTAGCCATATGCATGATTTCATAATATGAATGAAATGCATGTGCTTGACGATTCGCTTAAGCTGTATGTTATAACATGTGCTTGATGATTTCATTGTGATTTAGTTCGAGATTGAATTCTCAATTAATATGCTGATGGAAATGATTTCCTATATGTTGGCGATATGCATAATTTCATTATATGTATGAAAGGCATGTGTCAGATGATTTACTTGAGTTGTACGATATAACATGTGTTAACATGCTCACATGGTTGTGTCTCATTTCCAATACTCTCACATGATTGTTGATGTGGATTCATATGTGTTTGGGACTATAGTCCAGGCAGTCGGTAACCGAGCGAATTCGTGGTTGGCTTATCTTTGCCACGAACGACGCGTCGATGAACGCGAGCCGTGTTTTGGAGTTGGCGGCAGTGGTTAGGCCACACGAAGTGTTTTACGCACTTCATATCGTTCAACTTGAGATGCGATCGTGCTAGTCGAGCCCGTCAAGTAACTCGACTGGCCGTTGTATGTTCACCCTGCATGAGTCATAACTGCTTGAACCTAGGGTACTGAACTTACCATTGTAAACCCTATTAACCATAGTACCTTGATCCACGAAGACTCATGAGACGGGCATGGTGGTATGGGACACCGTGGTCGAGCTGTCGGCTTACGCTGGGGCCACAAACCTCCCCGTAGTGACCAGTGAGCACGTAGTCTCGTGAGCAGATTATGGTGGTATATGACACTATATTCTAGCTGTCGGCCTACACTGATCAGGCGACGAGTCCTTTGTAGTGACCGCGAGCGTATTCTGAGTCTACGGGAGGCGACGACCCTTCCGTAGCAGTGGAGTACAGTAGGCCTGTATTGATAAGGTGATGGGAGAGCGGAACAATGAGTGCGTGCAACAGCCCTGACAGCCCTTGCAGCGACCTATAAAATATACCTCGTATGAGATTACTAGGAGTGACGACCCTAGACAGGATCTGTGTTGGGATTGATATAAGGGAAGTACCTTAGTTTTCCAATCCTCCTGTTTGAATGGACTAATAACAACTCGGAAATCATATCACCATAACATTGCATGTGCCTGAAAGATGTGGAGTACTCTAGGGAGTGTGGCATACTGCGGTCGTAAGATGTTGTCGTATGAGGGAGTTCGTCGGTGAGGGCATACATCACGTCATGTCATATTGCATTAACAACAGTATTAGGATTGCTTGATTTACTGCTTTACTATTATCGCATGATTGATTTGAGAACATGTTAATCCTTGCTCTATTATTCTACTGAGTTAGCTACTCACTCCCACGTTACGGGACGGTGTTCCTGGACACCCACCAGACCTTTTTGTGATTGCAGATGATGGCGCGGCCTGTGAGGCAGAGCCGGACTTGATGGTGTTGATGATGAGGAGGATCCCTCCTTTATGTGTGTTCTGATCGACGGGATTATAGGGAGGTTGATTAGATGCCTTGACACTTGTCATTTTATATTTTTAGAGCACTCATGTATATTCTTTTGTTTACTTTTGAAGTATACATGTATGTATATAACCTGGTAACATGTTCACACTCTAGAGACATACAACAGATTATATATGTTATACATACTATCACAGTCTTCCGCTTGTAAATTTAACTGTCTCTGGAGCGTGATATGCTGTTTTAGCTTAATCTCACTCATGTTTAATACATTATCACAGACAACATTCAATCATACATATTTATGTTGCATAAATAACATTTTAGAACTCGGGAGTTGAGTTTTTGCTCGACCCCCCGACTTTCGGGATGTTACAAGGGTAGATAATGTTGTATCCATTCCTAATCCTGATGGATCCTAGTTTTCTGCTCAGTCAAAGCGGTGAGTCCTTTGGTAATCACCCAGGATTGAGAATTGAGTTAAGTCGTGAATGCCTCGTAGGGATATAGTTCTGAAATTCTGAAACCTGCTCATCCTAAGTATTTAAGGGGTATTATAATTCATTAGGAGGTTCAAGCCTTATGTTTATAAGGTTGTCCTTCGGATCTTGTTCAACGAGTTCTTGTTTAACCTATATTTAACTTGGTGGATAATAAGTTCTTCCATGGTGCTCATAGTTAAAAAACTATACTAGAAGGGTTTTCAATCTCCTAAAATTATATTTGTATGTCACCATTCCGATCATACAACTAGGGGGTTAAAGGCAGATTGCACTTCGATTTTTATTAACTTCGGGAGGGAAGGAAGAGTCGAGAGTTTTAAAATATTTTAGAAGTTTGGAAGATTAGCAGCATAAGGTCACGGGAAAGGAAAGAAGAGGGACGTCTTCTCGACGCGGTATGAACCTTGAATCTACAAGGGAATAAGAAACTTATAATATTTTATTGTGGTCCACCCCCAACATGAGCTTACGAAGTATTAAACTATGAAACTCAATCCTACTCGAGGGTCTTAATTTAATTGTACCAAAATTGACTAAAAACATATATATCTTTACATATAATCAAATTTAATCACAGGATAATTTCTAGTATGATTATAAATAATTCTTAAAGGGACACCACATACTAAACTTTAATATGAAAAGATATGATAAGTCTATTGGTAACTCGAAGTCGTATAAATTTCTCGTTTCAACCATTCTATTATTTATAATATATTTTTCACCACTAGTTACCATATCTTTTTTATAATTTTTATAGTAATCCATTGTTAGGTCTATTCCTTCATATGAATTGGTTTAATTCACCTAGTGTCTATCAATAGGAATACAGGTATACCTTGAATGTGGGTAGTAACCTCAAAGGCTATAGGAGCTGTCGTTGTCGACTCAGGTGTTTCACTTGCAAGTGCATGCATGCGGGCTTGTTAAAGATGATTTGGTTGCGCTGCCATAGGTCGCTGAGGCAACCTATTTCAGGGTACAGGTGGTCTGTAAAGTGGTTACACTGGTGGTGTAAATTGTAGAGGTGGAGTCGCTATATCACGTGGTGGCTGACGGTCGATCTTCGAAGGTGGCGTGATACCATTGTCTTTCTTCTTGGTAAAACAGAAGGGGTCAGTGTGTCCCATTGGGCTGCTTGTCTAGGAAACTTCGTCACTATGTTGCTCAGCTCATAGAGATAAGTTGACTAGCTCGACGTAATTGGGAATGCTAGCGTAACTCATCCTAGCGCGGGTATCAAGCCGCAACCCATCTAAAAAATGTCACATTTTTATCGGTTTGTCAACTAGGATTAAAGGAGCGTGTCTGGCTAGCTCTGTGAATCTGTTCTCATATTCTGACATGGTCATCACTCCCTGTCGGAGGTGAAGAAAGTCACACTCCTTTTCATTACAGTATGTGAGGGAAAAGTACTTCCCATGGAAGTGTGTCTCAAATGCATCCCAGGTCCACACGTGTCCTGCGAGAACTGTTTGTAGGATGCTATCCCACCATAAACTAGCCACATTCTCGAATATATAGATGGATAGCTCAACTTGTTCTGTCTCAGTGCAGTGTAGCGGCTTCAATATTTTAGAGATGCGATCTAGCCAGTAATCAGCCACCTCGGATCTGTGAGTACCCGCAAAAGTGGGAAGATATAAAAGCTGAAAGTGCTCGAAAAGTCTGCTGGTATTCATGTTTCCAGCAGGGTGCGTAGGTGATGCAGGGGGAACCACACTCATATTCTGGGCAAGGGCCCCTGCTATGGTGGCAAAAAACTGTTACTGCTAGTGTTGCTGGTGCTGTTGCTATTACTTTTGTTGCATCAAGAGCATCATCTGTCCAACCTATCAGGAGGAAGAACTGACTGAGGAATGTGTGGCGTCGAGGTAGACGCGCGGTTCTATTTGGGAACCGGTGTTGCATAAGGTGTTGGCCCATTAATGGGGCCAATGGCCGGTTGTGAATCCGACATCGTCTCAAAGTCTGAGCCTAAGCTAGGGTCCGTGTGGCAATCGCTTAGGGTAGGTGCCCCATCAAACGATCCGCCAAATGCTAGACGCCTAGTGTCCCGAGTAGCTTTCGGAGGCATTCCCTATATACAACATAGGGTGCAATATGTATAGGGTTTAACATAACATTACTTAACTTGTCAAGCATTCTACACATTCCATAATAATAGGAGCTTCATGTATTTCATTTAACCAAAATTTCCACAATACATGAGATGTAGCCTTACATGGATCATGACAGAAGATGCATGTGAGCTAACCTAAACAAGCTTTAAACACTAAAACACACCAACAACCAATCAAGCCTACCAAGGCTAGAACAACCGAAGACTAGAAACAAGACAATCTAAGAGACGACTACACATATGACTCGCCGTCCGAATTTGGTGATGGAACACAGGAGAGCCTTCAAGGTGCGAGACACCTTCTTAAATTTCTGTTTCATGAAGGCCTTGACTTTTTTCAAACTTGACCTGGGTCTCTCTGACCTCAGGGTGACCTGGCCCTCCTCGATCTGAGCCATCCGGGCTTCTAAAGCAGCCCGATCATAATGGTGTTCATGTGTAGCAGGAGGAGAGCCCCTATCAGAGTCTCGGGCCTTCTCTTCTTTCTCTTTCTGTTCTCCCTCTACCACACTTCCTCTCTCTATTTCATTTCCGTCCTCTTCTTCATCACTTTCTTCCTTTTCACTTCCCGCCTCATCCCCACTCTCATCAAGTCAGGCTCGATGTTGTCGTGGCCCAATATTCATGTTGTTGAGAGTAGTGTTGTTGATGAAATGGATCGGCACAGAAATTTTTACACCCAGTTTGTAGCCGAATTCACACACAAGTTTGCATATAAGTTGACCGAATGGGAGTGAAATGGTTGTCCTAAGAGAGCGTGCGGGCCAAACTATCTGTAATAGTATATACGTAGGCGGACACAGCTTGTTTCCCTACCCAGCACGGTACAAGAAGTCTACCATCAAGCGCGTGCACTCAGTGCGGTTGGTCCACCTGGGATACACATTGTATGTGAATATATGGTGGAGTAAGCAGAAGTCGGGAATCATTTGGTCGATGGGAGGCAGTTGTCACGGTTCCAGTGGACCAAGCAGCCACAAAGGTATCGTGTGCGGCGATCCTTTTTCACATGCACTCCCAAGACTCTTCTCACTAGTATGAACCTCCCCACGCGGCATCCCCAAGACTTGGGTTATCAAGTCCACAGGGACAACAACTTTCTGCCTTCCCACGGGGATGGAAAACTGTAAAGGCTCCAGCAGTGGATCGCGTATGTGGACAAAAAAGGCTTGGATAGTGCCCACTGTCGCACGTGACTTGCCTTCGAATACGGGCCACCATCCAGTGTCCGACAAGTGGTCCATCAGCAGATAAAGTCCAAACGGCTTCTCGTCCACATGTGCTTTGAAGAGAACCCTACGGCCCTGAAATCTACCATGTGTAATGCTAGGTTGTAGAGCCCACTCAATGGGCACCTAGGGATCGAGCTCCCACTTCGTCCTCAGCTCTTGTGCGACGATTGTGCTAGCTTCGGCGCCCACTTCTTCCTTGGACAGGTAGGACGGCTAGGCCCGGCTTCATCCGTAGGTGCTCTCTTCTTTCCCATGAGAGAAAGAAGCGTGGAGAGCAAAAATATGGCCGCCACAAGCTCAAAAAGAACCATGAAAGTGAAATAAAATGAAGAGATGGGATGGGTTGAGATACCTTGAGATTTGTTTGAGACATAAATAGGGTTTATGTTCTCAAATGAGAAGGAAACGAGGTATATGGGAGATGAGTTTGAGGGATAAGGTGGAGAGTGGTTTTGTAATCATCATTCCCAAGGTCCTAGAGTGGTTCTATGCCCTCATTAGGTTATTATTATATTTTTTACTCATTTTTATATCAAACTAAACTTATCAAGCTTCAATCTGGCTTTTAAATCACCTAAATCGGAGTTATAACAAGAAAGATATAATTTTTCAAAGTCGAACAAAAATCATAAAAAAATTATGGAAAACGGGCCGCCCGGCCTGCCGTGGATGGCGCGATGCCACCGCTGTCTGCTGGACCCGAGCATGGTTGACCGCGGTTGGCGTGGTGCCGCCGCGGTCTGCTGCACTATCTGGTGGTGGTTTCGCCACTCGATATTTGAAACGGGCGTATCTTTCAATCCAGAATGAGTTATTCGACATGCAATATATGATTTTGGGGTAGGAGAATCTGTTTTATCCAAGTAACTTATTTATTTCACCAGATTCTATAATTTTAATGGTTAATAATTTATTTTATTCATAAATTTACTATTTATAGTAAATTTTAATTTAAGTATTGTTATACATTATTTAAACTTTAGGATTAGCATCTAATATTAAAGTACTTAGAAAAATTTGAAGAATACGGTGGTAAAATGTGAGATTTTGAAGGAAATGGGCAAAAATGGATTTTAGACTTTAGGATTGAGTTCTACGAAGTCAGTCAGGTGTTAAGGTCGACCTACAGCCTATGGACATCTATTTCTAGGTTTGAAATTCGTTAACTAACGACTTAAACCTGTCGACTGACGGCCTAGAGGCGACTTAAGTCAATTCACGTGATCGAAGATATTTTGTGGACTAAATTACAGTATTCGGTCTCACCTGTGGGTGAAACATTGAGATCCTAATGTCGTCTCTAAATTTCATTGGCCCCTTCCTAAGTCAGAGCATGTAACACCCCGAATTTTTTCTTACCTGGATTTAGAAGTCCTTGGACGTAGAACTTCCCTAGGACCAAATCCTTTAGAATTTAAACGAGAATTAACTAGTGTTATACTAGATTACCTATGAAATTAGCCCTAATCACTTTAAATACAATCTGTAAGATCTAAAATCTGCAGGATCGTTAACGCTACATTACCCTGAAATCTAGGATCCATCTCTAAACCCGGTTGCTCTCGGGAGCATCTGAAAACTCCGTATTTGACCTTGACCGAGCGTCGAGTGTCTGATTACTCCAAAACTATACAACTACGATCGTCTTGTTGGACTTAATGACCACCTTAGAAATCAAGTCCAGATAGTATCCTGAAACTATTTACTTGAGCCCAGAACAAAGTGTGTGAGAGACGTGAATAATTTTAGAAATAAAATTCAAACTTAAGTAATATGAGTCGTGTTGCTTGCAGGACAAATATAAGGGTTCAGACCGTCAGAATCTAACCCAATTACACCCTTGGATTAGGAAAAATTTTCCAAACGTGTTAGTGTACTTGTGACCCTGATCGAATACCGGTGACCATCGAACTAAAACTGGTCCGCCACGGGCGATCTGTAAATTCGATCGGACTAAAAATTTAGCTTGACCTAGATCCAATGTCAGGGAGCTTAAGTCCAACCGTATTCAGTAAATGAGCCTCCAGAAATGTTCTGTTAGATCGAAACAGATCCGATTTGGCTATAACCTAAGTATACCTTGGCCCTGGTGCCATTCCCGTCAATTCTGGGCCTATATAAGGGCTTTAAACCCTCTCTCATATCCCATATGAAATTCAAAACCATAAGGAAGAGAGGAAAAGAAAAGGAAAGGAAAGAGAGAGAGAGAGAGAGAGAGAGAGTTGGAGATTCATCCTGGAATTTGATCTCATTACTCCACGCACTTAGTCACCCTATCTGTATCACAAATTCGACGTTTCTGACAACGTACTTGGGTAAGAAAACCTAATCCTAACCCGTTTTAAGACTTCATACAGCGTAAGTGATGAAATAGCTAACCTAACTCATGCTATAAGTTGTCAATCCGTCGTTGACAAAGACTAAACGTAAAAAATGAATCCATTACGTGTTTACCGACGTAAGGTGCGGACTATATATGTTTAGGTTATGGTTTTCAAGACTTTCAATGTCGGTTAATGATTTATTACTGACGTGGGTGCCATTTCACATGCCGAACGTGACGTTTGTTTCGCTTTACGAATACGTATGGATTATGTCAAGTGTAGTGTATTTTATATATTTGTTGAAGTAATTGAATACGTATGGATTTTGGATTTATGGTTGACATGATTATCTGTCGTGCATATAAGCTTGTTGCATTGGTAACAATTCCTTGGCGAAAGGAGTTGCCCTAATACGTAATATAACCAACATACGTCATGTATGTTGGAATGTGTAATCTAGATGTTTGTAAAAATGTCTGAATGAGTTAGTAGTTAGTAAATTGTGATTTATAGGGGAGTTGAGATATGATTCCCAACTACCTTAGTTATGTGTTTGATTTCCTTCATGTACTATATATTCATGTTTCCATAGTATGCTCAATGATTGTAAGATGGACTTATTTATTCATTACTGCTTTGATAATCTCATATGCTTAGTTGTTGTAATTGCACGTGGTTGAGACTATGATATAGTCCAAGCAATCGGTAACAGGCCTTGAATGGGTGGCTGAAGTTGTTTCGCCACACAAGACGTGGTCAATGAATCCGAGCCATACTTGGGATGTCGACAGTGGTTAAGCCACGCGAAGTGCCCATACACTTCATGTCGATCAACTCAATGTGCGCTCGTGCTAGTCGAGCTCGTTAAATAACCCGATTGACCCAATGTATGTTCACCATATATGGACATTACTATTTGAACCTACGGTACCAAACTCACCAGTGGTAACCTTGTTAACCTTGGTACCTCGATCCCCTAAGACTCATGAGCCGGACATGGTGGTATGGGACACCGTGGTCGAGCTGTCGACCTACGCTGTGGTGACGAGCCCAACCGTAGTGATCAGTGAGCAACCCAGACTCGTGAGCTGAATACGGTGGTATGGGACACTATATTCGAGCTGCCGGCCTACAATGATCAGGTGTCGAGTCCTTTGTAGTGACCTCGAGCATAGTCTGAGACTGCGTTAAGACGACGAGTCTTCCCATAGCAACTAGAGTATCAACTAGGCCTGCATTGATTAGGTGACGAGCCATTTACAGAGACCTAGAACCATAACATTGTATGAGATTTGCTAGGATTGACGACCCTAGAATGGATCATTGTTTGGGAATCGACATAAGAGAGGTACCTTAGCTTCCTAATCCTGTTGTATGAAAAGGACTAATAAGAACTTGGTAATCCCGTTCATGCACCACATTGCATGTGTCGTTTGGCGTTGGGTAGAGCACTGAGAAAGTGACTGACATGCACAACCGTGAGATGAAGATCGCAGAGGGAGTGCAGGTGAGGGCATGCATCATTACTACATCTCATTCTTGCATTAATCAGAGTACTTAGGACTTGTTTATTGTACTACTTTATTATTACTGCTTAACTAAATTGATAACATATTAACCTTTGTTGTGTAACTCCACTAAGTTGATCACTCACTCCCACGTTCTGGGACGGTGTTTTAAACACCAAGCAGACTCTGTCTTGTTGCAGTTGACGATACGCCCACGAGGCGGAGTCGAATTTCAAAGATGATAAGGAGGCGTTCTCATATATGCAGTATTCAGGCGAGTTCATGTGAGCCGTGTCCTGATCGACGGGGCTTCAGGGTTATATTTGTAGTGGGCTATCACATTCTTTTTTTGACATTTTATATTTTGAAACTATACTTGTACTTATTGACCTAGCAACACATACATACTTTAGGGACTTATACTCGTTTATATATAAGTTTCAATCTTTTGCTTGCGTATTACAACTGCCCCTGGATTATGTTTCGCTGATTTGGCTTAATCTGATTCATATTTTATGCACTAATACAGACAACATACATCCATTATTAAGAATGTTGTAAAAGTGATGTTTTGAAACTTGGGAGCTGAGTTTTGCTCGACTCCTGATTTTTAGGGCGTTACAGAGTGTGTCAGAGTGCGTCGTGTTACCATAACCCAGGTCCAGTTTAATCCAAATTATGCTCTGATACCAACTTGTAACGCCTTAAAAATCAGGGGTCGAGTAGAAGCTTAGCTCCCTAGTTCCAACGCATCACTTATGCAACATAGATAATGATGATTAAATGTTGTTCCTATTAGTGCATTAAAAATGAATGAGATTATACCAAAACAACATATCATACTCCAGAGACAGTTAAATTACGCAAGCGGAAGACTGTGATAGATGTATAAAATATATAAACTGTTGTAAGTCTCCAGAGTGTGAACATGTTAACAGGTTAAATATATACATGTATATACCAAAAATGAATATATATGGATATTCCAAAAGTGTAAAATAACAATTGTAATGGCATCCAATCAGCATCCCTATAATCCCGTCAATCAGAACATGGTCTACATAGACCCGCCTGATAGCTGCATATAGGAGAAACCCTCTTTATCATCATAAAAGTCCGGCTCCACTTCGCAAGCATCGTCATCATCTGAAACTAAAATAGAGTTTGGTTGGTATTTAAAACACCGTCCCGTAACATGGGAGTGAGTAATTGTAAGACCCGTATCCTAATTCGTACTGTTCCGTCGCTTCCCGCGATCCTTCTCGTCAAATTTCGGCAATCCGCGACCTGTAATTGACGTTGCGCACGACCGTAAGTCGTATCCTATACATTTGAGTCGGCTTAATCCGAGACTTGTACCATTGCGACCGCACAGTCGCCGCGGTTCCAACACCGCGACTCACGCACCGATTCGATACCCTGACTAAGAGATGTAGGTCGGCGTTTATTTCGAAAAAACGTCGCGCATTTACATTTCCAAGAGAATCTCTACAAAGTGTCAAATCAATCCCATCAATCAATCACCCATCAATCACTTTATGTCAAGTACAAAGCACCCATGCTTCCTTTCTCCACAAGTCAAGCAACCACCAAAGTCAACTAACACATCACCTTACCCATCACTCACATCTATCACCCATCTCTCATCACTCCTCCTTACATCCCATCTCCCCCTCTCATTTCCCAAATAACAAACCCAAGCAAGAGACCATCCCACGTCCATGCATTTCCATGAGAGAGAAGTGTGATTTTGGTGGCCCACTTCCCATCCCAAAAGCTATAATCCTAGCCATCCATTCCCCATCTCCACAATCAAAGTGAAGCTCTAAGAGATAGGCTATCCAACGGACCAAGAAGATCAAGTGGTGCGTGTTTCCATAGGCTCCTTTTTTATGTTTTTAAGATGCGCCAAGTGATGCCAACCGATCAATGGTTTGGATCTCACTTGGGACCCTAAGATGTGGCCGATGGCCCATCTTGATCATCAAAATCATTCCATGATGGGGCCATTCTCCATGGACCCCATCATGATGTTTACTTTTCTTGCATTAAGAGGTCATATAGACCGTTCATTTTGGGTGGAGAGGGATCTCCACCGTTGATCTTTTATTTGGAGGGCCCATATGTAATGGGACCCATTGATGTAGAATGGATGCTTGAAACGGAGGGCCCATAGTGTCGGGGTCCCTCCATCACGCGTGTCCCACTCTCCTTCTATCTCCTTCTCCTCCTCTTTTTCATTTTTTTTCTTTGTGTGTTGATGTGGCCGTGTGGCCCACCTGAATTGGCCCCACCATGGAGTACTTTATCCAAGCCGTCTAAGGGTGGTGCCCACTCTATATGTGTTATACCCACACCATCCATCGTTTGGTGGCCCACATAAGCGGGACTCACCTCAGTGCTCTTGCACACCCAACCGTCCAGCATCCCCTGGATGCTGGACGTGAGAGAGGAAAACACAAATATAAGCTTGGTTCCACACTCATGGGGTGACCCATTCATACAGGCTCCATCTTGATGTATGATTCTAATCCACGCCATTTATCTCATTCCCTGACTCATTTTAGGCGTTGATCTGAAAAATGGAGTCAATCCGATGCTCAGGCGGGCCATAGCATAGCAAACATCGTCTTTACCATTGAAATTCACCTGAGGTTTTCCATACGTATTCAATATTGGACTCAATTGATTGGTCTCAAGCCGTAGAATCCAATGATCAGGGTGGATTTGGTTGATGTGGGCCCCACACCTGAAAAATCGTGTGAAAACGCGATTTAAAAAAAACAAAAAAAACTAAACAAGCAGCAGGGTTGCTGCTGCCAGAGAGCAGGCAGCGCCTGCGCATGGGGCGGGCGACCGTGTAGGCAAGGACCCACGGCCCTGTGTGTGGGTCCCACCATGATGTATGTCCAGGATCCACACTGTCCATTTGATGGTACCCCTCCTCAGGTGGGTCCTCTCCAAAAATTAGGAGCATCCAAAGCTCAGGTGGCCCACACCACGAGAAACAGCGGCGATTGATTTTTACCATTGAAACCTTCTTGGGGTCAGTTTTGAATCAAGCTGAAATTTGTTTTTCTCTTCAATCCAGGTCTGCGTGACCTTATCAATGGTTTAGATGGCTTAGAAACACTAAGGTGGGCCCCACTTGGGACCCACAGTAAAAAAAATATGTTTTATTCACACTGTCAATTGACGGTGAAGCCCACCTATGCGTGGTTCTGTCCACACCGCCCACCCTTTGGACGGGCCCCACCTTGGTGTTTATTTGTCATCCAATCCATTCATAAGGTGGGCCCTCAGTTCAGTGGGCCACCCTTCAAAAATAAGGCCCATCCAATGCTCAGGTGACCCACGTGAGAGGAAACTGTGTGAGTTGAACTCTACCATTGGAGCCCTTTCTAAGGCCCACGTAAGTTTTGAATCAATCTAATATTTATCGTTCCCATTCATCCAGGCCTTTGTGACCTTACCAACAGGTTGGAGGGTCAGTAAACATTATGGTGGGCCCACATGGGGCCCACAATGATGTATGAGCCTTATTTCCACCGTCCACGCGGACGGTGGAGCCCACAATAATGTATCTGTTTTATTTATACCATCCATAACCAATGGACGGTTGGACCCACTAGCGTTCAGGTGTGTGTGTGTGTGTGTGTGTGTGTGTGTGTGTGTATAACATTATATTATATGTAATATACCATGTATATATTATATCTAATATACTCTATGGTAGGCCTTCATGTGGACCCCACCATGATGCATGTGTTGCATCCAACCATCCTAACCATTTGAAAGCTCATTGCATGAGCTAAAGAATGAGGCAGATCTGAAGTTCAAATGGACCCCACCATTTTAGGTAATGGTCAATGACGCCCACCGTTCAAAAATATCTAAGGGTCATTGTAGCTTCCCATTAAGTGGATATTTGTGTCCCACTTCATCTATCACTATGATAGTTTATGAATAGGTTGGATGGGAAACATATGTCATAGTGGGCCTTAGGAATTTTAATTACAGAAATCTTTTCACCACTCTTATTTGGTGTGGCCCATTTGGTATATTTAAAGCCCATTAAAGCAGCCCATTTGATGAATGTAAGGCCCATACTATGAGGCCCATTGTGATGTGTTTGGAACCTATGGATTAGTCCCATTTTGATGTATTCTAAGGCCCATTGGTTATGACCCATTGCAATGTACATAAGGCCCATTGATGTGACCCACTTAATTTAAATAAGTCTCATACGAGGCGGCCCATTTGATGTATTCGAGGCCTATGGGCCGAGGCCCAATGGGACATCCTTAGGGTCCATTGCAATGTGTGATCCCTCCATGGGTTGTGTAATGAGGTTTTATGGTGGGTCATGCGTTGGAAGCAATGTTGGTTTGACATCCACATTGTAAGAGTAATGTCGGTTAGATGTCCGCATTATAACTCTCTCTAGGGTCCATTGATAGGCCCATACTTGTTACTAATTCATCACTTTATAACATGCTTAGTATAATCCCATGACTCATGCCCATACGCATCATATGTATGCTTGATTTGAGTAGTGACTAATCATAGCACATGCCATTGGGCAGACCACTTATGGGACCCGTTATGAGACGGAGTGCCCCACATGATCGCGCAGTACGCGTTGGATTTCTGCATGATTTGACGGCGTGATTCATGCATCTCGCATATGTGTGACTTGATCACTACACGCCCTAGCGACATCAGAGCCGTGGCTCCACAGGTACATCGTGGATGCCGTATCGGATACCGAAAATACTTGGTTCTAACACTGTGGGCACTTAGGATGTCCTTGGGTAAAAGTCTCAGAACCTTTTTGACACCAGAAAATGCTCCAACGTCTAAACCGAGTGAATACATGAGCGCCCGAGTGCCGAATACCAGTAGGCCGCGTCTCCCACTATGTCTTGGTCGGTTGGAAGGGGGTGTGGCCTTATCCGCCTGAGTGAGGGGGCTATAAGCTAGGCTGAGTTTGACCAGCTCGCAAATGAGTCCGCTATCGACGAGCCGGGTAGGTATTGGCAGACTACTGGTCAGGCAGATAGTGAGGTCTATTCCGCTTGTTTAACTGTGCAGCTAGGGAGGTGGCAGTCACTGCGAAGTGTATTAGACCCCGGTGATATCCAGAGAGAAACTGTACTGATATGTGTACTGGATGAGTACCGACTTGCTTGGATTGCATTTCGCATATGTCATTCGGCTACGTAGGCCTCGCATTGCATCGGTATGGCCGATGACATTCATGACTTACATCATATAGTATTGGTATGGTTGGTTTTATTCGTAGACTTACCGCATGCTTCCGCATTACCCTGATATTGTACACTCGGCGTTTGCCTTACGCACCCACTTACACCACCCTCTAAGCTTTTGTAAGCTTATGCACGATAGTTGCGTACAGGTAGCGTTGGACAGCACGAGCGCTGAGGCAGGAGCGCGTATCAGACCATTTTGGAGCTTTTGACCACCTTGTATTTCCTTCCCGCATTGTACTTAAAGTTTTTGGTATAGTGGATATGTGGTGATGTTGTTTTGTGACTTGGTTATGATTGTGGTTATGCTCCATTACAAAAAAAAATTCATTCTGAAAATCCTCCTTGTAGGATCCTAGGATCGGAATCTGGCATTTAATTGTCAGAAGCCCATAATGGGGCACTACGGAGGCTGTCGGCACCGGATTCGGCAATCAGGATTCATGTGAATCCGATTTTCAGGTTTGGGGCGTGACAGTAATCAACTCAGTGGAACTATAAGGCAAAGGTTTAGATGTTATCAATTCAATCAAGCAGTAATGATAAAGCAATACAATCAAGTATCTCTAAGTACTTTGATTAATGCAAACATGATATGTATTAATGATGCATGCCCTCTCCTACACTCCCTCAGCGTCTTCATCTCACGGCGCATATGACAACCTCCCGAAAGTGTTCTTCATCGCCAAAACACATGCAGTGCGGTGCATGCTTATGTTAGTCAATACTTAATTAGGTTGATTCATACAACAGTATTCGGAAGCTAAGGTACCACCCTTTATATCATTTACCCAACATTGATCCATCTAGGGTGTCAATCCTAGTTAATCACATACGATAGGCAAGTTTAGGTCACTACCACCAGTGCCCTACCAATTGACAGTCTATTTTCGAAGACTCGTCACCAACCCGACTGGGGACCACAGTCAGGCTACCCTGGGGTAGCCCTATTTTATACTCGAGGTCACTCCACTAACGCCCTACTAACTGGGGTACCTTAGGTTCAAGCAGTAGCGTCTATACATGTTAAACACATAATAGGACAATCGATTTATTGGACAAGTTCGATTGGTACAAGTGTACGCTGAATTAATCGATATGGAGCGCTAACCGTTGTCGACAATCATTGTACGACTCGGATTCACCGAACGCAACAAAGGTGGTGAGACCAGCTCAGCCACTCAAATAGGAATTGTTACCGATTGCCTGGACTACGTCGTAGTCTCAATCACAGTCAAATGCAATAGGCATTCATATGCACTACTCAAGATAGCATGTAGCAGCCAATTCAGATATAAATCTCATTTAAGCATTTTAACAAACACATAAAGTACATGTTAACATACATAGACATTTCATCCATATAACACGTAGCAACGAGGTAAATTACATGAAGGAAACTGTAATTATAAATAAGGTAATCAATAATCATATCTCAATACTCTCATTAAACATATTTTATCAAACATTTTCTCATTCAAGCATTTTATCAAACACTTAGAATACACATATTAACATACATGAAATAAAACAGTTATCACATGTATTATGACAAATCCTTTCACATAGGAGTTACCACATGCACAACAATCATGTATTTACGATCAATAATCATTGCAAACACAAATCCATATTCCATATTCAAACATTTCAACAAACACATGGAACACATTATAAATCAACATAGCCTATATATATATATATATATATATATATATATATATATATATATATATATATATATATATATATATATATATATATATATATATATATTATATATATATACACACACACACACGTATCATACGAAAAACCTCGAATCTAAGCACATGTGATAGCAATCAAGTCAGTCATAAATCATTACTGACATTAAAGGCCTTGAAAATCATAACCTAAACATCTATAGTCCGCACCTTTCACCGATAGACCCGTACCGAGCTCAGTTTGAACACTACATCTTTTTTTATGACACAACGACAACCTATAGGATGAAATAGTTTAGCCATTTCACCATTTACTCTATTTGAATCCCTAAGATAGATTAGGGTTAAGATTTCTTACCCAAGAATGGAATCAGAAATGTCAGAATAGTGATACAAAAGCAATAGTTAAGCACGTGGAACAGCAGGGAAGAATCCCAGGAACTCTCTCCTGCTTTCACTCCCACTTTCTCTCTCTTTCCTACTCTTTTTGCTCTCTTCTCTCACCTAGGGTTGTAAATTCGTATGGAATGAGAGAGAAAGGCTTTAAAGCCCTTATATAGGCCCAAAACTGATGGGAATGGCCCCAGGGCCATGATATACTTAGGTTATAACCAAATACAGGCTGTTTCGGTCCAACGGAGCCGTTCTGGAGGCCCCTTTTCTGCATGCGGTCGGACTTTAGCTCCCTGACCATGGATCTACGTCAGGCTAAGTTTTTAGTCCGAACGGGTTTGCAAATCAGCTACGGCGGACCCGTTTCAGTTCAACGGTTACCAGTACTCGATCAGGGTCCCAAGTACTTTGACATGTGTTGGAAATTTTTCCTGATCTGAGGGTGTAATTAGGTCAGAATCTAATGGTCTGAAACCTTAGATACAGCCTGCAAGTGAACTGACTCAATTCACTTAAGTTTCAGTCTATTTCTTAAAGATATTCGCGTTTCTCACACACTTTGCTCCGGACTCAAGTCGTGCGTTTTTGGTTACTATTAGAACTTGATTTCCGAGGTGATTGTTAAGTCCAGCAAGGCAGTCATAACCGTATAGTTTTGGGATAATCGGACTTTCGACGCGCGGTCTAGGTCCGATACAGAGTTTCAATGTGCTCCCAAGAGCAACTGGGTTTAGAGATTGATCATAGGTTTCGGGATAATATAGCCTCAACGATTCTACATGTTTTAGGTCCTGCAGTTCGTATTTAAAGTTATTAGGGCAAATTTCACAGGTAATCTATTTTAGCACAGTTAATTCTCATTTAATTTTTAAAAGATTTGGTTCTTAGTGATTTCTGTCTGAGGTGGTACACGGGTCTTTGTACGAATTTTTTCGAGACGTTGCATTAACATATTGTATTTGTCTTTCTTTTCTTCATTTTCTTTGTAGCTAGTATCTTCATCCAAGTGGAAATGACCTTATGAATGGTTTGTACAGCATATAAACATTAAGGTAGACCCAAAATGGTTTCTGTTATGGGAAAATATGGGCCGACCTCGGAAGAGGTGGACTCAACTCGACCGATTAAGTGGACACGCCTAGACAGGAGCATCTCCGACCCCAGTTGTGGAAAGCGCGACTCGGCCGGTTAAGTGTACTCGCCATAGTAGGCCGGACGACTAAGGCCGATGAGTCGAATCTCGGCTCGTCGATGACAGCTCGTCTAACCTAGTTCGATAGTAACCAAAGTTCTGCTTCCAAGTTCTTTTGTAGAGCTTTCACATCAACTTGGAACCTGGAAGAATCCATTACACATTCCCTCCGTTGGTTCCGACTCAATCCTTGCTGACCAACGGCCAAGCTTAACCCACTTATGAGTTCAGACCGTCAAATAGGGTCGGCTTGGACGAAGATGGAGCCTATGGTCATGCTCAAAGATCAACTCTAGTAAGGCATGCATGAAGTAAGATCCAACGCACGATCTCCAGGTAACTGCCAACATCAGCGCATGCGTCACTCACGCCTACTGTCAGAGATCGTGCCGAGAATGACGGGCACAATTATTTCGATCAAAAGGTATAAGCATATCGATAGGAATAGGTATGCAAGATCTCACACCCTAAGCTCCAGCTACCCTACTTAGACTCAGATTCCTAGTTTGACTTTGGCTTCAGAGGTCTCCTGCTCTATCTGAAGTCTCCTTTGTCATTCTCCAGTGCAGGCTTATAGGGCTCGACACGAGTATTCGGAGCTGGGAGAGGGTGAACCAAATTTTTACATCAACAGTTTCAATGGTAGGCATTTCTGTCCCCACTTTTTCATGTTGAGGAGTTTTGGATCCACCTCATTTTTGGGTTCATGTCCTAATATGATACGACAAAATGGATGGACGGTGGATTTCTCACAAACATCATGGTGGGCCTTTCCTAGATTCCGACCGGGATCACAGGCAATCCGCGTTAACATGTAACCAAACCTATGTAGTCAAGTGGTTTGGCTCACCCGAGTACTATTGTTGTTTACCTTTGCCCTATGCTCTTTCGGAAACGGATTGGCTACTCCCCCTGCCACCAGCCCCGTGGCTGATGGTCGGTGCTTTGTGGGTGCCACCATGATGTATGTGTTTCATCCATTCTGTTAATCCATTTTTACAGATCATTTTAGTGCTTGATCCCAAAAATAAGAGGGATATAAATCTCTGGTGGACCACAACACAAGAAAAGAAGGGTGATTAGATATCCACCATTAAAATCCTCCTAAGACCTACTGTACTGTTTATTTGACATCTAATTTGTTGATTAGGTCATACGGTAAAAACAAAGATCAGCTTGATCCAAAACTTTTATTGCCCCTAAAATGTTTTTAATGGTCCACGTTCATTCAACACTACTTCCTGTAATGTGGTCCACTTGAGATTGGGATATACCTTATTTTTTGGTCTCATACCATAAAATTATCTTAAAAAAATTGATGGAAGGCATGGGTGAAACACATGCATCATGGTGGGGCCTACAGAGCATACCTACCACAGCCATTGGCTGGTAGCAGGGGAGTAGCCAATCCGTTTCCTGCTCCTTCCGGGCTGCCTGGGAGACGGATTGGCTACTCCCCCTTACACCAGCAATGACTGGTAGTCAGTGCTCTGTGAGCCTCTCCATGATTTATGTGTTTCATCCATTTTGTCCATCTATTTTTGTAAGTAATTTTACGTTATGAGACAAAAAATGAGGTATATCTCAATCTCAAGTGGACCACATTACAGGAAAGTGTTTAATGAGTGCTGACCATTAAAAACATTTCGGAGGCCATAAAAGTTTTGGATCAAGCTGATTTTTGTTTTTTCTCTTCATTTGGGCTTGTATGACCTATTCAACAGATTGGATGTCAAATAAACAGTACAGTGGGCCTCAGGAGGATTTTAATGGTGGATATCCAATCTCTATTGTTTTCATGTGGTGTGGTCCACCTGAGATGTATATACCTCTCGTTTTGGAGAAAAAGCCTTAAAATAATCTTTAAAAATGAATGAATAGAATGGATGAAACATATACATCATAGTGGGCCCACAGCACACCAACCACCAGCTCCAGGGCTGGTGTCAGGGGGAGTAGCCAATCCTTTCCCGGCTGCCCGTGACTGAGTTGGAAACGGATTGGCTACTCCCCCTGCCACCAGCCAATGGCTAGTGGTTGGTTCTTTGTGGGCCCCACCATGATGTATGTGTTTCATCTATGCCGTAAATCTATTTTTAGAGATCATATTATGATGTGAGACTAAAAATTAGATATATCCCAATCTCAAGTCTACCACATTACAGGAAACAGTGTTGAATGAATGTCGACCATTAAAAACTTTTTGGGGGCCATAAAAGTTTTGGATCAAACTGATCTTTGTTTTTTTCCCTTCTTCAGGGTCTGTATGACCCAATCAACAGATTGGATGTCAAATAAATAGTACAGCGGGCCTTAGGAGGATTTTAATGGTGGATATCCAATCGCTATTGTTTTCCTGTGGTGTGGTCCAGATGAGATTTATATCCCTCTAATTTTTGGGTTCGAACTATAAAATGATATGTAAAAATGGATTAAAGGAACGGATGAAACAAATAAATCATTGTGGGGCCCACGGAGCACCGACCACCAGCCACCGGGCTGGTGGCAAGGGGAGTAGCCAATCCGTTTCCGACTGAGTTGGGGGCATTGGACCCTACATTCCATGTGGAAGCATGTGCCACCCTCCTGAATGCCCCCCCATTCGTTCCTTTGGTGTGGCCCACCTGATTTGAGGATAAGGCTAGATTTTGAGATGTAGGCCTAACATGGGAGACATTTAATAAACGGGTTGTTAGATGGAAACCGAACATCACGGTGGGCCCTCACACAGCTCAAACTTATGATTACCAGTCGTTCAAATGCATGTGATCATTCCCATTATCACCCATGCACTTAAACAATTGAGCACGTTTGGCATATATGTACTTCAATCTAGACCATCCAAATCATGGCCATAAGTGGATGCGGATCACCTGCGATTCCCATCCTATGGTTGTAAGTTAGGTGGGGCCTACTGCGATGTTTGTGAAAAATCTGCCGTGTCCACCCATTTTCCAGCCCAAAAAATGAGGTACATCCAAAACTCAAATGGTGAAAAGGTGGGGACGGAAATGCCTACCATTGAAAACTTGTAGGGTCCACCGTGTGATGTTTATATGCCATCCAAACCATTCATTAGGTAATTTCACTAAGATGAACGTACAACACAAAAGAATACTAGCCTGATCCAAAACTTATGTAGGCCCCATGAATGTTTCAACAGTGAACCTTCAATTCCTCTTCCTGTTGTGTGGCCCACTTGAGCTTTGCATCTGCCTCATTTTTGGGCTCATGTCCTCGCATGATCTGGAAAAGCAGATGCACGGGGTGGATTTCACATAAACATCACGGTGGACCCCACCTAGCTTCTGAACTGCATGAACTTCCAGTAGGCAATCCGCCTCCACCATAAGCTAAGATGGACGTTGAACTAGTATTCTAAGTAGCTGATGGCTCGACATCCGATGGAGGTTAAAATAGACGTAGCTAACCGTCCAATAAAGCAGCAGAACCCCATTAACACGTGGCTAGGTTTGTTCAAACGTGTCATATGTGCATAACATCCAATCCGTCAAAAACAGTCTGCCAACCATGATGATTACCTGAATTGAAAATCAGGCTAATCCACCCATCCATCAGAACACAACCAAGGTCTTTGGACACCACTTTTGCACAGATTCGATTTCTACACGTGGCATGTTATAGAGAAACACAGCCGCTGTAGAGTAACTTGTGATACAACCACAGCTGCTGTAGCTTTGAATTGCAGAAATTAACAAAATGCAGAGGATCGAGACACCATAAACAAATACCAAATTCAAGACCCAACAATGAAAAGGAATGGAATTAGGAAAACAGGCATAAGCCAAATAGCCACAACCACCGTTGAAAGGGACTGGGCCCACCCTCTTCTCTTTCCACTACCTTCTCTTAACACAGCTTCTTTTACATTTTTTTTTTTTTTTCCTTATCTTTTTTTTCCCCTTCTCTATTTGGGACCAACATCTTGAAAAGCCCAACCCAAAAAAATCCTCTTCTTCAAGGATTTTGGGCCTGAGTGGAAGAAAACCCTAGATGGGTGCACGTGCAGCACGTGCCACCATTGCCTACAATAAGGACCCTACAAAAAAAATACTAAGAAAAAAAAAAATACATAACACTATTATTTTACAGACACTTTCCTAAGGCTGTCCTGTACCAGCTACTACTAGGAGGAAGATGAGTAGAGGCTCCGGAAGCGGCGCAGCCACCACGGCCGAATCTCACCATAACCGGTGCACTGCCCCTCGCCTTCCTCTTCGCTGCTGAAGAGGGTCTGGTCCGAGCAATCAAGGCAGGCCCCACATGCCGCATTGTAGGACCGGCATGCCGAGTGGCACACCCGTAGCCGATTGTCTCCGTCCTTGTCACACCTTTGTATTGATATCTGCACATGCGTTGTTAATTCGATATATGTAAATAATTTATAAAAATATACAATAATAATATAAAAGTGTACTTCATTTGCTACTAAATCTATGATTTTAATTATCCTTAATTAATTACATTTTTTTAAATAATTAATAAATATATGTGGAGAAGAAGGTACATCGGCCAATCAGCGGCCATCATGACCATTGATTAAGTTAAATGTAATGTGGGTGCCCCAAAACCATTAACAGTGGCTTGCCAAGTGAACACACATGCAGAAGGCAATATCATGTGCGAGCCATCACATGTGCAGACATAATATCCACGCGGTCCACTAGGTGGGTCCAACATTGAAGATGTTCCCTTCTGATAAACCGGGCTGTTCCACCCATCAGGAGGGAGGGCATATTAGAGAAGTTCAGCTGGGTTTTCTACACCGTACATTTGTTTCATAAAATGTGGCCTGCCCACATGATTAGTGGACTGACATGATACTTAGGCCAGGACATCTACATTGTGGGACCCCCTTTAAGGAGCTATTGAAATCAACATTCATAAAAGCATATGGGCAAAATATTAAAGAGAAGGAAAGGATTTACCCAGCAGGCGAGCCGCTTCGCGGCTGCAGCACAATAGCCATTGTCGAGGATACTGAACAAGGTCCGGCTACCTGGTATCAAACGGTTGTAGTTGGGCATGACCACAGCTGCTTCTAGCTGTTGCAGTATGCTGGGCTCGCTCGGAGCGCAGTGCTGAGCTGCTGCATCCCTGGCCAGCACGTCCCCGCAGACTGAAAGGGTAGGGAAGAGTGTGGTGCTGTTCTGGCACGTATATCCCGCATAGTCGGAGCAGCGGAACTCACACACGCCATTGTCGCAGACTCCACCGTGCAAGCTGCACTGCTCGTCGCAAACAGCTGCGCATCAAGATCAAGTGTCATGAAATGCTACATTTCCTTTCGCTTGGTTAAGTAAGCTAACGGAGTGGGTGGAGGGATCTATGCTCCATAGTGGGGCCCACCGTCGCATGAAGATAGGGCTCATTTTGGAAGTAGGCGTAGCTTTAAAACCAAGAAAATGAATTGAATTGCAAGATTTTAAGTGGGGGCCGGCACTCGAGTACAGATGATTAGCCATGCATGTGTACCCTCTACCAAGGCCAGAGCTACTTTCAGCCTTGTGTATGAAATAAGGCTGCAACTTGGGCGGGTTGGATCGTGTTGAGGGCTGCACCCCCAAGCCCAACCTAGAACCAAACCCGACCTGACTCGAATCCCAACCTGAGATGCCCAACATGAACCCAACCTGCATACCTTTATACTCAACCCTAGTCCAACCTGACCTGAATCTGCTTGAACCCCAACTCAGGCCGATTTCAAATTGGGTTGGAGTTTTCCAACCCCATAACCCAACCAGAGGAGGTTGGGTCAGCCCTGGAAAGAAGATAACCACAAATTCTCAGGAGGCTACAATACCTGTTGAGCAATCGATGCCGGTGTGCCCCTTCTCACACTCGCAAATCCCTTTCGAGTTACACCTGCCACGGCCATTGCAATTCGCAGGACAAGTACCTGCAAAAAGAAACAATTCATTGCAGAGATCTGATATGAAATTCAACTGCCCCACAAACATGGCAAGAGGGCCACACAAAAAAGGAACTGAAGGGGGGAACCACCAATCAGGTGATATTTGCCGAAACTAGAAATAAAAATACAACCCTTGAACTTGTGAAAATCGAGTAATCTAGTTCTTGGAATGGTAAAGGTTACAAGGACAGAAGCTAGTAAAAGCCAGCGTTCATTTCAACTCACGTTTGCTGCAGTCACGGCCATGAAATCCAAGAAAGCAGTGACACCTTCCGTCAATACAGTCACCGTTGAAATTACATGAAGTAGGACACTGGCCATATAAGGGGACTGGTGCAGTGCTACATAGTTCGTGGTAAGCAGGACAGATCAGTTCACCTGCAGCACCAAGAAATCTCTCTCAGCATCAGAGAAAGTAGGCAGTTTCATCTCAAAGAAGAAGTGCATTCCTACCATTAAAACCATGGAATTGAACTGGCCCTCCAGCATCAGGACACACTTTCCAGATCCCGTCAACAGCGACCTAAAAAAAATAAAAAAGAACACGTTAACTAGTGTGGTTGCCTGAAGTGCAAACACTTCAATTTTAGTGGTAAACTGAAAACTTAATTTTGCATTATCCTTTAACAAGCACTCACACATGCAAAGATATTGATTCAGACATAGACGTAGATGACCATCGACTTTTGCTAATTTCAGATGTCACTGCACACACTGTAATGCACGTGCAAAATCCAAATCATCCATCAGGTGGGTCCCCTCATGTATGTTAACCAAGCCCACCAACCAAGCCATTTGATTCATCAGGCGTGTCAAATGTTTAAGAGTAAATATGGACCATTGGCCAACTTCTTTTAACCACACCCCCACCCCCGCCCACGCCCCCACCCTTTTTTTTTGTAACAGCCCATATGATGAGCTGACCTTCTTGACTTTTGGGGCTAGAGAACATACATGGTGGAGCCCACCCGATGAATAGCTTGAATATCACACACGTGCCACAATGGTATCTAGACATGTAGAATAAACAAACCTCTGTACGCATATGTGCATATGACATGTTAAAAGCTTATAAATTAATAATTCAATATACAAACACTACTACACACTGCACATACATGGACTAGCCCTCGTATTAAACTACCTAAAGCAAATGAACTTTCGGCTTTGTTTTTGTGTGTGTGTGCTTGTGTGCAGGCAAAACAGTTTGAAACACCATCTGCAAATGCCAGTACTGTAGGCTGGTCCACTACAGGTGGAACATGCAAGGACAGAAGAGTGGACATGCATAAAAAGATACACAACACCATCAGTGCTGACATAATGATTGGACTGTCCTGATTTTTACTGACCGCATTCACTATCGGAATGCCGATGAATAGACCAGATCTTACACATGCCAGGTTGGCAAATGTAGCGCACTCGTTGTGGGCGTTTGCAGATGGGTACTTACAGTAGCATTCCTCTAAATATTCTGATTCTTATGGATTAAATAACACGAACATCTGTCCATAGAAGGATGAAGACCATTGAAGAAAGGAAACTGTACCTCTAATGAGCGGTTTATGCATCGATGCTGGTAACAACCATTCCCTTGGGTCATAGATCCTCGAACAAATCCACTGCGCACCAAGGAAGAAGCCATGCACCTATACACATACGGAAAATACCACTTATCACTGCTACAACAGGTGAGAAAAACATTTGGGATTTTTTTTTTTTTTTTAATGATGACAGGGTGTCCCCGCCTCATTTTAAGGCACGACTAATCCGGCAGATGCACACAATCACCAGCAAACCATGTGCATCGGGTAATCCGGGGGCCACGATGCTAGCCATTCGTCCAAACACCGTGCGGCTAACCTTCAAGACTGTTTGACCCACTCTTTCTTTTTTTACTGATTAAAAAAATCAAGACAGTTCTTCTCCTCTTCTAATAAAATTTTTCACTCTTCAAAAGAAAAATCAAGACAGTTTTGCATACCTAGAGCTACTTCCACGCACTTCCCCCAACATTGTGTCTGGTGTCCGTGCACTGTTTGTGTCAGTACATGAGCCATCTGAATAAGCAACAAAATACGTGCAATAATCAGCCAATGAAGACTGCCCACCTGCATTGCCAAGAAAACTAGTTAGCAACGCAAAAGAGCTCCCTATAGAAGACTGCTGAGCTGTATTGACCAGGAAAGTTATAACTAAATATAACTAACCATCTCTTGCGAATTTGCCAAAAGAAAAAGATTAAAAAGTTCTATCTTTATTTGTTGATAAACATGAAACATACAAATGCCTGTGAAGAAAGAGTGTTTGGACTTTGGAGGCAAAATACACATGACAGATAGTATACCTTTTGAGTATACCTGATCGCAAAGGAAAAAAAAAATCCTAATAATCCAATAGTGAGAACAAAATCGGCACGATTAAAAGAAACCCAAACCGATATAAAGGATTGTCCACGTCTGGAAAAGAAAAGCAGAGACTCAGAAAAGAGAATATAAATGTCTCTATATGGTTCAAGAGAGCTTTGCCAAGTGCACACATGTGGACAATAAAGCTCATGTACACGTCACACATAGCACATAGGTGCAAGATCCAATCAGGTTGGTCTGACCTTTGAAATGTTTTCCCAAAAATAAATCTGGTCCACTCAGCATGTGGGCCTCAATATGGGAAATGCGTTGATGGGTTAAAGAACTTCAACCAAAATTTTCAGAGTCATATCTTTGTTTTGCAAACTGTGGCCCACCTGACCAGTGGATCGACATGATTTTTGGGCTAGGGCATGTAGTGGTTTCCTTCTGATGGATGGACTAGATCTCAGACTTACTTTGCATGTACATGAGCTTTACTGCCCACGCCTGTGTTTAGCAAAGCTCAGTTCAAGAAGCCTATGCCATTTTTTTTAATGATGAATAGAAGGATATATTGGCTCGCATACTTATAATTAGATGAAACAACATATAATACTTCAAACACCACAGGACCTCAAAAACCTACAGTACATTCACACATCACACGATTGGAGAAGATGTCAACCTTGACAAGCACCTCGATTTGTAGCTTACAGCAAGGTGGGCCGAGAAATTATAGGCCACATCCAAGAGAAAGAAGAAATAATCCTATCAAGGAGCATAAAGGCATAAGAAAGCAGAAGCCCAATAACATAAAGTTTGCTACAACAGATTGAAATGAATTCTAGCGGAAGCAGAGCATAGAACTCCAACCATCAAAGTGGAATGGCGCAACATGCGCCCGAAAGGCGAAACCGACAGACTGAATCAGACGAGATTAGGAACATCCGTGAACAAATGAATGAGAAGAAAAGAACACGTCATGTGTTGGTGAGGAAAGAAACGTCATGGCTATGATTGTTGAGGCAAAGGACACTCCAAAAACTCAGAAGCCCAACAGTTCAAGTAGATAACTCGTCATACAAAATCAATTTCATGATGATTTTTCTTCCAGTTCCAGCAATAAAGAAAGCAGAGCTAGTCTACCAGTGTTGAAATACTTCGGATGGTGAATAGGCACAAAGACAAATACTTTTTCTTTCTTCCTTTAAATAAATAAATAATAATAAAGAAAAAAGAAAATACCTTTATTAGCCTGAGGGAAATAGCGAGCCCATTGCGGCAGGTCCCCGCTATAGCTTACAATTGGGCAGTACCCTTCCGCCTCTCTGTTATATGTACAGCCCGACAACTGTGTCGTGTTGCAATGGTATGCCCCTTTCCATTGATTACAAGGGGAGGTGACGAATTCCGTTCCTTGATTGTGACCCCAATCAAGGCGGTCCGCCATGCTATAATTAGCTTGATACCACCCACTATCCTCCAATAAAGCCAGTGTCATCTTTGAAACTACTGATCTTGTATCCACTGATCCCGTCATGATCTCATTCATCAGAAGTCTCTTCTCCCAATGTGATCCTGCAAGGTGGCAAATTTAACGAGTATAACAGATGCCAAGGGCAGGGAGCAGCTAAAAAAAATTGCACCACTTCATTTGCAAAAGAAGATACCTGATGTACCCCGTCCTCCTCCATCTTCCAACTCCAAGCCAGTAAAATTCTCAGAGAAGGCCTGGGAATGGCAGACTCATCATCAGCGTGTTTTCCTTCTTTTTTTCTCTTTTTCAGAAACATGAAACTCATAAAACAACTAAAGAAGGTTTTCCTATAAGGGTTATGCTCCAGTGGTACCAGTACAGCCATTACAGTGGTACCAGGCAGAAGTGGGGCCCACATGGTGTATTTATGAAATGTGATTAAACCTGTCCATCAGATGCATCACCTCACATTATCCCCAGGTCCCAAAAGCAGCCCAAGATGAAGCTCTGGTGAGCCACAGCACAGGACAAGTTGGGAGGAGATGCCCACCCTTGGCCGAGGTTAGGGCCCACCATATTCACCATATTCTGTATATGCCATCCAGACCCTTCAACTGCCTGGACGAAGGTTCGGGAGAAAAATCAAGCTGTTCTGCAAGGGTGGGCGTTCCCTCCCACCCTGTTCCCTGTGATGTGGCACACAAAGTTTTGGATAGTCCTCATTTTCAAGGCCTGGGGGTAACCTGAGGGGATGCATCTGATGGAGGGGTTGGATGTGATACATACACCATGTGAGCACCACTTCTTCCCAGTGCCATCGAAGCATATGATGGTATCAGAACCACAGAAAATGCACACTAACATGTGGTTGGTAACTTACCCCATAATGATATCTCGAGTGCATCACGACACGTGGAAGAACCACCCGGGTCACCATCCGTCCAAGCCTTTCATCCATAGATTGCACAGTGACCTGCATAAAGCAACGAAATACAACGGCAGAGAAGTCATAAATTTGAGCGTCTCATTTTTCTCATTGGCAATGGCGCTTTTATAACAGAAAGAGGAATGATGAAAAGATGAATATGCACTATAACTATGCTTGCCTATTAACATGTTTAATTACAACAACAACTAGCAAAATGAGTCATAATTAATGCTCACTAGTCGCTAATTTCTCAATACCTGATTGATGCTAACCTTCCGAACTTGAAAACATATCATCCAGCCACAGACAATTTCATATTATAGAGTTCAAGATATAGTTGCACGAAGCCTGAAGAGAGATGGCAAGTTGGCAACAGATTCAGGTTTGGGAGCGGGGAAGTGTCTGTTTCAAAATGTTCAAGTATAAACAGGTAGGAAGTGGGAGTGGGATCGTGAAGGAGTGAATCCGAAGCTTGATAGGAAGCAAGAGCAGCATCTAGCTACAAGGATAGTGCAAGTAAACTTCCAGGCCTCCAGCATGGTCTAACGCTTATGGCCATAATAACAGAAATAGCAGGGTAGTAGCAATGTTTCTAACCATGTTCAGACAAAAGTTTCAGTATTTCATCAGGCAGTTGAGTAATGATGTAAGGCGGTCATGACTTGCTTTTAAGGTTTTCCTGTAAACCAAGGACACTCAGATGCCAATTCCCATAACTTAATATGGCATGGTGCACTTTCCTTTGAAAACATTGAAAATGGGAATTCAAACATTCTCATTTTTTATTGAGGTAACTTAGTAGCAACATTTGATTTTAATATGATTAAAGTTGGGCCCAATCTGCTATTTCTAAACTTTACTAGAATTCATTTGAACAACCCCAACTTATGCTACCTAACCTTCAATTCGTAAGCCAGCCGTCAAGTAGATTCAGTTCATAGACCACTAATCATCATCTAAGACTTATCCCAACTAATTGGGTTCAGCTCCATGAATCCTTTTCCACCATTCAACTCTAGAAAGGGCCAGAACTTCAGTTAGACCATAGGTCATCAACTCTTTTCTTACTACCTCCACCCGCATCCTTTTGGGCCCTTCCACTTGCCCTTTTGAGCCTTCAACTTGTTCAAACTATCAACTCAATCCTAACCAGTGCATTCAGCCCATACACCAAAATGAAAAATATAACTTAGATTTCATTGAAATACAAGGTGGACCAACTTCTCGGGATTAGCTAGAGAACCAGCTACTTTACAACAACATTCAATATTTTTACACGAACTAGAAGGCTTAGGGTAAGTTTTTTGGACCAAATATCATGAAAATTTCATGATACTTTCCAACAAAAAATAGTCTAATTAATCATGAAATTTCATGATATTTGGTGCAACCAAACACAACCTTAAGCATAGAGAAACCAAGTTACAGACCACTTAGTTAAGGGTGCATCTATGCAGGACATGAGTGAAAACAAGTAATGAACGAGAAACACTGTCCAAGTCGAATAGCATCGGTTGGCAGTAGTGTAACTTAAACAGTTATTACCTTACTGCGCCTTCTTTTCCTCTCATCTCTAAAATGTGCGAAGGCATGAGGATCAAATCCGAGAACGTGCATAACCTGGAAAATTCAAAATTGCTGATCTGATCAAGGAAAAACATCCTCTACGCTTTATTTCCATCATTTGACAGCAAAATCTACCAACCTCATGTATTAGAGTAGCCGAAAGTAAAGTCTCTGCTTCAGCTGTCAAGTGACGAGGAGCAACATTCACATGCCCTTCAAAAAATAATAAAAAACAAATATTAGTTCAAAATTTAGATCTGTACACAGGATGAGTGGTTAAGAGATGGTCCATGCAAAGGGTCAACTATCACAAAGATTTACCGGCAATTGCACGGCCCCACTGATCCCGCTCACATGCCACTGCCCATGCAAGAGTATTACCAGTCGTAGGTCTCGTAGTTACTAAAAGAACCAAGTCAGCATCAGCAACACCCTCTGCAAAAGAAACATGATTGGTGGCTTTGAAACAAAACAACAATCCAAGTAGCATGAAATAGTAATAGAGCCCTTATGCATCAGGTAAGTGACCTAGAAAAGACACACCTAAAATGAACGCCTGGGCGTGCTCCAGTGGTACCAACCGGATGGCAGGCCATGTGATGTGCTCACGGAATCCAACCTGTCCAGCAGAGATGCCACATCTCGCAAAATCCCCAGTCTCCAAAAAATCAGCCCAATCCAAAACTTAGGTGGGCCATCGAACATGGGACATATTGAGAGGCAATGCCCACCATTGATTAGAGTGGGCGCATACCCTGTTGTATATATAGATTCCAGTCTATTCGGACCCTTCATCCAAAACAGACGGAGGGCAAGGACAAAAATCAGGCTGTTTTACAACTCAGGCATGCTCCCACAAAATTCAAGGATGGGCATTACCTCCCATCTTGTTCCCTTTGGTGTGGACCACCCATTTCAGTTTTGGATCATTATGAGAATTGGGCCTCAGGATTTTTTAGGACTTGCTTGGGAGCTTGTAAATGGAGGTAAATGAATTGGGAGTAAATGACTTATTCAATTGTGTTTGGATGGAAGTAAATGAAATACCATTTCAAATCCAAATATTCTGTTTGGATAGGATTAAATGGGAGGAAGTTGAATGCATTGAAAAATTTTAATATACTTAAGAGGAACATTTGTGACATCTCAAATCAGCTTTAATTTCCCAAATTAGTGTACATATGTGATATTTGAGAGAGTGATTGTAATAAGCCCATTGAAAAATATACTTTAGCGAAAGATGAGGAAATTTCAAGCCTCCAGTAGGCCAGAAATGTAAGGATCACAAACAATCAACTTACCAACATCTTTTTACCATCCATTTAAGATGGCCAACCTTTGGATGGTTTGGATCATTCAATTGGTGTGATTTTAGTGATGTAGCCGATAATTGGGTTGTTTCACGCAGCGACACCTTTGTTTACTTGTGCGACTCTCCAATGGAGCCCAAAAAGGCATTTCACCCCATTTACTTCCAAATCTCTCAACTGAGAGAGGATTTCATTTATATGCCTATTTAGTCCCAATTCATTTCATTTCCATGCATTTAATCTCATCCAAACGCACCTTTAAGGTGAAGCTCGTGTGAATACATCACATGAGCCCCATAAATGGACGCTAGCTCCGTAAGGTACCACTGGAGTGTGCCCCCCTTAAATAAATATAGCTTGTCAAATATACAGCAACTACAAAATATTGACATACTGAAAGGTCCATACCGTGATATATGATTATACTGGGAAGCATATATGTGTGTGTGTGTGTGTGTGTCTTTTATTGATCATAAACAGAAGGTTATGTGTAGTCCTTCATAGTAAGCCAAAAGAAAAGAAAAGATGTACCTAGAGATCTAGATAATCATACCTAGATTAGAACTACATGGGGTAAAAAACAAGGAAAGAGACCAAATTGAAAAAGTAAATAAGAACTTGGTTTTTTACTTTAACTATCAGGCTGGTCAGTGTCAGACATTCACTGACTCCGTCAAAGCTTCGAGAAAATGGCAAACTGTAATAGTTTTAATATCAAATGACTAAGCATGCATCCATCGTATCAACAACATACCTTCTACATATTCACGCGGAAGTTGTACCCCACCATCCTGGCCGCAAGCAGAATACCCACTTAACCTCAGGCTCCCTTTTACAGGCTCAACAGCCAAGGCTCTTCTGAACCAATCTGCCGTCTGCCCCAAAGCCTGCTCCACAATAGTTATAAATTGAATGATTAGTAGCATATATTTTCAATATCTCTTTTATTTCAATGGTAAGGATCAACAACTCTCAAAATGAGAATGACGCAAATTACCATCATCTTTTCTTCTTGTATGATCTATTTAAGCTTAAATTACTTTGCCGTATGAATTTCAGGACAGTTGAGGACATTGTGATCCCAAACTCAATTTCGGTCTACAAAGCTTCAAATTTCATCATGATGGTATTTGTTCATGATGTTATAAATTTCAGTCTACGAAGCTTCAAATTTCATCATGATGGTATTTGTTGATGATGTTTAGGATATTTTCCATTTTCAATGCTATTGATCCGATGCTTAAGATCATCCAATTGCCGTGATTTTTGCACCATAGGTTGCCCCTATTTATATGAATGGATGGATGATCAAAATTGATGATTGGTCATCCCATGTGTCATTTAACAGCTAAGGGGACACTGTTAAGTTTCGTACAATGCGCATGTCTATGAAAGTAAGATACACCAATCTAAAAACTTTCAGGAGAGGAAAGGTACTAACCTTACGAAGGCGATGCTTCTTGTCCTCTCCGGATATATCATCTAATGTACAATTATACCAGCAATCTCCAAAAACCGGAGGATCTCCACGTGGATCACATGCGGGCGAGCCCGGAACCAAAGTGGCAGGAGGCTCTCCTAGCTGAAAAGCAATAATCAATAAATGAAACATCCACATATATCCAGTACGACAGCCACATTCCAGCAGCAGAATAACCATTCAATCCATCACCCACCTTCACAACATCGCCAACACCTCGACAATCTCTATCATGAGAGTGCCCAACAGCATCATAATTCAAATATATCCTGATGGGCTGCCTCACATCCTCCTTCAGCTCCGATGATTGGGAAACTCCAAGCAATGCCCGTCCTTTGCGATGATGGGTTCTCAAGTAGTCAGCTTCCACGTAAACTTGAGGGGTGACCGAGTATTCCTTGCGGCCCGGACGCCGTCTCTGATCTAGTATCTGATCATGGATGCAGGAATGCGAGAGAACATCTTTTCCTTCTGCTTCACGACGTTGCCAATGTATCTGGTTTTCTTGGGATTTGACATGACCTGCTTCGATCCGCATCAGAAGCAATATGATCTAAAGCAGGAGAAATACATAAATCAGTGAAAAGAAAGAAAACCAACTTAGCAGAAAATAGGTTCCCATCTTAACAAAACTATATAACAATAATAATAATAATAATTCCACAGGTAAAAATCCAAAACTAAAATATACACTTTTCCATTTTCCTTTTGTAAAACATGGAGGAGCCCTGAGAGGGCATTTGGACATCTGCCCCAAAATCCCAATTTCAGTGGATCAGAAACCTATTGAATTGGATTCTTTAGACCAGCTCGATGTCCACACCATGCACCTTTTTACAATTTGAAATGAAAAAAATAAAATAAAACTGTGCCTTGCTGCCCAAATTGTGAGCAGCATAGTTTGATGCTTGGAAAGATGCTACTCGTGATTCAACACAAAAGCATCCACTCTGCTCGACATGGGCAGAAATCCAAACATGCCCTTGATCTCCATTTCAATCAGAAGAATGTACAATGGAAAAACTCTCCATGTGACCATGAACCATAACAACTGAAAAAAAAATAAAAATTTCCTTCGCAATGCAACCCAGCTCTGGTGTTAGCGATCAAAATCTTTATCCCATTAACCCACCCCACCCCTGAATCCAAAAGCCACTGATGTTCTACACTTATAATCAAATGCCAGCAGAAATGCCCCCAGAACACTAGACTCCCCACTTATTTTTAAAAGCAAAAGCATGGAATTTCAGCAAAATATCATTGACCAATAAGCCCTTAAAAAAACCCAATTCATGGAAAATAAGAAAATAAAAATGTATCTGAAATTTTCAGTTTTCCCTCAAAATTCCTTCTACTAAAACCAAAACCAAAAACCCCCAAATCTAAACTTCAAGTGGACAAAATCCCACCAAGAAAGGATCCAAGAAAATTTAAACAGATCTGTGAACTCTAATATAGAAATATACATATAAAAACCAGTAAAATTTCAACAGAAAGCTGCATTTACAGCTCTAACCAAATTCCTGCTTTCAGAAACCCCGATACCCAAAAAATAAAAGGCATCTGTAATTTGAGTTTCTAACCAAATACCCACTTTCAAAAGCCCCAAAAAAAAAACTCCATTTCCAACCACAAAAAAAAAAAAAAAAAAAAAAAAAAACCAGTAAAAATGGAAAAAAATAATAAAAGATCAGTAAAACCTAACAAAATAAATCCAAAATTTCAACGGAAACTTCAGCAATTTCCCAGCTCGAACCAAATTCCTGCTTCCCAAACCCAAAAAAAAACCAAATTTCCAGAAAAAACGAACAGATCAGTAAAACCTGGAAAACCCCACCACCCAACAAAAATCCAACACAAATCCCTTGAGTTTTCCACCCAAACCCAAATTCCTGCAACAAAAAACGAAGCCCAAATCCACATTTCTAAAAAAGAAAAAGAAAAAACCAACAAAAATTCCAAACCTCCAGAAAATCCCCACCTCTAAAACCGCAGCGACGAATAAAATCCGACATCCGCTCCGGAACTTCACCTCCATCAATCAAAACACGGGACGAAGAAGAGACAGAAACCCCCCCAAAACCACTCTCCATCAAAGCGCCAGCGGTTTTCCAATCGAACCCGGTCTACAGGAAAACCGCCGGTTCATCCTCATTTCCCCTTCCCTTCCAGAAACAGAAGAGTCCGAGAGAAACCACTCCAGTTGCAGAGAGCCGTACGGGAAACCGGAAACCGCTCCTGATTATTTCCAGAGCGGTTTTAGAAGGTGGTTTTTGCTGCGCCTGATTTTAATGACTCGAGAGCGGTTTTTTTCAGTTCAATCAGACGAGAGAGAGAGAGAGAGAGCAGAAAATAAAGAGAGAGCGAGAGAGAGAGAGAGAGAGAGGGGGGGGGGAGTGGGTAGAGACGGTCCACCTGATTTTTTCTTCGTAAATAAATAAAATATATATCTTTTGTAATTTGTCCTGTTCTTTGGTTTTAATTACGAAAGTGCCACTATCATTGTCTCCAGCTCAGTTAACACGAGGCCTGAGGTTGTTTCCAGTTCTCAACAGCATTCCGTTCTACAAATTACAGATGCTTTGGTACTCTGGTATCATGTGATGTTTGATACTCGTGCGCTAGTGAATTCTACATGTCGGATGAAATTTATTCTAATTAAACCGTCCAAAATCTTGAGACCTGATTAGATGGATTAGAAAATCAATTTTATAGTGATTTAGTCTTGTAGCTAACTAGATGGAAATTGAAACAACCTAAGGACGTACAATTCCTACAACCTTATTAAACTGTTACTTGGCGCCCGTATTTCCATGGGCCCACCGTGATGTGCGGTTGATATCAATTCTTTCGTCAGTTTCTCCGGCTCATATTAGGCATGATGGAAAAGCAGGCAGATGGAAAACTCAAGTAGGCCACACCATAATAACCGGTGGAGATGGAAACGCCCACAACTGGGGCCCACCGTAATATCTGCATGCAATGCAATCCAACCCGTTCACATGGTGATTCTCGCCAGGATGAATGGAAAACAGAATATCAACCTTACCTAAAACCTCTGTGGGACAAAAGATGGTTTCGGTGGTGGATGGTCATTTCCCACCGTTTATTGTGGTGGGCCCAATTGAGTTCTGAATCTACGGAAGCGGATTGGCTAGTGTACCTCACACCACCTATATACCTGTCGTAGGTACGTGTTGTGAGAAGACGAGCACTGACGCACCTCCAGCTCCGAGTTGTACGAACGGTTCAAAGGAGATCAAAGTTACATGGGCCTCACGGTGATGTATTTATTATATCTACACCATTCATATATTTTTAAAGATCATTTTAGATCATTTTACAAAAAATTAATTATATCCAAAGATCATATGGACCACACCACTAATAGAAGCGGAGATAATGATTTTTACGGTTAAAAACTTTGTAAGGCCCACCATAACGTTTATTTTCCATCTAATCTTTTCATTAAGTCACAAAGACCCGAATGAAGAGGAAATATTTCATTTCATATTGATCCAAAACTTCTATAACCCCAAAAAGGGTTTCAATGGTAGACGTTCAATTTCCCATTGCGGTCAACTTGATATTTAGATATATCTTATTTTTCTTTTAAAGTCTTAAGATAAGCTCACCGGATGGATGGACGGTTTGGATATAACACATACCTCATGTTCAGCCCACAGAACTTGCTGACGTCAATACAGTAGATATAGCTGGTGTGAGGTACACCAGCCAATCCGCTTCCTGAATCTACCGTATCTTTCCTTTCAGCTCAGTCAAAACATCAGTTGGCAGAACGGATGGACGGGCTGGATGAAACCAGAAGTCACTGTGGCCTAAGGAGTTTTGGGTTACACGTGTTCCTGGTAACAGTGATTGCAGGAAATTCGCGTCACGTTCGGATACAAGCACCGCATTCTGCCAGAGTATCAAGTAATTTCCGTGTACGTATAACATTGAATGGACCGTATAGTTTATGAATCCTAGCCATCTTTTTGGTGGCTATCATATGGATGATTGAAATGTAAAGTGGTGAATGGTCCATATTTAATTGTAAAAATCAGACGGTTGCGATCGGCATAAAGATTTTGGACGGTGTCATAAGTAAAAGGTGGATGAATTACCACCAATATTAAAATGATGGTATGACCTATCATAAAATCTAAGTCTGGTATAAGGTGCCAACTGCCCGGAAAATGTTGGAAGTAGATTGCGTAATGAGTAACTTAGTACACACGTTTAGCGTACTGAATAAACTCCATGGGATCCACCCTGATTTATGTATTTTATCTGATCCGGCCATCCATTTCAACAGATAATTTTAGGGCTTGATCCAAAAAATAAAGTAGATCCAAAGCTCAAATGGGCCTCACCATGAGAAACAGTTCGAATTGAAATTTTACAGTTGAAAATTTCATACGGAAATTTTGGATTAAGTTGTTATTTGTGTTTTCCCCGTCATCCGTCATCGCGTTGGTGTGATATTATGAGCACTGGACAGGTTGTATGATAAATAAACATCACTGTGGGCCTGAAAGGTTTCAAAGTTGGAAGTTCATCTTCCCACTGCTTCCTGTGATGGGCACTTTAGATTTGGATACGCTTACATTTTAAGCCCAACCACTAAAATGATAAAGAAAAATGTATGGAAACAGCATACATTCACAATGGGCCCAGCTGAATTTGCTCAGGATAAAAGCTTAATCAGCAACTACACAGATTTCTTAATGATTTTTACCATAATCAAAATAACCTTATTTCTCATAAGGAATACTTTTTTGGCCTCAAAGATGGGATTTTGAATTTTTCTCTAACAAATGTATCCTTCGAAACATGAAAATAATGATTAGGCTTATCCCTTAGCCAATTTGTTCCGTTCGTATCATCTAGGATATGCTTGGACATTTAAGGCCGTTGATTTCATCTCCATCCAAAGCTTTTGAGGCCCCCAATAGAGAGCAATACTTTCTCTGTTGGATTGTTTCTAGTGTTGTACATCTTACATGCTTTCTTTTTTAATTCTTGGGCTCATGACCTGAAGTTAATTTCTCAACCTAATAATCTGAGGAGATTTCAATGGAGATACACAATGGACCCTATAATATCATTCTATAAGTGTATATATTATGGGAGAGCGGAGCCACAGGGGAGACCACCACCATCAGGGGTGATTACTGCTTACAGCCCACTCCTACAATCCTCCGACAACATTTTGAAGTTTTTCTTCATTTTGGCGATTCATATGGCGAGTCCGATGTGCATGTGCACGTGTTTATGGAATTAATTTTAGATGTGTATGTGGGTGTGGAAGGGGTTTGGGGGTGGATCCCCCATGGGCGGTGTGAATCTCACCTGGTGGGGTGGATCCCCTCTTAAACATTATAGACCGCACTAAGTGGATTTCAAATCCTAATTATTTGGCACCATACAGTAATTGAAGATTTCAAATCCTGTCAAAGATTATTGGGCACATGACCCACTAATGATGTCCCAAAACAACTAAATTATCAATTGTATCACTATAATTACTCTAATGTGATGATCAACACCATCCAAACATTGTCCATTTAAATCAACAGTTAAAATTCATTGGTTAGTCGCTCAAACATGATCTTGTGTTTGTGGTCCATTTGAAACTTATAATTTCATCAATTAAATTCAAACTTATAATGCTCTGAAAATCGATACCCGAGTACAAAGACTTTGATCCTGAGTTCTCGGGTGTTAACGTAATGAGAATGCATGTGTGTCCTCATTCAGATTCAAATTTATTTCACACATGGATAATCAAAGTAGCGCAATTCGAATTAGCAGATGCAAAGCGATGTAGAAATAACTATAGATTCAGAAATATAGGGTTAAGAGTTAAAAATACAGTTCCAATTGTGATGATCGCCCAAAATGAAATTATACAAACCACAATCCACAATATACATACCCAAGACGGTCAAAGTGAAAAACCTTAAGTTTACACCAAATTCTCTAAAACATAATAGCGTTGGCATAACCCGGTATGAGCCTACTTGTCCAAGGTCTTAATTACCTGCATCAATGATACCTCTGGTTGGTGTTTTAAAACATCGTCCCAGGTGGGAGTGAGTAGCTAAATCAATGGTTCCATTAGTTCTAAGTTACGCATGTCATTAAAACAATCAGGGCAGTTAATGATAAATAAGAAATCAAGCAATTCATAAATACTCTTGTTAAATGTGCATATGAAGACATGACATGATACATGTCATTTCCAAACAACACTCACTCACATGTGACTCCGACCACCTTTTTTCAGAAATAACAAAACTTCCTCGTCACGGGACAACCACGCCTGTTCGCCACATTTTAAGTTAATGCAATGCGGTGAATGATATGTTAGCCGAGTAATTATTGAGTTCAATTCATCCAGCATATTGGTGAAAATAGGATACCGACGTTACATCACGAATCCTTATCCGAATCACATGGCTCGTTGCCGCACGTAATGGCTCCTTACCAGTGTCCCTTGATCAAAATTTAGGTATCACTCGTTTATATCATAAATCAATAATTCAAAAAATACGGTATGATATCTAAATATATGAAGATCATCCCAGTATAAATCATCACCCAATACCGGGTATGATCACTCAGTTCCAAGGTGTGAACTTGTCACACAAAACTAAAACACATATAAAGGAAATAGTTCGTCACCCAATTCCATTCACACTCCGGTCGTTCTAATGGTACTCTAGTACACAACCATCGACCAAGTAATTTGACAGAGGCCATTCAAACAATGGTCTATCACATCCATCAGTGCTCACTGGTAAGTATGAGGAGGCTCGTCACCCCAACATAGGCCGACAACTCGAACACGGTGTCTCATACCTCCATACTCGACTCATGAGTCTTACTTGCTCACTGGTCACTATAGGGAGGTTCGTCACCTGAGCGTATACCGACAACTTGGACACGGTGTCCCATACTACCATGCCTCGGCTCATGAGTCTTAGTGGGATCGTATCGCACTAACGGTTATGAATAAATACATCCATTGGGAACAAGGTATTATAAATTCCATTTAATCGTGTCATACATTGTGAACATATATAATCAGTCGGCTACTGGACTAATTTGATTGGCTTGAGAGAACCACAACACAACAGGCATTGGGTGCAAATAGTCCATGTAGTTCAGCTACTGTCGGTCGTTCGTATTCAACCCGGATCGATCAAATAAGTCTAGGGTGGCCGCCCTAACTCAGGTCACCCCTTGGTTTGAGTGATTTACCGACTGACCCAGCATTGTAAGCAACCTAAGCATCACTACAAACTTAACAATTCATCATGCCGTTAACATAAATTCAACGATAAAATCACATAGCCATTTCATCGAACATGTAAGCTGTAAGACCCGTATCATAGTCTATACTATTCCGTAAATTTCCCGCGATCCTCCCTGTAGACTTTCGGTGACCCGCGACGTATAATTGATGTTTACGCTTAATCCTAAGTCATGTCCCGTATATCAGAGTCGGCTCAACCCGAGACTTGTACCAGTGCGACCGCGCCGTTGCTGCGGTTCCGATGTCGTGTCTCCCGCGCCGAGACGATACCCTGGCCAGGAGATGTGGGCCCGCGTTCAGTTCGAGAGAAACGCCACGCGTTGCAATCCCAAGAGAATGTCCCATCAATCCCATCAAGTTTCAAGTACTTCATCCTATCATGTCAAGTACAAACACCCATCCCCAGGCAACCCCTAAAGTCAATACTCTCTCTCTCTCCACCCATCAAGTACACCTATCCATCACTCACATCTCTCACCTATCACCTCTCTCTCTCTCTCTCTCTCTCTCTCTCTCTCTCTCTCTCTCTCTCTCTCTCTCTCTCTCTCATTTCTCTCTCATTTGTCCTAAGCTCCATGGAAGAGTAGTGTGGCCCACCTCTACCACCCGATCCCACCATCCTAAGCCCATCTCAACCGTTGAAACTGTCCCTCTGTGACTCTATCATGCATTGGCGGAAGAAGAGATTTCAAGGTGGGTGCTTCTCTCCCTCTCCTTCTCATTTTTTTGTGTGTGATGTGTAGCCCACTTGGATAGACCCCACCTTAATGTATGATTTATCCATACCATTCACCCATTTGGTGGCCCATCGGAGCAAGGCCCACCTTATGCATGTGTATGCCAAGACCGTCCAGCGTCCAGGGACGCTGGACGTGGAAAGAAAACACAAATATTAGCTTGGTTTACCAAGCTTTGGAGTGGGTTGTTTGTGTAGGCCCCACCTTGATGTATGTATTCAATCCACGCCGTCCATCTCATTCCCTGGATCATTTTAGGCGTTGAACCAAAGAATGATGCGGATCCAAGGTTCTAGCGTGCCATAGCATAGCAAATAATGGGTTTCATCGTTGAAATCTTCCCTAGAACTTCTATACATCAAAAATATACCCAATATTAGGCTCATTGAATTTGTTACTAGCCGTGGAATCCTATGGCTAGAGTGGATTCGCTTAGAGCGGGCCCCACACTCAAAAAAACCTTAGAAATTAAGGTTTTCAAAAAAAAATCAAGAAGAGGCAGCGCCTGCTGCTACTGACGCAGCAGCAGGGCTGCAGCATTGAGGGGCGGGCATCCCAGCAGGGAACCCACGGCTCCAGCCATGGGCCCCACCATGATGTTCATTTGTCATCCAACCGGTTCATTAGGTGAGCCCCTATGTGAAGTGGGTCCACTCCAAAAACCAGCCTGATTTAAGACTCAGGTGGCCCGCAACATAGGAAATAGTGGGATTGAACATCTGCCCTTGAAATCCTTTTTTTGGGCCATGGGAGTTTTGGATTAAGATGAAATTTGTTTTTCCTACTCATCTCGGTCCAAGTGACCTTATCAACGGTTTGGATGGCATTTAAACATGGTGGTGGGCCCCCACGTGGGACCCACAATGAGCTATGTGTTTTATTTCCACCGTCCAGGCGGACGATGGAGCCCACGGTGATGTTTGTGCTTCATTCACACTGTCCAGGCGGACGGTGGAACCCACCTTAAATGTATGTGTTCTATCCACCGTCCACAGGACTGGACGGTGGGGCCCCTAGTGACGTATTTGTTCTATATCCACGCTGTCTGTCAGGTGGACCACACAGGAGGATCAACGGGGGATTTAACGTCTATTGTTGAAACCTCCTGGTCCAAAAGTTTTGTATCAATATGAAATTTGTTTTTCCTCAATCCAGGTCCGTGGGACCTTATCAACCGGTTGGATGGCAAATATACATCACCGTGGACCCCTAGGTCCACGTGACCTTGTGGACAATTTGGATGGCATATAAACAGTATGGAGGGCCCAGGTTTGAGTGGCCTTATCAACAGATTGGATGATAAATATACATTATGGTGGGCCCCTGGTCCTTGTGACCTCATCAATAGGTTGGGTGCAAATAAACATTATAGTGGGCCCCCATGTCTGGAATCCCAGCCACCAGAACTAGTAGCATTGAGAAATCTCTTGGAATCGCCAATTCCACCTCGTCCCTCACATATCTGGGAGTTCCATTATCATTCGGGAGGGTGAAACCGAGTGCTTTCCAGCCTCTTATCAGTAAGATCGAACAGCGCATCAGTGGCTGGCACGCCCGCTGCCTCTCACCGGCTGGTAGGTTGGTCCTCATTCGCCATGTTCTCAGTAGCATCCCAATCCATACTCTGGCATCCACTGTTATGCCCTCCTAGGTCCTGCTTTCTCTTCAACGTCTTTTAGCTATGTTTCTTTGGGGGTGTAACCTTGCCAACAGGCTGGGCGGAAAATAAACATTATGGTGGGCCCCGTATGGGATCCACTGATGCATGTATTGTGATCCACACCTTCCATTAATGTGGGCCCCACCATGAGGTATGTACCTCATCTATGTTGTCCATCCTTCCCATCCCTATGGGATCCACCATGGTGCATGGGTTGCATCCAAGCCGTCCAACCATTTTGAAAGCCCGTCTTAAGGCTTGAGACTAAAAATGAGACAGATCCAGTTGACAGATGGACCACACTACAGAAAATAGTGAAGTGGATGTCTACCTTTGAAACCCCTGTTGGATTACAAATGCCTTGTATCGAGATGACATTTGTCTCCCCCGGGTCCTTGTGACCATGGGGATAGTCTGGATGGAAATCAAATGTTGTGGTGGGCCCACTGGAAGTCGAAAGTGGGAAGTTAGTATCACCTTTGTTAGTTATAGTTTGGTCCAGATGATCTTTGGATATGATTCATTTTATTTATTTATTTATTTAATGCTCTATAATGATCTCTATTGACGGATGATTGGCACGGCCCATTCGATCGGCCAATTGATTCGGCCCGATGTGATATATGAGACCCGACGTTGATGCCCACCTGGATATAAATGAGGCCCACGTGATTAGGCCCACCTTGATGTACTTTGCAGCCCATATGTTACGGCCCACTTGATACACATAAGGCTCGTTGGTGAGGCCCATTGATTCGGCCCATGGTAATTGTATGAGGCCATGGGCCCACGATACGTTGGCTCTATGAAGACCACTCCTTGGGAGCACTGTTGGTTTGACGTCCACATTGATGAGCAATGATGGTTAGATGTCCTCATTATGACCTTCCCTTAGGCCTTGTTAGGCCCATTCTCTTCATGGGTTAACCCAAATAAGTGGACCCCATTCACCATAGACAGATGGCTCCGTGCTATCGGATTTGATATAACCACGACCAAGTGCCGATCTTTATACTATGATTGATCGGCTGATCATTTATGGACCCCGCTTTGTTTATCTACTGATTATTGGTGTCGAGTATCGAGGCCGACGTCGATTATCGACCCTAAGTATCGGTGTTGATTATCGATGCTGATTATTGGTGCCGATTATCGTGACCGATTACCGATCGAGGTCGATTATCGTGACCGATTACCGATCGTGGCCGATTATCGATTGACGTGGCTAATTGCTGACTCTGCGTATCATGGCCGATTGACCTATTACCGATCGAGGCCGATTATCGTGACCGATTACCGATCGTGGCCGATTATCGATTGACGTGGCCGATTGTCGATTCTGTCTGTCATGGCCGATTGACCGATTACCGATCGTGACCGATTATTGTGACCGATTACCGATCATGGCCAATTGTCGATTGACGTGGCCGATTGCCGATTCTGTTTGTCGTGGCCGATTGACCGATTACAGATCGAGGCCGATTATCGTGACCGATTACCGACCGTGGCCGATTATCGATTGGCGTGGCCGATTGCCCACTTTGCGTGTCGTGGCTGGTTGACCGATTACCGATCAAGGCCGATTATCGAGACCGATTACCGATCGTGGCCGATTATCGATTGACGTGACCGATTGCCGATTCTGCTTGTCATGGCCGATTGATCGATTTTGATTATCGATGCCGATTACTGATCGAGGCCAATTATCGTGGCCGATTGTCGTGGTTGATCGCCGATTCCGATTGTCGAGGCCCAATGTGATGTATATACGGCCCGTTGTGATGTGTATCTAGCCCGTGTTTAAGGCCTAATGTGATGTATATGAGGCTTATGTGATGAGGCCCACTGTGATGCATTTGAGGGCTAGGCGATGGAACTCATTGTAGTGTATGTTAGGCCCATGTGAAAGGCTCATCGTGATGTGTATTAAACTCTTGAGTAAGGCCCATGGTGTTGTATATTTGGCCCTTGTGTGAGGCCATGAGTCTACTATATGTTAGGCTTTATGTAGGCTGTTCATTGGGGGATAATGTTGGTTAAATGTCCACGTCGTCGATGTCGATTGTTAATGCCTGTTATTGATACCGATTATGAGTATATGACTGCATAACATCATGATATATGCCCATACGTATCATTTGCATGTCTGTTATGAGATATGATTGACCATTGCATATGTCACAGTGCCGATTGTTATTAGACTCCCTGATAGGCGGAGATTGTCTCATATGAGCGCACGATATGTGCATGATTGATGCATGACTGGATTGTATGACTCATGCATCTTGCATTGTGTGCTGTGATTACTGTATGCCCTAGCGACATCAGGGCCGTAGCCTCCACAGGCATATCATGGATGGCCAGATGGACACCGAAAATCTGTTTTATATGGGGTGCTATAGATATCCCTGGGTGAAAGTCCCTAAATTCTCTTGGTTCTAGAGGTTACTCCAACGTGTAAACTGAGTGGATGGATGAGCACATGAGGACCGTATACCGTTAGGTCGCGTCTCCCGCTGTGTCGAGGTCGGTTGGAAGGGGGTGCGGCCTTACCTGCCCGAGAGGAGGGGGCAATGCTAGGCTGAGTCTGACCAGCTAGAGGAATGGGTCCGTTATCAACGAGTCAGGCCCGATATTGACAGGTGAATAGTAAGGTCTCTTCCACTCACCCTATTGCACGTAATGGGGCGGCAATCTGATTTGGAGTGTAATAGACCCTGGTGATTTTTCAGAGAGGAACCGTACTGATATGTGGACTTATTGAGTAGGAGTTGCATGCTCATTCATTAATTCATTTATTCACTATTCACTCGGGCTGGTGGTGCGCAACCAATTGTTATGTACCTTCGTTATGGTAAGAATTTCGGTTGGGCGCGCGACTAACCTGAGATCACGAGTTTACCACATTGAGTCTGATTATCCAAATTTATGTATGAGACTGATTTGGATAAAAGTCTCTTGTGGTGGACCCCGTAGCTTGCGATACTACGTGCTATCATCCTGACTTTACATTCTCGCATAGTCATTTCATCCGCATCGCATATTGCATACATCCGGAGGCATATGACATTTTGAGTTACTATGTTTCTGCACTTATATAGCCTAGACAGACTTAGCAGGATTTATATATTGCATTGCATCCTAGGCATTTGATATTTGGCTCTTGATGACTCCTCATCGCATAGTTGTTGTATATTGCGTATTTTGATATTAATTGACTTATAGACTTATCCATACTTCCGCTTACTCTGTTATCGTATGGTTTATGATCTTGTTAGTATTTCTGCTTACTCTGATAATTCATGATTTCATCAGTGTTTCTGCTTATTTAGACGTTGTATGGTGTATGGATTACTAGTTTTCTGATATTGTATAATTATGACATTATATTGAATACTTGACACATACCTTGTGCACACACTTACACCACCCTCTAAGCTTTCTATAAGTTTATGCATGATAGATGCGTGCAGGTGATGTTAGGTTGCAGAAGTGTTGAGCTTGGAGCATACAGTGGTCTTTTGGAGCTTGATTTTCTATTTATGTATTTCCCTTTCAGTGTTGCACTCAAATGATTATATTAGTGGATATATGATGATAATGATGCCTTTGTGATTTGGGTAATCTTGTGGTTATGCTTATTACTAGTTAAATGTACATTCAAAAAAATCCTTCTTATAAGATCCCAGGATCGGAATCTGGCATATGAATGCTAGGAGCCGAGAATGGGGTACTACGGAGGCTGTCGCACCGGATTCGGCGATCGGGATTCCTGTGAATCCGATTTTCGGGTTTGAGGCGTGACATAAGCATACAAAGGATACTACGTTCACTAAGACATTAAATCAAATATTTGAACATGCATAAAGTAATACAATCACTTAAGTATTAAATCAAACACATGAGTATCGAAAAAGCAATACATTCCATCATTCAAGCATTTCATCAAATACGTAGGCATCCATGTTTAATAAATAACATATATTATAGACAAATCAAAATATTTACATATTAGCATTTACACATTCATTACAAGCATCTAATCATTAACTGAGACCCTCAAGGGTGGATAAATGATAACATAGAGGTAATGGTCCGCATCTTAAGAATAAATATCCGATTTTGAGCTCCTAGGGTTAGAGATTTGGGAAAAATCATAAATTCTTATATAATCACCAATAACTATATGAAATTCATGTAATTCATTTTAGAAAAACTTAGATTAGAAAGTAGAATTTGTTTCTTACCTCCCAATCGCGAGTGGGGTGGATTTGGCGGAGGAAAATGATCGATGTTAGGGCTTTGATTGGAGGAAACCGATTAAGGAAAGCACTAAAGCCTCTCTACTCCTACTCTTATTATTATTCTCTTCTTCTTTCTCTTTCTCTTTCCCTCTTTCTCTCCTTTGAAAAATACAAATTCGTATGGAGAGATGAGGTGCCTAAAATAAGCCCTTATATAGTGCCAGATTTGGTGTAAATGGCCCTAATGGTTGAATTTTTTTACTATACTAGCCCTATGAGAGATTTTTTCTAACCTCTAGGGCCCACTATGAGGTGTACATATTGGTATACATCGTAGGATAATTAACCCTAATGATGATCTACGTTTGGACATGATCGGCCCGCCATTTGGATGCGCCGATTGACAAACATAATTAGAAGTCTGTTCAATAGTCTTCGATGGTCGATCGGGGCCGTGACTATATGAATATGTGTGTGAAAATATTTTTATTCCACATGTGAAGTTTGATTGTAAACTGACTGTTCGAAATTCTCAACTTTACGTAAGAGTGGACGACCCAATTCATTTAGGTTTCAGCTTCTTCCTTTAAGGTATTTGCACTTTTCATGCACTTGCCCCTCGGCTCAAGTTGAGCGGGAGTTGGACAGCGGTTCTAGACACTACCTAGGTCCAACTCCCGCAATAGACGTCGAGCCCAATAAGACACATTATTTTATAGTTTTGGAACTAATGGCCCACTAACGAGCGGTTTAGAGCTCGTTTGGATAATCAATATATTTTTTAAATGAATTAGGTAGTAAGATTTCTTGTGCGCGATAATTAGGGTTTGTATTAACCATATTTATAGTATGATCTATTCGTAATTAGTGGAAATGACGATTCGGTCTTAATAACCATAAACCGTTGGTTTTTAGGTTAAAGGAGTAACTGAATTAATTTGGTTTATTAATTAAGATCTGACTCCTATTCATCTCAGCTTTTGTTAAATCTTTATTTAGTTACGGTTATTTCAATTAGTCAGTGATATATTGGCTAGATTTGGACCCTACATGAGCAAATCGTGTTACTAAACTCGGTGTTTAAGTGATCGGTTGAATTCGTTGACTTTCTACGGTTAATTAATCAGATTGGTGTGATTCTTTATTAGTATTACTCGTATAGGTTAATATCAAGTGTTAATGATTAGTAAATAATAATATAAGTTAATTAAAATTTTAGAAATCCAAAATAACAAAAACCAAAAATATTACGAGACCTTTTTAAATATACCTCGTCTTTTCTTTCTTTTTTAACTTACGGTGAGTAATTAATTTTTATTTATTTTTTATTTTTTTTTAGCTCATTTCCTAAAATGAGGGGCAGAATATATGGACGGCGTGATAAAAACACATAGATAGGCCCGCATAGCCTCGACACCAGCCAGGTGGCTAGTGCTGGTCGCCAGCCAAACCGCGTCCCAGCTGCCCTGCCGTTTGGTTCGATAATCCCATGCGTATGTACGTCACTAGAGCCTCCACAGGCGATCCACGTGCATGTGGGGTGAGCATCCACACCGTTGATCAGCTGAGCTTGCGGAGTAGTGGTCAAAATGACCGGACTGTTGAAACAAGTTTTCAGCCGTCCATTTTTTAAACCCTGCAGCCTACGTGATGAGTGGACTCGATCTGATCTTGGGCCACGGCATGCATGGGCCATGTGACGCATGTCTTAGACATCGCATGCGTTATGTAGGGCCCATCTTTTGGCGATCCGATTCATTCATGTGGATGTGGTGGACAACCCGGCGGATCTGCTAGTTATGCACTTCTACTGGATGGAAGGCTAGGATCATCTGAAAGTGGAGACACTGAGGGATGGCCTCTTCCATCATAGGACCCACCAGATCAACGGATCAGGTAACCTCTCCTCCACCCCACGTCGGGCCGAGCATAGCGAAAATGACCACTGTAGACAAAACCTTTTACCCAGCGGTTTTTATCGCGGAATACAAACTTAAGTTACCAACTTAGACTAGCACGTGCGGACAACGACTTTGAGGACGAAACTACCCCTCCTTTTCACTGCGAAGACGAGAGTTGACGCTCCTCCAACTGAGAGTTGTACGAACGGCTTAGGAGAGATCAAAGTTACAAGGCCCCATAGCTATGTATTTATCATATCCACAACGTTTATCCATATTTCAAAATCATTTCGGAGCATTATCCAAAAAAAAATAAAATCATATCCATAAATCCATGGACCACACCACAAAGAGCAGCGGGAAATTGATTTTCACCGTTAAAAATTTTTGTAAGGCCCATCATAACATTTATTTTCCATCCAATCTATTCATAAGGTCACAAAGGACTGGATGAAGAGGAAAACCAAATTCCATGATGATCCAAAACTTCTGTAACCCCTAAAAGGGTTTCAATGGTAGACATTCAATTCTCCATTACCTTTTACTGTGTGGTCCACTTGATAGCTAGATCTGTCTTATTTTTCATCTCAAGCCTTAATACGAGTTCACCGAATAGATGGACGGTTTGGATATAACATATACCTCATAATGGGACCCACAAAAATCAGTGGGAATTACAACTGGGAAAGGGGAAAAAAAAAATAAAAAATAAAAATGAAAAAGGAGACAGTAAGTTGGGGTCGACCGGGTCAACCCGGCCGACCGGCCTATGGCTACGGATTATAACCGTAGCCATAACTACAATACTATGCACTTTTTTTTCTTTTTTCTTTTTTATTTTTTATTTTTATTTTTTACATAGAGAACTTTATTGTACCTACATTTTTCTTTAATACATGTTTATATAAATAAGTGTGTGTGTGTGTGTGTGTGTGTATTTCTCTTTTTTTTTTTTCATTTCTTTCTTTATTCATTTAACAAGAATATCTTCTAAACTAAAATTAGTTACTTGACGTACCACATATAATTTTGGGGTAGGAGAAGCTATTTTAACCAATCAACCTAGTTATTTTTCAAGACTCCATCAGGTCAATGGTCGAAAATACATTTCATTCACTTCACGATCAATTTCAATCACTTCATGGTCAAACTAAAAATTAAGCGAGACAAATATGAAATTGAGTAAGTAAATTGAAAATTGAGCACGACAAGGTATGAATTGAGTGAGAGAAGCTAGAAATTGAGCGAGGCAACTTAGGATTTGAGCGACGAAAGCTAGAAATTAAGCGAGGGAACCTAGAAATTGAGCGAGGTTTAGGCTACGTTGAAATTGAGCGAGGGAACCTCACTTAAATCCTAAGTTGCCTCGCTGAATTTTTACGTTACATCGCTCAATTGCTAGGTTGTCTCGCTTAATTCCTAGGTTCCTTCGCTCAATTTATATATTACCTCACTGAATTTCTGGCTTCCCTCGCACAATTCATATATTTTTCCAGATCATTTTATGGTATGAGACCAAAAATGAGATATATCCAGTTCTCAAGTGTACCATATTACAGGAAATAGTGTTGAATGAGCGTCAACCATTAGAAACCTTTAGGGGGCCCACTGTGATATTCGTGAGAAATCCTCCTCGTCTAAGTTCATTCATAGGGTCAAAAAGACCTGGATGAAGAGGGAAAAAAAATTTCATAATGATCCAAAACTTCTGTAACCTCTAAAAGGGTTTCAATGGTAGACGTTCAATTTCCCATTGCCTTTTATAGTGTGGTCCACTTGATAGTTAGATCTATCTTATTTTTCGTCTCAAGCCTTAATATGAGCTCGTAAAATATATGGATGGTTTGGATATAACACATACATCATGATGGGACCTACAAAAGTAACATAGCAAAAAATAAAAAAATTCAGTTTGCCCCGCTCAATTTCCAGTTTGCCCCACTCAATTAGAAATTGAGCGGGGCAAATTGATTTTTTTTTTCTTTTGTGGGTCCCATCATGATGTATGTGTTATATCCAAACCATCCATATATGAGCGGGGCAAACTGAAAATTGAGCGGGGCAAACTAAAAATTTGGTTATATGTTTTGGTTTAGGTTTAGGTTAAAGTTTAGGTTTAGGTTATAAGTTCTAGGTTATAGGTTAAAGCTATAGGGAATTGAGAATAGGTTAAGGTTTAGGTTTAGGGAATTGGGTTCAGGTTTGAGATCGGGTTTAGTTTGGATTTTTAAGTTTAGGTTTAGGTTAAAAAGTTGAGATTAGGATTAAGTGTAGGTTTAGGTTTAAGGATTTGAGAATACATTTAGGTTTTAGGTTTAGGTTTAGGTTTTAGGTTTAGGTTAAGGTTATAGGTTTAGGTTAGGTTTAGGTGTAGGTTATAGGTAATAGCTTTAGGGAATTGAGAATAGGTTAAAGTTTAGGTTTAGGAAATCAGGTTCGGGTTCGGAATCGGGTTTAGGTTTGGGTTTTCAAGTTTAGGTTTAGGTTTAGATTATAGGTTTTGAGATTTGTGAATAGTTTTAGGTTATAAATATAAGTTTAGGTTAGGTTATAGGTTAAGGTTTAGGGATTTGAGTTTAGGTTATAGGATTAGGTTTAGGTTTAGGTTTAGGGATTTGAGTTTAGGTTATAAGTTTAGGTTTTGAGATTTGAGAATGGATACGGGTTTAGGTTATAGGTTTTGGTTTCAGTTTAGGTTATAGGATTTGGGATTTGATAATAGGTTCCGGTTTAGGTTATAGGTTTTGGTTTTGGTTTAGGTTATAGGTTTATGTTAAGGTTTAGGTTTAGGTTATAGGTTTTTAGATTTGAGAATGGGTTCGAGTTTAGGTTATAGGTTTTGGTTTATGTTATAGGTTTTGGGATTTGATAATGGGTTGTGGTTTAGGTTATAGGTTTTGGTTTTGGTTTAGGTTATAGGTTTTGGTTTAGGTTTAGGTTATAGGTTTTTATTTTGGTTATAGGTTATAGGTTATGGGTTTATGTTAAGGTTTAGGTTTATGTTATAGGTTTTTGGATTTGAGAATGGGTTCGGGTTTAGGTTATAGGTTTTGGTTTTGGTTTAGGTTATAGGTTTTGAGATTTAATAATGGGTTCGGGTTTAGGTTTAAGTTTAGGTTTAGGTTATAGGTTTTGGGATTTGGGAATAGTTTTAGGCTATAACTATAGGTTTAGGTTAGGTTATAGGTTAACGTTTTGGGATTTGAGAATGGGTTCGGGTTAAGGTTATAGGTTTTGGTTTTGGTTTAGGTTATAGATTTTGGTATTGGTTTTGAGATTTGAGAATGGGTTCGGGTTTAGGTTATAGGTTTTGGTATTGGTTTAGGTTATAGGTTTTGGCTAAGGTTATAGGTTATAGGTTTAAGTTTAGGTTAAGGTTAGGTTTAGGTTGTAGGTTTTGGGATTTGATAATGGATTCGGGTTTAGGTTATAGGTTTTGGTTTTGTTTAAGTTATAGGTTATAGGTTTTGGGATTTGAGAATGGGTTCGGTTTTAGGGTATAGGTTTTGGTTAAGGTTATAGGTTATAGGTGTAGGTTTAGGTTAAGGTTAGGTTTAGGTTATAGGTTTTGGGATTTGATAATGGGTTCGGGTTTAGGTTATAGGTTTTCGTTTTGGTTTAGGTTATAGGTTATAGGTTTAGGATAAGGTTTAGGTTTAGGTTTAGGTTATAGGTTTTAGGATTTGAGAATGGGTTCGGGTTTAGGTTATAGGTTTTGACATTGGTTTAGGTTATAGGTTTTGGTTAAGGTTATAGGTTATAGGTTTAGGTTTATGTTAAGGTTAGGTTTAGGTTATAAGTTTTGGAATTTAATAATGGGTTCAGGTTTAGGTTATAGGTTCTGATTTTGGTTTAGGTTATAAGTTATAGGTTTAGGATAAGGTTTAGGTTATAGGTTTTGGGATTTGAGAATGGGTTCGGGTTTAGGTCATAGGTTTTGGTTTTAGTTTACGTTATAGGTTTAGGTCAATTTCATGTTTGTCCCGCTCAATTTTCAGTTTGCCCTGCTCAATTTCTAGTTTACCCCGCTCAATTTCAAGTTTGCCCCGCTCAATTTTTAGTTTTCCCAGCTCAATTTCCAGTTTACCATGCTCAAAACCTATAACCTAAACCTAAACTTAAACTTAAACCCGAACCCATTATTAAATCTCAAAACCTATAACCTAAACCAAAACCAAAACCTATAACCTAAACCCGAACCCATTCTCAAATCCAAAAACCTATAACATAAACCTACACTTAATCCTAATATCAACTCCTTAACCTAAACCTAAACTTGAAAACCCAAACCTAAATCCGGTCTCGAACTCGATTTCCTAAACCTAAACCTTAACCTATTCTCAGTTCCCTAAACCTTAACATATAACCGACACTTATAACTTAAACCTAAAACCTAAATGTATTCTCAAATCCCTAAACCTAAACCTTAACCTAATCCTAATATCAACTCCTTAAGCTAAACCTAAACTTGAAAACCCAAAACTAAACCCGGTCCCGAACCTAATTTCCTAAACTTAAACCTTAACCTATTTTCAGTTCCCTAAACCTTAACATATAACCTATCCTCATTTCTAGTTTGCCCCGCTCAATTTTCAGTTTACCCTGGTCAATTTCCAGTTTACCCCGCTCAATTTCCAGTTTGCCCCGCTCAATTTCCAGTTTGCCCCGCTCAATTTTCAGTTTGCCCTGCTCATATATGGATGGTTTGGATATAAGACATACATCATGATGGGACCTACAAAAGCAAAAAAAAAATATTTCGGTTTACCCCGCTTAATTTCTAGTTTGCCCCGCTCAATTTTCAGTTTGCCCTGCTCAATTTAGCGGGGCAAACTAGAAATTGAGCGGGGCAAACTGATTTTTTTTTTTTTTTGTTATGTTGCTTTTGTGCGAGGGAAGCTAGAAATCCAGTGAGGCAATATATAAATTGAGCGAAGGAACCTAGGAATTGAGCAAGGTAACCTAGCAATTGAGCGATGCAACGTAGAAATTCAGCGAGACAACTTAGGATTTGAGCAAGGGAACCTCGCTCAATTTCAACGTAGCCTAAACTTCGCTCAATTTCTAGCTTCCCTCACTCAATTCATACCTTGTCCTACTCAATTTTCAATTTACTCACTCAATTTCATATTTGCCTCGCTCAATTTCTAGTTTGACCATGAAGTGATTGAAATTGACTGTGAAGTGAATGAAATGTATTTTCGACCATCGACCTGATGAAATCTTGGAAAATAACTAGGTTGGTTAGCTAAAATAGCTTCTCATACCCCAAAATCATATGTGGTACGTCAAATAACTAATTTTAGTTTAGAAGATATTCTTGTTAAATGAATAAAGAAAGAAATGAAAAAAAAAGGAGAAAAATTTATATTTATATATATATACACACACACACACACACATTTATATAAACACGTACTAAAGAAAAATGTAGGTACAATAAAGTTCTCCATGTAAAAAATAAAAAATAAAAAAGAAAAAAAAGTGCAGAGCATATAGCTATGGCTACGGTTATAATCCGTAGCCATAGGCCGGTCGACCGGCCTAACCCGGTCGACCCCAACTTGCTGGCTTCTTTTTCATTTTTGATTTTTTTTTTCCTTTTCTCTGTAGTAATCCCCACTGATTTTTGGGTTTTGGGATTTGAGAATGGGTTCGGGTTTAGGTTACAGGTTTTAGGATTTGTGAATGGGTTCGGGTTTAGGTTATAGGTTTTAGTTTTGGTTTAGGTTATAGGTTTTGGAATTTGAGAAAGGGTTCGGATTTAGGTTATAGGTTTTCGTTTTGGTTTAGGTTATAAGTTTTGGTTTAGGTTTTAAGTTTAGGTTTGGGTTTGGGTTTGGGTTTTGGGATTTGAGAATAGGTTCGGGTTTAGGTTATAGGTTTTGGTTATGGTTTTGGTTATAGGTTTTGGGATTTGAGAATGGGTTTGGATTTAGGTTATAGATTTTGGTTATAGGTTTTGGTTAAGGTTATAGGTTATAGGTTTAGGTTTAGGTTATAGGTTTAGGATAAGGTTATAGGTTTTGGGATTTGGGAATAGTTTTAGGTTATTAGTATAGGTTTAGGTTAGGTTATAGGTTTTGGGATTTGAGAATGGGTTTGGAATTAGGTTATAGGTTTTGGTTTAGGTTATAGGTTCTGCGATTTGAGAATGGATTCGGATTTAGGTTATAGGTTTTGGTTTAGGGATTTGAGTTTAGGTTATAGGTTTAGGTTTAGGTTTGGGTTTGGATTTTGGGATTTGTGAATGGGTTCAGGTTTAGGTTATAGGTTTTAGAATTTGAGAATGGGTTCGGGTTTAGGTTATATGTTTTAGGTTTTGGTTTAGGTTATAGGTTTTGGGATTTGAGAATAGGTTCGGGTTAGGTTATAGGTTTTGGTTTTGGTTTAGGTTATAGGTTTTGGGATTTAAGAATGGGTTCGGGTTTAAGTTATAGGTTATAGGTTTAGGTTTAGGTTATAGGTTTAGGATAAGGTTATAGGTTTTGAGATTTGGGAATAGTTTTAGGTTATAAGTATAGGTTTAGGATAAGGTTATAGGTTTTGGGATTTGGGAATAGATTTAGGTTATAAGTATAGGTTTAGGATAAGGTTATAGGTTTTGGGATTTGAGAATGGGTTCGGGTTTAAGTTATAGATTTTGGTTATGGTTTTGGTTTAGGTTATAGGTTTTTGGATTTGAGAATGGATTCAGGTTTAGGTCTTAGGTTTTGGTTTTGGTTATAGGTTTTGGTTTAGGTTATAGGTTAGAGGTTTAGGATAAGGTTTTAGATTTAGGTTATAAGTTTTAGGTTTAGGATAAGGTTTAAGTTTAGGTTATAGGTTTTTGGATTTGAGAATGGGTTCGGGTTTAGGTTATAGGTTTTGGTTATAGGTTTTAGGATTTGAGAATCGGTTTGGGTTTAGGCTATAGGTTTTGGTTTAGGTTTCAGGTTTTGGGATTTTAGAATGAGTTCGGGTTTAGGTTATAGGTTTAGTTTTAGGTTTAGGTTATAGGTTTTGGGATTTGAGAATGGATTCGGGTTTAGGTTATAGGTTTAGGTTTAGGTTTAGGTTATAGGTTTTGGGATTTGAGAATGGGTTCGGGTTTAGGTTATAGGTTTTAGGATTTGAGAATGGGTTCGGATTTAGGTTATAAGTTTTGGTTTTGGTTTATGTTATAGGTTTTGGTTAAGGTTATAGGTTATAGGTTTAGGTTTAGGTTATAGGTTTAGGATAAGGTTATAGGTTTTGGGATTTGGGAATAGTTTTAAGTTATTAGTATAGGTTTAGGTTAGGTTATAGGTTTTGGGATTTGAGAATGGGTTCGGGTTTAGGTTATAGGTTTTGGTTATGGTTTTGGTTTAGGTTATAGGTTTTAGGATTTGAGAATCGGTTCGGGTTTAGATCTTAGGTTTTGGTTTTGGTTTTGGTTTTGGTTTTGGTTTTGGTTTAGGTTATAGGTTATAGGTTTAGGATAAGGTTTGAGTTTAGGTTATAGGTTTTTGAATTTGAGAATGGGTTCGGGTTTAGATTATAGGTTTTGGTTATGGTTTTGGTTTAGGTTACAGATTTTAGGATTTGAGAATCGGTTTGGGTTTAGGTTATAGGTTTTTGATTTTAGAATGGGTTCGGGTTTAGGTTATAGGTTTTGGGATTTGAGAATGGGTTCGGGTTTAGGTCATAGGTTTTGGTTTTGGTTTAGGTTATAGGTTTTGCTTTAGAATGGGTTTGGGTTTAGGTTATAGGTTATAGGTTTTGGGATTTGAGAATGGGTTCGGGTTTAGGTCATAGGTTTTGGGATTTGAGAATGGGTTCGGGTTTAGGTCATAGGTTTTGGTTTAGGTTATAAGTTTTAGGATTTGAGAATCAGCTCGGGTTTAGGTTATAGGTTTTGGTTTTGGTTTAGGTTATAGGTTTTGGGATTGAAGAATGGGTTCGGGTTTAGGTCTTAGGTTATGGTTTTGGTTATGGTTTTGGTTTAGGTTATAGGTTTTAAGATTTGAGAATGGGTTTGGGTTTTGGTTTAGGTTATAGGTTTTGGGATTTTAGAATGGGTTCGGGTTTAGGTTATAGGTTTAGGTTATAGGTTTTAAGATTTGAGAATGGGTTCGAGTTTAGTTCATAGGTTTAGGTTTAGGTTATAGGTTTTGGGATTTGAGAATGGGTTCGGATTTAGGTCATAGGTTTTGGGATTTGAGAATGGGTTCGGGTTTAGGTCATAGGTTTTGGTTTAGGTTATAGGTTTTAGGATTTGAGAATCGGCTCGGGTTTAGGTTATAGGTTTTGGTTTTGGTTTTGGTTTAAGTTATAGGTTTTAGGATTTGAGAATGGGTTTGGGTTTAGGTTATAGGTTTTGGGATTTTAGAATGGGTTCGGGTTTAGGTTATAGGTTTAGGTTTAGGCTTAGGTTATAGGTTTTAGGATTTGAGAATGGGTTCGGGTTTAGTTCATAGGTTTTGGGATTTGAGAATCGGTTCAGGTTTAGGTCATAGGTTTTGGTTTTGGTTTAGGTTATAGGTTTTGGTTTTGGTTTTGGTTTAAGTTATAGGTTTTTGGGTTTGAGAATCGGTTCGGGTTTAAGTTAAGGGTATGCTACCTGCAAATACAAATATAAACATGGCCTGTCCAAATTGTCAGGCCCTTTCAATGCCGTCCATAGGAAATAGACAGCTTCATCATGGTCATAACAGCGGTTCCCACCTTTCAGGGACCCCCGCTCTTCCGGATAGCTCCGACGCATATCCGGGTCCGCTCCATTAATTTCGAGCAAATACATAAACACGGCATGTCCAAATGGCCAGGCCCCTCCAATGTTGTCCATAGGAAATGAATAGCTTCATCATGGTCATAACAGCGGTTCCCACCTTCCAGGGATCCCCGATCTTCCGGATAGCTCCAACGCACATCCGGGTCTGCTCCATCAATTTTGAGCAAATACATAAACACGGTCTGTCCAAATGGCCAGACCACTCCAACCATGTGCATTCTTGAGTCAAGAGACGTACCAGATGCCTGAATCTGAAATATGCATTTAAATATAAAATGGCATTAGGAATCGCTTCTCAAAACCGCAGACTATTTTCTTTTGAAACTCGTTCATCTCACTTAAAAACCTGTCACATAATGAATAACTATAACCGCAATGATAACTACACATGTGTATTCTTAATAAGAGACTTACCAAGTGTTGTGTCGTGTTATAATGGGGAACATGGAACTTGTTCATCTTGGATCTGAACAATTTCAGCCCAGCAGTGAAAACTTTGATAGCGGCGTAGTAGATAATCTTCAAAACCCAAAGCATTACATAATATGGAAAACTTATATGAATATGCACATATATCCAGAATATTCCATAAGTGGAAACCACAACTAGCGTTAAATGTTGGCTGCTAGAAAAAATGCAACAACAATGTTCCATTTTGTTATAGTGACTTGGATATTTGGCCATAGGGCCAACTATAAACAAGATATCAAAGATGAAAATCATGGAACAGTAAACCATATATACATTTATATATGCCAGAGTACTTGCATAATGAATGTAGGTGCATGCCTTATTCATTAGTCACCAAGGAAAAAATGCAAGATGCCTTCTCTACTTGGGAGGTTTCAATATATGGCAATGAAGTTCTAAAGGTCTATGGTAAATGGAAGAGCCCTTATAGATTTTGTGATGTAAATATAAGCAAAAGTACGACGAAGAGAGCCAGACATTTAAAAAAATCAAATACACAATCGCTCAACAGTTTTCCTTATCAATTTTGTGCAATCATGTGTTTCAGTAGATAAGCTAGGATCCGACCCATGATCTTAAGGTTGAGACACATAGTTCCAGTCCAATCAAGTTACAGGTGTCATCATAGTCTTAGTAAGAAGTGTTTCAAAATACAAACAAAGAAATAGCTATTATAAGAGGCATCACTATAAAAATTGAAACCTGCTCAATCTTGATAAACTTTTTTCCACACACCTAAGATCAAGGATTAGTCAGATCATAGCCTAATGATAGTAGTGCTAGCTTCTCATTCCTTCTTGAGCCATTTCATCAAACAATTAGCATGCACGAAATACAAGAGGGAGATTGTATTATAAATATCAGCTACATCGACACAAAACACTCCTTGTTAAGCCATTTTATCAAATAGTTAGCATGCATGAAATACAGGAGGGAGATTGTATTATAAATATCAGCAACATCCACATAAACACCCCTCTTGAAGTTGTAAACCTTGCAAAAATGGCATTGAAATCTTCTTTTCCCCTATTCTTAAGATATTGTCCTTCAAATCTATTATACACAGCACAAAGTTAAGTCATTAGAAGACTCCATATGTAATTGTAAACTAGAAATCAGGTCTGTTAACCAAGTTATACAGGAACGACTAAATCTCCAACCACATTCGAGCAGTCCCACCTCATGGTGAATTTTGAAAGAAATTATAACTGAAACTAGAAAGTATAAAAACAGGAATAGATCCCGATTGTAACTTTGCAACTGAAAATGATGGTTAACATTAAGTAGATAAACTAGATGCAACTGATAACTATTATAGTTTCATTCATACAACCTAGATCACACAATGTTCCTAATATCAAAGCTTCATTCCAAATAAAATCTTTGAAACAATCATTGTAATGACAAAAAGAATAAACAAAATTTATAATAGAATCAAAGGAAATAAGCACTACCAAAGGATAGAGCAAAGGTTGGTGCATTATCAAACTGATTCAATTTAGATAGCAATTGAATGAATGAGATTGCGGATAGTAAATTGGGAAGATTGGATTGGAAGATTTTAAATTGAAAAGATTGAATACCTGTCCAAATGCAAATATGGAATTATTAAACCCAGCTAAACAGATAGTAAAGAACTGAATTTTTAAGGAAATTCAAACTCTCACAATCTTTAAAATCACAAATGAAACATATGATAATAGTCTCAAATTGAATGCACAACCTCAAGGTAGCAGCAAGGCTCCATTCAATTAAGTTGTAAAATATATGATTCTTACAAAATTTACAAAAAGAAGAATATTCAAAAAGTAATACTCCATAACAATGAGAAAGTGACAATAAAAATAAGGAAAAGGCAAGCAAAACTCCCATAATGATACTTTCTTTACCTTGAAAATCTGAGAAGGATAATGGACAAGTCTATGAGATTCTTCTCCTCCTGATATATACTAGCCTGAACAAAGAAAACAAGTGTTGCACATGAATAAATTTGTCTCATGACTTGAACTCATTTAACCTAGAGAGCATCCAAGAACCAAGGCCCACAAGTCATATTGTTTTGACATACATCAGGAGCCATAATTACATATCAAGTTCAATATTGTGCTAAAAGTGAAATCGATCAATTTGTAGACAAAACTAACAGTAAATTTTTTTTTTTTTTTTAAAAGATCACTCGATCTTTCTTTAATAAATGGAAGATTTAATATTGTTGCAGTATTTTCTTAATGATCTGTTTGCAGCTAGCACATTTGTAGCTGGCTCAGATTAACAGCCTAGCTCACCAAACCAGGGACTGTTCTTGCATCTTTTTCCTAACCAACTGTTTTCTTAACTGATGGTTTGCAAACAGACGGTTAAGAAAAAGCTGAAACAACAATCAAAATTTGATAGAAAAAAGACAAAGATTGGACCTATTTACAATAGTCACTTGTCCATCAGTTGGGTCATCTTAGCATCAAATTCCTTCTCCAGTTTCACTTCTTCTTCCAAATACCTCCACTTCAGCTTTGTCTTCTTATCTTCATGCAATCGTATCAGCCTCTCTCTCTCTCCGCTTCAAACTCTTTAATCTAATTTGACTGGCTATCAATGAATCGAGCAATCTCTTCAAGCCTACTTTAAGGACTGTTTAGATTTGTGGATTTTTTCTTTTTTATTTTTGAAGAAAATGGAGCTTTTTGGGAAACTCCAAATCTAGAAAGCAGTCGAAAATGAAAATTTATTTCCCACGATTGTCTTTAAGCAAGATTTTCATGAAAAAAATTCTTCATTTACAAATATATATTCATGAAAAATTTGTTGCCAGTCTAAGCAAGGAAATTAAAAGGGGGCATTTTTCAGGAAATGAGGGAAATGAAAATGACATTTTCAAGAAATTTACAAAAACAAACAAAAAATGAAGTCCATCCGATCAATTCCTAGGTTCCTTCGCTCAATTGCTAGGTTGTCTCGTTCAATTCGTAGGTTCCTTCGCTCAATTTATATATTGCCTCACTTGATTTCTAGCTTCCCTCGCACAATTCGTAGGATGTCTCGCTCAATTCATATATTTTTCCATATCATTTTATGGTATGAGACCAAAAATGAGATATATCTAGTTCTCAAGTGTACCACATTACATGAAATAGTGTTGAATGAGCATCAACCATTAGAAACTTTTAGGGGGCCCACTGTGATGTTTGTGAGAAATCCTCCTCATCTAAGTTCATTCATAGGGTCAAAAAGACCTGGATGAAGAGGAAAAAAATTTCATAATGATCCAAAACTTCTGTAACCCCTAAAAGGGTTTCAATGGTAGACGTTCAATTTCCCATTGCCTTTTACAGTGTGGTCCACTTGATAGTTAGATCTATCTTAGTTTTCGTCTCAAGCCTTAATATGAGCTCGTAAAATATATGGACGGTTTGGATATAACACATACATCATGATGGGACCCACAAAAGTAATATAGCAAAAAAAAATAAAAAAAAATTCAGTTTGCCCCGCTCAATTTCCAGTTTGCCCCACTCAATTTCCAGTTTACCCAGCTCAATTTTCAGTTTACCCCGCTCAATTTCCAGTTTGCCCCGCTCAATTTTTAGTTTGCCCCGCTCAACTTCTAGTTTGTCCCGCTCAATTTCCAGTTTGCCCCGCTCAATTTCCAGTTTGCCTCGCTCGGGCAAACTAAAAATTGAGCAGGGCAAACTGAAAATTGAGCGGGACAAACTGAAAATTAAGCGAGGCAAACTGGAAATTGAGCAGGGCAAACTGAAAATTAAGCGGGGCAAACTAGAAATTGAGCGGAGCAAACTGCAAATTGAGCAGGACAAATTAGAAATTGAGCGGGGCAAACTGAAAATTGAGCGGGGTAAACTTGAAATTGAGCGGGGCAAACTAGAAATTGAGGGGAGTAAACTGAAAATTGAGCGGGACAAACATGAAATTGACCTAAACCTATGACCTAAACTAAAACCAAAACCTATGACCTAACCCGAACCCATTCTCAAATCCCAAAACCTATAACCTAAACCTAAACCTAAACCTTATCCTAAACATATAACCTATAACCTAAACCAAAACCAAAACCTATAACCTAAACCTGAACCCATTCTCGAATACCAAAACCTATAACGTATCCCTAAACCTTAACCTATAACCTAACCTAAACCCATACTTATAACTTAAAACTATTCCCAAATTCCAAAACCTATAACCTAAACCTAACATTTTCCTAAACCTATAACCTAAACTTAATTTCCTAAAGTGAAACCTACACCTAATTCTAATCTCAACTCCCTAACATAAATGTAAACCTAAACTTAAAAACTCAAACTGAAACCCAATCCCGAACCTGAACCCGATTTCCTAAACCTAAACCATAACCCATTCTCAAATCCAAAAACCTATAACCTAAACCAAAACCAAAACCAAAACCTATAACCAAAACCCGAACCCATTCTCAAATCCCAAAACCTATAACCTAAACCCGAACCCATTCTCAAATTCAAAAACCTATAACCTAAACTGAAACCTATAACCTAAACCTGAACCCATTCTCAAATCTAAAAACCTATAACCTTAACCTAAACCTATAACCTATAACCTAAATCAAAATCAAAACCAAAACCTATAACCTACCCATTCTCAAATTCAAAAATTATATCGACGCAATTATAGCTACGGTTATAATCCGTAGCTAAAGTGTATCAAAAATTGTTATCCCTAAACCTAAACTTACACCCTAAACCTAAATTTTCAAATCCTTAAACCTAAACTTACACCCTAAACCTAAATTTTCAGTTTGCCCCGCTCAATTTTCAGTTTGCCCCACTCATATATGGACGGTTTGGATATAAGACATACATCATGATGGAACCTGCAAAAGTAAAAAAAAATATATTTCAGTTTACCCCGCTCAATTTCTAGTTTGCCCCGCTCAATTTCCAGTTTGCCCCGCTCAATTTAGTGGGGCAAACTAGAAATTGAGCGGGGCAAACTGAATTTATTTATTTTTTTGCTATGTTGCTTTTGTGCGAGGGAAGTTAGAAATCCATTGAGGCAATATATAAATTGATCGAAGGAACGTAAGAATTCAGCGAGGCAACCTAGAAATTGAGCGAGGGAACCTAGAAATTGAGCGAGGCAACCTAGGAATTGAGCGAGGTAACGTAGGAATTGAGATAGGAATCTTAGGATTTGAGTAAGGGAAGCTAGAAATTGAGCGAGGCAACCTAGGATTTGAGCAATGTAACCTAGGATTTGAGCGAAGAAAGCTAGAAATTGAGCGAGGAAACCTAGAAATTGAGCGAGGAAATCTAGAAATTGAGTGAGGCAATGTAGGAATTCAGCAAGGTAACCTAAGAATTGAGCGAGGGAAGCTAGAAATTGAGCGAGACAACCTAGCATTTGAGCAAGGCAACCTAAGATTTAAGCGAGGAAAGCTAGAAATTGAGCGAGAGAACTTAGAAATTGAGTGAGGCAACCTAGGAATTGAGCGAGGCAACGTAGGAATTGAGCAAGGAATCCTAGAATTTTAGCGAGGGAAGCTAGAAATTGAGTGAGGGAACCTAGGATTTGAGCGATGCGACCTAGAAATTGAGCGAGGCAACGTAGGGATTGAGTGAAAGAAGCTAGGAATTGAGAGAGGTAACGTAAAAATTCAGTAAGAAATTCTAGTTATTGAGCAAGGGAACTAAGAAATTCAGTAAGGCAACCTAGGATTTGAGCGATGCGAGGGAAGCTACAAATTGTGCGAGGGAACCTAGAAATTGAGCGAGACAACATACGAATTGAGCGAAGAAGCTAGAAATTGAGCGAGGCAACCTAGGATTTAAGCGAGGGAACATCGAAATTGGAGCGAGGCAACTTAAGAATTGAGCGAGAGAAGCTAGAAATTGAGTGAGGAAAACTAGAAATTGAGCGAGGCAAGCGAGGCGACGTAGAAATTAGAGCGAGGATTGAGCAAGGGAACCTAGAATTTGAGCGAGGGAACCTACGAGTTGAGCAAGGCAACGAAAAAATTCAACGAGGCAACCGCGAAATTGAGCAAGGGAAACATCAATTTGAGCGAGGCAAGCTTGAAATTGGGTGAGGCTAACATGAATTGGAATGAACTTTAAATGTAATTGACCTAGTCTAACAATTTGCTTTGTTGAATTTGACCGATCAGTTAATGAAATTGACCGAGATTTACATGAAATTCTCTTCGGTGAATTTGATCGAGCAATTAATGAAATTGACCGAGCGATTCATAAAATTTTCAGTACGCACTTATGGTGCTGAGTTAACTAAGTTGGGCACACGCAGATCCATAGCTCAATTGGCAGACTGAGTAGAGATGCCTCATATCAACACTTGAGGTCCTAGTATCGATTCCTAGCGGGGGTGGCTAACATGGAGTGTGTGTATTGACATGGGTGTGTACTAACAAGCTAACCTAAAAAAACTTTTTTAAAAAAATTAATAGTAAAATATTAAAAAAATTAAAAAATTAAAAATATTGAGTTAGGCCCACCTTGAATGTATGTGGACTATCCATGACGTTCATCCATTTTTCCATACAAAGCAAGGGTTTCAGCCCAAAATGGTGGCATATTGAAATATCAAGTGGATCACACCACAGGAAACAGTGTTTCCACCATGGAAACCTTTTTATGCCCCTACAATGATGTTTTACTTGTAATCCATCATGTCCATAGGATGATTTTCGCATGGATGAACCAAAAACCAAGATGGGAGCTTCATTCGGCATTTCAATGGCCCACAAAAAATTTACGCTGTTTAGGTAGATGTATATCATACCTGTCATGCGTACTGTCTTCCGTGGAGGGAACATTTTCAGGAAAAATGAGATAATGTTGATGAATAGAGAGGGTGGGATTAGGGGTGTACATCGAGTCAAACCGAGTCAAGTTGGCCTCAGCTCGACTCGGCTCGAACAGTGGCTAACCTCAGCTTGAACTCGGCTCATCTCGGTCCTCAGGCCTGATTGGCCAGCTTAGCTCAGTTCAATTAGCAGCTCGGGCTAAGTTCGAGCTAGGATCGAACCGAGTTTGCTATTGAGGCATTTTCACAAACACCTTAATTGCAACTTCAAAATTCTACTGTTTTACCTACAAAGGCAATGATTTTATAGGTATTTTCTCAAACACCTTCTAAATAATAATAATAATAAAGAAAAAAAAAAGTATTTGTTCCATGTACATACCTTCCTATCCACCTTGCCACTAGTCAAACCTTCATTGCCACCAGCCACATGTCGTTCAGTCATTTCATCAAACAGTTGGTGAACAACATTAATGACAAAGTAACCAAGTCACCGAACTAGTTCGATCCAAGTTTGATTCAAGCTAGATTTGATCCGAGTCGAGTTGAGCTGGCCTGCTCGAACTCATTTTTGAGCTCAAAAAATCAATTCAACCTTGCTTGAACTCAACACCGAACTGAATCGAGCTTTTTTCAGATTGAGTAGAGCGAGCTAACCGAGCTAGCTCGACTCGTGTACACCCCTAGGTGGGATCCAGCTAGAGCGTGGTGCGATCCAAGCAACAGATGTAGCGGTGGAGTTTTCGTCCTTTTTTTTTAAAAAAAATGGAGCGAGAGAAGGGAGGGAGAGGAAAAGCAACGGCAGTAAAAAGGAGGGGTAGTTTCGTCCTCAAAGTCGCTGTCCGCACGTGCTAGTCTAAGTTGGTAACTTAAGTTTGTATTCGGCGATAAAAACCGCTGGGTAAAAGGTTTTGTCTACAGTGGTCATTTTCTCCCGAGCATAAAATAAAATCACATGTATCACAAATGTTTTATGTACGGTGTATATCGTGTCCACTGCTGATCAATTACCCCGATAGCCCCATCACCACCGTCCACAGGTGGGAATTTGCATGAGGATTCCCCCAACCTCTATAGACGTTGGATGCTCACAACAACGATTGATGGATACCGCTTGCTATCAGCAAGATTTCAGGGTAATCTTCATTTCATGGTCTGATCCATCAGATCAACGGTCTGGATCATAGAACAGAGCCCCAGCTTTCATGGTTAAGGTCAGAGTACACACTACACATATCCTCCGCCTGAGGATCATATAAGTTTGAATTCTTGCGTAGATTGCGTGAGGTTATTGAAGGTTATCCATATAATATTATTTCCAAATATTTTTCAAAAAGTATTTTTATTTTAGGGAGTAACTTTCACTTTGTTGCCTCAATATTGTGTATGATTCACTTAAGAAAATGTAACCGATTATCCAATCCATTCATCTTGTATTATCTGCCTTTGAAATTTTATTGCTAAAATTAATTTAGATTAGATTATCTTAGCCGTCCAATATATGGATTTTATCTCACTAAATGGGAACAGTCGACGATTTTATCCTCCATTGTTAATTTCCATGCCCACCAATAACGGTTAGGATTTTCCAAAAATTATAAATTTTAAATCACGTCTGTCCACTAGAAAAAATACTAATGAACGGTTTTGATCTCGTACAATATATGGCATATGTTCGAAAATAGCATAGAACCAGAAGCACCGGTCCAGAAGAAAATGCGAGAAGCGGATTGCCTTGTGACCCCTGCACAGAGATATACCTATGTTCGGGGTTGTGTGGGGCTCACTTGGATGTCATTGATAAATCCAACCCGTTCATCTGTTTTGAAATACAAAAATAGGATAGAATTATAAAAATAAGGAAGATCCAAAACTCAGATGTGCACAATTGGAACTGAAACGTCTACCATTGAAACCTTTCTGAAGCTATTCATGATGTTTACATGCCATCCAAACCGTTCATAGAGTTTTTAACACTCATATATACTGTGGGAACAAAGATTATACTTATACAAACCTTCTTTCACCCCCATTGTTTTAATCCCCACTGCTTTATGATTTATGGCCCACATGAGCTTTGGATCTGCTTGATTTTTATAATCCTATTCTATTGCGTTATTTAAAAACAAAAGGACGGATGGGATATGTCATGGTAATCCTTGTGGGCCCACACAGCCCCGGGCACAGGAATATCTCTGTGTCCTGGGTCTCAGGCAATCCTGCCATCTTACAGTAGTATTTGGGGAAGCGCGCTCATATGGTATATGTCACCGGTGCCCAGTTATGGTAGCACCGGGATTCTGTGTGGGTCCCACGTCAAATGTGCTTCTGATCCACCCCCTCCACCGTGTTCTCCCCCTCATGTCCAGCAATAAAAAACAAAATAAGTAAGATCCAATACTCAGGTGGGCCACAGAGCAAGGGACTGGTAAAATCATGCCTAAGACTTCTAGTTTCATGTGGTGTGGCCCACCGGTATTTTTGAATCGCCTATGATTTTTGTAAACTCCATTACTATCAGTAAGTCACGTCTGATGAATGGATTGGATGGTATACACACAGCACCTTAGCCCATAAAACAGTGGTGAATATTTTAACGGTGTGGCCCATCTACGTTTCCGTTCGGAATTATTTTTGTACCAACAATCTAGCACAAAATAATTCATCTAATGGGCGGAGTGGATCTGATATTTGTACCCATGGCCATACTTTTGTACCATGCATATCAACCATCTAAGGGTAGGTCCCATCACGAGTCATCACAAACGATCCTCGCCGTTCAATCTATTAAAGGAATAAAATCAGAGTATGTTGCATGGTTTAAATGCAGATCTAACTTTACAATGGTTAAGATCATCTTCATACAAAAGGGAGGAGGACCACCTGAAATGGACATTCAGCGACCTTCAGCTGATATATGGCCCAGCTGGACTGAACTTCGCTTCCAAGCTGGGTGTTTGGCGCATGCTATCCGGTAGGATTAGGTGGGAAGGGATTTAAAAAATATAAAAAATAAAATATAATTATTACGGAAATTGTCCTTGGTACTCTGCTGTAAAACTGATTCCCTACTATGTTTGTAATGCAGGCGGATTAATTCTCTAAATTGATGTACATTGAAGAAATATATCCAGTCATTTAAAATTATTGAAAATAATGCAATGTGTTATATTCAAATTGTTCATATGTTTTGTAATCTCATTTTATGGTATGAGCTTAAAAATGAGACAAATTCAAAGCTTACGTGACCCTAATTAACTTTTCAACAACAAGCATTCAATTCTCACTGCTTTCTATGTTGGCTTAACATGTGCTTTAAATCTACTTAATTTTTTAGCCCATTCTCTAAAATGATTTTAAAAACAGTTTGGTTTGGCACATGGTATTAAATGGGACTAGGTAGGATGAAATTGCATTCAGTCCATGCCAATGAAAAAACTTGAATTTAAATTAGATGGAATTGCATTTGTTCTGTTCCATTTCCATTCAATGTTTGCAAGTTGTGTAGGTCCTACCATGATGCGTGGGTTATATTCACACAATCAAATCATTTTCCAAAATAATGTTAAAGCATAGGCTAAAAATTCAAGTAAATCTAAGGATCAAGTAGGCCCATTATAGAAAGTAGTGGGGATTGAATATTTATAGTTGAAAATTTCTTTAAGACCATATATGTTAAAGAACTACCTCTTATTTAGGCTTATGCTATAAAATAAAGTTATAAAAAAAATAAACAGTTGTGTTATTCTTAATAGTTTCAAAATGAAGATGAGTATAGCTATTCAATGTACCACCATGTTACAGACACAGCATGAATTAGTCTTATTCCACGATAGTAGGAGACCAATCATCCCACATGTAATAATTACACTTTCTTTTATTCATCCCAACCAACATAATTCTTCCTAATAACATGCACCAAATACGTAATGCTTGATATGCATGCGCTAACTATATACATCGCATCCATGCAACTTTCGTCAAACTGTCAAATTCACGTGCCCTACTCAAGTTCATATATATAAAAAAATAAGAGTAGTTGGTTGAACCAAAGTTACGATTTTGATGAATTTAGACATGTGCCTGCTTTTAATCTTAACCGTCCAGTATATTTCCATCAATTAGACCGTTAGAATAATCTTTTCAACAGAAATTTTGGCTTATGCTATTTTTAGAGTGGACCCCACTACTTTCAGAGTCTGATTCGGGCTATGTATTTGCCACGTGTATGAAAGCTGACTGCACACGTAGAAACCACTGCATTCTGCCAGATTACGGAAGTTATTTTCCACCTTGATTTGTGGGGAGAGGATTAGGTGCGGCCCGGGCACACCCAAGACAGTGCGACCCTTACAATGGGCCCCAACTTGATGTATACATTATATATCCACACCGTCCATCGGTTTTTTCAGATGATTTTAGTTCATGGTCCAAAAATTTAAGGATATTAAAATCTCATGTGGAGCATACTAAAAGAAACAATGTTGATTGAATTATCTACCATTAAAAAACTCCTGGGCCCACAATGAGGTTTCTGTAATTTTTATTTACCATTAAAAAAATTTATAATGTCACATAAACCTGGATGAAGGTATGAAACAAATATAAGATTGATCCAAAACTTCTATGGTACATTAATGGTCATCCACCACTGTTTTCTAGGGTATGATCCACCTTAGAATTATATCTAGTTTTTTGGGATCATTCGTTAAATTATCTGAAAAAACATATGAACCGTGTGGATATAAAATAAATACATCAAGATGGGCCCTGCTATAAGGGCCGTACCATAAGGAGCGAGGCCGGGGTCGCACCTAGTCTCCTCTCATGAAGTTGCCGTGTTTCCTGCGTGACTACTGACTGGGACGGGAAAGCGCGTTTTTGCGTGAGATGTTTTACTAGCCCCACACGCGCTTTCACGAGCATCATACGTGCCAAAATGGCACGTGTGAGGACAATCTTAGTGGTTAATAAGGTGGTCCCCACCTTGAAGATGAACAAAATGAAACAATCAGACTCGTCACCTTGTCGGATGGGCCACCGTCATATGAAAAAGTTAAAAAATTATCAACGGTCCACATCCAACACGTGTGATCGACCGGGTCCATTACGACTTCAACATCGGTCCACTTTTATGGTGGGGGCCACCTTATCAAATGTCCCATATACTTGCTCGTCTGGCACGTGTGCTCCGTCTAATCACACGAGAGGCCTTTCGGTAGGGAGCGGAGTAGATGCGGACCGGCCTCACCCAAGACGGTGCGCAGCTCTTACAGTGGGCCCCACCTTGATATATGTGTATTAAATCCATTCCGTCCATCCATTTTTCAAGTTCATTTACCTTGATGTTTGTATTCTAAATCTATTTTGTTATCCTTTTTTTCATATCATTTTAGGATATAAGCCCCAAAACGAAGTAGATCCAAATCTCAAGTGGACCATACTAAAGAAACGGTGGTGATTCAAAGCTTCCTGAGGCCCACTGTGATGTTTGACTATGTTTATTTTCCATCCAACCTTTTGATAAGGTGACTCAGAACTGGATGAAAGTAAAATCAAATATCAGCTTAATCCAAAACTTTTGTGGCCCATTAAAAGTTTTTAATGGTCAGTCACTGCTTTTTCCCATGGTATGGCCCACCTGAGATTTAGATCTGACTCATTTTTGAGTTCATGCCCAAAAATGATCTGAAAAACCCGATGGACGGCATGGATGTAGAAAACATACATCAAAGTGTACACAACGGTAAGGACCACACCGTATGTGGGGGCCTGTGTAAGTACCTAATCCGCGAGCTTTTCGGTAACATAAACATTCAAACAGAGAAAATGACCACTGTAGACAAAACCTTTTATCCAGTGATTTTATGAAGGAATTCTAACTTAAGTTACTAACTTAGACTAACACGTGCGGAAAGCGACTTTGAGGACGACACTACCCCTGCTTTTCACTGCGAAGACGAGCGCTGACGCTCATCCAACTGAGAGTTGTACGAACGGCTTAAAAGAGATCAGAGTTACATGGCCCCACAGCTATGTATTTATTATATCCTCAACGTTCATCCATATTTCAAGATCATCATTATCAAAAAAAAAAAAAAAAAAAAATCATATCCAAAGATCAATGGGACCACACCACAAAGAGCAGTGGGGAAATTGATTTTCAGTGTTAAAAATTTTGTACCACCATAACATTTATTTTCCATCCAATCTATTCATAAGGTCAAAAAGCCCTGGATGAAGAGGAAAAACAAATTTCATAATGATCCAAAACTTCTGTAAACCATAAAAGGATTTCAGTGGTAGACGTTCAAATCCCCGGTACCTTTTACAGTGTGGTCCACCTGATAGCTAGATCTGTCTTATTTTTCATCTCAAGCCTTAATACGAGTTCTCCAAGTAGATAGACAGTTTGGATATAACACATAACTCATAATGGGACTCACAAAAATTGATGAGGATTACATCAGGGAAAAAGAAGAAGAAAGAAACAGCGTGATGGGGTGGAGCCAGGTATATGGCTACGGATTATAATCGTAGCAGTTAATGCTATGCACTTTGTTCTCTTTTTTATTTTTATTTTTTACATGGAAAACTTTATTGTACCTACATTTTTCTCTGATATATATTTATATAAATATGTAACGCCCTGAAAATCGGGGGTCGTGTATACACTCGACTCTCGAGTTTCCAGGGTCACTTATCATTGATTTTCATTAATATGGGCTTGATCAAGTTTAAATGCGTAGCCTGAAATTTTTTAGAACATGAGGTGCAACCACACAAGTCTATTGAAATGAAAGAAATCAAATACACACACACACATGTTCAAAAGAATGAAAGGGTCGCACATGGTGTCACCTAACAAAATCACAAAAAATAGTATGTCCTAAAAGAATAGAGTTGAACCCACTCTTAGCGATCCAATCCTACCACTCAAGCTGACAGAGAGCCGTCTATCAACTAAAACTAGGACAGCTCGTCCTCCTCCTCGAAGCTCGCCTCACCAGGCTCCTCATGCCCCGAGTCACCTGCATCTATGAACGGATCTAGTTGGTGTTTTAAAACACCGTCTCAAATGGGAGTGAGTAATCAACTCAGTAGGTATTATTAGTCTCAAATTAGAACAAACATCAATTATATTAAGAATTTAATGAAAAACAGTCGATCATAAACGCTTAACTAAGCTTATTAATGCGCATGTATGATGGGTGATATGATGCATGCCCTCACCATAACGCTCCCTTGAGCGACTCTATCTAACGATCGCGTATGACCACACTCCCTTAGAGTGACCTTGATTGCTGAGTCGCCATCCTAGCTAGTGCGATGATATTAGCCGAGTTCTTAGTTAAATTCGTTCATCCAGCAGGTTGAGGAATCTGATACACCTCATATATCAATGCCCTGAGCTGCTTGCAAGGCCAAGACCCCCTAACTTGTGAGGCCGATACCCCGCAGTCCTTGATCTCGTCGGGTTCCTCATCCCCGACTTTAAGCACATGAGGACTGTCGAGAGAAAGGGATTGCTCACGGTCACTACGGGGAGGCGCGACACCCCAACGTAGGCTGATATCTCAAACACAGTGTCCCATTCCACCATGCCCGGCTCACGAGGCGGTGGACCAGTATTAATTTAGTTATCAATGGGCTAGAATGGTTGTAGGGTATTTTAGGTTCCATACATAAGTGAGCAAACAACGTTGGTCAACCCGTAGACTAAACCGCACTAGTTCAGGCAAGTACGAGGCGGAACGACATCGGGTGCAAGCAACCCATGTATTCTAACTACTATCGCCCACATGCACTTGCCCAAATCCATGAGTTTAGCCTCAAGGTGGTCCTACCAACGGAACCACCTTCACTTTTCTCGAGTTCCTATCCAACCTAAGGGTATGATGATGATCCATATCATGCCAACTATCAATGTATCAACTAGCATAAACAATAATCACGTTTTCATAGTTCTTAACATACATTTCCAATTTCTCCTAATAATCAAGGCTATGAATATCACGAACAAGGTGCGTGTGTGTTGTGTGAGTTGGTGAGGAAGTTAAGCAATTCCTACATCCCTTAGAATCAAAATGCACAAGGATCAACGAATCATACATCCTATAAGGCACATCATATGAGAGGTCAAGCAAACAAAAGCATGTGGTCATCCATGGTAGCCAAATCATGTGAGAAACACGAATATTATCATATGAGAATTAAACAAATAAACAAACAATTCCATACAATCCTCAAGCATACACCCAAACCCTAGGGTTTCTTTAGATTCTCTAAATATAGCATTCGAGCAATCAAAATCATTAGATTCGTAATAAAATTGGTGCTAGGCCACCTAAGGATAATAGTTCGCACCTTCGGATCGTGGAAGATTCAGAAACTGACCTAAGAAAGGGCATTGCGGTTGGATGACCAGAATCCCTAGAGCAACCATTCACATGTTAGTAATCCATGCCAATCTCTTCTTAATACATGGATTTCAAGAAGAAGAGGTGAGGGGTTTACTTAGACGACCAACAAACGATTTTTGTAGTTGTCACGCCCCAAACCCAAAAATCGGATTCACATGAATCCCGATTGCCGAATCCGGTGCCGACAGCCTCCGTAGTGCCCCATTCTCGGCTCCTGACAATCAAATGTCAGATTCCGATCCTGGGATCCTACAAGGAGGATTTCAGAATGATTTTTTTTTGTAATGGAGCATAACCACAAGCATAACCAAGTCATAAAAAAAATATCACCACATATCCACTATATCAAAATCTTTAAGTACAATGCAGAAAGAGAAATACAGGGTGATCAAAAAGCTCCAAAAGGTCCTAATACGCGCTCCTGTCTCAGCGCTGCTGCCGTCCAACGCTACCTGCACGCAACTATCGTGCATAAGCTTACAAAAGCTTAGAGGGTGGTGTAAGTGTGTGCGTAAGGCAAACGCTAAGTGTACAGTATCAGAACAATGCGGAAGTATGTGGTAAGTCCATAGAATCAACCATGCCAAAGCTATGCGATGAGATATGAATGTCATCGGCCACACCGATACAATGCAAGGCCTATATAGCCGAATGTCATATGCGAAATGCAATCCAAGCAAGTCGGTCCTCCTCAAGTACGTATATCAGTATAGTTCCTCTCTGGATATCATCGGGGTCTAATACACTTCGTAGTGACTGCCACCTCCCTAGCTGCGCAGTCAAACAAGCGGAAAAGACCTCACTATCCGCTTGACCAGTAGTCTGTCAATACCTACCCGGCTCGTCGATAGCGGACTCATTTGCGAGCTGGTCAAATTCAGCCTAGCTTATAGCCCCCTCACTTAGGCGGATAAGGCCACACCCCCTTCCAACCGACCACGACACAGTGGGAGACGCTACCTACTGGTATTCGACACTCGGGCACTCGTTTATCTACTCGGTCTAGACATTGGAGCACCTCCTGGTACCAAAAAGGTTCTGGGACTCTCACCCAAGGACATCCTAAGTGCTCACAGTGCTAGAATAAGTATTTTTTGTATCCAATACGGTCATCCACAATGTACCTGTGAAGCCACGACCCTGATGTCGCTAGGGCGTGCAGTGATTAAGTCACACATATGCGAGATGCATGAATCATACGTCAAATCATGTAGAAATCCAGCGCGTACTGCGTGATCATGTAAGGCACTCCGTCTCATAACGGGTCCCATAGGTGGTCTGCCCAATGGCATATGCTATGATCAGTCACTACTCAAATCAAGCATACATATGATGCGTATGGGTATGAGTCATGGGATTATACTAAGCATGTCATAAAGCAATGAATAGTAACGAGTGTGGGCCTATCAATGGGCCCAAAAGAGAGTTACAATGCGGACATTTAACCAACATTGTACATACAATGTGGACGTCAAACCAACATTGTTCCCTAGGCACGATCCGCCATAAATATCATTACATGAACCATGAGAAACGTACATTACAATGGACCCTAAGGACATCCGTTGGGCCTCGATTCATGGGCCTTAGATATATCAAATGGGTCGTATTACATGGGCCTCACATTCATCAAATGAGTTGCATTAATGGGCCTCACCAATGAGCCTTATGTACATTGCAATGGTCAATGATCCATGGGCCTTGAAATACATCAAAGTGGACTTACAACTTGGGCCTTGAAATATATCAGATGGGCCTACACACATGAGCTTTAAATATGTCAAATGGGTCACCCCATTTGCGCCCCATACACATCAAATGGGCTTGATCCCATGGGCTCTTTATGTATCAAATGGGCTTAGTCCCATGGACTTTGCATATGTCAAATGGGCTTAGTCCCATAGGCTTTGGATATGTACTAAAGTAGGTCTCACTAAATGGCCATAATTAAGTAAATTGTGGGCCCTAAACACACACCAAGGTGGGCCCATTTGAAACATAGATCTGCCTCATCTTTAGCTCATGTCATGAAATGAGCTCTCAAAATGGTGGACAGTATGGATGTAGCACATGCATCATAGTGGGGGGTGGGTCCACATAGAGGCCCACCTCATTATTTATATATTTATCATGTGGATGGAGTGGATAGAACCCATAAATTATGATGGGTCCCACTGTCCAAATGGTGGACAGTGTGGATAGTCACATATATCACAGTGGAGTCCACCGTCCATACAGACGGTGGCAATATAACACATATATCACCGTGGGCTTCACGTGGGACCCACCATAACCTATATTTTCCATCCAATCTGTTGTTAAGATCACAAAGACCTGGATGAACGGGAGACAAAAATTTCAGCTTGATCCCGAACTGCAGTGGGCCCAAAAAGGGTCTCAATGGTAAAGTTCAGTCACCACTGTTTCTTGTGATGTGGGTCGCCTAAGTCTTGGATTCCGTTGAAACTTGGTGGGGGCCCACCTCAAGGGGTGGCCCTCCTCATGAACGGACTGGATGACAAGCAAACATCAAGGTGGGGGCCACGTGCAGAGCCGTGGGACCCTGCCCAGCGCCCGCCCGCAGCCACTGGCGCGGCCAACTCGTCCGGACACAGTATCAATCTCTGCTGCCTTTTGGTTTTTTTTTTTTTTTTTGAAAACCCGTTTTCTGGGGTTCTTATCGTGTGGGGCCCATGTCTGAAGAATCCACTCCAGTCATTGGATTCTACAACCCACAATGAATCCAACGAGTCCAATATCGGGCCTCTTTCATCGTGTAAACAGAAATCTGGAAGGATTTCAATGGTTTTGACGCTATTTTCAACACTATGGCCCACTAGAGAGTTGGATCAGCTTCATATTTTGGCTCAACATCTAAAATAATATGAGGAAAGGGATGGACGGCATGGATTGAATACATACATCAAGGTGGGGCCTATATGGGTGGCCCACCCCATGAGCTTAAGAATCCAAACAAATTTTGTATTTTTCCTTCAATGTCCAGCAATGTCCAGACGCTGGACGTTGCTTTTTTTCCCCTTTTTTTTTTGTTTACGTGGGCCACCACAAGATGGATGATACGTGTAAGATGGGCCCCACTCATGGAGGGTTTGGATAAAATACATAGTTCATGTGAGACTCATTCAAGTGGGCCACATGGCCTCATCAACATTCCAGAAAATAAATAAATAAAAAAAATGATAGGAAGAGAGAGAGAGAGAGAGATTGAATGACACACGTGCATGGAGGGACCCCGGCACTATGGGCCCTCCGTTTCAACCATTCAAACATACATCAATGGGTCCCATTACATATGGGACCGTCCAAATAAAAGATCAACGGTGAAGATCCCACTCCACCAAAAATGGACGGTCTAGATGACCTCTTTAATACAATGAAAATAAACATCATGATGGGGTCCATGGAGAATGGCCCCATCGTGGAATGATTTGATGATCAAGATGGGCCATCGGCCACATCTTAGGGTCCCAAATGAGATCCACACCATTGATCGGTGGGCCTCACTTGGCCCTCATAGAAATATAAAAATCTAGCTTATGGAAACACCCACCACTTGATCTTCTTGGTCCGTCGGGATGCCGGTCTCCTTAAGCTTCACTTTGATGGTGGAGATGGAAAATGGATGGCTAGGATGATGGAATTTGGAGATGGGAAGTGGGCCAGCAAAATGCATATTTTTCTCTCATGGAAGGCCTTGGACGTGGGAGGCTCTTGCTTAGTTGGAATTGTGATGAGAAATGAGAGAGAGAGGTGTGATGTAATGAGAGATGGAGTGATGTGAAGGGGTGATGGTTGATGGATGTGAGTGATGGGTGAGGTGATGTGTTAGTTGACTTGGGTGATTGCTTGACTTGTGGAGAAAGGAAGCATGGGTGTTTGTACTTGACATAAAGTGATTGATGGGTGATTGATTGATGGGATTGATTTGACACTTTATAGAGATTCTCTTGGAATTTGTAACGCGCGGTGTTTTTTCCTCGAACTGAACGCGAGTCCTCATCTCATCGTCTGGGTATCGGATCGGTGCGTGAGTTGCGGCATTGGAACCACGGCGACGGTGCGGTCGCAATGATACAAATCTTAAATTAAGCCGACTCAAATGAATAGGATACGACTTACGGTCGTGCGCAACGTCAACTACAGGTCGATGATTGCCGAAATTTGACGAGAAGGATCGCGGGAAGCTACGGAACAGTACGGATTATGATACGGGTCTTACAGCAGTTGTGGTGGAGAGTTTCTTTTTGGAGGAGAGGTAGAGAGACAAGATTTGATTTCTTTGGGCCCCTCCTCGATCTAAGGTCCACCTTAACTCTCCTTCACTCTCTCTATCTTCTCTCTTCACTCGCTTGCTCTCTCTTTCTCCCTTGGTAATGGTAGTTGTGGTGAGAGTTATGAGATAAGGGGCTAGGGCTTTATTTTCTAGAGTTAGGCCAAGTGGTCTTAAGTTTCAATGAATTCCCACAATGGCCCTTTGGGACTCCCTATTGGCTTTGGAGTGGACCCAACACCCATTAAGCCACCAAATTTGGTGTGTAGATGTCTCATGGCCCGATGAGGGGTCATGCAAAGTTTTGGGACAAACGGATTAACGAATGAAGGGTTTGATCATAAGGTTCTGATATTCAAATGGGCCTGTGGGGGCCATTCCGGTTGTTAGGGCAGTTCTGGTGGTCCCCTGGCCATGAAACTTATAAGGTAAGTGTTTCATGGCTCGATGAAGGGTCAAGCAAAATTTAGGAACGTTCGGATATGGGGTTTGGTCGTACGGGTCTGATTTACGATCAACGGTTACCATACCATGATTGGGTCCCAGATTTTGTGGACGGACGTATGACACTACATTAGACCTTCACCATAAATTTAGAAGAAATCTAAAGGCTGAAAAGCCCGGTGTCTCAGTTTTAGTTACTAGTGGTAGATTTTAACTTTGGCCTTGGGTGGGTTGACAAGTGTTGTAGGAACGGCTCGGATAACTAACTTTCGGGTGTCTCGTGAGTCAATGGTCTACGATGGACCACAAGCCCAGTGAGATCTATGGTTCCCTAAATTTTTATGATTTTCTGACCTTCTTGCATCATGCTATAGCTCGTGCAGACTGATACTAAGTGTAAACGGCCATTTGGCTTGACGGCCCATACTTAGTCCTATTACGACCTTTCTGGTCTACTCTAATGGGCTAATCTTATGTTAATTAACTTGTGGTACCTCACCACGAGTATATAAACGAACGATCCTGCGAAAAATCTTACATGGACTCTTGTAATACCCCGAATTTTTGCCAACCTGGGATTAGATGTCCTTAGGCAATGGGTCAACCATAACACCTTGATAACCTCTCAGCACCCAATTCCAAAGCCAAAGAAATCACTTAAGATTAATTCCTTTAGAAATTAAGCGTAACTTAACTAGCGCTACGTTGGATTAGCTACGAAATTGTCCCTGATCGCTTTAAATACGTTCTACAAGACCCAAAACTTGAAGAATCAATGGCGCTATAATATCCTGAAACCTTGGATCAAACTCTAAATACGTTTGCTCTCAGGAACTCTCTGAAACTTTATATTGGATCTAGACCGCGCGTTGAAAGTCCGATACCTACAATCTTAGACCGTTATGACCGCTTAGCTGGACTTGACAATCATTTTGAAAATCAAGCCCAACCGACGTTCAGAAGCTATTTCATTGAGCCTGGAGTGAAGAGAGTGAGAAAAGGGTTGGATTTGAAAATTTAAATCCAAATCTTGCACGTGACTTGGCGCGTTATTATTAAGCGTTCTGACCGTCAGAATTCTGCCAAATTTCACCCTCGGATCAGGAAAAATTTCTCTTTCATATCATGAGACTTGTAGACCTGATTTAGGTACGATGACCGTTGAACTGAAACTAGACCTCCACGTACGATTTACGAACTCTACCGGACGAAAAACTGGGTGTGAACAACATCCAGTGACCATGAGCTTAAGTCCGATCGCGTTCGACCAGGGGACCTCCCGAAACACTCTTTTGGATCGGAAAAGTCCCGTTTTGGTTATAACTTAAGTGTACCTTGTTCCCAAGCCTAATTTGGGAAGGTTTTGGCCTATATAAGGGCTTTAAACCCTCACATATCTCACCCATCTGAATTTGCTAGAAACCCTAGCTAGAGAGAGAGAGAGAAAGTGAGAGATTGTGAGTGAGTGTGGGAGAGATTTTCCTGCCACTTGTACTAGTTCTTGCACTTGCTAAAGTAAGGCGTTCAAATCACTTTCCCAGTGATTCCAACGCACTTCTAGGTAAGGAAAACTCTAACCACTTGCTGATTTGAGGATTTCTTCGATTCAAATAGAAAAGTAGCTTATGTACTTGTGCATTAGGTCGTATTGACGTTGTTGACGAAGCGTATTTGTTCCGTTCGAAACGATACACATCTAAAGCGAAAGGTGCAGATTTTAGACGCTTTGATTGATTGATTTCAAAGCTTTCAATGTCGTTTAATAGTAAATTATCGACGGCAACGCCGTTTGGCATGTAGAACATGCTGTCCATTTTCTGTTTCGTAAACGTATGGGAAATATGAGATTTAAGGCATTTTAGTCATTTGTAGGAAACACTGTTTACATCCATATTTTGCTGAAATGTTTGCCATGGCTTCTTGTCGTATTAGTATATTAGGAATGCGTGCATGATTGGTTTGGTGAAGAGATTTGCCCTAATGCGCACTTTGGGTCGACAAACGCTATGTAAACTTAAGTGTGTTGACTAAGTGTTTGTATAAATGTTTGTATTAGTACGTATTGAGTAAATGGTGTTGTGTATTGATTTTGAGATTGAATTCTCAATCAACATGCTAATGTATATGATTTTTACCATGTTGGCTATATGTACGGATTTCATTATATGTATGAAATACATGTGTTGGATGATTTGTTTAAGTGGTATGTTATAGCATGTTTCAACATGCTTCTATTGTTGTATTTCAATTCCATTACTCACATATGATTACTGATGCTGATTTACAAATGCTTGGGGCTATGACCTAGTCCAGGCAGTCGGTAATGGATCAAATTCGTGGTTGGCTTCTATTTGCCACGAAGGACGTGTCGATGAACGCGAGTCGTGTTTTGGGTTGGTGGCAGTGGTTAGGCCACACGAAGTGTTTCATGCACTTCATGTCGTTCAGCTTGAGATGCGCTCGTACTAGTCGAGCCCGTCAAGTAACCCGACTGGCCATTATATGTTCACCTTGTATAAGTCATAACTGCTTGAACCTAGGGTACTGAACTTACCATTGACAGCCCTGTCAACTATGGTACCTTAACCCATAAAGACTCGTGAGTCGGGCATGGTGGTATGTGACACCGTGGTCGAGTTGTCGGCCTACGATGGGGCAACAAACCTCCCCGTAGTGACTAGTGAGTACGTATGACTCGTGAGCAGATTATGGTGGTATGAGACACTATATTCTTGTTGTCGGCCTATACTGATCAGGTGAGGAGCCCTTTCTAGTGACCGCGAGCGTATTCTGAGTCTACGGGAGGCGACGACCCTTTCGTAGCAACGAGAGTACATTAGGCCTGTATTGATAAGGTGATGGGGGAGCGGTGTAATGAGTGAGAGCAACAGCCCTGACAACCCTTACAGCGACCTACAAACTATAACATCGTATGTGATTTTTAGGAGTGACGACCCTAGAAAGGATCTATGTTGGGATTGATATAAGTGAAGTACCTTAGTTTTCAAATCCTACTGTATGAAAAGGACTAATAATAACCCGGTAATCATTATTCATATCGCATTGCATGTGCATGGAAGATGTGGAGCACTATGGGAAGAAAGCATGCTGTGTGCGTGAGATGGTGCCGTATGAGGGAGTATGTCGGTGAGGGCATCCATCATGTCATTTTATACATACATTAATAACAGTATCTAGGAATGTTTGATTTATTGCTTTACTATTATCACGTGATTGATTTGAGAACATGCTAATCTTTGCTCTATTATCCCACTGAGTTGATCACTCACTCCCACGTTATGGGATGGTGTTTACAACACCCACCAGACCCTGTCTTAGATGCAGGTGATGCGGCGATTCAGGATGCAGAGCCAGACTACGACGAGAACCAGGACGAGTTCGTATATGAAGTTCGCTAACGGCTTTGCATAGGTGGCCTGGATTGGCGGGACTTCATAATTGGACCTTATGACATTTTGATTTTTGTTTTATTACATGTATATGATACTCAGAGATGTATTCATACTTTGGAGACAGTTTGAGATTATTTTATTTTTATACGGTGATATATATATCTTTCAGTCTTCCGCTTGTGTTTTATCACTGGATCTGGAGTATGAATTGCATTTTTGGTATAATCTTACTCATTTGAATGCTCTAACTCAGTCAACATTGAATCATAATCATATTTGTTGCATAAGTGATGGTCTGGAACTCGATTTTCAGGGTGTTACAAGTTGGTATCAGAGCATGATTGAGATTAAACTGGACCTGGGTTATGAACACGCGACGTACGCTGTCGCCCCTTTGACTTAGGTGGGTGCGAAAGGAACCTAGAAACACTTATATGATAGCAGTTTCGGCAATAGGCGAAGTTCACTCAAATCGATCATTCGATCGAGTCCGTAACGCATTTATGGTCGCGTGAAGCGACATAAGTCGCCTCTAGGTCGTTAGTTGTAAGGTTTGATATGCTCCTAGGAGGAATTCCAACCCGAAAATGCATGTCCTTGGATTGTGGGGCAACCACAACCCTTACACTCAATCTTAGGGCTTAAAAATCTTGTTTCATCCAATTCCTTCAGAATCCTTCCTCGTACCACCCCATTCTTCAACTTTTTCTAAGTCTTTTCACACTAGGCATAAATCCTAATGTGTTGATGATAGAAAATCATGCTTCGACAAAAATTTACTATAAATAGTAAATATAGGTAAGAATTGGACTTTTGGTCATTCCAATTATGAAATCTCTTGTAACAAATAGGTTAATTGGATGGATTAGATTCTCCTATCCCAAAATCATATACTACATAATGTATAAACTCATTCTGGTTTATAGACTGACCCCGAAACGCCCCAAATAGAGTTTTGGTCTTATCTAGGCTAAAGTACAATGAACCAGGGTGGTTCCCACACATATTTGGGGTCCCTAGTGTAGGGGGACCCGACCCATATGGCTGGACCGGCCGGATTGAAGGTCGGCCTGCAATGGCATCGCCGGTTCGGTGATGCATCGCCGACCAGTGGGCCTCATTTGAGCCGTGCGTCGGGCAGACGCCCTAAATGGGGTATGACACCCCTCCCATGTGTGGTTCGTACCTATAAACCCCCTGAAACTCGCACCTCCTTCACAAAAAACGTCTCCAAGCTCTCCTTTCTTCAGGTGACGAGCCATTTGTAGTGTCCGCGAGTGTATTCTGAGTCTACGGGAGGCGACGACTCTTCCGTAGCAACGAGATTACATTAGGCCTGTATTGATAAGGTGATGGGGGAGCGGTGCAACGAGTGCGAGCAACAGCCTTGACAGCCCTTGCAGCGACCTACAAACTATAACATCGTATGTGATTTATAGGAGTGACGACCCTAAACAGGATCTGTATTGGGATTAATATAAGCGAAGTACCTTAGATTCTCAATCCTGCTGTATGAAAAGGACTAATAATAATCCGGTAATCATTATTCATATCGCATTGTATGTGCCTGGAAGATGTGGAGCACTGTGGAAAGAAAGCATGTCGCGGGAGTGAGATGGTGCCATATGAGGGAGTATGTCGGTGAGGGCATCCATCATGTCATTTCATGCATACATTAATAACAGTATCTAGGAATGTTTGATTTATTGTTTTACTATTATTGCGTGATTGATTTGAGAACATGCTAATCTTTGCTCTATTATCCCACTGAGTTGATCACTCACTCCCACGTTACATGATGGTGTTTGCAACACCCACCAGACCCTATCTTAGATGCAGGTGATGCGGCGATTCAGGATGCAGAGCCAGACTACGACGAGGAATGGGACGAGTTCTCGTATATGCAGTTCACTGACGGCTTTGCATAGGTGGCCTGGATTGGCAGGACTTCATAGTTGGACCTTATGACATTTTGATTTTTGTTTTATTACATGTATATGAGACTCAAAGATGTATTCATACTTTGGAGACAGTTTGAGATTATTTTATTTTTATACGGTGATATATATATCTTTCAGTCTTCCGCTTGCATTTTATCACTGGATCTGGAGTATGAATTGCAGTTTTGGCATACTATTACTCATGTGAATGCTCTAACTCAGTCAACATTGAATCATAATCATATTTGTTGCATAGGTGATGGTCTGGAACTCGGGAGTCGGGTTTATACACGACCCCTGATTTTCGGGGTGTTACAAGACTCTTCAGGACACAATACTGGTTGGACGGGACGTTATAACGTATGTGTGTGTGTGTGTGCATATAAAAAAATAAAATATCTCTCTCTCTCTCTCTCTCTCTCTCTCTCTTTTCATTTCTTTCTTCATTCATTTAACAAGAATATCTTCTAAACTAAAATTAGTTACTTGACGTGCCATGTATGATTTTGGTGTAGGAGAAGTTACTTTAGCCAACCAAGCTAATTATTTTCCAAGATTCCATCATGTCGATGGTCAAGAATACATTTCATTCACTTTGGGGTCAATTTCAATCACTTCATGGTCAAACTAGAAATTGAGTGGGGCAAACATGAAATTAAGTAGGCAAAATGAAAATTGAGTGGGGGCAAAGAAGGAATAAAGCGAGGGAACCTAGAAATTGAGCGAGGCAAGCTAACAGTTCAGCGAGGGAATCGAGAAATTGAGCGAGGCAACCTAAAAATTGAGATATGCAACTTAGGAATTAAGCAAGGGAAGTTAGAAATTGAGCGAGGGAAGCTAGAATTTGATCGAGGAAACCTAGAAATTCAGCAGGGAAACCTAAGATTTAAGCGAGGGAAGCTACAAATTGTGCGAGGGAACCTAGAAATTAAGCGAGGTAACCTAGGATTTGAGTGAGGTAACATAGGAATTGAGCAAGGAAACTTAGGAAACGAGCGAGACAACGTAAAAATTCAGCTAGGAATCTTAGGAATTGAGCGAGGGAAGCTAGAAATTAAGCGAGGGAACCTAAAAATTCAGTGAGGCAAACCAAGATTTGAGCAAGGGAAGCTAGAAATTGAGCGAGGGAACCTAGAAATTGAGCGAGGCAAGGTAGAAATTTAGTGAGGAAACCTACGATTTGAGCGAGGTTGTAAGTGCTATGGTTTTATGCTTCTTTGGTTGTCAAATTTTGTGGTGTCAAAACATCAACCTGTGTCTTGTGTAGCATGGGGATATATACATAGGTTTAAAACACTGCATCACAATATTACAAGTTGAGAATGAAGCTCTACGTGAAGACGTACAAGGTATGTGAGGTCAATTACGCTGTTCACTCCTATAAACTTCGATGATAAGAGTCTTTCAAAAGCGATAGCAAAGACAATTACAATTCAAGACTCAAGTACAGTTCAAGACTCAAGAAAGTGTACAACTCAAGACGAAGTTTTTAAGCTTTTGAATATCTCAAAATTCAAGCTACATCATGTAAAGATCTCAAGCTTCAAAGGTCAACCATCATCTGAAGAACTGAAGTTTCAATGTTCATACTTCATGTCCCAGGTATGAAAGACCTTAGATTTACCTTAGGGTAGGTCATTTTGCATACATAATTCAATTACTCTATTTATAACTCTTGTAGTCTATTCTAAGATTAGTCCTAGACTTTGTTTGACTAGTCCTATCACTGGCTCGACCAGTCCAAGATATTTCAGGACCAGTCCTAAGTTTATTCCAATTTTTCAGAATTTTTGGTTATGCTACGACCAGCCCTCAAGACTGTTCGACCAGTCGTATGAACAGTGTCGACTCGTCCTATGACAAATCCTGGATCTACGATTCAAAGTACAACAACAAAATCTAATGTCCCATGACTAGTCATAGGGTGCTTAAGACCGGTCGTGGACAGCCTTCGACCGGTCGTAGAATTCCTTTGATCAGTCGTGGAATAGTTTTATCCGATGGCACTAAAAAATTTAAAAATTTGTTTCTCTTACGACCAGTCGTAGTGTCATCAAGACCAGTCGTAGATGCGATTTCTGTAGCTATAAATTGACAATGAATTTTAGAGTTTGATAACTCAATTCAAGAAAAATTAAGGGACCACTCTGAGATAAGTTTGTGTTTATTTTAAGCTACATTGTGCATATTTAATATTCTCTTTTGTTAGCTTTATTAATTTGATTTTATTTTTATATTCCAATCTGAATTGAAAAGAGAAATTGTTGTATTCCTTCTTCTTGGAATTAAAATCAAATCCAGCTAACCCAACTGGTTTAATTTAAAATCAATCTAGAACCTATAATCATTTTAAAGTAAGTATTGGACATTGAACTTCTACATTCGAACTTCTACTCCGATTTGGTTCTTCCGGGCTACATCAAAAGGAGAATTCCACGTATTTTATATTTGTGTAAATTTTCATTATTTTGGTTTTATTTGAGATTAAACCAGAAAAATCTCAATCTGTTGGTTATCTGAGGAAAGCCAGGAAAACTCATAAGTGGGTTTTTTAATTGTGTAAGCCCATTTAAAAGACACAATTGTGAAGGTTTTAGGTGAACCTGTGAAGCCTATTTTGATAGCGAACACTAATATCCATTGTGTGAGGATATTAGGAGTGGAGTAGCAAGCTGTGTGGTTGTTGTTTAACAGTTGGTAAACACACAAGCGAACCACTATAACTCTTTGTATTTTGTGGATGAATGATTTATTTTTTCTATCTTTTATCATTCAAAATTATGGAATGTATATGTGAATGTGAATGTTGTGATATTCACATTTCAAGCATTGTGGTGAATGTTATAATATTTTAGATTTAAATTTCTATAATTTATTTCAATTCCTTGCGATTTAGTTATACCTCTTCATTTTTAGAGGCAACCTAGGAATTGAGCGAGAGAAGTTAGAAATTCAGTGAGAGAAGCTATAATTTGAACGAGGGAGGCTAGAAATTCAGTGAGACAATCTAAGATTTGAGCGAGGGAAGCTACAAATTATGCAAGGGAATCTAGAAATTGAGCGAGGGAACCTAGGAAATGAGCGAGGCAACGTAGAAATTTAGCAAGGAATCCTAGGGCTTGAGCGATGGAAGCTAGAAATTGAGTGAGGGAACCTATAAATTTAGCGAGACAACCTAGGATTTGAGCGAGGGAAGCTAGAAATTGAGCGAGGGAGCCTAGAAATTGAGTGAGGCAAGGTAGGAATTCAACGAGGCGACCTAGGAATTGAGCGAGGCGACCTAGGAATTGAGCAAGGGAAGCTAGAAATTGAGCGAGGCAACCTATGAATTGAGCGAGGCAACCTAGCAATTGAGTGAGGGAACCTAGCAATTGAGCAAGGCAACCTAGGGTTTGAGCGAGGCAACGTAGGAATTCAGTGAGGCAACATAGGATTTGAGCGAGGCAACCAAGAAAACTTAGGAATTGAGTGAGGAATGCTACAAATTGAGCGAGGGAACCAGAAATTGAGCGAGACAACCTATCAATTGAATGAGACAACCTAGGAATTGAGCGAGGTAACTTATTAATTGAGCGAGGCAACATAGAAATTGAGCGAGGGAACCTAAAAATGCAGCGAGGAAACCTAGGATTTGAGCACGGCAACCTAGGAATTGAATGAGGGAAGTTAGAAATTGAGTGATGGAAGTTAGAATTTGAGCGAGAGAACCTAGAAATTGAGCGAGGCAACCAATAAATTGAGTGAGGCAACCTAGGAATTGAGCGAGGCAATCTAGGAATTGAGCTAGGGAAGCTAGAAATTTAGCAAGGGAAGCTAGAAATTGAGAGAGAGAACCTAAAAATTTAGTGAGGCAACCTATAAATTGAACGAGGCAACCTAAGAATTGAGCTAGGGAAGCTAGAAATTCAGCGAGGCAACCTAAAAATTGAACGAGGAAACCTAGGAATTGAGTAAGGCAACATAGAAATTCAATGAGGCAACCTAAGAATTGAGCGAGGGAAGCTAGAAATTGAGTGAGGGAACCTTAAAATTTAGCGAGGCAATGTAGAAATTCAGTGAGGTAACCAACAGATTGAGCGCTGGTTAAATTATCAACAAAGATGTGAATGACTTTTTTTGAGAGACTATTTATCCTCTTATAGATAGAGGAATAGATAAAATAGAGAAGAACTCTATATCTTTCCTCATAGATATAATATCGAAGAGAGATCCCTCTCATTTTTTTATCGGGAGAGAGATCTTTCTTCTCCGAGGGCTTTGGATTCAATAATTTTTAAGAGCAAGACAGAGAAAAAAGTATTAAGATAATACCTTTCATCCTAATCTCATCTACTGGAAAAGGGGGCCCTCTTGATCACCCGAAGAGATTTGTAGGCAGAATTAACATAATTATGACCACGAGGATTGAACTGCCAAATGAGATTATCCTCACTCCTCAGTTGGGGTTCTAGAAGATAAGATTTATGCAGTAAAAAAAAGTCTTCTGAATTGAGTGAGGGAATCTAGAAATTGAGCGAGGTAACCTAGAAATTGAGCGAGGGAACCTAGGAATTAAGTAAGGCAACGTAGAAATTTAGCGAGGCAATCTAGAAATTGAGCAAGGGAAACATGAATTTGAGCGAGGCAAACTTGAAATTGGGGGAGGCTAACATGAATTGGAATGAACTTTAAATGTAATTGACCTACCCTAACAATTTACTCTTTGGTGAATTTGACCGAGCAGTTAATGAAACTGACCGAGCTTTACATGAAGTTTTCTTCGGTGAATTTGACCAAGCAATTAATGAAATTGACCAAGAGGTTCATAAAATTTTTGGTTACATTACATGAATCTGTGAAATTTTCCCATCATATTTTTATGATATCTCCATCAAATTTATGAAATGCTCCATTACAATTTGTACGTTGCCTCGCTCAATTCCTAGCTTCTTTCGCTCAATTTATACGTTGCCTCACTGAATTCCTAGGCCTTGCCTCGCTCTATTCCTAGGTCTTGCCTCGCTCTATTCCTAGGATGCCTCGCTCAATTCAAAGGTTGTCTCGTTGAATATTTACGTTGCCTTGCTCAATTGTTAGGTTCCCTCACTCAATTTATATGTTGCCTTGCTCAATTTCTAGTTTCCTTCTCTCATTTCCTAGGTTGTCTCTCTCAATTCATAGGTTGTCTCGCTGAATTTATACGTTGTCTCGCTCAATTGCTAGGTTGCCTTGCTCAATTCTTAGGTTCATTCGCTGAATTTTTATCTTTCTCGCTCAATTCCTAGGTTGCCTTACTCAATTTTTAGCTTCCCTTGCTCAATTCTTAGGTTTTTTTGCTCAATTCCTAGGTTTTCTCGCTTAATTTTTAGGTTACCTCACTGAATTTCTAGCTTCCCTCACTCAAATCTTAGGTTGTCTCGCTTAATTCATACGTTCCCTCGCTGAATTTCTAGCTTCCCTCAGTCAATTCGCAGGTTGCCTCGCTGAATTTCTACATTTCATCGCTCTATTGCTAGGTTGCCTCGCTCAATCGGCAGGTTCCTTTACTTAATTTATATATTGCCTCACTGAATTTTTAGCTTCCATCACTCAAATCTTAGGTTGTCTTGCTGAATTTCTAGGTTCCCTCGCTCAAATTCTAGCTTCCCTTGCTTAATTTCTAACTTTTCTCGCTCAATTCCTAGGTTGCCTCGCTCAATTCCTAGGTTTCCTTGCTGAATTTCTACCTTACCTCGCTCAATTTCTAGGTTCCCTTGCTCAATTTCTAACTTCCCTCGCTCAAATCCTAGGTTATCTTGCTGAATTTATAGGTTTCCTCACTTAATTTCTAGCTTCCCTTACTCAATTCCTACGATTCCTCATTGAATTTCTACGTTGCCTCGCTCATTTCCTAGGTTCCCTCGCTTAATTCCTATGTTGCCACGCTCAAATCCTAAGTTGTCGGGTTCAATTTCTAGGTTCCCTCACAGAATTTGTAGCTTCCCTCGCTCAAATCCTAGGTTGCCTCGCTGAATTTCTAGGTTTCCTCGCTTAAATTCTACCATTCCTCGCTCAATTTCTAACTTTCCTCGGTCAACTCCTAAGTTGCCTAGCTCGAATCGTAGGTTCCCTCTCTCAATTTCTAGCTTCTCTCGCTCAATTTCTAGATTTCCTCACTGAATTCCTACCTTGCCTCGCTCAATTTATAGGTTCCCTCGCTTAATTTCGAGCTTCCCTTGCTCAAATCCTAGGTTGTCTCGCTGAATTTCTACGTTCCCTGTCTTAATTTCTAGCTTCCCTCGCTCAATTCCTATGATTCCTCACTGAATTTCTACATTGCCTAGCTCATTTTCTAGGTTCCCTCGCTCAATTCCTACGCTGCCTCACTCAAATCCTAGGTTGCCTCTCTGAATTTCTAGGTTCCCTCGCACAATTTGTAGCTTCCCTTGCTCAAATCCTAGGTTGCCTCGCTGAATTTCTAGGTTTCCTCGCTCAAATTCTAGCTTTCCTCGCTGAATTTCTAACTTGTCTCGCTCAATTCCTAGTTCCCTCGCTCAATTCTACCTTGCCTTGCTCAATTTCTAGGTTCCTTCGCTCGATTTCTAGCTTCCCTAACTCAAATCCTAGGTTGTCTCGCTGAATTTCTATGTTCCCTCACTTAATTTCTAGCTTCCCTCGCTCAATTCCTAGGATTCCTCGCTGAATTTTTACGTTGCTCGATCGTTTCCTAGGTTCCCTCGATCAATTCCTATGTTACCTCACTCAAATACTATGTTGCCTCACTCAATTTCTAGGTTCCCTCGCACAATTTGTAGCTTCTCTCGCTCAAATCATAGGTTGCTTCACTGAATTTCTAGGTTCCTTCACTTAAATTCTAGCTTCCTTCGCTCAATTTCTAACTTCCCTCGTTCAATTTGTAGGTTGCCTAGCTCAAATTGTATGTTCCCTCGTTCAATTTCTAGGTTCCCTTGCTCATTTTCTACGTTGCCTCGATCAATTTCTAGCTTTCCTTACTCTATTTCTAGATTCCCTCGCTGAACTCCTACCTTGCCTCGCTCAATTTCTACGTTCCATCGCTCAATTCCTACCTTGTCCCCGCTCAATTTTCAATTTGCCCACTCAATTTCATGTTTGCCCCGCTCAATTTCTAGTTTAACATCGAAGTGATTGAAAATGACCGCAAAGTGAATGAAATGTATTCTCGACCATTGACCTGATTGAATATTGAAAAATAATTAGTTTGGTTGGCTAAAGTAGCTTCTCCTACCCCAAAATCATATGTGGTACGTTTGGTGACTAATTTTAGTTTAGAAGATATTCTTGTTAAATGAATAAAGAAATAAATGAAAAAAGAAAGAGAATATATATATATGGGAAAAGGTACCATGCGCTCGACCTCATGATAAGCTCCCATGAGGTCAAGCTGTGTGGGCCCCACCGTGATGCATGTTGACCATCAACACCGTGCATTTGATGGGTTCCCTTTAAATTATGGGATATCCCAAAAATCATCCGTATATAGAACTCAGGGCGGCCATACCATCTAAAATCATGTGAAGACATCGTTAAAACATATAAAAGCACTTGGTGGGGCCCACCTGAGTTTTTAATGCTACTGAAACTTGGTATGACCCCTCATCCTAGTGGGACACACATAATGGATGGGCTGGATTTGGAAACCACATCTTGGTGCGCCCAAAAAATGATTATGAATGTTTTAATGGTGCACGACCCCTCTGAACTTCTGTATGTGGTGTGGCCCACAAAAGTCACGGATTGACTTGATTTTTGAGACTTAGGCCCACGATGGAATGGTGCATCTAACTGATGGGGTAGATTTTCAAAATGCATCACGGTGGGGCCCACACAGCTCGACCTTATGGGACGGACCGGTGAGGTCGAGCGCATAGTACCTTTTCCCTATATATATGTGTGTGTGTGTGTGTGTGTGTGTGTGTGTGAGAGAGAGAGAGAGAGAGAGAGAGAGAGAGAGAGAGAGAGAGAGAGATGCAGGTAGATTAAAGTTCTCCATGTAAAAAATAAAAATACAAAAAGAGAAAAAAGTGCATAGCATTACAGTTGACTACGGTTATAGTTCATAACCACAGGTTCAACTTCGGCCTGATCAACCGGGTTATGAACTGGCTGACCCCAACATGCTGTTTCTTCTTTTTCTTTTTTTCCCTGATGTAATCCCCGTTGATTTTTATGGGTCCCATTACGAGGTATGTGTTATATCCAAACCGTCCATGTATTTGGAGAACTCGTATTAAAGCTTGAGATGAAAGATAAGACGGATCTAACTATCAAGTGGACCGCATTATAAAAGGCAGTGGGGAATTGATCGTTTACCATTGAAACCCTTTTAGGGGTTACAAAAGTTTTGAATCATTATGAAATTTGTTTTTCCTCTTCATCCAAGCCTTTGTGACGTTATGAATAGATTGGATGGAAAATAAATTTTACGTTGGCCCTACAAAATTTTTAACGGTGAAAATCAATTCCCTCGCTACTCTATGTGGTGTGGTGTAGTTGATCTTTGGATATGATTTTTTTTTCTTTTTTGAATAATGTTCTGAAATAATCTCGAAATATGGATGAATGTTGTGAATATAATAAATAGAGCTGGGCAAAATTGATCCGATCCGGTGGATCCGACCCGATCAGACCCGATCCTACCCGATCCTAACCGAACCGACGGCCTAGATCGGTGAGGATCGGGTTAGTCATTTCAGATCCGAATGGTTTTTGGATTTGGTTCGGATGGTGGTCAATCCGGACAGATCCGACCCGAAACCTGATTTGAATGAACCCGATTCGATCAGATCTGACCCGATCCGGAGCCTGGGGAGGATTTTAATAGAGGATATCCAATCATTATTGTTTTCCTATGGTGTGGTCCACCTGAGATTTTTACCCCTCTAATATTTTTTATCAAGCCTGAAAATGATCCGTAAAAATGGATGAACGACATAGATGGAAGATAGACATTATCGTGGGGCTCACATATCATGAACACATGGAGTAGCCCATCCATATCCGTCAATAAGCTTTTATGGCACAGATCACAGTAAACTTTTATAGCACTGAGTAAACTCAGTGGGGCCTACCATGAATGTGTGTGGCTTATCCACGTCGTACATCCATTTTTCCAGCTAATCTTAGTGCTTGAACTGAAAATTGAAAAATGCACAAAGCTCAAGTAGACCACTCCACAGGAAACAGTGGGAATAATGACTTCCACCGTTGAAACCTTGGTAGGCCCCACAGTGATGTTTATTTGTCATCCAACCTGTTCATAATATCACAAAGGCATGAATGAAAGGATAACACAAATAATAGATTAACCCAAAACTACTGTGGTCCTTAAGAAATTTTCAACGGTATAATTTTAATTAACACTGTTTCTAGTGGTGAGGCCCACTTGACATTTGGATATATTTTGTTTTGGGTCTAAGATCCTCAAATTATCTTTTAAAATGGATGGACGGAGTGGATAAAATAATAAATCATGGTGGACCCCACAGAAGCTGGCGTGTTGAGTTACTCGGTACGCAGTCCGCGTCCGAGACTCCCAGTACAATCACTAGCTGTGCCGTAGGCTGTAGCCTAGGTCAGCTGGGTGTGGCGTGTGAAAACGCACTGACGCGAACACTCCTTGAGCTCTGAGTTGTACGAACGGTTTAAAGGAGATCAAGTTATATAGGCCCACAATGATGTATTTATCATATCTACACCGTTCATATATTTTTAGAGATCATTGTAGAGTATTATTCAAAAAATGAATAATATCTAAAGATCATGTGGACCACACCACAAATAGCAGCAAAGAATAATTTTCACTGTTAAACCATTTGTGTGGTCCACTTGATATTTAGATTTACTTTATTTTTTTTATCTCAGGCCTTAAGACGAGCTTGCCAAATGGATGAACAGTTTGGATATAGTACCTACCCCATCATGAGATCTACAAACTTTGCTAACATGGATACGCGATTTGAAATTTTGAATTCCTCCGGCCGTGCTTGCGTGAAAAGCAAGCAAACAGTTTCTTAGGCAGAGGTAACTTTAAAAGTTAAATAAAAACCTATACATGGAGGTTAGAAGTTCTTTCGGAGCCATGTAGGGCCCACCTTGATGTATATATTTCATCTAAGTTGTTTATCCATTTTGAAATATAATTTTAATCATTGAGTACAAAAATGAAATATGTTAAAGGTTAACTTAGACCACATTATATAAAATAATTTAATTTAATTTATACTATTCGAATCATATTTAATTCGATCTGGATCGGTTTTTCCAACTGAGGCAGACTCGATTCGGGTAAGTTCAACTAGGGCATTGGGTCTGTTCGAATCAAGTAACCTGAATCCGATCTTTGATCGAATTGATTTCGCATTTAACCATTTGAAATTCAAATATGGTTCAGTTATACGTAATCCGATACGAACTGGACCGATGCCCAGCTCTACTAATAAATAGGTAAATGCCGGGCTAAGTAGCTTTGATCTCTTTTAAGCCGTTCGTACAACTCTCAGTTGGAGGAGCGTCAGCGCTTGTCTTCGCGGTGAAAAGGAGGGGGTGGTTTCGTCCTCAAAGTCGCTGTCCGCACGTGCCAGCCTAAGTTAGTCATTTTGCCATTCAAATACGAAATGAGCTGTACGGCCGACCTTCGGTCAAAGTTAACCGTCTGACCGGACTGATGACTGATGGCATACATCCCACCGACGGAAATATCTCTTAGAAAGATTAAGACCGTCCAATTAATGTGCCTGGTTATCCGTGGACCACGTACAGTAAGATCCAATCAATGTAAGGTCCAAATTAACTACACGTGCGCCTCTATACGTCATACACAGAGCCCCATTTCCGACATGATAAGATAACCGATCAAATACACGCAAATCAATGGACAATCGACGGTCTGATTCAACAGACAGGTGTGGTCCACCTGTTAAACGGATCAGACTGATTTCTTAAAAGACGATCTTCATGGTAGGGCCACCATTTTCACGGTACCGATGTCCTGCGTACGTGACATGATGGCTGGACAGATTACACGACGACCGTTGCACGTGTGTGATCAGTTAGAAAAAAACAAGTTTGCAGTAATTACTCATCTTTGAGGAATTATATGGTGGGCCACACGCCTCATTGTCTACTGTGCGTAGATTTTCAGTTATGACAAGGGGGCCCCTTCTTTTCTAATCTAGACCGTTGGTATTTTGAATAACACCATGGATTGACTACCCAAAAAAAAAACAGGAAAAAAACTCGATGACATGATCCTAGCCATTCAATTTGTTACTTACTGGTAGGTAGTACAACAACAGGCCACAGCAACTGGACCCCACTTCTAACAACTAGGAACTGTCATGTGCATAGGACCCACCTTGCGAATTACAGAAGATCAAATGGATACACGTGGCAAACTTACAAGGCTCCTCGTGAGTGGACCATCAATACAAATTTCAGGGTAAATGGATGATCCTAACTAATCCAGTGGAACATGCCTCAAATATAGGTGGTGGTTAATTCTCTGATTCTTTCTAAAATCAAACGGTTAGGATCGTCCCACCGGCATGCCGTAACGTAATAGGGTGAGCCACAAATCAAGGTATGCCATGTCATATCTTAAAATTTGGAGTGGATGAAAAAAAATCCGGATAAATCCACTTGCTTCTCGCTGATAGGTGGCTTACCTTATTAGAATGAAGTACACGTGGCAGGGATTTTCAATTTAGTGGGTCCCACTATGGATAGACGTTGGTTCAAGATAGACGTAGATTGGATGATCCTAACCATCTAAACAGTGGCCTTGAAATTGACGGTGTGAAAGAAAAACAGTTAATGGTCAAGATTAGTTGGTGGAAAGTAAAGATAAATGATAGCTAAGGTCTTCTGATGAGTATTATTTTCGAAACATCTCATATACCACTAGTTGAACGGTTCAGATTGATGGATGGCCCTTCACTTGCTACGTAGAAATAGAATGATGGCTCTAGAGAACCGTTCTTCTGGTTCTTATTCTACCGTATGGTCCATATCATTTCTCTCGAGTGACAACTGAACTTGGTAGAGACATCTCTCCACGCAAGGAAGCACGTTGCAAGCAGATGCATCAATCGGGACCGTCCATATAATTTCCAGTGCCGTGGATGTAATTGATTCAAAATAGACATCCATCAGATGATCCCATCCATCTGATCAGTGGTCTTAATGTGTACGGCAGATGGTCAAGAGTAACCGATATGATTGTCTTGTATGTTTGATTATTGAAACTCTGGCCGCGCAAGATAAACGGTGGGGAGAGCTGCTCCTGCAAGATCAATTGAAAACCAGAACAATTCAGTCATTAGGTGGACCACAAACACACGCTGATTCAACCATCAGCTGTGTCCATCAATGATGTACTTTGCCTGATTAGCGGACTATTCCGATATTCACACCATTCAACTTCTATGTTGTGGCCCACATTTTGTGTGGCTAGGATGTCCTGCACAAAATAGGGAAAACCTACAGAGGCCAATTGTCCAGGCTGATGGGGTCCTGCAGAGGGGGAGCGAATTCATCCTGGCCCGTACAGTGGGACCCACCTTGATGTATATATTCTGTAGCCACTCCATTAATCCATTTTGTCGTATCATTTTATGGCATTGGCTCAAAAATTCGGTTGATCCAGTTCTCAAGCGAGCTATATTACGGGAGACACTGGTGATTGAATATTAATGCGTTACAAAAGCCTTGGATAGGGCATATCTTCTTCTTCTTTTCCTCTTTCTTTCTTTTTATTTTTTTAAAAAATTTTATATTTAAATTTTTATTTTTATTTTAAATTATTTTAAAATCTAAGTTTATGTGACCTTATTAACAAATTGGATGGTAAATATACATTATAGAAACATTATAGTGGGCTTATGAAGTTTATAATGGCAGGGCTTTCAATTAATACCTGGGTTCTTATAGCACGGTCCTTTGAGATTTAGGTCTTCTTCGTTCTTGTTGAGGACATCTTGATGCTGTAAATTTTTTTTTTAAAATTTATGTTTTATTGCTAAAACATTTTAGTGTTTTAAGTTGATTACATTGAAGATGTTTGATGGTATCAAAGACTATTCGATACTATTAAAATAATATTGAAGTGTCATAAATGGTGGTATAGACTCACAAAAGTTGTGTAAGTGCTTTAAATTTGAAATGTTTATGATTGGTCTCGGTTGTGCGATTGTAATACTTATTTTATCATTGTGTGCTTTCGCAGTCCTCCAACAAAAACTAGATGTACAGTGTGGTGACAAAATACATACATTAAGGTGAGCCCCACAGCCTTGGGTGAGGCCGAGGCCGAGGCTACATCTAATCCGCCGCGGACTGGACCACGTGGCCCATTTTCACCTCTTTAAATCAATTAAGAAACCCGATGTTGAAAAACCCTAGCTTGCTAGACAAGCCAGTTATTTTAAAAGACTGCACAAAAATCACGAGACTTAGGTTAATATTTTTATATTTTATTTCTTTTACATGGTTATAATAATCTTGTTACGGGCATTGTGGCCTCTGACCTATTCTTATTGGAGCTTTACGAAGAAAACGGCTCGATCATCACATGGGTGGTGATCTTTTCAAATATTTTCAAATAACAAAATATTTTTAGTTGTTATAAAAAAAAATGATGTGTAAAATTTCAAATTTGAAAACGTAAAAAAATATTTTTTTAACTTTTATTTCAAAATATTTCCTTTTATTTTTTAAAAAGAGATAAAAGAAAGCATTTTGTCACTAAAGACCAAGGTTTAAAACTCTACATGTATCTTTTCTGCTCGGACTTACATACACTTGTTCGTGAGGTTTGTTTTGACCTGAAATGGCTATGTAAGTTAGGTCAGGTGGAAAACCATTTTTTGAGAAAATAGATTTTTAAAATTTTCTTTTTCATGTTGTTTCTATTAAGGGGGATTATATTAGCATTTTTTGTATTTTATTTATTTATTTATTTTTATTTTTCTTTTTTAGTTTGTTTTAATGCAATGCCATGAACTCATGTTGTTATTATACATGTCTGATTCTCTTACTTCTTTAGTATTAGCAGCTTAGTCAGTTTAGGAGTCGGGACTGTAAGTGAAAATGACTCATGTGTGTGATTCAGTTGGGATTAAGTACATTTCATAAATTTGCTCCTCTTCCTGTGAAGTCATGCATGTTGTTTTATTTAGATAACATGGGGTTACTGTGTATGAGTACGAAATGGTAGATGGTTTCTCATTGCCTGTTGGTTTTTTACATGGCAATTTAGGTTTGGTCCCCCATTCTTGTACTCTTTTCATCATTTAATAAAGATTAAGTGGTAGTCCCTCCACCTTTCTCTAAAAAGAATGCATGTGGGTTGCTTCGAGTTAGGTCTAAATTCAAATAAGCTAGTATAGACTAGTGTATGTTGAGTCTGGGCTAAAAAGATTTGCTCACTGTAAGCTAATTTTATAGGTAGTAGGCATCCCCATGTAGGTAGGTGTAACGTCCTGTCCAATCAGAATAATGTCTTGGGGCGTCCACGTATGATTTGTCACAGGACCGTTCGTTTAAACTACTTATTGTGAGTTACCACAATTAAATTAGTCTAGAATTAGCCCAGTCGAATAAACCAGACGAGTCATTATAGGACCAAGTGCGGGCCATTAAGCCGAATGACCATTTACACTTAGCAACAGACTGTGTGGGCCATACAATGACCAAGGGAGGTCAGAAAAATCTAAAAATTTAGGAAACCGAAGATCTCACTGGGCTTGTGGTCCATTGTGGACAATAGACTCAATGGACACCCAGAAATTAATTATCCGTGCCGTTCCAGTGGCACTTGCCAAATGCAACCTACTCAAGGCTAGAATTGAAATCTAACACTTGTAAATAAGACCGAGATTTCAGCTTTTCTAGCCGTCGAATCTCTTTTACATTTATAGTGAAGTTCTAACATATTTTTCTATGCCCGTTCACAAAATCTAAGACCCAATCGTGAAACGGTGACCGTTGATCGTAAATCGGACCCGTACAATCAAACCTCATATCCGATCGTTCTCAAATTTTACATGGCCCTTCATCGGGCCATGGAGCACCTATCCTATAATTTTCATGGCCAGAGGGCCACCATAACTGCCCCAATCATCGGAATTGACCCCATATGGCCATTTAAAGACCAGAACCTTATGATCAGACTCCATATCCATTCATCCGTTCATTTTTAAATTTTGAATGACCCCTTATCGAGCCATAAGACACCTACATACCAAATTTGGTGGCCAATGGGGTGTTAGAGCCGCCTCAAACCTAATAAGGAGTCATAGAGGACCATTGTGGGAATTTGTAAAAACTTAAAGCCAATTGGCCAAAGTCTAGGAAATAAAGCCTTAGCTCTTTACCTCATAACTTCTACCATTCTCCAACAACAAGGGAGTAAAGAGAGAGCAAAGGAGAGTAAAGAGTGAAAGAGGGAGTGGAGAAGAGAGAGGGTGGACCTTAGGGATTTCAGCCAGTCGCCCCCAAAGTCCTCTTTCCTAGGTCATTTTCGAGATCTCAACGAACCATAGGTGCGGACTATTATCCTTAGGTGGCCTAGCACCAATTTTAGTATGAGTTTAATGATTTCGATTGCTTGGATGATGTATTTGGAGGATCTAGAGAGGACATAGGAAAGACCTTACCTTGATTCTTTCAATCAACATAGCATGGTTATGGAATGTTGTTGTCTCTCATATAATTGGTATAAATTTGATGTTGCATGTGTATGTCTTGTTGATTTGTGTATGGTGTTACCTTGTAGCATGTGTGATTTATTAACCTGTGTGCATTTGTTCCTATGATATATATGTGTGTGTGTGTGTGTGTGTGTGTGTGAAATGCTTAGCTCCCTCATAAATCCACATAACACACATGTACTTGATGTCACAACAATGTTAGTTTTTTTTGGTAGAAAATTTGAGTTCTATGTTGAGAAATATGAATGCATGATATTGCATATGCTAGATGATACTCCTGATTGTTGGCATGTTATGAATCATCTTCAAACCCCTAAGATGGTCAGGAAACTAAGTTGAGAGAAGGTGGCCCATTGGAAGGATTGTCTTGAGGCTAGGCCGGCGGATTTGAGTAAGTATGGATGGGCGACAGTAGTTGGACTACATGGGTCGTACGTACCCGAGTCATCCATCATGTACACGCCTAGACTCGCAAGGGCTAGTTCACATACTGACCATTCATGTTGTTAACCATGTTTGCCCACACCTGTATAGAGCCTGGAACACCCTTCAACCATTGTAGCCCATCGATAACCAAATTGAAACCGATCCACCGACTCGTGAGCCGAGCATGGTGGAATGAGACACGGTATTTGTAACGCCCCGAAAAATTGGGGGTCGTGTATACGCTCGACTCCCGAATTCTCGAGTATCACTTATCATTAATTTTATGGTTTTATGATTATCAAGTTTAAACGCGCAGCCTGAAATTACTTGGAGCATGAAATACAACCACAAATACTCTACTGAAGTGAAAGAAATATATATATATATATATATATATATATATATATATATATATATATATATACAAGACCAAAGAATATAAAGGGGTCACCCAAGGCGTTGCCCAGCAAAAATTACAAGAGAATCATATGTCCAAAAGAATGGTGCGCTGAGCCCACGACTCAACACCCCAGAATCCAATCTTCTAAGCCGATGGAGAACCGCCCATCAACTGGAAGTATGAGAACTCGTCCTCCTCGCTTAAGCTCGCGCCACACGGTTCATCGAGTTCAGCACAACCTGCAGCTACTGAAGAGTCTGGGTAGTGTTTTAAAACACCTTCCCAGAGTGGGAGTGAGTGATCAACTCAGTGTGTGCTATTAGTCTCAAGTTACAGCAGACATCAATTATAATATGAATTTAATGAAAAACAGGCAATCTTAAATACTTGACTAATCTTATTAATATGCATGCATGCTTAATGATATGATGCATGCCCTCGCCACAACGCTCCCTCAAGCGACTCCGTCTAACGATCGCGTATGTCAACACTCCTTCAGAGTGACCTTGACTTCTGAGTCGCAATCCTAACTAATGCGATGCAATGCGATCGTGTTAGCCGAGTTATTAATTAAGTCCATTCATCCAGCAGGTTGGGGAATCTGATGCACCCCAAGTATCAATGCCCTAAGCCAGTTGCGAAGCCAAGACCCCCCAATGCGTGAGGCCGAGACCTCGCGGTCCATGATCCCGTCGGGTTCATCATCCCCGACTTCAAGCACATGAGGAGTGCCGAGAGAAAGGGATCGCTCACGGTCACTACGGGGAGGCGCGACACCCCAGCGTAGGCCGACAGTTAGGACACAGTGTCCCATTCCACCATGCCCGGCTCATGAGGCTGTGGACCAGTTTCAAGTGAGTTATTAATGGGCTACAACAGTTTTAAGGTGGTTCAGATTCTATACATATGTGAGCAATCAGGGTTAACATTCAAGGTTGGTCAGACAGTATATTAAACCGTAAGAGTCAGGCGAGCGTGAGACGAGTGACATCGAACTCAAGAGACCCATGTAATCGAACTACAGCCACCCGAACACACTCACCTAAATCCATAGGTTTAGTCTCGAGGTGATCCTACCATCGGGACCACCTTCGCTCTCCTCATGATTCTGACCAACCCAAGGGCACGAATAGAGGTTTATAGCATGCCGACTAATAATGTATCGCTAGAATAAACAAACTCATGTTCTCACACATATCAACATATAATTCATATTCTCCTAACATGCTAGACTAACCATATCAAGAAATAAGTGCATGTGAGCATGTCTGTGTGAGTCTGTGGGTGAGGAAGATAAGAACTTCCTCCATCCCAAGAATTTTACATACATAAGAGTAATGACATCATTCATACTATGAAGCGGCAATTCACGGAAAAATCAATATGGCATGAGCATAATTCATTCAATCACCAAATCATATAAGAAATAAGGACAACATCATGAGCATCAAATATTCCATTTCATACCATTTTCAATAAGCATGCAATTCATAGGGATTCTCTAGGTTCTCCAAAATGACATACAAGCAATCAAAATCATTAAACTCATAAAAGAACTGGTGCTAAGCCACCCAAGAGTAATAGTCAGCACGTATGGATCGTTGGAGATTTGAAAAATGACATAGGATTGAGGGCTTGCGATCGATCGACCGGAATCCCTAGAACAAGCTCTTGCATGTTAGAATTTCAAGCCAATCTCTTCTTAATATATGGATTTTTAAGAAGAAGGGGTGAAAGATCTTACCTAGACGACACATGGACGATTGTTGAGGTTATGGAGGAGGGTTTCTTTTGGAGAAAGGATAGGGAGTTGAAAGGGTTGATTCCCTTGGGCCCCACCTCGATCTAAGGTCCACCTTAGCTCTCCTTCATTCTCTCTTTCACTCTTTCTTCCTCTCTTTCTCTTTCTCTCTTTCTCTCTCTTTTTCTTTCTTTCTTTTCTTCCTTAGGACAAAAATCGTATAGGGAGAGGGGTGCCCAAAATAAGGCCTTTTTATAATGTCAAAATTGGTGTAAATGGCCCTAATGGCTAAGTTTTTACTATACTAGACCTATGGGAGGGTCTTTTTAAGATCTAGGGCCCAGTATGAGGTGTACATATTGATATACACTGTAGGATAGGTGCTCTATGGCTCGATGGAGGGCCATGTAAAATTTAAAAATGATCGAATATGGGGTTTGACCATATGGTCTCGATCCTTAAGTGGCCCTGTGGGGTCTATTCCAGTGATTAGAGAGGTTCTGGTGGTTCCTTGACCATGAAACTTATAGGATAGGTGGACCATGGCCCGATGAAGGGCCATACAAATTTTGGGGACGATTGAATATTTAGTTTGATCGTTTGGGTCCGATTTGCGATCAACGGTTACCATGCCATAATCAGGTTCTAGATTTTGTGGACGGGTGTAGGACACTACATTAGACCTTCACTATAAATTTTGAAGAAATTCGACGGCTGAAAAGCTCGGAGTCTTAGTTTCATTATCATGTGCAAGATTTCAACTTTGACCTTGAGTGGGTTGACATGTGCTGTAGGAACGGCACGAATAATTAACTTCTGGGCGCCCAATGAGTCCGTGGTCCTCGATGGACCACAAGCCTAGTAAGATATATGTTTCTCTAAATTTTTATAATTTTTCAACCTTTCTGCGCTGCGGTATAACCTGTACGGGCTGATGTTAAGTGTAAACGGTCATCTGGCTTGGTGGCCTACACTAGGCCCTATCATGACCTATCTGGTTTATTCTAATGGGTTAATCCTAGGTTAATTAACTTATAGTACCTCATCTTGAGTGACTTAAATGAATGGTCCTGCAGCAAATCCTACGTGGATGCCCCAGAACACCGTATTGGTTGGACAGGACGTTATAGGGATTGATTTGGTCTATTAGTTAAGATTTCGGTCTTATCTGAATCAGCATCGGTTAGATCTTTAATTTAGTTATTCTTGTCTTGATTAGTTAGCGACGGGTCGGTAAGATTTAGGTCCTATGTGAGTAAATCATGGGGCTACACTTGATGTTTAAGTGATCAGGCGAATTCAGTGGTTTCCTACGGTTAATTAATCAGACTTGTGTGGTTCTTTACTGGTACTACTCCTGTATAGACGAACATTGAGTGCTAATGGTCATTTAAGTGATATTATAAGTTAACTTATAAAAAAAAATCAAGGATTTTTGGGAATCCAAAATAATGAAAATTCAGGTTGTTACAGTGTTCGAGCTATCGGCCTACGCTGGGGCGACGAGGGGAACCCTACGGGATTGGGCCTCCCTGTAGTGACTGCGAGCAATCCCATTTCTCAGCACTTCTCATACGCTTGAAGTCGGGGATGAGGAACTCTACGGGATTAAGGATCGCGGTGCCTTGACCTTGCATCTTGAGGGGTCCTAGAATCGCAACTAGTTGAGGGCATTGATATGTGGGGTGTACCAATGTCCCCAACCTATTAGATGAATGGAATTAACTAAGAATTTAGCTAACATTATAATTGCATCACACTAGCTAGGTTGGCGATTCAGTAGTCGAGGTCATATTGAGGGAGTGTTGGTCATACGCGATCGTTAGACGGAGTCGCTTGAGGGAGTGTTGTGGTAAGAGTATGCATCATATCATCTATCATGATATAACGCCCTGAAAATCGGGGGTTGCTCATGTACTCAACTCTCAAGTTCCCGAGAGTCACTTATAACCGTTTTCCGTATTAAGCATTAATCCGGTTAAATTGCGCAACGTGAAATTTTCTGAAATCATGAGACACAACAGCGAGTCTGCAGAAATGAAAGAAATCTAACATATGTATATATATATGTTCAAAAAAATAAGAAAAATGCACATGGCGCTACCCATCAAAATCACAAAAGAATGTATGTATGTCTAAAAATACAAGGCCGAGTCCATACTCGGCGATCCAACCCGCCACTCATACTGGCGGAGAACTCTCCATCATCTGGAAGTATAACAGTTCCTCCTTCTCGTCGAGAGTAGCATCTCCATGCTCTCCCTGCTTCGCATCTCCTGCATCTACGAGAGAGTCTGGTTGGTGTTTTAAAACACCGTCTCAGAGTGGGAGTGATTGATCAACTCAGTGGGTGCTATTAGTCTTAAGTTACAACAGACATCAATTATAATATGAATTTAATGAAATACAGTCATTCATCAATTCCTACAAACTCTTAATTAAATGCATGGATGCGAGATGATATAATGCATGCCCTCGCCACAACGCTCCCTCGAGTGACTTCGTCTAACGATCGCGTATGTCAACACTCCCTCATTGCGAATTCGACTTCCGAGTCGCCACCCTAGCTAATGCGATGTAGTGCGATCCCGAGTTATTAGTTAAGTCCATTCATCCAGCAGATTTTGGGAATCTGATACACCCCACAAATCAAATGCCCTAAACTAATTGCGAGGCCAAGACCCCCCAATGTGTGAGGCCAAGTCCTCGCGATCCTTGATCCCGTCGAGTTTTCCATCCCCGACTTCAAGCACATGGGGAGTGCTGAGAACTGGGATCGCTTGCGGTCACTACGGGGAGGCGCATCACCCCAGCGTAGGCCGACAGCTCGGACACAGTGTCCCATTCTACCATGCCCGGCTCACGAGGCAGTGGATCAACTTCAAGTGATTATCAGTGGGCTATAATGGTGGTAGGGTGTTCCAGGTTCCATACATGTGTGAGCAAACATGGTTAACAATCGGAATTGACAGTAAATAAGTTAGAACGCATGAGTCAGGCGAGCACGTGACGAGCGACATTGGATACAAGAGATCGATGTAGTCGAACTACTGCCACCCATTCGCACCCACCCAACTCGCGGTTTAAGTCTTAGGGTAGTCCAACCAATGGGAGTATCATCTCACCTCAAGTTCCTGCTCAATCAAGGGTTGATAATGTTTCATAGCATGACAACATTAAGGTTATCAACTAGCCTACAGTAGTATATTGCATACATTCCATCATACAGTTCAAATATTCCTAACAATCATGTTACATCATTATAATCAAGGTGTGTGTGAGTCATGTGAATTAGTGAGGAAGTGAAACACTTCCTACATTTTAAGGAATGAAAATGCACAAGGGCAAAGCATCAAACATGTCATAGGCAACAATATATGAGAAGATCATGTAACACATGAATACACAATCATCCACTACAACTTAAGCATGTGAGCGGTACAAATAACATCATAAAAGTAATACACAACATACAATTTCATCTATCCCCAAACAAATCACCCAAATCCTAGGGTCTCTCTAGATTCTACAAGTGTCTCACCCAATCAAGAAAAATCATTATATTCATGGTATAAGTAGTGCTAGGCCACCTAAGATTAATAGTCCTCACCTTTGAATTCGATGGAGGTCCGGAAGCGACCTAGAAATGGGGTTTGAGGGTTGACCGGCCGGAGTTCTTAAAATCAAATCCTTGCATGTAAGAAATTTCATGCCAATCCCTTCTTAATGCTTGGATCTCAAGAAGAAATGGGGAGAGGTTCTTACGTAGATGGTCAACGGACGAGTTTGGAGGATTGAGGCGGAGAATTCCTTCTTGGAGGAGAAATTGAGAGTTAAAAGGGTTGATGCCTTTGGCCCCACCTTAATTTAGAGTCCACACATGCACTTCTCCACCCTCTCCTTCTCCCTTTGCTCTTCTTGGCCATTGGAGAAAGGTGAAAGCTATGAAGGGAGGCTTATTGTTGGATAGTGGTGAAAGTTATGAGGATGGAAGACTTGGTTGTAGAAGGTTGGAGGAAGTTATGGAGGGAGATGAGTTGTTAGGAGTTGAAGAAAGTTATGAGGGAGAGAGGGTTTGTTGTTGGAATAAGGAAGGGGTTATGAGAGAGAGCTAGGGTTTATTTCCCTAGAGTTAGGCCCCTTGGCCTTAGGTTTCAATTAATTCCCAAAATAGCCTCTTAGAGCTACAATTGTTGTTGTGGTGGCCCCAAGACTCCTGTGGCCACCAAATTTGGTGTGCACGTGTCTCATGGCCCAATGAGGAGCCATATAAAATTTGAAAACAATCGGATGAACGGATATGGGATCTGAGTAAGTAATCCCGATCTTTAAATGGCCCTATAGGGTCCATTTTGGTTGTTGGGGTAGTTCTGGTGGTCCCCTGGCCATGAAATTTATAGGGTAGGTGGTCCATGGTCAGATGAAGGATCATACAAATTTTAGGGTCGATCGGATATTTGGTTTAATCGTACGGATCCGATGTACGATCAACGGTTACCGTGCCACGATCGGGGCCTAGGTTTTGTTGATGGGTGTAGGCCCGTACATTAGACCTTTACCATAAATTTAGAAAAACTTCGACGGTTGAAAATTCTGGAGTCTCGATTTCATTTGCAAGTGCCAGATTCAAATTCTGGCATTGGTGGGGTGCATTTGGCCAGTGCCAGATTCCAGTTCTGGGTGTCCACTAGGTTTGAAGTCCGCAATGGGCCTCAAGCCCAGTGAGATCTAGTGTTCCCTAAAGTTTTGTAATTTTCTGACCTTTCTGCGTCGCGGTATGGCCCATAAGGGCTGTTGCTAAGTACAAACGGTCATCTGCCTTGCCAGCCCGCATTAGGTCCTTTCATGACCTGTCTAGACTACTCTGTAGGACTAATCCTAGATTAATTTAGGTGTGGTACCCCACCACAGGTGGCTTTAATCGAACGGTCCTGCGACAAATCTTACGTGGACGTCCAAGGATGCGGTGCTGGTTAGATAGGATGTTACACATGCATATGCATTAACAAGATTAGTTAGGTGTATGTGAATGATTATTTTTTATTAAGTTTATAATATAATTAACGCTTGTTATAACTTAAGACTAATAGCACCCACTGAGTTGATCACTCACTCCCACTATGAGGCGGTGTTTTAAAACACCAACCATACTCTCCCGTAGTTGCTGGTGACGAGGAGTCTGGAGGCGCGAGCCTTGAGGAGGAGGACGAGCTGTCCTATTTTCAGCTGATGGACGGTTCACCGTCGGCCCAGTAGACGGGATTTAGATTGCTGAGTAGTGGGCTCATCTCTATTCTTTTGGACATGACATTCTTTTTGTGATTTTAGTTGGGTAACGCCTTGTGCGACCCATTTATATTTATTTGGACTTGTATAAATATTTAAACTCTGTTATTTCAATAGACTAGATGTGATTGTGTTTCATGTTCCAAGGAATTCCACACTATGCAATTAAACCTGATTAAACACAAATTAATAAAAATTAATTATAAGTGATACCTGAGAACTTGAGAGTCGAGTCTATGCATGACTCCCAATTTTCAAAGCGTTACAGTAGGTCGTAACATTACGCGTATGTGAGAGATTCAAGCCTTTCAACAAGTAAACTAATATGTTTAAATCTTCTCTCATAAAGCAATGTCATTTCACATTTCAGGCAGGCCATAACATATCAAAGCAATTAAATGGTGTTGATATCTGTGGGGTAGCAACTACTCAACAACATAGGTGGTTACCCTTGACGAATTTTATGAAAAAGGCTGTTTACTAGATCAAAGTTGCATCCCAAGTTTAAAATTACCATTTTAAAGTTGGTTTTGTTGTTATTATCTATTCACATGTTTTAGAGTTTTTAAAATCATTGATTGGACTAATATTTATTTGGGATTTAGATTTAGATTTTAAGATCCTTATAAAAGTTTTACTATTTTTAATAAAATTTTATTTTAAAAAATTATTCAGTCTAATTGTGATAGGATTTGAGCATGCATTGCCTGTTTAAAAAATGCCTTGTATGCATTTGAAACATTCTATTTAATAAAATTATCTACTTTTAAGGAAATTTTCCCACCCTCTGAGTAAGGATATTTGTTAAGTACGCTACCTAGCCAATGTAGTAATTAATTTGAGTTAGACCCAAACCCACCTCGGTAGGTATAGTTTCAAATCCATGCTCATTTACTATTGATTTGGCTCTGACCCATTGGGATATATAACATGGACACCTACTACGAATATAAGAAAATATAAAATTATTTCTTTAGCATCAAACGTAAGAAAAACCTTAGAAATCAAAGCTTGCATGTCCATCTATGGCAAGGGCGTGTTCCCAAAGACATGTTCCCAAAGACACCCACATGACCAATGTCTTGGATCTCACACACCTACATTAGATTGGCACATGTACTGGGTCTGAAAGTTGGGCAGGTTCAACCCGATTGACCTGACATTGGGTTGGGCTTGGGCAGGATGTATCGGGTTTGGTCTCGAGCTTGGGCTATATAAACACTAACCGGATAAAACTTGGGTTGGGCTCAGGTTGAGGTCTTGGGTTGCTCGACCCAACCCGAACCCGATCAATATATATAAATTACTTATAATTTATAATTGAGGATGAATTGTTTGTGTTGAAGGTACACGAAATTCCAGCGCCGTCGGGTCTCATTGGTCCACGCCATTTGCGATGACTCAAGCTATCAAGATATGCCGGATTTCTCTCTACCAAATAGATTGGCATGCTACACAATATGACTTTTAAAGTAGTTGCCTTGTATTAACTTGTTTGTTCAGAAAAAGTGAAGTTCATTATGATAAATAATTACATATATAATTAATAAAATAATAAGTATAAAAAATAAGTTGTGTATTGAAATATAATATACTAATGTAATAATGAAAATATTAGCATATAACCACCCGACCAACCCGATCGAGCTCGCTTAGGCTGGACTTGGGTTGAGAATTTCCAACCCGAAGTTGGATTGGATTGGTTTAGGGTTAAGGTGTAGGAACCTTGGGTGGGGCTAGGGTTGAGCACCAACCCAACCCAACCCAACCCAACCCAACCCAACGCAACCCGACCCGCCGGACTTTCAAGCCTAACATGTAGCACAAATCCTCTAGTTTACAAAAAACCACCTTTAGCAGTTCTCAATCATTATTTACATGTAACCAATGCATTGTTTTGTAATTCCATTGAAATCCAAAATCAATATAGACAGTTTGGATTATTTTATTTGAAATTGGAATGCTTAAGACATTGAAATCCTTTCATTCAAAACCAAAACTAAGAATGAGAATTGGAATAATTCCAAATTGAAAAATCTAAGAATGAGAATTTGGAACAATTCCAATTTGTAGAAAGAGGCAAGATGCCACATAAAACTCTTATAACTAACAATACAGGCATCCGCGTGTGGTTGTCACGGTGGAAGGGTTTGGTATCGCTATTTTCCAACGAAATCTTCAATTCCTTGCCTCATCCACCTTCTTTCCCTTGCTAAGTGCGCACGCTTATGCAATAAAGCTCATGTATACACCGCACGTGTGCCAGCATGGCAAATAGGTATGAGATCCTATCCTCCCATCATGTTGGTCCGGCATTCTGGTCCACTCAGCAGGTGTGGCCCCAATATTGGAAATAGTTGGATGGGTCAGAAAACTTCAGTCAAGTTTTTCAGATCCACATTTGTTCTAAAAAATGTGGCCCACCTGATGAGTGGATTACGATGATTCTTCATGATATGGAATCAATGTAGCTATGTCTTTCTGATGGATGGAGTGGATCTTGGATTTATCATTGTATTTTGGCACATGTGGCTTGTACATGAGATGTATTACACACGCGCGTGGGCTTTGCAATTCTCTTTTTTCCTGTTCTTTACTTATTTTATAAATATTGTTCTCGTTATTCCTTGATCGACTATCATTATCCAGCATTAATTCTTTGTAACTTTTCCCCATGGTAATCCCCATGTGGGGCCCAGTGGAGACAGCTATCATCAACGGTGACCGTTGGTTGGACGAGCCCATCCTATATCACAGATGACCCAAAAATAATGATGATTGGATAATTAGAGATCCACGTCGACGGTGCAAAAAAAAAAAAGGACGATAAGTGCATGACGATCACACCATCCACTTTTCAGGGCCTTACTTGGATGGTTGTGATCGTCTGATGAGATTGATATTTGGGCGATCAGCAATCCATTGTGGACTGCTCCCATCCAACGGTCAATCGTTATTGTTGGTGGACCCATTGTAGGCCCACTTCACTTTAATGAGGTACAGAACCTCCTACCGTATAATGGCTCGATATTCTTTAAATATTGTTCCTTTACCCATCAATCGCTCTCCAACGTTAGCATGCCAAAATCAGTTAAAAATTACAAGAAGGAGCTATTTCATACTCTGGTACAGGGTTATCCTTGATACGCAGGCACTCAAAAATTATACACGGAGCAATATTAACACAAATTAAACTCTCCAAATTTCAATAACCACTGTAGATAGGATATCTTTCAAAAGTTAAGTTGATAGAATGATCCTAACTTCTGATTAACAGCCATTTGTTTGTATGATTCTGACCGCTGACTGTTATTCATTTCAACTGTCCACTAAATGTCCACCGATTGTAGATCCAAATTAGTGTAATTACAGTTTTCGGGCCATCTAAACTGGAACACATGATTTAAACGGCTTAATTTAGGTTACCTGTAATACACGTGTGCGGTTTCTTGTTGCATGCATATCAACCATCACACTCTGCCAGAGTACCAAAGTTTTTATTTTCTCAATTAAAATAATCCCATGATAATGTTAGTTAAAAAACAGCTCATCCACCAAAGAAAATTAAGATTTGTGCTCTTTTCATGTGAACAAGGTAGGGGTCAAGGGCACCAAAACCTTAAATGCAGGCCGTTGAATGGGTGGGACCCACAAGTGGCGTACGTTGTACTGAAGCGTCGCTCTCATCACATGTTTTGACCCGTGGGATGGAGTGAAATGATTCGGTGGACCCCATTCAGCTGAGCTTCCATGCAACCTACCTTTCACCATGCATGTGGCAAGTGGGGCTGGTCAACCAGGATTATGGCCTTAGAATGGACGGTCTAGATTAAAAAACCACGTCGATCAGGCAATCCTAGCCATTGAATGTTGTCCAATTTCACCAACAAATTAGGACCATTAACATCCCGGCTCTACCATTGTTAAAAGCTGATAGTTGGATAGCTAGGACCACCTGATCAATATGGTTTTTGAACGATGGGCCATCAACAGTAAGGTCATTAGATTAATGGTTCTGATTCACTATTTTCATTGGCACGTGTACAGGGTAAAGTAGGGTGTACGGACGCTTAGTTGAGACGGCTTGGATTCATATCGTTGTGGGGTGCATCCCTGCACGTGTCACAAAATCTTGTTACGTATAAACGAATTGGTGTGTGTAGGCACGTACACACGTGCATTACTGCCTGTATACGTGTAGCCAATGTCTTACTGCTGTAAGAGAGGTCAATCATGAATTTATGAACGGCCGTGATTGAAAGAAATCAGGCTGGTAGGGCCAAGATTGGAAACAACAGCTTCACACCTACTATAGCTTATAATGGCCACGAGACTTTGCGACTCATGATTGACATTGACATTGTGCATGTAATGGACCTTAATTAGGTCACCTACAGCAATAACATGATCACGTGGCAAGATTTGATTGGTAAAACAGGACCTTGCTAGAGATGGGCTAGGACTTTTTTTAAAGAGGGTTTTAGTTAGTTACATTTTCAAACCATCTTTGATAGAGAGGGCTTGACTATTTAATTGGAGTTTGCATGTGATACGTAGTTGAAAATGTATTAATGAGCTCTACGTCTTAGTCAATTAAAAATTATTTGAATAATAATATTTAAATAAATATAAAAATAAAATAAAATATTCCGTCATGAGTTATGTTAGGTATTTGGAAGTTCACTAGCCGTTCATCAGGCCTGACAAATTACAAATATGTTACCATGACCCGAATTTGAAACTTGAAAAATGGTAGAACTTAGAGTTCTATATTTGGAGCGTGATATACCATAAACATATTAATAACAATGCTTTGGAGGGTTATATTTCAATTTAAAGTTTTAAAAAAAGTTACAATTTCAATTACTACTTCTCATGTTTTAACAATTTAATTATTTTTAATCCAAGATATATATTTGTTTGAGTTTAAATTTTAACATTTTCACTATTTTTTTTGAAAACAAATGATTTATAATTAGGGAATTAGAATTTCCTATACTCCTGACGTGGCTCAAAGAAAACACCATAGACATTGTAAAATGTAGGGCCTGCAATGAGAAGGGTATAACTAATATTATTTCATGCATGGAGCTCTAAATTAATTTAATGAGTGCAAATAAAACTTTTTTAGTGGACCACTCCTGGAGTTAATAGGGTACTTATATGTTCCTAATTTTAATATTATTACTATTTTTGTTAAATTTAAGAGTCTAGATTTACATAAGTCATGTCGATTACATATGAATGTTATAGTGATTTTTTTTCCTTTCTTTCAAATACTTTCTACTTTAATTCATTTATTCTTTATTATCCAATATGCATGCCCAAACATATAGACTACATTTGTATGCAAGTAGTCATGAATAGATTGGGATGTATGGATGTGTATACATGTGCATGTCGGCCTATGCACATAGACACAGAGTTTTACATCTACGGTTGCTAATGGCTATGAAAATGACTAGGGTTTACATCTTATGGTAAAAAGACCCATGTGTTCCTTTCCACACCAGCATGTGTGAATCATCACATGGCATGGAGTGTGACATCATGAAAAGGACATGGGCTCGTATCTATGAAGTGCGGATGGACCATATCTTACCATACGGTCATGCTCCACTACAGCATGTATGTGATCATGCATGAGAAAAACCAACCATCCTTTTTTACGTCGTTTCTATTAAGGGGTTGGTTAGGTTGTAACATCTCCGCTTCAGATCTTCTTCTGTATTGAGCCCACACGTGTGGATGGAGCCCATCTGCATGTGACCACATGCGCTAGCTTGGTAAATGAGTGTGAGACGCGAGCCGTCCATCGGGTGGGTCCCTTCTTTAGATTCCATGAGCTAAGAAGCAGACTAGGTTGCTTACCCGGCATGTTGAAAGGTTAGAAACAGGTGGACGGTTGAGAAGAACTTGGTGGAGTTTCTGCAATCCATTGTAAATTGTGACCTATATGTCCAGAATATTGGCCTGAATTTTTATCCTTGTAATATAAATGGAACGGTGAACCTGATGGACGGATCAGATCTCACCTGCGTGTTCTATCCTAGCACATCTAGTGGTGTGTAGATGAGCTAACTTATACACGCGCGTAGACGTAGCAAAGTGCTACGTATTCTGGAAATCATAGTAGGGTGGTGGCAGTTGGACTAGACAATGGCCCTGTGGCCTCCACTTCTGTACACGTGGCATTTAACTCAAATCCAAACTGCTTAAATACTGCGATCCATCGTAGAGTGGTCAGATAAATGTATCCAGATCGAGGGAGAACTCCTATGGTTAATGAAATTGAGACCGTTAAAAATTTTCTTTTCTTTTTTTCTTACCGTCCATTCCTTGTCCACCTATCAACCAGTTAGGATCATAATCTCAACGAAATTTTAGAGATGTTCTGAAACCAAGTGGGTCCTACTATATGGACGGCTCGGATTACAGGTACATGCCCACGTGAACATCAGTGCAGCCTACGAAGCACCATAGTTATTATGATGACTACTGATGTCCTGCCACGTATCATACTCCTCCATAAAGTTGAAATCGTTCATGCTCGTTCCTTTCAGGAGGGCCCCAGTGTTTAGGATACACCGCCCTAAGAAGCAGCCCCTTTTACTCGTCAGATAGGCCACAGTGTAAGAAACTCAATGAATATAAAATCATCTTGTTTCAGTCATCCATTTTTTTTCCTAAAGTGTTGTCCACCTAATGAACAGACTGGGTAGAGTTTCTGGCCAGGGCATTTACACAATGGACCCCACCTGACCAAAGGATTGGATCTTTCACACGTTTTCTAGATTAACAGGAATCAGACTGACATGTCAATACATGGGAAACTGACCCAATACCACCATTCAACATACCCAAAAGGGAGTTAGTCAGGTATGTCCAACTGCAAAGAAGGTTACCAAAACATGGCTAACTTTAAACATTAAAGAAATAATTTCTTTAACTCAATTGATTGCAAAAGTTGTTATTTCAAATTATTAGTTTGGGGTGTGTTTGGTTGCACCACATTTCAAAAAATATTATGAAATTCTACATCAAATTAGACTAATTAATCATGAAATTTTATTATACTTGGGGCAACCAAATGCATTCCTAAGCATGCTTCATTCAATCTTAGTAGGTAAATGTGATGTTTAAGCTTCATTCAAACTATAATTCTATTAGTGATTAAATAGTCAAATTTGAATAAGGTTGCGTTTGGGTGCACAATTGAATTGTAATACTTCAATTAAAAATCCTCAATATAAATGCTGCCGAAGGAATCTACAAATTATTGATCTCAATTTATTATACTTCTAAATTGACTCGTTCCATCCAAATAATGCATCCAAATGCAATATGAAACTTAATTAGACATTTCTTTTGTTCGAAACTTAAAACTTATTTGAAACTTGTTAAATATAGATTTTTAAAATCTTATGGTTTTATAACTTTTACACTCAGCCACACCACACATACTCACACAACGACATCACCACATCACATGAGCACTCGATCTCATGATCTTGATGCAAAAATAGTCTGTTTACCACCATTCAGCCATGGAATCAGAGATTTTTTATGATCATTGATGACACTTTTAGCCTTTTTATTATATTTCTATAATGTTATAGTTCAAATCAAACAATAAAATTACTGTTAAATCATGCATTGTTCCATTTATCCTTGATTTTTTAAGGAGTTTTTCTCGTTTATATTTGGATTCTCTCTATTAAAGTATGTTGGTTGCTTGCCCTTGAATTTATGGTCATGATTTCTCATAATAAACCTCACTTAAGTTCAGATTTTCTATTTAGTTAAGGAGAAATACCCTGGTGCTATAATACTAGTGCTCCTGGATTCATCGATTGAGTTGGACAATTCAATCAATTGATCTAAACCATTGATTAAGTTAAAAATACCTTTTTTTAACCTTCTACGCAAAATTTTCACCGTCCGATGAACCCATCCTTCTTGATTTGGCGCGATGTTTGCAACATAGCCCATGAAATGTGCGTTGGACACAATGAACAGTCCAGATCAATGGATTGGACTCTCTAAGTGTCCCAATGCAACTAAGAGCACTACAGCTTATAGTGATATGAGATCAATGGACCATTTCTCATTGCTCCAAATGGGTTTCCAACTCTGCCCTAATTCCAAAAAGAGAAAAGTGAGATCTTATAAAATCAATTAGGCTAGGCCTACTTACACTTAGTCAACAAGTGGGCTTTTATGAAATTTAATATATGAAGTGGGGCCACAAGAAAATTCCTAAAAGGTGCCCACAAGAACCTGATAAGGAGAAAAATGAGCTATTGTATTTGCAAGCGTACATATGCATTATTTTAGGAAGGACACCAAATATCTTGTAACTTACAATGCAAGCTTACTTTTTAATGGGAGCTCTCAAAGGGTACAAATAAAGGTCTTGGATTTTGGGTATTTACAGAAATGCCATACCAGAGGCGTTTGATTTGGTGGGAGCAGTTGGTAGAGGTTCATGATGTTATCTGAAAAGTTAAGAGGAATCATATCATAATCCGGTGATCAAGGCCGTCTAGCTGATGGAAATAAGTTTGGACAGTTGATTCCCAAAAAATCACTCTGATTAGGTGACTCCCGTCCCTTTGATCGTTGGATCTTTTTTAGTTGAATTCAAGCCGTTACTGTAATCTATGGAACGGTTGAAATGCACTGATCTGGACACTTTTCTTGTATCCCGCGTGGAAAATCCAATCAACGGTTTGGATCGTCGATCTATTTTTCTGAATGTATGGATTCCTTAAGGTCAGAGAATCATTGGGCTGCCAATGGGTGGGGACCCCTATAATTCCTCATAAAGATAAAGAAAAAAAGGTGAAAAGGTGTGTTACATGGGGAAATATGGTCATTCAAGATCAAGTGTATGAGCAAACCCCTCGTGACAGTACACGTGGCAAAAAAGTCAGGTGATCTGCACTGTTGTTCTGGTGGGCCATATAGTCTATGTTCCCAAAATCAAGGGGTTGGATTATAACCATCCGATCATTGGACTGGAAAAGTAACGGTTCGTCCATATTCAACCAGCGAAATTCAGAAGTAAATGGTTAGAGTTGTCCAATCAGTGCCCATGGCCCACCCCAATGACGGTCCACCAGATCAAGAGTCACAATCACCAGAAATATCTGTGACAAAATTGCATAGAGCTTTTACATTTTAACATGAATGATCCAGATTGAAACAGCACAGACAAAGCTTCTAAGGGGTGATTTAATGTCAATGTCCAGCCAAGAACAGACATTTCAAGTGAGCCACACTTGGTTTCACGACAAATCAGGTGGGTCCCACTTCAATTCCAATCCAATATTAAACCTACGGGTGAGATTTGGCCGTGTATGTACACATGAAATCAAAGGCACTTAATATGGAAGATCTCTTTTTTATTCATCTGTGGCCCACAAATGGACAGCTAAAGATAATAAAGGGAGTGGGCCCCAAGTTAAAATGGGTAGGTCCCATTCCTGCCAGATCTTGATGGGACAACAATAAAATCCATCCACAGTAGGGTTTCAAACCAGATATTTGCATATTAAAATCTCACCGTTGATTATTTTATTCGAAAAGAGTGGACAGTAGGCTATTGACCAAGTAACATTAGATGGAATAATCGACCGTTGATTGCAACTAATACCATAAATTAATAGCTAATTGGAACATTCTCATACATTGGCTATTGTGGGTGTGGGGAGCGCTCGGTGGTACCGGTACAGATTGGAAGGGAACGCCCACCCTGATTTCTGTGGAGGGCCCACCATGGCTATTGTGGGTATGGTGATGCTGGGCAGATATGCAGCACACGTAATCTCTGTATAAAATCCAATCCGTCCATCAGATACCTCAGAAAATAATTCTTCCAGATCCTAAAAATCAGGGTAATCCGTTAATCAATGGGCCAAAACATGGGGTACGGATTGGAAGGGAACGGCCACCCTGATTTCTGTGGAGGGCCCACCATGTTGTGTTTATGCAATCTATGCTGTTAAGACCTTTCATCTGTCCTGGATGAAGGGTCATACGAAATATCATGATGTTTTGCAAATCAGGTGAGACCCTGTAGAAATCAAGGGTAGGAGTTCTCTCTCACATTGTTCTCAGTGTTGTCCCTCCATTGAGTGTTCCATCATCCTATTTCCTTATGTTTAGCATAATATGAGGTGATTTGTCTGATGGACGGTTTGGATGGTCTTAATAGATCATTCGGGTCTCACATCTGCTCGGTTACTGTGCTACCGTTACCACCGTAAGCCTACTGTGCTACCGTTACCACTAGAGCGCACCTAAGCTATAATTAGCTAGGGCCTCGTTTGAGGGAAGCGGATTGGCTCGTGTACCACACACCAGCAATACAGCTGCTGTCGGTACGAGTCGTGCCAAGACGAGTACTGACGCTCCTTGACCTCCGAGTTGTACGAACGGTTCAAAGGAGATCAAACTTACATGGGCCTCATAGTGATGTATTTATTATATCTATACTGTTTATCTATTTTTAGAGATGATTTTAGAGCATTATCCAAATAAAGGGATAATATTCAAAGATCATATGTACCACAAATAGGAACGGAGATAATGATTTTTCCATTAATAAATTTCAGGGGCACACTATAAAGTTTATTTTCCATCTAACCTACTCATAACATCACAAAGACTCTAAGGCCTAGCATAAGGTTTATTCTTCATCTAATCTACTCATAAGATCACAAAGACTTTTAGGGTCCACCATAAAATTTATTCTCTATCTAATCTATTTATAAAATTATAAAGACTGCTAGAGCCCACCATAAGGTTTATTCTCCGTCTAATCTACTCATAAGATCATAAAGACTTAAATGAATGAGAAAAAGCATAATTCTATACTGATCCAAAACTTTTATGACACGAAAGAGGGTTTCAATGGTATACGTTCATTCTCTTAATTTTCGTCCAAACGTTATGGCAAGCCCCCCAAATGTATAGGCGGTTTCGGATATAACACATACTACAAAATTAGACCAGCAGAACTTACTCACGTTAATGCAGCAACTATATGGCTGGTGTGAGGTACACCAGCCAATACGTTTCCTCGTGTGAGCGGGCGGAACACCTGTTAGAGATCTAGGCAGATAGCATACGTGTGAGAGATCTGGTCCATTCATCAGGTATACCGCACCGTCACCATACCATACCCTAAAAACTAAGTAGTAAACTCATCAAGTGAGCCACTTGTGTACGTTGAATTTGGACGGGCGCAATTTATTTTTCTGACCGCCTATTTGTACGGAAGAGATCCCATCTCCAATGTTTATGCCATACACATGACATGAATATGATGATCCAAACCGTTCATTCATCACAAGGCTACGTACATAATCTCTACACAAAAATTCAGATTCCATAGATCCTTCAATCCATCTAAAATCTGTCGTACAAATATTCAGTGACTGGATTTGGCTGATTTTTTTAAAACTAATTTTAAATGGTTAAGATTGTCCGATCAGTGTGACTTTCGGTCTATGACCCATCCATGGTTTTCCCATATGAATGAACAGTTCGAATATCATATAAAAATGCCACGTGGACAGTGGACTTGATTGTATCCTACATTTATATAATATACATAAAAATACATTATTTTTTCTGGTCAGATGGCATCTAACTCCCACCCATAAGATCTGCCTACGTAAATCCCCAACCCATATTAATCATAAAGAGAAATGATCAGGTACGGTCATCAGCACCACACGTTCACTGTACTACGCCCTTTTACTACCAACAAGTCATACGTGTATGAAATCCGAGCCATAGAAAAGATTGGCTTCATCATGAAGATCATGCAGTATAAAAATCAGGCTGTTCCAGTAGTCTAGAGGACCAGAACATCAAAACCGATGGATGCTTATGATCTGATCCACTTTACAGGTTTGGTCCACCTGAGTAGTGGGTTGTTCTGATTTTCGTGACCGGTGATCTTCCAGATCTAGCCAAATTATTGATGGACCGGATGTCTCACACACATGACACGTACGTTGGCAGGAAAAAAGGCACCAGTAAAGTCAGCTTTTATGGTACTGATATCAGTACCTGATCATTTATCCATTACAAAATTAACTAAGGAGGTGACTCAACTTGAGTTGGACAGCTATAACTTATCCACATCTACAATTAAAAATTATCACAAGAAGAAATATAATCCAGATGCAGCGGATCCATGCAATTGGGGTTCGAGGTCGGTTGATCCAAGCCGTTGATGTGATAGAAGCCACTATAGATGGGTGATTTCTTAAAAAAAAAGAAAAAAAAAAAAATCAGATTGAGGATCCTCGCCATACAATCATTGGCCTTTTTATTGATCTTTGCTGTATTTTTAGGAACCCCTAATCTGAGATGATTTAGAGGAATGCCCCATCCATGGTAGGGGTTATTAAATCAATGGTCGGGATGAGTGAAACACTGGCCTTATTTGTACATACTGGTGCATTTGGACACTATTCAGGTTCATGGCGGATCATCAGGACCATGTGATTCCTCCTATTATAAAAAGAAGAAGTGGCCCAGTGGGAAACTTCCCATCTTCTTTGGATTTTATAAAACAGCCATTAATCAAGTGCCAAAAAATCTACGGTCTCCACATCAGAAAATAAACAAGGGATGAGAATCTTGTAATGGATATGGTACGTTCATGTACATGTACATGCCCTAATATCATATTTAGAAATGATCCGGTGGTCTAAAAGGGTATGGAAACCTTCACATGCACCTTTTTTTTTTTATTTTTATTTTTTACACACACGCAGACATACCCCACGCACTCACGGTGGTGGAATTTCACCACCTCCACATGCACCTAGTTGTGTTTGTACTCGTTGGAATCTATACCGTCTATCTGGAACGTCCAGCGGGTCCAGTTTCTCTTCATAGGCTGTCTTTGAAGGATGGTACAGATTGGATGATCCAAACCATTGGTTAGTGGAAAGAAAGAATGGATGAACAAGATCATTGGTATAAGATAGGTCCAATTTCATCTGTTTTCGGACATCTGATTGCTGCGATTTTTGAATGGTAGTGGAAGAAGGTAGGAATGGGTCTAATGGACGGTTCAGATAGGTGATGCGAATGCCAACGACTCCAAATACAACTGGATGTACGGGATGGTTTCCGTACACTAAGCCCACTTAGATAATTTCGATATCTTATTTTATTCCATTTACAATGGCAATAATAAAAAGAGGAGAAAATGACCACTGTAGACAAAACCTTTTACCCAGCGGTTTTTATCGCGGAATAGAAACTTAAGTTACCAAATTAGACTAGCACGTGCGGACAGCAACGTTGAGGACGAAACTACCCCTCCTTTTTACTGCCGTTGCTTTTCCTCTCCCTCCCTTCTCTCGCTCCATTTTTTTTAAAAAAAACGGACGAAAACTCCACCGCTACATCTGTTGCTTGGATCGCACCACGCTCAAGCTGGATCCCACCTAGGGGTGTACACGAATTGAGCTAGCTCGGTTAGCTCGCTCTACTTAATCTGAAAAAAGCTCGATTCAGTTCGGTGTTGAGTTCAAGCAAGGTTGAATTGATTTTTTGAGCTCAAAAATGAGTTCGAGCAGGCCAGCTCAACTCGACTCGGATCAAATCTAGCTTGAATCAAACTTGGATCGAACTAGTTCGGTGACTTGGTTACTTTGTCATTAATGTTGCTCACCAACTGTTTGATAAAATGACTGAACGACATGTGGCTGGTGGCAATGAAGGTTTGGCTAGTGGCAAGGTGGATAGGAAGGTATGTACACGGAACAAATACTTTTTTTTCTCTTTATTATTATTATTATTTAGAAGGTGTTTGAGAAAATACCTATAAAATCATTGCCTTTGTAGGTAAAACAGTGGGATTTTGAAGTTGCAATTAAGGTGTTTGTGGAAATGCCTCAATAGCAAACTCGGTTCGATCTTAGCTCGAACTCAGCCCGAGCTGTTAATTGAACTGAGCTGAGCTGGCCAATCAGGCCCGAGGACCGAGATCAGCCAAGTTCAAGCTGAGGTTAGCCACTGTTCGAGCCGAGTCGAGCTGAGGCCAACTCGACTCGGTTTGACTCGATGTACACCACTAATCCCACCCTCTTTATTCATCAACATTATCTCATTTTTCCTGAAAATGTTCCCTCCACGGAAGACAGTACGCATGACAGGTATGATATACATTTACCTAAACGGCGTAATTTTTTTGTGGGCCATTGAAATGCCGAATGAAGCTCCCATCTTGGTTTTTGGTTCATCCATGCGAAAATCATCCTATGGACATGATGGATTACAAGTAAAACATCATTGTAGGGGCATAAAAAGGTTTCCACAGTGGAAACATTGTTTCCTATGGTGTGATCCACTTGATATTTCAATATGCCACCATTTTGGGCTGAAACCCTTGCTTTAGATGGAAAAATGGATGAACGTCATGGATAGTCCACATACATTCAAGGTGGGCCTAACTCAATATTTTTAATTTTTTAATTTTTTTAATATTTTACTATTAATTTTTTAAAAAAAGTTTTTTTAGGTTAGGTTGTTAGTACACACCCATGTCAATACACACACTCCATGTTAGCCACCCCTGCTAGGAATCGATACCAGGACCTCGAGTGTTGATATGAGGTATCTCTACTCAGTCTGCCAATTGAGCTATGGATCTGGGTGTGCCCAACTTAGTTAACTCAGCACTATAAGTGCGTACTGAAAATTTTATGAACCGCTCGGTCAATTTCATTAATTGCTTGATCAAATTCACCGAAGAGAATTTCATGTAAATTTCGGTCAATTTCATTAACTGATCGGTCAAATTCAACAAAGCAAATTGTTAGGCTAGGTCAATTACATTTAAAGTTCATTCTAATTCATGTTAGCCTCACCCAATTTCAAGCTTGCCTCGCTCAAATTGATGTTTCCCTTGCTCAATTTCTCGATTGTCTCGTTGAATTTTTCCGTTGCATTGCTCAACTCCTAGGTTCCCTCGCTCAATTTCTAGGTTCCCTTGCTCAATCCTCACTCCAATTTCTACGTCGCCTCGCTTGCCTCGCTCAATTTCTAGCTTTCCTCACTCAATTTCTAGCTTCCCTCGCTCAATTCCTAAGTTGCATCACTCCAATTTCGATGTTCCCTTGCTCAAATCCTAGGTTATCTCGCTCAATTTCTAGCTTCTTCGCTCAATTCGTAGGTTGCCTCGCTCAATTTATAGGTTTCCTCGCACAATTTGTAGCTTCCCTCGCCTCGCTCAAATCCTAGGTTGCCTTATTGAATTTCTTAGTTCCCTTGCTCAATAACTAGAATTCCTTGCTGAATTTTTACGTTACCTCGCTCAATTCCTAGCTTCTTTCGCTCAATCCCTACGTTGCCTCGCTCAATTTCTAGGTCGCATCGCTCAAATCCTAGGTTCCCTCGCTCAATTTCTAGCTTCCCTCGCTAAAATCCTAAGATTCCTCGATCAATTCCTACGTTGCCTCGCTCAATTCCTAGGTTGCCTCACTCAATTTCTAGGTTCCCTTACTCAATTTCTAGCTTTCCTCGCTCAAATCCTAGGTTGCCTTGCTCAAATGCTAGGTTGCCTCGCTCAATTTCTAGCTTCCCTCGCTCAATTCCTAGGTTACCTTGCTGAATTCCTACATTGCCTCACTCAATTCCTAGGTTGTCTCGCTCAATTTCTAGGTTCCCTCGCTCAATTTCTAGCTTTCCTCGCTCAAATCCTAGGTTACCTTACTCAAATCCTAGGTTGCCTCGCTCAATTTCTAGCTTCCCTTGCTCAAATCTTAGGATTCCTATCTCAATTCCTACGTTGCTTCGCTCAATTCTTAGGTTGCTTCGCTCAATTTCTAGGTTCTCTCGCTCAATTTCTAGGTTGCCTCGCTCAATTCCTAGGTTCCTTCGCTCAATTTATATATTGTCTCAATGGATTTCTAGCTTCCCTCGCACAAAAGCAACATAGCAAAAAAATAAATAAATTCAGTTTGCCCCGCTCAATTTTCAATTTGGCGGGGCAAACTGGAAATTGAGCGGGGCAAACTAGAAATTGAGCGGGCTAAATCGAAATATTTTTTTTTACTTTTGTAGGTCCCATCATGATGTATGTCTTATATCCAAACCGTCCATATATGAGCGGGGCAAACTGAAAATTAAGCAGGGCAAACTGAAAATTTAGGTTTAGGGTGTAAGTTTAGGTTTAGGGATTTGAAAATTTAGGTTTAAGATGTAAGTTTAGGTTTAAGGATAACAATTTTTGATACACTTTAGCTACGGATTATAACCATAGCTATAATTGCGTCAATATAATTTTTGAATTTGAGAATGGGTAAGTTATGTGTTTTAGTTTTGATTTTGATTTAGGTTATAGGTTATAGGTTTAGGTTAAGGTTATAGGTTTTTGGATTTGAGAATGGGTTCAGGTTTAGGTTATAGGTTTCAGTTTAGGTTATAGGTTTTTGAATTTGAGAATGGGTTCGGGTTTAGGTTATAGGTTTTAGTTATAGGTTTTGGTTTTGGTTTTGGTTTAGATTATAGGTTTTTGGATTTGAGAATGGGTTATGGTTTAGGTTTAGAAAATCGGGTTCAGGTTCGGGATTGGGTTTAAGTTTGGATTTTTAAGTTTAGGTTTACATTTATGTTAGGGAGTTGAGATTAGAATTAGGTGTAGGTTTCACTTTAGAAAATTAAGTTTAGGTTATAGGTTTAGGAAAAGGTTAGGTTTAGGTTATAGGTTTTGGGATTTGGGAATAGTTTTAAGTTATAAGTATAGGTTTAGGTTAGGTTATAGGTTAAGGTTTAGGGATAGGTTATAGGTTTTGGTATTCGAGAATGGGTTCAGGTTTAGGTTATAGGTTTTGGTTTTGGTTTAGGTTATAGGTTATAGGTATAGGATAAGGTTTAGGTTTAGGTTTAGGTTATAAGTTTTGGAATTTGAGAATGGGTTCGGGTTTAGGTCATAGGTTTAGGTTTAGGTCAATTTCATGTTTGTCCCGCTCAATTTTCAGTTTATGCCGCTCAATTTCTAGTTTGTCCCGCTCAATTTCCAGTTTACCCCGCTCAATTTCCAGTTTGCCCCGCTCAATTTCTAGTTTGTCTCGCTCAATTTTCAGTTTGCCCCGCTCAATTTCTAGTTTGCCCCGCTCAATTTCCAGTTTGCCCCGCTCAATTGACTATTGTAAATAGGTCCAATCTTTGTCTTTTTTCTATCAAATTTCGATTGTTGTTTCAGCTTTTTCTTAACCATCTGTTTGCAAACCATCGGTTAAGAAAACAGTTGGTTAGGAAAAAGATGCAAGAACAGTCCCTGGTTTGGTGAGCTAGGCTGTTAATCTGAGCTAGCTACAGATGTGCTAGCTGCAAACAGATCATTAAGAAAATACTGCAACAATATTAAATCTCCCATTTATTAAAGAAAGATCGAGTGATCTTTTAAAAATAAAAATAAAAATTTACTGTTAGTTTTGTCTAAAAATTGATCGATTTCACTTTTAGCACAATATTGAACTTGATATGTAATTATGGATCCTGATGTATGTCAAAACAATATGACTTTTGTAAGAATCATATATTTTACAACTCAATTGAATGGAGCCTTGCTGCTACCTTGAGGTTGTGCATTCAATTTGAGACTATTATCACATGTTTCATTTGTGATTTTAAAGATTGTGCATTCAATTTTACGCCAGTTGTGGTTTCCACTTGTGGCAAATCAGAATGTGAGCTTACTCTACATGTCATCAGTCATCAGACAGACGATCATATAACTCCTCTTGGTTTGTTTTCAATCTCATAAAAGATTACTGTTTTTTCAAGCTACTTCTGGCTTACCGATTCGTTAGGTGTCTTCTAATTGGTAACAAATTTTGTTATTTTTTATTTGGTAAAACTGATTGTTTGAATATCTTGTTTACATATCGAGATTTCTCATTTTTCTATTCCGTAGTGTTTTTTGTGATTTTCACTTTGTACATTCTTCTTTGAATTCTTTTATAATAGTTAGCATCTTGACAAATAGTTCTTTGTGGCATTGACAATCGAATTCAGCTCACTTCTAAATATAAGGCATTATATTGAATGGATAGTCAAATTTTGGTGTAAATATTTTTATAAGCAAATTTTTTCTTTCCTTTTTTTTCTTAGGTGCGTGTTTACAAAGAGTCATCACTCATTGTGGTTATAGTTATTCATTATGTGACAGGTTTTCAGGTGAGATGAACGAGTTTTAAAAGAAAACAGTCTGCGGTTTTGAGAAGCGATTCCTAATGTCATTTTATGTTTAAATGCATATTTCAGATTCAAGCATCTGGTACGTCTCTTGACTCAAGAATGCACATGGTTGGAGTGGTCTGGCCATTTGGACAGACCGTGTTTATGTATTTACTCAAAATTGATGGAGCAGACCCGGATGTGCGTCGGAGCTACCCGGAAGAGCGGGGGTCCCTGGAAGGTGGGAACCGCTGTTATGACTATGATGAAGTTATCCATTTCCTATGGACGACATTGGAAGGGCCTGGCAATTTGGACAGGCCATGTTTATATTTGTATTTGCAGGTACCATACCCTTAACCTAAACCCGAACCGATTCTCAAACCCAAAAACCTATAACTTAAACCAAAACCAAAACCAAAACCTATAACCTAAACTAAAACCAAAACCTATGACCTAAACCCGAACCGATTCTCAAATCCCAAAACCTATAACCTAAACCAAAACCAAAACCTATGAACTAAACCCGAACCCATTCTCAAATCCTAAAACCTATAACCTAAACCTAAACCTAAACCTATAACCTAAACCCGAACCCATTCTAAAATCCCAAAACCTATAACCTAAACCAAAACCTATAACCTAAACCCAAACCCATTCTCAAATCCTAAAACCTATAACTTAAACCAAAACCAAAACCAAAACCTATAACCTAAACCTGAGCCGATTCTCAAATCATAAAACCTATAACCTAAACCAAAACTAAAACCAAAACCTATGACCTAAACCCAAACCCATTCTCAAATCCTAAAACCTATAACCTAAACCAAAACCATAACCTAAGACCTAAACTCGAACCCATTCTCCAATCCCAAAACCTATAACCTAAACCAGAACCAAAACCAAAACCTATAACTTAAACCCGAGCCGATTCTCAAATCCTAAAACTTATAACCTAAACCAAAACCTATGACCTAAACCCGAACCTATTCTCAAATCCCAAAACCTATGACCTAAACCCGAACCCATTCTCAAATTCCAAAACCTATAACCTAAACCCAAACCCATTCTAAAGCAAAACCTATAACCTAAACCAAAACCAAAACTAATAACCTAAACCAAATCCAAAACCTATAACCTAAATCCGAACCCATTTTCAAATTCTAAAACCTATAACCTAAACCAAAACCCACTCTCAAATCCAAAACCTATAACCTAAACCTAAACCTAAACCTATAACCTAAAGCCGAACCCATTCTAAAATCCCAAAACCTATAACCTAAACCAAAACCTATAACCTAAACCCATACCCATTCTCAAATCCTAAAACCTATAACCTAAACCAAAACCATAACCTAAGACCTAAACCCGAACCCATTCTCCAATCCCAAAACCTATAACCTAAACCAAAACCAAAACCAAAACCTATAAATTAAACCCGAGCCGATTCTCAAATCCTAAAACTTATAACCTAAACCAAAACCTATGACCTAAACCCGAACCTATTCTCAAATCCCAAAACCTATGACCTAAACCCGAACCCATTCTCAAATCCCAAAACCTATAACCTAAACCTAAACCTATAACCTAAACCCAAACCCATTCTAAAGCAAAACCTATAACCTAAACCAAAACCAAAACTAATAACCTAAACCAAATCCAAAACCTATAACCTAAATCCGAACCCATTTTCAAATTCTAAAACCTATAACCTAAACCAAAACCCATTCTCAAATCCAAAACCTATAACCTAAACCTAAACCTAAACCTATAACCTAAACCCGAACCCATTCTAAAATCCCAAAACCTATAACCCAAACCAAAACCTATAACCTAAACCCATACCCATTCTCAAATCCTAAAACCTATAACCTAAACCAAAACCATAACTAAAACCATAACCTAAGACCTAAACCCGAACCCATTCTCCAATCCCAAAACCTATAACCTAAACCAAAACCAAAACCAAAACCTATAAATTAAACTCGAGCCAATTCTCAAATCCTAAAACTTATAACCTAAACCAAAACCTATGACCTAAACCCGAACCTATTCTCAAATCCCAAAACCTATGACCTAAACCCGAACCCATTCTCAAATCCGAAAACCTATAACCTAAACCTAAATCTATAACCTAAACCCAAACCCATTCTAAAGCAAAACCTATAACCTAAATCAAAACCAAAACTAATAACCTAAACCAAATCCAAAACCTATAACCTAAATCCGAACCCATTTTCAAATTCTAAAACCTATAACCTAAACCAAAACCCATTCTCGAATCCAAAACCTATAACCTAAACCTAAACCTAAACCTATAACCTAAACCCGAACCCATTCTAAAATCCCAAAACTTATAACCTAAACCAAAACCTATAACCTAAACCCATACCCATTCTCAAATCCTAAAACCTATAACCTAAATCAAAACCAAAACCAAAACCTATAACCTAAACCTGAGCCGATTCTCAAATCCTAAAATCTATAACCTAAACCAAAACCTATGACCTCAACTCGAACCCATTCTCAAATCCCAAAACCTATGACCTAAACCCGAACCCATTCTCAAATCCCAAAATCTATAACCTAAATCTAAACCTATGAACTAAACCCGAACCCATTCTCAAATCCTAAAACCTATAACCTAAACCTAAACCTAAACCTGAACCCATTCTAAAATTCCAAAACCTATAACCTAAACCAAAGCCAAAACCAAAACCTATAACCTAAACCCAAACCCATTCTCAAATCCTAAAACCTATAACCTAAACCAAAACCATAACCTATAACCTAAACCAAAACCAAAACCAAAACCTATAACCTAAACCTAAACCTATAACCTATAACCTAAACCAAAACTTATAACTAAAACCAAAACCAAAACCTATAACCCAAACCAAAACCAAAACCTATAACCTAAACCCGAACCCATTATCAAATATTCCAAAAACCTATAACCTAAACCTAAAACCATAACCTAAACCTCTAACATAAACCTAAAACCATATCCTAAACCTCTAACCTATAACCTAAACCAAAACCTATAACCAAAACCAAAACCAAAACCAAAACCTAAGACCTAAACCCGAACCCATTCTCAAATCCTAAAACCTATAACCTAAACCAAAACCATAACCAAAACCTATAACCTAAACCCGAACCCATTCTCAAATCCCAAAACCTATAACCTTATCCTAAACCTATACTTATAACCTAAAACTATTCCCAAATCCCAAAACTTATAACCTTATCCTAAACCTATAACCTAAACCTAAACCTATAACCTATAACCTAAACCCAAACCAAAACTTATAACCTAAACCCGAACCCATTCTCAAATCCCAAAACCTATAACCTAAACCAAAACCAAAACGTATAACCTAACCCGAACCCATTCTCAAATCCCAAAACCTATAACCTAAACCAAAACCTAAAACATATAACCTAAACCCGAACCCATTCTCAAATTCTAAAACCTATAACCTAAACCCAAACCCATTCACAAATTCCAAAACCCAAACCCAAACCTAAACCTAAACTTAAAACCTAAACCAAAACTTATAACCTAAACTAAAACTAAAACCTATAACCTAAACCTGAACCCATTCACAAATCCCAAAACCTGTAACCTAAACCTGAACCCATTCTCAAATCCCAAAACCCAAAAATCAGTGGGGATTACAAAAGGGAAAAGGAAAAAAAAAATGAAAAATGAAAAAGAAATCAGTAAGTTGGGGTCGACCGGCCTATGGCTACGGATTATAACCGTAGCCATAGCTATAATGCTCTGCACTTATTTTTCTTTTTTCTTTTTTATTTTTTATTTTTATTTTTTACATGGAGAACTTTATTATACCTATATTTTTCTTTAATACATGTTTATATAAATATGTGTGTGTATGTGTATATATATATAAATATAAATTTTTCTCCTTTTTTTTTTCATTTCTTTCTTTATTCATTTAACAAGAATATCTTCTAAAATAAAATTAGTTACTTGACGTACCACATATGATTTTGGGGTAGGAGAAGCTATTTTAGCCAACCAACTTAGTTATTTTCCAAGATTCCATCAGGTCGATGGTCGAAAATATATTTCATTTACTTCACGGTCAATTTCAATCACTTCATGGTCAAACTAGAAATTGAGCGAGGCAAATATGAAATTGAGTGAATAAATTAAAAATTGAGTAGGACAAGATATGAATTGAATGAGGGAAGCTAGAAATTGAGCGAGGTTTAGGCTACGTTATAGGTTTAGGATAAGGTTTAGGTTTAGGTTTAGGTTATAGGTTTTGGGATTTGAGAATGGGTTCGGGTTTAGGTTATAGGTTTTGGTATTGGTTTAGGTTATAGGTTTTTGAATTTGAGAATGGGTTCGGGTTTAGGTTATAGGTTTTGGGATTTGAGACTGGGTTCGAGTTTTGGTTATAGGTTTTGGTTTTGGTTTTGGTTTAGGTTATAGGTTTTTGGATTTAAGAATGGGTTATCGTTTAGGTTTAGGAAATCGGGTTCAGGTTCGGGATTAGGTTTAAGTTTGGGTTTTTAAATTTAGGTTTACATTTATGTTAGGGAGTTGAGATTAGGATTAGGTGTAGGTTTTACTTTAGAAAATTGAGTTTAGGTTATAGGTTTAGGGAAAGCTTAGGTTTAGGTTATAGGTTTTGGGATTTGGGAATAGTTTTAAGTTATAATTATAGGTTTAGGTTAGGTTATATGTTAAGGTTTAGGGATAGGTTATAGGTTTTGGTATTCGAGAATGAGTTCGGGTTTAGGTTATAGGTTTTGGTTTTGGTTTTGGTTATAGGTTATAGGTTTAGGATAAGGTTTAGGTTTAGGTTTAGGTTATAGGTTTTGAGATTTGAGAATGGGTTCGGGTTTAGGTCATAGGTTTTGGTTTTAGTTTAGGTTATAGGTTTAGGCCAATTTCATGTTTGTCCCACTCAATTTTCAGTTTGCCCCGCTCAATTTCTAGTTTGCCCCGCTTACTTTTCAGTTTACCCCGCTCAATTTCGAGTTTACCTCGCTCAATTTCTAGTTTGCCCCGCTCAATTTTCAGTTTGTCCCACTCAAAGCAAACTGGAAATTGAGCGGGACAAACTATCAATTGAGCGGGGCAAATTAGAAATTGAGCAGGGCAAACTGAAAATTGAGTGGGGCAAACTAGAAATTGAGCGGGGTAAACTGAAAATTAAACGGGGAAAACTAGAAATTGAGCGGGGTAAACTGAAAATTGAGCGGGACAAATTGGAAATTGAGCGGGGCAAACTGAAACTTAAGCGGGGCAAACTAGAAATTGAGCGGGGTAAACTGAAAATTGAGCGGGATAAACATGAAATTGACTTAAACCTATAACCTAAACTAAAACCAAAACCTATGACCTAAACCCAAACCCATTCTCAAATCCCAAAACCTATAACCTAAACCTAAACCTAAACCTTATCCTAAACCTATAACTTATAACCTAAACCAAAATCAGAACCTATAACCTAAACCCGAATCCATTATTAAATTCCAAAACCTATAACCTAAACCCGAATCCATTATTAAATTCCAAAACCTATAACCTAAACTTAACCTTAACCTAAACCTAAACCTATAACCTATAACCTTAACTAAAACCTATAACCTAAACCAATACCAAACCTATAACTTAAACCCGAACCCATTCTCAAATCCCAAAACCTATAACCTAAACCTAAACCTAAACCTTATCTTAAACCTATTACCTATAACCTAAACCAAAACCAAAACCTATAACATAAACCCAAACTCATTCTCAAATCCAAAAACCTATAACATAAACTTATAACCTAAACCAAAACCTATAACCTAAACCAAAACCAAAACCTAAAACCAAAACCTAAATAAAAACCTATAACCTAAACCAAAACCTAAACCTATAACTTAAACCAGAACCCATTATCAAATCCCAAGACCTATAACCTAAACCAAAACCTATAACCTAAACCTGAACCCATTCTCAAATCCAAAAACTTATAACCTAAACCTAAACCTTAACATAAACCTATAACCTAAACCTAAATCAAAACCTATAACCTAAACCAAAATCAAAACCTATAACCTAAACCGGAACTTATTATCAAATTCCAAAACCTATAACCTAAACTGAAACCAAAACCTATAACCTAAACCCAAACCCATTCTCAAATCCCAAAACCTAAACCTATAACCTAAACTCAAATCCCTAAACCTAAACCTAAACTAGAAATTGAGCGGGGTAAACTGGAAATTGAGCTAGGAAAACTGAAAATTGAGCGGGGCAAACTGGAAATTGAGCGGGGCAAACTGGAATTTGAGCAGGGCAAACTCGAAATTGAGCGGGGTAAATTGGAAATTGAGAGGGGTAGACTAGAAATTGAGCGGGGCAAACTGAAAATTGAGCGGGTCAAACTAGAGATTGAGCGGGGCAAACTGGAAGTTGAGCGGGGCAAACTAGAAATTGAGCGGGGCAAACTAGAAATTGAGTGGGGGAAACTGGAAATTGAGCGGGGCAAACTGAATTTATGTATTTTTTTTTGCTATGTTACTTTTGTGGGTCTCATCATGATGTATGTGTTATATCCAAACCGTCCATATATTTTACGAGCTCATATTAAGGCTTGAGACGAAAAATAAGATAAATCTAACTATCAAGTGGACCACACTGTAAAAGGCAATGGAAAATTGAATGTCTATCATTGAAACCCTTTTAGGGGTTACAGAAGTTTTGGATCATTATAAAATTTTTTTTCCCTCTTCATCCAGGTCTTTTTGACCCTATGAATGAACTTACACGAGGAGGATTTCTCACAAACATCACAGTGGGCCCCCTAAAGGTTTCTAATGGTTGACGCTCATTCAACACTATTTCCTGTAATGTGGTACACTTGAGAACTGGATATATCTCATTTTTGGTCTCATACCATAAAATGATATGGAAAAATATATGAATTGAGCGAGACAACCTACGAATTGTGCGAGAGAAGCTAGAAATCCAGTGAGGCAATATATAAATTGAACAAAAGAGCCTAGGAATTGAGCGAGACAACCTATCAATTGAGCGATGCAACGTAGAAATTCAGCAAGGCAACTTAGGATTTGAGTGAGGTTCCCTCGCTCAATTTCAACATAGCCTAAACCTCGCTCAATTTCTAGGTTCCCTCGCTCAATTTCTAGCTTTCCTCGCTCAAATCCTAAGTTTCGTCGCTCAATTTCTAGATTCCCCCGCTGAACTCCTATATTACCTCTCTCAATTTCTATTACCTCCTTCAATTTCTAGCTTCCCTCACTCAATTCATACCTTGTCCTACTCAATTTTTAATTTACTCACTCAATTTCATATTTGCCTCGCTCAATTTTTAATTTGACCATGAAGTGATTGAAATTGATCGTGAAGTGAATGAAATGTATTTTCGACCATCGGCCTGATGGAATCTTGAAAAATAACTAGGTTGGTTGGCTAAAATAGCTTCTCCTACCCTAAAATCATATGTGGTACGTCAAGTAACTAATTTTAGTTTAGAAGATATTCTTGTTAAATGAATAAAGAAAGAAATGAAAAAAAAAAAGAGAAAAATTTATATATATATACACACACACACACACACACACACACACTCACACACACTCACACACATACTTATATAAACATGTATTAAAGAAAAATGTAGGTACAATAAAATTCTCCATGTAAAAATTAAAAATAAAACATAACAAGGAAAAAGGCAAAAAAATTCCATAGCATTGTAGTTTTGGCTACGGTTATAATCCGTAGCCATATGCCGGTCGACCGGGCTACTCTCTTCTTTTTCACTTTTTTTTTTTTTTTTCCCTTTCCCAGTTGTAATCCCCACTGATTTTTGTGGGTCCCATTATGAGGTATATGTTATATCCAAACCGTCCATCTATTCGGTGAACTCGTATTAAGGCTTGAGATGAAAAATAAGACAGATCTAGCTATCAAGTGGACCACACAGTAAAAGGTAATGGGGAATTGAATGTCTACCATTGAAACCCTTTTAGGGGTTGCAGAAGTTTTGGATCATCATGGAATTTGTTTTTCCTCTTCATCCATGCCTTTGTGACCTTATGAATAGATTGGATGGAAAATAAATGTTATGATGGGCCTTACAAAAATTTTTAACAGTGAAAATCAATTTTCACGCTGCTCTTTGTGGTGTGGTCCATTGATTTATGGATATGATTTATTTTTTTTGGGATAATGCTCCGAAATGATTTTGAAATATGGATGAACGTTGTGGATATGATAAATACATAGCTGTGGGGCCCTGTAACTTTGATCTCTCCTAAGCCGTTCGTACAACTCTCAGTTGGAGGAGCGTCGGCTCTCGTCTTCGCAGTGAAAAGGAGGGGTAGTTTCGTCCTCAACGTCGCTGTCCGCACGTGCTAGTCTAAGTTGGTAACTTAAGTTTCTATTCTGCGATAAAAACCGCTGGGTAAAAGGTTTTGTCTACAGTGGTCATTTTCTCTAAAAAGAGGTGCTCGATTAGGACTCTTCGGGACCACCCAAAATTGTAATACGCATCCCCACAACCCTACACAAGACCGGGACCTGGCAATCGCAACCGTTCATCTGGCGTGTCATGTCACAGATGGTCCCAATTGAAAATACTTTATCAATCGGTCAATTCTACTCATTCTGTAAAAAAGATGAATAGTTCTGCTCACGGAGATGGGGTCCACTTATGGTGGAGAGGTCAAGAACATGGTGGTCATGGACTTTCAGCCTTTTCCCTCCAAAAAGGATAAAAGGGCAGAGGTTGGTTGGTGATGATGTTGCTTGTTGGGATGGACAGCTAAACTTTCATGATTTTATAGTGGTCATGTAGGGAAGGAAAATGACGGTGGTAGATCGCTTTCAAATTCATGAGCATGGAACAAAATCATTTCACGATGTTTTTCTTTTAAAGATAAGAAGAGTGGGAGAGGCATCCTAACTGAAAAAGCACTGAAAAATGATCAAATGGTCCCATTTCCAACCTTTTATATTGTACTCTACTAGAGTATGGTGGACCATACACACATTTATTCTACATATGGCAAACGTGTGAGTTGATCTTGGCCATGTGAAACGTGGTCCTCCTATGTGGGTCTATAGCACAAAAAATCATATCTTGATTGTGCCTTTTCCGATCGTCCATTTAATGACCAATAATCAGACTGCTCGGATCAACCCATTAGTATGGATTTTGAGATAATCTATTAAAATATGGATAACATGATCTCACATGCTGGATGGTGCAAAAAATGGAGGCTATGGACCATAATTCTCCTTTAATAAAACAATAATTATACCATTAAAAAATAAGTAAATTAAATTAGAAAAACAATTGGGTCCATTTGAGTAAGGGTCCCACATAATCAGGATTAAGTCTAATCCTGATTTTGATAGGCCACCTGCGCTTCAGATGGGATTTCAATAGGCTACCCTTAATGAATTTCTTAAATAAAATATTAAAATTATTTATTTTATAGATAGATTTATAAAACTATGCTGCATTCCCAGTTGACTACTATATAAGTAATGGTTAGTTACACTTACTTAAACTAAGGTCCATGCTCCTTCAAATAATTGTTGTCAGATGGGATCTGGAGTCCAGGCTGTCAATGGACCAGGATGGCTGGCAGGGCTTTTGGGCTTGGGCTGGAATATTAGGCCCAAGGACCAGGCTTGGTTTAAGATCCCATTGGTCCAATGCGTTTAAGGTTAAAAGCAGAGCTGTACATGAACTGAATTAGCTCGGTTAACTTGCTCGACCCAACTCGGAAAAGCTTGACTCGATTCAGCTTGAAACTGAATTCGAGCCAAGTTGAGATGAATTTTTGAGCTAAAAAAAAATTCAAGCAAAGTCCAAGCTAGACCAAACTCTAACTCGGAACTTGACTTGAACTTGACTAGGTTCGAATCAATTCGATTCATGAAACCTAAACTCGAACTTGGCTCGAGTTGGCCTTAGCTACTAACCGACCAAGCTGAGCTACATAGTCAGACCTGAGGGCTAAGCCGAGCTGAGTTTGAGCTGGGGTAGCCTGCCGGCCGATCCGAGCCAGGCTGGGCTAAGCTCGACTTGGTTCAACTCATGTATAGCTCTAGTTACAGGGGCATTTTTGCAATATGTTTCATGATGGGAATTGCAGAGTGAACGACCTAGATGTTGCACAACTCAGCGTTGAAAATATGCCTGATTCCGCACAATGCAGACAAGTCATTCCCTTACTCAGTTGAGTCATGACATCACACAGGTCGAGTCGATCAAAATCATTGAGTCTTTGATCATGCTAGCATCTGAAGGAAGAGGGCCAATGGACAAAATTTTGGGTGTAAAGATGTCAGTCATCCTACTCCATATAGGACTCTGGGCCCACCTTTGATGGACGATCGACGATACGCATGAAGGTTCAAGAATGTATCAAAGTTCAGAAGTCGATTGGGAGCACTAATCGAATTCCAGATTGTATGAGTGGCACAATGTACCTTAATCCAAACTGCAAAAATCTTAAGCCTCACTCTCAATGAGCCTTTACCTGAAAATCACTTTCAAAGGATTGATCCTAGTTGTTCAATTGGTGGCCACTAAATGTATGGTTGAAATGAGAAATGATCAATGTAAAAAATTAATCAATGAAATGCTTGTTAATCACAAATTACAACTGTCCAATCGACTGATCACATGGGGCACACTCCACACAGCAGGCCCAGTGATTTGAACCGCTCGGATTGAGGTGCATCGCCACATCTACAGTAGTATCATATTCTGCCAGAGTAACAACTCACAACAAACTGAACAGGAAAAAATATACCTTGACAGTGCTGTTAATACATGCACAAATGATACAAGTACCTTTGACAATTGTTGAATGCTCAAGTGGGCCACTTCATGATCACCACCATCATGGAATTTTCTTGGGTCACAAGGCTCAACCCCTATCAAAGAGAAGGTTAGATAATCTTTCTTCTATAGAAACGACATCTCCGGTATAGCCATCGCCTTGTATGCCCTTCATTTGCTTCCTAAAAACTTCTGCTTCATTGGCTCTGCCAGCTTCCTCAAGACCAGCTATCAGAACTCTATATGTGCCAGACGAGGGGCGGACCCCCCTCCTTTTCATGTCCGTGTAGACCTCAAGCCCTTTATCAATGTCCTGTGATTGAACATAGGCAGCAATCAGAGCCGAATAAGTGGTAGTGTTCTGGTCATTGGGAAAGGAATTGAAGATCTTCACAGCAGATGTGGGCATTCCAGCACATCCAAGCTTGTAAATCAAGATAGAAACTAAATACACCCCGAGCGTGATCCCTGCTCTAACCATGTATTCGACAATCTCCAAGACCTTTTGAAATGAACTAGTTCGAATGAAGAGGCCTACGAGAGCAACATATGCATCTCTCTCGAGCTTTATGCCTGTTTTTATACTATACTCATACGCCATCAGAGCACCAGAAGGTCTACTATTTGCACAATTCGCTCGAATGACATCAGAGATGAGGTCAGAATCCAAATGGGTTTTCCTAGAAATCATTCCAGCAAGCATGTTTTCAGTTGCAACGAAATTCCGCCTCCCCAGAAGATTTAGAACGATGCCTCTATCAATTTGGTAGTGAATATTGGCAGTAGTTACTACAGTTTCAGATTTCTCCTCATCAATGCCTTCAAATGCAAGATGTGGATTGACTTCTCGGAGGAGATGGTCACTCTCTCCAGCAGCTTTCAGCGTATGGAGGGCTTCCAGATATATGGGATAACGAAGGACAAGTGAGTTCTCTTTCATATGCTGAAGGATTTGAACCATTGCTGACATCTCTCTTGCTGCTGAGCATTTCTGGATGAAGATGTTGCATAAGGGCTTGTCAGGTTGAATTCCTGCTTCTTGCATCTTGTCAAAAATTTCAAGTGCTCCTTTGAATTTACCTGCAACCAGTAAAGCAAGAGAACCATGAATACCTTACTCATTCAAATTTACCTGCTACCATCCCGACGCACCACATATGGTCCTGATAATCAAACTAAGGAACAAAAGATTTTGGGAACTAAAATTTAAGCATAAACCCAAACCATAATCTGTTTGTAAAAATCCAACGTGCATCCATGTTCCCATCTTATCTAAAGAGAGTATAAGGTCGGTTGAACAAATCCAGTGCGTATTGGCTGACTTTCTTATCCCATGTAATATGTTTCTTGCTCCATCAAGGAACAATATCTGCATTAGAACACTAATGCAGGGGCATTTTCACACCGGGCTCGAGTGGAGCGGCCTGTGAGATGCAGGGGCACACTCGGGGTGGGCGGCCTGTGTGATGCAGGTGGCTCGTGAGATGCGAGCCCCACCCGTGTGACTCGGGTGGCTCGTGTGAGGCAGTACCCATGTGATTTGGGGCCCACGAGGGGGGTTCGACCGAGGGCCTAACCCATGAGACGTGGGGCCTGGGCAATGAGATAAAGGGATTAATTCTGCATACTCTAACAGTTCGAGCTTTTAGAGCAAGTGGTTAATTGTCCTACATCAAAGACCTTGGACTGACTAATGAAAGCCCATGGTGACATGCTATATATTCATGTGCAAGGCATACCATCACTAATAGAACATTAAATTATGAGAGATGAGTTTATGAAGATCCGGAGTATCAGTAGTAAAGAGGAATTCTCAAAGGGGCATGCTCGAGTTGTAATGGTGTAAGCTGATGGTGTTACCAGGCAGATGTCGGGCCCATGTGATGTATGAAGGTCATCCAACCTGTCTATCAGATGCGTCACCTCCTATTACCCCCTGGTGCTAAAAACGATCTTCATCCAACACTCAAGTAGGCCACGACAAGGGAAATGTGAAAGAGAATGACCACCTTTGATTTACATCGGGGTCCATGTGAAGTTCAAAACAGTGATTTTCAGCCTGGGCCTTCATCCAAACCAGAAGAGGAGTCCGAATGGAGTCGATTTCATAATCAACAATAAGGTGAGCTTTCCATGTAAATCAAGGGTGGACATTCCCTCCCAATGTATACTCTGTTGCGTGGCCCACCTGATTCACCGATCAGTTTGATGTTAGGATCGTGAGGGTAATGTGCTCTGGTGCATATTATGGATGGGTTGGATTTAATGAATGCATCATGTATTCACATGGCCCCACATTTTCCCTGTAACACTGTAGTGTACGGTGGAGTGGTACCGGCACCACTGGTGCACGCCACAGTACTACAAGAGGATCATGGAAACATGGTGTGTCGTAAATGCCATTATGTAAAAGGTAATGGTGGCAACCGTTTTACATTATCGGGTCATAACAGCCACAACAGCTGTTATGGAAAAAATGACCGGCTGTTAATGGCCCATCACACTTCGTGTAATGGCCGTAACAGCCTCGTAATGGTCTGTTATGGGGCAGATATAGGTTTTTTGGATTTTTTTTCAACGTTACAGGGTAGATATAGGTTTTTTGGTTTTTTTTTTTTTTTTTTTTTTTTCCAAGAAAAAAAATACCATAACGGCTGTTACGGGGGTTGTAACAACCATTACAACCTGTATCGTTAAGGTAACGGTTGTGGCTGTCATGGCCACCGTTACTGTTACATGGAAAGCATCTCATAAGACTTCATTATTATACAAATGAGGGCAATCTGTCACCACAATACCAATGGTTATGAATACTACACTCCTACAGGGAGGAAAGAAGAACAAAGTTGTCTATCAAAATAAAGGAGAAGAATGACTGAAAACTCAAGGTGCATCAACGAGCTATAAAATGTATGTAGATGAATTGGAGACATGCTCCAATGCTCTCAGAGCATTATAAGTAACACTGGTGCCAGTTGCATTGGGTACTTGGAGAGTTCAAGAGGCCAATCTAAACAGTCCATTTAAGTCTAGAACATATTTCAAGAGCTACCATGAAAAATCAAAACTGATCAGATGATCAAATCCATCGTAGGTTCGGTCTCTTTTAGAGTCATTCTTTCTCCAACCCACAGATGGGATGGTTAAGATTGCAGAACAGAAGTGATTCTTCAGAATCATATGCAATCCATGATGAGGGTATCAAATAGATGGATCATAAGCAACCCACACTGACGCCCATTATTGTACAAACAATCTTGACCATCCATGTAAGAGGCCATTGATTAGATGGATAAGATCATCAGAACGGTGTCATATTTGCATGGTAACCCATGAAATGTGTTGGACATAATGGACATTCTAGATTAATCAACCGGTGGACTGCTTAGGTGTTCCAATGCATCTAGGAACACTATAACTTAATAGTGCTCTAAGAGCATTGGAGCATCTTTAAATGAATTGCCTAATTAACTTGGTGAACATGACATATAAAAATATGAAATCCATACCATCCATGACACATGTTAGACAGTCCTATAAATACTTCCAAAGTCTGGGAATTTGTCACATCATTCCACACGAATTGAAATAAAAATTATTTTAACTGCATTATACGATAGATGCAATGCATAGGTGGAGCATAAAACAAAGTAAATGAACATAAATAACTATACTCACCAACGCCAGCTAGATGCTCAATCAAAACTGTGTAAGTGTAGCAATTTGGCGAACACCTCGATTCAAGCATCTCCTTGTAAACCTCGGCAGCCTCCTTTGGCCTGTTATTATCAAAAAGAACCTTCATAAAGGCAGTATATGACACAACCGTCGGGCGAAAGCCCATAGCTTTCATCTCCTCCCACATCTTAAATGATCCATCGACATCTCCATCCTTCGAAAGCCAATGCATTAGTGAAGTGTATGTTACTGCATCTATCTTTATACCTTTCTCTTGCATCTGTTGAAAGATGAATTTCATCGATGGAATCCTCCCTGCTTCCCCAAAGATGTCCAGCATCGTTGTATAAGTGAACTGGTCGTGCTTAAATCCATCCAGATGGGACGCCCAATTGAAAAACAGCCAAGCCTTTTCCATGGGCGGGTGGGTTTTCAGCACCTGGTTGATTGTATAGGAATCCCATTTTATTGGGAGGCTTTCTAGCCGCTCTCGAGCCGAATCCCATGTTGAGAACCTCAAAATCTTTGATATGTTTTCTATTGTATTCCTCATATAAACTTTTGGCTCTTTATCCACCCTCTTACCACGGTCTTTGGTAGATCTTCCAATCTTCTTCTTAGTTGGTTTGATGGGTTTCTTGTTTTTAAAATGGTGAAGTGAATGAATCGCACTAACATATGTCTTTGAACAATTCAAAAGCTTATAAGCGCACATATAATGAAAAAATAGCATCTTGATTCTGATAAATCCACGGAATCCATGAGTAATTGGCATAAATGATAGTCCAATCACTCAAATACCCAAAACCAAAAAGACGTCACTTTTTGTCATGTTGAAGGAACAAAGAATGGATGGTTCTACTGAATAAATGACTAACTTCACATGTTATTTCCGCTGAATGCTGGAAGCTCCGCAGATTGAATATAATCATTGAAGCAAGCAAATCTACACATTCACAAAGGGTAAAGAAGTCATCCGGTATAACAGAAAGTGATGAAATCTTGTAAAACAAATATAGATTTTGGAATGCGACGGATTCATTTCCTGGGATTTTATGTTCTTTGATTCTTGATGTTATGACCTATGACTTTCCGCTTTGTATTGTTTCATGCTTCCTCTAATGAATTTCTTTCTTCAATCTATAGAAGGGGGAAAAAAAATAAAAAACAAAAAACAAAATTAAATGCTGTAATCAGAAAATTATGAAATTAAGAATATCATGAATTCTAATAGCAAAGTTAATAGTGATCTTCTAAATAAGGTGCAGTTACATTCAATCCAAGTTCAACTTGAAAGGAAAACAAGCATGAATTGCAAGCCTAGCCCTTTAACATGAATGATGAGAGAAGGAAATAAAAGATTTGGCTCAATTGTAATTCATTTCAAAATCAACCCGGAACAGAGAAGCAAAAACAGACACTGCCGAATAGAGAACCATGAAAGAGAAAGGGACAAGATTTTGAAAATTTGTGGATTGAAATTGGGGAGGAGGAGAAATTATTGAGATGAGAAATTGAGATATCTTGAGATAGGAGGAGAAATTGGAAATGAAAACCATTCGGCCATTTTTTGGTGATAATCCATGAATCATTTTCTGGGAACAAAAATCCTGAGAAATCAGATTCCAATTATGATTTTATCTAGAAATGTTGTTTGCATAACAGTATCTGGTTTTAGAAATGTTGTTTGGATAACAGTATCTAGAAATGTTGTTTGGATAACAGTACCTTGTGGTGTTGTTTGGATGTTAATGTCTGAAAATTTATTTTATGAAAACTCAATGCAGTACTATGAACCATTGGTTCCACATGTACGAAGTGCAATGTGTTAGCAAACTATACGTGTGCCTATGGGCTATGATCCTCATAGACACCCCAGTCGAAAGTGTGCTTAAGCTAATTAAATCATTCATCAAGGAAAGATGGGTCTTGAATTGTATAAAGGAAAGAACATTGTAGAATCTCTCTGAGTAGGGTCCTTACTCTTGCTCAAGTGGTAGACTCTCAGGAGTTTCAACACCTGGTTAAGGGTTCAAGTACCCATAGGTGGTGAAATTCCACTAGCGTGAGTGTGGGGGGGTGTGTGTGCGTGCGTCAAAAAAAGAAAAAAAGAAAAAAAGAATCTCTCTGAGTACTCAGAGCCCAAAGCAAGACCAAGCATAGCCAAAGACCACCTGTAGCCTAAAAAACTACATCCAAGTCAGAAATTTTGTGAATTTGAGACCAAACACAGACCAAAATGGTGTGGGAGTGGGATCCGTCCTAACCCAAAGGTGAGCCACTGCACACCTTTTTTTTTTTTTTTGAACAATCCTAGGTTTTCTGCATCCCAGGGCTGCAACAACAAAAAAGGTGGCCTTGTATGCAGGAAAGTTTTTCTGCATCCAGGGCCAATTTTTGGGCCATCTTAAGGTCCCAATTTCTTAAATTTCTGCCATCCAAGCCCTATGATCCATATGTCCATCTCAGTGTTTTAAATGTCAAATAGTGTGTAGCATAGCATTCACTACTCTGAAGCATGGGGCGTAAGCTACGCAGTGTGCAGTGTAAGCTACATGCTACTTCTAGATTTTTAATTAAGGCCAGGCTTGATTGTACCAAATATCATGCAATTTCTTGATATTTTGCACCAAATTAGACTAACTAATAATGAATTTCATGATATTGGTGCAACCAAACACGACCTAAAATAATAGGAAAATTAGGGCAAAATTAACTACAAAGAAAGAGCAATAGAACTATTTTAATACTGTTTCCTTTATTTTTTGAAAATTGCCGAATTTAAAGAACACCTCAATGCTGAATGACTCCCAAAAGGTCTCACCGAATCATACAAGCGAGTTTAGGTTCAGTCCATGTCAAGATTACCTGGTGATTCCAATAGCATGTGGCATGTTGCATAGCATTTCAGCCTTCTATAGTGTGTAGTGTAAGCTACACAATACTTCTATTTATTAATTTAAAAATAGGGAAAATATGATAAATAGTAAGAAAAAAAAACAAAAAAAGAGAAAAAGAAAGAGCCAAAACACCACCACCACCAATATCACGTGGACACCACACCACAGGTAAACCACTAAGGGCCTGTTTGGATTCGCGTATAGTATTGTATTTGGTTACTATTCATGTATACATTGGACGGTTTTCAGAATACATCCAAATCAATCAGATACTAATCAACGTTTGGATAGGAGGTATTGTTTGACATAGTATACAATACGTTATACACATCAATGTTTGGATAGGACGTATTATGTCTACGTATTGTACAATCTTAATTGGGTCAGGTGGCCTGTTTGACGTATGGAACTTTCTGATTTCTAGCCTAGATGATATTCATGTTGAAATGTACCAAATGAACGGTCCTGATCTTACACTGCATAGGTACTAGATATCTTGTAATCGTACAAATTTCAAACTTTCATCCGCTGCCGAATACAGTGCAATGAATACGAGGTATTGACAGCAACAGAACCCACTGACAATACTCTACCATCGGTTTAAAATTTTGGCTGGAGTTTGTATTCGGACTTCATTGAATTAAGTATGTCTTTCTATTTAAAAAAAAAAAAAAAAAAAACTCCTATTCACTCCAATCCAAACATGGTAAACGTCAAATCATAACTTCTAATACAATACAATACATCCCAAAACGCGTATCCAAACAGGCCCTAAAAGAAAAAAGCAAATAAATATGATAAATAGTAAGAAAGACACCATGGGCAAAAATATGATAAATAATAAGAAAAAAGCAAAAAAAGAAAAAAGAAAAAAAAGAAGCTGAAATATCATTCAATTTGATTTGGTTTTCTACTTTGATTGAGCTCCAATGATCTTAAAAATACAGCAAATGGAACTTCTTACAGGGTTGATTGATCTGCTGAAATCTTCCCTTCAATGGTTTTGTGGACCGAGAGAATTGAAGAAAGGGATTTGGAGTGGAGAATGCTTGCATTAAAACTTTTTTTTAAAAAAAACTTTCAAGCTATTCTTGAAGTGTGAGTTCTATACCATTTATGAAATCGCATAAATCTATAGCCGTGTGTGGAGGGCCATTTATAGATGGTTACTTTTGTTTGATATTGGTAAAAATATAAATATTCTCCATCTATGATAGGAACTACTATTTTTGTGGTTTAGATAGCTCAACATCATTGCCACAAGTGAGAAGAATGGATCATCATCATTTTACATCGAAGCTGGAAGTAACATCATATAAAAATGTGCTTTTCCTCTTCCTCTTCTTCTTCTTCTTCTTCTTCCTTCTTCTTCTTCCTTCTTCTTCTTGCTACATAGCTTGTAGGGTAAGGCTTTTTTGCACACCACGTAATGTGGCTACACTTCCCTATGTAGCAATGCTATTTAAAACACTAAAGTTACGTAGATCGCAGGTCGCTTTGGAACATGGTATGGGGAATAGGTTTGGGGTACACTAATTACTCCAATAAGTGGTTTGCAGAACACTCCAATATATGAAATGATGAATATTACATTATTCATAGTGAATCCTAACAATATGAATACCAATGGTCAATATGAAGTTACGGCCCTCAATAGTGGAGTGGAGGAACATGCTTCATGCAGCCAACCCCAATTAGTAGGGATAAGGCATGATAACAATGAGAATGATGATGAATACGTTATAGATCCAATATACACAGTCTTACACTATATGCATGTCTCCATGCTCTTTATAACTTAAATCAACACTAAGATAATACGACTGTGATTTCAGACATTGGATCAGCTAGCTACTGGAACCCCAAATGACTTGTAAATCCGGATCGTGCCATTTGGGATGGAACATGTAGGGGGGTGGGTGATTGAGTTAACATTGGACTCCATTCATTCAGTAAATTCCTGTGTGTTCACACATCCTTTATGAAGGATGGGGACACAGAGTGCCCAAGTAACACTCCTGAGAAAGGTTTTAAATCGGCATATTGGGTATTTTATCGTTCACCACTGATACAGCCCCGTTTGCTCCTATATCTTGTGATATAGGTTAGTACAGTTGCATCATTCATGGGCAATACCAATATGCATTGAGTGATGCATACCCGTTTAGGACGATATTTTAAACCTTGTTCTTGAACCTCACTTTTACCAAAGTGGTACACGTGTGAGAAATCCTAGCTGCTATAGGGGGTTCCCATCACGTAGGTTCTGCGAGCTGGAAATCAGTTTGGTCCTGCTCATCTGGTGGGCATTGTCATAGTTGGTCAATTTATTTCAACCATCCATTCCTTTTGCAATTGTGTGGGGGCCACTTGATGAACTGATTGCGATGAATTTCAGCCCACGATGGGACATCTACATAGTGAGGCTATCCTGACTAACCATTTGGATCTTGCATACATGTTCTACATTGTTTGTATGAGTGAGTGCCAGGAATGTGCACGTAGCAAGCAATTCGTTCTCTCTCTCTCTCTCTCTCTCTCTCTCTCTCTCTCTCTCTCTATATATATATATATATATATATATATATATATATATATATATATATATATATATATATCATGAATTATGTCACATGAACAAGCTTCAATCTAGCCTGGCTTGGGCCAGTTGCACCTAGTGCTGTAAACGGGTCGGATACTTGCCGGATATTGCAATATCCATATCCGATATCCGAGTCGGACATCTAATATCCGTATCAGACTCATATCCATCTTTTCTGGATAAACAGTATTGATACCGGAAGCGACCTTCCATTATCAGTGGCTTCGGATCATTTCACAACATACATTATTCTTCAGTAATGGATGTAAAATCATTCGATGGATTAAGAAAATACATCTTCTAATATAAAAATTGCTAATTAGGGATTAGGAATTTGAAGAATCTCCAGTCAGGGATTAGGGATGTGAAAAATTCCCAATTACAGATTTTTCAACTTCAAACCCTAATCCCTAATCCCTAATCAACATCACCATTAGAAAGAGAGAAAGAAGAAGAGCATACCCCTGCGCTGCCGCAAGTAGCTGAGGCCTCCTTCCCTGCTGCGAGAGAGAGAGAGAGAGGAGGCAAAGGAAAGCGGATTGCGTAGTGAAGAGAAAATTATCACTGTGAATGCCACCTTTTATCCAGCGTCTTTTGTGACCAGTACAAAACTTACCTTCACCTTGTACGTACGGACAAAGCATTTGAGGACGAAAATACCCAAGTCGGTACGAGCAATGCTAGGTGAAAAGCGGGAGTATATTCGTCCTGAAATGTTCTGTTCGTACGTGCAAGGATTAAGTTGGGAAGGTAAGTTTTGGACTCTTCATAAAAGATGCTGGATAAAAGGTGGGTTTTACGGTGGCAATTTTCTCGAATAACTAACTACGGTTAGGGTACTGAATAAACTCTGTGAGGTCCACCATGATTTATTTATTTTATCCAATCCGTCCATTCATTTTACCAGATAATTTTAGGGAATAAATTCAAAAATTAAGCATATCAAATGTTCAAATGGACCACAACACAGTAAAAAGTTGAGTTGAATGTTTACCGTTGAAAAAATTTTGGGGGCTACAGAAGTTTTGGATCAACCTTATATTTGTATTTTCCCTTCATCCATGTCTGCATGATCTTACGAACAGGTTGGATGAGATATAAACATCACTGTGGGGCTTGGAAATGTTTCAACGGTGGAAATCATTATCCCCACTCTTTCCTGTGTTATGATCCACTTGATCTTTGGATATGCTTCAATTTTCGGCTCAATGCCTTAAATTAGATGGAAAAACAGATGGACAGCATTGACAGACCACATTCATTTAAGGTGGGCCGAAATGAGTTTACTCAATACGATAAGAGAGTACTAAGTAACTCAGTAGGCTGTAAACTCTGGGCCCACCCATGATGTACGTGTCTTATCCACGCCGTCCATCCGTTTTACCAGTGAGGATGAGCCCAAATTGAAGTATACTCAAAGCTCAGGTGGACCACACACAGGAAATAGTGGTGATAACGACGTCCACCGTTGAAACCTTCCCAGGACCCACGATCTAGCATTTAACCTGTTAACCAGGTACATGGATGAAGGGAAAACCCAAATATTAGTAAGGGGTGTCAACGGACTGGGTTAGGGCCCGGCCGGGCTCGTTCAACTCCAGCCTGAAAATTTCAACTTAAGCCCAAATCCCGCCCGATACAGTGCGGGCTAAAAAAGTCCAGCCTGAGCCCAGCCTGATGGGAAAAATACAGGGCCTGGGCTGAGCCCAAGCCCTAAATTTCCCCTAATGCCGGCCTTCTTTAGCACTCATTATTTTTCAAAAAGGAAGGAGAGAGAGAGAGAGAGAGGGAGAGAGAGAGAGAGAGAGAGAGAGAGAGAGAGAGAGAGAGCTATCTTAAAGAAGCTAGCTAACTTGGGTGCTGCTGTGGACGGTTGATGTGAAAAGGCAAGGGATGGAAAATTTTGAATTTAAATTTATTTACTTATTTTTTAAATTATCAAGCTGAGTTGGGCTGATGGGCTTATGGACAGGTAAGTCCAAGACAAATCGATTGAGAATCGGGCTCAAGTTTAAAGTCTAAACCTGACCCATGGGCATGAAACTCTAGGGGCAAGCCCGCCTTGGAAGCCCATCGGGGCAGGGTTGGAAGCTCATTGGGCTAGCTCGGTCCACTAGCAACCCTAACTTTGATTCAAAACTTCTGTGGCCCAAGAAATTTTCAATGGCTAATACCATTTGATCACTAAGCAATCCACCTGGTGGATGGAGTCGATCTTAAAACTACTTACAAACTTGGAGATCTTTGGGCGAGCCAGGTGAGATATGCCGGGCAAGGTATCCATTGCCAACTCCAGTTGCATCTCTATCTATATCTATACCTTTTAAGATTGGGTTCATGTTTGTTTATGATCATTTCTACGGTAGCTCAAAACTACCCTTTAAATCATAAAGAGAGGAAATAGTGATGCATAGAAAGAAGAAGAGAAGCAATTGTAAAAAGTAGGTCTCTTTTGATGAAAAAATTCTTTTATCACATAGTTTTTTCTAATAAATTACTTAATGTTTCGTTTTGTTATAAAACCTTTTTTCTATATTTTAATGATGTATAAGATTTAGAAAAACTTTTAATATGGATTTTGAAAAATACTTTTGGAAGAAGAGATTCCTTCTTAATAACACAGAGCAATATCAAATAAAAGAAAAAAGAGAAAATATGCAAACTGCAGTACCATGTTCAAAGGTAAAAACGAAGAAGCAGTTCTCAGTATAAAGAAAGTTCTCTCTCTCTCTCTCATCATAGAATATATATTATCAAATAAACTAGGATTTATATAAATTTTTTATGTGAAATTACAAAATTAGCCTATTGACATGGGCATACCCCCAGAGCCCCCAAAGCAAGGGGGTATTGCCCCCCTAACCCCAGCGAGCGCGACCCTAAGTTTGACTCGCAAAAGTGTTGATTGAATGAATAATACACCACTGATGATTAAGCTTCATAGATCTCAACAAATACCATCTTCCTAATGGTGCACGCCATACTTGTAAGCATGTTTGGATTGTGGGAAAAGAAGATAAAAGGAAAGAAACAGAGATTTTATATGTGGACCTTTTGTGTTGTTTGGATATCAAAGTAATGAGATTGATGATAGTAACCGGTAACCTTTTCTATAATCAAAATTTCATGCATAAGATAAAAAGTATTCAGCGGTAGAATAACATGAGATTTTTACTTACTCAAACAAGACAATTAAAAAGAAATTCAATGTCTTAATGCTGTTTGTAGAATTAATGAGAATGCATCATTAAACAATCATTAGACATTTCTTTTCTTTTCCTATAATCCAAACACTCCCATGCTTTGGTAAGAATTCCAATTTCAATCTATCTGAGGATGAGGATGTGTTCATGTAGTTAGGTGACATATGTAGACTAGGGTACACGCAACATGATGACTTGGCTTATTCTCTCATTCCTTGAGCTTATCATTGTCAATCTTACATTCTAAACTTGAGTTTTAATCCAACACTTAAAAAAAATCTATTAATTCATGAATCACGATGGCACGGCAGCCCACCAGACGACAATTCAGTTATTGAGCTGTTATCATCTAAGCAGCTGTGTGTTAGAAAACAGGTGGACCACAACACATAAAAGTGAAATTGACAGTTACAACAATTTCTCTACGCATCCATTTGTTTTGTATGCTATGACCCACTGAGGAGTTAAATGGCTTTATTTTCAACCCAAAAGATCTAAATGATGAGATTTTTGTCTCGTGTTCGACCGGTCGTGAGCCCTGCACGATTGGTCATGGACTGGTGTTCGACTAGTCGTAGGTTCGAGTCGTGATACGACTCAAAGTCCAGCGAGTTTGGACGATTTTTCTCTTGGGTGCTCGACCGGTTGTAAGAGGTTCACGACCAGTCATAGGTGGCGCTTGACCGGTCGTGGGTGGCGCACGACCAGTCGTGGTTATGGAGATTCGTTCCGCGATTTTGCGCAGATTTCGTGTCGCAAGTCCTTTCGCAACTGGAATACAGAAGGAAGTTTTCTAAAACTATAAAAAAAGATCTCTAGGATTTTTCTAAGGTATGATGGTGATAGAAAAATACAAGAGGGATATCAAAGGTATGAGAGAGAGAGAGAGAAAGAGAGGAAGCTTGTGGAAGGGAGGTTATGCTCGTGGAGGTGATCTACCATATCTCAGCGCTTCTATGTTCTCGTAATCGGTGAGATCTCTCAGTTTTCTTTATTTCTCTAACTGTTTATCCACTCCTGCACGAGTGATGAAGATTTGATCATAACAAGGTGTGCTTGTGATTGGGTGTAACGTTCTACTTCATAGTAGATTGTTAATCTGGACGAGGACCTGTGGTTTTTACCTCTTTGAAGGTTTTTCACGTAAAAATCTCTTGTGTGGTGTGTGATTGATGCTTTGATTTATTTCATTGCAATTATTATCCCATAATTCTGGTTTGTTCGGGAGGCTAGATCCTGAAGGTTTGTGGTCCTATGAGGACAAAAACCTTGGGCGGGGCATTGTATTTCGTTAATTTTATAAATGATGCATCTAAGAGGGTTTGAGTTTATACATTGAAATTCAAGGATGAGGTCTTTGGTGTGTTTAAATTATTTCATGTTATGGTCGAGAGAGAGAAATAGGTAGATCATTGAAGTACATTTGCACTGACAATGGTGGTGAATACATTGACGACTTTCATGAGTACTACAAGTCCGTAGATATACGGCATGAACAGACGGTTCCCAAGACCCCCCAACATAATGGTATAGCTGAGCGAATGAATCGCACTATTGTTGAGAGAATCAGATGCATGTTATCCCATGCGAAGTTGCCCAAGACGTTCTAGGGAGAAGCAATGCACACGATGGTGTATCTAATAAATAGCTCTCCATCAGCCTCGTTGAATGGAGAAGTACCTGAGAAGGTGTGGACTGGACAAGATCCATCGTACAGTCATTTCAGGGTGTTTGGATGTAGGGCATCCGTTCTTGTACCAAAGGACGAGAGGTCCAAGCTCGATATGAAGATCAGGCAGTGTGTGTTCATGGGGTACAGTGATGAAAAGTTCGGTTACTGATTGTGAGATCCGACCGAGAGGAAGCTCGTCAGGAGCAAAGATGTGATTTTCTTTGAAGATTAGTGTATATAAGACATTGATAAGCCAGAGAAGAACCCGCCTGTTCAGGTGAGCTAGAGGACATGGATCCGATTATTCCTCTCGTGGTGCCTGATGACGGGAGAGTACAGAAAGTTGCAGGGGGCGAGGGAGTTCCTACAGAAGATGGACCGGGGGAGCAGCCCCCACTTGATCCACCTGTTGAGCCACAGGTGAGGAGGTCATCTAAGGACAAATAACCGTCCAAGAGGTACTCGCCGCATGAGTACATTATGCTGACTGATGGGGGAGAGTCAGAAGATTATTCTGAGGCCCTAGTCGACGAGCATAAGGGGGAGTGGTTGAAAGCTATGTAAGAGAAGATGAAATCTTGTATAAGAACCACACCTATGATATGATGAAATTGCCTAAGGGTAAGAAAGCTTTGAACAATAAGTGAGTGTTCAGAAAGAAGGTTGAGCAGAAGAATTCACAGAAGAGGTTCAAGGCCAGACTTGTGGTAAAAGGGTTCGGTCAGAGGAAATGCATAGACTTCGAAGAGATATTTTCACCAGTGGTGAAGATGACATCCATATGGGTGTTGCTTGGGTTGACGGTTAGCATGGATCTGGAGATAGAGCAGTTCGACGTTAAAACTGCTTTCCTCTATGGTGACCTGGAAGAAGAAATCTACATGCATCAACCAGAGGGGTTCGAAGTCAAGGGTAAAGAGCATATGGTGTGTAGGCTGAGGAAGACTTGTATGAGATGAAACAAGCTCCAAGGCAATGGTACAAGAAGTTCGATTCGTTCATGTTACAGCATGAGTATGATAGAACGGAGTCAAACCATTGTGTGTTCACGCGCAAGTTCTCAGATGGTGATTTCTTAGTTTTGCTGTTATACGTTGATGAAACATCCTAGATTTTCACTGTTTTGGATTTCTAAAAATTCTTGAATTTTTTTTAATTAATTGACTTATATTATCACTTACTGACGATTAACACTCAATGTTAGCTTATACATAAGTGGTCCAGTCTGGTCACGATCAAACCGTGTGCAGGCCATCAAGTCAGATGATCGATTTGTACTCGGCGACAGCTTGTGCAGGTCGTGCAGCAGCCGAGGAAGGTCAAAAATCTAAAAATTTGGGAAAACATATATCTCACTGGGCTTGTGGTCCATTGCGGACCATATACCCAGTAGACACTCAGAAATAAACTATTCAGGCCGTCCCGACGGCACTTGCCAAATGCAATTCACTAATGCCAAAATTGGAATCTGACACTGGTAAATAAAACTGAGATTTTAGGCATTTTAGCCGTCGAATTTCTTCCAAATTTACGGTAAAGGTCTAATGTATTTGTCTATGCCAACCCATAAAATTTGTGTCCCGATCGTGGTATGGTGACTGTTGATCACGAATCGGACCCGTGCGACCAAATCCCATATCCAATCGTCTCCAAATTTTTCATGGCTCTTCATCGGGCCATGGAGTACCTATCTTATAAGTTTCATGGCCAGAGGGCCACCAGAAATGCCCCAATTTTCTGAATAAATTCTAAATCACTCGTTGGCGGGCCACTAGTTTCAAAACTATAGAGAAATTTCTGTCTTATTGGGCTCGACGTCCATTGCAGGAGTTGGACTTGGGAACGGTCTAGAACCGCTCAACTTGAGCCAAAGGATGAGTGTATGAGAAGTGCAAATACCCTAAAAGAAGAAGCTGAAACTTAAGTGAATCAGGTCGTCCACTCTTATGCAAAGTTGAGAATTTCGGACTGTTAGTTTGCGACCAAACTTCACATGTGGAGTAAGGATATTTTTCTTCTCATATCCGTATAGCCGTGACCCTGATTGACCATCGGTGACCGTTGAATAGACTTCTAATAATATCTGTTAATTGGCGTATTCAAATGACGGGCCGATCATGTCTATACATAGATCATCATTAGGGCTAATTATCCTACGGTGTATATCAATATGTACACCCCGTAGTGAGCCCTAGAGCTTAGAAAGATCCTCCCATAGGTTTAGTATAGTAAAAATCCAACACTTGGAGCCATTTTCACCAAATCTGGCATTATAAAAGGGCCTCATTTGGGCACCCCCTCTCCCTATACGATTTTGCCCTAGAAGAGAGAGAAGAGAGAAAGGGGGAGAAGAGAAGGAGGAGAAAGAGAGAGGAAGAAGAGAGTGAAGGAGGGTGTTGTTGGTGGTGGGGCCCATGGAAGCCCAACCTTGCGACTCTCTATCCCTTCTCCAAGGAAATCCTTACACCCCAACCACAAGGATCGTTTCGTTGATCGTCTAGGTAAGATCTCTCATCCCTTTTCTTGAAACCCTTGTGTTGAGAAAGGATTGACATGAATTTCTCACATGCAAGAGCTTGTTTTAGGGATTCTGGCCAATCAACCCCAAAGCCCTCATTCCTAGGTCGATTTCCGAAGCTCCAACGATCTATAGGTGCAGAATATTATTCTTAGGTGACCTAACACCAATTTTAGTATGAGTTTAATGATTTTGATTGCTTGGATGCTATATTTGAAGAATCTAAAGAAATCCTAGGAATTATATGTTTGTTTGAATGGTATGGAATTGGATGTTTGGTTCTCATATGATGTTGTTCTTGCCTCTCACATGATTTGGTATATGTATGATTACATACTCATGCCTTGTTTGATTTTTCTATATGGTTGCTTCATGGTATGGTTAATGCATTACTCTTGTGTACATGATTCCGTAGATGAAGGAGGTACTTAACTTCCTCACAAACCCACACCACTCACACGCACCTTGTTTCATGATAACGATTGCTTACTTAGTAGGAATATTCGATTTGTATAGTTGAGATGCATGAGAACATGATATTGTTAGGCTAGTTGGTAACCTAAATAATTGACATACTATAAATCATCATTAAACTCTTGGATTGGTCGGGAACATGAGGAGAGACGGTAGTCCCATTGCTAGGGCTACCCTGAGGTTAAACGCATGGGTTTGGTCGGGTGCGTATGGGCGGCAGTAGTTCGACTACATAAGTCTCTTGTACCCGATGTCGTTCGTCACGTGCCCGCCTGACTCGTGCGGTCTAATCAATTTATTGACCAATCTTGATTGTTAACCCTGGTTGCTCATATATATATATATATATATATATATATATATATATATATGGAACCTGGTACACCCTACAACCGTTGTAGCCTATTGATAACCACTTGATATCAATCCACTGCCTCATAAGCCGGGCATGGTGGAATGAGACACTATGTCTGAGTTGTCGGCCTACGCTGGGATGACGAACCTCCCGGTAGTAATCACGAGCGATCCCAGTTCTCAACACTCCGCATGTGCTTGAAGTCGGGGATGGGGAACCCGACGGGAGCACGGATCACGGTGCCCTGGCTTCGCGCATTGAGGGGTCTTGGTACCGCAATCAGTTCAGGGCACTAATATGTGGGGTGTATTAGATTTCTCAACCTTCTGGATGAATGGACTTAACTAAGAATCCGATTAACATTATCATTGCATTGCACCAGTTAGGTTGGCGACTTGGCAGTCGAGGTCGCTCTGAGGGAGTGTTGACATACGCGATCGTTAGACGGAGTCACTCAAGGGAGCGTTGTGGCGAGGGCATACATCATATCATCTACCATGCATGTGCATTAATAAGATTAGTTAGGTATTTGTGAATGATTATTTTTCATTAAATTCATAATATAACTGATGTTTGTTAGAACTTAAGGCTAATAACACCCACTGAGTTGATCACTCACTCTCACTCTGGGACTGTGTTTTAAAACACCAACCGAACTCTTTAGTGATTATAGGTGACGCCGAGTACGAGGAGCCTTGCGGTGCGAGCTTGGATGAGGAGGACGAGTTGTCTTATTTCCATTTGATGGGAGGTTCACCACAGAGTTCGCGAGTGGACTTGGATTGCTGAGTGTTGGACTCAGCTAATCATTCCTTTTGGATATGTTTTTGTGATTTTGTTGGGCAACGCCTGGTGCGACCCTTGTATATTTTGGACCTGTATATATGTACTTGATCTCTTTCATTTTAGTTGACATGTGTGGTTGTGCTTCATTTTTTAGGAAATTCTAGGCTGCGTATTTAAACCTGATTAATCGTACTTTAATAAGAAAAATGCTCATAAGTGATACCCGGAAACTCAGGAGTCGAGTGTATGCATGACCCCCAATTTTCAGGGCGTTACAGTTGATGACATGCTCATAATGGGAAAAGACATCAAGAAGATCGACAGGCTGAAGCAAGAGTTGGGAAAGTCTTTTGCGAGGAAAGACTTGGGCCCGGCTAAATAGATCGTAGGAATGGAGATAACCCGTGACAGAAGCAGCAGGAAGCTTTAACTATCACAAGAGTGGTATATTGAGAAAGTCCTAGAGCGGTTTAATATGAATACAACGAAGCCGGTCAGTACTCCACTAGATGGTCACTTCAGATTGAGCGAAAGACAGTGTCCCAAGATGAAGGCAGAGGTGGAAGAGATGTAGAAGATGTCCTGTGCGTCAGCTGTAGGAAGTTTGATGTATGTTATGGTGTGTACACGCCCAGACATAGCATATGCGGTTGGTGTTGTCAGCCGGTATCTTGCCAATCCTGACAAATAACATTGGGCAGCGGTGAAATGGATATTGCGGTATCTAAAAGGCTCATCCAGGTTGAGTCTATGCTATGGTGACGATAAACCTGTGCTAGAGGGCTACACATATACAAATATGACAGGTGACATAGACTTCAGGAAGTCTACATCGGGATTCATGTTCACATTTGCAGGGGGAGCGGTTTCTTGGCAGAGTAGGCTACAGAGGGTTATAGTATTGTCGACGACGGAGGCTAAGTACATTGCAGTCACAGAAGCATGTAAAGAGATGCTTTGGATGAAGAGGTTTCTACAGGAACTTAGCCTAAAGCAGGACCAACATGTGGTCTATTATAATAGTCAGAGTGTTATACACTTGAGCAAGAAGCCAAGTCAACATTCCTAGTCGAAGCACATAGAGATTTGGTATCACTGGATCAGGAATACTTTAGAACAGAAGGTGTTACAATTTGAGAAGGTCCACGCGGACGATAATGAGTTAGACATGATGACCAAGGCTTTGCTCAAGGTCAAGTTTGAGGTTTGTAGAAACCAAGTTGGCTTGAAGAATGTGAATTCTTCCTAAGTCAAAAAGGGAGATATTTGATGAAATTTTTATCCTGTGCTCGACCGGTCATGAGCACTGCACGACCGGTTGTGGACTGGTGTTCGACCAGTCGTAGGTTCGAGTCGTGATACGACTCAAAGTCTAGCGAGTTTGGATGACTTTTCTCCGAGGTGCTCGACCGGTCGTAGGAGGTTCACGACCGGTTGTAGGTGGTGCTTGACCGGTCATGGGTAGCGCATGCCCAGTCGTGGTTACGCAGATACGTTCCGCGATTTTGCGCGGATTTCGTGTCGCAAGTCCTTTCGCAACTGAGATGCGAAAGAGAGTTTCCTAAAACTATAAAAAGGGGTCTCTAGGATTTTTCTAAGGCATGATGGTGATAGAAAAACACAAGAGGGATATCAAAGGTGTGAGAGAAAGAAAGAGAGAGAGAGGAAGCTTGTGGAAGAGAGGTTATACTCGTGGAGGTGATCTACCATATCTCAGCGCTTCTACGTCCTCGTAATCGGTGAGATCTCTTAGTTTTCTTTGTTTCTCTTACTGTTTATCTATTCCTGCATGAGTGATGAAGATTTGATCATAACAAGGCATGCTTGTGATCGGGTGTAACGTTCTACTTCATAGTGGGTTATTGATTTGGACGAGGTCCCGTGGTTTTTACCTCTTTGAGAGTTTTCGATGTAAAAATCTCTTGTGTGGTGTGTGATTGATGCTTTGATATATTTCATTGCAATTATTATCCCATAATTCTGGTTTGTTCGGGAGGCTAGATCATGAAGTTTTGTGGAAGGCCCCCAACACTAAACACTGTGGCCCACCTAATGCAAAGATCTACTATCACACGTGTTCCCTATCTGCACTTGTACCAGCATGTGCATGGTCAAGACTCAAAAACATCATCTTATAATTCCTATATCCTTGTAGATGAACGGTTCTGATCAGCCTTCTTGTGGGCCACATCAAGTGGTCCTGCATGCTGGAGGATGCAAAACCTTCTCTTCTTATTTTGGAGCAATATATATGGTAAACAAGGGCTGGACTCATATATAAGTTGCGCAACATCTTGAAAATGGTGGTGACTTACCCTTCTCACATGTGGCATTGATCTACGGTTATTAAAATCATCAAATGATGGGTCCCACTATGGATGGAACATATCTCTAAAATCAATTGATCGACTAATCCTAACCATTGATTAATGGCCATGAAATGAATATTGTTAAATACAATATAGTGAGTGGTGCAACTTCCTAAGGAAAAAAAATACAATCGGATGGTTAATATTATTTTCTTAATGCAATTTTTTTTTTTTGGTTACGTTCTATTGCAGTTTGGTCAATGTATGAATGGTTTGGATTGCATCACATCCATGCCATGCATGGGGTTGAACATTCATTGAGTATATGGTGCAAAACTAGTATAGAGGTCCAACCCTGTAAACAATCATGCCTTGTAATTATGATCCCATCAAATGATAAAATAAACCCTGTAAACAATCATGCCTTGTAATTATGATCCCATTAAATGATAAAATGAACCCTATAAACAATCATGCCTTGTAATTATGATCTCAATAAATGATAAAATAAAACCAACGTGAAAAGCATAGGTAGCATATCTCTATATATAAAAAAATCAATGAAAGGAAACTAATTTACTGGTATATGGCATTTTGGTAGCATGCATTCAACATGAATTTGAATTCAAATCATAATTATTAAAGAATTTATGTTAATTAGAATCTTAGGTAGTGTTTGACACTTAGCATATAGATTCCACTTGAATTTAAAATTGGTATTTGGAAACTTTTTCCATGCATGACATGCATTTCACTAAATTCTTAATAGTGGCTCATTATAATACTTATGCGATATCCACCCGGATCACCGAGTATGCCATTCTATGATTGCCGCATGGCTTAAAACTTAGCTTGGTCTATGATTAAGTTGGACTATAATATTCGAAACAATATATCTGGGATGGCTATCCCAATTGTTTGCTTTGGCATGGGCCATTTGAATAATGAGTTGGGGTGATATTTGGGCGCTATTGCAAAAATGGGATGATACACCTAGTGATAAGGGTAGATTTTACCTAAACATCAAGGTGTGGCACATCAATTCTTGAAGTCAACTAAGTTATTTTTTTGAGAGGTTTTGATGTGAACTCAATTATGCCTTAAAAATATTGTGAGACTTGGCTACCATGGTATTCATGTAAAATCCATCCTAATCACCGAGTGCGTTGTTTAATTTGAGTTGTATCTAAATATCAGGTTACTTTTTGATTCAAGTGGGCCATATGAATGGAAAAGTAACCCTTACCCTCCAAATTATTTCCTTTCACGTGATCTATAAAAATTGAGGATGAGCCTAATTTTTTGTCTCTATGTTTACATTTTATCTTTGTATATAATGGTTGGAGTGGATTTCATATAACCATTATAGTGGGCCTTGAAAAAAATCAAGGGTAGGTGCCTCTCTCTTGAAAAAAATCAAGAGCGGATTTCATAATGAGTTAATTTTTGGGCTCTATGGTATAATTAAGGGGACACACTTATTGATTGAGTTGGATTTCATGTAAACATGATGGTAGGGTCCAGCAATTCTTAAAGCAAGCATACTATTGCTTTGGTGGTAATGTCATCAGTTGTAAAGGGTGATAATGGGATTTAAAAACATATACATGGGCAAGGAATCCGAGACCTTGGAAAGGGTGTTAAATGGAATTCATTTACCACCATCATACCACTCCCTAAATGCACTTAAAAAAATAAAAATATTATTATTATTATTATTATTTTTTTTATGCCTTTACCACCAATTGGCACATTTTACCACCATTTTCATGGTGGGGCTTGTTTGGAACCTAGGATTAGATGGGATTAAGTGGTATTGAATTGCATTTGGTTTGATGTAAATTTTAATCCGACGCTTGGAAAAGATGGGAATGATTAGATTAATTTAGGTATCATATAATCCAAGCCCAACAAGAGATTCAATAGTCCCAACAAGAGGTACGATAAAATTTATGATGGATTTGAAAATCCACTACATCCGTGGGCCTCACATTGATGCATGTGTTTTATTCATACTGTCCATCCATATGCACCGTTTATATGCAAAAATTGAGTTACATATTCATATATGTGATTGGCGCTACTCCGCTGATTGCAATTCCATGATTCACTAGACACAAGTTTCACTTAATGAAGTGTTTTTCTTAATTAAAGAATTTGCTCCCAAATATGAGATTGGAGAGCCGAGGCAAAATATCATTATATTTCCAAACGTATAATCATAATCATTGTACAATAATGGTGTTAATTCCATATAATGCAATTCAATACCATTTAATGTCATGTTCCAAACAAACCCATGGTTTCCTTATTCGCGAAAGAAAGGCAAGAACTGAGGAAATTGATTACTACAAAAAACGGACATTTCCTTTTCATCTCTTGAACTAAAAGATAAGAAAACATTTTCCTTCTCCACAATTATCCTCGAATGAGTCATGGCTAGATTGAGTTTCTCTTGAGTCTTAGTTAATTCTAATCAAGTCGAGTTTGAATTTTTAAACCATTCTCTCTCCCTTTCTCCCCCAGCATCGTGATTCACATGCAATTCAAAGGATTGGTGTCGGTCCATATCTATGACGATTAGCCATATGTCACCCATTTTTAAGAATATGAAATTACAATTCAAAAGTAATTAAAAAAAAAGAAAATGGAATTAAATAACATGTACTAAATATATAAATAGGTGTTAAGTGGTGAAGGAGCTTCTCATCCCAAACTTACAATTTCTATAGTTAGAAATACAATGTCATCTCTCTTTGCTATTTTCACTCTTTTCACTTCTCTTGGTGAGTCTCAAAACATAGGGTGGTGAATGGGGAAATACTGGTTAGTGGGCGTCTTGGAATTTTAAGCCAGGGTTTAACTCAGTTAATTACTGGACCAGAAACTCAGGCCTGGGTCCAAGCCATGGGCCTTCAGGCTCACCTCAATCCCAGCCAAAAGTCGTTTCGGCCTGGCTGGGCTAGCCCAGACCACTCACCACCATCTCGTAGGGCCTAGCCTGACTTATTCATGCATGTGTTCTATCGCCTGCATCTTGCATTTGGACCATTGGTTTTCATTTTTATAATTTTCTATTTCTTTGTGCATGGTGCAACCCACTTGATCAATGGATGGATCTGGAACATTCACCTTTGCCTGGGCCCAACCATTTTTTCTTAGGAGTTCTTGTGCTTAGTCTACCTAGGTCCAGCTGTATTGGGCCTTGGCCCATTTAGTGTTGGGCTGGCTGGCCTAGACCTGGCCCATTTCCATATCATATAAAGCCCACCAAGTAGAACAATCGCGCGTTTTGGGCCCATCACTGACCATCTCATATTCCAAAGGCCCAGTGTCCTACAATTGGGTACTTGACCAAACCATCATGTGCCTTAGCCAAACATTCCAACGTGGCATGTGTGTTAGAGATCCATGCCTTCTGCGCAGCGTACCTCACCATGTAGGTTCAAGGGCCCAAAATCAGGGCGGTCAATAGGGTCATGCATAGGGCTGTCAACGGTCCGGTCCTGGGGTAGGTCTCGACCTAGATTTTGAACTGTTTTGGACTGGTCTGTTGGGCCATCCCTATTCAAAATTCTAATTTTTTAGGCCCGAGCCTAGCCCATTGACACCCCTAGTCATGCACTAATGAAGAGTCCGACCTATTTTTTGAGCCATTGAAAGACATACTTATCATGTAGCATTATGAATCTACAAGTGATCCACATATGCTTGTCCATAAATAGTGTGCTGAATGTGTACAAGAGCCACATGTGCTTGTCCATATCTAATATTTATTAAACAACACTCATCATAGCCTAATCATCTATCCATATAAGCTTATTTATATGGGAGATGACACCTTGTTAGTCGCACATGCTACCATGCATCTTCAATTAACTTACGTGTGTGCGAGTATTAATCTACAAGCGCATTGCATGCTCAAATTTCTTAATATGGTATTCATAAAAGGCTTGTTTTATTTATTTATTTATTTATTATTATTATTATTTTAAATTTTTTATTTACACACGCACACACACTCACACTGTAGTGGGATTTCACCACTGATGGATACTCGAACCGTTGACCAGGGTGTTGAAACTCCTGACAGTCTACCACCCCAACAAGAGTAAGGATCCAGACAAGCCTTAGTTGATTAAATATTGCTTTCATGTTAGACAATCCAAACTACAGTTTGATAGTAAACAAACAGGCTCCGGTGATTTACTATATTTGAAAATAACAGTTCTATGAGTATGACTATCTTGATCAGCTCACTGCTGCAACATCAGTAATGCATAGCAAGCACATATTGTAAACCGATTGCGGCAAATCCTGATATGAAGAGATACAAAGCAAATTATAATCCCATTTGTAATAGAACTCAAATAATTTATTATTATTATTTTTTTTTAATCTTGTAGTTTGTAAGCACCCTTGCTGCAAGAGAAGTCCCGGGAGCTAAGTGGAAGGATGCAATGATCACTGATGAACCCGTGCCGAAAGCAAATCGAGGCCTTGACAAATCGAATATGTATCCTCTCCTCCACAATGATAAAACCAGCTGTGAGATGACGAAGTTGCAGCCCTATGAAAAAGAAAAATTCAGCAAGGATTTTGAACCTTGGCCCAATGTGTCCGTCTACGACAAGGATGTTGAGCATGACCAAGATAAGTCCTCCGCTAAAGACTTTGAGCCTAGGCCCAATGTTGCAGTGTATAACAACGATATTGAGCCCAACAAAGATAAGTCCTTTGTTAGGGACTTTAAACCCAGGCCCAATGTTTCCATCTACAACAACGATGTCGAGCCTGACCAAGATAAGTCCTCCGATAAAGACTTTGAGCCCAGGCCCAACATTTCTGTCTACAACAACAATGTCGAGCCTGACCAAGATAAGTCCTCGGATAAAGACTTTGAGCCCAGGCCCAACATTTCTGTCTACAACAATGATGTTGAGCCAGACCAAGACAAGTCCTCCGATATAGATTTTGAGCCCAGGCCCAACGTCTCTGTCTACAACAATGATGTCGAGCCTGACCAAGATAAGTCCTCCGATAAAGACTTTGAGCCCAGACCCAATGTTTCCATCTACAACAATGAGGCTGGCCAAGATAAGTCCTCCAATAAAGGCTTTGAGCCCAGGCCAAACGTTTCTGTGTATAATGACGATGTTGAGCCCCACAATGAAGGTCCTCCTTTGCTAAGGATTTTAACCCTAGGCCCAATGTTTCTGTCTTCAACAACAATATCAAGCTGGACCAAGATAAGTCCTTCGATAAAGACTTCAAGCCCAGGCCCAATGTTTCCGTCTACAACAACGATGTCGAACTTGACCAAGACAAGTCCTCCACGAAAGACTTCAAGCCAAGGCCCAATGTTTCCATCTATCACAATGACATTGAACCTAAGGAAGAAGGAAAAAAAAATAATTCTTTCTTACGAAATTTGAGCCTGGGCCCAATGTCTCGGTCTACAACGAATAAAATGAGAAGAAAATCTATGTCGGGTGTGTTTGGTTACACCAAATATCATGAAATTTCAGAGTATTTTAGGATTTATCAGTCTAATTTGGTGCAGCCCAACGTATCATATTTCCCTAAGTTCATGGAAGAAGCTAAATATGGAGTGGTTTGTGGTATGTTGATGGTCCACATGCATGCATGGACTATATATGTAAGTGTGCTGAATATGAAATCATAGTGGATTTGTATTTCATGCATATCTGATGTTATATGAAATTCAATAGAAGGTGTGGTATTGTATTTCGTTCCAACTTCTAAGAAGAGAAAAAACTTTGATACTCTGGCAGAGTGTGATAGATGATAAGCAGGCGCTTAGAGATTAATTAGAAAGTGCATCCATGATTACAAGAAGTTCAAATCAAACGGTCTAAATCATGGTTCCAGTTTAGATGGATCACGAACAAACAATTATGCCTTATTTGATTATCTGACAATGAGATTGTTGGATGTTTACTGGACGGTTAAGATGAAAACCATCCAATGGTCTTATTCAAGAAAACAAGTGTCCGTGAATTATTAGGATTTGTTCAATCAATCTGATTTTGGGACTCTGACTTCGTGACCACAAATTCCACAATTTAGTCAATTTATCTTGAATTATTTCATGCCACATGTAAAATTTCTTAGTGCATGCATATCAGTATCTAATAACTCCCCCTAAGAAAATACCATAATCTTTCGGTAGTGTACCTTTTCTTTAGGGCGGTTTGGGAGGTTGGATTTCAAATACATGAATTCAGAATCAAGGTGAATTCTTCAGTTGCATTTAGCAGCTTGTACTTGAAATCTCCTGTAATCCAAAAAATATTAATGCATTGAAATTATGTAAAATATTTATAGGCATTTGAATTTAATTACTAAATCAACTTTAATATTATTAATTAGTGTACAAATGTGATTGATTGTAATAAGATCATTGAAACATATATATACTTCGGCAAAAAACGATAAACTCCAAGCCTCATATGGACAACAAGTATAAGATCACGATCAAGAAACTAGTGTTTTTTTTTAACTATTAATTTACATGGCTGATGTTTGGATTGCTTGGATCATTCTATTAATATAATTTTAGTGATGTAGTTGATAATCTAATTGTTTGATGATATCATTAGCGGTCATGTGTACAATAAATTAATACCCTAGTAACACCTATATTACATGTGTGACCCTCCAACCTTTAAAAATGAGCAAAAAAAGAATGACAATTGGTAATCTCAATGTAAATGAGGATTTCAAATGACTAATAGATTCCCAATAACCTCCAATCCCCACCAATCCATGCTGCCAAATGACCCCAAGGACATCAAAGTTGATTATGAGGTCAGCCTCATTATATGAAGATCACCTAGTGTAAAAATCACGCCGATTCAGCCATTGGGTAGGCTACACTATCAAAATCAATGGACACATGCTGACGATCCAACCCTTGATTTAGATTTGGCCCGGCTAATGAGTGGATCAACCCGATATTCATGCCAGGCGATCTCCATGATGGGGCTGCCATTTTCCATGCCTTGGATGTCATACACATTGTCGGAGACAATGTGCGGTAGACACATGCACATGTTCTAGGTGTGGTGAATATTGATGGTTACCCAATGTATATGTTTGTGGTTTAGCCAGCCTCTTGGTTTGCAAATTTGAAGCTTAAAAGCTTCTAACAACATCAAAAGGAGAATAAATTTCTTTTATTTACATAATAAAAATAAATCAGACATCTCTTTTGACCCATTTGGTGGACCCACTGAGTCCTGGCCACCTGGCCGATCCAAGACATGGGTCAACCTAAGTTATCAATTACAATTGACAGGGTCCTAAGTTGTGTCCTAGTTTGCAAACTATGCTTTACTTTTAAAAATATGCTTACTAGCGTATGGTTAAAAAGGTTATAATTACTGAGCTAGAGAGTTAAAGAGTACAAAACAAGGACATAGAAACCCTTATTGGAATCTTCAGCTAGAAAAGTATGTTCAGTTTCTAACATTATAAGTAATTATCTTTCAAGCCTATTTGGTCTCCCTCACATCTACTGTCCATCATGTAGGGCCAACATTTGATGTGAACCCGTCGATTGTGTGGGCCCCACCTTTGATGTCGGCAATTCATCATTAGGGTTTGACTTTTAACATGTACCGTTCATTATATAGGGCCTACCATTGATGTTGGTCATCCATAATGTGGGGCCCACTATCGATGTTATTGTCCATCATGTGTTGTCCACCTTCAACATCCACCGCCCATCATGTGGAGCCCACCTTTGATGTGAACCATCCATCAAGTGGGTCCCACCTCTGATGTGGGCCATCCACCTTTGGAGCCCACCTTATATGTGGGTCACTCATCATTAGGGCTGACCTTTGATGTGGACCGTCTATCATGTGGGGCCCACCTTGATGTGCATCATCCATCATGTAGGGCCCGCCATTATTAATTGCCTATCATGTGCAGCCCACCTTTGATGTGAATTGTCCATCATGTGTGCTCTACCTTCAATGTGGGTTGCCCATCATGCTGGGCTTGCCTTGAATGTGGGTCATTCATCATTTAGGGCCGATCTTTAATGTGGATTGTTCATCATGTGGGGCCATCTTAATACGGGCCATCCCATCATGTGCGGCTTGACTTCGATGTGTACTACCCATCATGTGGAACCCACCTTTAATGTGGACCATCCATCATGTAGGCTCCACCTTCAAAGTGGGTTGTCCGGTATACCAATTTGCTATGAAAGTGCGCTATTTATTGTTATGGGCTGACCTTTAATGTGGACCATCCATTATTTGGGCCCACATTAATATAATGCAGGGAACACCTTTGATGGCACGGTGTGCACAGGGGTCCATTAGCTCCAAAAATTTTTAGGTGGGTCTTACCATGGGTGAAACACACCTCTATAAATTTTTAAAATTTTTGGACATGGATAAATATTTTAATTCATTTAAAGAAATCAATCTGTCCTGAAAATTAGACTGATCTGCACACCACATTATAGTGGGCCGGTCCAGCCACCACTATGGTGCGTATAGGTGTCCATTGGCCCCAAAATTTAGTAGGTAAGTCCTACCATGGGTGGACCACATCCCTGTAAATTTTTAAAATTTTTAGACACCTAAAAATATTTTAATAAATTTTGAATTTTCAACCTGTTTAGGGTGGAATGTTGCTAAAACAGTGCAGAAAATCTAGACTGTCCACCCCACTTGGACCACACTTTTGGGACCTCTATTAAGATTGGATGGGGCTGAAATTTGGCGAACGTCAAGATGAGATCCCCAACTTTCAGAAAAATATATTTGATGGGTACAAAAGGTCCCCTACTCAGTCCCAAATTCAATCCTAAGTCCAACAAAAATCTGTCCAGAAATTTCTGGACAGCAATGCATGCATGGAATAAAATAAATTTATGGGTCTATTAGGGAAGGGATTGGCCCATAAATTAAGTGCCATGACCCACCCTAGTGGGCCCCACAATTGTCTAGAACAAACCCCCAAAATTTCACCATTGCAAGAACATTTAAGGTGGCAAAAAGAGGCATCTAAACCATGGTGTAGGTTGAGTATAGATGTCCATTTCTTCCTGGACTTTTTTTTTGGGGCAATCCAGGCCCACTAAGTGGACCACACATAATATCATCAGATTACTAACCAAAGAAAGAGAAGGAAGAGCATCCGGCCATCAGGGGAGGGCTCCGCCACTATTAAGTCATCCCCACACAATTACAACCACAAATAATAATATAAACACATTATACAAATAGATCTTATGATGCATGGCCTAGATCTTTGAACTGAGTGGTTGAGATGCCATCCCAGCCACATGCAAGGGCCTAGATGACCCATCATACTTAGAAAAATAGGAGAAATCCCCATGCAAGAGGTCCATCAAGGGAAGAATCCCATGCATGGACATACATTTACAATGTGGGCCTAATTGCCACATCTAGATGGTTGTGTAAGATCTCCACCATTATTTGGTGGGTCTTGCACATTCAAATGAGAGAGAGGAAAGAGATAACATGAGGAGAGAAAAGATTTACTTGATGAAGAAAGCACCCATCTATATCAACCTTGAAACTTACATCACCATCATCTAGAGGCTCCAAGCAACATAGATCAATGGCTTTGATCAAGTGAGAAGGGGTAGATGAGGAGGCATTTTAGGGAGAAGGGGCTGGAATGGAGGGAAGATGAGCTGGAGAAATGGAGGGGAGTTGCTAGGGAAGAAGAGAAGAGAGAGAGAAATGAGTAGGAAAGCGAGAGAGAGACTTTTAAGACTTGTAATGATGAGCTCTCTCTCTCCTAGGCAATGATGGTGGCCTATAGTGATATTAACAAGGCTTATGATAATAGCCTTTGTAGAAATCTCAACCTAGGGTGAAATGATGGCATGAGAAAATGTGCAACCCATGGTAGGGTCCACCAATCATGCAACCAACGACCCAAATAATGCGAGGCCTACAACTTTTGATGGACTTGTGGGCTAAGATAATGATCGTATTAGGCCCTTGGTTGCCCACTTAAATTGATAAGTTATTGGGCTGATGTAGTTGGGCCTATTTCATTCAAACTTAAACTTATTTAGTCGTATATTATGTACGCGGGTTGCCCACCAAGTCCAACTTAATGCATGGATTGTATGACCATTGAAAATTGAGCCCTGGGCCTTAAAATTTCCTCTTGGAGCCCATGTTGTTAAAAGTAGTATTATATATTTTTATGGCATATTATGATGAATATATATGTCTATGGTTACCTTTATTTTTATCTTAAATGTAGGCCTTGGGCCTTCTATCCACATCATTCGTGGTTGATATGCCTTTTGGGGAATAGTGGTTAAATGTCCTCATTATGGACCCCTTTACGCCTGGTTATATTTAAGAGTAATTGGATACTCATTTTTGACTCTTGATAGGCTCATTTTTATTTTACTTAGATCCGCAGCTCGTACACTTAGTTTCGTGGGTTACCTTAGGCAAATGGGCCCCCACTAGAAGTTGGATTCCTTAAAGATATTGTCTAAGTACCTGGTCTTAGTTCCTTCTTAGATAGGAGGAATGTAATATACATTGTATATCACCCTATAGTGTGATTGAATTCATCCTCAGGACCATGTACATCATTGTATGCTTGGTTGACACTATGTGTATGTGTGGTCATATTGTGTTATTGGGAATTGCATGATACCTTCTCCGAAGGACATAGTATCCCCTCTTGAGCACGTTGGATGCTTTGGATTGATGCATGGTTGATTGTGTAATTCATGCATCTGGCATTGCATAATATATGAGCATTATCGCCCTTACTTCATTAGAGCTGTAGCCTCCACAGATACATCGTGGATGGCCATGTTTGGACACCGAAAATGTTACTTGAGCATACCGGGTGTATAGGATGCCCATGGGTGAAATTTTCAAAACTTCCATGGTACCAAGGATCTACTCCAGCGCCGTGACCGAGTGGAATATATGAGCGCAAGAGGGCCTTATACTGTTAGGCCGCGACTCCCACCGTCGTGTAGTCGGTTGGATAAGGGTGTGGCCTTACTTGCCTGCTGTAAGAGGGCATTGCTAAGCTGAGTCTGACCAGCTCGTGAATAGGTTCGCTACCTTCAGGCCTTGCTGGTGATTGACTGTTCACAGGCAGGTAATGAGGTCTCTTATGCTCGTTTGACTGTGCGGGGTCTGTAGAGCGGCAGTCATCCAGTAGTGTAATGGACCCCGGTGATTTCTTTATGATGAAAATGTACTTGATATGTGTATTGGATATGAACACTGACATTACTTCGCATTGCATTTGCATTAGCTGTGTAAGCCTCATAATGCATCACATTAGCATGGCGCACAGTACTCATTGCACTATATAACCTTGGTATGGCTTCCTACATTATCATACTACCTTGAAATAACTTTTTATGTTCATGATTGCCTTGGTAAGGCTAGTGGTATTAATATTACTCATGACTCATTTCTGCATTCTCCATCTTCTTCTGAGCACTATTGTCACACACTTTCACCACCCTCTAAGCTTTCTATAAGCTTATGCACGATTGATGCGTGCTGGAGATCCTAATTGACATTTTAACAGCGGAGCTTGGATAAGTGTGTGATCCGAAAACCCAGTATTGTAGATTCTTTTCCTTCTTTCTTTTGTTATCTTATGTATGTCCTTTTGGACCTGATATAAGCTTGTGAAAGTTCAAATTCATAGTGGATTTTGTGATGTGTGCCTTTGTTATTAATTATTAGATTTACTTGCTCTGATCTTGGATATGCTCGTATTGGAGATGATTACATTATTATGAAAATCCTCCTTATAGGATCCCAGGATCGGACCTTATCTCAGGAGCCGAGAATGGGATACTACGGAGGCTGTTGCGGCCATAACCGATCATCGAATTCTTCGTGAGGTCCGGTTACCGAGTTTGGAGCGTGACAGGAGACTCCTCACACGTGGCGATTTATCCTTCTCACACGTGGCATTGATGCATAACTAATCAGAGCATGAAATTATAGGTTGACGGAGCATATATCTAAAATCAAATTGATCAAGCAATCCCAACCATCCATTAATGACCATGAAATGATGGTTAAGTGTAATCTAATAAGTGGTCCAACTCCTCAGGGAAGAAAAATCAGACGGTTAATATTATCTTGGTTATGGTCCATTACAATTTGATCAATGTAATGGGGTTGAACAGTCATGCCATGCATGGGGTTGAACAGTCATTGGGTGAATGGTGCAAAACTAGCATAGAGGTCTAACCCCATAAACAATCATACCTTGAGATTGTGATCCTATCAAATGATAAAATAAAACCAACGTGAGAGCATAGATAGAGTTTTCATATCTCTCTCTCTCTCTCTCTCTAAAACATGAGCTTTTGACTAAACTTGAAACCCGGTCGACTCGACTCAACTCAACTCGGCAATAGAACTTATATGGGATCATTGGAGAGGTGGAAATAAAAAGTAATTGAGGAAAGGGTATGATGGTTTCCATTATTCGCGCCAGACGAGAAACGACGAAATTGATTTCTTCATACGAGCATTCCCTTTTCGTCTCTAAAGCTCAGAGATGAGAAGACTTTTCCTTATCCACAGTTATGGTTGAATGAGTCATGGCCCGTTTGAGTTTTTCTTAAGCCTTGGTTAAACCCGGCTGAGTTGACTTGGACTAGTCGAGTAAAGTTTTTAGACTATTCCCTCTCGATAAGCGTCACGAATCACATGCAGTTGAAACGATTGGTGTCAGTCCACATCTACGAAGATTGGCCATATCTCATTTATTTCTAAGACGGTCAAATTACAATTCAAAAGAAATAAAAAATAAAAGAGCTTCTCATCCCAACTTATTTCTATAGTTGGAAATACAATGTCAGCTCTCTTTGCGATTTTCAGACTCTTTTCACTTCTCTTGGTGAGTCTCAAAACCTAGGGTGGTGAATGGGTTGCGATGGGGCTATCACATTGATGCAGGTGCATTTCCACATCTGGGGTGGGGTGGGGTGGCCCGGCCTAATCTGCTAGCTAAGTGGATGCGGGGCGGGCCAGCTCTAACACCCAAATTCTTTGTTTGTGCTGGGAGAGCCTAGTTAGTGAGCCTCTTGGAAGTTAAAGCCAGGATCTAACTCAGTTAATTATAGGACCTAAACTCAGGTCTGGGTCCAAGCCATGGGTTTTCAGGCTCAGTCCAATCCTGGCCCAAGTTGATTCAGGCCTGGCAGGGCTAGACCAATCCACTCACCACCATCTCATAGCGCCTAGCCCGACTCATTCATGCACGTGTTCTATCCCACAAATATCTGTTGATTGGTCATGCATATTGCATTTGGACTGTTGGTTTTCATTTTTATAAATGTCTATTTCTTTGTGCATGGTCCAATCCATTCAATCAACGATCAACGGATGAATTAGGAGCATTCACCTTTGGAAGTAGGGATTGGATCAATTTTTACTCCTGATTGAGGTGGGTCAGGCATTAGCCCAACCAAAATTTTCTAGGCTTGTTGGGCTCATGCGGGCCTTGACCCATTTATTATTGGGCTTGTGGGCCTATACCAGCCCATTTTTAAATCATGAAAAAGCCCACCCATTTCCTTGCCATTTGTGCGGCGAACCTCGCCATGTAGGTTCAAGGGCCCAAAATCAGGCCAGTTAATAGGGTCATGCACATATGAATAACAAATTGATATAGAAGTAGAACAATTGTCCGCGGTAAACTCACATGATGACAAGGCCAACCTGATTTTTGGGCCATTAAATAGTCAGCTGGGGTATACCTTGACACACTCATTATGTGCCATCATGAATTTTTAAGTGGCCCACATGTGTTATAGTATTGATCTACAAGAAAGCTGCAAGTTCATATGCCAGTTTGCTGAATGTGTACAAGAATCACATATGTATATTTGTACTTGATGTGTGTTAAACAGTAATCACTACATAATCATCTATCCATATAAGCCTATTCAGATAAAAGCCACGCATTGCATACTCACATATGTTAGTATGCTGAATGTGTACAAGAGCCACATGTGGTTGTCTGGACATGGTGTTTAACAAACAATAATCAATACAGCTCTATACATACAAGCCTATGCAGACAAGCCGTAGTTGGTCAAATACGTTCATTCATATTAGTATGTCCAAATTATAGTTTGATGGTAACCAAACAGGCCCTATTGATTTACTCTATTTGAAAATAACAGTTCCATGAATAAGCATGACTATATCTTAAACAGGTCTTTGATGCTGCTTTGGGGAGGATGGTTATCTTTTACCACAGCATCATTATTGTATAACAAACACGCATTGTAAACAGATTGTGGCAAATCCTGATTTGAAGAGATAAAATAAATTATAATCTTATTTGAAATAGGATTCAAATAATTCATGTTTTTTTTTTTTTCCTTGTAGTTTGTAAGCATTCTTGCTGCAAGAGAAGCCCCAGGAGCTAAATGGAAGGATGCAATGATCACCAGCAAATTCATGACGAAAGCAAAACATTGGGCTTGGGCTTAAAATCCTTAATAAAGGACTTATCTTTGTTGGGCTCAACGTTGTCACTACAAATAGAAACATTGGGCATGGGCTCGAAGTCTTTATCGGAGGACTTATCTTGGCCAAGCTCGACGTTGTTGTCATACATGGAGACATTGGGCCGAGGTTCAAAATCCTTGCCTAAATTTTCATTTTCATGGGCCTATGATGTGGGTGTTGTGGAGGAGAGGATCCGTATTCGATTTACAAATCCTCTCCTCTGCAAAAGATAAAACCTACCTTGGGATGCCCATATCACAGGCTCATGAAAAAAGAAATTTTCAGTACGGATTTTGAAACTCGGACCAATGTCACTTCCCTAAATTTTCTTTTTCATGGGCCTATGATGTGGGTGTTGTGGAGGAGAGGATCTGTATTCGATTTACAAATCCTCTCCACTGAAAAAGATAAAACCAACCTTGGGATGCCCATGTCACAGGCTCATGAAAAAAGAAATTTTCAGTAAGGATTTTGAAACTCAGCCCAATGTCTCCGTCTACAACAACAGCATCGAGCCTGACCAAGATAAGTCCTCCGATAAAAACTTCCAGCCCAGGCCCAATGTTTCCCTGTGTGTGATGATGATGTTAGGCCCAACAAAGATAAGTCCTTCATTAATGACTTTGAGCCCTGGCCCAATGTTTTGGCCTATCGCCATGATGCCAAACCAAACAAAGACAAGTAATTTGCTAAGGACTTCGATCCAGGCCCAATGTTTCTGTCTATCACGATGACGTTGAACCTAAGAAAGAAGAAGAATCCTCCCTTGTGATATTCGAGCCTAGGCCCAACTTCTCTATCTACAATGAATAAAGTAAAATGAGAACAAAATCTATGTTGGGTGTGTTTGGTTGCACCAAATATCTTGAAATTTCATAGTATTTCATAATTGATCAGTCTAATTTGGTGCAGCCCAATGCATTCTACTTCCCCAAGTTCATGAATGAAACTAAATATGGGTTGTTTTTTGGTATGTTGATGGTCCACATGCATGTATGGACCATATATATGTAAGTGTGCTGAATATGTTATCTCAATGCATGCAAATCTGATGTTTTATGAAATTCAACAAAATGTATGCTTATTGTATTTTGTTTCTAAGAAAAGAGAAAAACTTTGATACTCTAGCAGAGTGTGATGATAAGCAAGCACTTAGAGATTACTTAGAAAATGCACACGTAATTACAAGAAATTCAAATCAAATTGTGCAAATCATGGTTCCCAGCTTAGATGGATCATGAAACAATATGAAAACCCTTATGAGTGGTTTGAATGCTTGTAAATGGTTTAAGTGGTAAATGATTTACAAGTATAAATCATTTATAGCCTGTTCTGTTTGGTTGTAAGCTGTAAATGATTATTTGTGTTTGGATAGCTTATAAATTATTAAATTCCTGAAAATGAGGAGCCAATCTTTGAAAATAAAGCCATTGGGCTGTAAATGGAGAGCATATAAATGAAATCATAACCTTTTGTTGGGAAATCAAATGAGGCTAAAAGTTGTAGATGATTTACATGCATTTTTAAACCATTTACCTCTAAAGTCATTCACACTTAGCCCCATTTACAGGCATCCAACGACCCCAAAATCCTCGGTGAATGGAAAATTGAGGAATCCAACAATGATTTCACCGATGATGCTATCTACGATTTTCCTTAAATGTAATGTAATGTTTTTTTTTTTTTTGTTTTCTTTCTAAATTTATCTAAACAAGCCCTAAGTAAAATCTTAGAAATAGAAATTGAATTCCACAATTACTTTTCTTAAGCGAAGTGTAAAACGAGACATTTTCTAGAGTATTCTCTTAATCCAAACACAATCCACTTAACTGTTGTCCTTCACTGCTTCACTTCGCTAACATGGGACTGTGCATGATTACAATAATGAACTGAGTTGCGATCGATCGACTTCTTAAAATGAGGAATTAGCCCTCAAATTTCAATCAGGCTTCTTTCAAATCCAACTTAAAAGTAATGCAATTGCAATTCAGAACCCCTCATTAGGCATGTGATAAGGAATTATAATTTGATTTTGGATAGTTTATTAGATTAATAGATGGTAATTTAATTTGATATTGCATCCAAACACACTTTTAAAAACCTCTAACTGGGAAAACTCAAATAACAATTATGTTGAAAGGGGATAAATAAAAAACCAAGAACTCATTTGTTAGAGAAAATAACTACAAACTGCGAAAGAAACATGTCTTGATTAGTTATAATCGAATGCATGTGCAATCTTGAGGATCATTCATCTGAGTTCTTCGGTCTCTTAAAAGCCCGCACAAGTTCGTCAATGACCTGCATTTCATCCAATCGCTTTATGTACAATCGAAGCGATTTGGTTTCACATAAAATGGAGAATTAGAAGAGAAACTGCAGCGACAGCATTCAAATAAAACATATGTTAATATAATGCATAAATATCACCCTATCATGTCAAATGATAGCCCAAATTTGCTTCGATCAGATGATCCTAACCACTTGAATGGAGTGTCTGAGGTAAAGAAAGGGATCGTTGATCAATCAATGGTTCACATTCGCTATTCAAGCAGAGTTTGGGCATCAAACTGGTGCGATCATCGTGCCATGGGCCACACACATGGTGAGAGTGACTGAGATTTTAGCTTACATGTGATATTAGAATTCCTTCAAGAACATACACTAGCATACATGAATTAATACCTGGGGCGCGAAATGCCTCTGAACAACATCAACCAGCTGTTCTTTGGGTGTGATTTTGAGGCCGTGCCTGACCTGTGGCCCACAAAATGAACCATGAGCTACACCACCAAGGATTGAAAAATGGTGCTCGAGTTGCTCGAGTTAGTAATCGATCAACCACAGCAGTAAAGAACTCACGAGTTTGTAGAATCGGCAATATCTCCGAAGCGATCTCATTTCCAGTTTGCTGAAATCGACTGTCTGTACAATTTTTTTTCATATAAAGAATACTTAGTGAAGAAAATTGGAAATTCAATACATGAAGAACAGAATTTCCAAATTTGGAAACTGAAGTATAATTTCATACTGTAATGTACTGAGCAGATGTTGTCGGTCCCTTAGGCTGCGAACCGGTCGGATCTTTTATGTGGGTTCTCTGTATTGTAGATTTGTCGTCTGGTCCAACCATTTTGAGTGGCCGAGGTTTCGGAATGTGGGGTTTTCGGATGATATCGGATACTGCAGGAATCAAAAACAGAAGTTGAGTACAGTCCTATTGCAATTTCCATTATAGCATGAATTTTTTGATTCATTGTTACATGTGATACATTCACATGTATAAGAGGAATTCTAATATGAAAACATCTCCTGGTTGAAGATGGTTAGTCATGTTGGGAATGGGCCCCACCCCAGGTGATTACTTGAACAAACATCATGCAATATCGGATGGCGAGGGGCCCACGCCATTCTTTCTGAATCTAATTCAAGAACTGGATTGTTTGCATATTGGACAATTAACATGTGGCGATTCCATGAAAGTTTTGGGCCTCTTTGGAGCATCCATCGATAGTGTGGTCCATCTTTTTTTATGCATTCCATTCAATTCTCATTATGGGTTACATCCAAACATGCCCTTTTTAGAAAAGGGTTATTTGGAAGCATGAATCCATAGTAATTGAGAGGAGTGCATTTGATGTGAATTGGAATCCAATTCATTTCAAATGTACAACAGACACATGAAAGCATATGATTTTATTTCACATAGAATGCTAGACACAATGTAATGATTTCGATCGATTGTCAGTTTTTAGTGAATTTTGATTACAAGCTGCCAAATATAACAATTAATTTTAATTCACTTGGATTCTAGGGTAATTGTGTAAGAATTCTATAAGGTGGATCTTATTGATCAACGGTCTGAATTGTCCTGAGGGTTGGAAAATGTGATCGGGTATAACAGTGGGTTCCACTAAGTTATGATACATTTAGAAATCCATGTAAGGGGTAGAGTGTTACAACTGTGACACACAATATTCTAGAAGAACTAGAATTGTCAAATTTGTGTGGAGCCCTAGTAAGAGGAGTTTTGATGGGTTTCATACTCCTCTGCCTCTGCATTATAAAATAGGGCTGGGTCTCCAATCCAACACCACCTATAGAAGTTTTGGCTTTATTATAGCTTCTCTAAAGGGTGTAAGGAGAGGAAGACCTCGGCATCTCATCTTCTATCCAATGCATAGCACAGTCATTGCAATTCTGCATATAGACTCACAAAATGCTGATACATATCAAATATACAATCCCAAATAACCTTTACTAGCAAAGATAATGCATGTGTAAAAGAACAATGATTATAGGGACCGTGATGTGATATGATCGTAAACTCATGCCAATTAAATCAACTCACTCAAATCAGATCCACATCGTTCATATTCTTTCTGATCAAACTCTGCGTGGCCTACTGTAGCTTCCATTGCATTATGGATGCTGATCTCTATCTTTATTTTTGTAACATCCTGCAATTTCGATAATAGAAATCAAAGGAAAACTTCAAAATCTTCATTTCTATCTAATCCAAACTCAGGCCACCCAAACACGGAAATTAAACTGAAATTAGAAGCACTAAAGGGATGCTAGCGGCTGCATGGATCGGGTCCGAGTCAACTCAGATCGACCGAGTCGACTCCGACGAGTCTGCATATTTAAGAGTAAAATGATTTTTGGCCCATGGACCATCGTGTTGGGGTCCACCCGATGAAAGGTCCAGACCCGGCACTTGTCTAATCATGGGTCCCCAGGCAACCTCAGCCACGAGTAGGATTTCAAATCGTACTCTTACACGTGTGCCAAAGCAGCACGTGAAGAATATAGGTTAGCCATCAGGTGGGCCACACCATTGCATAAGCCATGGATAAAATACTGACATGATTTTTGTGTCGTGGGGCTCAACTATGAACGGACCAGATCTCAGACACGTACCCCCATATTGGCACGTGTGGGGGCGATCTTCCACCAAAACCCAATCAGCCTTCTAGAAATCACGCACCATTTTCACGTCGTACATGACTCTGTGTGAGAGAGAGAGAGGTGGGATTATAACATATAATGGGAGTGGATTCGGTCAGGTCGGGTAACACTGAGTGCGGTCAGACCGTGACCGTGGGCGCACCTTGATGTATGTGTTGTATATCCATGCCGTCCATCCGTTTTGTGAGATCATTTCAGGTTATGGGAAAAGAAATAAGGAAGGTCTAAATCTCAGATGGACAACAGGAAACAGTGATGATTGACCATTAAAAACTACTTGTGGGCCACAAAAGATTTGGATGAAGCTGATATTTGTGTTTTCTATTCATCCAGGTCTGAATGATCTTATCAAGACATTGGATGGAAAATAAAAATTACATTGGGCCCTAGGAAGGCTTCAATGCCGGACGTCATTAGTCTTGCTGTTTCCTATGTGGTCCACTTGATGTTTGGATCTGTTTCCTTTTCTCTTTCATTTCATAAAATGGGCTGTAAAAACTGATGGACGGAGTGGATATACAAAAAATACATCAAGGTGGGCCCCACGGTCACGGCATGACCGAACTCGGTATTACCCCGCCATGACCGAATCCGCTTTCTAACGTAGTTCGAAAGATAATATCTGTATTAAAACTTTGAATTTTGGAGAGAGAAATTATCAAATACAACCGGTTGGACAACAAGGTACGGTCCAGCCAGATTACATCTTCCAATCTGTTAGCTTCTTGTGACATCTAACCCTTCCATCAGGTTTTCTCCTCCATGATTATCAATTATAGAAACAATCAATAACATCTACTCATCAGGTGGGACTCACATTATAAAAAAATGTATATCTCACCTTATAAAACAATGTATATACAGTTTAGTACACCAGATGAATGGTTATAGATCTTTCTTTAAAACGTAGATCTTTATGATGGGATAACCCATTTGGACGGTTTGGATGCCTCACAGACATGACAGGTTGGAAGTTATCTACTGGTTGCACTTTGAATTATGGTCCCACCGGTTGGAATTAAACCTTCTCTTTTGGAAATCATTTAAAATCAAAATAATGTATTTATATACGTTTCCTTATTTAACACAAACTCCTCTTTTCTCTCACAGTTTGCTTTGGATGTGGACAACTCATGCTCTTCCAGCATTTGTTGTTGGATGGGGCCCACATAATCAGAGGGCCCCGAATTTCCTGTAACCCTAAGCAGTGTGGGATCCACCATGATGCCTCTTATATCCACTCCGTCCATCCATTGCGTCAGCTTATATTAGGACGTGAGCTTAAAAATCAGGTGTATTCGAAATTCGAGTGGACTCCACTCACAGTAAACAGTGAAGATAGAAATCGCTACCGTTGAAACCTTCTTGGGTCCATAGAAGTTTTGAATGACACTGATATTTGCATTTTGGAATCACCTGTAGAACGGTTTGGATGACATATGACGATTCCTGTCGCATGGCCGGCTTGAAATTTAGATCTAGTGACACGATTGTGGGCCCACTATGATTTATTTTTTTATATTTAAATTTATGCTGTCCATCCATTTTTCTGGCTTATTTTGAATTCAAAATAAGGGAGATCTGGACGTGGTCACTAATGGGCAGTTATGTGGGCAGGTTCACTATGATGTATCCGTATATCCACACAGTCCATCCCTTTCCTCACATCATTTTAAGGTATTTTCACAAAAAATGAGATAGATCCATTGATCAAGTGTACCACACCAAATAATAAGCTTGGTTGCATTAAATGCACAAAAGCATTAAATTGCATTTAAGGCAACATTTATCTTTGGTGTGGTCCACTTGAGCGATAGATCTGCCTCATTTTTGTGCACATGACAGGAAGGATGAATGATGTAGATAAATAAATACATCACGGTGGGCCCACCCACATAACTGCCCGTCCAAGGCAAGAGGGGAGAAGGGGTAGGACGCAATCTGCATCCGGAGATCTGAACCTGAAGTGGACCACACCACATAAAACTTCACATTTAAAACCTTACTGGGCCCACCATGACATTTATTTGCCATATAACCTCTTGATGAAGGGTAAATACAAATATCATATTGTTATAAAACTTCAGTGGCCCCAAGAATGTCTCAACAGTAGGTATTTAATCTCCTCTATTTTCCTATCTTGTGGTCCACTTGAGTTTTGGATATTATTGTAAAATGAGCTATCAAAATGGATATACGGCCCGGATTAAACACAGATTTTTTGGTGGCCCCGCGAAGTCGAGTTCCATTTTTGGGTTCATGAACGGGCGATTGAGATGTACCGGTTGGATGTCACACCAAAGTCGTGGTTATCCGCACAGAACCTAGGGAAATTCGTGTGCTAATCAGAGCCGTCCATCTTTTGGCCTGGACGGGATGAATCGGATCATTCGGTCCTTTGCTGCATGTTTGGTCCATAACTCATGCAAAATATCAGTCACGGTGCATGCTAGCCGCAACCTTGTTAATGTTGTTGTCCATTTGGGTGAATCTTAGCCGTCCATCTGATGAACCTTTCGACGGATAGCCCAAGTCAGCAAAACTACACTGATCAGCGAAATCTTAACCGTTCGATTGGTGGCCACAGGCAGACGAATCAAAATGAAAAAGGAAACTACCATAGTTCCGCTACTACACTAGCTAGGAGTCCTGAAGTCAATGTCCTTCCCAGGTTTCTTTTTGTACATTGAACTGGTGGGCTCCACAGAACGAGTGGCCACCATCGCTTTCATTGTTTATGATATGAAAGCGTCGTGTCAGGCATTCGCTATCAACCCCATGGTCCCCACGCCAATCGGACGGCACTCGCTTCTCACACGTGTCTAAGCTATTATGAGTACGTGAGAAGAACAGGGGATGAAGGGGACCATATTCCCAAGAGAAATTTCGTGGGATCTGCCGACAGGAGTTGATCTGGTTGACAGGGAGAGCCAAAGTTTTCCTTTGATCCTGACCGTTCATGCTCTCTCTCTCTCTCTCTCTCTCTCAACAGAATGGAGATTTATTAAGAATCTTTGAGAGCAAGAACAGTGTTTTTTGAACTAGAAAACATTGGAAAAGATTGGCACTGGACACTCATTACTGTATGGGGCCCGCATGCCATAACATATATAAATAACGCGAAGGCAGGGAACGCACCAAGTGGCCCACCTGATTAATGGCCCCGATAGCACAACACGTAAGCCACATTACTACTTGAGGCGTTTCTCAGGATAAGGAGAAAACACATGAACAATGGGTGAAGCTCAAAACACTCTCTCTCTCTCTCTCTCTCTCTCTCTCTCTCTCTCTCTTATTGATTAATTATTTTTACCATGAGTTCTTGAACCCATGACCTCATTATTTTGAATATGCTTTTTTTAAAGCATGAGTATGACCTAAGTGTTTTTTTTTTTTTTTTTTTTTCAGGGTCTTTGCTCTTGCTCCACTCTTAGGAGTTTCAACACCTGGTAAAGGGTTCAAGCACCCATAGGTGGTGAAAAGCCACATTGGCATGAGCGTGTGTGTGTCTGTTTAAAAAAAGTGTTTTTTTTTTTTTTTTTAATTTATTTATACCAGAAGTTCTCGAACCCATACCCTCAGTGTTGAAACACGTTGTCTGTGCCACTAAGCCATGAGTAGGGTCAAGCTCAACTCAAACCTAGCTGACCCAGGTACAAGTCTACAACCTTAGGTTGGGTCAGTTGGGTTGGTTTTGGGCTTGGGTTAAGGCCCCAGCCAACCCAAACCCTAGGGTCCATATAATTATATAATATACTACATTTTTTTAATGACAACAGGGTGTTCCTGCTCCTCTAAGGTGAGACTATTCCTTACGAATGCGTGCAATCACCCACCAATCACGTGCATCAGGTAATCCAGGGGGAGAGGAATCAAACTCGTGCCTCTCGGGAGCAAACCCATTACGAAAGCTGTTCACCCAAACCATGATATATGGTGAACACTAATGTGGTAATGGATCTCGGGTTGGATTAGGCATCAGGCTAGGGTTGAGTACAGTTGGGCTGCTCAGGCTCAGGTTTACCTCCAACAAAACTCAACCGTAGGAGTTTCACCCAAGGTTTGAAGATCCAAATCCTCTGAGTGGTGGTCCCCTTTCAGTCTTAAATCCCTCTGATAGTGGTCCCCTTTCAGTCTTAAAGAGGAAACAGATGAGTAAGATGAAGCTTCCCTTCCAAACTGAAAAGAAAGGCAAAACAGAAAACACCAAACCTGAAAGGGGTCTGAAAAAGTTCCCATTGAGGCACCAAAAGCAAACTTCACCAAAACCCAAGACTAGAGTTGGTAGAAAGCTGTTAGCATAGACACAAAAAACCCCAACTCTCTCAAACAGTCAGCACTGCATTTTAGGTACACTTAAAGCTATAGTGGCTGCAGTGTCTTCATCACTACACATATCTACATAGCAAGCATTACTAGGAGAAACAAGACACTAATACTACACACCCATCTTCAGAGGCCCAACACAGATGCACCCCACGTGTGGGCCTGGCACACAAATGTGGAATCTCGTGCGACCGTTAGGCAACGCCTCAATGTCCTCTCCAAGTGAGTACACGCACATTTTGTTGTCATTCTTTCTAGACATCCAAGTGGCCCACCTGATCATGAGCTAGTTGGATTCTCAGGCTAAGGAGCATTCTATTGTGGCAAAAAACCTATGAATGGCTGGGATCCTGCACACATGCGTCGCACTGGCATTCATAGTGCATGTGTTTGATACTTGAAGATGGGGCATCTGGAACTAGCAATCCTCACAGGAACCTGTCTATGAAAACTGAAGTACCCATCACTGTTAGAAGAAGCCAAGCACTACATATTTTACAGCAGATAACTTCACATGAGGGGGAAAAAACCACTAGCACTAGTCTGTTAGGGCCTGATGCAAAAGCTCGCTCAATTGCAGACAGACTTCAGTCTCTTCGCAGCCTGCACAAATCCTACGATGACCTGCAACTCATCCAATTGCTTTGAGAACAAATGGATGCAATTGGGTTACACATGAAGTCAAAAGAGTCATGATCTATGCGGGCTTTCAGCTGAACAAGAATATACTCAGTATATATAAAGCAAAAACACAATGCTGAAATATGGTATTGCTAGTTTCATAAGTAGTACCTGCGACATGAAATGCCTCTGAACAACATCTATTAGCTGTTCTTTTGATGGGTTAGGAATGGCTTCGACCTAGTCCACAAAGGAAATAATTAAATAAAGAAAAAGAAACACTTGAAAAAAGGAGGTAGCCATTCGGTGCATGTGGCATTTATAGTATGATCTTATGTTTATGAATTTGAGAGTGGATTTAGTAAAAAGGTTTAGCTGGCTTTCCGCATCGATTAGGAGTCTTCTGTCATTAGGGTTAGCATAAAGTCTATTTGAAGGGTTAGTACTGGGACATAAGGGTAGAGAGAATAATTAATATGAAGTTTACCCCCCAAAAGTAGCATCATCATCATCACTTAAGCATTATCCCAAATAACTGGGGTTGGCTCCACAAATCCTGTTCAGCCAATCCATTGCATCAAGGACCATACACTCAGTTATACCATAGGTCATCAGGTCTTTTCTTACTACCTCCACCCATGTCATTTTGGGCCTTCCCGTGCCCTTTTAGAGCCTTCAACTTGAACCAACTCACTCCTAACCGGTGCAGTTCTTGGTCCCTTCGAAGTGGCAATGGGTCAATTAAATTTCTGTATTTATTTTATTATTATCTGTGTTCATGTCAAACTCTGCCAGTGAGAGTTTTGAGCTCTTATTGCAGGTTCCAAGCCCAGATAGAGGAGGGGTGGGTTGCATCAGGTTCACAGCCAGTGCGAATTTGGCCACAGCTTCTCACATGAATCCTGATAGAATGGCACAGGATACATGTAGCCAACCCAATTAGTTGGGATAAGTCTTAGATGGTGATGATGATGATAATTTCTGTTCATATCACAGAGTGGTCCATGATCCGGACTGTTCATCAGAAAAGTCAATCTTGACCACCAAATTGATCACCGACTACAAACAAATTGACAGTGGAAAAGAATATTGGCAGTGGAAGGCATTGATGATTAAAAGGTCCGCTAATTGCACAGAAGGGTCATCTAATCTGTCGCTTGAGCCACTGTCCAATTTGGGTGCAGCACAACTGATAATGAAATCAGCAGGCTGCTCTCTGGTTAGATTTCCCCAAGTATTAGTTTCTCTCATAATTTATAGTGATTGCATGCTTGAAATTCATCAACAGTACAAAAGAACTCACAAGGTTGAAGTGTCTCCAATATCTCCATAGCGCCTTTGTTTCTAGTTTGCTAAAGTCAACCTTCTGCAAGAAATGCTTAAATCAGTCAACATATGCGCGCGCATGCATATGTATGAAGAAATGAGAAATGTGAGGTCGTACAGTTACACCCTGAGTGGGTGAAACAGATCCCTTAGACTGCGAATCACATGAATGAGAGCGGCTTGCGGCTTTGTTAGGCGAGCCGATTGTTTTATGTGGCCGATGTCTCAGTTGGTGGGGCTTTTGGGTGTCTTCCGAGGCTGCAAAGATCAGCCACAGCAAAAGAGCAGTCAGACAACAAAAGAAAGATAAAGGCAACCCAGCAAAGTTTCTAGGAACAGTGAAAAAAAGGTTAAAGATAGCGTGCAAAGACATTGCATCCTAGGTAACAAGGACTCTTCCTTTTTAAAGGAAATTCGATGTCCGCAAATCACAACATCCCTAGCCAAATCTTTTAGGTGACACTTCTATTCACATGAGCATGCTTGTGATAAAATTCCTTAAATACAAGCTGTCAAATGGAGGGACCCACTGTTTCGGAGACCAAATCTCCATAGATGTAGTTGTTGTTGGACCAAAACTAAGCTTCTTTTTTTTGTCCTTTTTTATATGGAAGATAGAATTTTTATTTGGAAGACAGAACGAAAGTTGTTATGAGCAATCTATAGTGTGGGATCCACTCAAATTGATCAGCTGGGCTTCCAATAGCACTACTCACACAGGTCATGCCAACTCAATTTTCACAAATTGTTTTGTTGAGCATAGAAAATCAAATATTTGATATCTGATGCAACACATGCATGGTTTGACATATCGTCTGAAACTTGTATGAATCGCCAATGGCAATATATATATATACATCAAAAGGTAATGATAGAGCAATATCAGACTGTAACAGCCTGATACAGGGGTGATTAGATATGACACCGAAACTGGTTTGTGCCTATGATGCATGCAAAAAGAACTATGATCATGACTACAAGCTATACCAAGCTAATCATACTCACTCATACATGAACCATTCCACTGCATGTTTCCACATTCGGTGTCATCCTCCTCCTCATGACCAGTCGGAGCCTCGATCACACTCAGGGCATTCCTTTGCAGCTTAACTTCAATGCCATTGGTAAGAACCTGAAATTTAATAATTGGAATACATTTAGAACTTCTCGTCACCCTAATCCAGGAGAGCAGAAGACAAGATCTGTGTACAAATGATCAAATTCCACAATCCCAGTGAAAAAAAATAAAAATAAAACTTGAGCATCAAAACAAGAACGCAAATTCTAACAGTTTCTAATCTTTTAGTCCATCAAATTTCTTAAACTAATGTCATCTTATCACCCTTAATCGTAGTTTCCTTCACCATATAACAGAAACCATGGATGAATTCAACAAAATTAATAGAAACGTTTGGAAATAAACAGTGCATCTTAATAAAATATGCTGACTGACCTTTTACATTAGAAACTAAAGAAATAGACGTCAGCTAGATCAAGGTTGCAAAAGAAAATAGGTGATTCCTATGATTGTATTAACATGCAGAGAGATTGAAAGCATAAAACCGCATTATCTCTTCCAAAATGGCTACTCAACCCAAACAGTAAGGTAGAGTTCATCCAAAAAGTGGGAAAATAAAATCATACAATTTGTTTAATTTGAATTTCTTTCAAACGAATCCAAGCAGTGATTTGGAATCAGTCCTGAATCTGATTTTGCCACATACAGAGCAGTTATTTGTTTTGAGTTTTGAATTTAAATAGGAAACTGTTTTGAAATAGTTAACAGCTAAAGGCAGGGAGGACAATACAGTTCCCACTTACAAGGGATTTAGTTAGTGGTGAAGAATATTGGGAAAAAAGAGCTGAGAAAATGAGGGAAAAGAATCAATGGAGTTATTACAGTTTTACAAAGAATTAAATTTCAAAAAGCTTCCTCTCTTTCTTTGACTCTTCAAACACAAAATGATCCAATGCTAAATGACAACCTCCAAAGCCCCATAAAAAGCATCACATTTCATACTGCATTGCACACATGCAACCAAAAAACATAACCTGTTCATCATCATCATCCAAACCTTTTCCCAACTAATTGGGGTCGACTACATGATTCATGTTCCACCATTCCACTCTATCCAGGGCCATAACTTCAGTTAGAAAAGAAGGCAAAAACATGACCCCGATGGATTACAAACCACCAAAACATATTCAAACCAAGATCTATAAAGAACAAAAGACAACATGTGAACCAAACCCAAAAATAATAACCTATCAGAAATGGAAAATCATTGAAGAATCTTAATCCAATGGCAACTAATAATATTAAAATCCTATTGAAATAAGTAAGTCCCACCATCGAAGTAAACAAACACTCAACAGCGGATATACATAGAAAACCCCAAGTTGCAATTTAACTAAATCCAATAAAATCAAACTTAAAAGATGACGAAGCCATATCATCAGAGTTGAAATCAGGCCAGGAATTCCCACAAACAAACCCCATCAAATCAAACCGCACAGCCAACCCAAATCCAATAATCCAACTAGAACTAAAAACCCTCTAAAGACATTGAAATTCATCTACTCACAAAAACAAGAGACCTTCAATTTGACAAGCAAACATAAACCATGCAACAGAAAAACCATATACAAACCCAATAGTTAATTTTTTTTTTTTAAAAAAAAAATCCATAAAGTAAACTTCAATTCATCTACCCAGCAGCAGAAAGTAATCAATCAAGAAGAAAAAAACAAAAGACAATGAAAAAGAAAAATCCCCAGATTGCGCAAAACCCACCAAATCAAATCACCCAAAACACCAAAAATTAGGACATGAAATTCCCACAAGGTTACACTCAAACCCCAAATCCATATTAAAAAAGAAGAAGAAGAAGAAGAAGAAGCATAACCAAGCTCAACTCCCAAAATCCATTAAAACCACTAAAAATTCAATTACCATGCAAAACAGAGAAACCCAAAAAAAAATTCAACAAAAGGCAACAAAAATAAATAAAAAATTAAAAATAATAAAAACCCATCATCAAAATATAAACAGAAAAAAATGGAACTACAATTTCCTATTAAAAATAAAAATAAAATCCCAAACAGACCCAATTCTCCCACATTGCTTAAAAAATCCCGAAAATGGGACCAAATCACACTCGAATCCCACAGCCACTAGCAATAAAATCAAACCAGCAGGTGATAATCCAAACACCAAATTCTTAAAATAAAAATAAAAAAAAAATCCAGAAATTTCCAAAAGAACCCAAGTCCAGCCATACTCAATTCGATAACATTTCCCAAATTACACTCAGACCGCCAAACCCATCCTCCACTTCACTGAAGCAATCAAAAACCATTTCAGAATAATCCTGAATTTCCCAAAAAAAAAAGGTACCAGCCAATGCCACCCGCCGAGCCCAACAGCTTTCTTCACAACGCCTTGCAGCCCAACAAGCACCGATTTCGTCCGATTGTTCCCCGTCACCACCACTTTGGTGTGCCGCGGGAGCACCGAGAGCTCCTCCTCGCTACTCTCTTCAAAGCTCTGCAACTGCGAGTATCCACCATTAACGGAGCTCTCCACAGCTTCATACATTTCCCTCCCCCTCTCTCTCTCGATTTCTATCTTTCTTCTATCGAATTTCCAGAAGAAAATTTCAGAGAAAATATAAGTATCGGAACTTCGAATTGCATGGGAATGCAAGAACATGCATTGGGAAATTCGATTTCTGAATTTTCCGATTGAAGAAAATGAGAAAAATGAGAGAAAATGGAGTCCAAGAAGAGAGAGAGTGAGAGAGAGAGAGAGAGGAGTTTTTCTCCTTACAGAAAACTTTGATACTCTGTCAGACTGTGATGGATGATACGCAGGTACCGAGAAATTGAATGCAAGGCGTACAAGTAAGCCTTGAAACTGTCCAAATTACAGCTCACGGTTGAGATGTAAATGAAGCAAAATAGCTTCATCTGACTATTAGATTAGTAGACATTTATGGGACGGTTAAAAATGAAAAATATACAACGGTCCTATTTCAACACAAAATTATAAAAAATCAGAGGGTAAAGACGGTTTAAATAATCTGTTTTTTTTTTTTTTTACAATGTGAGTCATCCGAAGCAGGTTACACAATTTAGACGGTTTAATTAGAAACGAAGGAAGCCACTTCCGCAAATTCTAAGTGGCTGCGTATCAAGCGTCATACGCTACCTGAGTATCATATAACGACCTGTTTCTTTCGTTTCGAGGTTTGCTAGAATACATCATGACTTATTGCAATAAGATACATCTGGGTCTCTGTATGCATTGCATTTGAGTTTTCTGTTATGATCCAAACCGTTTATGTGATAAGCCTCGTTTTAGATGGTGGATTCCCAAAGAAGGTTCAGATTCAAGATGTCATCCATTTGATTATGCAAAGGTTATGGTGACCGTCCATATTTAAAGTAAAAGAGCCAAAATATCAAACGATTGAAATGATCCAATTGAGAGATTTCATTCATCATTTATCCACCTTTAAAGTGAGATAATCGTATAAACGGTTTTGATCATTGGAAGATGATCCGGATTCAAAGGCGGTACGTCTGTCTGGATGTAATTCTATAAAACGTCTAGTATTGTCAAGACCTCGTAAGTATACTCGTGCGAGTGTACTCACCAGGCGATCACCATTCACATGCGCCATGATGGCATTCTTGCATGAGATCCAAGCCGTTCATCATAAGAGAAGAATTGTCTAGGTTGCGTGGAAAAAATTATACAGGATTTTAGAGCAAAATCGACTAACCACTGGCCGAAATATTGATAAAATGGAGTACATGATTGGCCCAGGAAAAAAATGAAAACCGTCCTAATTCTCGGTTATTAAATCTAATCTCTGTCTTACTTTTGATGAACGGTTTAGATCGGTTTAGATCTTGTATTAGTATGCATACTTGGCATCTGCAAGTGGAGACTTCCGGAAAAGTGATTTTACACGAGTACACTTCCTTTTCTTTCTGTTTACCAACGACTTGGACGCAACAAATAGAATGATGACACGTAACCGTTCTGCGCTGCGAGTATGAGTGTTTTCGCGAAATGCTGTTTGTCTTGGACGCGGACTGCGTCCTACCGCCGTCCGTATCTAGCCACGAACATGCAGTTCTGTGGGAGGGACCCACCTAGATGTATCTGTTTATCAACGCCGTCCATCCCTTCTCTCATATCATTTTAAGGTATATGCACAAAAATGAGGTAGATCCAACGCTCAAGTGGACCACAAAAAATAATAGGTTTGTTTGCATTAAATGCACTAAGCATTAAATGAAGTTACATTAAATGAACTCTGTGGTGTGGCCGACTTAATCGTTTGATCTATCTTATTTTTTGGATCATACTTAAAATGATCTGAGAAAAGGGGTGGACGGCCTGGATAAAAAGATACACAGCGGTGGGCCAGCCCACAGAACTGGCCCTTCGTGGCTAGGGACGGGCGGGTGTAGTACACAATCCGTGTCAGTCTGTCTTACGGTGAATTGATTTTGGCGGGAAAAGGTGACCAAAATGCCCCTTGTTTTTCATGATTTTTGCGAAAATCTGGTTCCTTAAATGCCCTTATACAATCAATGTCGGTACATGAAAGTCAGGGAGACGAAACCATCTCTACGGAAGCGGATTAGGTGAGACTCGGATCCACCGAAGTAGGTGCGACCCCTGACTGTGGGGGGCTACTGTGATGTATGTCATTATATCCACGCCGTCCATCCATATTGAAAGATAATTCTATTCCATGATTCAAAAAAAGAAGCAATTTCAAATCCAGATGAGCCATACTACAAAAAATAGTGATGATTGACTATTAAAAACTTCATGTAGGCCACAAAAGTATGGATGAAGATGATATTTGTGTGGTCTCTTCATCTGTGACTTAGGGGTATCAATGGGCCAGGTTCGAGCCTAAGAAATCTGATTTTTGAATAGGGCTGACCCGACAGCCCGGCCTTAAATAGTTCAAACTCTGGGCGAGACCTACCTCAGGACTAGCCTTATTTGTGACCTCATCGACAGGTTGGATGTAAAATAAACATTCCTGTAGAATCCACGGAGTGTTTAACGGTAGGGATTCAATCACGACTGTTTCCTAAGGTGTAGTCCACCTAAAATTTGAGTTATCGGAATAGATGGACGGCGGATTTAAGACACATACATCACCGTGAGCCCCACAGTCAGGGGTCCCACCCATCTCAATGGATCTGGATCTCACCTAATCCACTCCACCAAGTTAGGGCTTTCGATCTAGTGGACCCCTATTGTCGATGATCAAATATCTAAAGATGGGTTTTCCAAGCATCTTGCCAAGCTTTTAAAAGGAACATGAGATGACCAATCGCCTATATGAACCATTAATCCATTCATACAACTGCTAGAAGTAAGCCATGGTATAAAGATGAGGCTTATTGGATGATTCTAAGTGTCGAATTAATATTATGAAAAATGGACAATTAAATTTGATAGAGGAGCAAAATATCCTCAATAATCATCTTCAAAATATCTAAGAGATCTTACTTTACAATTCATATAATTCCAAAGTAATACTTTGGTTTGATGATTTTATCTACCGCCCAAACACAAGGGTTGGTTGCAAGAAACTGGCCCCACTCATTCAAGTCAGCATGATTTTTGCACTTGGGTTGGCCTTATTCAAAGCATTTCGATCATTCAGCTGCGCGTGATTTTTGCATCATGGGTTGCTCTCATCAGTATTACCGAAAGAACCGTCCTATTTAATAATTGAGCATCCCACGTGTCATTGAAATGAAAAAAAGATGTTGTTAGGGCCCTTTTAGCAAAGCCCTTTAAAATACACGTATATCCAATTATCCTGTATGTGTGACTAAAGGTCACAAATGTGATAATCTTATCCACATGTACAGTAACCTTGAAAACAATGGTAGAAAATAAATTAGTAAATGGTTAACACTAGTACTAAAGAAATAAAGAATGAAAGAAAAATGATGGAGGTCACCGTAGAAACAGTTGATAAGTGTAATTTTCTTTTTATTTTTTCCTATTTACAATACTTCATAAACAAGCAAGAAGTTGATTTTAGTTTTTGTGTTAAAGTAATTTAAAAATGAAAATAAATATTTTTTATAGAGTTTCTTTCACTTTGTCATGTAAATATTGCCTCGTATTCAATTGAAAAAAAATATGAAAAATGTTTACATAGTCTTTTACTCTATAATGTAACACTCGAATTGCAAGAATCTTTAATATCCTGATTGTCACTTATGTATTGCAGAAGCATAATTTAATTGTGCTATTAGTCAGTACATCAAAAGTATGCATCAGAGATATATAAATGTTATCATAAGTGTGCAAGAAGACAAATCCCAAACATACATCTCCACATTTAAATCAGTCATAAAGTCCACCCAGCTGGAAACTAAATATACATGTTCAAAATTTTAATACAAGAAGCATCTCTACAATCAAAAGATAAATCTGGCATTCTCAAGGCACCATGCTACATCTGGTTATTTGTGCACTAGAAGTATGAGAATTCCTTGATGGGGTCTATATACTTCTCGACAAGTGTGTCCTCTAAGGCACCTGCATCGATGAAATCGTCTGCTTCATGTTTTAAACACTGTTACAAGTGTGAGTAAGTGATCAACTCAATGTTACTATTAACTTAAGTTTCAAATGTTATAAAAAAGATACAAGCATAGGCGATGATGACATATCAAAACATAAAAGTCATATATTTAATTCTTTAAATGCATGGATGACATAATATGTATATGCATGACCCGTAATTAATGATACCAATATAGAACCATATCAATGCTATTGCTAGTGAGGATGTCAACATATTCATAATGGTTGACACGAAGAACAACCCAACAAATGTTATGGAGTGAATGATTTGGCTATTAACTTAAGTTTCACATGTTATAAAAAAGATACAAGTATAGACAATGATGACATATCAAAACATAAAAGTCATATATCTAGTTCTTTGAATGCATGGATGACATAATATGCATATGCATGACCCGTAATCAATGATACCAATATAGAACCATATCAATGTTGTTGCTAGCAAGGATGTCAACATATGCGCAATGGTTGACACGAAGAACAATCTAGCAAATGTTATGGAGTGTATGATTTTGCTAAGTATTTATTAATGTTCAGGTCAAATAACTGGTTGGTGAAGCAGGGATATCGCCATTGAATCTCAAGTTTTTATTCAGATTTCGTGGTTCGTTGCGGCACTAGGAGGCTCCTCACCTATATCCCTCGATTCATTTTGAGTTTCATTTCCCTTAAGTTGCTAAACTTAACTCGGATTTGTAGTAAAGAGTAGTCACCTAGGGACGACCACGACTAGGGCGAAGGTTGTCAACCACGACCAGGGCGAAGGTTGTCACTTGTCCCCAGCGTGGAAAAGGCACACCACCCATATCAACATTATCATGATAGGGTAGCGGCCTTCATGCGTTTTCATCGATCACTACGGTGAGACTCATTACCTAATGTTTTACCAACATGGCGGCCTTGTCACTCAATATTTTGCCAACATGGCAGGCCCATCTCCCTGGCATAGGCCGATAGCTCGGTTATGGTGTCCCATACCACCATGCCCGACCCTCGAGTCTCGTTGGATCATATCACACTAATAGTTATGAGTGAACCTCATTCGTTGGTGACAGGGTATCATGGATTCCATAGTGTGTCATATATGTGATTGAGCCGTGCAATGTACTAGTCTGATTATCCAAGGAGAACCTTGGACAGACCGACATTGGGTGCAAGAAACCCATGTATTTCAACTACTGTTGATTACCCAAGTTCTACCTCGGTCAGCCACACAAGTCGGGATAGCCGAATTCAACTGTCATCCCATATTTTCAAAGTTAGATAGGGCTCGACCTTTTTCCATAATAGCCCAGTTTATAGGATATAGCTAAATCAGTAGTACAATATTTTATTTAACATCAACATAGATTTAAACTTAGATCAAATGATTAATGTATCTCAATGCAAAAGTAGGATGGAATTTATAGGTGATCGTATCCAATGCACAACAAAAGTATACAAAGAACGTGCCCAAAGTTATAAATACATTAAATACTCTTGAAATTTATCATTGCTACTATGAACTCACAACAAACGCAAGCAAAAACTAGCATCAAAGTGACTATGCATTTCATCAATCATGTGAGCTACAATTAGTGATATGAGCATGGATTTTATAATAAAACATTTAGGGCATGTGTGACTTAAGGGTTTCTAACAAATTAAAAAGGGATTATAGTTTATCACCCTCAAGGGTTGATAAATGGAAATCTAAGAGGATAGTCTGCACCCTGCGTTAGCTCGCTTAACTAAGGTTTGCTTATAGGGTTAGGGCTTTGGGAAGAATCGTTGAAACCTAAATAATTTAAACAAGCCATTTTGTGAGGAATAAGAATATTTAACCTTAAACACCTAGATTTTATGGGATTTTGGGTCGAAGTTTACCTTCAATCACTCATGGAGAAGATCCAACGGTGGGTCCGACTGCAGCTAGATCTCTCTTACACAACTTTCTCTCTCTCTCTCTCTCTCTCTCTCTCTCTCTCTCTCTCTCTCTCTCTCTTTCTCTCTCTCTCTCTCTCTCTCTCTCTCTCACACACACACACACACATTTTCTAAGGCGAGGGCACAAAATTCGTATGAGGAGAGGGGGTGTGAATTGAAGGGGTATTTATAATGCTAGAATATGTTCAAATGGCCCCAAAAGTTAAGTTTTCATTATACTAACATTTAGGAGGTTATTTTTAACCACCGAGGCCCACAAGAGGTTGCACGGGTCAATCTAAGACAAGGGATATGCGCCTCACTAGGAGATCTACATCTGGATATAACCTTCCGATGATCGAACGTACCGATCAATAGATAAGACTCTCATATAGTTCGATGGTAACTACTAGTCAAACAGATCTGCAACTATACAGATATATGTAGCTAGGGAAATGTTTTAAGTCCGTTTCTTAAGTTTGACCATGATCCATTGGCTCGAAAGTCACAATTTTGTCAAAGAGCGTAAGATGATCATTTCACTTAAGTTCAGGTTATCAACTAAGGCACTCACACATTTCATGCACTCAACAAAGTTTTGGATATCAACTAAGGCACTCACACATATTAAGCTCAGAAAAATGAATGTTGATCTATAGTTTTGAGTTTAACGGACTTAGAACCCGTTACCTAAACCTAATCTAGTTAATTTGGGGCATTTGTGGGATGCGTTGACCTTCGAAACTTCTCGTGGGGGTTAACTACCGTTGAACTTTCCTAAGTTCATGAGCCTACCCATTTGCGATAAGTGTGAATGAGTGCTCGATTCAAATTCCCCTAAAGCCTTCATTTCTAGCATAATTAGGGCACTTAGTTACACTTAGGGGTGTACATTGAGTTGAACCGAGTCGAGCTAGCTTCACACAGCCACTAGCTGACCTTATCTCGACTCGGCTCGACCACTAGCTGACCTCAGCTTAAACTCAGCTCGGCTCGATACGGTCAATAGCTCAGGCCGAGTTCGAGCCAAGATCGAGCCAAGTTCCCCATTGAGGCATTTCCACAAACACTTGGACTATACTTTCAAAATCGCTCTGTATGTGAAACATAAACAATGGTTTTGTAGGCATTTTATCAAACACCTTTTAAGCAACATAAAACCAAGGAAAAAAAGGTATTTGTTTCATGTACATACCATCCTTGCCACCAGCCACACTTTGTTGAGTCATTTTATCAAACACTTGGTGAGCAACATCAATGGCAAAGTAACCGAGTCACCGATCTGGTTTGATCTGAGTTTTATTCGAGCTGGATTCGATTCGAGTTGAGTCGAGCTAGGGCTTGCTCAAACTCATTTTCGAGCTCAAAAAATTAGCTCGACTTGGCTCGAAATCAGCTTCGAACCAAGTCAAATCGAGCTTTTTCGAGTCGAGTCGAGCAAGCAAACCAAGCTAGCTCAGCTCGTGGACACCCCTAGTTATACTAGTAGGGACCATTGACGGTTCTGTTCATGCACATACTAGGATTTGTGTAAAGAATTTTTCATAATGCTAGTATAACCTTTTGAATAAGTGCTCATTCATGTTTTAATCTACACACACATCAGTAGCTCTTAACAAAAAAAAAAAAAAAAAGAATTTTAGTTGGTTGTCAATTGTTTTTAGAGTGCGGCCTAATTAATGATCGGACAAGCGTGATTTTTGAAGCATCCCACTACAATGGTTGATTGGAAAATCAACAATTGAATAGTAGGTGAATTGCTTTCTACACTATATTTTGAATCCTTGAACGCTAAGCTTATTCTAATAGACTTGTGGAGAAATTACCCTCGTCCAAAAATAAGGTCTCAAAAATGAAAAGGATAGGGCCTTTAGTGCAGATATTTGATCTAGTTATCATGAACTAATACAAGCATATCGCACGTTTGAGATCTTGACTATTCATCCACCAATGCTGACCATTGGATTTAACTTTCTCAACCACCCCACTGTCTATTGTTGTTTTAAAAAGTTGTGGAATTAATGACTAGATTGCCCTAGTATCATTTTTGGGGTTTGTCACAGCTGGGATTTTGGCCGAGTGAGATTGAGATGAATGATAGGTAGGCACTTTGAAATTACTTACCAAGAAATATATGACATTCTAGTAATTCAAACTTAACTGTCCAAATAAAGAGACCGGTTTTGATGTATCATCAACTAAAAAGTGTACTTATTCGGTTATATTTCTGTTGTGTTGGAATTTCAGAATGCCTGCGTATCAAGCAAAATACTTTACAGAGTATCAAATAATTCCTGTGGTAAAAATGATTAAAGGTTGTGGTTCTGTTTGAATTACAATGAAATGGGTGCAGTGGGATCTTAGACCTGACCCGGTTCAATAACTTACTCTAGATTTTATGCTGAGATGCAATGGCTCCTCATGGCCGGGTTTGAGTTTAGTGCAGGTTTTGGTCGGTTCTGTTTCATGGCTAGATCAAGTGGAACTAGACACAACCTATTTATCCATGGGTCAGGTTAGGATTTAAGTTGGATTGGTTTTCTTAATTATTTTAAACGTACTCTTAGACTCCTAATTACATGTCTTTTTAAGTATGCTTATGCATTTTTGGCATTTCCTGTAAATTAATTACTTTCAACGAAGAGTCTTGAACATTAGACTTCATATTCTAATACTATTGACGCAGGATAAATAATCACTTGTTTTAAAAATTCAAATTGATAGAGAATGGCTAATCGATCCATTTATCTCATAATATAGGTTAGGCCCTCAGTCGAACCATCCATTATGAGCCTCACTTCACATGGGTCCCACCTCACATGAGCCACCCACCTCACACGTCCCCCCTACTCCCCCAGTTCACCAGCCATCCAACTTGAGTTTGATGTGAAAATACTCTTGCATTATAAAATATGTAAAACTTATTCTTATACATCTACCAAACTTTAATAATTTCAATTAAAAGAATCTAAAACCATAATATATAATAGATATTTGTCTTTAAGTTAACATTAGGGTGACCGTTGGGGGGTACAAGTTCAACCCATTTACAAGTAGCGGTTGGGTCAGATTAGGTGGAGCCGAAAGATTTGAAATATGGTAGAGCTCCATGCAGGGTGATGCATACAGGGATCAAATTAGGTGCGGTCCTTACCATGGGGCCCACCTTGATATATATATTATATTAATGTTGTCTATCCATTTTTTTCATATTATTTTTAGGGCATGAGCCAACAAATAAGCAAATCTAAATCTCAAGTGGACCATATCATAGGAAACCGTGGTGATTGATCATTAATGAGCCACAAGTTTTAGATTAAGCTGATAAGTGTTTTTTCCCTTTTTATCGATGCTTAGGAACCTTGAATGGCAAATAAACATTACTTTGCACCTTAGGAAGTTTTTATTGAAAGGGCTTTTAATAACCATTGATTCCTATAATATAGCCACCTAAGATTTGGATCTTCTTCAATTTTGGGCTCATGCCCTCAAATGATCTAAAAAATAGATGGACAGCAGCTATGGAATAAATCCATCAAGATGGGTCCCACAGGAAGTGCTGCACCTAATCTTATCCACCTGTCCAAAGTGGGTCTATCTTGCCTTTTTTTTTTCCTCTTTTTTTTTTTCATAACTCACGCCAATTAGAAAATCCAGTAGAAAAGAATAATGGAAAGGATTACCTCATGAATTTTATTTTTAAAATATAAGCCGTCGATCCTGGGGCCTTCCTATGGGTGGACCTGATCGATTATTGACCAATTGACCAATTTTGCACATGTTTGGCCGCCATCATTGACTAATTTAAAACCCAAGGTTATATGAGTCATTTGAGAAAATAAAAGACTATCTCAGGTCATTTTGCAACAGGGCCAGTTTCGTAATTTCCGTCCTTTGTGGGGTTCCATGTGGAAAACGAAAAGGCAAGCGAAACTGTATCTGAAATCCCATATGTGGGCCCCACTCATGGGCTCGTGTTATCCGACCTCGGTGCGGTCTTATCCGACAGCCCACATTGCCTTTGCTCCCACTAAGAAAAATATTTCCCGCCAAGATCCGGATAATCACAGCCGTCCGTTTGCACAATAATGGGAACCCCAACGTCGGATTACACCAGCGTGAAAGATGGGACATGGAATTATATGACCCGTGCAGAAAACCATGAATGGTATCCTCATGCATGTCCATTTTATACAATTGGAGACCATGATTATGTGATCCTGTCCGTTCATACAAATCGTTGCTGTTTTCCTTTCCTACCGTTTCTTTCCATTCTTTTGATCCAAGGGTTATAGTCGTCTAAAATAAGAGATCTCTTAAGCATCATCTATCAATGTCGGTTCCTCAGATCAGCGGCTGAGATCCTCAGATCATGGGCCTTCAATCTGCAAACTAGAGCATTAGGATACCCTAAATGCTTGCACCGTTGATTGAAAATTTACACCCTAGTTTGTACCATTTTACTAACGACTAACGAGGGGTTTGCTAATCCCACACGCGTAGATAGTACAGCTTGTTTGCATCACACGAGTCTGAGATTCAAGCTGTTCACAAGGTGGGTCCCACCATATAGATATCCTGGCACGAAAATCATCCAAGTGTACTGATCAAGTGGGCCACAATGTTAGAAACATGCAAGCAGACTTCTCTCATTCATTCATTTCTTCAATGAACTAGGCCCATCCAAAGAGCCGACTGGCCCAATTTTTTTTTGGGCCAATGGATCTAAACTATGGGACGGTGCTGATGGATGGCTTGGATCTCACACATGTAACGCACTCGCACGTGTGGTAGTGTCTAAATGGCTTGCCTTGGACGCGTGTGGGCTTTTGTGAAGCCCTATTGAGTTTTGACAAGTAGCCCACAGATTAAGTTGCAGATTCTCGACCCCATGTGACATCTGGACCGTTCATCTGGTGATCTCGGATTGTACACTGAAACGCATATATTTCCAGATGATCCAAACCACCAGGTGGGTGACTTTTTCCCATTAAATACGGACAGTAGACTCTATAGATGACCGTCCATTTTTAAACCTACAAAGTCATCAAAAGCGGTGTAGGATCATTCAAGTGGCATGCTAGACTACAACCGGTGGGGCCCACGCAATGAACGTTTTGGATTCCATACAAGCGGTACACGTGCAGAAAGACCACAAACATGGCATGCTAGACTACTAGTTTCCATAGCTAAGCGAGACTTTTTATTTTTTATTTTTTTTATTTTTTATTTTAATACTCTGGCAGATTATGACGGACGATACACAGACACTTGGAAATTACTTAAAAAAATTGCACAAGTATAATACAAGTCATTCAAGTTACACTGCCCAAATCATGGGTCCCAGTTTGTATGTAAAATGGGCCAATCTGATGATCTAACTATGGGATTGTTAGACATTTTTATTAGACAGTTAAGCGAAAAAAAATAAAAAAATCCAACCGTTCTATTTCAACAAAAGTGGCAACAGATCAGACGGTTGGATTCTTCGGCCAATGTGTATTTGAGACTCTTGACTTAGCTACGGTGCAATCCACAACTTAGCCGGTTTAATTTGCATTAATCTGCATCGAGTGTACAGTTTTGCAGTGCATGAGCTTTATGCTTATGGACGATCAATGTCAACCATCCAGAAGAAAAATGTGACAGCTAGTCTCAAGTAGGCAAGATCCATGTCGTAGATTGAGTGGGACCATGTAGCAGATTGTGTCGGGTTAGGGGCGGTCAACCCATCGCCTGACCTAATAGTGGGGTTATATTAGTCAAATGGTAAACTTTATAATAATAATAATAATAATTTAAAACTTATATATTTTTATTTAGGGGCGCTTTCTGACAACTTAGTTGTATGTCTAACTAAGTAGCGTGTGGGACGCAATTGTAATGTTTGTGTAGATGGATTGATATTGTGCAAAAGCTATAATATTCCTCACCCATGACTGATTGGACAGACAATTAGTTGTCTTTAACATCTTTGATATCTTATGCATTCATTAAAGGCTGGCCCGTTTGGATACCACTAGGGGTGTACATCGAGTTGAATTGGGTCGAGCTGGCCTAAGCTCGACTCGGCTTGACTCGGCCACCGGTTGACCTCAGCTCAAACTCGGCTCGGCTCAATCCTTGAGTCTGATCGGCTAACTTGGCTCGATTCGATCAGCAGCTCGGGCTAGCTCAGGCTGAGTTCGAGTCAAGATCGAGCTGAGTTCGCCATTGAGGCATTTTCACAAACACCTGAAATACAACTTCAAAATTCCACTGTTTTATAAACAGAGACAATGGTTTTTCAGGTATTTTATCAAACACCTTCTGAATAACATAAAAACAATAAAAAAAATTATAAAAAAAAAGAAGAGAAAAATGATATTTGTTTAATGTGCATACCTTCCTTGCCACCAGCCACATTTCGTTGAGTTATTTTATCAAACAGTTGGTGAGCAACATCAATGGCAAAGTAACTGAGTCATCGAATTGGTTCGATCCAATTTCGATTCAAGTTGGTTTTGATCTGAGTCGAGTCGACTTGGAGCCTACTCGAACTCATTTTTGAGCTCAAAAAATCAGCTCAACTTGACTCGAACTTAGCTTTGAATCGAGTCGAATCGAGCTTTTTCGAGTTGAGTTGAGCGAGTTAACTGAGCTAGCTTGGTTCGTGTACACCCCTAGATACCACCAAACAAATTACTTTTTTTTAAAAAAAAATTACTTAGAGCAGTAGATAAGTAATTTATTTTAGATAAGTTTGATTTATGATTACTTATAAGTAACTTTTTTACTTTAAAATACTTAATAACTTTAATTAATTTATTTTTACTTTTTTACTTTTTATAACTTGATGAAGAGATACATATGAGAGTCGAAAGAGATGAGAAGTTGATAAGTAAATTGTTTACCAAACATACTTATCTTCTTAGTAAATAGAAGCCAAGAGAAGTTATTTGTGGCATAAGTAACTTATCCTAAGCAACTTATAATCCAAATGGGCTCTAAATATAGTAATTTTTATTAATATGCAATAGATGGTCAAACTTGGGTTAAGTTTATAACTCAACCAAAGATTAGGTTAAGGATTTTCGGCCCAAGCCTAGCCCAGCCTCAGTTGAATCCATCTGTGATTTCAAGCTAGGCCAATCAGGTTGATTTGAGATTGACCCAAGCTGCACTCATATTAAGATGCTACTCTCTCAAATGGAAGTTACTTGATGATTATATTAGCTTGATTTTTGTGTTTGAATTAAGGTATTTTATAACAGTATCAGTAGTTATAATAGACATCACTGTTACTGTTATGATACCAACTGATAATGACGGTTATAATATTTTTAAAAAATATTTTAACTCTTTCACATATTTACTATAAATTATTTTTCATATAATGACTGTTACAGCTGTTTTAACCCCACACAACAATCTTTTTTTTTTTTTTTTTTTTTTTTTTTTTAAAAAAAAAAAGTCTTTCATAACAACGGTCACCTTATCTATTTTATAATGACCATTATCCACATAACGAACAATGGCCAAAATAAGCCAGAATACATATCGAGAGGGGCCACCCTAAGGGGTCGTTTGGCACCATGGATTCAGAAGGATTTCAAATCCCCTGGTTATTTGGCACCATAGAGTAATTGGGAGTTTCAAATCCCCTTGATGAGCGGGTTTCAAATCAAAGGTGAGACCTTGGATTACATCTAAAATCATTCCCATAATTGCATGTGTAATATGTGTATCACTAGACTAGTAATCAATTGGACACATGTAGACTATTAATCAATTGGACACATGGCCCACTAATGATATCCTAAAATAATTAGATTATCAATTGCATCACTATAATTATTTTAATACGATAATTAGAATTGTCCAAACATTGTCCATGTAAATCAATGGTTAAAAATCATTATTTACTCACTCAGTCGTGATCTTGTGCTTGTGGCTCACATGAGAGTTGGAATTTCATTATTTTTTGGCATGGTAGCAGGCTTATTATAACCATTGTGTCAAAATTTACACAAGATCAATAATTAAATATATTAAAGTTGATTTAATAATTAAATTCAAACCCTTACAAATATAGTAATTAAATTCAACTTTAGTAATTGAAGTTGAATAGTTAGTTTTGGATTAAAGTTGAATCTCAATCTATGGTGCCAAAGATTTCAAATCCAAGGGGTTTCGAATCCACGCTCCCAAACAAGCACTAAGAGGACTTCCTTTGGCTATTGATGCAACCGTTGGTGATCTATGAGCCCCAATATGATGTATTTGTTTCATTCAGGTCATTCATTCATTTTTCCATATCATTTTATACCATAAGCTTAAAAATGAGATAAATTCAAATCTTAAGTAAACTACGTGGCAGGAAACAAAGTTGATTAAATGCTTAAACACTTGCCATTAGGAATTTTCTAATGGTACAATAGTTTTAAATAAAACTAATATTTTTTTTTTTCCTTCCATGTTGGTCAATATGACCCAACCAAAAGGTCGTCAAATAAACATTACATTGGGGCCAGGAGGTTTTTAACGGTGGACATTCAATCATTATTTTTTTACTGTGGTGTGGTCGCATTAGATTTAGATCTGCCTCATTTTTGGGTTCAAGCCCTAAAATGATATGGAAAAAATGGATGGACGGTGTGGATAAAACACATACATCATGGGGGGGCCCACAGAGGACCGACCAGTTGTCAGCGTTGCTAGCCAAACGGCGTCCACCCCAAGAATGGCGAGATCTGACGCACAGGAGAGTAGGATTAAGATGGCTACTGTCGCGAGTAGGATTCAAACCAGTAACCCTGCAGTCCCATTTCTACCACCTGATGCACACGTGTATGTATCTACCGTCACACGTACGACAGGGATGACAATACCTGCTACCATCTCACATTAACCCATGCTACGTACTTGTACGTGTCCTGTCCTTCCCAGCACTGCCGCCCGGGCCATGCAAACCACACTCGTGCGGGTAACTTGGAAAAGGGAAGATATGATGTAGAGTCTGATGCTTGATACGCAGGCGCACAAAACTTGTACACGTGGCACACATGAACTCAAATTCAGCCCACTAAATCGTGGGGTCCACTGTATCTACTGAAAATCCCAAGACCAGATTTTCCCCCCAAATATCCTAACTTCTGATTTGTGGACACTCGCTTTGTTAAAATAGGACCATCGTTGTATTATATTTTTAACCGTCCAATAAATGTCCACTGATCTAATAATTAGATAATTAAATAAGCTTAATTTTTATTTCGTGATACATCTAAACTATAATTTAGACAGTTTCATTTGACTTGCATGCCACGTATATAATTTCTAAGTGCGTGCGTATAATCCATCACACTCCGCCGGAGTATCAAAGTTTTCCTCGGTGAAAAAAGGCAACCCTGCACATGTGGGCCATCCATCACGTGAAACAAACACTTGTTACCCTCCTGATGAGTGGACCATCCTGCATTTTGAGTCAGGACAGGTCCACAGCAGACCCGACATGACTAAAACGTCATGGATCTGGGACACGTTGACCCCTCTTCCATCTCTCCAATTTAACCGTCCATTAGATGTCCAGGAATCAATAACTTATGATCATATATCCAGTTTGATTTTTAGGTTACGATCCACCTGTGGTGGGGTCCACTATTTAGGTCGTTTAATTTGAGGTAGATGTGTGCCACGTGTAGAATTTATTGGTGCAGGTGTACGGTGAATCAGACGCTCTGCCAGAGTATCAAAGATTTTCTCTTGATACGGTACGAAATACAACAGCGACCACGACAAAACACGATCACGAACTTCAACCGTCGGTCCTAAATATCTTCATTTGACGGTGTCGGTGGCTTCTTACCACTTTGGTCCGAAGCATTGATCATTCGATGCCTCTAGTATTTTGGACCATCCACATCCAGAGAGCGGTCCAGATTCACTGATCAACCGCAATCAAGAGAATCAAACGCGGTTTGGGTAGTGACCCCAGTAAAAGATCTGTGGGCCCCACCATGATGTATGTGTTTCATCCACGGCGTCCATCCATTTTGCCATCTTATTTTATCTAATAAGCCAAAAAATGAGGCAGATCCAAATCACAGGTGGACCACACCACGGGAAAACAGTATTGATTGAATACATACCATTAAAAGCTTCCTAGGGCCCACCATAATGTTTATTTGTCATCCAACCTGTTGATAAAACCACATAGATCTGGACGATGGGAAAACAAAAATATCAGCTTAATTCAAAACTTCTACGGTCTCCGAAATGTTTTCAACCGTAAGCTGTCAATACCCACTGTTTCCTGTGGTGTGGTCCACCTGAGACTTGGATCTGCTCATTTTTGGTTCACGGCCTAAATGAGCTGGAAAAATGGATGGACAACGTGGATAAAACACATACATCATGGTGGGGCCCACAGAGCTTTGACACCAGGCTAGTGTTGTGGTCACTAGCCAAACCATGTCCAATCAAATCAGAGTATTCAAGTGGGCCACATAACAAGGAAACAGTAAACACGTTTCCAACTGTTTCTCTTGGTGTGGCCCACCTGAATCGCCGGTGGGCAATTTTTGGACCCTGGGCCTAACATGGGGTGACTCATCTTGATCGTTGGAGTAGATTTCACATACACAGCAAGATGGGCCTTGTAAAAAAACCAAGGGTGGCCTCGGCCTCCATCTGATTCCTATCATGTGGTCCACCTGAATCACAGCCTCCCAACTGTTTCCTATCTTGATCGTTGGAGTAGATTTCACATACACAGCAAGATGGGCCTTGTAAAAAAACCAAGGGTGGCCTCGGCCTCCATCTGATTCCTATCATGTGGTCCACCTGAATCACAGCCTCCCAACTGTTTCCTATCTTGATCGTTGGAGTAGATTTCACATACACAGCAAGATGGGCCTTGTAAAAAAACCAAGGGTGGCCTCGGCCTCCATCTGATTCCTATCATGTGGTCCACCTGAATCACAGCCTCCCAACTGTTTCCTATTGCGACATGGACGAGATTCTTCCATTCATTCAGTAGGTCCAAAAAATGAATGGCCCACCGAAAAGAACTCGATTTTGAAAATCCTGACCCTTCAATTGTGAGACACAAATGAACACTATATGCTTTAAAAATAAAAAAACAATGTGTCATGCATCACGGACCGATCATTCAATGGACCCAAGTCATGGACTTGCCCAAATCTATGCTCATCTTGTACAATGGGAAGGTTTGGTGCATGTGTCGAGAATTCTAGAATGAGTTGTGCAGATGGTGTAAAGTTGCGAAGAGACCTTTGGAAGTTTCTAATAAAGAACTCTAATGAAGTTGGTGGAAGAGGCATCGTCACCCCATGTTTGGAAATTTCAAGTTCTCCCCAAGATAGCGGCTTTTGGTTGGTTGGGGGGCAAGAACAAGGATCTCACAGTGGGCAATCTGAAAAAAAGGGGTATGCGCATCACAAATATCTGTCATCACCCCATGTTTGGAAATTTCAAGTTCCCCCAAGATAGCAGCTTTTGGTTGGTTGGTGGGCAAGAACAAAGTTCTCACAGTGGACAATCTGAGAAAAAGAGGTATGCGCGTTACAAATATTTGTCATCACCCCATCTTTGGAAATTTCAAGTTCCCCACAAGATAGTGGCTTTTGGTTGGTTGGTGGGCAAGAACAAGCTCCTCACAGTGGGCAATCTAAAAAAAAGGGGTATGCGCATCACAAGTATCTACTTGTGCTGCATGGCAGATGAAGAAACGGTGGACCATCTTTTTATTCACTGTGCATTTATATATCAGATGTGGACACAAATCCTATCTTGCTTTCAGGTCTCCTGGTCTTTTACAGATTCAGCTCGTTGTCTTCTGCTTAGCATGGTTTGAGGTGTGGAAAGCAAAGATCTAAGCTTTGGAGAATGTCTCTCTTAGCAGTTTGGTGAGTAGTGTGGGAAGAAAGGAACGGAAGATGTTTTAATGTCACCTCTAACATGGTCAAGTTTATTGTGCAAAGGGTGATTCATCTCATAGTTGAGTGGGCCTCTTCCGTTGATAAGCTAAAGGATTGTAATTTGCTTTTTTTGGGTTCTTAGCTGGTCTGCTACCTCAGCAGCTTAGCTTCCCTTGTTTCTGTTCTCTTTCCTTTTCTAATAAAGTTATCTTTACCTTTCAAAAATGAACTCTAATGAAGTCTTGAAGAGTAGTTTTGAGAGCTCTAGTGAAAATACAATGTTCTTTCATGTACTTGCGTCTCTCTCTCTCTCTCTCTCTCTCTCTCTCTCTCTCTCTCACACACACACACACACACACACACACACACACACACACCCTAATGAGCTTTGGTGGCTAGCATGTGGTGTGTGCACTTGGGGAAAGCTGACTCATTCATGACGGAACTGTGAGACGAGTGCAGCATAGTCTACGCTTAGGCAAGCACTAAGGCTGTGACAAATGGCTCTTACATTTAGTGAGAAGCCCATTTCTTTAATGGTTAAGATTCGCCCGATGAATGTAATTTTTGGTTGGTGGCATGGCCAATTGGTTGCGAGGCCCATGGAATGCATTGTTCAGGTCACCATACACATGCTTCCCAACAGAAATAAAGAAATTAATCTTGAAAAGAAATTCTATGGTCTACAATTGTTGAGTTAGCATAACCATCTAACATGTTTCTCCCAAAATCCTGATTTCATAGAAAACACCATGCAACGTGCAGTTCCAATTTATGAATCATCCCCAGCCATTTCCGCTGTAAGTTTTTCGAACAGGATTGCATGTTATGTAAATTGCAATATTTGAGGCAATCAGAACGTCTGCATTAAAAGCGAAACAGTTGGCAGAAATTAGAAGTCTTTTCCAGTGAGAACATGTAGAATTTTTTGAGCAGAGCTAACATTTCTTGTAGATCATGAAAAAATCTATCCTGATTTCCAATTTCGAAGAGAACCCATCTCTCTCAGGATTTGAGAAGGTAATCTATGTAAATTTGAGTACAAAACACGCAGCCAATGCATCAATGCAAGGTAAGAAGAAACCACCTTATTTGGAACTGAAGAATGAGGAAATATCAATGAACCAGATAACGGAATCCACGGACTCCAGACGTATACAACATTACCCAGAGTTTCATCAGAATAATCATTCTTTGTACTCATGCAGCCGATGAACGTGGAAATCAATGATTTGAACTAGCCTTTTTTTTTTTTTTTCTTCAGCATTACAGTAATTTCATCTTCAGAAAGAGCAACTCAATGACTCGACTTTAGTTGAATCTAAGTGCATGTTTGGATGAACTATCAAATTGTGTGACAGTAGTACTCTACATGAAGTCGAAATGAACAGATTGCAGTTAGCTTCACCTAGAACTCCAAACCCAATTCAGGAGATCTGCATTCTGCATAGCCTGAGGCCTGTGGTGCGAAAAATGTGCTGCCAGTGGGATGGTCGTGAAGCATCCCATAAATGGACATTGAAAATGAACTGTCAGCTGCTTTAGTGGGTGTTCCGGTTTTACAAAATAAGCATTGAGAATAATGGTCACTTACCCGAATAGCCATTATGCTTATCTCATCCTATTTGACAGATTTTTGCTGGTCTGCTCAATGCGATATAGGATGTCCACACTTTCTGGAAAAGTGCTCTTTTCAATCTAAAGTGGTGCCAGAAGCCAGCTAGAAAGATCATCATCATTATCTAAGACTTATTCTAACTAATTGGGGTTGGCTAAAATGCAAATGGGGGCTTAGTTGAACTGTCTGTTGGGAGGTGACAGTAGGCCCATGGAATCATATAATGGGTTAGATTTTTGCTCTGTTTGCCATCTAAAGTAGGATATGTCAGGTGAATGCTTCTCATCACTGAGGCCAAGTCACATTTATGATCTGTCTAATGCCCAGTAAACGACATTTTGTTGTACTCCAAATTAGTTACTGCCTTTAGTTTCAAATTACTCAAGAAGTGTCGTCAATGCAATTCTTCCAATTGTGAAGGGTTGTGGACTATCTATTCACGCTGATAAGAGTTCCTTTTTAGGAATGGAAACTAGAAAAGTAGAGATGAGGTTTACACTAATACAGAAAAATGAAATCCAACAGTATAAACAAAGAATATTGAATACTTGAAACAGCCCTACAGTTCACAAGGATGCCGAGAGAAATGTACTCAAATGTTATATAGTTCACGAATCGCAAGGGTGGCAAGACATCTTTCCAGTTAATACTACTCACAACTTTTTGTTTGCCAATGCCAGGCAGGATTTGTTGAGATTAAGAAGAACAGCTCTAGTTAGGCTCCTAAAGATCTTCATAGAGAAATGCATTGTTTACATAAAATAACAAAACATAGCCACCAAAACAATTCCCAAGCAAATGTGGAACATTTTTTCAACTCCAGTCCATAGCCTTGTTTCAGATTTCCCCATAAGCTTCCATCAGAATTCATCTTTTGACATCTGCAGGTGGTCGGGTCCACCACACCTTCACTCCTTTATTATCTTCTCGCACTTCTAGCCAACCCCTTCAAAGATCATCATGGTTCGAATGGGTGAAGTCATTGTGAAGCAAAGCCCATGCAATTATTCTTCCTCTTATTTTCTCTCCTTTTCCTTGCTTTCAATTGTTTTGAAATTTGGGATTGGTGTGTTTCTTTCATAATGACTACAGAACCACCCAAGTCATCCTATCCATTTTAGCTGAAGTCTATAAGATCAATTCCTCCTATGCATAGCCTTTCTCCACTAAACATGCCAAAACAATGTTGCGGATGTATTTAGAAATACCTTCACAATCGTGGGCTGGTGAGAGACATTTCAGCAAATCAGTGAAATGCTCATTTCATGAGCGACATTGTTATTTCATGGGGGGAAAGTGGAAATCTGATAATGCGCTCAGCTGGATTTTGTTTTCCCCACCACCCAAAATTCTGGGTGAATTCAAAACAACAAGATATGCCAAACAGCATTCAGCCAGATGTTGACTTGGGGGTACTTCCAAATGTGGCCTCGGTCACTGACTCTTTTCTCAGTTTTGGAAATCAACTAACATCCAATAGCTTGATGAGATGCCTACTCAAGTTCATGGTGGAAAACTTCTTCAAGCATGGCTTGCTGCTGACAAGGTTGGAAATATGTCTTCCTTAAGAAGACATGATAAGATCAGATGACTGTTGGGTCCATCTGGTGTGCACTATGCCAGAAGAGAACCGATGAAGCTCAAAGTGAGCCATGGTCAGATTGGATGACTGTTAGATCCATCTGGTAGGCAGTGTCCAAATGGACATGTGGATTTCGCATGTGTGACACATGTGAAGAGGGTGTGCAGCTGGCACATTTTCATAGAGATCATTCTATCAAGGTTAAATGGCAATAGTATTATACAATACTCGAGCCAAAAGTTTGTGCAGTGTCATTTGGGTTTTATTTTGTGCAATTGGAGCCATTGTTCGGTGATTCAAACCCATGACATTATGTGGACATCATGGGCCCCACTCCGGATGGCCCATGTGGCAAGATTTTTCTAGATGAGAACAACTTAATCCTTCAGTTGGTGGCTAGCAGATAGATGGTTACGAAAGTAAATACAGCTATGGTCCATGCTAATAATGACAACAACAACAACAACAATAGGTGAGTTACATGTTCCTTATCAAGGTAGAACTTCCATGTTTTGAACTTAATACAACTACGGTCCACGCTCAACCAAGAAAAGGCTGAATATTTGATGGTTAGGATCTTCCTATCAGGGTTGACTTTTGGTGCATGAGATCATCAATGAAAAGGTCCGCAACGTCAGCTTGCATCAATTAACAATGGGACCCACTTGTGCAAACTGAAAACAGAATGGTACCGTATAAACTCTTAGGCATGAGCATTCTATCATCATTCTTCATAGTCTTCTCCCAGCGATTCTTTAAAAGGGAAATTGGCAAATTTTTTACCACAGGCCACCCACCAGCAAACCTCCTTTTCTACCCAGTGTGACAAATATCATGGAAAATTTGAAGATCTTGCTAAGATTTTCAAAATCTCAGCAGATTTAAAAATATTGCAATTTTATCACGAAATTAACTTGAAAATAGTAAAAACATCAAGTAATTTGTTATATAAATATATGTTGAAATTTTGAATTATTTAATAATTTACAATAAATAATTTTAAATATTTTATTTTCGACGAGATTTTCCCAATAATACCCTGAGAAAAACCTCAAAATTAAAAAATCTCCTGAGAAATTTACAGGCCAAAACATTGCCAAGAATAAGATTTGTCACTATGCTTCTACCTAGGCTCATGGAAATCAGCTAGGGAAGAGGCTCACATTGACAACACCCACATGCCAACATGGTCCCACCAAGTACTAAAGCCCAGCCCAACTATTACATGCACACCCAAAGGAAAGAAAGCAGAATCCCTGTGCATGAGCCACACACACATGATGGGTCATGCTCAAGCAATTGGCTTACAAAATAACAAGGAGTCTGCATATCCATGCTTGCCAAACACCACTTTTACATGCCAATATAGACATGCTCCATATCGCACGTTAGCCCAACTATAGTATGCTACCACATTGGGGAAGTTGGGAATGGTCAGGATCAAGAGAATGTAGTGTCAGATTAGCCATTGAACACAAATGAGTATAAGCATTGCCTAACACCTCTATCTGCATCGCATGTTGAATTTCTAGAATCACAAAGCAACCAATGACACAGATCCATGTGGGATGTCAATACCTTCCAGCAAGGCAGACCGCATCTTCAAATGCAGGGAACATGGTTTATTTTGCATACAAGTATCCAAAGGTTACACTCAAGTGCATGAATTTGAAACATTGTTCTTATTGGCACGAACTTCAACTCTTAACACGTTTTGACTGAAGTAATGCGTAAAGGCTTGAAATTTTGACAAAAAAGCCGCAGCGATTGCCAAACATCATTTAGTTTGAGGGAATGTGTCAATTAACCTGCTGCATTTTTGTTTTTATGTTTAATCACTAGTTAGTAGTTCAGTCAATTATATTTTTGGTCTTGGAAAGGCGCATTTGGAAATGTGTTGATAAAGTAACTATTTCATTGACAACAACAAATCAGTAGCTTATGTGACAAAAGTTAGTTTGGTAAACTATTATTTTGAAGTTGTTGAACACCTAAAAAATCTTGCTTTTTTACTTTTGTTTTGGGGGGGGGGGGGGGGGGGGGGGGGCATCAAAGGTGGCCCCACAGGATGGACAGCCCATGTCGAAGGTGGGGTCCACATGATGGATGGTCTACATCAAAGGTAGGGCTCACATGATGGGCAGTGGACATTGAAGGTGGGCCCCACATGATGGATGACCCACATTAAGGTGCACCCCGCATAATGGACCGTCCACATCAAAGGTCGGCCCCTAATGATGAATAACCCACAACCAAGGCCCCCACATGATGGATGGCCACTTCAAAGTTGGGCCCATGGACGACCCACATTCAAGGTGGGCCCCACACGATGGATGATCCACATCCAATGTCTGACATGACGGACTGCCCACCATCCAAGGTGGGCCCAGCATGATGGATAGCCCACATTGAAGCTAAGCCTCATAAGGGAGATGATCTGCATTGAAGGTAGGCCCCACACAATTGACGGTTCACATTGTAGATAGGGCCAAGGTAGGACCAACATAATGAAGGTCCACATCAAAGGATGGCCCCTCATGATGGGCGGCGGATATTAAAAGTGGACCCCACATGATGGATGGCCCCACATCAAAGGGGAGTTCGGATGATGGACAATCCACATCAAAAGTGATGTTGCAAAAGTAATTTATGTACGTTGTAATGTATGGATTCCTTTTAGGATTAAGTATGTTGTTTACCAAACATACTTAGTGATGAATAGGTAGAAAAACCAAGATCAACTACCTGAGGCATAAGTAGCTGAAGGAAAATGACTTACCATCCAAACATGCCCTTGTGTCAAGGGAGGCATCAATGGAAGCGTATAAAATCTATTAATCTTTCCAAACAAGCGAGACTATTAAAATGTAACAATCATATTGAAAAACTCAAAAACTCTGCTCAATATCCAATTGGGTTGGGTTGATTTGAAGACTCATTCGACTTGATTCGATATTCAATAATTAAATTATAAAAAAGATTTTATTAATAATATTTACTTAGAATAGACTGATTATACAAATGGGCAAATCTAATCAGCAAAGTAGCGTCGGCCTGTTGGTAGACGCTGTTGACCTTGTGCTAGGGTTTTTGTGAGTTCGTATGTCACCAATTGTAAATTATATATTTTTATTTAAAGACGCATCAACTTAGCGAGGGACTCAGTTTGAGTCATGACAAGTTGTGCTGACTGAGTAGGCAAGCCAACTCAATGAGTCATGCCATGTCTGAACTGAGTTGATCTCGCCAACGAGTTTCATCATGACTCGGCTCAATTTTTCGCTGAATTGAGTTGCTCGGCCAAGGTTTGAGTTAGGTCACCAAGTTTTAGAACTATGGTAACAATCATCTTTCGATTTTCAGATGCCTTGATGAACTTGACCATGGATCACTGGTTTTCAAAGGACTGGTTATTACAAAGGATGTGTTGATGTATGAAAACTTATTCAATAGCTAATCTGTGTTTGTCTGATGAAAGATGATTCATTTCTTTATGTAGAGGAGTCCCCATGTCCTGATTTAGCCATTGCAGATCCATGGTTAGATGGCCCACCAACCATGCAACTTGGTCTCTAACGGGAGTATTAGGTTCATTCATGGTGTCTTAAGATGATATTACTGGATCTTGTTGATATCTTAATCTTTGAATTTAACATCACACATGCCAACATCCACATGATCAAGAGTCAAAAGGTACCACTACAAGTGGCACCAGTGGTATCTGAACTTTTTCAATTTGTCTAGCTTCTATACCAAAATTCTCCTACAATGCTACAATCAGTGAGGAGTGACGATCACCTCAAGTCAAAATACATTTGGATTGTCCAAACAGACAATAGCAGACATTGTTACAGACAGGAGATGGAAATAAGATCTCAGGACAGAGAATCCCATGAGCCTGATTATCACAGTACATTTTCAATACTTTTAAGTCAACAAATGACTAACCTTTAGTATATACGGGAGGACTTGCAATTGCTGGCAATGTATAACTCTGAACAAGATGAATACTGTTAAGAACAAAAACAAAAACAGATCAATCACTGCCACATTCTTTAGGCTGTGTTTGGATGCTCAACTGTATTCAATTGCAATAATTTCATTCAACAAAATTGGAAATGACCAAAGTGGTGCCAGCCCCATGCCATTCATAACCATGGGCCACCCCTAAGCCATGTGGTTCCAAATGTGGGGTTGCACATCATTATGAATTGAAATAATTCCACCCCATTTCATGGATTCCTATATATCTAAGTTTTATTGAGATTCAATTCAAAAAAGCATCCAAACATACAACTCAAAAGCAAATTCTAAAACTGAAAATGCAAGATATAGAGAAAGCAATCTCCGCATAACATACATAGCTCAAAAATCAGATCATTAAGAACATAAGAAGTGTGATCAGGAGTCCATACCGAGCATCTTCTCTCCTTCAGTTAGGATGTTTGATGATCTTCTGCACGACCAGCGTCCTTGCCATTCTTATATCTCTGATGCAGCCGTTGAGGTGGTCACCCAAATCTTCAAGACTTTTCATAAATACTCCCAGCTTCTTCTTAATTTCCTCAATCCCAAACCTCACCGCCTCATCATCCTTCAAGGCAAAATCGGCATTCTGTAGCAACGACTCAACCTCAATCTCCAAACGGTCCACAAGCACCTGAATATTATCCATGTCCTTGATAGCAACGAAAGTGCCCACCCACATCGAGCCAATTATCTCCTTCTCCCCTTTCAGAGCAACCTCATAATTCTTCCAAAGTGAATTGAACCATTTACCCATTGATCCCAAAGGCACAGACGCAGTGGCCGCCACCGCTGCTGCGACGGGTGGGGCCGCCACAGCAGCTGTCACGACTGCGCAAATCACAACTGCGACGAATGCTGATGCAAAGATAATGCATGAGACCTTGCGCCGTGTCTTTGCAGATTTCAGCTTTTTATCGATCTTGCTCTTGCGGAGTTGCAATTTCTCGAGCATTGAGATCTGCTGCTTGTAAATGGATTGGAATATCTGAAAGAACTCTTCCGTAAATGGGTCTCCAGCATCCTTGAAATTCTTTAATTCCTCCACTGTCCTCGAATATTTCTTCCCATCACTAGTGCTTCCATTCCCCTCCGCTTCAAAATGTTGGAGCGCAAGCTGTATGATCAGCTGGCTGTCACGGGCCCGCCTCAGGCACTTCTCCAATGCCGTGCAGAAATCGAACATCTGCAAGCTCTTCTCGAAGTACTCTTTGACGATGTCGAAGAGTTCTGGGTTTTTCCATATGTCTTCCTTGCATTCTAGGATGATCTTCACAACTTCTTGATTCGTCTCGAGAAGGAATCCAGTGACTTCTTTGAGAGAATCGAAGGAAAGGGCCCGGAGCTGTACACCGATGGCAAGAGTGTTGATCAAGTGGTTTGTGCGGGCGTGGAGGGTGGTGTCAAAAGTTTTCAAGTCAGGGTCGAGCCGGCAGGCAGACTCATATGATCTTAGGTCGGCAGTGTATGGCAAATTGCCAGTGGTTCTGATGGCAGTCGGGGATTCATCTGTCTTCTTGCTGCATACTCCCCCCATTTGCAGTAATTTACGACCCAAAAAAGAAAATGGGAAATGGAATTCGAATCTAATATGGTCTTATTTAAATAATTTTAAAAAAATCAAAATTATAATCTTAAAATAAAAAATAGAATTGCAGCTAAAAACTCCTCTTTTGATCTTAGCTGCTTCTAAGTCAAGATTTTCCGTATAAAGAGCACAGATTTCAGCTGAAAGGGGATGATTTCGAGATGGCAATCGTCTTCGATTAGTCAGTTTCTAGCTGGAGAAAAGAGAAGATTTTAAGTCAAACAAGAAAAAAACCTGAATTCAAGCAGAATAGTGCAAATTCGATCTCAAAACCGTCTTTGAAGATGGTTCAACTTCCATACAGTAAAAACCACCAAATGATACCTATTCAAGCTGAAATCCGATCCTCCGATTCCTGCGCACGAAAGAAAAAGACGCAAATTTCCAGCCCAAAAAACAGAATATTGATCTTTCGATCCGAATTAACTATTTGGCACTGTTGGAAGAGATAAATGAGGAAATTTTATATATATGAAAAAAGTATAAATCAAGTAAAAGAACCAAAATTTGAGCTTGTCCAAGCGAATAAGCTAAACAGCACCAGGATCAGTAGAAGCAGAAACTCGGATCAAAACTCTCTTCCCAATCAACTCAAAAAGCCCAAAAATTCGAGTTTCAGACAGAATCGGCGAGCAGAATTTGAGAAACAGCACCGAATTGAAAACCCAGATGCCCAGATCAAAACCCTTTTCGAATCAAGCTAAAAAAAACCCAGAATTTCAATCTTCCGAAGTGAAACAGCAGGCGGAAACTCGGTAGGAGCTGAAAGATAAGAAAATGAGAACGCCGGAAGCAACTTCTCTCTCACCGTTTAGAGCGAGAAGCAACGGTTGAGAGAGAGAGAGAGAGAGAGAGAGAGAGAGAGAGACGCCTCCCCTCTTTCTAGGCATTGGGAAGGAAAGGCATTGCGAAGGAAACAGATGGAAGAAGAGAGATGCCGAAATTACTGAATTACCCCTGGCTTGTGGTTTCCATAGGACACGGGAGCATGGATTTCGGTAATCTGCTCAATGGCATGTTTGGCCCCACCGTTGATGGGCCGTTCTCCGACATCCGATTAGATTATACTGAACTTTCAAACCATAGACTTCAAGTAGACGGTCAAGATTTTCCACGTCCAAGTGATTTTTGTAGCATGGTCCGTTGACGCAGGGCCATTAGATTAACGGTTTTGATTAATGAAACATGGTGTCCACTGTATATTTATAGCGTCTTTCCCTCGAAATGCAACCTATGCAGAACATCTTCACCATTAAAACGGTAGGCCCCAGAATGAAGATTACGTGGCACAAAAATCAGGACGGTTAGGCTGATTGGGTGGGCCTCAAATTTGTAAACAATGGACAACCAATGGTCAGACTCAACACAATCATAGTGGGGGCCGGCTACTGTTTTCACGGTACTGATGTGCCCATTAAGTGGCATCTGAGCCGAGAAGATGGTGCGGTACCACAAACTGCGGTACTCATGCCTTGGATGACCAAAGGGACTGGCTTGGATAGTCTCTAAGGCAAAAGCAGGATAAAATGGTATAAGTTGCATGATTCAGGATAACATCGTTATTATTATACGATGATTATATGTCCCGAAATGCCATGATATTCTTATACTTTGGGATCAAAACCTTCCAAAAGCACTTACAATTGGACCATGAAATTGTAGTGAATAAAAGTGAATTTCACAAATGATGCCAATCACTTTTATGCAATGTTCAAGGTATCTTAATATAATCGTAATATCTTTAATATTATTTGTTTATTTATGTCGGAAATACTAATAACAAAAGTAGCGATATTGATAACAATAGTAAATATCATAAATTTCAGGTATCAACATTGAAAAGTATCATTACTATTTGTTATGGTGTAAATTTCAGGTGTTACTTATATTGCCGATGTATTGATTTCACTAATGTATTATTAATATTTTTGACTAATAAAGTGTCGCTTGTATCACCAATGTATCAAGGATTTTTTGATAACATTGTCAGTGTATTAATATTGCTAAACATTTATTTATTACAAAAATATTGTATTTTAAAATTTTTATGAATGCATGGTTATATGCATTTTTTAATTTATTAATGATAATATCATGAAATTATCTTTATCACAATATGACAATATTAATACCATAATCTTTCATTTCTTTTCTAGTTATCATTGATTTCTTAATGAAATGTTATTTTTTTTAGAGGCCTTCGTTAAATATTGTGTGTTGTCAACATTTTAAAATATTGGTAGATGTTTGGATGGAAAGTTATATGGATAGGTGGGATGGATATGATAATTGAATTGATTTCTCACGATAATACATACTTTTAGGTCCCATTAAATACAAATATTTAATGTATGCATTTTATTATTTTTTTATAATTTTTTTTTCTAAATATGCAAATAGGTATATTTTAGCATCTTTTGAAGTTTTATTGAAAAATTCTATAATTTTCTCTATATTTCTCAAATGTTGCCTCACATTTTTAATTATCAATGATAATATCAACCACATTGATACTGCTTCCATATCTCCAACCAACAAACTTGTAACGATATTGATACTCCAAATATTACTGTTATCCATATGCAACTCGATTGTCATGTATAAAGGGTGCATATGAATAATAGTGTTGATAAAACACATACATTAATGTGGGTTCATAATGAATTTTAAAATTTACTTGAAATCTTACCATATCTCCTCTTGAGATTGGGTTAATCCAACTCTTTCTATTATTTTCAAATAAGATTAAATTTACATGACACCAAATGCAATTCCATACCACCTAATTGGATGGGTTAGGGTTAGGGTCTCTTTTGGAGTTGGCCCAAACGAATCCTCACCTCATGAAAAAGGACAATTAAAACTGACCAAAGAAACAAAATAAGTTCACTCATCATCATGAAACATTTAATATATAGAGCCTACATTCTATTTCTTATAATTCTAAAGTAACACTTTGGTTAGATATGTTAATTATGCAATTTATGACTAATAGGACATGAATTATTATAACAAATTGCCCCGTATAAACGACTAAGATTATCCAATTGTTGTGATTTTTGCATGTTGGCTAACTCTTAATATGAATGAATGAATGGTTCAAATTAACGATAGGTCATCGTGTGTGTCATTTAAAAGATTTTGGGATGTTGAAAATATATTTAATATATAATAATATTATTAAACTCAATTAGATAGACTCAGTCGCACCCTCCCAACATTAACCTAGACCAAGTAGGTGGGCCTAGCCTTAACTCAAGTAAACTTGATTTTTTAACTTGGTCAGGGCAAGGTGAACCATGAACCCAACCCTTCATCTTAATGGGTCAAAGAAATTGGACCCAAACCCATTACAATAGGGTCGGACCATTGGTTCCCTACACCAATCGACAGCCATAGTCATACCAATGGGTTGGGCTATGCTGGGCCGGAGCCTATATCCAGACCATGATGTGGTTAGTCGGATCCATGGGCATCCGAGGTGTGGTGAGGCTCGGTGAGGTTCGGTTTCAGGAATTCAGTTCGTATTGGAAACGTGGTCAGGTTGAATATTCAACTCGACTGTCTAGCATCCAAAAAGGACATTAGTTTCATAAAAAAATACAGTATCAGATGAACTCAGAAATACTTTTATACTCGGTAGAGTGTGATGGATGATACACAGGCACTTACGAATTACTTAGAAATTGCGCACAAGCGGCATAAAATCTGTTAAATTACACCATCAAGATTATATTAAGGATTGTAGATATATCGTGGATAAAAAAATTAAGCTTGCTTGATAATCAAAATACCAGATTATTGGATATTTATTAGACAGTTAATAATGAAACGAATCCAACGGTCTTATTTATACAAACAAGTGTCCAGGATTCAAAGGCTAGGATTATTCAACGAATCTAATTTAGGGTTCGTAACTTGATGACAGTGGGATGCACAATCTAGTTATTTTTATTTGAGTTAGTATATGCCACTTGTGTACTCTCTAAGTGCCTGCATATCAAGTGCCATACTAAGCCTGAGTATCATATAACGCCTTCTTAGGAAATAGTGCAATAACTATTTTTTTAGTGTTATCTATGTTTTTTTTTTTTTGTTGGTGTTGTTGTTGTTGTTGTTGTGATATCGACTGTTAGTATAATCATTGCGGTCCAACTTCTGGATGGACCAGCTTTAATTTTTGGCAAGGACACCTACATGGTGTGACCCACCTGATGGACGGCTTGGATATTGCACTTGTCAATCTCACTGTAACAGGTGGTGGCATGTGGATGGGATGCCTTGCACGTGTGTGGGGTTAGCACTTGGCAAAGCTCAGAATAAAACTACATTTTGATGAATTGTACTCTTGCTAGGAAAAAGGACCGTTGATTGAGTGGGCTCAACCTGGTACGTTCTGTAATCTAGAAATCATGATGACCTGGTCATCAGGAGGCCTTCTGCAGTCCATTGTTTCATACGTGTGGTCAGACGATAATCAGACCGGCCTGGATTTTGGTCCATGGTACCTACACGATGGGTCCGCTACCGATGAATGGCTCTGATCTTAGGCATGAGAGTTAAATAAATGATCAATAGGCAAAATTCGACTGCGGTTGCCCTCCTGATGTCCGCTACCGATGACCTTTCTATCCAGCTACTCTCGGCCTTCCTGTCGTTTGACCAACACTCAAAAAGATTAAGTAAGGTAATGGAATCAACGCGGCTTGCCTGTCTCATGTTCCTCCCCTCCCAAGCTAGATGGGGCCCACATGATGTTTGTGAGAAATCCAATCTGTCCAACAGAGTTTCCAGATTATTTTAGAGTCTTAGAGAAAGAATTTGAGACAGATTCAAAAGTTTATTAAGCCATACGAGAAAAAACCGTGGGAATTGAACAACCACCGTTGAAACATTCATCAGGCCACTGAAGATTTGTATTAAGCGTAGTTGTGTTTTCAGTTCATCCAGTGGTACTGACCATATGAACCGGTTGGATGGCATATATAAACATTGAAGGTAGACCTTGAGAAGATTTGAATTGTAGGTATTTCCTTTTCCTACTTTCCCCTCACGTTGGGTACTTGAGTTTCAGATCCACCTCATTTTTAAGTCACCTTTGAAATGCGATGAAAAAATGGGCGGATGGGATGGATTTCTTACGAACATGCGTCACGTAGCTTTTGTGTTCCGTGGGTAAATTCCATACGTAGAAAGCCTTTCCTTATAGAAGTTACTACTAAGGAAGTTAGGTAGACCATTTGTGATGTTTGTAAGAAATCCACTCATTTATACGTTTTTTAGATCAATCTGAGGAATGGGATAAAATAAGGCCAATTAAAAAGTCAGGTTAGTCAGGTAAGCCGTGACAAGAAACATGAATAGGAAAATGCTTAGTGATGGAATCTCTCTAGTCTACCATAATTATTTTAAAAACATAAATATATTAGCTTTGGTCTAAAGCTTTTAGGGCCATACAAATGTTTCAACAGTGGACATTCAATTCTTACTATTTCCTGTAAGTACGGTGTACGTCTTGGATCTACCTCATTTTCAGTCCATATATTAAAATGATTTGAAAAAATATACAAACATGATGGATTTTTCAAAAATATTATGATGAACCTCACCTAGCTTCCATGCTAGGAAATCCATCTCCCGCATGTCCTGATACACATGACAGCAGTCATAAGCGGAAACGGATTGGCTACTCTCCCTTCCACCTGCTGATGGACGGTGCTATGTGGGCCCTACCATGATGTATATGTTTCATCCATGCCATTCATCTATTTTTTTAGATCATTTTATTGGATGAGATCAAAAATGAGTTACATCCCAAACTAAAGTGGACAACATTACAGGAACCTGTTTTGAATGAATTTCAATCATTAAAACCTTTTTGGGACCATACAAGTTTTGGATCAAGCTGATCTTTGTTTTTTCCATTAATTTGGGTCTGTATGACCTAATAAACAGATTAGATGTCAAATAAACAGTATAGCAGGCCTTAAGAGGATTTCAATGGTGGATATCCAATCACTATTGTTTTCGAGTGGTGTGGTCTACCTCAGATTTATATTCTTCTCATTTTTGGCATCAAGCCCTAAAATGACAGGTAAAAATGGTTGAAAAACATACATAATGGTGGGACCCACGGAGCACCGATCACCAGCCACGGAGCAGGTGGCAGGGTAGTAGCCAATCCGCTCTCCTCATAAACCGTACACTTGGCATGCATTAATTGGACGCAGGCTTCCATGGATTCCTAGATCCACTGGGTGGAAACCCGACCATGGGGCCTACTGTAACGTAGCTACCTTACATCCATGCTGTCTATATGTTTTGGCAGCTCATTTTATGCATGGTCCCAAAAATAAAATAGATTCATATCTTTAGTGGACAACATCATTAAAAGCTCATCCAAGATCTTCCAAATATTTATTTGCCATCCAACCTTATCATAAAGTCCTTGACCACACAAATATCAACTTTATCCAAATACTCTTGTGGCCTGCAATCATTGTTTCCTTTGACCAATCTGGGATTTGCATTGTTTTATTTTTAGATCAGTCGCTAAAATGAGATGATAAGATGGATGAATGACAAACGTAACGGTGGCCCCCACAGTCATGAATCCACTGAAGCCGTGCCTGCTTTAACTTAGATTAATTTGATTAATTCGTTTGCCCACTCGATAAGTCATAATCCAAAATTCAAATTGGATAAATAACCACAACCTCTCATTCCTGGACACATGTTTGTTGAAGCGGGACTGTTTGATTTCTTCAATTTTGGCCGTCCAATAAATGGTCACCAATCCCAATGCGCAAGTCGCCTAATTTTTGTTCATGGTACATCCATGATGCGAAACATAATTTCAAAAGTTTAATTTTAATTACTCGTGCCCCACACGTATGCAACCGGTAAGTGATTTTTAAGTGCGTGTGTATCATCTATCACACTCTACCAAAGTATCAAAGTTTTTCAATTTTAAAAGACGGGCGGATCCGAGGATCTAGCTTGTAGCCCAGGGACGCGAATGGGTGCGGATCGGGTACTTCCCCGCCCGGCCCAAGCTCGGGACAGGCTAGGGCTCTGAGGGCCCGTGACGTATGGAGTTTATCCACACCGTCCATGCATTTTTCCATGTCAGTTTAGGTATTTAGCCAAAAAATGAGCACAGATCTAAGTCTCAAGTGGGCCACACCATAGGAAATAGAGGTGTTGATGACACCTACCGCTGAAACTTTCTTATGGCTGGCCTTGATGCTTCTTTGACATCCAACCTGTTCATAACATCGTGGAGACGTTGGATGAACGGAAAACACAAATATCAACTTGATTCAAAACTTTCATGACACCTTAGAAGTTTTTAATTGTAAAGGTTTAATCCCTATTTGGTGGCCTACTTGAGCATTTTATATGCCTCGTGTTTTATATTATAATCTAAAATAACATGAAAAATGTATGGATTGTGTAAACAAAATTCATCCATCATGGTTGTTGTATTGTATTTTTTGTTGTTATTGAGAAATCTAATTGAAAAGGACGCATGTTATAACAATAAAAAAAATATTTTAAACTAAAAATTTTCAATGATGCTTAGAGTGTTTTTCATGGAATCATATCTGATAGGATAACAAGACAAGAAGCAGTGGGGAAGAATTTAAAAGCAAACAAAGCAGTTGACTAAGTGGTCGATAGCCATCTAAAAGGTCGAGAAAGTGATTGATATTCATTCAGGATGTTTATTAAGTGGCCGATGGTCATTAAGGAGCTCGAATAAGTGACCGATTGACATATAAGAAGTCAATCAATCGGTTGCTAACCATCTAAGAAGTCAATCAAGCGACTAATAGTCATCCAGAAGGTAAACTAAGAGGCTGATGGTCATCCATGAGCTCGATTAAGCGGCAGATGATCATTTAGGAGCTCAATCGAGTAGCTGAGTGGAATGAAGTCGGGTCAGTAAGGAAGTCTAGAGTGGTTACTGGGACAACTGGCAAGAAAGTCTCTATAAGGTTGTATAGTGCTAAACAGTTACAACAATTGTTAAAGCATGAAAAACATCTTGAAAGCCAAGTAATGTTGAGTGGTTATATTAACCGTTAGAACGTGAAAAAGATCAAGACGACCAAATTAAACCTATAAATAGAAGAGGAATGCAGGATGAAGATTTTGCCGCATACCAATGAAATCAAACCAAATATTATCCTTTCAATTATCAGTTGATTCACATTCCATATTGTAATATTTTACTTTTCTTGTCAAGCAAATTATATTCCATATTGTAATCCTTTATTTTTCCTTTCAAGCAAATTTTATTTCTTAGTGTAATATTTTACTTTCAGCCTGTTGTTTACATTGTGTAGTGTAATCCGTAACATTAATTAAGTAGCCAGTAATTTCATTTGTAATTTGAGTCTATACTCGTGCACTGGATTCAGTTTCTCACTCAAAAAGATGTGTTACAAATTTTTTTCATGACCAACTGTAAGAATCTCATTCTCATTTTACTTTATCTGCATTGGAAATTCTCTTCGTCTGGAAAGTAAAAGTGCAACCCATCATCAAATAACTGACCATATTATCTGAATCCTATTAATACATTGAGAGAGTAGCTGAATAGGCAACTAATCTCATCAGATGTCGATTACATATTGCGTATTCGCCTATTTTGACACTTGAATCATAGCTGTTCGGTTTAAATTGAGCCGTAATTTCAATTCCGATGCACTCACGCCCATACATGGTAGAAAACTGACTAGCAACAACAGTTGCCCTAAAAGCCCCGTCCTGTGCCTGTGCTTGGGACGGGTGGGGAAGTACCCAATCCACGCCCGTAGCGCAGTCCTCGACTCGTACATGTTACCCCCACTTGCCGGTTGTGGAGAGGACATGTTTGCGTCCAAAGCGTGGCTTTTTATACTCTGGCAAAGTTTAACGTTGATACACAAACCATTCTGGACGATTAAAAAAAAAAGGTTGAACAATATGGTTAGTGAGACATCCGCATGTTGAACATGTACCATTAACAGTTTCAATTTCTACCATCCATAAACAAAATCTACTGGACGTCTAGAACAATACTTCAGAGTTATTTATGCCAAATTATACATATGAATGGGACCCACATTTGAATTTTTGTTATTTTTTTTAAAAGATAGTTGAATTTTCGTTATTTATGTTACCACGTGTACAATCTTTGGGTGCGCCCATCAGCATCATACTCTGCCACAGAGAGAGAGAGGTCTCCCCCTTTCTAGGCAATAGGCATCGTGAAGGAAACAGAGAGAGAAAGAATTGAATAAAATTACTACGTTACCCCTGCCACGTGCTTTTCACAGAGCGAAATCCACTCTAATGGCATGTTCGGCCCCACCGTTTTTTTTTTTCTTTTCTTTAATAGGGATCGATACATGACCTAGAGTTGAAACGAGGTATCTCCGCTCAGTCTGCCAGTTGAGCCATGGATCTGCCAATCTCCAGCAATCTTCTCAATATGATAATACTAAACTTTCAAACCCGTGGCCTTCATGTAGACGGTTAGGATTTTTCAAAGTGTTTTCTTTTTTCAGCATGGTCCATGGATGCCCGGGTTGTTAGATCAATGGTTTTGGCTAGTGAAACATAGAGCACGCAGGTGTATGGATCCGCCACACATCAGGTGTGAAGCAACCTTAGATATGAATTAAACATACCAAAGAAAAAGAAAAATCCAAAAAACATTGAGAATAGAGAAACTTTCCGTGAAAAACTCTTACGAGAAAAAACAGTACCAAGCGATAACAAATTCATTCTTACGTATTAAAATTTTAAAACCCTAGCTTCCTTCAAAACTCTTAAGCTACGCTTTCTAATTAATGTAATTTTATATTAATAAAAGCTTTATATCACTCACGTAGAACTAGAAACAAAACTCGCACTTTCATATTAGGTCCGGTTGAACTGAATGGACCTTTGGTTGTACTGAATCTAACTGACGTGGCTTTCGTGTGACAGAAAATTCCTTCTCTGCACGGATTAAAGGCACTGTGACAAAATCCACCGTTTACGAGCCCAAAACAATAGCATTTTGCAGTCTTTTCCTGAAAATGCAACTTATGCAGGACAATGATGCAGGGATGAACGTGATGAGGTCGAACACCGTCTTCCTCAAGGATAACTACTCCGAATCCACGGAGCTTCTCTGGACTCCTCACAGAGACTTCTCGAATCCACGAGGAAAGAAAGCAAGAGAATAGGAATAAACTCTAATAAATTTGAAATTAATTGTTGATTCATTGATAATTGTCTAATGTGTCTCCTTACACCATTAAATAAAGAAAAAAGATAAACTAAAATTCGTAATTACCAAAAATAGCAAAATTCTAACTCTAACTAGAATCCTAATTCTAGTAAACTTCTTCTAAGGTCTAATTTCTAAAAATAAAAATTACAAATAAACTTTCTCTAAAAGAGTCCTAGTATAACTAAAAATTTCTTTCTAGAAAGAAAGAAAATCTAAAACTCTATAAATATTAAAAAATCGGAATTAATAAAAATAGTAAAATTTTTCTAAAAATTCGTTTTTAAACTGAAAGCGCGCGTTTTCTGATGAAGTGGACAAATGTGACCCACTTTGTGGGTCAGTTCACCTCAGATGGCCCGTTTCAGTAAAGATTGACAGGTTGTACGCCCCATAACGATACCCGGATCAAAAGTTATGGTCAATTCACGGTCCATCTCCTTATGGCTCATCCATGGTGGGAATATCTCTGTGACACGTTCTACATCAGACAACTTCACCATTAAAGCGGTGGGCCCTAGTATGAATATTAGGTGGCACAAAAATACACAAGAAAGCTGATAAATCATATATGGTCCGCCCTGGATCACTTCTGCTTGTGACCGGGACTCTTTTGATCTATCTTGGCCATAAAACTGTCCACGGCCTGCTCTACATCAGTATTGCATTAGAACAATCGGGTTTTTTTTTTTTTTTTTTCTTTTTTTATTTAGAGATACATCGTCATACACAAGAAAGCTAATAAATACTAAATTTATCTATAATTATCATTTGGGTGGAAATAATTTAAATATAGTATCTACCCACAGCTATCACTCCTCTCACTCATTTTGGATATTTGATCATCTTCTGCACGATCTCCTTGCTCCTTATCCCTATCTTTTCGATGCAGCAGTTGATGTGGTTGCCGAAATCTTCAAGACTTTTCTTAAACACTCCCAGCTTCTTCTTAATTTCCTCTGTTTCAAACCGGGCCGCCTTCTCATCTATTGGGGAATCATCAGCAACCCGTAGCAACTGCTCGATCCCGATCTTCAACTTGTCCACCCGTGGCTGAATGCTGTTCATGTGCTCAATTGCTACAAAAGTGCCTGCCAACATTGAGCTGATTATCTTCTTCTGCTCGTCCAGAGCAACATCAGAATCCTTCCAGAGTGAATGTAACCATTGAATCATTGGCACCAAAGGCACAGATGCGGCGGCTGCCAGTGAGGCCCCAACGGGTGGGGCTGCCACAGCAGATGTCGCGACTGCACAAATCACAAGTGCAAGCAACACTGATGCAAAGATAATGTCGGAGATCTTCCGCCTCCTCTTTGCGGATTTCAGCTGTTCATTGATCGTGCTATTGCAGAGTTCCAATTTCTCAAAGAAATCTTCCGTAAATGGGTCCCCAGCAGCCTTGAAATTCGTTAATTCCTCCAACATCCTCGAATATTTCTCCCTGTTGCTAGTGCTTCCACTCTCCTCCGAGCGGGCCCACTTCAGGCAATTCTCCAATGTCATGCAGAAATCAGACTTGTGCAAGCTTTTATCTATGTATTCTTTAACGAGGTTGAAGAGTTGTGGGTTTTCCCATATGTTTTTCATGCGTTCTAGGATGATCGTCGGGTCTTCTTCATGATTCATATCGAGGAGGGAGATGCTGACTTGTCTGAAGGAAACGGAGGAGAGGGACCGGAGCAATATTCCGAGGTTTGTACGGGCGTGGAGGGCGGTGTCGAAGGTTTGCAGGTCAGGGCCACGACGGCAGGCAAACTCATATGGACTTCGCTCGGCGGTGTACGGTGAATTACTAGTGGTTCGGATGGCAGGCAGGGATTGGTCTGTCTTCTTGCTGAATTTCCCACCCATTTGAAAACAGAGGAATTCCAAGAACGAGAGAAAACCAGTGAGATGACTGCTAAAAATACGGGTATTTCTTTTATAAGGAAATTTGTCCGTACCAGGGCAATTGCAGCGTAGCTTCTTTTATTCTCTTGGCCTTGACGTTTAGCACGGCTGAATTCTCTTTTAAAGGATGAGAGTCATTCAGCCGTATTAAACGCCGAGGCCAAAGGCACCGTTCAAACGATGGAAGTCATTCAGCGGTACAAAACGTGGAGGCTGAAGGCACCTTTTAGACGATGAGAGTCATTCATCGGTACTGAATGCCAAAGCCATGTACCGCTAAATGTCAAGAATGGCTTTAGCATTTAGTACCGATGAATGGCTTTTAAACAAAGAGAGTCATTCAGCGGTATTAAATGCCAAAGCCATGTACCACTAAATGTCAAGAATGACTTTTGCATTTAGTACCGATGAATGACTCTCATCCCTTAGCCTTAGCATCTAATACGGCTGAATTTCCTTTTAGATGATGAGAGCCATTCTTTTAACCGGTTGTTGAAACATGTCGACCCAACCATAATGTATATGATATAACCATAGCATCCATATATTTTATTTGAACATTTTACAACATAAGTAGAAAAAACGAGGCATATCTAATGCTGATTGCCCACATGAAAGGAAATATTGACCTTAATTTATTTTTCGTTGAAAGTTGTTTCCTTCCCTGCTTCTATTTTGAGATATATATATATATATATATATATATATATATATATATATATATATATATATATATATATATATATATATAATATCATTTAACCCATTCATAGGGTTACATCAACATGGATAAGAGGAAACTACAAATATTAGCTTAATTCAAAACTTTTAAAGGCCTTAAAAAGTTTTTAATGATGTGTTCGATTATGACAATTTTCTTTGGTGTGGTCCACTTGCGCTTTGGATTTGCCTCATTTTATTGCTCATGCAATAAACTTGGTTAATATGACAAATGAGCTGTGTAGATAAGTAATGATCGCCCCCACATTGATTTTATAAACTTTTTGATTTAATTGTTTAAAAAGTGAATTGTCACATCCGCACCTCCAAATCACATTTCAGCACCTCCACATAATCACATTTCAGCACCTCACCGCTCCGTAATCACATTTCACCGAAGAAAGAGCAGAGAAATCGGTGAATCAGTTGCAAGGACTTTACACGTCAGAGCGTAGAAATCTGCGAAGCCCCCATTGCTATGCCCCCTTCGCGGATGGAGAGAAAGTGATAAGAATTAGCCATCCCGTTCCCTAATCGTGTCATACTGATTAAACTCTTTTGGGCCCACTGAGAATGCGTGTGGTTTATCCATGCCTTCCATTCATTTTTCCAAATCATTTTAGGGGTTCAACCCAAAATTGATGCATATACAAAGCTCAAGTGGATCATACCATAGGAAAAAGTGGAAGAATTCATTTCCATCGTTGAAAATTTTGTAAGGCCCCCTAGTGATGTTTATTTGTCATCCAACCGATTCGTAAGCTCAGACAAACATGGATGGAGGAAAAAAATAAACATCAACTTGATCTAAAACTTTAGTTGCCCCAAAGAGCTTTTCAACGATAGATGCTTAATTCACACTGTTTCTAGTGGTGTGGTCCAATTGATATTTGTATATACTCCATTTTAGGTATAAAGCCCTAAAATTATGTTGTAAAATAGATGGATGGAGTGGATAAAATGCATAAATGATAATAGGGCCCACAGAATTTACTACATACGCAGCGTAGTGAGTTACTCAGTACGTAATCCGCTTCCCTCATCGAAATTGGATTGTGTACTGAGTTACCCAGTACGCTCTTATCGTCTGAGTAAACTCTGTTGGGCCCATCGAGAATGCATATGGTTTATCCACGCCGTCCATTCATTTTTTCATATCATTTTAGGGGTTTAACCCAAAATTGACACATATACAAAGCTCAAGTGGATCATACCACAGGAAAAAGTGGAAGTATTGATTTCCAATGTTGAAAACTTTCTAAGGCCCCCAGTGATGTTTATTTGTCATCCAACCTATTCATAAGATCAGACAGACATGGATGAAGGAAAAAAATAAATATCAGCTTGATCTAAAACTTCAGTTGCCCCAAAGAGCTTTTCAATGGTAGATTCTCAATTCACACTGTTTCCAGTGGTGTGGTCCAATTGATATTTGTATATACTCCATTTTGGGTATAAAGCCCTAAAATTATGTGGTAAAATAGATGGACAGAGTGGATACAATGCATAAATGACAGTAGGGCCCACAGTTTACTCCGTATGCTAAGCGTACTGAGCTACTCAGTACACAATCCGCTTCCCTAATCGAAATTGGATTGCGTACTGAGTTACCCAGTACACTCTTATTGTACTGAGTAAACTCTATTGGGCCCACCGAGAATGCATATGGTTTATCCACGTCGTCCATTCGTGTAACTGTTCACTCCCTAAGTGCAGGGTTGTGATGTAGTAATAACTCGGTAAGACCAAGGTCGAATCCCAAAGGACTGAAACCTGTACGTTATCCAAAACTAACCAAAACTAGAACTAGAATGAGATGAAATCTAAATTGAGTTGTAATTTGAAGAATGATTCTGAAATATTAATCTAAAACTTAGGAGAAATCAGAGGTGAGTAACTAGGGATTCAGAGGATCCACTTGTAGAGATCAGGAAAATCTTATGCATGTTTTATGAAAATTAACTGAACTGACATTGATCTAGTTTTAAATAGATGAAAGGTATATGAATTGGAATGGATTCCATCACCAAACCATGCCCAAGAGACTATGGCAACCAACAGAATTAAACTAATTACCAACCAATCACATGTATGAAGGTTAGGAAGGGTACCGTCATCCGACCATGCCCAGGAGACTATGGTGAACAATGGGGTGTCCTGACATCATAAACATAAAAGAAGAAGAACATACTCAAAGCCATTGTAGACCCATTGTAATTTTAGTCACAACAGACCATTAATAAAACTAAAAATATTTCCATTAAAATCAAACTAAGATCAACATCAATTAGTCTAAATAAATTACACAAGCAACAGGTCCTCCCATCACGCTACAAGCTTCACCTCTTAGCCCTAGCTAAGAGGTTTAGCTCAGCATGAATGGGCTAAACTAAATTTCAAAAGAAAAGAAAGAAAAGAAAAAATAAAAATTAAAAAACTTCTGTCTCTCTCTCTTCTCTCTGATCCACGTCCAAGCCCAAGCTCTCCAGCCGTGAATACCCCTTTTTATAGTCAAAAGGGTCGGTGGCTATAGTCGGACGAACCGACCTCTTTTCGCAGCCCAAGCTCCAAATCGCATTACTCTTACGCTGATTTCCTGATGGGCCCATTCTTGGGTTTGTACAGGCGATCCACTTCGCTTACTAGATTCTCCTCAAAATTTCAGTCAGAATAAGGTACTCCTCGACGTTCCACACTGCGGCCCACCAAACTTGTAATGCCACCATCCTTCTTCCGTTTGGAATCAAATTCTTATCTCCATCGGTTCTTGAAATTATCCACCTAGGCTGAGGTGAGAGGGTCCGTGGGCTCATGATGGACGGTCCAGATTGGATTTCTGTGGTACGGGGGTGGCCCACAACGAAAAACCGCAAGCTCGGTTGCGAAACAGAGCTTGCGAATCTTCCTGCGATGGTTAGTGAGTCCCACCTTGATGTTTATGGAGAAATCCATCCCATTCATTCGACTCGTGGCTAAAAACCACTTAGAAACGTGTATTAAATCTTGATTTTAGTGCGGTCCACCGTAGCGAATATTTTCACCGTCAATCTTCCGTTCGACGGCTAGGATCCTCCGATATCTTGCATGGAAGAAAAAGGATACCTAGGCATAGGTTATTGCCGCTGCACGGGACGAATGGACGGATCTGATCTGGCCATTGGATAACATGTGGGTCCCACTAGGCAAAAACGGCGGACAACGCACGTCCGCTGCCTTCTCTTCAAAATTTGAGAAGAAGAGTCGGTCAATGCTTTGTTTGACCGAACTCTCCATCCGGTGCACCTCTATGCACATGTACCCTGATGTGCATGCAATATACATGTCGGGTCCATCATAATGTTTGAGATAACTCTGTGCCATCCATCCATTTTGTCACCTTATTTAAAGCATTGAGTCCAAAGTTGAAGTGTATCCAAAGATCAGGTGGATCCCACTTAAGGATTTAAGGGGCTGATCTAACCGTTGGGCCACTTACAGAGTGATCCAATGGTTGATTTTTGACGTGTACGGTTTATTTATGATCCTCAGGCCACGCATGAAGTTTTGAACCGAACGGATGGTGGAAAACATGTTATCTTGCATTCTGGACGAGTTTTAGGCCATTTGAGCGTCAGTTCACCGATTTTTATAGATTTCTGGTGTGTAATTCCGTCGATCGTGGTCCCCTGGAGTCCATCCCTTGCTCTGGGGAATCTTGAGTGTTAATTTCATGCTTTTAGCATATAATTTCAGTTTCAAGCTCATAAAAACACCTTGCATCACAAACACGGATAAAACGGGCCATTAAACAGTATAATGCTAGTAAATCTAGGAAATAAATGGGGTCTGATATGCAATATTTGACCCTCAACAGTAACGTCTTGGAAAAATCCGTACAGGGACCTGAGTACTACCTCAACCAGAAATCCTTACAGATTGTATTCTGTAGAAATTTAAGTAAAGGTTAATTAAGTACTGAACTAGATTAATCGTTGGATTAGCTTAAACCACTATCTATATAAACATCAAGACACAAAACCATCGAAATAGTTAACTTAACACTGCTTAAGAATCTAAGAGAAATCCTAAAAGCCAGTTGCCCTCGAGAGTGCATTGAAACTCCGTATCAGACTTGAACCATACATCGAAAGTCCAATGACTGCGAAACTATAGGGTTATGACCGCCTTATTGGGCTTGATAACCCTGGCGAGAATTGAGCCCAAATACTATCTAAAACTGTATAACTTGAGCCCTGAGCAAAGTATGTGAGAAACGTGAATACCTTTAGAAAATGTATTGAAACTTAAGTAAATTGGGCCATTGGCTTGCAGGAGAAATTGAAGACTTCAGACTGTCAGTTTCTGACCAAAATTCACCCATGGGAAAGGGAAATTTCGCTGCTCACATCTATATACTTCTGGGCCCAATCGAGCAAGTTCGACCATTGATCTAACGCGGGTCCTTCACGGCTGATCGGCCTATCCAAATGCACCGAAATTATATCTTGGCATAGATCCATGGTTAAGAAACATACTCTGTGACGTAGGTGGGTAATGAGCCTCCCGATGAGCCCCATTCGTCAGAAACAGTCACCCTTTGGATAGAAACCAAGTATACCATGGCCCTAGGGTCATTTACACCAGTTTTGGGCCTATATAAAGCCCCTTAAACCACTTCATTTCTATTCTATACGAATTTCTCTAACCCTATGAGAGAGAAGAGAGAAAAGAGTAAGGAGAGAAGAGAGAAATAGGGATATCGTTGCTGGGATTCTTTCCCACGACTCCATGCCACAGATTCAACTCCTCACCTCGCTACACAATCATTTTCTGTTACGATTTGGGTAAGAAATCCTAATACTAATCTTGATTTAGGGATCCAAATAGAGAAATCAACGAAATAGCTAACCTATTTCAATGTTTAGGTACCCATTGTTCTGTATTCGGGAACGTAGGATTCGAATCGAGTTCGAAATGAGTATTTCGACGAAAGGTGGGAACTATAAACGTTTAGGTTATGGTTTTCAAGGCTTTCAATGTCAGCTAATGATTTATGTCTGACTTGATTACTGTCATATGATGTAAGTTACGACATTTTCGATAAATTATACATGTGTGAATTATGTTGAATATAAGATGCATTCCATATGTTTGTTGAAATGATTGAATGAATATAAAATTGTGATTGGTGCTTATCGTGACTGTAAATCTAGGATTCATGTTTGTCGTATGTATGACGACCTATTTGTGTAAGGAATTGCTATAGTTCATGTCGTAACTAATTTAGTCTATGTATTTAGTGATGTGTAGTCTAAGTGTTTAATAAAATGTCTGAATGAGAAATTGTTGATGGATTGCATTTAATAAGGGTATTGAGATAGGATTCTCAATTACCTTATCTATGGGTATAGTTTCCTTCATATAATCTAAATTTCTACTATGCAATTTATGACGAAATGCAATATTTGGTAACATGTTAATTGTGTTCGATGAAATGCTTAAATGAGAAGTTGTATTTGGAATGTTCTTTAAATGCTGATATGCTTATCACTTGTATCTATTTATTGGGACTACATTGTAACCTAGGTAATCAGTAACGGTTCCCGATCGAGTGGCCGAACTAGTCTCACCACATTGGATACGTTCGATGAATCCGTGTCGTACGATAATTGTTAATAGTAGTTAGGCCACATTGAGTGCCTATGCGCTCTATGTCGATTAAGTCGACGTGCGCCTTTACCAGTTGAACTTGTCAAATAACTCGATTGGTCTATTGTGTGTTTACCATGTATGGACATCACTACTTGAATCTAAGGTACCACTTACCAATGTAAAAGCCCGTTTCAACTATGGTACCCCGATCCGCTAAGACTTATGAGCCGGTCATGGTAGTATGGGACACCATGGTTGAGCTGTCGGCTTACGCTGGGGTGACGAGCCTCCCCGTAGTGACCAGTGAGTAACCCAAACTTGTGAGCCGAATATGGTGATATGAGACACTGTATTCGAGTTGTCGGCCTACGTTGAGGTGACGAACCTCCCATGGTGACCACGAGTATAAACTCTTAAATTTGTCTATCCACTGCTTTTCATTAGGGGTGATGCCTATAACTTGCCTATCGTATGTGATTAACTAGGATTGACGACCCTATATGGATCCTTCGGTTTGGGTTAATGATATAAAAGGAGGTACCTTAGCTTCTACAATTTGCTATATGAATAAGCCTAATTAAGTGCTTGGCTAATACGACCATGCACAACATTGCATGTGCTTTGACAAGGAAGTGCACGTTTAGGGAGTTTGCCATGTGCGAATGGTTGATGAAGTCGCTTTGAGGGAGCTTCGTGCGAGGGCATGCATCATTATTGCATATCAACCCTGCATTAATAAGAGTAGTTAGGAAGTGATTGTTGTACTTCGTTATCATTACTGCTTGATTGAATTGATAACATGTTAACCTTTTTCTTATAGTACCACTGAGTTGATCACTCACTCCCACCTTGGGATGGTGTTTTAAAACACCAACTAGACTCTGTTATAGATGCAGGTGGTGACGGAGTCTATACAACAGAGTTGGACTTCGTAGATGAGGAGGAAGAGTTCTCATATATTCAGCTCTCTGGCAGATTTGTGTATATCTCGAGTTACTTCGATGGGATTACAGGGATACATGGATTAGATGGATACTCCACATTTTGATATTCTGTTTAGTTTGAACTAATACATGTATAAGTTTCAACCCAGTTATATGGTCATATTCCAGAGATTGTTGAACCCTTGCTTGTGTGTGTGTATATATATATATATATATATATATATTTCAGTCTTCCGCTTGCTTGAGTAAATAATATCTGGAGTATGATATACTGTTTTAGTATAATCCCCCTCATGTTAATGCGCTAATATGGACAACATTTAAACATCATTATCTATGTTGCATAAGTGATGCGTTGGATCTCGAAAGTTGAGCTTTGCTCGACCGTCGAAATCTGGGGTGTTACAATTCATTTTTCTAAATCATTTTAGGAGTTCAACCCAAAATTGACACATATACAAAGCTCAAGTGGATCATACCACAGGAAAAAGTGAAAGTATTGATTTCCACCGTTGAAAACTTTCTAAGGTCCCCAGTGATGTTATTTGTCATCCAAACTATTTATAAGATCAGACAGACATGGCTGAAGGTAAAAAATAAATATCAGCTTGATCTAAAACTTCGGTTGCCCCCAAGAGTTTTTCAATGTTAGATGTTCAATTCACACTATTTCCGGTGGTGTGGTCCAATTCAGATTTGTATATACTCCATTTTGGGTATAAAGCCCTAAAATTATGTGGTAAAACAGATGGACAGAATGGATACAATGCATAAATGACAATAGGGCCCACAGAGTTTACTAAGTACTAAATTACTCAATACGCAATCCGCTTCCTTCATCAAAATTGGATTGCGTACTGAGTTACTCAGTACGCTTTTACCATATTGAGTGAACTCTATTGGGCCCACCGAGAATGCATGTGGTTTATCCATGCAGTCCATTCATTTTTACAGATCATTTTAGGGGTTCGACCTAAAATTGATGCATATACAAAGCTCAAGTGGATCATACCACAGGAAAAAGTGGAAGTATTGATTTCCACCATTGAAAACTTTCTAAGGCCCCCAGTGATGTTTATTTGTCATCCAACTTGTTTGTAAGATCAGATAGACATGGATGAAGGGAAAAAACAAATATCAACTTGATCTAAAACTTCGGTTGCCCCCAAGAGTTTTTCAACGATAGATATTCAATTCACATTATTTTCCAACGGTGTGGTCCAATTAAGATTTGTATATACTCCATTTTAGGTATAAAGCCCTAAAATTATGTGGTAAAACAGATGGACGGGGTGGATAGAATACATAAATGGCAGTAGTGCCCATAGAGTTTACTCAGTACGATAAGTTACTCAGTACGCAATCCGCATCCCTAATCGAAATTGGATTATGTACTGAGTTACTTGGTACGCTCTCATCATACTGAGTAAACTCTGTTGCGCCCACCGAGAATACATGTGGTTTATCTACGCTATTCATTCGTTTTTCCAGATCATTTTAGGGGTTCAACCCAAAATTGATGCATATACAAAGCTAAAGTAGATCATACCACAGGAAAAAGTGGAAGTATTAATTTTCACCGTTGAAAACGTTCTAAGGCCCCCAATGATATTTATTTGTCATCCAACCTATTCGTAAGATCAGACAGACATGGTTGAAGGAAAAAAATAAATATCAACTTAATCTAAAACTTCGGTTGCCCCCAAGCATTTTTCAACGGCAGATGTTCAATTCACACTATTTTCGATGGTGTGGTCCAATTGAGATTTGTATATACTCCATTTTGGGTATAAAGCGCTAAAATTATGTGGTAAAACAGATGGATGGAGTTGATACAATGCAAAAATGATAGTAGGGCCCATAGAGTTTACTCAATACACTTAGCATACTAAGTTACTAAGTATGTAATCCGTTTCCCTAATCGAAATTGGATTGCGTACTGGGTTACTCAGTATGCTCTTATTGTACTGAGTAAACTCTGTTGTGCCTTCTGAGATTGCATGTGGTTATTCCATGCCATCCATTCATTTTTCCATATCATTTTTGGGGTTCAACCCAAAATTGATGCATATACAAAGTTCAAGTGGATCATACCATAGGAAAAAGTGGAAGTATTGATTTCCACCGTTGAAAACTTTCTAAAGCCCCCAGTGATGTTTATTTGTCATCCAACCTGTTCGTAAGATTAGTTAGACATAGATGAAGGGAAAAAATAAATATCAACTTGATCTAAAACTTCGGTTGCCCCCAATAATTTTTCAACGGTAGATGTTCAAATCACACTGTTTCAGTGTGTGGTCGAATTGAGATTTCTATATACCCTATCACTACAAGAAAGTAGGCCTTTAGCCTCGGTTGAAAAAATGGAGGTTAAATGTGTTTTTTAGCCTTGGTTGCTAAGAAACTGAGGCTAAAAGTTCATCTTTCGCCTCATTTGCATAGGAACTGAGGCGAAAAGTCTACCTTTTAGCCTTAGTTGCATAGGAACCGAGGCGAAAAGTCTATTTTTTAGCCTCAGTTGCAGAGGAACCGAGGCGAAAAGTATACCTTTTAGCCTCAGTTGCATAGGAACCGAGGCGAAAAGTCTACCTTTTAGCCTACCTTTTAGCCTCAGTTGTATAGGAACTGAAGCAAAAAGTCTATTTTTTAGCCTTAGTTGCATAGGAACCGAGGCGAAAAGTCTACTTTTTAGCCTCAATTGCATAGGAATCGAGGTGAAAAGTCTATTTTTTAGCCTCAGTTGCATAGGAACCGAGGCAAAAAGTCTACCTTTTAGCCTCAATTGTATAGGAACCAAGACTAGCCTCAGTTGTATAGGAATTGAGGCGAAAAGTCTATTTTTTAGCCTCAGTTGCATAGGAACCGAGGCGAAAAGTCTACCTTTTATCCTCAGTTGCATAGGAACCGGGGCGAAAAGTCTACCTTTTAGCCTCATTTGCATAGGAACCGAGGCGAAAAGTCAACTTTTTAGCCTCAGTTGTATAGGAACGGAGGCCAAAAGTATATTTTTTAGCCTTAGTTGTATAGGAATCGAGGCGAAAGGTTTACTTTTTAGCCTCAATTACATAGGAACCGAGGCGAAAAGTGTACTTTTTATAGGAACCGAGGCCAAAGGTCTACTTTTTAGCCTCAGTTGCATAGGAGCCGAGGTAAAAAGCCTACTTTTTAGCTTTAGTTGTATATAAACCGAGGCCAAAAGTCGTACTTCTTAGCATTAGTTGCATGGAACCGAGGCTGAACATCATAAAAAACTTAATAGGAGCTGCAAATTTTTTTTTATCAAGCTGATATTTGTGTTTTTCGTCCATCTTGGTTCATGTGACCTTATGAACTGGTTAAATGAGAAATAAAAATCATGGTGGGCCTTACGAAGGTTGGGCATCAATATTTCAGGTGATTTGTGTGATATAGTCCATTTGAGCATTAGATTTACCTCATTTTTTGCCTGGCATATTAAAATGATTTGACAAATTGGATGAACGGCACGAATAAATCCTATACATCACCCTGTAAAAGCCACTTCGACCGCTCATTTCTCTGCATTTCAAAAACCTTCGAGCCAGAGCTCCAATGGCGGGTAGAAGAAGCTCGTTCTCTGAATCTCTTCGCCGATTTTAGGTACTCGTTCTCTCTTTTTTTCTACTGATTTCTTAACTAAAATCCTCTCGAAAATCAGAAATCGGGGCAGAAATCTCTCATTTTCGTGGGTTTTCCCCATTTGGCTGTTCAAAATCCAATTTTCGCATTTTTTGGTTCGATCTGAGGATTTTTATTTTTTATTTTTGTTGATTTCACTGAAATCTTGCTCAGGAAGTGGAAAATCCTGTCGTTTCTAGCTCATTTGCTGGATTTGAGCAGTTTCTGCATTGCAATATCAGTGATTAGGGTTTGGTGTTCGATTTGAGAGCAAAACCTTGTTCTCTGCTGCGAAATCTGCTCTTCCATTGCCGATTTCCGTGCAGGTTAGATAAACAAGGGGCATATTCACCAATTACAGCTCCTCACCGAACGGAACCCTAGCTCTTCTCTCTGTCTTCTCTAATATTTCTCTCGTCTTCGTCAAATCTCTCTCTCTCTCTCTCTCTCTCTCTCTCTCTCTCTCTCTCTCTCTCTCTCTCTCTCTCTCTCTCTCTCCGATCATCAGATCCTCAAAAGACTGAGCTTTTTTCCAATTTTTTCTCCACGTATGGTTTTTTTTTTTTTTTCTCAATTTTTAGTGCTTAATATATTTTAATATGAATCCAGCTTATGTCTCTCGATTCTGAGAGATTTCGTTGGATTTTGATCCGATTCTTACTGATAGATCTGTTTTCCTTTCAGAGCTCATTGTTTGGAGCTTTACTTTTTTATTTTTGTTTTGAGCTGATGATGCATATTGCCTTCCTTTCGGATCTCTGTCTATTAATTATTATTGAGCTCTCTTACTTTTTGAAGTTTCTTCTCCAAACCATTAGAACTTCTACAGTGAAATTTTCAATGAATGTTGATTACAAGTCTAAACTTATTCAACTACTCTGCAAGTAGAATTCAACTCAACTTGTTAAGACTCAACTATTGAAAAACCTGGTGATATCTGATGAAAAGTTGCCAAGCACTTGAAAAACTCTAGTGATTTCTTCACAAATACTTTTGGAATTTCTGAGGCTTGGATATGGTCACAATCCACCCTCAGTCACACTCATCTATCCCTTTTACACTTTAATCCTTAATTGTTCCCATTGATATGATTTTCTTAACTTTTTTTTTTTTCCTTTTCTAGCCTAGGCATGAAAATCTTCTCTAGAAGTGTTTAACAACCCTTTCGTATTCTCATGCCATTGTGGGGCTTTAGGGAGCTTTAGGAATTTTAGCAACGGATTCGCTGATTTTTTTCAAGAGGAAATAATGTGGATACTGGCCCACCAGAACAGGGGCCCTGTTCGGGTGAAGAATCAACAATAGGAAAAAACTGAACAAGAAAAATATTTTCATATGCATAATAATTCTGTATTGCTATAAGCCTATAAGATGTATTTCCTTCTCATGGAAGTGGAATTGTATATAATACTGAATTAGTTGAGATGCTTTGCTTCTACGTTTTGCCTTCTTTGACTGCTTCCTTAGTCTGCTTAGTTTATCTGATTTAGATTTGGTTGGACTTTATCTTTTGAAAGAACATATAGAGTTACATTGGGATTGGTAAGGCACTTTCTTTGATTTGGAATTTTTTCTCCATACTTTCAGCATTGTAGGGATCTAAGCTTTTTGAAGCCTTGTCTAGCTGTTTGTTTTGGTGTTACTTATCATCTATAAAAACAAAGCTGTTTCACTCCACAAAATGTGCAAAACAAAGAAAAAAATAATGCCTAAGACAAATCATTAATACATAATGACTGAGCCCATGCAAAAGAAAAAAAATCAAGATGAACTTACGATCCAATTTTTCACCGACACCAAGAACTTCTTGTATATTGTGAGTCATGATTTGGTGGACTTCATGAAGTTCATCATTCAACTTTGCAAGGTTTCACTGAGTACGAGCGTTGACGTATAATTTCTTGGTCTTCTGTATGAATGTATCTTTAAAACAACAAGAAAAGAAAAAAGAAAAAGAAAAAGAAAAATCAGGTGGGCCCTAGTATGAATATTACGTGGCACAAAAATACACAAGAAAGCTAATAAATCATATATGGTCCGCCCTGGATCACTTCCGCTTGTGATCGGGACTCTTTTGATCTAGCTTGGCCATAAAACTGTCCACGGCTTGCTCTACGTCAGTATTGCATTAGAACAATCGGGGTTATTTATTTATTTTTCTTTATTTAGAGATACGTCGTCATACACAAGAAAGCTAATTAATACTAAATTTATCTGTAATTATCATTTGCGTGGAAATAATTTAAATATAGTATCTACCTACAGCTATCACTCCTCTCACTCATTTTGGATCTTTGATCATCTTCTGCACGATCTCCTTGCTCCTTATCCCTATTTGTTCGATGCAGCAGTTGATGTGGTTGCCGAAATCTTCAAGACTTTCCGTAAACACTCCCAGCTTCTTCTTAATTTCCTCTGTTCCAAACCTCGCTACCTCCTCATCTATCAGGGAATAATCAGTAACCTGTAGCAACTGCTCGATCTCAATCTTCAACTTGTCCACCAGTGGCTGAACGCTGTTCATGTGCTCATTTGCTACATAAGTGCCTGCCCACATTGAGCTGATTATCTCCTTCTGCTCTTCCAGAGCAACATCAGAATCCATCCAGAGTGAATGGAACCATTGAGTCATTGGCACCAAAGGCACAGATGTGGCGGCTGCCAGTGCGGCCCCAATGGGTGGGGCTGCCACAGCAGATGTCGCGACTGCACAAATCACAACTGCAAGGAACACTGATGCAAAGATAATGCAAGAGATCTTGCGCCTCCTCTTTGCGGATTTGAGCTGTTTATTGATATTGGTCTTGCAGAGTTGCAATTTCTGAAAGAAATCTTCTGTAAATGGGTCCCGAGCAGCCTCGAAATTCGTTAATTCCTCCAACATCCTCGAATACTTCTCCCTGTTGCTGTGCTTCGGCTCTCCTCCGCTTCAAAATGTTGGAGCGTGGCTTCCCTGTTGCTGGTGCTTCCACTCGCTTCGCGGGCCCACTTCAGGCAACTCTCCAATGTCATGCAGAAATCAGACTCGTGCAAGCTTTTATCAATGTAGTCTTTAACGAGGTTGAACAGTTGTGGGTTTTCCCACATGTCTTTCATGCGTTCCAGGATGATCGTCGGGTCTTCTTGATGATTCATATCGCGAAGGGAGCTGCTGACTTGTCTAAATGAATCGGAGGAGAAGGACCGGAGCAATATTCCGAGGTTTGTACGGGCGTGGAAGGTGGTGTCGAAGGTTTGCAGGTCAGGGCCACGACGGCCGGAAAAATCAGATGGACTTCGCTCGGCGGTGTACGGCGAATTACCAGTGGTTCGGATGGCAGGCGGGGATTGGTCTATCTTCTTGCTGAATTTTCCACCCATTTGCACTAATTTATGCTGAAAACAGATGAATCCTCTGATCCCTGCACACGAAACAAAACAAACGCAAGAGCAAGAGATGACAAGAGGGATAACTGCAAAACCACAACTGAGAACTGTATTTTATAAGGGAATTTGACCCTACACGCCGAAGTTTGGTTAAATGCCAAGTGATTCGGAGGTGCAGGTTATACCCGCGTTTTCCGTCAGCATGCATGCTACAGAGCTTACAAACTCGAAGACTGCAGGTTATACCCGCGTTCCCCGTCAGCATGCATGCGACAAAGCTTAAGCTTTGCCGCATTTGTTTACAAACTCGTAGACCGCAGGTTATACCCGCGTTCCCCGTCAGCATGCATGCGACAAAGCTTAAGCTTTACCGCATTTATTTACAAACTCGTACACTGCGGGTTATACCTGCGTTTTCCGTCAGCATGCATGCGACAAAGCTTAAGCTTTGCCGCATTTATAATAAATGCGGCAAAGCTTAAGCTTTGTCGCATGCATGCTGACGGAGAACGTGGGTATAACCCGTACCTCCGAATTACCATGCATCTGCTGAAACTTCCACGTTAGTACGGTCAAAACAAACACAAGAATGAGAGACGATAATGAATGCGGATCCTCTGCCTCATGCAATCCAATTGGTCCACTTTACTGCGCCTGCTAAGTAGGACTAACTAGTCCGTTTTCATTTCATATTTAAATTTTATTTTTTTTTTAAAAAAGAACTCTTTGTCGTCTTCTCTAACGGCAATGGCACCACGAACTGCAGTTTCCATTTCCGATTTCAGAGATTTTTCAGAGATTTCTTCTCCCCTCATTTTTAATTTCAATTTTTTTCCTTTTATATATGGATTTCAACAAAGCGGAAGAAAAAGATGGGTTTTTTCTTCTGACGATCGGAGACCCTCTTTCCCCAATCTCTCACAATCCCTCTTGCCCATATTCCATCGGCAGCCGAGTTCATCCATCGAAGATCCACCCCACCTCACAGGTATTTTAATTTTTTTATATAATTTTTTACAGATTATTTTCTAAATTTATTTTTTCCTCCATTCAAAATCTTTTTTTTTCAAGGCATGACTATTTACTGATGTGGGTTGAGACCCACCCGGCCGCCCATTGGGTGCATGCTGTCAGTGTGTTTGGACTGAGCCTTAAAAGCCATGTTGACTAAAAAACTCAAAAATCAGCTGGGCTAAGGAAAACCAAACATGGGGATTAAATGCCCATCGTTGGAAGATTTCATATGTGGAAGCTTATGGTGTTTCCATCAAGTTTTTGATGATGGGCCCCACTCTTCTTCAAGGAGCTGCTGCAAAACGAGCTGTTATAGTGCATTTCGATATTTAGATTTTATTAGCAATAGTATTTTGGTGAACTCTTTTTTTTTTTTCTTTATCCATCCCATGGATTGTTGATACTAGTTTTTTTTATTATTATTTTGGTGTGTGATATTTGCCAGATTTTAAATAGTCATGAAATGATTGTTTTAATCCATTTTTTAGGACCATTTGATTTAAAAATTTCTCCCTTATCCATCTTTGCTTGTCTAGGTGAAGTTGAAGTTAGTACATTAGAATTTAGTTTGCATGCATGTAGATTTAGTCTCTTTTTCACACAAAATGGTTTTCATGTTGAAGATCCAACCATAATGGGCACTCTAAAGGTTAGCATATCCAACCATAATGTTGAAGATCCACCTTTTTTTTCTATTGAATTTTTGCATTTTTCTAAATTGTTTGAGAAGACCCATATCAAATACTTGTTGTAAGTGAATATTCTCCATTTTTTTCTTTTGATTGGTTGGTGAGGGTGTGTCCCATTTGTTTCTACTTCTCAGAAGCATTTGGGGATCAAATGGGACCTATTTCTCATCACTCGTAGATTTTTGTCTTGATGGCAATCAGATTCACCTACAACAAAGCTCTGTCGCTATTAGTGATTCTTATGCCATCATTTCCATTATTAATGAAAATATTTGTAGCATATGTCCTATACTTCTAATTTTCAGATCTTAACCTTGATTTTTACATTGTTTTCTTAATTTTCAAAATCTATCTTCTAGTGACAGCCAATTCTCTCTGAATTTTTCTCTTGAACTAGTTCCACATCTCTTATATTTGCAAGAGTACTAGACAAGCCCCTCAAGAACAACGACGATTTCGTCTAGGCAATCGAGACTCTACTTGCAGGGAAATTCATCATCGACGTTGAGTTCCTCATTTCGAATATTGCAGGGACCTGTTCCCTCTGGTATTTTTCTTATGGAAAACATGTCTGACATGTAAGATAAGCCTTCGTAGTTGCTTCGTGTAGCATAGCAATTTGCATTATAACCAATTATGTAAAAAGTAGTGGAGGGATCTGAATTTGTTGTAACTAGAGCCTCTGGAAATCTTGATATGTAGGAGGATCAGTGACATAAATGGAACAGCCTCGACTTATCCACCACAAATTAGATGGACAAAAATGGAGACATTATGAGTTGAATTCTTATCTTTGTCTTCCTTATGAAGCTAACATTTCAGTGTTATCAAAATATGTACACGTTTAAGTTGTATGTATGTCTTACATATAGTAAACATACATATAGAAACTGCATTATCAGGCTCAAATAGAGCCTAAGCCCCTTTTTAAACATATTACACTCCATTTGGTCGTCACAAGCCAAATGGAGCCTAAGCTCCTTTTTAACTCCGACAATGCAAGGAGGAGGGAGAATGGGCATCAAGGTGAGTTGCGTACTATTCATTCATTTGTATGATTGCAGCAGGTATTTTGAAGACATTGTTTTGATTGATTCAATTCTGTTTTCATTACGGCTTGTGTTGTGTTTGCCATTCAATCCATTCATAAGTTCACCCATATCTAGAAAATCAGACCATTCCAAAACACAACCGTTTCACATGACACCCAATGATTGGGATGGGAAGCCCGCCATGTTTTGTGTTTGCCATATAATCCATTCAAAAGACGCGCCCCACAAGGATGGATTGACACCTAAAAGATCAGACCATTCCAAAACTCAAATGAGCCACACCATGTGATTTTAGCGAATTTGGGCATGATTTTATATGGCGTGGCCCACCCGAGTTTTGGGTCAGCTTAATTTTTGTCCTCCAAAAGGAAAATGAGGGGGGCACACATGATGGACATTGGAACCTTGCACAGATCATGATGGGCTCCACACATATTGTAGAATAAGCTTATTCTACAAATGTCACTAAGGAATCTGCCTATTTGTAGAATAAGCTTATTCTGCTAATGTTTCAGAGAAACCTGCCTAGTTGTAGAATTAGTTTATTCTGCTAATGTTGCATCTCCTTCATGAGAAGTAGTTTATCTGATAAAATGGTCCTTGATGGAGTGCAGGAACAGAACAGGATTCGTGTAGCTGATTCCAGTTAGTTGGTCTTTAGATGATGTTGATTTTCTTGGTGAAAACTGCATAGAGTATTTTTTTTATTAGTCGTTATTGCATTTGTTTTTGAAAATGGCATTAAATCATGCCAATATTTATTTCTTTTAGATTGAATGGCAAAATCATTTTAGCAGTTGAATTTCTGTGATATTTGGTGGAGGTATCCAGAAATGGCCTCTTATGATATTTATGTCACTCAACATTAATTTGTTATAGGCCATGAATGTTCGTCCAACTTATATACAAATATGAGTTACAATGGGTCAGTCATACTAGATGAAACAGAGGCTAACTGAATAGATATTCTAACAAGGAAAACATCAGAACAATTCACAGATAATAAATGAAAGTGCATCATTGAGCAGTATGCAGAATAGAAGAACAATGGCTGGACCCTTCTGCTTTCCCTCTTTATGCTAACAACTTTCATCGATGAACTGTTTCATATGTTTGTGATTAGTTGAGACTACCATAAGCAGTTCACTATATTGCAGTAAAGATGGGCATTTCTATATCAAATCACATGAACAATTAGTGAACAGATTTTTGGTTTGGTGAATTAACCATTCCCCCAAGAAATTCCCCATCTTTTCCTGATTGTCCTTTGGCCCATCTTTGGCCTTAATTCAGCCGAAACTGGAACAACATCTATTTGCGCCGACCATCAACAGAAGGGTTAGGATATTCCCATCAAGGAGAGTTTTGAGCCATTATCCATCTATTGTGGGGCCCATTAGATCAATAGTCTGGAAAGCCAAACTGCAGCCTCACTTTTACAACACTAAGAACCCATTGATTCTACATATTCTCATTTTGAGGATCTTATAATCACTGTGCGCTTTTATAAGGATACTTTCACACCATTATCTCAGACTAAAGAATGGCCCTTTCTTCTTTGATTAAAGTGAAGAAATAAGCAAACATAAATACAGCAGCCATGTCAATTTGAAATAGTGATGCAGGCTTTTTCTTTTAGTGCTCATGCTGTTTTCTCTTCAAATTTCTTTTAACTAGTTGTATTTAATTGCTAAAAATGTGACACTACAGGGATTGCTGGAGGCTCGTGTGGAACTTCGACCTTTGCTTCTTAAATCTCATGATCGCTTAAACAATCTATTATTTTTGGATATTGCCCTTAATTCTACAATTAAGACGGCGGTTGCGAGGGGATATGAGGAACTGAATAATGTTGAACCAGAGTTGGATTATTGTTGGCATGTCCACAATTGGTTTCCATTGCACTATTTACTCATTTGGTGTCAATGTGTAGTATCTAAATATTTCACAGAAAGTTGTCCAACTACAGATCATGTCCAAGATTCCCTTACAATGGGATTGTGGGTGTGTGAAATATATATAGAAATTGGATATCCTTGAACTCAAATTCAATTTGTAATCAAGACCTTAAGCCCTCTCATGTCATAGGGATTAATCAGTTTTAGAGCAACCTAAAGGGGTAATCAGCCATGGTTCTAATCTGTAGCGAAACATATATTGCTACGGATTTTATCCGTAGCTTTATATCATCTTTCTGGTAGCGTATATTTTGAATTTATTCACATATTTATTTTATCAAATTTCAACTAAAGAGACCTCATCTCCAAGATTGCATCAGTTAACACCTGGCTGCTTGGATGTTCTTTTCAATTTAATTGGCAACCCCCTCACTTTATCTAATGGAATCCCGTCACTTTATCCAGTAATCCCATCACTATCTAAAATAACCTTGTCACTTTGTCTAACAAACCTTTCACTTTAACTAGTGAAATCTCATAACTTTGTCTAACAACTCCGTCACTCTGTCTGTTAAAATCTCGTCATTTTGTCTATTGTATACCTTTACTTTGTACTGCAACCTTGTCACTTTATCTAGTAAACCTCGTCACTTTGTCTACTGAACCCTGTCATTTTGTTCTACAACCCTGTCAACTCACATATTGAAACCAGGTCTTTGTCCGTCAATTCATTTAGTGGAACCGAGGATGTTGTGAGTGAAGGCCACTTCAATCAAATTTTGCTAGTGAACCCTGTCACTTTGCACAGCAACTTCGTCACTTTGTCTAATGAACCCCGTCACTTTGCACTGCAACCTCCTCACTTCGTCCAGTGAACCCTGTCACTTTGCACTACAACTTCGTCACTTTTTATAAATGAATCAGGTCACTTTGCACTGCAACCTCGTCATTTTGTATAAGTGAACCATGTCACTTTGTAATGTAACCTCGTCACTTTGTCTAGTGAACCTCGTCACTTTATCTAGTGAATCTCGTCACTTTACACTGCAACCTCATCACTTTGTCTAGTGAACCTCATCACTTTGTCTAGTGAATCCCGTCACTTTGCACTCCAACATCATCACTTTGTCTAGTGAACCTCATCACTTTGCACTGCAACCTCGTCACTTTGTTAAGTGAACCTCGTCACTTTACACTGCAACCTCGTCACTTTGTCTAGTGAACCCCATCACGTTGCACTGCAACCTCGTCACTTTGTCTAGTGAACCCCGTCACTTTACACTGCAACTTCGTCACTTTGTCTAGTGAACCTCGTCACTTTGCACTGCAACCTCATTACTTTGTCCAGTGAACCTCGTCACTTTGTATAAGTGAATCAGATCACTTTGCACTGCAACCTCGTCACTTTATATAAGTGAACCATGTCACCTTGTAATGTAACCTCATCACTTTGTCCAGTGAACCCCGTCACTTTGCACTGCGACCTCGTCACTTTGTCTAGTGAACCCCGTCACTTTGCACTGCAACTTAGTCACTTTGTCTAGTGAACCCCGTCACTTTGCACTGCAACCTCATCACTTTGTCTAGTGAACCTCGTCACTTTGCACTGCAACCTTGTTACTTTGCACTGCAACCTCGTCATTTTGTCTAGTGAACCCCATCACTTTTCACTGCAACTTCGTCACTTTGTCTAGTGAACCCCGTCACTTTGCACTGCAACTTTGTCACTTTGTCTAGTGAACCCCGTCACTTTGCACTGCAACCTTATCACTTTGTCCAGTAAACCTCGTCACTTTGCACTGTAACCTCGTCACTTTGTATAAGTGAATCAGATCATTTTGCACTGCAACCTCATCAATTTGTATAAGTGAACTATGTCACTTTGTAATGTAACCTCATCATTTTATCTAGTGAACCCCATTACTTTGCACTACAACTTCGTCACTTTGTCTAGTGAACCCCGTCACTTTGCACTGCAACATCGTCACTTTGTCCAATGAACCTCGTCACTTTGCACTGCAACCTCGTCACTTTGTCTTGTGAACCCTGTCACTTTGCACTACAACCTTGTCACTTTGTCCAATGAACCTTGTCACTTTGCACTGCAACCTTGTCACTTTGTATAAGTGAATCAAATCACTTTGCACTGCAACTTTGTCACTTTGTATAAGTGAACCATGTCACTTTGTAATATAACCTTGTCACTTTGTCTAGTGAACTCCGTCACTTTGCACTGCAACCTCGTCACTTTACCTAGTAAACCCCGTCACTTTGCACTGCAACCTAGTCACTTTGTCTAGTGAACCTCGTCACTTTGCACTGCAACCTCGTCACTTTGTCTAGTGAACCCCGTCACTTTGCACTCCAACCTCATCACTTTGTCTAGTGAACCCCGTCACTTTGCACTCCAACCTCGTCACTTTGTTAAGTGAACCTCGTCACTTTGTCTAATTAACCCCGTCACTTTGCACTACTACCCCTTTACTTTGTATAAGTGAACCAGGTCACTTTGTAATGTAATTTTTATTTGAGGAACAATTTTTATTTTCCCTTCATCTAGAAATATGTGACTTCATGAGCAGGTTGGATAGCAAATAAGCATCACAGTGGCCCTCAGGAAGGTTTCAACCATAAATGTGGTTATCCTCCTTATTTCCTATGATGTGATCCACTTGAGATTTGGATCCACTTAATTTTTGGCTCTTGCCCTAAAACAACACAGAAAAAGGGATGGACAAAGTAGATATAAAACATATACATCAAGGTGGGCCCCACAAGGCCTGCCCCGAGGGATATCTGCTTCCCTAATCCTAATACTTCTAGCAGTCTTATCGCAAGCCGTAAACATGGCGGACAAGTCTAGTCCTAAGGACAGTTGACCTGGTGGGCCACCAAGTGGGTCAATTGGAAAACTTGCAATGATTGGACAACTCTGACCACCTAGCTGTGAGTTGTCTCCCCCTATATGCAGTGGTACTCTCTCCACACAAACATGGCAAACACGTGTAGTGATTGGCACCAACGGTACAGTTTGCTCCACCATGTGGATGGTTAATGGGCAAAACTTGCATGACTCCAATCCCCTCCATTCCCAGGATATGGTCCATACACATGATGTGCCACATGTATGTTTTCGGTACAGAGAAAGAAAATGTTGAAAATCAGAAACTAAAATGATTTTTTTTTTTTTTGAAATGATTGATAGAGCTTCCTTTTTTTTTTTTAAGTCATTATTGATGGGCGTACTTAGGCATGTAGCCATGTTGACAGTCATCCAAACCGTCAATGTGGTTGTTGCCACTGCCCCAGTTGATTAAAAAAAAAACACACACACACACACACACTGATCCAATAATCCAACGGTCCAGCAGTGTGCGATTAGATGGCATACAAACAGTTAGATACAATCACTAATAGACGAGGTTACATTACAAAGTGATGTATGAGGAGACTTTGATACTCTAATAGAGTGTGGTGCTTGACACACAAGCACTAAGAAATTGTTCATATGCCATATAACAAACTCAAATTAAACCATACAAGTGGTAGGCCCTGATTAAGATGGCTTTTAAACCATATAAGTCGTGGCTAGGATAATCACTGCCATAGTTGATGTATGAATCCCGTGCACAGTTCTGCAGTTATAATATGGGCTTGAATTATCCAAAGTCGACATTTCAAGCCTACCTGGTATATAACTAATTAATATAAGTGGGTCTGAATTGTCCATTATCCAAAACACATTTATCAGACCACCACACAAAAAAGAAAAAGGAAAAAAACAGAAGCCTTTATCAATCATTGATTTGGCCCTATTGCACCTGTTGCCTAATTTGGTTTCATTGTATTGATAGGATGATCCAATCCATAACTTGGATGCTCCAATTGAACAATCTAAACTGTTATTTTTAACAGGCTACCATGCAACAATTGCATTCATTGGACCTTATAAAAAAAAAAAAAAAAACACACACTCCCAAGAAGATCATCCCCAACCACATAAGAGTAGAAAGAACTCCATATAGCTGTTATACTCCTTGCGAATTGTCATCAACCGACAAGCCTGTCAAAATTTTTTTAAAAAAATGAAAGAAATGAAAGAACTTAGAAACCTGCTTACGAAATGATTTATTTTGCACATGATTTTCTTCCTGCTTATGAAATGATTTATATTGCACATGATTTTCTTCCTGCAAAAAAATGATCATAAACCATAATTCAAGATACAAAATTGAAGATTAAGATGATCTAATCCTAATGCACCCAATCAATGAAAGCAATAGTTTTCAAACATCCACCTAGCAGGACCTACTATGGGAAAAATATAAAATCTTTAGATTTTTAATCTTTTGCACACATCTCAGAAGAGAGCTATACACAAGGATCAAAAGGACTGCTACCGCTTTATGATCATACACATCATGGTACTTTAGAAGATAATAAATATCTTAGATTGGGAGAGCTATATGGTTTTCTTTGCTCTATCCATTAACATCAAGATTCCTAGAATAACATCAGCTTCAAAGCATCTCCAGCCATTGCCTTCACCTTGACTACTCCCTTTTTACTTATATTTATTAGTAGTGCATGAGAGATTTTTTGTTTGACTTACAAAATGTCAGTCCTAAGTAGATGAACTTACTGAAATATGTGCATACACTGATTTTGGGCTTAGGAAGAGCATCATGGAGCTCAAGTCCCTCAACCTGGCCATCCTGTTGTTTGATGTTCCATGCACTACAATCTAGCCGTCATGAATGATTCACTAACAACCTTCAATATCTGCTTGGAGCCATGAACATAGATTCTCCGTCTTACACTACTGGTAAGATACAAGAACGACAATCATATGACAGGCAGCCCCAATGCTTTCACTGATGAAGGAGAATTTTGGCATGAATTCCATCCACAACAAGACCCATCATGAATTCAAGCAGAGCATATTTGCAGCCTGCAACAACTATGATAATAATAAAAAATAAAATCAAAGCACATACCTTCCATTAAAAAGAGCAACAAGATTGTAAGTATGTTTCACACCTTTACATTTCACATTACTGTGGTGTAATCATTTTGCCTAGCATCAGTTGTGCAACCATTTTTTTTCGTTCAAAATTCATCTGCCCCTGATGATGAAAGTGGATCGTAAGTATGTTTCATAAATACATGCATATCTTATTGATATCCTTGCTCAAGGATCATCTAATTCATCTTCCTGGATTACCATCTTTCTTTATCATATTGAGACATCAAGACTGCAGCAATAAGCTTGAAATGGCTATATTCCTGAATCAAGTTTCTTCAGCAAGACAAGCATACATTACAACAGAGAAACTGGAAAAGAAGTAAAGAGGTTTTAAAAAAGAAAATAAAAAGAAAATAGATGGAATGACCTTTAGGAAGATTGCTGCTGAGCTGGACAATCTAGATTGTAAACAACATGCACATGACTAACTAAATATAAGAATCCAGCCCTAATGGATCAGAAGACTGGAAAAAAGGGAAGAGATGACATTGGTATGCAGACGTTTACAAAATTTCCCAACTTATGGAACCATTAATCATACATTATGATACAGTTAAAGTGAAAAAAGAAAGGAGCAATTGAGTTTCATTTTTTTACACAATTGACTGCCCTCATAATGCGACAGAACACAACCAGTGAGTTGCTTTTTTATTCCTTACGCTCTCTTTCTAATGTTCATTTTTTATTATCTTAGATTTTGTGAATTGTGGTGTGAAAATTACTTTGTCATGTTTACTTAATCTCAAGAGGATCTTGATATTGCTTGATTCCTTGATTTCAAATATGTTTTGAGTTTCTGCCAGATAGTTATGTGATAGGAATTTTATGCAAATATGAGGGCATGGGAGTACTATGTTCACTGATGGGTAAAGTCTTAGATGTTGCTTTGCCAAGTGACTCGAACCAATGGTCGATTCTCTTAGTTGAATGAATCTTCTAACAGAAGATGCTAGACAGACTCTACAAACCCACTACTGCTCTGCTGTCATTTCCACTCCTGGACTTCTAGCTCTGACCAGGGACCACCTATAACCTTTCCAAGGGTCCATCATGACCTCATTTAACTCGGTCAATTTTACACAGTTTGTGGTTCTGTTTTATCCAAATCTAGAATTTTTACGTTCCCATAATTGATAAAGAAAATACTTCTCTTCTATTGAATAGAAAGTATGCTTCTAATCCTTTTATATTATTGAATACAAATGTTTCTTATGTGATCTTGCTTCTTCAAAATTATGGGAACCACAGGTTCATTGCACCTAATTGGCCCCCTTTTCCACTTGAACTCTCACATCTGAATCCTGCTCACTGCCCTGATTTTCTTAGTGGATTCATAGAAAATGAGCAAGGCACATTCACTTGTTACTTCTCAGAGAGTAGGACACTAATCTTGCCTCGAGGCAACTGCTGAAATTCAATCCTTTCGACTACAGGCCTAAAGGCATCCCTGCTTTTCTGGTGTGCATCAAGCAATGTATAGAGGGTTCAAACTTCATAGAAGAAACTAAATAGGGACTTTGGTTGCAAAGAAAGCCTATTTGAGGTTCTACCGTTCATTTTATGATAAGAAGTTTTTTTTTTTTTTTTTTTAGTCCAGGTATTCATCGTATCATCATTTTTGCCTTTCCATACAAAAAAAAAAAAAAAAAAAAAAAAAAAAAAAAAAAAAAAAGAAAAAAGGAAAGAAAAGAAAAGAAAAGAAAAAAATCCTTTTAGCCTTTCCATGAAGAATTTGGAGTTGGATTTTAAATGGTAGATTGGCAAAATTTTTATCATTGTTTGTGTACCAGACACCAACCTTCCCTCATTTCTCAAGCTACTTGAACTAGAAATGGTAAAGCCTTACATTGACACTACTCAAATATTGACCTCCAGTCAAGTTATTACACTCACACCCAATGCAAACAAAGTTGGGTCACGGAGGGGCAGTGCCAAGAAAACCACAACACACAAACAGACGTGGATTAAAGTGGAGCAGTATGGAATGCCTGTCATGCATTTCGGTAGCTTAGTGAAAGCTCTAGTCATAGGCAATTATGTGCTGACAAAATTCTCCCCCCCTTTTTTGAGTGAAAAGTTCTCTGATTTGTCATTTTTTCAAAAGATGATATTTTTCAAGTAAGTCAAAATTTATTCAGTTTTTTAAAAGCGGAAGATAAAGAAAGAAGGTAGGGTGCTCTAAGTCCCAGAAAGGAAAAAATAAAATAAAAATCGTAGTGAGGGTTTAGAGCATAATGTGTCCAAAAAGAAATTGAGTTTCAGAACAAATGGAAACACAAAAAGAAAGAAAATTTTCCCTAGCTTGCTAGTTTAATATAAATATTTAGGACAATCTTGTATGAGGGATTTTTGAAGATTATAATTATAACAATAATGCCTGTCTGCCAGTGTAATACAAAATTAGGACACATTTAGCTTTCAGGTGTATTACCTCTTTCTCCAGGGATTGTTGAAGGGATATGATACATAGAACTGGAAAAAAACTGTAATGTGGTGGAGCAATCCATCCACATGACACATGGCAGGTTTATGTATTGATCAGGTCCACACCTATAGACAGATTGCTCACATTTTAAAATAAAAGCCATGAGACAATCCCAATCCATTACTTCTAATGTTTATCCAGCTTATGCCACTGCAAATAAGCTCCCTCTCTCTCTATTTTTTTTTTTTTTTTTCAGCAGTGTGTCATTTTAATGGTCGCTTATACCAGTAAGTAAAAAGGAACAGTAATGCAAAGGAAGAGAACTCCCAATACACAATGAAGGGCAATGCATGCCCCCTTTAGCTAATCGTCAGCCAAATCATTCACCTCTTAACCAATACAGGCAAACGATATGTATAGCAGGTAGGCCAAAAGGCGGATTTCATCAAACACATTAGATACTTTCCGATGATTTGAGGAAGCTCCTTGGGCCCACATGATAACTTTCTTTAGTCACCTTCTCCAATGTGTGTAAGTAATACTTGTCCCTCAGATCCATGCACTGCATGAATCCTGAATTCAGGTTTTGATGACCCCAATACATGATACTTCCCATACGCAAAACTCGTAGCATTTCCTTATTAGCACAAGTAATTTATTGTCTACCATGTGAAAGAGATGATGATAATGGTGCAATCTTGGTCCCTTTTCTAACACACATAATTCACTAACTTCACACCAGCCATTGATTTTTTACCCTTCTAACATAGAAGGCAATGCTGCTGATTCCCCATTAATCAATCCATGACATGGAGTTCTTGGCTCCCTCTTCTACATGTGCAAGAGGCTAAAATTCAAGCCCTTTTGGTTCTTCCCCCTTATTTCCAAGCATGCAGTCCCCACCATTTAAAACTTTTCACATGCACTAGTCGAAAATAAGATTTTCACAATGAGGGTAAACAAACAAGACATACTTAGAACGCACATGTGTCATAGAATCATCATCAATATAAAACCATAGAAATCAATCTATCATCATCCATTGCAGATCACAAAAAATAGCTTTGAAAAAAAAAAGGATTTTGAAAGAAGGATAAAATATATAAAATAAATAATCTGTAAAAAATTATATAAAAAAATAAAAATACCTGTGAGGCGAGGTGGATCTTCGATGGATGAATAGACGAAATAGTAGAAATCGACTATCGGCTGCCCGGTGGAAAATGTGCGAGAGGGATTGTGAGAGATGGGGAAAGAGGGCCTCCGAGTAAAAACCCCTCCTTTCTTCTGCTTTGTTGAAATCCATCTGTAAAAGGAAAAAATTTGAAATTAGAAACGAGGGGAGAAGAAATCTCTGAAAAATCTCTGGAACCGGAAATGGAAACTGCCGTTCGTGGTGCCGTTGCCGTTGGGGAAGACGGCAGAGAGATTTTCTTTTCTTTTTTTTTTTTTTAAATATAAAGTGGAAACGGACTGGCTAGTCCTACGTGGCAGGCGCGGTGAGGTGGACCAATTGGATTGCGGGAGGCAGAGAGTCTCTGCCTCCCGGAGGCAGAGGATCCGCACTCGACGATAATAGAGTGGGCTGGTAAAAATTCGAGACTCAATTGTAATTTTTATAGGTCCCCATGTTTTACTTTTCACCTACTTTTAAACTGCGAAAGTAATTCTTTTTTACTACAAAAGTGTTTTCTGAAATACGTGGATCCAACGGTAATGTATATGGTTATTCATCTATTTTATTTGAATATTGTAAGACATAAGCTGAAAAATGAGGCATATCTAATCTACATGAAAGGAAACAGATGACTTTAATTTGTCCACGGTTGAAAGTTATTTTCTTCATTAGTTCACATTAAGATATATTTTTTTTATCATCTAATCCATTCATAGGGTTACATAGACATTGACAAGGGTAAAATACAAATATCAACTTAATTCAAAACTTTTAAAGGCTCTAGGAAGTTTTTAATGGTAGGTGTTCGATTTCTACAGTTTCCTTTGATGTGGTCCACTTGAGCTAAGGATCTGCCTCATTTTATTGCTCATGCCATATATTCAGTAGTTGTAACAGATGAGCGGTGTGGATAAGTCATGATGACCCCACATTGTTTTCATAATTTTTTTAATTTAATTATTAAAAAAGTCACCGGTGATATCTGCACGAAGAGAAATACAGAGAAAGAGCAGGCAGTACATTGTCAGTAGGCGGAGAAAGGGCATCCACGATCCACGTCAGCTACCATCCTTTGAAAAAGGATTGGCTGCTCCCCCTGATACCTGCCAATGGCTGTGGTCAGTGCTCTGCGGCCCCACCATGGCGATGTATGTGCTTCGTCCATGCCATTCATCTATTTTTACATATCATTTTATACTATGAAATGAAAAATGAGATATATCTTAATCTTAAGTGGACCACATTACATGAAGTAGTGTTGAATAAGCGTCGACCATTAAAAAATATTTTGGGGCTATAAAGTTTTGTATCAAGTTAATTTTTGTTTTTTCCCTTTATCTGCCCTGTATGACCTAATCAATATATTAGATGTCAAATAAACAGTATAGTGGGCCATAGAAGGATTTTAACTGTGGATATCCAATCACTATTGTTTTCATGTGGTGTGGTCCACCTGAGATTTATTTACCACTCATTTTTAGAATCAAGACATAATATGATTCTTTAAAAATGGATGAACGGAATGGATGAAACACATACATCATGATGGGGCTCATAGAGCACCGACCACCAGCGGGGGGAAACGGATTGGCTACTCCCCCTAACACCAGCCAATGGCTAGTGGTCGGTGCTCTGTAGGCCCCACCATGATGTATGTGTTTCATCCATGACATCCATCTATTTTTAGATAACATTTTACGCTATGAAATGAAAAATTAGATATATCTCAATCTTAAGTGGACCACATTACATGAAGCAGTGTTGAATGAGCGTCAACCATTAAAAAACATTTTGGGGCTATAAAAGTTTTGGATCAAGCTGATTTTTATTTTTTTCCCTTCATCTGGGCTTGTATGATCTAATCAACATATTGGATGTCAAATAAACAGTACAGTGGGCCTTAGGAGGATTTTAACGGTGGATATCCAATCACTTTTGTTTTCATGTGATGTGGTCCACCTGAGATTTATATACCACTCATTTTTAGTATCAAGCCATAATATGATCTGTAAAACTGAATGAACGCAATGGATGAAACACATACATCATGATGGGGCTCACAAAGCACCGACCACCAGCCACGGGGCTGGTGTCAGGGGGAGTATCCAATCCGTTTCCCCATCCCTTTGGGAATGAGAGCATCCGCCATCCACGTCAGCTAGCCAACCCTTTCGTAATGGAATAGGATTGCGTACTGAGTTACTCAGTAGGCTCTTGTCGTACTGAGTGAACTCAGTTGGGCCCACCTTGAATGTACGTGGTCAATCCACGCTGTCCATACATTTTTCCATCTAATTTAAGGGGTTAAGCCCAAAATTTAAGCATATAAAAAGATCAATTGGATCATACCACAGGAAACAGTGAGGATAATGATTTCCACCGTTGAAACCTTTTTAGGCCCTACAGTGATGTTTATTCGTCATCCAACCTGTTAAATAAGATCATACGGATATGGATGAAGGGAAAACAAAAATATAGGCTTAATCCAAAACTTATGTGGCCCCCAAGTATTTTTCAACGGTATACTTCAATTCACACCGTTTCCTATATTGTGGTACATTTGAACATTAGATATGCTTCAATTTTGGGATAAAGCCATAAAATTATCTTGTAAAATGGATGGGCGGAGCAGATAAAATACATAAATTACGGTGGACCTCACAGAGTTTACTCAGTACCATATGCGTAGTGAGTTACTTAGAACGCAATCTGCTTCCTTCGGAATGAGCAGAACACGCTATCCCGCCGTTGAAAGGTACCATGCATCCCACCGTTGAAACGTCACACACGTCTCAATCTGCGGAGCCCCAGTTGCCATGTTACTACACCGTTTGGCGTAGAAAATGAAATCGAAATCGACGAGTATTAATGGCCCGTTCCTGTATCACTTTTGTGGAGAGAATTAGACGGCTCGTATCGCAGTCAGACTAAATTGCACTTGTCGGTACTTCACATGGGAAAGGATATGTGCACCGAGGCCCCTTTAAGCGTGGGCACAGCCCAATTGGTGGGGCTACATTGATTTATGTATACAATCTATGCTGTCCATCTTTTTTACCATGTCATTTTAGGGCTAGGGTCCAAATATCAGCCTGATTCAGAGCTCATGTGGACTATATAATAGAAAATAATGGTAATATTATGTAGACACTTCACTTAAAATAAGGACACGTCACTATTCGAGCTTCAACTTGACTTCGATAAATTGTCTCATGTTGACTTGAAAATCATTGAAAATCTTAACTGATCAAACTGGGAGCATACGCAGCACGTGTCAGAAAAAACTAACAGACCCGATCGGCTAACACCAAATCCATTAGCAATTCGGTCATGACTGAGCATTCAAATTCCAAAACCCTTGAAACTCTCTATATGTCGCAACTACTATACAAAAAGATATAAAATGAATCCTCTCTACCTATAGATCAGTTTTTGTATCACTTAGTCTTTCTGAATAACATTGTGTTGAGGCGTGAGATGTCATATATGATCTAAGATTTATGTGATCCTCAAAAAGAGTTTAAATGGTAAAAGTTCAATCCCTGCTGCTTTTTGCAGTGTGGTTCATTTAATATTTATATGTCTTATTTTTTAGCTCAAGCCTTAAGACGATCTCACGAAATTGATGGACGGTTTGGATATAACATACACCTCATGAGACCCACAGTACTTGTTGACGTTAGTTTGGCAGTGAATCGCTATCATTCATTCTCGCAACATGTGGTAAAGATTGTTGGGTTGGCTGCTTCTTATTTTCATTGGGACATTAATCCAATTATCATCTAGGAATATCCTTCTTTTTTAATTTATCTCAAACTGAAATGGTGTAAAAGGCCATATGAGAATAAGAAGAAGCCAACCCAACAATCTTTACCACATGAGATGATTTTAACTCAATCTAAAAGTTTATCAAATTATTTTCCAAACAAGTACAAGATCATCATATGTAACGCCCCAGTTTCTAGAACCCGAGTACGATGCTCGTTTCAGAAACCTGAGAGTTAATAAATCAAAGAACTAGCGGAAGTATTAAAGTCAGAGTGCGATAGCAGAATTAAGCATGGATAATATCATAAAATCTGAATATTGACCCACTCAGCTGGGGCCATCTTACAAAATTCTAAAAGTATCAATATATTAAATCAACCATGAGAGAAACTACTGCTACTGATTATAATTAAAGTAATCGGCCGCTTCTTGTTGCGTCTCGTCTTCATAATATTCGTCTTGAGGCTCCACCATTGCTCTGTCAGGACCCATGCTGCCGTCCTCTCCGTCTACACCTGTGTACTCTGTATGGTTGGATATTTAATGAATGAGTGGTCAACTCAGTCTGAATTCTCCTCAAGATTACACACCGCCGCCTTAACAAATATAGTTTAAATAAAAAAAGGAATAATCCAAAACAGGTAAGATGCAGTCTTTTTAAAATGCATGGATGTATGAATGCATATCGAACTGGGGATGCTCATCCAGTCGGATTTGGGCTCATCACCCATGCAATCATCGACTTGGGAATGTTCATCCAATCAGAACAAATAGGTCGATAGTCAGTTGTCTGAGAGCTAGCGAAACGATACCCCAATGATCCTAAGGGCACGTGTTATATCATTCAGAATTAGCCCATCGTCATCGCCAACATGCTATAAAATGCCTAATTAGCCAAACCATTATTATTCTAGTTATAATAAGCCATTTTAAGTAACTCAATGGTCATTACGAGTGACTCATCATCCAGCGTAGGCCGACAGCTCGAGCATAGTATCTCATGACCACCATCCTTGGCTCATGAGGTTTTTCACCTCGGGATGTTGAATAATTGATCAAAATGACACTAAGTTAAGGGCCTTATTTTCCATACAATCCATCTAGTTACATCCCAAGTGTGGTTCACATACAATAGTAGAGTTCTTTACACGTAGTATTATGAGTTAGATATTAAGGTGACTCACAATCATAAGTTCTTATATTAAGGTGCATAGAATTACATAATGGAGGTAAAATTTTCAATGTGTCATCATGAGACTATAGTACCATCTATCAAGCAATACAATACTAAACATAAGAATAACGATCATCATTCATAAATGGTACTCATTAACTAGTATATGAGCCTAACATGTAGTATGAACATAATCCATCAATCATGAATTTGAGATACGGCAGTTAATAGAACTTAAAAATTCACGACAAATATCAGGACCTTAAGCTAGTGATAACAATTTGATGCATAATATGTTTGGCTAACTTAGAAATGGAAAGCCTAGGGGGAAAAATCATCACCTGGTGTTTCGTAGCTCCTCCCTTGAATTGGATCCCTGCTGTTGTTAAATAGTTCAACGCTGCATGATTGATCCTTGTGGATTATTTCTAACTTAAGATCTTAATGTTTACTGAATTCTAGCTAACTACCATGTGGGTGTTTGAAAGGCCTATGCACAACGTCAATTTGGGCCCGCCAAGTTTCACCCCAATAAATGGTCCAGATCTCTCGGCCCGAACTCACCCTTAACTAAAGGCTCAAACTGGGCCTGATTGCAGCCCAATGAGGCTGTCCATTGACGGCCCAACCGAAGTCTATGGTGAGGCCCACTTGAGACGGGTATTTGAAACCCAAGCCCACCTTGCTAGCTTGATTTTTGGCCTGGATCTCGAGCTTCATACAACAGCCCATAGCTGCACAAGTGCAGCCCACTTTGATGGATGTGGTGTAGCCCATTGGGATTGAATTTTAGGTGCGGCTCACCCTTGGGATGTGGTGCGGCCCACGCAACATGTGGTGAGGCCCACCTTGTGCACTGAGGTGCGGCCCATGTGCGGCCTGCAGAAATTAAACTGGGCCTAATTTTTTTGGCCTGGACTAGAGCTGCTTTCAGCCCAGATCCAGGGCTGATTTCGGCCCAATTCTAGGCTGGTTTCAACCCAAATAACAACCCAATTGGAGAGTTATTTTCAGTTAGATGCAGGAGCTAGAAAAAGGCCCGATTTCAACCCCTCTCAAGGCCTGCTTTCCATCTTCTTACTAGGCCCATTTAAGAGTTACTTCTAGCTGGTATTTAAGGTCTATTTAAGGGCCTGTTTCGACCCCGAATATGGCCCACTTTCGGCCCAGGGTCAACTGAAGGGCGTTTTCAGTTGAGAGTGGTGGCCTGTTTGGAAGATGTTTTGAGCCTATCTGGTTTTTTCTTCAACCGGGGCCTAGTTGGGGATCCTAATCACGCCCCTATCTAGCCCAACTTCTGGTTTTGCAAAGGGCCGCTTTCAATTTGGCTTCGCAGCCTGATGAAGGGATTGTTTTCGGCCTTGATTGGAAGGTGATTTCGGCCTTAATTAGAGGTTGTTTAGGGCCCTGATTAGAGGTTAATCTTGGCCCTCCTTTCTTACTGGAATTGGGTTGGTCTCAGCCTAGATTTAAGGCTAGTTTTGGCCTAGATTAAGACCCAAAACGGTTTGGATTTGGCCCACTATATGGACCAGATTTTACGGGCCAGCAATATGGCCTACTAAGGGGCGTTCTTGCCCAAGTTCTCGCGACTCATCTAAGAGTTGTTTCGACTTAGATGGCAACCCAATTGGAGGCCTGATTTCAGCTCAGGTTGTGGCCCATTAAAATGGTTGTTTGAATCAGATTACACAGCCTGCTGGGCACTATATTTTGACATGACTGAGAGGCCCTGTTTCGGCCCAATTAGAGGCTTATTGTAATGTCCTGAATTTTCACTGTTTTGGATTTCCAAAAATTTTTAAATTTTTTAAAAAATATAATTAACTTATATTATTACTTATTGACCATTAGTACTCAATGTTATTTTATACACGGGTGGTACCAGTAAGGAACCGCACAAGTCTGATTAATCAACCGTAGGTAGCCAATGAATTCGCCCAATTACATGAACATTAAGTTTAGCCCCATGATTTACTTACACAGGGCCCAAATCTAACCGACTCGTTGCTAACTAATCAATACAATCATAACTAAATCAAAGATCTAACTGAAGCTGAGTCAGATAAGGCCCGAATCTTGACTAATAAACCAAATCAACCCTGTTACTCTTTTAGCTTAAAACCAAGGGTTTAGAGTAATTATGATCAAATCTCCACTTTCACTAGTTATAAATAGGTCACACTATAAACATAGTTAATACAAACCCTAATCATTTTCCACGAGAAATCTCAATACCTAATTCATTCCAAAAATGCCTCGATTTTTCGAACAAGCTTTACACCGCTCGTTAGTGAGCCACTAGTTCCAAAAGTATTGAATAATGTCCGTCTTACTGGGCTCGACGTCCATCGCGGGAGTTGGACCTGGGTAGTATCCAGAATCACTCAACTTGAGCCAAAGGACGAGTGCATGAGAAGTGCAAATACTCTAAAGGAAGAAGCTGAAACTTAAGTGAATTGGGTCGTTTACTCTTATGCAAAGTTGAGGATTTTGGACCATCCGTTTACGACTAAAATTTACACATGGAGTAAGGATATTTGCCTGCTCATCCGTATAGCCGCGACCCCGATTGACCATCGATGACCATTGAACAGACTTGTAATTATATATGTCGATCAGTACATCCAAATGGCAGGCCAATCATGTCCATACATATATCATCGTTAGGGCTAACTATCTTACGGTGTATATCGACTTATATACCTCATAATGGGCTCGAAAGGTTAGAAAAACCCTCACATAGGGCTAGTATAGTAAAAACCTAACCATTGGGGCCATTTACACCAAATCTAGCACTATATAAGGGCTTCATTTGGGCACCCCCTCTTCCTATACGAATTTGTATTTTCAAAAGAGAGAAAGAGAGAAAGAGGAAGAGAAAGAAGAAGAGAAGAAGAGAGAGTAGGGTAGGGAGGCTTTAATGCTTCCCTTCATCGATTTCCTCCAATCAAAGCCCTAACATCGATCGTTTTCCTCTGCCGAATCCGCTTCATTTACGATTGGAATGTAAGAAACAAATTCTACTTCCTAGCTTAAGTTTTTTAAAATGAATTGCATGAATCTTACCTAATTGCTTATAAATTGGCATAAGAACCATTTTCTCTAATTTTCTAACCCAAGGAGCGCCATGAGTGGGGCGAAACGTCAGAAGGTGTGGACCATTATCCCTAGGTGGTCCAGTACCAATTTTATGATAAATTTAATAATTTTGGAATGCTAGAGTGATGTGCATGAGTGATTTGGAAAAAAAACATATCTAGAAACCTACATATTAGGTCCACCAACATCCATACAACGATAAATTGTTATTTGTTTAGTTTTCAACATGTTTAAGCATGAAATTGGTGTTGTATGATCATCTCATATTTGATTCTTGACTAATTTTTCCTATAACATGTATGATTGTATTATTTCTTGTTGTATTCTTGTACTATGAGTGGTGTTTTGTCTTTAGCTCTTAAGTAATCTAGCACTACACGCACACACAGTTGACTTATGCTATTAAGAGTAGTTGCATTTATTTTAATATCCAGAAATTTTATGCTCGATGTATTGTACGCGTGATTTCACCTGTACTAGAAGACGATTTCTTAATTGCTGGACGTGTTATTGAATACAACCCACTTTCTGGGATGGTCAGGGAATTGAGATTTGTGAAGATGGTTTCGTTGGTTGGACCGTCTTGTGACTAGTCCAACTTATTTGGGCAGATGCGAATGGGCAACGGTAGCAGGACTACATGGGTTGCTTGTACCTGATGTCATGTGTTGCGTGTTTGCCTGAACTTGGGCAGTCTTGTCCATCGACTGACCAAATATGTTTGTTAACCATGTTTGCTCATGCCTGTTTGGAACCTGGAACACCCATCGCCCACTAACGCCCACTGACAACAGCTGAAAACTGATCAACAGTCTCGCGAGCCAGGTATGGTGGAATGGAAAACTTTGTCCGAGCTATCAGCCTACGTTGGGGTGACGAGCCTCCCTGTAGTGACCGCGAGCGATCCCTCTTTCCAGCACTCCCCACATGCTTGTAATCGGGGGTGGGGACCTCGATGGGATTATGGATCGCGGGGTCCTGGCCTCGCTTGTTGAGGGATTCGGCCCTCGCAAATGGATGAGGACATTGATATCGTCGAGGTGTACTAGTTTACCCAACTTGTTGGATGAACGGAATTAACTAAATACTCAGCTAACATTATTCATGCATCGCATTAGTTAGGATTTGACAACTCGGCAGTTGATGTCGCAATGAGGGAGTGTTGGTCATGTGCGACCGTGAGACGAAGTCATTCGCGGGAGTGTTGTGGATAAGGTCATGCATCATACTATAATTCAAGCCTGTGCATTTAACAAGATTAGGTAAAGATGTGTGAATTTATGTTTTTCATTAAATTCATCGTGGAATTGTTATTTGATATAATTTATGGCTAATGGCACCCACTGAGTTAGCTACTTACTCCCACTCTGGGATGATGTTTTAAAACACCAACCAGACCCTTTACTAGATGCGGGTGAGGTGGAGCTCAATGAGTTGAGCGAGGTGAGCATGGATAGGGAAGAGGAGCTTTCCTACTTTCACCTTATGGGCGGATCACTGTATACTGTGCGGGTTGATTATGGGTTGTTGAGCTGTGGATCTAGTACACCATTTCTTTTGGACATTTATTTTATAAAATTTTTGGGTAACACCTTGTGCGACCCATTTGATGTTCCTGTAGACTTGTATTTCTTAGCCGCATTTCTTTCAGTAGATTAGTTGTGGTTGTGGTTTATGTTCCAGTCAATTCCTATATTACTCATTTAAACTGATTTATGTACAAATCACCATAATTAAGATACAAGCGACACCCGGGAATTTAAAGGCCGAGTTCCTACACGGCCCTTGAAAACTCAGGGTGTTACACTCCTTATTGGGGCTGGTTTTGGCCCATACCTCAGGCCATTTTACGGCCTGACCTTGGCCCATATTCCTTCCATTTCATGATCTGAACTTGGCCCGTTCCTCAGTCATTAGGTGGCCTGAAAGAGAGTCAAACGTCTTATTGTAACCGGACATCCAAACAGGATATGGGGTTGGACGTTACCTAATGGCCGCGGTCTACTCTGTTTGGCCAACACCTAGGCTCGAATGGGAGGTGTTGCTGGTCTGCAGTGACCCAACTCAGCCTGAACTACACAGTCCGGGTTGGTGCAGTGCGGCATCGAGTCGCACCCTGCCCTGCTCTCTCCCTTACTCGGTCTCTCTCTCTCTTTCCTTTCTCCCTTTCTTTCCTCTCTTTTTGGTGTGGATCCTGAGGCAATAGTGCCCTTTTATAGGTAGGGGAGAGAGGTAGCCAATGGCTGGGATCGCTTCATGTGGCCCGAGCGAACGGCCGTTGATGTGCCAGCTTCATCTATCCAAAAAAGGAAAGACCTCTGTTTTCTCCTTTCAAGCTTGTCCGGCCATTTTTGGCTGTGAGAGGACTTCCCTCTAGCTGGCGAGTGGAAGTCGGTAATCCCCTGGATAAACCGACACTAGCTTGCCCATCAAGCTACCAAATGGTCCTTCATCTAAAGATCTCAACCGTAGGCGAAGGGATGGATGGTCTCATTCCAACTCCATTTCTTTGCAGGGGTCCATATCCTTATACGTTTTGTTTGGACGGGCCCCCTGAACAAAATGGACGGTTTTGATCATCTAGAAAGTGGCCACGGTGGCCCACTTTGGGTCTTGAAGTCTTTTGATTTTGAAATTTTAAAAACATCGAGAGGGACTTTTGCTTTTTGTGAAGGTGCTCGGTCAAAGGCCGTTTGACCCCTATGCTTAGTCCAGTGCATATCATGCACTACGGTACATGGTGCACATACCCTTCATGTGGGGGCCATTATAATGTCTATGATAAATCCACTCCCTTCAATTGGCTTGGAGGCCCCACTTAGAGGTCTTGGCCCGATTTTGGCCGAAGGTGAGGCCCAGGTGGGCCATATCACACGTTTCAGGTCCTATTTGGCTAGTGTACGTTGATCCAATGGTTGTATTGGCCTGGTGGTTAGTTTCAATGGTTAAATGAGGGTTTAGAGTGCAATGATCATTTGGTTGGTCACTAGTTAACCCTCAAGAGTCGATAGTGGGTGCCTTGTCTCAACATGACTTGATTAATTGATCTATAAGCTGCCTCAACATGAAGTTTCGTTGAGTTTACCTCTCTTACTAGTGTTGGGCTCAACTCTGCTTCTATAGCCCTTGATGGATGGCTTTAATAATGACTGGAAGTCCCATCCTGCATCGATTGGATTTAAGTTGTCCATTAGTCGAGTGCTGGCATTCTTTGTTATGGGTTTAAATGGTAACACCAGCGTACCAGAAGTGTGGGGTGTTACATCTAAATCTAACTTAGAACGAAGGAGTTATGCTATTTTTTTATTAGGCATGATCGAAAATGAGAGTGAACGTAACAACTTTGGACTTACTTTTGGACATTCAAATGGTGTCCAAATGAAATGATTTTAAATCTATTTGAAAGCTCATCAAATTACCTTCCAACAAGAACAAGATCACTCCAATCGGAGTTGTAACGAGAGAGTTATGTCATTTCAAAATTGGGACAAAATTCAAAACCCTTGAGTGATCACACGAGCGCGACTAATATCACCATGGACTTTTGGCATATTTTTAATGTTTAAATGGTGTCTAAATGAGATGATTTTAAATCCATTTAAAGGTTCATCGAATTACTTTTCTAATGAGCATAAAATCACTCTGATTAGAGATATACCGATGGATTTACAACATTTCAAAGTTAGGTCAAAATTAAGAACTCTCAGGTGATCACGAACTTTAGGCTACTTTTTAATATTTCAATAGTATCCAAATGAGATGATTCCAAATCCATTTAAAATTTCATCGAATTACCTTTTCAACGAGTATAAGATCACTTCAATTGGAGTTAATATGTCAAAGGGCTTGAACTAATGGAAAGTGTCAAGTTAAGATTGTGGCACCAATGTTCAAAAACTCCCCGTTGGTGGCCCATCAAGTGTACAGTTTAAAGAGAAGCCAACCATCCCGAATGAACAAACAAATGTATGTTAATTAGAAACTAGGTAATGCAGTGACATTTTCATACAAGGCTCAAGTGGGGTGGCCTGTGGGATGCAGAGGCACACTTGAGGTAGGCGGCTCTTGTGAGATGGGTGGCTTGTGTGAGGCGGGCCCCATCTGTGTAATGCGGGTGACTTAAAACTAGCAAAACCCATATGAAGGTCGGTCCAAGCGAGGAGTTCGGCTAAGGTCCTAACCCATGACATGTAGGGCCTGGGTTATGAGATAAAGGGATTGATTTACCATGCTCTATCAGTTCAAGCTTTTAAAGCAAGTAGTTAATTGTCATCCATCAAAGCAGTATTAGAGCAGGATGTCTCGTATTTGACACTCTTAACGAAGGGTGATTAATGCAAGGGCATCTTCACTCAATAATTCATGTGACAATGACAAATCACAAATCAAATGATTTTTAGCATAGGGTTTATGATCACAAATGCATCAATCTAACTCAATAATGACTAAAACACATGCATCAATTCGTCTGATTCATCACAATTCTATTAAAAGGCCAAATGAAACATTTATCCACTGTTTTCTTAATCGACTATCACAACAAGAGTAATGCAAGAGAAGCCACTTTCTTAAACAAGCAATGGCCTCAATAACATCTTCAAATAATACTTGCATTATTTTCATCATTAGCGGTGGCCCACCTCATGGTTCAAGACATTGATGGCATGCATGGCATTGATAATGTGTCTGTATAGGGACCACGTAGTGAAGATTTCCATTGAACTTTTTGATAAAAAAGGGCATATAACAATGGAATGATACTGCATGTTCTACAAACCAGTGTTTCAAGTATCAATGATCAGTCAATATAGGATATATCCTACATATTCGATCCGGTGAACATTTTCAATTTTCGATCTTTTTTTTTTATTTCTTTTTTCTGTAGATCATGTTCAATTAGTGTCAAATTGTTATAAATCCATAACTTTTTATAATTTACAAGATAAACATGGATTGAGAGCTTTAATTTCGAGATTTGGAGGAGATGGGTCAGTTATGGAAAATTGAAGAAAATCAAAATTTCCCAATTCTTGCAAATCAGTTGCTATCTTTATGTCCAAACATAGAATCAAAAATGTATGTAACTTAATATAGTGATTCTTCTTTTGCTTTTGAATATATTGTGTATGTTTCCACACGTCTCCTTACATTTATAAATTATATGAATAGACTTTAAATATCCTTGCATCAATTCAATTAGACAACGCATAGATTAGAACCTCATACAAAGAAAACCTATTATGTTGTTTTGATTTATAAATGTGTATTGATGTCTTTTTAACAATTATTGAAGTTTCATTGAATAATTTGACCAATTTTCCAATGTTTTCCCATGTTTCTAACAACAGTGATACATTACACAATACAATAGATATATCCCATGTGATAATTAATACATATCCATATCCCAGGAGTGTGATATGGAACGCAATACCAATATTTCCAACACCGCTGCAATCCACATTGCCTATTCAAACATGCCATTGTAGTTAAAGTCCATCTCACCGTATAGCTATCAATCCCACACTTGGACTATTTGGGAGCACTCACTCTGAAATTGCCCCAAAGTGACCATATCCAAACACCCAACAACCGATTCCAAAACACAAATAAACAAGGTACATCAATAGCAAAATCCAATCGTGTGACACATCACATTTCCTATCAGTGTCCCTATTTGCAATAACACAAAAGTAATTTCTTTTGCTCATTTATATAAACAAATGGAAGGTTTAGTCGGTTTTATGACCGTACATATATCAAGTAATATGAACACAACACAAAAACTTGGAAAAAAATATAGTACTATTTCTGCAATTTGGGATGATGCAACTGGTTCGATGATAAAAACGTTTGGTCGTGGCATGACTAACGCTTGGTGCAAAATCAAGATTGTGGGCCAGAGAACAATGAACAGCTGCCAATACGATGCAAATTATAAGAGCAGCCCAACAAATCAGCCGATCGATTGACAACCATGGTGGGGCCAACATGCTGGAAAGATTGGATTTCATACATACATGGCACATGCAATGGTGCACTAGTTGGATGATCGACTTACTGGTCTAACTTTGAGACCTTTGTATGTATATTAATTTATTTTCACTCTTTTTATCCCCTTAGGAGAGAAGATTACCTATTTCTTTCAGAAAATAATGTAAAGATACATACCTAAGAGGGAGAAAATCTAAATTGGAATGAAGCAGTAATATTTCCTCATGAGCTTTGCCATCCTACCAGCAGTCCTTTCTTCCTGGGCATGATGTGAAGTCCCGCCCCGCCAATTTGAAGAGTCTTCATTTGTCGTATCCAACTCAGGATCATGATTCAGGGCCATTAGATTGGGTTGTTGGTCAAGAGAAGCAGTAACAGGAAGAAGAGCATCCGGTACCCTCAATCTTTTGGGCATTGTGGCAGAAGCCATGGTTTCTATGGTCTGTGGTTTGCTGCTGCTATGCAGGGAGCCTGAGGGCAACATCGATGCATTGTTCTGAGTAAAAAAACAAGGGTAGCTATGAACCATATCAAAGGACATATGACAAAAATGGAACAGAAGGAATGATCAGATGCAGAATAAGTAATAACAAAGGTGGGACACACACAGTAAGCAGGCCCAGATGTAGGAACAAAGCAAATAACCTACATGCCACTATGTGCTCTTATGTAGGTGCAAGATCCAACCCATCCATCAGGTCGGTTTCGCAAAGAATACGATCTGACCAAAAATCAGGAAGGTCAACTCATCGTGTGGGCCACACTGTTAGAAACCAGCAGATGGCTTAGAAAAAAATTGGCCAAGTTCTATTTTCTAGCTGTCCATTTGTTTCATAAACAGTGACATGTTGTTGGAGGGCCTCGCCTGATGAATTACCTGGATCTTTCCCAAAACATGCCAGGTTAGTATGTGCGCCACAAATAATCTCTTTGGTCTATCACCGCCGCAATCACATTAGAACTTCATACGTGGGTGGTTATACTTCTACATATGTTTGTAGGAGGCAGGGTATATACCTGAAGGTGGTGGCTGTATACCCATCTGATGTGATCCCTGAGATGCAAAGACATTGAAGCTGCAATCAGCATGTTTGGCACACTCTCAGTCGTATTTTCAGTCACCAGATCACACAGCAGGGCCACTGAATCGAAGTACTCATCTGAAGTCATGGATGCAATGCAGGTTCTTTATGATAAGAAGGTGACAGAAGATGTTCAGTTCCAAATAATCTTCTGTCAAAAAATAGTAGCCTCGGGAGGGTCTTGGGGAGAGTGATCAGGTCTCGGGTCATGTAGATGATTCAGGGAAACCTCAGGTTGCCCATGCACCTTCCTACCAACAACCTAAACACTAAATTTTTTTTAAAAAAGAAGAAGAAGAAGAAGAAGAAGAAGAAGAAAAGAAAGAAAGAAAGAAAGAAGAACAGATCAATCACTGCCACATTCTTTAGGCAGCGTTTTGATGCTTAACTGAATTCAATTGTAATAATTTTATTCAACAAAATTGGGAAGGACCAAAGTGGTGCCAGCCCTATGCCGTTCATAATCCATGGGCTACCCCTAACCAACAACTTGTTGGGGAACCGCGGAAGCACACAGAGATGAATCAAGCAAAGTACTACCAATCGCACAACCAAGTCCAAACACAAACAAGCCAGCTACTGCACAATGCAAGAGATGAACAGTGGATCTCCTATATGTGTTGCTGCATGTACAAGAACAGTGGATCTCCTATATGTGTTGCTGCATGTACAAGAACAGTGGATCTCCTGATTCATATCCTTTCTCACAATATAAACAACTAGATTCAATCCAACTAGCATGCACAAAATCACATTTTTGCTCTTCAATAGAATCCTAAGACTTACATGCAAATTTACTAAAAGGTATGATAGGAACTCTTGCACTACAAATATGATGACCAAGTGACCACATGTAAAAAGAAAAGAAACAGAAGAGAATAAATTAAAGACAGCCAAATGCAGAATTCAAATCACAAATCATAATCTTATAAAACTAAGATTAAATTAAAGAGATTAGATGAGTTTAGATGTGCCCTCTATAATTAAACTAAGATAAAAATAAACTGTTTAGATGTGTCTAACTCAATCCAAAAGTCTAAAACAACCTTAAAAGGCAATGTTTTGTCCGTTTGTGCTTCATGGGCAACATCTTCCTATAACATGAGAAGGCTCAAATTATGAAAGGAGCAAGTATCAACAAGATTCTTGTCCTATTCCAGAATAGGATGGTGCAGTGATGAGAATGCAATCAGACCGATATTTGAATTACAGTATAATATATTTTATAATATAACTCATGTAATCTGAAGTCTGGCTCAGTTTCTAATTTCCATCCGCCTGGCTTCAATAAATGCCCAATGTGATGAATGTTGCTCTAGTTGCTTTGGTAGTTCACATGGTTGGAGTTGGTTATAAAGTGTGCTCCATGTAGAAACCTCTGCCATGTACTTCCTAAAAGCCAACCCAAATTCTTAGGAGAAGACTAAGATAATAATGGAGATGATGATGCATTTGTAAATTCATACACATATACAAACATACATACTTATAGAAATATATAGATATGCATATGCACATATAGATACAGATACAGGCATGTGGTTTTGATTGTATATGGCGATCACACAATGCAATTCTTGAGATTCCGGAAAAGTCCATCTTTTTCATAGCCAACAATCATGGCCACCTAAGACTTATCACTTGCCATGAAAGAGAAAAAGCCCTCAATTTGTTTTCAAAAATGCAACAAACCCAAGACATCATTTCAGTAGCAATAGTGTAGGATACAATGTTAAGTAAAAACCCACTACACCTCGTGAATCAATGTAATTTCAAAATGAAATTATGCATGCATATAGGACTGATTTAGATAGTGGACTCAATCCAATTCCAAACAACACATTCCATCCAATTCCATTGCAAAATTCTTTTAAAAAATTCCGAATCAAGTTGAGAAGTATTAACAATATCCGCTAATCAATGCAAAAATGATACCTATCAAGTTGATATGTGACATGCCAAAGTATGCATATTACACCATAACTCTTTCAAGTTATTTTGAATTTTAAGTAACATTCCTCCATATTATCATGCAACAAGAAAGGCTTGTTATTTGATTAGTTGCTCTTGAATTTAACAGGGACTCAATGTTTGAATCATTTTATGTACATTATATTTTCTCATATTACCTCTGAATTTCACATATTTCAGGCATGCAACATGTTGATTATAGACCATAGTTTAAAAACCTGAAAAGTCGACTTGACACAATGTTCATTTGGGTTTTGGGTCAGGTTGACTCAAAGACTCAACAGGACTGGACTTGATAGTTAATGCCAATAAATTGAAACAGGAAGGAAATTTTAATTAGTTATCTTTGCTATTGATCTTAGAAAATGAGAAATCAAAAAATTAATAATTGCATAGCTTGCTGGTTGAGTGTGCACTAGTGACAGAGGTCCGCGACTCAATCATATCACAGCCTAACCACTCTTAACGATTTGAATTTTACCAGTTTCAAATCGAGTCAGAGAGTCTTTTTTTTTTTTTTTTTTGTATAAGAGCAAAAACTACATAGCCGAGATATCATGAGAATTCGTATTTCAAATATGAGTGGCAAAATAGGATTCGAGAAGCATGAGCAGGATAAATAGATTATAATATGTTAAATGCAGCTATTTTTCAGTTGTACAGTTATCTTAAATTTGATTGATGATTGTTGTTCTGCACACATAAATATCAGTTTGGTACAAGACCTGAATGAAGGGAAAACATTCAGTTTGATACAAAACTTTTGTAGCCCATGAGAAGTTTTTAACGGTGTGGGCATGGCCATTCAATTACGTAATTTACTATGGTGTGGCCCACCTTAGATTTGGATCTGCCTCATTTTCGGATTCAAGCTTGAAAATGAGTTGAAAAGATGAATGGTGGGCTTGAATAAAATACATTCATTATGTGAGGAAAATTTTTGGTTGCCGAGTTTTACATTTCTCAGCTTAGTAATTCCTTGGTTTCTTGAAAATAAAATAAAAAATCAGCTCTTGGTTGGTTTTTAAATTTCCCATGAATTCCTTTTGGTCATAAATCTTGTCCCAACTTCTAGGTGGGGACTGGAAAACTTGGGGAATTAAAACAGGATTTTAGACTCTTTTAAGGTTTTCCCAGACTTTCATGAATAAAGTAGTGGCACAAGTGTATGCATAGAGTCCAAATATTTATGTATGGATCGCTATAAATACGGCCTTACTGTTTGGTTGTAGAGGCCAAAATCATGCATATGAATGATACAAAAAGTCCTTTACAAATCTCAATAGGTTCTCTGGATCTCATGGATGAATTGGACCATACATACATGGTTTACTTGGGGGTCCCACAGTCTAAGATGAAGTGGGTTCCACAGGTGGACCTAGTTGGCCATGTTTGGATGCGCATGTGAGATGAATTGTGAACGTTCCATTTAAACAGTCTAGTTTGTAAAAAGTTGCAAGTGGTGTTCCTCCGATTCCTCAGTATCATAAAAGAAATTGGATCATTCCATCTTTATTAGATTAGCATTCAATTCAATTGGATAGATCACCCAAATGTGCACACACCATAAAGATGCTGGAAATTAGCGCCTTGAACAACATCAAAAAACACAAAGCAATATGACAACATTCAACAATTGAATTTCAGTGGCTTAATAAACATTAAATGACACAACAATCAGATATTCACTAGTTCAAACAGAAACTATATTACACAGAGGATTTGTTTTTCTTTTTGCATAGCACATTAACAACTCATTATTTGCACACGCATGTAAGGTGTAGTTCATCTGAATTGATAATCAGGTGAGCACTGATTGGACAATTCCAGCCCTTGGACTCGAGCACCTCCTTTATGGGAAAAAAAGATAGTGAGAGGAGCATAGGTTGATCTGTTGTAATTTTCCCTAAAAGTCCTCAAATTTAAAGGCTGAAAATCCTCAAAGGCTGGCGGTCCCATGATCAGAAAAATCTCTAAATGAAGTTTACCTCATGGTTGGAATGGTGGCCTTATTTTCTGTCCTGCAAAACTGGTGAAGAGGTGGATGTAAGGCCTTTGTCAGTGCTTTGATTGACCCCATTATCCTTTCCAGTATTAGCATTCCTCCCACTACCAACACATCTGATCATATGAAATTAAGTCGAGGACTTAAAACTTGGAAATATGACAATGGTAAAAATAATAAAAAAGAGATCATTCCAGTAGCTGATCTGCATGGTGCAAGTTCTGAAAGAACAAACCTGATGGTGCAAATGCAATATGATGCATTCGTCGATCACAAAAAAAAAAGAAAAAAAAAAAAAGAAAAAAAAGAAGAAGAAGAAGAAAAAAAGAGAGTAGGTCTTCAGCTCTAACCAAGTAGCATGAATTTTACAGTAGTAAGAGAAGGTTTGTCGAGAAAAGGTTGGAAGCCCCATGAGTCTCCTTAGAGATCAAGGCTTGCTAGTCTCCAACAATCTCCACCATAAACATGGAACATATACACTTATATACGTAAGAAAAGGATTCAAATGAACATATCCAATAAATGAGAACTGAGAAAATAAAAAATCACCAAGAATATATATATATATATATATATATATATATATATATATATTTAAAAGGAAAACTAAATTCATACATTTTGGTGCAGTTCCCATAGAGACAAGTCCTGTACAAACCTGGCCCCCATGGTCTCAACTTGATCTAATTTTAGGCCTGCAAGTCAAACACAGGCCTATTTTTAAGTCCACCAAATGAACAGGACAGGCCCAGTCCAATTTTGACGGGCCCACCAATTATACATGTCTTAGTCCTCCCACCCAATGGATCACGCAACAAACGTGTGAGTTTGTACATAGGAAATGCCTTTTCAGCCTTGAATATCCAAAGCTGCATCTACTCCAGCAATCTCACCTTGCCAAATCACTTCCTGCAAGTTCATAAAACAGTCAGTCAAAAATTATTGAGTAGGAGTATTTTTCACAACATGGGCATGGATTATGTGGATGTGACCATGCCAAAAGAAGAACAGAGTAAAGGGAACCGCAGAAATAATCAACCATGCTTTTGGAATGAGATGGACCTTGGATTCATCCTTCACGTCAAACGTAGACATCAAAATCCCTGCTCATGATGGAAAAATAGATTATTATTATTATTATTCAATAAAGATCGACATAAATCCGGTACTACAGGCAGATTATGATACACATCAGATGACCCATTTCTTTTTGACAGTCCAACTTTTTTTTTTTTCCCTTTTAAAGTACATCAGGACAACAAACTCAACTGATTTTCTGCTCCCACTTAAAAGTTAGAGACAGTTCTTTAAAACTTGAAATCTGATAAGGATACAGAAAAACATATATGAAGTAATTAGTGCAAAAGTCTACCTAAAGAGAAAACCAATTCACTGAATGCAATAGCCAAGCTATTGCAGTTGCATTCACCAGTCTCGGGTTTGAGTCACTTGACCAGTACTAATGCTCATTTCAGAGTTATCTTAGTTTTCAATGTCTTTCTAAGAACTGAAATAGCACAGTACAGAAATGTGAATGTCACAATTTGGTGAATCCTAGAGGGAGAAACATCACAGTTGAATGCACTTACAGACTGGGTATTGATGATTTGAGTATTTTTGTGAGTTTACCAGGATCTAAAGAACCAACCTGCAAATAGATTATAAAGCTTTGGCAAATTTAGCAAATGCACGGCTAATGTAAATGGTGATGCCAAAGTCGAAACAAGAATGGAACCTGCAAGGGAGACATTATTAAGTGATTGCAACATTACCAAAGCTCAATCCCATAATTAATGGACCGGAATAAAAGGACATCAACTCAACTCTCTCAAGACATTGGCTCATTTGATCATCTTAAAACAAAAACAACCAGATCTCTGGAAGAACAAATGCAACCAATATATTCAAGTACGTTGGCAGAGTATGGGTAAAACCAAGATTGGTCACTTCTCAAGTCCGCACATGTAAAATCATGTTAAACTACTTCTAATGAGATCATGCGCTGAATTTACTGCCCAATTGGCATAACTAACAAACATCTCTACATCTCTACTATATAGCACGAGTAGCTTTGGACAATTTTACTGATGCAATTACTCCTCTGAGAGTCTGACTCGTGAACCTTGGGTTTTAAAAGGACATTGGAAGTAATTTTGAGCATAGAAGAGGGTATTTAGCTCATTGACACAGTTTATTTTTTGGGAGGTTAGCTTGTTAGTACACACCCCCTCCACTGTTAGCTACCCCCACTATGGAATCGATACCAAGACCTCAGTGTTGAGATATGGATCAGGGTGAGTGCATTGGCACAGTTCTTTGTACTTCTTAACCCACAGTTCAGATTTTACCCACTGCCTGTTACAAGCCGGACAATTTTAGCTGATTAGGGTAGGAGCATTCAAATTTATTATGCAAGTAGCCTCCCTCCCTCCCTCTCTGAGAATCATAATCAATGGGCCTAAGAAAGAATCTATAACTCATAAGCTGCGGGGAAAGCTCAATGAACAAATTCTCTTATTTTGAATGATACAGAATATAAGTATGTGTTTGGAGAAGTTACTATATTTGTATTGAATGGGATGGCCATTGGCCCAAAGGGCCAACATGCTCATTTCTGTTTTGATAAATGAGCTCACTTGTCATTTGAAGCCAGTTTGATGGACTTTCTGCTTTCCACCTAATATAGAGCGGGGCTTCCACAGTTTCTGAATTGGGTGCATTTTTGCCATTGAAACAGGGCACAATTGCCTTTTGTGCCCTTCAGCAAAAGGCACTCAAATATCATCGAAAGAGAAACAATTAAATACATACATTTGCATCTACAAGCAAATATCTTACCAATGAAAGTACGCGGAACAACTCCCTAAAAATCCAAATGGTCGTACTGTGACGGGCAATGAATATTGTTAGCAAATGGCATTAGGTTAAATCTTGACTCTCTAGGAACCAAATATCTATTACAATGAGTTCATACAATGGACCAAAAGTTGAAGGGACTGAACTTGCCTTCTCTAGATGATGGCAAAGATAAATAACATCATGCATTGCCTTAATAGCAGCAACTTGAGATGATAACAGCACGAAATAAATGAGTTAGTCTTAGGGCCGGATTTGAACAAAATCTACATGAGCCAGAAGTAAAATTGCATGGTGTTAACAACAAAAACAATAACAATTATGACACGATGAAATGGTTAAAAGCAAAATGATATATTTTTTTTAGAGGAAAGATGTTGGTGTCTACCTATATATTCAAACAATAGAAGAACATGTTGGTGGACTACAGTCATGCACATGCCCAATGCATACATGTGCACCAACCAGGAATGTTCAAGATGCATCTTCCATAACTGGTCAGTCCTAACCAATCTATTTGGACCATCGACCCATTCATCATTTCAAATGTCCATTCAGTGGCCACCTATCGTAGATTTAGGAAGATTCAATCACAGCGATGTTTGGGATACACCCCATCCGCAGAGATGTACGACTCAGAAGGTACGGGTTCACGTGAACATAGTAGGCCTATGCATGAGTACAATCCACCATACTCTTCAGGAGTATCATAAATCCCTAGAAATGAAGAACACTGACCACGAAGACAACAAAGATGATTGAGAACTTGAAAAGAGCAATACTAGTCTAACAAAAAATCGACAGAAAAAAAAAAAAAAAAAAAAAAGAAAAAAAAAAAAAAGGAAAGTAAAATCTGATGAGGGTTTTCTGAACATAGCATTTCTGATTGAGATTAACAGAGTGTCCATACATAGTCAGTAAAAGGCACAAACAGAAATGTTTCTGTTAAAATAGCACCTGGATATTGAAGCTCTCTTCGACCTTTGTGTATGGAACCATGAAAATGTAAAACGCCGTGATCCTTCCAAGAAGCAGATCCCATCCTGCGGCAGGTAAGTAATTCTTACAATCAGAAACCAGAAACCAGTGAGTGAGATTGAAAAAGAGAGAGAGAGAAAAAAAAAATTCTTGGGGATAAGGTGCGCAGGCATAGCTTTTGGGGTTTTTTTTTTTTTTTTTTTCCGTTTAAAATCAGGGGCGGTGGCGCGTTTTGTACACAGGCGGCCACATAAAAACGCCCTGATTTCCTTCTACAGTGGTGGTTTGTTGTGGCCGCCTGTGATAAAAACGCCCCTAATGAATGTATTTTTGGTAGTGTCAACTGCAGTTTGTACAACTTTTTAGCGGTTCAACAAACAGCTCACAATGGTTCAGACAGTTTTTGAGTTTCTAAGTGGTTTGGATCGAACTTGTGAAGCAGGCCATACACATCCACCACCTGACAAAGGGCCACAATAACTTATCTCTAAACCCACTTCATTTATACATCATACAGCCTAGCCTGCGATGAGCTCAACTACAAGCTGCATCCAACAGAAAACTTGTAACCGCAGCAGCTACTGGCCCCATTCATCAATATTTATATTTTCATAACTTGCAGCTCCGGCGTGCACACAATATTCTGCAGATAAGTCTATTCCTCTAAACCTGTTGCGAAAGGTCTTACACAATGGAAGTTCAACCATGGATTATGATGCTTCTGCAAGGTAGGAGAGATCATTGGAATCTGAGGGCATCATCCACTTCCCAGCCCTTACAGACATGCTTCAGGCCAATTGGATCAGCCTTTTCTTCTAATGCAGCCTAGCCCACCACCATCCAATTGTAAAGCTCCCCTGTTTCGATTTTTGTGGCTGAGTAAGATTTATAATGCTGTTCCAAATAGCTGAAACAAGGCGATGCTGATGATGACGATGATGATAAGTTGAAGCTAACTCCAAATAGCTGAGAAGTAGATGATAACAATGACAATGACATGAGGCAATGACAATGATGATGATGCAATACTAAAACAATAAAAGAAGACAATCTTCAGAAAATCATCTTTAAATCACATAAGAACTACAGCTCATGTGTACATATGTAAACCTAGGGTGTAGTTGGTTGCACCAAACATCATGAAATTCGGTTTATACCACTGAAAACTAACCTTCCATCAATTGAATGTAGGTTATTGTTGTATCTCTCTTCTAACTAGCTATTTTTTAGGCCACAACTCAAAAGAATAGCATTTTCCTCTGAGGAGAGACAGTGCAGTCATGGTGGCTCCATGATCACTTGACCATGGGCACCACTAGTCCAAAACTGGAACCTAGATTAAAATTTAGAAAAAAGCTGCCCCAACTATACCAATGATGGGTTAAACTGTCAAACAAGAAACCATTTCTTTTGACCAGACATTACAAAGCATGATCAATTGACTCAAGTGAAACAGGAACAGGAATATTTGAACAAACCTCAGCATCTATCTTGATGAACTTGGTCTCCAAATGCCTTGGTGCCAATGACTTCAAATGCTTATTGACGATCCTACAGAGGCCATCAATACAAACCCATTACATTCAGAAACAAAGTCTATCTTGTCTTTAAGGCTAGCAATAGGACAGGTTGGTCTGTTGGGTTTAGGGTCCCAGCATGATATGGGATGGGCTCTGGCCTGTAATAGAAGCCTGCGGGTTGAGGCTGGATTTGAGGCCTAACTGATGAAGGGATTGGGCCTAGGCACAAGTTTTGCAGAAATTTTATATTAAGGTCCAGCTCGATCAATGAAACAGGCCCATTTTTTACTTTAATGGGCATGCTTGGGCATTCAATTGAAGGCTTTACTACTAAATGGGCTAGCTGTGGGCTGATTTCAGGAAAAAACTGAGCCCATGGGTGCAGCATCAGTTGCAGGCTCGCTGTTTTGCAGGAGTCAGCAAAATCATTTATAAGGAGAAGAGATTAAATTATGATCAATTTACGGTCCACCTTCTTTTGGTCCAACCATGCCAGGAATGTATCTGTGCCATGTTCTACATCAGTTTGCTAGTTTCTGTTATAGTAGTGTAAGCATGCAAAGTACAAACAAACAACTAACCAAAAAGTAAAAAGCTTATACTATGGAAAAAGTAAAAAGTTTATATTATGGCTGTCTTCTTACAAGGAAGATGGAGTATAAGCAAAATAGCATTTGCCTTTTAGGGCTTGTTTTACATATTTATGATAGAAAAGAAGAAGAGAGGGGAAAAAAAAAAATCTATACTTACTAATTCCTGCAAAATCCCTAATCATAATGAAGCTTGATGATCCTATTCATCCATTCTACAGATCCATAATAGGCATATAGAGATTATTGTATGTCAAATAATATCCAAAGTGTTGGTTTCGGAAGATGGAATGTCTAATGTTCCCCTGTCTTGCCAGTTCCTTTAATCATCCATCTTTTTTCTACATGAGACCCACTAGAGACCTCATCAACCTGATTTTTGGCTGCATGGAGGGGTCCACTTGATGAATGCCCCAAACTCATACATGTTGCCACACTTGCATGTATTGGGAGTAGGAACCAAATTCCTACAATGATTACCCCTGTCAGGGCTCTAAGATAATATACAGATAGATGACAAGCACATCATTATTTAGTTAAAGAAAGCATACATAGTTTTTCTATGGAATACCTGTGTATAATTATGTTAAGTGTGATTTTGTCTTTTTAAAAAAAAAAAAAAAAAAAAACCAGCTGTATATTGATATGGACAAGTATACAATATGATGATTTGGGAGGGCCCAACTAAACAGCAGGTCACTCCTATCATATGAAAAAAAGACAATCAGACCCCAAAAAAAAAAAAAAAAACAGGGGAGCAGAAAATCAAAAGATAATGGCACTGCGCCCAGCTGCTGGAGAAAGGCCGAAAGCAAAGCCACAATATGTTTGCACATGCCATCAATCACCCACATGATGAGCGGCCAATGGAACCTCTTTGAATATAAGACAATAAATCTACATATGGACAAACTGATGATTGAATATGGGTGATTTGTATATGTCCATGGACAAAGGCTTCTGCAAGAAAAGCTTTGTATGATCTACATCCCTATTGCAAATCAATGTTACGAAACCTAAAGGGAAGGTGATACGATTGATTGACAGTACTAAATAGTTAATCGAAAGAGGGTGCCCCAGGTCTAGCCAGCATATTTGCTTTGGGTGTGAGGGCCTACTTGTTTACCAATCGTGGTTGAAGCATTTCTTCAAACATAGGGGGCCATGGACAATGGCGGACATGGCTGCCGCTGCCATGGATGCTGCCCAATTTCTGGCCATCAAAAGAAGAAAATAGAGAGAAAGAGAGAGTACCTTCAAGTGCCTCCTCAGATTTCTTCTATTCTCTTCACCGTTGATGACCACATCCGTAGGTTACCGGGCCTACTCGATCTGTAGCTGTAGATCTGATCTAAGAACCCTGAGAATGAGAAGAAAGGAAGAGAAATAAGAGAGAGAATGAGATTTGGAGATGGGAGATAGAAAGTTCCAAATCAAAGATGGGAGAAGCACATGAGACGAGAGAGAGAGATGAGAAAGGGAGTGCTACAAAAGAGGAATGGAAAGAGGGGAGAAGGGTTTTGGAGAGAGGAGGCGCGCGGGAGAAGAAGCGCAATTTGGAGTTTGGGCGTGCGGGAGAAGAAGCATGATTTGGAGTTCGGGCGCGCAATTTGGGGTAAAATAGATTTTAGGTTTTTTTTTTTATTTGCAAGGTGTGGCGGTGGATTCATCCTACACAGGCGGCCACATAAAAACGCCCCTGATTTCCATCTACAGTGGCATTTGTTATGGCCGCCTGTGATAAAAACGCCCCTAATACTAGTATTTCTTGTAGTGATAGCCATCTGATATGTTCCCTGAGATGCATGCAGATACATTGAACCTGCAATCAGCATGCTTTTGCTCCATGTTTGGGACACTTCCAGTCATATTACCAGTCCCCAGATCACACATTCGTTGTTTCCTACATATCTATTTTTTTTTTTTTTTGTTAGCTTGTTAGTACACACTAACTGTCAGTACATGCACTGTTAGCCAACCCCACTAGGGATCGATACCAAGACCTCAAGTGATTCCTATGTATCTAATTGAGTTATTGCAATTCAATTCAAATGATCATCTAAACGTACAACTCAAAAGCAAGGAAAGTACCCAGCCACATCCATCTAATCATGCATCTCCTTCTTCCCTTTCAGAACAACCTCATAATTCTTCCAAAGCGAATTGAACCATTTACCCATGGTTCTGACAGTAGCGACTGATGGATCTGGCCTGCCGGATCTGTGTTCACTGGATGGCAGTGATAACAATGGTGCATTGGGCTGGCGCAGAGATCACAGGACCGTGACAGCAGGCGGCAGAGCAAAGAGACATATCGACAGAGAGGACTGCAACGGTAGGCAGCAACAATTTATAAGGAAATTTTCTTGAGAATTGACGGCCTGGATGAACCACTCCTATACCATGATAACACGAGAGGGAATTGAGAATTTTCCTATGATTTTTATGCATATTTGACGCAGGGATGAACGTGATGAGGTCGATAACTGTCTTCCTCAAGGATAACTACTCTGAATCCACAGAGCTTCTCTGGATTCCTCGTAAAGACTACTCAAATCCATGAGGAAAAAAGCAAGGAAAATAAAAAATAAATTCTATAAAATTTGTAATTTGATTGATGAATGAAAAAACGAGTTCACAATCCTTTAAATAGGGATACTAAGCAATGGGAGAAGTTTCGGAATCAAACAACAACTAAAACTCTTAGAAGACTTATTATAAATGGTAAACTTTTCGACGGTCGATCTGATGGTATTTTGCAGATTCAGCGTGCGCAACCCAGCGTAAATCATATATGGTACGCCCTGGATCACTTCCGCTTGTGATCGCGACTCTTCTGATCTATCTTGGCCATGAAACTGTCTGCAGCCCGCTCTACATCAGTATTGCATTAGAACAATAGGGTTTTTTTTTTCTTTATTTAGAGATACATGGTCATACACAAGAAAGCTAATAAATACTAAGTTTATCTGTAACTATCATTTGCGTGGAAATAATTTAAATATAGTATCTACCTACAGGTATCACTCCTCTCACTCATTTTAGATCTTTGATTATCTTCTGCACGATCTCCTTGCTCCTTATACCTATTTTTTTGATGCAGCAGTTGATGTGGTTGCCGAAATCTTCAAGACTTTTCTTAAACACTCCCAGCTTCTTCTTAATTTCCTCTGTTTCAAGCCTGGCCGCCTCCTCATCTCTCGGGGAATCGTCAGCAACCTTTAGCAACTGCTCGATCTCAATCTTCAACTTGTCCACCAGTGGCTGAATGCTCTTCATGTGCTCATTTGCTACATAAGTGCCTGCCAACATTGAGCTGATTATCCTCTTCTGCTCTTCCAGAGCAACATCAGAATCCTTCCAGAGTGAATGTAAGCATTGAATCATTGGTACCAAAGGCAAAGATGTGGCGGCTGCCAGTGCGGCCCCAACGGGTGAGGCTGCCACAGCAGATGTCACGACAGCACAAATCACAACTGCAAGGAACACTGATGCAAAGATAATGCCAGAGATCTTGCGCCTCCTCTTTGCGGATTCCAGCCGTTTATTGATATTGGTCTTGCAGAGTTGCAATTTCTGAAAGAAATCTTCCGTAAATGGTTCCCGAGCAGCCTCGAAATTCGTTAATTCCTCCAACATCCTCGAATATTTCTCCCTGTTGCTGGCGCTTCCACTCTCCTCCGCTTCAAAATGTTGGAGCGGGGCTTCGCGGGCCCACTTCAGGCAACTCTCCAATGTCATCCAGAAATCAGACTTGTGCAAGCTTTTATCGATGAAGTCTTTAACGAGGTTGAAGAGTTGTGGGTTTTCCCATGTGTCTTTCATGCGTTCTAGGATGATCGTCGGGTCTTCTTGATGATTCATATCGAGAAGGGAGCTGCTGACTTGTCTAACGGAATCGGAGGAGAGGGACCGGAGCAATATTCCGAGGTTTGTACGGGCGTGGAGGGCGGTGTCGAAGGTTTGCAGGTCAGGGACACGACGGCAGGCAAACTCAGATGGACTTCGCTCGGCGCTGTACGGTGAATTACTAGTGGTTCGGATGGCAGGCAGGGATTGGTCTGTCTTCTTGCTGACTTTCCCTCCCATTTGCACTAATTTATGACGAAAACAGAGGAATCGCAGGAGCGAGAGATGACAAGAGGGATAACTGCTAAATATACGGGAATTTCTTTTATAAGGGATTTTGGCTGTCGTGGCGCCGTCGTGGCGCCGAGGGTAATTGCAACATAGCTTCATATTCCTATTTCCTTTTATGTTCGAACGTTCGAGAAGTTCGAGAAGCGAACATAAAAAGAAATTTGAATCCAAAGCTACGTTGCAATTATGCAATTACCCTTGGTGTCGATAAGGCCAAATTCCCTTATAAACAATGAGAGTCATTCTTATTAACCGGTTACTGAAATACATGGACCCGGCATAATGTAGATGATATATCCTTAACATCCATATATTTTATTTGTACATTTTACAACGTAAATAGTAAAATTGAGGCATATCTAATGCTCAAATTGCCCACATGAAAGGAAACATTGACCTTAATTTATTTTTTGTTGAGAGTTTCCTGTGTCTCCTTTGAGATTTTTTTTTTTAATATTATTTAACCATCCATGGGGTCACATCAACATGGATAAGAGCAAAATACAAATATCAGCTTACTTCAAAACTTTTAAAAGCCTTGGGCGTTTAAAAATTTTGTATGATGTGTGCGATTTTGACCGTTTCCTTTGGTGTGGTCCACTTGCACTTTGGGTCTACCTCATTTTATTGCTCATGCCATAAACTTGGTTGATGTGACAAATGAGCTGTGTAGATAAGTAATGATGACCCCCACATTGATTTTATAAACTTTTTAATTTAGTTGTTTAAAAGGTGAGTTGTCACATCCGTCTCCTCCTAATCACATTTCTTCACCCCCACGTAGTCACATTTCAGCACCTCACCGCCCCGGGTTCACATTTCTCCGGAGAAAGAGCAGAGAAATCGGTGAATCGATTGCAAGGGCTTTACATGTCGGACCAGAGAAATCTGCGGAGGCCCCGTTGTTATGCTCCCTTCATGGATGACGAGAAAGTGACAAGAATTAGCCAGCCTGTTCCCTAATCGTGTCATACTGATTTAACTCTTTTGGGCTCACCCAAAATGCATGTGGTTTATCAATGTCTTTCATTTGTTTTTCTAAATCATTTTAGGGGTTCAATCCAAAATTGATGCATATACAAAGCTTAGAACGTACATGTGCCATAGAAATTAATATATCATCATCAATATAAAACTATATAAAATAAAAATAGAAGAAATCTATCACCAACCACGTTATCTATCTTTATATCACATTAAACAATGCATAAGTGAAAACAACTTAAAACGTAAAAAATTCGAATTTGCCATAGGAAGAATCCTAAAAATCTCCTATTAGATTACATGCATACAGGCAATTCAAAAACAACATCTATTGTTCCTCATTTAAAAATTTGGTATCTGAACCATTCATTCAGTGGGTCCATTGCAGATCACAAAAAATAGCCTTGAAAAAAAAAAGATTTTGAATGGAGGAAAAAATAAATAAAAATAATAATCTGTAAAAAATTATATAAAAAAAATTACAATACCTGTGAGGTGGGGTGGATCTTCGATGGATGAACTTGGATGCCCGATAGAAAATGGGCAAGAGGGATTGTGAGAGATTGGGGAAAGAGGGCCTCAAATCTTCAAAAGAAAAAGCCCCTCTTTTTCTTCCACTTTGATGAAATCCATCTGTAAAAGGAAAGAATTTGAAATTAGAAACGAGGGGAGAAGAAATCTTGAAAAATCACCGCAAACCGGAAATGGAAAGTGCCATTCGTGGTGCCGTTGCCGTTAGCGAAGACGGCAAAGAGAAAATCTCGTGGTGCCGTTGCCGTTAGGGAAGACAGCCGAGAGATTTTTATTTATTTATTTATTTTTAATATGAAACAGAAATGGATTTGCTACTCCTACGTGGCAGGCATGGTTACATGGACCAATGAGAATGCGGGAGGCAGAGGATCCGGACTCAATACTGAATTTATTTATAACTATCTTGAGTGCGGATCCTCTGCCTCCAGCGTTTTCATTGGTCAACATCACTATAAGTGCCACATCATCAGATTTTTTAAATATATTTAAAAAATACATTTAATAAGAAGTATAACAGAGACGTTAAATGGAAGCGGTTTGCGTGCTGAGTAAACCAGTATGGTAAGCGTACCGAGTAAAGTCTGTGGAGCCCACCGTCGTGCATTGTATCAACTCCATCCATCTCTTTTATCATCTAATTCTAGGGTATTACAATAAAAATTACTCATATCCAAAGATCAAGTGGACCACACCACCTGAAATAGTGTGAATTGAATTCTACCGTTGAAAAGTTGTTGGGGGCCCACAGAAGTTTTATATCAAGATGATATTTGTTTTTTCCATTCATCCATGCCTTTGTGATCTTATGAACAGTTTGGATGAAAAATAAACATCATTGGGGGCTTAGAAACATTTCAATGGTGAAAATCAATACTTCCATTATTTCCTTTCATATGGTCTACTTGAGCTTTTGATATACTTCAGTTTTGGGCTCAACCCCTAAAATGATATGAAAAAACAGATGGACGGTGTAGATAAACCACATGAATTCACAGTGGGCCCAAAAAAGTTTACTCAGTACGATAAGACTCAGTACGCAATCCGATTTCATGTGTCTAACGGAGACGCAGATTTCCTGCCAAAGCCTTTTGCAGTAAGATCCTACGCAAGGATTCCGGATGGGTCCACCGCAACGTTTGTGATAAATCCAACCCGTTCATCCATTTTTAGATATCATTTTAGGACAAAATACCAAAACTAAGGTGTATACAAAACTCAAATGGGCCACACGAGAGGAAACAATGGGGATTTAGTGTCCACTGTTGAAATATTTATATGGCCACAAAAGTTTTACATTGGTCTAATATTTTGGTGTTTTCACTTCATCCTAGTAAAAATGACCTTATAAACAGTTTGGATGGCATATAAACATCAAGACACCTAGGAAGGTTTCAACTGTAGGAATTTCTTTCTCCACTGTTTCATCTTGTATGGCTCAGTTGAGTTTTTGATCATCCTAATTTGGTTACATTTCTTAAAATGATCTCTAAAAATGAATTAATGGATTAGAATTCTTACAAACATCATGGTGGACCCCACCATACATCCCAACGCTAGAACTTCATGCAAAAGGCTTTCACCGGTGAATCCGCGTCCACGGTTTCCATTGGAAATGGACTGGCTACTCCCCTGCCACTCGGTGCTATGTGGGCCCACCATGATGTATGTGTTTCATCCATGCCGTCCATTTATTTTTCTAGATCATTTTATGGTCTAAGACAAAAAATGAGGTATAACCTAATCTCAAGTGGACCATATTACATGAAACAGTGTTGAATGAACGTTGACCATTAAAAACTTTTTGGGGGGCATAAAAGTTTTGGATCAAGCTGATCTTTGTTTTTTCCCTTCATCTGGGTCTTTATGACCAAACCAATAGATTGGATGTCCAATCACCATTGTTTCCTGTGGTGTGGTCCATATGAGATTTATATCCCTCTTATTTTTTAGATCAACCCCTAAAATTATATGTAAAAATAGATTAACAGAATGGATGAAACACATAAATCATGGTGGGGCCCACAGAGTACCCACCACCACCACCACCAGGCTAGGGGGGAGTAGTCAATCCGCTTTCATTTTCATTTGGGATTCAGTGCCACATTGAGCAGTGTGACTCGCTACTGAAGTAATGTTAACTATTTATATGGGTCCCACTATGATGTATGTTTTGTATTCACACCATCCATCCATTTGGAGAGATCATTTTAGGGCATGAGCCAAAGAATGAATTAGATCCAAAACTCAAGTCGACCCCACCGCAGAAAATAGTGGAGAGAGTCACGCCCATCATTTATTACGACTGAATCCAATCCAAACCTCGTCACTTTGTCTATTGAACCTCATCACTTTGTATTGCAACTCCGTTACTTTGTCTACTGAACTCCGTCACTTTGTACTGCAACGTCGTCACTTTGTCTACTATATCCCGTCACTTTGTGCTACAACCTCGTCACTTTGTCTACTGTACCTTGTCACTTTGTGCTCCAACCTCGTCACTTTGTCTAGTGAACTCTATTACTTTGTACTGCAACCCCGTCACTTTATGCTACAACCTCGTCACTTTGTGCTGCAACCTCATCACTTTGTCTAGTGAACCTCGTCACTTTGTCTACTGAACCCCGTCACTTTCAGCCCCTCTCAAAGCCTGCTTTCCATCTTGTTACCAGGCCCATTTAAGAGCTACTTCTAGCTGGTATTTAACGTCTATTTAAGGGCCTGTTTCTGCTGTGAATATGGCCCACTTTCGGCCAAGGGTCAGTTGAAGGGCGTTTTTAGTTGAGAGTGGTGGCCTGTTTGGAAGACGTTTTGAGCCCAACTGGTTTTGTCTTCAACCGAGGCCTATTGGGGATCCTAATCACGACCCTGTCTAGCCCAACTTCTAGTTTTGCAAAGGGCCGCTTTCAGTTTGGCTTCGCGTCCCGACGAAGGGTTTGTTTTCGGCCTTGATTGGAAGGTGATTTCGGCCCTGATCAGAGGTTGTTTACGGCCCTGATCAGAGGCCGGTCTTAGCCCTCCTCTCTTGCTGGAACTGGGCTGGTCTCAGCCTAGTTCTAAGGCTAGTTTTGGCCTGGATTATGGCCCAAAACGGTCTGGATTCAGCCCCTATACGGACTAGATTTTGCAGGCCAGCAATATGGCCTACTATGGGGCGTTCTTGCCCCAGTTCTCGCGGCTCATCTAAGAGCTGTTTTGACTCAGATGGCGGCCCAAGTGGAGGCTTGATTTCAGTTCAGGTTGTGGCCCATTAAAATGGTCGTTTGAATCAGATTACACAGCCTGCTGGGCACCATATTTTGGCCTAACTGAGAGGTGTTGTTTCGGCCCAATTAGAGGCTCCTTGTTGGGGCCAGTTTTGGCCCATACTTGAGGTCATTTTATGGCCTAATCTTGGCCCATATTCCTTCCATTTCATGACCTGAACTCGGCCCGTTCCTCAGTCATTACGTGGCCTGAAAGAGAGCCAAACGTCTTGTTGTAACCAAACGTCCAAACAAGATATAGGGTTAGACGTTACCTGATGGCCATAGTCTACTCTGTTTGGCCAACACCTGAGCTCAGATGGGAGGTGTTGTTGTTCTGCACTGACCCAACTCGGCCCAAACTACACAGTCCGGGTTGGTGCAGTGTGGCATCGAGTCGCACCGTACCCTACTCTCTCCCTTACTCGATCTCTCTCTCTTACTCGATCTCTCTCTCTTTCCTTTCTCCATTTCTTTCCTCTCTTTCTAGTGTGGAGGCAATAGTGTCCTTTTATAAGCAGGGGAGAGAGATAGCCAATGTCTAGGATCGCTTCACGTGGCCCCAACGAACGACTATTGATGTGCCAGCTTCCTCTATCCAAAAAAGGAAAGACCTCTGTTTTCTCCTTTCTAGCTTGTTCGGCCATTTCTGGCTGTGAGAAGACTTCCCTCTAGCTGGAGAGTGGAAGTCGGTAATCCCCTGGATAAACCGACATTGGCTTGCCCATCAAGCCACCATATGGTCTTTCATCTAAGGATCTCAACCATAGGCGAAGGATGGACGGTCCCGTTCCAACTCCTTCATTTCTTTGCAAGGGTATGTATCCTTATACGATTCCATTTGGACAGGCCCTATGAACAAAATGGACGGTTTGGATCATCTGAAAAGTGGCTAGGGTGGCCCACTTTGGGTCTTGAAGTCTCTGAGTTTTGAAATTTCAAAAACAGCGGGAGGGACTTTTACTTCTTGTGGAGGTGCTTGGTCAAAGGCCGTTTGACGCCTTTGCTTGTTTCAGTGCACGTCATGCACTATAGTACATGGTGCACACACCCTTCATGTGAGGGCCATTGTAATGTCTATGATAAATTCACTCCATCCAATTGTCTTAGGGGCCCCACTTAGAGGTCGTGACGCGGTTTGGGCCAAAGGTGAGGCCCAGGTGGGCCATATCACACGTTTCAGGTCCTATCTGGCTAGTGTACTTGATCCAATGGTTGGATTGGGCTGGTGGTTAGTTTCAATGGTTAAATGGGGGTTTAGAGTGCAATGATCATTTTTTTGGTCACTATTTAACCCTCAAGAGTCGATAGTGGGTGTCTTGTCCCAACATGACTTGATTAATTGATCTATAAGCTTCCTCAACTTGAAGTTTTTTGTTGAGTTTACCTCTCTGACTAGTGTTGGGCTCAACTCTGCTTCTATAGCCCTTGATGGATAGCTTTAATAGTAACTAGAAGTCTCATCCTGCATCGATTGGATTTAAGTTGTCCATTAGTCGAGTGTTGGCATCCTTAGTTGTAGGTTTAAATGGTAACACTCGTGTACCAGAAGTGCAGGGTGTTACATCTTAATTGAACTTAGAACGAAGGAGTTATGCTATTTTTTTATTGGGCACAATCGAAAATGAGAGGGAATATGACAACTTTGGACTTACTTTTGGACATTCAAATGGTGTCTAAATGAAATAATTTTAAATATATTTGAAAGTCCGTCGAATTACCTTCCAACAAGAACAAGAACACTCTGATTGGAGCTATAACGAGAGAGTTATGCCATTTCAAAATTGGGACAAAATTTAAAACTCTTAGGCGATCGCACGAGCGCGACTAATGTCACCATGGACTTTTGGCATATTTTTTAATATTTAAATGGTGTCCAAATGAGATGATTTTAAATCCATTTGAAGGTTCATCGAATTACTTTTCTAATGAGCATAAGATCACTCCGATTAGAGATATAACGAGGGATTTACAACATTTTAAAGTTGGGTCAAAATTAAGAACTCTCAGGTGATCACAAACTTTGGGCCACTTTTTAATGTTCAAATAGTATCCAGATGAGATGATTCCAAATCCATTTAAAATTTCATCGAATTACCTTTACAACGAGTATAAGAACACTTCAATTGGAGCTAGTATGTCAAAGGGCTTGAACTAATGGAAAGTGTCAAGTTAAGATTGTGGCACCAATGTTCAAAAACTCCCCATTGATGGCCCATCAAGTGTACAGTTTAAAGAGAAGTCAACCATCCCGAATGAAGAAACAAATGTATGTTAATTAGAAACTAGGTAATGCAGTAACATTTTCATACAAGGCTCAAGTGGGGTGGCTTGTGGGATGCGGGGCACACTCGTGGTGAGTGGCTCATATGAGGCCGGCCCCATCTGTGTGACGTTGGTGACTCATGTAAAGCGAAACCCATATGAAGTAAGGTCCAAGAGAGGGGTTCGGCTGAGGTCCTAACCCATGACATGTAGGGCTTGAGTTATGAGATATAAAGGGATTGATTCACCATGCTCTATTAGTTCAAGCTTTTAGAGCAAGTAGTTAATTGTCCTCCATCAAAGCGGTATCAGAGCAGGATGTCTCGTGTTTGATACTCTTAACCAGGGATGATTAATGCAAGGGCATTTTCACTCAATAATTCATGTGGCAATGATAAATCACAAATCAAATGATTTTTAGCATAGGGTTTATGATCACAAATGCATCAATCTAACTCAATAATGACTAAAACACATGCATCAATCCATCTGATTCATCACAATTCTATTAAAAGGCTAAAACATTTATCCACTGTTTTCTTAATAGACTATCACAACCAAAGTAATGGAAGAGCGGCCACTTTCTTAAACAAGCAACGGCCTCGATAACATCTTCAAATAATACTTGCATTATGTTCATCATTGGCAGTGGCCCACCTCATGGTTCAAGACATTGATGGCATGCACAACATTGATAATGTGTCTGCATAGGGACCACGTAGTGAAGATTTCCATTGAACTTTCTGGTAACAAAGGGTGTGTAACAATGGAATGATACTGCATGTGCTACAAACCAGTGTTTCAAGTATCAACGATCAGTCGATATAGGATATATCCTACATGTTCGATCTGGCGAACATTTTCAATTTTCAATCCTCTTTTTTTTTTCCTGTAAATCATGTTCAATCAGTGTCAAATTGTTATAAATCCATAACTTTTTATAATTTACAAGAAAAATATGGATTGGGAGCTTTAATTTCAAGATTTGGAAGGGATAGGTTAGTTATGGAAAATTGAAGAAAATAAAATTGTCTCAATTCTGGCAAATCAATTGCAATCTTTATGTCCAAACATAAAATCAAAATGTATGTAAACTAATATAGTGATTCTTCTTTTGCTTTTGAATGTATTGCTTATGTTTCCACATGTCTCCTTACATTTATAAATTATATGAATACTCTTTGAATATCCTTGCATCAATTTAGTTAGACGAACGCATAAATTAGGACACCATACAAAGAAAACCTATTATGTTGTTTTGATTTCTAAATGTGCATTGATGTCTTTTTTTAACAATTATTGAAGTTTTATTGAATAATTTGACTAATTTCTCAATGTTTTCCCATGTTTCCAACAATGGTGATACAACGCAATACAATAGATATATCTCATGTGACAATTCATACGTATCCATATCCCAGAAGTGTGATACGTAACACAATACCAATATTTTCAACACTGCTGCAATTCACATTGCCTATTTAAACATGCCATTGTAGTGAAAGTCCATCTCACCGTATAGCTATCAATCCCACATTTGGACCATTTGGGAGTGTTGCGAGATGTCTTAAACCTCATCACTTTGTCTATTGTACCCCGTCACTTTGTGCTTCAACCTCGTCACTTTGTCTAGTGAACTCTATCACTTTGTACTGCAACCCCGTCACTTTATGCTACAACCTCGTTACTTTGTCTACTGTACCCTGTCACTTTGTGCTGCAACCTCATCACTTTGTCTAGTGAACCTCGTCACTTTGTCTACTGAACCCCGTCACTTTCGGTCCCTCTCAAAGCCTGCTTTCCATCTTGTTACCAGGCCCATTTAAGAGCTACTTCTAGCTGGCATTTAAGGTCTATTTAAGGGCCTGTTTCTGCCATGAATATGGCCCACTCTTCGGCCAAGGGTCAGTTGAAGGGCGTTTTCAGTTGAGAGTGGTGGCCTGTTTGGAAGACGTTTTGAGCCCAACTGGTTTTGTCTTCAACTGAGGCCTATTGGGGATCCTAATCACGACCCTGTCTAGCCCAACTTCTAGTTTTGCAAAGGGCCGCTTTCAGTTTGGCTTCGCGGCCCGACGAAGGGATTGTTTTCAGCCTTAATTGGAAGGTGATTTCAGCCCTGATCAGAGGTTGTTTACGGCCCTGATCAGAGGCCGGTCTTAGCCCTCCTTTCTTGCTGGAACTGGGCTGGTCTTAGCCTACTTCTAAGGCTAGTTTTGGCCTGGATTATGGCCCAAAACGGTCTGGATTCAGCCCCTATACGGACCAGATTTTGCAGGCCAGCAATATGACCTACTAAGGGGTGTTCTTGCCCCAGTTCTCGCGGCTCATCTAGGAGCTGTTTCGACTCAGATGGCGGCCTAAGTGGAGGCTTGATTTCAGCTTAGGTTGTGGCCCATTAAAATGGCCGTTTGAATCAGATTACACAGCCTGCTGGGCACCATATTTTGGCCTGACTGAGAGGTGTTGTTTCGGCCCAGTTAGATGCTCCTTATTGGGGCCATTTTTGGCCCATACCTGAGGCCATTTTACGGCCTGATCTTGGCTCATATTCCTTCCATTTCATGACCTGAACTCGGCCCGTTCCTCAGTCATTACGTGGCCTGAAAGAGAGCTAAACGTCTTGCTGTAACTAGACGTCCAAACAGGATATAGGGTTGGACGTTACTTGATGGCCATAGTCTACTCTGTTTGGCCAACACCTGAGCTCAGATGGGAGGTGTTGCTGGTCTGCACTGACCCAAATCGGCCCGAACTACACAGTCCGGGTTGGTGCAGTGTGGCATCAATTCGCACCCTACCCTACTCTCTCTCTCTCTCTCTCCATTTCTTTCCTCTCTTTCTGGTGTGGATCCTGAGGGAATAGTGTCCTTTTATAAGTAGGGGAGAGAGGTAGCCAATGTCTAGGATCGCTTCACGTGGCCCTAACGAACAACTATTGATGTGCCAGCTTCCTCTATCCAGAAAAAGAAAGACCTCCATTTTCTCCTTTCTAACTTGTCCGGCCATTTTTGGCTGTGAGAGGACTTTCCTCTAGCTGGCGAGTAGAAGTCGGTAATCCCTTGGATAAACCGACGCTGGCTTGCCCATCAAGCCACCATATGGTCCTTCATCTAAGGATCTCAACCGTAGGCGAAGGGATGAACAGTCCCGTTCCAACTCCTTCATTTCTTTGCAGGAGTCAGTATCCTTATACGATTCCGTTTGGACGGGCCCTCTGAACAAAATGGACGGTTTGGATCATCTGGAAAGTGGCTAGGGTGGCCCACTTTGGGTCTTGAAGTCTCTTAGTTTTGAAATTTCAAAAATAGCACGAGGGACTTTTGCTTTTTGTGAAGGTGCTTGGTCAAAGGCCGTTTGACCCCTATGCTTGTTCCAGTACACGTCATGCACTATGGTACATGGTGCACATACCCTTCATGTGGGGGCCATTGTAATGTCTATGATGAATCCACTCCGTCCAATTATCTTAGGGGCCCCACTTAGAGGTCGTGACACGGTTTGGGCCAAAGGTGAGGCCCAGGTGGGCCATATCACACGTTTCAGGTCCTATCTGGCTAGTGTACATTGATCAAATGGTTGGATTGGCCTGGTGGTTAGTTTCAATGGTTAAATGGGGGTTTAGAGTGCAATGATCATTTAATTGATCATTAGTTAACCCTCAAGAGTCGATAGTGGGTGTCTTGTCCCAACATGACTTGATTAATTGATCTATAAACTGCCTCAACTTAAAGTTTTTTGTTGAGTTTACCTCTCCGACTAGTATTGGGCTCAACTCTGCTTCTATAGCCCTTGATGAATGACTTTAAGAGTAACTAGAAGTCTCATCCTGCATCGATTGGATTTAAGTTGTCCATTAGTCGAGTGTTGACATCCTTAGTGGTGGGTTTAAATGGTAACACTCGTGTACCAGAAGTGTGGGGTGTTACATCTTAATTGAACTTAGAACGAAAGAGTTATGCTATTTTTTTATTGGGCACAATCAAAAATGAGAGTGAACATGACAACTTTGGACTTACTTTTGGACATTCAAATGGTGTCCAAATGAAATGATTTTAAATATATTTGAAAGTTCATCGAATTACCTTCCAACATGAACAAGAACACTCTGATTGGAGCTATAACGAAAGACTTATGCCATTTCAAAATTGGGACAAAATTCAAAACTATTAGGCGATCGCACAAGCGCAACTAATATCGCCATGGACTTTTGGCATATTTTTTAATATTTAAATGGTGTCCAAATGAGATGATTTTAAATCCATTTGAAGATTCATCAAATTACTTTTCTAATGAGCATAAGATCACTCTGATTAGAAATATAACGAGGGATTTACAACATTTCAAAGTTGAGTCAAAATTAAGAACTCTCAAGTGATCACGAACTTTGGGTCACTTTTTAATGTTTAAATAGTATCCAGATGAGATGATTCCAAATCCATTTAAAATTTCATCGAATTACCTTTCCAACGAGTATAATTAGAACATTTCAATTGGAGCTAGTATGTCAAAGGGCTTGAACTAATGGAAAGTGTCAAGTTAAGATTGTGGCACCAATGTTCAAAAACTCCCCATTGATAGCCCATCAAGTGTACAGTTTAAAGAGAAGTCAAACATCTCGAATGAATAAACAAATGTATGTTAATTAGAAACTAGGTAATGCAGTGACATTTTCATACAAGGCTCAAGTGGGGTGGCTTGTAGGATGCAGGGCACACTCGGGGTGGGTGGCTCATGTGAGGTGGGCGGCTCGTATGAGGCCGGCCCCATCCGTGTGACGTTTGTGACTCATGTAAAGTGAAACCCATATGAAGTAAGGTCCAAGAGAGGGGTTCGGCTGAAGTCCTAACCCATGGCATGTAGGGCCTGGGTTATGCGATAAAGGGATTGATTCACTATGCTCTATTAGTTCAAGCTTTTAGAGCAAGTAGTTAATTGTCCTCCATTAAAGTGGTATCAGAGCGGAATATCTCGTGTTTGATACTCTTAACCAAGGATGATTAATGCAAAGACATTTTCACTCAATAATTCATATGGCAATGACAAATCACAAATAAAATGATTTTTAGCATAGGGTTTATGATCAAAAATGCATCAATCTAACTCAATAATGACTAAAACACATGGACTAATCTGTCTGATTCATCACAATTCTATTAAAAGGACAAAACATTTATCCATTGTTTTCTTAATAGACTCACAACAAGAGTAATGCAAGAGCAACCACTTTCTTAAACAAGCAACGGCCTTGATAACATCTGCAAATAATACTTGCATTATTTTCATCATTGGCGGTGGCCCACCTCATGGTTCAAGACATTGATGGCATGCATGGCATTGATAATGTGTCTGCATAGGGACCACGTAGTGAAGATTTCCATTGAACTTTCTGGTAAAAAAGGGTGTATAACAATGGAATGATACTGCATGTGCTGCAAACCAGTGTTTCAAGTATCAACGATCAGTCGACATAGGATATATCCTACATGTTCAAGCTGGTGAACATTTTCAATTTTCAATCCTCTTCTTTTTTTTTTCCTGTAAATCATGTTCAATCAGTGTCAAATTGTTATAAATCCATAACTTTTTATAATTTACAAGAAAAACATGGATTGAGAGCTTTAATTTCAAGATTTGGAGGAGATGGGTTAGTTATGAAAAATTGAAGAAAATCAAAATTTCTCAATTCTTACGAATCGATTGCAATCTTTATGTCCAAATATAAAATCAAAAATGTATGTAACCTAATAAAGTTATTCTTCTTTTTCTTTTGAATGTATTGCTTATGTTTCCACATGTTTCCTTACATTTATAAATTATATGAATAGACTTTGAATATCTTTGCATCAATTCAGTTAGACAACGCATAAATTAGGACACCCTACAAAGATTAGGACTTTCACTACAATGTTGTTTTGATTTCTAAATGTGTATTGATTTCTTTTTTAACAATTATTGCAGTTTCATTGAATAATTTGACCAATTTTTAAATGTTTTCCCATGTTTCCAACAACGGTGATACAAAGCAATACAACAGATATATCCCATGTGACAATTAATACGTATCCATATCCCAGAAGTGTGATACGGAACACAATACCAATAGTTCCAACACTGCTGCAATCCACATTACCTATTTAAACATGCCATTGTAGTGAAAGTCCATCTCACTGTATAGCTATCAATCCCACATTTGGACCATTTGGGAGCACTCACTCTGACATTGCCCTAAAGTGACCATATCCAAACACCCAACAACCGATTCCAAAACACAAATAAACAAGGTACATCAATAAAAAAATCCAATCATGTGACTCATCACATTTCCTATCAGTGTCCTTATTTGCAATAACACAAAAGTCATTTCTTTTGCTCATTTATATAAGCAAAAGGAAGGTTTAGTTGGGTTATGACCCTACATATATCAAGTAATACGAACACAAGTCACAACACAAAAACTGAAAAAAAAAATATAGTACTATTTCTACAATTTGGTGTTGAGAATGTGGAGCCACATTGGGCCGCCTTCGACCGGTCGTAGGACGTCTTCAACCGGTCGTAGGGGCCTGTTCAACCAGTCGTGGATCGGTTCGACTTAAAGTCCAGCGAGTTGTGCTATTTTTTTTCAGGGCCTAGGACCGGTCGTAGGAGGGCTAGGACCAGTTATAGGGGTCTAGGACCGGTCGTAGGGGAGCTAGGACCGGTCGAAGGTTACGCAGATTCGTTTTCGAATCTGATGCGGACTGTAGATTTTGGTGTCACCTTTTGCAAGGGTGTGGAAGGGAAGTTACCTAAACTATAAATAGGGGTTCCTAGGTGTAACACCCTAAATTTTTGCCAACCTGGGATTAGGCGTCCTTAGGCAATGGGTCAACCATAACACCTTGATAACCTCTCAGAACTCAATTTCAAGGCCAAAGAAATCATGTAGAACCTAATTCTTTAGAATTTAATGTGAATTAGCCAGCGCTACGCTAGATTATCTGTGAAATTAGCACCAATCACTTTAAATACGATTTGTAAGACCCAAAACCTCTAGAATCGTTGATGCTACATTACCCTAAAACCTAGGATCAAACTCTAAACCTGTTTGTTCTCAGGAACCCTTTGAAACTTTGTATTAGATCTAGACCGCGCGTCGAAAGTCCGATATCTACAATCTTAGACCGTTATGACCGCTTAGCTGGACTTGACAATCATTTCAAAAATCAGGCTCAACCGATGCTCTGAGCCTATTTCATTGAGCCTGGAGTGAAGAGAGTGAGAAAGGATAAAGAATTGAAAATTTAATTCAAAATCTGGCACGTGTCGTTGCGCGTTATTATTAAGCGTTCTGACCGTCAGAATTTAGCCAAATTTCACCCTCGGATAAGGAAAAATTTCTCTTTCATGTCATGAGACTTGTAGACTTGATTTAGGTACGATGACCGATGAATTGAAACTGGTCCGCCACGTGCGATCTGCGAACTCTATCGGACTGAAAACTTGGTGTGAACAACATCCAGTGACCATGAGCTTAAGTCCTACTGCGTTCGGTCGGGGGACCTCCCAAAATGCTCTTTTGGATCGGAACAGTCCCGATTTGGTTATAACTTAAGTATACTTTGTTCCTAAGTCTATTTAGGTTAGTTTTTAGCCTATATAAGGGCCTTAAACCCTCTCATATCTCTCCCATCCGAATTTTCTTGAAACCCTAGAAAGAGAGAGTGAAAAAAAGTGAGAGATTGTGGGAGACTTTGTGAGAGAACTTCTTGCCGTTTGCTCCATCTTTTGTACGTACTAAAGCAACGCATTTAAATCACTTTTTCGGTGATTTCCAACGCACTTCTAGGTAAGAAAAATCCTAACCACTTGCTGTTTTAGGGATTCCTTTGATTCAATAGCGAAGTAGCTTACGTATCTTGTACATTAGGTCGCCATTACGCCGTTGACGAAGCGTATACGTTCTATTCGAAACAATACACGTCTAAGGCGAAAAGTGAGGATTTTAGACTTTGATTGACTGATTTCAAAGCTTTCAATGTCGTTTAATAGTAGATTATCGAAGAGAACGCTGTTTGACATGTAGAACATGCTGTCCGTTTTTCATTTCGACTGCGTATAGAAAATATGAGATTTAGGGTATTTTAGTCATTTGTAGGAAATACTGTTTACGTCCATATTTTGCTGAAATGTTTGTCATGGTTATTTGTCGTGTTAGGATACCAAGAATGCGTGCATGATCTGTTTGGCGAAGAGATTCGCCCTAATGCGCAATTTGAGTCGACATACGCTATGTAGACTAAAGTGTGTAGACTAAGTGTTTGTATAAATGTTTGTATTAGTATGTATTGTGTAAATGGTGTTGTGAATTAGTTTTGAGATTGAATTCTCAATCAATATGCTGATGTATATGATTTCCACCATGTTGGCTATATGTATTGATTTCATTATATATATGAAATGCATGTGTTGCTTGATTTGCTTACGTTGTATGTTATAACATGTGTTAACATGCTTGTATTGTTTATATTCATTCCTGTTACTCTCATATGATTACTGATGTGATTTACAAGTGCTTGGGGCTATGACCTAGTCCAGGCAGTCGGTAATGGATTGAATTCGTGGTTGGCTTCTAATTGCCACGAAGGACGCGTCGATGAACGCGAGTCGTGTTTTGAGTTGGCGGCAGTGGTTAGGTCACGCGAAGTGTTTTATGCATTTTATGTCGCTCAGCTTAGATGCGCTCGTACTAGTCGAGCCGGTCAAGTAACCCGACTAGCCATTGTATGTTCACCATGTATGAGTCATAACTGCTTGAACCTAGGATACTGAACTTACCATTAGAATCTCTGTTAACCATGGTACCTTGATCCACTAAGACTCATGAGCCGGGCATGGTGGTATGGGACACCGTGGTCGAGTTGACGGCTTACGCTGGGGCCACAAACCTCCCGGTAGTGACCAGTGAACACATTTGACTCGTGAGCCGATTGTGGTAGTATGGGACACTACATTCGAGCTGTCGGCCTACACTGATTGGTGACGAGCCCTTTGTAGTGACCTCAAGCGTATTCTGAGTCTACGGGAGGCGACGATCCTTCCGTAGCAACGAGAGTACATTAGGCCTGTATTGATAAGATGATGGGGGAGCGGTGCAACGAGTGCGAGCAACAGCCCTGGCAGCCCTTGCAGCGACCTATAAATATAACATCGTATGAGATTACTAGGAGTGACGACCCTAGACAGGATCTGTGGATACAAGGAAGGTACCTTAGTTTCCCAATACTGCTGTATGAAAGGACTAATAATAACTCAGTAATCATATCCACATCGCACTGCATGTGACTGGAAGATGTGGAGCACTGTGGGAAGAAAGCATGCCGCGGGCGTAAGATGGTGCCGTATGAGGGAGTATGTCGGTGAGGGCATCCATCATGTCATTTCATGCTTGCATTAACAACAGTATCCAGGAATGTCTGTTTGATTGCTTTACTATTATCGCATGATTAATTTGATGACATGTAAATCTTTGCTCTATGATTTCACTGAGTTGATCACTCACTCCCACGTTACGGGACGGTGTTTGCAACACCTACCAGACTCTGTCTTAGATGCAGGTGATGAGGTGATTCAGGACGCTGAGCCGAATTACTACGAGGATTAGGACGAGTTCTCGTGTATGCAGTTCGCTGACGGCTTTGCGTAGGTGGCCTGGATCGGCGGGACACGCTAGTGGGACTATCATCTGACATTTATTTCTGCTTTATGACATGTATATGAGACTCAGAGATGTATTCATACTTTGGAGACAGTTCGAGATGATTTTATTTTCATACAGTGATATATATCATTCAGTCTTCCGCTTGCGTTTTATCATTGGATCTGGAGTATGGATTGCAGTTTTGGCATAATCTTACTCATGTGAATGTTTTAACTCAGACAACATTGAATCATAATCATATTTGTTGCATAAGTGACACTCTGGAACTCGGGAGTCGGGTTTCTATACGACCCCCGATTTTCAGGGTGTTACACTAAGGCTTTTCTAGGGTATGAGGAATATTAAAAAATATTTTTAAAGGTGTGCGCTAAGGGTTTTCTATATTCTTCCAAGGGAGAGGTTAGTATTTTGCCTTGTAATCTTTGTTTCTTCATAGTGGAAGTTTGTATCCGTGGTTTTTTACCCTAGTTTGAGATTTTTCCACGTATATTTTGTCTTGTGGTTTGTTTGGATTGCTTTGATCTGTTTCTAGTTTATATTCCTTTCTGTTTATCATTTGTGGGTGAGGCCTGAGATTAGATCTCGGCCCACTGCGTTGTTAGCGTGCTGTGCAACAACTGGTATCAGAGCTATTGGTTTTAGTTCTATTTGGAGCGATGATGGAAGATGGAAAAACTAGAATTGAAAAGTTTGATGGCTCAAACTTTGCTTTCTGGAAGATGCAGATGGAGGATTATCCGTATCAGAAGGACCTCTACATTCCTCTAGAAGGAAAAAAGAAGAAACCAGAAAAGATGACAGATGATGAATGGTTTTTACTGGATAGGAAGGCTTTAGGAACGATCCGACTCTCTTTGTCTAAGAGCGTCGCCTTTAATATATCTAAGATGAAAACGACAAAAGAATTGATGGAAGCCCTAGCCACCATGTATGAAAAGCCCTCAGCATCTAACAAGGTTCATCTTATGAAATAACTATTCAACATAAAGATATCAGATAGTGGGAGTGTGGCTGAACATCTAAACGAGTTCAATACAGTCACGAGCCAGTTGGAATCCGTTGGCATCATTTTTTAGGATGAGGTCAGGGCACTATTGATCTTATCCAGTCTGCCAGACAGTTGGGATGGTTTGGTGATTGTTGTGATTAATTCTTCAGGGTCGACAAAGCTGAAATTTGATGATGTGGCCGGTCTAATTCTCAGCGAAGAATCTAGAAGAAAGGCATCAGGAGTTTCAGGGGATTCAGGGAATGCTCTAAACGTTGAAGGAAGAGGAAGATCGCAGAACAGAAGAGGCAATAAACACGGGCGTTCTAAGTCGAGGAAGAAGTCTAAGGGACCGAAAGACAAAGACGGGTGTTAGCATTACGGCAAGAAGGGGCACATGAAACGTAATTGCAGGGCGCTCAAGAAACAAGAAGGAAGCTCTCAAGGTGGGAAGGATTCAGTGAATCTGTCTGAGGAGAGCGACACAGAGGCATTGATCTTGTCTCTTGATGCAAGGAATGAGTCATGGGTTATAAACTCGGGTGCTTTGTTTCATGCCACTTCATGTAAGGAAGTTCTGCGTGATTATGTGTCAGGTGACTTTGGGAGAGTCTACCTGAGTGATGATGAGCCGTGCAGTATTGTTGGAAAAGGGGACGTTCAAGTCAATCAGAAAGACGGAACGAGTTTAAAACTGAAGGATGTTAGACATGTACCAAGTTTAAAAAGGAATCTGATCTCAGTGGGGCAGTTGGCCGAGACTGGTTATGTGACGACATTCACCAGTGATTCGTGGAAGATCACAAAAGGTGCCTTGGTGATATTTCGAGGCAAAAAGGAAGGCACTTTGTGCGTGACTTCAGGATCGTATGGTTCACTCTCAGTCGCGTCAACTGGAGTGAATGGGCAGTTATGGCATCAGAGGTTGGGACATATGAGTGAGAAAGGGATGAAAGTGCTGTTGTCAAAAGGGAAGTTACCGGGGCTGAAGTCTCTTGACTTGGAATTCTGCGAGAACTGCATATATGACAAGCAGAAGAGGGTAAGCTTCAAGAAGACAAGACGCGCTCCAAAGACGCATTTATTGGAGCTTGTACACACTGACGTGTGGGGACCGGCACAAGTATCATCTCTTAGTGGCTCACGTTATTTTGTTTCCTTTATTGATGATGCTAGTAGAAAACAGTGAGTTTATTTCTTAAAGCATAAATCTGATGTATTTGATGCGTTTAAGAAGTGAAAAGTTATGGTAGAAAACGAGACAGGTAAAACAGTAAAGTGTCTCAGATCTGATAATGGGGGAGAGTATTGTGATAAGAGGTTTGAGGAGTATTATGCAGCAAGTGGAATCAAACATCAGAAAACGATTCTAGGGACACCGTAACAGAATGGTATGGCTGAGCGCATTAATAGGACCATCCTTGAGCGCGTCAGGAGCATGAGGTTACATACCCCAAGACTTTTTGGGCAGATGCTGTGACTACTGCCGTATATCTTATCAATAAAAGTCTCTCAATACCATTAGATGGTGGGCTACCAGAAGAAACGCGGACTGGGAAAGAAGTGAACCTTACACATCTTAGAGTGTTCGGTTGCACTTCATATGTTCACATTGATGCAGAGCACAGAAACAAGCTGGATGCGAAATTCAGGAGGTGCACGTTTATAGGTTACGGGTAGGATGATTTTGGCTACAGGTTTTGGGATGTAGAAAATAGGAAAATCATCAGAAGCAAGGACGTAGTCTTCAACGAAAAAGTGATGCATAAGGACAGTGTGCAGGAAAATAAGGCCGAGAAAAAAGAATTCGTAGAGTTAGAAGAGTTATCGGACATGGGTGTTACAGCGCCAAAAGATGATCATGCACAGGAGCATCATGAGGCAGAGCTATAGACACCGGTTGTGAGGAGGTCTACTCGGGAGAGAAGACCCACGGTCCGATACTCACCCTCCTTACATTATCTATTGCTGACAGATAATGGTGAGCCAGAGTGTTTTGAAGAGGCATTACAATCAGATACACGGGTTAAGTGGGATCAAGCCATGGATGAGGAGATGGACTCTCTTGAGTCTAATCGTACATGGGAGCTAGTCACTCTACCCAAGGGTAAGAAAGCTCTTCATAACAAGTGGGTTTACAGACTGAAGGAGGAGCATGATGGCTCGAAACGGTACAAGGCGAGACTGGTTGTAAAAGGGTTTCAACAAAAGGCAGGTATCGATTTCACTGAAATATTTTCACCGGTAGTGAAAGTGTCTACGATTCGCATGGTATTGAGTATAGTGGCTACAGAGAACTTACATGTAGAGCAGCTAGATGTTAAGACAGCCTTTCTTCATGGGGATCTTGAAGAAGAAATATATATGCATCAGCCGATAGGATACGTGGCACCAGGTAATGAGAACAAGGTGTGCAGACTAAAGAAAAGTCTATATGGCCTGAAGCAGGCCCTGAGGCAGTGGTACAAGAAGTTTAATAGTTTCATGTCGGTAAACGGTTTTAGGAGATGTTATGCAGACCACTGTTATTATTTGAAGAAGTTTAATACGTCGTACATCATTCTTCTTCTGTATGTTGATGATATATTTGTGACCGGTTCAAGCATGAAGGACATCTCAGATCTCAAAAGACAATTGTCTAGAGAATTTGCCATGAAGGATTTAAGAGCTGCAAAACAAATCCTAGGCATGAGGATAAAGTGTGACAGGAAAAACAAGAAACTGGTTTTGTCACAGGCAGAGTACATAGCCAAGGTACTTGATCGATTCAATATGGGAGGTGCTAAGCTGGTTAGCACTCCATTAGCCAACCACTTCAAGCTATCTAAGGAGTAAGGTGCAAAGACGCAAGAGGAACGGGACTACATGGCTAAAGTCTCATACGCGTCAGCGATTGGAAGTCTCATGTATGCTATGGTAAGCACGAGGCCAGACATTGCTCAAGCAGTGGGAGTTGTTAGCAGGTTCATGAACAACCCCGGGAAGGAACATTGGGAAGCCGTGAAGTGGATTCTCAGATACCTGGTGGGTACGAAGGATGTAGGGTTGTGTTATGGTGGATCGGAAATCAAGCTGCAAGGCTACGTGGATTCAGATTTGGCAGGAGATATCGACAGCAGAAGAAGCACTACAGGTTATGTCTTTACTCTGGGTAGTGCTGCAGTCAGTTGGGTCTCTCAGTTACAGAAGATAGTATCTATCAGTACTACAAAAGCAGAATATGTTGCGGCTACAGAAGCATACAAGGAGATGGTGTGGATGCAAGGTTTTATGGAAGAGTTGAGTAAGAAGCAAGTAGATTATAAGTTGTACAGTGACAGTCAGAGTGCAATACACTTGGCTAAGAATTCAACCTTTCATTCAAGGACCAAGCATATTGCCATCAGATATCACTTCATACGTTCGTTACTGGAAGATGGATCGATTGTTCTGGAGAAGATTCATACAAGTGAGAATCCTGCAGATATGTTGACCAAGGCGGTCACAAGGGAGAAGCTGAAACTCTGTTCAGCTTTGATTGGTCTTCAAGCTTGAAGACGGGGAGGTGGTGCACTCCGGATGAAGAAGACGAAGGTTTATGGAAATGTGTCTCCAAGTGGAAGATTGTTGAGAATGTGGAGCCACATTGGGCCGCCTTCGACTGGTCGTAGGGGCCTGTTCGACCGGTCGTGGATCGGTTCGACTCAAAGTCCAGCGAGTTGTGCTATTTTTTTTCGGGGCCTAGGACCGGTCGTAGGAGGGCTAGGACCGGTCGTGGGGGAGCTAGGACTGGTCGTAGGGATCTAGGACCGGTCGTAGGGGAGTTAGGACCGGTCGAAGGTTATGCAGATTCGTTTTCGAATCTGATGCGGACTGCGGATTTTGGTGTCGTTGTTCACTCCCCAAGTGCAGGGTTATGATGTAGTAATAACTCGGTAAGACCGAGGTCGAATCCCAAGGGACTGAAACTTGTACGTTATCTGAAACTAAGTAGATCTAGAACTAGACTAAGATATAATCTAAATCAAATAAAATTTTAAGGAATAATTGTAAAATAATTATCTAAAATTTAAGAGAATTCAGAGGAAGGGAACTAGGGATTCAGAGGATCCACTTGTAGAAATTAGGGAGATTGTACGCTTGATTCACGAATCATGGAAGTTAAACTGAATTGTCATTGATCTAGTTTTCAAGAGATGAAAGGTATATGAATTAGAATGGATTCCATCACCAAACTATGCTCAAGAGACTATGGCAAACAACAGAATTAAACTAGTTACCAACCAATCACATGTATGAAGGTTAGGAAGGATACCGACATCCGACCATGCCCAGGAGACTATGGTGAACAACAGGGCTTCCTGACGTCATAAACATAAAAGGAAAAGTAAATATTCAAAGCCATCACAGACCCACTATAATTTCAGTCACAATAGACCATTAAAGACTAAAAATATTTTCATACTAATCAAACTAAAATCAACTTCAATTCATACATTAAAATTAAATTAAAAGCATAGAATCACCCATCTCATTACAAGATGCACCTCTTAGCCCTAGCTAAGAGGATTAGCCAGCCACGAATGGGCTGAAATCCCTTAAACAAAGCAAAAGAAAAGAAAAGAAAAAAAAACTACTCTCCCTCTCTCTCTCTCTCTCTCTCTCTCTCTTCTTCACGTTCAAACCAAGATGAAGATGCCCCTCCTCTCTTCTTCTCTCTCTTTATAGGCAGCAGGGTAGTAGCTGGGTCGGTCGGTGGAGAAAATCTCAGCAAAATCGGAAAGCTGGATTGGTGGAATGCACAGCAGCGTGTGCAGGCTGTTTACGCAGTCAAGATAACAATCTGCAAAACACCGTTCTCCATTGTTTTCTTTCCAAAACGACGACGTCCCCTGAGACTGTTTTTGACGGCCAACATGATGGACGGCTTGGATCAGCTATCTAATTGAAGACGGTGGCCCACAAGGATTTCAAAACCAGTCAGTTTCCAATGCAGAAACAGAGACTGCGTAAAATCTTTACGCTGTGATGTCGGCGGGGCTCATGGACATTGTCAATTTGAAAATCCACACCGTCCCTTAGATTTGTTGCGTCATTTCAATCAGGAAGGTGTAATTTTTGCCTTCTGTTGACGAGGCCCACACGTTATCTTTCTCTGCCATTCAACCTACTTTTGAACGGATAGATTTTCATAAGAGCTTTCTTTTGAAATTCGGTCACCTACACATTGGCAATAGCGATACTAGGATTCTGGTGGACGGTTTCGATCATCAATTGGGACAATATATGGGGCCCACAAGTGCGAACCGACCGTCTCTGTTGAGAGAACGCTGGAAACGAAAATTTCCATTTTTGAACGGGAGTCGGTGGGGTCCACATACTTGTTATCTTAGAAATCCAATACGTCCATTCATTTCTCCTCAGAAAACCATTTTGAGATGGCCAGTTTTGGCTTGGATCATCCAACGGAATGATGGATGGGGCCTACTGTCAAAATCCAATTACAACACGTCCGTCCCTGGACGTTTCCATGCTCAATTTGATGTTCTGCGGAAAAAAAAAAAAGGTGGGGTCCACTTCAATGCCTGTCCTAGAAATCCACTCCCTCTATTGGCTCTTATACGTAATGTTGGCCCATGGCTTCCAGTTTAAAGTAGATCTGACTTCAGGATGGGCCACACACTCATGAACAACATTCACCGTCGAAAGACTAAATCTCTTCACGTAGCCATGCATGTCACATCTATTTACAAATTTGCCATCCTATTTTGTTATAACTTCTACCGTCCGTATCTCCTGATTATACCGTTCAAATGAGACAAAATTTCACCAGGGCTTGTTACTTTTCACGCTCTTTCTAATGCCTAATTTTGAGCCTTGATCGCTTATGGATTACCAAGATGCGCTTTAATGGCTAACACCGTCTGATCTCTCTATTGGGCCACTTTCACATGGATCCAATGGCTGAAATTTGACGTCTATGATTAATTTATTGCCCCCATCACGTGTATGAAGTTTCAAGTCAATCAGAGAGCGAAAACCCTGTGGTCTTATATTCTGGATCAATTTTGGGCTACTTGAGCTTCAGTTTCTCGACTTTTGCAGATATCTGGCATGTAAATTCCGTCGATCTTGGTCCTTGGGAGTCCTTTCATTGCCTTGGTGAATTCTGAACGTTAAATCTATGCTTTTAATACCCTTTTGCAGTTCATGCTCTCAAATACACCCTGCATCACAAATACGGTTAAAACTGGGTATTAAACAGTATCATGTTCGTAAATCTAGGCAATAACTGGGGTCTGATATGCAATATTTGACCCTCAACAGTCGCCTTTTGCAAGGGTGCGGAAGGAAAGTTACCTAAACTATAAATACGAATTCCTAGGGCTTTTCTAAGGTATGAGGAATATTGAGAAATATTTCTAAAGGTGTGGGCTAAGGGTTTTCTATATTCTTCCAAGGGAGAGGTTAGTATTTTGCCTTGTAATCTTTGTTTCTTCATAGTGAAAGTTTGCATCCGTGGTTTTTTACCATAGTTTGAGATTTTTCTACGTATATCTTGTCTTGTGGTTTTTTTAGATTGTTTTGATCTGTTTCTAGTTTATATTCCTTTCTGTTTATCGTTTGTAGGTGAGGCCTGAGATTAGATTTCGGCCCACTGCGTTGTTGGCGTGCTGCGCAACATTTGGGATGATGCAACTGGTTCAATGATAAAAACGTTTGGTCGTGGCATGACGAACGCTTGGTGCAAAATCAAGATTGCGGGCCAGAGAACAATGAACAGCTACCAATACGATGCAAATTATAAGAGCAGCCCAACAAATCAGCCGATCGATTGACACTCATGGTGGGGCCAACATGCTGGAAAGATTGGATTTCATACATACATGGCACATGCAATTATGCACTAGTTGGATGATCGACTTTCTGGTCTAACTTTGAGACCTCTGTATGTATATTAATTTATTTTCACTCTTTTAATCCCCTTAGGAGAGAAGATTACCTATTACTTTCCCAAAATAATATAAAGATACATACCTAAGAGAGGGAGAAAATCTAAATTTGAATGAAGCAGTAATATTTCCTCATGAGCTTTGCCATCCTACCAGCAGTCCTTTCTTCCTGGGCATGATGTGAAGTCCCGCCTCGCCAATTTGAAGAGTCTTCATTTGTCGTGTCCACCTCAGGATAATGATTCAGGGCCATTAGATTGGGTTGTTGGTCAAGAGAAGCAGTAACAGGAAGAAGAGCATCCGGCACCCTCAATCTTTTGGGCATTGTGGCAGAAGCCATGGTTTCTATGGTCTGTGGTTTGCTGCTGCTATGCAGGGAGCCTGTGGGCAACATAGATGCATTGTTCTGAGTAAAAAAAACAAGGGTAGCTATGAACCATATCAAAGGACATATGACAAAAATGGAACAGAAGGAATGATCAGATGCAGAATAAGTAATAACAAAGGTGGGACACGCAGTAAGCAGGCCCAGATGTAGGTACAAAGCAAATAACCTACATGCCACCATGTGCTCTTATGTAGGTGCAAGATCCAACCCATCTATCAGGTCGGTTTCGCAAAGAATACGATCTGGCCAAAAATCAGGAAGGTTAACTTATCGTGTGGGCCACACTGTTAGAAACCAGTAGATGGCTTAGAAAAAACTTGGCCAAGTTCTATTTTCTGGCTGTCCATTTGTTTCATAAACAGTGACATGTTGTTGGAGGGCCTCGCCTGATGAATGACCTGGATCTTTCACAAAACATGCCAGGTTGGTATGTGCACCAAAAATTATCTCTTTGGTCTATCACTGCTGCAATCACATTAGAACTTCATACGTAGGTCATTATACTTCTACGTTTGTAGGAGGCAGGGTATATACCTGAAGGTGGTGGCTGTATAACCATCTGATGTGATCCCTGAGAAGCAAAGACATTGAAACTGCAATCAGCATGTTTGGGACACTTTCAGTCATATTTTCAGTCACCAGATCACACAGCAGGGCCACTGAATCGAAGTACTCATTTGAAGTCATGGATGCAATGCAGGTGCTTTGTGATAAGAAGAAGGCGACAGAAGATGTTCAGTTCCAAATAATCTTCTGTCAAAAAATAGTAGCCTTCGGGAGGGTCTTGGGGAGAGCGATCAGGTCTCGGGTCATGTAGATGATTCAGGGAAACCTCATGTTGCCCATGCACCTTCCTACCGACAACCTAAAATAAAAAAAAAAAAAATACAGATCAATCACTGCCACATTCTTTGGGCTGCGTTTTGATGCTAACTGAATTCAATTGTAATAATTTTATTCAACAAAATTGGAAAGGACCAAAGTGGGGCCAGCCCTATGCCATTCATAAACCATGGGCTACCTCTAACCAACTTGTTGGGGAACCGCCGAAGCACATAGAGATGAATCAAGCAAATTACTACCTATCGCATAACCAAGTCCAAACACAAACAATCCGAATTTTACGTGGAAAAATCCTTTCGGGAAAAAACCACAGCACAAAGCAACGAGTAATGTACTATGAAAGCAAAAATACAAAAGATAGTGTTACAGATCGATTCAAACAAGCCTCGAATCCACTTCACAAGCCCAAGCTATGCCCTTTGAAACCCTTGTAAATGAATTAGAAAGCTTAGAACTCATCTTCTCTCCCTCAAATCCCGATTACACCCACTATATATAGCGTAACATAGCACGCTCAATGGCACCTTCAATGGGACTTTAATTGCTTCGACGATCTGTTGATAGCATCAAACACCTTCAATGACATTGAGTAAAAGAATCAAAACGTTCCAGCAACAAAACAAGGATTTTCCGGATTTTTCCGATGGCATCGAACATTTGTTGATGACATCACTGCTTGATGGCATCGAGTGGTCTGTCGATGGCATCAACAGACCCTGTTGTTTACAAATTTAAGACATCAACAGCACAACTCAGATCGTTTCAAGTCCAACTGAATAGACATGTGGTTCCAAATGTGGGTTTGAGATAATTATGAAATGAAATAATTCTGCCCAATTTCATTGTTTCATATTTATCTAATTGAGTTATTGTAATTCAATTCAAATGAGCACCCAAATGTACAACTCAAAAGCAAACTCTAAAACCCAAAATGAAAGATATAGAGTTAGCAATCTCCGCATAACACGCACAGCTAAAAAATCAGATCATTAACAACATGAGAAGTGTTATCAGGAGTCCATACAAAGCATCTTCTTTCTCTCAGTTTGGAGGATTGATCATCTTCTGTAAGACTACTGTCCTCGCCATCCTTGTGTTTGTAGGAGGAAGCAGGGTATATACCTGAAGGTGGTGGCTGTATAACCATCTGATATGTTCCCTGAGATGCATGCAGAGACATTGAACCTGCAATCAGCATGCTTTTGCTCCATGTTCAGGACACTTCCAGTCATATTGCCAGTCCCCAGATCACACATTCTTTGTTTCCCATGTATCTAATTGAGTTATTGCAATTCAATTCAAATGATCATCTTAACGTACATCTCAAAAGCAAGGAAAGTACCCAGCCACAACGATCTAATCATCTCCTTCTTCCCTTTCAGAGCAACCTCATAATTCTTCTAAAGCGAATTGAACCATTTTGCCATGGTTCTGATGGTTTAACTGATGGCAGTGACAGCAATGGTGCAGTGGACTGGTGCAGAGATCACAGGACTGCGAGAGCAGGCGGCAGAGCAAAGAGACGATCTTGACAGAGAGGACCGCAATGGTAGGCAGCAAAGCGAGGAGACAATTTATAAGGAAATTGTCTTGAGAATTGACGGCCTGGATGAACCACTCTTATACCATGATAACTGAGAGGGAATGGAGATTTTTCCTATGACTTTCATGCGTATTTGATGCAGGGATGAACATGATGAGTTCGATCACCGTCTTTCTCAAGAATAACTACTCCGAATTCACGGAACTTCTCTGGACTCATCACAGAGACTTATTGTGAATCCACGAAGAAAAAAGAAAATAAAGTATATAGAATTCGTAATTTGATTGATGAATGAAATAAATGGATTCACAACCCTTTAAATAGGGATAATAAGCCATGTGATCAGAAGTTTCAGAATCAAACTGCAATTAAAACTCGTAGAAATCACGGCTTACTATAAATAGTAAACTTACTAATTATTGACAATCACGATGTCTACTAGTGGGCATTGTTTTCGGCCAAGAATAGTAAGTGTCCTATTTGGCTGAATCAGGACATTCTCCGCTTAATAACACATTTTGGATTGCGAGATACGCCCGATTTAAGGTCTTGATGGTCCGGATCACTTTCGCTTGTGATCTGTCCTCTTCTGATCTATCTTGGCCATGAAACTGTCCGCAGCCCACAATAGGGTTTTTTTTTCTTTCTTTAGAGATACATCGTCATACACAAGAAAGCTAATAAATACTAAATTAATCTGTAGCTATCTTATGCGTGGAAATAATTTAAATATAGTATCTACCTACAGCCATCACTCCTCTTCACTCATTTTGGATGTTTGATCATCTTCTGCACGATCTCCTTGCTCCTTATCCCTATATTTCCAATGCAGCAGTTGATGTGGTTGCCAAAATCTTCAAGACTTTTCGTAAACACTCCCAGCTTCTTCTTAATTTCCTCTGTTCCAAACCTCGCTGCCTCCTCATCTCTCGGGGAATCGTCAGCAACCTTTAGCAACTGCTCGATCTCAATCTTCAACTTGTCCACCAGTGGCTGAATGCTCTTCATGTGCTCATTTGCTACATAAGTGCCTGCCAACATTGAGCTGATTATCCTCTTCTGCTCTTCCAGAGCAACATCAGAATCCTTCCAGAGTGAATGTAAGCATTGAATCATTGGTACCAAAGGCAAAGATGTGGCGGCTGTCAGTGCGGCCCCAACGGGTGGGACTGCCACAGCAGATGTCACGATTGCACAAATCACAACTGCAAGCAACACTGATGCAAGGATAATGCAAGAGATCTTGTGCCTCCTCTTTGCGAATTTCAGCCGTTTATTGATATTGGTCTTGCAGAGTTGCAATTTCTGAAAGAAATCTTCCGTAAATGGGTCACTATCAGCCTTGAAATTCTTAAATTCATCCAACATGCTCGAATATTTCTCCCTGTTGCTGGTGCTTCCACTCTCCTCCGCTTCAAAATGTTGGGGCGCGGACTGTATGATCAGCTGGCTGTCGTGGGTCCACTTAAGGCATTTGTCCAAGTCATGTAGAAATCGGATTTGTGTAAGCCCTTGTCGATGTAGTCTTTGACGAGGTTGAAGAGTAGTGGATTTTTCCACATGTCATTCATGCGCTCTAGGATCATCGTCGGGTCTTCTTGATGACTCGTCTTGAGAAGGGAGCTACTGACTCGACTGAAGGAATCGAAGGAGAGGGGGACCGGAGTTCTTTAGCCGGGTATGGCAAGTTGCTAGGGGTTTGGATGTGAAGCGGTGATTCGCCTGTGTTCTTGCTGAATTCTCCCCCCATTTTCTCCATTTATCACTCAAATGAGAAATGGGAAATGAATGTTGGAATCCGATTTTGGTCGTATAGAGAGAGAAGCTTTGATTTGAATTTTGATGATCAGCGGCTGAGGGTCCAGTTAATATGACCATATCCAGGGCAAAACGGGAAGTAGAAAACTCCTGCTTGTTGCATTCAAACTCAATCGCATTTGGAAATGTTACATGAGAATCGCGCGGCACGAAATGAGTGGGCGCGGATTCGGTACTTCCCCCGCCTGTTCCAAGCTCGGGACAGATGGAGGCTCTAAGGGCTACTGAGGGCCCACCCTGATGTTTTAATTTTATCAAATCGTCCATCCATTTTTCCATATCATTTTAGAGTACTGAACAAAAAAATAAGACAGATCCAACACTCGATTGGACCACACCACAGGAAGCAGCGGTTCTAAGGATGCCCACCGTTGAAACTTTCTTAGGGTCCACCGTGTTTTTTATTTGCCATCCAACCTGTTGATACGGTCATATACACCTGGGTAAATTGAAAAAACAAATATCATCTTAATCCAAAACTTCTGTGGTTCCCAAGAATTTTTCAACGGTAGGAATGTAATCCCTACCTTGTGGTCCATTTAAGCCTTTAATATTCTCCATTTTTACTTTGATAATTTAAATTGATATTTAAAACTGGATGAACGGTGTGGATAAAATTAAAACATTAGGGTGGACCCTCAGTGGCCCTTAGAGCCTCCGCCTGTCCCGAGCTCGGAACAGGCGGGAGAAGTACCTAATCTGCGCCCGAAATGAGTTATGGCACGAAACGGCCTTGGCACGAAACGGGGGAGCATGTAATTTGTGAAACCGTGAAATCCGCTAGGTAATCCGCGTCTGTTTTAAACCCTACGTAAAACATACAATTCTGTGTAGCCCACCATATTTTATATGTAAAATCCACTCCTTCTATCAGGTTTTATCATGGATTTTAGGCTACATAGTCAAATATCAGATGAACCCACCACTCAGATAAGCCACGAGACATGAAACAATGGGAATAATATGCCAACTGTAGATTTGTGTGTGGGGCCATCATGGTGTATATCGTTCATTGAACCCGTTAACAGGTGTAAATCACCGGAATAAAAAAATATATATAATTCAGCCTCATATAAAACTCAGACGGGTCACAACGTGTGGGCTTAGTAGTTTTATATTGTTCCCATTTTTGTGGCCTATATTTGCTCTTCTTTCAGCTTATCTTTTGTATATACAGTAAAAATAATGCTTCTCGCCTGATGGACGGAGTGGATTTAACATATAGACATGGTTAACCCCACAAATCTTGGGTCTTTTAACCAATGACCTATCCCGATTCCCACGCTGTCTATGAGAGGTACGCGATTCCCCTGGGCAGCCGGTTGAGTTTACTAGGCTGGCTGCAGCTGAAGTACCATCGCCTTCCCCAACATACTGCTGATGGAATACACCAACATAACCCACTTAATGCGGTAGAATTCCATCCACCCTGTCTGGCCAAACACGCCCTAAAGTAGAAAGGAAGAGGGATTGTTAAACGGGGGATCTCACTGTTCTCACAGTTGAAACAGAGCCTATTTACCACCTCTTTCACTATTGAAAACTGCTTTACTATATCATAGATTTTCTATGGCTCTATTAGGATAATATAGATACACAGGTCTCATATGCAATTTGTACAGCCCCCAACGAATGGATAATTGTCCATGTCATAGATGCATGGCATCCACTCATCACTTGGGCCATTCTTATAATTTGCATCTTAGTGGCAATTGTCCAATGTCATCTACCCCTGTTTAAGCTTGTTCTGTTGTGTCAGATCTAACAACTCACTACACCAAAATTGTTGATTAGGAACAGCCAGGTCTTTGGTTTAGGAATGAGTCCGGGCTGATCCTAATGAGTACGGTTTTACTCCATTCCTAAATAACAAAGGTTAAAAAAAAATAGTACTAAAAAAATGCCAATTTCATTTCTAAAATCTCTCCTGTGATTTTCCAACACGGAAACAAGGGTTTTAAATCCATTTTTCCTTTCTTCCAAACCCTATATTTGGATTTTCATGGTCCTATTTGTGATCAAGGGTCACCACCTCAGGCACAAACTCCTCAATGTCGTCAAAGGTGCTTTTCTCTAGCAGACGGTTCCGACTCTCATCATGGGCATTTATGTTGATGTGCAAGCCAAGTTACATGCCTTAAACGACAAGTATAAGGAGCAAGCCAACAACATTGGCGACAAAAGGTGTTCGAGGTGGACGACCATGTCATGATCCATCTATGCAATGAGAGATTTCCTACCAGGACCTACAACAAGTTGAAGAATAACAACATTGGACCGGTACCGATCCTTCAAAAGATAAATAATAACGGTTACGTTGTTGATTTTCTTGATGACATGAAAATCTCACGGACTTATAACGTCGCAGACTTGATCGAGTATTATGAACCAAAGCAGGACGAGTTCTCTTGAAGTGGAGAGGACGAATGTAGAGCGGGTCGCGGACACTTTCATCTCCTTTCTCTCCTTTTCCTTTATGAATAACTATTTTTAAAATTTGAAATTACTAAATATCGTACTTCCAATTAAATCTAATTCTCCATATTCAAAGTTTTTAAAATCTAAAATTCCTAATTAAGAAGTGTGCCCACATCCTATTCAATCTTATTTGTTCACTTGATATCTGACCGTATGACCTCTATAGAGGTTGTGAGGTCCACACATCACTGGACAACTTGATCAGCAAGCGCGGCCCACAATCCGTGCACATGTAGCCCACTTTTTGACATTTTAACATCTTCCTTCAAAAGATCTACACCATCCATGATGATCAGAATTTCAAGCAATACAAAATAAAGGAGTCAATGTTCAGATCAGGGTACAGTTCACGACAGAAATAGATGTTCGACATTGACCATTCCTTGAGTAGGCCATCTCATCAACTGTCAATCAGAATGGGGTGAAATTTCGTTTAAGTATTCATGTTGATACTCTCTTTGAGACGGTCTAGTTAGATTCGATCATGATCATCTAATCTTGTTTTCAACGAATCGATCTAGATCATCTGATATCAGAATGGGGAGAAACCTAAGTGATCCTTTGACCTGATGACCAAAAGATGCCCTAATCAAGAAGATTAGGGCAAAAACATCCAAGCCTGTAAAGAGAAAATAGGACCTGACCAAACTACTTTCGTAACTCTCTTTCTCAAAAGTATATTTTGAGAGAGATTTTCCTAATCTATATAAAGAGAATGATTACAATCCTTACAACTGTATACAATATCAATATCTTGTGGGGCGAAAGATGAACCACACGATGTTGTTTTTCTGATGTGGACTTGTGCCTGATGTACCTCAATACTCTTGGTGGGCTAATGGTTCATTCTTTTGATGCTTGGTTGGACATCCACCTATGTGGAAGGTGGCTCGCATGCCATCATGATATTGAGGTTGGATCTCCATTGACCGTTGGTTACCTGCTTGGCCAAAGCTTCATGATTGATGGATGATGATCTAATGCTAGAGATTGTGTGGAGTGGGCACCTAATCAATTTTTGTGGACATGGCACGGATGTATGACGAGATGATGTCAAAACTTTAGTCGGGCTTGATCTCACTCATCTATCACACCCTACCAGGGTATCAAAGTTTTTCATTTTTAAAAGAAGGCAGATCTAGGATTAGAGTTGGACAAGAAGACTCAGAAAAGCTCGACTTGACTTGGCTCAAAACTGGGTTTAGGCCGAGTTGAGCTGTTTTTTAGAGTTTGAAAATATTTCGATCCAAGTCCAAGCTGGCCCGAGCTCGACTCAACTCGGACCACAACTCGAGTCAACTATGCTCAGTTTCGGTTACTTAATATAAATTGAAATTTCAACCCCCCCCCCCCCCATTTGAATGCCCAAGAACACGCGGGCACCCCTGCCCCAAACTCTAACCCTTTTCTCCTCTCTCTGCCCCATGCGCCCCAACCATAGCTCCCTTTCCCCTTCTCCTTTCTCTTCTCTATCTATCTGAGCCCCGACCCCACCCATCCCTGCCTTAGTTCGAGCAAGTCGCTACCCTACGCGCCTATCTGACCTTCCTTGGCTCCGTCTGAGATTGTCACCTGCCCTACACATCCGTCCATTTGAACGGTTTGTATCTCTATCTACCCCAGTAACACACTTGAGCACCTCTCTGCCCTACACATCCGTCCATTTGGACCTTCTGTATCTCTATCTACCCCAGTAACACACTTGAGCACCTCTCTGCCCTACACATCCGTCCATTTGGACCTTCTGTATCTCTATCTACCCCAGTAACACACTCGAGCACCTCTCTCCCCATCATTGTATTTGGGCGTCTGACAGCTCGAACTCGACTTGAGCTGGTCCGGGCTATTGACTGAACTAAGTTGAGCCGAGCCAAACTGAGTTTGAACTGAGGTAGGGTGAGTTGTGCCAAGCTCGACTCAGTTAGGCTCATGTCTAACTCTATTAATAGAATCTAGCTCGTAATGCCATCTTCAACAAACTAGTCCATGTTAGGGCCACTTGCCGGTTTAGGAGAGGACATGTTGTACTTTGGCAGACCATCATGGCTCATGCACTCACCGTTGTGTACACAAAATTCATCCATCAAAATAAAACCAAATTCGGTTAAACCATATGATTAATGGACATTTGAATGTTGACACGGACCATCTATGGCTGATGGATAGGGTCGAAGACAATCAAATGGACATTTAAAACGAAGTGGACCAAAAACTTGGACAGTTGATTTTTATTTTATTTTTTGAAATATAATTGAATTTTAGTTATTTAAAGTCCTTTCTCTTTGCTGGATACCGCAAACGGCAAATCATTCTCCACACAAGTAGGGATGTCGATGGGCTAGCTTAGGGACGAGCCAAGCTCTTTTCAAGCCCGGCCTGCATTTTCCATGGCAAGCCAAACCCAGCCCGGACAATCATGGGCCAAAATAGCCTAGCCCAATGCCTAAAACAAAGAGAGAATTTCTTCTTCTTCGAACCACTAAAGAGAGATCCATCTCCTTATATTCCGGTCGTCTTCTTCCATCTGTAACAATCTCATAAAAACAAAAAACAAAAAGAAAAATCCTGAACAAATACCCGCAAAGAAGCACGCAAAGCAATTCGTCTCCCCATTATATCTCTTTGTACATAAATATAGTTACGACATGCAGATCTCCCCTCTTCTGTCAAAAAATAGTAGCCTTCGGGTCTGGTAGATGATTTGGGGAAACCTTAGGATGCCAATGCACCTTCATACCGACAACATAAACAATAATTTTTTATTTTTATTTTTAAGGATCAATCACAGCCACATTCTTTAGTCTGTGTTTTGATGCTCAACTGAATTCATTTGTAGTAATTTTATTCAACAAAATTGGAAAGGACCAAAGTGGTGCCAGCCATATGCCGTTCATAACCCATGGGCTAACCCCTAACTAATAACATGTTGCAGAACCGCGAAAGCTCACGAAGATGAATCAAGCAAAGTACTACCAATCGCACAACCAAGTCCAAACACAAACAATATGAATTTTATGTGGAAAAACTCTTTCGGGAAAAAACTACGGTACAAAGCGACAAGTAATGCACTATGAAAGCAGAAATATAAGAGAGCGTTACTGATTCGAACAAGCCTCGAATCCACTTCACAAACCCAAGCTATGTCCTTGAAACCCTTAGGAACGAATTAGAAAGCCTAGAACTCATCTTCTCTCTCCCAAATCCCAATTACACCCGCTACATAAAGCATAACATAGTATCACAATTGGAATAGGAAACAAATCCCGCACTTACACAATTCTGTACGCACACAATGGCACCTTCAATGGGACTTCGATGGCATCGATGATCTGTCGATGGCATTGAACACCTTCAATGAGATCGAGTAAAACATCAAAATGTTTCGGAAACAAAACATGGATTTTCCGAATTTTTCCGATGGCACCAAACATCTGTCGATGACATCGACATCTCTGCACAATGGCATCGAGTGGTCCGTCCATGGCAACAACAGACCCTGTTGTTTACAGATTTAAGACATCTACAACACAACTCAGATCGTTTCAAGTCCAACTCAATAGACATGTGGTTCCAAATGTGGGTTTGAGATGATTATGAAATGGAATAATTCTGCCCCATTTCGTTGTTTCATATATATGATATATCTAATTGAGTTATTGTGATTCATTTGAAATTGAGCATTCAAATGTAAAACTCAAAAGCAAACTCCAAAACCCAAAATGAAAGATATAGAGTTAGCAATCTCCGCATAATACACAGCTAAAAAATCAGATCATTAACAACATGAGATGTGTTATCAGGAATCCTTACTAAGCATCTTCTTTCACACAGTTTGGAGGATTGATCATCTTCTGTAAGACTAGTGTCCTCGCCATCCTTATATCTCTGATGCAGCTGTTGATATGGTCGCCCAAATCTTTGAGACTTGTCGTAAACACTCCCATCATCTTCTTAATTTCCCCAATCCCAACCCTCACTGCCTCCTCATCTCTCAGGGAGAAATCAACATTCTGTAGCAATGACTCGATTTCAATCTCCAACTGGTCCACGAGTGCCCGAATACTATCCATGTCCTTTATTGCAATGAAAGTGCCTGCCCACATCGAGCTAACCATCTCCTTCTGCTCTTTCAGAGCAACCTCATAATTCGACCAAAGTGAATTGAACCATGCACCCATTAATTCCAAAGGCACAGATGCAGCAGCGGCCGCCAGCACTGTCACAACAGGTGGGGCTGCAACAGCAGCTGCCACGACCGTGCAAATGAAGACTGCAACAATCGCTGATGCAAAGATAATGCTCGAGACCTTGCGCCAGGTCTTCACAGATTTCAGCTTTTCATTGATGTTGCTCTTGTGGAGTTGCAATTTCTCCAGCATTGAGATCTGCTGCTTGTAAATGGATTCGAATATCTGAAAGAACTCCTCTGTAAATGGATCCCCAGCAGCCTTGAAATTCTTTAATTCCTCCAACGTCCTTGAATATTTCTTCTCATCGCCAGTGCTTCCATTCCCCTCTGCTTCAAAATGTTGGAGGGCGAGCTGTATGATCAGCTGGCTATCGCGGGCTCGGCTCAGGCACTTCTCCAATGCCGTGCAGAAATCAAACATCTGCAAGCTCTTGTCAAAGTACTCTTCGACGAGATTGGAGAGTTCTGGGTTTTTCCATATGTCTTTCTTGCATTCTAAGAGGATCTTCGCGACTTCTTGGTTCATCTCAACGAAGGAGCCAGTGACTTCTCTGAGGGAATCGAAGGAGAGGGACCGGAGCTCTACACCAACAGCAAGACTGTTGATTACACGGTTTGTGCGGGCGTGGAGGGCGGTGTCGAAGGTTTGCAGGTCAGGGTCGAGACGGCAGGCAGACTCATATGAACTTAGCTCGGCGGTGTATAGCAAATTGCCAGGGGTTTGGATGGCAGACAGAGCTTCGCCTGTCTTCTTGCTGAATTGTCCCCCCATTTGCAGTTATTTACAACCCAAATGAGAAAATGGGAAATGGAATTGAGCAAAAGAACCGAAATTTGAGCTTGTCCAAGAGAATCAGCTAAACAGCACCAGAATCAGTAGAAGCAGAATCTCGGATGAAACCCTACTCCCAATCAACTCAAAAAGGCCGAAAATTCGAGCTTTCGGACAGAATCAGCGAGCGAAATTTGAGATAAAGCACCTAATCGAAAATCCCAGATGCCCAAATCAAAACCCCTTTCCTAATGAAAGCTAAAAAAACCAGAATTTCAATCTTTCGAAGTGAAGCAGCAGGTGGAAACTCGGAAATAGTGGAAATCGGTAGGAAGAGTGAAAATTCTTCTTCAAAAAAATAAAATAAAATAAAATAAAATAAAAACAAATGGGGATTTTAAGAAGAAAGAATCAGAGAGGAGAAAATGAAAATGAAAATGAAAAAAAAGAACGCAGATGGTCTGAATAAAAACGGCCGGGAAATGGAGAAAGCGAGAAGCAACGTCTCTCACTGTTTTAGCGCGGGAAGCAATCGCTGAGAGAGAAGCCTCCCCTTTCTAAGCGTTGCTTAGGAAGGAAGCAGACTGAAGAAGAGGAATTGACGAAATTACTAAATTAGCCTTAGCTTGTGGTATCCATAGTACAGGGGACCATGGATTTCGGTAATCCGCTCTAATATCATGATCGATCCCACTCCGTTGATGGGCCAATCTCCTCGGTTAGATAATACTAAAATTTCAACCGATGGCCTTCAAATAGACGGTCAAGATTTTCGTCCAAGTGATTTTTGTAGCATGGTCCATGGATACGCGGGCCATCAGATTAATGGTTTTGATGAGTGGAACATAGAGCCCACCGTACACAAAACTAAAACAATAGCATTTTGCACCGTCTTTACTCAAAATGCAGAACATCATCACCGTTAAAACGATAGGCCCTAGCATGAAGATTATCTGGCACAAAAATCAGGCCGGTTGTGCTGACCGGGTGGGCCTCATTGTTGGAAACAACAACCAATGGCCTAATTCAACGTACTTGAACGGGTCTTTTTGAGGACTCGGCCCACATCCCTTCACGTACGTGCAACCGTCAGCTCTTTGAACGGAGGTTTTAAGTTGGGTACGGGTTAGGACCAGGTCACATGAGACCATTTAAATGATGGGCCCACCTGATGGACGAATTAGATCACACAATCGGTCCCACTTTGACACATGAGTAGTGTAGAAACAAGCTTTCTAACATGTTTGGTATCGATTCCCTGGTGGGGGTGGCTAGCAGTGAAGTGTAAGCTGACAGTACGTAAACTTACGAGCTAACAAAAAAAAAATAAAAAGGCTTTCTAACATGTGTACCTCAGCAAACATGATAATTAACCTATTGTCAATCTTAGCCATTCATTCATTAATACAAGTAGGAGCAAGCTATGGTGCAAAAACTATGTAAACCAGGTGATCTTAATCTTCTGATCAACCCCATGAAAATGGTCGGTCAAAATCAACCAGAGAAACAAAATAGCTATAATCATCATCTTGAAACATTTGGTAGGTGGATCTGACTTTATATTTTTTTATAATTCTAAAGTAATATTTTAATTTGATAATTCTAACCATGTGATTTATGTCTCGTTGAACATGAATGGGTGTCACAAATTAGCCCCCATTCATGAGATTAATATAATCTCAAATTAGCAATTGGTCAACCTATATTTAATGAAAAGGTCCAATGTCCAGTAAGTTGAACCACAAGTTATGGTTCACTTAATTGATAATTCGTAATCTGTAACTTGTAACGTGTGTGCTGCATCCAATCTATCCAATTGGCTATCATCATCTTAATAATTTTCTTGGGTAAAACTCAGCCAAATAAACTCATTGAATGGACCAAATTATATATTTTTATTTATCAATGGCTAGTAGTTATTTTCTATATTTTGGACCACCTCTTGAGTATATTAAGCTGCTTTATGCACTAGGTAGTCCTCATGGTAGGGCTAACCTATCCTTAGGGTTGGATCTCACAGTCACTTAACTGGTTGGAAATTATTCGTGGTGTGGATCGTAGCTTATGGTATGATTAATGTAGCCAATACCAAAATCAAGAAAAAAGAGTGTTTGTTTCATATACATACCTTTCTTGCCCTTAGTTGCCATTTCGTTGAGTCATTACACTCGATGAGTAAGAGCAATATCAAAGTAACCAAGTCATTGAACTGGTTTGACTTGAGTTTGATTTAAGTTGGGGTTTAACCTGAGTCAGGATTTGATTGAAGTTGAGTCGAGCTTGGACAAGGTCAATCTTTGTTTGAAATTTTTTAAACCTAAAAAATTCAACTCAAACATGCTCAGACTCAATTTTGAACCGTGCCAAACAGAGCTTTTTTAAGTCCAATCTAGCGAGTTAACCAAGCAAAGTCGGCTTGTGTACAGCCCTACTCAAATAGTGTGGTGAATTTTGGATCCAGGAATCCAGTTCTTATTGGATGTGCCACCATGATGAACATCCATCATGGTGGTCCCACTGCCTTGATCTCCTGGACCTGGGAGGCAGGTGGGGTTCACTAGATCATGGCATGACTGTTAAATTAAAAAGGTCAAATTTCGGCAGCTGAGCTGGAGATGCCGGAAAACCGTTTCTTTCTAACGATTCTAGCTTTTGTCGTTATTGCATCAAAAGTCTAAAGAGTTGGTAGGGAACGCAGGTACACGGCATATTTTGATTCTTGATACGCGAGCAGTGAGAAACCATACACTTGGCATGTAATAAGTTGAATTAAACCGACTAAATTGTGGATCCCAATTCCTAAAATTCATACTAAAAAAATTCAGATTTTAGAAACAATCCTACCCTCTGATTGGTGTACACATGTTTGTTGAAGTGGGACCGATCAATTTCTTTATTTTAACCGTCCGATATATGTCTATTAATCCCATGATCAGGTATGCCCAGTTTATTTTTTCATGGTACCTATATAATGGGAAATATAAAATTTTAATTTTAATTTGTATTACGCGTATAGCACACGCATATATGCACTTTGTAATTGATTTTTAAGTGCATGTGTATCATACCTTATAAACTACCAGAGTATCAACGCTTTTCACTTTTAAAAAGACAGGCAGATCCAAGTATCTAGTTGGTAGCGCAGGCTTTCCAATATCCATGATACCGCCACTTGCCGGTTTTGGAGAGTACATGTTGCGTCCTGGGGCGCCTTTTTATACTCTAGCAGAGTGCTATGGTTCATGCACTCACTATTGTTTGTGTACTTGGACTTTATCCATCCAAATAAAATCAAATATGGTTGAATTGTTTGTGTATGTGGACTTTATCCATCCAAATAAAATCAAATATGGTTGAATCATATGATTAATGGGCATTTTCTGGTTGAACATGGACCATTAACGGTCTCAATTTCAACTATCCGTAAGAGGAAAATCAAATAGACATCTACAACATCACTTGAAAGTTATTTCTGTCAATTTACACATCTGAAGTGGGCCCCAAAACTCGGACGGTTGAAATTTTGTTATTATTTGTAAAAGATAGTTGAATTTCGTTATTTACGCCATCATATGTATAATATGTGCGAGCGTGCGTATGATGCATCATACACTAAGGGAACTTAAAGTCCCTTCTTCTCTTTGCTGGATAAAGAAATCCTCCTCGACGCACGTTATCCAGCGCTTGCGACCTATCCGGTCTAGGAAAGAATCAAATACAGTCCACGTCGGTACCATTTACCCTTGTCTTCTGGATTTACTTTCGACTCATGAGACCAGAACATGAGTCCATGGATCTGATCTGTCAGATTGATGGGCCACCTCATGGATCGACCAATTGGAGAGACGTAAACAAATGCGGTGTTGCTTCTATCATTTCCTACCGTTGTCTGGTTATAAAGAGAACAGTGTATTGGCCGCATATTTTTCCATTATTTCTTTTGGGTGCGGCTACTCTGCTATTTGTACACTAAAGGGTACCATTTTTTAAGAACCTAATCAAAGCTAGGTAGGCTTTTAAAATAAGGATCGTGGCCCCAATATTCATGACGTCTCCATTGGCGGGCCACATTCTAGAGACAAGCCAACCGTCCCCATCCAACAAACAAATGCCTGTTAATCAGAAACTAACGTTATCCAATCGGTATCATTTTGGGGCCGTGCATCTGAATCGGACCCACTAATTTGAAAGGTATGGATTGGGCACCTGTTTACAATGTGAGCAGTGGCTGTGTCCAATCAAGAAGAGCAAATCGATGCCTTTTATCATTAATTCATGCGGCAATGCCCAAATCACAAAGTCAAATGATTTTAAGCATAGAGTCCACAATCACAAAGGCATCAATCTACTCATTGCAGACCGACCAAAACACCTGCATCAATCCGTTTGATTCACCACAAGTGCTTTAAATGGCCAAGACATATACCTACTGTTTTGTAGGTAGGCTATCACAGCAAGAATAATCTGAGAGCGGCTGTTTTCTCCCTCACATGCCAAAACTCCATATAAGAAATTTGGATGTCGACATGGTCAAAGCTATATAAGAAAATTAACAACAACCTTGCTCTTAAACAAGAACTGGCCTCGATAACATCTTGAGATAGTACTAGCATTATTTTAAAAATCAGTGGCGTGGCCCACCTCATGGGTCAGGACATCAATGGTACACAAGGCATTGAGAATGCGTCCACATTGGGACCACATAGTGAAGATACAAAAATTGCTAACTTTACTATAAAAGAGGTGGACAACATCAGAATGATACCATATATGTTACAGTCCACATTGCCCATTCAAGCACGTCGTTATAGTAAAAGTCCTTTTCACTCTATAGCCATCAATCCCATTTTTGGACCATTCAGAGCAATCGCTCCGTACATGGCCCTAAAGCGACCATAGTCAAATACCCTAACACTCAACCATCCTAAAACACAAAAAAGGCACATTAATAGCTAAATCCAATCATCTTACACACCACATTTCCTAATAGTATACCTATTTATAATAACACAAAGGTCATTTCTCTCACTCATTTATACAAACAAAAGGAAGGTTTAGTCGGGTTTATGACTCTACATATATAAAGCACTATGAACACAAGGACAACACGAAAACAGTGGTGAAAATAGAGGTACTATTTCTACAATTTGAGATGATGCTACTGATTCAATCGTCCAACTAGTGCAAATTACGCACAAGATCCAACCCATAAACTCCTACTCATTAGACGAGCTGTTAGAGACTGTAGTGTGAGTGATCTAGGGTTCAATCCTCAGTAGTGTTACCTTTCAGGAAAAAAAAAAAAAAGATCCATAAACAGCGGTTGGCCCTGGCCTGACAAGCACTTGGTGGAAAATCAAGCTTGCAGGCTAGAAAACAATGGACAGGTGCCAATACAAAGAAAATTATAAGAGCAACCCAACTGATGAGCGGATCGATTCATGGTGGGGCCAACATGCTGAACAGACTAGATGTCATGCACCCATCACACAGACAATAGTGCACTAGTTGGACAATTGACTTACCGGGCCAACTAATTGTATTTGAGGTATATATATATATATATATATATATATATATATATATATATATATATATATATATATATATATATATATTATCCTATTTTCACTCCTTTTATGCCCTTAGGGGAGAAGATCACCTAATTTTTTCAGAAAAATAATGTAAATATATATACCTAAAAGAGATAGAAAATCTAAATAGGAAAGAAGCAGCAATATTTCCTCCTGAGCTTCGCCATCCAACCAGCAGTCTTCCTTTCTCCCAGGGCATGATGTGAAGTCCTGCCTCGCTCATTTGAAGGACCTTCATTCGCCATATTCACCTTGGGCCCATGATTCCGGACCTTTAGATTGGGTTGTGGTTCAATAGATGCAGCAATGTGAAGAGGAGCATCTTGGACCCTCAAATTTTTGGGCATTGTGGCAGAAACCATGGTTTCTTTGGTCTGCCGGTTGTTGTTGCTGTGCAGGGAGCCTGAGGGCAACATAAAAGCATTGTTCTGAGTAAAATGAGGGTAAGCTATGACCCATATCAAAGAATATATGACAGCCATGACCCATGACAAAAATGGAACACAAGGAATGACAGATGAAGAATAAGTAATCAGAAAGGTACTCTCTCTCTCTCTCTCTCTCTCTCTCTCTCTCTCTCTCTCTCTCTCTCTTTCTCTCTCTCTTTCTTGCATATTATGATTTGCTAAGCAGGCCCAGATGTAGGTGCAAAGTGAATAACCTACATGCCACCACATGCTCATATGTAGGTGCAAGATCCAACCAATCCATCATGTCGGTTTGACAAAGAATATGATCTGGCTCGAAGATCAGGTTGGTCAACTCATCATGTGAGCCACAATGTTAGAAGCCAGTGGACAGCTTAGAAAAACTTGGCTAAGTTCTATTTTCTAGCTGTCCATTCGTTTTTCAAACAGTGGCCTACCTGGTGTGTGGACTGGGACTTATTTTTGGTCTGGAGCATCAACTACATTATACAGAGTGGGCCCACCTGCCATGCTGGCACATGCAGGCAGCATGAAGGATGGGCCCCTAATACACGCATGCTAGCCTGGTGAGGCTTTTTGATACTGAAGGTACCTTTTTGCAAAATATACCCCAATGTCATGCAAGGCAATTAGAAGAGGAATGAGAACACATGTAAACAATCTACATGCATTGGCACATGCCCAGAGATAGCTAAAGACACGAAAATATGAAACGAGTGACTCAAGGTGATGATCCAGCATGTTTTCAGAAAAAAAAAAAAAAAAAAAACAAAAAAAGAGTGGTGGCGGCATATACCTGAGCAGACAGTGATAAGGCGACTGCAGGAGGATAGACTGAAGAGGTGACTCATGACACATGCAAAATCCAGGCCATTCATGCCACAAACATGTGCTGGCCCGTTAATTAGGCTGGTGTACTCATTAGGGCAGACCTCGTGTGCACACTGAATTTAGACCTTTGGCTATTCTTTTCATAAGAAGTCATTTTACTCAAAACACATGTTGCCCACTTCATAAGTGGACCAGTCTGTATGTTGTTGGAGGGCCCTGCATGATGAACAGCCTGGATCTTTCACAAAACCAGCCAGGTTGGCATTTGCGCCACTAATTCTCTCTTTGGTCTATCATTGCTGCAATTGCATTAGAACTTCATACTTCAGTGGTTACACTTTCACATGTTTACAGGAGGTGGGGTATATACCTGAAGGCGGTGGCTGTATAACCATCTGATGAGGTCCCTGAGAAGCAGAAACATTGAACCTGCAATCATCATGCCGTTGCTCTGTGTTCGGGACATTTGCAGTCATATTTTCAGTCTCCAGACAACACATCAGGGCCTCTGAATCGAAGTAATCATCTGAAGTCATGGATGCAATGCAGGTGCTTTCTGAAATGGAAGAAGATGTCAGAAGATCATCCAATTCCAAAAAATCTTCTTTCGAAAAATCATAGCCTTCTGGAGGGTATAGGGGAAAATGATCAAGTCCCATATCATGTGGATGATTTGTGGAAACATCTGGTTGCCCATGCTCCTTCCTACTGACAACCTAAACAGCAATTTAAAAAATAAAATAAAATTGAAGTTGAAAAAGAATATAACTGCTTGTTCAGTTCAGGGTTCAAAATATCATTAAAATGGACATATTGCTGTGTGAAGTTATTGCGATACACTCCCATTATGTAAGATAGCTTCTGCAACTGATGATATTCAATTGCATTAGAATCATTTGGGGAGAATGCATCAGTGATAATTTCCAACAATACATGTTTGTATCAGAGTTTATTGGCGATACAAATGATCCTTTAGCATACATATCTTTGTTGCGATGGGAATGCCTGTACCGTATCTCCAGATGAATTCACTGCAAAACATTCCTGATATAATTTTGATTCATGCTGATCATAGAAACTTTATTCAGTTTCAAGCATATATGAATGTTTTAAGCTTGCTAGTGATGTGCATATAAAGCATGCATCTGTCCATCAGAACCCACTTGCAAAGGCTGAGAAATACCCCTGACTTCACAAATGGCCATACTACCCTGTATTTCAATGAGTGACTCTCCTATCTCACAAACTAGTATAATTCACAACAATGGAATGAAGAGAAGCATATGAATTAAATGGACACGAAGTTTTAAGAAAGAAAACGTTGAATTACAAGAACGAATGGAAAAGAAAGTTAAAAAATCAAGCCCAAAAAAAGGGCCATGCGTAAGGACCCTATTCCATGATGGCCTACACGCTCTTCACTCGCCAAATTATTTTGGTCAATTGCAAAACATCCTGATATGCTAGGATAGAAACTGTGGCACAGATCAAGCACCATCACCTCAACTAACAGATACACTACACTCCTAGGATTCATGTTGAAATTAAAAAAATCAAGACTTGGGTCCTTACACTTACCCTGGTGGTAGACTCCCGAGAGTTTCAACACCGGGTCAAGGGTTCGAGTACTCATCCGTGGTGAAATCCCATGGCGAGCGTGTGTGGGGTATGTGTGTGTGTGTGTAAAAATAAAAAAATAAAAAATTCAAGACTTGAAGTTCATCTTCTACCTCGGAACTGTTCGTGGTTTCATTATCCTCAGTTTCCAACATATGCATCAATATTCCTTCAATGTCCACTTCAGTGTCACCTTGGCTACCATTATTGAGAAAAACTCTGCATAACGAACTGGAACCCTGCAAATGTTCCACCAAAAGAGGAAGTTGATTATTATGTTGTGTCGATAGCAGGGATAAGGGGAATTATCAAACAGGAGGAGGATAAGACTTTATACCCTTTGTCCCATTCGGTACTCATGCATCAACCAGTCAGTTTTTACTCCATTGGGAGCTTGTCCAGTATGGAATTCCAAAGTAGTCTTCCAACCTACAGTAGGAGAATTCGTCAATATTCTATCGTCTCTCCCCCTGGGCTGCCAGTATCCCTCCAGTCTAGCTTCCGCTCTTGGGTCCTCCAAATTGCAAAGGTACAACATCCCCTCTGCACACACCATTGATCTCCATAAACTTATTTACAGTCTAATCAATTTAGTAACATGACCCAAAGCCAACGAGCAAACAGAACAAAATAAAATTTTAAGTACTACAACACCAAACAGGAGTGGTTTGTGTAATAGATTTGTCCAAAATCTATTCATATTTAAATCAGTCTTGGAATTCACCAGGCTTGATTATATAAAGCTATGTGCTAAGTAGCTTATTCTATTTAACTCTGGATTTAGGAGCTCAAACAACTTTTTTTTTTTGGGTTAGCATGTTAGTACACCCACAGTCAGTTCACACTTCACTGTTAGCCACCTCCACTAGGGAATCGATACCAAGACGTCAGTGTTGAAACGAGGTATCTTTCACTCAGTCTACCACTTGAGCTATGGATCAGGGTGTAGGAGTTCAAACAACTTGAAAACAAAGAACTGTGGCAGAACAACATACTAAACGGCTGGAGTCAATAATGCATTAAATATGAGACAAAACCAATCTTTACCAGGCAAATTATTGGGTGCAACTGTGTAAGGATTCACTTCTGTAATCACGTTAACAGGGGGACGATCCCCACGATGCATTCTCTCCAAATGCATTACCATCTCCACATCACCTGCATTTAAGTCGATACAAGGTGGAGAGACAAGCGCTGACGGACGCATGGTGACCAGATTCTGAAGATCAGATCAGGAATTGCCACCTAGGGAAGTTCACGACTCAAAAGTTAGACCAGAAATTATCCAGAAGAACTTCATCCCAGAAATGTAAAAAATAATAATAAAAATAAATGGCAACTCAAATCTTAATTCACAAGTTTTCAATATATCGGTGAAGAAATTGGAAGCCAAAAAAAAAAAAACACAGAAAATGGAAGGTAAAAAATTACAAAGGCAGATAAATAGGGGGAGGGGGTGGGTTGCTTGTGTCCTTATACTTTTCTGCATCAAAACCAATGTTTTAAATATCAACGATATCAGCCGATATATCCCACAATATATCTTGTATCCCACGAGTGCAATACGAAACGCACTAGTTCGATCTAGTGAGCATTTTCGAATTTCGATGCTCTTATTTTCTGTTATTTAGGTTATATTAGTGTCAAATTGTTACAAATTCATGATTTTTCATGTTCTGCATGAAAAAGAACATGAAAAATCATGGATTGGGAGCTTCAATTTCGAGATTTGGAGGAGATGGGTTGAGTTGCAAAAAATTGAAAAAAAAATAAAAAATTTTCAATTTCTCGCAAATCGTTTGCAATCTTTGTGTTCAAACATCACATCAAACATGTCTGTAACCTAATCTAGTAATTCTTCTTTTGCTTTTGAATGTATTGCTTATGTTTCCACACATCTTCTTATATTTGTAAATTATATGAATAGACATTGAATATACTTGCATCAATTCAGTTATATAATGAATAGATTAGGACCCCATACAAAGAAAACATATTATGTGTACTTGTTTTTTGTAATGTTTTGATTTATAAGTGTGTATTGATGTATTTTTTAACAATCACTGAAGTTCCATTGAAATATTCAACCAATTTCCCAATGTTTTCTCATGTTTTCAACAACAACGATACATTACATGATATAACCGATATATCCCATGTGATAACCGATATGTATCTGTATCCCAAGAATGCGATATGTAACACGATACCGATATTTCGAACATTGATCAAAACACATGTTTCCACATCGAAACATCGCATCTTCTCACTAAGAAGAAAATGACAAGCTAGCATACCTCGTCCTAGGAAATCGCACTCCAAGAGCCATGTGGGTGGAACTTTCGTGAGATCCACCCCTGCCCATCAGGTGCCCTGCATCATGTTCACCTTGCGGCCCAAAAATCATGACCAGACAGAACTTAGGTAGAGGTAGGCCACACGCTAGGAAAAAGTTGGGATGGGCAGGACACTCACCATTATTTTTGCATATGTCCCACCATGGTCTGTTTGTATGTCATCCAATCCATCCATCTGATGTGCCTCATCAGGTTGAAAGAATTATCCAAAAATCACAGTATTTCAAAACTCAGGTGGGCCATTCCAATGGACTTTTTGGGTATAATTTATGGGTTGACCCACCTGAGTGTTGAATCATCCTGAATTTTGGGATAAAAGGCCAAGCAATTGGAGATGTACCTGATGGACGGTATGGGTTTCCTGCAAGGTAGGTCGTTTCCCCATGTTCAGTCATTACCCAGTAAGCACCTAAACAAGGTCCGTAAGAGTTTTCCAAATAACTAACTTCAAATAGCATTCAGCTGTTTTTGGAATAGAGGCAAATGCAACAACTATAATAAGCTAAAAAGAAGCCTAATACAATCCAGCAAGTGGAGGTAAAAAACTGTCAGTTTCTTTGTAACTTACCATGTTAATGAATAAATCTTTTGCCTAATTGGGTTTTCCCCACTTAAGCAACGGAACATGCATGTCAGGTAACCGTGCCTGACACACAGTTCTCTTAAAATGAAGTGCCATTGCATGTGATTATTGTATAGGAGAAAAGGAGATACAAAAAGAGTAACAGAAAAAAACAACAGCCAGATTCTTGAAGCACATGATTTCACATAAGGTCATTAAAATGGAGAATGTTGAAAAAAGGAAAACCAAAATGATAACCTACACCCAAATTCTGCATTTGTGTCAAAAAGCAAGATCTTGATGCTTGAAAGCCCCATATTAACCCTAGAACTTTTTATCATTAAAACCATACTGAAAACATATCAAAAGATCGGTGACGTGACGTACTTGACAAAAGAATCAAAGACAACAAGGAAATGGATTCTATGTCAACGACTAATACTATAACACAGAAATATTGAACCAATCTAGGAAGGGAAAAAAAAAACCTACCATTCTTTGAAGAGTCCTAGAGAGGACAGGCACCCACTGTAAGAATACATTGGAATGGCCCAGATTCAGAAGATGAAGGATAATAACATTTCAAGGGAGTACAAAATTCTTCAGTAATAATCAATTTCAGAATGGGAGATTTGCAGAAAGAATGAACTGGAATTCAAATAGAATTCCCAAAATTTTGAAATCAGGAATGGAATTGAACAGAATTGGACAACCCAGAAATCAATGTATGGGTTCAAGACCAGATTCCTGGGTACTCTTTTTGAAAAGAAACTCAAGGATCTACAATTCAAATACCAAATTCACCACACTTTCTTCTTTTAAAAATAAAATATACAAAGATTAAAAAAGAAGGGAAAAAAAGAAAGAATTCAAGAAAACTTACTTCTAATTCATCAAAGAAATACTGAAAAAACACATCTGAAAGAATCACTCAAGACAAACATAAGATCTTCAAAGAACTGCCTGAAACAATAAACGACTGAAAACAGAAACCCAAATCAAAGACTTTTCAAATCCATAAAACCAGAATTTCTACAAAAGCATCCCAACTGAATCCAGAAACAAACTCGAAAAAGCAGAATTCTACGGCAGCAGAGAAGAGGAATACGATTCTAGAGAAGATTCTTCAAATCTTTCCAGAATTCAAATACTTAAAGAGAGGGGGAAAGCCCTAAAATCCAAAATGTAAACAGAACTTCAGCTGCCTTCAAACCCAAAGCTCAAAATCGACCTAAAAGTAGACGAATCCACTTGATTCAACAGAGAAAGATCGAGAAACTGAACATTCAAGAATAAATGCTTCGAAATTAAAAAATAAAAATAAAAATAAATAAAATCGGATATTTTCTGATTGGTAAGGTGATGCGCTTGACAAAAGATCAAAGACAGCAAGGAAATGGATTCTGTGTTAACAACTACTGCTAGAACATAGAAACGTGGAATCAATCTGGGAAGAAAAAAGAAGAAGAAGAAAAATTACCATCCTCTCTAAGTCCTAGAGAGGACAAAGGCGGCTGTAAGAATACACTGGAACGAACCCGATTCGTAAGATGATTGATAATAAAATTTCTAGGGAGAACAAATTCTTTAGCAATCATCTAAGAAATCAAATTCAGGATGGAAGATTTGCAGAAAGCATGAACTGGAATTCAAATAGAATTCCCGAAATTTTGAAATCAGGGATGAAAATGAACAGAATCGGACGACTAAGAAATAAATGTAAGGCTTCAACACCAGATTCCTGGATCCTCTTGAGAATTATTTTTAAAAAGAAACTCAGGGATATACAAATCAAATACCAAATTCATCTTCTTTCAAAAATAAAATATAAAAAAATTACAAAGGTTTTTTTTAAAAAAAAAAGATTCAAGAAAACATGGCTCAAATTCATCAAAGAAATACTGAACAAGAAACATCAAAAGAATCTCTCAAGACAACCATAAGATATTCAAAGAACTAAAACAGTAAACTGCATAAGAGAGAGAGAGAGAGAGAGAGAGAGAGAGAGAGAGAGAGAGAGAGAGAGAGAGAGAGAGGAAAAAAAAACCAAAACGAAGATTTTTCATATCTAGAAAACCAGAAATTGGACAAAACCATCCAAACCGAATCCAGAAAAGAAATCGAAACAACATAATTCTATAGCAGCAGCGAACAGAGAAATTCAATTTTACAGAAGATTCTTCAAATCTTTCCAGAATTCAAATACTTACAAAGACAGGAAAAACCCTAAAATCCCAAAACCTAAGCAGAACTTCAGAAGTCTTCAAACCCAAAGCTAGAAGTCGACCTAAAAGTAGACAAATCCGGTCGATTAGAATTGCGAATTCAGCAGAAAAAGATCGAGAAAATGAAAATTCAAGAATAAATGCTTCGGAATTCACAAAAAATGGGACATTTTCTGATCGAATTTCTAACCTCTGGATGGCAAGGAGGAGTTTCGCTCCCTTTTCTTCTCTTTTTCTCACTCTCTCATCGCTCTTCCTCTCTCACTCGAAATCAGTTTTGGAAGAAACCGATCATTTAGAGGCTACTCCAGTGTGTTTACCCATGGTTAGCGTTGCCCACGTGGCGAGCCAACATTGGTGGAATTACGCTGTTCCGTGGCGCTCTTTAGTGGGTCCCACGTCCGTTTGTACCGTTTCGCGGAAGCTTCCCGCGGTGATAAGATCCGAAGCGTTCAAGTGCCTCAATTACTCACGCGGTTTGGCTAGTGACCCAACATCAGCCAGCTAGCTGATGTCCAAGCTCTGTAGGCCCCACCACAATGTATGTGTCTTATCCACGCCGTTAATCCATTTTTTTCATCTTATTTTATAGTACGATCCTAAAAATGAGGTAGATCTAAATCACAGTTGGACCACGTCACAGGAAAAACGTATTGATTGAACGTCCACCATTAAAAACCTCCTGGGGTCTACTGTAATTTTTATTTTCCATCCAACCGGTTAATAAGGTCACCCAGACCGGAATGAACGGAAAACACAAATATAAGCTTGATCCAAAACTTCTGTGGCCCCAAAAAATTTTCAACGGTAAGCGTTCAATCCCAACCGTTTCCTTTGTTGTGGTCCAACTGAGATTTGGATATGACTCATTTTTTATTTCATATCCTAAAATGATCTGTTAAAATGGATGTACAGCGTGGATAAAACGAATACATTATTGTGGGGCCCACAGAGCTTCGACATCAGCTAGCTAGCTGTTGTTGGGGTCCGTAGCCAAACCGGGCTCTGGATAACTGATTGTAACACGCAGCTCGCGTCCATGTTAGTGGGATTCGCGCGTCGCACTTCCGGGGATGCAAGACGCGTTCTGTCCAAGGCCAATCGGGTGGAAGCGGATTGGCTGGTGCATCACACACCACACACCCTGCTGGTGTTTGTACGTCAACAAGTTCTGTGGATCCCACCATGAGGTATGTGTTATATCCAAACCGTCCGTCCATTTTGCGAGCTCGTTGTAAATCTTCAACCGAAAAATGAGACAGATCCAAAGGTCAAATGGACCACGCTACAAAAAGAAGTGGGAGATTGAACGTATACTATTGAAAGCCTTCTGGGGTCACAGAAGTTTTGGATCAATATGATATTTGTTTTGACTCTTCATTCAGGTGTGTGACCTTGTGATGGTGGTCCCTGCGAATGTTTTAACGGTAAGAATCATTCTCACCACTTCTATTTGTGGTGTGGTCCACTTGAGATTTGGATACTAATAATTTTAGGTATCATGCTCTAAAATTACATCTCCAAATGTATGAACGGTGTGGATATAATAAATACATCATTGTGGGCACATATAACTTTAATCTCCTTTGAACCGTTCCTATAGCTCGGAGCTCGAGGAGTGTCAGCGCTCGTCTTCGCACGACGCGTACACACACGTGTGGTGTGTGGTACACCAGCCAATCGGCTTCCCAATCGCATCATTGTAGTGGGTCCCACTGGTTAGATTGCTGTTTCGTGTAATCAGGACGGTCCAATCATCTTTCGGGCCACACTTTTAAGTTGGATGGAAACTGTTGCCCATTTTCCTCGTGGATTCCACGCGTGTGACGACCGGTTGGAAAGGCATACTTTTTCTTACCAACGAATTTACACGGATTCTTGCAATGAAAGATCATCCACACGCATGAGACGCCATAACGTGTGGCCGGCTCGTAGGGTTTTAATGGCCCGTCGTTTGCATCCCACCATTGCTAGTGGTGTGGCCCACTTGACCTTTGGATCTAGCTCGTTTTTAGGTTGATATCCTAAAAAATGATCTTGAGAAACTGATGAGGTCATATCCATAAAATGATTTGAAGATGAAAGGAGTGGATGTCACACGGAAGTTGCGTGTGTGTCCATAGGGCTTTGGATTACACGGGCACGGAAACGGATTGCAGTTTCTTCATGCAGGGGTTGTGTGAGGTCCACTATGCTGTATCTGTTTTATCCATTCCGTCCATCCATTTCTTTCAGATGATTTTAAGTACTTGGGCTCAAAATTGAGGAGTATCAACGGCTGAAGTGGACCACACCACTGGAAGCAGTGGTACCTACCGTTGAAACCTTTCTAGGGCCTTCTGTGAATTTGATTTTCCATCCAACCTGTTCATAAGGTCTATGATAAGGTCACGTAGACCTGAGTGAAGGGAAAACACAAATATCAGCTTAATCAAAACTTCTGCCGGTCCCAAAAAGATTTTGACGTTGGACGTTTAATCTTCTCTGTGTCGTCCACTTGAAATTTGATGTACTCCATTTTTGGGCTAGTACCATAAAATGATATGGAAAAATGGATGGATGGCGTGGATAAAGATCCAAACATCATGGTGGACCCTACATAGCCCCTGCCTGAACTGAGTACGTCCAAGTTAGGGAGCCGATTAGGTGCGCACTGGGATCACTCAACATGGTGCGGCCCTGAGATAATGGGACACCCTGATAAATAAAGTGTATATCTACGCCGTTCATCTACTTTTAAATATTGTTTTATATCATAATAAAAAATTTTGAAATATTAAAAATCTCATATAGACCACACCGCAGGAAACAGTTCTGATTGACCATTACAAAATTCCCGTGAGCCACCAAATTTTTGGATCAACCTGAACAATTTTCCCTTCTTCTACGTCTTTTTGAGTTAATCAATAGTTTAGATGGAAAATAAACATTATAGATACATTCAATCACCATTGTTTTTAATGGTGGGCGTTCAATCACCAGTTTTTCCTATAGTACGGTCAACCTAATATTTGGATTTCTTTATTTTGGACTAATGCTATTAAATGAGTTGAAAAAGAGAATGGACGGCGTGGATATACAATAAACATAACAAGGTATGACCTACGGTTAGAGCTGCACCGTGCCGGGTGTGACCACACCTAATCCGTTGTCCGGCGTGGATATACAAGACACAAGCGTGGCTGCGTCCGGGTTGTGGGCAAAGCTGCTACCCGGTGACGTGTCAGTTGCTATGTCATGTGGGAGGGAGCGATATTCAATGCATCCTAACGGTAAGGAGGGACGTGGCTTGCGTACTGAGTTACTCAGTACAGTATACCGTACCGAGTAAACTCTGTGGGACCCACAGTGATGTATTTGTTTTATCCGCTCCGTCCATCCATTTTCCACCTAATTTTATAGCATGATCCAAGAATTAAATCATATCTAGATCTCAAATGGACAACACGATAAGAAACAGTAGGAAATGAATGCTTACCGTTGAAAAATTGTTAGGGACCACAGAAGTTTTGGATCCAGATGATATTTGTGTTTTCCTTTCTTCCATGCCTGTTTGGACTTATGAACCAGATGGATGACAAATAATCATCACTGTAGGCCCTGAGAAGATTTCAACGGTGCACATCACTACCCCTACTTTTTCATATGGTGTGGTCTACTTGTGATTTTTATATGATTCAATTTTAGTTTTTCATACTAAAATAATCTTATAAAATTGATGAACGGCGTGGATAAGACACTTAGATTACAGTGGGCTCCACAGTTTACTCTGTACGGTATAGCGTACTGACTAAGAACGCAATCCGCGTCCGGTATTATTTGTTCCCGAGGATTTGGATCAGGAAAGCGGCCGTGTCTTTTGTAGATCTTGCGAGGAAAACAATGCGAACTCTCAATGTATTGATTACGATATATTCGACCGACTCGTCTCGAGATCTCGCGGCTGAGAAGTTTTAACGGTAAGCATTCAATCCCTACTTCTTCCTTTTGTGTGGTCCACTTGAGTCTTTTAACTGCCTCTTTTTTGGTTTTCTGATATAAAATTATTTGAAACAGTGAATGGACAGTGTGGATAAAATACATGCATCATGGTGGGCCCATAGAGTTTGCCACGTATACACAGTACGTGGGATCGGTGCTGCGTTCTACACTACGCCATCTCCTCCCCACTGGCGCTGCGTAGGAGTGGAAGTACAAATATGTTAAAATGAAAAGCTCCGATACTCCGTCGGAAGCCGATGGATGATACGCAGGCACTTCCAAATTACTTTAACATGCAGGAGCCACATGAGAGGAAGTCAATTAAAATGTCCAAAGTACGGGTCCAGAGTGAGATGTATCAAGAATAAAAATTTGATGATCTTACTGTGAGATTGGTGGACATTATTTTAACGGTTAAGAATGAAAACTATCCAAGGGTCCACAAATCAGAGGTCAGATTCTTCGAAAATCTGATTTTAGGATTCGATTTTTGCAAATAATTGATTTTCTTGATTTAACGTGTGGCACTTGAATAATGTCGATTGCATGTGTATCGAGCGTCATCTCTGCCAGAGTATCAAACTACTCCCTCGATATTAATTTCCACTTGTTATCGTCGCATCGACGCGCTGGATTAGAAAAGTTCGTTCGTCGCTCGAGTGCTCTCTGAATCCAAGCCATTCGTCTAATCCGTACTGTTATCATTGTCTCTCTATATTATGCACTTATATTAATGAGAGTGGGTAGCTTTTTTGAATGGTGGATATGAGGATATATTCGGAAAAAGAAACTGAAGGATAGGATTTATCCTCTTGGTTTTCCTTTAGACAAAGACCGTCCACAAAAAGGGTCCATATTTAATGACAGGATCCATCTGCTCACGAAGTGAGCCTGATATTTTGGGAGATGAACGTTTTTTTCCCCAACCCAACGCAACTGATAACATAGCAAAATGGCCGAATCCACTGCCATGTTTTGTTGTTTAAGCTTAACCTAAAACGTAACGTGTGGGGCCCAAAGTAACTTTTTATTAAAATCCAATCAGTCCATCATGTGGGGCCCTTCATGTTCTCCTTGTAACAAAAAAATGAGGCTGATCAAAACTGAATTGGAACCACACCACAGGAAAGAGTTGGGATCGGAACGTCAACCATTAAAAAACTTCCAGAAGATTCTATCCACCATAGTATTGAAGAACTACCGAGTGCTGAGAGCATAAAAAGTGTCCTGATTACTTATTCCATGTAAGTGGGGTCACCGATCAATGATCTAAACCGTTCATATGGGCTGCTCTGTATGTAGAACGGTAAGGCCCTGTAGATCTTCCAGAATGAAAGATCATAAGACGTTGATCTGCCGTCTACATACATATAATTAGACGGGAATGATCCCACGTTCCATGTTCGAGTTCTGACCCGGCACACGTGGTGTGTATGTGGAATCCAAACCGTCCATCTGTTGCCTCCTCATGGCACCGTGCATCCCAAGAGTCACGACCGTACCAAAAATTAAGATTATTTGATTATCTGCCAATCGCAATATTGGTGCATATTTATTGGACCGTTAAAACGAAAACATCAAAAAATCATATTTCAAAATCTTTCAAAGGTTAGAATCGTTCAACCACTTTAATTTTAGTTCTGTAACGTAGCCAAGGTGGCTCCCAGAATTTCATCAGTGTATCTAGTGAGTGCATGTGTATAAAGTGTCATAGGCTGCTCGTGTATTAAATAAATGCGCACATCCAACCAGTTGGATGATATATTACTATCCATCTGGTTTCTCTCTACCGTGCATGTAAGCAATAAAGAAAACAAAAGATCATAGCCATCCAATCAATGGTCTTCAAAACAATGTTAGAAAATGGTCAGAGTTTGGGTTCACCTGCCATCACATTCCCCATAGCTATTTAAAAATTCAAGGGCACCTAAGGGAACCACATTTGCAAGGAAGAAGATAGAAATATGTAAATACATGCACGACCTCGATTCCAATTGGTTGAATCATAGGTTGTGGTCCACCTAGTGGATAACTCCCAACTTATTAAGAAAGTGCAACATCCAAAGCATCCAATGGGTTGCCCCCACCACGAGGATCACTAAATACAAGTATCAGCCCCATCTGCTAATCAGATGGACCAATCACAGAACAAAATTTCTACCATTGATAATAGAAAAATGCAAGTGTGGTCCACTCAATGAGTGAATGTGGCATATTTTTTCACTAGGTAATCATCATGATAGGGCCAACCTATTGTATGGGTTGGATGTTGTATAAATGTAAGAGGTTGGAATTTATCAGCTGGGTAGACCATAATTTGTGATCGTTTCATCCACCTGTTGAACAACTTCCAGTCTATTAGGTGTGTATAACATCCTGCAGATCCGTACCACAAACTTAGCATAATGAAGATCCAATCTATCAGGTGTGTATACTTCCAATCTAGTAGGGTTTTTTTTTCACACGCGCACACACCCCACACACTCACGCTGGTGGAATTTCAACACCTATGAGTATTCGAACACTTGACTGGGAGTTGGACAGTCTACCACCCGGGCAAGAGTAAGGACCCAACAGCCGGTTGGACCACTAATATATCATCCAACCAATGCATGTATATCATGCTATTATGCATGTGCGGTATCTAACTTATCCAAAAGGCCTACCATGAGAACACCTTATGAAAAAATTGACTTAGTCACCCACCTATCATAGGGAGCCACGCCTATATTTCTTTGTTATATTAACGCGTATTCATTGTTTTATATGGTGTGACCAGCTGTGCAATGGTTTGATTTTTGCACTACACAATCATTATGGTAGACCAACCTATTCAATGGGTGGTGGATGTTTGATAATTTTAAAATTATTGGTGATTTTGGTGAAAATTTTGAAAATTCTTTTCTATGCCATGTCTTATCCTTATTTCACAAGTTTGACGTGTTTATAAAAATAAAACATTATTACTTATTTTTATTATTTTAGAACTACTTTAGGTCTCAAGTTTCTTTTTGTTTTTGTGTTTTTAAATTTTATTTGTAAGAACTATTTCTATAGTTATATACTAACCGTTATTCTCTATATAGACTTATTTTATTGAATTAACACACATAGCATGAAACTTAGTCCATAAAATTTTTTAAATGATCACTACTTAAGTATTATTTTTCATCCTTATACCTACTTTCTTTATTGGATTATATAAACTTTGTACTTTTTTAAAAAAAACTCCACCACAAAGTTGTTACCTTGCTTAATCACCCTTAATTCTACTACCAAAAATGCATTCCTAGTACCACTCACCTTCTCATGCAATATGGTGAAGCATAGCATGCTTCTTTTTTCTTTTTGGTTCACCGGCATCAGACACGCACACCATGGTGGGATTTCACCAACTATGGGTATCGAACTAACGGCCTTTGTTGAAACTCCTTGGAGTCTACCACTGAGGTAAGGGCCCGAACCCAAGACCCCTTTTGTGGAATCTAATTCTCTAACATAGGAAGGTGTATTTGATTTATAAAAAATATATATCATATATAGAGCCTTCTAATAATTCTTTCTTCAATTTCCAAGCCCCCTTGGTACATTGCCCATTTGATATCGCTCTAATGATATATCCCAAACGCTCTAGCTCATCAAATGCTTTGCAACCATACTTTTCAATTTTAACAATTCTTTATCATAAGAATTTTAAAAATAATAACACTCAATGTTAACATGATCGAGTACACTAGTACCAAAAGAAAAATGTACATGAGGGGAGTGGAAGGGAAAGAACATAAAACTTATCTAATCTGCTTACCCAACGGGCTTTGATACCATTTAAAGCATCATACAAGCAATGATATGGAGAGAAAGGTCTTAACATCCATGGACAAGAAGACACAAGAGACAAGAAGAGTGTAAATGGAAGAGAATGAAAGAGAGACAATAGACAAAAATTACTTTTATTCAAAAAATAAGAGGGGAGAGAGAACTTAATACTGTGTACATGCCAACCTAGTCCCCTATATACATTTCCTAATCCTATTAACATCACAATTGTAAGGAACATTTGTGTTCAAAGGATGTTAGGAGAATTTGAATGGCTGAGTATTTTAATACCCACTACCTTCATGATTTTGATGTTGAAAGGATGACAGGAATAAAAAATCCTGACAATTTAATAAAATGCACATGGGATATTGTGATGTTAGAAAATTTATGCGTTCAATTTCTAAAAAGATGAAATTTTACTCTAACTATTAAGGAATTCGCATATCTTGCTTTACGGTCATTGGTCAAAAGTAATGTTTTTAAGAGGGAAGGGCAATGAAAGCGGCAACGAAAGCTGTAGAGTAGATGTAATCGAGAGTCTATATCAATGATGGCACCATTTATATTATGGTCAACATGGATTATTCATTTTCCTTGAAATCGATTGGAAGGTTGAGATCAAATATCCAAGTGATTTTTTTTTATTTTTTTTTGCTTTTGCTTTTTCTTTTTAAAGGAATGGGAAATCAGAGGTGGGTTGTGATGGATGTCTAGATTAATATTGGAACCACTTTTAATATATATGAATAGCATGGATCATTCATTTTCGTAGTTAGTGTTGATTGGAAGTTAGGATTATCCAATCAAAGTGATTTTTAAGAGGGATGGGCAATAGGGATGGGTCTTGCATAGTCGATATCATAAATTAATGATTAAAACATTTGTAGTATGATTTTTGTAGACATTGATTGGAAGATTGAGATTATTAACCATAGTGATTTTTTGAGGCGGTGAACATCTAAGGGTGGGACCCAAATGATCAATGGTCTAGATCAATGATCTAATCATTTTTATTAGGATCAATATGAGTTATTCATTTTCCTAGCTACTAATTGGAGGTTATAATCATCCAACCTTATTGGTATTTCTAGACGGATATGCAATCACAAGTGGGACCTATATGATGGATGTCATGGATGTCATAGATCAATGATCTGACCCTTTGTGGCATGATCAATATGGACTATTAATTTTTCTAGACATTGATTGAAAGATTAGGATCACTGAAATCAAAATAATTTTTTAAAGGGATGCGCATTCAAGGATAGGACCCGCATGATGTATTTTCACAAGATCAATGATCAAAACATTTGTAACATGATTAATATAGACCATCATAATTTCTTTTTCTAAATTTGGATCATTCAACAAAAGTGATTTTCCAAGAATGTACAAAATCAAGAGTTGGACCCAAATATATAATATTATTAACATGGACCATTCATTTCTTTAGCATGAAATAGTCATTAAGGATTCTCCAATGGAAGCAATTTTTCAAAAGGTATGAGCAACTAAAGGTGGGACCCACTTGATGGATATCCCATGCAATGATTGAACCATTTGCACTATGATCAATATAAACCATCCATTTCTATAACCATTTGGACACTTCATAAATAAATAAAGAATACACCACACATGATTCTCAATTTGTAAGCCAACTAAACACAAATATTACATTTTATGAAAGTTACAATGCCCGCTATATACGGGAAATTGTCCAACCAAAGAAATTATAATTGATAAGTACAGTAGAAATATCTGGGCACTATAATACTTGTTAATTTAAATATCTAGAGCATCTAAATGCACCGAATCCCAACGACTATCTGGGCACTATAATACTTGTTTCCTACCAATCACTTTTTTAGTTTGACTTAATCAAAATATACTTAATAATTAAATAATCTAATTAAATTAAGATTTGACAGTACCTCTCAAGTAAGATAGCTTTTTGATGCCCCATCCCAAATGTGGCCCACAATTCGGATGGATTTGAATAACACGCATCTGGGTCTTCCATTCCCTCTTTCACGGCGATGAAATTAATAAATCATCTGAATGTTCTACGTTCATGATCGTCCACATCCAGGCCCAGTGCAACAGACGTACATGACGACTTACACGTGTACGTCCTCGACTGAGTTTCGAAGAATTGAAAGCCGCCCACCACCCCCCACTTGGAGAAAATCACGCGGAATTGTCCGTACGTTCACGTGGCCGACCTTTATATCTTGCCGAGTACGAAACAATAGCAAATATTCCCGACATGTCGTGGAGGGAGAACCTACATCCATTGGCACCGTACTGTATTATTCACACTTTTTAGAAAATCAGTACCGTGTAAAATACAAGCCCTACCATGAAGATCATACAGTGTAAAATCCAACTTATCTGATGATCATATCAGCCTACGGTCTGCGTTGAATCAAACTGTCGGTTATCCATTGATTCTAAATGTGGCCCGTATAATAAGACTAATACTTTTTTTTTTTGTTTCATGTGATCTTCATTGAGGGGCCTACCGTTTTCATGGTAGCGATTTCCCACACGAGTGGTATGTTTCAGGGAAAGATGGTTCGCTCCCTGGCGCGTAGTTGATGAATTCTCAAGAGAATCACAACGCCTATGATGATGTTCGGATCCCACGCATTGACGAGAGAACTTTGATACTCTGGTAGGGAGCTATGAATGATACACAGGCAGTTAGAAACTAAGAGCTTGCTGGCATATAAGTAACTCAAACTAAACCGTCTAATTACGGGTCCGAGCCTAGATGGATCTTGAACCAAAAAAATCACACTTATTTGATCATCTGACTAGAGGATTGCTGGACATTTATTGGACGGCTAATGAAAATTGTCCAATGACCCTATTTCAATAATCAAGTGTCCAAGAAGCAAAGGCTAGGATTGTTGAACGATAATTCTCGGATTGCCACTTAACGACATTGGGTTGGACAATTTAGTCCATCTAACCGAGTGAATGTATTCCACGTTTTCAGTTTATAAGTGCCTGCGTATCAACCTTCATCAATTGTGGAGTAGCAAATAACTCCCGAAGTAGTCGGGAGTTTGCGTCGTATAGACTCATCGTATAACCCACGTTTTTTCATTGGACCCAAACAAAACCTCAGGGCCCGTTTAGATGGATGGATGGGAAAGGATTGAATGATATGAGGGTGGATGGCATGGATTTCAAGGCAATGGTGGTGTTGTCATTGGATTGTCTTAACATCGAGGGATTGCTATATCGAGTCTGTTTGGCCGTCCTGCCAATTTTAAGATTAAACTTTACTAACCCTATAATCCCGTGAACCAAATATGTCCCAAGCAAATTTGAATAGATTAAAATAAATTGAATAGAATTTAAAAGTAATGATGGTGTTATGAGTGGATTGTCTTCAAATCCAGAGGATCACTGTATCCCGGGATCAATCACCCTATCCGTTTGGCATGCCCAACTAATCTCAAGATTTAACTTCCAATCCTTCTCAATCCGAAAAAAAAAATACTATTACTTTTCTGCTAACTTGACTTAATGGATGAGGATATTTTTGTTAAAAACCTAACATCCGTACCTAACAATCACCTTTAAGACAACGATTAAAATAAGAGCATTATACGGACTCGTCTAAGGTGCTAATTTTTTCCATGGTAAACTTGTGTAGGATACATCTCACCCGCATCCTTACTGCCGACAGGCGTGCCAACTTAAAGAGTTGATTGATCAGGTGAGACACATGGTCTATGTTGGATGTGAACGTGGCAAGTTATTTTACATCGTCCAATCTTTTCCTACAGAAGTGGCCCACCAGAGTAAGTGATCTAGCTCGGATTTTGCGTATCATCATCTTCACGGTGGAGTCCATGCTTGTTTAAGTGTCAGTTTTCCACCATCCATGAAGTCAATTCACGGTGATGATGAGCACATCTCCTGTGGGAACGGATGTACGCTGCTTGTGAGCTGATGAGTACAAATAGATGATCAGTATCTGATGAACGGCTAGATTTTCGGATCTTCTATGTCCCATCCATAAGAGTCGTGCAAGCCACCAAAACAGCCCATCACGTGGTGAGGCCCACAGGCATTGACCCGGTCAACCTGTATTGGGGCAAGTGGGGATTGATTTGGACCATCAATTGGGGTGGTGGTGCGGCCTACAAATCTTTTCTTGGGTTTGAGTGGGACATCAGATTGAGTGCGAAGGGTGAAACCAGCCACCGGTTTTTCTGAAACCAGGAACAGGTATGTCTGAATCTATAGACTGTGGCCCACCGGTGATGATATGAACTATTCATCCAGAGGGCCCCACCACCGTTAAAAACATGCTCGGACACTGCCGACCGTCCAATAGCACTGATCATTAATTACATGTGTGCACTCCGACTTGGTTTTAAACATCCATCCGATGGTTGGGGCCCACAATCGGATTTTCTCAATTTGGTCTATTCGAGGTGGGCCCAACTGAACAACGTCTCACACGCGACTAGCTTCTGATGAAAATCTTGTGCACCTGGTTGCGTGTGGGTCCCACCATGGGACATGACACATCTAACCTGATACGCATGATTTGGACAGTTTTTTTTATTGGAATTGCTTGTATTCCACGTTCGCAAATTCTCAAGAATTTCTAATTGCATGCGTATCATCCCCCGCACTCTGCCAGAGTATTAAATATTTCTCTTCAGTGGATCACAGGATTTGGACGACTGAGGCAAGAAGTGAATAAGGATGTATGATAATTGCAGTCGCTCGAGTGCATTTCAAAGCGCCCTCCGTTCACGCGTGGAGACAAGCCATACGTGTGAGAGATCGGACCAGATTTTCAGGTTATCCTCCCCGTGTTCATTCATTCCATAAAAAATCAGACCGATACAGTCAACTACAGGGCCACACATATGCATGGATTTTCAAGCATTGATCAACTTCTTTAGCCATTCCATTTGAATCATCCGTACAAAACCCACCAGGTTACATGGTCAAATAAACAGTCCATGTTTAGGTATGTTGATAGACGTCCTAAATCTGTTTATTGTTTGGGTCCCTCGAATGGTTGAGGGACTTGATCAACTAGTCGAGACACAATCGACTCAAAGTCTAACGAACTTAGTTTTTGGATATCCATTATGCTCGATCAGTCGAGGGTTAGGCTTGACCGGTCGCGCGAGTTACTCGACCAGTCGAGACTCTCTTTCGACTAGTTGAGGTTACGCAGATTCTGAACGAATTTTATGCGAACTGTATAAATTTGAAGTGATTTTCAAAGTTTTTAAAAGGAGGTGTATAAGTGAAGTTTCATAAACTATAAATAGAGATTCCTAGAAATATTCTAAGATATTATAAGACTTTTTAAAGTAGTTTCAAGGGTTTCTAAAAAAATTTTAAAATTTTTAAAAGATGTAGCAAGGATGAGATTCGACGTTGATCGAATAGGATAAGTCCTCTCTTTAGTAGAGATTTGTCGCTTTGTACTATAGTTGAGATTTGTCTCTTTGTGCTGTATTTTTTTTCTCAAAGGTTTTCTACATAGAATCTTTATGTTTTTTTGTGTGTGCTTAGAACCATTGCTATCATATATCTAGATAAGTGTGATTTTGCAGTACAAATCCTCAAAAAGATATTAATAGCCTAATGAACTGTCCATGTTTTTTCACTCGTGTGGGTCGTTTTCATGTGTGAAGCAAAGTGGAGCCGGCAGCTAACCGTCGGTGGCATCGCACGGGCGTCTAAGTACGGTACGGACGAGGTGGAACGAGCATAATGAAAATCTCATTCTCAGAAATTTCTCGGCCTCTTGCGATATCATGGGCAAATTCTCGCTGAAAATAAAATATTTAAAAATATTTATTCTAAACTAACGAAGGATTTTCAAATTTATAAAGATAGGTAGAACATGATTTATTCCAGCGGTTAAATAGATTTTGCGTTGAATCGCCATAAAATCGCGACAATCTCAGCATGGCGAGATTGTGTAAAACCTCGCGATATTATCACGATAATACCAATTAATAAAAAGTTTGCCACTTTTCTCGAGATTGGCCATTCTCTCTCCGCCACGTGTCTGCTGAAGACGACAATAGCCTGAGCAGACGGTGGTGTCAGAGGCGTACGCGGATTTCCCGCGAAACCCCTTCCCAGGATGTTACTGCACCAGTATGCCGGGTGGGGCCCACCGAGATATTCGTGGGAGATCCACCCCGTACATCCGTTGGGACACACATGAGGAAAAAGTAGGGATTCAGTGAGCACAGTTGAAACATTCTCATGACAGGAAAAGATTTATATCAGGCTAATTTTTTATTTTTTAACTTCATACCAGTGGAAATAACCTAATAAACGGTTTGGATGGCGTAGAAACATCGAGGTGGAGCCTATGAAGGTTTCAACGGTAGAAATTTATTTCCACAGTTTTCCCTCTGGTGTGACCCACCTTTTTTTGTTTCGATTCTAAAGTGAGCTCGAAAAACGGATGGGCCCCAGCAATCATCCTTGGCAGGAACTTCCTTTAGCGGGAAATCCGCGTCCGTCAGGGACGGTCCGAAGGCACGACACGTGGCAGGGGAAGTTCTCCCTTCCCCTGGCGTTCGCACCATGCAAGTGGGGAGTATGATTGAGTGGGCCTTCCTTCTCAAGTCATCGACGCGGACGGAGGGAAACTATTCTCGTGGGTGGGCCCCACAGATTGCGTGGAATGAAAAAGGAGTCTCTATCTTGCAGTGCCTCCATTGTGTATCGTATCGGTTCACCACCGATAAAACGCCTGGATCGTACTGTTTGCAATACGTATCGGTTTCGGGACGATAATTTCAAGTTTCAACCTTGATGCGAGAGACGCGGATTACGTCCTGCCCTGCCCTCCACGGACTCGATCCAGACAGGAGTTCTGTGGGGTCCATCTTGCTGTATTTGTTCTATCTATGCCGTTCATCAATTTTGAAAGATCATTTTAGTACAAGAACCCAAAAAGGAGGCAGATCCAAGCCTCAAGTGGACCACACGGTGAATATTAAACGCTCACCATTAAAAACATCTTGAGAGGTGCAGAAGTTTTTGATCTAGCTGATATTCGTGTTTTCCCTTCATCCAAGTCAGTATAATCATTTTTTACGGTTGGATGGAAAATATACATTACGGTAGACCCTAAGATAGTTTCAACGGTAGGCGTCGCTATTAACACTGCATCCTGTGGTGTGGTCCACTTGAGCTTTGGATGCGATTTAGGCTCGTTCCTAAAAATGATCCGTTAAAATGAATGAACGACGTGGATAAAACACATAGATCACGGTGGGCCCCACAGAATACCTTGCCTAGACTGAAGTACGTGGAGGTGGGGCAGGACGCAATCCGCGTGTACGTGGATTAGATCGAGTCCGTTAATTTGACGGGTCGAATAGTGATCGTATTCTTAATGAAACAGTCTACCTAAAAGAGAAAAGAAGTAAAAAACAAAAATACTTTTTTGAAGCCACCATACGCATCAATGACGCATGGTATTTGAATTTCCCCAGTGGGCCCACCTGTCAACGATCATCCTTTAGTAATTTTTGGTAGTTTTTGACTAGAAGAAATTGCAAGTGGACGCGACTTGGCTGCGACCCGGAACCGGCGATGTCGGTGTGGCCTGCCCGTAGGGCCACCTTGATGCATACATTGCACGTATATCTATACTGTCTAGAGGTGGGCACCGGACAACTCGAATCACCTGACTCAATTTGCCTGACTCGTTCAGATTCAACTTGGGATCGAGTCAAATGGGTGAGTTGGTCTGTACGAGTAAGCTTCGCCTAATTCGAATTCAAACCAAGTTGAGTCCGAGTTACATAGTAACTCAACTCGATTCCACCCGAAACTTGATCAAGTCATACTCAACTTGATACGAAACCTGACTCAACTAAGATTCGGGTGTGTGTGTGTGTATCCTAGTTTCTAAATATCTTTAACCCTACCGCCACACTTGACCTTGATCCGAACCCAAACTCTCTTTCCCTCCCTCATCCTCCTTTCCTTCCAAGTTCGGCAACCACCCACCGCCATCACTACCCTCCTCCTCCTCCTCCTCCTCTCTCTCTTCTCTACTCCCTCCCTCTCTCCCTCATCTCTTGATTTGACTCGGTGCCAACTTGACTCAACTCGGTACTTTTGACCAGTTCGGACTCGGTCCAGATCAGTCTAAGGCATACCGGATTCAGATTGGGTCAGGCATGCTCGTCTCAGTACTGAGTCGAGTCAAGTTTGGGTCAGGCATATTTCAAAATCGAACCTAATTCTAATGTTGTGGACATGTTTTATCAATCTATCTTAGGGCATAACATGGTTTGAAAAGAGAAAAAGATAAAAAATTTAGGTGGACCACATTAAAGGAAATTGTGGTTGTTGATTGCTTCTTTTAGAAACTTTCTAGAGTCTACTGTAATGTTTGTTGACTATTTAAGCTCCCATTGATAAGGTCAAACATGCATGGACTACAGAAAAAAAATGAAAGCCAACTTGATTCAAAACATTTGTGGCCCATTGAAGGTTTTTAATGGTCAATAACCACTATTTCTTGTAACATGGTCCACCTAATTAATATTTGTATCTTATCACACCTTGAAATAAGCTGACAAAATAGATGGACGGCCTGAATATACATTGCATCATCGAGGTGAGCCCTTCGCACCTATACCAATGCTTTGGAGGTGGCAACCATGTCACCCTTGGAGCAACCACATTTCAATCTCTCTCTAATTGTTAGTTTTATACTTAAAAAAGACAGACAGATAGGAACCGTGGAGACTGTCTTTTCTGGATAAAAAAATAATGCTCTGAGAGAGTGCGGTGAGTGAAGTATAGGCACTCAGAAATTACTTAAGTTATATGCCAATAGACAAAGTAATTCACAATAGACTCTTGAAATTAGTTTGGATGTATCATGAACCAAAAATTATACTTAGTAGATTTTCTCATTATCATATTGGTAGACATTCGATGGGCTAAAAATGAAAAATATTCAATTATCTTAGGGTTCATTTGGCACTAGGGGATTTAAAATCTCCTGGTGGTTTCAAATCTAGGGTTTCGAATCCTCTCAAAGAAGGTGTTTGAAATCTATTGAGGAGAGCTTAGATTGCATTTAAAATCCTTTCAAGAGTTGCATGTGTAACATGTCTGTCACCGGGCTATTATTCCAGTGTGCACATGGCCCACTAATGATGTCCCAAAACAATTAGATTATCAATTGCATCATTATAATTACTTTAATATATATGATGATCAGAGCACTGACCAAACATTGTCCTTGTAAACCAACGGTTAAACATCATTGGTTAGTCACTTAGACGTGATTTTATGCTTGTGGCCCATCTGAGACTTGTAATTTCATCGTTTTCAAGCAAAGCATATATTTCAGTGAGCTTACTGCAGCTAGTGTTAAACATTACATACATTCACCAATTAAAGATATTGAAGTTGATTTAGTAATTAAATTCAAGCCCCTATAAATACACCATGCATGACTATTTTTGGATTAAAGTTGATTCCTAATCGCAGGTGCCCAACACAATAGGAGGATTTCAAATCCAAGGGGAACCTGAATCCAGGGGTTCCAAATCCACGCTCCCAAGCATACCCTTATTTCAACAAACTGGCCACGTCTGAAAATGGGAGGTTAGGATCGTCCAATCAGAACTGTGGACTGTAACTTGTGAAAGTGGGTTTCGCATTTTAGTTGGTTTGAGTCCATAAACGCAACCTCTGCAGTTTCTAAGTGCGTATGTAGACCATAAGCAGCTAAAATATGAAATAACTCCCACTCTTTCCATCTCTCAAAAGGACATGGGAGGTGGAATTCGCGCCACACTTACAACAGCGTTTTGAAAGAATGTCCGTTGACTGGGCGCGCCTGTCTACCCAACATGTGTGTATGTGTCCGCTTATGTTGCCCGTTCCTCAATTGGCTCTTGGATGGATGGTTGATAATTGATTGAATTTCTAAGGGCCCATTTGGATACAACCGAATAAATTATTTTATTCAATTTACAGCAATAGATAAGTAAGTTTGGTTTATGATTAATTATAATTAAAATTTTTTATTTAAAGATAAACACCTTATTTTAATAAGTAGAAATTAAAATAAGCTACTTAAGGCATAAGTAGCTTACCATCCAATAGTCCCTTAGATGACCTATATTATATTAGGGGATAGGTACAGTTGTGTAATATATGGCAAAATTGTGTGAGCTCCACCATGAGATATCTGTATTTTACCTATGCTGTCCATTCAATTTGCTAGATTATTTTAAGGCATGAGCTCAAAAATGGGGCAGATGCAAATATCAAGTTGACCACATCATAAGAAGTAGTAGGATAATGATGCTCACCGTTGAATCCACTGTTTTCTATGGTGTGGTTGAGCTTTGGATTTGCCTTATTTCTAGGTTCAGGCACTAAAATGAACCTGAAAAATGAATGGACGGTGTGGATATAACACATATATCATGGTGGGCCTAAAAAGTTTTGACTTAGAAAGCAGTTGAGAAAATCTGGATTTTCATATTTTCATAGTGCAATTTCACCGGCCTTCCAGCCAGCCGGAACTTCCAATTATTATGATTTCAGCACTGTTTGCTGGTATTTACCTGCAATTAAATAAGCTCTAAAGGAAAAGTATCACTTTCTTGAAGATTCTATTTTTTCTCCGAGTACACAATTGCCATGCGCACAACGGTCCCCTGGACAGGATTGTATGGGAAAAGTAAAATAAATAAAAATACAACACCGCCACCCAAACAATATCAGAAGTCAATTTTACAAAGAGAAACGCAACATGCACCCATCCTGACTGTTAAATACACTTGCTCTTTCAAATTCAAATTTCTACTGTAGGACTAGACTCATATGCTTCTTTTGAATGGCTTTCAAATCAATGGTTAGAAGTAACAGCTAATGGTTAAAATATCAAGGAAAATTTCAGAACCATACACAACCGGTCTACAATTTCACTAGCCATCCAGCCATTCCATGTGTGTGGTCCAAGAGTCACCATCATCTCTACCACATAGAATATGAATAGAATGGAAATATCTTAACCCGCTTTAAAGTATCAAATTCTTCACAAATGTTTCTTTTATTTATTTATTTATTTTTATTTAACAACAGCAACAGATGGAAGAAAAAAAATCAAACCACCTCCAATCAACATCAACTTTATCTTTACTTAGTTGCAAAGCTCACCCACACCTCTCTCTCTCTCTCTCTCTCTCTCTCTCTCATATGAGATTAATATTACAAGAGATTCCATTAACCGCATCCAAACAAACCTTTCTATTACACGTCGTTGACTGAATGGTGATTTTTAGGTGGCACATCAAACAAAGAGCTTTTGCCGCATGGCCCTTTACATTTTGCGCCAATGATAAATCAATGCCTACATTTGCACTATTACCATATCAGTGCCTATAATTTTAGTCCTTAGTCATGTTACCACTAACCGTCTCTTATGGATGTGTAGTAGTATCTTTATAAATGGCAATAATTCTCCTATGTAAGGATGCCCATTGCACTCTAACACGGCAAGCACTCTGGCTACAGGATGGTGCTCTACACGCCTAACATAGGCCTTACCATGGTATATATGTTTTATCCATGCAATCCATCTATTTTCCAGCTCATTTTAAGTCATGGGCCCAAAAATAAAGCACATAAAAAGATTAAGTGGACGACACTACTGGAAACAGAGAGGCTTGGACACCTATTGTTGAAATTTTTAGAGAGAGGTTTTGGATCAAGCTGATATTTGTTTTTCCCTTTGTCAGGTTTGACCAACCTAATCAATATAGGTTGATGGCAAATAAACATCATGGTGGCCCCAGGTGTTCATGCAATTCAATTGAACGCAAAGCCATGCCTATTAATGAAGGCCTATATTCAATTAAACATGTGTGATTAAGAAATTGAGGGCGAGCCATAGTGATACTCCAGTTGGATCAATCGACTTTTGAGTTGATTGAACTCAAGTTGCAGCCATACAAAGGAAAGGATGTACTAATCAACGGTGGAAAGGATGCGTGTAGCCATGAAATGCCATCAATAAAGAAACATAATGTACGACATGGCAGATGTGTAACCTAGAGTGAACCCTTTTGATGTAGAATGGATAATGAAGGATTTCATAGATAGTTTGGATAGGAAGGAGGGCCAAAAAGTTCAATTTAAGGTAAAAGCCAAGCACAAACTATGGATTCCAAGCATAACTTTTCATCATGTTCTTTGATTATATCCTGGAAAGGTCTCAAAGAACTCTACAGGGTGGACTGATTTTGTGAAAAAAATGTCATTTATTAGATTGAAGTTACATTTAAAGAAATTAATTTTGGTAAGTTTTATAGTTAGTGTCCGTCATTGCTTGCATAAGTACATTTATTTTGAGAATTTGACTGTGATTAATTCATATATATTTTTTTAAATTTTTAATAAATATTTATTTTTTGTAAAAAAAAAATCATTAAATCTAATTGCATTAGTGTTTTGGGAATGCATTACTGACGCAGGGAAGAACGTGATGAGGTCGATCACAATCTTCCTCGAGGATAACTACTTCGAATCTACAGAGCTTCTCTGGACTCATCACAGAGACTTCTCGAATCCACGAGGAAAGAAAGTAGGAAAGTAGAAATAAATTCTAATAAATTTAAAATTAATTGATGAATAATTGATAATTGTCTAATGTGTCTCCTTACACCATTAATATAGAAAAAAAAAATTAAAATTCGTAATTACTAAAAATAGCAAAATTCTAACTCTAATACAAATCCTAATTCTAATAAAACTCTTCTAAGGCCTAACTTCTAAAAATAAAAATTGCAAATAAACTTTCTCTAGAAGAGTCATAGTATAACTAAAAGTTATTTCTAAAAAGAAAGAAAATCTAAAACTCTGAAAATATTAAAAAATCAGAATTACTAAAAATAGTAATTTTTCCTAAAAATTCGTTTTTGAGCTGAAAGCACACGTTTTCTGATGAAACGGACAGACGTGACTCACATAGTGGGTCGATTCACCTCGGATGGCCCGTTTCAGTAAATATTGATAGGTTGTGCGCCCCGTAACAATACCTGGATTAAAAGTTATGGCCACTTTATGACCCACCTTTTTTTGGCTCAACCATGCTGGGAATGTATGTGTGACACGTTCTACATCAATTACCCATTCAAAGTCAACATCTGTGCATTGTATATCATTCTATTCATGAAAAAAAATATATCTATTTAAGTCTTCATTTTAAAATATTTTCTAGCATTATGAATTTAAGTATGCTTATTAATGAAGGAGGATCTCTTCCATTTTTTTATTCTACACCCCATGATTCCTTCCACTATAGGTCTCACATTGATCATGCCCACGTGGTGCTTTTCAATTAGTAGCAATGCTCACATGTATTTGAACCCATGGTAGTAAGGAGACTTTCGATTATGTATATTTAGAATCCAACACGTTGTTGGCTCCGTACGTGCATCCCAAGAATTATTCTCGTCAAAAACTCAGGTGGGACACAGCACAAGAGTAATGTATAATCACACTTAAAACTTCTATATGATCACTTGTTGTGGTCCACTTAAAATTTGTAAGAAAATAAAATAAATGAAAATACAGTGGCACTCAAACAAGTGCTAAGTTTTATTAAGGAAAGTCCTAATAAGACCAGCCAAATTGTAGATCCCTTTGTTGGGAGAAAAATATTGCTAAAATAACACCATCAAGCAATCCTAACCATCCAAATAATGTATTTCAAATGAGTAGTTAAAAGTATATATATCTGGGTCAAAGGGGGAAAATGAAAAAAATAAAGTAAAATTAAAAACATAGTGGCACCTAAGCAAGCCCTAAAGTTAGTTCTATCAAGAGAAATGCTACTCAGAGTATCCAAATTTTGTGGTCCACTGTAGATAGACCACATCTCTAAGCAATCCCAAGACCTAACCATCCACTTAATGGCTTTTAAATGAATTGTTAAAAGTAAAACTGTGAGTGATCCCAATTTGAAAGGAAAAGTCAGATATTTACAAATTTTTTATTATATCCCTACTACACATTGGGTTAGAGACTCGGAGGGTCTAGATTGACCTCAGCCATGCCATGTGTACGGTTGAAGGTTCACCCCCATATTTTAAATGACACAACTAATAAAAGAGTGGATCCCTCCACCATCAGCCTCTAAAGTCCAAACAATGACAACTTCCAACATCAAATACAGTACATATAGTGGGAATATTGAAAAGATATATAACTTCACTAATGCACACGCCATCGCATGTGCCAGTGTGCCAGATAGGTGAAATATCCAAAGGCATCCATCAGAAGGCTACACTGCATAGATTTCTCATCCCAAGATTCATATCACTCGTCAGGTGGTCCACAACTAACTAAATAAATGCATGGTTGAGAAACATCGGCCGAAATTTCTCACTCATCTACTCATTTCTAGTATCATGGCATGCCTACTTGGTTGATCACCTTTATCTTTGGGCAGTAACAGCTACATCGTTATATGCTCATGATGGATGGCTTGGATCTTGCACCTATTTATCACACTAGCATATGTGGTAGCTTGTGCATTAGCTGATTTGTAGACACGCATTGCGTGGCCAAGCTCTATGAAAAAGACCATTCTTTCGTTGGTTAGCAAATGACAAAGCCATGATCTACTTGCATTGGTTTCATCTAACCATTGCCAGCGTTGATTGATCTTTTTTTGCCATATTTGATTATATTGTAGTACAACTGTCTCTCATGTTATTATAAAAGGAGGAATAAAAGAAGAATATACAAGAATGTATATAAAACAAGAAATAAGAGGGCTTTATAAACAAAGGTTTATCGGCATGAGAAATGCGCACGTGCAATCGGTTGGACCATACGTTGCCATCCACCCAGTGGATAACTACCAATATGTCTTGTGTTGGCTGGCGCCGGTAGGTTGGGTTCGCTATGAGGATCGCCTTGTGCAAAAATCGACCACATCCAGTAATCGGGCGACCAATGCTTATGAGATCCATTTAGGATTTGTACAATGAATCTTAATTATGTTGGGAATACGTGGAAGCAAATCTTAAATTTGGATCATATGAGACTAAGTGAATATAAACAAAACAAAGTAATTACAAGCATACATGAATTTTATGTAAAAAATTCTTTACAAAAAAAATCACGTTATAAAGCAAAAATGAATTATTATAATAGAAAACAATTCATGCAATTTTACAAAATAAGTGCCTCATCAATCTAAGCATCAATCTATCAATCACCCAAGGCAGCGAGAGACTCAGATTTCTACCTCATTTGATTTGCTTGCTGATCTCCTGCCTTGGATCCATTTTCTTTTTTTAAGATAGGGCTAGGGGCGATTAGAGAGGCTAAGAAGGGCTTCTGTGTCGGCCCTTAGATAGCGCAAAGATTTTATATCTGGTCAGATTTTTTTTAATTATGTTTAGTGATATGATAGGCTTCTTTAGGTTCTTTTTCTCTCAGGGAATCCCAAAATCAGTCCTTTTGTAAATTTCTTGAATTTCAATGAAGTGTCCTTTTGATTAAAACAAAAAAGAATTATCCCTGTAAAAGGCTCCAATGGGACAAGGCACGGGGTGCAATGCAAAGCTAGCTCGAAAACTATTTAGGTCTCTCTCTCTCTCTCACCCACCCACCCACCCACCCACCCACTCCACGTAGCCACATACTCACACTACTGTGGAATTTCACCACAACAGGTAATTGAACCTATGACCTTATGTTGAAGCTTTTGTGAGTCTACCACTAAGGCATGAGTAAGGACCCTTAACTTGCAAGTGCATAAAATGGATGTGTTAGATGGCACTTGCTCACCATGGTGGACCCTACAAACCTGAAATGTATGGTATTTACCCTAGGTTGGAACACACATTATCATTTGATTAAATATCCACATAACCATAACACTATTATAATATATTATTATTATTGATTTAACTGAGGGAACCGTGTCTACATTCACTGAGAGATTAAAATAATAATATAAAATTATAAAATACACACATCATCCCTAATGATGGCTGTGGAATATTACAAAACAGTTGGACTATTGCATGATGGGTGTGCTGATAACTATTTTATTTTAGACCACACGTATTCCGGACGTGTGAAGAAAATTGATGATGTTAAGTTCATCACACAATATGACTTTTTTGTTTGAAATTATCTTGTCATCAACTAAACGAGATAGTTTTCCACCCTTTCACATTGAGAAAATAAAGAAAGAGATGAATGATCAATTGCTCTTTGAGAACTGTAGGTTAAAGTTTTGCTAGTTGAGTCAGACCACTTCGTCAATCCAATCGACCAATCTCGGCCATCCAACAGATCCAGCACAGAGTTAGTGGGTCACATTGTAAAAATCACATCCATACAATTCTAAAAATTTGAACGATTGCCTATGGAATAAACAGTCAAGATCATTTATAAAAAGTTGACCTAGTCAATAATTTAAGCCATCTAATTGTTGGGGCCCTTCATGGATTGCTCATACTTTTAAAGAATTATTTTTCCTGATTAATTATTGAATCTGTAGCCTGCTAAATGGATGGCTACAAAAAAGAAGATTGACTAGTACTGAATGGGTCCAATCATCTGATCAGTGTGATTTTTGCAGTCTGACCCATGAAATGTACGCCCATGATCGAGGATTTGAGGGCTCCCATCATGGATAGATCAGACCGCAAAATCTTTCAAATTAAAAGATCCCCATGCTCAATCTTTGACCTTATTCTCCAATGAATTGGACAATCCAACAATAGTCCCCACATTTACAGATTAGGTTCCAAACATGGAAGCTCTACCTTCATAATTAAGGAACATGGAAATCAGATTTATTATTGTTGTTTCTGTTATTATTATTATTATTTACAATTACTAACACAACTAATACTAAATTTTCATTAAGGTCCCACACTGACATCTCTCTCTCTCTCTCTATCTGTCCCTCTCTCTCTCTCAAATTTTTTTTTCTTGCTTTTCTTTGACATGTTCTTCAAAGGTGATACAATCTCATCATGCTTCCTGGATGGTCTTTTGACAGCACCACTGATGTAAAAAAAGGAATATAAATCAACATGGGTACATGCACATGAAGCCTAAAGTCATTCATGTAAGCAACCCACCAAGGATTTTATGGTTTAGTCAATTCATGTGGGGCCCACCTCATGCTTTTTAAAGTAGCATTGAAATTCATAATTGAGCAGTGCTTAGGAAAGACCAAGCAATGTAGATATGTGTAACTTAGAGTGATCAAGCAATGAAGACTCCGCCAGACTACCTTAATATTTGCCTGATATCTATTAATCTATATTCTATATATGTTTCTCATATCAGCTCATATTAGATTGTTAGCCCAAAAATTCATATATAAGATCACCTCTCAATGATTAAAATCATTTATATGATGGGCCATATCTCATATGGGATTAGATAAAATTCCAAAAAATAAAAAATAAAAAATCTGTCAGACAGAAATACTTCCACCCTTTGATCATTTGGCTATTTTTTGTTGTAATGTTAACTATCTCCTTAAGCCTTTTCATAATCAAAGATAGAAATATTTGAATATGAATTGTTTGGGCTACTCCCTTATGTGGTAAGGCCCATTGTATAGCTCCTTCAGGTACTCAAAAGGACTCCGACCCAACGGCTAAAGTCACAATGTCTCATTGCAATGGGTTTCCATCTGTCCTCTTGATCCAAGCCATGCATTAGAATCACTACCTCTTGGATATACCAATGGCCAAAATCTAGATGGAAACGTGGGGCAAACGTGGAACCACCGTTTAAAAGACTAAAAAGGCAAATCGTGCCTTTATAATTAATAAGTCTAAAAATAGACGACGGTACATCTGGTGGGCCACACGAATGATAGAAGCCTTTCAAAGAAACCCACTTTATCATTCTTTGATAAAGTGTCAATAGGGACGCTGACAACAACCGATAACTGCCAGGTGGGCCCCACCCAGACATGAAGGCCCCCACGATCTAATGTGCGGCAGGGAAGCGGATTGCGTACTGAGTAATTCAGAGCGTACCCCGCAAACCCTGTGGGGCCCACCGTGATGAATGTGTCTTATCCATACCGTACATCCGTTTTACCATTGAAGTATATCTGAAGCTCAAGTGGACCACACCACTGGAAACAGTGGGAATAATGACATCCACCGTTGAAACCTTCCAAGGGCCCACAGTGATGTTTATTTGTCATCCAAACTATTCAAAAGGTCACAAAGAAATGGATAAAGGGAATATATATATATATATATATATATATATATATATATATATATATATATATATATATATATATATATATATATATATATATATATATATACCAGCTTGGTCCGAAACTTATTTAGCCCCCAATAAGTTTTCAACGGTAGTCATTCAATTCAAACTGTTTCATGTGGTGTGGTCCACTTGAGCTTTGTAATAATTCTACTTTTGGCTTATATACTAAAACGATCTGGTGAAACGGATGGACGGCGTGGATAAGACACATAAATCATGGTGGGCCTCACAGAGTTTACTCAGTAGTAGGCTATAGCTTGTAGAGTACTCAGTACGCAATCCGATTCCGTGCGGCAATACCAGATGGCTGTTGACGTGGAATCCTCTCATCCGTTGGATGTAGCAACACTCTGCTGACTAATCTGTTCCCATCTGTCAAAAGCGTCATCACCATCTTGGGATGTACCATAGATCGACTTCGTTGTCCATCATGACGCATTTGCTTTTTTCACCTTTTACGGTAAAAATCTTTCTCAGAACTTTGGAATCTTAGTCAAAACCACGTTCGATTTGAAGCTGATGCAATCTTTTCCCTCATATAGATAAAACAATTTCGACCGTTTACTTGGGAAATGGGTGTCCCACCCTGTTTTATGGTTTTATGACACGGATGAGTCGTATGACCCGGCCTGGTTTTAACACACTAGGTCCGACTCGGTCCAACTCGGCCGAGTTGCCGCTGCTGCTGGCTCAGGCTGCATTTCGAGTCAGCACAGGTTGACTCAAAGCCACTTGTCCAGCTAGTAATTTATGGACGCGGTTTGGCTGCTGACCCAGCACCAGCTAGCTAACTGGTGTCAATGCTGTGTGGGTCCCGCCATGATGTATGTGTTTTTATCCACACCATTCATTCATTTTTCCTGTTCATTTTAGTACTTCAGACAAAAAAATGAGGTAGATCTAAATCTCATATGGACCACACAACAGGAACAGTGGTGGTTGAATTTCCACAGTTAAAAACTCCTAGGGCCCACTGTAATGTTTATTTGGCATCTAACCAGTTGAGTAGGTCACGTGACTCTGGATGTGAAAGAAAAAAACACATATCAGCTTGATCCAAAACTTCTGTGGCCCCTCAAGAAGTTTTCAGATGAAAGAGTTCAATCACAAATGTTTCATATGGTGTGGTCCAACTGATATTTAGATCCGCCTCACTTTTAGGCTCATGGCCTAAAATGAGCTGAAAATTTGGATAGGTGGTGTGGATGAACCACATACATCATGGTGGGCCCCACAGAGCTTTGACACCAGCTTGCTGGCTGGTGTATGGCCCCCAAAGAACACGAGTCCATTGATCTGATCCAGCAGGATCGACCAATTGGAAAGACGGAAGCAAAATCGTAATGTATCTATCTTTTCCATCCGGTGTCAGGTTACAAAGAGAATATTGCATTCATCACCAATATTTTCCATTATTTCTTTCCAGGAGTGGTCTGATACTCCGGCAGAGGATGGACGTGATGAAAGTGTTCGCAGGATACCATTTGTTAAGAACTTATTCAAAGCATGTCACAGGCCTTCGAATAATGGGAAATGTCAAAGCTAGGTTCTTAAATCATTTATAAGGATCGTGGCACCAATCAGTTCATAACCGGCCCATTGGTGGGCCATCAAATGTGCATTCTAAAGATAAGCCAATCATCCCAATTCAACAAACGAATGCTTGTTAATCAGAAACTAGGGTTATCCAATCAGTATCATTTTGGGACCGTCCATCTGAATTGGACCCACTAATTTGGAAGGCATGGATTTGGGCACGTTTTTACAATATGGGCAGTGGCTGTGCCCAATCAAGAAGAGCAATCAATGCCTTTTATCATTAATTCATGTGGCAATGCCAAAATCAGAAAGTCCAATCATTTCAAGTACAAGAGTCCACAACCACAAATGCATCAATCAACTCATTAATGACCGACCAAAACACCTCCATCAATCCATCTGATTCACCACAATTGTACAATTGTATTAAAAGGCCAAGGCCATCATAACAAGAATAATGTGAGAGCAGCTACTCTCTCCCTTGCCTACCAATACTCCATATATGGAATTTGAATGTTCACATGGTCAAAGGTATATAAGCAAATTAACAACCACCTTGCTCTTAAACAAGAACTGTCAACAGCTTGGAATAATACTTAGATTATTTTCATCTTATTTTCATCATCAGCAGTGGCCAACCTCATGGCTCAGGACAGGGATGGTATCCATGGCATTGAAAATGTATCAGTGTGGATAAAATGGTAACAATACCATGTATGCCATGGACCTAGGGCTGGTCACGAGTCAAGCTAGCTCGAAAAACTCTCTCGACTCGGCTTGAGTCAGCTTGGATTGACTCGGCTTGAATAGCCGATTCAAGTCGAGCCAAGCTAATTATTTGAAGCTCGAGTTGAGTTCAAGCCAAGTTCGACCAGGGGGTATTTTAACTCGACTCGAGCTCGAATTCGAGCTCGACTCGGCTCGATTAGTAAATATATTAAATATTATATATATATATATATATATATATATATATATATATATATATATATATATATATATATATATTATAAATATAAGTTTTAACTTTTAAGTTAAAAAAAATAATAATAAAAAATAAAACAAACAAACCCTAGAGTCTCTGTCCGAACGCACGCCCCTTTCCCTTTCCTTTTCTTTTCTTTCTCTATCTACTGTTAGCCGCACGCCTGCCCGGACCGCCACCACCAGGTTTCCTCATCCGATTCGAAGCTTTATTTGATTTTTTTCATCAGGTTTTACTTTAATTCTCTTAAGATTTTTGAATTTTTCGTCAATAGAGGAGGGTCAAGAACAGAATCTATTATTCTCTCACCCAATAAGCTCGAACTCAACTCGAACTCGACTTGATAGCTTTGGCAAACAAGTCAAACTTTAATGTTGAGCTCGAGGCCAAGCTCGAGCTCGAGCTCAAACTCGAGTACATCATGGACAAGCCGATCCGAGCTTGGCCAACCTCGACTCGACTCGGCTCAATGCCCACCTCTACATGGACCACATTGCCCATTCAAACATGCCATCATAATAAAAAGTCCATTATCTCACCAGATAGCCATGAATTCCACTTTTGGACCATCAAAGCAGTCGCTCCAACATGGCCCCAAATTGACCATATTCAAACACTCAACACCCAGAGCATCGTAAAACACAAACAAGGTACATCAATAGCAAAATCCAATTATCTGACACACAACATTTCCTACAAGTACAATAACATGAAGGTCATTTCTCTCACTCATTTATACAAACAAAAGGAAGGTTTAGTCAGGTCTGTGACTACACATATCAAGTACTATGAACACAAGGACTACACAGAAATGGTTGGCCGTGGCAGGACAAACACTTGGTGGAAAGTCAAGCTTGTAGACCAGAAAACATTGGACAGGTGCCAATACAGTGCAAATTATAAGAGCAACCCAACTGATGAGCAGATCGATCGACATTCCAGGTGGGGCCAACATGCTTGACAGATTGGATGTCATGCACCCATGATACAGGCAATGATGCACTAGTTGGATGATCAGAAAATAATCTACATTGGAAAGCAGCAGCAATATTTCCTCAGCTTCGCCATCCTACTGGTAGTCTTCCATTCTCCCCGGGCATGATATGGAGTCCTGCCTTGCCGATTTGAATGGCCTTCTGATGCATGCGCATGGCAGGGCCTGTCGATGATGTAGGCTTTTATTTTTACGCTTTCCACATTTGCTTTTTATCATTAGGCTTTTACCATATTTAGTGGCTTTGATGGCGGCTTCAATGGCTTTGGCAGCATTTAATGACAGCTTTGGCTTAGAACACATCGTTTACAGGAGGATCTGGAGAAGTAGCTGATTCTGCAGAAGCGACTAAATAGGCTGATTTTGACTTTGATTTTGTTCTTTGAGAGAATCTCTTTTCGAAGTTTATTGATTTCTTCAAGATCCATTTGGCATTCTGTATTTACTTTGGCTGACTGTCACTTCTTTGAAGGATTTTTGTGAAAGCTTTTGAGTACCAGTTTGGATTTTCTTTGGAAGAGGCAGGGGATTTTGTTTTTGAAGGAAGTTTTTGGCATCAAATTTATCCCACCATTTGATAAAGGTGTGATTGATTTAAAATCAATCTCTCAATTGGGGGGATCTTTGGTGGCTTTAATGGATTTGGCAGCATTTAATGGCAGCTTTGGCTTAGAAAACATCGTTTACAGAAGGAGCTGGAGAAGTAGCTGATTCTGCAGAAGCGACTGAATCGGCTGATTTTGACTTTGATTTTGTTCTTTGAGAGAATCTCGAGGTTTATTGATTTCTTCAAGATCCATTTGGCATTCTGTATTTACTTTGGCTGACTGTCACCTTCTTTGAAGGATTTTTTGGAAAGCTTTTGAGTACCAGTTTGGATTTTCTTTGGAAGAGGCAGGGGATTTTGTTTTTGAAGGAAGTTTTTGGCATCAAATTTATCCCACCATTTGATAAAGGTGTGATTGATTTAAAATCAATCTCTCAATTGGGGGGATCTTTGGCGGCTTTAATGGCTTTGGCAGCATTTAATGGTAGCTTTGGCTTAGAACACATCGTTTACAGAAGGAGCTGGAGAAGTAGCTGATTCTGCAGAAGCGACTGAATAGGCTGATTTTGACTTTGATTTTGGTCTTTGAGAGAATCTCAAGGTTTATTGATTTCTTCAAGATCCATTTGGCATTCTGTATTTACTTTGGCTGACTGTCACTTCTTTGAAGGATTTTTGGAAAAGCTTTTGAGTACCAGTTTGGATTTTCTTTGGAAGAGGCAGGGGATTTTGTTTTTGAAGGAAGTTTTTGGCATCAAATTTATCCCACCATTTGATAAAGGTGTGATTGATTTAAAATCAATCTCTCAATTGGGGGAATCTTTGGCGGCTTTAATGGTTTTTGCAGCATTTAATGGCAGCTTTGGCTTGGAACACATCGTTTACAGAAGGAGCTGGAGAAGTAGCTGATTCTGCAGAAGCGACTGAATAGGCTGATTTTGACTTTGATTTTGTTCTTTGAGAGAATCTTGAGGTTTATTGATTTATTCAAGATCCATTTGGCATTCTGTATTTACTTTGGCTGACTGTCACCTTCTTTGAAGGATTTTTGGGAAAGCTTTTTGAGTACCAGTTTGGATTTTCTTTGGAAGAGGCAGGGGATTTTGTTTTTGAAGGAAGTTTTTGGCATCAAATTTGTCCCACCATTAGATAAAAATGTGATGGATTTAAAATCAATCTCTTAATTGGGGGGGGATCTTTTTCCACATAAAGGAAGAATGGATTGGTTTGGAATAAACTGTGATTGATTTAAAATCAATCTCTTAATTGGGGGATCTTTTGCTAAGGAAGATTGGATTGGTTTGGAATAAATTGTGATTGATTTAAAATCAATCTCTTAATTGTTGGGATCTTTTGGCATATTAAGGAAGATTGGATTGGTTTGGAATAAATTGTGATTGATTTAAAATCAATCTCTTAATTGGTGGGATCTTTTGGCATATTAAGGAAGATTTGATTGGTTCATTGACTTGATAACTGGGTTGTGCCACCTTCATTTGCCATATTCACCTTGGGCAAATGATTCGGGGCGTTTAGATTGGGTTGTGGTTCAAGAGATGCAGTAATGGGAAGAGGAGCATCTGGGACCCTCAATCTTTTGGGCATTGTGGTAGAAGCCATGGGTTCTTTGGCCTGTGGGTTGTTGTTGCCGTGAAGGGAGCCTGAGGGCAACATAGATGTATTGTTCAGAGTATAATCAACGAGGGTAGCTATGACCCATTAAAAAATAAATAAACAACATGTGACAAAAATGGAACATAAGGAATGATCAGATGAAGAATAAGTAATATGAAAGGTACTTTTTGTTTTCATCTTATGGTTTGCTAAGTAAGCCCAGATGTAGTTACAAAGCTAAGAACCTAAACGCCACCACATCCTCTTATGTAGGTGCAGATCCAGCCATCAATTAGGTCACTTTGACAAAGAATATGATCTGACGTGAAAATCCAGTTGGTCAACTCATCATGTGGGCCACAATGTTAGAAACCAGCAGATGGCTTAGAAAAACTTGGCCAAGTCCTATTTTCTAGCAGTCCATTTGTTTCATAAACAGTGGCCCACCTGATGTGTGGAATGGACTTATTTTTGGGCTGGAGCATCATCTACATTATACACAGAGGGCCCACCTGCCATGCTGGCACATGCAGGCAGCATGAAGGATGGGCCCTTATACATGCATGCTAGCTTGGCGAAGCTCTTTGATACTGAAGACAACTATTTGCAAAATATGCTCAAATATCGTGCAAGACATTTGAGGAATGATTACACATGTAAACTGTCTATCATATGCATTTGCATATACCCAGAAAGGCACAAGGGATAACTAAAGACACAAACATGAAACCATTGACTCAAGGTTATGATCCAACATGTTTTCAGAAAAAAAGGGTTTGCCAGATGTGGTGGCGGCATATACCTGAGCGAGAAGTGATAAGGTGACTGCAGGAGGATAGACTGAAGAGGTGACTCATGACACGTGCAAAATCCAGGCCGCTGGCCCCTTAATTAGGCTGGTGCAATCATTAGGGCAGGCCTCACATGCACACTGAATTTAGACCTTTGCCCATTTTTTCATGAGCAGCCATTTTAATCAAACACATATTGCCTACTTCATAAGTGGACCAGTTGGCATGTTGTTGAGGGCCCTGCCTGATGAATGGCCTGGATCTTTCACAAACCATGCCAGCTTGGTATGTGCACCACAAATTCTCTCTTTGGTCTATCATCGCCACAATTGCATTAGAACTTGCATACTTCAGTGGTTACACTTCCACATGTTTGGAGGAGGCAGGGTATATACCTGAAGGTGGTTGGCTGTATATCCATCTGATGTAATCCCTGAGAGGCAGAAACATTGAACCTGCAACTATCATGCCATTGCTCCATGTTCGGGACGCTTGCAGTCATATTTCCAGTCTCCAGATCACACATCAGGGCCTCCGAATCGAAGTACTCATCTGAAGTCATGGATGCAATGCAGGTGCTTTCTGAAATGGAAGACATCAGAAGATCATTCAATTCCAAATAATCTCCTGCTGAAAAATTGTAGCCTTCCGGAGGGTACTGGGGAAGACGATCAAGTCCCACATCATGTGGATGATTCGTGGAAACATCGGGTTGCCCATGCTCCTTCCTACCGACAACCTAAACACGAATAAAAAAGAGAGAAAAAAAAAAAACCAACAAGTCAAACAGAATATAACAGACTATGCAGTTCAAGGGTCAAAGTAATATTAAAATGGACATATCACTTTGGGACACTCCCATTATGTAAGATAGCCTCTGATACTCATGATATTGAATTGCATTAAAATCATTTGTGAAGAATGCATCAGTCATAGTTTCTGACAATACATATTTGTATCAGAGTTTATTGGCGATACAAATGATCCTATATTTATTGTGATGGGAATGTCTGTACCGTATTTCGACATGAATTCACTACAAAACAATCCTGATACAATTTTGATTCATTAGGATGCTTCGAAACTTTATTTGGTTTCAAGCATATATGAATGTTTCAAGCTTGCTAGCACTGTGCATATAGAGTATGCACCTGCCCAATAGAACCCACTTGCAAAGGCTGAGAAATACCCCTGATTTCACAAATGGCCAAAGTACCCTGTATTTCAACGAGTGACTCTCCCATCTCACAAACTAGTATAATTCATAACAATGGAATGAATAGAAGTATATGAATTAAATGGACATGAAGTTTTAAGAAAGAAAAGGTTGAATTACAGGAACAAATGGAAAAGAAAGTTAAAAAATAAGCCCCTGACCAAAAAACAGGGCATGCATAAGAACCCTATTCAATGATGGCCTACATGCTCTTCATTCCACAAATTATTTTGGTCAATTGCAAAACATCCTGATATGCTCAGATAGAAACTGTGGCACCACATCAAGCACTGTCACCTCAACTAACAGATACACTACACTCCTAGGAATCACGCAAGATTTTTTTTTTTTAATTTAAAAAAAAAAAAGAAAAAAAGAAAAAAAGAAGAAGACTTGAAGTTTGTCTTCTACCTGGGAACTGTTTGTGGTTTCATTTTCCTCAGTTTCCAACATATACATCAATATTCCCCCAACATCCATTTCAGTGTCACCTTGGCTGCGTGGCTCTAGCTCTACATTGTTCAGAGTTTGGCCATCATTGAGAAAAACTCTGCATAACAAATTGGAACCCTGCAAGTATTCCACCAAAAGAGGAAGTTGATTATTATCTTGTGGTGATGGTAAGGATAAGGGGAATTATCAAACAGAAGGAAGACAAGACTTTATACCCTTTGTTCCATCCTGTACACATGCATCATCCAATCAGTTTTTTCTCCATCAGGTGCTTGTCCAGTATGGAATTCCAAAGTAGTCTTCCAACCTACAATAGGAGAATTCGTCAATATTCTATGGTCTTCCCCCCTGGGCTGCCAGTATCCCTCCTGTCTAGCTTCAGTTCTTGGGTGCTCCAAATTGCAAAGGTACAACATCTTCTCTGCACACACCATTCATCTCCATGTACTTATTTACAGCCTAATCTATTTAGTCACATGACTCAAAGCCAAGAAGCAAACAGAAGAAAATAAATTTTGAGAACCACTACAACAAACAGGAGTGGTTTGTGTAAATAGAATCTAAAATATATTCTATTTAAATGAGTGTTGGAATTCACAAGGCTTGATCACGAAAGCTATGCGCTAAGTAGCTTATTTTATTTAACTCAGAATTTGGGAGTTAAAAACAACTTGACAACAAAGAACTGTGAAGGAATAGAATACTAAACAGATAGAGTCAATAATGCATTAAATATGAGACAAAGGCAACCCTTACCAGGCAAATTATTGGGTGCAACTGTGTAAGGATTCAAATCTGTAATCACATTAGAAGGGGGTGGATCCCCACGTTGCATTCTCTCCAAATGCATTACCATCTCCACATCATCTGCATGCAAGTCGATACAAGGTGGAGAGACAAGTGCCGACGGACACATGGTGACCAGATTCTGAAGATCAGATCAGGAACTGCCACCTTCTAGCGAAGTTCAAGACTCAAAAGTTAGACCAGAAATGATCCAGAACAACTTCATCCCAGCAATGTAAAAAATAATAATAATAATAAATTTTTTTAAATGGCACCAACTCAAATCTCAATTCACAGATTCTCAATATGTTGGTAAAGAAAAAGAAGAAAAACAGAAGACAGATAAAAGGGGAAAAAAATACAAAGGCAGATAAATGGGGGGAAAAAAAATGAAGGGCATGTGCCCTTATGCTTTTCAGCATCAAAACACATATTTCCGCATCGAAACATCACATCTTCTCACCCCAAAAGAAATGACTGGCTAGCAAACCTCGTCCTAGGAACCTCGCGGACCAAGAGCCATGCGGGAGGAACTTTCGTGAGATCCACCCCGTCCATCCATCAGGTACTCTGCATCATGTTCACCTTGCGGCCCCAAAATCATGACCAAACACAACTTAGGTAGAGGTAGGCCACACGCTAGGAAAATGTTGGGATGGGTGGGACACCCACCATTAGTTTTGTGTAGGTCCCACTGTGGTGTTTGTATGCCATCCAATCCATCCATCTGATGTGCCTCATCAGGTTGAAATAATTGTCCAAAAATCACAATATTCCACAACTCAGGTCGACCATACCAATAGATGTTTTTAGGTATAATTTATGGGTTGACCCACCTGAGTGTTGAATCATCCTGAATTTTGGGATAAAAGGCCAAACAAAGGGAGATGTACCTGATGGACGGTAAGGGTTTCCTGCAAGGTAAGCCATTTCCCCATGTTGAGTCATTACCCGGTAGGCACGTACATGAGGTATGTTAGAGTTTTCCAAATAATGAAATTCAAATAGCATTCAGCTGTTTTTGGAATAGAGGCAAATGCAACAATTATAATAAGCTAAAAAGAAGCCAACAGACATTAAACTGTATTTACAATCCAACGAGTGGAAGGAAAAAATGGAAGTTTCTTTGTAACTTACCATGCTAATGAACAAATCTGTGCATTGCCTAATTTGGGTCTTCCCCAATTAAGCAACAGCGCATGCACAGTAACCATGCCTGACACACAGTTCTCTTGAAATGAAATGCCATTGTATGTGATTATCATATGGGAAAAAAGAGATATAAAGAGAGTAAAATCAAAATACAACAGCCAGATTCTTGAAGCACATGATTTCACAGAAGGTCGTTAAAACGGAGAATGTTGAAAAAGGAAAACCAGCTAATAACCTGCACCCAAACTCCGCATGTGTCAAAAAACAAGAACTTCATGCTTGAAAGCCCTGGATTAACCCTAGCACTTTTTACCATTAAAACCATACTGAAAACATATCAAAAGATCGGTAAGGTGACACACTTGACAAAAGAATCAAAGACAACAAGGAAATGGATTCTGTGTTAATGACTAATACTAGAATGCAGAAGTATTGAACCAATCTAGGAAGGAAAAAACTACCATTCCTTGAAGTCCTAGAGAGGACAGACGCCCACTGTAAGAATACATTGGAATGGCCTACATTCGGAAGATGAAGGATAATAACATTTCAAGCGAGAAGAAAATTCTTCAGTAATCATCTAAGAAATCAAATTTAGAATGGAAGATTTGCAGAAAGAATGAACTGGAATTCAAATAGAATTCCCAAAATTATGAAATCAGGGATGGAATTGAAATGGATTGGACAACCCAGCAATCACTGAAGGGTTCAAGACGAGATTCCTGGGTTCTCTTTTTAAAAAGAATCTCAAGGATCTACAATTCAAATACCAAATTCAGCACACTTTCTTCTTTTAAAAACAAAATATACAAAGAAAGAAAGATAAAAAAAAAGATTCAAGAAAACATGCTTCAAATTCATCAAAGAAATACTGAAAAAGCACCTCTGAAAGAACTCAAGACAAACATAAGATCTTCAAAGAACTGACTGAAACAATAAATGACTGAAAAGAGAAACCCAAATTGAAGAATTTTCAAATCCATAATTTTGATGACCGCAGAAGCACACAGAGATGAATCTAGGATAGCAATCCAATAGCACCAAGCAAACACAAAGAGACACACAACGATTTAACATGAAAAAACCCTCTCGGGAAAAAACTATGGCACAAAGCGACAGATGATCACTATGAAAGCAGAAATTACAAAGAGAAAAGAGCTTACAGGATTTGAACAACCTCAAATCTCACCCTTGCTACACCCTTTGAAACCCTAAGACAATTTAGAAACCCTTAGAATACCTCCCAATCCTGTTTACACCCATATATATAGCCTAGGAAAGAATTCCAAATGAAATTGGAAACAAATCCAGCAAATTCGCAGCTTTGTGAAAAATCTGCTTTAAATCTGTCAATGCCATCGAACACTCATAGATGGCATCGAAACTAATCCTTTGATTGCATTGAACACTCATCGATGGCATCGAACTAACACCTCAACTGTCCAGAGACAAAACATGATTTTTCAAAAATTCTTGATGGCATCAAACACTCATCAATGGCATTGAAAAAGTGCCTAGTTAGTCCAGCAACCAACTGAAAAAAATTCAGAAAACATCATGGGATTGAGAACTGTTTGATGCCATCGAAGGTGACATCGAACAGGTTATCGATGGCATCGACAGACCCTATATTTGACTCGATTTAAGACATCAAATACAACAATCTCCACCATATCTTCAATCATCAAATGTATAGCTTCTTGTTCTCTTCTCTTATCTCTGCCTTGCATCATAGCTCCATCAACGCTTCTCGTGTACACTCCGCCCTCCTTTTACGCCATCACCAATCCCAGAGAAGTTGCATCGAACTTAAACTTCTCTGTAGGAACAACCTTGGTGAACATGTCCGCTAGATTCACGCTGGTGTGAATCTTCTTCAGAGTTACGCTTCCTTCCTTAAGCACCTGTCAGATAAAATGGTGAGGAACATCAATATGTTTAGTACGTAAGTAATAAAAATTTTTTTTAACCAAATTGATAGCGATCTCACCATCATAGTTAACCGGCACAGCCTCCTGTTGAAGCCTCAACTGATTTATCATGCCTATTAACCAAACACCTTTCTTAAAAGCTTCCGTCACTGTCATATACTCTGCTTGGGTCATGGAAAGAGCTATCATGGACCAAAGCTTCGAATCCAACTAATTGCTCTACTCGCTAGCACAAACGAGTAACCTAAAGTCGACTTCCTGGAATCCACACTGCCTGCGTAGTCTGAATCCACATACTCTACCAACTTTACTCCTGTCTTTTCAAAAGTTAAGACGTAGTCTTTTGTACCTCGAATGTATCGTAGTAGTCATTTCACCGCTTTCCAATGTTATTTGTCGGAGTTTGACATGTATTTGCTCACAACACGGATTGCCTATGAAATATCCAGTCTCGTACAAACTATGACATACATTAAATTGTCAACCGCATTCGAATAAGGCATATGAGACACAACTTGCTTTTCCTCATTTGATTTAGGACATTGTTCTAAGGAAAGATTGAAGTGAGCCGCGTGGAGAATGCTTACCGACTTTGCCTGATCCATCTCATACTTGATCAACACCTTCTCAAGGTATTCTGCCTGAAATAACCAAAGCCTACTCCTTTTCTTATCTCTATGAATATCTATGTCGAGAACCCTCTTTGCTTCCCCTAGATCTTTCATCTCGAATGTCCTTGATAACTGAGTCTTCAGTACGTCAATTTCAGACATATTATGACTAGCACTTAACATATTATCAACATACAATACTAGGATGATGAATTTGTCATCACTAATAGACACAATGATCGTATTCACTTTTTGTATATATTTAACTTAACACGAAAGAATCAATTTTTTTTATAACATTGCTTAGGCGACTGTTTCAAGCCATATAACGATCTCATTAACCTGCAAACCTTGTTCTCTGCCCCTTTAACTTCATAGCCCTGTGGTTGCTTCATGTAGATCTGCTCTTCCAACTCTCCGTGCAGGAATGCAAGCTTGACATCCATCTGTTCCAGCTCGAGATTGTATTGGGCAACCAACACCAACACAAATTTGATAGACACCTGCTTAACCACTGGCATGAATATCTTTGTGAAGTCGATTTCTTCTCTTTAATTATAACCCTTCACTACCAGCCTTGCTTTGTATCCATCTTGTTTCCTTTCGAATAGTCACTTGCATCCGATCGCTTTTTGGCCCACTGAAAGCTCTACCAATTCTCGTGTTGTTTTTGTGCAACAAGTCCATCTCATTATCTATAGCCGCCTTCCACTTTTCTGCATCAGGCTCATCAAGAGCCTCCTGAATAGTGGGCGGGTCCCCCTTATCTGTAATTAGGGCATATGTGATATTAGAGTCGTCAATGTATATTGCCGATAACTTGCAATCTTGCGGTGGGTTTCTTCTCTTAGGTGGCTATTCCACCTGCTCTTGTACCTCTGCCTGTGCATCAGTCTCTGCCTAAGTATTATCTTTTAAATCTAGAAAATATATGTGTAAGGAAGTGCTTGATTATGTGCACCTACTTGTTAGGTGACCGCGGAAGCACACGGAGATGAATCTAGGATAGCAACCCAATAGAACCAAACAAACATAAAGAACATAATAATTTAACGTGGAAAAAACCTCTCGGAAAAAAACCACGGCACAAAGCAACATATGATCACTATAAAAGCAGAAATTACAAAGAGAAAAGAGCTTACCTAATTCGAACAACCTCGAATCTCACCCTTGCTACACCCTTTGAAACCCTAGGACAATTTAGAAACCCTATATATATATATATATATATATATATATATATATATATATAGCCTAAGAAAGAATCTCGAACGAAATCAGAAACAAATCCCGCAAATTTGCAGGTTTGCGAAAAATCTGCACTGAATCTGTCGATGCCATCAAACACTCATAAATAGCATTGAAACTAATCCTTCGATCGCATCAAACACTCATCGATGGCATCGAACTAATACCTCAATTGTCCCTAGACAAAACATGATTTTCCGGAAATTCTCAATGGCATCGAACCCTCATCGATGGCATTGAAGTAATCCTGTCGAAGGCATTGAACGCTCATCGATGGCATCGAAAAAGTGTCTAGTTAGTACAACGACCAACTGAAGAAAATCTAGAAAACATCGATGGGATCGAGATCTGTTCGATGCCATCGAAGGTGACATTGAACAGGCTGTCGATGGCATCGACAGACCTTGTATCTGACTCGATTTAAGACATCAAATACAACACATAAAACCAGAATTTCTAAAAAGGCATCCCAACTGAATCCAGAAATGAACTCAAAACAGTAGAATTCTATGGAAGTAGAGAATAGATATATGATTCTAGAGAAGATTTTTCAAATCTTTGAGAATTCAAATACTTAAAAAGAAGTGGAAAACCCTAAAATCCAAAATCTAAACAGAACTTCAGATGCCTTCAAACCCAAAGCTCGAAATCGACCCGAAAGTAGATGAATCTGGTCAATTTGAATTCTGAATTCAACAGAAAAAGATCAAGAAACCGAACATTCAAGAATAAATGCTTCGGAATTCACAAAAATAAAAATTAAAATAATCGGACCTTTTCTGATCAGTAAGGTGATTCACTCAACAAAAGAATCAAGGACAACAAGGAAATGGATTCCGTGTTAACAACTACTACTAGAACACAGAAATGTCGAATCAATCTAGGAAGAAGAAGAAGACGAAAAACTACCATCCTTTAAAGTCCTAGAGAGGACAGACACTCGCTGTAAGAATACATTTGGAACGGCCCAGATTTGGAAGATGAAAGATAATAACATTTCAAGGGAGAATAAAATTCTTCAGTAATCATCTCTCAGAATGTAACATTTGCAGAAAGTATACTGGAATTCAAGTAAAATTCCCAAAATTTTGAAATCAGGGATGAAAATGAACAGAATTGGACGACGGAGAAATAAATGTAAGGCTTTAAGACCAGATTCCTCGATCCTCTTGAGAATTCGTAAAAAAAAAAAAAAACTCGAGGATCTACAAATCAAATACCAAATTCATCTTCTTTTAAAAATAAAATATACAAAAATTAGAAAGGGACAAAAATTCAAGAAAACATGGTTCAAATTCATCAAAGAAATACTGAAAAAGTAACTTCAAAAGAATCGCTCAAGACAACATAAGATCTTCAAAGAACTGAAACAATAAACGACAGAAAAGATTAAAAAAAAAAACAAAAACAAAAAAAAAAAACCCAAAACGAAGATTTTTCAAATCCACAAAACCATCCAAACCGAATCCAGAAACGAACTCGAAACAGCACAATCCAGTAGCAGCATCGAACGGAGAAATTCGATTCTAGAGAAGATTCTTCAAATCTTTCCAGAATTCAAATACTTAAAAAGACTGGAAAAACCCTAAAATCCCAAAATCTAAACAGAACTTCAGATGGCTTCAAACCCAAACCTCGAAATCGAAAATTCAAGAGAATAAGATAGAGAAAGCGAAAATTCGAGAATAAATGCTTCAGAATTCACAAAAAACGGACATTTTCTGACCTACGAATGCGTAAGAATTTCCGGTCGCTCCCTTTTCTTCTTGTTTTCTCACTTTCTCAGCTCTAATGCTCTCTCATTCTCTCACTCGAATTGAACTGTGGAAGAAAACCGAGTATTTGTCGGCTACTCCAGAGTGTTAACCATGGTCAGCGTTGCCCACGTGGCGAGCGGACAGTGATGGGATTACACTGCTCTTTGGGGAAGCGGATTGCGTAGTGAGTAAACGGTGGGGCCCAATGTAATTTATTTATTTTATCCACGCCGTCCATCCATTTTATCAGATCATTTTAGGGCATGCGCCAAAAATTGAATCACATCTAAAGCTCAAATGGACCACACCATAGGAAACAGATTGGATTAAATGTCTACCGCTGAAACTTCTTAGGGCCATGTTAGTTTTGTATCAAGCTGATATTTGTATGTTCCCTTCGTCTCTGTATTTGTGACCTTATGAAGGCGTTGGATGACAAATAAACACCACTTTGGGTCTTTGGAAGGTTTCAACGGTGGACATCGTTATTCCTATTTTTTTACTGTGGCGTGGTTTAATTGAGCATTAGATATTCTCAAATTTTGGGATTGTTACCTAAAATGATACGTAAAAACAGATAAACGGCATGGATAAGACACATAAATTCACGGTGGGCTCAAATAATCACGCTTAAGCGTATTGAGTTAATAGGCATTCCCCCTCCGCGCTGTAGCGCCCTTTGGCGGGGGACGAGGATTTCCTGCCATTGGAAAGTTCCTACGGAAGTTAAGTAATGGATGCCGTTACGTCTACATAAAATTCGTTAGTTCGACAGTTTTGCGGGGTAACGTTAGGACATTGTCATAAGAGCTGACGAAATTCAAAACTCAGATGGGCCGCACCACAAAGGATTAAATATCCACCATTGAAATATGCACGGTGTTATAGAAGATTTGAATCAGGGTAATTTTTATGTTTTCAATTCATCCTATTAAGACTAATGGTGTATAAATAACACGGTGGACCCAGGAAGGTTTCAATGGTAGGAATTTACCATCTCACATTTTCCTAATTTATGGCTCACTTGAGTTACGGATTTAGATTATTTTTAGGCCATCATCTATAATAATCTTACAAAACTGGTGGATATGATGGATTTCTTATAAACATCATGGTGGGCCCCACCTACCTTCCTGTCAATGAAAGTTCATGCCAAAGGCTTTGGCGGGAATCGCTGTCCTTTGCTGCGTTTAGACTATTTCGTGAGGAAACACTACCCAGTCACTCTGGTAGTCGGTGCTATGAGGTGCCACGGTGATGTATGTGTTTTATTAGGGTTGTCCGAGCTCCGTCTAAGCCCACCTTGCAATTTTGAACATAAGCTCAAATCCAGCTTGGGCTTGTGATGGGCTGAAATTAGGGCTGTACATCGAGCCGAGTCAAGTCAAGATGGGCCAAGCTCGGCTTGACTCATCCATGCTATACTCGAGCTCGAGCTCAACATTGAAGCTTGAATTGTTTACCAAAGCTTTTGAGTCAATCTCGAGTTGAGCTAGTGGTTTGAGTTGAGTTGAGCTTGTTCATATGCCAACCCAGTGCCCAGCCCGACCCAAACTCACACCCAACTCAACCCAGTGCCCAACCCGACCTAACCTAGCCCCCACCCCGACCTAAACCCCAACCCGACTCAATTTAGGGCAGTCGGGTAGGATTTTTTAGTAAAAACTTTTAAGTTTTAACTTTTTTTTTTTAAAAAAAGTTAAACATATTATATATATTTAATATTAATAATATATATATATATATATATATATATATATATAATATTAAAATATATTACTCGAGCCGAGCTCGAGCTTCGAGTCGAGTCGAGTTGAAATGCACCATGGTTGAACTCGGCTTGTACTCAACTTGAGGTTTAGAAAACAAGCTTGACTTGCCCCGAGTTGGTCTTTCAAGCCGAGTCAATCCGAGCTGACTCGAGCTGAGTCAAGCTAGCTTGACTCATGTACAGCCCTAGCTGAAATAGTTCAGCCTGAGTCCGGCCCAAGACATTTACATAAAGCTCGACCCGACACCACCTAAGCCCTAGCCTTGAATAGCTCTATAGATATTTTGATGCTTCTCATGTAAGAGGGAGAGAAAATGAAAAAAAAAAAGGGAGAAAATTAGGTTTAGAAAAGACTGATCGAGCTGGGCTAAATTTATGAGCTTTTGGGGAGCTAAGCTGGAGTCCAGACCGATTTACAATCGTGCTCCTAATTTAAGTCTGAGCCGGATTGTTAGGCCTCATATACCACCCCAAACTCGGCCCAATACTGGCCAAGCCCAAGGCCGTCGGGACTACCTAGCCCATTAATAGCCCTATGTTTCATTTATGTTGTTCATCCATTTTTTGTTCAGATTATTTTATAGTATGAGCTAAAAAATGAGAGAGATTCAAATATCTAGTGGACCACACACTATTAATTGAACAACCACCATTAAAAACTTCTTGAAGGCTACAAAAGTTTTGGATCTAAGTTGATATCTGGTTTTTCCCTTCATCCAGGTCTCTATGAACTAATTAATGTGTTGGATATCAAATAAACATTATAGTGGCCTTAGGAGGTTTCTAATGGTGGACATTCAATTACAACTACTTTCTTGTAGTGTGATCCACTTGAGATTTAGATCTCCCTCATTTATGGCATCAAGCCCTAAAAGGATATGTAAAAATGAATGGACACATGAATAAAACACATACATTATGGTGTGGCCCATTGAGCACTAACCACTAGCCACTTGGCTAGTGGCTGCTCACTAGCCAAACTCCATTCATTTTGCAGAAGATTCTGATGAGAAGATCGGAAGCATTCAAGTGCTCCCAAGTGGGTTGCATTAGTTTCCCTAGCTCATTTTGATGATGCGATCTTGAAAATGAGAAAGATCCGAAACTCAAGTGGGTCACACCACTAAAGCAGTGGGGATTGAAATTTTTGAGAATTCCTTCTTATGGTAAGACTCCTCCCACTTTCATATATTTGATAATGTAATTAGAAAAATAAAACATCATTAGTTATCTCCACTATTTTAGAATTACTTTAGGCTTCAACCTTACCATCCTTTATAAAGGATTTATTTTGTTGAATTAACACTCTCATAACATGAAATTCAATTTATAAATTTTTTTGAGACAATCACTACTCTAGTGTCATTTTGCGTCTTCAAATCTACTCTTTATCTTATTACATAAATCTCCCACTTTTGGAGAAAACTCCACTACAAAGTTGTTGTGTTGCTTGATCACTCTTAATTCATATTCCCAATGCTGCTCATATTCCCAATGCTGCTCACTTTGTCATGCGCAGTGGCAAAGTATTGCATGCTTCTTTTACTGAATCTAATTCTTTAACATAAGAATGAGTATCAGACTTATAAGACATATGGATCATATATATATATAGCCTTCTAATAAATCTTCCTTCAATTTGCAAGCCCACTTGATCTATCGTCCTTTTGAGATCCCTACCATGGACAATATCCTAAAAGGCCTTAGCTTATCAAATGCTTCGCAATCAAACTCTTAAATTTTCACAATTCTTTATCATGAGAACTTTGGAACAATAACACTCAATGTTGATGTGATCGAGTACACCAAAACTAGAAAAAAAATATAAAGAAAGTTAAATAACACAATAAAATTGAAAGAAACTCAAAGCATGACTTATCTACTTACCCATGGGGCTTTAATACCATGTAAAACATCACGCAAGCAAAGCTATGAAGAGAGTGGTCTTGGCTTCTTTGGACAAGAAGAAAGAAGAGAAAACAATATAACATAGAGAGAGAGAGAGCATAGACCAAAAATTACTTTATTTGAAAAATAAGAGGGGAGAGAGAGCTTCATTTTGTGTATATGCTAGCCTAGCCCCTCATATACAAAAGGGTTCACTCTATATCTTAATCCTACTAACACCATAACTTTAAGGTGGATATTTGAATGCCCGAGCATTTGAATGTCATTTACTCTCCTGATTCTGTTGTTTAGAGGATAATAGACATGAAAAATCTCAATGGCTTAAATGCTTACCAGATACTGTGACGCCCAAAAATAGGTACTAGATTTTTAAAAATATGATAGAATTTCACTCTAACTATTAAGGATTTCTCATATCTTATGCGGGAGGGGTGTTTGTTTTTTCAATTACATTTGTAAATACTAGTAAATACTTAATAATTTCTTTTCAAGGGTATTTGTTTAAGAGGAAAATACCTTAGTGATTACCCATACACCTTAAAAGCATAAAATGGAAGGGGGATGGGTCACAATGATGTATGTATGTGATCTACACCATCCATCCATTTTAGATCTCATTATAGGACGTGAGCCCAAATATGAGGCATATTAGAAGCTCAAGCGGACCACACCACAAGAAACAAAGGGGGGTTGATGACATCCATCATTTAAAACCCACAAAAATGTGTATCTATCATCTAACCTATTTATAAGATGACACTAATATGTATGAAGGGTATACACAAATATCAACTTGATCTAAATTTTTTGTGGTCTTAAAGAAAATTTTAACATTAGGCATTCTATTCCCATCATTTCCTGTATTATTTCTTTGTAATCTCTCCTTGTTATAGTGAATTCTTTGTTGGATTATTGGCTGATATAACCCAAGCAATGAATTATACCTATTATATGTTCTTGTATGGTTGTGATTTTTAATTTTTTTTTTCTTATGATCTTCTTTTCATTTATTATATACAATACTTACGCATTCCATGTGCCATTAGAATTAAATGAGTGTTTTGGTAGGATATTACTACGGGGGTAGTTTAGTAGCATCAGGTGATCAACAATAGTTTTAATTGCTTCAATATGGGTAACAAAGGCGGGACCCAATATGGATAATTTAGGTGAATGATTGGACTATTTGTGATATGTTCGATATAGATAATCTATTTCTATAACTATTAAATGGGTGTTGAGATTATTTAACAAAAGTGATTTTTTATTTTTTTAAAAAATAATGACCGGCAATAAAAGTTAGGACATATGACAGACAATTTAGATGAACGGTTGAACTGTTTGCAGGATAATCTGGATTAATATGGTTATCTATTTGACTAATCACTGAATTGGCAATTAGGATTTTCCAATATAAGTGAATTTGTCAATTTAAACATCTAAATCATCTAAATGCCACGAATCCAACTTAGAAAGTTTCTTGCCTAACACTTATATATTTAGTTCGATGCAATTAAAGCATATTTAATAACTAAATAATCTAATTAAATTATAATTTGACTGTAATTCTCTAGACAAGACAACTATTGATTATGCCCCATTCCAAGCGTGGCCCACAATTCGGATGGTTTTGAATAACACGTACGCTAGTTCTACGGTGGATGTCTGTCTACCATTTCCTGTCTAGTATTTCCGACTTTTACACGGCCATGAAATTAATAAATCATTTTTATGTTCCACGGCCATGATCGTCCACATCAAGGCAAGTGTAACATATGTACATGCCAACATACACGTGTAAAGCTAGCAATGATTCTCCACTCAGTTAAACTCCCGAGGAATTGTCCTTTACGTTGGATGTCCTTTCAATTTTCAATCAGTTACTTTTGGAGTTTACGTGGCCCACCTCTTTTTCTTGCTGAACACGATATAAAAAGCAAAGATTCCTAACACATCGTGGACGACACGGGGACGCGGTTTGGCTACTGTGGCCACGTAGGGCTGTACAGGAAGTGTGTTAGCTCGCGTTGAAAAAGACCTATTCCACTCGGCTCGAGACTCTGTTCAATCGAAGTTGAGCGGATTTTTTTAGGTCGAAAATGTTTTTGAATCGAGCTCAAAGCTTCTTCAAACTTAACTCGAGTAGGATTGAACCCTAACGTAAATTGAACTCGAATAGAACTAGTTAAGCGACTAAGTTACTTTGATACTGGTGTTGCTTACATGAATGTTTCAACTGTAAGCGTCCAATTCCACTCTGTGTAGTGTGGTCGACTTGAGTTTTGGAGTCATCTTATGATGTAGAGCGGGTCACGGATAATTTCATGACTAAGATGGATCAGAAAAGGCACGGTCGGTGACAGAAGTGATCCGGAGCATCGGACCTTAGATCGAGCGTATCTCACAATCCGGAATGAGTTATCCGACGCAAAATATATGATTTTGGGGTAGAACGAGCTACTTTATCCAACCAACCCCGCTATGCCGGATTGCGCAGCCCGGATTTGCAAAAAATCCCCTGATCGACGGTCGTTTCCTCGTTTTAATTTTATTTTTACTATAAATAGTAAGTTTTAGTTTGAGTATAACTTTTCATCCGTTGAACTTTAAGAGTTGTGTCCAACATGAAAAGTGCTTAGGATAATTAGGAGAACGGTTTGGTGAAGCCAAATAGGACACTTACTATTTTTGGCCAAAAACCTTGCGCACTAGTAGACATCATGACCGACTATAAATAGTAAGTTTATTATTTATAGTAAGTTGCGAATTCTAGGAGTTTTAGTTGTAGTATGAGTCTGGTTTCTTTCATGTTGCTTGGTTCTCTTATTTAAAGGGGTGTAAACTCATTTTTATTTTTTCATCAATTAATTTTGAATTTATTAAAGTTTATTCCTATTTTCTTGCTTTCTTTCCTTGTGGATTCGAGAAGTCTCTGTGAGGAGTCCAGAGAAGCTCCATGAATTCGTAGTAGTTATCCTTGAGGAAGACGATGTTCGACATCATCACGTTCATCCCTGCGTCATCTTAGTTTTGGGCTCAAGTATTATAACGATAATGCATACCTCGTTGTGGGGGGGGGGGGCCAGCAACTTGGTGACATCAACACACCACCGAAGCTGTTGGCGTATGGCACACCACGCAATCCGCCACGTGTCAACTTAAAAAGGGAGGACTCATCAGGTGTGACGCGTGGTCTACGTTGAATTTGAACTCGGCAAGTTATTATACACCCTCCAATCTTTTCCTACAGAAGTGGCCCACCTAAGTAAGTGATCTAGCTCGGATTTTACGTATCATCATCTTCACATGGGGACCACCTTATGCGACACTTGTTTTTGTATAAGTGGCAGTGTGCCACCATCTACACCATCCATGAAGTCATTTCACGGTGATGATGAGCACTTCTCCAGTAGGCATGGATGTACGTCCCTTGTGAGCTGAAGAGTTGAAATTGATGATTAGTATCTGATGAATGGTTAGATTTTGGATCTTGTATGGCCCATCCATAAGAACCGTGCAAACCACCAATATAGCCCATCACGTGGTGAGGGCCACAGGCATTGACTCGATCAACCTGAAATGCCGCAACTGGAGATTGATTCGGACCATCAATTGCGGTGGTGGAACGGCCCACCAATCTTTTCCTGGGTTTGAGATAAAGTGGGAAATCTGAAACTATACACTGTGGTCCACCAATGAGGTTTCTGTTTTTACGCCAGAAGATCTAAGCTACACTACATTGGATCCTACCGCACATGGCGTTCGCCGGTGATGATCTGAACCATTAATCCAGAAGGCCCCGCCACCGGCGGTTTGCTACGTCAAAAACATGCTAGGACACTGCCAACCGTCCAATAGTGTACTTGCTCATTGCATTTGTGCCCTCCAAACTTATTTTTAAATATCTGTCTGATGGTTGGGGCCCACTTGAATGAGCAATCAGCTGGATTTTCTCTACTTATTACATTCGAGGTGTTGAAAATCAATAGTTTTTCAAAAAAAAAAAAAAAAAAAAATTCAAAATTTTTTAAATTTTGGGATTTTCCTGCCAAAATGTTTTTTTGAAAATTTTTAAATTAAAAAGTGCGGTGTATGCTTTGTTCCACATCAGAAATGGTTGAAATCCGTTTGTGGTTTATATGAAATGTTGTGAAGAGTATTCGTACTTGGAGCTTTTGGAGGAGGTGACACACACATGCTGGCACGGGCGTGGACAGTGAGGCAGTGTAGCTGTAGTGGCGCTAGATGACGCACTTTGCACTTCGCATATGTTGCAGAGTGGTCTCTCCCTCGTAATCTTATCGAAAAACGTTCTGGACCATTGATAATATTCTATCAACGGTCCACTACCTGATGCCTATATAAACTGGACCATTCTAGTCCGATTTCATAATCTCAACACACCCTTCTCTCCCATCAAATCAGATACAATTCATAGCTCCATTCTAAAATACTTAAAACATCTCCACCGTCTGAGTTTGCTAGAAGAAATCTACTGTGTTAAAATTGTTCCGAGTGGACCTATCGTCATTGCTGCACACTGGATCTAAAAGGCTTGTCTTATCCTGGAAGCAATTCGCCTGTAACCCATCAACAGTTTATAAGGGGGTGAATCACGCTTTAAGGACAACATATTTATACGTGATTCAAACTAATGAAACATTTGATTTTTGATTATTTTTTTTTTTTTAAATTTTCGGTGTATCAAACTCATATTGCCAACAATCTTAAAGCGTAATTCCATGTACATTGAAAGTGTTGCATCAGTTAAACTGATGAACCAGGACCTGATTCGATTGGACTGATTCGATAGTTCAAATTTTACTAGATGGCAGGACAAATTGAAATTCCTGCTAACCGCTCTAAAGATTTACTACATCCTGGACCCGATTCTCTAGCTTCTGCGTGAAGCAAAGGACACTAATACTCATGAACAAGTTGCTGCTAGAATCAAGCGACAAGAAGATGAATTGCTGTGTCGTGGCCACATCCTCAATGCTCTCTCTGATCGGTTGTACGATTTGTACATGGGGACCACATCAGTGAAAGAAATTTGGAGCGTGCTGGAGTATAAATACAAGGCTGAAGAGGAAGGTACACAAAAATTTCTAATTGTCAGGTATTTCGACTTCACGATGGTAGACAATCTATCGCTACTTGCCCAAATCTAAGAATTGCAGCTTATTGTAAATAAAATAAAAACCATAAAAATTGATCTTCCTAAATCCTTTTAAGTCGGAGCTATAATCACAAAATTACCTCCGAGCTGAAAAGACTACAGGAAGAAACTACTGTATAAATTCGAAGAATTCATCCTGGAATAAATCCAGAAGCATCTTCATATTGAAAAAGAATCTCGTAACCGAGACAAAAAGGATGATGCTAATGGTGCATCCTCATCAAAGGTGAACGCAGTATAAAGGTCATCCCCAAATAATAAGAAAGCTGATTCCCTTAAACCTAATAAAGATAAAGGGAAATTCAAGAAAACCTAAAAGAAGAAAAACGACAAACATAAGCGAGCTTGCTATGTTTGTGGCAAGATCGGGCATTTTGCTCGAGTCTATAGGGATCAAAAAAAGTCTAAGAAAGAGGTTAATGTAGTAGACGATGAAATCGTAGCCATGGTCACAAAAGTGAACCTACTTTAAGAGAAAACTCCTGATTGGTGGTATGATATAGGTGTCACAGTCCATGTATGCAACGATCGATCTGCCTTCAAAACCTATGAAGACGAGACAAATGGTCAAGAGGCTCAAATGGAAAATAATGGATGGTCGAAAGTTGCAGGAAAAAGAACTGTGGAATTACTCTTTACCTCTGGAAAGAAGGTAATATTGACCAATGTACTGCATGTCCCAGACATAAGGAGGAATCTTGTCTCAAGGGATTTCTTAAGCAAACCTGGGATTAGGGTTGGGTTTGAATCGGGCAAGCTGATCTTTTCTAAGAATGAGAACTTTGTGGGTAAGGGTTATGCTTGTAATGGGATGATCAAACTTTCTTTGAATGAAAAGAATTCTTCTGCTTACATGGTTGAGTCTGTAACGCTATGACATGGTAGGCTAGCTCATATTGGCTACAGTACCATAAAACTCATGGCTAAGAATAGCCTAATATCATACAATGATAGTAATAAAGATAAATGTGAAGTATGCATACGGTCTAAAATAATCAAGAAACCATTCTATAACGCTGAGAGATCATCTCAAATATTAGACCTAGTGGATACTGATATATGTGAACTAAATGACGTTCTTATCCCTGGAGGTAAAAGGTACTTTATAACATTTATACATGATTGTTCAAGATATGTATATGTATATATGTTAAAATCGAAAGATGAAGCATTTAATGCATTTAAGATCTATACATTTGAAGTAGAAAATCAATTAGATAAAAATATTAAAATCCTTCGGAGTGACCGAGGAGGAAAATATTTCTCTAATGAATTTTCTAACTTTTGTGAAGAACAATGTATAATACATCAATGCACAATACCTTATACACCACAACAAAATGGTGTAGTAGAGATAAAAAATAGGACATTAGTAGAAATGATCAACTCAATGCTACTATAAGCACAGTTGCCATTAAACCTATGGAGAGAAGCACTATTAGCTGCATGTCATGTTTTAAACCGATTTCCATCTAAAAAAACCAAGACTTCTCCATACGAAATATAGAAAGGAAGAAAACAAAACATATGGTATCTTAGAGTGTAGGGGTGTCTTGCATACTGCAGAACACTAGAACCTAAAAGAACTAAGTTAGGACCAAGAGCTATCAAGTGCGTCCTTATAAGATATGCACAACATAATAAGGCGTATAAACTTCTAGACTTAGACACCAATGTAATCATACAGTATAGAAATGTAAAGTTATTTGAGAATTCTGTATTCACGGAGAAAAAGAATGTTGAGATTCAATCTCCTAATGGAACTATAAAAGAAACACAAATAGAAGAAAAAACTCTTAGTGAATCTCCTAAGAGTCAAAGAGCAAGAGTAGAAAAGAGTCTTGATCCTGATCAAATAGACTCTTAGCGACTCTCTTTTCATCTAGTTGAGAGTGATAGAGAGAAGGTGATTAGAAAAATACGTGTGGTTTTAACTATATAAGATGAACCTAAAACCTTTAGTGAAGCTATGACTTCACGAGACTCCGCTTTTTGAAAAGAAGCCATTAATGATGAAATGGATTCCATAATGTCTAACCAAACATGAGAATTGATAGATTTATCTCCAAGTTCTAAACCAATAAGTTGTAAATGGGTATTTAAGAAAAAATATTACACAGATGGTACAATTCAAACCTTTAAGGCAAGGTTAATTGCTAAGGGTTTCCGACAGAAAGAAGGAATCAATTACTTGAATAACATTGATTAGGATCTTATTCGCTCTAGCATCCATACATCATCTTCATATCTATCAAATGGGCATGAAGACAGCATTTCTGAATGGTGATCTCGATGAAGAAGTTTACATGGAGCAACTAGAAGGGTTTATTCTACCAGAAAATGAAAGAAAAGTATGTAGACTTATTAAGTCTTTGTATGAATTAAAACAAGTACTAAAACAGTGGCATGATAAATTTGATTTTAAAGTTCTGTCTTATGGTTTTGATCATAATATTGTTGATAAATGCATATATTCAAAAGTGTGCAATGATTATATTGTGATCATATGCTTGTATGTAAATGATATATTAATAATTAGTAATAAAATGAAAGGTGTAATTGAAATAAAAAAATTTCTCTCTTTAGTTTTCAAAATGAAGGATCTTGGACAAGTGGATACCATATTAGGTATCAAGGTTAAAAAAAATAGTGGGGGTTTCGCATTATGCCAGTCTCATTATATTGAGAAAATAATAAACAAGTTTAATCACTAGAAAATTAAAGAAGCAAAGACCCCGTTTGATCCAAGTATCAAGTTAAAAGAAAACATTAGAAGATCAGTTGCACAAATAGAGTATGTTAGTGCTATAGGCAGTCTTATATATGCAATGCAATGCACAAGACCTGATATAACATACACCGTGAGTAAACTAAGCAGGTTTACAAGTAATCTAAATGTTGAACACTGGAAAGCAATAAGTAGAGTTCTAGGTTATCTTAATGAAACCAAAGAACTAGAGCTATTTTACTCATAATTTTCAACAGTTTTGGAAGGATATACTGATGCAAGTTGGATATTGAGTGCAGGGGACAACAAGTCTACTACAGGGTGGATATTCACCCTAGGAGAGGTACATCTGTATCTTAAGGATTCAAGAAACAAACTTACATAACGCACTCAACTATGGAATCTGAGTTCATAGCTTTAGCTGCTACAGGCAAAGAAGCTGAGTGGTTAAGAGATCTTTTATTACAAATCACATTCTATGCGAAGCCTATACCGGCTGTTTCACTTCATTGTGATAGTAAAGCTACTCTAACAAGAGTCTATAACGGTACCTATAATAGGAAGTCTAAATACATAAGTTTGAGACATGACTATGTAAGACAATTGATTTAAGATGGAATCATTGCGATCTCATATGTAAAGTCAAGTAATAACCTGACTGATTATTTTACTAAACCTCTAATGAGAGAGGTAGTAAGGACAACATCTAGAGGGATGAGGTTGAAACTATTTACTTAAAGTTTCACCAATGAAAGAAACCCAAACAAAAATTAGAAAATCTCTAAATATTGGGTTTAATGGGTAACAATAATTCACTGATAAGTGAAACTTTTTAGCATTAAATAAAATGATAACCTCATTCAGGATGATAGTGTTAGCCGTTATAAAAGAGGGATGAGTATTAAAACTCTTAATGAAGTCCAGTCAAACAGGACAAGTATTTTTAACGAAAACACTGGAAGGATTTCGCTTATATGAACGTAGAAGTGATGCCGCTTCTCATAAGAGTTAGAGTTATCTCGGGATCATTCATGAAACATGATAAGTACATGACCATTAAAAGTGCTAAGCGAGATTATGAAGGAACACGTAACACATATATGTGGTATTTTCGGTTATATCATATAAAAATAACTGATTCAATGCTACGGTAACCAAAAATTTCAAAATACCTTTAAAATACTTAAACTAAGGAAAGATTGAAATCGCAAGATATCTTTCTTTATACATAATAACTGTTATTATTCTGGCAGAGTTTTCATTGTTTTAAAAAACCAGTGGGGGAATGTTGAAAATCAATAGTTTTTCAAAATATAAATTTAAAATTTAAAATTTTTAAAATTTTAAAATTTTTCCGCCAAAACACTTTTTTGAAATTTTTTAAATTAAAAAGTGTGGTGTGTGCTTTGTCTCCCATCGAAAATGGTTGAAATCCTTTTGTGGTTTATATGAGATGTTGTGAAAAGTATTCTTACTTGGAGCTTTTGGAGGAGGTGATACACGGGTTGCATGTTCCAGTGCGCACGCACTTGCACGTGCGCTTGGACTCGGGCTCGGGCACGGGCATGAGCATGGGCGAGGGCGTGGGTAGTGAGGCAATGTGGTTGTAGTGGTGCTAAATGGCACACTTTGCACTTTGCACGTACGCATCATGTTGCAGAGTGGTCGTTCCCTCGCAACCTTACGCAAATCGATGCGAGACGGTGTGACCTCGATGTGATGGGTCTAGTGTGATGAGTCTGGTCAGAACCTTAAGGTGGTATGGATCTGAAATGAGCCTGGGTTTTTATAGCTGACTGAGAACGGTCGAATCTTAAATCCGAAACGTTCGGTAGTTTCAGAAAATGACTATATGCCTTAAAAACCAAACGGTCCGAAAACAGACGGATAATGATGATCCAACGGTCAGATCATTTAATCCAATGACTAGAAACGTCTGTGATTAATGGACAATGGCTAGAAATATTTTTCAAACGTTATGGACCGTTGATAACATTCTAGCAACGGTCCACTACCTGATGCCTCTATTAACTGGACCATTTTAGTCCGATTTCATAATCTCAACACACCCCTCTCTCCCATCAAATCAGATACAATTCATAACTCCATTTTAAAATACTTAAAACATCTTCACCGTTTGAGTCTGTAAAATACAATTCAGATACAATTCATAGCTCCATTCATAGATCATTATATATATATATATATATATATATATATATATATATATATATATATATATATATATATATATATATATATATTGTAAGAGTTTAATTAAAAGTACTCTCTGAAAACCTAAGAGTAACGTTACAGTAAGTTTTTCTTTCGATGTTAAATATCGAAATCTCATTAAAGGAAATCTCTATCAAAAGTAACTCTCTATGGATGCAAACATCAAGCTACTTATGGATCATAATAACTTTTCAATGTGGTAGTCTATAGACATGAGGACTTTAGTCGACCCACGTATGAGAGTATATCTCTTATACATGTGAACATATACAATAAGCTATACGGATGTGAAAAAATTAAAGAGATTTCTACAACCGATCATCAAAATACTTCATGATGATGAAAACTATGTAATGTCACTGTCTCCCAAAAGCCTATATAAATAACACTCCATGAAGAGCTCCAAGCCTCATGCTAACACAACAAAATATAACTTTATTTATTTATCCACCATGTTTATTCATCTTTTTATTTATTTATTTTAATTTAATCCTATCGTTACTCATACTACGAGCCCTTAGTTTTTACTTTATCTTTCTACCTTTCATCCACGACATCCTACTAGATTGCAAGGAAGATCGTTCAGTTTCAAACGAAAGGCTATGGGGGCTTTACCGTTGTTATATGTAACGTGATTCTATTGGCCATCTTATCATTAAGTCTGGTCCATACCATGTAACAGACGTATAGTCGATTCACGTCTATCTTGCTATGTATATATTTGGTTCCTAACAAGACCACGAACAGGCTGTCACCTTATCAACCATCTCGTTGCGGAGCCTGATTCCGACTGAGCAACGAATAGATTGTTAAAAATCCACCCGCTATTAGTCGTCTTGCCACGAGACCGGTTTCCAATCAAGCACAGAAGAGACGATCATCCCGCACATCACAACCATCTCGCTACAAAGCTCATTCCTGATTGGGTAATGGACGAATCATCATCTTTTAAGCCAATCATAAGTGTCATTATTGTAATATATATATATATATATATAAAATACTTTCAGCTTATATCTTATTTCTTTATTATTTTTATTGTTAAACTACGGTAGCGAATAACGCTGAAGGAACGAGTTCTTAAGTTCGTAGACTCATATCTAGTAATCCATTCTAAAGAGCTAACTCCTGCCTTTCATAAATTGTGTAAATAAAGCGTAAATTGGTGGTGGAGAGAATAATTGAATTTTGTGTCCATTCTCTAATTTGTCAATCCCAACGTGGAAGAACACTAACAATAATTTAATCAAACATTGAGTCAAGTAGACTTTAGCACACCCATGCATCATGATCCGAATGTACGCCCTTGATTACATGTGTGGCCTTATGTTTGTAACAGACGTATAGTCGATTCACGTCTATCTTGCTATGTATATATTTGGTTCCTAACAAGACCACGAACAGGCTGTCACCTTATCAACCATCTCGTTGCGGAGCCTGATTCCGACTGAGCAACGAATAGATTGTTAAAAATCCACCCGCTATTAGTCGTCTTGCCACGAGACCGGTTTCCAATCAAGCACAGAAGAGACGATCATCCCGCACATCACAACCATCTCGCTACAAAGCTCATTCCTGATTGGGTAATGGACGAATCATCATCTTTTAAGCCAATCATAAGTGTCATTATTGTAATATATATATATATATATATATAAAATACTTTCAGCTTATATCTTATTTCTTTATTATTTTTATTGTTAAACTACGGTAGCGAATAACGCTGAAGGAACGAGTTCTTAAGTTCGTAGACTCATATCTAGTAATCCATTCTAAAGAGCTAACCCCTGCCTTTCATAAATTGTATAAATATAGCGTAAATTGGTGGTGGAGAGAATAATTGAATTTTGTGTCCATTCTCTAATTTGTCAATCCCAACGTGGAAGAACACTAACAATAATTTAATCAAACATTGAGTCAAGTAGACTTTAGCACACCCATGCATCATGATCCGAATGTACGCCCTTGATTACATGTGTGGCCTTATGTTTGATTGAATTGACCAAACACACTACTAGAGTATTAAATATTTCTTTTTAAGGTGGGTATCAGGATTTGGATGGTTGAGGAAAGAATCTAAAAAATTAATGATGTAAGGATAATCACTCAAGTATATTTTAAAGTTTTCTCGACTCAGATAAGATTATGACAGAAAATTTCTTTTAAGTACTTCATTTTATAGTATACATGTTTATTGATAATTCAAGATTTGTACAGGGAATTAATAAGTATATGAAAAATTTGACGGATCATCGTTTAAAATATCTTGAGGCATATCCTCAGAACTGCATGCTCGTGAATACATTCTTTTAGTTAATGTCCATTTACAAATGCACACAATTAATATATGTGAAGTGCTTGTTACAAAATCTCTCGATAGGAAGCCAGCCACATATAGATTTTTCTTTTAGAAGATAAAACCGAGTAATGACGGATAGTTATTTCACATTCTATTTTAATATTTTTAAATTTGAGTGTCCAAATGTATCAAATTTATGTATGAGTGTTGTAATTATCGTTTTATTAATGTGATAATTGTTATGAATAGTGAATAAAATTTTTCCATGTTTAAATGAATTCTTTATATATGAATGTATATATGGATTCATTATGTGATGAATTTATGTATGAAATCATTAATTAACTAGATGAATGTGATGAACAATATAATGAAAATGGATTATGTTGCAATGTAAGAATGGAAAAAACAGAGGAATGAACTCATGGAGGTATGCTATAATGAAATAATATTATAAAGAAGAATGTTGTAATGGAATAGAGGACTGTTGATATAACAGTTGACTACTAATATTCATTGTGGATCGTCGATATTAACAGTGGACCGTTGATATTAACTGTGGACCGTTGAAATTCACTATGGATCACCGAAATTAATACAGGACTGCTGATATTCTATGTGGATCACCAATTTTAACAGTGAACCACTAATATTATTGGTGGTCCATTATTAAGATCGGTATCAACGGTCCGCTGTTAAGATCAGTGATCCATAGTGAATATCAGCAGTCCAATGTTAATATCGACAATCCATGATAAATATCAATGGTCATTTGTTAATATTGATGATTTATAGTGAATATCAGCAGTCTACAATTAATATCGGTGGTCCATTGTTAATATCAATGATTCACAATGAATATCAGCAATTCTTTTTGAATATCAACAATTTATAATCAATATCAGCGATCCACAGTCAATATTAGTGGTTCACTATTAATATTGGCGATCCACAATTAATATTAATGGTCTATAATGAATGTCGATAGTTCTTCACTATGAATATCAACAATTCACATTGAATATCAGCAGTCCACTGTTAATATCAGCAGTCCATAGTAAATGTTAGTGATACATAGTGAATTACAATGTGATTAATGTGAATATAAATACATATACTTTTATAATGTGAATGTGATGAAATCTAACTTCATTACTTTATAAAAAGTGGTCATAAGTGGTAATTGCACTATATATATAAGAAAAAATGGATAATAGAATTTTTCTAATTACGAAAAGTGACAGATAGAATTAAAAAAAAAAATTTTTTTATTAATAGTTGGAAAGTAAGTGCACGTCTTTTGATTATGACCCGTTCGCTTGCACATAGAGTACTTTACGGTTCACCTTTCTTCACTCAGGCTTTTAATTCTTCTATTTTTTCATATTACAGACCGTGTCTTCTGAATTGAGGAATGGATTTTATTGCATATCGTTTTAACATCTGCCTGTGTCCTATTGACTACTATCAGAGATTAGGTACACCGATTCCCAATATGTCCGTCGGTAAATTTCTGATGAGTAGAATAAGGAATAGTAATTGTAATAATTGTATTTATATTTATTATAAGGTATAATTACATGCACATGTGGCAATATCATCACACCGTATTCATCACATCTATATTAAGCTTTGTTCAGTTTCACTATGTCAGTATAACCCTCTGTTCTCACTTCATACTCACCGCATATATTACTGTACATATTGTCTTTTGTGCCTCCTTTGATAGTTTACTTATGTAAGACTCCGCGTATAAAGTCGTTCTTACAGAAAAATCGATGGCATATTCTCTTCTCACGATGAAGAACTATTTTATCTTCTTTCTCACATTATCAAAAAGTTTCATGATCAAATGTTTTATTGAGTATTTTCCATAATGCATTTCTACTCTGAGTTATGTTTGTTGTTATGGCGTTGTATCCTTTGCTCGAAAAGAATGCAGATGCTCATATTGCTCTCTATATTATTGAGATAGTTATATGTAGAAGAGTTGGCTGATGCTATAGAACGTATAAGCTTTTCAAATATAGTTTTCTTACACGTCTTAGCAACTGACTAATAATACTTTTTCAACCACTCATCTTTGCATACATACGTCATATTTGATAAGACATGATGTGTACAACAACCCTGACTCGCCCTAAGGGAATGCGACTTTCACTTCGTTGATCAGTGCTTTATAACGATCTAATATAATAATGATGTCCATGTACGGTACAATGTAATTGTCTGCCTCAAATTTTTAAAGAACAAATTTGAACTGGTGCTATTCTCAAACTCATAAATTCCGTAAGCTACCATGAGGAGGTGGTTATTCCTGTCTAACACCGTGGTCGTGAACAATACACTTTTATATTTCTCTTTTAGGTGAACACTATACACACATAACATATTTCAAAAGTACAGCTGAAAGCTTCTAACGCAATGACCAAGTGTAATAAAATATCTCTTGAAGTAGTTAGTTTTAGAGTTTATCTGTAAATCTGTTATCGTCTTCTGATTTGCCTTTATTAGCTTACGAAGATAGGCTGACAACACAACGTAGGATGTTTGAATGAACCTACAATCTCAATAATTGCAGGTTGATTATAGAGTCGGGCACATCTAACCTAATTTGGTGGATCCGACCCCATTAGAGTCGATATGATTCGTTCCGATCCGAACCGACGGCATGGATCTGTGCAGATCGAGTAGGGGCCCTTCAGATCCGACCGTTTTCAGATCGAGATCGGGTCGTGGTTAATCCGGATTTACCCGATCTGAATGGAACCGGACTGATTCGATTCAGCTCGATCCGGAGTGGTTCATATCGATATTTCTACTTTTTCCTATGGTATGGTCCACTTGAGCTTTGGATATTCATTAATTTTGGGTTCAACCACTAAATTGATATGGAAAAACAAATGGACGGCGTGGATAAACCATATGCATTCAAGGTGGGCCCCAACAGAGTTTACTCACTATGGTAAGAGGATTTGCCCGTGCAGTACCACACAAAGCTAGCAGTAGCTAGCTGTAGGTACGTGTCGTGCGAAGACGATCACTGACGCTCCTCGAGCTTTGAGTTGTACGAACGGTGAGATCAAAGTTATATGGCCCCACGGTAATGTATTTATCATATCTACACCGTTCATATATTTTTAGAGATTATAATAGAGCATTATCCAAAAAATGAATCATATCCAAAGATCATCTGGACCACACTGCAAATAACAGCTGAGAATGATTTTCACCGTTAAACAATTCGTAGGGCTCACCATAACGTTTATTTTCCATCCAATCTGTTCATAAGGTAAAAGAGGCCTGTATTAAGAGGAAAAATAAATTTCAAATTAATCCAAAAAGGGTTTCAATGGTAGACGTTCAATCACCACAGTTTTTTAAGTGTGGTCCACTTGATAGTTAGATCTGTCTTATTTTTCATCTCAAGCCTTAAAACGAGCTCGTCAAATGGATGGACAGTTTGGATACAACACATACCCCATGATGAGACCCATAGAACTTGCTAACATGACACCATGCACAAGAGTCCCATGCACAGCACGTAACAACTGGTAGCGTGTTGTGCACGTCAACATAGCTATACTCCTCGAGCTCCGAGTTGTACGAATGACTCAAATGAGATCCACATTACGTGGGCCCCACAATGATGTATTTATTATATTCATACCGTTTATCAATTTTTCGTGATCATTTTAAAGCATTTGGAAAAAAATGAATCATATCTAAAGCTCAAATGGACCGCATTAAAAATAGCAGCGAAGATAATGATTTTCACCGTTAAAAAAATTGATTCGTACCCAATCCGATCCAACTCGGTTTCCCTGACTGAGTTGGACTCGGTTCGAGTCAGGCCAGTCATGCAATGGATTAATTTGGGTCAGATGTCCCGAACTCGGTGCTGGATCGGATCGGGTTCGGATCCGGCCACGTAGATTTCGGACTGAATCAGGTTGGACCGAATCCGCCTGACTCGGTCCGATGCTCAGCTCTAGTTGCTTACCATTATACACCTTGTCATAACTAACATCGACTTTGTATTTTTTGAATATTTTGTGATGTATATCAGCAAGCCTGCATGCTAGTCCTTTCCTCATGCGGCCAGCGGCAAACTTACTGCATGTCTTACTGGTCGCCTATCGATGATGTATTATCGTCCTTTTATAAGATACTCTATCTTTATGTTGACCGCTTTCCTTAGAATGTGCTTGAGGATAATGTGCTTGAAGATAAGATATCACATCGGAAAACTGACTACACGTGTATTTGGATTTGTATATCTTTATTTTGAAAGCACCAACATTATTTAGCCTCGATGCATGCGACTTCCAACCAGATGTTGATGTTTTATGTAGTATTTGCTACCTAACAATTGAAAACTTAGCTCATCAAAGTTGTCAAACAATAAAATACATATAGGTGCATTAGTTAATGGGCATCACCAACTAGTGGGGGATGTCAGTGCACTCTTCCCGAGACGGAAACTGAAAAGTTGATGCGTCAAATCTGTCGATACTCAGATTTTGAATGGGTACATTTCTTGATGCTAAAGGAATGTCTGCACGATCCGGTGAAGGGGCGTCCATGCTGTCTTGGCTATCCAATAATTGAAAAGTTGGCGCATTAGAACCATCAAACAATGAGACATGTATACGTGCATTACTTGATGGGCCAACTACATCTGCACCAACTATTAGGAGGGGAGGGGAGTGTCATTACACTCTTCAAGAGACGAAGAGTGAAAAGTCGATGCACCCAAGCTGTTGAGCCTTGGATCTTAAACAAGTGCATTGCTTGATTGGCCAATGATGTTTGAATGATTTGGTGATATAACCTCCATGTAGTCTTTTATATATAGAGCTATCCACATATGTTACTAGTTCATTTAGATATATGAAAATGGATTCTCTGACTACGCTTGTACGTCTGACTTTCCCTATAAATAAATATAGCTGAAATATAGGGTTATGGCCAGAGATAATCACATACGCTATCACATCGTCGTTATCTCTTATAATTTGTGGATGAAGTGGTATGTTGCTAAAAAAAGTGTAAATAACTTTCATTTTATCCTCATAATCCTTGGTTGTTGTGTTTACCATCTCATGCACATTGGATACGAAATCTTCGTATCTAATTTTATTGCTTATAATGACCATTTTAGAATCGCCACCATTGTAAGACCAATTCCCTCGTTCATATGTATATTAGCTTCCCAATAGTAGTGTATGGGCCAGAGTGCCATAATGTATATGAAAGGAAAATGTTAGGGCTACTAGACTTGAATAACGGTATAACAATCTAAAATATATCTCAGTTATCATTTCGAATGATATAAGTTGTGCATTTCCACCGGGATCATCACAGTGGATCGCCAATATTCACTAAAAAAATTACACATCGGAGAGATATTAACCATGGATCGTTGATATTCACCTTGGACTTCCAATATTCACTATGGATCGCCGATATTCACTATGAATATCAACGATCCTCAATGAATAACGGCGGTCCATAGTGGATATTGGAGATCCACAATTAATATCAACTATACATAGAGAATATGGATGGTTCATTGTTAATATCGGTGATCCACAATGAATATTAGTGGTCCACTATTAATATTAGTGCACCACAGTGTATATCAGCGGTCCAAGGTGAATATCAGTGGTTCATAGTGTATATTAGTGGTCCACTAATAATATCGTCAACCTATGATGAATATCATTGGTCCAATGTTGATATCGGCAATCCACAATGTATATCAACGGTCCAATGCGAATAACAACGGTCCACTGTCAATATAAGTGGTCCACAATGAATATCAGTTGACCACAATGAATATCGACATCCATAGTTAATAACAGAGGTCTTTCGTGAATATCTACAATCCTTCGTCCATGTACCTCCGATGTGTATTTTTTTAAAGATTATTATTGACCTTAGTCCATGGATCTCCATTGTGCATTTTTGACAGAATTCTTCTTTGAATGAGTCTGTTTTAGTTGATAAAAAAGATGTAAAATAAATGTTGTACCCACTTTTTTGTCGATATTGCCCAATGGAGGATATGAGAAGGGATGATTGTTAGGAGAGATCACCCATTCTCGTGAAAAAAATTTAAACATGTCATGGAAAACTTGACGGAATAAAGGAAATGATGCAGGATGTTCGCCGGAGTGCGTCCCACGAGGTGGCACAACGGTCCTAATTACCTATAAGGTTAGTGCTCCCCTCTTTCCAAAATAACTACTATAAATAATTTCTATTGCCACCAAAATCGATATATATTTTTTTAGTCCATATGCTTTTTTGGATAATTTTTTGAGGATTCACTGTATATCTCCTTTGAAATCTGCTATGATCATTAGTTGGGGGAAAGAATTTCAAGACATGACCTAAAAAATGAGGAAAGAAGACATTAGGGGTGGACCATACTAGAGGAAACAACTCCGAGATGAAAGGATACGATTATCTCTATGGATGACCACAAGAGTCTTGGATGAAGATGAAATCAACGCCTTCTGATGATCCAAAAAGCTCCGAATCACATGAACAGAATGGATTGATCAAGGAGTGGGCCTTCTTCTTATTTTTATGGGACCAAAAATCCTCCTTCCAAAATTTTTTTCTCATTCCGTAGATGGACATTTTAGTCTTCAAATAGATGAAAAGTAGGGGTGTATACACGAACTGAGCTAGCTCGGTTAGCTCACTTGACTCGATTAAAAAAAGCTCGATTCAACTCGGTTCGAAGCTGAGTTTGAGCCGAGTCGAGCTGATTTTTTGAACTCGAAAATGAGTTCGAGCAAGCCTCAACTTGACTCAACTCTGATCGAATCCCACTCAAATCGAACTGGGATTGAACCAGTTCAGTGACTCGGTTACTTTGCCATTGATGTTGCTCACCAATTGTTTGATAAAATAACTTGTAAAGCCTGAAAATTCTACTCAACCTGATGTGTTAAATAAATTTTCAATGGTCAATAGAACTATGAACAATACTCCACAAAGGAGTCTGTTGATTGGATATCTAGCCTCTCCAATTGATAGATGTCCCAACGATTGATAGTTTGGTGGCCAATGGCCATGCACATGCACTTATGTAAATATGTTTTTGTGTGAGCCCAAACACCTTGACCAAACAAGCTTGGCCAACCTATAACAGTGACGAAAATATCAGCCGGTAGTACACATTCAGCGGACGAAAATCGCACTAATCAGCCAGTAGTGCACATTCAGTGGACTCCGGTGGCAAGGAAGGTATGTATATGAAACAAATATCTTTTTTTTCTTTGTACTTTTTGATTTTTATGTTGCTTAGAAGGTGTTTGATAAAATACTTATAAAACTATTGCGTTTGTAAAACAGTGGGATTTTGAAGTTGAACTTCAGGTGTTTGTGGAAATGCCTCAATGGCGAACTCGGCTCGATCTTGGCCCGAGCTGCTGACCGAACTGAGCTCAGCCTAGCCGAGTCGAGCTGAGGCCAGGTCCACGCGGTTGGACTCGATGTACACCCCTGATGAAAAGTGCCCATGGATATTAAAACTTAAGGTGGGACGGGACGGGTTAGCACCACCACTACGTCATCGTACAGGGCTATTGGGACAAAAACCCCTTAACCCGCCTCAGAGATTTCTCATGTCGATGGCACAGGCAAGTCTCTTCCTTTCAACTCGTCATGATACCGTCACTTGCCGGCCTTAGAGAGGACATGTTGTGTCTGAAGGGTACCTTTTTATACTCGTTGGAGTGTTATAGTTCATGAACTGACTATTATTTCTGTAGTGGAATTTATCCATCCAGATAAAATCAAATATGATTGAACCATATGATTATGAACTTACTATTATTTCTGTAGTGGAATTTATCCATCCAGATAAAATCAAATATGATTGAACCATATGACTAATGGACGTTTGCATGTTGAACACCAACCATTGACGGTCTCAATTTCAAATATCCATAGGAGGACAATCGATTGGACATCCAGACCATCACTTGACAGTTATTTCTGTCAAATTACTCATCTGAAGTGGAGCCTACAACTGGCATGGTTGAATTTTAGTTATTTACGTCGCTACATGTACAATCTTTGGAGGCATGTGTATGATACATCATACTCTGCCGGAGCTTAAAGTCTTTCTCTTTGCCGGATAGCGCGAATCCTCCACGCAAGGGATAGCGGAATAGGTGCGGCTCCGGTCACCCAACATGGCGTGGGCCTGACCGTGGGGGCCACCTTGATAAGTGTTCCACGCCGTGCATGTTTTTCGGCTCCTTTTATGGCATGAACCCAGAACTCAAGCAGATCAAAATCTCAGTTAGACTCCATCACATGAAACAGTGGTTGTTGACCATTAAAAATTTCTTGTGGGCCACAAAAGTTTTGGATCAAGCTCATATATATATATATATTTTTTTCCTCCTTAATCCAGGTCCATGTGACCTTATCAACGGGTTGAATGAAAAATAAATATTAATGTGGCCCTAGGAAGGTTTTTAATTGTGGTCGTTCAATCATAACTGTTTCCAATGGTGCGGTCCACATGAGATAAGGATGTGCTTCAGTTTTGGCCTCATGGCCAAAAATGTGCTGTAAAACGGATATAAAATAATTACATCAAGGTAGGCCCCACGGTCAGGGCCCCACCGTCTATGGCCACACCTAATCCACTACCCCACTCGAGCCATCCAGCGCTTGTATCAGTGGGCTGCTAAATGCAAAAATTACCGTACTACCGTTCGGGTCTAGGAAAGAAATATGAGTCCATTGATCTGATACAGCAGATTGATGGGCCATCTTACGGATCGACCAATTGAAAAGACGGGAGCAATGTCTTGGTGCGTCCAATGTTTCCGTGCATTGTCAGGTTGCAAAGAGAATATTGCATTTGCCACTTGTATTTTCCATTTATTTATTTCTAGGACTTGTCTGATGCCCTGGCGGAGGATGGACATGATGCACGTGCGTACAGGATACCGTTTGTTAAGAACCTAATCAAAGCATGTCACAGGCCTTGGATTAATGGGAAGTGTCTAGCTAGCTAGGCTCTTAAATCCCTAATAAGTATCGGAGCACCAATGTTCATAACGGCCTCATTGGTGGGCCATCAAATGTACGTTAGTAAACCATCTCAGATTCTCAATCCAACAAACAAATATGCCTGTTAATCAGAAACTAGGGATATCCAATCAGTATCATTTTGGGGCCCATCATCTGAATTGGATCCACTAATTTGGAAGGCATGGATTGGGCACGTGTTTACAATGTGGGCAAGAGCAATCAATACCTTTTCTCATTTATTCACGGGGCAATGCCAAATCACAAGTCAAATGATTTTTAGCATAGGGTCCACAACCACAAATGCATCAATGGACTCATTAATGAACAAAACACCTTCTTCAATCAACTCATTAATGACCAAAACACCTGCATCAATTGAATTAAATGGCCAATACATCTATCTACTTACTGTTTTGTAGGTAGACTATCACAACAAGAATAATGTGAGAGCAGATACTTTCTCATTCACATATCAAAACTCCATATAAGAAATTTGGATGTCCACATGGTCAAAGCTGTATAAGCGAATTAATAACAACCTTACTCTTAAACAAGAACTGGCCTGGTTAACATCTTGGAATAATACTTGAATTATTTTCATCATAGGGGCTAAACTGCTTCATGGTTCAAGATATGGATGGTACACTCGGCATTAAAAATGTGTCGGTGTGGATCACATCGGAACAATACCGCATACAAACATACCATCATAGTAAAAGTCCGTCATATTACCAGATAGCAATGAATCCCACTTTTGGACCATTTCAGAGCAATTGCTACAACATGGCCCCAAACCGACCATATTCAAATACCCTAACACTCAAAACCATTCTAAAACACAAACAAGGCACATCAATAGCCAAATCCAATCATGTACAACACAACATTTTCTATTAGTATCCATATCTGCAATAACACAAACGTCATTTCTCTCACTCATTTATACAAAGAAAAAGGAAGGTTTAGTTCGTGTTTATGACTCTACATATATAAAGTACTATGAACACAAGGACAACACGTAAACAGTGGGAAAAAAAAGGAAGTGGTACTATTTCTACAATTTGAAGTGATGCAACCAGTTCAATGATAAATAGATCGTCCAACTAGTGCAATTTTCGTACAAAGATCAACTCATAAAATCTTGTTTATTAGATGAGCTGGTATAGACAGTGTAGTGTGTGTGACTGATCTAGGGTTTAATTCCTGGTAGCGTTACCTTTCAAAAAACAAGATCCGACCAGTAAAAATGGTTGGCCCTGGCATGCCAAACACTTCGTGTAAAATCAAGCTTGCAAGCCAGAAAACAATGGACAGATGCCAATATGATACGAGCGAGCCAACTGATGAGTGGGTCGATCAACATTCATGGTGGGGCCAACATGCTGGACAGATTGGATGTCATGAACCTATAACAGAGGCAACAGTGCACTAGTTGGACAATCCACTTACCGGTCCAACTAGTTGTATTTGAGACCTCTATGTATACTATCATTTTTTCACTCCTCTTATCACCTTAGGGAAGAAGATCACCTAATGCTTTTAGAAAATAATCCAAATATCTAAATATATATACCTAATAGAGAAATAGAAAATCTAAATTGGAAAAAAGCAGCAATATTTCCTCCTGAGCTTGGTTATCCTAGCAGCAGTCTTCCTTTCCCCCTGGCCATGATGTGAAGTCCCGCCTTGCGGATTTGAAGGACCTTCATTTGCCATATTCCGCTTGGGCCCATGATCTGGGGCCTTCAGATTGGATTGTGGTTCAAGAGAAGCAGTAATGGGCACAGGAGCATCAGCGACCCTCAATCCTTTGGGCATTGTGGCAGAAGCCATGGTTTCTTTGGTCTGCGGGTTGTTTTTGCTGTGCAGGGAGCCTGAGGGCAACATAGATGCATTGTTCTGAGTAAAAACGATGGTAGCTATGACACGTATCAAAGAATATATGAAAAAAATGGAACAGAAGGAATGATAAGATGCATTTGCACATGCCCAAAAGGCACATGAAACCAGTGACAAAAAGGTGATGGCATGTTTTCAGAAAAAGGGTTTGCGAGATGCAGAGGTGGGCATATACCTGAGCAAGAAGGGCTAAGGTGACTGCAGGAGGATATATTGAAGAGGAGACTCATGTCACACATGCAAAATCAAGGCCATTCATCAACCGGGCCACTCATGCCACAAACATGCGCTGGCCCATTAATTAGGCTGGTGTACCCATTAGGGCACGCCACACATGCACACTGAATTTAGACCTTTAGCCATTCCTTACATAGCCAGCCATTTTAGTCGAACGCATGTATGTTGACCACTTCATAAGTGGACCAGTTGGCATGTTGTTGGACCCGGCCTAATGAATGGCCTGGATCTTTCACAAAACATACCAGGTTGGTGTGTGCACCACAAATTCTCTTTGGTCTATCATGGCTGCAACACTTCCACATGTTTCTAGGAGGAGACAAGGCATATACCTGAAGGTGGTGGCTGTATAACCATCCGATGCGATCCCTGAGATACAGAGGCATTGAATCTGCAATCAGCATGCCGTTGCTCCATGTTCGGGACACTTGCAGTCGTATTTCCAGTCTCTGGATCAAACATCAGGCCCCCTGAATTGAAGCACTCATCTGAAGTCATGGATGCAATGCACGTGCTTTCTGAAATGGAAGAAGGTGTCAGAAGATCCTTCATTTCCAAATAATTTCCTGTCGAAATATAGTGGTCTTCAGGATGGTATTCCCCATGCTCCCTCCTACTGACAACCTAAACAAGGGAAAGTTAAAAAGAATATAACTCACCATTCAGTTAAAGGTTCAAAATATCATCAAAATAGACACAGCTGTGTGAATTTATTGTCTTACACTCCGATTAGTTAGATAGCTTCTGATACTATCAACATTGGTACAATATTGAATTGCATTAAAATCATTTGGGAAGAATGCATCAGCGATAGATTCAGGTGGTACATTGTATTGGAGTTTATCGGCAATACAAATGATACTTTAACATATCTTCATTGCAATGGGAATGCTTGTACCGTATCTCCAGCAGAACTCATTGCAAAATGTTCCTGATACAATTTTTGATTCATGCTGATGCTTAGAACCTTTATTCAGTTATAAGCACATTTGCATGTTTTAAGCTTTGCTTCTGATGTGAGTATAATGCATGCACCTGCCCAACAGAACCCACTTGCAGAGGCTGAGAAATACCCCTGATTTGACAAATGGCTATAGTACCCTAGTACCCTGTATTTCAAATAACAACTCTCCCATCTCACAAACTAGTATAATTCATGACATGGAATGAAGAGAAGCATATGCATTAAATGGATAATGAAGTTTTAAGAAAGAAAAGGTTGAATTACAAGAACAAATGGAAAAGAAAGTTGAAAAATAAAACCCCTAACAAAAAGAAAAAAAAGGAGGGGCATGCATAAGGACCCTATTCAATGATGGCCTACAAGCTCTGTATTCTCCGAGTTATTTTGGTCAATTGCAAAACATCCCAATATGCTAGGATAGAAACCGTGACACAGATCAAGCACCATCACCTCAACTAACAGATACACTATACTCCTAGGATTCATGTGGAAATAATAATAATAATAATAATAATAATAATAAGACTCGAAATTCAAATTCTACCTGGGAACTGTTTGTGGTTTCATTTTCTTCAGCTTCCAACCAATTCATCAATACTTGTTGGACGTCAATGTCAGTATCATCTTGGTTCTGTGGCTCTGGCTCTACATTGTTCAGACTTCGACCATCATCCAAAAAAACTCTGCATAATGAACTGGAACCCTGCAAGTGTTCCACCAAAAAGGTAAGTTTATTATTAATCTGTGTTGATGGTAATGATAAGGGGAATCATCAAACAGAAAGAAGATTAGGACTTTATACGTTGGGTTCCATCATGTACGCATGCATAACCCAGTCAGTTCCATCTCCATTGGGAGCTTGTCCAGTATAGAATTTCAAAGTAGTCCTCGAACCTACAGTAGGAGAATTCTTCGATATTATTGGGTCCTTCCTCATGAGCTTCCAGTATCCTCCCTGTGCTTCAACTCCCTCCTCCAAATAGCAAAGGAACAGCATCTTCGCTACACACACCATTCATCTCCATGAACTTATTTACTGTCTAATCTATTTAGTTACATACATGACTCAAAGCCATGACACAAACAGAATAAAATAAAATTTCTAGAAATACTAGACCAAATAGGAGTGGTTTGTGTAAATAGCTTTGTTCAAAATCCATTCGTATTTAAATCAGTGTTGGAATTCACAAGGCTTGATCATATAAAGCTATGCGCTAGCTTATTCTATTTAACTCTGAATTTAGGAGTAAAACACACCTTGACAACAAAGAACTGTGGCAGAATAGCATACTAAAGGGATAGAGTCAGTAATGCATTAATATGAGATAAAACTGATCCTTACGAGGCAAATTTTCCGGTGCAACAGTTTGAGGATTGACATCTATAATCATGTTATGAGGGTGAGCATCCCCATGTTCGATACTCTTCAAATGCATCATCATATCCGCATCATCTGCATCTAAGTCGATATAAGGTGGAGAGACAGGTGCCAGCGGACTCATGCTGACCAGATATTGAAAATCAGATCAGGAATTGACACCTTCAAGGGAAGTTCAAGACTCAAAAAGTTAGACCAGAAACGATCCAGAACAACTTCATACCAGCAGAGAATGTAAAAAAAATGGCATCTCAAATCTCAATTCACAGGCTTTCAATACATCGGTGAAGAAATTGGAATAAAAAGACAGAAGACAGACAAAAGGGGAAAAAATATAAAAAGGGAGATAAATGGTAAAAAGAAAAAACCACAAAGGGCCCGTGTACTTCTACTTTTTCACATCGAAAAAACATCACATCTTCTCACCAAAAAAGAAATGACTAGCTAGCATACCTCATCCTAGGAACCTTGCGGACCGAGAGCCTAGTGGGTGGAATTTCCATGATATCCACTCCATCCATCGGGTGCGCTGCATCATGTTCACCTTGTGGCCCAAATATCATGACCAGATGGAATTCAGGTAGAAGTAGGCCACACCCTAGGAAAAAGTTGGGATGGGTGGGATGCCCATCATTAGTTTTGCATAGGTCCCACTGCGGTGTTTGTATGCCTTCCAATCCATCCATCTGATGTGCCTCATCAGGTACAAAGAATTATCCAAAAATCATAGTATTCCAAAACTCAGGTGGGCCACACCACATGAATGTTTTTAGGTATAATTTATGGGGTGACATGGTGACCCACCCTGAATATTGAATCCTCCGGATTTTTAGAGGATAAAAGGCCAAATAAAGGGAGATGTACCTGATGGATGGTGTGGGTATCCTGCATGTCAAGTTGTTGCCTACCCGGTAGATACCCACACGAGGTATGCAAGAGTTTTGCAAATAACTAACTTCAAATAGCATTCAGCTATTTTTGGAATAGAGGCAAGGGCAACGACTATGATAAGCTAAAAAAAGAAGCCTAAAGACATGAAACTGTATTTACAATCTATAGCAAGTGGAGGAAAAATGCAGTTTCTTTGTAACTTACCGTGGTAATCAACATCTCTGTGCATTGCCTAATTTGGAATTTCCCCAATTTTGCATCGGAGCATGCAGGTGATCAGGCAACCATGCCTGACACACAGTTCTCTTATAATGAACTGCCATTGCATGTGATTATCGTATGGGGAAAAAAGACATAAAGAAAGTAACAAGAAAATACAACAACCAGATTCTTGAAGCACATGATTTCAAAAAGGTCGTTAAAATGAAGAATGATGAAAAAAGAAAACCAGATAATAACCTACACCCAAATTCCAAATTTGTGTAGAAAAGAAAGAACTTCATGCTTGAAACCCCAAATTAACCCTAGATTTTTTATTTTATTTTTTAATAAAACCATATTGAAAACGGTATCAAAAGATCAGTAGGGTGACGCAGTCGACAAAACAATGAAAGACAGTAAGGAAATGGATTCCATGTCAACCACTGATACTACAACACAAATGTTGATTCAATAGGAACAAAAAAGGAAAGGAAAAGCTACCACCTTTTGAAGTTCTAGAGAGGACAGACACCTGCTGTAAGAATACAATGGAATGGCCCAGATTCAGAAGATGAAAGATAATAACATTTCCAGGGAGAACAATATTCTTCCGTAATCATCTAAGAAATCAGTTCAGGATGGGTGATTTGCAGAAAGTATGAACTGGAATTCAAATAGAATTTCCAAAATTTTGAAATCAGGGATGGAAATGAACAGAATTGGACCACCAAGAAATCAATGTAAGTGTTCAGACGAGGTTCCTGGATCCTCTCGAGAATTCTTTTTAAAAAGAAACTCAAAGATCTACAATTCAAGTACCAAACTCACCACACTTTCTTCTTTTAAAAATAAAATATACAAAAAAAAAAAAAAAGAAGAAAAAAAGAAAAAAAAAAGAAGATTCAAGAAAGCATACTTCAAAATTCATCAAAGCATTGCTGAAAAAGCACTTCTGAAAGAATCACTCCAGACAAACCTAAGATCTTCAAAGAACTGAAAAGCACCTCTGAAAGAATCACTCAAGACAAACGTAAGATCTTCAAAGAACTGAAACAATAATCGACTGAAAAGAGAAACATAAAACACGGATTTTCCATATCCATAAAACCAAATTTTGGAGAAAACCAACTCAACCAAATACAGAAATGAACTTGAAAAAGCAGAATTCTACGATGGCAGAAAATAGAAATTTGATTATAGAGAAGATTCTTCAAATCTTCACAGAATTCAAATACTTAAAAACAGGGAACCCAAAATCTAAACAAAACTTCAGATCCCTTCAAATCCGAAGCTCCAAATAGACCTGAAAGTGGACTAACTTGGTCAATTCGAATTCTGGATTCAACAGAAAAAGATCTAGAAAGCGAAAGGAGAACAAAATTCTTCAGTAATCGTCTAAGAAATCAAATTCAGAAAGGAAGATTTGCAGAAATTTTGAAATCAAGGATGGAAATGAACAGAATTGGATGACCGAGAAATCAATGCAAGGGAGACCAGATTCCTAGATCCTTTCGAGAATTCTTTTTAAAAGAAACTCAAGGATCTACAATTCAAATGCCAAATTCACTACATGTTCTTCTTTTAAAACTAAAATATACAAAGATAAATAGAAGAAGAAGAAAAAAAAGATTCAAGAAAACAATTCATCAAAGAAATAATAAAACAGGACCTCTGACAGAATCACTCAAGACAAACTTAAGATATTCAAAGAACTGAAACAATAAACAAATGAAAAGAGAAACCTAAAACGAAGATTTTTCAAATCCATAGAACCAAAATTTGGATAATACCATCCAAACAGTATCCCGAAACGAACTCAAAACAGCAGAATTCTACGGCAGCAGAGAATAGAAATTCAATTCTAGAGAAGATTCTTCAAATCTTTCCAGAATTCAAATAGTTAAAACGAGGGGAGAAACCCTAAAATCCCAAAATCTAAATAGAATTTCAGATGGCTTCAAACCCAAAGCTAGAAATCGAAATAAAAATAGACGAATCCGATCATTCAAAATTTGAATTCAACAGAAAGAGAGAGAGAAAATCGAGAAATCGAGAAATCGAGAACAAATGCTTCGAAATTCATTAAAAAAATCGGACATTTTCTGATCGGATATCTGACCTCTGAAGGGGAGGGAGGAGTTTTGGTCGCTCCTCGTTCTTCTCTTTTTCTCACCCCCTGAGCTCTCTTCCTCTCACTCTAAAATTGAAATGGTTGGCGAAGGCGGGTTTTATAAGCTGGTTGACCATGGTTAGGATTTCTAACCCGCCCACAGTTAGCGGGGGCCGTACACGTGGCGAGCTAACGGTGGCTAAGTTACGCTGCTCCTGGGAGACGCGGGTTTCGTGCAAAAGCTTTCGCAGGAAGTTCCTGCACTGTAATGCCAGGTGAGGCCCATTTTCTTTTTTTACAAATCCATCCTGTTCATCCGTTTTTTGAGGTCATTTTAGTGCATGCATATGAAAATGAGGTGGATCTAAAATTAAAATGAGCTAAACGATAGGAAATAGTGGGGATTCAATGACCACCGTTGAAATATTTATGCATGGTCACAAAAGTTACCTATCAAGATAAATTTTTCGTTTTTTCACTTCATCCTAGTATTAATTATTTTATAAACGGTTTGGATGACATATAAACATCAAGGCGGAGCCCAGGAAGATTTCAACGGTAAGAAAATTTTTCTCAAGTTCTACCTCTCATGTGGCCTACTTGAGTTTTGGATCCATCTCAATTTTTTTAACATGTCTTAAAGTGACCTTGAAAAATGGATGAATGGAGTAGATTTCAAACAAACATCAAGATGATCCCTATCTCGCATCTCCATATTGGATGCATTTGGTGACGCGAAGTTCCCGCGAAAGACTTTCGTGAGAAGTTTCGGTGTAAGGATGCTGGCCATTACTTCCGTGTGGCCCACTTTAGTTTTGGATTCACCTCAAAATTTTTATCACATGTCGTAAGATGAGCTCATAGAATGGATGAACGGAGTGGATTTCTCACAAATATCACAGTGGGCCCTACCCACCATCTTTGTACAGGAACTTCCTGGGAAAGACTTTGGCGGGAAATCCCCCCGTCCCCCTTTGGTAGCCGCACTCGGATTCGATAATTTCGTGGAAGCTCCCCGCGACGAGGAGGTTGAAGCGTTCAAGTGCACTCGAGCAATGCTGCGTGCAACAACCAGTTACACGCGGAGACAGTGTAAAACAAACTATGTTATGGCTACCGTCCATTTGAAATCCACTCCGTTCATCAGTTTTCCCAGCGTATATGAGGATATGATCCGAAAAATGAGGAAGATTCAAAACTCATGTGAGCTACATCATAGATACAATGGGAATTGAGCTATTGTGGACCATAAAAGATTATTATCAGTCTAATATTTATCATTTCGTTTCATCCTGGTGGGAATCAGGATATGAACAGGTCGGATGATATATAAACATCATGGTGGGCCTAAATAACAGTTCGATGGTGGTCATTCAATCCTCATCATTTCCTGTGGTGTGGCCGACTTAAGTTTTATATATGTATAATTTTTTGGATCATATTCTGATATGATTTTTAGAAACTGATGGAGGGAGTAGATGTCACAGGGACATCGCGGTGGGCCTCAAGAGAGTTTTGTGCTACCGGGCTCCGTCTAACAGGTCGTTACACGCAACTCGCGAGCATATTATATGGTATTCGCGGATAGCACTTGCGGGCTTGGAAGCCGTGTCGAATGCCCAATCTAGTCATCGTGGTGGGCCCCACAGGTTAGATTGCTTCTTCGAGTTATCAGGACCGTCAAATAATCTTTTGCGTACCGATTTAAATTGGATGGAAACTGCTGCTTCATTTTCATCTTAGATTCCACACGTATTACCACCTGGTGGAAAGAAAGGGGCACTTTTCCTGAGAAACCAGTTTTCGTGGGGTTCGATGCAATGAACCGATCAGATAATCCACACGTATGCCACGTCATAACGTGCCACCGGTAGCAGGGTTGCACGGAGGCCAGTTGTCAGTAACCCTTGAATCACCTTACGAACGGGTTGGATGGCATATAATGATCACGGATTGCACTTGTCTTTTGCATCCCACCATTTCTATTGGTGTGGCCCACTTGGCTTTTGGATCTGGATATTTTAGGCTGAGATCTTAAGATGGATAGATAGACCGGATGTCGACACACGGACATACTGGTGGGCCCACGGCATCTTGTCACCGGCGTTTCACGCAGCACGCGTACGTATTGCACTTGTCACGGATACAGCCGACTGACGTGTCAGTCGTTTATGTCACCAGAGAGGGAGATTCAATGAACGTGGATCAGCTGCGCGACCGGATCCAGCCAAGTGGGTGCGACCCTGACTGTGGGGCCACCTCCATATGTTTGTTGTATATCCACGCCGTTCATCCATTTTTTCAGCTTATTTTACATATTTTCCTGAAAAGAATCGGACAAATATCTTAGGTGGGTCACAAAGTAGGGATTAAATTCCTACCATTAAAAACTTCTTAGGGTCCATAAAAGTTTTGGATCAAGCTGATATTTGTGTTCTCCCTTCATCCGAATCCATGTGAACTTAGCAACATGTTGATGGAAAATAAACATTACAGTGGGCCATAGAAAGTTTTTTATGGTAGGCTTTCAATGGCCACTATTTCCTATGGCGTGGTCCACTTGAGATTTATATCTGCTTCATTTTTGGTACTATGCCCTAAAATGAGATTAAAAAACGGATGGACGGCGTGGATACAAACGAATGGTTCCATGTTCAGGATCACACCCACGTGGCTGGGTCGCAGCTAACCAGCGTACGATATGAGTCAGGATACCGTATCATTAGTTCCCGAGATTTTGGATCCAGAAAGAAAGGGGTCGTGTCCTTTGTAGATCTTGCGAGGAAAACAATGCAGTGTCGGAATAACTGTCAATATATCGTTTCGAGATGACGGAATATTCGGCTTTAAATGCTCGTCTCGAGATCTCGCAATTGACGTGGTGCGGAGTCAGATGTGAGAGTGGGAATGCAAGTCTGGGTTCCGATACTCCGTCAGAGTGTGTCGGAAGATACGCAGGTACTTCGAAATTACTTCGAACATGCATACGTGGCATACAATGAAGTCAATTAAAATATTCAAAGTATAGTTTCCCAGTTAGTTGTATCACGAAATAAAAATTGTGCTTATTTGATGATCGGACTGTGTGGGGGTGACATTATTTTAACGGTGAAGAATGAAAACTATCCAAGTGGCCACAAATCAAAGGTAAGATTCTGGAAATATTTGATTTTGGAATTTCGATTTTCGGAAGTAGTTGATTCGACAGTTGATTTTGTTGCGTTAACCTGTGCCACGCGAAGAATTTTGAGTGCATGCGTACTGAGCGGAATACTCTGCCGGAGTATCAAATAACTCCATCGTTATTTATTTCCTGTTGTTATCATTGCTTCGACGCGATGTTTCAAAAACATTGGTACATCGCTCGAACAATATGTAGATATAGACCATTCTTCTAATCTGTACTTTTATAATTGGCTGTTTTTATTATATAATTATACTAATCAGGGTAATTATCTTTTTTAATTGTGAAAATGAGTATATATACAGAAAAAGAAGCTGAACATTGATGAACATTTGATTTTGGGAGATGAACATTTGATTTTGGGAGATGAACATTTATAGCTAACCCAACGCAACTGATTACACTGACAAAGGCCGGATCCGCTGCAAGGTTTTGTTGTATAAGCTTAACCTACAACGTGATGGGTGGGGCCCACAGTGATTTTTCACTAACATCCTATCAGACCATCATGTGGGGCCCATCATTTTTTCCTTGAGGCCAAAAAATCAGGCAGGCAATTCCAAACTCAACCGGCCCTCACCACATGAAAGAGTTTGAATGGGAACGCCCACCGTTAAAAACCTTCCAGAAGATTCTATTCACCGTAACATGGAAGAAATGCCAAGTCATCATGCTCAGAACATAAATACTGTCCTGACTACTCCTTCCGCGTAAGTAAGGTCACCAGTCATGATCCAAACCGTTCATATGGGCTGCTCTGTACGTAGATGGGGAAGGCCCCTAACACGTTGATCTACTGTCTACATACGGGTAATTTAAAAGGGAATGATCCCATGTCTCATGTTCGAGTTCTGAGGCAGTACACGTGGTGTGTAGGTGGAATCCAAACCGTAAATCTGATGCCTACCCAAGAATCGCAAACTAAAAATTAAGATTATTTAATTATATATCAATCGGATTGGTGGACATGTATTTGGACGGTTAAAGTGAAAACATCAAAACAATTACATTTCTACGAGCATAAACCATAAGAGATTAGAAATATTTAACCACTTAATTAATACAATAATTTAGCTTGGGTGGCTCTCACATTTTCGTTGGTATGATAAAATTTGATCGGATAATAAACTACTGTTAAAGGTAAACCTGATTATATATATATATATATATATATATATATATATATATATATATATATATATATATATATATATATATATATATATATATATTGAGAGAGAGACTAATGGGAACCATCACGTAGTATACTTGGTGCGGTCCAAATTTCCACCGCAAGAGGGACGCGGATTTCCTTAAAAAGCTTTTCACATGAGATGGTGGGTGGACCCACCGCTATGTTTCTGAGAAATCCACTCCGTTCACCCATTTTGTGAGCTCATTACATTACTTTTGACCAAAAATCAAGAAAATTAAAAACTCAAGTAGGTCTCACCAGATGAAAAATTGGGAAAAGAAATTTCTACCATTGAAACCTTTATGGGCTCCACCTTGATGTTTATATGTAATCCAAACCGCTTATAAGGTTATTCCCACGTGGATGAAGTAAAAACATAGTAAATTTGGGTTGATAAAATACTTTTATGGCTCGTAGAATGTTTCAACGGTGCTCACTGAAAAACCTGTTATTTCCTCTCGTGTGACCTAATTGAGTTTTGAATCCTTATGATTTTTTGTTTCATGTCATTAAATGAGATAAAAAACTGAGGAATAGAGTGGATTTATCACAAACATAGCAGTGGGTCCCACCCACCATCCTTGCGCAAAAACCTGCAGGAAATCCGCGTCCCCTCAGGATACCTCCATGGGGGCACGGATTAGCTACTGATAGCGAGACTACTACTGAAGTGATGTCACCAAATTCTGTGACCCCACCATGATATATGTTTTGTATCAACGCCGTTCATTCATCTGGAGAGATCATTTTAGGATAATATTCAAAGAATAACTCACATCCAAAACTCCAGTAGAACCACCACAGAAAATAGTGGGGAGAGTGATGCCACCGTTAAAAACTTGTAAAGGCCACAAAAGTTTTTGATCAAACTTATACTTGTATTTTCCCTTCTTCTTTAATTTTTTTTTTTTTTAAAAAAAAAAAAAAAACTTTTGAACAGGTTAGATTTCGAAAAAACATTCGAGTTGGCCTTAGAAAGGTTTCATCGGAGGCCGTTAATCTCCCCGCTGTTTTTTTTTTTTTTATGGTGGGGTCCTCTAAAGCTTTGGATCTGCCTCATTCTCTAGTTCATGGCTTAAAATAATATCTACAAATGGATGGACGCTGTGGATACAATACATTCATCGTCCATAGAACCTGGTGATGTCACTTGCATAGACAGTTTCGCTACTCGACCGTATATAATCCACGTCCCTTGGTGCACTCCACCTCCCTATCCTCTTAGCAACTTAAATAGGGTGGTCCCTATAGTGATGCGTACTTGAAATCTACTCCGACCATTAGGTAACGGTTGGAAATTTAGTCGACTGCACACTAGTCAGCAAACCTTATCTACGGTCTTAAGGTGGGGTTAGCTGAAGTGGGGCTGACCGTTATGTTTTGGTGAAATCCACCTCGATCATCATGTGAGTCACCCTGTTTTAATCGTAAGGCCTAAAAATTTGCACAACCTTTAATTCAAGTGAGCCATTCCAAGGAAAATATGTGATCCTGAAAGAGTAGCTCCAGAGGAGGCTAGAGTTGTGTGTTATTAAAAGACTTAATCAAAGAAGTCTCTATCATCATTGCATCCTTGAAACACCGGGTTTAGTTAGGCTGTGGTCCGGACCATCTTGATGTTTGTGTTATATATCCACTGCGTCCATCCATATTGCCCACTCATTTTAGGGCATTGACCCAAAAATGAACCACATCCACATCTAAAGTGGACCACACCACAGGAAACGTTGGTGGTTGAACACCCACCATTAAAAACTTCCTAGGGCCCATCGTAATGTTTATTTGTCATCAAACCAAACCATTAGATGACACAAATTCAGGTCAGCGACTTAAAAATCAAGCCCATCCATGATACATACGGCCCATAACTAGTTAAACAATTTGGAGGGTAAGTGTTAGCCTCATACTATTTCCATTCTTATGGTCCATTTGAATCATGGTTGGGTTTGTTTTTTCAACCATGGGCCTAAAACTAAGGCATTTACTTGATAGTTAGTGAAGATTTTTTTAATGCATAATAGTGAGACCCACCGGAGGTGGACCACCCCTTTCTTGAATGGCTTTCACGACTGTGTAGTTGTAAATGACTTTCATGTAAAGTGAATGGCTTTCACAACCTCAAAAGGTGTCCTGATTTTATGTCGCATTCCATGAAATGAGCTCATATAATGGATAGACGGAGTGGATTTCTCACAAACATAATGGTGGGTCCCACCCACCATCCTTGCTCAGGAACGAAATTCTCGTCCCCTTGTGGTGGGAATTGGACCACACCAAGGTATCCTGCGTGATGGTTCGCAGGAAACCATTACTCTCTCTCTCTCTCTCTCTCTCTCTCTCTCTCTCTCTCTCTCTATATATATATATATATATATATATATATATATATATATATATGGGAAAAGGTACTATGCGCTTGACCTCACGGGTCATTCACATGAAGTCGAGTTGTGTGGGCCCCACTGTGATGCGTTTCAAACATCTACCCCATCAGTCAGATGCACCATTCCATCTTGGACCTAGGTCTCAAAAATCAAGTCAATCCATGACTTGTGTGGGCCACACCACATACAAAAGTAGAGAGGGGTCGTGCACCATTAAAACATTCATAATCATTTTTTGGGTTCCTTCGAGATATGGTTTGCAATTCCAGCCCATCCATTATGTGTGTCCCACTAGGATTAGGGATCATACCAAGTTTTAGCAGCATTCAAAACTAAGGTGGGCCCCACCAAGTGTTTTTATATGTTTTAACGATGTTTTCACATGATTTTAGATGGTATGGCCCACCTGAGTTCCGTATACGGTTGATTTTTGGGATATCCCATAATTTAAAGGGAACCCATCAAATGCACGGTGCTGATGGTCGACATGCATCACAGTGGGGCCCACACAGCTCGACCTCACGATAAGCTTATCGTGAGGTCGAGCGCATAGTACCGTTTCCATATATATATATATAGGGAAAAGGTATAACGCGCTCGAGTCACGGCTCCATCCCATGCGGTCGAGCTGTGTGGGCCCCACCGTGATGCCTTTCAAACATCTACCCCATCAGTCAGATGCGCCATTCCATCGTGGGCCTAGGTCTCAAAAATCAAGTCAATCCGTGACTTTTGTGGGCCACACCACTTACAGAAGTGGAGAGGGGCCGTGCACCATTAAAACATTCATAATCATTTTTGGGGCCCACAAAAGATGTGGTTTGCAAATCCAGCCCATCCATTATGTGTGTCCCACTTGTATGAGGGTTCAGACCAAGTTTCAGCAGTATTCAAAACTCAGGTGGGCCCCACCAAGTGCTTTTATATGTTTTAACAGTGTTTCACATTATTTTAGATGGTTTGGCCCACCTGAGTTCCGTATACGGCTGATTTTTGGGATATCCCATAATTTAAAGGGTACCCATCAAATGCACGGTGTTGATGGTCAACACGCATTACAGTGGGGCCCACACAGCTCGACCTCACAGGAGCTTATCGTGAGGTCGAGCGCATAGTACCTTTTCATATATATATATATATATATATATATATATATATATATATATATATATATATATATATATATATATATATATATATTGTAACACCCCAAATTTTGGCCAACCTGGGATTAGACGTCCCTAGGCAATGGGTCGACTAAAACACCTGAAAAATCGCTCAGAACCCAATTCCATAGCCAAAGAAATCACTTAGGATTAATTCCTTTAGAAACTAAGCATAAGTTAGCTAGCGCAACGTTAGAGTAGCTGGGAAATAGTCCCTGATCGCTTTAAATACGTTCTACAAGACCCAAAACTTGTAGAATCAATGGTGCTATAATACTCTAAAACCTCGGATCAAACTCTAAACCGGTTTGTTTTCTGAACCTCTTTGAAACTTTGTATTGGATCTAGACCGCGAGTCGAAAGTCCGATACCTACTATCTTAGACCGTTAGAACCGCCTAGCTGGACTTGACAATCATTTCGAAAATCAAGTCCAACCGACATTCGCAGGCTATTTCATTGAGCCTGGACTGAAGAGAGTGAGAATAGGGCTAGATTTGGAATTTGAAATTCAAATCTAGCACACGACTTGACGTGTTAGTATTAGGCGTTCTGACCATCAGAATTCAGCCAAATTACACCCTCGGATCAGGAAAAATTTCTATTTCATATCATGAGATTTGCAGACCTGATTTACGTGCGGTGACCGCTGAACTGAAACTGGACCGCCACGGGCGATCTACGAACATTGATGGTCTGAAAACGGGATGTGAGTGACATCCGACGTGCACGAACTTAAGTCCGATCGCGTTCGGCTAGGGGACCACCAGAAATGGTCTTTTGGATCGAAACAGCCCCGATTTGGATATAACTTAAGTATACTTTGTTCCCAAGCCTGTTTTGGGCACATTTGGGCTTATAAAAGGGGTTGAAACCCTCACTCCTCTCTCCCATCCGAATTTGAGAAAAACCCTAGATTGGGAGAGAGAAAAGGTGAGAGTTTGTGAGAGAGAGTAGGAGAGAATTTTTCTGCTGTTGTGCTATCTGTTGCACGTGCTTTAGCAACACGCTCCAATCACTTGGCCGGTGATTTCTTCACATTTTTAGGTAAGAAAATACCTTAATAAGTTGCTGATTTGAGGTTCCCTTGGTTCCATAGCGAAATAGCTGATAGATCTTATGTATTAGGTTTACAGTTCGTCGTAAACGAAGCGTATACGCTCCGTTCGAATTACTACTCCTATAAGAGAAAAGGTGCGGATATTAGATGCTTTGATTGACTGTTTTCAACACTTTTAATGTTGTTTAATAATAAATTATCGACGGCAACGCCGTTTGACATGTACAATATGCTGTCCGTTTCCTATTTCGTAAGCAGACGAAGAATATGAGATTTAGGGCATTTTAGTCATTTGTAGGAAGTACTGTTTTCATTCATATTTTGCTGATGTGATTGACATGGCTTCTTGTCGCATTAGAATATGCGTGCATAATTAGTTTGGCGAAGAGATTCGCCTAAATGCGCACTTTGAGTCGACATACTATATGTAGACTTAAGTGTGTAGTGTAAGTATTTATATAAATGCTTGTATTAGTATGTATTGAATTATATGGTGTTATGAATTAGTTTGAGATTAATTTCTCAATTAATATGCTGATGTAAATAAATTCCTACATGTTAGCTATATGCATGATTTCATTATATGTATGAAATGCTTGCGTTGGATGATTTACTTAAGTTGTATGTTATAACATGTGTTAACATGCTCACATGGTTGTATTTCATTTCCATTACTCCTACACGACTGTTGATGTGGATTCATGATTGTTTGGGACTATACTTAGTCCAGGCAGTCGGTAACCGAGCAAGTTGGTGGTTGGCTTATCTTTGCCACGAACGACGCGTCGATGAACGCGAGTCGTGTTTTGGAATTGGCGGCAGTGGTTAGGCCACACGAGGTGTTTTGCGTACTTCATGTCGTTCGACTCGATATGCGCTCGTGCTAGTCGAGCCCGTCAAGTAACCCGACTGGCCGTTGTATGTTCACCCTGTATGAGTCATAACTGCTTGAACCTAAGGTACTGAACTTACCATTGTAAACCCTGTCAACCATGGTACCTTGATCCACAAAGACTCATGAGCCGGACATGGTGGTATGGGACACTGTGGTCGAGCTGTCGGCCTACGCTGGGGCCACAAACCTCCCCGTAGTGACCAGTGAGCACCTATGACTCGTGAGCAGATTATGGTGGTATGAGACACTATATTCTTGCTGTCAGCCTACACTGATCAGGCGACGAGTCCTTTGTAGTGACCGCGAGCATATTCTGAGTATACGGGAGGCGACGACCCTTCCGTAGCAGTGAGAGTACAGTAGGCCTGTATTGATAAGGTGATGGGGGAGCGGTGCAACGAGTGCGAGCAACAGCCGTGACAGCCCTTGCAGCGACCTACAAAATATACTTCGTATGAGATTACTAGGAGTGACGACCCTAGACAGGATCTGTGTTGGGATTGATATAAGGGAAGTACCTTAGTTTCCCAATCCTGCTGTTTGAATGGACTAATAATAAATCGGCATTCATATCACCATCACATTGCATGTGCCTGAAAGATGTGGAGCACTGAGCGGGATGCAAGCATGCCGCGGGCGTAAGATGGTGTCGTATGAGGGAGAACGTCGGTGAGGGCATCCATCATGTCATGTCATATTGCATTAACAACAGTATTAGGATTGTTTGATTTACTGCTTTACTATTATTGCATGATTGATTTGATAACATGCTAATCTCTGCTCTCTTATCCCACTGAGTTGATCACTCACTCCCACGCTACGGGATGGTGTTTTCGGACACCCGCCAGTCTCCATTTTGGTTGCAGATGATGGCACTGCTTGAGAAGCAGAGCTGGACTTGATGATGATGAGGAAGATTTCTTCTTTATGCGTGATCTGATTGACGGGATTACAGGGAGGTTGATTAGATGCCTTGACACTTGTCATTTTATATCTTTAGCCCACTCATGTATATTCGTTTTGTTTACTTTTGAAGTATACATGTATGTATATAACCTGGTAACATGTTCACACTCTGGAGACATACAATAGTTTATATATGTTATACATACTATCACAATCTTCCGCTTGCTAATTTAACGGTCTCTAGAGTATGATATGATGTTTTGGATTAATCTCACTCATGTTTAATACATTAACACAGACAACATTCAATCATACATATCTATGTTGCATAAATAACATTTTGAAACTCGGGAGTTGGGTTTTTACTCGACCCCCCGATTTTCGGGATGTTATATATATATATATATATATATATATATATATATATATGGGAAAAGGGTACTATACGCTTGACCGTATTATACCTTTTATAAGGTCGAGTGTTGGCGGCACGTTATTCATCGGATGGTGAAAATTTTAAACAAACTGGAAAATTTTATAGTGCCCCAAGGAATTTATGTGCGAGTCTTTTGTTATTGGAAGATCATGTGTTAGGATTCTGTGTAGGGCCAACTATGATGTTTGTGATAAATCCAACCCATCCATCCATTTTTCAAAATCATTTTAGGGCATGCGACTAAAAATGAGTAGGATCCAAAAATTAAATGGGCCACATGAGAGGAAACAGTGGAGATTTAGTGACCACCATTGAAACATTTATATGGCTACAAAAGTTTTGTATCGGTTTATATTCATAGTGTTTTCATTTCATCTTAGTGAAAATGACCTTATAAATGGTTTGGATGGAATATAAACACCAAGGTGGAGCCTAGGAAGGTTTCAACGGTAAGCATTCTTTTCCCCACTGTTTCATCTCGTATGGCCCACTTGAATTTTGGATCCTCCTCATTTTTGGTTTAACGTCTTAAAATGATATTTAAAAACAAATGGATGGATTGGATTTCATACAAAGATCACAATGGGCCCCACACAGAATTCTTCCGCTGATCTTCATGGAAAAAGCTTTAGTAGGAAATCCGTGTCCTGGGTTTTGAGTTTGGGAAACGGACTGGTTACTCCCCTGCCACCGGCCAATGGCAGGTGTCGATGCTATGTGGGCCCCACCATGATGTATGTGTTTCATCTATGCCGTCCATCCATTTTTCCACCTAATTTAAGGGGTTAAGCCTAAAATTGAAGCATATCTAAAGATTAAGTCCATCATGCTTGGAAAAAAGTGAGGATAATGATTTCCACCGTTGAAAGCTTGTTAGGCCACATAGTGATGTTTATTTGTCATCCAACTTGTTCATAAGATCATACATACATTGATGAACGGAAAACAAAAATATAAGCTTGATTCAAAACTTATGTGGCCCCCAAGAAATTTTCAACAATAGAAGTTCAATTCAACTGTTTCATGTGGTGTGGTCCATTTGAACATTATATATACTTCATTTTTGGGATGAAACTATAAAATTATCTGAGAAAATGGATGGACGGAGAAGATAAAATACATAAATCATGGTGGACCTCACACAATTTACTCAGTAAGCTAAGCAATCCCCTTCCATCTAGGAGGGAAGCGGATTGCTTAGCGTGCTACACACTAGCTATATGGCTGGTGTAGATGCATGTCGCAAGAAGACAAGTGCCTATGCTCCTCGAGCTCCGAGTTCCACGAACGGTTCAAAGGAGATCAAAGTTACATGGCCCCACAATGATTTATTTATTATATCTAAACCCTTTATCCATTTTTCAAGATCAATTTAGACCATTAAACAAAAAATGAATCATATCCAAAGCTCAAATGGACCACACCAAAAATAACAGAGAGGACAATGATTTTCATTGCTAACAAAATTGTAGGGCCTACATAACTTTTATTTTCCATCCAATCTGTTAATAAGATTACAAATACATAGATGAAGAGGAAAAACAAATTTCATATTGATCGGAAGCTTCGGTGACCCCAAAAGGGTTTCAATGGTAGACGTTCAATCCTCAACTGCTTTTGCAGTGTGGTCCACTTGATCTTTGTATCTGACTTATCTTTAGGCTCAAGCCTTAAGACGAGCTTGCCAAATGGATGGACGTTTTGGATATAACACATACCAAACTTGTTGACATTAATACACCAGCTATATAGCTGGTGTGTCGTACACCAGCCAATCTGCTTCCATCTCTTAGTGGGATGCGGATTACCTAATGAGAGGTTGAGTAGCTGAAGTCACGTTACCAAGTTCTGTGGGTCCCAGCATGATGTATGTATTATATCCACATTATTCATCCATTTTGAGAGATCATATTATGGCATTATCCAAAGAATGAGGCAAATCAAAAGCTCTAGTGGACCTCACCATAGAAAAAAGTGCGGAGAGAGTGATGCGCATGGTTAAAATCATCCTAAGGCCCAGTGTACTATTTATTTGACATCCAATTTGTTGATTAGGTCATACATACCCATATGAAGGAAAAAAAATAAAGATCAACTTGATCCAAAACTTTTATGGCGCCCAAAAAAAAAATTAATGGTCGACGCCCATCTAACACTGTTTCCTGTAATGTGGTCCATTTTAGACTGGGATATACACCATTTTTGGTCTCATTACCATAAAATGATTTAGAAAAACATATATATAGCATAAATGAAAAACATACAGCATGGTGGGGCCCACATAACATCGACCACCCGCTATTGGCCTGTTGCAGGGGAGTAGCCAGTCCGTTTACCAAACCCAGCGAGAGCCTTTCGCATGAAGATTCGGGAAAAGATTCTGTTTGGGGCCCATTGTGATCTTTGTGTGAAATCGAACCTGTCCATTCATTTTTAAATATCATTTTAGGACCAAATGAAGAGGATTCAAAATTCAAGTGGGCCATACGAGATGAAACACTACAAAAAGGAATGCTTACCGTTGAAACCTTCCTAGGCTCCACCTAGGTGTTTATATTCCATCCAAACCGTTTATAAGGTCATTTTCACTGATATGAAATGAAAACAACACGAACATGAACCAATACAAAACTTTTGTAGTCATATGAATGTTTCAACGGTGGTCACTTAGTCCCCACTGTTTCCTCTTATGTGGCCCATTTAATATTTGGATCATCCTCATTTTTGATTACATGCCCTAAAATGATTTTGAAAAATGGATGGAAGGGTTGGATTTATCACAAACATCATAGTGGGCCTACACAGAATCCTAACACATGATCTTCTAACAACAAAAAGCTCGCACATAAATTCCTAGTGGCCTTATAAAATTTCTCAATTTGTTTAAAATTTTCACCACCCAAGGAATAATGTGCCACCAACACTCACCTTATAAAAGGTATAATATGGTCAAAAGTATGGTAACTTTTCCCTATATATATATATATATATATATATATATATATATATATATATATATATATATATATATATATATATGACCAGCGGCGAACCAATATTCTCTCGTGCTACCTGGTCAGCACATGTAAGGCAGTATTTCATCCAGGTCTCCACATTAAATGGTTAGCTAAATATCTATAACAGATGCCTTGACGGCAGATACGGTGCACAGCACTCTTTTTCCATAAACTAGAGGTGTGAATTATCAAACAAGACCATCCGTTTATTTCTCTAGTACTGCCGCATATAGAAAACAAAAGATTATAACCATCCAGTCAACGGTCTTCAAAACAATGTTAGAAAATAGCCCTAGCTTGTGTTCACGTGCCATCGCATTCCTATTAGCTATTTAAAAATTCAAGGCCACCTTTGAGGGAACCACATTTTCAAAGAAGAAGATATGCGTATATGCATGGAAGGTTTCAAGTCAAACCGGTAGGAGTACCATAGGTTATATTCCACCCGGTGGATAACTTCCAACCTATTAAAAAAAATGCAACATCCAAACCTTCCAATAGGTTGTTCCCACCATAAGGATCAGCTACTGTGAAAATCAGCACCGTCTTTTCATTAGATGGACCAATAATTAAAAATAATGTCTACCATTGAAAATAAGAACACACAAGTGTGGTTCACTCAATAAGAGAATGTGGTTGATTTTTATCTAAGGTAATCCTCATGATAGCGTCAACCTAATGGATGGGTTGGATGTCGTATGCACTCAAGAGGTTGGAAGTTATCAATTGGGTGGACCATAACTTTGATCATATGGTCCACCCGAATAAACAACTTCCAATATATTAGGTGTATATGACATCCAACTTATCCGATACATTCTTATTATAATGAAGATCAAGTTGTGGGAAAATCACCACATTCATCCAAAGGTGGGACCCAAATGATCAATGGGCTAGATCAATGATTTAACCATTTTTAGTAGGATCAATACGGGTCATTCGTCTTCTTAGGCATTTATTGGAGATTATAATCATCCAGCCAAAGTGATATTTCAAAATTGATGTGAAATCAAGAGTGAGACCCACCACCATGGATGTGGTAGATCAATGACCCAAAACCTCTTGTGGCATAATAAGAATGGACCATCAATTCTCCTGGACACTGATTGGAAGACCAGGGTTACTTAATCAAAACGATTTTTTAGGCGGATGTGCATTCAAGGGTGGAACCCACACGATGCATGTCATAAGATCAATGATGGAAACATTTGTTTGTAACATGATTAATTAATATAGACCATCAATTTCATTAAGCATTAATTTTTTCAAATTTGGATTACTCAGGTGAGTTTTCAAGAATACAAACAATCAGGAGTGGAATCCAGCTTTATAATATTATCAACATAGACTATTCATTTCTTTAACATTGAATAATCATTTAAGATTATCAAATGGATGTGATTTTTTTAGGGGCATGGACAACCAAGGGTGGGACCCACATGATGGATATCCTAGGTCAATGATTGGACCATTTGTGATATGAAGTAATATAGACCATCCATTTCTATAACCATTAAATGGGCATCAAGAACATCTGAAAAAGTGATTTTTGATATTGATTGCCAATAAAAGGCTGGGACCGTAGATTGGATGGCTTAGATCAATTATCAAACCGATAAATATCGGCGTCCATTTTCACTAATAATTGAATGGGTGGTTAGGAAGTTCGGAATATCTAAGCATTTTAATACCTGGAAATTTAAAAATCCACTACTTCTAGATGCTCTTCATACAAACGACTAGGAAGTTTCCTACCTAACACTTCTTAATTTTGACTCAATCAAAATATACTTAATAACTAAATAACTTAACTAAACTAGGATTTGGCTGTAATTCAGAAAGTAAGACAACCATTCCATCATGTCCCATTTCCATGGTGGCCCACCATTTGGATGGTTCTGATTAGCACGCAGGTCTTCGATCGGTGGATATCCAACTTTCTTCCATTCACTACCTTTTCACGGCGATGAAATTGGTAAATCATCCGAATGTAGAACATTCGTTAGCGTCCGCATCAAGGCCCAGTGCAACAGACGTACATGCTGACTTACACGTGTACGTCCTCGAATGAAGATAGAAGATTTGAACGCCTGTCCATGGTCCCCCACTCAGAAATGATCTTCTACGACTTTTGGAGTTTATCGGGCCCACATCTATTTCTTGGTGAGTACGAAATAATAGCAACGATTCTGGACACGTGGTGGCTGGAAGAGGGCTACACGTACTCCATTGGTACCACAACTTGTGGTTATTCTCACAAGCATGACACTTTTTAGAAAACAGTACCATGTAAAATTCAGTCCCACCACGAAGATCATCCACCTTTAAAATCTGTGCATTGAGGGAAACTATCGCCTGTCATTGAATCTAGATTTGTGGCCCACCTGATGAACATACTTCCATAGTTTTTTTTTCCAGATGATCTTCATTGTAAGGCCTACCCATTTCATGGTACCGATGTCCCACACGAGAGGCACGTTCGAGGAAAATGGTTCGCTAGTCAAGAGATTCATGACCTGATATTCCGACCCCACACATTAACGAGAAGAGCTCTGATGCACTGGTAGAGTATTGTAGATGATACACAGGCACTTATAAACTAAGAAATTGCTGGTATATAATTAATTGAAAATAAACCGTCTACTTACGGGTTCCAGTCTAGATGTATCCAGAACCGAATAATCATTACTTATTTGATTCTCTAACTAGAGAATAAGTGGACATTTATTGGACGCCTAAAATGAAAATTATCCAACGATCTTGTTTCAATAAACAAGTGTCCAAGAAGAAGGCTAGGATTGTTAAGACAATCTAAATTGGTCGATTTAATTAAGTTAATGTATGTCACGTTTACAGTTTTGAGTGCCTGCGTATCATGCCTCATAAAACCCCGGAGTATCAAATAATTCACGTGGTACACTGTACACATTACATTGTGTATGATACATCTCCCACACATCCTCACACCTACCAAATGTGCCGATTTAAAAAGGGTCACTCATCGGGTGGGACACGTGGTGTATGTTGAATGTGAAGTTGGCAAGTTATTTTTCACCGTCCAATCTTTTCCTATAGATGTGGCCCACCTAAGTAAGTGATCTAGCTTGGTTTTTGCGTATCATTATCTGCAGGACCACCTTATGCTCCAGTCATATATCCCGTAATCTAAGATACCCCTTTTCTAACTTGCAGCGCAAATTGTACTGCTGTGTTACCAAAAAGTAGAAAATAAAGGGTGTTTCTATCAATACGGCAGTAGGTGTACATGTCATATCTCTCTCTCTCTTGTTTTTTTGTTTTTGTTTTTTGCTTTTGTTTTGTACTGAAAGTGGTCCGCACGTGTTTAAAGTGTCGGTTTACCACCATTCCCCCATCCATTGAAATAGATGATCAATACCTGATGAATGGTTAGATTTTCAGAACTTGAATGGCCCACCATAAGAACTTAATGGTGCTAACTAGACCATCCAATGGCGGGGCCCACGGGATGAATTGAAACAATCAGCCTCTGCGGGGGCAAGCGAAGATTGATGGGGACCATCAATTGGAGTGGTGGAGCGGCCAGCCATCTTTTCTTTGGTTTGAATGCGACAACCGAAAAGTGGGAGGTTGGAAACACTTTCTTCTCAGCACCCTTCTGCCTTCTACACCATGGTCCACTCGTATTGTTGGTTAAGAAGACCCAAACTAGAGTCTATTAGATGCTACCCTACATATAGCAGCCAGCTGATTGGCAAAGTTGGGACGTATACTTACTTTGGCATTTAGTTGTACACAACCTATACTAAATATAGGTATATATAGATACCTCACTTCGGTCAAATGAGTTAATTGAGTTTGAAGTGATGAATGGTTAAATAAAATCTAGTCCTAAAAGCTTAAACCTTAGTAATCACAATCTTTATTTTTAAACTCAGCTTATTCAGCCTAGTAAATACGGTAACCTAATCAACTTAACTCTAAACTTTAAAAACCTAAAACTCTATAACTTTGAGTCAATTCGACAAGTCAACTTATCAATAAACTTGTTAACTCACCTGATCAGTCTACTCAATCAACAACTCAGTCAACTCACCTAGTTAAGCCTAAAAGCAAGCCCAATCAAAGAAAAAGGCAAAACTTCATAGTATGAACAACCTTCACATACTTGGAGGAGGCTACTTGCTAGAGCAGAGAATCTAAGTGGGGATCGGTGGTGACTAGGTTGCTGCCGGCCATGTGACACTTTTCTTCTTTAAGATGATGTCTCTCAAGCATGTGGAATAACTCATTTTCAGACTTGAAGTATGCAGTCAAGGTGTACTTACTCGACGGGTACCTTCTTACCCAAAATTATCCTTTTACCAACTCATCCAATCCATAAGATGATGTCATGTGGCAATATCTAATCATAATCTTTCAACTAACTTTTGTCCTTAAGATTATCAAGAATTATAAGAAAATCGAAGCAAGTCCACCAAAAACTATAGCCAGTTAGCTGTCATTTTATTGTAAGCATTAATATATCATTAAGCATTTCATACATCATATTTTTACGTACTTTACAATCTTTATTTGATCGTTTCAAATGTATGCTCTGCGCTTGTTGATATAATTAGATCTCGTCCATCAGAAATTCGAATTAATCAATGATTACTGCTATTACATTGCATTACATCTTATTCATGTGAGAATTAATAATATTTGTCAAAAATTAGTTAAATTTTATAAAGTAAAGACCGTACATTCGTATGGGCAAGGTGGGTGCCTAACACTTTCTATCTTTGTAACTGTGGTCCCTTATTCAAAATCTCTAAAACATAAACTTATGAATCATATTATGGTTAAGGATTATCAAGTTATCAATCTTGAGCGTTTCTATAGGATTTAATCGAATGTAAGAACATAATAATTGGTTTAATAGTGATTCTATAAAATATAACTCTTTTATCCTCAAACGAAAACCTCCGACTGAGGTAACCAGTGAATGAGAGAGTCGATCTCTTGTCCTCTCCCAATAAATCCATGTAATACGGGAATGCACCCACAAATACAATGGAACCAACAGATACACCGGTCGAACATACAAAAGTGTTCTCCACAATAAGTTTAAAGGCACTCTATCAGCATATTTAAGGTAGGTCAACTGCAAAACATCTCCTGCACCAATAGCTTTTGATGAGAATGTTGGGCACCTAGTTGCGTGTGGAGGCGCATAAAAAAACGGCCCTTTAATAAATAAGGGCCCTCACCACGGTCTAGGTGAGATGTGATTGGTGGGCCTTACTCTGTTAGAGGTTGGCCCCAGCCTTTTAAAAGATTTTCTTGGCCGGCTATCTCTCGCAGTGTACGACCTTACCAATCAAATCTTGCCATGCCACCATGCTAGATGATGGTGAGGGCCTATCTAATCCGTGTTAAGTGGATGTGGACCCAATCTAACGGTCAAACAAGCAAATGTAAGTTTTGGCACATGACATGATTAATTCATGCATGAAATCTTGTGATTCTAGTTTGAGTTACTTGTATGATACGTTTGCACATTCTCAGTAATATCTACTGGCATCCCTATCATCCGTCACACTCTGCTAAGGTATTAGATATTTCTCATTGAGAAGCTGAAGAACGTATGCTAATTGCACTTTGTAACCACACTCACTCGATTACACTTCAAAAATTTCTCTGTTTTGTTGTCTCTTTTATTATTATTATTATTATTTTATTAAAAAAATAATAATTTTTTAATCATTTTTTTTCAAACCGAAAGCTGTTGTGAATTTGCCACCATCTCCACCGTCCATGAAGTCAATTCACAGTAATCACGAGCACTTCTCCAGTAGGCTGGTCGGTTGTAATATGAGGATTTGAAATAGATGATTGAGTCTGATGAATGGTTAGATTTTCGGATCTTCTATGACTTATGAATAAGAACCGTGCAAACCACTAATATAACACGTCATGTGGTGGGGCCCACAGGATGAATTGACCAGATTAGCCCCTGTGCTGGGGCAAGTGGAGATTGATTCGGACCATCGATTGGGGTGGTAGAGCAGCCTACCAATCTTTTCTTTTGAATGAGACATCAGATAAGTGGGAGCTCCGAAACCAGGCATCTGTTTATCTGAAACCAGATATTGCGGCCCACCACTGAGATTCCATTTTGACGCCAGAAGATCTAAACTACACTTCTTTGGACCCCAGCATATATAGCGTCCGCCTGTGATGATCTGAACCATTCATCCAGTGGGCCCCACCACCGACGATACACCACATCAAAAACATGCTGGTACACTGCCAACCGTCCAATAGGATACTTCTGCTCATTGCATGTGTGCCCTCCTTAGTTTAAAACATCCGTCTGATGGTTGGGGTCCACTTGACTGAGCAATCAGCGGGATTTTCTCAACTTGGTCTATTTGAGGTGGGCCCAACTACATAACGCCTCACACACGCCTCAACTTGTGTACCTAGCTGCGTTTGGGCCCCACCATGGAACATGACACATCTAACCTGGACAGCTTTGGTTTGAACGGCGCCTCGTATGCCACGTTTGTAATTTTTTCAATAATTTTCAACTGCGTGCGTATCATCCCTCACACCCTGCCAAAATATAAAATATTTCTTTTTTGGGGTGGGCCATAGGATTTGGACGACTGAGGTAGGAAGCTAAAGAACGATGTATGCTTATCGCACTCGCTCGAGTGCATTTCAAAGTTCCCACGGCTCACGCTTGGTGACAAGCCACACGTGTGAAAGATCAGACCGGATTTTCATGTGATCCTCGCTACGTTGATTCAATCCATAAAAAATCAGATCAACACAGTCAACAGGTGGGCCACACATATGCATCGATTTTGAACCATTGATCTATTTCTTTTAGCCATTGCATTTGCTTAATTCATACGAAACCCACCAAATTGTAGCATAGGAGTGGATGTTTAGATATAGATCGTCGAATTAGCGGCACAGGTTTCTCACTCGTGTGGCTCGTTTTCATGTATGATACGAGTGCAGCTGCCAGCGAAATGTGCCATGACGTCATGCAGATGATCTCAGCATAGTACGGACGTGGTTTGCCACAAGCATAGCGATAAATCTCATTCTCGGAAATTTATCGGCCTCTCCCGATATCATGACTAAATTCTCGCTGAAAATAAAATGCTAGATATAGGTAGAAAGAAAGGGGATGGCAGGCGCGGATTAGGTGTTATTTTACTCCCATTAGATGTATTGAAAACACAAAAAATTTAACTGTTTTAGGACTTCTGTGGCCCCACCAATATTTCTATACTGGTGGAGGTTCAATCTTTTATGTTTCATGATGTTATGGGTAAAATAGGATAGACCAAGGATGATCTTGGTAAGAGAAAGTGCAGTGTCTTTAGAGTGGCAGTACAACTCTGGCATTGAGACTTGATCCTTGATTATGACTAGACATTGCGACAATCGTTGAGCAGATCCAACCTCTTGATGAACTCAGACCAACCAATTTACATTTTCATGATGATAAGTATGCATTGAGGTTAACTTCAACTAACCTGACATCCACCTCAATACTCCCTTGGACCTTCAATCTCAAGTTTAGCATTGTCTGGTTGAGCTTGGCTATATAATGCAACCTCTCACCTGCTATGGTTGTTGTTCTAGATATGTGTTGAAGATATTGAAAAGTGGAAGAGCTTTTCATCTAAAGAGAGCATCTTAGGATTATAAATGAAAATTCAATAAATAAAGGAAGGTATGTATTGAAGCCCTAACTTATAGGACCTAGATTTTTGTCTGACTTTGGCATCCCTGTATTAACTAGGGCTGAAAGTCAGGTAGGTTGGGTCGGGTTGGTGCTCAACCATAACCCAGCCTAAGGTTTCTATACCTCAACCCTAACCCAACCCAACCCAATCTCAGGTTGAGAATTCTCAACCCAAGCCCAACCCAAGTGGGCTCGGTCGGGTTGAACGGGTTGGTCGGGTATATACATGCTAATATTTTTATTATTACATTAATTTATTATATTTCAATAAAGGATTTATTTTTTGTATCTATAATTTTATTAATTATATATGTGATTATTCATTATAAAGAACTTCATTTTTTTTCTTTAAAAAAATAAAATAAAATATAAGATAACTACTTTAAAAGTCATGTAGCATAGCACAAAGTCTATTTGGAAGAGAAATCTGGCATATCTTGTTAGCTTGAGTCCTTGAAAATGACGTGGACAAATGAGACTCGACATCACTAGTGTGCCTTAGACACAAACGATCAACATTCAATTGTAATTTGTAAGTAAATTATATATCATGATTGGGTTTGAGTTGGGTCGGGGCAACCCGAGACCTCAACCCGAGCCTAACCCAAGTTTTGTCGGATTAGAATTTGTATAGCCCAGGCTTAAGATCGGGCCCGATATATCTTGTCCGAGCCCAACCCAATGTCAAGTCGGTCGGTTAGAACCCGCCCAACTTTCAGCCCTAGTATTAACTTGGGTCTCTATTGTTATTCCACTTATGCAGGACCTCAAAGGCAAGCTGAGTATGATCAGAAAACAGCATCAACACCTATTGTACGGATCTACCTTATTTTGAGCTGTATGGCAAAATGAAGGATGGATGGACTTCTCACAAACATTACAGTAGCCCCACCTAGTTTGCAAGGAGCTTTGGCAGCTACCCGCTTTCCGTAGAAAATGATTTACCTTTGTAGTTCGATAGATTTTGCGTTGGATCGCTTTAAGATCGCGAAAATATTAAGCTGGCGAGATTTTGTAAAACCTTTCGATATTATCAAGATAATACCATTTAATAAAAACCTTGCCCCAGTATCTTGAGATCTGTCATGATAGCGTCAGGAGATAATGAACATGCCACGTGTCTTCAAGACTGACGGTCCGAATATACGACACGTGGCAGGAGAAGATCATGGAACTTTATCTTTTTCGAGCGTTCATATCATGCAAGTGGGAGTAGAATTGAGTGGGCCTTCTAGAGTCAACAACGTGGCCGGAGGATAAAATCAGTGCACTTATTTCGTGATTGGGCCCCACAGATTAGGTACGGATTCGGCTCAGGCAGGGGCTTCGCAGGGCCACCATGATATAAGTGTTTTATCCACACCGTTCATTCATTTTGAAAGATCATTTTAAGATATGTATAGAAAAATAAGCATATTTAAGGTTCCAGTGGACCACACATGGTTGGGATTAAACGTCCACCTTCAAAAACTTCTTGAGAGGCGGAGGTTTTGATCAAGTTGATATATGTGTTTTCCCCTGTTCATTCTCACGAACAGGTTGTATAGCAAATAAAAATCACGGACGGTGGGTGTCATCATCACCATTGTGGTTGTGGTCCACTCGAGCTCCCTGCGTCTTTTTTGGGCTTAAACCCTGTAATCAAAGTGAATGGAGGTTGTGGATAAAAACACACATCACTGTGGGCCCCACAGAGCCCCTGCCCGGACCAAGTCCAACCAGGCCGGGGCATGGAAGATGTTGCACCTCCATTTCATTAGACATATGGGGATACGTGGATTAGATTGAGGCCGTTCATTTGACGAGCCAAAATAGCTACCATAGTCCTAATCAAACTGTCTACGAAAAGGGGTGCTCACTCTTGCTCGGGTTGTAGACTCTCCGGAGTTTCAACTCCCGGTCAAGGGTTCGAATACCCATGAGTGGTGAAATTCCGCCAGCGTGAGTGTGTGGGGTGTGTGTGCGTGTGTTAAAAAAAGAATAAACGAAAAAAAGAAAAAAATAGAAACTGTCTACGAAAAGTGACCAAAAGAAAAAAGAAAAGAAAAGAAGAGAAAAAAAAAAAAAAAATTCCTTTTCTAAGCCACCCATATATGCACATCAACGATGGAAAGCTCTCTGAGATTGAATTTCACTGGGTAGGCTCACCTGTCACCAGTCATCTTTCACTACCTTTGGATGTCCTTGATAAGACAGAGAGAGCAAGTGTTGAGAACCACGGAGACAGAAAAATCAAGCAATGTATGGGCAATCATAATAACAAAGCCAAATAAGAACAATACAATTTTTACATGAAAAAAATTCTTGCGGGGAATAATTACAACACAAAGTAATGACTATAAAAATAAAATTATAAGAGATCTTATCGATTCAAAAAAGCCTCAGATCTCATTCAAAATCTATATATGCCCTTGAACTCTTAAGAATGTTTTAAAAAACCTTAATACACTTTATTCTTTTCTAATCACAATTATACCTAATATATATATTATTACAATTAGAATAGGAAGCAAATTCCGCACTTATGTAACTTTGTGCGTGCGCTCGATGGGACCTTCGATGGCATCGATAGACATCGAAGCCCCATTGATGATATCGAAGATTCTTTGATGTCACCGAATAAATACTTTAAAACAGTCAAGCAAGAAAATATCATTTTTTTTTTTTCTAAATTTTTCTAAATGGAATTGAGTAGTTCATCGATGGCATCAACATCTAATCGATGGATCAAGCGGTCTATTGATGACATCAACAAACCTTATTACATATAAATTTAATACATTAACAACAACAATCACATTTCAATATCTCCCCAACATTAAATTTATGCCAGAAAAAGACACACAAACGTGACCAGGCAACAAAGCCTTTCTATAGAAAAACTTTAATACTCTGGCAAGGCGTGGTGGATGATATATTGGCACTTAGAAATTACTTGAGAGTTGTATGCACGTTAGACAAGTAATTCACACTAGACACTTTAAATTAATTTGAATGTATTGTAGATAAAAAATTATGGTTATTGGATTTTCTCACAATCTATTGATAGACATTTAATGGGAAAAAAATGAAAAATATTCAATTTTCTTATTTCAACAAACAATTACATTTGCAAATCAAAGGTTAGGATCGTTCAACCTAAGTTTTCAATACGTGTGCTGTTTCTAAGTTCCTATGTGGACTGTCATATGCAATAACTCCCATCTTTCCCTCTCAAGGGATTGAGTGGGTGGACTTTGCGCCCCCTTACAGTAGTGTTTTGGAAGACTGGGTTGACTATGCACCGCTATCAAAATAAAAATAAATATATTTGTGTCAACTTATGATGCCTGTTCTTCCATTAGCTTTGGGCGTTTAATAGCTTATTGAATCTCTAAATGGCCATTAGTGTATTAGTATTGCTTGAAAGGGATTGTATCGTTCTCTTCCGAACATTTAAATTTTTTCTTGAGGACACATTTTCTGGGTATATAGTTCCGTGGACAGGATTGTATGGGGGTAAATATGATAAATGAAATACAACAGCACTCAAACAATCTCTAAATTCAATTTTACCAAGATAATTAACATGGTTAAAAGTCAACTATTGAGTGGTCCAAATTTGAACGGAAAAGACAGGTGTTTATAAATTTTGATTGTCCCATCCACAGTCTAAATACATGACAATTTCCAACATCAAATACGGTACTGATACTCTCGGGGAATTTGTTAAAAAATAGCTTTGCTAAGCCAGACGTGCCACAAGGGAGCTAATGCACATTCCACCGCATGTGCCAGTGTGCTAGACAAGTAAAATATCCAAGGCATCCATCAGATGGCTATCACTACATGTATATCCAAGGCATCCATCGAATGGCCATCACTACATGTATATCCAAGGCATCCATCAAATGGCTATCACTACATGTATTTCCTATACAAAGAATCATATTGATCAGATGGCTCACAACTAACTAAACAAGTGCAGGGTTGACAAAAAAATGGCTGAAATTTCTCACCCATTTACTTATTTTTAATATCATGGCACACCTACTTAATCGATCCGAACATTTAAACTTTTTCTTGAGGACACATTTTCTGGGTATATAGTTCCGTGGACAGGATTGTATGGGGGTAAATATGATAAATGAAAATACAACAGCACTCAAACAATCTCTAAATTCAATTTTACCAAGATAATTAACGGCAACATGCATCCATCATGTCTGTTGATTAATACACCTGTCATTTCAAATTTTTGCGGCAGGAGGCTCTGTACTGTGGAAGTGGACTCTTATGCCCGTTTCAAATGGCTTTCAAAGGAATGGTTAAATGTAAACCAGCCAGTGGTTAAAATATGAATGAAAAATTCTTAACGTCACAACGTTTAGGTTATGTTTCATGCACAATTTGTTAGGATTTGTGGAGCTTGATCGCTAAAGATGCGTTGTTCGTCCAGCCAACACTGTCATAGGTGTTTTATGTAAACTCTAAGTTGTTTTGGGGTAATATACATTTTGTTGTGAGAAAGAGAGAGATCATAGTGTAGGGAGGGACGTGATGAGGTCGATCACGATCTTCCTTAAGGGATAACTACTTTGAATCTATGGAGCTTTTTGGACTCCTCATAGAGCTTCGTCAAATCCACGAGGGATAAAAGTAAAAATAATTCCTAATAAATTCGAAATAACTTGATAGATGATTAAAAAAAAAAGAAATTACAACTCTTTAATTAAATAAGGAACTCAAACTTAGGATGGAGTTTTAGATTTAGACTCCAATTTAAACACCCAAAAAACATGACTTGATATAAATAGTGAACTTGCTATGTGTAGATGACCACTATTCCAACTAGACTTCATGGTTTTGGCAAAAAAAAAGTGTCTAATTTGGCCCAACCTCATTATTCTCTTAATTTTTCTGAGCCCTTTTCATGTTAGGCACAACTTCAAGGATCAAAAGTTATGTACTCCTACAAAAACTCTTACTATTTATAGTAAAAATAAAAATAAATGGGACTTCTGACCGTTGATCTAATGAAATCTTGCAAGTCCGGTGTGGGCAGCCCGGCATAGACGGGTTGGTTGGCTTAAGTAGGTTTTTCTACCCAAAATTATATATAATATGTTGAAAAACTCATCTCAATTTGCAAGATACCACTAATTTAAGGTTCCGACGGTTCGGATCATTTCCACCTCCAATCGGACCTTCTTTGGTCCACCTTTACCATAAAAGTGTCTATGATGTGCTTTACATTAGTTCATTGCATCCACAGTTATTTCTTAAATTTTACCTTTGAATATAATGGATTGGGTGAATACATGAACTTACCAAATGAGGACCATGTTAATCTTTATGCTGCATTTTGCATCATTTACCTGTTTTCTTTTTATTTCAATATTATAGTGTATTTGGTCCAGAATGATTCCTCTCCCACCAACAACTGCTCTACAAATTTACTGGCCAATCAGTTATTCAATGTGTATGGATGAAGAGTCACCATCATCCCAGTACATATAATATATATGGGTGGCATGAAAAAAAATATTCTTTGCACGGTTAGCTTTCACAAGGTAAGGCACTTCTGAATAAGGAATGTAGGAAAGCATTTTAATTAAAATAAGGATATTTCGATAATTTAAAGACCTATAGCCACGTAGCAGTCCACTATTGAGATTTCACCCACAAAAGCCTACAAACCGCGCGCTTTGGTTTTACCTGTTCGCAAGCCTAGTAAATTTTTTATTTAACCTGCTCGCAAGCTTGGTAACTTTTTCCCCCCCTCTATATGTGCTGCACCTTATTTCTCTCAAGTCTCTCCTTGTGAGAAGGCTGGGTTTGTGTGTGTTGTGTGCTGGCCACATGCTTCCCTTCCTTTATCTTTATCGCCTGCCATCTTTGACTCTTCAGCTCTTCACGTGGATTGCACGTGTCATACCCTTAGGCTTTTAAATGATGTAAATCTAAGATAGGCACTGAAAACATGACAAGGGTTTAGTTTCAAAGGAACTGCGCATATTCTTTTTTGGGTGCAAGTGGAGTGGATTAGGTGAGACTTGTAGTAACCCAGGAGGGTGTGGCCTTTACTGCTGGGCCCACTTGATGTATGTATTCTATATCTATGTTGTCCATCCATTTTTTTAAATCATTTCAGGGCATTATCTAAAAAATGAAGCAGATCCAATCATGGTGGACCATACCATGGGATACAGTGGTGAATGACCATTAATGGACCACAAAAGCTTTGGAACAAGATTATGTGACCTTGTCAATAGATTGGAATGGAAATAAATGCTACATAAGCATTAAGGTTCAACCTAATAAGTTTTGCGTTCAATGACCACTATTTCCTATGATATGGTTCACCTGATAATTGGCCTACTTCATTTTTGGGGAAATTCCCTAAAATGATTTGAAAAAACAAATGAATGGCATGAATATAAAATACCTACATCAAGATGAGCCTACGGTGAGGGCCCTACCATTTTGGGTGAGTGATGTGGAGTGGGTTGCAGACACTTTCATGGCATAGATGGACTAGAGAAGGCCTGATCAGAGGAGGAAATGATCTTGACCTTCGAAGCCTTAAATTAGTTGTACATATCTTCTAAATCAGGATGAGTTTATCAAAATATTATATATGATTTTGGTATAGGAGCACCTACTTAAGCCAACCAACCTGCTACTCCGGGTTGTGGACGATGGATTTACAAGATTCCATCGGATTGACGGTTAAAAATCTTGTTCAGTTTTGTTTTTATTATAAATAGTAAGTTTTAATTGAAGTATAACTTGTGACAATATGTTTATTTTGAGATTTTAGGATACGTATGGTTTTTATTATTTTTAACAAATACTTTATTTTTGAAAAATGCATTCAATTTAATTGCGTTAGGGTTTGAGGCATGCATTGCCCATTTAAAGTCAACATATGTACATTGTAAGTCATTCTATTTAAGAAACAAAATACCTACTTTTACTCTTAATTTTAAAAGATTTTCTTTCATTAATGTGAATTCAAGGACACCTACCAAGGAAAAAGACAGTGGATCTTTCCCCCTTTTCCCTACCTTGCAACACCTAGACCGTACGTCCCACTTTAACCACTCATACAGGGTGCTTTTTCATTAATAATATGGAAGAATGCTCATGTGCATTTGAATTTGAATATATGGTAAATTATATTGAGACTACCCAAGATGTATGTTTAGAATCAAAACCATTTATCTTTACTGCAACACATCATGGGCACTGAACATCCACAGAATTATTCCTGTCAAAACTCAGGTGAGATCACACTACAAGAACAATGTACAATCACCCTTAAAACTTCTATATTCACAAGCGCTGAAGTTAGTTTTATTAAGGGAAGTCCTAGTAAGACGATCTAAATTGTAGATCTCTTTGTAGGAGGAGAATATTGCTAAATTACATCATCAAGCAATCATAACCATCTAATTAGTGTCTTTCAAATTAATGAATGGTTAAAAGTATGGCCGGGTCACACGGGAGGGAGATAAATAAATGAAAATATAGTGGCACTTCAGTGAGCACCATAGTTAATTCTATCAAGGGAAATGCTACTCAGACTATCTAAATGATGTGCTAGCTTCATTGTGGATAGACCGTATCAGTAAGCAATCCCAAGTCCTAACCATCCAATTAATGGCTTTCAAATGGATAGTTAAAAGTCAATTATCGAGTTGTCCAAATTTGAACGGAAAAGCCAAGTGTTTACAAATTTTGATTGTCCCATCCACAGTCTAAATACATGACAATTTCCAACATCAAATACCGTACTGATACTCTCGGTGGGAATATATAAAAAAGAACTTTGCTGTGCCAGACGTGCCACGAGGGAGCTAATGCACATTCCCCCGCATGTGCCAGTGTGCTAGACAAGTAAAATATCCAAGGCATCCATCAAATGGCTATCACTACAGGTATTTCCTATACAAAGAATGATATTGATCACTAATCAAATGGCTCATAACTAACTAAACAAGTGCAGGGTTGACAAAAAAATGGCTGAAATTTCTTACCCATTTACTTATTTTTAATATCATGGCACACCTACTTAGTCGACTACTTTTTATTTAGAGTAGTAGCATCTAGGGGGCTATATCCTCATGATGGATGGCTTGGATGTCCTATTTGTCTGCCATACTAGCATATGTGTAGCTTGTGTATTAGCTGACTTGTACATGCCCGTGGAAGCTTTGAAAAAGAGAAACCAAATGACAAAGCCATAAATTGCCTTCGTTCGTTTTACCTAACCAAAACCGCGTTGATGGGTCTTTTTCTCTAACATTTGATTATATTGCAGTACGCCATACTCTTGACTTTATCATTGAAAGAGGAATAAAAGAGGACGAAAAGAAACAAAGGTAATCATAAAAACAGTGGAGTACGGACATGAGAAACGCCTACGTCCAATCGGTTGGACTATAAGTTACAACCCACCCAGTGGATATTCATCACTATGTCTTGTGCTGGCAACATCCACCAGGTTGGGCCCACCATGAGGACCACCTTCTCCAAAAATGAACCTCACCCATTCATCAGGCAACTAACTCTTATGAGGCCCGTTTGTGATGTGTACATGGAATCCCAACTCTGCTTGTGGTCACCATACATCCCAAGAATTATCCCCATCAAAGACTCGAGGTGGGGCTGTACCAACAAGCTGACAACAAAATATATATTTATATTTTTTTTAGAAAAAAGTACTCGTGTGGTGGGACAGGCCACTGAGAGCAGTTCATGAAGAAGAGTTAGATGGTTGTGTGATGGGATTTCATTGAACGACGTGCCTGTGTTAGACATGCACTATTAGGATTTGTGGAGCTTGAGAAGTGGATTGGCTGGGGTACCACACACCCGCTATATAGCTAGTGTATTGACCATGGCAAGTTTTGTGGGTCAGATATTACGAGGTATGTGTTATATCCAAACTATCCATCCAGTCTGCGAGGTTGTCATAAGGTTTGAGACGAAAAATAAGGAATATCTAAAGATCAAGTGGACCACATTGAAAAAAGTAGTGGGGAATTAAACGTTTACCATTAAAACCCTTTGGGGGTCACACGAGTTTTTGATCAAAATGAACTTTGTTTTTCTTTTTCATTCAAGTATTTTTTACCTTATGAATAGATATGATAGAAAATAAATATTATGATGGGCCCTACGAATATTTTAACGGTGAAAGGCATTATCCTCGCTGCTATTTTTGGTGTGGTGCATTTGAGCTTTGGATATGAGTCATTTTTTGACATTAGCGAGCTCGAGGAGCATCGGCTCTCGGCTTTGCACGACACGTATCTACACTAGTTATATAGCTGGTGTGTGGTGCACCAGCCAATCCACTTTCGGAGCTTGATCATTAAAGATGTATTATTCATCTAGTCAATATTGTTATGGGTATTTTGTATAAACCACTGCTTTGTTTTAGAGTAATATATATTCTATTGTGATGAGGGATCATTGTATTGAGAATTGTTTCTTCATTTTTTTTTTAAATTTTTAAATTTAATTTAATTTTTTTATTTTTAAAAATAAAATAAAGTTATCTGTATCCTTGGACATACCAGATGAGGACATGTAAATCTTTGTGCTAGCTAAGGTTTGCATATTTTCATTGTTTTCTTTTTATTTCAATATTGTAGCGTATGTGATCGAGAAGGACCCACTACATGTACCAGTGTATTAGACAAGTAAAATATCAAGGCATCATTAGAAGGCTATCACCATGTTGATTTCCTATACAAAGAATTATATCACTTATTAGATGCCTCACAACTAACTAAACGAACGCAGGGTTGACAAAAAATGGCTGAAATTTCTCACCCATTTTTTTATTTTTAATATGATGGCACACCAACTTAGTCTATTACCTTTAGTTCAGAGTAAAAGCATCTTATATCGTCATGATGGATGTCTTGGATATTACACCTGTCTCTGTTTGTCACACTAGAATATGTGTAGCTTGTGCATTACTGACGCATGGATGAACGTGATGAAGTCGATCACTGTCTTCCTCAAGGATAACTACTCCGAATCCATGGAGCTTCTCTAGACTTCTCACAGAGACTTTTTGAATCCACGAGGAAAGAAAGTAAGAAAATAAAAATAAATTATAATAAAATTTAAAATTGATTAATAAATGAAATAAACAAGTTCACAACTCTTTAAATAGAGATACCAAACAATGAGAGAGAAATAAAAAGTAAACTACAACTAAAACTCTTAGAAATCACAACTTACTATAAATAGTAAACTTACTATTTATATTAGGTTGTGATGTTTACTAGTGCGCAAGGTTTTAGGCCAAAAATAGTAAGTGTCCTATTTGGCTTCACCAAACCATTCTCGTAATTATTTTAAGATCTTTTCACGTTGGACGCAACTCATAAAGCCTGACGGATGAAGAGTTATAATCAAACTAAAACTTACTATTAATAGTAAAAACGAAATTAAAATAGGAAAACAACTGTCGATCTAGAGGTATTTCTCAAATCTGGCTTGCAAAACCCAATGTAGTGGGGTTGGTTGGCTAAAGTAGATCGTTCTACCCTAAAATCATATTTTTACGTCCGATAACTCATTTCAGATTGTCAGATACGCCCGATCTAAGGTCCGAAGGTCGATCACTTCTGTCATCATCCAGGCCTTTTCTGGTCCAACTTAGCCATCAAACTGCCTGCGACCCGCTTTACATCAATTGTTGACAGGTAAATGTGCGTGGAAGATTGGAAAAGAAAAACCATTCATTTGCTGTTACGAAATGATAAAGGCACAGTTTGTCTTCATTCATTTCACCTAATCATTACCGTGTTGATGGGTTTTTTCTCCTACATTTAATTGCATTGTAGTGCACCTTGCTCTGTCTTTATTATTGAAAGAGGAGTAAAAGAAGAAATAAAAGTGAGTATATAAAAAGTATACAGATGTAAGAAATGCTCATGTCCAATCACCTTGGACTATAAGTTGCAATCCACCCAATGGACTATAATGCTCACATCTAGTAGGTTGGGCCCACCATGAGTATCACCTTTTGCAAAAATGAACTCTACCTATTTATCAGGCAATTGACTCTTATGAGGCACATTTGTCCATCCAAACTGTGCTGGTGGTCACCATACATCCCAATAATTATACCTGTCAAAGACTCGAATCTAGATCTACTTGCCACGAGCAGGAAAATCCTGCTTTCCTACATTGTGACTGGTTCACATCATTACTGATTTTATGAGCACTGCTACATCAAGGGCCTGTTTGGACAATGGTATCAAGTTGTATTAAATGAGATTGCATTACTAATCGTATTTTGAAATTAGGAATGGCAGGCTTGGAAGGAGTGTGAGATGGGATTAAAATTAACTTTGTATGCTTTGAAAAATGAGCCTTGTATTGAAAAGTATGAGATGAGATTACTAATCCCATTGATGATGGATTTTTGCTTTATCCAGGTTCAATTCAAATGCAATTTGAGAGTATATCACATGAGTTATTTTTTAATGGATACATTCTAAACATAGTATTAGAAAACATGAGATACACCCAATCCTAAAATAATACCTTGCACATGTATTTATTGTAACTTTTATCATTCCATCCACCTTAATCCAACCTAATGCATGAACGGGCCCTAAATGCAGTGCGTGACAATGTAGTCCAATTAGATGGCAACAAGCAGGATTTTCCAGCCTGTGATAAAAAGAGTACCTGGATTCCAAAGATCAAGTGGACAAGCTACATAGATCAAAGCATCACTAAACTTGGATTGGACAGTTACCCTATGTCATGGTGATGTGGTGGAATATGATTGGACAGTAAAATTATGTTGGACAGAGGGTTATGCAAAACATGTTTGAAAGTTGTTCCAGTGCCTACCTAATAGCGATGCTTCTTTGGCAGTGGCTTGTAAACCAATCAAATCCTACCATATCATCGCTCGTCACTTCTTGCTACATACAGGGGCGGTACTCAATTCGCATCATGTACATCAAATTTTGAAAAGGCTTGCATCGAGGTCTATTCCTTGATGCTGGTGCGGTAAACTGATGAATGGGTTGGGTGACATATACACCACGTGGAACCTAAATTCCATTCATAAGTTTCTAATGTTGTTGGTCCTCTCTCCTATGGATGGGTTAGATGGCACTTGCTTATCACGGTGGACCTCACACACGGATATATGATAATTATAATAGGTTATGATTTCTGAAAATATCCTCGTCACTGTGTCATTATTATAGCATATTATAATATTATTATTTTAACTGAGGGAGCCGTTTCTACACCCTAGCCAATATCATTTATGAGCCATCAAATTCTTAGGGTCTTTAATGGATTGCTCATACTTTTAAAGAGAGATGAAACCAGGTATCTCCACTTAGTCTACCAGTTGAGTTATGGATCTGGGTGTGAAGTCTTCTATACTTGACCCAACCCGGCCTTAATGCAACCCAAGTATATGTGATCATCAACAACCGACCTAATGCAACATCCCGAAAATCGGGAGTCGGGTAGAAACCCAACTCCCGAGTTTCAGAACATCACTTATGCAACATTTTCAATGATGAATGAATGTTGTTCATATTAGGGCAGAAAACATGAGTGAGATTAGACCAAAACAGCATATCATACTCCAGAAACAGTTAAATTAGCAAGCGGAAGAATGTGATAGATATATAAATGATTGTAAGTCTCCAGAGTGTGATCATGTTACCAGGTTAAACATATACATGTATACTTCAAAACAGAAAGAAAAGAATATACATGGGTGTGTAAATAAAAGGCAAACCGCCATGTGTATTGGCATCTAATCAGTAACCTTGTAAACCCGTCGATCAGAACCAGCATATAAGAGAAATCCTCCTCATTATCAAATAATTCTGGCTCCACTTCACAAGCAGCGCCATCACCTGAAACTAAAATAGGGATTGGTTGGCGTGCGCAACACCGTCTCGTAACGTGGGAGTGAGTAGCTAACTCAGTGGAATCATAAAGCAAAGGTTAACATGTTATCAAATCAATCAAGCGATAATGATAAAGCAAGCAAATCAAACATTCTTAAATACTGTGATTAATGCAAGTATGAAATGACATAATGGATGCCCTTACCGACGTACTCCCTCATGCGACACCATCTTACGTCCGCGGCATGCTTTCTTCCCTCAGTGCTCCACATCTTCCAGGCACATGCATTGTGATATGAATATGATTACCGAGTTGTTATTAGTCCTTTTCATACAGCAGGATTGAGAAACTAGGGTACCTCCCTCATATAATTCCCAACAAGGATCCTGTCTAGGGTCGTCACTCCTAGTATTCTCATACGATGATATATTTCTATGTCGCTGTAAGGGCTACCAGGGCTGTTGCACTCACTCGTTGCTCCTCTCCCCCATCACCTTATCAATACAGGCCTAGTCTATATCCTTAAAACTGCATCAGGACTCGTCGCTCCCATGCGGTGTCAGGATAAACTCAAGGTCACTACAAAGGGCTGTCAGGGCTATTGCTCGCACTCGTTGCTCCGCTCCCCCATCACTTTATCAATGTATGCTGACAACAAGAATATAGTGTCCCATACCACCATAATCTGCTCAGAGTAGGGTGCTCACTGGTCACTATAGGGAGGTTTGTGGCCCCAGCGTAGGCCGACAGCTCGACCACGGTGTCCCATACCACCATGCCCGGCTCATGAGTATTAGTGGATTAAGGTACCACGGTTATCAGGGTTATCACTGGTAAGTTTAGTACCCTAAGTTCAAGCAGTTATAACAAATACAAGGTGAACATACAATGGTCAGTCGGGTTACTTGATGAGTCCCACTAGCACGAGCGCACGTCGAATCAACCGACATGAAGTGCACGAGTACTTCGTGTGGCCTAGAGCCACTGCCGATGACTCTAGTACGACTCGGGTTTGTCATATATATCCTTCGTGGCGAATAGAATCTAACCACGAATTCAAATCTGTTACCGACTGCCTGGACTAGAGTATAGCCCCAATCACAAGCAAAGCTAATAACTAGCATATGATTCATATTCGGCATCCATGTGAGCAATCATGAAGCATAACTTGAATGTAAACAGTACATGGAGGAATTAATGTACACATTTATCAGGATTTAACTAAGTACATAATCCATAAAAGAAATTATACGCTCATTTAGCAATCACATGATTCATGAAGGAAATCATTCACATAAGTATTGTGATGGGGATCCATATCCCAACAACTCTCGCAATCACACTCTACTAACTATTAATTCACTTAGACCTTTAAATAAACACTTAGCTTACTCAACTCCAACGTACTTGACGTATGTTGATTTCAACATATAATATGATAGATCCTTATATCAAGGAGTTGTCTAATAAACAAAAATCATGTTGTTACATTCAAAACATATAGTAGGCATAAATCATCTTAATTTAGGCATTTCAACAAACACTTAGTCTACACACATTAGTCTACATAGCATATGTCGGCCAATACGTGCATTAGGGCGAATCTCTTTGCCAAACAGATCATACACGTATAATTACTATAAGTATACGGTAAATAATCATGGCAATCATATTAGCAAAATACATACGTATTCCGTATTTTCTACAAATACTCAAAATACCCTAAATCTCATATTCTACGTACGTATTCGAAATGAAAAACTGACAGCATGTTCTACATATCAAACAACATCCTTATCAGCAATCTACCATTAAACGACATTGAAAGCTTTGAAAAATGGTAACCAAAGCGTATAAAATCCGCACCTTACGCCGTAGGAGCGTAATGAATCGAATAAGAACTCTACGTCGTCGTCAACGACTGATTGGCAACCTATACCATGAAATAGGTTAGCTACATTATCACTTATGCTATTTGAAACTCTAGAATAAGTTAGGGTTATGATTTCTTACCTAAGAGCGGAGCTGGAAACACCGGAATGGCGGTGCAGAAGTGGCGTTGAAGCACAAGAGTAGCAGGGAAGAATCCATGAAAGAAAAATTCCATCTTCTCCCCCACTCTCTCTGTCTTTTATCTCTTTTCTCTCCTAGGGCTTAGGAAATTCATATAGAATGAGAGAGTAAGGGTTTAAACCCTTTTTATAAGTCCAAAATCGACGGAAATAGACTTGGGGCCAAAGAATACTCATGTTATGTCCAAATACGGACTGTTCCGTCTCAACGGAGTACTTCTAGAGATCCTCTTATCAAATGCGGTCGGACTTAAACTCTCTGACATTGGATCTAGGTCAGGCAGAGTTTTTAGTCTGATAAAAAATCCAGATCGACCGTGGCGGGCCAGTTTCAGTTCAACGGCTACCGGTACTTGATCAGAGCTACAAGTACTATGACATGTAAGGGCCACCTATCCTAATCAGAGGGTAAAATTTGATCGAATTCTGACGGTCAGAACGCTTAGAAAATGTCGTGTAAGTGACACGTGCAAGATTTTATAATTTATATTTAATTTCTAACATTTCTCACACTATTCACTCTAGACTCAAGGAAATCGTCGTGGGACATCATCTGGACTTGATTTTTGAGGTGATTGTCAAGTCCAACTAGGCGGTCAGGATTGTCTAAGTTCGGGAAAATCGGACTTCCGATGTGCGATCCAGATCCAATACAAAGTTTCCGAATGCTCCTGTGAGTAACCGGGTTTAAAGTTTGATCCTAAGTTTTAGAGTATTGTAGCGTCACCTATTCTGTACGTTTTGGCTCTAGCAGATCGTATTGAAAGTGATTGGTGAGAATTTCATAGGTCATCTAGTGCAGCGCTAGTTGATTCTCGTTAGATTTCTAAAGGAAGTAGCCTTTATTGATTTTTGTTTAAGATGAAATTTGAAGGGTGGAGTGAGGGTGCTTGGAAACGGAAGAAGGAAGAGTTTGGAGGAGTGGTTTTTGCCAAAAATCAGACGTTTGGGGGAGAAAGGAGAGCTTGAGGGGTCACTTTGTGAAGGAAGTACGTGATTGGGATGTTTTTAAGGGACGACCCATGTACCAGGGGGTTGCCCTAACCCCTAAAGACCATCAACCCGAAGGCTCGACCAAACCCAGCCCGTTTACCGGCGAGGCCTCGCCGTCGCTGACCACTGGTGGATTTGGCGAGGCCTCGCCATTTGGGCGAGGTCCTCCTGTCCCCTAGGCCCCAAAAAAGTATGGGGCCCACCCTGGGTCTCCCTGTAAGTAGATCGTTTGGCCCGCGAATCCATTTGAGGCATTTTCGGGGCCAATTTGCAAACCGTAATGAGTTTATGTGGCGAATAGCATATGATTTTAGGGTAGGAGATGCTAATCTATCCAACTAACCTATTTATTTTGTTATATTCCAAGAGGTTAAGGGTCAAGACCCATTTTATCCATTTATTTACTATTCACAGTAAGTTTTATCTTCGGTATTATTCTTCATTATTAATACCCTAGGATTGGTGTGTATTATGAATGTGTTTAGAAAAAAAATGAAGAATAAAGTGGCGGAGGGTGAGATTTCAAAAGAATTGGATAAAAAAGAGGTTTTAGGCTTTGAGATTGAGTGTAGGATGTTGGGGTTGACCTACCACCTAAGGACATTCATTTCTAGGTTTGGAATGGAATGAAACATGGCCTAAACCCTTCGATTGACGGTATAGAAGTGATTTATGGTCGTTGGGTGTGATCAAGACTGTGCACGGACTCGATCTCGGCGACCGTTTACAGTGAGTTTTAGTTTAAGTATAGTTCTTCACTATTTAAACTTGATGCTTCATGTCTAATATGAAAGTACTTGGAGAAGTTTGAAGAATGAGGTGGTGAAAGGTTAGAGTTTGAAGAAAATGGGTTGAAAAGTAATTTCTTTGGCTTTGAGATTGAGCTTTGAGAGTGTTATGGTTGACCCATTGCCTAAGGACGTCTAATTTTAGGTTGGCAAAAATCCTAGGTGTTACACCTAACCTGACCCGAATTTGCTCAACTCAAACCCCACTTGAATTCAAAACAGTTTGGCAGCTACCCACCTGAACCCAAGTTGAGGGCCATGGCATTTACCCACCTGTGAAATGACATCTCACACTAGTAGAGTTGGGCATTGAGTCTAGCTTGATTGAGTTAGGGCTGACCTGACTCGATCCAGTTTTGAAATAGGCCTAACCTGAGCCCAACTCGGTACCGAGTCCAGCATGCCTAACTCGATCTGAGTCCAGGTCTGGCCTAGACTAATCCAGACCGAGTCCGGCCTAGTCACAAGCACCGAGTTGGGTTGAGTCGGGACCGAGTCAAGTCCGGTGTAACGGGTAACCACGGGCTGAAATCACAATTCAAAACCTAGATTCACTTGCAATAATTGAAGCCTCTCCATCAGCTACATGGTGTCTCATATCTGATAGTACACACACACACGCCAGTTGAGTTTCGGATTGACTTGAGTCATTACTGAGTTGGGTTTCAAGTCGAGTAGAGTCGAGTTACTGGGTGACTCGAACTCAACTTAGTTTGAGTTTGGATTAGATGAAGTCAACTTGAATTGGATCGACTCAACCACTCAGCTCGGATCGAGTCAAATATGGACGAGTCGAGTTTGCCGAGATGAGCCGTCCTGTACCCAGATCTAATTGTGCTTTAATTGCATCACATGTCCTTTTCTTTTCTTTTGCTTCACATGTTCTTTTTATTTATTAATTTATTTTTTCCTCAAAGGTGATGCAATCCCATTAGGAAATCTTCCTGGATAATCTTTACATTAGTGGACCACCGCGCTCCAAGACAACCAGAGTAGAAAAAGAATCCCAATCAATATCGTGGCATGCACATGAATCCAAAAGTCATCATGCAATCAACCATAAAAAGATTTTATGATTTAGTCAATTGGTGTGAGCCCACCTCACTTTTTTAGGATACCCATGAAATTCATGGCTAAGAAATGCCACCAAAGACTCCACTTAGCATTAATGAATGTAAGATTAAGATGGGTTCAAGCATATCTCTCTCTCTCTCTCTCTCTCTCTCTCTCTCTCTCTCTCTCTCTCTCTCTCTCTCTCTCTCTCTCTCTCAACTAAATACAACAGCAGTAGCGATTTAGCTTTCATCACAGAAGTGATGACATAGATTGCATCTACTTACGTTTCATTTCTTCCGACGTGCGATAGCTTGTATCAACCTCTTCTTTTTTTATTTTCCCGTTAAAAAAACCTACTCCTATTCTACATGTATGTCTACTTAGAGAGACCAAGAAATAAAAGGCTTTGTAAGGTTAGTTTAATGGCTGTATCACATCCACTTTTTATATTTGTTACCAAAGGATTACCTTATCCGTTTCTTAGGTCCTCTCTTAATGATCCAAACCGTTTCTAAGATGGGTCATATCTTAGATGGGATTAGAAGAAAGAAATCGATTTTCTTATTTTTTTTTTTAAAAGAAGACAAACTAACAAACAAACAAAAGAAAAACTATTAGATTGGTACTTCTACCCTTTGATCATTCGACTCTTGTAACGTGGACTATCACCTTAGGGTTTTAATAATCAAGGAGTTGAAATATACTTGAATATAAATTTTCTTGGCTATTCTCTGCTACGTGGGTCCCTGTGGGTCCCTGAGCACAGATTCATTTCTATCGAATATTTTGAGTTTATTTCTACAGTAATCTTGACATTTTTTTATGTGGTGAGACCTATTGTATAGTTCATCTGGGGGCCAAAAAATACTCTGATCCAACTGATACAGTCCCAATGTCCTGTTACAATTCATGGGTCCCAATGTGTCCTCCTCTTGCATGATAATATCCCCGTATTTTCCTCACGTTAATATCTAATAGCAAAAAAAAAAAAAAAACGTGTTAGAAGTCCATTGATCTGAGCCATCCATTAGAACGATCACTTCTTGGATATACCATTATTCAAAATCTAGACTGCAACGACCACCTTTTGGTAGCTTTCATCATCCATCAATTGGACGGTCAATAGGATTAAGCACTGAAATTGTAAGGACTGTCGAATTGATGTATATTTAGGCTATATATTGCATGGTTGACCCTTCCAATCAATCAAAGTTCTGTGCAGTGGTCCATTTGATAAGTGGTCCTAAGTGACGGCTCAGATCAGCGAACACATCAGCCAACGCGTGCTGGTGAAGGCTAACAGACTTCACCCACTTCTCTAAAACGAATCATTCTACTGGGACAAATGTGGAACCCTTACCCACAGTTCAAAAGATTAAAAAGGCAAATCAACCCTTATAATAAACAAGTCCAAAAATAAAGGAAGGTACATCTGGTGGGCCACACGCACGATATAAGCCTTTCAATCAACCCTACTTTATCTATTTCATGAGGTTTTAAAATGGACGATGACAACCACACATAACCGCTCTGGGCCCTATTCAGACATGCAAGCCCCCAGGATCCAATGTGGGGCAGATGCGTGAAACCTTTGAACTCTTCTAGAGCATAAAAGCCTTCCCAATGCTTGAAGTGACGTGGCAACTCCTCATCCGTTGGAAGTAGCAACTCTGCGGACCAACCTGGACCCATATGTTGGAATCGTCATGGATTACTTTTATGAACATGGAATGAATCAAAACCACGTTTGAATTGAAATTGATGCAAGTTTTCAACCATATGGATAGATTAATCTGGACCGTTTATTGGAAAAATGGGTGCCTCACTCGGATGAGTCATGTGAGTCGACTCGGACTTAGTACGACCCAAGCTGGTTCGACACCATGATTCACAAAAATCTGAGTGACTAGGTTCGACTTGGTCCAACTCGGCTGAGTCGGGCTGAGTCGATGGGGGCTTGGGCTCCACGCCATGTCAGCCCCAACGCATCCATTTTGAGTTGACTCAGGACTGGAGGACCGAGTCACAGTCATGAAACCATGGTCCGGCCTGATCTTTTAATCAATGCAAGTTACAGTGCTCGACCTGAAAATACGTGCAGTTGGCTGGTGTTTCAATTCGTAAAAGTAGGGCCTTCGTTGATCCTAACCGTTGATGTACAATGGAACCCATTCGTGTTCAACCCAGGGCACACATGTGGACCCTTTATTATAACCATAGCGAGGTACAGAGAAAGAGAAAATATCACCTTCTCCTTTTCAAGAATATCCCTTAGAATCCATGAAAGGAGAGAAATGAGATAAAGAATTGATGTTATTTATAGAACTGTCCTTACAAATTTATATATTTCACATCATCTATATAAATTTTAAATCTTAAATTGTTACTGTTACTATATTCGATCAAACATGAAGCCACACATGTTAATACGTGATGAGGATAGTGTAGGCATGCCAGAGTAGCACTTGACTCAAGTTCAATCCAACGCTTGCGATGTTAGGTGCTAAATCAATTGCAAGATCGAACCTCTAAAGGTTGGCCTGACTGTTTAGCTATCAATGTTATTGCGATCAAATGATTTTAAAGGGGAGGGCTAGTCTTTTTTAATGTGAGCTTTTTACCTTCAACCAATAAATTTTCTTTCAACAATGATCGCGAGTCTTAAGTTTCTTAGTTATACAACGATGGATGAAAAGATTAAAAATTAAAGGCTCAAATGTTGATTTTATTGATTTATAATTAAAGTTTAGTATAATCAATGTGCAAATAAATTATGTAAATGGTTAAAATATTGATTTTATTGATTTATAATTAAAGCTTAGCATAATTAGTATGCAAATAAAATATATAAATAAATAAATAAAATATAAATACCTGCAATCACCTGTATAAAAAACAATTGAGGTAAATGGATAGTAGGATATAATCAAGGTGAGATCTCTCAAATAAGAAATCAATTGATCGGGAATTCAATGACGATTGGTTGTTGATATTTATACTACTATATTAATAATGGCAGTGGGCAATAATGATCTAAGGTATCTTAAACATCAGATATTTTACAATGAGGTTGGACAGTGGATGAATCTAAAACTAAAACTAAGATAAGTAGCCTTGTACTCTATAGAAAAAATGTGTTTAGCATGAGCCTCAACTTCTTCATTGGGTGCTCCTTATATAGCTTTAGAGGTGACAACCCTTATTAAATTTCCTTGTCAGTATAGTATCCTCGCAAGTTACGGGATTAAACTATTTTGAGATTTCCCTACCAACTTTGCTACATAGATCATTGAATATTATATGATCAGTCAGTATATTAGTCAAACTCATATTCGTGGTCGAGTTTTTTGGTTTCCTTCTATTTTAGGATAAATCAGTTTCTCAAACTATTGTAATAATCATAAAAGCATCGATCATTATTGAAAATGTTTGCAATTTTAGTAGGATTGTGCGAGACATCCTTGCCAATCATATTTGGATTGTAATAGACTTCCTATTTTAGCCGGTCTTTATAAGCTTGTTGAGCATACTTATTCGACTACACATGCCACTTGTGTGAGAGTTATGTATCGCTTATTGCAATATCTTATTTGTGAGCATGTGTAAAACTGCGAATCATTTTTCTTTTAGCAAGTGACATGTCACCAAAGGATATGGGGTGAAAGATATACTCGAGGTTTGAATAGGATTTCATTTTTATCATTAGTACGTAGTGTCGAAATGTGACAACGTCTCATTGGTCGGCATGGACACACATAAGGCAGGTATAAACAACTACTTTTTGAAAATTGTAAAACTTTCAAAAATTCTAAATATAATAATTAACTTCTAAACTCAAATAAAATTTTTAAGCCATTAATTTTGAAACTATCTTATAAATGCCCTAAACTAGAAAGATTAATAACCTTTTTTTTTTTTTACCACACACACCCCACACACTCATGCTAGTGGAATTTGACCTTGACCGGGTGATGAAACTCCGGAGAGTCTACCACCCGAACAAGAGTAAGGATCCTAGAAAGATTAATAACTTATTAAAATTAATAAAATTTAACTTAATTTCAAAAGTAGCTGTAAAACAATTTGTATTTCAAAAAATCTTTGGAGGCCACTTGCCTCTAGCATTAGTTAACATGCATGTATGGATCATTGATAGCTTTCCAACAAAATATTATAAGATAGAAACGGATAACTAGCCATGTGGATTGAATGTGAACCTTTGCTCTATTTCTTTCTTAGACGTCTATTCCTTGGCAACCCGTTGCAGGTGTGGATTCCTCTATAAGATATTCTCAATGGAAAATGGGCCATTTATGGAGTAAATCAACAGTTAGGATCAGTGAACAACCAAAAGCCCAAAAGGGACATTATGGAACCCTTGGCCCCATACCAAAGGTGATACTATAGTGATTTAATGAGGGCACACGCATCAAAACTTTCATCCCGTCCATTGGCACTGATGTGCAATCTCGTACGTTGATTGTGTTACACATTTTTATAGCCAGCAGCGGAGATCCAAATTTAGCCATTCCATGGCCGAAAATGAACTGAGGGTCTGGATTGGTAAGTGGGACACGAATTCCACCATAAGACCCACTTAAGGTGACCATGGTCCTCATAGAGTTCCTGCCTGGACCCATGTCCCTTAGGCAATCCGCATCCTGATGTGGGACATATGGGGACACGTGGATTAGATCGAGTCCGTTCATCTGGACAGGTCAAATAATGACCATAGTCCTAATCGAATTGTTTACTCTTAAGGAAAATGGCAAAATCCTTTTCCAAGCCACCGATGCAAATCAACGATGCACAGCTCTCGAAGATTGAATTTTTCCGATGGTCCCACCTGTCATAAATCGTCTTTTAGTACTTTTGATGACCTTGACATGAGGAGAGTGCAAGCAAAATTCAACCTCTCAAATTATTAATTTTATTCCAGAAACAGCAATGGGGGACAGTCGCTCTGGATAAGATCTTTTGTGATATATATTTCCAATATTCCTAATAAAGTTCAATAGTCTGGCAGAGCATGGTGAATGATATACGGGCACTTACAAATTTCTAGTCTATTAAACAAGTAATTCAAGTTAGACTTTCAAATGAATTGGATATATTACAGAAAAAAATATGCTTATTTGATTTTCTCATTTTCATAATATTGGTGGACATTTAATGGACGGTTAACAATGAAAAACGTTCAATTGTCTTATTTCAACAAACAAGTGTCTGCAAATCGGTGGTTAGGATCATTCAAATAGAGTTTTGGACCCTTTATTGAAAGTGGGTTTGACGTTTTAGATGGTTTCACGTCATATGAGGCTAAAATATCAAATAACTCCCATCATTCAGTGCATCAAGGGCTTCTGTGGGTGTAATTTGCGTCTCACTAACATTATTTTGAAAGACTGAGTTGACTAGGCACCCATACCAAAATATGTATTTGTGAAGGCTAATGTTGTCTGTTTTTCAGTTGGTTAGCACTTAGACGGTTAATAGATGAACGAATCTCTAAGGGCCCGTTTGGATACCACCAAATAAGTTACTTACAAAAATTTAAAAAAAAAAAAAAAAACTTACAACAGTAAATAAGTAAACATATTTCCAAAAGAAGTTTGGTTTATGATTAGTTATAAGTAACTTATTTACTTAACAGTACTTAATGATCACTTCAGCTCATTTTTTAGCTTTTCTACTTTTCTCAAGTTGTTGAATAGTGGCATATATAAGAAAGACCAAAAAGAGGAGACGGTAATAAGTATTTACCAAACATTCATATCTTCTTAATAAGTAGAAACTAAAATATGTTACTTTTAGCATAAGTAACTTATTTTAAGCAACTTATGATCCAAGCGCCCCCTAAATGACTTATAGCATAGGTAATACCCCTTTCAAAGGGATAGTATCATTCTCTCTCAAAGGTATAAAGTTTTTTCCCAAGAACAAAATTTGCTTTGTGTAATTGTCCATTGGATGGGATTGTATGTGGAAAATAAAATAAATGAAAATGCACCAACACCCAAACGATATCTAAAGTAAATTTCAGAAAAAGAAATGCAACATGCACCCATCATGACTAATACACCTGTCGTTTCAAATATTTATTGTTGGAATAGATTCTTATGACTGTTTCAAATGGCTTTCAAATGAATGGTTAAAAGTAAAATAGTGAATGTTCAAAATTTGAAGGAAAAATTCTAAATGTCACTGCATTTAGATTATACTCCATACACAGCTGGTCTACATTTAGACTGGTCTGGATTGCCATCCAGGCTCCAGCTTTACCATACATATGGTTGAAGAGTCACCATCATCTCTACTAGAAAGAGTCACCATCATCTCTAGTACATAGAATATGAGCAGCAAAGAAAATATTACCCACATATATAGCTTCTACAGGCGTAGGAAACTTTTGAATAAAAGATATAGGAAGGCATTCCAATTAAGATAAAGGTATTTTGGTAATTTCGAGAACTAATGGCCACATCCCACCATTGAGATTTCACCCGCGGAAGCCCCAAACGGCTTAGATTTTACCAGCTCAAACATTTTTACTGCTTATACGCTTGGTAACCTTTTCACTCTATCTTTCCCTGCGATAAGGCTGCAACTTTTCCTCACTGTGTTGTGCATTCACTATGTGTTTTCCTTCCTATCTCCCTCTCCCGGCCCGGTATCACCCAAGACGGTGCACCCCTTACCTTGTGGACTACCTTGATACATATATTTTATATCAACGATCTGTTTTGCTAGATCATTTTAGAGCATGATCCAAAAAATGAAGCAGATCCAATTCTCAAGTTGACAGTACAATAGAAAAAAGTGGTGATTAATGGGCCACAAAAGTTTTAGATCAAGGTTATTTTTTCCCTTCATCTAGGTTTATGCGACTTTAAACAGATGGATGACAAATAAACATTAGGGAAACATTAGAGTGAGCCCTAAGAAGTTTTTTAAGGTGTTCAATCATCACCATTTCCTATGGCATAGTCCACTTGAGAATTGAATCTACTTCATTTTTGGATCATGCTCTAAAACGATCAAGCAAAATGGATGGACGATGTGGATATAGATTATGTATGTGATTTAAGGTGGCCCATGGTAAGACCACAATGTCTTGGGTGAAGCCGGGCCACACCTAATCCACTCCCTCTTAAATGATGTTAAAATAAGAAAAAGAGTTTAACCCTTCACTTTTAGGCCCTGAAAACATAACAAGGTTAACTTTCAATAGAACTGCAAATATTTCTTTTTGGGTGCTGAAAGAAAGCCCAACTTTTATGGGTTGGAACAAGCCAAAGTAAGAATGCACTTGGGAATGCACCATTTTATTCGACATTTGATGATTTTGTAGTACAACTTTCTATCAACTGTTTTAATTAAAGAAGAAAAGGATGCATGCTAACCAAGAGGGGGTTAGCTCATCATCTGATCAACCTATCTAGATTGTCTACAGAGAAAAAGTCACATTGGTCGGATTATCAAATTCATCCTTAAGATGGCTACTTTTTCTTTTCTTTTTCCAAAACCATTCATTTCCAAACCATAGATGGGCCGGTGAAAGTGATGCTTGTGACCATAGGCAATCCATGATGGGGACTGATGAACAAAGTATCAAAATTTTGACAGTGTTTCTATAGCAACGGTCTTGACCATCGAATTTATAGGTCTCATTGACTGAATGGTCTAAGGGTGTGATGTTTTTAGGGTGGCCCATAAAATAAAATATATGGTAGACCTAGTAGACCTCAAGGATCTTATGATGGGGTGGCTAACTGTCCCGATTGATCACTTGAAGTCGACTTCAAGTGAACATTTCTACTCTTGTGTTATCAAAATGTACGGAGCAAGAAGTAGGGTTGCAACTTCAGCGGGTTTAGCCAGGTTAGGGGTTGACCCGACCCTCACTTGACCTGAGGGGACCCGACCTGTAACTTGACACGTCCTTGATTCCAACCAAACCCAACTTGAAGTCTTCTGTATATACTTGATCCAACACAATCCAACCCTACCTCAATGTGACCCATGTACCTCTGATTATTCTCAACCTGACCTAACCCAATCCAAATTTTCTGAACCTGAACTCAACTTGAATTCAAATCAAGTGGGTGTCGGCCTTGACAAACTGACAAAACCCAACAAACTCAGGTTAGGTCAAATGCAACCCAAGCTGCAGCCTTAGATAGTAAAGGGCTTACCAATCAACCATAGAGACTGGAAAGGATAAGCATGCTGACTTTATGGAGCAATGAAGTGTCACTAATTAAAAAAGTACCATGTGCACATGGCAGACATGTGACCCACAATGAAACCTTTGGTGGCAGAACGGGCAGCAACATGGACAGTCTGGCTCGGAGGGAGGGTCAAAAAGCTAGTTAAAAATGGCTTAGTACCAACTACTTGTTCCTACAGGCGAAACTTTTCACTACAATCTCTGATTATATCTTTGGAAAGATCTGGTGAGCTCTCCGCTACCGTTAATTGATTTTGCAGAAAAAAAAAAAAAAAAAAAAAACAATTGAGTATATTAAATTTACATTCAAAGTTAGAACTTTCCATTTTTAGTAAGTTGTATAATTATTGTATGTCGTTACTTATGTCAGTATATTTATTTTAAAATCCATGTGATTTTTATTATTTTTAACAAATATTTTATTTGTTGAAAAAAAATAAATCAATCTAATTCCGTTAGGATTCTGGCATGCGTTGCCTATTGTCATATGTGCATTGTAAGTCATCCTATTCGAAAAATAATAATAATATACTTTTAGTCGTGATTGTAGAAGATTTCTTTCATTTTTCATCTAAGAACATCTGTTAGGAAAGAAGATTGTATGTCCCACAGTACATGGTTCTTTTTCATTAATTGCATGACAGAATGCACACATGTACTTGAACTAATGCTAAGCTGTGGGGAGACTAGGCATGATGTATATTTCAAATCTAAAACATGAATCTAAGAATCATTCCTATCAAAAACTTAGGTGCAACACCATAAAAGCAATGCACAATCATGCTTAAAACTTCTATATTCACTTGTTGTGGCAACCTAAAATTTGGGAGAAAATAAAATAAGTTAAAATACTAGCACCCAAACAAGTGCTGAAGGCAGTTTATTAAGGGCAGTCCTAGTAAGACCATCTAAGTTGTAGGTCCCTTTGTGGGAGGAGAATATTGCTAAAATTAGCATCTAGCAATCATAACCGTCCAACTGATTGCTGGGTCAAGGGGAGAAATTGAATAAATAAAAATATAGTGGCACTTGAGCAAGCCCTAAAGTTGTTTCCATCAAGGAAAGTTCTACTCAGACCATCCAAATTGTATGCTCAATTGTGAATGGATATCATATCCCTAGCAATCCTAAGTTTAATCATTCAATTAAATGTTTTCAAATGGACGGTTAAAAGTAAAACAGGGAGCGGACCAAATTTGAAGGGATACGATCAGATGTTACATATTTTCAATTTTATCCCAAGCACCATTGGGTTAAAGAATTGGAATGTCTAGATTGACTTAATCATGCTATGTGTATGGTTCAAGGCTCATCACCATATTTAAAATATGACAAGGGATGGACGTGGAGCTTCTCTGGAGTACTCGATGAGATTCCTCCAATTCACAAGGAAAAATAGAAAAATAGAAATAAATTTTAATAAATTCAAAAATAAATTGATTATGATAAAAACAAATTTACAATCCTTTAAATAATGATATCAAACCTGGAAAGAATTTGTGGAATCAAACTCCAACTCAAACGCACAAAAAAAAAAAAATGCACTAAAAATGTGACCTACTATAAAGAGTAAACTTATTATTTATAAATGATCAAGATTTCTATTGGACTTCATGGTTTTTGGCCAAAAATAGCAAGTGTTCAATTTGACCTAACCATGTTATTCTTTTAATTTTTCTAAGTCAATTTCATGTTGTGCATGACTCCTAAAACTCAAAGGATCAAAAGTTATGGCAGAACTAAAACTTACTATAAATAGTAAAAATGAAATAAAAATCAACTTTCAACCATCGATCTAATGAAATCTCATAAATCCAGCATGGGCAACCTAGCATGGTAGATTGGTTGGCTAAAGTAGCTTTTCCTACCCTAAAATCATATTTAGCATGTCAAATAACTCATTCCAATTTGTAAAATATACATGTTTTAGGGTTTTGAGTCTTGATCACTTTTGCATCCAATGAAGCCTTCCTTGGTCCAACTTTGCCAAGAAGGTGTTCGCGACCCACTGTACATCAAAATAACACATAACACCCACAAAGTTTATCTCTCCACTATCTCTCCAAAGCCCAAAGACGTGACAATTTCCAACCTCAAATACCGTACAGATATTCATATCTGGTGAGAATATATATATATGACTTTGCTCAGCTAGACATGCGGTACCTCAACTAACGCACTGGCCATCACATGTGCCAATGTGTGAGACAGGTGAAATATCCAAGGCATCATTAGAAAGCTACCACTTCATAGATTTCCTATCCCAAGAATTATATATATCACTAATCAGGTGACCCACAAATGATAGGGTTGATTAATATTGGCCAAAATTTCTCACTTATTCACTTATTTCTATTATCATGCACACTTACTTAGTTAATCTGATAGGGATTTTCTCCTCATTGGTGGAATCGATGAAATCGAAGTAGTTTCAATATCATCGATAATTGGCAGAATTTTTTCTACTAGTTGCTGGACAATTTTTTGTCTTGTCGATATCATCGATAGGAGTCTAAATGATCTCGATGCTGTTACCGATAGACCTTCTATGACATCGATAATTGTTGGAATTTTCACCCTTAATTGCTGGACAGTTTTTGGTCCTATTTCGATATCATCGAAGGACCATCGATGATATGGAAGCTGTTATCGAGAGAGCTTTGATATCATCAAAGAGTTCCGCAGATGCGATTGCAGAAACGCAGATTCTGTGGATTTTATTTTCTATTTGGATTCTACCTCTTTCTATTCTTTTATAAAGGGGTGTATCCAGGATTGGGGTGTTATTTTAGGGCATTCTATGATTTCCTAAAGCTTTGCAAGGGTTTGCTAAAGGGTTTAAGGCTATCAAAGGTGTGTGTGAGAGAGAGAGAGAGGAAGCTTGTGGAAGGGAGGCTATGCTCGTAGAGGTGATCTACCATATCTTAGCACTTTCACGTCCTCGTAATCGGTGAGATATCTCCGTTTCTTTATTTCTCTTATTGTTTATCCACTTCTGCGTGAGTGATGAAGGTTTGATCCAAGTGATGTGTGCTTGTGATTGGTTGTAACGTTCTACTTTATAGTGGATTATTGATCTGGACGAGGTCCCGTGGTTTTTACCTCTTTGAGGGTTTTTCACGTAAAAATCTTTGGTGTCGTGTGGTTTATGTTTTGATTTACTTCATTGCATTATTATTCTATAATTCCGGTTTGTTCTGGAAGGCTAAATCCTAAGGTTTTGTGCAAGGCCCCCCAAAAAGTGGTATCAGAGCTAAGTTCATTGAACGGGTAGGATCGGTTTGGAATTATGAAAGGTGGCTCATCAAGGATAATCAGCCTCAATGGTTCTAATTGGACCATATGGAAGGCTAAGATGGAGGACTTGCTTTATTGCAAGGACCTATATTCTCCAATTTTAGGCATATCAGCAAAATCCAAGGATATGTCTGATGATGATTGGAAGAAGTTAGACCGGAAGGAAGTGAGGTTTATTAGACAATGGTTGGATGATTTTGTGTTCCACCATGTGTCTAGGGAGACCTCAACTGCTAGCCTATGGCTGAAATTGGAAGGGCTGTATGAGAGAAAGACAGCCGATAATAAAATCTTTCTGATAAGGTGACTTGTAAATCTCAAGTTCAAGGATGATGGTTCTGTGACCGAACACATAAGTGAGGTTAGAAAGATAGTGAACCAGCTCTCTGATATGAAGATGGTCCTGGATGATGAATTGCAGGCTTTACTATTGCTTAGTTCATTGCCTGACAGTTGGGAGACATTGGTGGTGTCTTTAAGTAACTCCGCGCTAAACGGAAAGATATCCATGGAACAGGTTACTAGTTGTCTCTTTAATGAAGAGACAAAGAATAAGTCTCAAGGGTTTGCTCAGTAAAAGGCCCTTGTGACACAGGAACGGAGGAGAGGAAAGAACAGGAAGGGCAGAAAGGCTAGAGATAAATCAAGAGGCAAGTCGAGTAATAAAAAAGATGTTGAATGTTGGAACTGTGGCAAGAAGGGTCACTACAACCATGAATGTCGTAAGGCTAAGAACGACAAGAAAGGAAAAAGAAAGGAGAAGGAAGATGAATCAGATTCTACTGCGGTTGCTACAAATGGCGACATTATTATTATTCTTTCAGCAGATCATGATGTTTGTCTCACGGCTACGATTCAGGACACCGACTGGGTGATTGACATAAGAGCCTCTTTTCATGCGACTCCATGTAGGGATGAGACCGTGAAGATGGAAAATTCTAGCGTATAAAAGATCATAGGGTTCGGTGATATTTGTGTGAAGACTGATGTGTGCTGCACATTGGTTCTTAGGGATGTGAGGCATATCTTAGACCTTCGACGGGAAGGTTGGATGATGATGGCTATGAAAGCCTGTTTGCTGGTGGGCGCTGGAAGCTCATCAAGGATTTGTTGATCGCAACCAGAGGAAAGAAGTGTTGCACCCTTTACAAGGCAAGTGTCAGTGTGTGCAAGGGTGGGTTGAACGCAGCGAAAGATTTAGCTATTAACATGTGGCACAAGCGTCTAGGCCACATGAGTGAAAAAGGGCTTCAGCTACTAGCGAGGAAGCGGTTCCTTTCAGACGTGACAGATACACCTCTCAAAACCTGTCTTGATTATTTATCAGGAAAACAGCATAGAGTTTCATTCGTTAAAACTGTTTCTTATATTAATAAAGTGCATGTATTAGATTTGATTTATTCAGATGTTTGTGGTCCTATGAGGATAAAAATATTGGGTTGGGCATTATGTTTTGTTACTTTTATAGATGATGCATCTAGGAGGGTTTGGGTGTATGCTTTGAAATCCAAGGACGAGGTCTTTGGTGTGTTTAAATTATTTCATGCTATGGTCAAGAGAGAGATATGTAAATCATTTAAGTGCATCCGCACTGATAATGATGGTGAATACGTTGACAACTTTCATGAGTACTGCAAGTTCCTGGGTATACGGTATGAACAGACGGTTCCTAAGACCCCCTAGTATAATGGTGTAGCTGAGCGAATGATTCGCACCATTGTTAAGAGAATCAGATGCATGTTATCCCATGCGAAGTTGCCCAAGATGTTCTGGGGAGAAACAATGCACACGACGCTGTATCTGATAAACAGGTCTCCATCAGCCTCATTGAATGGAGAAGTACCTGAGAAGGTGTGGACTAGACATGATCCATCGTACAGTCATCTCAAGGTGTTTGGATGTAAGGTATCTGTTCACGTACCAAAGGACGAGAGGTCCAAGCTCGATATGAAGATCAGGCAGTGTATGTTCTTGGGGTACGGTGATGAAAAATTCAGTTACAGATTGTAGGATCCGACCGAGAAGAAGCTCGTCAGGAATAGAGATGTGGTATTCTTTGAAGATTAGTGTATAAAAGACATTGGTAAGCTAGAGAAGAACCAGCCTATTTCAGGTGAGCTAGAAGATATGGATCTGGTTATTCCTCCCGTGGTGCCTGATGATGGGAGAGTACAACAAGGTACAGAGGACGAGAAAATTCCTTCAGAAGATGGACCGGGGGAGCAGCCCCCACTTGATCCACATGTTGAGCCACAGGTGAGGAGGTCATCTAGGGACAGACAGTCGTCCAAGAGGTACTCGACGCATGAGTACATTATACTGACTGATGGGGGAGAGCCAGAGGATTATTCTGAGGCCCTATCCGACGAGCATAAAGACGAGTGGTTAAAAGCTATGCAAGATGAGATGAAATCCTTACATAAGGACCACACTTATGACATGGTGAAAATGCCTAAGGGCAAGAAAGCTTTAAGTAACAAGTGGGTATTCAGAAAGTAGGTTGAACAGAAGAATTCACAAACGAGGTTCAAGGCCAGACTTGTGGTAAAAGAGTTTGGTCAGAGGAAAGGCATAGACTTCGAGGAGATATTCTCACCAGTGATGAAAATGACATCCATACGGGTGTTACTTGGGTTGGCGGTTAGCATGGATCTAGATATAGAATAGTTAGATGTTAAAACTGTTTCTCTCCATGGTGACCTGGAAGAAGAGATCTACACGCAACAACCAGAGGGGTTCGAAGTCAAGGGCAAGAAATATATGATGTGCAGGCTGAGGAAGAGCTTGTATGGGCTGAAACAAGCTCCATGACAATGGTACAAGAAGTTCGATTTGTTCATGTTACAGCATGAGTATGACAAAACGGAGTCGGACCACTGTGTGTTCACGAGCAAGTTTTCAGATGGTGATTTCTTGGTTCTGCTGTTATACGTTGATGACATGCTTATCATGAGAAAAGACATCAAGAAGATCGACAGGCTGAAACAGGAGTTGGGCAAGTCTTGCGATGAAATACTTGGGCCCGGTTAAACAGATCCTAGGAATGGAGATAACCCGTGACAAAAGCAGAAGGAAATTTTGGTTGTCACAAGAACGGTATGTTGAGAAAGTCCTAGAGTGGTTCAATATGAATGCAGCGAAGCCGGTCAGTACTTCACTAGATGGTCACTTCAGACTGAGCGACAAGAAGTGTCCCAAGACGAAGGAAGAGGTAGATGAGATGTAGAAGATACTCTACGCGTCAGCAGTAAGAAGTTTGATGTATGTTATGGTGTGTACACGCCCAGACATAGCATATGCGGTTGGTGTTGTCAGCCGATATCTTATCAATCTTGGCAAAGAGCATTGGGCAGCGGTGAAGTGGATACTGCGGTATCTAAGAGGCTCATCCAGGTTGAGCCTATGCTATGATGATGAAAAACCTGTCTTAGAGGGCTACACAGATGCAGATATGGAAGGTGACATAGACTACAGGAAGTCTACATCGGGGTTCATGTTTACGTTTGCAGGGGGAGCGATTTCTTGGTAGAGCAAGCTACAGAAGCTCATAGCATTGTCGACAACAGGGGCCGAGTACATTGCAGTCACAGAGGCATGTAAAGAGATGCTTTAAATGAAAAGGTTCCTACAAGCACTTAGCCTGAAGCAGGAGCAACACGTGGTCTATTGTGATAGTTAAAGTGCTATACACTTGATCAAGAATCCAAGTCAGCACTCCAAGTCGAAGCACATAGAGATTCGGTATCATTGGATTAGAGATACTTTAGAACAGAAGGTGTTACAGCTTAAGAAGATCCACACGGATGATAATGGGTCAGACATGATGACCAAGGCTTTGTTCAAGAGCAAGTTTGAGGTTTGTAGAAACTATGCTGGCTTGAATAAGGTGGATTCCTCTTGAGTTGAAAAGAAGGAGATTTGATGGAGATTTCCTCCACATTGGTGGAATCGATAAAATCAAACTAGTTTCGATATCATCGATAATTTGCAGGATTTTTTTTTCTGCTAGTTATTGGACAGTTTTTTGTCCTGTCGATATCATCGATAGAAGTCTAGATGATATTGACGCTGTTATCGATAGACCTTCGATGACATCAATAATTGTTGAAATTTTCACCCTTGATTGCAAGACAGTTTTTGGTCCTGTTTCGATATCATCGAAGGACCATCGATGATATCGAAGCTGTTATCAAGAGAGCTTCAATATCATCGAAGAGTTCCACAGATGCGATTGCGGAAACACAGATTCTGCGGATTTTATTTTCTATTTGGGTTCTACTTCTTTCTATTCTTTTTTAAAGGGGTGTATTCGGGATTGGGGTGTTATTCTAGGGTATTTTAGGATTTCCTAAAGCTTTACAAGGGTTTACTAAAGAGTTTAGGGCTATCAAAGGTGTGATAGAGAAAGAGAAAAAGAGAGAGGAAGCTTATGGATGAGAGACTATGCTCGTAGAGGTAATCTACCATATCTCAACGCTTTCACGTCTTCGTAATCGGTGAGATCTCTCCGTTTCTTTATTTCTCTTACTGTTTATCCGCTCCTGCGTGAGTGATGAAGGTTTGATCCAAGTGGTGTGTGCTTGTGATTAGTTGTAACGTTTTTCTTTATAGTGAATTGTTGATCTCGATGAGGTCCCGTGGTTTTTACCTCTTTAAGGGTTTTCCATGTAAAAATCTCCAGTTTCGTGTGGTTTATGTTTTGATTTACTTCATTGCATTATTATTCCATAATTCTAACTTGTTCTGGAGAGCTAGATCCTAAGATTTTGTGCAAGGCCCCCAACATAACCACCTTTACTTTTTTGGCACTGGCAGCTACATGGTTATAACCTCATGATGGATGGTTTGGATTGCATCCATCTGTCACTCTTGACATATGCGGTAGCTTGTGCATTCACTGAATTGTACACACGCATTGAGCTTCGAAGCTCTAGAAAAGAAAGACCATTCTTCCGTTGGGTTAGTAAATGACAAAGCCATAATCCACTCTCATTGCTTTCACCTAACCATTGACACCTTTAATGAATCTTTTTCTCCCACTTGATTATATTGTGGTACAACTTTCTCTCACTTTATTATCAAATCAGGAGGAATAAAGAATATAAAACAAGAAACTAAAGGGTTGTATAAGGATTAAGGAGTATGGACATGAGAAATGCTCACTTCCAATCAGTTGGATGATGATTAGTTATCATCCACTTAGTAGGTAACTATCAATATATATATATATATATATATATATATATATATATATATATATATATATATATATATATATATATATATATATATATATTGTGCTGATGACGTTGAGTAGGTTGGGCCCACCTGCAAAAATTAACCCTGACCGTTTATCAAGCGAATGACACTTGTGGGGCCCATTCGTGATGTACACATGAAATTCACACTGTGCTTCTGGTCACTGCACATTGCAAGAATCGTCCCTTTCAAGATTCAGGTGGGACAGGTCACAGGGAGCAATGCACTACTTGCCTGAAAACTATATATATTCACCTTTTTTGCGCCACAAATTTTGGGAATGGCTCGAGTTCAGGTCTGTCCCTTTATCTTAGTGGCACGAACCTGATTGCTGTTTGGATGACATATACATCACATGGTGGACCCCAGATTCCATCCATAAGTTTCCATGGTGGGTGATCCCCTCTCCAATTTTTCCCATTGTTTCCCTCACTGTAGCACACCTGAGTGATAGATTGGGATGGGTTTTGGGTATAATGGACGGGTTAGATGGCACTTGCACATCATGGGTTTTTTTTTAAAAAATAAAGTGGACAGAGCCACTGCCTTTGTATTAATGGAACAGAGACACCATGGTCGACCCTACACAACTTGAATTTATGGTAATTACCATAGGTTGGAATATAAGTGATGAAGGACGTGATGAGGCTAATCATCCTCTTCCTTAAGGATAACTATACTCTGAATCCATGAAGCTTGTAACATCCCGGAAATCGGGAGTCGAGCAGAAACTCAACTACCGAGTTCTAGAACATTCTTTGGCTTTGGAATTGATTCCTAAGAGGTTACCAAGGTGTTATGGTTGACTCATTGCCTAAGGACGTCTAATTCCAGGTAAACAAAAATCTGAAGTGTTACAAAGCTTCTCCAGACTCCTTATAGAGATTCCTTGAATCCACTAGATATAAAAATAAAAATAATTTTTTAATAATTCAAAATAAATTGATTGATAATAAAAAATAAATAAATTTACAATCCTTTAAATGAGAAACCCAAACATAGGACCAAGTTGACTCTCACTCAAACTCCTTGAAAACATGACTTATTATAAATAGTAAACTTATTATTTATAGACGGTCATGATTCTTACTAGACTTCTTGGCTTTCGGCCAAAAATAGTAAGTATCCAATATGTCCTAACTACGTTATTCTCCTAATTTTTCTAAGCCATTTCCATGTTGTGCAAACTACTGGAGCTTAAAGGATTAAAAGTTATGATCAAATTAAATTTTATTATTTATAGTAAAAATGGAAAGAAATTAGACTTTCGACCATCGATTTGATGGAATCTTGTAAATCCGGGGCAACCCGGCATTGCGGCGTTGGTTAGCTAAAGCAACTTTTCCTACCCAAAATCATGTATGATATGTCGAACAATACATTCCAGTTTGCAAGATATAATTGTTTTAAGGTTATAATGGTCCTGATTACCTCTGCCTTTGATCGGCCCTTCTCTAGTCTATCTTGGCCATGAAAGTGTCCCTGACCCACTCTACATCAATACGCTATCATTAACAGTAATATATATCTTCATCACCATGACACTATTACATCATAGAATATTGTTATTATATTTATTATTGATTTAAACGAGGGAGCCGTGTCTACACCCACTGAGACTAAAAATTAAAATTAAAATGCACACATCATCCCTACATGAAAACAATTGGACAATTGCATGAGTTTCAACACCCGGTCAAGGGTTGGAAGTATCCATAGGTGTGGTGAAACTCCACTACGGAGTGAGTGTGTAAAAAAAAACAAAAAAAAAAAAAAAAAAAAAAGACAATTGCATGATGGCTGTCCTGATAGCATCTCCTTACCGTAGACCACACGTAATCAGGATGTGTGAAGAAAATTGTTACTGTTGAGATCTTCACACACCAACCTTTTTGTTTAAAATTATCTTGCCATCGACGAAAGAAGATAGTTGTCCACCCTTTCACATTGAGTAAAAAAGAATGAGATATGAATGATCCATTGCTCTTTGAGCACTGTAGGTTACAGTTTTGCTAGTTGAGTCAGACCACTTGGTCAATCCAATCAACCAATCTTGCCTGTCCAACAGATGCAGCACAGAGTTAGTGAGCCACATTATAAAACAGTCAAGATCATTTATTGGACCCTTCATGCATAGTTCGTTGTTTTTAAAGAATTATTTTTCTGACTAATCATCTTATCTGTGGCCTAGTAAATGGATGGTTACCCGAAAAAAAAAAAAAAGAAGGGCCGACTAGTGGATGGGTCTGATCATGTGATCAGTGTGATTTTTGCATTCTGACCCATGAAATGTAAGCCCATGAATGGGAACCGAGCCGTTGATTTGAGGGCTCCCATCTTGGATAGATCACGCCCCAAAATCTACCAAATAAGAAGATTCCCATGTCCATTCTCTTATCTTATTTTCCATTGAATTGGACAAACCAATCACCGATGTCACATCTACAGATTAGGTACTAAACATTTAAGTTCTACCTTCATAAGGATCAATACGGAGCTTCACTTATTATTATTATTATCATCATCATCATCATCATATATTATTATTATTATTATTATTATCACCACTACTACTAACAGAACTAGTATCAAATTTTCATTAAGGTCCACACTAGCATGGCTTTATCCACTTCACGTCCTTTTTTTTTTTTTTCTTTTCTATTCCTATTTTTTCTTTCACATGTTCTGTTTTTTTCCCCATAGGGTGATGCAATCCCATTAACAAAGCTTCCTGGATTGTCTTTAGATTAGTGGACCACAGCCATCCAAAACTAACAAGGTAGAAAAAAGGAATCCAATCAATATGGGGGACATGCACAAATGCCAAAAGTCATACACATGTAATCAACCATGAAGGATTTTATTATTTAGTCAATTCATGTGGGCCCATCTTACCTTTTTTTTTTCAGGTTACATATGACATTCTTACAAGAGAAATGCCACAAAAGACTCCACTCACCATTAATGAATGCAAGATTAAGACATGTGAAATTATCTCTATCTCTTCTCAACTATACACAACGCCAGCAGTGATTTTGATTTTATCATACAAGTGATAGCATAGATTGCACATACTTCACTTCTTTCAATGTCTGTGGGTTGTATTTAGGCTATGTATTGCATGGATGTCCCCTTCCAATCAATCAAAGTTTTGTCTGTTCTAATCAATGGCTCAGATCATCGAACACATCAGCCAATCCGTGCTGGTGAAGGCTAACGGACTCGACCCACTTCTTCAAAACTAATCACTTTGCTTGGCCAAATGTGCAAGCTGAGGAACCTTTCACCACAGTTGAAAAGATTAAAAGCGCAAATCAAGCCTTTTAATTAACAAGTCCAATAGTAGAGAACCGTACATCTGGTGGGCCCCATGCATTATAGAAGTCTTTCAATCAACCCCACTTTATCATTCTTTGAGGAGGTGTTAATAGGGCTGCTGACAACGATCCATAACCGCTAGGTGGGCCCCATCCAGACATGAAGGCCCCAGGATCTAATGTGGGGCAGATGCGTGGAACCTCAGAACTCTTCTCAGCAGCATAAAGCCCCTTCCTACGCGTGAAGTTGAAAACTGGATAGCTGTTGACGTGGCATCCCCTCATCCGTTGGAAGTAGCAACTCTCTGCCGACCAATCTGGCCCATCTGTTGGAAACGTCATCACCACCTAGAGATGTACGATAGATCACCTTTTATCCACGCTGTCCATCCATTTGGCCTGTTCATTTTAGGGCGTGAAAAAAAAAAAAGGCAAAACCAAATCCCAGGTGCACTACATTACAGAAAAATACTGTTGATTGAACGTCCACCGTCAAAAACTTCCCAGGTCCTACTGTAATGTTTATTTGTCATCCAACCTGTTGATAAGGTCACACGCACCCGGATGAAGGGAAAATGTAAATATTAGCCTGATTCAAAATTTCTGTGGCCCCCAAAAATTTTCAATGGTAAGCGTTCAATCCCCACTATTTCCTGTGGTGTGAACCACCTAAAATTTAGATGTGCCTCATTTTTTGGATCATGCTCTAAAACGAGCTGATAAAATAGATTGACGGCCTGGATGAAACATATATATCATAGTGGGGCCCACGTCCCTTTGACACGACCTAGCTGGCTGTGTTGGGGTCATCAGCTAATCCGCGTCCAGCCAATAGTTTATACCATGTACTTGGGTTTTTAACTATTGCAAGTGCGACACATGGTTCATCAATCTAGACCGTCCGTATGGAACATGAATAGGACATGCCTCAATCTTTCGTTAATAATATAAATTAGTACCCTATAAAATATAAATGGACGGTTAATAAGAAAGAAATCACTACTACAGGCATTCTACTAAAGAGGTTCCAATGCGGGTCGAATTTATTCAGGTCACACTCTATCCAAGATGCAAATCAATAGACCAATGGTCAGGATTACTGAAGATGGGGCCCATTTATTGGGATGGGATTCTTCTGAGTCGCCCGTACCCATTCATTTTGACTTGACTCAAGACTGAAGGTGGACCGAGCCGCAGTCTTGAAACCACATGGTCCGGCATCTTTAGTCAATACAAATAACCGCAGTACGTGTAGTCATGAAACCACAGGGGAGTTATTTGGTACTCCAACCAAGTGTGATGGCTGATGCTAGGGGACGCAAAATTCTTTATGTGGCACACATTAATCTTGTATTTGATGTCTTAAATTTAATCAAATTTTGTACTGATTTTTTGATAAAACTATGAAAGCACAGGATTTATTTCTGATTTTGTTTAGGATTCTTTCTATATATATATATATATATATATATATATATATATATATATATATATATATATAGGTGTAAATAAGATTAAGAGATATTAATTATAAGGGATTTTAAGGCTTTATAAAAGGGTTTTAGGATTTCTAAAAGGGTGGAGGAAAATAGAGATTTGAGGATTTCTCAAGTCTAGTAAGTCATTCTTCTATTTTTATAGTAAAGAACTATCGCTATCGTTTTGTGCCGTAGTTTTTTCGTGGATGAATTTTTCACATTAAATTTTTATGTTTTCTTGTATTTGCTTGGTGTTATTGGATTGTTATCCTATATCCATCTCCATATGATTCCGCAGTCCAAAACCCAACAATTAACTCAATCTAAGCTGCCCAATTTGGGGACCGTGCTAATGACTGTTGAGGAGAAGCCTTTAATCTTCAAGTGTTCATGTTGCTCGACTGGTCGTGGGGGAGCCACGACTGGTCGTGGGAGGCGCTCGACTGGTCGTAGGTTCGAGCCCTGGCACGACTCGAAGTCTAGCGAGTTATGCTGTTTTTTTCCGGGGCCTAGGACCAGTCGCAGGAGAGCTACGACCGGTCATAGGGGAGCTACGACCGGTCGTAGGTTACGCAGATTCGTTCTACGATTTGGTGCGGATTGCGGATTTAAGTCCTTTCGCAACCGGGATGCGAAAGGGAAGTTGCCTAAACTATAAATAGGTGTTCCTAGGAATTTTTTAGGGTATGAGAAAGTTTTCTAAAGGGGTTCTAGGAAAATTAAAGGGTGTAGCAAGGGTGAGATTCGAGGTTATTCGAATCGGGTAAGTCCTTTCTCTTTTTAATTTCTGTTTTCATAGTGGAGATCTGTCGCTTTGTGCCATAGTTTTTTTTCGAAAGGATTTTTCACATTAAATTTGGGTGTTCTCTGTGTTCTCTTGTGTGCTTGGTGCCATTGAATTGCTATCCTAGATCTACATCTGTATGATTCCGCAGGTCAAAACCCCCAACAAGTGGTATCAGAGCTATCGTTGGGGCACAGATCTGAATCTAAGGGATTAGTAATAATGGCGAGCGCTAAGTATGAGATTGAGAAGTACTCAGGAAAAAATAATTTTGAGTTATGGAAGGTTAAGATGATTAGCCTGTTAACCAAGCAAGGCGAGGATGGTGATCTTGAGGAGCAGAAGTCTACTATGAATGATGCTGATTGGAATGCTCTTGATAAGAAAGCTTTATCATCGATCCGTTTATGTCTCACAGATGAGGTTCTTTACAATGTCATGAAGGAGAAAAATGCGGCTAGTTTGTGGGCGAAATTAGAGGATGTCTATGTGAAAAAATCCTTGAAAAATCGCTTACACCTGAAGCGACAGTGGTATAATTTCAAGATGGCAGAGGGTAGAGATCTGGAGGCTCACATCAGCAACTTTAATAAATTGGTTTGTAAATTGCTGGATATGGAGGAAGTGATGAAATATGAAGAACAAGCATGTATGTTGCTGAATTCTCTCCCGGCGTCCTATAAGGCATTCAAGGACACTATGTGCAGCATGAATAAAACTTTGAGTGTCGACACAGTTATCTCAGCCCTTCAAGGGAAGGCTATGAGACAACTAAACAGCGACATGGGGACGTTTTCTGATGCACTGTTTACAGTGGGTAGGAATTTTAGACAAGGTACAGGTTCTTCTGGTTCTAGATCTAAATCCAGGGGCAAGGGCAAAGGAAAGGTAAAGTGCTGGAATTGTGAGAAGGAAGGACATGTGAAGAGGGATTGTGAAAATCCTAATGCGAAGAGGGAAGATTCTGAAGCTTCATGCAGGGAGGCCAATGTTGCCACGTCTTATGGATCGAGTGGATGTGATGGTGATGTTTTATCTGTGTTTTCGCTCATACGGTTATACGATGATCGTAAGGATGAGTGGATGCTAGACACAGGGGCATCTTTTCACATGACTCCTCATCAGAGTTGGTTCACCAGCTACAGGGAGTGCGATGGTGGACAGGTATTTATGGACAATGATATTGCCTGTAATGTTGTGGCTGTTGGTTCTGTGCGCATCAGGATATTTGATGGGGTGGAGCGTACCATGACAGATGTGAGGTACGTTCCTGATTTGAAGTAGAATCTGATTTCTCTTGGTGTACTTGAGGCAAAAGGATGTAAGTACATGAGTATTGATGGTGCTCTTAAAGTATCGAAGGGTTCACGGGTAATCATGAAAGCGCAACGACTCGGTAACTTGTACAAGTTGATCGGGAGCACTTCAAAAGGTGGAGCTACGGTGGATGTAGTGGATTGCACCTCTGCACGTGTATGGCATGTTGGGCATGGTCACATGAGCGGGCAGGGTAGGAAGGCTGAGACGCGCGGACAGGAATACAGAGCAGGTGGAGCAGCCACCTGTGAGAAGAAACACACGGCATGATCGTGGGACATCGGCGAGGTACATGGACGACTCCAATATCATAGGAGGATTCATCTTCTATTCAGATGTATCTAGGTGAGCCTGGTGCTAAGAAGTGAAAGGTGACTATGGGCGATGTGATAGATTCGTTGTACTAGACCGACATATGGGAGCGGGTGGAGCCTCCAGTGGGCCGGAAAGCGGTTGGATGCATGTGGATCTTTAGAAGGATATAACATAGATATAGGGCGAGGTTGGTGGCGATGGGTTATGCTCAGGGAGAAGGGAACGACTTCTCAGAGATATTCGCGCCAACGGTATAACAGGTGTCTATTAGATCAGTGATTGGCGCTAGTTGGCCAATGTGATCTTGAGCTGGAAGGAACGATGTGGAGTCTGCACTTCTGCAAGGAAAAGTGAAGAGCAGATCTACATGAAGCAACCTGTGCGGTTCGAAGTGAAAGGGGCTGAGAAAAGACTTTGCAGGAGGTTGTTGCTCGGCCTGTTGCTTAGGCAGTGGTTTGATTCCTTCATGGTGGGTCAGGTATTGTATGTTGATGACGTGTGGATCGTCAATTATAACATGTCTGAAATCAATGTACTAAAGACTCAGTGAAGGATCGGGGGGTCTGCGAAGATGGTTCTCGGCATTGAGACTGAAGGAGGAGTAGGCTTTGATAATCACAAGAGGAATACCTTGTGTATAGGCATTGATCCAGGATGTGATGGGCCAGATAAAGCTGGAGAGCGTTCCCTACGTTTCTCTCCTCAAGTTTTCCTCTGGATATGTCCCAAAACAGATGAGAAAAAGCAGGATATCTCATGAGCCTTATTCGAATGCGTTGGGCAGTATATGTCATGGTCTGGTTTAAACTGGTTATTTCACAGGTTATCAGTGTTGTGAGCAAGTACCCCGACAAGCAATATTAGGTAGCAGTGAGATGGTAAGAAGACTACGTCTTTCCTTTTTGAGAAGACAGGAGCAAAGGTGGTTGAGCACGTGGATCTTAATCTGTGAAACTTCTTTGGGCTTGGCGATGGCGGAAAAGAAAGACGAAGTGTGCACGAGGAGCTATGATGAGATGCAGAAATAAGAGAAGAGGTCACATAGATACACGGTTGAAGAATGAAGACTGGTGGAGATTGTTGAGGAGAATCCTTTAATCTTCAAGTGTTCATGCTGCTCGACCGGTCGTGGGGGAGTCACGACTGGTCGTGGGAGGCACTCGATCAGTCGTAGGTTCGAGCCCTGGCACGACTCGAAGTCTAGCGAGTTGTGCTGTTTTTTTTCGGAGCCTAGGACCAGTTGTAGGAGAGCCACGACCGGTCGTAGGGGAGCTACGACCAGTCTTAGGTTAGGCAGATTCGTTCCGCGATTTGGTGCGAATTGCGGATTTGAGTCATTTCGCAACCGGGATGCGAAAGGGAAGTTGCCTAAACTATAAATAGGTGTTCCTAGGGCTTTTTTAGGGTATAAGAAAGTTTTCTAAAGTGATTCCAGGGAAATTAAAGGGCGTAGCAAGGGTGAGATTCGAGGTTGTTCGAATCGGGTAAGTCCTTTCTCTTTGTAATTTATGTTTTCATAGTGGAGATCTGTCGCTTTGTGCCGTAGTTTTTTCCCGAAAGGGTTTTCCACGTTAAATCTGGGTGTTCTCTGTGTTCTCTTGTGTGCTTGGTGCCATTGAATTGCTATCCTAGATCTAGATCTATGTGATTCTGCAGGTCAAAACCCCCAACAAGGACATGTCATCGATCATCTGAAGAGTGTCCACCAATCAAACAATTAAAACTATTGGACAGTTTAATTTTCATTTTATGAGTCATCTAAAATGGGTCCCACGGTTTGGACAGTTTAATCTATCTTACACCTATGTCATATGTGCAATTTCTGGCCCCCGTGTATGAACCATCACATTCGTCTGAAACCGTTATGCATCCCTGTAGTCCGAAACAGTCCTATGCAGATGGATACATGAAGACAAAATCCTTTTAATGTGGTGAACAGCAGAAACCGGTTTTCAGTCCTTGTCGGACAGTGCAATAATCCCACTGGTCTGATGAAGGCATCATTTTCCGGCCCAATCAAATAGTTTGGTGATTGATATAGACCATCAACCTATCCAATGGATGGTATAGATTTGGAGTTAAAATGGTCCATCTAAAATCGTTTTAATTGCAGGCCCCAACTCATGTCCAAGACAACCAGCAGGACCTTCCTTAGCCTTAACCTAGATCCTACCTAGCCATGATTTTTTATTTATTTTTATTTTTAAAAAAATTTAGTCGAAGGTTTGAAACGAATTACCAGTCGCCTCATTCTGTGTAGATGGGTGAATGATCAAATGAGCTAATTGGCTGATCTTTTGGGCTGGGCTCGAAATCTAGGCCTGATGTCCAGACCAGGCCTGGGAAAATGAAGCATAGCCAAGCTGGCCCATTGGGTGGGTGTGGGTGCAATCATCAGTTGAGTGGGGATACTTTAAAATTTTCTTAAATTTGATTGTTTCAAATCTTTTATCATTTCACTCCTTTCATTATACGGTGCCATTGGCTTGGCCTGGCTTGTAAGGCCAAGGCCAGGGCTAAGGTCATTTTAACCTGATTGGGGTCATGGACAAGGGCCAGTCTAAGCCAACTCTAGCCAGCTATGACCAATGCCATCCCTCATGAAAGAACAACGGTATTTGCAATTGGGATGTTAGAGGAGCCATGAGGAGTCTACAATGTGAGTTGTTGACTCTGGTACCAAGACAAATGTTTAGAAGGTAAGTTTGTTATTTTATGTCACCATGAGGAGCAAGGGGAATGTGTTTATTTTAATATTTAAATGTATAAGAAAGAAAGTCCAAATTGTAATTACTTAGATGTGAAATGTAAAATTGTGATGAAGGATAATTGAAGGGATATTGACGAGAAATATGGATATGTACACTTAGGTTTGGTCAGCCATTATGATGCAGGAGGCACTTGATGAAGTCGATCACCATCTTCCTCGGGCCATATCTACTCCAAATCAATGGTGCTATCTAGACTACTCTTCAAATAGCTTCCTCGAATCTACGTAGGATAAAAATAGAAATACTTTCTAATAAATTATTATTTTTAAAAAAAATTGATTGATGATAAAAATAAAACAAAATTATAGATGTTTTCCATTCCTACTAGAGTTTATGGGTTTTGGTCAAAAATTGCAAGTGCATAGTTTGGCCTAACCACGTTATTCTCTTTACTTTTCTAAACCCTATTCATGTCGGCACAACTCCACGAGCTCAAAGGATGAAAAGTCATAATCCAACTCAAACTTACTATTTATAGTTAAATGAAAATAAAATTAGGGACTTTTGACCATCAATCTGATGGAATCTCACAAATCTAGCATGGACAATCTGGCATGGTAGGGTTGGTTTGCTAAAGTAGCTTCTCGAACCCCAAATCATACATGATATGTTGAAAAATTCATTCCAATTTGCGAGATACAATTGTTTAAATGTTCTAACCGTCCGGATCATTTCCAAATCTAATCGGGCCTTCTCTGGTCCAACTTTTCCATGAAAGTGTCTGCGACCCACTCTACATCACATTATATGATAGGCCATTCAATTTTTTGGGGCAGCCTGAATGTTCAATCTAAAAAATAAAAAATGATGGCTGGGGACATGTACATGTCTCTTACGCACTCTCCCAACCTTAAGATAATCTTTCAAGTAGCAGTGAGCAAGGAAGATTCGAAAAAAAAAAAAAAAAAGAAGGAAAAAGATATATTTTTTCTACAATACATAAAACAGCAAGAAACTAGTTCTTTTTCTCATTCCATAATACTAAGCAAACACTACAGGATTTATTTAAGATTAGGGGTTCAAAGCTGTCCCCATCAACATAGCACCATTGATATTCTGTAGCACATGTTCACAGCATCAGGCACACCTTCTTTGTCTAATCCTGACCATCAATCCATTCTTCATACTAAGAATTAAAGAGACTTTAGGCCCAATAGGGTGGCCATATCCACCACTTCGACGTGGAAGTTATAAAGCACAGCAGCAGCAACAGCCTTCATGATTTGTGTGAATGCGATGTCCTTACCCAAACAAGTGTTGAGAAGTAGAGCCACATCTAGGCCGTCTTCGACTGGTCGTAGGACATGCTCGACCGGTCATAGGGGCCCGACCGGTCATGGACCGACTCGACTCAAAGTCCAGTGAGTCCTGTTTTTTCATCTTTGGGCCCTTCGACTAGACGTATGAACTGTTCGACTGGTCGTAGCTCGACCAATCGTAGCTCCCCTTCGACCAGTCGTAGGTTACGCAGATTCGTTTCCAAATCTGATGCGGATTGTGGATTTTGGTGTCGCCTTTCGTAAGGGTGTGGAAGGAAAGTTATCTAAACTATAAATAGGGGTTCCTAGGGCTATTCTAGGGTAATTGGAATATTAAGAAATAATTATAAAGTGTGGGCAAAGGTTTTCTATGTTCTTCTAAGGGAGAGGTTAGTATTTTCCCTTATAATCTTTATTTTCTTCATAGTGGAAGTTTGCATCCGTGGTTTTTTATCCTAGTTTGAGATTTTTCTACGTATATCTTGTCTTGTGGTTTGTTTGGATTGCTTTGATCTGTTTCTAGTTTATTTTTCTTCCTATTTATCGTTTGTGGGTGAGGCCTGAGATTGGATCTAGGCTCACTGCGTTATTGGCGTGCTGCGCAACAACTTGTATCAGAGCTATTGGTTTAATTTTATTGGGAGCGATGGCGGAAGATGGAAAAACTAGAATTGAAAAGTTTGATAGTTCAAACTTTGCCTTCTGGAAGATGCAGATGGAGGATTATCTGTATCAAAAGGACCTCTATATTCCTCTACGAGGAAAAGAGAAGAAACCAGAAAAGATGACAAATGATGAATAGTTTTTACTAGATAGGAAGGCTTTAGGAACGATCTGACTCTCTTTGTCTAAGAACGCCGCCTTTAACATATCCAAGATGAAAACGACAAAAGAATTAATGGAAGCCCTAGCCACTATATATGAAAAATCCTCAGCATTCAACAAGGTTCATCTTATGAAACAACTATTCAACATGAAGATGTCAGATGGTGGGAGCGTGGCTGAACATCTAAACGAGTTCAATACAGTCGCGAGCCAGTCGGAATCCGTTGACATCATTTTTGAGGATGAGGCCAGGGCGCTATTGATCTTATCCAGTCTGCTAGACAGTTGGGATGGTTTAGTGATTGCTATGAGCAATTCTTCAGGGTCAACAAAGCTAAAATTTGATGTTGTGATTGGTTTAATTCTTAGCGAAGAATCTAGAAGGAAGGCATCAGGAGTTTCAGGGGACTCAGGGAATGCTCTAAACGTTGAAGGAAGAGAAAAATTGCTGAATAAAGGAGACAATAAACACGGGTGTTCTAAGTCAAGAAAGAAGTCCAAGACAAAGACGGGTGTTGGCATTACGGCAAGAAGAGACATATTAAACATGATTGTAGGGCACTCAAGAAACAAGAAAGAAGCTCTCAAGGTGGGAAGGATTCAGTGAATCTGTCTGAGGAGAGTGACACAGAAGCATTGATCTTATCTCTTGATACAAGGAATGAGTCTTGGGTTATAGACTCGGGTGCTTCGTTTTATGCCAGTTCATGTAAGGAAGTTCTGTGTAATTATGTGTCAGGTGACTTTGGGAGAGTCTACCTAGGTGATGATGAGCCGTGTAGTATAGTTGGAAGGGGGGACGTTCAGGTCAATTAGAAAGACGAAACAGTTTTGAAATTGAACGATGTCAGACATGTACCAAATTTGAGAAGGAATCTGATCTCAGTGGGGCAGTTGATCGACATTGGTTATGTGACAACATTCACCAGTGATTCCTGAAAGATCACAAAAGGTACATTGGTGTTATCTCGAGGCAAAAAGGAAGGTGCTTTGTACGTGCCTTCAGGATCATATAGTTCACTCGCAGTCTCATCAACTGGAGTGAATGGGCAGTTATGACATCAGAGGTTGGGACATATGAGTGAGAAGGGAATGAAAGTGCTATTGTTAGAAGGAAAGCTACTAGGGCTGAAGTCTATTGACTTGAAATTCTGCGAGGACTGCGTATATGACAAGCAGAAGAGGGTAAGCTTCAAGAAGACAGGACACGCTCCAAAGATGTATCTGTTGGAGCTTGTACACACTGATGTGTGGGGACCGGTACAGGTATCATCTCTTGGTGGCTCACATTATTTTGTATCTTTTATTGATGATGTTAGTAGAAAACTGTGGATTTATTTCTCAAAGCATAAATCTGATATATTTGATGCGTTTAAGAAGTGAAAAATTATGGTAGTAAATGAGACAGGTAAAACAGTAAAGTATCTTAGATCTGATAATGAGGAAGAGTTTTATGATAAGAGGTTTGAGGAGTATTGTGCAGCAAGTGGAATCAAATATTAGAAAATGATTTTAAGGACACCGCAGCAGAATAGTATGGTTAAGCGCATTAACAGGACCATCCTTGAGCGCATTAGGAGCATAAAGTTACATGCAAGGTTGCCCAAGACCTTTTGGGCAGATGCTGTGAATACTATCATATATCTTATCAATAAAAGTCCTTCAGCACCATTGGATGGTGGGCTACCAGAAGAAACGTGGACTGGAAAAAAGTGAACCTTACACATCTCAGAGTGTTCGGTTGCATTTCATATGTTCATATTGATGCAGAACACAAAAACAAACTGGATGTGAAGTCCAAGAGGTGCACGTTTATAGGCTACGGGCATGATGATTTTGGCTACAGCTTTTGGGATGCAGAAAATAGAAAAATCATCATAAGCAAAGACGTAGTCTTCAATAAAAAAGTGATTCATAAGGATAGTGTGCAAGAAAATAAGGCCGATAAAAAGAAATTCATAGAGTTGGAAGAGTTACCGGACAAGGGTATTACAGCGTCACAAGATGGTCATGCACAAGAGCATTATGAGGTAGAGCTGCATACACCGGTTGTAAGGAGGTCTACTCGGGAGAGGAGACCCACGGTCCGATACTCACCCTCCTTACATTATCTATTACTGACAGATAATGGTGAGCCAGAGTGTTTTGAAGAGACATTACAGTCAGATACATAGGTTAAGTGGGACCAGGCCATGGATGATAAGATGGACTCTCTTGAGTCTAATCGTATATGGGAGCTAGTCACTCAACCTAAGGGTAAGAAAGCTCTCCATAACAAGTGGGTTTGCAGAATGAAGGAGGAACACGATGGTTCGAAACGGTACAAGGCCAGATTGGTTATGAAAGGGTTTCAACAAAAGGCAAGTATTGATTTCACTAAAATATTTTCACCGGTAGTGAAAATGTCTACGATTTGCATGGTCTTGAATATAATGGCCACAGAGGACTTACATCTAGAGCAGCTAGATGTTAAGACAGTCTTTCTTCATGGGGACCTTAAAGAAGAGATATATATGCATCAGCCAACAGGATACGTGGCACTAGGTAATAAGAACAAGGTGTGCAAACTGAAAAAAAGTCTATATAGCCTAAAGCAGGCCTCGAGGCAGTGATATAAGAAGTTCGATAGTTTTATGTCGGGAAACAATTTTAGGAGATGTTATGTATACCATTGCTGTTATTTGAAGAAGTTTGATACGTCGTACATCATCCTTTTTCTGTACGTTAATGATATGCTTGTGGCCGGTTCAAGCATGAAGGACATCTCAGATCTCAAAAGACGATTGTCTAGAGAATTTACCATGGAGGATCTAGAAGCTGCAAAATAAATCCTAGGCATAAGGATAAAGCGTGACAGGAAAAACAAGAAACTGTTTTTGTCACAGGCAGAGTACATAACAAAGGTACTTGATCGATTCAATATGAGAAGTGCTAAGCCGGTTAGCACTCCATTAGCCAACCACTTCAAGTTATCTAAAGAGCAAGGGGCAAAGATGCAGGAGGAATGACACTACATGGCTAAATTCTTATACTCGTCAGCTATTGGGAGTCTCATGTGTGTTATGGTGAGTACGAGACCAGACATTGCTCAAGCAGTGAGAGTTGTTAGAAGATTCATGAACAACTCCAGGAAGGAACATTGGGAAGCTTTGAAGTGGATCCTCAGATACCTAGTGAGTACTAAGGATGTAGGGTTGTGTTATGGTGGATCAAAAATTAAGCTACAAGGCTATGTGGATTCAGATTTGACAGGAGATATCGACAGCAGAAGAAGCACTACAAGTTATGTGTTTACTCTAGGTAGTGCTGCAGTCAGTTGGGTCTCTCAGTTACATAAGATAGTATCTATCAGTACGACAGAAAAAGAATATGTTTCGGCTACAAAAGCATGCAAGGAGATGGTGTGGATGCAAGGTTTTATGGAAGAGTTGGGTAAGAAGTAAGTAGATTGCAAGTTGTACAGTGACAGTTAGAGTGCAATACACTTGGCTAAGAATTCAGCCTTTCATTCAAGGACCAAGTATATTGTCATTAGATATCACTTCATTCGTTCGTTATTGGAAGATGGGTCGATTGTTCTGGGGAAGATTCATACAAGTGAGAATCCTGCGGATATGCTGACCAAGGCGATCGCAAGGGAGAAGCTGAAGCTCTGTTCAGCTTTGATTCGTCTTTAGGCTTGAAGACGGAAAAGTGGTGCACTCCAGATGAAGAAGACGAAGGTTTTTGGTAATGTGTCTCCAAGTGGGAGATTGTTGAGAAGTGGAGCCATATCTGGGCCGTCTTCGACAGATCGTAGGACATGCTCGACCGGTCATAGGGGCCCGACTGGTCATGGACCGACTCGACTCAAAGTCCAACGAGTTCTGTTTTTTCATCTTTGGGCCCTTCGACAAGTCGTAGGAACTGTTCGACTAGTCGTAGCTTGACCAATCGTAGCTCCCCTTCGACCAGTCGTAGGTTACGCAGATTCGTTTTCGAATCTGATGCAGATTACGGATTTTGGTGTCACCTTTCACAAGGGTGCAGAAGGGAAGTTACCTAAACTATAAATAGGGGTTCCTAAGGCTTTTTTAGGATAATTGGAATATTGAGAAATAATTCTAAGGTGTGGGCAAAGGTATTCTATGTTCTTCCAAGGGAGAGGTTATTATTTTGCCTTGTAATCTTTGTTTTCTTCATAGTGGAAGTTTGTATCCGTGATTTTTTACCCTAGTTTGAGGTTTTTTTACGTATATCTTGTCTTGTAGTTTGTTTGGATTGCTTTGATCTGTTTCTAGTTTATATTTCTTCCTTTTTATCGTTTACGGGTGAGGCCTGAGATTGGATCTAGGCTTACTGCGTTGTTGGCATGCTACGCAACAACAGGTCCTTGGCCCCACATTGAATGCCATGAACTTGTATGATGGCTCGTATCTCAACGTCCCTCCCTCAGAAATCCACCTCTCTAGCTTGAATTCTATGCAATCTTCACCTCATATGTCTTCCATCCTTCCCATCAAATACAGTGAAAACAGAATCTTTGTCATTGGTCTTGTTGGAAGCCTTGCACAATACCTTAGGATCTAACCTCCCAAAATAAACCAGAATTATGGGATAATAAAGTAATGAAATAAATCAAATTATAAACCACACCACACAAGAGATTTTTATGTGGAAAACCCAAGAGGTAAAAACCATGACACCTCGTCCAGATCAACAATCCACTATGAAGTAGAATATTACAACCTTCTTCACTCAGGCATGAGTGGATAAATAATAAGAGAATAAAAGAAAAATGAAGAGATTTCACCGATTACGAGGACGTGGAAGCGCTGAGATATAGTAGATCACCTCTACGAGAATAACCTCCTTTTCATAAGCTTCCTTTTTCTCTCTCTCTTTCTCACCTTCGATAGTCCTAAACCCTTGCAAAGCTTTAGGAAACCCTCTTACATTATCTAGAAAGGCCCTAGGCACCCATATTTATAGATTTAGAAATCCCCTGTCGCACCTCTTGTGAAATTGCTTCCAATTTCCACAGTCCACATAAGATCCGGACTTAAATCTCCGTAAGCTCGACTAGTCGAGCAGAGTCCTCAACTGGTCGAGCACTATTCACTCGATTGGTCGAGCCGACCCTCGACTGGTCGAGTACTATTCACTGAGCTTGCTGGACTTTGAGTTGAGCAACCTTCGATTGGTCGAGCACTGTTCACTGAGCTTGCTGGATTTTGAGTCGAGCGACTCTTGACTGGTTGAGCACTGTTCACTCGACTGGTCGAACAGTGCGGTGATTCCACTGTTTGTGGCATCTGAACCGCACCACATCTACTCTGACCTGAGGAGGAAAACCCCATCAGGTCGAACCATCTCTCCACTAGGAAGAACGTCCTGTATGAGAACGCCCATGTGTTCGAATGGAACAGGTGGAAATAGCCGCAGAGATTCACACAGACTCATGTAGATTAACCAATGTGTTGAGTTCCTCAATGTCGAACACTGCATGTTTTCTTGCGTCCCCTCGCGTTGTGGTGAAATTTGCCCTCAGTTCATCTAAAATCTAACTTTTGACTCTTAGGTTCTTTGAAATTAGCCAGAAAAACCATGTGAGACAGGCAGTCATGGTGTCTTTCCCCGCGAGCATGAGATTGATCATATAATCTCTAAGGAACTTCGAGGATTTCGTGATTCCTATTTCATCTTCGATTTGATAATTGATGTAAGATGTTAATAAATCACAACATTCGTGCATGTCTTTCTTTTTAGAGTCACTAAGTTCTTCCATTCTCTTCGAAATACGTTCGTAGATGAAACCGTTGATGGTTTTCAAAGGTTCAACCATTTTCTTCTCTTCCCCAATCCTCAACCACCTAAGCAACATCCACCAGCTCTCTGGCATAGCATGTCGAAACAACAATGCCTCCAACCCATCATCCATAGCCTTTGAGAACAACACCGTTGGAGAACTCAATGAAAGAAAGTCAGGCTACATGGGATTCCTAAGACTATTACTTCTAACCGTGACATGAAGTTCATTAGCCATTTTTGGCGAACTTTGTGAATTGGATTCGATACACAACTTCAGTTCAGCAGCGCCCACCACCCATAGATTGATGGGCAGACTGAGGTTGTGAATCACACATTCGAAAACTTCCTTCGATGTATTTCAGTAGAAAAATCGAAGTAGTGAAATTTGACACTATCTTAAGCGGAGTTTGTATTCAACAACATGGTGAACCGCTCAACAGGAAAATCCATGTTCCAGGTTATTTACGGACGAGTACCTCGCTACATACTTGACTTGGTCCCTCTACCCAAGCTCCCAAGTATGAGCATTGTAGCAGAACATATGACAGATAGGATCATGTGCATTCATGCGGAGGTACGGATCAAGCTACATGCCTCGAACGAAAAGTATAAGGAACAAGCGGACAAGCATCGGTAACAAAAAGTGTTCGAGGTGGGCGACTAAGTAATAGTCCATCTGTGCAAAGAAAGATTTTCGACCAGAACGTATAATAAGTTGAAGAATAAGAAAATTGGACCGATACCAATCATCTGAAAAATCAATAACAACGCTTACATTGTTGATCTTCCAAATGACATGACGATCTCACGGGCTTTCAACGTCACAGACCTGACCGAGTATCATGAACCAGAACAAGACGAGAACTCGAGGACGAGTTCTTTTGAAGTGGAGGAGACTGATGTAGAGAGGGTCACAGACAGTTACATGGCCAAGATGGATCAGAAAAGGCCCGATCGACGACAAAAGTGATCTGGACTGTCGGACCTTAAATTAAGTGTATCTCGCAATTTAGAATGAGTTATTGGACCTAAAATATATAATTTTAGGATAGAACGAGCTACTTTAAACACCCAACCAACCTTCCTATACGCTGGGTTACCTAAGCTGGATTTGTAAAATACCGCCAAATCGACAGTCATTTCCCTATTTTAATTCCGTTTTTACTATAAATAGTAAGTTTTAGTTTGATTATAACTCTTCATCCGCTGGGCTTTAGGAGTTGCACCCAACGCGAAAAGAGCTTAGAAAAATTAGGAAAACAGCTTGGTAAAGCCAAATAGGACACTTATTATTTTTAGCCGAAAACCTTGCGTGCTAGTAGACATCATGACTGTCTATAAATCGTAAAGTTTACTATGTATAGTAAGTCGAATTTTAGGAGTTTTAGTCGTAGTTTGATTCTAATTTCTCTCTTATTGCATAATATCTCTATTTAAAGGGTTGTGAAGTTGCTTTTATACATTCATCAAACAATTTTGAATTTATTAGAATTTATTTTTATTTTCTTACTTTTTTTTCTCGTAGATTCAAAAAGTCTTTGTGAGGAGGTCTTAAAAATTCCTCTCGAGGGAGATGGTGCTCGACCTCACGTCCTCCCTTGCGTTAGGCAAGAAGGCTAAAGAACGATGTATGCTAATCGCACTCGCTCAAGTGCATTTGAAAGTTCCCACGGCTCACACTTGGAGACCAGCTATACGTGTGAAATATTGGATCGAATTTTCATGCGATCCTAGTGTTTTGAATCAATCCATCAAAATTCAGATCAATACAGTCAACCGTTAGGCCACACGTGCGTGGATTATCAACCATTGATAAATTTCTTTTATCCATTCCATTTTCATCCCGTCCATTCATTTTTTCAGATCATTCTGAGCACATGAGCCCAAAAATAAAATAGATTGAAAACTGAGTTGGCTGCACAATGTGAAGGGAAATGCCTCTATCAACATTTCTCAAAGCCTGGGGTGATGTTTATATGCTATATATCATAAGTTCATGCCTATAGGATGGAATGAAGATGAAAATTATTAGCTTGACTCAAATCTTATGCAGACCCATAAATGTTTCACCAGCAATTGTTCAATTTTCGCTGTTTCATGTCTTATTATTCTATTTTAGTTTTGGATCTACCTCTATGATTAAATTTGTCGTGCCCCAAAATCATATATAGTAATTCAAATAACTCATCCCGTATTGTAAGATACGACTAATTTTAGGTCTAATGGTTCGGATTACTTCTGTCGTTGACCATGCCTTTTTTGATCCATCTTGACCATCAAATTATCTGTGGCCTGCTTTACATCAAATAGACTTCTTATGAATATCATGGTGGCCCCCACCTAGCTAGCTTCCCATAGCAGGTAATCTTATAAAATCATGGTGGGTCACGGTGGCCCCCACCTATTTTTGGATCTGCCTCTTTATAGGCTATGCCTTAATGTGATTTGATAAAGCAAAGGAGCAGGGTGAACTTCTCACAAACATCACAGTAGCCCCCACCTAGCTTCCCCTCGCAGGTAATCTTATAAATCACGGTGACTCATGGGGCCAAACCTCACGTAGTTTTGTTCTAACTCCTTTTAGGCCATGTCTTAATATGATTTGATAAAATGAATGAGCAGAGTGGACTTCTTGCATCAGGGTGGCTCCTACCTAGCTTCCTCTCATAGACAATTCTATTGAAAACTAAAACATTTATGGGACTTCTTTCAGATCATTCTGAGCACATGAGCCCAAAAATAAAATAGATTGAAAACTAAGTTGGCTGCACAATGTGAAGGGAAATGCCTCTATCAACATTTCTCAAAGCCTGGGGTGATGTTTATATGCTATATATCATAAGTTCATGCCTATAGGATGGAATGAAGATGAAAATTATTAGCTTGACTCAAATCTTATGCAGTCCCATAAATGTTTCACTAGCAATTGTTCAATTTTCGCTGTTTCATGTCTTATAATTCTATTTTAGTTTTGGATCTACCTCTATGATTAAATTTGTCGTGCCCCAAAATCATATATAGTAATTCAAATAACTCATCCCATATTGTAAGATATGACTAATTTAAGGTCTAATGGTTCGGATTACTGCTGTCGTTGACCAGGCCTTTTTTGATCCATCTTGACCATCAAATTATCTGTGGCCCGCTTTACATCAAATAGACTTCTTATGAATATCATGGTGGCCCCCACCTAGCTAGCTTCCCATGGCAGGTAATCTTATAAAATCATGGTGGGTCACGGTGGCCCCCACCTATTTTTGGATCTGCCTCTTTATAGGCTATGCCTAAATGTGATTTGATAAAACAAAGGAGCAGGGTGAACTTCTCACAAACATCACAGTAGCCCCCACCTAGCTTCCCCTCGCAGGTAATCTTATAAATCACGGTGACTCACGGCGCCCTACCTCACGTAGTTTTCTTTTAGGCCATGTCTTAATATGATTTGATAAAATGAATGAGTAGAGTGGACTTCTTGCATCACGGCGGCTCCTACCTAGCTTCCTCTCATAGACAATTCTATAAAATCAAGATGGCCCCACAGTTTTGGATCTGTCTCATTTTAGACCATGCCCCGATATGATTTGATAAAATGGATGAGCAGGATGGACTCATGGGAACATCACCACGGTGGCTCCCACCTAACTTCTCCTTCAGGCAATCCTATAAAATCCCAGTGGCCCCCACTTAATTTTGGATCTGCCTCATTTTAGACCATGCCACGATTTAATAAAATGGATTAGTGGAGTGGACCTCTCAGGAACATCACGGTGGCCCTCACATAGCTTCCTCTCACAGGCAATCATATAAAATCACGGTGGCCCCCTCTCAGTTTTGGATCTGCCTCATTTTAGACCATGCCCAATATGATTTAATAAAATGGATGAGTACAGTGGACCTCTCACAAACATCAGGGTGGTCCCCACTTAGTTTTGGATCTGCCTCATTTTAGACCATGCCCCAATATGATTTTTAAAAATGGTTGAGTGGAGTGGACCTCTCTCTCGCACGAACATCACGGTGGCCCCCACATAGCTTCCCCTGGGAGGCAATCCTATAAAATCACTGTGGCCGCTACCTACCTTCCCTTAGCAGCCCGCTTTAAAACTACAGCGAAAGGCTTTGGCCGGCAATCCACGTCAAGTAGAAAATGATTTACTTCGGCAGTTAATAAAGTTTGTGCTGATTCTGTAAAACCGTGCAATATATTGAAGATAATGCCATGGTATCTAAAGATCTGTCATATGCCACGTGTCTTTCAGAATTCTGAGAAGTCGGTGGTGCTGTGGACGGTCCGAGTGTTGACACGTGGCAGGGGAGGACCATACGACTTTGGCTTCCTCGTGCGTTCATACCATGCAAGTGGGAAGTATGACTAGGTGGGCCATCTCAAGTCATCAACGCAGCCTGAAGATAAAATCAGTGCACTCTTCATGTGGCTGGGCCCCACAGATTGAGTCTGACGCAGATTGTGTCCTTCCCTGTCTGGATGGATTCGGTCCAAACAGGGGCTTTGTGGGACCCACACGATATATTCATTTTATTCCTGCTGTATCCATTTAGAAAAACCATTCAGCGTATGAGCCAAAAAAAGGCCTATTTAAAGCTCAAGCAAATCACATTAAGGGATTAAACAGTTAATATTAACACCTTATTAAGAGCCACATAGGCTTTGATCTGACGTAGGGATGAACATAATGAGGTCGATCACGCTCTTCCTTAGGGATAACTACTTCGAAGTCACAGAGCTAGAAAATTAGAAATAAATTCTAAAAAAATCGTAATTTGATTGATAATAAAATAAATGAGTTCACAGCTCTTTAAATAGGGATACTAAGCAATGAGAGAAATTTTAGAATCAAACTATTACTCAAAGTCTTAGAATTTGCAACATACTATGAATAGTAAACTTATTTTTTATAAACAGTCTTGAAGTCTACTAGTGCACAAGGTTTTCAATCAAAAATAATAAGTACCATATCTGGCTTCACCGCATTTTTCTCCTAATTATTATAAGCACTTTTCACGTTGGGCGCAACTCATAAAGCTTAACAAATGAAGAGTTATAATCAAACTAAAATTTACTATTGATAGTAAAACCATAATTAAAATAGAGAAATGACCGTTGATCTAATGGTATTTTACAAATCCAGCTTGCGCAACCCGACGTAATAGGTTCGGTAGCTAAAGTAGTTCGTCATACTCCAAAATCATATTTTACGTCCAATAACTCATTTTGGATTGTGAGATACATTTAATTTAAGGTTCGATGGTCCGGATCACTTTTGTCGTTAATTGAGCCTTTTTTGATCCATCTTGACCATGAAAATATCCGCGACCCACTCTACATCATGATCAAGTTGGTATTTGTATTTTTCTTTTATCAAACCCTACCTGACCTTACAATCAAGTTCAATGGCAAAGAAGAATAACCACTAATTAATGGGTGTCATCACCGTTATGTGGTGTGGTCCACTTGAGCTTTGTATTGCATTCTTTTTGGGCTCATACCCTAAAATCAAAATGGAAGGTGGGGATAAAAACCATTTTAACTCTCTAAGCTTGAATATCATCAACAAGCCCACCTGTCAACAATCATCTTTCAGTACCTTTGGATGTCCTTGATAAGGAAGAGAGAGTAAGCACATTTCAACATCTCTTCAATATTTATTCTATATGAGAAAAAGACACACAGACCAAACCAGGCAACAGTCTTTATAGAAAGACCAAAAAAAAAAAAAAAAACAAACAACTTTAATAGTCTTGCAAGGTGTGGTGATGATATACAAGCAGTATGGATATCTCTTGAAAGTAGTAGGCCCTAACAAGTAATTCACATTAGACTCTTCAAATTAATTTGAATGTATTACAGACCAAAAATTATGCTCATTTGATTTTCTCATTATCTGTTGCTAGACATTTAATGGACAGCAAAATATGAAAAATATTCAATTTTCTTATTTCAAAAAACATGCATGCTTGTGTAATTCAAATGTTAGGATCGTTCAACTTGAGTTCTCATTTTAGATGGTTTAATCTGAGACAATACATGCAATAAGTGCTGTTTCTAAGTTCTTATGTGGACTGTCATATGCAGCTAAAATATCAAATAACTTCCCATGTTTCATTGTCTCAAGGGCTGGAGTGGGTGGAATTCGCGCGCCACTTATAACAGTAATGATTTGAAGTAGTGGGTTGACTTATATATATATATATATATATATATATATATATATATATATATAAGCTCATGTTTCCTGTTCTTCCATTGGTTCTTGGGAGTTTATAGCATGTTAGTATTGCTTGAAAGGGATACCATCATTCTCTTGAAGATTTTAATTTAATTTAATTTAATTTATTTATTTATTTGAGGACATGAATTCTGGGTAATAATCCCTCGAAAAGGATTGTACGGGGGAAAATAAAATAAATGAAAATACAATAACACCCAAAAAATATTTCTAAATTCAATTTTACGAAGAGAAGTGCAATATGGACCCATCGTGCTGGTCAATTACACCTCTCATTTCAAATCTTTACTGTAGGAGTAGACTCTTATGCCAGTTTCAAATGAATGGTTAAACTAATGAGTAGTTGGATCCTTGCTCTTGCTCGGGTGGTAGACTCTCGGGAGTTTCAACACCTGGTCAAGGGTTCGAGTATCCATAGGTGGTAAAAACCCCCTACGGCGTGAGTGTGTGGGGGTGTGTGTGCGTGTGTAAAAACAAAAAAAACTAATGAGTAGTTAAAATACGAAAAAAATAAAATAATTCTGAATGTCCCAACTTTTAGGTTATGCTCTATACGCAATTCTTAGGATTTGTGGAGCTCAATCACTAAAGATGTATTGTTCATCCAGTCAGCACTGTCACAGGTGCTTCGTGTAAATCCTAGTTAATTTTAAAGTATTATATATTCTGTTATGAGAAACAAAAATTAAGATATTAAGAGCTGCTTCTTCACTTTTGCTTTCGAATACAGTAGAGCTGTGTAAATCCTTGGACATGTGAAATGGAGACCATGTAAATCTTTGTGCAGAGGTTTATATATTTTCTCTTTGTTTTCCTTTTATTTCAATATTGCAGTATATGTGGCCGAGGACTCTTCTCCCAACAAAAGCTGGCCTACAATTTCACCGGCCAATCTACTATTCCATGTTTATGGTTGAAGAGTTACCATCATCCCTGGTACATAGAATTTGAGTAATTTGATGGTGACTCTGTAAAGTTAGCTTTCATAAGGGCATTTTGGTAATTTGAAGACCTATGGCCACTTACCAGTCTACCATTGAGAATTCACTCTCAAAATCCTACAAATTGCTTTGATTTTACCTGCTCACAAGCTCTCTTTTTTTCTTTTTTTTTTTCTTTTTTTTGTTTTTTTTTTTTTTGCAAAAGTCCACTTAGGAACATTTTCAGCTCAAACCTGCTCACAAGCTCAGTAACTCTTTTCCTCTCTCTATGTGCAGTGATGTACCTTATCTCTCCTTGTGAGAAGGCTGGCTTTGTGTGTGCTGTGTGATGACCACATGCTTCCCTTCCTTCTCTCTCTATCGCCTGCCATCTTTGATAATTCAGCTCTTCACGTGGATTACACGTGCCATACTCACTTTGCTTTTAAATGATGTAAATCTAAGATAGGATATGAAAACATATTAAAGGTTAAGTTTCGAAGTGCACATATATATTCTTTTCGGGGTGTGTGGAGGGAGCCATTAGGTGAGACTCCTACTCACCCAAGACGACGGTGCGGCCCTTACTTTGGGGTCCACTTTGATGTATTTAGTCTGTGTCCATGTTGTCCATCTGGTTTTCCGGCTGTATTCAGGGCATTATCCCAAAACTAAAGCAGATCCAATCAGCAAATGGACCATATACCGCACGCGGATTGCGTCCTACCCCTGCCCGGACGGTCCGGGCAGGGATCTGTGGGGCCCACCGTAATGTAATTATTTTATCCATACCATTATTATTTTTTATGTGATCATTTTAATGTAGAAATCAAAAATTGAGTTAGTTCCAGTGCTTAAGTGGACCACAAAGTGGGGATTGAACGTCCACCATTAAAAACTTCCTAGGAGTTAGAGAAATGCCAGATCAAGCTGAAATTTTTGTTTTCACTTCATCCAAGTATGCATGACCTTATTTATAGGTTGGGTGGTAAAAAAAACATCAAGGTGGCTCTTAGAAAGGTTTCAACGGTAGGTGTCATTATCACTGCAGCTTCCTTTGATATGGTCCATTGGAGCTATTTATCTGCTTCAATTATTGATTTATACTTAAAATGATCATATAAAAACAATTAACGGTGTGGATAAAATAATTACATAATGGTGTACCCCACAGAGCCCTAACAGGATGGATTATCGTCCCGGCGGGGTAGGACACAATCCTCGCTCCCACGTACCATAGGAAACAGTGGTGATTGACTATTAATGAGCCACAAAAGATTTGGGTCAGGTTGATATTTGTTTTTTTCCTTAATCCATGATTACGTGACCTTATCAACTGATTGGATGGTTAATAAAGGCTATAGAAATATTAAGGTTCACCCTAATAAATTGTTAATGGTAGGTGTTCGATCAACATTGTTTTGTATGGTATGGCCTAACAGGTAATTGGATCCACTTCATTTATAATATAATGCCCTAAAATAATATGAAAAAATGAATGGATAGCGAGGATACAGTATACATACATCAAAATGGGCCTTAATGCCGACCCGTAGTGGAATTTCACCGGTACTTGAACCCTTGACCAGGAGTGGAAACTCCTGCGAACCTACCACCGGAGTAAGAGTAAGGACCCGTGTGCAGGTTCTAACCTTAATCTACTCCAGACTGCGGAAAGAAAACCTTACTGTGTTAGAGTTGGGGCATATGCCAAAGTAACAATCCACTTAGGAATGCAGCATTTTCTTCGGAAATTTGATGATTTTGTAGTACGACTTTCCATCCCTCTCTTATTCAAGGAAGGCAAAGAAGAAAAGATTGCATGCCAAACAAGATGGGGTTTAGATGTCATGTCCCATTTCCATTGTGGCCCACCATTTGGATGGTTTTGAATAGCAAGCAGGTCTTCGGTGGATATCCAACTGTCTTCCATTCCCTACCTTTTCACGGCGATCAAATTGGTAAATCATCCGAATGTGGAACATTCGTTAGAGTCCACATCAAGGCCCAGTGCAACAGACGTACATGATGACTTACACGTGTACGTCCTTGAATGAAGATAGAAGATTTCAATCCCTGCCCATGATCCCCCACTCAGAAATGATCTTCTACTACTTTTGGATGAGTTTATGTGGCCCACCTCTATTTCTTGGTGAGTACGAAATAATAGCAACTATTCCAGACACGTGGCGGATGGAGGAGGGCTACGCGTACGTCCATTGGTACTACTACCTGTGGTTATTCTCACAAGCATGACACTTTTTAGAAAATCAGTATCATGTAAATTAAATACAAAGCCCCACCATGAAGATCATCCACCTTTAAAATCTGTGCATTGAGTGAAACTATCGATTGCCATTGAATCTAAATTTGTGACCTACGTGATGAATGTACTGTCCTGGTTTTTTCTCCAGGTGATTTTCATTGTAGGGTCTACCCATTTCATGGTACTGATGTCCCACATGAGAGGCATGTTCGAGGAAAATGGTTTGTTGGTCAGCGGATAGTTGATCAGTACTTATCAAAAGATTCATGACCTGATATTCCGACCCACACATTAACGAGAAGAGCTCCCTGGAAGAGTATTGTAAATGATTCACAGGCACTAATAAACTAAGAAATTACTGGTATACAATTTGTTAGAAGAAAAATTGATAAGTTGGCCTATGGAATAGACCAACTATACTGAATCAACACGGGCCCAATGAAACTCGAGCTTGATAAAGTGGCTATATCTAAAAATAAGCTGACCTTCAAGAAGGTCCATACAACTATAAAGACACTTAACGAAAACGGTTACAAGCCCATTCAAATAATCGAATATTAACCTAACTCGTAAGTCGGTCATAAGTCGGCCATAGATTGACCATAGTTCGACCCTAGTTCGATTACTATCCAGCCATAGAACAGTTATAGTTTTGCCACCGAGCAGTCATATATCCGCTAACGTTCCATTACAGGTCGATGATGCCCTTGACAAGAGGACATAGATCCTCCAACCCAACCATCAGTTGAAGATGATGAATGCTAATCTGTCAAATAGATCGGTGTAGTTTATTCCTGAGTCGTCACCCGCTTGTGGGAACTAATATAAATTCAAGGTACAAATTCGAGGAATCTCCTAACATTCCGAATATCTCTCCCATGATCTTTAGAAGATAAGATCAGATCCCGATAACTTCGGAAGCCAAAAATCTCGTAAAGATCCCGAATCCAAACAGATTTCTAAAATATCAGGAAAGAGTCCTCATGCAATTGTACTCCCTTCCTTACATATAGAAGTATCTCCAACCATCCAAGGTACGCTTATTCTTACTCTAGCACTCGACTGGTATCTTTTTTCTGGAGACCTTACCCTACAATAAAAGACTTTGTTCCTGACTTAAGCATCGGAGAGTCCCTTACACTAGCCAGGGTCTCTTTTATTTCTCTTTTTTGCCTTTATTTCTCTTTTTCGCCTTTGCAAGTTTAAGATGATCAACTGTAGAGGGTTTGCCGGAAAACTCTATGTTGATTGTTAAGAGAATCTAATTCTTGGAATAACACTTATTGGGTGGGATAATTTAGTTGATTTAATTGAATTAATGTATGCCACGTTTGAGTGCCTGTGTATCAAGCCTCGTTAAACCCCAGAGTATCAAATAATTCACGTCGTACACTGTACACATGACATTGTGTATGATACATCTCCCACACATCCTCACACCCGGCAGACGTGCCAACTTAAAATGGGTCCCTCATCAGGTGGGACACGTGGTGTATGTTGAATGTGAAGTTGGCAAGTTATTTTACACCGTCCAATCTTTTCCTATAGATGTGGCTCACATGAGTAAATGATCTAGCTCGGTTTTTGCGTATCATTATCCGCGGGACCACCTTATACAACAGTCATATATCCCGTAAACTAAGATACCCTATTTCCAACTCGTTTTGGTAATTAGAACACCGTGAATTGTATTGCTGTATAACCAAAAACTAGAAAATAAAGGGTGTATCTATCAACACGGCGGTAGGTGTACATATCATCTCTCTCTCTTCCTTTTTGGTTTTTGTTTTTGTTTTGAACTCAAAGTGGTCCCCACTTGTTTAAAACGTCGGTTTACCACCATGCCCCCATCCATTGAGTCGATTCACGGTGATAGATTGTAAGCCGGTTTGAAATAGATGACCAGTACACGATGAATGGTTAGATTTTCGGATCTTGAATGGTCCACCATAAGAACTTATTGGTGAAAGTAGACCATCCAATGGCGGGGCCCACGGGATGAATCGAACCAATTAGCCTGTACTGGGGCAAGCGAAGATTGATGGGGACCATCAATAGGAGTGGTGGAGCGGCCTACCATCTTCTCTTAGGTTTGAATGCGACAACCGAAAAGTGGGAGATTGGAAACACTTTCTTCTCACCACCCTTTTGCCTTCTACACGGTGGCCCACTCCTATCGTTAGGTAAGAAGATCTAAACTAGGGTCTATTGGATGCTAACTTACGTAGCAGCCAGCTGATTGGCAAAGGTGGGATGTATACTCACTTTGGCATTTAGTCGTACATAATCTATTAAATATGAGTGTGTGTGTGTCTATATATATATATATATATATATATAGGTGGGATGTATGCTCACTTGAGCATGTAGTTGTACATGATCTATTAAATATGAGTGTGTGTGTGTGTATACAGGGAAAAGGTACAATGCGCTCGAGCTCACGGCTCCGTCCCATGTGGTCGAGTTGTGTGGGCCCCACTGTCGCTCGAGCTCACGGCTCCGTCCCATGTAGTCGAGTTGTTTGGGCCCCACCGTGATGCCTTTCGAACATCTACCCCATTAGTCAAATACGCCATTCCATCGTGGCCTAGGTCTCAAAAATCAAGTCAATCTGTGACTTGTGTGAGCCACAGCACTTACAGAAGTGGAGAGGGGTCATGCACCATTAAAACATTCATAATCATTTTTGGGGTCCACAAAAGATGTGGTTTGCAAATCCAGCCCATCCATTATGTGTGTCCCACTTGTATGAGGGTTCATACCAAGTTTCAGCAACATTCAAAACTCCACTGGGCCCCACCAAGTGCTTTTATATGTTTTAACCGTGTTTCACATGATTTTAGATGGTATGGCCCACCTGAGTTCCGTATACAGATGATATTTGGGATATCCCATAATTTAAAGGGTACCCATCAAATGCACGGTGTTGATGGTCGACATGCATCACGGTGGGGCCCACACAGCTCGACCTCACGGGAGCTTATCGTGAGGTCAAGTGCATAGAACCTTTTCCCATATATATATATATATATATATATATATAGACACACACACACACACACACCTCACTCTAATTAGATAAGCTGATTCAGTTTGAATTGATGGATGGTCATCCAAACTCTAATAATAAACCCTAATCATAAAAGTTTAAACTTTAATAACTCCAATTTTAATTTCTAAACTCAACCCATTCAACCTAGTAAGTACAGTAATCTAATCAACTTAACCCTAAACCTTAAAAACCTGAAACTCTATAACTTTGAGTCAACTCGGCAAGTTAAAATAATCTATGGCTTAAAGTGGTAAACTGAGTGAAAGATACTTCGTTTCAATACTGAGGTCTTGGTATCGATTTCCTGGTGGGGGTGGCTAATAGTGAAGTGTGAACTGTCAGTGCGTGTGCTAACAAGTTAATCGAAAAAAATGGCTAGCAGTGAAGTTTGAACTAACAGTAGGTGTATTAACAAGTTAACCGCAAAAAAAAAAAAAAAAAAAAAAAAAAAAAAAAAAAAAAAAAACTAGGTAAGTCAACTCACCAATCATTTTGCTAAGTCAACTCACCCAATCAGCCCAGTCAAAATTACGATTTTACCAACTCATCCAATTCATGAGATGATGTCATGTGACAATTTCTAATCAAAACCTTTAAATCACCTTTTGTTCATTAGATTACCAAGAATTACAAGAAAATTAAAACAAATCCACTAGAAATCTTATCCAATTAGTTGTCATTTTATCATAAACATTAATATATCATCAAGCATTTCATACATCATATTTTTAAATACTTTACACTCTACACTTGATCGTTTTGAATGTATTATCTGTGCTTGCTGATATAAACAGATCTTGCCGATTAAAATTTCGAATCGATCAGTCATCACTGCCATTACATTGCATTACATATTATTCAAGTGAGAACTAATCTTATTTTTCAAAAAATAGTTAAATCTTGTGAAATAAAGGTCGTACATTCATATAAGCAAAGTGGGTGTCTAATACTTTTCCTTTCTATAACTGCGGTTCCTTACTCAAAATATTTAGAACACTAACTCATAAGTTATATCAAGGTTAATTATCATTGGTTATCAATCCCATTCATTTCTATATGAACCGATTGTAGGATTATAATAATTGGTTTAATGATGATTTTGAAAAACTATAACACCCTTTTATCTTTAAAGGAAAGCCTTAGACCCTTTTATCCTTAAACCAAAGTTTTTGAGGAAGACAGTCGTGGAACAGAGATTCGATCTTCCATCCTCTCGAGAAATCCGTGTAATATGAGAATACACTCACAAATTTGATTGAACTGACAGAGACACCAGTCTAGGTGAGATGTTATTGGTGGGGTATACTCTGTTAGAGGTTGGCCCAGCCTTTTAAAATATTTTCTAGGCCGGCTATCTCTAGCAGCGTACCACCTTACCAATCAAATCTTGCCATCTCACCATGCTAGAGGGTGGTGAGGGCCCACCTAATCTGTGTTAGGTGGATGTGGGCCCAATCTAACGGTCAAACAAGTAAATGTAAGTTTTGGCACATGACATGTTTAATTCATGCATGAAATCTTTGTGGTTCTTAGTCTGAGTTGCTTGTATGCTACGTTTGCACATTCTCAGTAACATCTACTCGCATCCCCATCATCCAGCACACCCTGGTAAGGTTTTAGATATTTCTCATTTAGAAGCTGAAAAATATATGCTAATTGCACTTTATAACCGCACTTACTCGATTACATTTCGAATATTTCTTTGTTTTGTTATCTTTTTTTCATTTTTTTTAACCGAAAGAAGTCCACACTTGTTTAAGTGGGAATTTGCCACCAATCTCCACCATCCATGAAGTCAATTCACGGTGATCGCGAGCACTTCTCTAGTAGGCTGGGCGCTAATTGTAATCTGGGGATTTGAAATAGATGATTGAGTCTGATGAATGGTTAGATTTTCGGATCTTTTATGGCTTATCAATAAGAACCGAGCAAACAACTAATATAGCACGTCATGTGATGGGGCCCATAGGATGAATTGACCAGATTAGCCCCTGTACTGGAGCAAGTGGACATTGATTCCGACCATCAATTAGGGTGGTAGAGCGGCCTACCAATCTTTTCTTGTGAATGCGACATCAGATAAGTGGGATAAGTGGGAGGTCTGAAACCAGATATTGTGGCCCACCACTGAGATTCCATTTTGACGCCAGAAGATCTAAACTACACTTCTTTGGACCCTACCGTACATAGCCTCCGCCTCCGGTGATCTGAACCATTCAACTAGTGGGCCCCACCACCAGCGGTTCACCACATCAAAAACATGCTGGTACACTGCCAACCGTCCAATAGGATACTTTTGCTCATTGCATGTGTGCCCTCCAGACTTCTTAGTCTTAAACATCCGTCTGATGGTTGGGACCCACTTGACTGAGCAATCAACTGGATTTTCTCAACTTGGTCTATTTGAGGTGGGCCCAACTACATAACGCCTCACACACGCCTTGACTTGTGTACCTAGCTACGTGTGGGCCCCACCATGGAACATGACACATCTAACCTGGACAACGTTGGTCTGAACGGCTTGTATGCCACGTTTGTACTTTTTTCAATAATTTCCAACTGCATGCGTATCATCCCTCACACCCTGCCGAAATTTAAAATATTTCTTTTCTGGGGTGGGCTTTGGGATTTGGACGACTGTGGTAGGAAGCTGAAGAAGCATGTGTGCGTATCGCACTCGTTCGAGTGCATTTCAAAGTTCCCACAGCTCACGCTTAGAGACAAGCCATACGTGTGAAAGAACGGACCGGATTTTCATGTGATCCTCGCTACGTTGATTCAATCCATAAAAAATCAGATAACACAGCCAACAGGTGGGCCACACATATGCATGGATTTTGAATCATTGATCTATTTCTTGTAGTCATTGCATTTGCTTAATTCATACGAAACCCACCAAGTTATAGCATAGGCGTGGATGTTTAGATATAGATCGTCAAATTAGCGGCTCAGGTTTCTCACTCGTGTGGGTCGTTTTCCTGTATGATGCGAGTGCAGCTGGCAGCGAAATACGCGATGACGTCATGCAGATGATCTAAGCACAGTACGGACATAGTTGGCCACAACCATAGCGATAAATCTCATTCTCGGAAATTTATCGGCCTCTCGCGATATCATGGCTAATTTCTCGCTGAAAATAAAATACTAGAAAGGACGTAGATGGAGGGCGAGGAAAATTTTTAACCTGATCCGTGCCATCTATTTCTATTTGGTGGACGTTCAATCTTTATCCCGTCAAACAGATCTATCTTATTTTGGGCCGTCTGGTAAAATAGATGGATGAGATGATGTCACGCTCCAAACCCGAAAATCGGATTTATAGGAATCCCGATCGACGAATCCGGTGCCGACAGCCTCCGTAGTACCCCATTCTCGGCTCCTAGCATTCATATGCCAGATTCCGATTTTAGAATCATACAAGGAGGATTTTTTTTTTTTTTTTTGAAATGTACATTTAACTAGTAATAAGCATAACCACAAGATTACCTAATTCACAACGGCAACATCATCATCACATATCCACTAATATAATTATTTGAATACAATACTGAATGAGAAATACTTAAATAGAGAATCAAGCTCCAGAAGACCACCGCACGCTCCAAGCTCAACACTGCTGCAGCCTAACATCACCTGCACACATCTATAGTGCATAAGCTTATAGAAAGCTTAGAGGGTTGTGTAAGTGTGTGCACAAGGTAAGTGCCAAGTATTCAATACAATGTCATAATCATACAATACCGAAAATACTAATAATTCATAATTCGTACATCATCGGAATAAGCAGAAATACTGACAAGTCCATAAGTCAATAAATATCAGGATATGCAATATAAAACAGTTATGCAATAAAGAATCATAAAGAGTTAAATATCAGATACCGAAAATGCAATGCAATATACAAATCCTGCTAAGTCTATCTAGGCCATATAAGTGCAGAAACATAGCAACCCAAAATGTCATATGCCTGCGGATGTAATGCAATATGCGATGCGAATGAAATGACCATGCTTGGAGTGTGAAGTCGGGATGATAGTACGTAATATCGCAGGCTACGGGGTCTGTCACAATGGACTTCTATCCAAATCAGTCCCATACCTAAATTTGGATAGTCAGACTCAACGTGGTAAACTCCTGATCTCAGGTTGGTCACGCGCCCAACCAAAATCCTTGCCATAATGAAGGTATACAACAATTAGTTGCGCACCACCAGCCCGAGTGGATAGTGAATGAATGAATGAATGAGCATGCAACTCCTACTCGATAAGTCCACATATCAGTATGGTTCCTCTTTAGGAAATCACCGAGGTCTATTACACTCCAAACCAGATTACCGTCCCATCGCGCGCAACAAGGTGAGTGGAAGAGACCTCACTATCCGCCTGCCAATATCGGGCCCGGCTCGTCAATAGCGGACCCATTCCTCGAGCTGGTCAGACTCAGCCTAGCATTATCCCCTCTTCTCGGGCAGGTAAGGCCGCACCCCCTTTCCAACCGACCACGACACAGTGGAGAGCGCAGCCATCTGGTAATCAGCATTCGGCGCTCATCTACCCACTCGGTCTAGACGTTGGAGCAACATCTGGAACCAAGAGGGTTCTGGGACTTTCACCCAAGGATATCTATAGCACTCCATGTAGAACAGATTTTCGGTATCCCATCTGATCATCCACGATATGTCTGTGGAGGCTACGGCCCTGATGTCGCTAGGGTATATAGTAATCACAACACACAAAACAAGATGCATGAGTCATACAATTCAATCATGCATCAATCCTGCGCATATCGTGCGCTCATATGAGACAATATCCACCTATCAGGGAGTCTCATAACAACCAGCACTATAACATATGCAATGGTCAATTATATCTCATAACAGACATGCAGATGATGTGTATGGGCATGTATCATGATGCTATGCAGTCACATACTCATAATCGGTATCAATAGCAAGCATTGACAATCAACATCGACAACGTAGACATTTAACCAACATTGTCCCCCAAGGAACGGCCCACATAAAGCCTAACATATAGTGGACTCATAGCTACACACAAGGGCTAAATATACAACACCATGGGCCTCACTCAAGAGTTTAATATACATCACGATGAGCCTTTCACATGGGCCTAACATACATTATAATGGGTTTCATCGCCTAGCCCTCAAATGCATCACGGTGGGCCTCATCACATAAGCCTCATATACATCACCTTGGGCCTTAAATACGGGCTGGATACACACCTCAACGGGCCTCAAATACGAGCCGCATATACATCACATTGGGCCTCGACAATCGGAATCGGCGATCGGCCATGACAATCGGAATCGACAATCGGCCACAATAATTGGCCTAGATTGATAATCGGCCTCGATAATCAGAATCGGTCAATCGGCCATGACAATCAGAATCAGCAATCGGCCACGACAAGCAGAATCAGCAATCAACCACGCCAATCGACGATCGGCCACGATCGGTAATCGATCACGATAATCGGCCTCGATTGGTAATCGATCAATTAGCCACGATAAGCAGAGTCGGCAATCGGCCACGTCAATCGACAATCGGCCACGATCGGTAATCGGTTACGATAATCGGCCTCAATCGGTAATCGGTCAATCAGCCACGTCAAGCAGAGTCGAAAATCAGCCACGTCAATCGACAATCGGACACGATCGGTAATCGGTCACGATAATAGGCCTCGATCGGTAATCGGTCAATCGGCTAAGAAAATCGGCACCGATAATCGGCACCGACGATCAATATCGATAATCGACACCAACAACCAGTATATATATAAATGAGGCGGGGTCCATAGATGGACAGCCAATCAATTATAATATAAAGATCGACCCTCGGCCGTGGTTATATAAAATTCGATAGCACGGAGCCATCCTTCTATGGTGAATGGGGCCCACGAATTAGGGTTAACCCACAAAAGGATGATGAGAATGGTACTATCAAGGCCTAAGGGAAGGTCACAATGAGGACATCTAACCGTCATTGTCCATCAATGTGGACATTTAACCAACATTGCTCCCAAGGAATGGCATACATAAAGGGTTCATATACAACGTAGCGGCCACACATACATCACATTAGACTTCATACAAGGGCCTCAAGTATAACACAATGGGCCACGCCCTTTGGCCTTAAATACATCACAATGGGCCTCGCCCATGGACCTTGAATACATCACAATGGTGCACGCCTATGGGCCTCATACATGGGCCTCGTATACAAAAAATGGGTCGTACTGTTTGGGTCTCTTATGCATCAAATGGGCCACGTGTCTGGGCCCAACAATATAAACAGGTGGACCCCACACATGGGCCACAAATACATCATGATGGGCCGTATCAAATAGACCAAGTCAAATCAAATGGGCCGTATCAAATGGACCAAGTCAAATGGGGCTCAACAATGGGCTTTATTTTCATTAAGTGGGCCCATCGTAACATTTATTTTCCAACCAATCTGTTCATAAGGTCACATGGACCTGACTTAAGAGAAAAAGCAAATTTCATACTAAACCAAAACTTCTGTGACCCCAAAATCGAGTTTCAATGGTAGCCGTTCAATCCCCACCGATTTTTGTAGTGTGTCCAACTGATTGACGGCGTGGATGTACAACATATTCATCAAAGGTGGACCACATGTGTTGTGCACGAACATCACATAAAATGGATACAATAAGGTGGGTTCCATTGATCTGAACAGATGGACGGCTTAGAGAAATACAGGCATCACAGTGGACCCTTGAGATTGACGGCATGGAATGAAGCACATGCATCAAGGTGGGGTCCACGTTCCCTTATTGGATGGACGGCGTGAATAGAACACCATGTCACGGTGGGGTCCATGTCCAATGGGCTGGACGGTTGGGACATAACACATACCCATAATCAAGCCCACAGAACTTGCTGACGTTGACATAACAACTAAATTGCGGGTGGGATCCACATACTTGGACGACATGGATAACAAATACATCACAGCTGGCCCCACAGATGGACGCTGTGCAACACAACCATCACGGTGGGGTCCCACTGTCTGGACGGATGGTGAGGATAAAGCACACACTATAGTGGATCCCACCGTCCCAAACAATGGATAATGATGATTGCAACACGTGTAGGGCCCAAGACGGATGACCTGACTGAACCACATGCATCATGCTAGACTCCATACAGCAGTGGGCGGTGGAGATATACATTGAGGTGGCCCACGTCCAAATGGACGGTTGGATGTAAGACATATACATCAAAGGTGCGTCCCACCATTCAATGAACAGGACGGTGTGGATCAAACCCACACATCATGGTGGAGCAGGACAGCACGTCCAAGTAATCCAGCACCGTCCAAATGGTCTGGACGGTGTGGATGAAACAATACATCACAGTGTGGCCCACAACACTGTCCAAACACGTCCAGCAAATGGACGGACAGTGTGGAATAACACTTCCAGAGACGTGGGTCTCACCGTCCAGTGTGCTGGACGGTGCGGATAAGACCCATACATCACGGTGTCCCCACATGTCAAGTCCAGATGGACGGTTGGTTATAAAATAAATTCGTCAAGGTGGGACCCACAGAACCTGTTGACGCTAACACGTGGTTGGAGGCGTACAGCCAGGATAGAACACATATACCAAGGTGGGCCACGTCCCTGCTGGACGTCCGTTTGATGGACGGTCAGAATACAAAATGGATGACATGTCAGGGTCCACGTCTAGCACTATCTGGAAATGGTGGACGGTCTGGATTTTAGACATGCAGCATGATGGGGCCCACGACACTTGCTGACGTAGTAAAGCAGCTATGCTGCACGTGCATCACACAGAAAAGGTGGGTTCCACGGTTAATGGGCGGTGTGGATCAAACCACACGTGCGGCTGCCATGCAGCGCATATATCATGTGTGGCCCACCGTCCAGCCATCTGGACGGTGAGGATTGCAAAACAGATGGACGGCATGGGTTAAAACCCATATATCATGGTGGCCTCACACCAGATGACACGCGCACCATGGTGGGACCCTCAGCTTGGTGACGTCATGCACATAGTGCTACTGGGTTGTTGCCCACCATTTCAACAGACGGACGGTGTGGATCATACCATGCAGGGTTCATGCGATGGACGACAGGGACGTAAAGTATGTACCTTAGGTGGGTCCCATCCCACATGTGTAGCACGTGTCGGGTGGGCCCACGCCTCCATATGGATGGTCGGCGAAGGACACATACATCTCTGGTGGGGTCCATGTCCTCAGGACGTTGGGGACCACCGAACTCGCTGATGTAAATGGGCAGTAGCCCCAAGACGGACAGATACATCACGGTACTGGCCCCTATGTGCTGCACTCGCACGTTATCAAGGTGGACCCCACGTCCCATACATGGACGGGGTGGGTAACATATAAACATTAAGGTGCGTCCCACTTAGATGGGATTCACCATCAGACACACGTCTAAATGGATGGCTGGATGACATGGATGCATCACAGTGGGCCACACAATCATCACACAAAAGAGAGAGAGAGAGAGAGAGAGAGAGAGAGAGAGAGAGAGAGAGAGAGAGAGATCAGATGGTTGGTGGAGGGACCCCACCACTATGGGCCCCTCAATACAATACATATATCAAGATGGGTCCCACTTCAAGTGGGCCCTCATATCAACAAAATCAACAAACAAAATCACTCACAAGGCAAAAGAAAAAGAGAGAGAGAAAGGATGAAGGAAGCACCCACCTTTTTATCTCTACGGACTTCTTCTTCCATCAGCGTATCCTAAAGCTCCAAGGGATACATTTGAACGGTAGAGATGTCTTTTGCATGGGGGGATTGAGTGATATGGAGGTGGGCCACACCAAACTTCTCCATGGAAGCCATGGACGATTGCTCCATGGGAGTTGCTTAAAAAAATGAGAGAGAAATGAGAGAGAGAGAGAGAGTGATGGGAGAGAAGTAATGGTGAGTGATGTAAGTATGTACTTTGTTGTAAGAAAATATTGACTTTTGGGGAGGGGTGGTTGTACTTGGCATTAATTGGTGATGTGTACTTTGATTGATAGGATTGATGGGATGTTTCGTAGAGATTCCTTTGATACTTGCAACGTGCGACGTTTTCCTCAAACTGAATGTGGGCCCATATCTCCTGGCCTGGGTATCGCCTCGGCGCGCGAGACGCGGCATCGGAACCGCGGCGACGGCGCTATCGCACTAGTACAAGTCTTGGGTTAAGCCGATTCTAATATACAGAACACAACTCGTGATCGCGCGCAAACGCTGATAACTGATGGCGGTTCGCTGGAATTCGACCGGAAGGATCGCGAGAGTTGACGGAACAGTACGGACTAGGATACAGGTCTTACAGATGACTTCTCACAAACATTACAGTGGCCCCCACCTAGCTTGCAAGGAGCTTGGGCAGCGACCTGCGTTCCGTATAAAATGATTTACCTTTGCAGTTAAATAGATTTTGCGTTAGATCGCTATAAGATAGCGAGATTCTGGTAAGATTCTGTAAAACCTCGCGATATTATCAAGATACCATTTAATAAAAACTTTGTTACGGTATCTTGATATCTGTCATAATAGCATCAGGAGGTATGGACGATGCCACGTGTCTTCAAGGCTTTTGAGAAGTCGGTGGTGCCGTAGATGGTCCAAATGTATGACACGTGGCACAGGAGAAGGTCGTGGAGCTTCTCTGAACTCCTCACAAAGACTTCTCGAATCCAGGAGAAAAGTAAATAAGAGAATAAAAATAAATTCTAATAAAATTCAAAATTAATTAATGAATGAATAAAAATGAGTTCACAACCCTTTAAATAAGACTACCAAGCAATAGGAAATAAATCAAAATCAAACTACAACTAAAACTCCTAGAATCCGCAACTTACTATAAATAGTAAACTTATTATTGATAGACGGTCGTGATGTCTACTAGTGCGCAAGGTTTTCGGCCAAAAATAGTAAGTGTCCTATTTGACTTCACCAAACCGTTCTCCTAATTATCCTAAGCACTTTTCATGTTGGACACAACTCTTAAAACCCAACGGATGAAGAGTTACACTCAAACCAAAACTTACTATTTATAGTAAAAATGAAAATAAAACACGGAAATGACCATCGATCCAGGGATTTCTCGCAAATCCAGGCTGTCCAATCCAGGCTAGTTGGCTAAAGTATCTCGTTCTACCCCAAAATCATATATTTTACGTCAAATAACTCATTCTGGATTGCGAGATATGCCCAATCTAAGGTCCAACTGTCCGGATCACTTTTGTCATCGACCGGGCCTTTTTTGATCCATCTTAGCCATGAAATTGTCCGCGACCCTCTCTACATCAAATGCCCGAGGGGTGGGTATTTCCCCCATGATCAGAACTCACAAGAGACTGATTCGACCTCACAACCCATGAATTGTAGCCATTCTAGAGCCCATGATCAGGGACTCTAGAATAACAGCAGTCGGCCTCAAGCTGGGCTACCATACCTCTTTCTCTAATGGTGAGGGGGGGGGGGGGGGGGGGAATTGGGATTTTCAGCAGAAATTGCCTGATATTTCGTTGTGGTCTAGATCTAATCAAACCCTCTCCCTCTCTGTCTCATTACCCCCGCTTCAAACCCTGGTAATTCTTTCCTTTGTGTACGCTAAGTGCGAGAGATTGTAGCGGAGAGGTCTTTGGAAGGAGATGGTGACTATGGCCAGAGCTATGCAGGGCCCCTGGATCATCAACGAGGATTTTAACTCTGTGGTTGTAGCAGCAGAGAGAAGTAGTCGGAGACCTCATGATCTGGGTAGTTCCAGGGAATTCGTGGAAGAAATAAACAATGTTGGGCTGATTGATGCAGGGTTTTCCAGGAGCCGTTTCACCTAGTGTAACAACCAGCAGGATCCCTTCAAGGTGTGGGCTAGGTTGGACTGGGTCCTTATGAACGGCCAATGGCACTCCTCTTTCCCTAACTTTCAGATGGACCATCTCCCTCGTTCCAATTCAGATCATGCCCCTCTCTTGTTGGTCCTTCCAAAGCAAATTTTTACGGGCCCCAAACCTTTTTGTTTCGAAAGGACGTAGCTTCATCGTGAGTCTTTTCAGCAAGTGGTGAAAGCAGCCTGGGATTCTGAGAGCTCGTTGGATCCCACGATGAATCTACAGGTGAAGCTTTGGACAGTTAAAAATGCCCTTAAAGTCTGGAACAAGGGTGTGTTTTAGAATATTTTTATCCAGGTAAAAGAGCCAGAATGTGCAGTAAACGATCTTGAAGAGAAGCTCTTATTTCTTCAAGGATCCCCTACAAATGAGACTCAGGCGCAGCTTGAATTGAGTGAGGCCAAAGCTTCCCTCTGTCGCTGAGAACTCATGGAGGAAATTTTTTGAAAGCAAAAGGCGAGAAATAGTTGGCCGGAAGAGGGAGATAGGAATACAAAATTTTTCCATTCCTCGGCCATGGAAAAGAATAGAAGATCGTTGATCAGTTCCATAGAACTATACTCGAGGAGGATTGTTGATTCTCAAGATCAAATCAAAGTGGAGGACGTCAGATTCTTTCGCAAGCTGTTTTCAGCGGGAGCTATTGATCAAGAGGAAGCCCTACTCTCATCAATCTCAAGCTTGGTGACAGTAAAAGACAATGCCGATCTCATGGCTGCCCCATCCCTACTGGAAGTTAAGCAGGCATTCGCTGGCCTCCCTAGGGATGGTGCGCCTGGCCCAGATGGCTTTTCAGGGGCCTTTTTCACAAGATGCTGGGACATCATCGGTGATGACCTGCTGAAGGCAGCAATGGCTATCTTTATAGGAGGAACTTTTCCCAGGGCTTTCACATCTTCGCTTATTTGTCGTATTCCGAAAGGTGCAACACCTAAGAAATTTTCTGATTACAGACCCATTAGCCTCTGCAACAGTGTATAGAAGATATTCGCTAAAATCATTGCGACTAGGCTGAGTAAGGTTCTCCCAAAGGTGGTCTCTCCCGAGCAAGGAGCTTTTATCCAAGGGCGATCTATGGTCGAAAATATTGCGCTATCCCAGGAAGTTCTTCGAAACTTAAACAATAGAGTGTGAGGAGGAAATATAGTGATCAAGTTCGACATGGAGAAGGCGTACGATAGGGTCGAGTGGGCCTTCCTCAAGAAAATTCTGAATAGGTTTGGTTTCATGGGTCAGTGGGTGAAGTTAGTGGAGCGATGTTGGTCCAATTGTTGGTTCTCGGTGCTCATTAATGGAAAATTAGCAGATTTCTTCAAATCTACTAGGGGCCTCAGACAAGGAGACCCATTATCTCCCAGTTTGTTCATTTTGGGAGCAGAAGTGTTGAGTAGGGGAATCAAAAATCTGATGGATCAGGGTAGCTGCAACCCCTTTCAGCTCAGTAGGAGGTGTCCCAGGATTTCCCATCTGTTGTACGCAGATGACACGCTTTTATTCCTAAACGGGGGTCTCAAGTCCATTCGGGCCATGAAGCAATTCCTGGACTACTATCAAAGGGCTTTAGGTCAGCAAATTAATCTGCTTAAGAGCAGTTTTCTTTGTTCAGGGCGCATTTCAGCCAACCGGGCGTCCTCAATTTAGCGGGCCCTCAGGATGTCGAGAGCCTCAGAATCTATGTTGTATTTGGGGGTCCCAGTTGGTGTAAGGAGAAGGAAAGCAGTATATTTTCAGCAGTTGATAGACAAGGTGGACAATAAGATCAGTGGGTGGCAATCTCGTTACCTTACTCAAGCTGGCAGAGTTATACTCTTGCAAAATGTTTTGAGCAGCATCCCGGTCCACATGTTAGCAGCAGCTTTGGTTCCTTCAGGAGTGTTAAAGGCTTTAGAAAGTAGGTTTGCAGACTTCTTTTGGGGCTGGAATGATGGTAGAAAGAAGCTCCATATTGGAGAAGCTGGGCAGAGATTACAGCCCCCAAATCGGAAGGAGGTTTGAGTATAAGGAAATTGGCTGATGTTATGGAGGCGTTGTGTTTTAAAATGGTGTGATCTATCAAATATCAGGGATTTTGAAGCCTCTGGGGATCTTTCATGGCAACGAAATATGGCAGAGATTTGTCGGATGGTGTTGGCGAAGGGCATGGAATGTCAACAGCCTCCCCTATGTGGAAAAAAATTCAAGATTTTTTTTCGCACATGGAATCCAAGGTGTGTTGGCAAATTGGGAAAGGAGACATGTATCTATGGAAGACAAACTAGACGGGGTTGGGTCCTTTAGAGAGTAGAGTCACGGCCACCATCCCTGCGGCGTTACAGGGCTTACAGATCTGTGGTTTTCTAGGTAGAGCTGGGCCTCTTCTACCATCAGTGGTGCCCTCCTTCCTCTCGCAGGAGACCATTAACTACATTTTTCATAGAGGATTCTATACTTCCGAAGAGCTAGCAATACCGATTTCGCCCTTCTCTCCTGGTGGCAAGTTCTCTGTAAAGACAGCTTGGGAATCCAACCATAGGTCTAGGCCCCGAGTCAGTTGGGCGAAGCAAGTGTGGCACACCCTCTTGCCTCCTAAAATCTCACTCTTTACTTGGAAATGCATTCCAGGAGCGATTCTGGTCGAATGCGCAGCGCAAGCAAAGGGGTCTCATTGGCGTCGTAATGTGTCTGCTATGACAGGGCAGCAGGTCTGGTCCTAGAGTGTGAAACTTCTTCCCACTTATTTCTTCGCAGCGACAGGGTGACAGCGATATGGTCGCATTTCGCGGGCATTTTCAGCAAAAAACTGCTAGCGACCAGCTCCTGAATATAAGTTGCGGAAATGGTGGATCGGGCCTGTTCTTGGGGGCTGGGGTGGGGTCCTGAATAAGCTGATCCCAAGTATAATTTTTTGGGAAATTTGGAGGGGATGAAATGAAGCGAAATTTGAGGAAAGGCATCCAGCTTGGCAGACACAAGTATCGTGTGTCATAGGGTGGGCCCATGCGATCATCAATTTGAGGGCCCCTACTCGATCCAGCTCGTGAGATCATAGTCATATCCTAGTAGGCCTTGGGATCATGGCTTCTGCTTGTCTTTCATGGAGGGCCCAAGTTGTGAGGTGGATCAAGCCCCCAGCTATGTGGGTGAAGCTAAATATGGATGGGTCTTCAATAGGAAACCTAGGATATGCGGGGGGAGGAGGTATTTGCAGAGATGATCTGGGTGATTTTATTTTTGGATTCATTGCGGGATATAGGGTGTCGTCAAACATCGAAGCAGAAGTCAGAGCGGTCCACGATGGGTTGTTATATTCTCTTAAAAGGGGTTTGACTAAAATTATTATTGAATCGGACTCTCTCTAGGTAGTGAACACGTTCTCTGGGAAGTCCACGCTTGGTTGGAAATGGAATTATTGGGGATGTAAGATCAAGGGCCTGATGGCCATGGGCCAAGTCAGATTCCACCATACTCTCAGGGAAGGAAATGGGTCGGCGGATGCCTTGGCTAGGCTTGGTAGCTCCTCGCAACTCTCTGCTTTCTTCTTAGTCAAGTCGAATCTTCCCTGGGAGGTCAGAGGGTAGATTTTTCTCGACAAGCTAGGGTTATGTTCGGTGAAGGCTTAGGGGAACTGTTCGTTTTGTCCATCCAACGGTGGAGTGTTGGTGTTTTTTTTTTTTTTTCGTTTCTGTTACGATAGGATCCTCGTTGCTTTTTTTTTTTTTTTTTTTTTGTCTAGGAGATCCCGAATTTGCATAGGTTGGGAGGGGCCTCCTTTTGTGTTGCCCTCCGGGAGTTTTCATGGAATATAAACACGATCTTATATATATATATAAAAGGTGTGGTGGATGATATATTGGCACTTAGAAATTACTTGAGAGTTGTATGCATATTATACGAGTAATTCACATTAGACTCTTCAAATTAATTTGAATGTATCATAGACACAGGCATTTAATGGACAACAAAAAATGAAAAATATTTAATTTTCTTATTTCAACAAACAATTGCATTTGCAAATCAAAGGTTAGGATCGTTTAACCAAAGTTTTCAATACGTGTGCTGTTTCTAAATTCCTATGTGGACTGTCATATGCAATAACTCCCATCTTTCCTCTCAAGGGCTTGAGTGGGTGGAATTTGCGCCCACTTACAATAGTGTTTTGAAAGACTGTGGGTTGACCATGCACCCCTATCGAAATAAAAATAAATATATTTGTGTCGGCTTATGATGCCTACCCTTCCATTGGGTTGGCGTTTAATAGCCTATTGAATCTCTAAATGGCCAATAGTGTGTTAGTATTGCTTTATTCTCTTTCGAAGATTTATTTATTTTTCCTGAGGACACATTTTCTCGGTATATAGTTCCCTGGAGAGGATTGTATGGGGGTAAATAAAATAAATGAAAATACAACAGCACTCAAACAATCTCTAAATTCAATTTTACCAAGATAAGGGCAACATGCATCCATCATGTCTGTTTATTAATACACCTGTCATTTCAATTTTTTACTGTAGGAGGCTGTTTACTGTGGAAGTAGACTCTTATGTCCGTTTCAAATGGCTTTCAAATGAATGGTTAAAAGTAAACCAGCCAGTGGTTAAAATATGAATGAAAAATTCTGAACGTCACAACTTTTAGGTTATGTTTCATACACAATTTGTTAGGATTTGTGGAGCTTGATTGCTAAAGATGCATTGGTCGTCCAGCTAACACTGTCGTAGGTGTTTTATGCAAACTCTAGGTTGTTTTGGGGTAATATACATTTTGTTGCGAGAAAGAAAGAGATCATAACGCAGGGAGGGATGTGATGAGGTCAATCATTGTCTTCCTAAGGGGATAACTACTTCAAATCTGTAGAGCTCTCTGGACTCCTCACGAAGCTTTTTCAAATCCATGAGGGATAAAAGCAAAAATAATTCCAAATAAATTCGAAATAACTTGATTGATGATAAAAAAATTTAAAAAAATGAAATTATAACCTTTTAAATAAGGAGCTCAAACTTAGGATGGAGTTTTAGTGTTAGTCTCCAATTCAAACACCCTAAAAACATGACTTGCTATAAATAGCAAACTTGCTATGTATAGATGACTTCTATTCTTACTAGACTAGTACTTCATGGTTTTTGGCAAAAAATAGTGTCTAATTTAGCCCAATCACATTATTCTCTTAATTTTTCACAACTACAACTCAAAGGATATATACTCGAACAAAAAGTTACTATTTATAATAAAAAGAAAAATAAATGAGACTTTTGACCATTGATCTAATGAAATCTTACAAGTACAGTGTGGGCAACTTATCATAGACGGGTTGATTCGCTTAAGTAGGCTTTTCTACCCAAAATCATATATACTATGTCAAAAAACTCATATCAGTTTGCAAGATACCACTGATATAAGGTTCTGATGGTTTGGATCATTAAAGCCTCCGATCGGACCTTCTCTAGTCCACCTTTACCGTAAAAGTGTCTACGATGTGCTCTACATCAGTTCATCGCATCGACCGTTTTCCTTAATTTTAACCTTTGAATATAATGGATTGCGTGAACACACGAACTTACCAAATGAGAACCATGTTAATCTTTATGCTGCATTTTGCATCATTTACCTGTTTTCTTTTTATTTCAATATTATAGTGTTCGTGGTCCAGAATGATTCCTCTCCCAACAACAACTGGTCTACAATTTTACTGGTCAATCAGTTATTCAATGTGTATGGTTGAAGAGTCACCATCATCCCAGTACATATAATATATACGAGTAGCATGAGAAAAAATATTCTTTGCACGGTTAGCTTTCACGAGGTAAGGAACTTCTGAATAAGGAATGTAGGAAAGCTTTTAATTAAAATAAGGATATTTTGATAATTTAAAGACCTATAGCCACTTAGCAGTCTACTGTTGAGATTTCACCCACAAAAGCCTACAAACCGCTTTGATTTTACCTGCTCAAAAGCTTAGTAAATTTTTTATTTTAACCTGCTCACAAGCTTAGTGACTTTTTCCCTCTCTCTGTATGTGCTGCACCTTTTCTCTCCTCGTGAGAAGGCTGGGTTTGTGTGTGTTGTGTGCGTTGTGTGCTGGCCACATGCTTCCCTTCCTTTCTCTTTATCGCCTGCCATCTTTGACTATTCAGCTCTTCACGTGGATTGCGCGTGCCATACCCTTTGGCTTTAAATGATGTAAATCTAAGATGGGCTCTGAAAACATGAAAAGGGTTTAGTTTCAAAGGAACTGCGCATCTTCTTTTTTGGGTGCAGGTGGAGTGGATAAGCTGAGACCTGTAGTTACCCAAGAGGGTGTGGCCTTTACTGTTGGGCCCACCTTGATGTATGTATTTTGTATCCATGTTGTCCATCGGTTTTTCTAAATCATTTCAGGGTATTATCTAAAAAATGAAACAGATCCAATCATCAGGTGGACCATACCATGGGAGACAGTGGTGTTTGACAATTAATGGACCACAAAAGCTTTGGATCAAGCTGATATTTGTTTTTTCCCCTTCATCCATGATTATGCAACCTTATCCATAGATTGGATGGGAAATAAATGCTACATAAACATTAAGGTGCAACCTAATAAGTTTTTTGTGGTAGAGCGTTCAATGACCACTATTTCCTATGGTATGGCCCACTTGATAATTAGTCTACTTCAATGACCACTATTTCCTATGATAAACTGTTGATTGGTTACAGGAGAATTGCTTCCATGATAAGACAAGCCTTATCTGGATCTAGCGTACGGCAATCACGATAGGTCCACTGTGGAACAATTTTAACGCAGTAGATCTCTTCTGGCAGACTTGGACGGTAGAGATGATAACAATATTCTAAAATGGAGATATTTCTTGTATTTGATCTGATAGCAGAGAGAGGAGTGTTCAGTTGATGATTTCGGACTGGAATGGTCCAGTTTATATAGGCATCAGGTAGTGGACCGTTACTAGGATGCAATCAAAGGTCCAGAACGTTTGAAAACGTTTCTGTCCGTTGTCCATTAATCACAGACGTTTCTGGTCGTCGGATCAAAGGATCTGACCGTTGGATCATCATGAGCCGTTCGTTTTCGGACTGTTTGACTTTCAAGGCATAGAGCCATTTTCTGAAACCGCTGAACGTTTCAGATTTAAGATCCGACCGTTCTCAGTCACCTATAAAAGCCCAGGCTCATTTCAGATTTCCACCGCCCTAAGGCACTGACCAGACCCATCGCACCGGTTCGCGTAAAGTCACTAAGGAGCGACTACTCTGCGACACGATGCGCACGTGTAAAGTACAAAGTGCGACATCTAGCGCCACTACAGCCACACTGCCCATGCCCGTGCCCGTGCCCGAGCGCGAGCGCGAGCGCGCGCTCACGTGCGTGCATGTGTTCCAGTGCGCAACCCGTGTATCTCCTTCTCCAAAAGCTCCAAGTAAGAATACTCTACACAACATCTCATATAAACCACAAAAGTTTCTCAACCATTTCCGATGTGGGACAAAGCACACACACCGCACTTTTAATTTAAAATATTTCAAAAATCGTTTTGACGGGAAAATCCTGAAATTTTAAAAAATTCAAATTTTCATTTTTATTTTTTTCAAAAACCATTGATTTACAACAATCCCCCACTGATTTTTTAAAACATTGAAAATTCTGCCAGAATAACAGTTATTATGTATAAAGAAAGATATCTTGCGATTTGAATCTTTCCTTAGTGTAAGTATTTTAAAGTTATTTTGAAATTTCTAGTTGCCGCAGCATTGAACTAGTTATTCATATATGATATAACCGAAAATACCACACACATAATAGCTCTTACGTTAGATGTTCCTTTATAATCTCGCTTAGCACTTTTAATGGCCATGTGCTTATCCTGTTTCATGAAAGATCCCGAGATAACTCTAACTCTCATGAGAAGCGGCACCACTTCTACGTTCACATAGGTGAAATCCTTCCAGTGTTTCCGTTAAAACACTTGTCCTATTTGACTGGACTTCATTAAGAGTTTAATACGCATCCCTCTTTTATAACGGCCAGCACTATCATCTTAGATGAGGTCATTATTTTCTTTAGTGCTGAAACTTTTTACTTATCAGTGAATTGTTATTACCCATTAAACTCAATATTTAGAGATTTTCTAATTTAGGGTTGTGTTTCTTTTACTGGTGAAACTAAAGTAAAGAGTTTCAACCTCATCCATATAGATGTTGTCCTTACTACCTCTCTCGTTAGAGGTTTAGTAAAAAGATCAGCCAAGTTATTACTTGACTTCATGTGAGACCCGTATCTTAGTCCGTACCGACCCGTAGACTTTCGCGGTCTTACCGGTCGAATTTCGGCAACCTTCGACTCTTAACATATGCTTAGGTACGACCTTGATTCGTATGCCATCAACCCGAGACCCGTACCATAAAGACCGCGCCGTCGTTGCGGTTCCGATGTCGCAACTCGCGCGCCTAGGCGATACCCTGGTCAAGAGTTGTAAACCGACGTTCGGTGCGAGGAAACGCCGCGCGTTGCGAAACCCAAGAAATCTCTACGATGTGTCACATCAATCCCATAAATCTCATCAATCCATCGGTCCATCACATGTCAAGTACACATCACCTTTCACCCATTCCCAAGTAACCACAAAAGTCAAGCTTTTCTTACAAGCCCATACCTTTCTTACACAAAGACCTCAAAAGTCTTCCAATGTCATACCTCTCTTACATAAAAGGCCACAAAAGTCAAGGATTTCTTACACACCTATCATTCACCACATCCATCCATCACCCATCTCTCTCTACAACACTCTCTCTCTTTCTCATTTCTCATCTCATTCTCCCCAAGCAAGAAAATTCCATACGTATGAGCCTCTCCCTCCCTTTTCAAAGCTCCAAATGTGGCCCACTTTCCTACCCCATCATCTCCCATCTTAGCCATTCATTCATCATCTCCTCCATTGAAATCAAAGCTAAGGTGCTAAGGAACCCTTAGGAGCAAGAAGATCGGACGGTGGGTGTTTAATCATACTAGTTTTTCCTGTTTTTGAGATGGGCCAAGTGAGGCCAACCGATCAATGGTTTGGATCTCACTTGGGACCCTAAGAGGTGGCCGATGGCCCACTAGGATCATCATGATCATTCTATGATGGGGTCATTCTCCATGGACCCCATCATGATGTTTATTTCTTAGAAAAGGTCATCTAGACCATCCATATTGGTGGGGAAAGGATCCCCACCGTTGATTTTAAATTTTGGTGGTCCCATGTGTTAAAGGACCCCTCCGATTGTATAATTTCTTCAAGGGAGGGCTCATAGTGGCGGAGCCCTCCATCACAAAGCGTGTCCCACTTTCCATGTCTCTCTCCCTTTTTATTTCTTTTTATTTTATTTTATTTTATTTTATGTAATAGGTTTGTGTGGCCCACTTGAATGGACCCCACCTTGAGGTATTTTGTCCAAGTGTTCTTCAAGTGGGGCCCACCTCATATGTTGTACCACATCTTCCATCAGTGGTGGCCCACCTCATCAAGGCCCACTCAATGTACGTGACATGGTCCAGGGACGCTGGACGTTCCCTGGACATAGGAAGAAAATAAAAAAAAAAAAAAGAAAGAAAGAAAAGAGAATTTCATTTTGGGTGGACCGCACGTATAGGCCCCACCTTGATGTTTGTATCCGATCCATACCGTCCATCCTATTCCTTGGACCGTTTTAGGCGTTGAGCCAAGAGTTGGGGTTGATTGGAGGATCTAGTGGGCCATAGCATTGGAGATTTCGTCACCACCATTCAAAAACTATTTTCCTATTTTATTTTAGTTTCTAATCAAAAAAATAATAATTCTATATTAGACTCATTGGGACGGTCTTGAGCCGAGGAAGCCAATGAATGGGGTGGATTCTCAGGTAGCGGGCCCCACGTGCGAAAAACTACAGGAAAACGGGTTTTTCCCGATTTTTGAAAGAGGCAGAGCCTCTGCCTTTCTCTCTGTCAGCGGCAGCTGCTGCACGCAGCAGCGTGCAGCGTTAGGCGGGCGGGCGGTCTGCCACCCACGGCCCTGCATATGGGCCCCACGGTGATGTTTATTTGTAATCCAAACTGTTCATGAGGTGGGCCCCCCTCCTCAGGTGGGCCCCCTCCAAGTTTCAGCCACACCCAAGCCTCATGTGGCCCACATCAGTGGAAACAGTGTTGTGTGAACCTCTACCATTGAAAACTTTTTTTGGGGCCCACAGAAGTTTTGAAACAAGCTGAAATTTGTATTTTTCCTTCAACCAAGTCTGTTTAACCTTATCAACGGGTTGGATGCCAAATAAATATCATAGTGGGCCCCACATGGGACCCACAGTGATGTATGGGTTTTGTTCCCACCGTCAGCATGACGGTGGGGCCCTAACGGCGTGGGGGCAGCGTGTGCGTGTTGCATGTGTGTGCAGCGTGTGTACAGCGTGTGTGTGCAGCATGTGTGTCTATATATATATATATATATATATATATATATATATATATATATATATATATATATATATATATATATATATATATATATATATATTATGTAGTTTATATATATTATATAATATATACTATACGCAATGGCGGGCCCTCATGTAGACCCCGCCATGATGCATGTGATGCATTTGGACCGTCCATCCACTTGAAAAGATTATTTTAAGGCCTATGGGTTAGGCCCATTTGAATTGTAAAAGGCCTATGGGTTAGGCCCATTTGCTTTATTTAAGGCCTATGGGTTAGGCCCATTTGGATTGTAAAAGGCCTATGGGTTAGGCCCACTTGAAATACATAAAGCCCATAGGACTAGGCCCATTTAAGACACATAAGGCCCATGAGATTAGGCCCATGAGATGCAATCTAAGGCCCACGAGTTTTGACCCATTGCAATGCACATAAGGCCCATTGGTTCGGCCCATTGATATGGCCCGCTTGACGAATGGAAGGCCTATCTGATATGGCCCATTTGATATATTTAAGGCCCAATGGGGTGTACCTAAGGTCCATTGCAATGTGTGATCCCAACTTGGCTTATGTAATGATGTTTATTACGGGTTATGACTTGGGAGAAATGTTGGTTTGACGTCCACATTTCGAGTGTAATGCTGGTTGGATGTCCACATTATGACTCTCCTTAAGGCCCATTATTAGGCTCGTACTTATTGTGTATAGGCAGCCCAGGCCCATCTGCATTGTAAGGATAGTTCATCTCATTATAACATGTTTAATATAGCTTCATGACTCATGATCATACGCATCATATGTATGCTTGATATGAGAGTGACTGATCATAGCATATGCCTTCGGGCAGATTGATTATGGGACCCCAATTAGGCGGTGCTGTCCTGCATGAGCGCACGCTACGTGCAAGGATTTGCTGCATGATTGGATAGTGTGATTCATGCATCTCGCATCGTGTGATATGATTACTATACACCCTAGCGACATCGAGGTCGTAGCCACCACAGACGCATTGTGGTTGAAAGGATTGGATACCGAAAATCTTGTTCTACATGGGGTGCTATAGATATCCCTGGGTGAAAGTCCTTAAACCCTTATGGTACCAAGAGGTTACTCCAACGTCTAGACCGAGTGGGTAGATGAGCGTTAAGTGCCGATTACCAGACGGTTACGCTCTCCACTGTGTCGTGGTCGGTTGGAAGGGGGTACGGCCTTACCCGCCCGAGTGTAGGGGGCAATGCTAGGCTGAGTCTGACCAGCTCGAGGAATGGGTCCGCTATCGACGAGTCGCGCCCGATATTGGTAGACGGATAGTGAGGTCTCTTCCACTTACCTTATTGCGCGTGATGTGGCGGTAATCTGGTTTAGAGTGTACTAGACCCCGGTGATATCCCATATTTGAGCTGTATTGATGTGTGGACATAGATGAGGATCTGTATGCTTGAGTTGCATTGCACATCGCATGGCCTTGGGATGGCCGATACCATTCATGTCTTGCATTGCATAACCTTGGTACGGCTCATGATATTATGGATCCATCTACATATTCCGCATTACTCTGACATTGCATGTTCATATTACTACCTTGCGCACATACTTTCACTACCTTCTAAGCTTTCTATAAGCTTATGCACGACCGTTGCGTGCAGGTGACGTTGGTTCGCAGCAGCACTGAGGCAGGAGCACGTTGCAGATCATTTTGGAGTTTTTGTTCTTTACCATTATATTTTTCTTTATGCTCATTGTACTTGTAAAGTTTTTGATTATAATGGAAATGTAATGGAGTACTTGGTTGTTGTTTGTGGGTTATACCTTTGGTTATGCTTATTACGAAACAAACTGACGTTGAAAATCCTCCTCGTAGCATCCCAGGATCGGAACCTGGGGAATGTGAGCTAGGAGCCGAGAATGGGGTTCTACGGAGGCTGTCGACGCCGGATTCGACGATCGAAAATTTTGTGAGCCCGGTTTCCGAGTTTGGGGCGTGACACTACACATATGAGATCGCAATGATTCCATCTTGAATCAATTGCCTTACATAGTCATGTCGCAAACTTATGTGTCTGGACTTTCCATTATAGGTACCGTTATAGGCTCTCGCTAGAGTGGCTTCACTATCACAATGAAGTGAAACAGCCGGTATAGGCTTCGCATAGAATGTGATTTCTAATAGAAGATCCCTTAACCACTCAGCCTCTTTGCCTGTAGCAGTTAGAGCTATGAACTCAGATTCCATAGTTGAGTGCGTTATGCAAGTTTGTTTCTTGGATCCCCAAGATACAGCTGCACCTCTTAGGGTGAATATCTACCCTGTAGTGGACTTGTTAGCCCCTGCACTTGATATCTAACTTGCATCGGTATATCCTTCCAATACTGCTGAAAATTCTGGATAAAATAGTCCTAGTTCTTTGGTTTCTTTAAGATAACCTAGAACTCTACTTATTGCTTTCCAGTGTTCAACACTTGGATTACTCGTAAACCTGCTTAGTTTACTCACAGCGTATGCTATATCCGGTCTTATGCATTGCATTGCATACATAAGACTGCCTATAACACTAGCATACTCTAGTTGTGCAACTGCTCTTCCACTATTTTCTTTTAACTTGATACTTGGATTAAACGGGGTTTTTACCTCTTTAATTTTCAAGTGATTAAACTTGTTTATTACTCTCTCAATATAATGAGACTGGCATAATGCAAAACCCCCACTATGTTTTTTAACTTTGATACCTAATATGGTATCCACTTGTCCAAGATTCTTCATTTTGAAAACTGAAGAGAGAAACTTTTTAGTTTTAGTTACACCTTCCATTTTGTTACTGATTATTAACATATCATTTACATACAAGCATATGATTACAATATAATCATTACATACTTTTGAATATATACATTTATCAGCAATATTATGTTCAAAACCATAAGACAAAACTTTAGAATCAAATTTATCATGCCACTGTTTTGGTGCTTGTTTTAATCCATACAAAGACTTGACAAGTCTACACACTTTTCGTTCATTTCCTGGTAGAACAAACCCTTTTGGTTGTTCCATGTAGACCTCCTCATCGAGATCACCATTCAGGAATGCTGTCTTCACGTCCATTTGATGGATATGAAGATGATGTATGGATGTCAGAGCGAATAAGATCTTAATCGATGTTATTCGAGCTACTGGTGAATAAGTGTCAAAATAATCGATTCCTTTTTTTTGTCTGAAACTTTTAGCAACTAATCTTGCCTTAAAGGTTTGAATTGTACCATCTGTGTGATATTTCTTCTTAAATACCCACTTACAACCTATTGATTTAGAACTTGGAGGTAGATCTATCAATTCCCATGTTTGGTTAGACATTATAGAATCCATTCCATCATTAACGGCTTCTTTCCAGAAAGCAGAGTCTCTTGAAGTCATAGCTTCACTAAAGGTTTTAGGTTCATCTTTTATAGTTAAAACCATAGGTATTTTCCTAATCACCTTCTCTCTATCACCTTCAACCAAATGAAAGGAGAGTCGCTGAGAGTCTATTTGATCAGAATCAAGACTCTTTTCTACTCTTGTTCTTTGACTCCTACGAGATTCACTTGGTGTATTCTCTTCTATATGTGTTTCTTTTGTCGTTTCATTAGGAGATTGAATCTCAGCATTCTTTTTCTCCGTGAATACGGAATTCTCAAAGAACTCTACATCTCTAGACTCTATGATTACATTGGAGTCTAAGTCTAGAAGTCTATAGGCCTTACTATGTTGTGCATATCCTACAAGGACGCACTTGATAGCCCTTGGACCTAACTTAGTTCTTTTAGGTTCTGGTGTTCTGAAGTATGCAAGTCATCCCCACACTCTAAGATACCCTATGTTTGGTTTTCTTCCTTTCCATATTTCATATGGAGAGGTCTTGGTTTTCTTAAATGGAACTCGGTTTAAAACATGACATGCAGCTAACAGTGCTTCTCCCCATAGGTTTAATGGAAACTGTGCTTGTATTAGCATTGAGTTGACCATTTCTACTAATGTCTTATTTTTTCTTTCTGCTACACCATTTTGTTGTGGTGTATAAGGTGCTGTGCACTGATGTATTATGCCGTGTTCTTCACAATAGTTAGAAAAGTCATTAGAAAAACATTCTCCTCCTCAGTCACTACGAAGGATTTTAATATTTTTATCTAACTGATTTTCTACTTCAGATTTATAAATCTTGAACGCATTAAATGCTTTATCTTTCGATTTTAACAGATATACATATACATATCTTGAACAATCATCTATAAATGTTATAAAGTACCTTTTACCTCCACGAGTAAGAACGTCATTTAGTTCACATATGTCAGTATGCACAAGGTCTAAGATTTGAGATGATCTCTCAACACTAGGGAATGGTTTCTTGATTATTTTAGACCGTATGTATACTTCACATTTATCTTTGTCATTATCATTGTATGATATTAGGCCGTTCTTAGCCATGAGTTTTATGGTACTATAGCCAATATGGGATAGTCTACCATGCCATAGTGTTACAGACTCAATCATGTAAGTAGAAGAATTATTTTCATTCAAAGATAATTTGATCATCCCATTACAAGCGTATCCCTTACCCACAAAGTTCCTATTCTTAGACAAGATCAGCTTGCCTGATTCAAACACAACCCAAATTTCAGGCCTGCTTAAGAGATTCCTTGAGACAAGATCCCTCCTTATGTCTGGGATATGCAGTACGTTAGTCAGAATTACCTTCTTTCCAGAGGTAAAGAGTAATTCTACGGTTCCTCTGCCTACAACTTTCGATCGTCCTTCATTTCCCATTTGAACCTCCTGACCATTGGTCTCGTCTTCATAGGTTTTGAAGGCAGATCGATCATTGCATACATGGACAGTGGCACCTGTATCATACCACTAACCGAGAATTTTCTCTTGAACTAGGTTCACTTCTGTGACCATGCCTACGATTTCATCGTCTACTGCATTAGCCTCTTTCTTAGGCTTTTTTCGGTCCCTACAGACTCGAACGAAATGTCCGGTCTTGCCGTAGACATAACAGGCTCCCTTAGGTTTGTCGTTTTTCTTCTTTTGAGTTTTCTTGAATTTTCCTTGATCTTTGTTAGGTTTAAGGGAATCAGCTTTCTCATAGGTATTATTTTGGGATGTCCGTTCTACTGCGTTCACTTTTGATGAGGATGTACCATTGGTGTCATCATTTTTGTCTCGGTTACGAGATTCTTCTTCAATACGATGATGCTTCTAGATTTGTTCTAGTGTGAACTCTTCAGATTTATGCAGTAGTTTCTTTCTGTAATCTTTCCAGCTCGGAGACAATTTTGCGATTATAGCTCCGACTTGAAAGGATTCAGGAAGCTCAATTTTTATGGCTTTTATTTTATTTACAATAAGCTGCAATTCTTGGATTTGGGCCAGCAGCGATAGATTGTCTACCATTGTGAAGTCGAAGTACCTGACAATTAGAAATTTCTGTGTACCTTCTTCTTCAGCCTTGTATTTGTATTCCAGCGCGCTCCAAATGTCTTTAGCTGATGTGGTCCCCGTGTACAAATCGTACAACCGATCAGAGAGGGCATTGAGGATGTGGCCACGACACAGCAGTTCATCTTCTTGTCGCTTGATCCTAGCAACGATCTGTTCTAGAGTGTCTCTGTCCTTTGCTTCACGCAGAGGCTGGAGAGTCGGGTCCAGAATGTAGAATATCTTCAGAGCGGTTAGCAGGAATTTCAGCTTGTCCTGTCATCTAGTGAAATTTGAACCATCGAATCGGTCCAATCGGATCAGATCCTGGTTCATCAATTTAATTGATGCAACACTTTCGGTGTCCATCGAATCACGCTTTAATATTGTTATAATTCAGGTTTGGATACACCGAAATATTGAAGTTAAAAAAAAAAAAAATTGATCAGCTGAATCACGTATAAAATACACTGTCCTTAAAGCGTTATTCGCCCCCTTATAAACTGTTGATGGGTTACAAGCGAATTACTTCCAGGATAAGACAAGCCTTATCTGGATCTAGCGTGCAGCAATCACAATAGGTCCACTGTGGAACAATTTTAACGCAGTAGATCTCTTCTGGAAGACTTGGACGGTAGAGATGATAACAATATTCTAAAATGGAGATATTTCTTATATTTGATCTGATAGGAGAGAGGGGAGTGTTCAGTTGATGATTTCGGACTGGAATGGTCCAGTTTATATAGGCATTAGGTAGTGGACCGTTGCTAGGGTGCAATCAAAGGTCCAGAACGTTTGAAAACGTTTCTGTCTGTTGTCCATTAATCATAGACGTTTCTAGTCGTCGGATCAAAGGATCTAACCGTTGGATCATCATAAGCCGTCCGTTTTCGGACTGTTTGGCTTTCAAGGAATAGAGCCGTTTTCTAAAACCGCTGAACGTTTCGAATTTAAGATCCGACCATTCTCAGTCACCTATAAAAGCCCAGGCTCATTTCAGATTTCCACCGTCCTAAGGCACTGACCAGACCCATCGCACCGGTTCGCATAAGGTCGCTAAGGAGCGACCACTATGCGACACAATGCACACATGCGAAGTGCAAAGTGCGCCATCTAGCGCCACTACAGCCACACTGCCCACGCCCACGCCCGTGCCCTAGCCCGAGCGCGAGCGTGCGCGCGTGCGTGTGTTCCAGTGCGCACACAACCCGTGTATCTCCTTCTCCAAAAGCTCCAAGTAAGAATACTCTACACAATATCTCATATAAACCACAAAAGTTTCTCAACCATTTCCGATGTGGGACAAAGCACACACACCGCACTTTTAATTCAAAATATTTCAAAAAATGTTTTGACAGAAAAATTCCAAAATTTTGAAAAATTCAAATTTTCATTTTTATTTTTTTCAAAAACCATTGATTTACAACAGTGATGTGGTTGTCTGTGACTGTACGTGTGAGAGAGAAATAAAAACCATAAAGACCGCATATCTAAGCAATCCCAAAACCTAACCATTCAATTAAGTGCTTTCAAAAACATGGTTAAAAGTCAAATATTGAGTGGTCCAAATTTGAACGGAAAAGCCAAGTGTTTATAAATTTTGATTGTCCCATCCACAGTCTAAATACATGACAATTTCCAACATCAAATACGGTACTGATACTCTCGGGGAATATGTAAAAAATAACTTTGCTTAGCCAGACGTGCCACAAGAGAGCTAATGCACATTCCACTGCATGTGCCAGTGTGCAAGACAAGTAAAATATCCAATGCATCCATCAAATGGCTATCACTACATGTATATCCAAGGCATCCATCAAATGGCCATCACTACATGTATTTCCTATACAAAGAATCATATTGATCAGATGGCTCACAACTAACTAAACAAGTGCAGGGTTGACAAAAAAAAATGGCTGAAATTTCTCACTCATTTACTTATTTTTAATATCATGGCACACCTACTTAATCGGCTACCTTTATTTTAGAGTCGTAGCATCCACAGCGCTATATCCTCGTGATGGATGGCTTGGATATTGTACTTGTCTATCATAATAGCATATGCGTAGCGTATGTATTAGATGACCTGTACATGAGCATGGAAGCTTTGAAAAAGAAAAACCATTCTTTGATTCGTTAGCAAATGACAAAGCCATGAACTGCCTTCATTCGTTTCACCTAACCATAACGGCGTGATGGGTCTAAATTTTTTTCCCAGATTTGATTATGTTATAGTACACTTTACTCTGACTTTATCATTAAAAGAGGAATTAAAAAATAAATAAATAAATAAAAAGAAGAAAAAGATGGTAATGTGATGAGATTTGAGAACGACGTGCCTGTGTCAGACGGACGTGAATTGGCCGGTGTACCTCACACTAGCTATATAGCTTCTGCAGTGACTTAAACGAGTCCATCACGAGATATACGTTATATCTAAATTACTTATAGCTTGAGACTAAAAATAATACAGATATAACTATCAACCGACCACACTGAAAAAAGGTAACGAGGAATTGAACATCTATCATTGAAACTTTTTTGAGGTAACAGGAAATTTGTTTTTCTTATTAATTCAAGTGTTTGTTACCTCATGAACATATTGGATAGAAAATAAATGTTACAGTGAGCCCTACGAATTGTTTAACGGTGAGAATCATTATTTCTGTTGCTATTTATGGTGTGGTTCAGATAATCTTTAGATATGATTCATTTTTTAGATGATGTTCTAAAATAATTTTTAAAAATAGATGAACAGTGTAGATATAATATATACGTCACTGTTGGGGCTACGTAACTTTGATATCCTTTTGAACCGTTCGTACAACTCAGAGCTCGATGAGTGTTAGTGCTCATCTTCGTCGTTGCACGGCGCTTACCTACAGCAGGTATATAGCTGGTGTACCACACACCAGCTATATGGCTAGTATATTGACGTCGGCAAGTTCTATGGGTCACATCATGAGTTGTGGGTTATATCTAAACCGTCCATCCATTTTGCAAACTTGTCTTAAAGCTTGAGATGAAAAATAAGGAATATCTAAACATCAAATGGACCACACTAGAAAAAGTAGTGGGGGATTGAACGTCAACCATTAAAACCCTTTTAAAGTCATGGAAGTTTTGGATCAATATGAACTTTGTTTTTCTTCTTTATTTAGGTATTTTTGACCTTATGAGCAGATTTGATGTAAAATAATCGTTATAGTGGGCCCTATGAATTTTTTAATGGTCCCCGCTGCTATTTTTGGTGTGGTGCATTTGAGCTTTGAATATGATTCATTTTTTGGCTAATGCTCTTAAATAATCTTGAAAAATGAATGAACGGTTTGAATATAATAAATGCATCATTGTAGGGCCATGTAACTTTGATTTCCTTTGAACGGTTCGTGCGACTCATAGCTCAAGAAGTGTGCGCTCGTCTTCGCATGACAGGTATCTACACCAGCTATATAGCTGGTGTGTGGTACACCAGCTAATCTGCTTCCCGAGCTTGATCACTAAAGATGCACTGTTCATCCGGTCAGCATTGTTGTGGGTGATTTGTATAAACCTTTGTTTTAGGGTAATATATATATTATCATCAGGTTGAGAGATCATTATATTGAGAACTATTTTTTCATTTTTATTTTTTTTTTCTATTTTAAATATAGTGGAGCTGTCTCTATCCTTAGACATATCAAATGGAGACCATGTAAATCTCTACGCAGAGGTTTGCATATTATATGTGGTCGAGAAGGACCCACTCCATGTGCCAGTGTGTTAGACACGTAAAATATTAAGGCATCCATTAGAAGGCTATCACTGTGTTGATTTCCTATACAAAGAATCATATCGCTGATCAGATTTCTCACAACTAACTAAACAAGTGCAGGGTTGACAAAAATGGATGTAATTTCTCACCCATTTATTTATTTTTAATATGATGACACCCCAACCTAGTCTATTATCTTTATTTTAGAGTAGAAGCATCTTAATTATATCCTCATGATGGATGTCTTGGATATTGCACCTGGCTCTATCCGTCACACTAGCATATGTGTAGCTTGTGCATTAGCTGACCTGTGCGCATGGAAGATTTGAAAAAGAAAAACCATTCTTTTTCTGTTAGGAAATGATAAAGGCACAATTTGCCTTCATTCATTTCACCTAAGTATTACCGTGTTGATGGGGGTTTTTTTATTACATTGTAATGCACCTTGCTCTGTCTTTATTATTGAAAGAGGAGTAAAAGACGATACAAAGATGAAATAAAAGTGAGAATATAAATAGAGTACAGACATGAGAAATGCTCACGTCCAATCAGTTGGACTATAAGTTGCAATCCACCCCATGGATAACCACCAATATGTCCTGGGCTGGCAACATCCAGTAGGTTGGGCCCACCATGAGTATCACCTTTTACAAAAATGAACTCTACCCATTTATCAGGCAACGGACTCTCATAAGGCCCATTTGTCCATCCAAACTGTGCTGGTGGTCACCTTACATCCCAATAATTATCCCTATCAAAGACTAGAATCCAGATCTTCTACTTGCCATGAGCAGGAAAATCCTGCATTCCTACATTGTGATTGGTTCTCATCATTACTGATTTATCAGCACTACTACATTAAGGGCCTGTTTGGACAATGCTATTAAGTTTATTAAGTGGGATTGCATTACTAATTCTATTTTGAAATTAGGAATGACATGTTTGGAAGGAGTGTGAGATGGGATTAAAATTAACTTTGTAGGATTTGAAAAATGAGCCTTGTGCAGGAAAGTATGAGACGGGATTAAAATTAACTTTGTAGGATTTGAAAAATGAGTCTTGTGTCGGAAAGTATGAGATGGGATTACTAATCCCTTGAATGATGGATTTTAGTGTCATTCAAGTTCAATCCAAATGTAATTTGAAAGTATATCATGGGATTTATTTTTAATATAGTATTAGAAAACATGAGATACACCCAATCTAAAAATAATACCTTACATATGCATTTACTGTAACTTTTATCATTCCATCCGCTTTAATCCAACCTAATGCAGTTGGCCAAACAGGTCCTAAATGCAGTGTATGAAAATGTAGTCCAATTAGATTGTGACAAGCAGGATTTTCCAGCCTGTGACAAGAAGAGGATCTGGAATCCAAAGATCAAGTGGAACAAGCTACATAGAGCAATGCACACTAAACTTGGATCGGACAGTTACCTTTTGTCTTGGTGATGCGGTGGAATTTGATTGGACAGTAAATCTACGTTAGACGGATGGCTATGCAAAATATGTTTGAAAGTTGTTCAACTAGCTACCTAATAGCGACACGTCTTTGACAGTGGCTTGTAAGCCAATCAAATCCTACCATATCACCCCCCGTCACTTCTTGCTGCATACTGGGGCGGTACTCAATTCGCATCATGTACTTCAAATTTTGAAAAGGCTTATTAAGGTCTATTCCTTGATGCTGGTGGGGCAAACTGATGAATGGTTTGGTTGACATATACACCACATGGAACCCAAATTCCATCCATAAGTTTCTAATGTTGGTGGTCCTCTCTCCAATGGATGGGTTAGATGGCACAATAGGTTACGATTCATGGAAATATCCTTGCCACCATGTCATTATCATAGCATATTATAATATTGTTATTTTAGCTGAGGGAGCCGTTTATACACCCGCAGTCAATATCATTCATGAGCGATCAAATTGTTGGGGTCTTTCATGGATTGCTCATACTTTTAAAGAAAGAGATGAGGGAATGATGGGGACCATTATCAATCCAAGATGGTGACTGATGAGCAGAAAAATCAAATTTTTGATATGATGTTTCTATATAAAGATCTTCACCGTCCATTTTATGTCACTTACTGAATGGTCGGAAAGGTGTCGCTTTTTTATTATTTTTATTTTTTAAAGGCAGGCCTATAAGATAAAAGATATGTTAGACCTGGTAGACCTTCAAGATCTTATGATGGGGCATCCAAGTGTCCAGATTGAACTTGGTTGAGTCGACTTCATGTGAACATTTCTACCTATGTTACCATAGAAATGAATAGGGGTGCAACTTTGATTGGTCGTGTCAACTGGCCCCCATGTGACCTAATGGGATCCAACCTGTAACCTGATATGGATTCGAACCTGAATCCAACCTGAAGTCTTCTATACTTGACCCAACCTGACCTTAATGCAACCCAAGTATATGCGATTATCAACAACCCGACCTAATCTTACCCGAATTTGCTCGACTCAAACCCAACGTGAATTCAAAACAGTTTGGCATCTACCCACTTGAACCCAAGTCAAGGACCTTGGCATCTACCCACCAATGCCATGACATCCCACACTAGTATAGTTGGGCATCCAGTTGAGTTGGATTGAGTTATGGCTGACCCAACTCAATTTGGTTTTGAAATAGGCCTGACCCGAACTCGACCCTACTTGGTACCGAGTCCAGCATGCCTAACCAGATCTGAGTCCGGGTTTGGCCTGGACTAATCCGGACCGAGTCTGACCTAGTCACAAGTACCGAGTTGGGTTGACTTGGCACTGAGTCAAGTCAGGTGTAACAAGTAACCATAGGCTAAAATCACAATTCAAAACCTGGATCCCTTGCAATAATTGAAGCCTCTCCATCAGCTACACGGCATCTCATATATGATAGTTTTTATATTTTTGATATACACACACGCACGCACACACACGAGTCAAGTTTTAGATTGACTCGAGTCATTACTGGGTTGGGTTTCGGGTCGAGTCGAGTTACTAGGTGACTCGAACTCAACTCGGTTTGAATTCGGATTGCATGAAGATCAACTTGATTCGGATCAACTCACCCACTCGGTTTGGATCGAATTAGATATGGATGAGTCGCGTTTGCCAAGATGAGTCGTCCCGTGCCTAGCTCTAACCGTGCTTTAGTTGCATCACATGTTCCTTTTTATTTTTTATTTTTTATTTCCTCAAGGGTGATGCAATCCCATTAGGAAATCTTCCTGGATAATCTTTACATTAGTGGACCACCGCACTCCAAGACAACCAGAGTAGAAAAAGAATCCCAATCAATATCGTGACATGCACATGAATCCAAAAGTCATCCATGCAATCAACCATAAGAAGCTTTTATGGTTTAGTCAATTGATGTGAGCCCACCCCGCTTTTTTAGGATACCCATGAAATTCATGGCTAAGAAATGCTACCCAAGACTCCACTTAGCATTAATGAATGTAAGATTAAGATGGGTGCAAGCATGTCTTTTTTTTATTTTTCTTTTTGGGTTAGCTTGTTAGTACACACCCATGTAAGTACACACACTCCATGTTAGCCACCCCCCCCCCCCCCCCCCCCCCCCCCCCCCGGGATCGATACCAAGACCTCAAGTGTTGAAACAAGGTATCTCCACTCTCTCTCTCTCTCTCTCAACTATATACAACAACAGTAGCGATTTAGATTTCGTCACAGAAGTGACGACATAGATTGCATCTACTTACGTTTCATTTCTTCTGACGTGCGATAGCTGTATCAACCTTTTCTTTTTTTATTTTCCCGTTTAAAAAACCTACTCTTATTCTACATGTAGACATGTTTAATTAGAAAGACCAAGAAATAAAGGCTATGAAAGGTTAGCTTAATGGCACACCTGATCCATAGCTCAAGTGGTAGACTGAGTGAAATATACCTCGTTACCTAGTGGGAGTGGCTAACAGTGAAGTCTGAACTGACAGTGGGGTGTACCAACTAGCTAACAACAACAACAACAACAAAAAAGAAGGTTAGCTTAATGGCTGTATCACATCTACTTTTTATATTTGTTACCAAAGGATTACCTTATCCGTTTCTTGGGTCCTCTCTTAATGATCGAAACCGTTTCTAAGATGGGTCATATCTTAAATGGGATTAGAAGAAAGAAATTCGATATATATATATATATATATATATATATATATATATACAAAGAAGAAGAAGAAGAAAAGAAAAGAAAAGAAAGAAAGATGACAAACTAACGAACTAACAAAAGAAAAACAATTAGATTGGTACTTCTACCCTTTGATCAATATTCGACTCTTGTAACGTGGACTATCTCCTTGGGATTTTAATAATCAAGGGGTTGAAATATACTTGAATATAAATTTTCTTGGCTATTCTCTATTACGTGGGTCCCTGAGCGCAGATTCCTTTCTATGGAATATTTTAAGTTTATTTCTGCAGTAATCTTAACATTTTTTTATGTGGTGAGACCTAACGTATAGTTCATCTGCGGGCCAAAAAATACTCTGATCCCAATGTCCTGTTACAATTCATGGGTCCCAATGTGTCCTCTTGCATGATAATACCCTCATATTTTCCTCATGTTAATATCTAATAGTCAAATTAAAAAAACAATAATATAAAAATTTTAAAAAAAAAAAAAAAAAAAAAAAAACCTTAGAAGCCCATTGATCTGAGCCATCCATTAGAACTATCACTTCTTGGATATACCATTGTCCAAAATCTAGATTGCAATGGCCACCTTTTGGTAGCATTCATCATCCATCAATTGGACGGTCAATAGGATTAAGCACTGAAATTGCAAGGACTGTCGAATTGATGTATATTTAGGCTGTATATTGCATGGTTGACCCTTCCAATCAATCAAAGTTCTGTGCAATGGTCCATTTGATAAGTGGTCCTTCTAAGTGACGGCTCAGATCAGCGAACACATCAGCCAACGCGTGCTGGTGAAGGCTAACAGACTTCACCCACTACTCTAAAACGAAGCATTCTACTGGGGCAAATGTGGAACCCTTCCCCACCGTTCAAAAGATTAAAAAGGCAAATCAACCCTTATAATTAACAAGTTCAAAAATAAAGGACGGTACATCTGGTGGGCCACCGCACGATATAAGCCTTTCAATCAGCCCCACTTTATCTATTTCATGAGGTTTCTAAATGGACGATGACAACGACACATAACCGCTCTGGGCCCCATTCAGACATGGAAGCCCCCAGGATCCAATGTGGGGCAGATGCGTGAAACCTTTGAACTCTTCTAAAGCATATAAGCCTTCCCAATGCTTGAAGTGACGTGGCAACTCCTCATCCGTTGGAAGTAGCAACTCTGCCAACCAATCTGGACCCATATGTTGGAATCGTCATGGATTACCTTTATGAACATGGAACATGAATCAAAACCACGTTTGAATTGAAATTGATGCAAGTTTTCAACCATATGGATAGATTGATCTGGACCGTTTATTGGAAAAATGGGTGTCTCACTCGGATGAGTCATGTGAGTCAACTCGGACTTAGTACGACCCGAGCTGGTTTGACACCATGATTCCCAAAATCTAAGTGACTAGGTTCGACTTGGTCCAACTCGTCTGAGTCGATGGGGCCTTGGGCTACACGCCGAGTCAGCCCCAACTCATCCATTTTGAGTTGACTCAGGACTGGAGGACCGAGTCACAGTCATGAAACCATGGTCCGGCCTCTTTTAATCAATGCAAGTTACAGTGCTCGACCTGAAAATACGTGTAGTTGGCTGGTGTTTCAATTTGTAAAAGTGGGGCCTTCGTTGATCCTAACCGTTGATGTACAATGGAAGCCATGCGTGTTCAGCCCAGGCCACACATGTGGGCCCTTTATTATAAACATAGCAAGGCATAGAGAGAGAAAATATCACCTTCTTCTTCTCAAGAATATCCCTTAGAAACCATGAAAGGAGAGAAATGAGATAAAAATTTATGTTATTTATAAAACTCTCTTTACAAAGTTATATATGTACATGACCAATATAAATTTTAAATCTTAAATTGTTACTGTTACTATTCAATCAAACATGAAGCCACACATGTTAATACGTGATTAGGATAGTGTAGGCATGCTAGAGTGGCACTTGACTCAAGCTCAATCCAACACTTGTAATGCTAGGTGCTAAATCAGTTGTAAGATCGAACTTCTAAAGGTTATTGCGATCAAGTGATTTTAAAGGGAAGGGCTAGTCTTTTTAACGTGAGCTTTTTACCTTCAGTTAATAAATTTTCTTTCAACGGTGATCGCGGGTCTTAAGTTTCTTAGTTATACAATGATGGATGAAAAGAAAATTAAAAATTAAAGGCTCAAATGTTGATTTTATTGATTTATAATTAAAGCTTAGTACAATCAATGTGCAAATAAAATATGTAGATGGCTAAAACGTTGATTTTATTGATTTATAACTAAAGCTCAGTATAATCAATGTGTAAATAAAATATATAAATAAATAAATAAAATATAAATACTTGCAATCACCTGTATAAATAAACAACTGAGGTAGATGGTTAGTAGGATATGATCAAGGTGGGATCTCTCAAATAAAAAATCAATTGATCGGGAATTCGATGATGATAGGTTGTTGATATTTATACTACTATATTAATAATGGGAGTTGGCAATAATGATCTAAGGCATCTTAAACATCAGATGTTTTACAATGAGGTTAGACAATGGATGAATCTAAAACTAAAACTAAGATAAGTAGCTTTGTACTCTATAAAAAAATTGTGTTTAGCATGGGCCTCAACCTCTTCATTGAGTGCTCCTTCTATAGCTCTGGAGGTGACAACCCTTACTAGATTTCCTTGTCGGTCTGGCATCCTCGCCGTGAAAGATGCTATAGCTCTGGAGGTGACAACCCTTACTAGATTTCCTTGTCGGTCTGGCATCCTCGCCGTGAAAGCACCGATCATCTTAGAAAAGGTTTGCAATTTTGGTAGGATTGTGCGGGACATCCTTGCCGATCATATCTGGATTGTAAAGATATATTCGAGGTTTGAATAGGATTTCGTTTTTATCATTAGTACATAGTGTCGACATGTGGCAACGTCTCATTGGTCGGCATGAATGCACCAAGGCAGGTATAAACAATTTCTTTTTGAAAATTGTAAAACTTTCAAATTTTCTAAATATAATAATTAACTTCTAAACTCAAATCAGAGTTTTAAGCCATTTTGAAACTATCTTATAAGTGCCCTAAACCAGAAAGATTAATAACTTTTTTTTTTTACCACAGGCACACTCACGCTAGTGGTATTTCACCACTTATGGATACTTGAACCCTTGACCGGGTGTTGAAACTCCAGAGAGTCTCCCACCCGAGCAAGAGTAAGGATCCTATAAAGATTAATAACTAATTAAATTTAATAAATTTTAACTTAATTTCAAAAGTCGCTGTAAAATAATATGTATTTCAAAAAATCGTTGGAGGCCACTTGCCTCTAGCATTAGTTAACATGTATGGATCATTGATAGCTTTCCAACAAAATATTATATGCCAGAAACGGATAACTAGACATGTGGATTGAATATGAACCTTTGCTCTATTTTCTTTCTTAGCCGTCTATTCCTTGGCAACCCATTGCAGGTGTGGATTCCTCTGTAAGATATTCTCAATAGCAAATGGGCCATTCATGGAGTAAATCAACGGTTAGGATCAGTGAACAACCAAAAGCCCAAAAGGGACATTAGGCAACCCTTGGCCCCATACCAAAGGTGATACTATAGTGATTTAATGAGGGCACACCCATCAAAACTTTCATCCCGTCCATTGGCACTGATGTGCAATCTCGTACATTGATTGTGTTAGACATTTTTATAGCCCGCAGCGGAGATCCGATTTTAGCCATTCGATGATGGGCCAAGCCCAAAATGAACTGAGGGTCTGGATTCGTCAGTGCAACATGAATTCCACCATAAGACCCACTTAAGGTGTCCATGGTCCTAATAGAGTTTCACCCACGACGGCCCTGCCTGGACCCAAGTCCCTCCTGATGTGGGATATGTGGGGATACGTGGATTAGATCGAGTCCGTTCATCTGACAAGTCAAATAATGACCATAGTCCTAATCGAATTGTTTACTCAAAATGGCAAAATCCTTTTCTAAGACACCCATGCAAATCAACGATGCACAGCTCTTTAAGATTGAATTTTCCCGATGGTCCCACCTGTCACAAATCGTCTTTTAGTACTTTTGATGTCCTTGACAAGAGGAGAGTGCAAGCAAATTTCAATCTCTCAAATTATTAATTTTATGTTAGAAACAGCAATGGGGGACCATCTTTCTTGAGAAGATCTTTTGTAATATTTCCAATATTCCTAATAAAGTTCAATACTCTGGCAGAGCATGGTGAATGATATACGGCACTTAGAAATTTCTACTCCATTAGACAAGTAATTCAAGTTAGACTTTCAAATGAATTTGGATATATTACAGAAAAAAATATGCTTATTTGATTTTCTCATTATCATAATATTGGTGGACATTTAATGGACGGTTAACAATGAAAAACGTACAATTGTCTTATTTCAACAAACAAGCATTTGCAAATCAGTGGTTAGGATCATTCAAATAGAGTTTTGGACCCTTGCTTTATTGAAAGTGGATTTCACATTTTAGATGGTTTCACATCATTCAAGGCTAAAATATCAAATAACACCCATTATTCAGTGTAGGGGTGCACATTGAACTGGTAGAACCGTGGAACCGGACCGGAACTGTTGGATCGGTCCGGTTTGGTCTGATTCTAGACAGCAGCAGTTCCAGTTCCGGTTTCAAAATTACAAGAACCGTTGGATACAGTTCGGTTCCAATTTAGGAGCATGTAGAACCGAACCGAACCGTTAACTGAACTATGGACCCGAACCTTGGAATTGATCCGTTGAACCGTGGCTCAGAACTGTTGATCTGAATCTTGGATCCGAACCGTTGATCCCAACTTAAAGATTAAAACGTAAAAAAAAAAAACCCTCTCTTTCTCATTCTCTCACCATCTCCCTCTCTCTCACCCTGCATGCAACTGCATGCGGCTCTCTATGGTCATCCCTCTCTCTCAATTGCCCCGACCTAATCTCTTCACTCGCCATCTCTCTCTCTCTCTCTCTCTCTCTCTCTCTCTCTCTCTCTCTCGCCGTCTGTGTGGTGTGGTACATGCAATCGCCCAGGCCCGTGCCCTCTCTCTCTCTCTCTCTATCATCGTTCTGTTGCCAGCTGCCCAGGCCCCTCTGTGCGATTGCTCAGGCCCCTGCATGCGATTGCTCAAGCCCCTGTGTGCGATTGCTTGGCCTTTCAACAAGTTGCCATCCATCTTCTCTCATTGTGTTTGTTGTTGTTAGCCTGTTAACACTTTGTTTGCATTCCAAGAAAGAATGCTTGATGCTGGAAATCTCTACTCAAGTTGAAGTGCAGTCCTAGAAGGAGGAGCATATTGCAATTGGGCTGGATTTTAAAAAACCCAGAACCGTGGAACCGATCTGGAACCGAGCTGGTTTTCACGGTCCGGTTCTGGTTCAGTTCTAGTGTGCTAACGGTCCGGTTCTGGTTCCGAAAATCCCACAACCGTTAGGAACAGTTCGGTTCCAGTTTTACCCCAAAACCGGATCGAACCGACCCGTGTGCAGCCCTGATTCAGTGTATCAAGGGCTTCTGTGGGTAGAATTTGCACCTCACTTACAATAGTATTTTGAAAGATTGAGTTGCCTAGGCACCCATACCAAAATATGTATTTTTGAAGGTTAATGTTGTCTGTTCTTCAAATGGCTAGCTCTTGGACAATTAATAGATGATCAAATCTCTAAGGGCTTGATTGGATACCACCAAATAAGTTACTTTTTCTACTTACAATAGTAGATAAGTAAAAATATTTCAAAAGAAGTTTGGTTTATGATTAGTTATAAGTAACTTTTTTTTACTTAAAAGTACTTAATCACTTCAGCTCATTTTTAGCTTTTCTACCTTTCTTAAGTTGTTGAATAGTGGCATATATAAGAAAGATGAAAGAGAGGAGACAGTAATAAGTATATTGTTTACCAAACATTCATATCTTCTTAATAAGTAGAAACTAAGATATGTTACTTATGACGTAAGTAATATATTTTAAGCAACTTATGATCCAAACGCCCCCTAAATGACTTATAGCATAGGTAATACCCCTTTCAAAGGGATCGTATCATCCTCTCTCAAAGATATAAACTTTTTTCTCAAGAACAAAATTGCTTTGCGTAATTGTCCATTGGATGGGATTGTATGTGGAAAATAAAATATATGAAAATGCACCAACACCCAAACAATATCTAAAATAAATTTCATAAAGAGAAATGCAACATGCACCCATCATGACTAATACACCTGTCCTTTCAAATATTTGTTGTTGGACTAGATTCTTATGACTGTTTCAAATGGCTTTCAAATGAATGGTTAGAAGTAAAATAGTGAATGTTCAAAATTTGAAGGAAAAATTCTAATTGTCGCTACATTTAGATTATGCTCCATACACAGCTGGTCTACATTTAGACTAGTCTGGATTGCCATCCAGGCCCCAGCTTTTCCTTACATATGGTAGAAGAGTCACCATCATCTCTACTGGAAAGAGTCACCATCATCTCTAGTACATAAAATATGAGCAGCAAAGAAAATATTACCCACATAGCTTCCGCAAGCGCAGGAAACTTTTGAATAAAAGATATAGGAAGGCATTCCAATTAAGATAAAGGTATTTTGGTAATTTCGAGAACCAGCAGCCGAATCCCTCCATTGAGATTTCACCCACGGAAGCCTTAAGCGGCTTTAGATTTTACCAGCTTAAACATTTTTACTGCTTAGACGCTTGGTAACCTTTTCACCCTATCTTTCCCTGCGAAAAGGCTGCAACTTTCCTCGCTGTGTTCTGCATTCACCATGTGTTTTCCTTCTTATCTCCTTCTCCCAGCCCGGCATCACCCAAGACGGGTGCACCCCTTACCTTGTGGACTACCTTGATACATGTATTTTATATCTACAATCTGTTTTGCTAGATTATTTTAGAGCATGATCTTAATAATGCAGGGGCACATTCGGGGGTAGACAGCCCGTGTGAGGTGAGTGGCTCATGTGAGGCGGTACCCATGTGATTTGGAGCCCATGAGAGAGGTTTGGCCGAGGTTCTAACGCATAAGATGTGGGGCCTGGACTATAAGATAAAGGAATCAATTCATCATGCTCTAACAGTTCGAGCTTTTAGAGCAAGTGGTTAATTATTTTGCATCACGTACAATAAAAAACAATGGTGATTGACTAATAATGGTCCAAGTTTATGTGACTTTAAACATTTGGATGACAAATAAATATAATAGAAACATTAGAGTGGGCCCTAGGAAGTTTTTAAGTTGTTCAATCACCACCATTTCCTATGGCATGGTCCACTTGGTCCACTTGAGAATTGGATCTATTTCATTTTTGGATCATGCTCTAAAAGGGTCAGGAAAAATGGATGGACGACGTGGATATAGAATATATGATTTAAGGTGGACCCATGGTAAGGCCACAACGTTCTGGGTGCATGAGGCCGGGCCGCACCTAATCCATTCCCTCTTAAATGATGTTAAAATAAGAAAAAGAGTCTAACCCTTCATTTTTAGGCCCTGAAAACATAACAAGGTTTACTTTCAAAAGAACTGCAAATATTTCTTTTTGGGTGCTGAAAGAAAGCCCAACTTTTATGAGTTGGCACATGCCAAAGTAAGAATCCACTTGGGAATGCACCATTTTATTCCAACATTTGATGATTTTGTAGTACAACTTTCTATCACTGTTTTAATTAAAGAAGAAAGGATGCATGCTAACCAAGAGGGGGTTAGCTCATCATCTGATCAACCTATCTAGACTGTCTACCGAGAAAAAGTCACATTGGTCAGATTATCAAATTCATCCTTAAGATGGCTACCTTTTCTTTTTATTTTTCCAAAACCATTCATTTCCAAACATAAATGGCCCGGTAAAAGTGATGCTTGGGACTTCCATGATGGAGACTGATGAACAAAGTATCAAAATTTTGACAGGGTGTTTCTGTATAAACGGTCTTGACCATCCAATTCATAGGTCTCATTGATTGAATGGTCTGAAGGGTGTGATGTTTTTAGGGTGGCCCACAAAATAAAATATATGCTAGACCTAGTACATCTCAAGGATCTTATGACAGGACGGCCAACTGTCATGATTGATCACTTGAAGTCGACTTCAAGTGAACATTTCTACTCGTATTATCAAATTGTAGCAAGAAGTAGGGTTGCAACTTCAGCGGGGTTACCCAGGTTAGCGGTTGACCCAAGCCTCACTTGACCTGAGGGGACCCAACCCGTAACTTGACAGGGCCTTGATTCCAACCAAACCCAACCTGAAGTCTTCTATACTCGATCGGACACAATCCCAACCCTACTCAATGTGACCCAAGTATTTCTTATTATTCCCAACCCAACCAAATCCAAATTTGCTCAATCCGAACTAGACCTGAATTCAAAATCAGGTTGGTGTCTACCAGCAACCCAACCTGAGGGCCTTGACAAACTGACGAAACCCAACAAACTCAGGTTAGGTCAAATGGAACCCAAGTTGCAGCCTCAGAAACGTAAGGGCTTACCAATCAACCATAAAGGGTAGAAAGGATAAGCATGCTGCCGACTTCATGGAACAACAAAGAGTTAATAATTAAAAAAGTGTCATGTGCATATGGCAGACATGATGTGACCCACGATGAAACCTAGGGGCAGCATCATGGACAGTCTGGCTCGAAAGGAGGGTCAAAAAGCTGGGTAAAAATGGCTTAGTGTCAACTACTTGTTCCTACTGGTGAAACTTTTCGCTACAATCTCTGATTATATCTTTGGAAAGATCTGGTGAACTCTCCACTACTGTTAATTGATTTTGCAAAATAAAAAATATATATATATACAATTGAGTAGATTAAATTTACATTCAAAGTTAAAACTTTCCATTTTTAGTAAGTTGTATAATTATTGTACATCTTTACTTATGTCAGTACATTTATTTTAAAATCCATGTGAATTTTATTATTTTTAACAATTATTTTATTTTTTGAAAAAAAAAAAAAAAAATCAATCTAATTCCATTAGGGTTCTGGCATGCGTTGCCTTTTGTCATATGTGCATTAATGCAAGTCATTCTATTTGAAAAATAATAATAATCTACTTTTAGTCTTGATTGTAGTTTACATTCAAAGTTAGAACTTTTTATTTTTAGTAAATTGTATAATTATTGTATGTCATTACTTACAATTAGTACATTTATTTTAAAATCCATGTGATTTTATTATTTTTAACAAATATTTTATTTCTAATTCCATTAGGGTTCTGGCATGCGTTGCCTATTGTCATATATATGTACATTGTAAGTCATTCTATTTGAATAATAATAATAATCTACTTTTAGTCGTGATTGTAGAAGATTTCTTTCATTTTTCATCTAAGAACATCTGTTAGGAAAGAAGATTATATGTCCGCACATGGTTCTTTTTCATTAATTGCATGATGGAATGCACACATGTACTTGAACTAATGCTAAGCTGTGTGGAGACTATGCATGACGTATATTTCAAATCTAAAACATGAATCTAAGAATCATTCCTATCAAAAACTTAGGTGCATGCAACACCATAAAAGCAATGCACAATCATGCTTAAAACTTCTATATTCACTTGTTGTGGCCACCTAAAATTTAGCAGAAAATAAAATAAGTTAAAATACAGTAGCACCCAAACAAACGCTGAAGGCAGTTTATTAAGGGCAGTCCTAGTAAGACCATCTAAGTTGTAGGTCCCTCTATGGGCGGAGAATATTGCTAAATTTACAGCATCTAGCAATCATAACCGTCCAACTGATTGCTGGGTCAAGGGGGGGAAATTGAATAAAAAAAAATATAGTGGCACTTTAGCAAGCCCTAAAGTTGGTTCTATCAAAGGAAAATTCTACTCAGACTATGCAAGTTGTATGCTCAATTATGAATGGATCATATCCATAGCAATTCTAAGTCTAACCATTTAATTAAATGCTTTCAAATGGACAGTTAAAAGTAAAACAGGGAGCAGTCCAAACTTGAAGGGATAAGATCAGATGTTACAAATTTTCAATTATATCCCAACCACCATTGGGTTAAAGAATTGGAATGTCTAGAATGACTTAATCATGCTGTGTCTAGTTCAAGGCTCATTATCATATTTAAAATATGACAAGGGATGGTGACGACTTCTCTAGACTCCTCACATAGATTTCTCCAATTCACAAGGACAAATAGAAAAATAGAAATAAATTCTAATAAATTCAAAATTAAATTAATTATGATAAAAACAAATTTACAATCCTTTAAATAGTGATATCAAACCTTGGAAGAATTTTGCGGAATCAAACTCCAACTCAAACTCACTAAAAATGTGATTTACTATAAATAATAAACTTATTATTTATAGATAATCATGATTTCTACTAGACTACTTCATGATTTTTGGCAAAAAATAGTAAGTGTCCAAGTTCGTCTAATCATGTTATTCTCTTGATTTTTCCAAGTCATTTTCATGTTGTGCATGACTCCTAAAACTCAAAGGATCAAAGTTATGACCAAACTAAAACTTACTATAAATAAAAAAAAAAAAAAAACGAAATAAAAATCTACTTTCAACCGTCGATCTGATGAAATCTCATAAATTTGGTGTGGGCAACCAAGCATAGCAGGTTAGTTGGCTAAAGTAGCTTCTCTCACCCTAAAATCATATATAGCACCTCAAATAACTTATTCCAGTTTGTGAAATATGTCTGTTTTAGAGTTCTGACAGTCCTGAACACTTTCACATGAGGCCTTCTTTGGTCCAACTTCACTAAGAAGGTATTCACCATCCACTCTACATCAAAATAGCACATAATTAACACAGTTTATCTCTCCACTATCTCTCCAAAGTCCAAAGACATGACAATTTCCAACATCAAATCATCAAATACGGTACAGATATTCATATTTGGTGAGAATATATATTTAAAAATTTAAAAAAACAAAAAACAAAAAACCTTTGCTCAGCCAGACATGCGGCACCTCAACTAATGCACTGGCCATGACATGCGCCAACGTGTCAGACAGTTGAAATATCCAAGGCATCATCAGAAGGCTACTACTTCATAGATTTCCTATCCCAAGAATTATATATCTCACTAGTCAGGTGGCCCACAAATGACAAGGTTGATTAAAATTAGCCAAAATTTCTCACCCATTCACTTATTTCTATTATCATGCACACCTACTTAGTTAACCACCTTCTTTTTTAGGCACTGGCAGCTACATGGTTATAACCTCATAATGAATGGTTTGGATTGCACCCATCTGTACTAACATATGTGGTAGCTAGTGCATTAACTGAATTGTACACACGTATTGCGTCCAAAAGCTCTAGAAAAGAAAGACTATTCTTCCGTTGGTTAGTAAATGACAAAGCCATAATCCACTCTCATTGCTTACACCTAACCATTGACACCTTTAATGGATCTTTTTCTCCCACTTGATTATATTGTGGTACAACTTTCTCTCACTTTATTATCATATTAGGAGGAATAAAGAAGATAAAAGAAAAGATAGAAGAGGAAAATAAAGGGTTTATACGGATAAAGGAGTATGGACATGAGAAATGCTCACGTCCAATCACTTGGATGATGATAAGTTACCATCCACTCAGTAGATAACAATATATATATATATATATATATATATATATATATATATATATATATATATATATATATATATATATATATATATATATTGTGCTGGTGACGTTGAGTAGGTTGGGCCCACCTGCAAAAATTAACTCTGACCGTTTATCAAGCGAATGACACTCGTGGGGCCCATTCGTGATGTACACATGGAATTCACACTGCTTCTGGTCACTGCACATCGCAAGAATCATCCCTTTGAAGGACTCAGATGGGACAGGTCACAGAGAGCAATGCACTACTTGCCTGAAAACTATATATATTCACCTTTTTTGCCCCACAAATTTTGGAATGGCTCGAGTTCAGGTCTGTCCCTTTATATTAGTGGGGTGAACCTGATTGCTGACTGGATGACATATACATCACATGGTGGACCCCAGATTCCATCCATAAGTTTCCATGGTGGGTGGTCTCCTCTCCCATGTTTTCCATTGTTCCCTTTAGCGTGGCACACCTGAGTGATAGATTGGGATGGGTTTTGAGTATAATGGATGGGTTAAATGACACTTGCACATCATGGTGAACCCTACACACCTTCAATTTATGGTAATTACCATAGGTTCGAACATACTGGACCAAGGACGTGATGAGCCTGATCATCATCTTCCTTAGGGATAACTACTCTAAATCTACGGAGCTTCTTTAGACTCTTTATAGGGATTCCTCAAATCCACGAGAGAAAAAAATAGAAATAATTTTTAATAATTCGTAATAAATTGATTGGTGATAAAAAAAAACAAAATTACGATCTTTAAATAGTTAACTCAAACCTAGTACTCCAACTCAAACTCCCTAAAATATGACTTACTATAAATAGTAAACTCAATATTTATAGACGGTCATGATTCCTACTAGACTTCTTGGTTTTCAGCCAAAAATAATAAGTGTCCAATTTGGCCTAACTACATTGTTCTCCTAATTTTTCTAAGCTATTTTCATGTTGAGCAAACCCCTGGAGCTCAAAGGATCAAAAGTTATGATCAAATTAAAATTTATTATTTGTAGTATAAAAACGGAAAGAAAATAGACTTTCGACCGTCAATCTAATGGAATCTCATCTAATGGAATCTCGCAAATCCTAAGCAACCTGACATAGTGGGGTTGGTTGGCTAAAGTAGCTTCTCCTACCCAAAATCATATATGATATGTCGAAAAACTTATTGTGGTTTGCAAAATATACTTGTTTTAAGGTTATAACGGTCTTGATCACCTCCGCCTTTGATCGGGCCTTCTCTGGTTCATCTTGGCTATGAAAGTGTCCTGACCCACTCTACGGCAATACACTATCATTAACAGAAAAATATATCTCCATCACCATGAAACTATTACATCATAGAATATTGTTATTAAACAATATTCTATTTATTATTGATTTAAATGAGGGAGCCGTGTCTACACCCACTGAGACTAAAAATAAAAATAAAAATGCATACATCATCCCTACTTATGGGCGTAGAATATATTGATACAATTGGACAATTGCATATGGGTGTGCTGATAGCATCTCCATACCGTAGACCACACGTAACCAGGATGTGTGAAAAAAATTGTTGCTGTTGAGATAATCATACATACCAACCTTTTCGTTTAAAATTATCTTGTCATCAACGAAAGAAGATAGTTATCCACCCTTTCACATTGAGTAAAAAAGAAGATATGAGTGATCCATTGCTCTTTGACCACTGTGGGTTACAGTTTTGCTAGTTGAGTCAGACCACGTGGTCAATCCAATCTTGGCTGTCCAACAGATCCAGCACAGAGTTAGCGGGCCACATTATAAAAATCACATCCATTGTACGATTCTAACAGTTTGATCAATTGTCTATGGGATAAACAGTCAAGATCATTTATTGGGCCCTTCATGGATGGTTCTTTGTTTTTAAAGAATTATTTTTCTGACTAATCATCTTATCTGTGGCCTGGTAAATGGATGGTTACCAAAAGAAGGCCGAGTCGTGGATGTCTGATCATCTGATCAGTGTGATTTTTGCATTCTAACCCATGAAATGTAAGCCCATGATTGGGAACCGAGCTGTTGATTTGAGGGCTCCCATCATGGATAGATCATGCCCCAAAATCTACCGAATTAGAAGATTCCCATGTTCAATCTCTGATCTTATTCTCCATTGAATTGCACAAACCAATCACAGATGCCACATCTACAGATTAGGTACTAAACATGGAAGTTCTACCTTCATAAGGATCATCGAGCTTCACCTATTATTATTATTATTATTATTATTATTATTATCATTATCATCATCATCATCATATATTATTATTATCACACAGTAGCAGTGAAAAACAGGCCATAACATCTTCATTTCAGGAGGGTCTTAACAATGGATTTGACATTAAGCTTCTTGAGGTCCGTGTAAGACTGCCCACAGCCAACGAACATTACAGGTGCTCCAGAAATGTATACCATGGAAAGTGCGGCCCCAACCTGTACAAGAGTTCAGTTAACATCCAGTGGACTCAAAATGCGTCTTGATGTTAAGCAAAGCTCTTAAAACCTACAATGAAATACCTTGTCATCAATAGTATCAAACTTTGTGAGCAAGATGCCATCGATCAATCTGGCATTAGGTGAATTTGATAGGTCCGCTAATTTCTGTACAAGAAAATTGCTCAATCCACACATGTTAGCTAAAGAAATCATTAAAAAGAACAGTGGGGGTAAAAATCTCATCAATCTGAAACATGATCTCAATCAAATGGACAGATGCACACACGAGTACAAGAAACTTGCAGCAAATACTAAACCTGATCAAACTTTGATAGTTGATCCACAGCATCATTTCCCACCAGCGCCTCTCCAACAAAAAGAACCAGATCTGGGTTGTTCATATAAATGAGCTTGGAAAGTGCTCTCATCAGTGGTTCATTGTCCTGAAATGTAACATTCAATTATGCAACTGAGTATACAAATGCACAGCAGTGAAGAAATGAAAGACTGATGGAAAATACTCCAACTACCAAAAGAGCAAAAGAGAAGGAAAACAAATTAACTCCAAAGATATGTTAGATAACAGTTACCTGCATCCGCCCAGCTGTATCTACAAGAACAACATCTGATTTATTGCGAGTAGCCTCTTGGATAGCTTCCTTTGCTACAATTGCCGGATCTTTTTCGTAGCCTTTCTCAAATATAGGAATCTGAAAGGTAGTTTCAACAACAGTCGATCAGCTCAGAGAAACATCACTTTTTCTATTCATTTAAAGGCTTGATATTATTTGAGAACGATCATGTAACCGGCTCCTTCTCCTATTTTACAGAAATGAGACGAAGAGTAAAAAATTTTAAAAAGCAAACAAACAAGCTATCGCATGCCTATGAATAGCACACCAGCAACTACAAGCAGACTGTAAAATTGATGCGGACATCAGTGGTGCACCATTTAGAGTGCACCAGAGGAGGAGGCATCGCCGACAGAGTACCGAAATGGAGTTGATGTGAATGGACACCGGGTCCATCAGACCCATTTTCTGACGCGCTACCAGTGCAGGAGCGGCATAACCGCACCTTGACCATAGATCCATGGGTCGGATATCATACCGTACCACACGGGTGTTTTAGAAAATGTTTGGCCGGACGGATCCCATAGGATTAAGAGGGATGGGATGGTAAAATCCCGGGATATGCGAACAGACCTGGTGAACTTGTCCCGAGATATAGCAAACCCATGGATCTTAAACCAATCCACTGACATCACCATCATTACCTTAAAATTGATCCCATCCCTCCTAATCCCGTCCAATCGTGCCTGGGGCGTGTTTGGTTAGACAAATTGGAAGGTAAAATCCCGGGCGTGCCAAACAGACTCAGTGAACTTGTCCCGGGATATAGCAATCCCATGGATCTTACACCACCATCATTACCTTCAAATTCATTCCATCCCTCCTAATCCCATGGGATTCGTCCGGCCAAACAAGCACTTAGTTTTAGGCGTTTTAATTATTTTTCTTATTTCAGGGGCTTTATTGCACTTTCTTTACTTTTCGTCTTTTATTATTATTATTATTATTCGTATTTTCAGGGCTTTAGTGCACTTTTACTGTTTCCATAGCTTATATATACGTTGTGAGAAACTCTATTTTCATTATTATTAAATAAATATAAATTTGTCTCTTTTCTTCCTCTTTATTCAAGAGATTAGGGCTTCAGGATTGACCCTTGAGTGTTGAAGATTTCACCCCGATTTCAGGTTTCCTTCTTTCTAGATCTTCAAGGTACAAGAAAATGTAAGAATCATCATCCTTCTTTTCTTTTGACGATAAAAGGACCTGTATTTTCTTCATCTCGAACCCTTCATTCCTTACCCCTTTCATTCCTCTCTAGATATCACCTTTCTAGTTTGAACGGAAAAAAGGGATGGTTAGTCAGTAGAATCAGATCTAAACTTAACTGTGGATTGACTTATGCTAGATCTGGGATATTCTCATATCCCTAGGTCTTCCATTTTTACTATTTACGCGATTTTATGCTAAGGGACATGATCCTGATGGAATGACCTCATCTTTGTTTTTGAGTTTTCCTAATCCCTTTGACTAGAAAGGGTTAGTTAATTGGTGTATTTATTTGAACATTCTTTAACCTAATTATACATGCATCTAAGATTAGGTCATCACATGTCCCTGCACCAAAAATCCATTTTGAATTCTATCTCATGGAATAAAAAGGACCTTGGGGCCCACTCATTCCTGGAAAGCATATTGCAGTTCTTTAGAGACTGTTTATATTCCTTTCAGCTGAACAGGGTGGATGCAGCAAACAGCATTTTTATTTTATTTTATTATTATTTCTTTCTTTCTTTCTTTCTTTTTAACGATCAAGAACAACATCCAATTACTTTTTTGGTAAAATGCTTCACCAAAGCAAAATATAAGAAAATAGCAAGGAATGGAAAACTGCTATCCCTGTTGGTCAATTATAACCAGAATGGAGATCTCTTTTCCCTATAATCAGGATCTTGCAAGGAAAACTTAGAAGCGTAATGCATTGAATCCTAACTCATGGCTTTAAGATGCCCATACTCTGGGTGGAGGGCCTCTCCAGAAACAGCCCTACAACCTCACGAGGAATGAGCTACGACTGACACATCATACCTGGAGCCTGCGTGCATGAGTTCGGAGCTGCTCTACTGCACCTGACCGAAATGTATCACAAGCAGCCATCATAACACTGATATTATGCTGCAAAAGCCAGTATGCAACCTGCAGGGTGGTATTTGATAAACAAAATTAGTTTCCAGAGTGTGAGTGCAGTTCCACTTGGTCAGAACGATATTATCATCACACATGCCTTCAAATACGTAAACACAACTGAAAGAAAACGATCATAACCTTGGCTAGATTGGTGGACTTTCCAACTCCATTGACACCAACAAAGACAACAACATATGGTTTTCCTTGCTCCTTAGCAGCATGGACATCCCTCAAGATGTCAATAGATCGTCTTGGAGTTAAAATACGAAGTAAAGCCTCCTCCATTGCTGTCTGCAGTCTTTACATGTTAACGAAGCTCTCCAAAATGGTAATAAGAAGGAAACTCAAGCAGCCAATATTTGCAAAATGGCAAGAAAATTTCTTATAAAGAAACAAGTTCACAAACCTGAACTGTTGAAGAAATCCTTGTGAAAGAACCCAACTTTTTACCTTCAAGACTAGCTGCTACCGACTCGCAAAGCTTCTCAGCTATTTCCTCGGCCTGTTAATACAGTGATGAAATGCTTAACATGCTAAATATGCACCAATAAAATGAATATTTATATAGTGGATGCATAAACATACCACATTTTTTGTCATAAGCCTATCCTTCAGAGCTTTTAGAGCAGGTTCCAGGTCTGACTTCTCCAAAATTGCATTCCCTGCAATGCTGAAAAATTGCAAGAAGCTTGCTGTTACTACAAGCATCACACCATCAAAATGCATGGAATATGTAGAATGCTCAAAATGATCTGCATAAACATGCACACGAGTGTTTGCATGTTTGGACCTATATTCTATGTTTTTTTTTTTAACGATGATGAATTTATTAAAAGGCCACGGCCAAAATTACAGAATACAAAATCTAAAAAGGAAAGTTACAACTTGGCCCAATTATTGGGGAACTGCTCAATCATCTTTGATGTTTACACCCACTCCTTAATAATAGATTTTGCTTTTTGAAAGATCACCAAAACATTCATTTGCTGATTTTTAAAGTAGCGATCATTCCTTTCTAACCAGAGACACCAGAGACCTGCTAATAGGGACATGCGCCAAACATATTTCCCAACCTTTCCTTTTCCCACACCATGCCAGACCATAAAGAAACTACCAATCGAGCTCGGAACCACCCAATCAACTCTGAACAATTTAAAGAAGCCATCTGACATACTTTTTGCAAAGGAGCAATGAAGGAAAAGATGGTCCATTGATCCCGCAGCTTTGATAGCACATAATACACACATTCGAAAGGATCATCTTTTCTTTTTGAAGGTTGGTTATCCACCGTTAGAAGCTTCTTGCAACCCACTAACCATGCAAATGCCGCCACCTTAGGATGGGCACCATATCGCCAATAGGAGCTGTCAAACTTCTCTTCTCAAAAGATTCCTCCACTCAAAACCTTATAAAGAGATTTCACTGAAAATTTTCCTGACTTTTCATACAACCAATTCATGGAGCCTTTTTCTGAAAGTGATGGCTGCACTTTGGATAATAGCTGAAGCAATCTAAGAAAGTTCATTTATCTCTTCATTCTCCAAATGCCTCCTACATGGTGGGGCCCAAATGACCTGCTCTGCTCCCCATGCATTGAGAAACATCTGTCAACGCTCAATCCCCTGTCCAATGCAATTCCCGCTAATCGCGGAAAGATGTCAATTAGCTTTTGGTCCCCCCACCCAAATATCTTCCCGAAACCTTATCTCTCCCATCTCTCAAATGGAACCCTATCTCTTCCCACACCATCCTTTCCAATTATGCCACCATTCGCCAAAGAGATGAAGACCAATACAGGGAAGATGATCTTGTCCATGGAACCATGTTTTATGTTATCCTAATTATATTTGTAAGTTATGGTTCTCTGAGTTGCAAGGGACACTTGGATAGTCCAACAAATCGAGTTGGGCCACACTTTGTAGGCCACTGAGCAGAATCATTCCATCTGATTATTCTAATCATCCCATCAATGTCCTACAAAATGGATGGTCAATATCATTTATAGAAAATATGTCCATCAATATGAGCTGTCCATTTGGTGGCCCCCAGGTTGACTTGTTTTTGATTTCTTAGAATCACCTTGATGAAATAATCTTAACCATCCCATCCGTGCTCAGTAGAAGACATCCAACATTTGGATGGATATTACCATTGGATTAACAAGATCTTTAAGTGGTGGACCATGAAGTGTGGGCAAGACGTAATGGACTGCCTAGAACAAATAGGTTCTCCATGTGTCAAAATGCAACTTGACACATGATAATTTATTGTGCAATGGAATGGTAACCATAAACCACGACATGAGTTGTTTGTTAGCATTTACTCTCTTTTGACTTGGTGCTTTGTCCTACTGTTTTTTAACCATTTAGTTTTTTGAGTTTCTGCCATGGCCAATTTCAAAGATCAGGTAAAACATAAAAGAGGAAGGTTGAAGTCAGGTGGGCAGCTACTCATAAAACTTTTGCCAATCCACCATTTAAAGATGCACCAAATTGCTGGTAATTGACAATTCGTTAGTATATATTATAAAACAACACAAAAAGATTGGACCCAAAGACATGTGACCCTCTCATCACTCAAGAATCTAGCCAAATCTAGACAAAAAGAAATTTACAAAATCCTATATTACACAGTTGACAGAAGCAGACAATAATTTATTGCATAACATCCCAATTGCCCAAAAGCTCCAGCTTTGAGCAGCCTTTGAATTCCTGTCTTGCAAACACCTAACTTAGGTGGAGAACCATGACGATGCAAAAGAAATAAGCAACAGAAAGACAAAAAATTCCCATATTAGTGGGTCATATACTAAACAAGCTCATCTTTCTTTTAGAAGTATGTATTGCTGTTGATATGTTGTCAGCTGGGGAAATCAACTGGGAGCCGAGGAGCCTTCACTTTGCAGAGGGAAAAATAAAAGGCAATAAGATTCAGAAGAAACTCAGGAGTCAGGACTCGTTATTCTGTACACGTCCATGGTGATATAATCATTTCAAACATATGAACATACGCCGTAGGCATAACTTGCGACTATTATATTCATCAAAATAGTAACTAATGAAGTAAGAAATGTTAATGTTTTAGGAACCCAAATCATGTCTCGGGTTGGGTTATAATGCATGCAAAGGGTCTGGTTATTGATTGGGCTTTGCATTGATGTTTCATATATTTGTGGAGACATTGATTGTAATTTTGCAAAGGGTGATTTGTTTGTTTTTTGTATTCTTGGGTGGCTGGTTACCCCTGCTGTATAGCTCTTGGGTCTTCAACGCTTTGTTTATAAAATTATTGTTCTCTCCCTCAAAAAAAAAAAAAAAAAAACCTACTGGAGGAAGGGAGCCATGAATTATATAGCTGCAACTGTAAGCTTGGGTGTACAATTTTCACTCAGTAATTCTCCAGTATGTATCCAAGTCTAGTTATGTTTTGATGAAGTTATAAAGGAAAATTTGGTTACTTATTTTGGATGGGCAGTTTAATTTGACTTCCTTTTTCTTTTTGTAATTTAAGTATAGCTATTTATATTATCTGATATTACTTTTTTCTTTTCTTTTTTTGAAAGATTATATCATCTGATATTACTATGCCTTGATATGAAGCAGGGCTGGTCCCAAGCCTAGGGTAAAGGAGGGTAATGTCGGGTGGCAAGCAGGTTGTAAGATTTTGGCCAAGAAATCAAGAGAACTAGGTTCCCATTAATCCAACCCCAAAATAGATGTGAGAGGGCTGAGATGAATAGTTTCCTAGTTATTAAGGTTTCCATAATTCTGCAGGCACTTTCATTTGGGAATTATCCAGAGTCTATTATTATTTGAAGGGAATTCAATTTCCTCCAGCAACTTTGCATGAAATGCTTGTGTTTGTTTCTTTTCGAATTTTTTTCTAACATCAGTTAATAGCAGAGCATCTAAGATAACCCTTGAGAGTTAATCTAAGGCCATATTATAAGGCTTTCTCTCGGAAGACCTTACAGCTATAAATTGTTGGGCCATGGATCAATAAGAAATATTGGAACATGGACCGACTTGTAACAACATGCTCTTTTTGTGCAACAAGTCGGTACAAGATGGATAAGTTTTATTGAATGAAGAAGGTACCAGAAGGAGGTCTCGACGTTTTACGATTGAGATGATGATGCGAGTTCCAAAACCAGGGAAAGTGCTTGATTTGAAAGATTCAACACAACAATTCATCAAGAATGATAAGAATGATGTGATTCTAAAAGAAACTACTGACAAGGATTGCTAGAAAGATTATCTGAGGTCAAACAAAGTACCGAGGGAGAGGAAGAGTTCCAGTTAAAGCCAAATCAAGTGAAAGGAAAAGAACATGTCCTGGTGGAACAGAAGGTGAAGACCAACTTGTTTCAGTAGGAAGAAGATCATAGAACTCGTCAAAGCCTAGTATCTTTCCAACCTAAAGAAGAACATTGTTGCAATCAGAAGGTAGGGAATTCATGATTCAGTATCCAATTTCGCGCAAGAGTTGAAGGGGACTCCATTAGTGTGACTAACTGAACAAAGGGGTCAGGCCTGAGCCTTGGAGCTTAAGTTTTGTTTTTTTATGAAGTGAGATCTCTTGGAATTGGGCTAAAGATTTTGTTTTTCCCATATTGCTAGAGATGATAACTCCTCCGCTGATGAGTTGCCTGAGGCAGGGGTATCTCATACCTCTCTTTGTTCTGGGAGTTTTATTCCCCCCTTTACTAGTTTCTTAATGCATCTTATATTACCTTGACAAGATAAGAGAGAGAGAGAGAGAGAGAGAGAGAGAGAGAGAGAGTAAAATCATGCAAGAGTAATCCTCTGATATCTACTCAAGCCAAGCTAAAGTTAATATTTAATTTTAAGGTAGTTTCTCATTGTGGTTAGTTTCCTAGTTAGAATAAAGGCTCTCCTAAGATTTTCTTTTCTTCTCTTTTTCATGTGTGTTAGGGACTCAGATTGCATAGTGTAGCACACAGCACCGTCGTTGGTACTGTGTGCTACTGGAAAAGCTTTGTAGGCCCCACTATGATGTATGTGTTTATCCACACCGTCCTTCCATTTTGCCGGCTCATTTTAGCGCATGAGCCCAAAACTGAGGCAGATCTAAATATCGGTGGACCACACCATAGGGAACAGTGGTGATTGAAATCCCACCATTAAACTTCTTGGGGGCTACAAAAGTTTTGGATCAAGCTTCTATGTGTATCTTCCCTTCATCCAGGTCTGTATGACCTAATCAACAGGTTGGATGGCAAATAAACATTACAGTGGGCCCTGGGAATTTTTAATGGTGGCCATTCAATCACCACTGTTTCCTGTGGTGCGGTCCATCTGAGAGTATGATGTGGCTCACTTTTGGGATCATTCCATAAAATGAGCTGGCAAAATGGATGGACGGCGTGGATAAAATACATACATCATGGTGGGGCCCACAGTAGCAAACAGTACCAACATTGGTGCAGCCCAAAGCACTACGCAATCTGAGTTCATCTGTTAGGCATTGAAATAGCTTTTGCCAAATAACAGAATTTTATTAACAAAATGAGCAAAATGCAACATAGGTAAGTAGAGGTAGTAAATTGCCAGTGATGAGCGACCTCGTTATCTGATCAGGAAACCTTTTCTTAATAGAATTTCAGAAAAGCAATAGTGTACATAGGAAAGGGAGAGGTAACAAATTGTGAGTGATGAGTGACCTTTTTTATCTTGTTGGAGACAAAATAGCTCTTTATGAATAACAAAATTTTAGAAAAGCAATAGGATACATAGGAAAGGGAGAGGTAGCAGATCAATGAGTGACCCTCTTGCACTACTTATCTTGCAAGATAATCAGCTACCTGATTAACCTATCGAAAAACATGTTTTTTGAAATAGAAAGATGCATATACAATATTCATCAAGCTGGATATAGGAAGATCAATAGAGAAACTGGCTGACAAACACTTAAACATATACTTGCTCCGGAGTGTTATCTAAGCCAGTCTTTGACTATTTGTATATAATTCAGTTAGTTCTGACATTTAAGCCTCAAATTCTACCATTGAAAATTTTTCTCCCAATCACAGACCCAAAGGTACCCGCATTTCAGAAATTCTGCAAGTCAGGTGACAAGGCAGTAAACTTGGAATGAATGTATGCAAAAAGTTCCATGGGAGGAATTTATTTACCTCTGGAACATTGATGAGAACCATCCTTTCTTCTTTGCATCAGGCTTGGTGTTCTTCTCCACTTTCTCCTCTTCATCGCTCTCACTTTCACTGCTGATGACCTCTTCCCTATCCATCATGCTTTCTCCTTGATCAGCTGCCACAACTGCTACATTCTCATCCCCTTTCTCATCTACAGGATCCGTAAAATCCAGTTTCGACTCTTGTGGTGAATCATCCCAAACTCTATTTTTCTTTGTTAATTTTTTCTTTGGCTCCACCTTGGAGGGAGCCTTACTAACTGTTGTATCGGTTTTCTTCCCCGCTTTCGACCGCAACTTCTGAAGCTTACTTACATCAAAAGCCCCGATCTCTGAGCTGCCATTCTCTTTACTCTTAACAACATCAGCCACACGAGATCCTTTGATCCCGGCTTCATGTCCGTTACAATAATTACCGTTCTCTAATCCACGGCCTTTTGCCGAATCGTCATCTGAGCCGTCCTTGCCGGATCCACCACTGCTCTTTTGCTTCGCACCGCCCTGTGATCCGGCCTTCTTGACTGCGATCTGCTTCGCGGGCCTTGCCGCCTGCTTTGACTTCCTCATGTCTTCCGCCCTAGCCTCCGCCTCCTTCTGCAACTGCCGGAAGACGTCATCGAAATCATCATAAGCCGTACGCTTCGGATTGTAGATCTGTGAAAACTCATGCTTCACCATGGAGAGAAGATCGTCGACATAGAGGAGATGGAGTATCCTTTGATAAACGGCAACGAAGATGAGGCCGAGATCGTTGTGGAAGATCCATTTGAGAGTGTACGCAGCACCAGGGGCGTCGTAATTGTATGACATGTCGCCGGATCGCTCCTCCAAGAGGCAGGACCGGATCAAGGTGTCGATCGGGGACCCTTTAAGGGCGTTTCCGAGAGCCTTGCATGTCCAGAGGATCAAACCACCCCGCGTAAATATCAGCAATTGCTCCAACATCTCTGAAAAGAATCCCCCCAAAATCAGATCTCGAAAGAGATTGAGGCCTTTGAAAGCCAAAAATCACCGAAATGATTCTTTTAAAAAAAGAAAAAAAAAAAAAAAAAAAAAAAAAAAAGAAGAAGAAGACGAAAAAAAAAAAATGTCATCAATTTCTCAAACCAAATCCAGTGAATTGAAATTCAACAACGGAAATGATGAAAGGGGGAATTGCGAAATTGATTCAGATGCGTATTCAATCAAATAGATTGGAATACGGTTCTAAGATTAAAATAAAGGTGAATTATCGGAAAAGAAAAGGAAAATTGAAATCGATCAAACCCTAATAGCTCCAAAAATCATAAAAGAAGCTAAAATAGCAGCCTCTGCAGAAACTAAAAAGTTAAAATCAAAACCAAAGAAAGATCATATATATATATATATATATATATATATATATATATATATATATATATATATATATAGATATATATATTCATGCTCCCTTGCGCACTTACGCATGTGCGCACCTTTACACACGTGCCATGGGTGTCTGATTTGAACGGTTCATGTGATGTGGAATTCCATGAAACCCCATGTGACAAATTTTCACCCGAATCTAAATTTCTGGTGGGCCATAGCAAAGAGAAATGCAAATCAAGAGAGGAAAGTGTTTTCATTTTTCATGGCCCATCAAGTTTTAGATCAAAGTAAAACTTCAGCTTGGGAAGTTTCACGAGGTGTTGCTTCACATGAACGGTTCAGATTTTGGATCCACATCACGTATGATGGGTTTTCAAAAAAGTTCATACGTAGTATATACGAACCGATTTGCAGGTGAGCATTCCGCTATATGAGTCATGCTCCCCTGTGCACCTACGCACGTGCGTACCTTTGCACATGTGCCATATATATATATATATATATATATATATATAGAGAGAGAGAGAGAGAGAGAGAGAGAGACAGTCCCGGTCTCCTACGCACCATGCTTAAATATGAGCTTCCATATTATCCGTTAGATCCTCCTATCGGCTGGGATTCAAGCACTTTGGCATCCAACGAGGTTTTTAATGAAGTGACGTCTCTCAGTGTTGTGGCCATGCCATGGTGTATGTTTTTTATCTACACCGTCTATCGATTTCGAGAGATCATATTAGGACATGATCCAAAAAAATGAATCAGATCCAAAGCTTGAGAGGACCCCACCACAAAAAACAGTGGGAAGAGTGACGTCCACCGTCAAAACGTTCTAAGGGCCACGATAGTTTTCGTTCAGTTAAATATTTGCATTTTCCTTCTTTCATGTCTAATTTAACACATGAACATGTGGGATCTCAAATAAACATCGTGGTGGAACTTCAGAAGGTTTCAACGGTGGGCGTCACTCTCATCACTGTTTTCTATGGTGGGGTCCACCTCAGCCTTGGATTTGCCTCATTCTTTGGGCCATGCTCTAAAATGATCTCTCCCAATGTATGGACGGTGTTGATACAACACATACAACAAGGTGGCCCATAGAAGTTGGTGACGTCACTTCAGTGGCCAACCTGTCAGGGACTCGGATTTCCTGTGAAAGCCTACTGTTGGAAGTTCCTGCGCTGGGAAAGCAGTTGGGCCACTGGGATGTTTGTAAGAAATCCTCACCCTTCATCAGTTTTGTGAGTTTATTTTAGGACATGAGGCCAAAAATGAACCGTATACAATGCTCAAATGGGCCGAAAACTTGATAAGTGAACATCCACAGTTAAAATATTCGTGGGGCCACAGAAGTTTTAAATCATGCTAATATTTGTGTTTTCAGTTCATCCCAGTAGGAATGACGTTATTAACGGTATGGATGACATGTAAACATCAATGTTGAACCCGGGAAGGTTTCAACGGTAGGAATTTTTCTAAATACATTTTCCTTTAGCACGACCCACTTGAGTCTTGGATCGTGTTCAATTTTGGTCTAGTCTCCTAAAATTATCTCAGAAAATGGATGGACAGAGTGGATTCTTGAACAATATGATGGTGGGCCCACTTACGTTCCCAGCGCAGAACTTACTGCGAAAGGGTTTCGCAGGAAATCCGCATCTGCCTGTCAAAATCCAATCCCCGTCCTCGCGCACACATCCTTCCCGTAGCCGATTTGCGTCCTACCCCCGCCCGGACGGTAAGGCTCCATGGGGCCATCGTGATGTAAGTGTTTTATCCACACCGATTCACCGCTTTTGTCAGATCATTTTAAGGTATGATCCTTAAAATAAAGCAGTTCCACCTCATGTTCTCCAAAGGATTTAAAAATCAAGCTAATCCGAAAGTCAGGTGGGCTACATCAGATGGAATACTTTGGTTGGGACATCCACCATTAAAAACCTTTTGGATGTTGTGTGGGGCCTACCATGCTTTTTATACGCTCTCCATCATTTAGAAAGATGATCCACGCAAGGATGAATAGACACCCCATAAACCAGACTAGTCCAAAACTTAGGTGGTCCATGCCACATGATTTTAGATGTTTTAGACATTTTGATTGACGTGGCCTACCTGAGTTTTGAATTGGTCTAATTTTTGGATTTTAAGGATAAAACGAGGGAATTCACATGATGGATGGATTGGATGACACATAAATATCATGATGGACCCCACACATCGCAGTGTAGTTTAAGTTAAAGGCCTTGTTATCAATCCGGGCTAAAGAAAAACCGTGGGTGAATCGCAGAACACATGCGCTAACGTAACAAAAATGTAGAAGATCCGGTCCACGTACCAAGTGGATCACTGTGTGAAAATGCCCTGTCCCAAGATCCAGGTTGGCCCACTCATCAGGTGGACCAGATGTTACGTTAATATGACAAATGAAGATTTTCTTGTTCTTACCGACTATTTCCTTTGTATGAGACTGGCCCACCACCTAATAAGTGAATTGGCCTGATTTATTATTCATGGCATGTTCACACTCAGAACCATCCGATGAATGGTCCGGATCTTACACACGCCTACCATGTTAGGCCACGGTTTACCTTTCCAAACTTGATTCATTAGAAACCCCGTCAGATGCCGGAAAAAATGCCGTGCGAGTCCTCCTTCCAGGAGACTCTCTCTTCTCACGGTGCTTAAATCCCAACCGACAGGAGAATCTAACAGACAATATGAAAGCTCGTATTTAAGCATGGTGCGGCATGGTGCGCAGGAGACCGGGACTCTCTCTCTCTCTCTCTCTCTCTCTCTCTCTCTCTCTCTCTCTCTCTCTCTCTCTCTCTCTCTATATATATATATATATATATATATATATATATATATATATATATATATATATATATACACATAGTCATGCTCCCTTGCGCACCTTTGCACACGTGCCATGGGTGTCTAATCTGAACAGTTCATGTGATGTGGAATTCCATGACACCCCATGTGACAAATTTTCACCCCAATCTAAAATTCTGGTGGGCCAGAGCAAAGAGAAATGCAAATCAAGGGAGTAAACTGTTTTCATTTTTCATGGCCCATAAAGTTTTAAATCAAAGTAAAACTTCGGCCTAGGGGGTTTCACGAGGTGCTGTTTCAGATGAACGGTTCAGATTTTGGATCCAAATCACGTATGATGGGTTTTCAAAAAAGTTCGTACATAGTACGTACGAACCGATTAGCTGGTGAGCGTTCTGCTATATATATATATATATATATATATATATATATATATATATATATATATATATATATATATATATATATATATATATATATATATATATATATACGGTCATTGCGACCGGCTCTAAGGATGGTCATGTTTGGTGGATGCGAATTGCTTGGTGCCCATAACATGTGGGACCGGTTCAACCTGTTACTAGTGTAAAATGTAAGAAAGTAACACGTGACTTTCTTATTGTTTGTGTTTGGGGGTAAATGTTACTGTAACAAAGTGTCAACTTCTAACTTCCTATCAGGTAAGATTGCAATAAATGTAATAGAGGAATTATGTGTTTTTTAAGTCACAAGTTACTCTACTATAGGCAACGGCTATCCATTTAAAATTTGGGAGAGGGTGTTGGAAACACAGCTACATTGAAAGTGCACCTACCTATTCTAACCTAATGTCTCCTTCTCCCTCTCTCAGTGCCTCCTTTCCTCTCCTCCTATGGCAAGGGAAGCCCTGACCCTTATTTTATTTTTTTTATTTTTTTTCCTCTCCTTCATTTTTTCCTTTTGTGTAAGTGTGGAAAGGATGCGGATTAGATACTTAGCGAGTCGGCTATTGAAGTGATATCATCAAGTTTTATGAGCCCATGTGTTATATCCACACCGTCTATCTATTTTTAGATAACATTCTAGGTTATGAACCAAAGAATGAGGCAAATAAAAATCTGTAATGGACCCCATTAAAGAAAACAGTGGGGAGAGTGATTCCCACCGTTGAAACTATCCTAAGGCCCATCATAATGTTTAATTGAAAACCAACCTGTTCAAAAGTTAAAAAAGACATGAAATAAGGGAAAACACAAATCTCAGCTTGATATATAACTTTTGTGGCCTTTAGACGTTTTTAACGATGGGCGTCACTGTCCCACTGTTTTCTGTGCTGGGTCCACTGGAGCTTTGGATTCAACTAGTTCTTTAGATATTAGCTTAAAATGATCTCTCCAAATAGATGAAAGGTGTGGATACAAAACATACATCATTGTGGGGCCACATAACTTGCCGACGTCACCTTAGTAGCCGGTATCGCTACTCAACCTGCCAGTTAGAGGTGGGCATCTGGGACCCAATCCGGTGGATCCGACCCGACTCGACCCGACTTGGTACCGTTCCGAACAGAACTGACACCTTAGATCGGCCTGATCGGATCTAGCCACCCATATCCGTTTGTCTTTCGGGTCGGATGCGGATAGACGTATATCTGGACTGACTCGACCCGGATACCCGAACCGAATGAAACTGGCCCGAACCGAACAGACCCGACCCGGCCAGTATAAATAGTCTTTTTAAGTTTTTTACCCTAACCCCACCCCTCTTTTCTTTCTTACCCGATCTTCTTCCTCTTCTCGTCTGCGCACCTAACACAAATGACTCATGCTTTCTGTCCTTCCCAAAATACCCCTCCAAGACCATTGAAAAGTCGACAAAATTCTTCCAAACGGCAGGATGGAGAGGGAAAGTGTAAGACCCGTATCCTAGTTCGTACTATTCCGTCGTCTCCCGCGATCCTTCCAGTCGAATTCGGCAATCCTCGACCACTTTCTGATGTTTGCACACGATCCTAAGCTGAGACCTGTATGCCAAAGACGGCTAAAATTGAAACCTATACCTTAGCGACCTCGCCGTCACTGCGGTTCTAACGCCGCGACTCGCACACCGACCCGATACCCAGGCTAAAAGATATCAGTCTGCGTTCAATTCGAAGAAAACACCGCGCGTTGCGAATTACGAGGGAATCTCTACGAGATGTCCCATCAATCAATCAATCACTCATATCAAGTACAAGTCAAGTCACTCCATACCCAAGTACAACAACCCATACCTTTCTCTTACACAAGCAAGCCCAAGGTCAACCCTCACATCACTTCACCTCTCTCTCCACCCATCCCTTCTTACAACACACCACTCCACCCATCACCCATCACACCACATCACTCCATCACCCTTTTTCACCCATCACTCTCCTCTCTCTCTCATTCATTCTAAAAAAAAATCTCAAGCAAAAGAGCTTCACACGTCCAAGCTCTCTCTCCCTCTCCTAAATGCCAAGTGTGGCCCACCTTCCCTACTCTCTCATCTCTCATCTCAACCGTTGATTCATCATTTACCACCGTTAAAAGTCAAGAAAAGGAGCTAAGGAGGCTAGGGGAGCAAGGAGGAGGCTTAAAGGTGGGTGATCTTTGAATTTCCACCGTTGATTTCATGATTTAAGGGTCCACTTGTTATTGGATCCACTTGATGTACGTGTTGTATCAATGGAGGGCCCATAGTGGCGGGGTCCCTCCTCTCCATTACCGTCTCTCTTTTCTCTTTCTTTCTCTCTCTTATCCTTCCCCTAGAATGAAGTGGGCCCCACCAACTCATGTTAAATCTACTCCATCCATCAAACGGTGTGGTCCATCACATTTTTGGGTGAAGTGATGCATAACATATATATACATATATACATATATTATATTATATTAATATTATATATATACGGTGGGCCACGTCCCATGTGGGACCCACCACGATGCATGTTTTTATCCATACCGTCCAGCGTCCCTGGACGCTGGACGAGTGTGGTTAACTTGGAGTGTGTGCACTGACATGGGTGTGTACTTGCATGCAAAAAAAAAGAGAAAAAGGTACTCTTTTAGAATGGGCCACTCATGCAAGCCCCACCTTGATGTTTATACATGATCCAAGCCATCCATTCTATTCTCGGGATCATTTTAGGCATTGAGCCAAAAAATAAAACCGATCCAATCATCTGGCGGGCCGTGGTATTAAGAATGGTAGTATTTTTCGTTGAAACTTGTAAGAATGATTGCTGGGGTCCACCAAAAGCTTGGACCCACCTGAAACTTGTTTTGGACCCCTATTTTTGTGGGACACATGCAATGGACGGGATAGATCTAGTTAACGTGGGTCCCACCTAGGATAAAAAAATATTTTTTATTGGCATGACTTTGTGCCATGACGTCCAGAGACGTCCACGTTAAAAAGAAAAAGATGGCTGCATTAGCCCAGTTGTAGACCCTACCATGATGTATGTTCTACATCCATGCCGTTCATTTTATGGGTCCCCTTTGTGTATGGGGCTATCCAAAAAATCAGCCGTATACGGAACTCAGGTGGGCCATACCATCTAAAATTATGTGAAGACATGCCTAAGACATGTAAAAGCGCTTGGTGGGGCCTACCCGAATTTTGAATATGGTTAAAACTTGGTCTGAACCCTCAAACAGGTGGGACATACATAATGGGTGGGTTGGATTTGTGAACCACATTTCGGTGGGCCCCACGCCCACACCCAGCAGGTTGGCTAGCAAGTAAATATCATGGTGGGTTCCTTGGTCCAAGGGACCTTTTTAATAGATTGGAGGAAAATAAATGTTATGGTGGGCCCCACCCCCTGGTCCACTTGATCCTATCAACGGGTTGGCTGGGAAATAGACATCAACGTGAGCCCCTAGTCCACGTGACTTCATGAATAGTATGGACCCCCTGGACAGATTGGATGGAATTAAACATTGTGGTGGGCCCCTGGTCCACGTGACCATATGAACAGGTGGGGTGGCAAATAAATATCACGGTGGGCTCCAGACCCACCCCCATGTCTATGTGACCTTCTGAATAGGTTGAATGTAAATAAACATTTCAGTGGGCCCCCTTTGGTCCATGTGACCATAACAATAAGTTGGCTGGAAAATAAACATTTTGGTGGGCCCTCTATTTATGTGATTGTATCAACAGATTGGATAGGGAAAACAAACATTATGGCGGGCTTCATATGAGGCTTATTTTGATAAGTATGGATCCATGTATTTAGGCCCATTTGGGCATGTATATAGGCTCAATGTTGAGGCCCACTTTGTTATATATGGGCCCATGTGTGTAGGCCCATTTGATGTATTTGTGGCCCATTGTTGAGGCCCACTTTGGTATATATAAAGCCTATGTGATTAGGCCCATTTGATGCACATAAAGCTCATGTGTTTGGGCTCATTGAGGTGATCCATTTGATGAATGTAAAGCCCATATGATATGGCCCAATTGATGTACTTAAGGCCCAATTGGGTACAACTAGGTCCATTGCAATGCGTGATCCCTCCATGACATATAATGATATTTATAGCAAGTAATGCCTTGGGAAGAATGATGGTTAGATGCCCACATTGTAAGGATGACGTCGGTTAAATGTTCGCATTGTCACTCTCCCTAAGGCCCACTAATAGTCCCATACTTGTAGTAAGTAGGCTGTCTCGGCCCATCTCAGTTATACACAGAACCATCTCTATATACATGTTTAGTATATATTCATGATTCATTATCATACGCATCATATGTATGACTGATATGAGAAGTGACTGATCATATCATATGCCTTCAGGCGAACTGTTTATGGACTCCCTGATAGGCGGAGTTTTCCTACATGAGTGCATGGTACACGTAGGACTGTTGCATGACTGGTAGTGTGACTCATGCACTTGCATTTATGTGATTGTGATTATTGTATGCCCTAGCGACATCAGGGTCATAGCCTCCACAGATGCATCGTGGGTGGCTGGATTGGATACCGAAAATGTTTGGTTCTAGCATACGGGCGCCATAGATGTCCTTGGGTGAAAATTTCTAAACTCGATGGTACCAGAGGATGACTCCAACGTTGAGACCGAGTGGATACACGAGCACGCGAGGGCCGTATACCAGTAGGCCGCGTCTCCCACTGTGTCATGGTCGGTTGGAAAGGGGTGTGACCTTACCCGCCTGAGTGAGGGGGCAACTTCTAGGTTGAGTTTGACCAGCTTGAGGAATCGGTCCGCTATCGACGAGTCGGGCCCGATATTGACAGGCGGATAGTGAGGTCTCTTCCGCTCTCCCAGTTGTGCGTTCGGATAGGGATGACAAGCTGGCGTAGAGTGTACTAGACCCCGGTGATTATCCAAAACGAGAACTGTACTGACGTATGATGATGATTGACATGCTTGAGTTGCATCTCGCATCACATGGTCTCGATATGACCGATAGCATTCATATCTTGTACCGCATAGCCTTGGTACGACTGATTGCATTCATATACCCATCATCATATTTCTGCATTTACATTCCGAGCACGCTCATATTGCCCACACACTTACACCACCCTCTAAGCTTTCTATAAGCTTATGCACGATTGATGAGTGCAGGTGACGTCAGGACGCAGCCATAGCGTAGTAGCAGCAGGAGCGTGCAGTCGAGCTTTTGGAGTTTTTGTTATTAATCTTGTATTTTCCTTTATACACCTTGTACTCAAAGTTTTGATCATAGTGAATTTTGTGATGGTGTTCTTGTGGTTATTGTTCGTGGGTTATGCTCATTACGAATTAAATGGATAGTAGAAATCCTCCTTATAGCATCCCAGGATCAGAACCTGGTATATGGGTGCCGGGAGACGAGAATGGGGTACTATGGAGGCTGTCAGCGCCAGATTCGGTGATCAAAAATTTTGTGAGCCCAGTTTCTGAGTTTGGAGCGTGATAGAAGTTGGTATCAGAGCATAACTTGGGAATAACCGAGGACAATATCACATGTTTGCTATGAGTTTAGGGCAATCAGGTTCCGAGCGCGCAACCTTACGATTTAGTTCCCCAACGCGCGATTCTTAAGGTTGATTGGCGTTATTATTCTTTCCTATAGGACATGCCGCCCACGAGAGCGACCCGAGCGCACCTTGATCCACCACCCGAGGCTCCAGCTTTACCACCTGCACCTCCAGTTCCACCGCCAGAGATCCCTGCTCCCTTCCTTGAGGATGACATTCCTCCACCTGAGGCCGATGCAGAGCCGACTGTGCCTGTGAGTGCTTCTCAGTTACAGCAGATGTTACAGGCTGTGACAGCCGCACTTTAGGGACAGGGTAGGCGCCCAGTTATTTCTCCAGCTTAGGCAGAGCAGGAGCGCGCGAGTGCCCTTCTTCGTGAGTTCAGACGGCTTGATCCCCCACGTTTTCAGGGCGAGCCAGATCCGACTGCAGTAGAGAGATGGTGCTCCGATGTGGAGAAGATTTTCGATACCATGTCATGTACGACTGAGCAACAAGTCCGGTTAGCAGTATTTCTCTTCCATGGTGAGGCCGAGCATTGGTGGACTTTCGTTACCCGTATTTCAGGGCCAGATTTCGTTTGGACATGGGATGATTTTATAGACCGATTCGAGGAGCAGTACTTCCCCGACCATATCCGTCGTCAGAGAGCATTAGAGTTCTAGACTCTGGTGTAGGGAGACATGACCGTGGCACAGTACGCGGCCCGTTTTGTGGCGCTATAGAGGTTTGCGCCATATATGGTTGACAATGAGGGGCGGAAGGCCCGCCGTTTCGAGAACGGCTTACGTTACGGCCTTCGAGGTCGTGTCATTGGGCATGAGCTCCAGACTTTCCAGGCAGTGGTGCGGAGAGCTCAGATTTATGAGACTGAGTGGGCCGGCACGCAGGCCGACCGAGATCAGAGGAGGGGTCAGAAGAGGTAAGCCCCGTCCGATAGCTCACAGCAGCATCGACGACCATAGAGATTTAGGAGCCACCCATCCTCCAGAGCACCAGTAGCACCATCAGCACCCCTAGCGGCACCACAGTAGAGACAGCTTTCTGACACCTGTTATGGATGCGGTGGGATAAGACACCGTAGGTGGGAGTGTCTCCGACCTCGGTAGAAACAGCCGAGAGCACCGCATCAGCCCCCGCGACAGCTCCCACAGCAGCAGCAGCGACCCCAGCACCAGCCTCCGGGACCTTCTCCGGAGCAACAGAGACCTCAGAGGGGACCTACACCTCCCCAGCAGGCTCGGGGCAGATTTTATGCCGTCCAGCAGGACCCCCAGTCATCAGGAGCATTCGTCGACGATTCACGTGACTTGACCCCTACGCCGCCATGATGTGTCTTGAGAGTAAGAGCTTGAGATTCGTGAGCGTCATTCCTATCTTTTAGGTGTTTGAATTTAATGATATGTTGTGTTTTGATCATATATGATGCTAAGTTCCCTATCCTATTATGACTTGTGTTTAGCTGCAATCGTAGTATAAATTTCAAGGATAAAATTTTTATTAGGTGGGGAGAGCTGTAAGACCTGTATCCTAGTTCGTACTGTTCCGTCGACTCCGGTGATCCTTCCGGTCGAATTCGGCAATCCTCGACCACTTTCTGATGTTTGCGGGCGATCCTAAGCTGAGACCTGTATGCCAAAGATGGCTAAAATTGAAACCTATATCTTAGCGACCGCGCCGTTGCCACGGTTCTAATGCCGTGACTCGCACACCGACCCGATACCCAGGCTAAAAGATGTCAGTCTGCGTTCAATTCGAAGAAAACATCGCGCGTTGCGAATTACGAGGGAATCTCTACGAGATGTCCCATCAATCAATCAATCACTCATGTCAAGTACAAGTCAAGTCACTCCATACCCAAGTACAACAACCCATACCTTTCTCTTACACAAGCAAGCCTAAGGTCAACCCTCACATTACTTCACCTCTTTCTCCACCCATCCCTTCTTACAACACACCACTCCACCCATCACCCATCACACCACATCACTCCATCACCCTTTTTCACCCATCACTCCCCTCTCTCTTTCATTCATTCTCAAAAAAAAATCCCAAGCAAAAGAGCTTCACACGTCCAAGCTCTCTCTCCCTCTCCCAAATGCCAAGTGTGGCCCACCTTCCCTACTCTCTCATCTCTCATCTCAACCGTTGATCCATCATCTACCACCGTTAAAAGTCAAGCAAAGGAGCTAAGGAGGCTAGGGGAGCAAGGAGGAGGCTTAGAGGTGGGTGATCTTTGAATTTTCACCGTTGATTTCATGATTTAAGAGCCCACTTATTATGGGACTCACTTAATGTACGTGTTGTATCAATGGAGGGCCCATAATGGCAGGGTCCCTCCTCTCCATTACCGTCTCTCTTGTTCTCTCTCTCTCTTTTCTCTTTCTTTCTCTCTCTCTTATCCTTCCCCTAGAATGAAGTGGGCCCACCAACTCATGTTAAATCTACTCCATCCATCAAACGGTGTGGTCCATCACATTTTTGGGTGAAGTGATGCATTATGTATATATATATATATATATATATATATATATATATATATATATATATATATATACATATATTATATTATATTATATTAATATTATATATATATGGTGGGCCACGTCCCATGTGGGACCCACCACGATGCATGTTTTTATCCATACCGTCTAGCGTCAGGTGTGGTTAACTTGGAGTGTGTGCACTGACATGGGTGTGTACTTTCATGCAAAAAAAAGAGAGAAAAATGTACTCTTTTAGAGTGGACCACTCATGCAAGCCCCACCTTGATGTTTATACATGATCCAAGCCATCCATTCTATTCTCGGGATCATTTTAGGCGTTGAGCCGAAAAATGAGACCGATCCAATCATCTGGCGGGCCGTGGTATTAAGAATGGTAGTATTTTCCGTTGAAACTTGGAAGAATGATTGCTGGGGTCCACCAGAAGCTTGGACCCACCCGAAACTTGTTTTGAACCCCTATTTTTGTGGGACACATGCAATGGACAGGATAGATCTAGTTAACGTGGGTCCCACATAGGATAAAAAAATATTTTTTATTGGCATGACTTTGTGCCATGACGTCCAGAGACGTCCACGTTAAAAAGAAAAAAAAGAAAAAAAGAAAAAGATGGCCGCATTGGCCCAGTTGTAGACCCTACCATGATGTATGTTCTACATCCATAAAGTTCATTTTATAGGTCCCCTTTGTGTATGGGGCTATCCCAAAAATCAGCCATATACGGAACTCAAGTGGGCCATACCATCTAAAATCATGTGAAGACATGCCTAAGACATGTAAAAGTGCTTGGTGGGGCCTACCCGAATTTTGAATATGGCTGAAACTTGGTCTGAACCCTCAAACAGGTGGGACACACATAATGGGTGGGTTGGATTTGTGAACCACATTTCAGTGGGCCCCACGCCCACACCCAGCAGGTTGGCTAGCAAGTAAATATCACGGTGGGTCCCTTGGTCCAAGGGACCTTTTTAACAGATTGGAGGAAAATAAACGTTATGGTGGGCCCCACCCCCTGGTCCACTTGATCCTATCAACGGGTTGGCTGGGAAATAGACATCACTGTGGGCCCCTGGTCCACGTGACTTCATGAATAGTATGGATGACAATAAACATCACCGTGCCCCCCCCCCCCCCCCCCCCCCCTGGACAGATTGGATGGAATTAAACATTGTGGTGGGCCCCTGATCCACGTGACCATATGAACAGGTGGGGTGACAAATAAATATCACGATGGGCTCCAGACCCACCCCCATGTCCATGTGACCTTCTGAATAGGTTGAATGTAAATAAACATTTCAGTGGGCCCTCTTTGGTCCATGTGACCATAACAATAAGTTGGCTGAAAAATAAACATTTTGGTGGGCCCTCTATTTATGTGATTGTATCAACAGATTGGATAGGGAAAACAAACATTATGGTGGGCTTCATATGAGGCTTATTTTGATAAGTATGGATCCATGTATTTAGGCCCATCTGGGCATGTATATAGGCTCAATGTTGAGGCCCACTTTGTTATATATGGGCCCATGTGTGTAGGCCCATTTGATGTATTTGTGGCCCATTGTTGAGGCCCACTTTGGTATATATAAGGCCTATGTGATTAGGCCCATTTGATGCACATAAAGCTCATGTGATTGGGCTCATTTTTAATGAATTCTAAGGCCCATGGGTTATGACCCATTGTAAAAGACTTAAGGCCCATTGGTGAGGCTCATTGAGGTGATCCATTTGATGAATGTAAAGCCCATATGATACAGCCCAATTGATGTACTTAAGGCCCAATTGGGTGCAACTAGGTCCACTGCAATGTGTGATCCCTCCATGGCATATAATGATATTTATAGCAAGTAATGCCTTGGGAACAATGATGGTTAGATGCCCACATTGTAAGGATGACGTCGGTTAAATGTCCGCATTGTCACCCTCCCTAAGGCCCATTAATAGGCCCATACTTGTAGTAAGTAGGCTGTCTCGGCCCATCTCAGTTATACGCAGAACCATCTCTATATACATGTTTAGTATAGATTCATGATTCATTATCATACGCATCAAATGTATGACTGATATGAGAAGTGACTGATCATAGCATATGCCTTCGGGCGAACTGTTTATGGACTCCCTGATAGGCGGAGTTTTCCTACATGAGTGCATGGTACACGTAGGACTGTTGCATGACTAGTAGTGTGACTCATGCACTTGCATTTGTGTGATTGTGATTATTGTATGCCCTAGCGACATCAGGGCCATAGCCTCCATAGATGCATCGTGGGTGGCTGGATTGGATATCAGAAATGTTTAGTTCTAGTATACAGGCGCCATAGATGTCTTTGGGTGAAAATCCTTAAACCCGATGGTATCAGAGGATGACTCAAACATCGAGACTGAGTGGATACATGAGCACGCGAGGGCCGTATACCAGTAGGCCGCGTCTCCTACTATGTCGTGGTCAATTGGAAAGGGGTGTGACCTTACCCGCCTGAGTGAGGGGGCAACTTCTAGGTTGAGTTTGACCAACTTGAGGAATCGGTCCGCTATCGACGAGTCAGGCCCGATATTGGCAGGCGGATAGTGAGGTCTCTTCCACTCTCCCAGTTGTGCGTTCGGATAGGGACGACAAGCTGGCGTAGAGTGTACTAGACCCCGAAGATTATCCAAAATGAGAACTGTACTGATGTATGATGAGGATTGACATGCTTGAGTTGCATCTCGCATCACATGGTCTCGATATGACCGATAGCATTCATATCTTGCACCGCATAGCCTTGGTACGGCTGATTGCATTCATATACCCATCATCATGTTTCTGCATTTACATTCCGAGCACGCTCATATTGCGCACATACTTACACCACCCTCTAAGCTTTCTATAAGCTTATGCACAATTGATGCGTGCAGGTGACGTCAGGACGCAGCCGTAGCGTAATAGCAGCAGGAGCGTGCAGTCGAGCTTTTGGAGTTTTTGTTATTAGCACTATCTTGTATTTTCCTTTATACACCTTATACTCAAAGTTTTGATCATAATGGATTTTGTGATGGTATTCTTGTGGTTATTGTTCGTGTGTTATGCTCATTACGAATTAAATGGATAGTGAAAATCCTCCTTGTAGCATCCCATGATCGGAACCTGGTATTTGGGTGCCGGGAGCCGAGAATGGGGTACTACGGAGGCTGTCAGCGCCAGATTCGGCGATCGGGAATTTTGTGAGACCGGTTTCCGAGTTTGGGGCGTGACAGAAAGAGGGCTCCTGCTTTCCGTTATGCATTCATGCCTTTTTTATTCTTGTATTTCTTTCAGTTTCATATGTGGGTTTGATTCTCTTATTCTTTATTTTTTAATGAGTGTATCAGATTGTGGATTTTAATTACCATGCTAAAATGGGTTATGGGTTTCTCAGCTTTCAGGTGGATATCTTACTTTGCATTCTCAGGGGGGGAGTTAATCTGTGTGCTTCTGTTCTTTTATTGAGGGAAAGGCTTGCATGCAGATCTGGTGATGTTGGGTTTGGTCATCTTTGGTGGATACTCACTTTGAATTCTTATGCCCTGTTTGGTGGATGCCTAAAACTGACTTCATCTCATTTTAATAGTAACTGTGCATTAGAGGTCACGTTGATCTCTAATACATAGCTATGTTAACTAAAATGAGAACCCCCCCCCCCCCCCCCCCCAAAAAAAAAATAAAAATAAAAAAATAAATTAATAATAATAATACTAATAATAAAATAAAAATAAAAATAAATTGTTGTTATCTGTTGATTGGTATATTGTGCTTGTAGATGGGTTATGGATTTTTTATTGGTTCTGTTTGGTTTCTGGAATTTTTCGTAATTCCATTTTTTATCTGTTGATTGGTATTTATGTATCAGAGGTATATTGTTCTTGTAGATGGGTTTTGGATTTTTATTTTATTTTATTTTTTGGTTCTGTTTGATATCTGGAATTTTTTGTAATTCCATTTTAGTTAGTCTTAATTCTAATTTTTGTATGTCGGATTGGCGGCATAATTAGGGGGATTCCATAAGAGCGGAGGCTATAGTTCTTAGTGAAAGGTGGTTTTCAGAACAAGTTGCTCTGGTCTAGTTATTGCAGAAGGTGACTCCTTCAATGTCATAGGTTGGGCCAATCATTGGTTATTCCTGACTGAGAAGATCTCCTTTATCTTTTATGAGATTTTCCATGTTTTGGCCAAATGTGGCTACCCACATGACCATGGAGCTGAATTTAGTCACTAAGAATGAACTGCTTGTTAATGAAATTCTACATGTTGGTCCTCGTGCATTTGTTGATAGCTTTGTCATCAACAATGAAGATCAGACTGTTATCCAAGTTAGTGAGTAAATTTGATGTTTCATTTTTGCCAGGCATAAGAAAACATCTTAATCTTGTTTTTCCTTTTCTTCTCTGTGGGAAAACCCTGCTGACCTGGACCGGTCCGAACCTGGACCAGTCCCATCCGACTCGGTTTTCCTGACTGAGTCGGACTCGGATCGGTCCAGGTCAGCAAGGTTTAGGATCGGATTGGGTCAGAGGACCCAGACTCGGTCCCGGTTCTGACCGAGTTCGGATCATGCCATGCAGAACTCGGACCTAGTCGAGTTGGGTCGAATCCGATTCGACTCGGTCTGATGCCCAACTCTACTGTCAGTGGCTAATCCACGCACGTGCAGAACGGGGCTGTTTGGCAGGAGCGCGGATTCCCTGCAAAAGCCTTTCGCAGGAACTACCTACGACTGGAAGTTAGGTGGGACCCACTGTGATGTTTACGGGAAATCAACTATGTCCATCAGGTTTGCAATATCATTTTAGATGATGACTCCTAAAATGATCTAAATCCAAGATTCAGGTGATCCGTACATCAGGTAAACGTGTATAGGTAAATTCCTACCGTTGAAACCTTCCTGGGGTCCACCTTATTGTTTATATACCATCCATACGATTCATAAAGTAATTCCTACTGGGATGAGCTGATAACATAAAAATTATCTTGATTCAAATCTTCTGTAGCCCCGCGCCTGTTTCAACGATGGATATTCAATCCTCTATTGTGTGACCCATATAATATTTGGATTTTCGTTAATTATGAGTCCATGTCATAACATGATCTTGCAAAATTGATAAACGTGTTGGATTTACCATAAACATCTCGGTGGGCCCCAACTAATTTCCCGTCGTAGGAAATCTGCGTCCGGCAGGCAGGGAACGGATTGGCTACTCCCCCTGCCACCGGCCAATGGCTGGTGTTCAGTGCTTTGTGGGCCTCACCATAATGTATTTGTTTCATCCATGCCATCCATCTATTTTTATAGATCATTTTATGATATGAAAAAAAAATTAGGTATATCCAAATCTCAACTAGACCATATTACAGGAAACAATGTTGAATGAACCTGGACCATTTAAAAAAAAATTTGGGGGCCATAAAAGTTTTGGATCAAGCTGATCTTTGTTTTTTCCATTCATCTGTGTCTGTATGACCTAATCAATAGATTTTATGTCAAATAAACAGTACAGTGGGCCTTGGGAGGATTTTAATGGTGGATATCCAATCACTATTATTTTCCTGTGGTGTGGTCCAACGGAGATTTATATTCCTCTCGTTTTTAGCATCAAGCCCTAAAATGATCTTTAAACATGGATGAAATACATACATCATGGTGGGGCCCACAGAGCACCAACCACCGGCCAGGGGCTAGTGGCAGGGGGAGTAGCTAATCCGTTTCCCGTTTGGCAGGGGCGGTTTCAAATGCCTAACTCTGGGGCCCACAGTGATGTACTTTCCTTACATCCACACCGTCCATTCGTATTGAAAGCTCATTTTAGGATAAATTCAAAAAATGAAGCTGATAGCTGATCCAAATCTCAAGTGGGCCACACCACAAGAAACAATCTTAACTAAATTCCTATTATTAAGAACATCACAGATCCACTCGCTAAGCTTAGCATTCTAAGTAAACTCCATGCAGTCCACCATGATTCATATATTTTATCCACTCCGTCCATCCATTTTCCCAGATAATTTTAGGGCTTGAGCCTAATAATGAATCATATACAATTTTCAATTAGACCACACCACATGAAACAGTTGACTTGAACTTCTACCATTGAAAATTTCATAGGGCCACAGAAGTTTTCGATCAAGCTTATATTTTTGTTTTCCGTTCATCCATGTCTGTGTAATCTTATAAACAGGTTGGATGACAAATAAACATTATTGTGGAACGTAGAAAGGGTTCATCAGTGGAAATCATTATCCTAATTGTCCGGTGGTATGATCCACTTCATCTTTGTATATGCTTCAATTTTGGGCTTAACCCCTTAAATTAGATAGAAAAATGGATGGATGGCGTGGATAGACCACATACATTCAAGGTGAGCCTAATTGAGTTTACTGAGCATGATAAGAGCATACTAAGTAACTTAGAATGAAATTGGATCTCTTATCGTACTGAGTAAACTCAGTTGGGCCCATGGTGAATGTATTTGATTTATCCATGCCGTCCATTCATATTTCCAACTTATTTAAGGGGTCGAGAGCAAAATTTAAGAAAATCCCAAGCTCAAGCAGATGATACCACAGGAAACAGTGGGAATAATGATTTCCACCGTCAAAACTTTGCTAAGCCCCACAGTGATGTTTATTTGTCATCCAACATGCTCATAAGAGCATACAAACATGGATGAATGAAAAAAAATCAAATATAAGCTTGATCCAAATTTTCGGTGGCCCCTAAGAATTTTTCAACAGTAGAAGTTCAATTCACACTATTTCCAGTGGTGTGGTTCATTTGATCTTAGGATATTCTTCATTTTTGGGTTCAAGACTTAAAATTATATGGTAAACTGGATGGACGGATTGGATATAATACATAAATTATGGTGACCCTTAAAGAGTTTACTTAGTATGCAATTTGCATCCGTTGATAAGCTTTAAATGAATTCCCATCCAAATGTTCCCATAGATCTAGTCCTTCAATCAAGGTCTAAACAAAATTTGCCCAAGTATAATTTGTACGATTTAATGCAAAATCAGTTTTTAGATTCGAGTACGAATCTATGTCAACACCCGGCACAACGCAAATTAAGATTGTAGAAATCCACGTGGGTCATTCTCATGTATAGGCCTATTCTATTAGACGCATGTGTAGTTGTGTTGTTGGGCTGGAGTGTTTATGGAACTCAGTTTGCATTGTAATTATCCTTTTAATAAAAGCAATACGGAAGAAGCAAAACCCTAAGTTTGTTTCCTCCCATTCTCTCTCTAACTCATGTATCCACCTTCTCCCCTCTCTTCTATCATTCTCCTCTTCTTCCTCTCCTTCTTTTGCTTCTCTTCCATGCACCACACGCTGACCCTAATGTCCATTAGGACCTTTTACATGATATCAAAGCGTTGATACTTCGTGTAATCAAGTTTCCTTAGATGCGAAGATATGATCATTTGAAGCCTCCATCATCTTGTCATTTTGGTTGGCTGATCAGATTTGATCATTTCTTTCGCCCTTTCAGAACCAGTTGGGTTCTGAGGCATCCAATGTGGTGAGATGTGGTAGTTATCTTCTTTTTTTTTAGTTGGTTAGCTGGATCAATTGAATCTAAAGACCAATCATGCAGATGAGCAATACCTTTGGAAGAGCACTATTGTAGACTCGCCCTCGTTTGGCTCCACCTAAAGCTGTACACAAGTCGAGTTAGCTCTGTCAGCTCGCTCGATTCAACTCGGAAAAGATTGACTCACCTCGATTCGAATTTGGAATCTGCGTTGTATTTGGATTGACATCCTAAAGTAATCTAAAGAAACTGATGTATGGAGTGTGAAATCTACTCCGTCGTATATGTATATGTTTGCATATATATGTGTGTGTGTGTGTGTGTGTGTGTGTGTGTGTGTGTGCATATGTAGTATGAGTGATGGAGTGTATATGCATGCATATATATACACGCACATATATATACACATATACATACACATACATGTATACATATATACATATACATATATGTTTGTGTATATACATATACACATACATATACACACACGTACACACACATATACATACACATACACATACACATACACATACATATACATATACATATACATATACATATATACATACATACATACATACATATATATATATATATATATATATATATATATATATATATATATATATATATATATATATATACATACACACACACACACATACACATACATACACACACATGCACATATACCCGCTTGTGGGGAAACTCAAATCCTCCAGGTATAGCGTAAAACACCTAAGTATATAAGACCCAGTATGTATGAAAGCTTTTATTTAGATTTATGTTCTATAATAAAAATAATGTTTCTCACATAATGATTAGTTTAACTTTAGAATTAGTCCAACTAGTCATCTAAATGGGCTCAATAAAATTACATACTTCTATCTAAACTTTTCTATATGACAAGTTGATTTTTTAATAATTCCATACTCTAAACTCCGGTTGTTATGAATATAAAACATATTACGTGTAACTAACTTATAGGTTATCCAAACACAAAAACTAAGTTACCTGTAAGTTAGTTATAACTTACACCCAAACAGAATTACCTGTAACTTTCTTTCACGTGTAAGTAGGTTACTTGTAACTTACTTATAACTTAAAAAACTTACATGCATCTAAACACAGCCTAAGATTAAAATAAAGACGAATTACTGGAAAAGAAAAGGAGAATTGAAATCGATCAAACCCTAATAGTTCCAAAAAATCGTAAGGGAAAGGAAGTGAAAATACCAATCTTTCTCCAACGCTGAGAAACTAAAAAATCAAAATCAAAATCAAAATCAAAGAAAGATCAAATATATATATATATATATATATATATATATATATATATATATATATATATATATATATATATATATATATATAAGGGGAGAGAGAGAAATTGTCTTCACTAAATATGACTAGACGTGCATTGCAACCGACTCTACGGATGGTCATGATTGGTGGACGCGAATTGTTTGGTGTGCCACGCACCACCGACATCAGCAGTGTGTGGACATCACTAAGTTTTGTGGCCCCACCATAATATATGTGTTATATCCTCACCATCCATCCAATTTTTAGATCATTATATGGCATAGTTCCAAAAATGTGGTAGATCCAAATCTTATATGGACCACACCAAAGAAAGGACTAGGACAATGACATCCACCGTTGAAACCTTGCTACAAACCACTATGTGTTTATTTTCCATCCAACATGTTTACCATGTCGTATTTGAACGAAGGAAAAACCCAAATATCAACTTGATCCAAAACTTACTAGTATTTAATTGAATAGTATTTTTATTTTCTTTTATGTTTGTGATCCACTTGAGTTGTAGTTTGCCTCATTTTTGTGTCCATGATGTCTTAAAATGATTTCATAAAATAAATGAGCGATGTTGATATAATATAAGTTAAACCCCAACAAACTACATTAAGAGGTAGTGAAATTGGTTCTTTATAATTTACAAGGTACAACGGACCACATCTTGATATTTTAGAAATTAGAGGGAAAGCTTGTAAGTTATGTGGATTTAAATTATTCAGAAAATGTGGATAAGATAAAATCAACTTTCGGTTACTCGTTTGTATTAGTAGGTAGAGCAATCAGTTAGATGTCAAAACTTTAATCTATGGTTGCTCTTTTTACAAAAAAGTCGAGTATCTGTTAGTAACAAAAGCTTTTAAAAAATGTATTTGGTTGAGATGAATGATAAACGAATTTGTGCTTTAACATGAGACCATGCTTGTTAATTATGAGAGCAAAAGTGCCATCAATTTGGCGAAGAATTCGATTTTCCATTTTAGAACTAAGTATATCGATGCTTGTCATCATTTTTATCCGACAAATGCTCGAGGAAGACGGTGTTACTATCGAGAAGATCCACATGAGCGTAGAATCCGATGGATGCTTACGAAGGTGGTTCTCGTAGAGAAGTTCTGATTTTATTGTACTTTTCTGAATATGACGAATGTTTTGATGAAGACGGACTGTACACGAAAAGTGATGACGATGGTAGAAGCTATGTTGGATGTTGAATGAGTCATGAATTATACAGATTGGTATCTGGACAATTTTGAACAGTTTCAATCAATCGATCTGTTTGATCGATTGATCAATAATATTTGAAAAATACTTGTATAATGTCTAGACAATTTAAGCCATGTTCGATTGATTGAACATGATAGCTCGATCGATGATTGCTCAAGTCATATCAATCAATTGATGCTTAGATCAACGATGTGCGCAAATTTGCACAATTGCATAATTTGTTTTCTATTCTGAGTGTTATGCTATATACATGGGTATTATTACGAGATTAGGTTATTCCAATCGAAGCTAAAACATTTTTAAGATTTGAAGATGAGAAAATGAGAGTTTTCTAAATTGTAAGTGTATCAATTTTTTATACTTTTTACTTTCATAGTGATCGTCGTCACTTGCGTCGTAGTTTTTTTTCCATGAGAGTTTCTCCACGTAAAAATCATGTGTTTGTGCATATTTTGTTTATGTTTGCTTATTGTCATATGATTCAAATTTGAAATTTGCTTCTGTAATCCCCCAACATCTTTAGGATCCCAGGTTAAGTTAGGCTATCTATCTCTAACTTGAGTTTAGTTAAGTAAGGCTTGACCAAGGTATTTTGTAAAGGTAATAGCGATCATAGGCATAGCGGCAACTACCATTACCACGGCCTAGAATTTGGGTACCCGAGTAGGGCTACTCAATATCTAAATCCTAAGCACATGAGATAAAATTTATATATTATCATAATACACAAGTAAATACTCAATCCTATAAAGTTATGTACATACAAAATAAAGGAGGACAACTACGAATTTCTAAACTTAATTAAACAACATTGTCTCATACCATTCACAGCTTAAACAACTATTTAAATTAAGTAACTTAATTTATTACATTAACATTGAAATTTCAAATTAAACCGAATGCAATGCACAAGATCCTTTAATCCTGACTTCATGTCCGTTAGAAGCCGTACGCTTCAGATCGGAGATCTGTGAAAACTCATGCTTCACCATAGAGAGAAGATCGTCGACATAGAGAAGATGGAGTATCCTTTGATAAACGGCGACGAAGATAAGGCCGAGATCGTTGTGAAAGGTCCATTTAAGAGTGTACGTAGCACCGGGGGCGTCGTAATTGTACGACATGTCATTGAATCCCTCCTCCAAGAGGCAGGACTGGATCAAAGTGTTAATCAAGGACCCTTTAAGGACGTTTCTGAGCGCCTTGCATGTCCAGAGGATCAAACCACCCTGCGTAAATATCAGCAATTGCTCCAACATCTCTGAAAAGAATCCCCCCAAAATCAAATCTTGAAAGAGATTGAGGGCTTTGAAAGCCAAAAATCACTGAAAAGATTCTTTAAAAGAAGAAGAAGAAGAAGCAGCAGCAGAAGAGGAAGAAGAAGAAAAAGAAGCAGAAAATATCAGCAATTTCTCAAACCAAATCCAGTGAATTGAAATTCAACAACAGAAATGATGAAAGGGAGAATTGCGAAATAGATTCAGATGCGTATTCGATTAAAGAGATTGGATTACGATTCTAAGATTAAAATAAAGACGAATTACCGAAAGAGAGAAGGAGAATTAAAATCGATCAAACCCTAATAGCTCCAAAATATAAGTTTTGGATGGAGCTGATATTTGTGTTTTCTCTTCGTACATGTTTACGTAACTTTATGAATACGTTGGATGGAAAATAAACATGACAGTGGGCCCTACAAAAGTTTTAACGATGCGAATCGTTATCACCGCTGCTTCTTATGTTGTGGTCCACTTGATCCTTAGATCTGCCTCACTTTTGGTCTTGTATCCTAAAATTATAGGAAAAAATGGATGGAGAGCGTGGATAAGACCCATACTTCACGGTGGCCACTCAAAGATTGATGCCAGTACTAGCTGGATACGGCCGGTAGGGTGCAATCCAAGTCCTTTCGAATTCCGCCACATAAAAAGGGGAGTGGATTAGCTCGAAGCGGATTTCCCGTGTAAGCCTTTTGCGAAGTTCCTGCGCCTGAAATCTAGGTGGGGCCATCGTTATATTTGGGAGAAATCTTCCCCTTCCTATCCATTTTGTGAGCTAACTTTGAGACTTGAGACCAAAATAAAAAGGATCCAAGACTCAAGTGGGCCACATTAGGGGAAAAGGTGGGTAGGGAAATTCCTACCGTTGAAACCTCCCTGGGGTTGAGAGTAATGTTTGCGTGCCATCTGCACCATTCATAACATCATTCCTACCAAGAAGAACTAAAACCACAGATATTATCTTGATTCAAAACTTTTGGCCCCACGAATATTTAAATTGTGGACATTCAATTCTCACGTTTTAAGCGTACCTGAGTATTGAATCCAACTCATTTTTTGCTCCTATGTCCTAACATGATCTCAAAAAATGGATGGATGGGGTGGATTTGTCACAAACATCACGGTGGACCCCACCTAGGTTTTAGGCGAACTTCGTGCAGAAGGCTTTGGCAGGAAATCTCAGAAACAGATTTCTTGCTAACCCTCAACTAGCGAATGGCTAGTGATTGGTGCTGTGTGACCATGATGTGTGTGTTTCATCCATGCCGTCCACCCATTCTTTCATATCATTTTATGGTATGAGCCCAAAAATGAGGTTTATCCAAATCTCAAGTGAACCTCACAGTGTTGATTGAACGCTTACCATTAATTTTTTTATTGGGGGCCACAAAAGTTTTGGATCAAGATGATATATATTTCTTCCCTTCATCTAAGTGTGTATGACCTAATCAATAGGTTAGATGTCAAATAACCATTACAGTGGGCCTTAGGAGGTTTTTAATGGTGGATGTTCAATCAAAATAGTTTCTCCATGGTATGGTCCACCTGAGATTTAGATCTTCCTCATTTTTGGGATCAAGCCTTAAAATTATCTTTTAGAATGGATGGACAGCGTGGATGAAACACATACATCATGGTAGGTCCACATAGCATCGACCAGTAGAGCTGGGCATCAGACCGAGTCGAATCGGATTGAGCCCAACTCGACCGGATCCGAGTTCTGCATGGCCTAAACCAAACTCAGTCAGAACCGGGACCGAGTCCTGGTCCTTTAACCCAATCCGATCCTAACTCTTGTGGCCCTGGACCGATCCGAGTCTGACTCGGTCAAGAAAATCGAGTCGGATCGGATTGGCCTAGGTTCGGATCCGATCTAACAAAAAAAAGAGGAGAGAGAGAGGGAGAGAGAGGAGGAGGAGGAGGAGGAGGAGAGAGAGAGAGAGAGAGAGAGAGAGAGAGAGAGAGAGAGAGAGAGAGAGAGAGAGAGAGAGATTTTGTACCTTGATATGACATCACTTCTTCTTGTCGAATCTGAGGAAGAGAGAGGGCCATTGCAATTCTTCTTTTCTTCTTCTTCTTCTTCCCCTTGGATAATCTACAAAGGTATACAGAAACAGTTAGTGAAAAGAAATTTAAAAAAGGAACCCAAAGAAAAACATATAGGTACATCTATCTAATGTTTGGTAAGATCAACCAAGCACTGACCTGTAGTTACTCTAATGAGAGATGTAACACTGTTCCCAGGAAATTCTTTACGCCCTGGAGATGACTGGCAAAAAAGGATAAGAAGAAAAATAAAACCAATCAGTTACAGAATACCACTTCATTGAAATTATCTTTCGGAAAGAATTTAAATCACAGTTTGATGCATTATTCACAGAGAAGTATATCACGTGAGCTGCATATCATTATTCAACCAGCAACTGCTGATCCCGACTGTTTATTTAGTGGGATCCAAAATCACAATAATCAGACATCCTACCAATTGATAGATGGCCAGAAAAACAGCCTAGTTTTGGATCCATCAGTCCCATGGGTCCATGGCTGCCAGGTTGGCATATGTTGTTGCATGCAGACTGCATTTGGTGTTTTGCAAACTGCAGCAGTACTACGGTCACAATGTAGGAAAAAAGGGGCAATTGAAAACTTAAAGTGAGGATTATCCTTTTGTTCAGATCGAAAATGAGTCATTTAGGTTTCAAACTGACAACATCTTTTGGACCACATACGAGAAATCAAGAAACAGAGATTTAGAACATATCTCACATATTTTGGACATAGTATACAATTGCTCCAGGAATTGTCTGCAAAATGTAATGGAAAACAACAATAAGAGGCCGGTTTAGCAAGTTCAAATATTCTATTAAATAATCGCATTCATACGCACTCACTTAGCTTTGTATCTAAAATGAGATTTTTGCTTAGTACATAAGCAAATGTGTGTGGGATATCCAAGCAGTGCATCTGGTGGGCCACATACGTATGTTGACTGAGTGAATAGCTTGAGGGCCAATTTGATCATTTCAAGGGTATTTTTCAGCTAAATCACTTTGGACATTTTGTGTGTCATCCTATGCCAATAAAACCAAGTTTATGGGTAGATCCATAAATGTTTTTATCTATATATGCAAGAAGCAAACAGTTCACAGTTATGTCATAAATCCAAAGTGAGGTGATTGATGAACAGATTTTACATCATACACACATACCCCAATTGGCAAAAGCCATGGAATGGATGACATGTGGGAGGGCATTGTGGATAATCACTTGAATGCCGAAACTCATCCTTCCAAACAGAGAAAGCCATAGAAAAGTGGAGGGCTTTGGTTGCATAGATGCACCGTGCACGGCGATGCCTAAGATCAACACATTTTCAAGAACCAATATAAATGTGAAATGCAGGAATATAAGGCAATGTAAAGGCCATATCTCACCTGAGTTAACTACTGACCTACTTGGGATTATGACAAGGCAACATCCCTACAAACAGGAGAACTTCTGGCAAGAATATCAAGAAACCTTGGTGTAATGCTCAAGCTATCAAACTTTCATTTAGAATATTTAGAACATGTCATGTGTCATGATGGCTTGGAAGAAAAATAGCTTGACTAAAGTATTATAATTAGGGACTAATCAGGAATTGTCTGGGTGAATCTTTGTTTGAATTTAGTAGTCTGTTAGGTATAGGCAACTCTAAGCTATGGCTTTACTGCAAGCAAATTAAATTAGCGGTCAGCCATAACTTCAATAGGATCATTATTGAAGGGATTCCAATAATGCCATTGGCAGGGAAAAATCGAGAGATGCCTGTGGGAACTTCAATAGGCTCGATATGTAAGAACACTAGTTTATGAAAGACTCCTAAACAAACAAGAACAATATCTTCACATGGATTCCTTTTAATGTACCAACATGATCTACTACCCAGTTAAACTTTGAATGTATGAAGTTTAAATCCTGACAAATTCAACTAGACAATTTAGGAATAAAATTTAGATGTTAACTGAGTAGTGTAATAAAACATATAAAGTAGACATTAAAAATGCAACTTCACACATCCTTCTTGTTAATGTTTTGAAGCAGGAGGAATTTTCCATGACAATGTTGGTGTGGTGCTTGCAGATTAACAGGAACAGATTGATGTCTAACAATTTTCTTTTAAGCAACAACAACATTCAAAACTAGAATGCCCTCTTTCGTATTGGGGTCAAATATAGATAGAAGTCCATTTTTTCAACAATCAATTCAGATGTATACAACCAATTCTTCAATGGCTATAGCCTTGGAAAAAAAAAACAAAAAAAAAAAGGATATTGAACGGATGAAAAAAAATATAAAATAAATAATCTGTAAAAATATATATATATAAAATAAATAAATACATGTGAGATGGAGTGAATCTTCGATGGATGAATGGATGAAATAGACTTCAATGGACAATCTAAATATAAGTGCATGAAAAAAAAATAAAAATAAAATAAAGGGTGTGTGTTCCACTTGCCTAATCAGTCAACAAATGCAGGGAAGTATTTGCATTTTTGTGATTAATATTAGAACCAAGTCAATCCAAATCAAGGAGAACCTTGCTCAATGCTACAAGAGTTGAAGTTTGACATGAGAAAAAGGAGAATCTTACAGTTCTCTTTGGGAATAAATAGAGTACAAGAAAGGATAAAATAGACTTACTTAAGCAGGAGAACACTAGAACACTCCATTCAATCACATTTTCTAAGAAGAAAAATATCTTGAAAAAGAAAAAGATTAGGTAACATGCACATACTGACATAAACCATGTCCAACATCATGTCCAAAATCAAAAGTAAAAAAACCTAACATGAATATACTGACATATAGATTAGGTAAAACTTTCATACATTCAATACCCTCTATATGATGAATGCCTTTGTGGCATGTAATTATATGAACCTTGTCCATAATAGTAACCCCCTCCTCCACCTCCACCTTCGTCACCAGATTCATCCTTCGGTTCTCTTTTTACAGATTCAACTGCAAGAGAACTCTTGGGCGACTTCGAGCTGGATGTGTCCAACAAATGGTCGTTCACCTCTACTGAATAGGATGGTGGGGATCTCTTCCCATCGTCCTCATTCACAGATGCAAGAACTTTTTTCAGACGCTTTTTATGATCCGATTTGTATGAGATTCTCAATAGCCTATAAAATGCTGCAAGACTTTTAACAAACTTTGATGGTTTACTTGTGCCTGCTTCAGTATCATGTTGTCTCGAAGGTGGATGTTGTTGTCTGGTACTTCTTGATCTGTATATCATTTGCATGCTTTCTTTAACGGCCTCTTTAAAATCCTGTTCTTCTTGCTCCCTTAAAATTCTCTCTTGTTCTTCTTCTCTACTAATTATGGTTGTGGAAGGCCTGAAACTATAGCTAGAGGCAGTTACAGTTCCTCTGCTAAACCCTTCTTCATTTATAACAGGCCTACTTCTATATATTCTTTGGTTAGTTGTATTGGTTGTAGTTGCAGGGTGAGGGGTGTGGGAAGTCTTTGTATTAGAATCGAGAATGGCTCCAAATTAATCTCGGACCTCTTGAGAAGCTTTGCTACAAGGTGTAGCATCTCCTCCTCGATAAGCCAAATGTAATTTGAGTCGATTTGTTTTGTTGACAAACTGTTTTCCACACAACTTATATTTTAACTTTATCTTTTTATCCTGGGAGTAGGTTTGGATTCCATAATCCCAAATATCCGTCGATGCATCATCTTTCAATGACATATCTATTGTATATCTGGTTAGCTTAGGACAAAAAAAATAAAAATAAAAAGAAATTAAAGTTATGAATGAATGTAAGTACCTAACAATATAATAAGAGATTTAAACAACATTATCTAATTGAATATTACTAATGAAAAAAGAGAAATATTCATCCACCCATAAAATATAACCATAAAACTTCAATGTAACTGTTTTAACAAAATTACAAATAACATGATATAACAAAATTAGAAGGCATCAAAATCATATTGCAGCTGCAGGCACTGTCTCTTCAATCTTGTCACTCTCTTCTTCATTGAACTCCTCATCAATACAGGTTTCTTTCCCCCACATTGGACGTAGCCAATCCTAGGTACAAATGAGCGCTTCAACTGATTCAGGTGTAAGTGAGCTTTTATACTTGCTTACGACCCTACTCCCCGTACTGAAAGCGGATTTTGAAGCCACGGTTGAAATTAGAATTGATAATATGTCTCATACCATTAATGAGAGCACAGGGTACTACAACTTACCAGATCTCGACCTTGACCACTCCAAAATATCAAAATCTTCGCCTTTATTTAGAACTAGAATATCCTTCTTGAGATACTCTTCAAGTTCTGATATATGCATCTGTACTTGAGTCCCTTTCAGCTGTGTATAGTAAGACATGAAATCATCTGTCGTGTCTTCTTGCACTTCATCACCAGCAGAACTAGAACCCACATGAGGAGATTATTCTTTTGCGGCACACGCATACAAATTGTACAATTCACTGGCTGCACCAGAAATCTTTTCAGCCTCAGCAACACCCATCACACCATACAACCTATTACATATGAAGCCAACCATAAACATCTTGTACCGGGGATCAAGAACGACCGCAAGACCCATTACCAAACTACACTCAAATCAATACTTATCAAACTTTACCTTTATACCCATGGTCATGAATTGTAAAAAGTCTTGTCCACTACTGCTTTTGCGTAAGACATCTTTTACTTTTCAAAGTTCAGGCAAATATATATTTGCTGTTGGATACTTGTAGTCCGAAAATTTCTTTGTGCAGTTGTAAAAAACAGAAAGGAACTTACGAACTGATATAGCTCTTGACCAATCATCTTCAGAAGGCAGCCAAATATACGCACTATCACGCTCCGCATAATGAGAGAAAGCAGGTCTCAAATCTATCGCTGAATCCAACATTTCAAAAGTTGAATTCCAACGTGTCATGACATCTAACTTCATCGTTCTCTGAGTTGACAAATTCAACCGCTTCACCATCTCATTCCATACATGTAATAGTGAAGGTGACCCCCGTATGTACTTCACACACTCTCTCATATATTTGATCATGGGATTAATTATTTTAAAGCCTTCTTGTACAATCAAGTTTAGGATGGGGCACAACACCTAATATGAAATAACTTTCCACCAAAATATAAGTTGCTGGTGGCCTTAAATTGGCTGCGTAAATTCATTATCACGCCATCATTTGCGGATGCATTGTCTAGTGTAATTGTCGAGATCTTCTTCTTAATTTCCCACTCCATTAGACATCTGTGTATGCAGTCTAAAATCATCAAACCACTATGAGGAGGCGTAAGATAACGAAAGTTTATTATTCTCTTGCAAAGCCTCCATTCGGCATCAACGTAGTGAGCAGTTAGGGACATATACTCCTTTCATTGATTAGATGCCGTCCACAAATCTGATGTCAGGCTAATTCGAGAAATCGTGGCCAACTCTCCTTTCAACTTGACCTTCTCGCTTTCATACATCTTCATACACACCCTCTTGATTGTTGTATGAGAGACCTTCTCGTATTTGGGGTTAAGGCATTTGGCTAGTCCAACAAAAGCAAGACTCTACCATCTGAAATGGCCTTTCATCTGAAATAATTAACTTCACCGTCCACTCATTCACCAACTCTTTCTCATACTTGTAGATGGACACTGATGGACCCCCTGCAGATTGTGAAAATGAAAGTGTTTGTTGCCTTAGCCCACTTCTCGATTTTTTAAGATACTTTGCTAGATGTTTTTTCAATGTTGTGGTCGAACCATCTGCTTGCTTAGTGTACTGACTCTTGCAGTGTTTGCATTGTATCTTCACTTGGCCGTTCTTCAGGGTTACTTCTTCAAAATCTTCCCACACTGCCGACCTCTTTTTTATATTTCCCACAACATGTGACCGTGTGGTACTAGTATCAACCATATCGACGGACACCTCTCTATGTTCAACACTTAATCCTTCATCTTCAAGGATCATCGATGATGTAATTGATCCACCACCAGGGGCCAGGGCCAGGGTATTGGAAAGACCCTCACTTTTCATCTGATAGTTGAAATATACTAAATCATATTATCATTAGCAATCTAATGCTAACAGAGTTATACTAAGTTTCTAAATTAGTTACCCATTTAAGGTTGGATAGATTGTAATACTTTCATATTCTCATTTAAACGTCCATGCCGAAAATTCGGCAGCATCTCCCCATGTCTCTCCAGATAAGTTGATCTTACGTTACATTCCGATGCCAAATATCTAAAACAAGGTAAAGATATTTGACCTTGGAAATGAAACGAAAGAAACATATCCAGAGAGAAACGAGGAGATGGAACGCGGATCAGGCATGAATATTTAAATAGGTTATATGAAAGCAACCTATCCATCTAACCTTGAACTGTCCAAAAAGGGACAATTTGAGTGATTTCTATGCCACCAAAAATACACTATATCTATATATAGCCACATAGAAATCCTCAAATGGATAACTAATTATCTAACTTACAAATAACAATTAAATCCTAAATTAGTTACTCATCTAAGGTTAGATAGATTGTAATACTTTCATATTCCCATTTAAACGTCCATGCTGAAAATTCGGCAGCATCTCCCCATTTCTCTCCAGATAAGTTGATCTTATGTTACATTCCAATGTCAAATATCTAATGTAATATAAAGATATTTGGCATTGGATATGAAACGAAAGAAACATATCCAGAGAGAAACGAGGAGATGGACTGCAGATCAGGCATGAACATTTAATAGGTTATATGAAAACATATTATCCATCTAACCTTGAACTGTCCAAAAAAGGACAATTTGAGCGATTTCTATGCCACCAAAAACACACTATATCTATGTATGGTCACATACAAATCTTCAAACGAATAACTAATTATCTAACTTATAAGTCACAATCGCAACTAATCTAAGTATATAATGCATAATAATTAACTAAGAAATGCGCATATTAAGCTAAGTATATACATTACAATGCATAATAATTAACTAAGCAATGCACATATCAATCCCAAAGATTTTTCAGAAAATTAAAATGTAGAAAATAACATCAAATAACTAGTGTCCCAGCATGTCGTCGCATTTGAGCAAACCTCACAAATCATAATCCAATAACATCTCTTGAATCAATTTAAGCTGAATTCAAAGAAATGGATAAACTAGAGAGTTCAAGGAAAATTTTGGAAACTAAAGTTAAGGATTTCAATCCTCTAGAGACTAGAATCAATGCTACATTTGTGGTATAGATTTTGAACCATATCTTTAATTGAAATCAAGATTTTTAGCAATGCTAAATGAATTCACTTATATAAATTCTAGATTTTCAGCAATGCCGAATGTATTTGTAAGTCCACTCCAATTGAGATTTAATAAAGTGGAATGAATAAGTGTCACATTCTCACCCACTCAAATCATATCATTTGGATCCCCTAGAATAGAAATAGGGCCAGTCTACTGATTAGGTGGACCACAACTAATGAAGGAATGGATCAAAGCCATCTACTATTTCTAACATTGTGGCCCACTTGATGAGAGAACCAACTCGATTTCCATTGTGACTAAAATAAGGGCAATTTCGATGCATACCAATCCAATCCAATAATATTGTCGATGCATACCAATATATCATGGTTTTATGATATTTTGCTGATATATCGTCAATAATTGGGTGATATTTGTGACATTTTGCTAATATATCATCAATACTTGGGTGATATTTGTGACATACATGATATTTTGACTGAAGCAAGCATAAGACAAAATATCAGGAAAAAAAAAAAATCTACTTTTGCTCATTCTTGTGGTTTCTCTTTGTTGTTGTGCTTTAACATCTTCACTTGAGTTGTTTGCATCAAAACACATTTTTGGGGGAGAAAGTGCGAATGAATTGGGTTTTCAGAGTATAGTTTTGTCGGTCAGTGCATTATTTTATCTCCTAAACAATGGAAAACTGTTGTGTGTGCTTGCGGGTGTATATTGTAATATTTTCTGTAATTTTTGTAATCATCTGTCTTTTAACATCTATGAAGTACTACTGAGAAATTCCACCATTTTTCGGTGTGATACATAGTGTGATGCAATTACCTAAAACATTGGTTCTGTTCTTAATTGGAATTCTTGTGAATGGTTATGAATGGCTAGGATGAATCACACATTTCATCTAGTTGCAATATCATGTTAAGCATTCTAAACTAGTTCTTCTCTTTCATATCTGTCATCCATTTCTTTCTTTAAAGATGTTAATCATTAAAGGGGCATACTTTGGGAGTTGGATTCACATGGGAATTAATTTCCAACCCTTTTCCAATACTTAAACACAAATTCAGCTCCTCACTAATGGAATCCATTTCCTATGGTTTGATTGCCAGGAGCTGACTGACCCCATAGTGGTTTTTCGGTTTTATTTGCTAGTTATGATAATCTAGGATATATTGGAGTGGTGGGATAAAACTATGGACAATTCTTTGAATGGGGGCTGAGTTTGTACATGTAGGGGGAAAACATCTGTGGATGATGCCTAGTTTTTCTGAAGACCATTAAATTAAAAACCTGACTAGACGGATGGTTCAATTGGCTAGATTGGAATCAGTTACAATTTTGTTCTCATTTACAAAAACCCTGGTAAGTCTTAAAACTATTCTATAAATTTGAACATATAAAACTGTTCTATAAATCCTCAAACAACTAACTGATTATCAAAATTAAGCTTCCATAATCATCTTACAATCAGATTCTGAACATATATTGGATGATTAAAAATGAAAATATCTGTTAACCTATTTTAAATCTAAGAATCAAAGGTTAGTTGCTTAACGGATTAGATATATATGAAAATATATGTCATGTAAACAGGCCCTGTTTCAGATATATATAAATGAAAATATCTGTTTAACTTTAGTCAATATATGCCATGTAAACAGGCCCTGTTTCAATAATACTGTAACGCCCGTGAAAAATCCATACTTGGACTCGAGTACCAACTCGACCCGAAATTGCGTAGAATTAATTCTTTTAGAAAATATGACTAAGTTAGCTAGCGCAACGCTGGAGTAGCTGGAAAATAGTCCCTGATCACTTTAAATATGTTCTACAAGACCCAAATCGAGTAGAACCAACGACTCTATGATACTCTATAACCTCGGACCAAACTCTAAGTAGGTTTGTTCTCTGACCACTTTAAAATTTTGTATTGGATCTAGACCGCGCGTCGAAAGTCCGATACCTCCTATCTTAGACCATTAGAACCGCCTAGCTGGACTTGACAATCATCTCAAAAATCAAGTCAAACCGATAATCACAAGCTATTTCATTGAGCCCGGACTGGAGAGAGTGCGAATAGGGACAGAATTGGAATTTCAAATTCAAATCCGGCACACGACTTGACGTGTCAGTATTAAGCGTTCTGACCATCAGAATTCAGTCAGATTACACCCTCGGATCAGGAAAAATTTCTATTTCATATCATGAGACTTGCAACCCTGATCTACGTGCGGTGACCACTGAACTGAAACTGGTCCGCCGCGTGCGATCTTCGAACCCTGCCAGACTGAAAACTTAATGCGTGCTAGATCTGGTATGCATGAGTTTAAGTCAGATCGCATTCGACCAGGGGACCACCAGAAAGCATCTTTTGGACCGAAACAGCCCCGATTTGGATATGCACTAAGCGAACTTTGTACCGGATCCTATTTTGGGCGTTTTGGGGCTTATAAAAGGGGTTGAAACCCTCACTCCTCATTCCCATCCGAATTTGAGAGAAACCCTAATTTGGGAGAGAGAAAAGGTGAGGTTTGTGAGAGAGAGTAGGATAGATTTTTTCAGCCTTCGTGCCACCTGTTGCTAGTGCCTAAGCAACACCTTCTGATCACCAAGCCGGTGATTCTTCCACGTTTTCAGGTAAGAAACAACCCTAGAAGTTGCTGATTTAAGGTTCACTAGGATCCATAGCTTTTTAACCAATAGATCTTGTAAAACAGGTTCTCTTATCGCCGTAGACGAAGCGTATACGCTCCGTTCGAAACGACACGTCTATAAGAGACTAGGTAAGGATTTTAGACGCTTTGATTGACGGTTTCCAACACTTTCAATGTCGTTTAATAGTAGATTATTGATTGCATCGCCGTTTGACATGTACAACATGCTATCCGTTTCCTGTTTCGTAAATCAACGAAGAATATGAGATTTAGGGCATTTTAGTCATTTGTAGGAAGTACAGATTTCATTCATATTTTGCTGATGTGATTGACATGGTTTGTTGTCGCATTAGAAAGTTGGGAATACGTGCATAATTAGTTTGGCGAAGAGATTCGCCTAATTGTGCACTTCGGGTCAACATACTATATGTAGACTTAAGTGTGTAGTGTAAGTGTTTGTATAAATGCTTGTATTAGTATATATTGAATTAAATAGTGTTATGAATTAGTTTGAGACTGATTTCTCAATTAATATGCTGACATAAATGATTTCCTACATGTTGACTATATGCATGATTCCATTATATGCATAAAATGTATGTGCTTGAAGATTTGCCTAAGTTGTATGTTATAACATGTGTTAACATGCGCACAGGATTGTATTTTAATTCCAATACTCCTACATAAATTTTTGATGTGAATTTATAGGTGTTTGGGACTATACCTAGTCCAGGCAGTCGGTAACCGAGCTAATTCGTGGTTGGCTGGTCTTGGCCACGAACGACGCGTCGATGAATGCGAGCCGTGTTTGGAGTTGGCGGCAGTGGTTAGGCCACGCGAAGTATTTTACGCACTTCATGTCATTCGACTTGAGGTGCGATCGTGCTAGTCGAGCCCGTCAAGTAACCCGACTGGCCGTTGTATGTTCACCCTACATTAACTGTTTGAACCTAGGGTACTGAACTTACCATTGTAAACCCTGTTAACCATGGTACCTTGATCCATGAAGACTCATGAGCCGGACATGGTGGTATGGGACACCGTGGTCGAGCTATCGGCCTACGCTGGGGCCACAAACCTCCCCGTAGTGACCAGTGAGCACCTAGTCTTGTGAGCAGATTATGGTGGTATGGGACACTATATTCTAGCTGTCGGCCTACACTGGTTAGGCGACGAGTCCTTTGTAGTGACCGCGAGCGTATTCTGAGTCTACGGGAGGCGACGACCCTTCAGTAGCAGTAGAGTACAGTAAGCCTATATTGATAAGGTGATGGGGGAGCGGTGCAACGAGTGCGAGCAACAGCCCTGGCAGCCCTTGCAGCGACCTACAAAATATACATCGTATGAGATTACTAGGAGTGATGACCCTAGACAGGATCTGTGTTGGGATTGATATAAGGGAAGTACCTTAGTTTCCCAATCCTGCTGTTTGAATGGACTAATAACAACTCGAAAATTATATCACCATAACATTGTGTGTGCATGGAAGATGTGGAGCACTTAAGGGAGTGTGGCATGCCGCGGTCGTAAGATGGTACCGTATGAGGGAGATCGTCGGTGAGGGCATACATCACGTTATGTCATATTGCATTAACAACAGTATTAGGATTGTCTGATTTACTGCTTTACTATTATCGCATGATTGATTTGTGAACATGCTAATCTTTACTCTATGATTCCACTGAGTTGATCACTCACTCCCATGTTACGGGATGGTATTTGTAACACCCACCAGACCCTGTTGTAAATGCAGGTAATGCTGAGATCCAGGAGGCAGAGCCAGACTTTGACGAGGACGAGGACGAGTTCTCGTACATGCAGTACCATGATGGCTTTGCGTAGGTAACCTGGGTTGATGGGACTTTAGTGGGACTATTTTGAACATTTGATTTTGTTCATGTATATGTATATGAGACTCAGAGATGTATTCATACTTTAGAGACAGATGAGATCTACTTTGTTTTTCCTTACAGTGATATATATATTGATTAGTCTTCCGCTTGCTTTTATCACTGGATCTGGAGTATGAATTGCAGTTTTGGTATACTTTTACTCATGTAAATGCTTTAACTCAGACAACATTAAATCATAATCATTTTTGTTGCATAAGTGACGTTCTGGAACTCGGGAGTTGAGTTTATACACGACCCCCGAATTTCAGGGTGTTACAAGTTGGTATCAGAGCGTGAATAAAAGTATACTGGGCCTGGATTATAGTCACGCGACGTATGCTGTCACTTCCTTTGACGTAGGTGGGTGCGAGAAGGGTCTAGAAACACTCATAGGATCCCAGATTCGCCAATAGGCGAAGTCTATTCATTTCTATCACGTGATCGAGTCCGTAGCGCATCTAGGGTCGCGTAAAGCAACCCGAATAGCTCCTATGTTGTAGGTAAGTGGGTTGAGACGTTCATTGAACGATTCTAAACCCGTTAATGTGAATCCTTGGGCCGTGGGATAACCACGACCCCGGTATTCAATCGCTAGGGCTTAAAAACCCCGTTTCACCAAAAATCTTCAAAATTCTTCCTCTCACCACTCCAATCTTCAATTATTTCTTATCATTTTTATGTTAGGCATCAATACTAATATGAAAATAACATAAAATTATACTTTCACAAAATTTTACAGTGAATAGTAAAATTTCATGAAAAATAGCCATAAGGCCATTCTAATTTCACTTTCTTTAGCAACTAATAGTCTAGATGGATGTACTAGCTTCTTCTACCCCAAAATCATATGCTGCGTGATAGGATTTTGTATTTGGAATTGCAGATTGGCCCCGGAAAGCCCCGAACACATGTTTGGGCCTATATAGGTCAAAATATAATGAACCAAGGTTGGGACCATACCTTTTTGGGATCCTTGGACCATGAAGGACCAGACCCATGTGGTCCCGCTGATCGAATAGGTGGTCGGTCGGCGATGCCATCGCCGATCCGGCGATGCATTGCCGACCACCCTTCCCCGTTTAAAGTGTGCTTCGAGATCTGAGGGTATTTTGAGTATTTCACACCCCCCATGTATGGTTCGTGTATAGAAAACTCCTAAATTGTGCACTTCCTTCACAAACAGCCCTTCCCATAGCTCCATTTTTATTTTTCAGCAGCTATCTTCAAAATTCGTGATTCCAAACCACCCCTAGATCCATCCTTGGCCAAAAACGACCACCCTCCATCGTTCCTTTGAAGTTGGCAGCCCTCTCTCTTGAAGATTTCATCTTTTGGAGCTTTAAAAACCTCCAAATCGAGCTGAAATCGTGAGGTGCTCCATTTCACTTTTTTATTTTCATTTCTCCTTAAAAATACATCCTAGGGAAGCTTGAAGCATCCCTCTACAACGCCTAGATCTCCCTTTTCCAGTTTGGATAGCCACTTCTCCATATTTTCTCCATTTTCCATGGCTTTCGTGGAAGCCATTTTAGGCCTTTTGTCACTCTCCACCATCTTATCTTTGATGGGTAAAAGGAAAACTGCAGTAGATGAAACTGGGCCAAGTCGCCCTGCTCAATCGAGAAAACCGCGGGGTAGTACCGTAAGTTCAAGCGCCGCCACAGGTCTAGCTACAGCCCGAGAGTTACTTACAAAGTGGGATTTGGATCCCCATACTCACCTTAGGCGAGTGATTCTAGCTGAGATGCCTCACGGCCAATACACTGATCGCAAAGTGTTGTTTGAGGCGGATGTGGAAGGACGACTGTTCGGTGAATTTTTTTTGTTCGAGCGCATTGAAGCTGCGCATTGGGGTCCGATCTTTGAAGCTCGCACTCGTGCTAATGTAAGCACCGTTCGTGCCTTCTACGCTCGTATCCAGAATCCTACCTTGGAGCCATTGCAGTTCAAAATCCCTTTTGGTAGAGATCGAATGGCTACGATCGATGTGCGGTTGATTGCGCGGCTTCTGAACGTGCCTCTTGGTGATGTTCATCCTAGTGAGAAGAATCTGAGGAGTAGGCGTGAGCGAGATCGCCGTACCAGGTTCCTGTGTGGTAAATTGGTTCCATGGCAGCCTAATAATAGCCTCAAGGCGACTTATATGTCTGATGATTTGCGCCTGCTACACCATATCTACACGTTCAATGTGTATCCCAGGTCGACGAATCGCATTGAGTGTACGCGCCTTATGGTTGATTTTCTATATCTGGTGGCCCAGGGAGAGAATGTATGTATGGCCACTTTCATCTTGCGACAGATAATTCTCATAGCCAAATCAAGAAGAATGTCTGAATCGCTTCCTTTTGGCCGACTGATATGCAAGATCGCGCTTGAGTTTGCTTACAGACTTGGGCCGAAATTGCCAGTTTCGATTCATAGCATTGATGAGTCGACTATGGTCAAGATGAAGATCGGGTCTCAGTACCGTGAGAATCAGCTTAAGGAGGATAGCGAGGATGACTTTGATGATGAAGAGGATCCAAGTGAAGGAGAACCTGGAGCAGAAGTTCAGGAAGAAGTCCAGGAAGAGGCAGAAGAGGAGGCTCAGGATACAGATGAGAGCCCTCCTCCTTCTGCTCAGGCTACTGGCGATGATCGCATTTCTCGGATTGAGGAGAGCCAGATCGCCTTACGAAGGGAAGTTCAGGAACTTCGCGCTGAAGTCGAGGATGTCAAGGTCGTTACGAAGAGAAAATTCAGCAAGGTGACTCGCACCTTGAAGGCGATCCTGTGCTGCTTGGAGGATAAGGGTGCTCCTCCTCCATCACCTGACTCAGATTAGCGAGATCTATGATGTTGTTATTAGTAGTTAGTCATTTTCTGCTTTAAGTTGTGTAAGCCTGTTAAGGCTAGTGCTTTGCTTATGTTGCTGTTGTAATTTTAACTGTCTTAGTTCCCATGTATTTCTCGTCATGATGCTTATAAGGACATATCCCTTGTATTGTGACAATTTTGATTAAATGAAATGCATGGAATGCTTTTGACTCTTGTGTGAATGATTGCTGTGCATTTGTGCTTTTGAGACTGACAAGGTTGCGCCCTATTTTGAATATAGGGAATGCCGCCTAAGGCTATGCGGAGCACGGCTCGGCTTGCATTGAGTGAGCCTATGGATCAGACTCCTTCGCAGTCTGACACCCATGTGGACCCTACTGTGGGCCCGATTCCTGAGACAGTTCGAGCGTCTCAGCCTACTGCTGGTCCTACAGTTGGACCACCGCCGTTCACACCACCAGTAGAGAGCCTTACCGTGCGTCTACTTCGACGCAACACACGCCACAGCCTGCTCCACCTCCTGACAGATTTGAGCAGATGATGGCTATGATGCTGCAGCAGTAGCAGCTTCTGACTACCATTGTGGGGACACTAGCCCAGGGTGGGGGTGTGACTCCACCTGCACCACCTGCGCATCCAGCTGAGGATGCTGATACTTATGCCCGGGATGAGGGCATGGTTCATCCAGTACCACCTGCTTATCCTACGGGGAATGCCGCAGATACACAGGGCTTATTAGAGCAATTTCAGCGCTTACGGCCTCCCACTTTTACGGGTTCTCATAGACCCGAGGAGGCCGAGTATTGGCTCGACCGTGTGTCGAAGATACTGCGGATGTTGCACTGTACAGAGGCTGAGCAGGTAGAGTTGGCTACATTCCTGTTTGAGAGAGAGGCCATCTTGTGGTGGGACAGCGTATTGCGGACCGTTGCCGCCAACTTTATATGGACATGGGCAGCGTTTGAGTTTCGCTTCCACGAGAAGTATTATCTCCAGATTTACAGGCATGACCGGGAGAATGAGTTTTTCCGCCTCAGACAGGGAGCCATGACAGTTACGGAGTATGAGCATCAGTTCACGGAGTTGGGCTGTAACATCCCGAAAATCGGGGGGTCGAGCAAAAACCCAACTCCCGAGTTCCAAAATGTTATTTGTGCAACATAGATATGTATGATTGAATGTTGTCTGTGATAACATATTAAATATGAGTGAGATTAAGCTAGAACCACATATCATACTCCCGAGACAGTTAAATTAACCAGCGGAAGTCTGTAATAGTATGTATAACATATATAAACTGTTGTATGTCTCCAGAGTGTGAACATGTTACCAGGTTATATACATACATGTATACTTTAAAAGTAACTAAAAGAATATACATGAGTGCTCTAAAAATATAAAATGACAAGTGTCAAGGTATTTAAGCAACCTCCCTGTAATCCCGTCAATCAGAACACGCATAAAGGAGGGATCCTCCTCATCATCATCAAGTCCGGCTCCGCCTCACAGGCCGCGCCATCATCTGCAATCACAAAAAAGGTCTGGTGGGTGTCCAGGAACACCGTCCCGTAACGTGGGAGTGAGTAGCTAACTCAGTGGAATAATAGAGCAAAGATTAACATGTTATCAAATCAATCACGCGATAATAGTAAAGCAGTAATTCAAACATTCCTAATACTGTTGTTAATGCAAGATGACATGACGTGATGTATGCCCTCACCGACGATCACCCTCATGCGGCAACATCTTACGACCGCGGCATGCCGCACTCCCTCAAGTGCTCCACATCTTCCAGGCACATGCAATGTCATGGTGATATGATTACCGAGTTGTTATTAGTCCTTTTCATACAGCAATATTGGGAAACTAAGGTACCTCCCTTATATCAATCCCAACACAGATCCTGTCTAGGGTCGTCACTCCTAGTAATCTCATACGATGTATATTTTGTAGGTCACTACAAGGGCTGCCAGGGCTGTTGCACGCACTCGTTGCTCCGCTCTCCCATCACCTTATCAATACAGGCCTACTGTACTCTACTGCTACGGAAGGGTCGTCGCCTCCCGTAGACTCAGAATACGCTCGCGGTCACTACAAAGGGCTGCCAGGGCTGTTGCTCGCACTCGTTGCACCGCTCCCCCATCACCTTATCAGTGTAGGCCGACAGCAAGAATATAGTGTCCCATACCACCATAATCTGCTCACGAGTCATAGGTGCTCACTGGTCACTACGGGGAGGTTTGTGGCCCCAGCGTAGGCCGACAGCTCGACCACGGTGTCCCATACCACCATGCCCGGCTCATGAGTCTTCGTGGATCAAGGTACCACGGTTGATAGGGTTTACAATGGTAAGTTCAGTACCCTAGGTTCAAGCAGTTATGATACATACAAGGTGAACAAACATCGGCCAGTCGGGTTACTTGACGGGCTCGACTAGCGCGATCGCATCTCGAATTGAACGACATGAAGTGCGTAAAACACTTCGCGTGGCCTAACCACTGCCGCCGACTCTCAACACGAATCACATTCATCGACGCGTCGTTCGTGGCTATGACCAGTCAGCCACGAATTCACTCGGTTACCGACTGCCTGGACTAAGTCAAGTCCCACACATCTATGGAATTACATTAACACTATAAAAAGGTATTGGAATTGAAATACATCATGTGAGCATGTTAGCACATGTTATAACATTCAACTTAAGCAAATCTTCAAGGCATACTTCCCATGCATATTCAACTTAAGCAAATCCTCAAGCACATACATTCCATGCATGTAATGAAATCATGCATTTTGTCAACATGTAGAAAATCATTTAGGTCAGAATAATAATAAAAAATCAATCACAAACTATCAAATAACATCATTTAATTCAATACATACTAATACAAGCATTTATACAAACACATACACTACACACTTAAGTCTACACATAGTATGTCGACCCAAAGTGCGCAACTAGGCGAATCTCTTCGCCAAACTAATTATGCACGCATTCCTAACTTCCTAATGTGACAACAAACCATGTCAATCACATCAGCAAAATATGAATGTAAACAGTACTTCCTACAAATGACTAAAATGCCCTAAATCTCATATTCTTCGTTAGCTTACGAAACGGGAAACGGAGAGCATTTTGTACATGTCAAACGGTGATGCCGTCAAGAATCTACTATTAAACGACATTGAAAGCGTTGGGAACCGTCAATCAAAGCGTCTAAAATCCTCACCTTATGTCTTGTAGACTCGGAAATTGAAACGGAGCGTATACGCTTCGTCTACGGCGAATAAGGAACCTAATACACGAGATCCATAAGCTACATCGCTATGGAAACAAGGGAAACTCAAATCAATAACTATTTAGGGTTTTTACTTACCTAGGATCGCGGTGGAATCGCCGGGAAAGCGGTAGAGGTGTGTTGCTTAAGCACGTGCAACGCGTAGTACAAGTGGCAGGAAGAACTCTCCCACACTCTCACAATCTCCCACTTTTTTCTCTCTCCCAAGCTAGGGTTTCTCTCAAATTCGGATGGAAGAGAGGAGTGAGGGTTTCAACCCCTTTTATAGCCCACAACATGCCCAAAATAGGCTTGGGAACAATGTTTACTTGGTGCCTAACCAAATCGGGGCCGTTTCGGTCCAAAAGGGCATTTCTGAAGGTCCCTTGGCCAAATGCGGTCGGACTTAAGCTCATGCATACTGGATCTAGCACACATCCAGTTTTCAGACCGGTTGGGTTCCCAGATCGCACGTGGCGGCCCAGTTTCAGTTTAACGGTCACCGCACCAAGATCAGGCCTATAAGTCTCGTGATATGTAATAGAAATTTTTCCTGATCCAAGGGTGTAATTTGGCTGTATTCTGACGGTCAGAATGCTTAATACTGATGCGTCAAATTTGTGTGCCAGATTTGAATTTGAAATTCCAACTATGTCCCTATTCACACTCTCTTCGGTCCGGGCTCAATGAAATAGCCTGTGATCTTCAGTCGAACTTGATATTCGAAACGATTGCCAAGCCCAGCTAAGTGGTCATAACGGTCTAAGATGGTAGGCATCTGACTTACGACGCGCGGTCTAGATCCAATACAAAGTTTTCAAGGAGGTCCCGAGAACAAACCGGCTTAGAGTTTGATCCGAGGCTTTAGAGCATTATAGAACCCTTGGTTCCACTCACTTTGGGCCTTGTAGAACGTATTTAAAGTGATTAGGGACCATTTCCCAGCTATTCTAACGTTGCACTAGCTAACTTAGTCATATTTTCTAAAGGAATTGATTCTAAGTGGTTTCTTTGGCTATGGAATTGGTTTCTAAGCAATTTTCCAGGTGTTTTAATTGACCCATTGCCTACGAACGTCAAATCTCAAATGGGCCAAAATCCGGGGTGTTACATGGGCAGATACGTTTCGACTATTTTGGCTAATGAGCAGATGCGCATAAGACACTTTTTGGAGGGTTTGCGACCGGATATTCGGTCGAAGATGTGCTTTGTGAGCATTCCCTCATATGCGGAGTTGATTCACATGTCTATCCGAGCAGAGCAGGATGTGGATCGACTTGCTCGATCTCGTGGCCCTGTTGCTTCTAGGCCACGACCAGACTTGCCAGACAGGCCCTTCGTGGGCAAGAGGCCTAGCGTCGACCCTCCTACTAGGACTACAGCGCCAGTACCACCGTTTCGGTGCCCTGATTTGACATGTACATACTGTGGGAGGTCAGGCCACTTGGCACAGAGTTGTGTTTCTCGGATGCGGGACAGTGGGTTCTCGCCGCCGCAGAAGATTGACCGTGCCCGTCCACAGGCAATTTCAACACCGCCTATACGGTTAGCTCCTGCGCACTCTTCTTTCAAACCTCCGGTATCGCAGATCAGACAGCCTCCACGGCCTATGACACAGCGGCCGAGCCGGCCACAGCAGGCACAAGTTCATGCATTGACAGCTCAGGCAGCTGCGACACCGACTTCTCAGCATTCGGCCTTCGAGGTCACTGCCCATATTGGAGGTACTCCTATTCTCATGATGGTGGACACTGGTTCCATGATTTCTTTGATATCACGTGCTATAGTCAGGCGTCTTGGGCTACAGACCATTACTATGGACGGGGTGCAAGTTTATACAGCTCATGGGTCCTTTACAGATGCCACCTAGATGTGTGAGGGTTGTTTGGTGGACCTGGGGGGCAAGACGATGACTCTAGATCTCGTCGTCGACTCCGCTCTGGTTTATCTCGATGTCATTCTTGGCATGGACTGGTTGACTGCAGCGAGGGCCGAGATTGACTACGAGACTCGTATAGTGATAGCCTACGAGCCAGAGGGTGCATCGTTCACATTTTCAGTGTGGGTAAATCTCCCTTTCCGCATACTTAGTTATACTACCTTATTGCGCGACGCTGGTGCCCAGATACTTGAGCATACGCCCGTCGTTTCCGAGTTCAGGGATCTGTTCAGAAAGATCCCTGGTTTGCCCCCTAGACGAGAGATCGATTTCACTATCGATCTGGTTCCTGGTTCTATGCCCGTCTCACTGCCGACGTATCGCATGGCACCGTGTGAGATGGAGGAGTTGAGGACGCAGATTGATGGTCTGCTAGAGCTTGGCCTTATACGGCCTAGTGTGTCTCCTTGGGGAGCACCGGTCCTGTTCGTAAGGAAGAAGGACGGTTCGATGCGATTGTGTATTGATTATCGCAAGCTGAACCTGATCACGGTGAAGAACAAGTACCCTTTACCCAGGATCGATGACTTATTTGATCAGTTGAGAGGAGCGCAGTACTTCTCGAAGTTGATCTTCAGTCAGGATATCATCAGTTGCGCGTCAGGGATGAGGACAAGCAGAAGACAGCATTCAGGACCAGTTTTGGCCATTACGAGTTCCTCGTGATGTCGTTCGGTCTCACGAACGCACCAGCCGTGTTCATGGATCTGATGAACCGGGTATTTCGGCCTTTCCTCTATTGATTCGTCGTTGTATTCATTGACAACATTTTGGTGTACTCCAGGAGTCGAGAGGAGCATGAGGAGCATTTGCGTTTGGTCCTGGATACGCTCAGACAGCATCAGTTGTTCGCACAGTACAAGAAGTACGACTTTTGGAAGCAGAAAGTGAAGTTCCTGGGACACGTGGTGTCCAAGGATGGCATAGCAGTTGACCTGTCTAAGGTAGCTGCGGTGCAGGACTAGAAGCAGCCTGGTTGTCACTGAGGTGAGGAGTTTCTTGGGTCTCGCTGGTTACTATCGGCGCTTCATACAGGACTTCTCGAAGATCGCGAGACCCTTATCTCAGTTGACACGGAAGGACGTGAAGTTTGCTTGGAACGATCAGACTGAGTCAGCTTTTTAGGAGCTGAAGGACAGACTTACGTCCGCCTCTGTGCTAGTATTGCCAGAGCAAGGGGTTAGATGCACTATATACACTGACGCGTCTAGCGTTGGTTTGGGTTGTGTCCTTATACAGAGGGACAGGGTAATTTCATATGCCTCGAGACAATTAAGGAAGCACGAGGAGAATTACCCTACACACGACTTAGAGTTGGCAGCCGTCATATTCGCACTGAGACTCTGGAGACATTACGTCTGCGGAGAGGAGTTCGAGCTCTTTTGTAACCATAAGAGCCTCAAGTACATATTCACGCAGTGAGACTTGAATATGAAGCAGCAGCGATGGATGGAGATGTTGAAGGACTTGAAGTTTGAAGTCTCTTACCATCCTGGGAAGGCAAACCTTGTGGCTAATGCGTTGAGCCGCAAGAAGGCGATAGAGTTTACGGCTCCGCTGATGGTTGCTGAGTGGGATATGGTTGAGTTTTTGCGAGACTTTGAGCAGAAACTCACCGTAGAGGAGCCGTATGAGTTCATCGCACATGTACAGGTGCGATCTCAGATCGATGACCGGGTCATCGAGGCGCAGAGGGACGATGCGCATCTGACTGAGCTTCAAGAGCAGGCCAGTGATGATGCTGACGCCGAGTGGTGAGTTGGTATGGATGGGGGCTTACGTTATCGTGGCCGCCTATGCGTCCCAGATATCCCTGACTTGAGACGAGAGAATCTCGAGGCTGCGCATTGTATTAGACTCGCGATGCATCCAAGCAGTACGAAGATGTATCGCGACGTGAAGAAGACGTATTGGTGGGAAGGTATGAAGACCCACATAGCTGAGTTCGTGTCCCGTTGTCTCACTTGTCAGCAGGTCAAGGCAGAGCATCGCCGACCACCTAGACTTTTGCAGCCTATGCCGATCGTAGAGTGGAAGTGAGATTTCATTTTCATAGACTTCATTTCTAGGCTGCCGAAGACGAGGAAGGGACATGATTCCATTTGGGTGATCGTCAACCGTCTGACGAAGTCGGCGCACTTCCTACCGATCAGAGTTACGAACTCTGCAGACGAGCTGGCTAGATTGTACATCAGAGAGATCGTACGTCTGCATGGAGTTCCATTGGAGATCGTGTCAGACAGAGACACGCGGTTCACTTCTATTTTCTAGACTCGCATTCAGGAGGCTATGGGTGTGAAGTTGAAGTTCAGTACTGCTTTTCACCCACAGACAAATGGACAGACAGAGCGGGTGAACCAGATCTTAGAGGACATGTTGCGAGCTTGCGCATTGGACTTCAAGGATAGTTGGGATGATTGTCTCGCATATGCAGAGTTTGCTTACAACAACAGCTTTCAGGCGAGTATCGGTATGACACCTTACGAGGCGCTGTATGGGCGACCTTGTCGCACGCCGCATTGCTGGGAAGAGGTCGGTGAGCGTAGCTTGATTAGCCCAGAGTTGGTGCAGGCGACGTCAGAGAAGATTGATATTATTAGACGTCGGCTTCTCACAGCGCAGAGCAGACAGAAGAGTTATACCGATACGAGACGGAGGCCACTAGAGTTCACAGTTGGGGATCATATGTTTTTATGAGTTTTCCCTATGAAGGGAGTCCTTCGGTTCGGGAAGAAGGGGAAGCTGGCACCGCGGTTCATTGGTCCATTCCAGATCCTCGATCGTGTGGGAGCAGTGACTTACCGATTGGCTTTACCCACGCCTCTCGCGAGTGTTCACAACGTATTTCATGTTTCTATGCTGAAGAAGTACGTTGCTGATCCTTCCCATATCATCAGATGGGAGCAGGTACAGTTAGGAGAGGATGTTACATATATCCTGCGACCGACACGTATCCTAGACAGGAAGGAGCAGGTACTGCGTAGCAAGGTGATTCCCCTTGTGAAGGTATTGTGGACGCATCACTCTGAGGAGGAAACTACTTGGGAGACAGAAGCTGAGATCAGAAAGAACTACCCTCAGCTTCTCGAGGAGTACGAAAAGGTATAAATTTCGAGGACGAAATTATTTGTTAAGGGGGGTAGATTGTAACGCCCGTGAAAAATCCATACTTGGACTCGAGTACCAACTCTACCCGAAATTGCGTAGAATTAATTCTTTTAGAAAATATGACTAAGTTAGCTAGCGCAAAGCTGGAGTAGCTAGGAAATAGTCCCTGATCACTTTAAATACATTCTACAAGACCCAAATCGAGTAGAACCAACGACTCTATGATACTCTATAACCTCAGACCAAAATCTAAGCAGGTTTGTTCTCTGGACCACTTTGAAATTTTGTATTGGATCTAGACCGTGCGTCGAAAGTTCGATACCTCCTATCTTAGACCGTTAGAACCGCCTAGCTGGACTTGACAATCATCTTGAAAATCAAGTCAAACCGATAATCACAGGCTATTTCATTGAGCTCGGACTGGAGAGAGTGCGAATAGGGACAGAATTAGAATTTCAAATTCAAATCTGGCACACGACTTGACGTGTCAGTATTAAGCGTTTTGACCGTCAGAATTCAGTCAGATTACACCCTCGGATCAGGAAAAATTTCTATTTCATATCATGAGACTTGCAGCCCTGATCTACGTGTGGTGACCGCTGAACTGAAACTGGTCCGCCGCGTGAGATCTGCGAACCCTGCCGGACTGAAAACTTAATGCATGCTAGATCTGGTACGCATGAGCTTAAGTCCGATCGCATTCGACCAGGGGACCACCAGAAAGCATCTTTTGGACCGAAACAGCCCCGATTTGGATATGCACTAAGTGAACTTTGTACCGGAGCCTATTTTGGGCTTTTTTGGGCTTATAAAAGGGGTTGAAACCCTCACTCCTCTCTCCCATCCGAATTTGAGAGAAACCCTAATTTAGGAGAGAGAAAAGGTGAGAGTTTGTGAGAGAGAGTAGGATAGATTTTTTCAGCCTTCGTGCCACCTGTTGCTAGTGCCTGAGCAACACCTTCTGATCACCAAGCCGGTGATTCTTCCATGTTTTCAGGTAAGAAACAACCCTAAAAGTTGCTGATTTAAGGTTCACTAGGATCCATAGCTTTTTAACCAATAGATCTTGTAAAACAGGTTCTCTTATCGCCGTAGACGAAGCGTATACGCTCCGTTCGAAACGACACGTCTATAAGAGACTAGGTGAGGATTTTAGACGCTTTGATTGATGGTTTCCAACGCTTTCAATGTCGTTTAATAGTAAATTATTGACGGCATCACCGTTTGACATGTACAACATGTTATCCGTTTCCTGTTTCGTAAATCAACGAAGAATATGAGATTTAGGGCATTTTAGTCATTTGTAGGAAGTACAGATTTCATTCATATTTTGCTGATGTGATTGACATGGTTTGTTGTCACATTAGAAAGTTAAGAATACGTGCATCATTAGTTTGGCAAAGAGATTCGCCTAATTGCGCACTTCGGGTCAACATACTATATGTAGACTTAAGTGTGTAGTGTAAGTGTTTGTATAAATGTTTGTATTAGTATGTATTGAATTAAATGGTGTTATGAATTAGTTTGAGACTGATTTCTCAATTAATATGCTGACATAAATGATTTCCTACATGTTGACTATATGCATGATTCCATTATATGCATAAAATGTATGTGCTTGAAGATTTGCCTAAGTTGTATGTTATAACATGTGTTAATATGCTCACATGATTGTATTTTAATTCCAATACTCCTACATAAATTGCTGATGTGAATTTATATGTGTTTGGGACTATACCTAGTCCAGGCAATCGATAACCGAGCTAATTCGTGGTTGGCTGGTCTTGGCCACGAACGACACGTCGATGAATGCGAGCCGTGTTTGGAGTTGGCGGCAGTGGTTAGGCCACGCGAAGTGTGTTACGCACTTCATGTCGTTCGACTTGAGATGCGATCGCGCTAGTCGAGCCCGTCAAGTAACCCGACTGGCCGTTGTATGTTCACCCTGCATGAGTCATAACTGCTTGAACCTAGGGTACTGAACTTACCATTGTAAACCCTGTTAACCATGGTACCTTGATCCATGAAGACTCATGAGCCGGGCATGGTGGTATGGGACACCGTGGTCGAGCTGTCGGCCTACGCTGGGGTCACAAACTTCCCCGTAGTGACCAGTGAGCACCTAGTCTCGTGAGCAGATTATGGTGGTATGGGACACTATATTCTAGCTGTCGGCCTACACTGATCAGGCGACGAGTCCTTTGTAGTGACCGCGAGCTTATTCTGAGTCTACGGGAGGCGACGACCCTTCAGTAGCAGTAGAGTACAGTAGGCCTGTATTGATAAGGTGATGAGGGAGAGGTGCAACGAGTGCGAGCAACAGCCCTGGCAGCCCTTGCACCGACCTACAAAATATACATCGTATGAGATTACTAGGAGTGATGACCCTAGACAGGATCTGTGTTGGGATTGATATAAGGGAAGTACCTTAGTTTCTCAATCCTGCTTTTTGAATGGACTAATAACAACTCGAAAATCATATCACCATAACATTGCATGTGCCTGGAAGATGTGGAGCACTTAAGGGAGTGTGACATGCCGCGGTCGTAAGATAGTACCGTATGAGGGAGATCGTCAGTGAGGGCATACATCACGTCATGTCATATTGCATTAACAACAGTATTAGGATTGTCTGATTTACTGCTTTACTATTATCGCATGATTGATTTGTGAACATGCTAATCTTTGCTCTATAATTCCACTGAGTTGATCACTCACTCCCACGTTACGGGATGGTGTTTGCAACACCCACCAGACCCTGTTGTAGATGCAGGTGATGCTGAGATCCAGGAGGCAGAGCTAGACTTTGACGAGGACCAGGACGAGTTCTCGTACATGCAGTACCATGATGGCTTTGCGTAGGTGACCTGGGTTAATGGGACTTCAGTGGGACTATTTTGAACATTTGATTTTGTTCATGTATATGTATATGAGACTCAGAGATGTATTCATACTTTAGAGACAGATGAGATCTACTTTATTTTTCCTTACAGTGATATATATATTGATTAGTCTTCCGCTTGCTTTTATCACTGGATCTGGAGTATGAATTGCAGTTTTGGTATACTTTACTCATGTAAATGCTTTAACTCAGACAACATTAAATCATAATCATTTTTGTTGCATAAGTGACGGTCTGGAACTCGGGAGTTGAATTTATACACGACCCCCGAATTTCAGGGTGTTACAAATACACACACACACATATTCACACCCACACTGACATTGAGCAGCGGGTCATGGGCAGCGGGCAACGGGCCATGGTTGGCCTGGCCGACGAGCCACGACCGTACACTCGTAAAATGGGCAGCGGGCCATGGCTGACTATGGCCAACCGTCTATTTCATGCAATAGGTAGCCAGGGATTTGAGCTCTTAAAAATAAAAATAAAAATAAAAATGGAGTGGTCGGGTGGGTCCTACCTGATCAGGATCGGGATTGGTGTGCCGGGTTGTGAGGTGAAGAGTGAGAGTGAAGACTCTGAACTTTGGATAGAGATTGGGATCAGGATGATGGGATCGAGATCTTTGGGCAGAGATTGGGATCGGGACGATTTGGAGATTCCGGATCCAGCGCAACGAAGCTTCTTTGAGTGCGGGTAGGGACAAGGTAGGGTAAAAAAGGCCGGGTATTCAAGATCTTCCGGTGCGAGTACGCCGGGTAGGGTAGAGAAGATGAATAGGATATGGGGATTAGGGTTCAGCGAGGCGGCGAGAGGAGCTGCTCGGGTAAGGTAAAAAAATAGTTCGGGTAAAACTGTAAGAGTAAAAAAAAAAACCTAAACTTATATATATATAAGGTATCCAGGTCGGGTCGGGTCGGTCCGAGTCGGATCCATTCGGATCGGATCCCAGATCGGGTCTGTTTGAAACAGGGTATATCCGTATCCGACCTGAAAAATAATCGGATCTAGATACTACTATCCGATCCTGACAGATCCTGACCACCGGTTCTGTTCAAATCGGGTCAGGTCGGGTCTGATCGGGTTGGATACACCAGATCGGGTATGAAATGCCCAGCTCTACTGACCAGTAGCCAACTACCTGGTGGCAGCGTAACTGGCCAAACCACGTCTCCGGATTAGTTGTCGTTCGGACGCAGATTGAATACTAACGGTTGAGTAGTGAGACTCTGAAGTGACATCGCCAAGTTCCGTGGGCCCTACCATGATGAATGTGTTGTATCCACACTGTCCATACATTTGGAGAGATCATTTTAGAATGAGGCAGATCCAAGGCTGGAGTGGACCCTACCACAGAAAACAGTGAGGAGAGTGACGTCCACCGTTGAAGCCTTCCAAAGGTCTACCATGGTGTTTATTTGAGATACAACCTATTCATGTGTTGATGCAGACATGAAAGAATGGGAAACGCAAGTATTAGTTTGATCGAAAGCTTTTGTGGCCCTTATAACTTTTTAATGGTGGGCGTTACTCTCCCCCATTGTTTTCTTTAGTGGGGTCCTGTCGAGCTTTAGATCTGACTCATTCTTTGGATCACCCCCTAATATGATTTCTCGAAATGGATGGACGGTATGAATATAAAACATATATCATGGTGGGCTCACATAACTTGGTGACATCACTTCAGCAGCGAGAGTCTCGCTGCTTAATCTGTCAGTAGCTAATCCGCGTCCTTGATGTACCACACACAAGGGGAAACAGACTGGCTACTCCCCTGCCACTAGTCATGTGGGCCACACTATGAAGTATGTCTTTTATCCATGTCGTTCATCAATTTTTTAGATCATTTTAAGGCTTAATACAAAAAAAATGAGACTAATATAAATCTAAGGTGGACCACACCATAGGAAAACAATAGTGATTGGATATCCACCATTAAAATCCTCCTAAGGCCCATTGAACTATTTATTTGACATCCAATCTGTTGATTAGGTCATGCAGACCTAGACGATGGAAAAAACAAAAATCAGCTTGATCCAAAACTTTCATAGCCCCAAAAAGTTTTTAATGGCCGACGTTCATTCAACATTGTTTCTTGTAATGTAGTCCCCTTGAGATTGAAATATACCATTTTTTGCTCATACCATAATCGTATCTAGAAAAATAGATGGACTGCATGGGTGAAACACATACATCAAGGTGGGGCCCACAAAGCATCGACCACTGGCCATGGTCTAATGGCCGGGGGAGCAGCTAATCTGTTTCTATTCAGCAAATGGTTCAGATATTTTAATATAGGTGATTTATTGCTCATCCACCTAGTAGGCCCATCAGATCAACAGTATGAATGACCAATCAATAGGTCCCCACTTATTATATAAAGCATGCATCAACACACAAAATTGACGTTAATCCTCGAGCCACTCCCAATCCTCATAATTTTAGTGGTAGTTATCATCGCACCTAAAAGTTATGAAGTATAGGACCATAACTCCCATTGGCCAATAAAAGTTAGTATTTGTTTAAGGTTAACATTTAAGGTGGTGATAAACCCCACTACTATAAGATGACTAATGACCGTCTCTAATGCAGACAGTCTTTGACCGTCTCAGATGACCACTATAAGACGGCTACTAACCATCTTTAATACAGACGGTCTTTGACCATCTCAGATGACTACTATAAGATGGCTAATGACTGTCTCTAATGCAGACGGTCTTTGACCGTTTCAGATGACTGCTATAAGACCGTTAATGACCGTCTCAAATGCAAATGGTCTTTGACTGTCTTAGATAACTGCATATAAGACAGCTAAGGACCGTCTTTAATTCTAGATGGTCAGTAGCCGTCTTTTCTCAGAAGTTATCAATGGATTCTAACCGTCTTAAATGATTTGTGGTCATTCAACATTTATAAGATGATTTTGCTTCGTAATTTTAGAGACAATTAAGAGCCATCTTTAAACCAAGGGATTTTGCAGATGATCCATAACCGTCTCAAAATTCGTCTTATTTTTTCCTTTTTCACTTAGTGAGAACTGCTTTTTCATTAAAAAAAAAATTTCTTAAATATAGTATTGTTAATCCTTGAACATACCAAATGGGGACCATGTAAATCTTTGTGCTGAGGTTTGTAGATTTTCTCTGTTTTCATTTTTTTTCAATATTGTAGTATATGTGGTCAAGAAGGACCCGCTAAATGTGCCAGTGTGTTAGAGAAGTAAAATATCAAGGCATCCATTAAAAGGCTATCACTATGTTGATTTCCTATACAAAGAATCATATCACTAATTATATGTCTCACAACTAACTAAGTGTAGGGTTGACAAAAAAATAGCTGAAATTTCTCACCCATTTATTTATTTTTAATATGATGGCACACCAACTTAGTCTATTACCTTTATTTTAGGGTAAAAGCATCTTATATGCTCACGATGGATGTCTTGGATATTGCACCTATCTCTGTCTATCATGCTAGCATGTGTAGCTTGGGCACTACTGACTTGTATCTGTGCATGGAAGATTTGAAAAAGAAAAACCATTCCTTTGCTATTAGGAAATGATAAAGGAAATGATAAAGGCACAATTTGCCTTCATTCATTTCATCTAATCATTACCGTGTTGATGGGTTTTTTTCTCTCACATTTAATTACATTGTAGTGCACCTTGCTGTGTCTTTATTATTGAAAGAGGAGGAAAAGAAGATAAAAACAAAAAATAAAAGTATATAAATAGCGTACAGTCATGAGAAATGCTCATGTCCAATCAGTTGGACTATAAGTTGCAATCCACACGATGGATAAGCATTAGTATGTCTTGGGCTAGCAACATCCAGTAGGTTGGGCCCACCACGAGTATCACCTTTTGCAAAAATGAATTCTACCCATTTATCAGGCAACCGACTCTTATGAGGCCCATTTGTCACTGTGCTGGTGGTCACCATACATCCCAATAATTATCCCTATCAAAGACTTGAATCCAGATCTTCTACTTGCCACAAGCAGGAAAATTCTGATTTCCTACATTGTGATTTGTCCACATCATTACTGATTTTATCATCACTGCTACATTAAGGGCCTATTTGGACAATGGTATCAAGTTGTATTAAATGGGATTACATTATTAATTCCCATTTTAAAATTGGAAATGGCATGTTTGAAAGGAGTGTGAGATGGGATTAAAATTAACTTTGTAAGCTTTGGAAAATGAGCCTTGTATCGGAAAGTGTGAGGTGGGATTACTAATCCCTTAGATGATGGATTTTTGCTTCATCCAGGTTAATCCAAATGCAATTTGAAAGTATATCACGGGATTTATTTTTTAATGCATATATTCCAAACATAGTGTTAGAAAACACAAGATACACCCAATCCAAAAACAATATCATACACATGTATTTATTGTAACTTTTACCATTCCATCCACCTTAATCCAACCTAATGTAGCTGGCCAAATAGGCCCTAAATGCAGTGTGTGAAAATGTAGTCCAACTAGATTGCGACAAGTAGGATTTTCCACCCTGTGACAAGAAGAGGATCCGGATTCCAAAGACTTAAGTGGGACAAGATACATAGAGCAATGCATCACTAAACTTGGATTGGATAGTTACCCTATGTCTCGGTGATGCGGTGGAATTTGATTGGACAGTAAATCTATGTTATATAGAGGGTTATGCAAAAAATGTCTGAAAGTTGTTCGAGTACATACCTAATAGCGACACGTCTTTCATCAACATAACACTATTATATCATAGTATATTGTTATTATAATTACTATTGTTTTAAATGAGTGAGCTGTGTCTACACCCACTGAGACTAAAAATAAAACTTAAAATGCATACATCATCCCTAATTACGGGTGTAGAATATATGAAAACAATTGGAGAATTGCATGATGGGTGTGTTGATAGCATCTCCTTACTGTAAACATCAGGATGTGTGAAGAAGATTGTTGCTGTTGAGATCATCACACATACCAACCTTTTTGTTTAAAATTATCTTGTCATCAACGAAAGAAGATGGTTGTCCACCCTTTCACACTGAGTAAAAAAAAATGAGATATGAGTATTGAGGGTCAAATATTGCATATTAGATCCTAATTATTACCTGATTTTATGAACATGATAATGGTTAACATCCTATTTTAATTGTATTTTTGTTGCAAGGTAAATTTAAAGAGCTTGGACTGAAAAGGGTATTAAAAGCATGGATTTAACACTCTAAAATCGTCAAGGCAAGGGACGGACCCCAAGGGACCAAGATTGAGGAATTTACATGCTAAAGATCCGAAAAGATCAAGTGATTGTGTTTAAACAGGCCTAAAAGTCGTCCAGAATGCAAGATCACAGGGTTTCCACTATTCATTCGATTTGAAACTTTATATCTGGCCTGAGGACCATAAATTAACCATACACGTCAAAATTCAGCCCTTGGATCAGTGTATAAGTGACCCGATGGGCAAGATAAGAAAATAACTATTAAAAGAGCATCTTAGTCATCCTTGAGAGATTTGGGCCCAAACTTGACTGATGAAAAGACCACGAAAAATAAGGAATACCTAATCAATTTCAAGGAAATCGGATGGTGCATTCTAACATAACGTACTTCGGAAGACGGTGGCTAGAATGATGGTAAATCTGTAAATATAAGGAACTCCATATGCATGCACGTTAGTGTCCATATGCATGCACGTAAGTGAGAGGAGGTTTGCTTTAACGGTGGGTATTGCCTCATTCAGGTGGATGGTGTGCCCCACCTAGAGTTCGGATCTACTTCATACTTTGACCCATGGGCTTACACATTATTAAGAAGATAATGAGCGGAGTAGATCTCCGAGAATGTCATCAGAAGTGGGCTTTACCTATTTTTAGAACAAAACATCCAAATAGTGCCCTTCTCGATCAAAAAATCCAGTGACGGACGTGCTTCCGATTAGGTTTTGACAGTGGGCCCCACCCATCATCCATTTCAATGATCGGGACCGTCTATTGTGTTCAGAGGGGGAGCATGACCCTGTCCTAGGTGTCCCTTTGGCCCCTTGCAAATGTACACACGTGGATCACCAGAAAACGCAAGATGGACGACGAGTTGAATTACTACATGTGATCCTTGACACCCTAGTTACCACCTTTAATTTATTAGTTTTTAATTTATCCATTCACAATTACTCTATAAGTTTTATCTATTTAGATCACATCTGCGCCTAGTTCTACGTCAAGTTATTTTTAGATTACGTACAAGGTACAGTCCCCATGGATTCAACCTTAGTCTTACCGAGTTTATGTAATGTCCTGTCCAGCCAGCACCGTGTCCTAGGGCGTCCACGTAAGATTTGCCATAGGACCCTTCGTTTAACCACTTATGGTGGGGTACCACAAGTTAATTAACCAAGGATTAGCCCATTAGAGTAGATCAGACAGGTCATAATAGGTCCAAGTGCGGGCCATCAAGCTAGATGGCTCGGTTGCACTTAGCATCAGCCCGTATGGGCCATACCGCGACATAAGAAGGTTAAAAATTTATGAAACTTTAAGAAACTATAAATCTCACTAGGCTTGGGGTCCATCGCGGACCACAGACTCATTGGACACCTAGAAGTAATTATTCGAGCCGTTCCAACAGCCCATATCAACTCACCCAAGGCCAGAGTAGAAATTTGGCACTGGTAAATGAAAATTGAGACTCCGGGCTTTCCAGCCATCGGATTTTTTTAAAATTTATAGTGAAGGTCTGATGTGGTATCCTACGCCCGTCCATAAAATTTGGGACCCGATCGTGGCTCGACGACCGTTGATCGTAAATTGGACCCGTGCGACCAGACCCCATATCCGATCATTCTCAAAGTTTACATGGCCCTTCATCGGGCCATGGACCACCTACCCTATAAGTTTCATGGCCTAGGGGCCACCAGAACTTCCCCAATGACCAGAATGGTCCCCATAGGGCCATATGAAGATCGGAACCGTAGGATTGATCCGTCTGTCCCCAAACTTTGCATGACCCCTCATCGGGTCATGAGGTACCTTCACACTAATTTTGAAGGCCTAGGGGGTGTTAGGGCCACCCCAACACCAATAGTGAGTCCTAGTAGGCTATTTTGGAAATTTGAGGAAACTTAAGGCCAAAGGGCTCAAGTCTAGCAAATAAACCCTAACCCTTATCTCATAACTTCCACCACAACCACTATTACCAAGAGACTAAATAGAGAGCTAAAGAGCAAGGAGAGAAGAAAGAGAGAGTGTGGAGGGGTAAGGTGGACCCTAGATCAAGATGGGGCCCAAGGAAATCAACCCTTTCATCTCCCTACCTCTTCTTTAAGAAGAATCCCTTCTCCACAACCGCCCATTCATCCCGTTGATCGTCTAGGTAAGATCCATCACCCTTTTTCCTTGAAACCCTTGTAATGAGAAGGGATTACATGGAATTCTAACATGCAAGGGTTGCTTTTAGGATTCCGTCCATTCAACCCCAAATTTCAGATCTCCTAAGTCGTTCCCAAGCCTTCAACGAATCTGAAGGTGCGGACTATTGTTCTTAGGTGGCCTAGTACCAATTATAGTATGAGATTAATGATTTTGAATGCTTGGATGTTATAATTGAATGCCTATAGAAACCTTAGGAATAGTATGTTGTTAGAATTGTATGAATATGCATGTTTAGCTCTCTCATGATGTTGCTCTTGTTTCTCATATGATTTTGTGTATGGATGATTATATGCTCATGCCTTATTGATTTTTTCCATGTATTGTTGCTTCATAGTATGCATGATTTCATTACTTTTATGCATGTAATTTCTTAAGATGGAGGAAATGCTTAACTTTCTCACACCCACACACATACGCACTCACATGCACTCGTTTCTTGATATGGTTAGCCTTACTTGTTATGAGAATATGAATTGTATGTTGATAAGTGTGAGAACATGATGCTATTTATTCTAGTGATACATTGTTAGTCTGCATGCTATGAATCACTATTCGTACCCTTGGGTGGCTAGAAACATGAGGAGAGCGAAGGTGGTTCCGTTGGTAGGACCGCCTCGAGGCTAAACCTATAGATTTGGGAGAGTGCGTGTGGGCGATAGTAGTTAAACTACACAGGTTGCTTGCACCTGATGTCGTTCCGTCACGTACTTTCCTGGACTCATGCGGTCTAGTCTACAGGCTGACCAACCCTATTTGTTAACCTTGTTTGCTCACATATGTATGGAACCTGAACTACCCTACAACTGTTGTAGCCCATCAATAACCCACTTGAAACTAGTCCATAGTCTCGTGAGCCGGGCATGGTGGAATGGGACACTGTGTCTGAGCTGTCGGCCTACGCTGGGGTGCTGCGTCTCCCCGTAGTGACTGCGAGCGATCCCTTTTCCTCGGCACTCCTCATATGCTTGCAGTCGGGGATGAGGAACCTGACGGGATCACGGACCGCGGGGTCTCAGCCTCATGCGTTGGGGGGCCTTGACCTCGCAACCAGCTTAGGGCATTGATACGTGGAATGTATCAGATTTCCAAACCTGCTAGATGAATAGACTTAACTAATAACTCTACTAACACGATCGCATTGCATCGCACTAGTTAGGGTGGCGACTCGGAAGTCGAGGTCGCTCTGAGGGAGTGCTGACATACACGATCGTTGGATGGAGTCGCTCGAGGGAGCGTTGTGGCGAGGGTATGCATCATATCATTCTCTATGCATACATCTTAATAAGAGTTGCTAGGTGTTGATGATTGACTGCGTTTCATTAAAATCATATTATAATTGATGTCTGTTATAATTTAAGATTAATAGTACCTACTGAGTTGATCACTCACTCCCACTTTGGGACAGTGTTTTAAAACACCAACCAGACCCGTTCATAGATGCAGGTGATTCAGGGCATGAGGAGCTTGCTGAGGTAAACCATGAAGAGGAGGACGAGCTGTCCTACTTTCAGTTGATGGACGGTCCTCCGCCAGCTTGAGGGGCAGGATTGGATCGCTGAGTAGTAGGCTCGGCTCTATTCTTTTAGACATTATTCTTTTGTGATTTTGTTGGGTGACACCTCGTGCAACCCATTTATATTCTTTTGGACTTGTATATATATATATATCTTTCCATTTCAGTAGACTTGTGTGATGATACTTTATGTTTCAGAAATTTTCAGATTTGCGTAACTAAACTGGATTAAATGCATATTAACGAAATCCGTTATAAGTGACACTCAGGAACTCGGGAGTCGAGCGTATGAGCGACTCCCGATTTTTAAGGCGTTATAGTTTATTACTACATCCTATACTTGGGGTGTGAATAAGTTTTTGGCACCATTGTCAAGGATTGACGGTTACGTTTTCTGAAATTAACTAGTTTTAGGATTAGTTTAAGATTATGATTTTTCTAATTTTAGGTTAGAATTTTTTCTGCTTGATTTTTACAAACTAACCTGTTTTCCTGTTTTGTAGGATCCTGATATACACTTCTAATTCTGTAATTTCTTTCTAATTTCTCTATTTTTTCTATTTTTAGAATTAGGGTTTTAGTTTTGGAAATTTTCTAATTTTAGGCTTTCTTTTTCAGAAATTTTCTATTTTCTAATTTTAGATTTAAATTCTTCCTTTAAGTAACTTTCTATTTTCTAGTTTTAGAAAAAATTTTCTTTTTAGAAACTAACATTACTTTCTAATTCTAGGTTTAGAACTTTCCTAATTTATTTTTAGAAACTAACTCATCTTTCTATTATTTTTTATTTTTAGAAATTTTCTAATTTTAGAATTTCTTTTAATTTTAAAAACTAACTTAGCTACTAGGTTTAAGAAACTTTCCTTTTTAGAAACTAACTTTCTATTTCTATTTTATGAACTTTCTAACTTTAGACTTTTAGAAATTAATCTCTTTTGTTTTCTTTTGCAGGATTTAAACATAGGAACTTCTAATTTGGTAACTTCCTTCTAACTTCTCCTCCTCTTACTTTCCATACTGCTGTAGGACCTTTTCTTTTATTTTTCTTAGGATTAGATTCAGAATTAGGGTCTCACCATGTATATGCACGAGTGGGAACGTTAATATGTTGAGATAGCTTTTGAGCATGCGAAAAAGTGTGAAGGGATGTATTATGATTATGATAGAAATCAACCTATGTCTCAGAATTTTTCTGAAACAATCGTCGAGAACCAACCGGAGTATAATGCTCCATCGGTTAAGAAGTCCTTACGCGATTATATACGGGAGAACAATTACACCCCACGGACAGTACATGAGTGTTGGGGTTATCATAACTATGAGAGTGAGACTTATTATCACTCATCCGATAAAAAGAAAACAATGCGTGATTATATTATGAGTGATAATAAGCATTACCAACCATCAGATTCTCTCACCTATGATCCGTATGACTATAATCAGTGGAAACATCAATGTTAGGAAGATGAACTAGCAATATATCATAATGATAATTCTCTTGGGTCCTCTACCTTTGAAACCCAATCAAAAACAATCCAAGAGGATTCACTTCAGAAATTCATTAAAACACAAGAGCAGTTCAATCAACTTGTCATACAATCATGTGAATTGTTCAAATCTTCAATTTCAATAATTCAGTCACACCTTATGGAGAAGGAAGAGGCTAGGTTACCCCAGCATCATCCCAATCTAGAAGCACAATGTGAAGAAAGTGATCATAACTCACTTGTGGAAGAAACTGAAATTACAAATGAGGAGTTGGATTCCATTAATGAGCAGATAGTTCAATTTTTTGATAAGTCAATCTCGATGACCATCCAAAGGAATGATCATGGATGTGGGTATCTTTTAAATACAATGATAATGACAATTCCACTCACATGACACACTTGATTTCAATGATGAGGAAGAGGTTAGTTTATTCAAACCTTAACCTATTCTAGGTATAGAATGTGAGGAATGTGATTATAACATCTTGAAAAAATCCGTAGAAAGACCCGATTACCACCTTAGGCAGAAATCGCTAAGGATCAAATTATGTAGAAATTAAATAAAAATTAATTAAGTGCTAAACTAAATCGTTTGTGGAATTAGCTTGAATCACTTTCAATATGAACTGCAAGATCCAAAATGAATAGGATCGCTAATGCTACATTACCTAAAAACGTAGGATCTACTCAACACTCAGTTACTCTCGAGAGCATCATGAAACTCTATATCGAACCTGGACCGTGCGTCGAAAGTCCAATCATTGTGAAACTATACGGTTATGACCGCCTTGCTGGACTTGATAACCATCTCGAAAATCAAGTCCAAATGGTATCCCAAAACGCACAATTTGAGTCTGAAGTGAAGTGTGTGAGAAACATGAATATCTTTAGAAAATGAACTCAAACTTAAGTGAATTGAGCCGTTCACTTGCAGGTCAATTTTAAGGTTTCAGACCGTCAGATTCTGACCCAATTACACCTTCGGATCAGGGAAAATTTTCAACAATGTCAATGTACTTGTGGCCCTAATCGAGTACCAGTGACCGTTGAACTTAAACAGGTCCTCCGCGGTCGATCCATTGATCCGATCGGATCGAAAACTTAACTTGACTAGATCCAATGTCAAGGAACTTTACCCAGACCGTATGCAAAAAAAGGGCCTCTAGATGGGCCTCGTTGGACCGAATCAGCCACTATTTGACTATAACTTAAGTATATCATGGCCCTGGGGCCATTTTCATCAGTTTTAGGCCTATATAAGGACCTTTACCTACTCCTCTCTCATTCCATACGAAATTCCTAAACCCTAGGAGAGAGAAGAGAGAAAAGAGGAGAAAAAGCTGAGGAGAAGTGAGAGAAAGCGAGAGATCGTTGTTAGGATTTGATCCCACCATTCCGTGAGCTGAATCGCCTCTCCTGTGTCGCCACACCGGCAATTTCGATTCCATTTTTGAGTAAGAAATCCTAACCCTAATTTGATTTAGGAATTCAAATAGTAGAATCAGCGAAATAGCTAACTTATTTCGTGATTCAGGTAGCCATTGTGTTGTAGGCGAAGACTTAGTGTACAAACTGAGTTCGATTCGAGTATATCGACGAAAGGTGTGGACTATAAACATTTAGGTTATGGTTTTCAAGGCTTTCAATGTCATTAACGATTTATTACTGACTTGATTACTGTCATATGTGCTTAGATGTAATGATTTCTATATATTACATAAATATGTGAACTATGTTAAATATAATACATTCCATGTGTTTGTTGAAATGTTTGAATGAATATGGAATTATGATTTGTGCTTATTATAATTATTTAATTAAGATTACATGATTGATGTATGTATGGAAACTCCTTGTGAAAGGATTTGCTATAATATATATATATATATATATATATATATATATATATATATATATATATATATATATATATATATATATATATATATATATATATATATATATATATATATATATATATATATTATAACTAATTTATTATATGTACGTTAATATGTGTAGTCTAAGTGTTTGATAAAATGCCTGAGTGAGGAAATGATTGTTGAAATGTATGTAATGAGGGTATTGAAATAGGATTCTTAATAACATTATCTATAGTTACAGTTTCCTTCATGTTACCTATCTTACTACTATGTGCTTTATGGATGAATGCCTATGTATGTTAACATGTACTCTATGTGTTCGTTAAAATGCTTATATGAGATTTATATTTAAATTGGTTGCTACATGCTATTTTGACTATCAAACATGAATACGTATTGTGTTTCAGTATGATTGGGACTACTGCATAGTCCAGGCAATCGGTAATGATTTCTGAGTTAGTGGCCGAGGTCATTTTGCCACACAAGACAGGTTCAAGGAATCCGAGTTGTACGCTGCTTGTTAACAGTGGTTAGGCCACACAGAGTACTTATGCGCTCCATGTAGACAAAGTCAACATGAGCTTGTACCAATTGAGCTTGTCAAGTAACTCGATTGGCCTATTGTATGTTCACCATGTGTGGACGTTACTGCTTGAATCTAAGATACCAACCTACCAGTGAAAAGCCCATTTAACCTTGGTACCACAATCCACTAAGACTCATGAGCCAGGCATGGTGGTGTATGAGACACCGTGGTCGAGCTGTCGGCCTATGCTGAGGCGACGAGCCTCCCTGTAGTGACCAGTGAGCAATCTAAACTCATGAGCTGAATATGGTGGTGTATGGGACACTGTATTCAAGTTATCATCCTACGACCAGGTGATGAGCCTCTCGTAGTGACCTCGAGTATACCTTAGGACTACGCTAAGGTGACGAGCCTTTCCTTATTGACCTCGAGTATAATTAGGCCTGTGCTGAGGTGACGAGCCTCTCTGTAGTGACCTAGAACTGCCATCGTATGTAATTACTATGATTGACAAACCTAGACGGATCAATGTTTGGGTCAATGATATAAAAGGAGGTATCTTAACTTCCCAATCATGCTGTACGAATAAGTCTAATTAAGAACTTGGTTAATCATGTACATGCATCGCATTGCATGTGTCTTTAGCGTTAGTGTTGAGCACAACAAGAGTGTTACATGCACGATCGTGAGATGATGTCACAGAGGGAGTGCAGGTGAGAGCATACATCATTATCGCATCTCATTCTTGCATTAACAAGAGTACTTAGGACATGATTGATGTATTACTTTATCATTACTGCTTGATTGAATTGATAACATGTTAACCTTTACCTTATAGCTCCACTGAGTTGATCACTCACTCCCACTCTGGGACGGTGTTTGAAAATACCAACTAGAGTCTGTTTTAGCTGCAGATGATGGCGATGCTTACGAAGTCGAGCTGAACTTTTATGATGATGAGGAGAAGTTCTCCTATCTACAACTCTCTGGCGGGTCTATGTAGACCTGGAGTTGTACCACCGGAGCTATAGGGATATGATTAGATAACATTACACTTTACCATTTTATATATTTTAAAATTTTACATGTAATTATTTAACCTGGTGACGTTCATACTCTGGGGACTTACAATCACTTATATGCTTTATATATTTATCACAGTCTTCTGCTTGCGTAATTTAATTGTCTCTAGAGTATGATATGTTTATTTAGTGTAATCTCATTCATGTTTAATGTGCTAACACATACAACATTTAATCATCATTATCTATGTTGTATAAGTGATGCGTTGGATTTCGGGAGTTGAGCTCCTGCTTGACCCCCAATTTTCAAGGCATTACAAGTTGGTATCAGAGCATGATTTGGATTAAATTGGACCTGGGTTATTGTAACGCAACACACACTGGCGTACTTTGATCTAGGAGGAAGCGATAAAACGTAAAAACAGTCGTAGGATTCCCAGTTTCGTCCATCAGTGATCATATGACCGTTGAAGCGAAATTGACCATAGAAATCGGACCTGTAGGCATTTGTGATCATGCGAGATGATCCCAATCCTTTTTCAAACCATCAATCGATGGGTTTAGAACATAATTCAACGTATTCCACACTTAAACAAACTGAAAAGCGTGAATATACGCGAGATGGAACTCGAAACGCCTCAAACGGACTTAGGGGCCTAAACGGTGGAAATCGGGGGATCCAAAGTGGACCCCGCACGTTTTTAACACCCTTAGGGGGGGGGGATAGCATCCCCCCTGAGGCGAGCCATCACCCCACTGTCCAGCGGTTGGTGATGGAATCACCAGAACGATGAGGCCTCGCCGATTGGGCCGCGCCAGGCTGGTCGGGCCGACACATGTACATGGCAGTGGGCCCCATGAAATCATGTGAGACCCCTTTTATTCACCCCATTTGCTTTATTTCCTCCCCTTACACCACTCTAAGCTTTTCAAATCTCTCAAATCTCTATTTTTCTCTCTCAAATCACCCCTCCTATCTCATCTTATTCCTTTTTCTTGCACCACCTCCACCACTCCCTTATACCCATCTGCTACAACCACTTATCTCCCTTAATCCCTATTATTTGAGTACACAAACACTTCTTTGTATCTCAAAAACCTCAAAGTTCAATAACTCATCCTATTCCTCCATCTTATTTCTCTTTCATAGCTCTTTTTGAGCTCATAGTGGCGATTTTCTCCATTTCCACACTTCTTTCTCTCATGGGGAAGAAGAGGGCTCCCACAGATGAAGTCGGGCCTAGTCGACCTACCCGTTCAAGGAGGCAAAATGGCACTGAGGCTAGTACAAGTATTGATCGGGAGATAAGGATGAAGCGGGATCTCGATCCTCAAGCTCCTCTCGAAAGAGTTCTATTGGCAGATATGTCACATGAAAGATTTTAAGGCCGTAGGGTTCTTTTTGAAGCACATGTGGATGAGAATCTATTTAGTTTATATCCGGTGATAAACCTCCTGGGGGATGCTGGGTGGGGTCCCATATTTAAGGGCAAGTCTTGTGCGATTAAGAGCACTGTCCAAACCTTCTACGCCTACATACGCGATCCATGCTGGAGCCTCTGCAATTTTCCATCCTCGTGGGAAGGTGGGGAGCTATTGTCAATTTGGACTTGATAGCTCGAGTTATGAGGATGTCACGTGGGGAGGTTCGTGCTAGCGAGAAGAACCTCAGGAGCATGAGTGAAAGAGATCGACGTACACGATTCATTATGGCCGACTGGTCCACTGGAATCGAGGCAATTGCCTCCTGTCATCTGAGATGACTCATGGCTTCCACCTGCTCCACCATATCTTCACATACAATATGTATCCTTGATGGAGCAATCGCAACGATTGCACGCGTCTGATGGTAGATTTTCTATACTGAGCTGGGTAGGGAGACATGTTATGCCTGCCTACGTATGTATTACTACAGATAGTTTAGACCGTACGTTCTACTAGGACAACCATTTCGCTCCTATTCGACTGACTCATATGAAAGATTGCTCGTGAATTCAGCTACAAACTTGGCTTAGAAATTCCTGCGCCGATCCATTTCATCGACGACACTACTCTCAACAACGTGAATATTGGGCCACGACAACGTCATGCCCGACTCGATGAGAGTGAGGATGAGACGGAAAGTGAAGAGGAAGGGAGTGATGAAGGAGGCGAAGATGAGATAAAAGAAGAAGGCAAGGAAGAGAAAGGGCAGGAAGAGGAAGAAGAGGAGGCCCAAGACACTGATGATGGCTCTCCTCCTACTACACGTGGGCGCGATAACGATCGGGTTACTATAGAAGCCCGTTTGGCTCAGATTGAGGAGGGCCAACTCGCCCTGAAATAAGAGATCACAGAGACCCGAGCCAAACTTGAAGAGAATTAGGCCTTTGCGAAGTGAAAATTTAACAAAGTAACACGCACCTTAATGGCTATCCTGTGCTGTATGCAGGACAAGGGTGCACCTCCGCCATTACCAGATTCAGACAACTAGTCATACATGTAGTCATCTTTTAGTTTGCTTTGTTACTTTTTTTCTTGTTTCTATGAATAGCCTTGATAGGCTTAGTAATATCATAGTTGGATCTTTCCTTAGATTCGTTCACTTGCATCTTCTGTCATGATCCATGTCATACTACATCTCATGTATGTGACAATTTTGGTTAAATGAAATGCATGTGGCTTCATTTATTATGAAATGTGTAGAATGCTTGAGAAGTTGAGTGTTATATGTTAAATCTCACACGGGTTGCACCCTATGTTATATATAGGGAATGCCACCTAATGCTATACGGAGTAAGACACGTCTTACACTTAACGACTCGATTGATGGGGCACCTCCCCTAAGCGATAACCATACGGACCCCAGTTTGGGCCTGACTCACGATACTATGCCAAATTCTTAGCCGGCCACTGGCCCCACAAATGGGCAGACACCTGTTGCACCACCGGTTCTTGAGCAGAACTGCACGTCCTCCTCGATACCCTACATGCACCAGGCTCCTCCTCCTGATAGGTTAGAGCAGATGATGCTCCTCATACAACAGCAGCAGTAGATATGGACCACCATAGCTGGGGCCCTTACCCAGAATATGAGCACGACTCCACCTGTACCACCTGTGTACCCTGCTGGAAACGTGGGTGCTAGTGGCTTATTTGAGCGATTTCAACGTTTTCGATCTTTTTCTTTTGCGGGTACTCATAGACCCGAGGAGGCCGGGTATTGGCTTGACCACATCTCTAAGATGCTGAAACCACTGCACTGCACTGAGGCAGAGCAGGTCGAGTTGGTCACCTATACGTTTGAGAAGGAGACTAGCCTGTGGTGGGATAACATCCTGCGAACGGTTCTCGTAGGATATGTGTAGACATGGGAAGCCTTTGAGACTCGCTTCCATGAGAAGTACTTCTCTCTCACCTACCGTAACAAGGAGGGAGAGTTCCTTCACCTCTGCCAGGGATGAATGACAGTGGTGGAGTATGACAATAGGTTTACGGAGCTGACCAGATATGGTCCATTATATTAGCAGACTAGCCGATGTGAATGTGGTGATTTTCTGAGGGTTTGCAACCTGAAATACGCTCGAAGATGTGCTGCGCTAGCATACTCAATTATGCTGAGTTAGTGGACATTTCTCTGCGAGCTGAGTAGGACAGGGATAAGTTATCCCATACGCGCATAACTATGGCTCCGAGGCCTCGACCAGATTTACCGAGCAGGCCGTTCTTCGGCAAGAGGCCACGTACAGATTCTCCTCCTCGGCTTACTGCTCCATCGACATAGCCGAGATGACCTTACATATGGTGCACCTATTGTAAGAGGTCGGGCCATGTTGATACTTACTGTTTCACCAGGATGAGGGACAACGGCTTCACTCTTCCTCCGAGGATCAACCGTCAGATGCTACCAACTATCTTGGCTCCACCTTTGTGTTCTGTATTACCTATACAACCTTCTTATAGGGCACCTACGCCTCAATTTAGGCTGCCTCAATGGCCTATGGCACTGTAACCAAACTGTTCCCAACAGGCGCAAGTACATGCACTTACAGCTGAAGCGTTTGATTCAACAGCTACAGTGCCTTTAGCCTGTGAGGTCACTGCCCACATCCAAGGTATACCAGTCTTCTTATTGGTGGACACTGGGTCCACTATTTCAACGATATCATGTTGTGCGGTCAAGCGCTTAGGGCTAAGTACGACCCCTATGGTTGGGGTAAGAGTTATCATAGCGGCAGAAACTTTTATAGATGGCACTAAGTTATGTGAGGGTTGCATGATATATTTAGGGAGAAGGACGATATGCATTGACCTGATTGTCACCACGATATACAACTTTAACGCCATCCTCGACATGAATTAACTTACGAAAATGAAGGCCAAGATCGACTGCGAGACCTGACTGATGATGACACACGGGCCTGAAAACACAACCTTCACTTTTCTAGTTCAGGTCAGTTGCCCCCTTCCAGATTCTTTGTTATGCTGCCCTATTGAAGGATCATAATGGTCAGACACTTGGAAACACACCGTGGTCCAGGACTTTTGGGAAGTATTTGAGACGTTACCTAGATTACCTCCTCGGCGCGAGATGGACTTCACTATCAACCTTGTGCCTTGTGCGACACCCATTTCATTACCCACGTATTGCATGCCTCCATTTGAAATGAAGGAACTAAGGAAAAAGATCGATGATCTATTGGATGTGGGCTTTATACGACCGAGTGTATCTCCTTGGAGAGTACCCGTGTTGTTTGTGAAGAAGAAGGATGGATTACTACGATTGTGTATTGATTATCTCAGACTGAACCAAGTTATAGTGAAGAACAAGTATTCTTTGCCTAGGATAGATGATCTGTTCGTTTAGTTGAAAGGGGCGCAATATTTCTTGAAGATTGACTTAAAGTTAGGGTATCACCAATTGCACGTCAGGGATGAGGACGTGCAGAAGACAGCTTTCAGGACCAGTTTTGGGCACTAAGATTTTCTTGTGAAATCGTTTGGACTCACAAATGCACCGGCCATGTTCATGGATCTGATGAACAGGGTGTTTCGACGGTATCTATTCCGATTCATCATCGTGTTTATAGATGACATCTTAATATAATCCAAGAGTCGGGAAGATCATGAGGAGCACCTGTGAGCAGTCTTTGATACTCTCAGGAAGAACCAGTTATTTGCACAGTACAAGAAGTGCGACTTCTGGAAGGAAAAAATCAAGTTCCTGGGACATGTGGTGTCCAAAGAAGGAATAGCTGTGGACCCGGCCAAGGTGGCAACAGTTTAGGACTCGGAGCAGCCCGGTTCGGTTACAGAGGTGAGGGGTTTTCTGGGACTTGTTGGTTACTACTGTCGATTCATCAGGGATTTTTTCAAGATAGCCAGATTGTTGTCTCAGCTAACTCGGAAGGATCTCAAGTTTGCCTGTAATGAGAAGGCAGAAACAGCTTTTCAGGAACTGAAGGACAAGCTGACATCCGCCCTTGTGCTAGTATTGCCAGAGCAAGGGGTCAAGTATGTGATATACACTGACACATCTCATTTTAATTTGGGTTGTGTCCTTATGCAGAAGGACAGGGTTATTGCCTATGCATCGCGACAGTTGAGGAAACACGAGGAAAACTACCCTACACAAGACGTAGAGTTAGCGGCCGTCAACTTTACATTGAAGCTCTAGAGACATTACCTTTATGGAGAGGAGTTCGATCTTTTTGGCGACCACAAGAGCCTTAAATAGATATTCACACAGAGGGACTTGAATATGAGACATCGGCGATGGATAGAAACCTTGAAGGACTTCAAGTTTGAGGTCTCCTACCATCCTGGTAAGGCTAACCTTGTGGCAGACGCGTTGAGCTGCAAGAAGACTATAGTATTTGTGACTCCGTTGATGATAGACGAGTGGAACATGGTGAAATTTATGCGAGACTTCGAGCAAAAGCTTACGGTAGATGAGCCGTTCGAGAACGTCGCACATGTTCATGTGTTGCCACTTATCGATGACTGAATTATAGTGGCTCAGGGGAAAGATAAATGGTTTGTGAAGATGAGGAAATGAGTTAGTGACGAGAAAGACTCTGAATGGAGAGTTGGTTTAGATGGGGGTTTGAGTTATCAAGGCCGCCTATGCATTCCATGTCTTCATGACTTGAGAAGGGAAGTTCTCAAAGCCGCTCACAATTCGAGGATGGCGATCCATCCTGGCAGTACGAAGATGTACCAAGACATGAAGCGTTTGTACTGGTGGGACAACATAAAGGCCCACATAGTAGATTATGTGTCCCGTTGTCTCACGTGCCAGCAGGTTAAGGCAGAGCATCGCCGACCTCCTGGATCGCTTCAGCCCATGCCCATAACTGAATGGAAATGAGATTTCATCTCTATGGATTTCATTTCAGGGTTGCCGAAGACGAGGAAGGGACATGACTCCATTTGGGTGATCGTGGACCGGTTGACGAAATTAGCTCATTTTCTCCTTATTAGAGTCTCAAACTTAGTAGACAATTTGACTAGACTGTACATCAAGGAGATAGTACGTCTACATGGAGTTCCTATGAAGATCGTGTCATATAGAGACACTTGATTCACATCTATCTTCTAGATTCGTATCCAGCAAGCAATGGGTGTGAAACTGAAGTTCAATACCGCGTTTCACTCACAGACTGACTGACAGATGGAACGGGTAAATCAGGTGTTGGAAGATATGCTGCAAGCTTGCATGCTGGATTTTGAGGACAGTTGGGATGACTGTCTTCCATATACAGAGTTCGCCTATAATAATAACTTTCAGGCGAGTATTGACATGGCCCCTTACGAAGCATTGTATGGGCGTCTGTGTACAGCACCGCATTGCTCGGCAAAGGTTGGTGAGAAGAGTTTAATTGGCCCAGAGTTAGTGTAAGCGACCTCAGAGAAGGTCAACATTATCAGGTATCAACTTCTTTCAGTACAGAGTAGGCAGAAGAGCTACGGCAATACTAGGCGGTGACCCCTAGAGTTCGAGGTTGGGGACCATATTTTCTAAAAGTTTCTCCCATGAAGGGAGTCCTTAGGTTTGGCAAGAAGGAAAAACTCACGCCACGATTCATTGGCCCATTCCAAATACTAGATCGGGTGGGTGTGGTAGCGTACCACCTTACTTTGCCCACACCACTTGCAGGCGTGCACAACGTATTTCATGTATCGATGCTGAAGAAATACGTTTTTGACCCTTCCCACATTATCATATAGGAGCAGGTATAGTTGAGTGAGGATGCTACTTATGTACTCCGACCAACGTGTATCCTAGATAGGAAGGAACAAGTGCTGCGTAGTAAAGTGATTCCACTTATAAAGGTTCTATGGACACACTATACTAAGGAAGAAGCTACTTGGGAAACGGAAGCCAAGGTCCGCAAGAACTAACCTCAGATTCTCGAGGAGTATGAAAAGGTACTAATTTCAAGTATAAAAATTTTCTTTAAGGGGGGTAGATTGTAACGTCTCAGAAAAATCTGTACAAAGACTCGAATAACACCTCAAGCAAAAATCACTAAGGATCGAATTATGTAGAAATTAGATGAAAATTAACTAAGTGTTAAACTAAATCATCTGTGGAATTAGCTCGAATCACTTTCAATACGAACTGTAAGATCCAAAATGAATAGGATCGCTAACGCTATATTACTTTAAAACGTAGGATTCATCTCAAAACCCAGCTGCTCTCGAGAGTATCATAAAACTCCGTATTGGACCTGGACCGCGCATTGAAAGTCCGATTATTATGAAACTATACTATTATGACCGCCTTACTAGACTTGACAACCATCTTGAAAATCAAGTCCAAATAGTATTCCGAAACGCACAACTTGAGTCTAGAGCGAAGTGTGTGAGAAATGCGAATATCTTTAAAAAATGAACTCAAACTTAAGTGAATTGAGCCGTTCGCTTGCAGGTCAATTTTAAAGTTTTAGACCATCAGATTCTGACCCAATTACACGCTCGGATTAGGAAAAATTTTCAACACATGTTAATGTACTTGTGGCCCTGATCGAGTATCGGCGACCGTTAAATTGAAACAGGTCCTTCACAGTCAATCCACTGATCCGATCGGCCCGAAAACTTAACCTGACCTATATCCAATGTCAAGAAACATTTTCTAGACCGTTTACAAAAAATAGGCCTCCATATGAGCCCCGTTGGACTGAATCAGCTACTCTTTGGCTATAACCTAAGTATACCATGGCCCTGGGGCCATTTTTCATCAGTTTTAGGCCTATATAAGGACCTTTACCCACCCCTCTCTCATTCCATACGAAATTCCTAAACCCTAGGAGAGAGAAGAGGGAAAAGAGGAGAAAAAGGTGAGGAGAAGTGAGAGAAAGTGAGAGATCGTTGTTGGGATTCAATCCTACCATTCCACGAGCTGAATTGCCTCTCCCGTGTCACTACACTGGCGATTTCAATTCCATTTTTAGGTAAGAAATCCTAACCCTAATATGATTTAGGAATCCAAATAGTAGAATTAACGAAATAGTTAACCTATTTCGTGATTCAGGTAGCTGTTATGTTGTAGGCGAAGACTTAGTGTACAAACTGAGTTCGATTTGAGTATATTGACGAAAGGTGTGGACTATAAATGTTTAGGTTATGATTTTCAAGGCTTTCAATGTTAGTAACGGTTTATTACTAACTTGATTTCCGTCACATGTGCTTAGATGCAATGATTTCCGTATATTACATAAATATGTGAATTATGTTAAATATAATGCATTCCATGTGTTAGTTGAAATGTTTAAATGAATATAAAATTATGATTTGTGCTGATTGTGATTATTTGATTGAGATTACATGATTGATGTACGTATGAAGACTCCTTGTGAAAGGATTTGCTATATGTTATAACTAATTTATTACATGTATGTTAATATGTGTAGTATAAGTGTTTGATAAAATGCCTAAGTGAGGAAATGCTTGTTGAAATGTATGTAATGAGGGCATTGAGATAGGATTCTCAATAACCTTATCTATAGTTATAGTTTCCTTCATGTAACTTATCTTACTACTACGAGCTTTATGGATGAATGCCTATGTATGTTAACATGTACTTTATGTGTTCGTTAAAATGCTTATATGAGATTTATATTTGAATTGGTTGCTACATGCTATTTTGACTATCAAGCATGAATGCCTAATGTGTTTGAGTATAATTGGGACTACTATATAGTCCAGGCAATCGGTAATGATTTCTGAGTTAGTGGCCAAGGTCATTTCGCCACACAAGACAGGTTCAAGGAATCCGAGTCGTACACTACTTATCGAAAGTAGTTAGGCCACGCGGAGTGCTTATGCGCTCCATGTTGACCAAGTTAACGTGCGCTTGTACCAATTGAGCTTGTTAAGTAACCCGATTGGCCTATTGTATATTCACCATATATGGATGCTACTGTTTGAATCTAAGATACCAACCTACTAGTGAAAAGCCCGTTTAACCTTGGTACCACGATCCGCTAAGACTCATGAGCTAGGCATGGTAGTGTATGGGACATCTTGGTTGAGCTGTAGGCCTACGCTGGGGCAATGAGCCTCCCTGTAATGACCAGTGAGCAACCCAAACTCAAGAGCTGAATATGGTGGTGTATGAGACACTGTATTCAAGCTGTCGGCCTATGACCAGGTGACGAGCCTCTCGTAGTGACCTTGAGTATACCCGAAGACTACGTTAAGGTGATGAGCCTTTTTGTAGTGACATCGAGTATAACTAGGCTTGCACTGAGGTGACGAGCCTCTCCGTAGTGACCTAGAATTGTCATCGTATGCGATTACTAGGATTGACGACCCTAGATGGATCAATGTTTAGGTCAAAAATATAAAAAGAGGTACCTTAGCTTCCCAATCCTGCTGTATGAATAAGTTTAATTAAGAACTTGACTAATCACGTACATGCACCGCATTGCATGTGCCTTTGGCGTTGGTGTTGAGAACAGTGGGAGTGTTGCATGTGCGATCGTGAGATGATGTTGCAGAGGGAGTGCAGGTGAGGGCATATATCATTATCGCATCTCATTCTTGCGTTAACAAGAGTACTTAGGACATTATTGCTATACTGTTTTATCATTACTTCTTGATTGAATTGATAACATGTTAACCTTTTCCTTATAGCTCCACTAAGTTGATCACTCACTCTTACTCTGGGATGATGTTTTAAAACACCAGCCAGAGTCTGTTTTAGCTGCAGATGATGACGAAGCTTATGAAGCGGAGCCGGACTTTTATGATGATGAGGAGTTCTCCTATCTGTAATTCTCTGGCGGGTCATGTAGACCTAGAGTTGCACCACCGGGGCTACGAGGATATGATGAGATGACATTACACTTTACCATTTTATATATTTTAGAATTTACATGTAATTATTTAACCTGACAACGTTTGTACTCTGGGGACTTACAACCACTTATATGCTTTATATATTTATCATAGTCTTCCGCTTATGTAATTTAATTATCTCTGGAGTATGATATGTTGATTTAGTGTAATCTCCTTCATGTTTAATGTGCTAATACAGACAATATTTAATCATCATTATCTATGTTGCATAAGTGATGCGTTGGAACTCGGGAGTTGAGCTCCTGCTTGACCCCCGATTTTCAAGGCATTATAATGATCCCATCCCTAGTGTATACTATACTGAATTGGACGATGATAAGTATTGGGATTCAATCTCAAGTGTGGCCACTACCAATGATCAAGAGGTGCAGGAATTTGCCAACTATAGTGATCTACTTCACCTGTCTAATATGACTGATTTAAATATGGAGGATGAACCACTTTCAACTAACCCTTCCAACCTTTGTGATGCGTGTTTGGACCACTGATTGAGTTTCCTAATCTCCCACCCCCAACTTAAAATCTACATTGTCCTCAATGTAAGAGATATAACATGCAATGCACATGGGACAACGAAAGTAAAGTGATGAGAAGATAGTACCTGGATGATGAATTGAGAGAGACTTTTCAAGAGATCGCTGGGAGAGAGCAGGTTAGTATGAGAGTGAAACCAACAAAAAAAATAAAAATAAAAATAACTAAAAAAACTCTCCCTTGTGCTTCCCGTCCAAGGCCTGGCCTCTAGGTGTGTATATCTCTCTCTCTCCCTTCCTTCTCCTTTTATAGCCAGCAAGGAAACCGGTGCTGGAGTCGGTAGAAGGGCCACTACGTATAGCAGATTGTCGGTGGAGTTTCGCAACTCCCACTTACGCAGCCAAGAACGCATCTTACGCATCTGTCTTTGTTGGTGGGCCCTTGATTGAGGTCAGGCAAGAAATCCATTCCATTCATCTTGTTCATCTTGAAATTTTGGCCGGATATGGATAGTTTTGGACGTCTTTTGACGCGGTCCACTTAATCTTTCATTCCACCGTCAATCCTGCGTTTGACGGGTTGGATTTAGATCCTCGTGATATTCTGAAATAATGCCACCTAGGCAGTGGTAACATGGACCATTTTGGTCTAATGGACGGTCCGGATTGTCCATATGTACAATTTATGGGGCCCACAACATGAATCAACGTCCTTTGTTTCGAAACAGAGCTCGCACATACGCTCGCTGTGATGGTTGGTGGGCCTCAGGACGACATTGCAAGGAAAATCCATGCCGTCCATTGAAATCACGTTGAAAAATCAGTAAGAAATGACTAGTTTCAGATTGATTTTGGCTTGGCCCACGAAATATTTTGCTTCGCTGTCCATCTGACGTTTAACGATGGAAATCAAGTGATTGTACGCATGGGACCAAAAGGAAAGCTTGGCGAGGGTTGTGGCCGTGCCCCTGAGTGAATGGACGGTCCTGATCTTTTAAAATGATGATGGGTGGGCCTCACTGTATGAAACCGGCGCCGTGCGAAGGGACGCTGTTGCGTTCGTGAGAAGTTTCGAGGAAGTAAGGAAAAAAATCGGTCAGCGTCGCTGACCGATTTCTCCAATTATGGTGCACGGCTGAAGCATATGCACTATGCATGTGCGCTCCCTTAAGTGGGGTCCATCATGATGTATATCCAACATCCGATCCGTCCAATCATTTTTTTCACCCCATTTAAGGAGTTGAGACCGAAATTGAAGCCTATCCAGATCTCAGGCGGGTCCCAATTTGAGATTTTATGGGCTGATCTGTCCATTGGGCCACTTCAAGAGGGATATAATGGCTGAAAATTGACTTGTATGGTTAATTTCTTCTCCTCAGGCCACGTATGAAGTTTCGAGTCAAATGGATAGTTGGAACACTGTGATCTTGCATTCTTGACGTTTTTCGGGCCCCGCTTAACCCGAATGGCCCAGTTTCCTTGGATTCTGGCGTGTACTTTCCTCGATCTCGGTCCTCTGGAGTCCTGTCCAATGCCTTGGTGATCATTAGAGCGTTAAATCTCAGCTTTTAGTACCTTATTTCAATTCACGCTCGTAATTGCACCTTGCATCACAAACACGATTAAAATGGGCCATTAAACAGTATCTTGTTCGTAAATCTAGGCAATAAATGGGGTCTGATATGCAATATTTGACCCTCAACACTACCCCCAACCAGCATTTTTCTAGTCCCGAGTAAAACATGCGAAAAATAAGTTGAGATTGATATAAGAGATTCTATACACCCGAGTGATATTTGAAAAATAATCCAAGCATTAGAATTCTAAGATTCATGGATGTTGGGCATTACTTTCTCCTGGACTCGAGCGCACGGTAAACTTCCTAGTCAAGTTCAACATATTAATCCACCAATTAGAAAATTTCTAAACATTGAGATCCATGGTTGTTTAATGTAATCTTGGCTTATCAGTATTAAGAGATCCAATCGTCAATTTCATGATATCCTTGGTAACCAACAAAAGAATTCATAATAACCAAGACTTAAACCAAAACTTTCCTTACAAGTTATCTTTTCATTTTCTTTCTGTCTTTGGTTTTAAAAGTAACGTCAAGAAGAGGTATCAAATCCTCACCTACAGGGAGCAAACCTATAGTGAAGACTGTACACCCAACTCTTTTTCACATATCATTCATGGGGAATTAACTCCACACCTATAGGGAGCAAACCTATGGTAAGGCTTGTTCACCCAAATCTTTCCAAAGATATCTTTTTTTTTTAATTAATTTTTTCATCGATCATAACAGGCAAATTGTCCAGGCTGGTTCCTTCCATGCTTAGTGATTATCAAGTTAACCCTTCAATATCAGATTGAAACCTTAATGTGAAAGCGATATGTACCATGTGAAATCATGACTCAATCAATGTTTACAACTTCTAATCATGGATTAATAACTCGATCTTAACTACGAAATTTAACAGATACTGAATCCTAGAATCTTAAATTCAACATCACTTATCTTGAACTTCCAAATCCAGGATATCCATAAAAATCACTTCGAATTCATAAGAATTCTCAGAAAATTTTAAAAATTTTCACAATTTTTGCTCAAGATCACGAAAATACTGATTGGGTTTCCTAATCTCCCACCCCCAACCTAAAATCTACATTGTCCTCAATGTAAGAGAAATAACATGCAATGCACATGGGACAACGAAAGTAAAGTGATGAGAAGATAGTACCTGGATGATGAATTGAGAGAGACTTTTCAAGAGATCGCTGGGTGAGAGCAGGTTAGTACGAGAGTGAAACCAACAAAAATAACAAAAATAAAATCCTACCTATACTACTTTCGCAGGTGCTCTCGATTGCATTTAGCATATGCAACAAGCCTTTAAACCCCTAGGTTACCCCTAGTGGACGAGTTGTAGTCTCGTGAGGGTTTGCAGCAATGTTACCCACAAGCATTGAATCATCTACTAAAGAATGAAAAGGAATAAAAAGCTAGATTGCCTCCCAAGAGTGCTAAGTTTACTATCTTCAGCCAGACAAATAAAGCAAACTATCCTAGTTCTATGAAAGCGTTATACCTACCTATACCTCCATCAAACTAGGAGATCAGTCCTGGTAAACGGGAGTAATTAGAGGCATGGACATGTCCTCTGAATTAAATTTCTCGATAAATGATTTTAATCGATGTCCATTTACTTTAAACTCCTTGCCATTGTCGGGATCTCTTATCTCGACGGCCCCATGAGGATAAGCAGTGACAACAATGTAATGGCCGGTCCAACGAGATCGAAGCTTACCCGGAAAGAGATGTAGTCTAGAATCGTACAAAAGGAATTTCTGACCAGGCGTGAATGATTTTCGTAGAATATGTTGATCATGAAACGCCTTCATCCTGTCCTTGTAAATTCTCGAGTCTTCGTACGCATCGTTCCGGATTTCTTCAAGTTCATTTAATTGAAGTTTGCGTAGCGAGCCAGCGTTGTCCAAATTGAAATTCAGATTTTTGATCGCCCAGTATGCTTTATGTTCCAACTCCACAGGCAAGTGACAGGCCTTCCCATAGACAAGTCTAAAGGGAGATGTTCCAATAGGAGTTTTAAAAGCAGTATGGTAAGCCCATAAGGCATTGGTCAATCGGATTGACCAATCCTTACGGTTAGGGTTAACTGTTTTCTCCATGATATGTTTGATCTCCCTATTGGAAATCTCAGCTTGTCCACTTGTCTGTTGATGGTATGGGATGCTCACCTTATGAGAGTACCGTATTTCTTCATTAAGCTCTCAAATGGTCTATTGCAGAAGTGTGAGCCCCCGTCACTAATGATGGCTCCAGGCGTTCCGAACTGCGACAGGATGTTTTCTTTTAAGAACTTAATGACCGTGCAATGGTCATTGTTGCGGCACGGAATTGCTTCGACCCATTTGGTGACATAATCGACAGCGAACAAAATATACAAATTTTCAAAGGATTGGGGAAATAGTCCCATGAAATCGATGCCCCAACAATCAAATGCTTCTATAATAAGGATGAGATTTAAGGGTATCATATTTCGACGGGATAATGCTCTCAATTTTTGACAATGCTCACAAGCCTTGCAAAACTCATGAGTGTCCCTAAATATAGTGGGCCAGTAAAAGCCACACTGTAGAATCTTGGCCGTGGTCTTTTTAGCAAAAAAGTGACCACCACAGGCCTGTGAGTGACAGAAGAAAATGACACTCTGATGCTCATCATCTGGGACACATCTCCTTAAGATTTGGTTTGGGCAATATTTAAATAGATATGGATCATCCCAGAAAAAGTTTCGCACCTTGGTAAAGAATTTCTTCTTATCTTGCGACGTCCAATGTATCGGTATGGAACCTATAACAAGATATTTAGCAATATTAGCGAACCAAGGTGAATGAGAGACTCTAAACAGTTGTTCATCAGGAAACATATCATTAATATGGGTCGCCTCAAGGGAATCAGAGGTATTAAGGCGAGAAAGGTGATCGGCCACTACGTTCTCTACTCCTTTTTTATCTTTAATTTTCAAATCAAATTCTTGGAGTAGAAGGATCCATCGTATCAAGCGCGGCTTAGAATCATTCTTAGAAAGAAGATACTTGAGTGCCACATGGTTTGTGTAAATAATAATTTTGAATCCAATCAGGTAGGACCTAAATTTGTCTAAAGCGAACACTACGGCTAAGAGTTCCTTTTCCGTAGTCGAGTAGTTCACTTGGGCAGGATTTAGAATCCTACTGACGTAATGAATGACGTAAGGCCGCTTATCTTTTCTCTGGCCTAGAATCGCTTCAAGAGCATAATCAGAGGCGTCACACATAAGTTCAAAAGGAAGACTCCAGTCGGGTGGCTGTATGATAGGTGCAGTGGTTAACATGCCCTTAAGCTTAGTGAAAGCTTCTTGGCATTGCTCAGTCCACTCGTATGGTGCATCCTTTTGAAGAAGATTACATAAAGGACGAGAGAGGAGACTAAAGTCCTTTATGAATCGTCTGTAAAATCCTACGTGTCCTAAGAAGGATCGCATGTCTCTGATGTTCTTGGGTGGAGGTAGGTTAGAGATAAGATCAATTTTTGCCTTATCTACCTCGATTCCCTTGGACGAAATGATATGCCTAAGGACAATTTCCTTTTGAACCATAAAATGACACTCTCCCAATTAAGTACCAAATTTTTTTCTTCACATCTTTTCAGCACACATTTAAGACTTGCTAAGCACTCGCTGAAAGATGAACCGAAAACAGAGAAATCGTCCATGAAGACCTCTAAGTATTTCCCCACCATGTCAGAAAAGATACTCATCATACATCGCTGAAAAGTGGCAGGGGCATTACATAACCCGAATGACATCCTTCTGTAAGCAAAGGTGCCATAGGGACACGTAAATGTGGTCTTTTCCTGATCCTCAGGGGCGATTTCAATTTGATTATAATCTGAATACCCGTCAAGGAAACAGTAATAGGAATGACCAGCTAGCCTTTTCAAGATTTGATCAATGAAGGGTAAAGGAAAGTGGTCTTTCCTTGTGACGGTATTCAGCTTTCTATAGTCAATGCACATTCTCCAACCAGAAGTAACTCTGGTTGGCACGAGTTCATTATTGGCATTGGTTACGATGGTGATCCCGGACTTCTTAGGAACCACTTGAGTTGGACTCACCCATTGACTATCGGATATGGGGTATATGATCCCCACTTCCAATAGTTTGAGAACCTCGACCTTAACCACTTCCTTCATGTTTAGATTTAGTCTACGTTGTGATTGCCGAACAGCCTTTGCATTATCCTAAAGATATATGCGGTGAGTACAAATCGATGGGTTAATTCCTTTGAGGTCCGCTATCGTCCATCCAAGAGCTCCCTTATGCTCAATGAGAGTAGATATGAGCATACTCTTTTGTTCTTTCTCCAGGTGGGCAGAGATCACCACCGGGTATGTCTCATCTTGACCTAAATAAATATATTTTAAATCAGAGGGCAAAGGTTTTAGGTCAAGCTTCGGTGGCTTAAGGTTAGACGGTAGAGGCACTACATCAGTTTGGGGCAACTCTTCAATTTGTGGCCTCCACCAGTTAACTTCAAGTACCGGTGCAGTATCAAGCATAACACACGTCTCCCTAATTATATTATCATCAAGATCATGGGAGCGGGCCAGGCACGTCTCTAGAGGATCAGAGGATAAGGTGAGAGGTGTTCTATCTTCTACAAAAGAATCAATCATGTTAATATCGTGGAAATCGTCATCATCCTCTAAGTTGCTGCCGTTATTGAAAAAGATATTCGATTCCAATGTCAAATTTCTAAAGGACATAGTCATGACACCATTCCTGCAATTGATTATTGCATTTGAAGTGGACAGGAATGGGCGACCAAGAATGACGGGAATCCGAGTGCTCTTGTCGTTGATGGGTTCGGTGTCCAAGATGATAAAATCTACAGGGTAGTAAAATCTATCAACCTGGACCAACACATCCTCGATTATCCCTCTTGGTACACGAACAGAGCGGTCAACAAGTTGTAGAATGGTCCAGGTGGGTTTTAATTCACCTAAACCTAACTGTTGGTATACCGAGTAGGGAATCAAATTGACGCTCGCTCCTAAGTCAAGAAGTGTATGATCAATTCGATAGTTCCCGATTACACATGATATGATTGGGCAACCGGGATCTTTAAATTTTTACGGCACATCTTGTTGTAGGACGACACTCACTTTCTCAGTTAAGAAAATCTTCTTTTGAACACCTTGCCATCGTTTGGTCGTACATAAGTCCTTTAGAAATTTGGCATATGAAGGTATCTATTTTACGACGTCAAGTAGAGGAATGTTGACTTTCACTTGTTTCAACACCTCTAGGATATCCTGAGAGTGAGAAAGACATTTTGGTGTAACCAACCGTTGGGAAAACGGAGCAGCTGGCTTTTCTAGAGGTTCCAGTTTAAATTTTTGTGGGGCATCACTAGATTCATCATTGTGGTCCTTTTCTGGTGCTTGAGGCTTTTTGGGCCTAACCGGAAGGGATTTATCAATAACCTTCCTACTCCTAAGAGTGGTGATGGATTTAGCGTGCCCCATTTGATTTGAAGAGCTTGGGTCACTAACTTCATATTGCGGTTTAGGATTGGGAAGAGGTTGAGCTGGGAAGCTCCCCTTGTTTCCAATTGTATTTTCAGCCTTAAGTTCATGTATTGCTTTTATAAGGTCTTGAAAGGCTTGCATCATACCCTGATTGAAAAGCTCTTGCTTTTGAAAATGTTTTAGAACCAAATCCTCTTGAGGTTTCTCTTGAGTTGAATTTTGGTTTAGGAAACCTTGAGGTGTAGCCGTTGGTCCATTCCTCCAACTGAAATTTGGATGATTTTTCCAACCAGGATTATACGTGTTGGAGGTAGGTCCATTGAAAGGTCTTTGATAATTATTTACGGCATTAGATTGTTCATTCAACACTTCTCGAAAGGCAGGTATTTTAGGACAATTTTCAGTTGTGTGAATGTTGCAATCATAGATGCCGCAAACACTTTCATTAACCTTTTCCTTCTTTCCTTTCATGGCCTCAAATTTTCTGGTGAGATTAGCCACCTTAGTGTTAAGATCATCATCCTTTTTCAGGAGATATATTCCGCCCTTTTCCTTTGAATGAGTCGGCCTAGACGTAGTATTCGGATTTGGGTAATAGTCCCATGATTGTATTTTTTCAGCAAGACTATCGAGATAATCCCATACCTCGTCAACATTTTTATTAATGAATTCTCCATTACACATTGTCTCTACCATTTGGCGCATGGAAGATGTCAGTCCATCATAGAAAAAATTTGTAATGCGCCACGTTTCAAAGCCGTGTTGTGGGCATGAACTGACCAAATCCTTGAACCTTTCCCAACATTGGAAGAATGTTTCATCTTCCTTTTGGGCAAAGTTCATGATTGCTTTTCTGAGGGTAATTGTTTTATTATGTGGGAAAATTTTCTTCATAAATTCCCTCTGCATATCATTCCATGTGCCAATGGATCTAGGATGCAGTGAGTGAAACCACGTCTTGGCCTTCTCTTTCAAGGAAAATGGAAAGAGTTTTAGCCTAATAGTATCCTCAGATACATTAGGAAAGTATAAGGTGGTTATAATCTCGTCGAACTCTTTCATATGTAGATACGGTTCTTCAGACTCGAGCCCATGGAACTTAGGAAGGAGTTTGATAATCCCTGGCTCGATGTCCATCTATCCTGTATTCTCAGAAAAAATCATACATGAGGGCATACTCACCCCCGCCGGTTGTAAATAATCTCATAAAGTACGAGGTGGGGGTGCTTGATGCACCTCATTTTCAGCTTGTACTTCCTCTATCCTAGGTTGGGATAGTGCATGAGGTTGATTTTCAGCCATAACCTCCTCTAACTCAGGAGAATTCAAGTGGTGTCTAGTCCTACGATGGACAGTCAACCCCTCAACTAATCCTCCTTCAGTCACGAGACGTCGAGTGTTGGCGCGTGCCCACTGGGACATAAAACACACTCAGCCCTCGATTTAAATTCTAACCTAGACCTAAGAGAAAAGAAGTAGAAATCTAGAAAATAAAAGGGAAAGATGGAAAGAAGTTACCAAATTGGATTTCCTAAGTTAAAAACCTGCAAAACAAACCAAAACAAGTTAGTTTCTAAGAATAGAAAGTCTAAAATTATAAAATTCCTAATTAAAAGTGAACTAATTTCTAAAGAAAAGAAGAAATTCTAAGGAAGGTAGAAAGTTTCTAAAACGAATTAGGAAAGTCTTAACTAGAAAGTAATAAAAGAGATTTGAAAAATAGAAAGTAGGAATTAGAAAGATCTTACCGAATTAGAAGTTCCCGTCTTAAAGCCTACAAAAGAAATGTTAGTTCTAAAAATAAAAAGAAAAACTTGAAACTAAAGTTAGCAAAATCTTAATCTTAAACTAATTCTAAAACTAAATAATTTCAGAAAATCGTATCCGACAGTCCCTGGCAATGGCACCAAAAACTTGTTCACTCCCCAAGTGCAGGGTTGTGATGTAGTAATAAACTCAGTAAGACCGAGGTTGAATCCCAAGGGACTGAAACTTGTACGTAATCTGAAACTAACTAGAACTAGAATTAGAATGAGATGAAATCTAAATTAAGTTGTAATTTGAGGAATAATTGTGAAATATCTATCTAAAATTTATAAAAAACAGAGGAAAGGAAACTAGGGATTCAGAGGATCCACTTGTAGAGATCAGGAAAATCTTATGCCTATTTCATGAATCATGGAATTTACTGAACTGTCATTGATTTAGTTTTCAAGAGATGAAAGGTATATGAATTAGAATGGATTTCATCACCAAACCATGCCCAGGAGACTATGAAAAACAACAGAATTAAACTAATTACCAACCAATCATAATGCCATGAAGGTTAGGAAGGGTACCGTCATCCGACCATGCCCAGGAGACGATGGTGAACAACAGGGCTTCCTGACATCATAAACATAAAAAGAAAAAGAAAATATTCAAAGCCATCGCAGACCCATTGTAATTTCAGTCACAATAGACCATTAAAGACTAAAAACATCCCATTAATTAAACCATAATTAAAATCAGTTTTGTGTAAATAAAAAGCATAATCAAATATTTCCCATCACGCTACAAGCTTCACCTCTTAGCCCTAGCTAAGAGGATTAGCTAATCATAGGCCCGATCATTCTAAATCTCAAAAGAACATAAAAGAAGAAGAAAAAAAAATAAAAATAAAAATAACCAAACAAACTCTCCCTTGTGCTTCCCGTCCAAGGCCTGGCCTCCAGGTGTGTATATCTCTCTCTCTCCCTTCCTTCTCCTTTTATAGCCAGCAAGGAAACCGGTGCTAGAGTCGGCAGAAGGGCCACTACGTATAGCAGATTATCGGTGGAGTTTCGCAACTTCCACTTACGCGGCTAAGAACGCATCTTACGCATCTGTCCTTGTTGGTGGGCCCTTGATTGAGGTCAGGCAAGAAATCCATTCCATTCATCTTGTTCATCTTGAAATTTTGGCCGGATATGGATAGTTTTGGACGTCTTTTGACGCGGCCCACTTAATCTTTCATTCCGCCGTCAATCCTGCGTTTGACGGGTTGGATTTAGATCCTCGTGATATTCTGAAATAATGCCACCTAGGCAGTGGTAACATGGACCATTTTGGTCTAACGGACGGTCCGGATTGTCCATATGTATAATGTATGGGGCCCACAACATGAATCAACGTCCTCTGTTGCGAAACAGAGCTCGCACATACGCTCGCTGTAATGGTCGGTGGGCCTTAGGACGACATTGCATGAAAAATCCATGCCGTCCATTGAAATCACGTCGAAAAACCAGTAAGAAATGACTGGTTTCAGATTGATTTTGGCTTGGCCTACGGAATATTTTGCTTCGCCGTCCATCTGACGTTTAACGATGGAAATCAAGTGATCGTATGCATGGGACCAAAAGGAAAGCTTGGCGAGGGTTGTGGCCGTGCCCCTGAGTGAATGGACGGTCCTGATCTTTTAAAATGATGATGGGTGGGCCCCACTGTATGAAACCGGCGCCGTGCGAAGGGACGCTGTTGCGTTCGTGAGAAGTTTCGAGGAAGTAAGGAAAAAAATCGGTCAGCGTCGCTGACCGATTTCTCCAATTATGGTGCACGGCTGAAGCATATGCACTATGCATGTGCGCTCCCTTAAGTGGGGTCCATCATGATGTATATCCAACATCCGATCCGTCCAATCATTTTTTTCACCCCATTTAAGGAGTTGAGACCGAAATTGAAGCCTATCCAGATCTCAGGCGGGTCCCAATTTGAGATTTTATGGGCTGATCTGTCCATTGGGCCACTTCAAGAGGGATATAATGGCTGAAAATTGACTTGTATGGTTAATTTCTTGTCCTCAGGCCACGTATGAAGTTTTGAGTCAAATGGATGGTTGGACTACTGTGATCTTACATTCTGGACGTTTTTCGGGCCCCACTTAACCCGAATGGCCTGGTTTCCTTGGATTCTGGCGTGTACTTTCCTCGATCTTGGTCCTCTGGAGTCCCGTCCAATGCCTTAGTGATCATCAGAGCGTTAAATCTCAGCTTTTAGTACCTTATTTCAATCCATGCTCGTAATTGCACCTTGCATCACAAACACGATTAAAACGGGCCATTAAACAGTATCTTGTTCGTAAATCTAGGCAATAAATGGGGTCTGATATGCAATATTTGACCCTCAACAACCACTCTCCTAAATTGAATGATGATATGATTCGGAAGATGGATGATTTGATCGATATAACTCTGGAATTTGAAACTACCCAGTTGAGGCCACAATTTGAGCTATACACTTTAGACGATTTAATGCCTCTACTGAGAAGCTTCAATGATTAGAGTCTTCACATCAATTCTTATCTTTTTCATTTTCAATCTGACTATGCAGGGCAAGAGCAAGAGAGCATGCATCCATCCACTTTCAAAGACGATGGATTCCTTGGGCAGATCATCATAAGCTTCAATGTGGAAAATAAGTCACTCTCAGCCAAATTTTTCAACTCTTTGAATGAATGCTTGGCATACTTTGCAGATCCCGACGATCCTATGATAAAAACAAAAGTGAATTCCATGCAAGACAATATCTCGGTAGTTGTCACGGACTGAGAAAACCCCTCTTCTGAAGTATCTCCTTCCCCGGATCTGGAATGTTTACCATTAAAGGAGGAGGAGTTGACAATGGAATTGAAGTCTGGAACTGCGGAATGTGTTGAGACTATATCACTTCCTAAAAATTTTTCTGAATTTTATCTACCTGTAGTCTCTGATTCACCATGAGATACAAACTTTAGAACTTTTTCTGACACAGGTGAATCATATATACTTTGGGTACCTCAGGTTAATCAACGGCAAATCTTTGATGAGGTATATAAGTTTCTCTGGAAATTCATGGTCCAGGGCATCCAAGCCTATTGTAAAAAGAGCTTTTGGATGATCCTGTTGATAAATTTACTGAGAAATTTACCTAAATATTGGTCAGAAGAGGAACCTTGCGTCATGACTGAATAGCTTTTCCCCTGCTTTCATAGGAATAAGGTAGTTTGCTTTATGTCGTTTTAGGATAGTCGGATTTATGCCGTTAGGTTAGTTTGCTTTCTACGTTGTATTAGGATAATTTGCTTTTTGTTGGTTTCACTCTTGTGCTGACCTGCTCTTACGCTGATATCTCTTTGGAAAGGCCGTTCAATTTCCTCGTTGGGTACTGTCTTTCCATCACTTCTCTTTTACTTTCGTTGTCCCATGTGCATCGTATGCTTATTCTTTTAAATTAAGGACAATATAGATTTTAGGTTGGGGATGAGAGATTAAGTTACCTAATTAGTGCTTTATTAGTTTTGAGCAAAAATTATGAAAAATTTTAAATTTTTTCTGGACTTTCTTGTGAATTCGAAGTGATTTCGAAGGATAGTCGTGATTTTAGAAGTATAAGATATGGAATGTTGGTGATTTACGACTCTTGGATTTAGTTATTTATTAGATTTCACAGTTATGTTCGAATTATTAATCCATGATTAGAAGTTGTAAACATTGATTGAGTTATGATTTCACATGTCACATCTCGCTTACACATTGAGGTTTAAGTTCAATATTAAAGGATTAACTTAGTAATCACTAAGCATGAAAGGAACCAACCTGAGAAAATTGAAAGGATTGGGCGAATGATCTTCACCATAGATTTGTTCCCTATAGGTGAAGGTTTGATTCCCCAAGATTGACATTCGGAAAGGGCTAGGCGAATGGTCTTCCCCATAGGTTTGCTCCCTATAGGTGAAGATTTAATTCCTCACATTAACGTTATTTTTAATAGAAAAATCAAAAGTTGATAGAATGAAAGGATGATCTGTGAGGTAAGTCTTGGTTTAGGTATGGTTATCCTGAATGCCCTTCTGATCATCAATGTTATCATGAAATTGACGATTGGATCTCTTAATGATGATAAGCCGAGATTACACTATACACCCATGGAACTTAATGTTTAGAATTTTTCTAATTGATGGATTAATACTTTGAACTTGATTATGAAGTTTACCATGCACTTGAGTCTAGGAGAAAGTAATGTCCAACATTTATGAATCTTAGAATTTTAGTATTTGAATTATTTTTCAAAAATCAGTCGAAGTTATAGGAATTGTCTTATAATTTTCAACTTATTTTTCGCATACTTACCTCGGGACTAGGAAAATGTTGCTTAGGAGTTGTGTTGATGGTCAAATATTGCATATTAGACCTCAATTATTATCCAATTTTATGAACATGATAATGCTTAATGTCCTATTTTAATCGTATTTTTGTTGCAAGATGAATTTAAAGAGCTTGGACTGAAAAATGTATTAAAAGCATGGATTTAACGATCTAAAATCACCAAGGTAAGAGACGGACCCTAGGAGAACAAGATCGAGAAATTTACACGCTAAAGATCTGAAAAGATCAAGTGATTGGGTTTAAACAGGCCTGAAAGTTGTTAAGAATGCAAGATCATAGGGTTCCCACCATTCGTTCGACTCGAAACTTTATATCTAGCCTGAAGACCATAAATTAACCATACACGTCAAAATTCAGCCCTTGGATCAGTGTATAAGTGACTCGATGGGCAAGATCAGACAATAACTATTAAAAGAGCATCTTAGTCATCCTTAAGAGATTAGGACCCAAACTTGACTGATGAAAAGAGCATGAAAAATGAGGAATACCTGATCAATTTCAAGGAAATCGGATGGTGCATTCAAACATAATGCACTTCGGACAATGGCTAGAATGATGACAAATTTGTAAATATAAGGAACTCCATATGCATGCACGTAAGTGAGAAGAGGTTTGCTTCAACGGTGGGTATTGCCTCATCACAGGTGGATAGTGTGGCCCACCTAGATTTCGGATCTACTTCATACTTTGACCTATGGGCTTACACGTTACTAAGAAGATGATAAGCGGAGTAGATCTCCGAGAATGTTATCAGAAGTGAGCCCCACCTATTTTTTCAACAAAACATCCAAATAGCGCCCTTCTTGCACAAAACGTCCAGTGATGGACTTCCGATTGGTTTTTGATAGTGGGCCTCACCCATCATCTATTTCGATGATTAGGACCGTCCATTCTGTCCAGAGGGGGGCATGACTCTCTCCTAAGTGTCCCTTTGGCCCCTTGCAAACATACACATGTGAATCGTCAGAAAATGCAAGATGGACGGTGAGTTGAATTACTACAAGTGATTCTTGGCACCCTAGTTACCACCTTTAATTTATTAGTTTTTAATTAATCCATTCACAATTACTCTATAAGTTTTACTTGATTTAGATCACATCTTTGCCTAGTTCTAGTTCAAGTTATTTTCAGATTACGTGTAAGATATAGTCCCCGTGGATTCAACCTCGGTCTTACCGAGTTTATTACTACATCACAACCCTATACTTGGGTGTGAACAATGAGTGATCCATTGCTCTTTGACCACTGTACATAGGTTACAGTTTTGCTAGTTGAGTCAGTCCACTTGGTCAATCCAATCATCCGATCTTGGCTGTCCAACAGATCCAACAAAGAGTTAGTGGGCCACATGATAAAAATCACATCCATTGTACGATTCTAACAATTTGATCAATTGTCTATGGGATAAACAGTCAAGATCATTTATTGGGCCCTTCATGGATCTTTCATTGTTTTTAAAGAATTTTTTTTCTGACTAATCATCTTATCTGTGGCCTGGTAAGTGGATGGTTACCAAAAAAAGGCCGACTCGTGGATGTGTCTGATCATCTGACGAGTGTGATTTTTGCACTACCCCATGAAATGTTAGCCCATGATTGGGAACCGAGCTGTTGATTTGAGGGCTCTCATCATGGGTAGATCATGCCCCAAAATCTACCAAATTAGAAGATTCCTGTGTCCAATCTCTTATCTTATTTTCCATTGAAATGGACAAACCAATCACTGATGCCACATCTACAGATTAGGTACTAAAAATCTACCTTCATAATTAAGAGTCACGGAGCTTCACCTATTATTATTATTATGATGATGATGATGATGATCATAATATTATTATTATTATTATTATCACCACTACTACTAACAGAACTAATATCAAATTTTCATTAAGGTCCTTTTGCTGCTTTACATGTCCCCCGCTATTCCTTTCTTTTCTATCACATGTTCTGTTTTTTCCCTCTTGAGAGTGATGCAATCCCATTAACAAAGCTTCCTGGATTGTCTTTAGATTAGTGGACCACAGCCCTCCAAAACTAGCAAGGTAGAAAAAAGGAATCGAATCAATATGGGGACATGCACATAAGGCAAAAGTCATACACATGTAATCAACCATGAAGGATTTTATTATCTAGTCAATTCATGTGGGGCCATCTCACCTTTTTTTAAATGTTACATATGACATTCTTAAAAGAGAAATGCCGCAAAAGACTCCACTTAAATGCAAGATTAAGACATGCGAAATCATTTTATTTTATTTTTTTTGTTAGGTTGTTAGTACACCCCACTGTCAGTTCACATTTCCCTGTTAGCCACCCCCCACATGTGAAATCATTTCTATCTCTTCTCAACTATACATAACGCCAGTAGTGATTTTGATTTTACCACACAAGTTACAGGATAGATTGCACATACTTCACTTCTTTCAATGTTTGTCGCTTGTATTTAGGCTATATATTTCATGGATGCCCCCTTCCAATCAATCCAAGTTTTTTACGATCGTCCATTTGAAAAGTGGCCGTTTTAATCGATGGCTCAGATCATCGAACACATCAGCCAATCCGTGCTGGCGAAGGATAACGGAATCGACCCACTTCTTCAAAACTAATCATTTTGCTTGGCCAAATGTGCAAAAAAGATTAAAAGCGCAAATCAAGCCTTTTAATTAAAAAGTCCGAAACTAGAGAACGGTGCCCCACGCATTATACAAGCCTATCAATCAACTCCACTTTATCATTCTGAGGAGGTGTCAACAGGAATGCTGACAACGATCCATAACCGCCAGGTGGGCCCCATCCAGACATGAAAGCCATAGGATCTAGTTTGGGGCAGATGCGTGAAACCTCAGAACTCTTCAGCATAATGCTCCTTCCTACGCGTGAAGTTGAAAACTGGATAGCTGTTGACGTGGCATCCCCTCATCCGTTGGAAGTAGCAACTCTCTCCCGACCAATCTGGCCCATCTGTTGGAAACGTCATCACCACCTAGCGATGTACGATAGATCACCTTTTATTGAAGTATGGGAGCATTGTTGTACATCATGACGCATTTGTTTTTTTTTTTCTTCCATTTGATGTATGTATTTTATCCACGCCGTCCGTCAATTTGGCACGTTCATTTACGGCATGATAGAAAAAAAAAAAAAAAAAAAAAGGCCAAATCCAAATTCTAGGTCGACTACAATACAGAAAAAACAGTGATGATTGATCATCCACCGTTAAAAACTTCCAAGGTCCCACTGTAATGTTTATTTGTCATCCAATTTGTTGATAAGGTAACACAGACCCAGATGAAGGGAAAACATAAATATCAGCTTGATTCAAAACTTCTGTAGCCTTCAAAAAAGTTTTCAATGGTAAGCGTTCAATCCTGACGTAGGGAAAGACGTGAGGTCAAGCACCGTCTTCCTTAAGATGATAAATATTCCGAATTCATGGAACTTCTCTAGACTCCTCACATAGACTCCTCGAATCCACGAGGAAAGAAAGCAGAAAATAAAAAGAATTTCTAATAATTTTGAAATTGATTAATGAACGAATAAAAACATATTCACAACTCTTTAAATAAGGATACCAAGCAATAAAAAAGAAATCAAAATCAAACTACAACTAAAACTCCTAGAATCCGTGACTTACTATAAATAGTAAACTTACTATTTATAGACGGTCGTGATGTCTACTAGTGCGTAAGGTTTTCGGCCAAAAATAGTAAGTGTCATATTTAGCTTCACCAAACCGTTCTCCTAATTATCCTAAGCACTTTTCGTGTCGTACACAACTCCTAAAAGCACAACGGATGAAGAGCTATAATCAAATTAAAACTTACTATTTATAGTAAAAATGAAAATAAAACATGGAAACAACCGTCGATCAGGGGGTATTTCGCAAATCCGGGCTCGCAACCCGGCGTAGCGTGGTTGGTTGGCTAAAGTAGCTCGTTTTACCCCAAAATCATATATCTTACGTCAGATAACTTATTCCGGATTGCGAGATACGCCCGATCTAAGGTCTGATGGTCTGGATCACTTCTGTCGTCGACTGTGCCTTTTCTGATCCATCTTGGCCATGAAACTATCCGCGACCCGCTCTACATCAAATCTCCACCATTTCCTGTGGTGTGATCCACCTAAAATATCGATCTGCCTCATTTTTAGGCTCATGCTCTAAAACGAGCTGATAAAATAGATTGACGGCCTGGATGAAACACAAAAATCATACTGGGCCCCGAGTCAGCATAGCTTGACTCACCAGGCTAGCCCATTGGGTGGGTGCAATCATGAGTTGAGTCGGGATACTTCAAAAATTTCTTAAATTGGATTGTATCAAACCTTTTATCATTTCACTCCTTTCACATTATACGGCGGCATTGGCTTGGCCTGGCTTGTGAGGCCAAGGCCAGGGCTAAGGTCATTTAACCCGATTGGGGCTAGGTCCGTCTAAGCCGTCTCATCGACCATCTCAACCTTCGATTCTTACACACCCTCCGTGAAGGCAATTCCGCTGCAGATGCTCTTAACAAAGCTGCTAGTGGAGGTAGGCCCGACGCAATATTTCTTTCTTCTTCCCTCCTCCCTGCCTCGGTCAGGGGCTCCTTGACCCTGGATAAGGCTGGCTTGGGATTGATTAGACAGAGTTTCCATAAAAAGGGAGTGGGATGACCTTGTTCTCAGCTCCCTCCAGGTTGCTGTTTCAGCCCATCCAGTTGTACCCCCTGTTTTTCTGGTTCAGTGGCAGAATGCCTGAGCTCTTGATTGCTTCTACTTCCTGCTGCTATCCCCTGCTCGATCGCCCATTCCTGTTTTCTTTTCTGTTTGTAGCGTTTTTTCGTTTTCTTTTCCTTGAGTTGATCTCATCATGCTCGTGGTCTGATGTATTTTTTCCTTTACGTGTTTAGCATATGATAGGTGAGGCCCAAATCCTTTGTTTGTTGGGCCCACCCGAATGGATGTATATCCCAGGTTCTGCCAATATATTTCCGGTGGCTTGATTCCACCTTTCAAAAAAAAAAAAAAAGGGGGTCCGTCTAAGCCAACTCTAGCCAGCTATGACCATTGCCATCCCTCATGAAAGAACAACGGTATTTGCAAAGGGGATGTTAGAGGAGGAATGAGGAGTCTATAATGTGACTGGTTGAGTCTGGTACGAAGGCAAATGTTTAGAAGGCAAGTTTGTCTTTTATGTCACCATGAGGAGTGAGGGGAATATTGTTTATTTTAATATTTAAATGTATAACAACGAGAAAAAGTACAAATTTGTAATTACTGATACGTGAAGTGTAAAATTGTGATTAAGGGTAATTAAAGGGATATTGATGTGAGTGTAAGTGATTTAGGAAATATGAATATATATGTACACTTAATAAATGGGATATTGATGTGAGTGTAAGTGATTTAGGAAATATGAATATATATGTACACTTACTTTGGTTAGCCATTATGATGCAAGGAGTGACGTGACGAGGTCATCACCGTCTTCTCCGGAGGATATTTATTCCGAATTCATGGAGCGCTTTATACTCACAAAGCTATTAATAAATTCATAAAAAATTAATTGATGATAAAAATAATAATAATAATAATTATAGACAGTCTCCATTCTTACTTAGACCTCATGGTTTTCGGTCAAAAAATAGTGTTCAATTTGGCCTAATCATGTTATTCTACTAACCTTTTTAAGCCCCTTTCATGTTGGGTGCAACTTCTACAACTCAAAGGATTGGTCATGTTCAATGAGAATGGGGATGGCGCGACCAACAAGCTCAACCAGGCTCAAGATGTAGACACATACAGGGTTTTCCAAGGTAGAGTGAGTTTATCAGCAAAACCGGTTAACTGAATGGAGCACGCCGCGAGGGGAGACTCAGACGCGAGGGAAGATTCGGCCGGGAGAGGAGATCACGTGGGGAGAGCAGATTCAGCCGGGAGAGGAGAACATGTCGGGAGAGGAGATTCGGCCACGCTAGTACATGAATGGCGAACGGTTCTTCCTCGACGATCTAAAGGCAGCGAATGGAGCCTCTTCGTGGGAAATCTTGCTTTTGACATTAAGGAAGATGATCTCCTGTAAGCCCCGTATCCTAGACCGTACCGTTCCATAGACTTCCACGGTCTTACCGGTCAAATTTCGGCAACCTTCGACTCTTAACCGGTATTTGTGCGCGACCCTGATTCGTACGCCGTCAACCCGAGTCGAATCAACCCAAGACCTTTACCATAGCGATCGCACCGTCGCTGCGGTTCCGATGCCGCGACTCGCGTGCCGAGGCGATACCCTGGTCAGGAGATGTGGGTCAACGTTTGGTGCGAGAAAAACACCGCGCGTTGCGAAACCCAAGAGAATCTCTATGACTTATTACATCAATCAACCCCCATCATGTCAAGTACACATCACTTTTCACACTTTCCCAAGTAAGCTACAAAAGTCAAAAAGTTCTTACAAGCCTATACCTTTCTTATACAAAATGCCTCAAAAGTCAAAAAGTTCTTACACCGCCCATGCCTTTCTTACACAAATGGCCACAAAAGTCAAAAAGTGTCTTACACACCCATCACCACCACATCTATCACTCCATCACCCATCACTCTTCTCTCTTTACAACTCTCTTTCTCATTTTTTTTCAAACCATTCATAAGCAAGAGAACCTCCATACGTATGAGCCTCTCCCTATCTTCCAAACTCCAAGTGTGGCCCACCTTTCCATCCCAAGATCTCCCATCCTAGCCATCCATTCCTCATCTCCTCCATTGAAATCAAAGCTAAGGAGCTAAGGAACTCATAGGAGCAAGAAGATCGAACGGTGGGTGCTTGATAAGAGTAATTTTTCATGTTTTCAAGATGGGCCAAGTGAGGCCAACCGATCAATGGTTTGGATCTCACTTGGGACCCTAAGATGTGGCCGATGGTTCACTTTGATCATCATGATCATTCGGTGATGGGGTCATTCTCCATGTACCCCATCATGATGTTTATTTCCTTACATTAAGTGGGTTATCTAGACCGTCCATATTGGTGGGGAAAGGATCTCCACCATTGATTTTCGATTTCAATGGACCCATGTGTGATGGGACCCACCTTGATGTAGGCCTTGTATCAAAGAGGGGCCCATAGTGGCGAGGCCCCTCCATCCTTGTCGATGTTTCTCTCTTTCTCTCTCTCCCTCTCTTTTATTTAATTATTTTTGTGTGTGGTTATATGGCGGTGTGGCCCACTTGGATGGACCCCACTATACAATATGTATTTTATCCAAGTGATCCTTAAGTGGGGGCCCACTTTATACATATTGTATCTATACCATTTATCGTTCAGTGGCCCACCCGAGTAAGGCCCACCTTGTTTTTACACAGACCGTCCACGTCCAGGGACGTCCCTGGACGTGAAATGAAAACACAAATATGACCTTGTTTAAGCTCTTGGGAATGGCCACTCATATAGGCCCCACCTTTATATATGTATTAAATCCACGCCGTTCATCCTTTTTCTCAGGCCCTTTTAGGCGTTGAGCCAAAAATTGAGGCCAATCAGATAATTAGGCAGGCCATACCGTAGAAAACTGTGTTTCTTACCGTTCAAAGATATTAGGACCCACCTTGTTGTATCTACACGTCAAAAATGCTGAACATTGGACTTGTTCAGTGTATTGTGAGCCCCTAAATCCATTGGACGGTGTAGATTTCTAAGAAGTGGCCCCCACATGTAAAATTTCACAAGGAAACAAATATATATATATATATATATATATATATATATATATATTAAAGCATGCAGCAGCATTGCTGCTACTGCTGTCAGAGGCGCTGGCAGCGCCAGCGCTGGTAGTCGGACGTACAAGCAGGGACCCACGGCTCCAGCCGTGGGCCCCACCATGATGTTCATTTGTCATCCAACCGGCTCATAAGGTGGGCCACTGCTTGAAGTGGGCCCCCTCCAAGTTTCAATCACATCCAACGCTCAGGTGGCCCACATCATAGGAAACAGTGTGAATTGAGTGTCTACCATTGAAATCCTTTCATGGGCCACAGAAGTTTTGGGTCAAGATGAAATTTATTTTTCCCTTTCATCCAGGTCCGTGTGACCTTACCAACCGGTTGGATGGAAAAATATATGTTATGGTGGGCCCCACATGGAGCCCACAGTGGTGTATGTGTTTTATCTCCACCGTCCCCTCAGTGTTGTATGTGTTTTAGTCCACCGTCCAGCGGACGGTGGAGCCCTGATGAGTGCGTTTTATACACACTGTCTAGTGACAGTGGGGCCCTCCATGATGCGTGTGCTACATCCAATCCGTTCATCCACTTTGTAAGCTCATGTTAGGACTTGAGGCTAAGAATGAGCCAGATCCATAGTTCAAGTGGACCCCACCTTGGCATGCGATGATGCCCATCTTGATTTGTATGTGGTAGTCCATTGGGGCCCACTTTGATGTAGACGTAAGGCCCATGTTGTGAGGCCCATTCGATGTATTTGTGGCCCGTGGTTGAGGCCCACTTTGATCTATGTATAAGGCCCATGTTACAAGGCCCATTTTGATGTATTTTAAGGCCCATGGGATTAGGCCTACTTGATGTATTTTAAGACCCATGGGATTAGACCCATTTTGATGTATTCTAAGGTCCATGCGTTAAGGCCCATTTTGATATATATAAGGCCCAGTTGGTGTGGCCCATTTGATAAAAATTAGGCTCATGGGTCGAGAACCATTGTGATGTACTCTAAGGCTTAGGGGGTTATGGCCATGGTTATGGCTCATTGCGATGTACATAAGGCCCATTGATACGACCCACTTGATCTATGTAAGGCCCATATAAGGTGGCCCATTTGATGTATCGGAGGCCTATGGGTCGAGGCCCTATGGGATGCCCTTAGGGTCCATTACAATGTGTGATTCCTCCATGGCTTGTGCAATGATAATTATGGCGGACCATGCCTTGGGAGCAATGTTGGTTTGACGTCCACATTGTGAGAATAATATTGGTTAAATGTCCATATTACGACTCTCCCTAAGGCCCGCTGATAGGCCCATACTTGTTGTGTGTAGGCCGTCTAGGTCCGCCTGCATTGTAAGGATAATGCATTACTTTATAACATGTTTAGTATAGTTCCATGATTCCTGATCATATGCATCATATGTGTGCTTGATATGAGAAGTGACTGATCATAGCATATGCCTTCAGGCAGATTGTTTATGGGCTCCCGATTAGGCGGTGTTTCCTTACACGAGTGCACGATACGCGCAGGATTGCTGTATGACTGGATAGTGTGATTCATGCATTTCGCATTGTGTGACATGGTTACTGTACGCCCTAGCGACATCAGGGTCGTAGCCTCCACAGGCGTATCGTGGTTGGCAGGATTAGATACCAAAAATCTTATTCTACATGGGGTGTTATAGATATCCCTGGGTGAAAGTTCCTAAACCCTTATAGTACCAAGAGGTTGTTCCAACGTCTAGATCGAGTGGGTGCATGAGCGCCGAGTGCCGATTACCAGATGGTCGCGCTTTTCACTGTATCGTGATCGGTTGAAAGGGGGTGCAGCCTTATCCGCCCGAGAGTAAGGGGCAAAGTTAGGCTGAGTTTGACCAACTCGAGGAATGGGTCCACTATTGACGAGCCGAGCCCGATATTGGCAGGCGGATAGTGAGGTCTCTTCCACTTACCTTATTGCATGCAATGAGGCGACGATCTGGTTTAGAGTATACTAGACCCCGATGATATCTCAGATTTGAGCTGTATTGATATGTGGACTTAGATAAAGATTGTATGCTTGAGTTGCATTTCGCATTGCATGGCCTTGGTATGGCCGACATCATTCATGCTTTGCACTGCATGGCTTTGGTACGACCAATAGTATTCATAGATCCATCTACATATTCAGCATTACTCTGATATTGCACGATCATATTACTACCTTGCACACACACTTTCACCACCTTCTAAGCTTTCTATAAGCTGATGCACGACCGCTGCGTGCAGGTGACATTAGATCGCAGCAGCGCTAAGGCAGGAGTACATATCAGATCAGCTTGGAGTTTTTACCTATCATCATTGTATTTTCGTTTATGCTCATTGTACTTGTAAAGTTTTTGATCATAGTGAAAATGTAATGGAGTTTTTGGTTGTTGTTTGTGGGTTATTCCTTTGGTTATGCTTATTACGAATCAAACTGACGTTGAAAATCCTCCTCGTAGCATCCCAGGATCGGAACCTGGCGAATGGACGCTGAAAGCCGAGAATGGGATTCTACGGAGGCTGTCGGTGCCAGATTCGGTGATCGGGAATTTGTGAGCCCGGTTTCCGTGTTTAGGGCATGACATCTCCACAAACGGTTCGGCCAGTTTGGGGATATCAATGACATTTACATCCCATCCTTCGCTCGATCTGGTAGAAAGAAGGGATATGCCTTTGTTCGATTTCGGAACAGGGGGGATGCTCAACAGGCGAAGGTAATGCTCAACGATCGCTTCATTGGTAGGTGTCGAATGGCAGTGAACGATGCATCTCAGAGAACGACTCCCCAAAACCCCTCCATTATCCCCCAAAACCCTAGACCTAAGCCTGCTCTAGACCCTCCTTTTGTTTTTCCACCTCTCTCCTCCAACACCGCAGGTAGGGTCCCTGCTCATGCCACCCTTAATGACCCTAACCACATGTCCTATGCGAGTGTTCTACATCCTCCCAATCTGCCAGCTACCAGCTCCTTCATTATTGTTCCCAAATGGGTATCTGACAAGGGTAGGGTGGATATGGCTAATGCCATCGTCGGAGAGGTTCACAGCCCGGTAGATGCTTCCAAGAACTTGGCAGACATTCTGCAATCTTCCCCTTTCAATTCTTCAAACCCTCAGATTCACAGAATATCCGAATATGGGTATGCGATCAGTTTCCAAACCAGAGAGGGAGTTTTAGCATTCTAAAAGAACTTCCTCCTCTACCAGAGAATGAATTTCAAACATTCTAGAATATGGACCCCAGCGATGTTGACCCCGGGCAGGGGAATCTAGATTCGGATTGAGGGTATTCCCTTGCATGCCTGGAGTGACCATACTATCGGACTGATTGCAGAACAGATGGGGACAGTCATTGAGTTGGACAGGGATACTCACGACGGTACAAATCATTAGTTTGCCCGAGCTAAAATTATACCTCACCAGGGTGATCCACCTTTTAGGACCTCTAAACTCCTTGTAGAAGGACGAGCATATCAGATAATGGCCTTTGTTGACTATTGCTGCCATTCGAATGGGGAGTTTTCACATTCTCAAATCCAGCGTACACCCCACCCAACCACTGAAGGAACAAGAGAATGGGTTGCCCTAACCTTTGAGCCCACTCACCACAGGCCACCTGACGATGAATCCCAGCAATTTCATGGCTATACCGCTGACCAAACAGGACTGAAGGAGGCTGCTCACCCTGAAGATCATCAACTGAGGGACATTGCTAAACTTGTTTGATGAAAGGCCCCAGAGAGTACTCCAGCTTCTGATGAGAGACAGACTTGCACCAGCCAAGGTGATCACCAACTGAGGGAAATTGCTCTGCCTGTTCAATAGACGGCATCAGGGTTTATCCAAGCTACAGATGAAAGACAGATTTGTGCTACCCCTCCAAGGCATCAACGACAGTCGCATCACCAACCACATTCATCCCCAAGCTTCAACCACCAGATTTTGGATCTCATTCCTCAATTTTACATACCCAGCAATCATCAGCCAACTGACAGAGAAGTTATCCAACCGATAGCCCAGCTCAAGGTGGTTGATGTTCCTAATATCAGACCCTTTGATGACACTCTGCGCTCCCCCCCTGGGGGCCATCCCACCCTGCCCATCCTCATCAGCCACAAGACTCTGCCCCATGGAATCAACCACCCCAACAATCGTTGGAAGCTTGGGACAGGTGGCTATTTGGTGTAAAATATTTATTCAAGGACAACCCGGAGAGAATGTTTCTCAGCCCTCCTTGTTCCGATCTACCTCAATCTGTCGTTCTAAATAACTCCACCGTTTGTGCCCCCTCAGCCAGGTCAACCAGTGAGGAGCTGCAGGGGCAAACTGTCTCCCTAGTTAGGACAGTCAATGAGGATTTACAGGCCCAGACAGACACATCATTCGGCCAAGAAGAAGTCAGAAATGAACCGGTATGCAATGAAGTATATAAGCTAGGAAATCAATCGGATCCTAAATCTCCTCAGGGGCTAACTTTATGGGTGGGTACTCAAGGCTCAGCAGGTACTGACAGGTTGGGTTCATCTAATTCCAACGTTGACTCTGATCAAGAGGCGAAAATTAGGAGGGAGAGAAAAAAGAAAAAGAAAAACTTGTCCAAGCTAAGTATCATTTGTAGGAAAAGCCAAAGACTGAAAAGTAAACCACACCGGGCTGCGAGTAGAGGCTGTGTTTCTGATGTGTAGTATTCTTTCAGGGAATGTGCATGGGGTAGGTAATGCTTAGACTACCCATTTTTTGAAAAGGCTGGTTACGAAACACAAAGTGGCACTTCTTCTGTTACAAGAACCGATGCTTAGAGAATCTCAGCATGCCCTAGTGGCTTCCAGACTAGGTTTCTCCTCCCATATCGCTGAGAATATGGGGGCTAACAAGATTTGGATCCTGGCATCGGATCATCTCCAGCTCCAAACCATCCAGATTAGCCCTCAATCCATAACATTTGCTGCCCGCTCAGATTTCTTCCCCCAACCAATCACTGTCACTGCAGTTTATGCTAACTGTGACAGAGAAAGTATGAAGCAACTCCGGGATGAGCTGAGAGACATTTCTAGATTGATATCTGATCCGTGGCTCGTTGGTGGTGATTTTAACACCATGACCAGCCCAGATGACCGTATTGGTGGGACACCTCAGTTGACGGCAGCTATGCGAGATTTCCAGGATGCAATCAATGATTCAGGCCTTATTGATGTAGGTTTTTTAGGCCCACCATTTACTTGGAGCAACAATAGAGCTGGCAGAAGTCGCAGATGGGCTAGGTTGGATCGCATGTTTATCAATTCTGATTGGTTGTCTCTGCTCCCGGGCTATCAGGTCCACCATCTACTGAGGATCCATTCTGATCACTTGCCACTTCTCCTCTCCTTCTAGGGAGCAGCTGCGGAAATCCCATGCCCTTTTCGCTTTCAACGTATGTGGACGACTTATGATGAGTTCAGGAATGTGGTTGCTAGAAGCTGGGAATCTGAGAACACAGCCTCTCCTATGTTCAAGCTCTCCATCAAGATGAAGATTTTGAAAAATACTTTGAGAAAATGGAACCATAAAGTGTTTGGCAATGTTTTCAGAAATGTCCAAGAGGCTGAAAAGGAATTTACTAGAGCTGAGCTATACTTTCTCAACTCCATGACGGATGCAGACTCCTGCTCTTTACAGCAAGCCCAGGCTAATCTGAAGCATGCTTATTTGTAGGAGGAGATCTATTGTAAGCAAAAGTCCCGTAATACCTGGCTATCTGAGGGAGACAGGAATACCCATTTTTTCCACAATTCAGTCTTGGATAAGAAAAGACGTCTGACTATTCATAGTATGAAGAGTTCGTCTGGTGAGATACTCGAAACGAATGACGATATGGGTGAAGAAATTGTCCATTACTTCCAACGCTTGTTCTCTTCGGAAGGAAGGGATTCGAACGGCGACATTCTCAACTGCATCCCGAAGCTAGGGACCCCCCAAATGAATTCTGGGATGCAGTTCTCAACTGCATCCCGAAGCTAGCTTCGAACGGCGACATTCTCAACTGCATCCTGAAGCGGTGAGAATGTCGCCGTTCGAAGCTAGTGACCCCCCAACTACCTGAAGTCTGTAGCGGTGCTTTTTTCTCTTCCTGTTGGGATCTGATTGGCCCGGATCTCTTTGAGGCTCCAAAAGATTTTCTTCTTGGTGGACACATTCCCAAGAGCTTTCAATGCACTCACATCTGCCTGATTCCAAAAAAATGAAACCTGGAATACACTACAGACTTCAGGCCTATTAGTCTCTGCAACTGTATTATGAAGATTTTTTCCAAGATTATGACAGCTAGGCTTGCTCCCTTCCTCCCCGGCTTGATCTCCAATGAATAGGGTGCTTTCGTTAAGGGTAGATCCATTGTGGACAACATATCAGTAGCCAGGGAAATGATTCACGACATTGATCGGAAAGTTTTTGGAGGTAACATGATTATAAAACTAGACAAGGAAAAGGCTTATGATCGTCTGGAATGACATTTTATATCGCAGGTGTTGGACAGATTTGGTTTCAGCCCCTGATGGACAACACAACTCCAAAGATGTTGGAGAGATGTTTGGTTCTCTGTTCTCATCAACGGTCGGAGTTATGGCTTCTTCCAAGCTGGTAGAGGCCTCCGCCAAGGAGATCCCCTATCCCTAACCATTTTTATTCTTGCAACTGATGTATTCAGCCGGTCCGTCTCAAATCTCTTCTCTTCGGGCCGATGTCAACCATTCAAGCTTCCCAACAACTGCCTCTCCATTTCCCACCTTTTTTATGCTGATGATGCGATTCTTTTCTTGAATGGTAGAATCTCTAATGTGCGTACACTCCTCCATCTAATTCGCCAATACGAGAATGCTTCAGGTCAACGGGTGAATGCTTACAAAACTTCATTTCTATTGCCCACGAAAATGTCCAGGAACAAAGCTCAACGAATCAGCACCCTCACAGGTTTCAGCCAAACCTTTCTTCCTATAATGTATTTGGGAATTCCTCTCACCAAAGGCAGAATCTCTAGCCCGCTTCTTCAGCCGATCGTGAATAAGATTACAAGAAAGATTGATGGCTGGAAGGCAAATCTGCTCAATCAGGCCGCAAAAATGGTCCTCACTAAGCATGTTTTATCCAGCATTCCCATCCATTTACTATTTTCCATCAACATTCCCAAGCTTGTCTGCAAATCCTTGGAAAAGGCGTTTGCAAATTTCTTCTGGGGAAGCTCGGAGAAGGGAAACAAAAGGCATTGGGTCAATTGGGATAAAATCTGCTCGCCTCTCCAGGAAGGAGGCCTTGGAATCAGAAACTTAGAAGATATCATGCAAGCTTTCAAAATCAAAATGGGATGGAATCTGCTTAAAGAAAAATCTCTATGGGCTTGCTTCAGGACGACCAAAAACTTTTCGAAACTTATTTCAAATCAGGGGAGGATCGACTCTGTCAATTCCCCTAGTTGGAAGGAGTTTCTCCATGCGTTGCCTTTTGCCCTTCATCACTCAAGATGGTTGATTGGTGAGGGAAATGTCGATTTCTAGAATCAGAATTGGACAGGCAAGGGAATTTTGGCAGGCGCCGTTGTGAGCTCGATCCCACCTCATTTACAAGGGGTCATGGTGAGTGACTTCAACCCTTCTGACAGTAGATGGAATCTTTCTGAAATTCAAGGTATCATTTCCCCCTCAGCCATGCAGACCATCTCAGCCACTGAAGTTGGTTTTTCCAACCGAGAAGATAGATTCATTTGGGATTTAACCTCGAAGGGATCCTTCACCCTGAAATCCTCCTAGAATGTCATCATGCAGCATCACCCAAAGACCAATTGGTCCAAATGGATATGGAACCATTTTCTCCCTACTAAGATTGTATTTTCAATTGGAAAACTGCTCACGTTGTCGTCCCTGTTGACGCTGCGATCCAGAAATGTGGGATTCCTTTCGCTTCCCGCTGCGAATGCTGCTTCCTATCGACAGTCGCTGCCTTGTCTCTCCAGAACTTGCTGGGATCCGCTCGTCCTCAATGGAACAGGGGTCAACAGCACAGGTAGTTGACACTGCCTTACCATCACGCTGAGGAGATGTTGGACCATCTATTCAGTTTGGGTACCATTGCTTCTCTGGTTTGAGCCCATTTCAGCACCCTCTTTGACATCCCAGCCCTTGCCAACGCCTCCATTCTGCAGCAGATTGAGCAGTGGTCTACTTTAGCTAGCGAGAAGTCCAGGACCAGGATGCTAACCGGTTTCCTTCCCTGTTTCTTAATTTGGGACTTGTGGAATGACTGGAATGCAGCCCGTTTTAAGGGCCGGAAAATGTCTGCCTCTTCTATCATCTATAGAGTTTCTTGTTGGCTGCATGAGATTGGATCCCTCATCCCAGCCACGGACAGCAATTCCCTAGCTGAGCACCTTACCGTTCGACTGCTAAGGCTCCCCCCCCTCTCCAACTCCCCTGTCTCTATGCCCTCCATTGTTCGATGGACAAAGCCGCCTGCTCTTTGGCTAAAACTAAACACTGATGGATCTTCGAGAGGCAACCCAGATGTAAGTGGTGGAGGTGGTGTTTGTTGGGACTACCTTGGCCGCCTCATTTTTGCCTTTCACAAGTACTATGGGATCTTTACAAACACTAAGGCAGAAGCTAGAGCCATGCTGGATGGCCTCAACATCTGCTACAACCTGAGGCTTTCGAACATCATCCTTGAAACTGATTCTAAAGTCATTACTGATGACCTGAGAGAGACTTAACTCCTCTCACTACAAGAAATATGGTTTTTACCGACGAAACTTTTGCCGACGAAATTAATTTTCATAGGTAAAGGTGTTTTGAATTTTTGAAAAAACCAAAAATCGAAAAGTTTACTTTTACCTACCAACAATTTCATAGGCAAAAAACGTGTCTGAGGCTTTTACCTACCACTATTTTCATAGGTAAAAACATATATGAGAGACTTTTACTTACGAACTATTGTGTAGCTAAAAAACGTGTATGAGACTTTTACCTACACAATGGTTCGTAGGTAAAAATATAATCTCTAAATTAAATTTCAAATGTAGTTGAGACCTTTATCTACAAAAATATTTGTAGGTAAAAAATGTGTATCAGACTTTTACCTACACAATGGTTCATAGGTAAAAATATAATCTCTAACTTAAATTTCAAAAGTACTTACCTTTACCTACGAAAATGTTCGTAGGTAAAAAACATGTATCACACTACCTACGAAATGTTTCGTAGGTAAAAATATAATCCCTAACTTTAATTTCAAACGTAGTTGAGACCTTCACCGACTAAAATGTTTGTAGTGTATCAGACTTTTACCTACGAGATGTTTCGTAGGTAAGAATATAATATTTAACTTAAATTTCAAACGTTAAGACTTTTGCCTACGAAAATTGTCGTAGGTAAAAAACAGTTATGAGAATTTTACCTATGAAATATTTCGTACGTAAAGGGTTTTAGTAAAAGTCTTTTCTTTTTTGTTTACTTTTCCAGCTCGAAATTCCTAATATACACTTGTTACAATATAATTCATCATATTCTTCCTAATATACACCTGTTATATAATATATTTCATCATATTCACATTCACATCCATCTAAACGCCGCTAAAAGTACCGATAATAGAAATTCCTATTGATTCTTTACTAATCCTTTCACACAAATTCCTGTTGATTCTAACTAATCCCTTCCTATAATTGCTATACTACAATCAAATCTCTATCTACATAACTATCAAAAACCTATGATTAAATAACAAGAATTTGAATTACCCAATAATCTAACATTCATCAAGACAACAATTAGCACAATATCAATAAAACAATTAATGGTCTATTTAAAGTTTTCAAAACAAACTATAAATGTCTTCCTTTCCTAGCCTTTCACATGAACTGTTTCAGTAAAGTCCCCTTCTGGACCGATCATATGTCTTCCTTTCCTAGCCACATTTTCTGGCAAATGTCTACACCTGTTAGATTATATGTCCACGATGTGTGATGTAGGCCCTTTTCTTACAATGAGCCTAAATTCCTCCCTAGGAAATTTCCTTGCAATGGGCTGAGAAGCATAGCTGATTCGGTAAGTGGCACAACATTGAGATTATACTACTTGGAGCTTTAGAGTGCTGATCATGTGCTCCTCACCTGTAAACAAGAATAGATAGTTAAGAAAACTTGATTCATAGCACATTTGATGTATACATGTGTTCCACCAGATAGCAGGTCCATTTTACAAATTCCAAGTCAGAATGGAAAATAAGTTATTTTAGACTACTAAAGCTAGAATGGACAATCCTCGAATTGGAAAAAAGAGAATTAAAGTAAACTAAATCAGATTTGAAAGTTGTCAAATCATAAATAGGCATATTATGGACAGAGACATTGTTTTCATTAATAGGCCACTTAATACTCATAAATATTCATTACAAGCATTTTCTGTCTATGTGCATGACGACCATACTGTTAAGATCAATCCTCTTATTTGTGCTCCCCTAGGTGCAGATTTTGATGGGGATTGTGTTCATATATTTTATCCAGTCTCTAACAGCAAAGGCAAAAGTTTTGGAGCTGTTTAGTGTTGAAAAGAAAAATCCGTAGTTCTCATGGTGGTAGTCTGAATTTACAACTGGTGCATGATTCATTATTGTCACTTAAACTCATGTTTAGGACTTTTTTCTTGAACAAAGCGACTGCACAACAATTGGCTATGTGTGTTTCACCAGTTTTACCAGAACTTGCTTTGCGGCTCACCGTACAAGTCCTTTGTGGACTGTTTTGCAAATAGTAGAGAGTGCTTTACCTGCATTTTTTGACTGCTTTGAGGAGAGGCATTTGATCAGTAAAAGTGAAATGGTGAGGATTGATTTCAATAGAGATTTACTGCAGTCATCATTTACAGAGATTGTTACTTCTGTTCTTAACAAGAAGGGAACAGAAGAGGCTGTTAAGTTCTTTAAAATGTTGCAGCCATTGCTGATGGAGATTCTCTTTTTAGAAGGATATAGTGTTAGCTTGAATGATTTTGACATTCTCAAGGCTGTTACTGAAGATATAAAGAAGAAGATTTAGGACATATCACCTTTGCTGCTTCACTTAAGATCAAATTACAATGAACTTGTAGAGCTGCAAGTGGAAAGCTACCTGAAAACTATAAAACTGCCTATCGTGACTCGTATTCTAAAGTTATCTGCTTTGGGTAATTTGATAGATTCTAAAAATGATTCAGCTATCAGTAAGGTTGTTCAACAACTTGGCTTTTTGGGGCTTCAACTTTATGATCGAGAGAAGTTTTATTCAAGGCGTTTAGTTGAGGATATGAGTTTCCACTTCCAAAATAAGTATTCTGGTAATGGTTTTAGACTATTCTTCTGAGGCATTTGGGTTAGTTAAGAGCTCCTTTTTTCAAGGTCCGACACCCCTATGAAGAGTTGGTCCATTCCATTTCATCTAGGGAAGTGTTGTTCCGTTCTTCCAGAGGACTTACTAAACCAGGAATTTTATTTAAAAATCTAATGGCCACACTTAGAGATGTCGTTATCTATTATGATGGGACAGTGAAAAACCTCTGCAGCAATTCTATAATTCAATTTGAGTATGGACAGGTGGACGAAAATAGTCCTGGAAGTTCTCTTGCTGGTGAACTAGTTGGTGTATTAGCGGCTACTGCAGTATCAAATCCTGCATATAAAGCAGTTCTTGATTCTTCTCAGAGTAACAACTCTTCATGGGAATCGATGAAGGAAATACTTTTGTGCAAAGTTAACTTTAAGAATGATATTATTGACCAGAGAGTTATTCTATATTTGAATGAGTGCTTCTGTGGGAAAATGCATTGCAAGGAGAATGCAACATATTTAGTTCAGAATCGTTTGAAAAAAGTCACTTTAAAGGATGTTGCTTTTGACTTCTCCATTGAATACCAAAGGCATCGAAAAATACCTGAAAGTTCAGAAACGGATATAGGCCTTGTTGGCCACATTCACCTTGATAAGATGCACTTGAAAGGACTTGACCGGAGCATGGATGAGATCCTGCACTCTTGTCAAGAGGTTATAAATTTCTTTGGGAGAAATAAGCACGCTCTTTCACCTTTTTTTAAGAAGATTTATTTGTCTTCCTGCGAATGTTGCACACTTTAGCAACAATGTGATGAGAAGTGGTCTCAGCTGTCATGCCTGCAATTCTTCTGCAAAGATGGAAATGGTGGTCCACAGGGTGAACAGGGTGATACGATTGAGAAAACTTTGCAGATCATGGCTGAAGCTATCTGCCTAATTTTGTTGGGGACTCTGGTTAATGGTGACCCTCGAGTGCATATGGCCAATATTATTTGGATTGGTTCAGATTCGACAACTTGGGTGAGAAACGATGGGAAGTTGCGGAAGGGTAAGGTAGCTGTTAAGGTGGTCATTGAGAAAGATGCAGCTAAAAAAAGCGATGATGCTTGGAGGGTAGCCATGGATTCATGCCTACCTGTGATGCACTTAATTGACACGAGGAGATCTACACCATATGGTGTTCAAGAAATTCAAAAACTGCTCGGAATTTCATGTGCTTTTGGTCAGTCAGTTCAGTGACTGTCAACATCTATAAAAATGGTTGGAAAAGGCATGCTAAAAGAACATCTAATGCTTGTGGCAAATAGCATGACATGCAGTGGAAATCTTATTGGTTTCAATACTGCTGGCTACAAGGCCCTGTTTCACTCTTTGAATGTTCAAGTTCCATTTACAGCAGCCACATTATTTAGGCCAATTAAATGTTTTGAGAGAGCAGCTAAGACAGACTGCGATTGGATGTGTGTTTTTTTTTTTTTTTGGTGTATTATAGTTTTATAAGATTTCCTACCAGATGGTTGGATGAGCTGGATTGAATTTTTGGGTGATCTGGTCAAGTTGGTCATGGTGCAACTATTGCAGGGGTTGGATCTCATAATCACTGTCTGGGCTTTAACACTAATATCAGACTGATCTGAAACTTCTGTGGCCCATAAGAAGTTTTGATGGTGGTTGTTCAATCACCACTGCTTCTTGTGGTGTGGCCCATTTGAGATTTGAAAATGCCTTATTTTTGAAACGACATCCTAAAATGAAATACAGAAACATCCAAAAGTAAGGAAAAATAATTCAAGAGTTTAGATGTGACCTCTATAATTAAACTAAGATAAAAATAAATTGTTTAGATGTGTCTAACTCAATCCAAAAGTCTGAAACCACAGATCCCTACTACCCCCACTTACAAAAGATGTTTATAGTTCCTATAGCTTGCTATTTTTTCTCTCTTGCCCTGTAGGTTTTGTTTCTATTTGTTTCTTTCAACAAAATTTTCATCTTTCAAAAAAAAAAATGTAGAACAATTTCTTGCCATTAGTTTTTTTTTTGTTGACATTACTATTGAAAACCTAATCTTTAAAAATTGGATTCTGGTTTGATCTAACTTGGAAAATTTCTCAGCATTTCATGGTTTGCTTTTGTTTCCTTCATTGTCAGGGCTGTCAATGGACAGGATGGCCAAATGGCTTCTATCCTATCTTGCTATGGGCTGGGCACAACTCTCATTTTGAACCTGTGGAATAGAGCATGGCCAGGTTACCAAGCCCAAAAAATGGGCCAGTCTTGTGCCTGGACTTTACCAAGTTTTTCTTTCTTTCAATTGACACTGTCCTGAGCTTGCATGCTTGCTTCCAAAAAAGGGGTTGTTAATGCTTGCATGATGATGACAGGAGACAAATTGCAGATACAGATGTGCACAGTCCTAGCATAGATCCTATAGATATGGATTTTAGGGTACATTGCTTTGTTAAGTTACATGTTTACATACCTGAAATTCGAAAGCTCGGCTGACAAGGTTAAGACCGAAGCTTACAAGGTGTTGAAGAGGTAAAACAGTGTGCTGCAACAAATGAGAATGCTACATTACAAATCAATGCTTTCAAGAAAAGAAAAGAAAAAAGGAAAAAAAAAAAAAAAGAAAGCTGGAGATCAAACTATTCACCCTGCAATTTCAACCACCAGCTTGAACTGTGATATCATCCCCATGTCTATAGATTTACATGTGTTTACATATGTAATTATGGTAAAACCTAATAGTTGATATGTGTTCAACTGCAGTTTGTACAACTTTTTAGCGGTTCAACAGATAGCTCACAATGGTTCAGACAGTTTTTGAGTTTCTAAGTAGTTTGGATCGAACTTGTGAAGCAGGCCATACACATCCACCACCTGACAAAGGGCCACAATAACTTATCTCTAAACCAACTTCATTTATACATCATACAACCTAGCCTACGATGAGCTCAACTACAAGCCACATCCAACAAAAAACTTGTAACCGCAGCAGCTACTGGCCCCATTCATCAATATTTATATTTTACATAACTAACCAAGATTGGTCACTTCTCAATGGAACCTGTAAGGGAGACATTATTAATTGATTGCAACCATACCTACACATATGTTGTAAATATCAAAATTATGCTACTTGACAGAGAACATCCACAATCATGCCTACACATAAACTCTTTTACAATCCAAACAGTGTAAACAAAAAACAGCACTAGTTTTCTGCAAAAAGAATTCTTTTCCACAGATTCCTTGTATCCAAATAGGGCCTAGGTTTACTTCGATGGATAAATAACTCTAGCATTTTTAATTCCTATAGAATTTAATATAAAAATATGAGATTAGTTTCTCTTCTTCAGTTAACTCAATCTTGCAACATCTCCTTTTTCCAAACCTGTAGCAGTTTGTGCTCCATGAAATCAGCCTAATTTTTCACCTTGAAGTTTGGTTAGCTGCAAAATCAAGGGTAATTGGATTGTTTTTGAAACTCAGGAACAACATGTTTTGAACCTTTGGTACAACCCAAACTAGGCTTTTACAGGTAGAAATATTGCCAATGCAATGTATATCCAGATTGTTTGGATGAGAATAGGACCACGATTTCACATGTAGAGAGAGGATTTATTCATTTCCACTTCATTTCCAAGAAGAAATGAGTCAAAATAATAATAATAATAATAATAATAAATAATCTCATGCCACAGCAGGTCCCACACACAACTAGTTGCACAAATTTCTCATTTATAGCTAGTGGTGTCTCTTATTTTAATCTAAGTTAATAATCAAGCACCTGTATCTCTTTACATGTGGCAAACACTTGAGAAATAAAGACTGTTCATCTGCTAGCCCCTAAAGACGATGGGCAATGTGTTACAAATTATACTGATTGGAAGGCTTTTAATGATTACAAATGGATGATTAGAAAAAAAAAAAACTGAAAAAATAGTCTTTAATTTGATGAAAAAAGAAAGGGAATGGTGGTCATCTTTGAAAATATTGTTGGGTTTAGGATATTATTTCACAATCTGCAAATTGTTATATATATATATATATATATATATATATATATATATATATATATATATATATATATATATATATATATATATATATATATATATATATATATATATATATATATATTCATGCTTCTTCAGTTAAAAACCAACAAATAACTAAGTTGTTTGCCTGCAAATGCGAGAAAGAAGATTAGTTACATGGAGGTTCAATCAATGTTCCTGGAAACATTGGGATACTTGTAATGGAGTTTCGTCCACCAACCCTTTGGATTGGTATTGGGATGTATTTATCCTGGAATTATGTGTAATGCTTGGGAATGTAACGTTGTTCTCAGTTTCCTTATAAAGCCAATGTGCAGCAAGCCCAAATTCTGCATGCTCATGCATCCTCTACACAGTTGAAGAGTCACTTGTCACTATTTTCTAAACTACAAGATTGTATCACCAGGCAAATTACTATTGACATTTCGTACTAGTAAAGGTTGTACTACCTGAGTTCTTATTTGCACCTCCAAGGGTGAGCTATCAGGACCTCGAACAGCAGTATGAAGAGACTGCAAGAAGAAGAGAAAATTGAGGCATGCTAGCAAGAAATGTGAAAAAGAGAATGCAAACACCCATTTGAATTGTTTCTGCTACTTGTACCAAGCCAAAAAAATCATAAACACAATTCAAGCAGTCTGTTCTGAACCATTTAGAACTCCTAATTTTGAGGAGTAGGATAAGTAGAGCTGGGACAGAACATAAATATTCAGAGTTCAAGGACGTATGTTGGATCCCAACATAACTTGCGAGTGAAAAAAAAAACACATGTAGCCAGTGGGTAAATTATTAAAAATATCAAAAGTAATTTATGAATAGTTATGATGGTTATTCTAAATAAAGAACTTCAGGTGTTTACTGCAACATAAAATATTTTTCCACTAGTGTAATGACTTAGGGTGTGATGCCTTAGGCTTGTGTGGAGCAAGCCCAAGACATTATCCTTTCTTTTGTGATTATCCATGACTCTAGATCTGACACATAAAACTTCAGGTTCCAGCGATTACCTTCTTTCAACTCTAGTTGCATTGGCCTACTTGGCTCAACTCCCATTCAGCTCTTATTGTACAAGAACAAAGCTGAATGGTGATTTCAAACTAGTTTGCCAGATAGAAAAAAATACATCAGGTGAACTGTCCATTGCACATTGTCTTTTTCAAATAGTTGTGACCCTTAACCTCAATTAGGCATGGTGGAAACAGCACCGAACATCAATTTTGGAGCTTTCCAAACACAAACTAATTATTGCAACTCAGTTCAGTAGTGCATCCAAAAGCAGCCTGAAACTTTTATGTTCAAATAGAGATTTATCAATGAGAATATAACTCACAGCACTAGGTGCCTCCTTCACTACAAGTTTCCCCTTGTGCCGCTCTATCTCTTCCATGCAAGCTTTAATTACATCATTTAGAACTGATATGCCTTGTTCCTGCCAAAATGGGGAAAAAAAAATTTAAAAATGCCAAATTTTGAAGAACAATAGACATCGGGAAACAATAAAATTAATCCACAACCAAAATATAACATTTTTTCTATTATTGGCAACATACAAAAAAGGAGTCCCCATCCATCAGCTAAAACATTAGTGATTGTGTTGGCCACTTGTATGAATACCGATAGGTTGCTTCTCTAAAATATGCGAGATATCTAGAGAATAATGAAGAATTACAATAGATGACAACAGAGGAATCCAATAATATGATAGACACTACGTACAGATAAGCATTGCAACTCCACCTACTAGTGACACTCCAGCTGGTCCTAAGCCCAGGCAAAGGAGAGTTGATGTTAGGTGGACAACTAGTGGTAAAACCTTTGCAAAGCAAATCATGAGAAACCGACCTCAAATAGCTGGGACAAGGTTATGATAAGGATGATGACGATGATGGCACCATAGATAAGTAAATTGTTAGAAGGTTTTATGTTCAAAGGAAAATATTTCTAAATGAAAAACAGATGCACTAAAGGAAACACAATCCATTAAGATCATGAATAAATGAATCCGGTAATCAAAAGAGGTCTAAGTTTCATCCCTTAGCTAACACATCAATGAGCATGTTGCCCTCTTATAGAGAACATCTGAGGGGCTAGTTCTCTAAAGGATACAAGATTCTAGAGATCATAGAAGAATTACAAAATAAAATATCAGAGGAATCCAAATGGTATGATAGACATTAGTTAAGCATTGTAATTCCACGTGGTAGCAACAGGCCAACCATTCCCAAGGCAGGGTAAAGTGGGGTTGATGCCAGAATGGCAGCAAATAATCAAACTTGGTCAAACAAATCAAGGTAATCCAACAAACCTTGATTTTATGGAGAAGTTGTAGAGATTCTTGTATTTGTCTATTACGGTCCTCTCTATCTGGCTAACATAATTAGGAAAGAAGAAATTCAGACTCTTTGTTTGTAATTAGAGAACTGGGCATACCCAATTAGGACTACAACTTGGATTTTGGACAACCTGAGTTTGGGCCATTTTGGCTGAGGCTGTCAAGGTCCTTGAGTTGGTTCGGTTTGGAAAACAACAATCCAATTTGAATTTAGGTTGTGTTTGGGTTGAGCAAATGCGGGTTGAGTAAGGTCAGGTTGGGAATAATCCATGGAACTCGGGGGATTCAAAAATTGGAAATCTCGAGTTCCATGGAATTCAACAGATGATTCAACACATCCCAACAACATGTAAGTGAAGAAAAAATAGCCAAATTCCCCATTGATGGTCCTTGACCGGATACAGAAGATGGCCAAATAGCTAGTTAGCTCATGTGCATTGTACCATTTATTGCCAAAATAGGTCTAGAAAAAAAGGTGTATATACCAAAAAATGGTGGATGTGAATATCAATTCCCATTTCTCAGAAACAATACAGAGTAAAAACCAACCAACACCCTCTTTCCTTCGATTAAACTAAATTCCTCACATTTCCTTCACATCAACCATTCAAATCAACGGAAAATAAAAATAAAACCAAAAGAAAGGAAGAAAAAAAAACCCAAAAATTGAACCTTAAGATGGATCTCACCTAAAGGTTTCCACCGCTTGGTGGATGCAAGCATAGCATGCTTCCTCATGTACCGCAATGAATCCTCCCCAATCACCCGGACACCCTTCTCGCTCGCGGCCCCCACCGAGATCTTGTCAGGACCATTGGTCTTGTAGTACGAGAGCACCCCATCCTGCAGCATGAACCACCGCGACCGCCACCCCTTCCCGTAATTCACCCACTTGTAAAGAATCCCAGCAATGACGCCATTATTGCTGTAACACCCCTTCGAATCCCTCCCCTCTGTCGTTGCCACTGCGAATGCCGCCTCTTCCATCTCGCGATTCGCTGCAGGCTCTGTGTCAACATCCAACGGGACTTGATGGAAACCATTACTCCTAACAGAACCATCGAACATCAACGGCGGGGGGTTGCCACGGTCTCCGCGATCGAACGAGACGGGCGCAATGCAGTAGAGAAGGTTGTTGGAGGGGGAGAAATGTCTGAATGAGAGAGATTGAGAGGGACAGCCTGCGCCGTGAATGCAGAAAATTGAGAGGTCGGGCAGCAACAACAGCGAGAGTGAGAGAGAGATTGAGGGTTAGGGCGTTTTTTGCTGAAAAGAAAAAATAAATAAATAAAAAGAAAGAAAATAATTTCAAATCCGAATATTGTGCGTTTACTATCATTTATAGCATACACCATATTAACAGCCATACATGTAAGGGACCATTTACTGGATGGTTACGATAGTTTTATATAAGAAAATATATACATACTATCCATGTACAACTAGAACCATTATTTGGTTGGTCTGGATGACCCTATATCATTACCACTATTTCTATAAATGAGTCACCACAAATTTAGAGTAAATGCAAAACTCACACACATTTACCATAAAATAAAAAACTCTACTTGAGCATTGGATCTGGTAGGGCTCTATGTTCCCACTTGATGCTTGTCAACCATCAACACTGTGCATTTGATGGGCCACCTTTAAATTATGGAATATCCCAAAAATCAGCCATATACGGAACTTAGGTGGGCCATACCATCTAAAATCATGTGAAGAAATGCCTAAAACATATAAAATCTCTTGGTGGGGCCCACCTAAAATTTCGATGGATATGAAACTTGGTCTGACTCCTCATCCAAGTGGGACACACATAATGGACGGGTTGGATTTGTGAACCACATCTTGGTGGTCCCAACAAATGATTATGAATATTTTAATGGAAGGTAACCCCTCTCAACTGTTGTATGTGGTGTGACCCAAAAAAGTCACCGATTGACTTGTGATTTTTAAGCCCCAAGCCTACCATGGAATGGTGCATCTGACTAATTGGGTAGATGTTTGACACCCATCACGGTGGGGCCCACACAGCTCGACCATATGAGAAGTTCCCACGAGCTCGACTATATGAAACCTTTTTCCATACACACATATATATAATAAATTATAAAATTATTATATATCCATCATTAAAATCCTCCTAAGGTCCACCATACTGTTTATTTGACATCCAATATGTTGATTAGGTCATACAGGGCCAGATGAATGGGAAGAACAAAAATTAATTTGATCCAAAACTTTTATGGCTCCAAAATGTTTTTTAATGGTTGACTCTCATTCAACACTGTTTCCTAGAATGCGGTCCACTTAAGATTTGGATATATCTCATTTTTGGTCTCATACCATAAAATGATCTTTAAAAATAGATAAACGACATAGATTAAACACATACATCATGGTAGGGCTCACAAAGCACAACTACCAACCATTGGATGATGTCAAGAGGAGTAGCCAATCCGTTCCCCTTATTGTGGTGTGGTCCATTTAATCTTTGGATATGATTCATTTTTTTAGATAATTCTCTAAAATTATCTCATAAAATGGATGAACGATGTGAGTTGATCTCAAATTTTCGTTAAATTCAAAACTCAAGTGTACCATGCCATGCGAAACAGTGTGGAATAATGATTTCCACCATTGATACCTTCATTGGGCCCACAATAATGTTTATTTGACATCCAATATGTTCATAATATCAAAAAGATATAAATGAAGAAAAAACACAAACATCAACTTGATTCAAAAATGAGCGAACGATGTGGGCCCCACCAAGTGCTTTTATATTTTTTAGGATGTCTTCACATAGTTTTAGATGGCATGACCCACTTGAGTTTTGTTTACCGATGATTTTTGAGATATCTCATAACCTAAAGGGGACACATCAAATCCACAGTGTTGATGTTCGACACACATCATGATGAGGCCCACAAAACTTACTAACATCAATTCTTCGGTTCTCACGAGGTCAATAAGTTGGGTCATAATTTTGACAAGAATATTTGTCCAATTTTACATGTCTGGTCCATTCACTCTATTTTACTGATCATTACCCTTAATTTGACTAGTTACTCTCCTCGATTATACTACATATGATATTAATCACTAAAATGAGCTGAGGTACCAGATGGACATTGTCGATAAGATACACACATTCAAAGTGGGCTCAATAGGGTTTAATTAGTACGGTAATCTAATTGGGTTACTCAGTACGCAATTCTTGACTGGGGCGTACCTAATGTTTGCTGGAAATTAATAGGTAGTTTGACTAGTGCACCCAAGGCTATCCAGCTAGCTAGTGTCAAAGCTATGTGGGCCCTACTACGATGCGTGTGTCTTATTTACCATGTCAATCCATTTTGCCAACTTATTTTAACAAATGAGGCCAAAAATAAGGTAGATCCAAATCTCTAGAAAATTATGGAAAATTTTTGGGGCCACAAGGATTATGAATCATGCTGATATATGTGTTTTCCTTTCATCTATGCATGTGATGTTATCAACAGATTGGATGAGAAATAAACATTATAGTAGGCCATGGAAATTTTTTAAATGTTGACGTTCGATCATCATTGTTTTCTTGCGGTGTGGTCCACTTGAGATTTTAATCTAACTCATTTTTGAGCTCATGCCCTAACTTTATATAAAAAAATATGGATGAATGATGTGGATAAAACACATACATCATCATAGCCTATAGAGCTTTGACTTGTGGACTGCTAGTGTTGGGGTCACTTACTAAACCGCGTGCAAATCCTACACCTCCACTCTGTCCATCTATTTTGATAGATCATTTAAGGTTATGAACCCCAAAAGGAGGCAGATAGGAGACTTTGGTGGACCACACCATAGGAAATAGTGGTCATAGTCGTAGTCATTTAGGTGGGGCTATATAGTTCCACAATAATGTTCATATGATACATTAGAATGTAATCATAGAAAGTTATGGTAGTACGTGATCTAAAACATCTTGTAAGCAATATAAAAATCAAGAAAAAAAATGGTATTTTTTCATATACGTACCTTCGTTGCCACCAGCCACACTTCACCGAGTCATTACATCAAACACTTGGTCAACAACAACAATATCAAAGTAACCGAGTCACTGAACTGGCTCAATTTGAGTTGGGTTCAATCCAAGTCAAGTCAAGCTTGGGCAAGCTTGAACTGACAATGAAGTGTGAATTGACAATGAGTGTACTAACAAGCTAACTAAAAAAAAAAAAGCTTGAACTCGGTTCGAAATTATTTCAAGCTAAAAAAATAAACTTAACTTGGCTCGAACTTAGATTTGACTCGTTTTTTGGATCAATTGTTAAAACAATCCGTTAAATTGAATGGACGGAGTGGATAAATAACATACATCATGGTGGGCCTCACAAGACTTAAAAACTAAGAGACAGATTGACTACTCCCTCTGACACATACATCATGGTGGGGCCCACATAGCACCGACTATCGGCCATTGGCTGGTGTCAGGCGGAGTAGCCAATCCGTTCCCACCAGCGACGGGGTGCTCTATGGGCCCCACAATGATATGTGTTCTTCGTCCATTCCGTTCACCCCTTCTCTTTTGCAGATCATTTTAGTCTGACATTTGGGCCCAGGAAGGTTTAACGGTACGAATTTCTTTCCCTCATTTTCCCTCTTGTGTGACCCACTTGAGTTTTGTAACCACCTCATTTTTGGTCGCACATTCTAAAATGAGCTCTCAAAGCGGATGGACGGAATGGATTTCTCAAATATATTTCTGTAGGACCCACCTAACATCCTTGCATCGGAACTTCTAGGAAATCCCGCCCCAAATAGAAATCACGCCCAGAAGCTAAAAAAATCCCGCCCTAAATTCATGCCCAAATCTCTCTCTCTCTCTCTTTCTCTCTCTCTCTCTCTCAAATTTCCTCCATTTTCCCTCTCTTCCATCAATCTCCAACATCCTGATCCTCCTCGGCCTCACACACCCCCAAATCAACTCATCTCAAACCCCAATTCAAGCAAGACCCCTGTCCCAGAGAACGTAAAATCCATCCCTAGGAGAATCTCCGGCAATTCCATCTGAATCTCCAACCATTCCACCAAATTTGACTTTGGTACGTCTCACTCTTTGCCGAATCTTCTCTTCCTTTCTTCCAATGTAAACATGTATGGTGATTAGGGCTGTTGATCTGGTGGACCACAACTTGGATGGGCCATAGTTTGAAGATTGCAGCAATCAGACAACTATCGCCATATAAGTATTGCCTATTGAATGTCAGTCCAAACTCAGTGGATATGGCCCATTCATGTGGTGGCGCACAAAATTAATGGTCCTGATTACTGTAAACAAGCGCCCTGTGTTAGCAGGCATGTCTTTCCACTATATGCTCTTATCTCAATCTCCCGAATTCTCATATCAGATCTTTGGAGAAGACTGCGAGACTGTGGAAGTTTATAAAGCTCGAACCAAAGACATTGTTGTTGCAACTGTCCGTGGATTTAATGGTGAGATGTTTGTTATTGTTGTTTATATAAACGCCAATGCAATTGTCATGTAATTCTTTATTTTTTTTTTCCAATGACATCATAATAAGTGGCCCACAAATGTATGAGAAAAGGAATGATTGGAAAGGGCTTACCTGACAAGTGTTGGATTCTAGCTTAGAGCTTGAGAACTGGTAAAGGAAATTCACATGAGGAGAGTTTGGACATAGTCTGACATCTGGGCCATTGATCAGGTGCACCATTTGAATGCCCTAGTCCTAAAAATCTGGCCATCAAGTGGGCCCCACATTTATGAGAAAATGGATGGTTGGAAAAGTAAGACTGACGATTATACTCAGTGTACAGGCGTGGCCCACCTTGCAATTAGATTACCTTGATTTTCGGACCAGGAATGCTCGCAGCAGGACTCATCCGTCTTCTTACTGGTATTCTATTTCTGTTGTGCATCTGAACTGTGTCAATGGGGGATTCTGCCGAGTAATAAGATCATGGCTGTCTATTTGAGAAACTTCATTTGAGTAATGTTCACTTCATATGTTTGTGGTTGCTTTAAGTGACAGCAAAACTATTATGTTTTCAACTGCAGCAGCTTCTAGATTCTTTCCATCTAAACCAGTTGTTGATGTTGGGAAAGGACATTCACAAGCACATGTACAACCTCACTTGTGCACTATACAAATGCACACGGTTTGTGGAATTTAAGCTCACAGTATAGGAAATTGTTGGTCTTGGGTTCTTATTTGGCTTATGTAATGTGGATTCAGATTTGTCCAAGTTCAAGGAGGTTGCAGTTGGTTGATGCAACTGGCAGCGTTGATGTTGTGATACCAGATTTGTCATCAAATGATGTTTTCAACTGCAGTAGGGTTGATGCAACTGGCTAATGCTCAGTCTGCTATTTATTATTAGGCACATTGTATTCTTTGCCACCAGTTTGGTACTTTGTGAAAAAAAAAAAAAATTGTTTCTCAAAAAAAAAGAAAAGAAAAAAACAACATGTTAGTTGATACATACATATTTAGAAATATTACCAACAAACTCCATAAATCTTATGGTTGTCATTGTGTACTGAAGCTAGGATGCTTTTTAATTGGTGGCTATTTGTTAGTTTGTAACTTACATTTTCTTTTTAATAAGATTCTATTAATTATGAGAAAAAGTTCTTTTATTCATATCTCATAATATGTTGCATCATAGTTTTTTGCAAATATTTTTGCACATCTCAGTTCCTTTCAATTTCAGTTTACGAATTCATGAATGTAGATCACATCTCTTTATGGTGGGCCTTTGGAATGCTGTTAGAAAATAGTAGAAAACAGCCTGAAACAGGTGGTGAAGTAGATGCTATTAGAATCCCTTTAACATAGAGTTAATGGCATTTTACTGTGGTGAGAGCCATAAACATATTCTTCAAAGAACAATGCTTCTAGTATAGAATTTGGGAGAAGTTTTGCTTATTCTTCTTTTTTTTTTTTTTTTTCATAAATCAATCCTACCCATTACCATTTCTGTTGAATTTCAATAGAATTTGATGCTTTTAGTGTTTCTGGAGAGGCCTATTGTTGGAAAATTTCTAAGGGTGTCTAATAGTGCCTTTTTTTTTTTTTTTTTTCCTTCGGTGTCTGTTAGAATCATAAATCACTCCTACCCATTTCAAGTTGTTTTGAATTTCATTAGAATTTTATATCTTCAAGATGTTTTGAATTTCATTATAAAATGGTGTTGTGTATTTTGAGATCAAATACCCATTTGGTGAGTTTTGTTTTATTTTGTTTTGTTTATATATATATATATAAATAAATTAATTAATTAATTAATAGATTTTTATGACCAGAATTTAGACACCCCATTTGGCAAAAAAGTACTATTATTGTGTCTGTTGTAACCATAAACCAGGCCTTTGAAATAAGATCATGACTGTCTATTTGAGAAACTTCATTAGTACTTATCTTTAACTATTTAAAAAATGCTTTTATCGTTGACTAATGCTAATTTTCTTGATTAAGCTTCCTTTTCTTCCTTTTCTTGTTTCTCTCTTTTTCTTTTTTTTTTTGGTTGTTGTTGTTAATTTTCCTGTTTAATCCGTGGCCGAAGGGCTGATTTTTAACGGTGGACATTCAATCACAACTGTTTTCCTGTGGTGTGGTTCACCCGAGATTTATTTCAGTCTCATATGAAATTGAATGAGTCGGACCAATTCTGCCCAATCATAGGGTGAGTGGCTCCTGTATATATGATTGGTGTGGTGTACCAGATTGCCTAGGACTGTTATGTATATGTTGATATGTTATGTATATGTTGATATGTATCAAATTTTGCCAATACTTCAAACCATGAACACGATTGATTCCTAATATCATACTTCCCCACATTCATGTCCATGGTTTTTTTTATATTGCAATTCATTGAAATTAGTCATGGCATAAATGTATAGGTGTTCCAATCTAATAATTATGCACCGGTATGAGATCTATCAATGATATGAACCTTTTAATTTATAAATGATACTTCCTGATACATTGCCATATTGTGATACAATCATTTTAATTTATTTCCTAGTGAATTTTATGTGAAACTTTCCTGATATTTTGAAAATTTATTATGGATGTATTTGAATAGATTGGCTGTCGTTAGAATGAATATATGAGTTGGTTGGTGTTTCTTCTGGTCTATTTTGTGTGTGAAGCCTTTTCCCTCTATTCATTTTTGGGGTTGGCGATCATTGCCTTGACTGTAGTTCATGATCTTGGATCCTTGATGTTGTGGTGTGATCTTTTTGCTTCCATGTCATCATGTTTGTTGATGCTTTCTGTCACCTTTATTCCTTGCTTTGTTAATCTACCCAGTATCTCTTTCATTGCAAATAATGCCAAGTCATGTTTGTGAACATGATACCAGTTTTTGTAGAAAACCTAATTTCCTCCATTTGAGAGAAAAAATGGGAGCATTGAAACTGATTTGCCTTGCCATCTTTATTTCAAAACAAATTGTTAAATTGATTTTTCAAAGCAGAGAAGGCACATGAAGTGAGCATTCCGTATGTGGAATCCATTTAAATTGGAATAAAAAAACAAACTGAATTAAAGGAACAGAATCCACGGTTTTCCATTTCCTGAAGATGTGGGGTTACTTCTGTAGATCCACATTTTAGTTTGCCTCCATCCAAACATTCCTTAGTTTCTGATTGTCATGCATGATTGCAACTTGGTTGAGTTGGCTTGGACCTGCCTTGGCCCCATTGTGATTGGGGATATGGTTTCTGCTCAGCTTCTAGGCTTGTGGGTTAGACCCCTAGTTTGGCTGGATTGTTTTTCATGTTGACAAGTAAGCCAGTCCTGCTCCATCTAAGGTCATTTGAGTATTGGTGGGATGGGCATTTGGCTTATGGTATGTAGATCCATACTCCTGCTCCAATGCCTCCTGAGGCAAAGAATCTGTTCTCTATTGAAAACATGCCTTTCAGTTACCATTTGATTCATAATGATGACCAAACGCCACTGTAATTCCCTTTGTTTCAAGTTGGTCTGGAAATGATCCAATATTAATTTGGCTGCTTGTCCCTTATTGTAAATGAAGTGGGGCTAGTCCCACTTCAAACATTTCCACTTATTTTAATTGATTTATTGCAAATTGAGTCACTTACACCTTATAAATGATACCTTCTTCTTTGTTTTATGTTGATTATGTTGCCTGTAATGTTGTGGATTGTAGGTTACTTGGCTTAGGTATCCAACTCCATGTATTTTGTGGGGAGCATTTTATATGCTCATGAGTATGAAAATTGATTTTTCAACCGATTTCTAGTGGAATATATTATAGGTTAATTGTTTCATGAAAATGTGATTTGGGTACTATAAATTTTGCATCCTTGAAGTGGTAGATTCATGCTGTGGGTGCGGTTGATTTATTTTGTTTTCCTATATTCAACAGGTACATAGATGAGGATCAACTGGCTGTAAACTTGAAAAGGCTTGACATAGACTTGAAATGGCTTGATATCACGGAGACTTGGGAGTCACTTACCACATGATTCTTGCAAATTTTGAAAGGAACATCAATCTATGTCATTGGTGATTCCACAGAAATTAATCAAAAAGTTGTTAAAGAACTTGCAGTTGGTCTTGGGTATGCATACCTTACATATTTGGAAAATAGTAGATTTTCAAGCAAGATGGCTCAGATCACCCAATTCATAAGCAGAAGAGGGAATTTTGACAATTGTTATGATCCTATCTTTCTTTTTAATTATCCATTTTCATGCTGAATGAAATTCTAATTCATGTTCAAACTTGTGGTTTGCACAATACTGCTTAGGTTCTCGGTTTGTAGAGAAGCCGGACCCATTTTTCAATGATCTGAACCATGGTATGATGGTTTCACTGAAAATGGCCCACAAACTAAAAACTCCCCAAATTGGAAGATCCTAGGCATAGAATATTATTTTTGCCTCTTTTTTTTTTTGTTGAATGTAAACCATTAGTTATTTTTGTCAATCTGAGGATCTTCATTGCATGGGCCATCAATAATGGAGCCCGTAATATCGACAGTTTGGATCAATGAATAGTAATCACCCATGTATGCTGATAGTTGCATTGTTTCTTCAGGATACATTCCATGGAAGGGTGTGTGAGTGTCCGTTGGTTTAGGAAGTGCAGTTTAAGGGAGATGTTTATAGCAGTTGTCAAGGTAAACCTCTCTCTCACTCTCTAGGGTATATCCTATCTCTGTATCTCACACACACTTTCTTATAAAAGAAAGTGAGTTTTTAGGTTGTAGAAGGGTGTCCTATTTCATGGGATTTCTACTTGCTAGTTTTACTTCTTTTCCATTACTCTTACCACTATGTTATATGCAGGTACCTATGGTCTCCTATATATTGTTGTATATGAGTACTTGGAACTGAATGTGTAAGCCTTCATTACTAGCTATAGTTGCTAGATCCATCTAATTGATGGATGAATGGAAAGGTTTATTTGAATGTAAAACTGTCATGATATGTTCGTGTGATGTGTGGATAGTCTCTGTAGGTATTTCACACCCTTTTATCATACTTATCTACAAAATGCACTTATCCACAGTGCCTTCAAATTGATTTTGATATATTCTTTGGTGACGTCAAGATCTTATATAGTTTTTCTTGGATTCAACTCAACCATTTGTGCTTGCATTCAAACCTTATTGTAGTTTTGCTTTGAAGAAAACTATGCTTGCATTGTAGTGTTTTAGATATTTTTTGCCTTTTCCTTTTTCGAAGTTAGATGTTGTATCTTGGATACCATTTCTCATTTTGGTTATTGGATTGGCATTATGAATGTAGATGGAAAGACAATCCAGTAATACAAGATTCGTGAATTCCCAGTATGGCATATACGTCTCTCATGGAAGACTTGTAGGATTTTCAACAAGGGTATTTGCTCAAAGGGATATTGGTTATGATTTATTTTTCTTCTTCATTGATAAATATTTACAAATAGGTTGGCAACAAGCCCACTCTTGTCAGAGTTTCACCCTTACTGACTCATAGGCACTTGTCTCAGAGAAGAATTAGTTTGCTGGCAAGGAAATATCATCCTAGAAATGATGGTATGAAGGTGTGACTGTTTCCCTTAGAGAAACACAACAAAAATTTGTAAAATATATCATTCCTACAGCCCCTCTAAGCCTTTCTCAAATTTTCTTTCAATGCAGGTGCCATTCTTCAGGTGACGGTAGAGTTCCCACAGGATTGTATTAGACCTGTTGGGAACAATGTCAGCTTGTTTACGTCGGAGGTCGGTGTCTTATGCCGATCTCTGATCCCCGCCACCACCCCCCATTGGGTAGACATGACAGATGATGTGCGGCAGCTCATCCATCAGCGCCTTCAGGTAAATTTTAGTAAATTAAAATTTATTTTATAAAAGTTAATTTACGATTAAGTTATTTTACTCGAAATTAATAGAGCATACCCGGATGTGCGTCGGAGCTATCCGGATGAGCGGGGGTCCCTGGGAGGTGGGAACCGCTGTTATGACCATGATGAAGCCATCCATTTCCTATGGATAGCATTGGGAGGGCCTGGCCATTTGGACAGGCCGTATTTTGGTATTAGCTCAAAATTAATGGAGCATACCCGAATGTGTATCGGAGCTATCCGGATGAGCGGGGGTCATCTGAATGGAAGGTGGAACCGCTGTTATGACCATGATGAAGCTGTCCATTTCCTATAGACAACATTGGAAGGGGCTGACCATGTTGACAGGCCATGTTTATATCTGTATTTGCAGGGACCTCACCCTTAACCTAAACCACACCTAATTCTATTACCTGAACTTATAACCTATTCTCAATTCCCTACAGCTATAACCTATAACCTACCTAAAACCTTAACCTAAAACCTAAATGTGTTCTCAAATCCCTAAACCTAAACCTAAACCTAATCTTATTCTCAACTACCTAACCTAAACTTGAAAACCCAAAGCAAAACCCGATCTCGAATCCAAACCCGATTTCCTAAACCTAAACCTTAACCTATTATCAAATCCCTTAACCTATTACCTATAACCTACCTATAACCTTAACCTAAAACCTAAACCTTAACCTATTCTCAAATCCCAAAACCTAAACCTACAACTAATCCTATTCTCAACTACCTAACCTAAACCTAAACCTAAACTTGAAAACCCAAAGCAAAACCTGATCCTGAACCCAAACCCAATTTTTCAAACCTAAACCTTAACCTATTATCAAATCCTTAAACCTATAACCTATAACCTTAACCTAAAACCTAAACCTAAACCTACAACTAATCATATTCTCAACTACCTAACTTAAACCTAAACCTAAACTTGAAAACACAAAACAAAACCCGATCCCGAACCCAAACCTGATTTCCTAAACCTAAACCTTAACCTATTCTCAAATCCCTAAACCTATAACCTATAACCCACCTATAACCTTAACCTAAAACCGAAACCTTAACCTATTCTCAAATCCCTAAACCTAAACCTACACCTAATCCCATTCTCAACTACCTAACCTAAACCTAAACCTAAACTTGAAAACCCAAAGAAAAACCCGATCCCGAACCCAAACCCGATTTCCTAAACCTAAACCTTAACCTATTCTCAAATCCCTAAACCTATAACCTATAACCTACCTAAAACCTTAACCTAAAACCTAAATGTGTTCTCAAATTCCTAAACCTAAACCTACATCTAATCCTATTCTCAACTACCTAACCTAAACCTAAACCTAAACTTGAAAACCCAAAGCAAAACCCGATCCCGAACCCAAACCCGATTTCCTAAAACTAAACCTTAACGTATTCTCAAATCCCTAAACCTATAACCTATAACCTACCTATAACCTTAACCTAAAACCTAAGCCTTAACCTATTCACAATTCCCTAAACCTATAACATATAACCTTAACCTATAACCTAAAACCTACCTAAAACCTAAATGTGTTCTCAAATCCCTAAACCTAAACCTACACCTAATCCTATTCTCAACTACCTAACCTAAACCTAAACCTAAACTTGGAAACCCAAAGCAAAACCCGATCCCGAACCCAAACCCGATTTCCTAAACCTAAACCTTAACCTATTCTCAATTCCCTACAGCTATAACCTATAACCTAAAACCTAAATGTGTTCTCAAATCCCTAAACCTAAACCTACACCTAATCCTATTCTCAACTACCTAACATAAACCTAAACCTAAACTTGAAAACCCAAAGCAAAACCCGATCCCGAACCCAAAGCCGATTTCCTAAACCTAAACCTTAACCTATACTCAAATCCCTAAGCCTATAACTTATAACCCACCTATAACCTTAACCTAAAACCTAAACCTTAACCTATTCTCAATTCCCTACAGCTATAACCTACACCTAATCCTATTCTCAACTACCTGACCTAAACCTAAACCTAAACTTGAAAACCCAAAGAAAAACCCGATCCCAAACCCAAACCCGATTTCCCAAACCTAAACCTTAATGTATTCTCAAATCCCTAAACCTATAACCTATAACCTTAACCTAAAACCTAAGCCTTAACCTATTCTCAATTCCCTAAACCTATAACCTATAACCTATCTATAACCTTAACCTAAAACCTAAACCTTAACCTATTCTCAATTCCCTACAGCTATAACCTATAACCTACCAATAACCTTAACCTAAAACCTAAATCTAAAACCTAATTGTGTTCTCAAATCCCTAAACCTAAACCTATACCTAATCCTATTCTCAACTACCTAACCTAAACCTAAACCTAAACTTGAAAACCCAAAGCAAAACCCGATCCCGAACCCAAACCCAATTTCCTAAACCTAAACCTTAACCTATTCTCAATTCCCTACAGCTATAGCCTATAACCTAAAACCTAAATGTGTTCTTAAATCCCTAAACCTAAACCTACACCAAATCCTATTCTCAACTACCTAACCTAAACCTAAACGTAAACTTGAAAACCTAAAGCAAAATCCGATCCCGAACCCAAACCCGATTTCCTAAACCTAAACCTTAACCTATTCTCAAATCCCTAAACCTATAACCTATAACCTACGTATAACCTTAACCTAAAACCTAAACCTTAACCTATTCTCAATTCCCTACAGCTATAACCTACACCTAATCCTATTCTCAACTACTTAACCTAAACCTAAACCTAAACTTGAAAACCCAAAGTAAAACCCGATCCCGAACCCAAACCCGATTTCCCAAACCTAAACCTTAATGTATTCTCAAATCCCTAAACCTATAACCTATAACCTACCTATAACCTTAACCTAAAACCTAAGCCTTAACCTATTCTCAATTCCCTAAACCTATAACCTATAACCTACCTATAAGCTTAACCCAAAACCTAAACCTTAACCCAAAACCTAAACCTTAACCCATTCATAATTCCCTATAGCTATAACCTATAACCTTAACCTAAAACCTAATTGTGTTCTCAAATCCCTAAACCTAAACCTACACCTAATCCTATTCTCAACTACCTATCCTAAACCTAAATCTAAACTTGAAAACCCAAAGCAAAACCCGATCCTGAACCCAAACCCGATTTCCTAAACCTAAACCTTAACCTATTTTCAATTCCCTACAGCTATAACCTATAACCTAAAACCTAAATGTATTCTAAAATCCCTAAACCTAAACCTACACCTAATCCTATTCTCAACTACCTAACCTAAACCTAAACATAAACTTAAAAACCCAAAGCAATACCCGATCCCGAACCCAAACCCGATTTCCTAAACCTAAACCTTAACCTATTCTCAAATCCCTAAACCTATAACCTATAACTTACCTATAACCTTAACCTAAAACCTAAACCTTAACCTATTCTCAATTCCCTACAGCTATAACCTACACGTAATTCTATTCTCAACTACCTAACATAAACCTAAACCTAATCTTGAAAACCCAAAGCAAAACCCGATCTCGAACCCAAACTCGATTTCCCAAACTTAAACCTTAACGTATTCTCAAATCCCTAAACCTATAACCTATAACCTACCTATAACCTTAACCTAAAACCAAAGCCTTAACCTATTCTCAATTCCCTAAACCTATAACCTATAACCTACCTATAAGCTTAACCTAAAACCTAAACCTTAACCTATTCTCAATTCCCTACAACTATAACCTATAACATACCTATAACCTTAACCTAAAACCTAAACCTAAAACCTAATTGTGTTCTCAAATCCCTAAACATAAACCTACACCTAATCCTATTCTCAACTACCTAACCTAAACTTGAAAACCCAAAGCAAAACCCGATCCCGAACCCAAACCCGATTTCCTAAACCTAAACCTTAACCTATTCTCAATTCCCTACAGCTATAACCTAAAACCTAAAACCTAAATGTGTTCTCAAATCCCTAAACCTAAACCTACACCTAATCCTATTCTCAACTACCTAACCTAAACCTAAACCTAAACTTGAAAACCCAAAGAAAAACCCGATCCCGAACCCAAACCCGATTTCCTAAACCTAAACCTTAACCTATTCTCAAATTCCTAAACCTATAACCTATAACCTACCTATAACCTTAACCTAAAACCTAAACCTTAACCTATTCTCAATTCCCTACAGCTATAACCAATAACCTATCTAAAACCTTAACCTAAAACCTAAATGTGTTCTCAAATCCCTAAACCTAAACGTACACCTAATCCTATTCTCAACTACCTAACCTAAACCTAAACCTAAACAACCCAAAGCAAAACCCTATCCCAACCCAAACCCGATTTCCTAAACCTAAACCTTAACCTTTTTCTCAAATCCCTAAACCTATAACCTATAACCTACCTATAACCTTAACCTAAAACCGAAACCTTAACCTATTCTCAATTCCCTACAGCTATAACCTATAACCTAGCTAAAACCTTAACCTAAAACCTAAATGTGTTCTCAAATCCCTAAACCTAAACCTACTCCTAATCCTATTCTCAACTACCTAACCTAAACCTAAACCTAAACTTGAAAACCCAAAGTAAAACCCGATCCCGAATCCAAACCCGATTTCCTAAACCTAAACTTTAACCTATTATCAAATCCCTAAACCTATAACCTATAACCCACCTATAACCTTAACCTAAAACCTAAGCCTTAACCTATTCTCAAATCCCTAAACCTAAACCTACACCTAATCCTATTCTCAACTACCTAACCTAAACCTAAACCTAAACTTGAAAACCCAAAGCAAAACCCGATCCCGAACCCAAACCCGATTTCCTAAACCTAAACCTTAACCTATTCTCAAATCCCTAAACCTATAACCTACCTATAACCTTAACCTAAAACCTAAGCCTTAACCTATTCTCAATTCCCTACAGCTATAACTTATAACCTACCTAAAACTTTAACCTAAAACCTAAATGTATTCTCAAATCCCTAAACCTAAACCTACACCTAATCCTATTCTCAACTACCTAACCTATACCTAAACCAAAACTTGAAAACCCAAAGCAAAACCCGATCTCGAACCCAAACACGATTTCCTAAACCTAAACCTTAGCCTATTCTCAATTCCCTAAACCTATAACCTATAACCTACCTAAAACCTTAACCTAAAACCTAAATGTATTCTCAAATCCCTAAACCTAAACCTACACCTAATCCTATTCTCAACTACCTAACCTAAACCTAAGCCTAAACTTGAAAACCCAAAGCAAAACCCGATCCCGAATCTAAACCCGATTTCCTAAACCTAAACCTTAACCTATTCTTAAATCCCTAAACTTATAACCTATAACCTACCTATAACCTTAACCTAAAACCTAAACCTTAACCGATTCTTAATTCCCTACAGCTATAACCTATAACCTACCTAAAACCTTAACTTAAAACCTAAATGTGTTCTCAAATCCCTAAACCTAAACCTGCACCTAATCCTATTTTCAACTACCTAGCCTATACCTAAACCTAAACTTAAAAACCCAAAGCAAAACCTGATCCCGAACCCAAACCCGATTTCCTAAACCTAAACCTTAACCTTTTTCTCAAATCCCTAAACCTATAACCTATAACCTACCTATAACCTTTACCTAAAACCTAAACCTTAACCTATTCTCAATTCCCTACAGCTATAACTTATAACCTACCTAAAACCTTAACCTATAACCTAAATATGTTCTCAAACCCCTAAAACTAAACCTACACCTAATCCTATTCTCAACTACCTAACCTAAACCTAAACCTAAACTTGAAAACCCAAAGCAAAACCCGATCCCAAACCCAAACCCGATTTCCTAAACCTAAACATTAACCTATTCTCAAATCCCTAAACCTATAGCCTATAACCTACCTATAACCTTAACCTATTCTCAATTCCCTACAGTTATAACCTAAAACCTACCTAATACCTTAACCTAAAACCTAAATGTGTTCTCAAATCCCTAAACCTAAACCTACTCCTAATCCTATTCTCAACACCCGATCCATCGTCGTTAGCGAGAGTGCCACCCGCCGAGCTGATATCGTTGAGAGAGAGGTTCACTAGCTACAGGTCGTCGTCAATGACATCAGAGATCAGCTGGAGAAGAAGAGTGAGCAGTTGGAGAGGCAGATGGAGGAACAACAGAGGAGGATGGAGGAGCATGAGAGGCTGAGGGAGGAGCAGGAGAGGAGGATGGAGGAGCTGATGAGGCAGAGGGAGGAGCAGGAGAGGAGGATGGAGGAGCTGACAAGGCAGATGGCGGAGCAGGAGTGGATGATGATAGAGGAGCATGCGAGGCTGAGGGAAGAGCAGGAGAGGAGGATGGATGAGATGCGGGTGGAGCATGAGCGACGGATAGCGAATATGTTTCAGGATCTTGCCGCACACTTACCCATCGATGGCCCACCACCTCTGCCTCTATCTTCGTGATTTTTTATATTTTATTTATGATTTTAAACTTATATGTATTTATGCATAATATAGTTTATGTTTGGATAAATTTATTTATGTACTTTGGAGTTAAATGGCTGTGAATGTGAATATGATGAAATATATTACATGACAGGTGTATATGAGGAATTATATTGTAACAGGTGTATATCAGGTGTATTTCAAGAATTTTGTGCTTGAATATAGGGTGGGGGAAAAAAAAAAAAAGTTTTACCTACGAAAATTTTTGTAGGTAAAAGAATCCTCCAAGTTTTTACCTACGAAAATATTCGTAGCTAAACGTTTTGTATGGTATTTTTACCTACGATATCATTCGTAGTTAAACGTGTTTATTTGGTAAATATTTTTACCTACGAAAATATGCATAGGTAAAGAAATTTTTAGCTACAAAATTGGTGGTAGGGAAACGTTTTTTAAGTATTTTTATCTACGAATATACCTTTTAGCTACAAAACTATTGGTAGGTAAAAAGAGCTGTTAATATTTTTAGCTATGAAATTTTTGGTAGCTAAAATGAGTTTAATATTTTTGGCTACGAAATTGTTGGTAGGTAAAAAATTTTGTAAATATGTTTAGCTACAAAATTATTGGCAGGTAAAAAGTGGTTTTAATATTTTTGGCTACGAAAGTATTCGTAGGTAAAAAGTCTTGTAAATATGTTTAGCTACGAAATTGTTGGTAGGTAAAAAGTGTTTCAAATATTTTTGGCTACGAAAGTATTCGTAGGTAAAAAGTCGTGTATATATTTTTAGCTACGAAATTGTTGGTAGGTAAAGTGTTTATACGTATTTTTACCTGCAAAACTATTCGTAGGTAAAAACTTTTGTCAATACTTTTACCAACGAAATGCAATGTTGGTAAAATTGTTTGCCTACGAAAAATTTCGTCGGCAAAAGTCTTACCTTTGCCTACGCACTTTCTAGTGTGTGTAAAAGGTGTTCCCCTTGGCCTTTTAGCTACGAAATTGCCAACGAAAAATTTCGTTGGTAAAACTCTTTTGCTGCGAAATTAAGCCTTTTGCCTATGAAAATTTTCGTTGGTAAAAGTGGCATTTCTTGTAGTGTCTAATCTTTGGCATATCTGGTATACTTTGGGGAAAATTAGAGATAAATCCCGGGACCTTAACCTGGTGATCAACCATACTTTCAGAGAAGGGAATGCAGTGGCCGATGCTCTTGCTCGTGCCGCTAGTGAATGGTGTCTAGACAGAATTTTCTTCCATCGCGCTCACCTCCCAAGGCCAGTCAGAGGCACTTTAGTGCTAGATAATGTAGGTCTTAGAGCGCTCAGGTACCACTGTTTGTTGTTGCTATTTTTTGTCCTTTCTGTTGCCCTCTTGTGCAACTCCTTTCTCCCCCTTTTTTTCTCTGTTGTGTTGCTGTGTTCCTTTTCAGCCCAGTCTTTTTTCTTTTCTGCACTGAGGTATATGATAAGAGTGGTTGCCTTCCTTTTTGTGGGGCCTTCCTGAATGTCTGTATATTTTCCTGATCAATGAATTTCCTAGGCTTCGGCCTTTTATTAAAAAAAAAAAAAAAAACTCAAAAGGATCAAAGTTATACTCCAATTTAAACTTACTATTTATTGTAAAAACGAAAATAAAATGGACTTTTGACGGTCAATGTGATGGATTAATCTCGAAAATCCGGCGTGGGCAACATAGCATAGTAGGGTTGGTTTGCTAATACTTCTCGCATCCCAAAATCATATATGATATGTCAAAAAATTCATTCCACTTTACCACAAAAGTGTCTGTGACCCACTGTACATCACATTATATGATAGGCCATTCATTTTTTATTTTTTATTTTTTGGGCCAGCATGAATGTTCCGTCTAAAAATAAAAAATAAAAAATTGATGGCTGAGGACATGTACATGGCTCTTACGCACTCTCCCAACCTGTAAGATTATCTTCCAAGTAGCAGTGAGCAAGGAAGATTCAAAAGAAAAAGAAAAAACCAAAATAAGGAGAAAGATATATTTTTTACTACCATGCATAAAACAGCAAAATACAGTTCTTTTTCTCATTTCATGATACTAAGCAAACACTACAGGATTTATTTAAGATTAGGGGCTCAAAGCTGTCCCCATATACATAACACCATTAATATTCGATCTGCAGCACATGTTCACACCATCAGGCACACCTTTCTCTAATCCTGACCATCAATCCATTCTTCATACTAAGAATTAAAGAGACTTTAGGCTCAACAGGGTGGCCATCCACCACTTCGACGTGGAAGTTATAAAGCACAGCAGCAGCAACAGCCTTCATTTGTGTGAATGCGATGTCTTTACCCAAACAAGTCCGTGGCCCGGCATTGAATGCCATGAACTTGTATGATGGCTCGTATCTCAACGTCCCTCCCTCAGAAATCCACCTCTCTGGCTTGAATTCTAAGCAATCTTCACCCCATATGCCTTCCATCCTTCCCATCGAATACAGTGAAAACATGATCTTTGTCCTCGGTCGAACCATCTCGCCACTGGGAAGAACGTCTTGCTTGAGAACGCTTGTGTATTCAATTGGAACGGGTGGAAATAGCCGTAGAGATTCACACAAGGACGCATGTAGATAAACCAACGTGTTGAGTTCCTCAGTGTCGAACACTGCATGTTTTCTTGCATCCCCTCCTTGCATTGTGGTGAAATTCGCCCTCAGTTCATCTAAAACCTTGCTTTCGACTCTTGGGTTCTTTGAAATTAGCCAGAAAAACCATGTGAGACAGGCAGTCATGGTGTCTTTCCCCGCAAGCATGAGATTCATCGTATAATCTCTGAGGAACTTCGAGGATTTCGTGATTCCTATTTCATCTTCGATTTGATAATTGATGTAAGATGTTAATAAATCACAGCATTCGTGCATGTCTTTCTCTTTAGATTCACTAAGTTCTTCCATTCTCTTCGAAATACGTTCGTAGATGAAACCGTCGATGGTTTTCACAGCTTCAGCCATTTTCTTCTCTTCCCCAATCCGCAGCCACCTAAGAAACATCCACCAGCTCTGTGGCACAGCATGCCGAAACAACAATGCCTCCAACACATCATCCATAGCCTTTGAGAACGGCACCGTTGGAGAACTCAATGAAAGAGAACCAGGATTAGTGCCGAAAACCAACATGCATGCATTGTCAAACATTAACCTTTGTAACACATCTTGAAAATCGACGGCTTGGCCCCGTCGGGCCATGTTTTCAAGAACAGGCATGAGTCTCTTCTCGACCATTTCATGGCTCGTCTTCGCCACAAAACGCCGGAATTCCACATCACTAAAGAGTATCTGATGCATCTTCCTTTGAAATCGCCACACATCAAATTCGGCATTGATGAGCGCATCTCCAAAAACATCAAAGATTTTCAAGAAATCAGCTCCCTTAGAGAAGTTGGAGAAGTGGGTGCCCAAGATGTATCTTACGTTAGCTGGATCGCATGTCATTAAGATCTCCATGCGGGTGAACCATGGTCCATGAAAGATGAACGTGGACCCACATTCCCGTAGACCTTCAGTAACCCACTCGTGCAATCTATGGGTGTTGAGAAGGAAGGAAGGTAGCATTCTAACAAAGGGCCAGTTCACAGGAATAATACTATTCTTGCTGTGAATGAAGAAGAAAAATGCAAGGGCTAACAGGATGCAGCACAAGCTCAGTAGCCATGCATCCATTGTTGCTACGTTATTCAGAACTGCTTTTTGCATCCATCAGCACAAGGCTATTTATAGTGGACGTGGCTTGAGTGGATCACTGACTGCGGGGCCCACCGTGATGAATGTGCATTATTACATCTAAGATGTCCATCTGTTTTGGCAACTCATTTTAGGGCATGATCGAGCATATTCAAATCTCAGGTGGACCATACAGTAGTGATTGACATTTAAAAACTTCATGTGGGCAATAAAAATTATGGATCAAGATTATATTTGTTCGTCACTTTATCAATAAGTTTGGTGGTAAGTAAATATTAAGGTGGCCTAAGAAGTTTTTAATCGTGGTTATTCGAGCACCACTGTCCTGTGGTGTGGTTGACGTAGGGCTGAACATAATGAGGTCGATCACCGTCTTCCTCATGATAACAACTCTGAATCCATGGAGCTTCTCTGGACTCTTCACAGAGACTTCTCGAATCCACGAGGGAAATAAAAAAAAAAAAAAAAAAGCAAAGAAAATAAAAAATAAATTTTATAAACTTCATAATTTAATTGATGAATAAAATAAAGGAGTTCACAACTCATGGAATAGGGATACTAAGCAATGTGAGAAATTTCAAAATCAAACTATAACTAAAACTCCTAGAATCGCAACTTACTATAAATAGTAAACTTATTATTTGTAGACGGTCGTGATGTCTACTACTGTGCAAGGTTTTTGGCCAAAAATAGTAGGTGTCATATTTGGCTTCACCACGCTATTCTCCTCATTATTCTAAGAACTTTTTATATTATGCGCAACTCCTAAAGTCCAATGGATGAAGAGTTATAATTAAACTAAAACTTACTATTTACAGTAAAAACGGAATTAAAATAGGAAAACAACCATCGATCTGAAGGTATTTCACATATTCAGCTTGCCCAACCTGGCATAGCGGGTTGAGTAGATAACGTAGCTCGTATTGCCCCAAAATCGTATATTTTACGTCCGATAACTCATTCCGAATTGCGAGATATGCCCAATTTAAAGTCTAGCAATCCAGATCACTTCCGTCGTCGACAGGGCCTTTTCTGGTCCATCTTAGCCATAAAATTGCCAGTGACCCACTCTACATCAGTGGTCCACCTAAAATTTGGATCTACTTCATTTTTGGGGATCACTTCTAAAATATGGTCCACCTAAAATTTGGTTCTGCTTCATTTTTGGGATCATTTCTAAAATGAGCTGGAAAAACGGATGGACGGCATGGATGTGACTCACATCCATTACAACGGATGGACGACATAGATGTAAGTCACGTACATTATGGTGTGCCCTGCATCAATGACTCACCCATCCAGGGGTCCATCGTGCCCATTTATGAAATAATGGTCCCATTTATCTTGGTTTTAATTAGTTAGATATCATTATCTAGGAGAAAACTAAGGAGGGTCTGCGTCGAGAGCACAATGAATAGGATGCGGATTGTGTCCTACATCTACCGGTCTATAGCTAGGAATGGACAGGATCTCTGAGTGTCCACTGTGATGTGTGGGTGTTATCCACACCGTTCATATACTTATCCATTGCATTTTATTGATTGGGACCCAAAATAAGGAAAATCCAAGGCTCAAGTGTACCGCACTACAGGAAGCAGCGGCAGCAATGATGCTCATTGTTGAAACTTTAGTAATGCCCACTATGGGTGCACACGGTTCGGTTCGGTCTGATTCTGGGGTGAAATTAGAACCAAACCATTTCTTACGATTCTATGATTTTCGGAATCGGAACCGGAACCGGGTCGTTAGCACCTTAGAATCGAACCGGAATCGGACTGTGAAAAATGGTTCGGTTCCATGGTTCTGGGCCTTTTATAATCTAGCCCAATTGCATGTTCTATTTGATAATTTAGCCCATGTTCATTCGTGTTATGATCCATTTGATGAATGGTTTGGATATTGTATATGGTGTGAAAAAAATACATTTATAAAAACAATCAAATGGTGCATTATAAACCATAAATCGTGAGTCAAATATACAACTAAAATATATTGTAAACTCATGGTTCCAGGTTTGATTCCACGGTTCAGTTCTACATAATCCCAAACCAGAACTGAACCAAACCAAACGGTTCTTTAATTTTTAGAACTCAAACCGGAAACAATGCACTCTAAAACCGGGCCAAACCGGACTGTTTGGTCAGTTCCAGTCTAGTTCCACGATTCTACCGGTTTGATGTGCGCCCCTAATGCCCACGGTGATGTTTATTTACTATCAATCTATTCATAAAGTTAAATAATCTTGGATGAAAGGAAAACAGAAATATCAAATCAAAATAAAACTTTCATGGCCCCTAAGAAGTTTTAATCAGTAAGAGTTTAATCCTCGTTGTGTGGTCCACCCATGTCATTGATTTGTTTTAGTTTTGGATGTACATCCTGAATGGTACAGATAAATTGATGGACAGTGTGGATAAATACATACATCACTGTGACCACTTAGAGCTCCTGCCCATTCCCACTTGGAGACGGGTGGGGTAGGATGCAATCCACGTGGTGACTATTCATAGTGCTCTATGGGCTCCAACATGATGTGTGTTGTATCCACGCCATCCATCCATTTTTTTCAAACTAGTTTATATTATAAGCCTAAAAGATTTTGGGCAGATCCAAATCTCATATGGACCACGGTACATGAAATAGTGGTGATTGAATACTCACCATTAAAAACTTCTTAGGGGCCAAGAAAGTTTTGTATTAAATTGTTACTTGTATTTTCTCTTCGTCCATATGTGAGTGGCCTAATTAACAGGTTATATGATAAATAAACATTACAGTGAGCCTTAAGCTATTTTATATACAGTGAGAATTTGAAGGTGTAGTCCATGTGTTTGTGAAAATGCTGCATGCACAAGCGAACTCAGCTCGAATTGGCCCAAGTTGCTGACCAAGCCAAGCTGACCGGTCAGGCACGAGGACCGAGCCGAGCCAAGTTCGAGCCGGGGTCAGCTAGTAGCCGAGCTCTACCTACAAAACTAAGGCACTGACACATAGAGCTGCATATATGAATAGAGTTAGCTTGGTTAACTCGCTCGACATGACTGGAAAAAGCTCGATTTGAACCTGAGTTCGAACTGAGTCGAGCTGATTTTTGGAGCTCAAAATTTTTTTGAGCTAAGTTCAAGGTTGGTCGAGCTCGAATTGACTCGGATCGAACCTCAACTCAGATCAAACTTGGATCGAACTAGTTCGGTGACTGATGTAGAGGGGGTCGCGGACAATTTCATGGCCAAGATGGATCAGAAAAGGCACGGTCGACGACAGAAGTGATCCGGACCATCAGACCTTAGATCGGGCTTATCTCGCAATCAGGAATGAGTTATCCAACGTAAAATATATGATTTTGGGGTAGAACGAGCTACTTTAGCCAACCAACCGCTACGTCGGGTTGCGAAGCCCGGATTTGCGAGAAATCCCCTGATCGACGGTCGTTTCCCCGTTTTAATTTCGTTTTTACTATAAATAATAAGTTTTAGTTTACTTATAGCTCTTCATCTGTTGGGCTTTACGAGTTATGTCTAACATGAAAAGTGCTTAGAATAATTAGGAGAATGGTTTGGTGAAGCCAAATAGGACACTTACTATTTTTGGCCGAAAACCTTGCACACTAGTAGACATCACGACCGTCTATAAATAGTAAGTTTACTATTTATAGTAAGTCGTGGATTCTAGGAGTTTTAGTTGTAGTTTGAGTCTGATTTCTTTCTTATTGCTTGGTTCCCTTATTTAAAGGGGTGTAAACTCGTTTTTATTCATTCATCAATTAATTTCAAATTTATTAGAATTTATTTCTATTTTCCTGTTTTCTTTCCTCGTAGATTCGAGAAGTCTCTACAAGGAGTCCAGAGGAGCTCCGTGGATTCGGAATAGTTATCCTTAAGAAAGACGGTGATCGACCTCATAACGTTCATCCCTGTGTCAGTGACTCGATTATTTTGATATTGATGTTGCTCACAAAGTGTTTGATGAAATGACTCAAGAAAGTGTTGTTTTGGGCGCATACATTATCCGTGGGATATGCTGGTTTCGAGGAAGGTATGTATATGAGACAAATCACTACGAAAAGCAAAAAACATTACATAATAAAACTACCATTAGATCATGATTTTGATACTGACCACTGAGTGTTTGATGAAATACTTATAAACTGCTACTATTGTTTTGCATACTGTGAGAAATTGAAGGTGCACTTCATGTATTTGAAAAAAATGCTACACTAGCTTGAATTGGCCTGAGCAACTGACTGAACCGAGCCAAGCTGGCCAATCAGGCTCGAGGACCTATCTGAGCCAAGTTCGAGCTGAGGTCAGCTAGTGGTTCCAGCTGCCAAGCGGAGTCGAGTTGTGTCAAACTTGACTCGGTGAGGACGGAAAGGAATGAGAGAAAAGTGCCAACTAGATATTAATCCATACCCTTTATTTTTAACCGTCTAACAAAGTGCCAGCTAGTCATTTTTATATTTGTACGTTGCATTGAATCCCACATCTCTCATTTTAACTGCAAATCAATTTCCGGGTTTTAGAAGTGGCAGTACGTCCCCGCCAGTGAATCTCTCCTCTTCATTGCCTGACCATCGAATAAAGTTGCATCCTTTAATGCGGAAGTACACGAGAGGTGCGTCCCAGCCAGTGAATTTCTCCTCTTCATTGCCTGACCATCTAACAAAGCTGCATCCTTTAATGTGGAAGTACACAGGAAAGGTGGCAACTGAGATTTTGAATCCACATGTGATGACACGGATCACTTTTACCCTTGGTTGATTGAAACATTGAATTCACAATGTATTTTATTGAATCCAGGAGAAAAAATGAAATTTTATTAATCAATAATTATCTAAGCATCTCAATTACACCATTAATAAAGAAAAAAATAAATCAAAATTTATAATAACCAAAAATAATAAAATTCTAATCTTAATAAAATTTCTAATTATAGTAAAACTTTTTATAAGGCCTAATTCTAAAAATAAAAATTTTGGATAAATATTTGTTAAAAAAGTCGTTACAAGTAATTTCTAAAGTAAAGGTGGAAATCTAAAATTCTAAAAATAGAGAAATACTATAAAAATAAAAGCACATATTCTCTTGCAAAACGGACAAACATGGGTTGGTTCACCTCAAATGCCCCATTACAGTAAAGATTGATAGGTTATGCGCCGCATAATGATACGCGGATCAAAAGTTGTAGTTAATTTACAATTTACCTTCTTTCGATCCAACTATTCTAGGAATGTATTTGTGCCACATCCTACATCAGACTCCTCCACTTTGGAAAAAAAACTCGTTTCAAACGACTTGACTCATGATACTAAAAAAAAATTTTGACACTGATGTTTATCATCATCATTTTCCTTGTACTTTGTATTAGGTTTTTGAGCTGACACAACACATGTAGTCATGCTCTGCTTGACTTGAACCGTATGGATCAATTCCTTCACTTGTGCGTACAAAATCTCATACTTTTCTGATAATGTGGGCAATTAGCTAAGCAAGTTGCCATGGGGATAAGATTAACGTAGTTTTGTATATTTTGCATGGGAGGTAACTCATTAAGAAGTTCATCGGGCAAAACCACTTTAAACTCCTACAATTTTTTTCCTTTTAAATTAATGCATCTACACCTCTCTCTCGTGAAAAAAATCATGTTTAGTTACGAAAGACTGTCCCTCAACTTTAGAAGTCTTAGGATGGTTTTCCGTTCTTATAGGGCGAGGATAATCTTTCTACCATCTTTAATAAATATAAATACGTTATCCCCGTCTCTATGCGTAAAATCAACATTATATTGTTATGGTCAACCCAGTAATATGTGACAAGCTTCCATGACGATTACGTCACATATTACTTCGTCCTTATAATATTTATCAATAGAAAATGATATACGGCATTGTTTGGTTACTTAATCTATTTTGTTGACTTCCTTTATCCATCCAATCGTGTACGGAGATGAATGTTTTTCTGTTTTCAGTTATAACTTTTCCACCATTATTTTTGACACAAGATTCTCATTGTTCCTAACATCGATGATCATGTTACATATGTTTTTTTTTGTTTATAGTATACCTCGTTCAAAAGATGTTGTGTTGATACAAATCTATATATACCTTTGACTTGTACAACAGCTTCCTCATGATCAAAGTGGTGCATGGCTTATGATTCACCATTTTCGTCTGGTGGCATGCAATTCATTACCAGTGTTGCACTACGAATATGATGATCATAAGCTCCATCGCTGGTCTCATATTACTACTATATATATATATATATATATATATATATATATATATATATATATATATATATATATATATATATATATATATATATATATATTGTTAGATATATTGTTAGAGGCCGTTGCACAAAATCTTAGGATCTAGCCTCCCAAAATCACCAGAATTATGGGGTAATAAAGCAATGAAATAAATCAAAGCATAAACCACACGACATAAGAGAATTTTATGTGAAAAACCCTCAAAGAGATAAAAACTACGGGACCTCGTCTAGATCAATAATCCATTATGAAGTAGAATGTTACAACCGATCATAAGTACACACCGCTTGGATCAAACCTTCTTCACTCACGCAGGAGTGGATAAACAATAAGAAAATAAAGAAAAACAGAAAGATCTCACCGATTACGAAGATGTAGAAGCGGTAAGATATCGAGTGCACAATACATCACCTATATGAGTATTACCTCCCATCCACAAGCTTCCTCTTTCTCTCTCTCTCTCTCTCTCTCTCTCTCTCTCTCTCTCTCTCTCTCTCTCTCTCACCTTTGATAGCGCTAAACCCTTTAGCAAACTCTTGTAAAACTACTCTCTTGCATTCCCTAGAAAAGCCCTAGACACCCTTATTTATAGTTTAAACAACTTCCTTTCACACTTCTTGCGAAATCGCATCAAATTTACGCAGTCTGCATAAGATCCGGATTCAAATTTGTGTAACCTCGACTGTCGGTTAAGTAGGGTCCTCGACTGTCAATTGAGCGGCCCACTTGACCAGTCGAGCACCTCCCTCGACTGGTCGAGCACCTTGAAATATTTAATCTAATTGGTCGCTGGACTTTGAGTCGAACGCCACTTGATGGGTCGAGCACCACCCTTGACCGATCGAGCGAGGCACTCGACTGGTCCAGTCTGGGGAGAAAATCCCCATCATACACACACACACACGCACGCATGCACACGCGCACACACACACACACACACCTATGAGTTTCGTCAAACGGTTGATCGCTGCCTGCAATCCTTGTATGGCTTGTCAATTATTTAATGAAAAGCTTCAAATGCCTTTGGTATTATATGATTATTCCTTGGAGCATTGTCTATGGAGTTGTTACCCCTACCTTTGTTAGATGTCATCATTTCGAGCAAAAGCCTCGCTCTAATGCTAAATGATGGAGGGGAAAATGTGATGAGGTGATGATAAAGATCATCGTCTCCCTCAATTGATTGAAACCTTGAATCTACGAGAAAAAAAAAATTAGAATTTTATTAATCAATAATTGTTGAAAGTGTATGCAATTCAATTACACTATTAATAAAGAAAAAATAAACAAAAATTCATAATTATCAAAAATCACAAAATTTTAACCCTAATAAAAGTCCTAATTCTAAAAAAAAAAATTTTAGATAATTTTTTATTAAAAGAGTCATAACATGATTACAAGTAATTTCTAAAATAAAGATGAAAATCTAAAATTTTAAAATAAAAAAATACTATAAAAATTGAAATATATATATATATATATATATATATATATATATATATATATATATATATATATATATATATATTAGTAATTTTTTCCTAAATTTTTATTACTAACTGAAGGTGCGTGTTTTCTTGTAAAACGGATAAATGTGAGTCAGTTCACCTCAAATGGCATGTCACAATAAAGATTAATAAATTATGCACCACCACGTAATCATATACCCAGGTGAAAAGTTATAGCCAATTTACCGTTCACCTTCTTTTCGTACAACCATTTTAGGAATATGTATGTGCCACGTCTTGCTTCATCTTTTAAAACATTCACAGGGCATTAAAACGTTATGTAATGATTGAACAGTAGGATGATCCAGCTGGCTTGATACAGGAAATCATTTTATCAGCCTATAAAAGAGTTTGGTGATTGATACAACACCCACATATTAAGTGGGCACTGTCATATTAAGTGAATGGTCTCTACACCGTGGACTAATCCAGCTGGTGTCATTTTAATTGCGGCCCGTTACTCATGCCCAAGTTATTTAATACTCCGGCGGTCGAAGATGTACGATAATAGACACAAAAGATTCTTATACATGGCTTAAGTTAACTCAAATTAGACCAATTGGAGAATTACTATTGCTAAGTCAATGTCCAAAAATCTTATTAACTGAATAATCTTAGCAGCTGAATTGACGGTTCTTTGTTGAAATAGGATTAATGGATATTTTCGTTTTTAACTGTCCATCCACCAATGTGATGGTCAGATAAATAAATGAGCATAATATTTTTATTATAAGGGCCTGTTTGGAAGAGTGGATTTGGAACCCCCTAGATTCGGAACCCCGAGGATTGAAAACCCCATGGATTGGCAATCCTCCCAGTGTATTTGGCACGCTGGAGCATGAATTAACTTTAATTCAAAAATATATATGCATGGTATATTCATGAGGGTTTGAATTTAATTACTAAATCAACTTTAATATCTTTAGTTAGTGAGATATATAATTTTTGACACCATGGTTGTGATAAGCCTATTGAAATATATGCTTTGCCTGAAAATGATGAAATTCCAAGTCTCAAATGGACTGCAAGCACAAGATCATGTCTGAGTGACTAACCAACGATTTTTAATCGCTAATTTACATGGACAATGTTTAGACGGTGCTGATTTACATGGACAATGTTTGAACGGTGCTGATCATCATTAGTGGACCATGTGCCCAATATAATGATAGTGTACAGTGACACACATGTTACACCCACAACTATTGAAATAATTTTAGGTGTAATTCAAGCTCTCACCATGGATTGCAAACCCCTTTTGAGGATTAGAAACGCCCTTACATTTGAAACCCCCGATTACTTTATACTGTCAAACAATCAAGGGAATTTGAAATCCACTCTAATTGCCCATTCCAAATGCCCCCTAATACATCCAAGTGAGACTTATAATTTAGACAAGTTAATTTGAGTTACATATACCCAAGTTTGAGATTTCTAAGTCCATGCATGTCATCCATCACACCATTTATAGTCCTGAAGTATCAAAGATTTTCTTTAGCTTTAGCCAATTTAGCTAGGGGTGGGCATCGAGCCGAGTCGAGTCGAGGTGGGCCAAGCTCAACTCGATTTGTCCATGCTCTACTCGAGTTCGAGCTCGAGGCCGACGAGTTCGAGCTCGAGCTCGGCCTCGAGCTCAACATTGAAGCTTGGCTTGTTTGTCAAAGTTGTCAAGTCAAGTTCGAGTCGAGCTAGTGGTTCGAGTCAAGTCGAGCTAGAGCTTGTTCGGTGAGAAAGTAATGCATTCTATTCTTGATCCTCCTCCATTGATTTAGAAGAGAAGCTAAATAAAAAAAATTTTAAAGAGGCATTTTATAAGACGCTCCACCAAGTAAAATTTATTTTTGGTTTGGTTCGGCAACCGAAACAGGGTATAGTCCATCTTTCAACAGTCTAGAAAATCCATCTGTGTGGGCCCTATGATAGAAGAACCATGGGGCTAAAAACATCCTCAATTGTATGTTCTCAATTACCCATCATCAAGGGCATACTTTCCAATGGATAGGATTTTGAACAGACTTAGGACCACAGAAAAGTGAGACCCACTTGTATTTTTGTTGCGCTGTCAAAAGCGCAGTTTTCATTACCTTGCAGATGATCTGAGGACGTGTAGCTTACAACATATTCAAGAAGGATATGTCTATTAATAAGAGTGCTCCATACAATATACTATTTTGGATTCAAGAGATCCTCAACACCAACATCAAACTCTTCACTGCTGGGGTGAAAGCAAAGAGATACCACTTCAACTTTCTCCGCTTTCCCCACAACATTAATATATTTATTAATCGAGCCGAGTCGAGTTCAAGTCAAGTCGGGTTGAAATGCCCCCTGGTTGAACTTGGCTTGAACTCAACTCGAGCTTCAAATAATTAGCTTGAATCAGCTCGAATCGGCCAGTCAATCCGAGCCGACTCGAGCCGAGTTGAGCGAGTTTTTCGAGCTAGATCGACTCATGAACAGCCCTAAATCTAGCCGACAAGTTCATTAGATTTGCAGGTGGTTAGAAAGGATTTGCAGACTGACACATTCCAAAGGTTGACCAATATAAACAAATAAAAGTAATTTTTACAGAGGGGGTTTTTATGTTCTTAGTCAGCTCTCTTTTTTCAAAAATTGATGTACAGAGGGTGGTGGACAGTTTCATGGCCAAGATGGATCAGAAAAGGCTTGGCCTATGACAAAAGTGATCCAGACCGTCGAACCTAAAATTAGGCGTATCTCACAATCCGGAATGAGCTATCAGACGTAAAATATATGATTTTGGGGTAGAAAGAACTACTTTAGCTACTTAACCCTGCTATGCTAGGTTGTGCAAGTCGGATTTGTGAAGTACCACTACATCTACAATCGTTTCCCTATTTTAATTATGTTTTTACTATAAATAGTAAGTTTTAGTTTAATTATAACTCTTAATCCGTTGGGCTTTAAGAGTTACGCCCAACATGATAAGTGCTCAGAATAATTAGGAAAATGGCTTGGTGTAGACTGTCTATAAATAGTAAGTTGTGAATTCTAGAAATTCTAGTTATAGTTTAATTCTGATTTCTCTTCCATTGCATGGTATCCCTATTTAAAGGTTTGTGATCTTGTTTATATTAATCTTTAATTAATTTTAAATTTTATGGAATTTATTTTCTATTTTCCTTCTTTTTCTCATGGATTCAAGGAGTTTTTACGAGGAGTTCAGAGAAGTTATCCCTTCGGGGAATTTGGTGCTTGACCTCGCGTCCTCAACTGTGATAACAAAAAAAATCCTGCCGTACTCCTTCAGTGGGTTCTTGAGACTCATTCTCCAGCAAGCTCGGAGGTTTGGTTTCGAGGGTTTTTATTGTCTGCGAAAAAGGGAAGATGGCTAAATGTCAGTGGAATTCACGCCATTTCATGTAATGGCCAATTGAATTGGAAAAGAAACGGAAGCCAGATATGTGGGCCCACAAGATGCACGTGACATTGAATGCCCACCATTGAAACTTTGTAGCGGCCACAAAAGTATCGTATCAGGATGATTTTTGTGTCTAAAGCTTATCTGAGTTGTAATAACCTTATGGACGGTTTGGATGGCATATAAACATCATGTTCAACTGCAGGAAGGTTTCAATGGTGGTGGACGTTTCCATTCCCACCATCTCGTTTGGTATGGCCGACTTGAGTTTTGGATCCGACTGATTTTCATATTCCCTTTGTACTGTGGTCTTGCAAACTGATGGATGGAGTGGATTTGTCACAGGAATTTTTGGGGGCCCACAAAGAGTCAGACAACAGGGCGTACAGGAATATCTCAGTGCCCCACGTGTGCCCCACGTTCAAAAGAAACGAACGGTTAGAAATGACAAATTGGTGGCCCGACCAAATCAAATGAGCCGACTGGCTTTAGCCTCTCACTTTGGACCTTGCACACGTGTGCCATGTTACATGAAGTGCGATAAATAAAACCCAAGGTTGAAGATCACATAGCCTTCTGATGCCTTTTGATGTTTGAATGTGAACTTTTCTTGTGTTCATCTAAGGGATACGATCACATACCTTTTAATTACCAAATGTATGTTGGAAAGATGGTAATTCTCATATTTTTGGGCTAGGTGGGACACACATTGATGAATGAGTGCCATCTGTCATTTACATTAATTAGATGCCCCTACCATGTTCAGCCTAGATCCCCACCATTGAAATTTCCAGATGGAATGTGGGGTCCACCCTGTTGTTTATATGCCATCCAACCCGTATAGAGCTCATAAAATTGACTCACTCAAATATCTAGTCAGTAGGGGTGGCAATGGGCCGGGATAGTGCTGAGCTATGGTTCGCCTTAGTTCCACCTTATCTCTAATCGGGCTAAAAAGATCCTGGCCTTACAGGTTGGGCTCTGTAAGGAAACGATTTCAAAGTCTGAGTGTTCGAAATAGTCCAATCTAAAAATTTTTGTTGGTATCCTCTATCAACATAAAGTATCCGGCGTAAATGATTTTTATCATTGAAATATGACCCAAGTCCAACAAATATCATCCAAATACACATGTATAGTGAATGAAAACTGCTCAACAGATCACTTCATGATTGGACCAAACCATGCCATTCATCATTGATGCTGGCTAGGCAGCCCGGACACTGTGCTTAGACTTCAAATCAGGCCCAGCCCTAGCAACGAGCTTTGGGGCCCAAGCCCTAGCCTTAGAGGGATGTGATTCTAGCCAGAGCCCAACCTGTTAATCATTTAACTTGGCCTGAACCTGCCTCAAAAACAGGTCAGGCCGGTTGACCCATTGGCTGATTTGACCCGTTGCAACTCATATACACATCCCCATGCATGTGGGCACATGTGTTACAATGCAATACGTATGTGAGATCTGAGCTTTCCATGAGGCTGTCATCTGTCTCATGACACATATCCTGTATAACTGTATATGTAAGGTACGCTTGACTTGTGATATGTAGACGAAAATCTGTTAGCGAGTTATTCTTATTGCATTCTTAATAAGTCAGAAACTGCATGGTAGGACTCATGTTTTGAGAGAGAGTTCCGTTTATAAAGCATATGTAACATCTCCAAAAGTTGTGAAATGAGGCTATGAGAGCAGTCCAAAGACAAAGATGTTGTCACTTATGACAGCGTAATGTCTAGAGAAATTGATATCCTAATAAAATACAGCAAAATAAAACTACTAACTGAAAGACCACTTGCAGAAGCTACAGAGTTTTACACACGGCTATCACCTCATCCAAACCTATAAAAGAACTGTAGAAAGAAAAGCGCAGGGCCTCACGCCAACGTAGTCAACACAATTCTTTTTAGTTCAACACTACTTATCCTTCATACCCCGTATACACCTAACTTAATTAGCTTATTTTATACTCCACTTTTATCCAATATCATGTTGCAGCAAACTTCGAGTGTTTAGCTTAGTATTAGTTTAATTTCCATAAATGGTCCAATGCATTGCTACAACAAGTTGATTTAGTTTAGAATAAATATTTGTTCTTATTTTTTCAAAAGTAAAGACGTAGTTTTCTTATCATCTTGCCGCAACCTAATATTGTTTGTCGGGATATTTGCTCACAACACTGATATCCTATGAAATAATTAGTTTAATACAGATCATGGTATGCATGGTCAACTGCATTCGAGTAAGACTCACAAGACATGTCCTACTTTTCCCACTACAAGAAAATGGGCGTTAGCCGACCGATGGGCAAATCCTTTGCCGGCGGCCAGTTTTAACGGCTGCCGGCAGGTCCGTATAGATAAATATAAAAGAAAAAAAAAAAACCTATCGCGCTCCTCTCTCCCTCTCTCTGCCGCTCGCTCTCCCTCTCTCTGCCGCTCGCTCTCCCTCTCAATCCATTGCTCTGCCGCTCGCTCTCCCTCTCAGTCCCTCGCTCTGCCGCTCGCTCTCCCTCCCTCTCCCTGCCTCTCCTTCTCCGTCTCTGGCCCTCTCCCTCTCCCTCTCCGATCGCTCTCGCTCTCTCTCTCTCTCAAAACCCTAGTCCTCTCTCTCTCTCTCTCAAAACCCTAGTCCTCTCTCTCTCTCTCTCTCTCTCTCTCTCTCTCTCTCTCTCTCTCTCTCTCTCTCTCTCTCTCTCTCTCTCTATCTCCTCGGCCCTCTGCTGCAACATCAGGTATCTCTCCCTCCGCTCGATCTAGCGCACATCTAGGAGCATTCTTCTGCAACATCAGGTCTCTCTCTCTCTCTCTCTCTCTCTCTCTCTCTCTCTCTCTCTCTCTCTCTCTCTCTCTCTCTCCTTATCTATTCATATCAATTTGGGCATTTTTTGGCATTTTTTAATCCTTCAAGTAACATTGTGCCATGATTTGTGTATTGGCATTTTTTGAGTTTCAAATCCCTAATTAGGGATTTGTAGTGTCGATTCCCTAATTGCGGATTAGTGTAGAGGTGTTGTCTGAGAGAAGACAGTCATGTATCAGAGGTTCATTTGCATGAAGATGTTGATATGGGGCTAGAAAAGTTTTGGATCCCTTCGTCCAGGTCTGTTTGACCTAATCAATAGGTTGGATGGCAAATAAAGATTACAGTGGGCCCTAATCTCAAGATGCCTATGTCTACTACTTGTATAAACCATATTAAACGTGAACTTTCCATTCACTGAATTTTGCTGTTTCTATTATTTTACCATTTTTTTTACTGTATTTCTAACTAGAAATGAATATTTTCCGTTCCCTTTTTTTTTTCGCCATATGCCTGACTACAAGTCAAACAAGTCACATCAAACTCATCCTATAGTATTGAATCCATGGATCCAGCAGACTATGAACAGAAACTTACCTGGAGAGCTAATATCCGATCCTCCACTGTATCTTTAACAGTTAGCCGTGAAACAGTCACAGGGCGAGTCTGCCGAATTCGATGTGCCCTGTCAATAGCTTGATCTTTGGTAGTTGGGTTCCACCAAGGATCTAGAAGAATAATGTGACAGGCAGCAACCATGTTTAGACCGAGATTTCTAGCCTTCAATGACATGATCATGACAGTCACCTGAAGAAAAAAAAAATCAATACATTTCTAGAAGGCAACAGAAAAATAACAAAGGGAACTTTTACAATATCTCATGCACCATGCATCTCTTTTAAAAAAAAAAAAAAAAAAAAACAGGAAAGTAAGAATAAAAAGAACCCATAAAGCTGAACTGAGCTTCATAGTAACGACAGCAATGAACTTTACACATTTCTGTAAGGCTGAAGTGTCAAACCTCTGGATCAGCGGTGAAATCTTTCACAGCCCTGTCTCTTGAAGCCAGAGACATCCTCCCATCAAGTCTCCTGTACTGTATACATGATTGGTTTAATGAAATCTCAAGTAAGTCCAGCATGCAAGTCCATTGGGAGAAAACAATAGCCTTGTCAGGTAGTTCAGATTGCATTGTAGAGTTGAAAGATGTATTTGTTTTAGCATCGCCATTAGAGTAGCCTTGCTCCGAGATATGGTCATAAGTGCTTTCTACAGAGAGAGCTACATCTTTGCATCCCTCACAACTAACTGTGGAACTTGGATTCTTTAATTTACAAACTGAATGAAGAATCTCCATTGCAGATCCAATTTTTTAGAACTGTACAAACTCTGCCCAGCTGCTTGGATGGGTCAGTGTATCTGGTTTTATTGGGTCATTGTAGCTGACAATTAGATTCCATGCTTACATTCCCAAATCCTCCTTTGCCAATTTAAAATCAAGGACAGTATTCCTGGTTTTCAATTTTGTAAAAGTTGCATGTTTCAGTGATAGACTGCTGGTAACTCTTCATATTTTTTTTAAAAAAATGTACCACCTACTTTTTATTTACTACTGAAGTTTGCCTGTAGTCGTATGGCACATGCATTGTAAGAATGCTGGCTATATTTGATAATTCAATAATTTTTAGTTGCAGGGCATTGAAGAAATGTTGGAGCATAGTCGAGGTACCACTCCTTCATATACTTTTAGCAATGGAAAACCAGATTATGGTGATATGTTTGACGCCCAAGAGGGGTTTTTTCATGGACTCACCACCTCTGTTAGCAATGGCTTCAATGGCATCAATTCTGGTTGGAGCAGTGCTTTTAGTGATCTTATTTTAGATCTGTACAGTCAAGCTGAGCAAATATCCACTGTAAATTCTACTCGACAACCCACTGCAAATGAATTTAGTTCAACTCAGTTGGGCCTGAATTCAGATTTTGTAAATGGTGATGATGATTTGGATGAAAATGACTGGGAATTCAAGGATGCCTTCTCAGAAGGCAAAGTTGGAAATGGGAATCGTGAATTTGAGATTGTAGATGCACATCAAAACTTTTCTGCTGAACTAAAGCTAAAGAATTTTGTAGGTTTCTACTCTAGATTGAAAGACGAAGCACGATTTTTCATACTTGACCATCTTGATGATCTCAAGGTGAGTGCAAATTCATTGTTAAGATCTATCTTTCATAGAGCTGAAAGAAATTGAATGGTGGTTGGTATTAGAAAGCCAAGAAGGATGTTGCTCTTTCTAGTGATGAAGTAAAGGTTATGGCCTTTGATGAGGAAATTCAGGTGTGTAGTTTCATCAAATTAGCTTGGTCTTTTCCTTTGGAACCTTTTGTGTGTGTGTGTGTGTGTGTGTGTTGACATGTTTTCCTGGGTCCTATATGTTCCAGTTCACTTTTGGGGGTGTGGTATTTCTTCCTTAGGATGCTTCAGTTTAGTAATTCCAGGTTTGTGCTAGTAAAACTATGAAATGCAATATACAGGTCACCTAGAACTTCAATTATTTTACTTGGGCTAATGATGATTAATCATCTACACTGTTGGAGCTATTTTTGTAGCCTACTTGTGCTGCTGTCTTCAATGTCACCCAGTTGTCGTATACCTGGTTGTTTAGTACATAAGGCTGTGATCTGTAGTTGAGTATCAGTTGTTTACTAATGGGATCTATTTTGGGTAGGATATGGATTAAAAGGTTGTGAATTAAACAAGTTTCTGTTAGGAAGCATAATGCTAGTATTTCAAGTCAGACATGGACCAGAATCGGTTCCCAGAGTTGTCCATACATCGTCCAACTGGATTCAATTAGCTTGAGGAGAGGCTCCTAATCTGCTTTAATCTGACATTTGTTCCGTTTCAGCCAATGGAGATATATGTGGATGATGAGGCCAAGTTGACCCTGCATGGTCTCATACAGGTACTCGATGGTTTCTGAAATGTGCATTGAGTTCTCTTATTACCTTCTGTTTTCTTATCTTTTTTGTAATTGCTCCGCACTTCTTTTTTGACCATATATGTGGATGCTTCCTTCTGAGGTGGGAGTAACTAATGTATCTTTTCTTTTATTTGCACATAAATGGTGAGCTTGTGGCATGACTTGTCATGAAAGTGTATTATTTTGTTTCTGCATTTGGTTGAAAAAAAACACTAAGATATGATGGTTTTTAATGGTTATGGATGAAAAACCTTGTTCAACATACATATAGTTGTGATTTATTTATTTATTTTGTTTATTTTTTTTTATTATTTTTTTTATAATGCCATTTCTTTGATGGGTTTGGTAAGTTTTCATTTAGAAATGCTATGCCAGTCGTTGTTGGGAAAAATAGAATATGTGGTATGCTATGCACATGGAAGATGTGGACAATATCCAGACGTGTGCAGTGAATCATCTCTTTCAGCTTACTACATGAGCTGCATGAATATGCCATCGTAGGATCTCCTTGCTTGGTTGTAGTGTCTAGGTTTGTCTCACTATAGCTGTGGATTTTCATTTAGAACCAAGGTTGAAAATGCAAACCGATATCCACACCCAGCCTCAATGATGGATATGCCCCATCTTTGCTTGTGGTAATACACAAACAAGACTTTTTTACTATTGAATTTCTAAGAAAATGTAGAAAGGTTGCATCTTGCCAAAAAGGATGGGGATGTAAATAGTGGCTTTTCGAAAGCTCTCTACAGTGGTTGCAATTCAAGAAAGGGTGTTTTTTTGGGAACATGAGTAGAAGACTAAGGATGCTTGTATATAACTTATATATTGCTTACTTTCGGTGACTACTCATGCATAGATTACTTGTATAATTTAGCCATTACATGTCATTTTTTGTTATTATATGTTTCTCTTTGATGGGCAAGACTTCTTGAATGCCTCTCTTCATGCATTGCACTTCCACTGGGATGTATCAGTGAATTCTTGATAATACTTACCTATTAGAAATAACATTCAATAACTTCTGCAATACTCGGGAACACATAGTAACAGCTTTACATTCTTTGGAGCTGAATAGATTTAAACATTCACTATAACCCCCTTTTTTGTTTCTTTGCTTTTGTTGTTGTTGTTGTTTTTTTTTTTTCTTTTTGCCCCCATGTTTCCAGGAAGCTTATATTGATTAATGCCTGTGATTTTGCAGGGGGAGCGTGAGGCGTACTAAAGAAAAAAGAAGTTACTTTCTTCCCAGTGAATACTCTTCTTTCTCATTTGTACTTTTGACTGATATGTAATATTTTTAGAGTAGACAAGAGACTTAATTCTCCTCAATGAATATTTCATGGTAGTTTTAGATCTTGATTTAATATCCCAAATGGGTTGTTTGTTATGGGTAAGTTGCAAGGAAATTGAAATCTGAACCATAAAACTATATGTTTGTCCACTCAATGGATTAGTGACTTCTAATACTTCCATTCTCTTTACACAGGCCATCTAACTGGAGGAAAAAGGGAATCCATTTTCACGACTTCATGTTGGGTGTCCATAGTCGCCTTCAAGTAAGAATTTTCATGACTTCATGCTTAGTGAGGCATGCATTTCGTGAAAAAGAGGCATGCTTAGTGAGGCTGCTGGTTTCCGGTTGTCCATTTATGGTCTTCTTCAATGGGCAGTTTCCTAATCTTTTGATAGTTTTTTTTTTTTTCTTTTTTTCTGGATAGACTTGGTGGGTAAAGCCTATCCTAACCACTGGATTATGTCCTGAGAATGCCATAAATGGTTCAGATTTAATGGAAAAGGGCTAGAGATCCGAATGGCTACATGTTCAATATTTCCTAGATCTAATATTCCAGAGAACAACAGCCATGTTCAATCATTCATCCTCAAATTATGTTTGCACTACATTATGTAATACTTCGGAAGAAGCATGGATTTTTATTGGTCATTAATGATGTAAGTGTGGCTTCCAATTCCAATTAGAGTTGCATGATTGTGCCATACAAAATAGTGATTGATCTGATGCACTGGCATTTACCTGGAGTTTCTTCAGGCCCATGGGACACTAGTTTGTGGCAAGCATGGTGGAAAGACTTTTGACATTTGCACAGCAGCCCCTTCTGCACAGGTATGTATTTGCTTTTGTGTTTCCAACTGTCTATAAAGAATGGAAATGCTTCCTTAACTCTTGTTAATATGAAAATGCCATGTTTTCCTTTGTTTCTGATGTTATGGGATGAAATAGTCTAGTATATTTCCCCAATAAATTCAATTTATATTGTTTTCAATTGGCATTTGTCTACCTAGTATCATTAGTAGTCAGGTGGTCTAGGATCTGGCATTTAAAAGAGATCTTGCAGATGATGAATTTGATGAAATGCACTAACAGTCTACATTCAATGGAAAAAAAGATTTGGTAGTTAGAATCTTGTTGGCGGGCATCAGATCAATGGCATGGATGAACTAGTAATGAGCCCTAAATTTACAGATTAGGAACCAAACAGGGAAGTTTCATGTTGGTGACAAACATGGAACTCGGCATGTAAAAAATGATATTTAAAATCCTGCCAAAGTATAATTATATTAGTAAAATAAAAATTTACTAAAATACCTTTAAAATAGTGAGGCCCTGTTTGGTAGAAACCTAAAAATGAGCTCATCTCATGTTAGTGCTGATTGATATGTTGGATTTTATATAAGTTTTCCTCCAACTTCTTAATAAACTCAGATGTTTGTGGTGTATTTTCTTACAATGTCTACAAAATGCAGGTTAATCTGTCTACTGGTCAAACGGTGGATTTGAACCTTGATGCTTGCCAAACACAGCCAGTAGGCACAATCAGTGGAAGGGACTGTTTGGTAGGTTGGATTGGGAAAGAAACTTCCCAACCTCCATCACAGACCCTTAGCCCATGGGTAAGGTTGGCATGTGCTTTCACTTATGCCTGGTGTTTACTATCCCCCATACAGAATGGGATTCATCCTATGCCTGGTAACTCCTCTCCATTCTTGACATTTGGTGGGTTTTAGTAGGGAAAGAATGAACATACCCTGATTTTCCAACAGACGAGCAATCCCAATCATGATCCCTTGTTTTTAGAAATGGCCATGCAATCTTGAAATTACAAAATAATAATAATAATAATAACCTGGTTCTTTTACAAAAATTAGAAAGTAGAAACTCATATTCATGAGTCTCAAATATATTATTAAATGTTCTGAAAGAATGTTTCAATCCTAAAGCATATTCTTACACTGCAAAAGTATCACATATCTTTTGTTAATGTTAGCTATTTTACTGAGCTACTGTACTCATTTGTCTTGGATTCAGACTGCCTTTGCATTTGGCAATATCTTCATGCAGTTTAGTGGTTTTGGTCATTCGGCAAAGAGCTTGGTGTTTTTGGCTTTAACATTTAAATCTGTTTGCTTAATTTTAGGTGCCCATGCTTCATTTTCAGGTATTGCAGTCTCCAATTGGATGTTCTGCTTTGATTGCTTTACCTCTTGTTTGATTTGGATTTTGTCCAAAAGATAGCATTGATCAGAGAAGAATGAATCCTTTGCAATCTATCATCTATTGGGTTATACACATCACTACAAGAAATTGATTTTTGTTGGCTGGCTTTAATTATTATCTTTTGAATCATAAACTAATGTCTATCAGTTGTGTGGCCCATTGTCTAATCTTCAACAAATGGATTAGCTGTGATCATTTGCAGTACATGAGCCCACTGGATGAACATGTACTCAATGTACAGTGGGAGACTACAACTTTGGGTAGTTTGATGAACTACTAAACTTGCATCCTCTTAATTATCAGTTCATCACTGCAGATTTCAACATCAAAAGCATTCCAATTCAGTCTTTCTTCATTTGAATCTCTTACCTGCCGAAAATGAGAGATGGGTCTTGATTACATTTGCATTTCATGGGCTTTTCAGGAGTGAAGGCATTCTACATGGCAGATTTCTTTGTAGCAGATGTTGGTGACTGAATTTTGTTCTTCTTTTAACTATCATCTCATTACAAAATATAGATTCTATCTTACTGGTTGCTTGAAATGCTTTTCAGTCGTGGGTTCCACTTGAGTATCATGCTATCGACAGCTTACCATGTTATGTTGAATGAGCAACAGCTTATCATGTTTTAGCTCTTTGCTTTTGGATAATGTTTGTGTATAAACCTTTTCGAAGGGCTTCATGTCCAGAAATGCGATGCCCTGGTACTGACTAGCTCCTGTATTCAAAATGCTGCAAAATATGGGAAATTTTCATTGTAATGATGATGATTATGATGATTTATTTGCTATTGCACGTGGTTATGGCAATTGGTTTGGGTGTTTATATAGAAGGTAATGTGAGATTCGTTTTTGATGAGTTTTGTTGATAATAAAGCCGTGGTCCTTACTCTTACCCGGGTGGTAGACTCCTTGGAGTTTCAACACCGGGTCAAGGGTTCGAGTACCCATGGTGGTGAAATCCCCTGGCGTGCGTGTGTGGAGTGTGTGCGTGTGGCGTGAGTGTGTGGGGGTGTGTAAAATAATTTTATTTTTATTTTTTAAAAAAAAAAGCCGTGGTTTTTCCAATGGATACATCTTTTTCATTGAACAGGTCAAGAAAACGGTTTACATTGTGTTGCATGTTGGTGATGTGATTTGATTGGGCCAGTAGGTAAACATTTTTCATTCTTGTTTGCCTTTGATGTAGGAATATTTGGTTTTAGCCTTTTGCCTCTCTTCCTTCTTATTAATTTTTGTAACATAGTAATCAAAAGATAAAAGAGATCTTTAGTCTTTTAATTTATATCATTCATTTGATTCCATGCATTTTGTAGAAATTCAACTCTTTGTATAGTGAAATCAAATTCTGTTCCCAGACAGGTAAATCATGAACTCCCAATTGGTGCATTCATGTCTTTTTTCAGGGGCAATGTCTTAGAAAGAAGACCAGTCACCAAACTCTTTCCAATGAAACATGTCTAAATTGGATTGGTTGGACAAAAGAAAGTGTGAAGTGGAAATTGGAAAATATAATTCTAAGAAGTTAAGAACAGAAAATTTGTAACCAAGAACAATTTCAGTAGAAAAAACTTGTGATTTTCTAAAGTTGACTCAACCAAGTTTCTCCTGTTTACCAAAATCTTTTGAATATCCAGTTGAAGATAGTCTTAAGAAAAAAGCATAAAAAGAAAAAAAAAAAAAAAAAAAACAATAACAACAATTGAAGATGACTTAACAAGTGAAGAATTAGAGTCCTAAGGGCAAAATCTTGAATTAGAGTCCTCTCTAACCAATCAAAGCACATAATAACTCTAGATAATCAACTAGAGCTTATCTGACTTGAATAATTATAAAGGACAAAAAAAAATAAAAATACCATGGATAGGCGTTATGTCTATCTGAAAATAATACACAAATGTGGATCTTTAGCCAGACATGGGGCTGACTTAATATTTTTAGAGATTCATTTGTGTTTTTAATAGCTATTGGTTAACCTAATCTAGTATGCTTCTCTCTCTTGTGGATCTTTAGCCAGACATGGGGCTGACTTGATATGAGATAATACGACAAATATTAATATGCAGAAATTTTAGCTATGGACCTGCATGAAGATGGGTGGCGAAGTATATCACCATTTGAAGGGGCAGTTAGAGGGCGATATAAGCAGATGTGGGGCTGTATCATATCAGTGATTGAAGCCTGTTACTAATATTTAAAACCTTATTTTAGGGTCAGCTAGAGCCCAACCCCAAGAATCAGGTAGCTCTCTCAGTAGATTCAATCATCTCTTCATATTTACCTTTTCAGTTTTATATGTTTCTAATTCCGATTGTTGTTCTAGGATCATCTATACCATGAGATCAAAGAAGTTTGTGGGCTGCAAAAGATCACAGAGGAACATCTGTCACAATTGCATTAGACTGCAATAGAGATTCTTCCATTTCCAATATCGAAATTTATCTTGAGCAGAGTAATTCAGGTCTGTTTGGTTCTGCTTTAGCTTTTGGAAGCAATCCAACATACCCCTTTCACTGCTATTGAAACTGTTAGTATTGAAATAACTATTATGCTTTTCCCCTTTTCCACACTACTTCAGGTCTTGACCTTTTATATGCTTTATGTGTGAGGGAAATTGTAGGGATCAAATTTTTGACTGATTGAAGTACGGGGGAAATTTTTCATGACTTGCAGTGTTAAATTGTATTGATCGATTTTTTCAAGTTCATGATCTGACTCACCAACTTACATTCAATTTTTCCAGCTGCCACCCCACATTGAATTACCAGTTGCAGTGGTCACACAAATCAGTGAACCTGACAGCATTCATGGGATCATCCAATCACACAAGGTGAATTGTTTTATCATAGTTGCATGAATTTTGTTTTGGTTTTGTACTGCCACCCCACATTATTTCTTCAAAATGTTAGCAAGTATGAACAGCTAGGAGGCAGGAGCAGGAGCAGGAGCAGGAGCACAAATCAAAAACACAATTCAAAGTGACAGTAGCACCTGGGTGGAAAATTTTGCGGCCGAGGTTGTGCAGTTCTTATGCTGTTGTGTGCATTCAGATGTGTGGGCGTTGTCCCTTGGAAACAACTACACAGCTCACCAAGATCGACAGAAGAAACGAGTCCCTTGGAAACAATGGCAATCATTGGCAACAAGGAGATCATTGACATTAACCAAGGTATGTTAGCTGCTTAGAATGGTGTTAAAAAAAAAAAAACTAGGATGCATGTGGGTCACCTTTTCTTTTGTTTTTTTTTTTTTTTACTTTTTGATAAGAAAGATTTTCTTTATTGCTACGGATTGTGGGTAGATATGTTTCCTATAGCTACGGATTTAATCCGTAGTATAGTTTTAAAGAGCATAGTGTAAAGAGCACAGCTGCATTATGCGATACTCATCTTTAGCTACGGATTCTATCCGTAGTTTTTGACCCACTTTCTGGTAGTGTAGCAAAAATTGGTGATTTAGCGACGCCCAGCACAATCGTCAGTTGAGGTTCTGACCGTCGGTAAAGCCTTTACCGACTGAGGCTTTACCGGTTGTTAGCTGACCGTGGGCAAAGGTTTTGCCAGCTGTTTTTTGAAACTTTGCTGGCTGTTTTGACCGCCGGTAAATGCCAGTTTTCTTGTAGTGTCCTCATTTGTTTTGAGACATGTCCTGAAGAAAACTTGAGGAGAGACACGTAGGGAACGCTCTTCGAATTTGCCTGGTCCATCACATCCTTTATCAATACCTACCTAAGGTATTTTGCCTGAAATAATTAACCAAAGCCTATTCCTCTTTCAGTCTCAATGCCGAGAACCATCTTTGCAGCTCCTCGATCCTTCATCCTGAATGTTTCACTTAACTGAGTCTTCAATACAGTAATTTTAGACATGTCATAATTTGCAATCTACATGTCATCAGCATACAATTTTTAACTCACTATGAAGGAATCAAACCACTGCCTAGGGGATAGGTCGTACCACGACCTCCTGCAATCTCTTTTTCTCAGCCCCTTTAACTTCGAACTGATCTAGTTGCTTCATGTAGATCTGTTCTTCCAATTTTCTTTATAGAAGTGTAGACTCCACATCCATCTTTTCAGCTCAAGATTGCATTGGCCAAACAACGCCAATCATGAATCTAATAGATACCTGCTATATCGTCGGCGTGAATATCTCTGAGAAGTCGATCCATTTTCTCCGACCATAACCCTTCACTACCAACCTCGCTCTATATGTATGTTGCATCCTCCTGAAGATCCGCCTGCATCCAACCGCTTCCTGGCCCACTGGAAACTCCACCAGCTTCCATGTGTCAATCTGGTACAACGAGTCCATCACATCACCCATAGTCACCTTCCACTTCTTAGCACGGGCTCTCCTAGAGCCATTTGAATAGAAGACGAATCCCCTACGATATTGGTGTCGTCCATGTACCTCGCCGATATCCTGTGATTATGTCGTGTGATTCTTTTCACAGATGGTTGCTCCACCTTCTCTGTATCCCTGTCCGCGTCTCAGCCTTCATGTTCTGCTCGCTTATGTGACCATGCCCAACATGTCACACATGTGTAGAGGTGGAATTCACCACAGCCATTGTAGCTCCACCTTTTGAAGTGCTCCCGATCAACCTGTACATATTACCGAGTCGTTACACTTTCATGATCAGTGTTCAAATTATCGCCGATATTATCGAAATATCGCTGATAATTTCGGTGTCGCCAGTGCAGCGACACCGAAACGCCAATATTTCGTTTTGTTTCCAGATTTCGTCGAAATCTCGCCGATATTATCGGTATTTTCAAAATATGGCCGATATATTGCTGTTCCCACCAACCACGGGTGGGAACTGTAGCCAACAACCCACTTTTATCAATAAAAAGGGAGTTGTCGGCGAGAAAATCACAAAAAAATATAAGAATTACCATTTTTGCGCCCGAATTTGGAGGAAGACGTGGATTTAGCTGCTGTCGAGTACAAATCGGCATTTCTTGTAAGATTTAACCCCAAAAATATGTGTTCTTCCCGTCGAAGAATCCTCTGCAAGTTGCGGAAACTGCTTGCAGGCCGAAATTTCTTCCAAAATAGAGGGTTTTTTTTTTTTTTAAATTTATGATGAGGAAGAGAGATTTGCGGTCGAAAAACTCGGAGAAATCGGTGGGAAGGAATGAATTTTTGAAATTTTTGAAAGGGGAGAGGGAATTTGGGGTTTTTATCCCAAATTGGGGATCAGGAGGGCCGCAGGGTGAATGGGAATGTGTACTGGGTTACTCCTGTACGCCTTTATCGTACTGAGCATACTCTGTTGGGTTCACCAAGAATGCATCTGGTTCATCCATGCGGTCCATCTGTTTTTCTAAATTATTTTAGGGGTTGAGACAAAAATTTAAGGGTACCAAAAGATCAAGTGGACCACACCATTGAAAACAGTTTGAATAGTGACTTCCACCGTTAAAACTTTTCTAGGGCCCACAGTGATGTTTATTTCTCATCCAACCTGTTCATAAGATCACACAGACATGGATGAAGGGAAAAAATAATAGAAGTTTGATCCAAAACTTCTGTGGCCCCCAAGATGTTTTCAATGGTAAATGTTCAATTCATACTGTTTACTATGGTGTGGTCCAGTTGAGGTTTCGATAAACTTAGTTTTTAGGCTCAAGGCCTAAAATTATCTGTTAAAATGAATGGACGGAGTGGATAAATTATATAAATCATGGTGGACCCACATGTGGGCTTTGACGATGCAAGTTGTTGCATCACTTTTACCGTACAATCTCACCACCCCACCACGGCTTGGCCTTTGGTGTAGGCCAATGCTCTATAGGCCCCACCATGATGCATTTGTTGTATCCATTATGTTCATTAATTTTTAAATATTATTTTAGAGCTTTACTCAAAAAATGAGGTAGATCTAAAACTCAGGTACACCACACCACAGGAAAATAATAGTGATTGGATATACACCATTTAAATCCTCGTAAGGCCCATTGTACTATTTAGTTGACATCTAATCTGTTAATTAGCTCATAAAAACTCAGATGAAGGGAAAAAATAAAGATCAGGTTGTTTCAAAATCTTTATGGCCCCAAAAAAGTTTTTAATGGTCAAAGTTCATTCAACATTGTTTCTTTTAATGTGGTCCAATTGAGATTGGGATATACATCTTTTTTTTTTAATCATAAAATAATTTATAAAAATAGATGGACGGCATGGATGAAACACATACCTCATGGTAGGGCCCACAGAGCACGACAGGGGAAAAGTGGGCCCAACTTAGAGCGTACTGAGTAAATCAGGAGGTAAGGTGATTTCTGGATTGGCTACAGACAAAAGCCGTAGCCAAAGACAGCCAGAACCACAGCTCAACTCGTAGACTAAGTGGAGATACCCGTTTCACATGACATTTTAGCAAAATTTTACAAGTTATATATATATATATATATATATATATATATATATATATATATATATAGAGAGAGAGAGAGAGAGAGAGAGAGAGAGAGAGAGAGAGAGAGAGAGAGAGAGAGAGAGAGAGAGAGAGAGAGAGAGAGAGAGAGAGAGAAATGCTCACACACAACTAGTTGGTCTGTGAGCTTGGGTCCAACTAGCTGGGCATTTAATGTTAATAAACGTTGTATCTAGAAAATTATTTAAAAAAAAGAAAATTACTTACCCACTTTGATTGGCCCCAACATGGTGTTAATGGGAAATCCACCCCAATCATCAGATGATTCACCTCACGCTGGACCCATGGTCTGAAAATCAGCTCCATCCACGGTTAACGTGAACCACATGACTAAAAACAGAATATGGGAAGAGCTTATCCTCCAAATCGTCTTCCTTGGCATGGCCCAATTGAATCATGTATAGGCAGGATTTCTTAGACATCAAGCCTAACTTTTTGTATAACATATAATGGTTGGAATGGATTTCCAAGGCCCAACCGGGTGGGCCTTGTAAAAATCAAGGGTCGATGCCTTTCCCAATTGTTTCCATTTGGTATGGCCCACTTCATTCACGAATTAGCCTAGATTTTTTTCTATGGGCCCAGCATGAGATTAAACGTATAATGATCGGACTGGATCCCACACAAATATTACAATTGCCCCGTTAAAAGATGAAAGGTTGAAGTCGGTGAGGCACTTGTTGGTTCCGAGAAAAGTGGTACTTTACTGAGAATTGCCGGAGTAGATAAGGTGTTACCCGGGTAACATACGAATAGGTGCTTCTTTAACCGTGGGACCCACTTTGATATATTTGTTGTATATCCACGCCGCCCATCATTTTTTACAAATCATTTTAATAGATGGTCCCAAAAACTAAACAGATCCACCTATCAAGTGAGCCCCACCGCAGGAAATAGTGAGCATTGAACGCCCATCATTAAAACTTTCCTATGGCCCACCGTAATATTTATTTTCCATCCAACATCCAGATTATTCATAATCTAACTTATTCATAAGGTCACCCAGACTTGGATTAGGAATATATATATATATATATATATATATATATATATATATATATATATATATATATATATATATATATATCAACATGATCTAGAACTTCCGTCACCCTAACAAGTTTTCAAAGGTGGGGTTTAATTATGTGGCGTGGTCTACTTTAGCTTTGAATCTCCTCACTTTTAGCCTCATGCCCTAAAAATGTTATGATAAAATAGATGGATGGTGTGGATATAACGGATACATCATGCTGAGGACCATGTAGATTTGCCACATCAACACATTCGGCTGTGTGTTACCCGCCTTGCCATCCGAGTCTTTCTCGAAACTAATGCACACCTTTCATCATTTGATGTGGCCCACCATGATGTTTACATGAGATCCACTCCTTTCACTATATATCTATAATTCCATTTTAGACTTAGATCCAAGAAATCACGCTGATATGTAATTCAAGTGGACCATAGGAAGGGAAACAAATTTTAATGGTGTGGTCCACTATAATTTTGGATCTCCCTCATTTTCGGGCTTGTGATTTATAATAATCTTAAAAAATAAATGGACGGCTTTGATAAAACACACACACACACACACACACACACATATATATATATATATATATATATATATATATATATATATATATATATATATATATATATATATATATATATATATCAAAGGGGCTCACAGACGATTGTCAGTCCACGTCTGACTCGAAGACGGATTGGCTACTCCACTTGACACCAGCCGGCTGGTGGTTGGTGCTCTGTAGGCCCCACTATGATATATGTGTTTCATCCACTCCGCTCATCCATTTTTACAGATAATTTTACGGGTTGTTACAAAAAAAAAAGATAGGGATATAAATCTTAGGTGGGCTACACCACAGGAAAAAAAATGAATGGATATCCACCATTAAAATCCTTCTAAGGCTCACTGTACTGTTTATTTGACATCCAATCTGTTTATTAGTTCATAAAGACCTAGATGAAGGGAAATAATAAATATCACTATTATTTTCCTATGGTGTGGTCCGCCTGAGATTTATATTCCTATCATTTTTACACTGAATACAAGCCGATGCACTTTTTTTTGTCGATTATTCTAAATTTGTATACTATTAGGGAGCAAAATGTCGTCTGGATCGGGAAAAGGAGGAGCAAGGGACATTGGTGGAAACATGGATGGCCAGTGGAGGGGAATAAATATAGAGCCATATGCAACTATTATGGCCAAGTAATAAGGAGTGGGGGAGTGTCTACGCTAAAGGAACATTTGGCAGGGGGATACAAGAATGTGAAAGACTGTCCAAGTATAACAAGGCCAGTGAGAGAGGAAATGAGAAGAGTAATGAATGAAGCGAAGTCACGCAAGCTGTAGCAAAAAGATTGGGAGAGGGATATGAGGGAGGAGCTACGAGGCACTAGACGAGGCCTAGGTGCTATCGACGAGCACAATGATGACGACGATGAGGGGATCATGTACCCCGATGACTGTGTTACGGCTCGAGAAATGAGTGATTTTAGACAAGTGATTCGTGACTCTCAGGCTTCAGAGTGGGAGGGGGAGCAAAGAAGATGAATTGATGAAAGTAGGCCGTCATTTGGGACATCCCAATATGAGACTGGTGGGAGCAGCAGACGATTTGAGGGAGGTAGCAGGCATGACCTACAACGCATGCAAAGCGCTCGTGTCCCAGATGCACCCTTCGCAGGCGTTAATCAAAAAAGATTAAAAAGTGTGTGGAGTAAGGGGCTCAGGGAGAAAGTGGGTGGTGCTATATCTAGGTGGTTCATCTCGAGCCATATACCAGCAAATGCAGCAACCAGTCCTCACTTCAAAAATATGATTGAGGAGGTACAGCATGTCGGGCCCGGCGTGAAGCCTCCCACACCACAGGAGATTCTTGGCGTCTACCTCCATCGGGAGCACGAGGAGATACAGGCTTGGGTACATGGACTCCAACCGAACTGGAAGCAGTATGGGGTAACGATTATGTGTGATGGGTGGACAGGACTCACGAAATTGCCCATTATTAATTTCATGGTGTACTGTAGAGGACGATCGATTTTTCTCAAATCCATTGATGCATCAGCCAAAATAAAAGATCACGAATACATATATGCTCTCCTGAAAGGAGTAATTAGAGATGTTGAGTCCCAGAATATTGTCCAAGTTATGACGTACAATGACAGTGCGTTCATTAAGGCGGGGAAGAAATTAATGAAAAAGTTCAATCTCTATTGGACCCCGTGTGCGGCACACTGCATTGATTTAATGCTGGGACATAGGCCAAAAGGATTCTGTCAGGAAAACCATCCAGGATGCGAGGAAAGTGACAAATTTTATATACAATCACTCATGCTTGTTAGCTGCAATGCGTGAGTGTTGTGGAGGGGACATCGTTAGACCAGGCGCGACATGATTCACCACGAACTTCATTGCACTCGACAGCTTATACTGGCATCGCGTGGGTCTCAGAAATTTGTTCAGATCCGAGAGATACATGGAGTGGAATCAGCGGAACACTGAGGGTGCAAAAACCTGTTTAAATATAGTGCTTTCTGATACCTTTTGGGATAAAGTTCACCACATCATTTCCTTCCTGCATCTTATATACAACGTCCTACGAGCCGTAGATAATGAGATGTGGCCTTTGATGGGGTCAATGTATGATCTTATGAGAATTATGAGATAGGGGATAATGACTGCAATCCCCACTTCGTGTCAGTGGGTGATCAATATCATCGATCGTCGATGGACTGAGACTCTCCAAATCCACTCCACCAAGCTGGTAAGTTTGTTAATACAACTGAGTACTTTAAGCATCACTTCTGTTTGCATGTTAATACAACTGAGTAACTAATATTTGGGTTTCAGCATACTACCTAAATCCTAAATTTCATTATAAACATCGGTTCCATGAGAATCAAGATTTGACGATGGCCGTCCACGAGGCGTTCGAACGATTGTTCCCAGAATCAACAGCACAGCAGATTTCGGTAACCATGTAATGCAATAAAATTTCTTCCTTATAGCCTCTAGAAATATGGATGATTCAAAATAATGACCTGTGAATCCGTGTTTACAGTTGTTGCGGTTTAGGGATGCGAGGGGTACGTTCTCATCCGCACTAGAAAAAGCATCGACTGAAACGATGATGCCTTGTGAGTATGACAACATAATTAAGTAATTACATTTTTCGTTTAAACTTCAAACTAAAACAAGCTCTTCATGGATATGTAGGTGAGTGGTGAGCGATGTATGGAGTCGACACGCCTGCACTGTAGTTATTGGAAGTCCATGTTCTCGCACAGACTGAATCCTCCTCACCGTGCGAGAGGAATTGGAGCACATGGTCACTCATACACACCAGCAAGAGGAACAGACTAGCATATGAGAAGCTACAAAAGCTCGTTTACTGCCATTACAATATGAAATTAAGATAGAGGCAGTTGCGAGTAGACCGAGACATGGAGAAAAATCAAGACCCATTAGACCTGTTGTTTATAGGTAACATGACACAGATAGGTGATGATGATGGGGACCCACTTATGAGTGGGTCAAATCAGCTGATTTAGATGATGCGGAGGGAGGCCCTGCTCCATGAGTAGCCGAGGGAGCAGCGGCTCTGGGTATCGATATTGATCAGGTAGTAGAGGAACAAAAGATACATACAGACTCCTTTGATTCTTTGGTGAGGAGTTCGGCACGTTCTAATAAGGGTAAGGAACCATCTTCACGGCACCCTCCTCCTCATCAAGTTGTAGTGAGTGATGATGATGATGAGACTTAACCCCCACTTGACACTAGTCCTGGGGATAACGACGACGATGATGACGATGGTTATGAGGGAGGGGATGGAGGCACCAACACTAGTATAGGTGGTACTAGTGGGGGTGGGGTTGGGGGTGGCAGTGGTGGGGGGTACACGACGACTCAGAGCCAATGATCCGTTGGCCAGTTCACTGAGGAGCAGAGCTTCGATCATGCCACTCAGGACAAGGATCATGGATCTCGTCCACCATCCAGGGCAAGAGCATCAGAGCCCAGATATATGTTTGAGCGTCGTTCGAAGAAGAAAGTCGGACGTGCCGCATCTGATGCTCTCACACACAGGTTGTCATCTGTGGACATAAGTTTAGATCGGGGGAGCTCCACCTCTGTCCCACCTTATGCTCATGAGGGATATCACGGGTATGACCATGACAGTTCTGACATTCAGTCACGCTTATCTACCCATGGGTACATGCAACCGGAAGATAGTTCTTCGAGTCATGATCCTTTGACAGGAAGATATTTGGTGTACCCGTATGTAAGCCCCGTATCTTAGACCGTACTGTTCCGTAGACTTCCGCGGTCTTACCGGTCAAATTCTGGCAACCTTCGACCCTTAACCGATATTTGCATGCGACCTTGAGTCACACATCGTTAACCTGAGTCAACTCAATCCAAGACCTTTACCATAGCGACCGCGTCGCCACCGCGGTTTCGATGCCACAACTCTCTCATCGAGGCGATACCCTGGTCAGGAGATGTGGGCCAGCATTCGGTGCGAGGAAAGACGCCGCGCGTTGCAAATTTCAAAAAAAAGAATCTCTACCCAACATCACATCAATCACATCAATCAAATCACTCACTCATACCTCTCCCACCAACTAATTAAAGCAACCCATGCTTAGCCTATTCCTCTTATCCCAAAAGTCAAAGAGACCCATACTTTCCATGCCTTATCTCTTACACACCACTCCTCCCTCTCTCCTATCACTCCTCTCCCATCATCTCTCTCATTCTCTCTCTCATTCTCCCAAGCAACCCCAAGAGATGAATCATCCATGGCTTCCATGGAGAAAAAAAAATCATGTGTGGCCCACCTTCCTATCACCCAATCCTAACCTCTAGAGTCAATCTCAACCGCTGAATCTTGTTCCTTTGAAGCTTTACAACATGTTGGTGGAAGAATGAATAGAAGATCAAAGGTGGGTGCTTCTTTCTTTCTTTCTTTCTCTCTCTCTCTCTCTCTCTCTCTCTCTCTCTCTCTCTCTCCCTTTCTCATTTTTGTGTGATGTGTGGCCCACTTGGATGGACCCCACTTTGATGTATGTCTTATGTACACTGTCCATGCATTTGGTGGCCCACCTGGACAACACCTCTGAAGGTGGGGCCCACCTTAAATGTGTTATACCCAACCATCCGGGTCCCTGGACGTGGCTAGACAGAGAAGCGTGAACTAACGGTGTGGTACCGTCCACCAGCAAAAACAAATATCATCTTGTTTCAACGAGCTTTGGGGCGGGCCGTTTATGTAGCCCCCACCTTGATGTATGTAGATAATCCACGCCGTCCATTTCGTTTCTTAGTACATTTTAGGCGTTGAGCCCAAATTTGAGACAAATCTGATAATCAAGCAGGCCATACCATAGGAAATAGTGGCATTACCCCTAGAACCCACCTTGATTCTCTTATTCGCCAAAAACACAACAAATATTGGTCTCATTTGATCGATCACGGGCTATAGAATACAATGGTTGGAGTGGATTTTTCTAATGAGGGCCCCACTTAGGTAAAACCTCAAAATTTTAAAATTTCAAAAAAAAAAAAAAAAAAAACAACAGGCAGCAGCAGTTGCTGCCGCTGCTACCCGTCAGAGGACGTCAGCGGCGTCCTGTTGGGCTGTCACAGCCTGATTGGCCAGGGACCATGGGTCCCAACCATGGGCCCCACCGTGATGTGGATAGAATATCAACACCGTGCGTTGGGTAGGTCCCCTTTGGGACAGTGGGCTCCACGAAAATCAATTAGATCTGGAACTCAGGTGGCCCACATCACAAGAATCAGTGTGGGGTAACTATTAGTGAAGTGAACTGACGCTGGAGTGTGCTATCTAGCTAACTCGTTTTTTTTTTTCTTTTTCTTTTTCTCTTCCTTTTAAATATATTATACCATAGGTGGGCCATGTCTATGTGGGACCCACCATGATATCTGTATTGTATCCATACCGTCCAGCATCTAAGGACGCGGGACATCAGCCGTGTAGGTGGATTGACAGTGGGGTGTACTTACCTGCAACAAAAAAAAAACAAAAAAAAACACAATAAAATAATAATATTTTATAGTATGAGGGGTGGCCTGCACGTGGGACCCACCCCTACTCCTTTAACTGCAATGTGCAGCAGGCAGCTATGTTGCTGCCGTACGATAGCAAGGTCCTTGGACCCATCCATGTCGTCCATCTATTTAGGTGGGCCACACCTCTTGCTCGTGACATATCCACCGTCCAAGGACGGTGGGACCCACCACCCACGTGAGGGGATACCCCTGTGCAGCTAACTGTCCAGGCCCAGGGCAGCCTGGACGTTGATATATTATACATATTATATATATATGGTGGTGGGCCCTACGTGGGACCCACCTCTGCCTTTATAGTGCAGTCAGCCGCATGTACAATAGCATATAGCTGCTCCTTTGATGGCAGCAAGCCCGCAGGCCCCACATTGATGTATGCATTTTTTTACCGTCCACTGTTTAGACGGTGGGGCCCACCATGATGCATACGCTGTATCCATACCATTCAAACATTTTGAGATATCATTTTATGGCATGAGTTCAGGAATGAGTCAAATCTAAACTTCAAGTGGACCCCACCATTTAAAATAGTGGACAGCGGCCTGCACCGTACAAACTTCTAAGGCCATAGCAGTCCCCACTCAAGCCTATATTTTTGGTTTTCCCTTCATCTATCACTATGTAACTTAAGAATAGGTTGAATTTCAAATACATCACAGCGGGCCACACCGTGATGTGACCTGCCCTGTGATCAGGTGGGCCACACCACCGAAATAGTGGAGGATTGAACATTTATCATTGAAACCCATTTGGGTCACGGAAGTTCTGGATCAATGGAGAATTGTTCTCCCTCTTAATCTAGGTTTTTATGACCTTATGATTAGATTGATTGGAAAATAAACTTCAGAGTGGGCCCTGTGAATTATTTAACCATGAAAATTATTATCTGCATTGTTATTTGTAGTATGGTCCAGATGATCTTTCGATATGATTCATTTTGTGATAATGCTCTAAAAGATCTCCATCTATAGATGAATCATGTGGTTGGTTTGGGCTCATTCGGCTTGGCCCATTTGATTTGACACATGATTCGACCCATTTGATTCGGCTCATTAGTGTGACCCATTAATGTGGCCCACTTGATGTATATTGGCCCATGGTTTGAGACCCACTGTGATGTGTATAGGGCCCATGGGTTGAGGCCCATATTAACGTATTTATGGCCCATTGTTGAGGCCCACCTTGGCATTGATAAGGCCCATTTGATGTATATGAGACCCATGTGTAGGGCCACACGCTGTGTATTGAGGCCCATGCGCAGAGCCCACCCGTTGTGTATATGAGGCCCTAAGAAGTGGCCCAATGTGATGCACATGTAGCCCTTGTACGAGGCCCATTGCGATGTATATTAGGCCTTTATGTGAGGCCACGGGCCACTGCATGTTCGGCCCCATGTGGGCTACTCCTTGGAAACAATGTTGGTTAAATGTCCACATTGATGAGCCGTGATGGTTAAATATCCATATTGTGACCTTTCTTTAGGCCTGGATAGGCTCATTTTCATCATCCTCTAGTAGGTTACCCCAAACGAATGGGCCCCATTGGTATTGCTTAAACTATCATCGACCATTCATCTATAAATCCTGTCTTGAGACCGATTACCGATTATGATTGTTGTGGTCGATTGATCGATTATCGATTGATGCCGATTATCGAGACTGATTACCGATCGTGGCCGATTATCGTGACCGATTACCGATCATGGCCGATTATCGTGACCGATTATCGTGACCTATTACCGATCGTGGCCGATTAACGATTGACGTGGCCGATTGTCGACTCTACGTGTCGTGGCCGATTGACCGATTACCGATCGAGGCCGATTATCGAGACTAATTATCGATCGTGGCCGATTGTCGATTGACGTGGCCGAATGTCGATTCTGCTTGTCATGACCGATTGACCGATTCTGATTATCGAGGCTGATTATCGGTCGATGCCAATTATCGTGGCCGATTGTCAATTCCGATTGTCGTGGCTTCTCGCCGATTCTGATTGTCGAGGCCCAATGTGATATATATGCGAGCTGTATTTGAGGCCCGTTGTGATGTGTATCCAACCCGTGTTTAAGGCCCAACGTGGTGTATATGCGGTTTATGTGATAGGGCCCACTGTGATGCATTTGAGGGCTAGGCAATGGAACCCATTGTAATGTATGTTAGTCCCATGTGAAAGGCCCATCGTGATGTGTATTAAACTCTTGAGTGAGGCCCATGGTGTTGTATATTTGGCCCTTGTGTGAGGCCATGAGTCCACTATATGTTAGGCTTTATGTGGGCCGTTCCTTGGGGGACAATGTTGGTTAAATGTCCACGTTGTCGATGTCGATTGTCAGTGCCTGTTATTGATACCGGTTATGAGTATGTGACTGCATAGTATTAGGATACATGCCCATACGCATCATCTGCATGTCTGTTATGAGATATGATTGACCATTGCATATATCATAGTGTTGGTTGTTATGAGACTGCCTGATAGGTGGAGATTGTCTCACATGAGCGCACGATATGCGCATGATTGATGCATGAATAGATTACATGACTCATGCATCTTGCATTGTATGTGTTGTACTGTATGCCCTAACGACATTAGGGTCGTAGCCTCCATAGGCATTTCGTGGATGGCCAGATGGGATACCAAAAATTCATTCTACATGGGGTGCTATAGATATTCCTGGGTGAAAGTCCCTAAACCCTCTTGGTTCCAGAGGTTGCTCCAACGTTTAGACCGAGTGGGTAGATGAGCGTTGAGTGCTGATTACCAGATGGCTACGCTCTCCACTGTGTTGTGGTCGGTTGGAAGGAGGTGCGGCCTTACCTGCCCGAGAGGAGAGGGCAATGCTAGGCTGAATCTGACCAGCTCGAGGAATGAGTCCGCTATCGACGAGTCGGGCCCAATATTGGCAGGCGGATAGTGAGGTCTCTTCCACTCACCTTGTTGCGCGTGATGGGGCGGTAATGTGGTTTGGAGTGTAATAGACCCCGGTGATTTTTCAGAGAGGAACCGTACTGATATGTGGACTTATTGAGTAGGAATTACATGCTCATTCATTCATTCACTATCCACTCGGGTTGGTGGCAAGCAACTAATTGTTGTGTACCTTCGTTATGGCAAAGATTTCGGTTGGGTGCGCGACTAACATAAGATCAGGAGTTTACCACGTTGAGTCTGACTATCCAAATTTAGGTATGAGACTGGTTTGGATAGAAGTCCCTTGTGGTGGACTCCGTAGCCTGCGATACTACGTACTATCATCCCGACTTCACACTTCAGCATGGTCATTTCATTCGCATTGCATATTGCATTACATCATCAGTATTTGATATTTGGCTCTTCATGACTCCTTGTTACATAACTGTTCTATATTGCGTATTCTGCTATTGATTTACTTATGGACTTGTCCGTACTTCCGCTTACTCTGTTATCGTATGATTTATGATTTTGTTAGTATTTTTGCTTACTTTGATAATTCATGATCTTGACAGTATTTTTGCTTATTTCGGTATTGTATGATGATGGCATTGTATTGAACATTTGATACTTACCTTGTGCACACACTTACACCACCCTCTAAGCTTTCTATGAGCTTATGCACGATAGATGCATGCAGGTGATGTTAGGTTGCAGCAGTGTTGAGCTTGGAGCATGCAGTGGTCTTCTGGGAGTTTGATTTTTATTTATGTATTTCCCTTTCAGTATTGTACTCAAACGACTATATTAGTGGATATGTGATGATGATGTTGCCTTTGTGAATTGGGTAATCTTGTGGTTATGCTTATTACTAGTTATATGTACAAAAAAAAAATCCTCCTTGTAGGATCCTAGGATCGAAATCTGGCATATGAATGCTAGGAGCCGAGAATGGGGTACTACGGAGGCTGTCGGCACCAGATTCGGTAATCGGGATTCTTATGAATCCGATTTTTGGGTTTGGGGCGTGACACCGTATGACTGACAACAATACTATTAAGGAAGCAGGGTTGGACTTGATCTGTTCCCTCAGTACCCTACTCAGGAAATGCCGTCGATGTATGTCACGTAATTCCCACGTCTAGGCGTACTCATACAGTTTGGGGAGGATGATTATCAGAGGTATATAAGAGAGTTCCTCAATTGGTACGAGCAAAGGATGACCTGGGAACAGTACTGCCAATATGTTGAGCAGCAGTACTACTCTCAAATGCCACGGGATCCGGACAATGATTACGAACCACCTCGTCACTATATGTGGGGATGAAACATGGCCAAAAATGTGTATTTTTTTCAATTCATTGGGACTTTTGCATGTCTTAATTATTGTAAAAGCTTGCATTTGTATTATATAAACTAATTTAAGTTACTATTTGAGTGATTTTTTACGACAATGCATACTTTTTGGCCTCCATTAAATGAAAACTTCTAATTTAATGCATTCTTTTTGTAAAATTTTCATTCTTGAATATGTAAATATGTGTATTTAGGCATGTCCTAAAGTTTCACTGAAAAATTCCACCATTTTCCCCATATTTTTCTCTTTTTCCCTGCATTTCCGGTTATCAGCGATAAAAATATTATATCTTTATCTCCGGCCAGCGAAGTTTGTAGCGATACCGACAACTCGAACACTTTTTATGATTACCCGTGCCCCCTTAGATACTTTAAGAGCACCATCAATACCTGTGAACTTGTAGCCCATTGCTTCAAGTACACCAAAAGAAATCAGATTCTTCTTCAAATCAGGAACGTGCCTAACATCAGTCAAGGTATGCTCCGCCCTATCAAATATCTTGATGCACACCATACCAACAGCGACAACATTATAGGAAATGTCATTGTTTATAAACACATGTCCACCATCGCACTTCCTATAACTAGTGAACCAACTCCGATGAGGAGTCATGTGAAAAGATACCCCTGTGTCTAGTATCCACTTGTCCTTATGATCATCGTATGGTCGTTTGATCGTAGACATAGACAATACATCACCATTACATCCACTTAATCCATCTGACGTGGCGGCATTGGCCGCCTTGTACGAAGCCTTAGATTCTTCTCTCTTAGATTTAGGATTTGTACAATCCTTCTTCATATGTCCTTCCATCCTACAGTTCCAGCACTTTCACTTACCTTTGCCCTTACCCTTAGATTTGGATCTAGAACTTGAAGATCTTGTATCTTGTTTAGTATTCTTACCCTTTGTAAGCAGTGCATCAGAAGATATCCCCATGTCGTCGTTAAGCTTTCTCATGGCCTTCCCTTGAAGGGCTGAGATAATGGTATCGACACTCAAGATTTTATTCGTGGTGCACATTGTATCCTTGAATGACTCATACGACGTCGGAACATAATTCAACAACATACATGCTTGTTCTTCATCTTTCATCACTTCCTCCATATTCAGCAATTTGTAAACCGGTTTATTAAAGTTGGTGATGTGAGCCTCCAGATCTCCACCCTTTGCCATCTTAAAGTTATACCACTGTTACTTCGAGTGCTAGACTTTCGCTCCTCAAGAGTATCATATTCGCCTTGCTTGATTAAAGAACTGATCATCTTGATCTTCCGTAACTCAAAATTATTTTTTCATGAGTAATTCTCAATATCATACCTAGTGCTTCCCATTATTACTAATCCTACAGATTCAAATTTGTGCCCCAACGATTTCTCTAATACCACTTGTTGGGGATTTATGCTGTGGAATCACACAGATATGGATCTAGGATAGCAATCCAAGAGCACCAAACAATCCTAAGGGAATACAAAGATTTAATGTGGAAAATCCTTTCAAGAAAAAACCACGGCACAAAGCGACAAAATTCCACTATGAAAGCATAAATTACAAATAAAGAAGACTTACTTGATTCGAACAACCTCAAATCACACCCTTGCTACACCCTTTTATAACCCAGAAACCCTTTTAAACACCCTTGGAATACCTTTTTAAAGCCTTAGCATTACTTAGAAAGACCCTAGGGATCCCTATTTATAGTTGAGAAAACTTCACTTATGCACCTCTCTAAAACTGCCTCAAATTTAAGCAGTCCGCACAAAATTCGCGCACCATCTGCGTAACCTTCGAATAGTCACGCTAGGGCTTCGACTGGTCGAGCCTGTCCCTCGACTAGTCGAAGACCTCAGGATTTTTAGAAACATTGTCGTTGGACTTTGAGTTGAACAAGCTTTGACTAATCGAAGGGACCCTGGACTAGTCGAGCCAGTCCCTCGACTGGTCGAGCATCCCAGTCCAGACAGATTTAAGACATCTGTTTTAACTATATAATTATAACTATAACTATATATATATATATATATATATATATATATATATATATATATATAACGTTAAAAACCCTAACATCTAAACTCGAACGATCGAGCTCAAGTTGGGCCAAGCTCGACTTGATTTGGCTCGTGTACGGCTCTAGTTCATGCCAATGGGAAAGGCCTTATAGACGATTTGGATGACATATGAACATTAAGATGGAGCCCATAAAGGTTTCAATAGTAGGCATTTCTTTCCCAGTTTTCCCTCTAGTGTGACCCACTCTAGTCTTGGATCCAGCTCACTTTTGTCACATGTCCTAAAATGAGCTTGAAAAACGGATGAAGAAAGTGAAATTCTCACAAATATCATGGTGGGTCCCTATCAAGCCCCAAAATTTAGATACCCGATTAGGGCATTTAGGACCCGAATCCCAAGTTCATGAGTTTTAATATATTGATATTTATTATAATCCGCATGATTCTATCAAATTTAATAGATACTCAAAATCATCTAAAAAGAAAATATTGCTGAAATAATATAATGTCTAATAAATTCAACTCTCTTGATAGTTTTATTTTTTTCTACATTGGAATTTAGAATTTAAACTAAACTTAAATAACAAAAATTGAATTGAAATTCAAACCAAACCAAATTTTCTATAAAAAGAAAAATTAATAGTAGAGGCCCGCCTGCTCGTATTATTCCAACTCTGCACCTGTGCATTTCTTTGTAGTAGGGTGAGCACAACAACCCAGTATGGTCATTTATTACCCAAAATTTAAAATGTTTAGATTTTATCAAAATTTTATAAATAATAGAGAAAATAGAATACATATATGTGAATGCTTGGAAATTGGCGCCCACGTTCGACGTTGAAATGTTATGTTCTTGGTATTTATGGGGGTGATTTAATTGATGTTGGTTTGGAGTTGCCACTAGCCACTAGATCTCAAAATCCCGCAAACGGATAGAACCTGCAGAATATGTAAAGCTAGAGAATCCAAGGATACTCTTGCTTTAAGTTGACTTTTAGTCTGCGATCCGAAATTCTAAGTAAGGGACCTCGGTTACAAAGAGGGAATGCGTTAGGCACTCTCTCTGCCCGTACAAGTGTACGGTCTGTACTCTATGTGATAAGTAATCTTAAGGGACAAATGATGTAGTTGAAGTAGGACTAGGCACACTTGGATTTCTGATGTAGAAAGATCCGGGATTCCTGCAAGCCACAAAGCATACATTTGAAGAATGTCTAGAAGGATGGATGTAATGATGTTAATGTAATAATAAAGAAAAAGCGGACTAGATCACTATGAGTTTCTGATGTGACAGGATTCGATATACGGCAAGTCACAGAGCATACGTTCGATAGTGTTCTAGAGTAGCAAAGAGGGTTGAGAAGAGAGAAGATGATATGATGAATGCTTGAATGAAAAATGAGTTGATCTTATTGGCTTACCCTTGAGATGGCTAGGACATGGGATGCACCATGACCAACCCGGGTGGGATTGTAGGATCGAAGATGGTTTGAAGGAGGCTAGGGGTGGGTAAAAGATCGGATCTTGAAAGCTTGAAGCTCCCTTTCGCCCTCACTCTCTTCCTCTCTCTCTCTCTCTCCCCTTTGGAAAATTTGGGAATGGGATTGTAATTGTGTGAAATGAGGAGAGGTGAAGGCTATTTATAACCTTTTGTGATGATATTTTGGTAATTATCGAGTTTGTGAAGGGTAAAAGCTAACATGGTAGCTTGAGATTGATTGAGGAGAGAAATACCATGTGGCATGCTCTTATAAGCTCTTGGGGTTTGGTAAAAGGGTAAATAGAGTAAACTTTAGGAGTAATTCTCTATGAAAGTTGACTTTGGGAGGGGGACAACTGTGTGTTCAAAGGGGACACCTGTCGGATAAGGAGCAACACTCTAACTACCGTCGGCGGTAGTCAGACTACCGCCCGGGCTAGATTCCTTCTGAGCTTTGGCCGATGGGCTTGCTTCGGGATCTTAGCTTGGCCTATAGCGTGTTTTCGGATGTTTGACTTAAAATGGTTGGGTGTGCCTTCAGGAATTGTACTGATTTGTATATAGGCACTGGGTTGGGTGGTGGTTAGGGTTTAGATTATGGTTTAAGCTAGGGTTAGGGTTTAGGGAATGATTGGGGTAAGGTTTAGGGCATGATCGGGGTTCTCAGGTTGTTTTTACTTTCTTAAGATGCTAGCCTGGGTGGGGTGTCTACAAGATAATAAAAGAATATGAATTTAAGCAATAGAATCATAAAAATATTATGCATGTGATACTTTGTATAAATTTTCATAAACAATATATGTCATTTTTTACAATACCATACCCAAGTGGATGGCCACGTTGCATTGACGCCCGCGCATCGGTACCTTGTAATAAGGGACTTATTTATATATTAATTGGTCAGACTATTGCTTCATTTGTACCTCTAACATATATTCATGTATACAATTGTACTCATACGCCGTATACAAAGGAGACTCCAAAGGATTCAATGAGTTCAAGGACCTTTCACCCAAATGACAAAATCGTCCTACTTGTTGGCTTTAAGGTTTTCCAACCTAAGGAACATGATCGCCCTACTTATTTACATTACAACCATATATTAATATCTTTTGTAAGGGACCATCCGAATGGTTGTACATGTTTTTGTTGAATGAAAAAAAACAAAAAAAAACCACATATCAATATTGATGCTCAATGAATGTTGGACATGTATATAAGATTAATCATTGTTTTACAATCGAAAATATCAACATAAAGCTATTATGAATTTATTCTCACATTTTTACTACTCTTAAAATAATATTCTCAATTTATTATAAATTACTTAATTGAATTCTCAAAATATAAAATCTTTTTTATAATTAATAATTTTAAATATAATTTCGTCAAAACTTTAATAATTAAATTTCTTAAATACAATATTTTTAATTTATTATTTAGTAAATTTTAAAATTTGATACTGTATAAAAAATTATTTTAAATTCTAACTTTATTTACATCATATATATTTTTTTACTTAAATCATATATATATATATATATATATATATATATATATATATATATATATATATATATATATATATATATATCATATTAACATAAAAATAAATTATTTTTATTTTTATTCAATAAATTCTAAAATTAAAAATTTATTTAAATTATAATATAAACTTAACAAATAAAATTTTCAATTATTCTAATATTAAGTCAAAATTTAACAAATTTATATAAACTAAGTATTTTTTTTTTTTTACAATTAAGGAATTAATTAATATTTGAATTTAACTTTGTATGAAATTGATTTAAATCAATCAAATTATAATCTAATTTATTAAATAAATTCCAAAGCTGATGAATTTGATTATTTTAATAACATTTTTTTAAAAAATTATTAATTTCTAAAAGTTTATAAATAAAATTAGATTTTTTATTTAAATCGAATTATACTTTCAATAATTTATTAATTAAGTTATATTATATTCTAAGTTAAATAAGTTTCTTTTTCTTTTTTAAAATATAATTTGAATATTAAATTAGAGTTTTACAATGAACCAAATCAATTTAACTTAACAATTATTTTAAGGTATATTTTAAAATTTCAACAATTAAGCTAAATAATTAAATAAATTTTAAATACAAAAAGATTAATCACATTAATAATTAATTTAAGCAATATTATTATTGAGTTTTAGAATAAGATGACACAACAATAAGTTAAAATTTTTAAACTTTAAGTTAAGATCACATACTTGATTTGAAGTGTTAAACCAAACCTTATGCAGTACATATCTGACATATACACTCAATACGTACAATGTCTAAAATCGAGTCTTGACTGACTCACACCTACACCATGAACACATTGCCTATTGTCTTATAATTTTAAGGATAAGCCCACACTCAAACTCTACTGGACCCACACTCATGCCGTAAGCTCATGGTTAAACCCCTATTTATAGGACCTATGTCATAAATGTTTCTGGACGTGCTTCATATGTAAAGCAAATGAGTTTTGTTTTTTGTTTTAATGGTGTTTCATGCATGAAGAGAAAAAATATAAAAATAAATTAAAAAACTCTTAACCTAAATACCAATTTCAATTCTACATTTAATGCCAAAACTAAAAAGTTTCAACCTACCTAAGCACCTCTCATGCTAAGGCTAATACCTCTATTTCTAGCTTAAAATAATTTGCACATAAGCGAGATCTATAGTTAGAATATCGTTCATTAGACGTGTGCTTAGATGGTTCAGATTTTTAGATGAACACTCCACATGACATATTCCAATTCAATAGCCTAGACAATACGGTTCGCTACTGGATGGTTTTGATTGATTAGACCATCTATTGGGAAGTAGGTTAGGGATTGAACTCTTTGAATGCTTTAGATTGATGTTAAGATACACTGGCTAGTTGATAAAGGTGATTATATTGAGATTTGAATTGTTCAGATGGGTGGAGTGTGTGGAATTCTAGCATTATTTATGTTTCTAAAATAAATAAATAAAATTATTATATTCATTTATTTCTTCTTTTTTTTCACGTAAGCATCACCTGTGAAGGGTGTATAGTGTGTGTGATTTAATTTGGTACATACATGTATGTAAAGATTAGTTAAATTTTATCCATGTCATTACAGTCCCACCTAGCTTCCCTACACAGGATCTTCATGTAAAAGCCTTTGGTAGGAAATCCGCTTCCTAGAAATACCTATAACTATCATCCTAGTCTGTTCGTTAACTTTCTTTAATGGCGGGTAAGGCGGGTGTGTGAGCAAATGGGTCAAATGCTTGTTGAGTCCCACCATGATGTTTATGTACAATCCACCCATATTATTGTTGTGGACTAGTTCTGGCCAAGCCAATTAGGAAAGAAATCTTTCAGGGAATGCGGTCAAGATATTAGGAAGCCAATTACGGTTGAGAATTCAGAAGCTGGCGCGGCCGAGATAAATAATGCGAAAAGAGAACGAGAGAAGCACGATCGAGCAAACGATGGATGAGCGAAAAGAAGTGGAGAGCGGTTAGGTGGGGGTGCGGCCGAAAAGTTCAAGAGGTAGAGCTTAGCTAAGAGAAGAGGAACGGTACAAAAAAAAAAAAAAAAAAAAAAAAACCATAACAAAGAGAATGATCTAAAGAGACTCTTCAGCCATTATAACTGACAAATTAAATGAGAGAAACGTTTGAAAAAGAGCAACATGCGAAATCTATAAGTAACAGAGGAAATCAACAAAGCAACACACAATAAAACATAAAACAATCAAATCAAAATTGATCTATCTTTCAACTTAGTTTATCCTAAGAGTAGCAATAATCTAGTAGTAGTAATTCTTAGTAATAGTTCTTAGTTGTAATTGAAGTGTATGCTCATAAACTTGATCTTTATCTAATATCAAGCAGTCCTTTCAAGAGATACATTAGTGCAATCACTCTTAGTAACTGATTATAAATTATTATTATTTTTTTCCTTTTGTCTGATTGCACTGATATACTGAAAAGTTTTTTCTTATGAAAGACAGCGCAAGCCATTTTCAAAGGAAGAACCCCATGCTTCAATTATCGCCTGATTATTACAAAATTCTGTAAGAGGCTAAGTAGGTGTCCGATCTTCTCAAATTTTGGTCATATATATTTATATTGGACTTATCTACTTATTTCAGCGCTTGGAGTCAAAGTTGATCGGTTTGAATCAAGCCGCTATATTGTTTATGGCACGCCACATATAACATACGTGATAGAAAACAAACTAAGTGCTAACAGTTAGAAAGTGAATCACCTCATGTTATGGTAAGGGTCCCTAAATCACTCCATCCCTTATTTAAGTGTAAATACCGTATAAGGTAATGATCACCTTCTGAATTGTTTTCCTTGTTATGACCCACCTGAATTGCACATGGGCTTGGATTTTAGGTCCTAAGCCTAAAATTTTAGGTATCATCTAATTGTTGGAGCGGATAAAATCATCAAAGGTGGACATTTCTTTCGCAACTGTTTTCTTTAGTATGGCCTACGATCACAAGTCAACCTGAATATTTTGGCCTAAGCTTTAATGGGAATTGCGTATCTTATGGTGGGAGGATTTCACATACACATCACTCTGGGAGGCGCTGAAAACTGAGTTCCTTGCTCATATTTTTGACGGACCACCGCAATGTTTATCTAAGATCCCCTCTGACCATTAGATATTTAGTCTGACCATTAGATATTTAGTTTCGTATTAGGCCTAAAACAAAAAATCAGACTGAGATATGATTCCGATGGGCCACACCAAAGAAAATAGGTAGGAGAGAGACATCTACGCTTCATTTTTACGAAGTCCACCGTTCGATATTATATGAAATCCACTCCAACCATTAGATTACACACAAAACTTTAGGCCCGTGGAGCAAAATTCAGATCCATTTGTGATTTACGTGGATCACACTATTGATAACAATTTGGAGGGTGAGTGGTGCCATGTACACTGTTTTCAATAATGTAGCCCACTCGAATCACTAATGGAAACATTTGTGATTTACGTGGACCACACTAATGGAAACAATTTGGAGGGCGAGTGTTGCCATGTAGACTGTTTTAAATAATGTAGCCCACTCGAATCACATATGGAGCTGATTTTTGGGCCCTTACCTAAAAATGTGGTGACATATCTGGTGGTTGGAGTGTATTTTAAATAAACATCACAGTGGGGCCCACCCCAGCCACCCACCCATTTGCTGGCTTTGGTCGCCCCGGACGGAATGATAATGTTATGCCTTTTGTTTAGTTGCATGTGAGCCTTTCTCACATTTTACATCTCGACCTTCTATTTGTTATCCATCCACCGAAGGTTGTGATTCCTCAAACCTGTGGTGTTTTGGTGCACGGGTTATTCACACGGGGTCTAAAAAACTAGTACCGAGATGGGTGCGTTTTGCACTCAGAGCATATGCCAATGGTAATTTACCACGTGGATGAACTATGATAAACCACATATTATATATAGAATCATCAGGACCGTTCCACAAGGGAGTCATCTGATACTCCAACAAAGTGTGATGGTTGATACTCTGACAAACAAAATGTCAACGCGACATACATTAACTCAATCCAAGCCACCCAAATCGCGGAACATGCCATGGACAGGTCGTAAACCATCCGAAGAATGTCCCCCAATCAACCAATTAAAAAGTTAAACCCATTTTAATTTTCGTTTTATGAGCCATTTTAGATGGGTCCCATGGTTTGGTTACATGTATGCAATTTCTCAGTTCTTTTGTATGAACCATTTTGTGGACCCCAACTCAAGTCCAAGCCAACCCTCGGCCCTCAGCCTTAGCCCAGATCCAGGCTGGCTATGAATTGAGGTTTTTTTTTTCATCTCCATATCCTATCTAAATCCAGGCCATTCCTTGAAGCATGCCCTTTTGAACTGAAAAGTAAATCGACGGTTTGAATTATGAGTAACCAACGGCCCACATGCAATGTACATAGGTGAATCGATCAAATGAGCCAACTGGCTGAATGTTGGCCTGGACTTGAAATCAAGGCCGGATGTCCAGGCCAGGCTAGGCCTGACCAGCCGATCCAATCATCAAGCTTAGTATATGCAGCTCATTATAAAAGTTGCACTGGGAAACGGATTGGCTACTCCGCCTGCTGCCAGCCCGATAGCTGATGGTCGGTGCTCTGTCAGCCCCACCATGATGTATGTGTTTCATCCATTCCATTCTTCCACTTTTACAGATCATTTTATGACACAGGGAAGGACGTGAGGTCGAGCACCGTCTTCCTCAAGATGATAAATATTCTGAATTCACGGAACTTCTTTGGACTCCTCACAGAAACTTCTCGAATCCACGAGGAAAGAAAGTAGAAAATAAGAATAATTTCTAATAAATTTGAAATTGATTAATGAATTTGATAATTCTCTAATGTGTCTCCTTACACCATTAATATAGAAAAAAAAAAACTAAAATTTATAATTACTAAAAATAGTAAAATTCTAATTCTAACACAAATCCTAATTCTAATAAAACTCTTCTAAGGCCTAATTTCTAAAAATAAAAAATTACAAATAAACTTTCTCTGGAAGAGTCCTAGTATAACTAAAAGTTATTTTTAAAAGGAAAGAAAATCTAAAACTCTAAAAATATTAAAAAATCGGAATTACTAAAAATAGTAAAATTTTCCTAAAAATTTCATTTTTGAGCTGAAAGCACACATTTTCTAATGAAACGGACAGATGTGACCCACTTTGTGTGTCAGTTCACCTCAGATGGCCTGTTTCAATAAAGATTGATAGGTTGTACACCCCGTAACGATACCCGGATCAAAAGTTATGGTCAATTCACGGTACATCTCCTTGTGGCTCATCCATGCTGGGAATATCTCGATGACACGTTCTACATCATTTTAGGGCTTGATCCCAAAAATTAGACGGATATAAATATCAGGTGGAACTCACTAAAGTAAAACAATAGTGATTGGACATCTACCATTAAAATCCTCCTAAGCCCCACTGTACTGTTTATTTGACATCCAATTGTTAATTAGGTAATAAAGACCCGGATGAAGGGAAAAAACAAAGATGAACTTGATCCAAAACTTTTATGGCCCCAAAAAGTTTGTAATGGTCAAAGTGCATTCAACACTGTTTCCTGTACTGTGGTCCACTTGAGATTGGGATATATCTCATTTCTGGTCTCATACCATAAAATGATATATATAAAAATAGATGGACATCATGGATGAAACACATACATCATGGTGGGGCCCACAGAGCACCGACCACCAGCAGCCAATCCGTTTCCGTTGCACCGAATCAACGTCCAGTAAAAAGAAATACAGCTGCATGATTGAATGATTAAAAAAAGAAAATAAGAACCATGTCTTATATGAATGGGATATGGAAAAATCCCCGTGACCGGAAGATCCTACATGCATAATATCCTTGGAAAGTACACCGAGTGTTGAAGTTACTTTGAGAAACTACAGGCAGCCCATCACGTACGCCACCCTTTGTTGGGCCTTGATCTCAAAAGTCAGAATAATTCAACACTCAGGTGGGCCATTCCAATAGAAAAATCTTATCCAAAACCGGATGCGGATCTGTTAGTGTTACCAACACCACCCCCAGCCCTGGAGTGTGATGTGTTGGGTACTGTGGGGCCAATGTAATATATGTGTTTATATCAAGGCCATCCATCCGTTTTGCTCGGGCATGAACCTATAAATGAACCGGATCCGAAGCTCAAGTGGACTACATCACAGGAAAATGTAATATTCTTTATTAATCACGCAGATTTTGTAAATATATTTTTTTATCTTATAAAATTACTATAAGATTAATTACATGGCCTAATTAAATTTCAGAAATAAAAAAATGTTATGCAAGTGATTATAATTTTAACCAAAATGACACTAGACGCTCATTGCAATTATACATTATTTATGTGATGTGGCCCATGTGTATTGGTCGAGTTTATAAATATTGGATTCACGTGGATGTCAAGACAAGTGGATGGAGTACAAATCAGCATAACAAGATCTTCTGACCTTTTTATTATTATTATTTTTATTTTTTTTACGCACGCACACACACCCCTACACACTCACGCCACACGCACACACACCCCTACACACTCACGCCACACGCACACACACCCCACACACGCACACCGTGGGATTACACCGCCATGGTAGGCCCTAAGGTGTTGTCGCACGCACTTGGCATTACCTACAAAAGGTGTAGTGGATTCCTATACAAAAACAGATATTTTTGTACACTAACGCGTAAAACAGCGAATTACTTATCTTTCTTGCTCCTAAAATGATACTCAAACACTACAAGATTAACCTTCACGTCGGGCCTGAAAGCCGTACCCATCAACACCATTAATATTCTGTAACACGTCTACACCATCATGCACACCTTCTTTCTCTAATCTTGACCATCAATCCGTTCTTCATGTGAAGAATTATGGAGATCTTAGGCTCCACAGGGTGTCCATCCACCACTTCAACATGAAAGTTATAGATCATAGCAGCAGCGGCAACCTTCATTTGTGTGACTGCGACATCCTTACCCAAACAAGTCCGAGGCCCGGCGTTGAATGCTATGAACTTGTAGGATGGCTCAAATCTCAATCTTCCTCGCTCCGTAATCCACCTCTCGGGCTTGAATTCTAAGCAATCTTCACCCCATATGCCTTCCATCCTTCCCATCGCATACAACGAAAACATGATCTTTGTACTCGGTCGAACCACCTCTCCACTGGGAAGAATTTCTTGTTGGAGAACGCCTTTATGCTCGAATGGAACGGGCGGAAATAGCCGTAGAGATTCGCACAAGGAAGCATGTAGATAAACCAGCCCGCTGAGATCCTCGGGCTCAAACACTGCAGGTTTTAGTGCATTCCCTCCTTGTGTTGTGATGGAAGTCGCCCTCAGTTCATCTAATATCTTGGTTTCGACTCTTGGGTTTTTTGAAATTAGCCAGAAGAACCATGTGAGAACAGCACTAACGGTGTCTCTCCCTGCAAGCATGAGATTTATCACAGTATCTCTGAGGAACCTATCAGATTTTGAGATACCTGTTTCATCTTCGCATCGATACTTGATGTAAGATGTTAATAAATCAGCAGACTCGTCCATGTCCTCTTCCATTCGCTTCGAAATATGTTTGTTGATGAAACAGTCGATGGTTTTCCCAGCTTCGGCTAATTTCTTCTCTTCCCCAATCCTCAGCCACCTCAGCAACATCCACCAGCTCTCCGGCACGACATGTCGGAACATCAACACCTCCATCGCATCATCCATAGCCTTTGAGAACGGCACCGTCGGAAAGCTCAAGGAAAGAGAGCCAGGATCAGCACCGAAAACCAAGATGCACGTGCTATCAAACGTAAACCTCTTTAAAACATCTTGGAGATCGACGACTTCGCCTCGACGGGCCTTGTATTCAAGAACAGGCATGAGTCCATTCTCCACCTTTTCGCGGCTTCTCTTCGCCACGTATTGGCGGAACTTCGCAGCGGTCATGAGAGTGTGAGCCATCTTCCTTTGAACCTGCCACACATCGGAGTCGGAATTGAAAATCCCATCTCCAAGAATATCGAAGATTTTGGAGAAATCAGAGCCCTTAGGATAGTTGGAGAAGTTGGTGGAGAGTATGTGGTTGGTATTAGCTGGATCGCATGTTATTAAGAGCTCCATACCAGCGAGCCATGGTCCATGGAACTCGAACGTGGACCCGCTTTGCCGGAGAAGTTGGGTGCACCAATCATGTAATCTGTGGAGGTTGAGAAGAAGGGAAGGTAGCATTCCAACAAGAGGCCAATTCACAAGAACCTTGTTCTTGTTTCTCAAGATGTAAATGAAGAAAAAACAGGCAAAAGCTAAGAGGATTTCAGGGTAGCACCATAGGTTCTTCATTACCCATGCACCCATTGTTTCTAAGTTTTTCAGAGATAAGATGCACCCATTACCCGCATGCTGTTTATAGTCATCGTTGGAATCGTGGGGCGCCCCACTTCTTGGTGGTTAGGATATTTCATAGGTCCCATTATTGAGGGAAATTGACTTGAAGTTTGGGCAAATTACCTCACGCTACAAACTCCATATATTCACAACTTTTGGACTTGTTTAAGACGAAAATGCCCCGAACTTTGGTTCAGTAGTTGCATGGCCTTTTTGTGCATGGGCAAGGATTAAACTCGTGGGGCCTATATTGATGTATGTGTATAATTCATGCCGTCCATCCTTTTTGCCGTGTCTTTTTAAGGCTAGGGTCCAAATATCAACATGATCCAGAGCTCATGTGTGTCACATGATAGAAAATAATGGTGACAATGGAACCCGTTATTGAAACTTTTCAGGCTCATTATGATGTTTGTTAGAAGTGGACACTGCCCAAGTCAAGACTCTTTGGGCCCACGGCAAGCGGGCCGACAAAGTGGACGGAACGGATCTCCATATTGTGGGCCTTAGGCTATTGTACTAATGACTATCTTTTCATTTGGTAGCAAAAGAATTGAACATGTAACAACTGCGACCAATATAACATGAGAACCACGACCCATATAACATGATAACTATGAACACGAAAATCACGACACATATAAGATGATAACCACGACTCATTTAACATAACAACCATGACCCATAACAACTATGACCCTTACCATATTACAACCACGACCCACATAACATGACAACCACGACCCACATAACATGACAACCACGACCCATATAATATGACAATCATGACCCATATAACATGATAACTATGATCCATGACAACTACAACCCATGACAACCACGACCCATATAACATGACAACCACGACCCATATAACATGACAATCGCGACACATGAAAACTACGACCCCACCACCTTATAACCACAACCCGTACTGCATTACAACCACGACTTGAGAATTCGACCATACATCGAGGCCCACATTGATGTATGTGTATAATCCAAGCTGCCCATTCTTTTTGCCATGTCATTTTAGGGCTAGAGCCCAAATATCAACCTGATCAAATACTTGTGTGGGCCACATAATAGAGTGGACACTGCCCAAGTGATGTTTGTTAGAAGTGGACACTGACCAAGTCAAGACATTTTGGCCCCACGGCGAGTTGACCGATAAGGTGGATGGAACAGATCACCCCATGGTGGGTCTCAACTCCTATTATTTAAAAATAAATAAGTTATTGAATACAACAACCTGACAGCCACGAACCTTAGTACATTACAACCACGACCCTTACTGATAGACAACTACGATCCATTAAAAAGCATGATCCATTGTACATGTGAACCACGACTCTTCGACTGGATCATGATTGTCATGTTATATGGGACGTGGTGGTCATGTTATATGAGGCGTGATTGTCATGGGCCGTAATTGTCACGGTGGATCCCACATAAATTGGTGATGTCACTTCTTCAGCGAGTAGCGCTACACCTGTATCTATCTAATCCGCCTACCAGGCGGAAGGAGGCGGATTAGATACTACAAAATATAGCCAAATCATAAGTGATGTCATCAAGCTTTTTGGACCCCAACATGATGCATTTGTTGTATCTATATGGCCTAATCATTCGTAGAGACCTTTTTACTACATTAGAAAAAGAATGAGACAGATCTTAAGCTCAAGTGAACCCACCACAGAAAACCGTGGGAGTAATCACACTCACCATTGAAACACTTATATAGCACACCATGATGTATTTTTGAGATCCAACCTATTCAATAGTTAACATAGAGATAGTTGAAGTGAAAAAAAGAATATCAGCTTAATCGGAAACTATTGTGGCTCCTAAGAAGTTTTGGACGGTAGATGTCACTGTCCCCACTGTTTTCTATGGTGGTCCACTTGAACTTTAGATCTATCTCATTCTTTTTCTATTACCATAAAGCTATCTCTCCAAGTGGATGGACGGTATGGATACAACACGTACACCATGGTGGGGTCCATATAACTTGGTGACGTCACTTCAATAGCGAAATGGCTACTCACGTTGTCAGTTTCTGATCCACGTCCAATGCGGAACTGGATTGGCTGGCTTAAACATACAGCTATATAGCTGCTGTAGTTACGTGTCGTGCGTGGACTATTGCTGTTGTGGAAGCCGATTACTCTATGGGGTTCACTGTGATTTACATATTTTATCTTCTCCGTCCATCCAATTTAACAGATAATTTGATGGCTTGACACCAAAAATTAAATATATCCAAATCTCAAGTGGACCTCACCATGGAAACAGTGTGAATTGAAATTCTACCGTTGAGAATTTCTAGGGGCCAATAGAAGTTTTGGATCAAGCTGATATTTGTGTTTTCCCTTCATCCATATCTTGTGATCTAACACGTTGGATAACAAATAAACATCACTTTGGGCCCTAGCAAGGTATCAACAGTGGAAGTCATTATTCCCACTATTTCCTTTGGTGTGGTCCACTTAAGCTTTAGGCATACTTCTATTTTGAAATCAACCGTTAAATTGATTTGGAAAAACGTATAGGCGCCGTAAATAACCCATATACATTCATAGTATGCCCAACGGAGTTTACTCAACGATAAAAGTGTACCGAGTAAGTACGCAATCCTATTTCCGCTGTTGCAGGTACGTGTCGTGCGAGGACGAGCACTGACGCTCGAGCTCCGAGTTGTACGACGGTTCAAAGTAGATCAAAGTTACATGGCCCACATTGATGTTTTTGTTGTATGTACACCGTTCATCTATTTTTAGAGATCATTTTAGACTACTATTCAAAAAACGAATAATATCCAAAGATTATCTGCACCACACTAAAAATAAAAGCAGAGATAATAATTTTCAACATAAAGTAATTCGTAGGGCCTAACATAACGTTTATTTTCCATCTAATATGTTCATAAGGTAACAAAAACCTGAATAAAGAGTAAAAACAAATTTAATATTCATTCAAAACTTCTGTGACCCCAAAAAGGTTTTCAATGATAGACATTCAATCTCCCACTACTTTTTACAATGCGGTCTACTTGATAGCTAAATCTATCTTATTTTTAGTATCAACCTTAAGATGAGCTCGCCAAATGGATGGACGGTTTGGATATAACATATACATTATGATCAGACCCACAAAACTTGATAACGTCAATAAGCAGCTATACAGCTGCGGGTGTGAGGTACACCAGCCAATCGGCTACTCCGTATCCTGAGATGGAAATGGATTGGCTACTCCCCCTGCTACCAGACCAGACCGTTGCTAGTGATCGGTGCTCAATGGGCCCCACTATAATGTATGTGTTTAATCCCTCCTGTTCATTCATGTTTCCACATTATTTTAGAGTTTTATACCCAAAATGAGAGGGATATAAATCCCAACTGGACTACACCACAGGAAAACAATGGTGATTGGATATCCAGCATTAAAATCCTCCTAAGGCCCACTGTATTGTTTATTTGACATCCAATTTGTTGATTAGGTCATAAAGGATCACATGAAGAGAAAAACCAAAGATCAACTTGATCCAAAACTTTTATGGCCCCAAAAGGTTTTTAATAGTCCACGCTTATTCAACATTGTTTCCTATAATGTGATCTAGCTGAGATTGGGATATACCTCATTTTTTATCTTATACCATAAAATTATCCGGAAAAATAGATGGACGGCATGGATGAAACACGTTCATCATGGGGGAGCCAACAAAGCACCGACCACCAGCCATGGGGGTGGGGGGTTGGGGGGTGTACCTCGGAAGGTCAAGTTGGAGGAGTCTAAACTCCCGAGACTTCAAGAAGATTATTTTAGTAAGTCAAGTTATTTTTAGTAACTTACGAGGCCATATATATGTAAATATGGATGGTCTTATTAGGCCCACTGTGAATTATATATTTTATCCATGCCGTCCATTCATTTTGAAAGATCATTTTAAGGGATGAACCAAAAAATGAGGCATATCAAAGACTTATGTGGACCACACCATAACATGACAACCATGGCCCATATAACTTCACAACCACGACCCATATAACATAACAACCACGACCCATATAATATGAAAATTATGACCCATGACAACCATGACCCATATAACATGACAACTACGACTCATGACAACTACGATCCATATAATATGAGAACCACGACTCTTAATACATGACAATCACGATTCATTTGAAGGGTCATGGTTCACATGCACAATGGATCGTGGTTTTTATTCACAAAGAGTCGTGGTTGATATTTGACTCTACCAGTAAAATGACACAACAAAAAGAATGGGCGGCATGAATTATTCATATACATCAATGTGGGCCCATTTAGGTTGCAGTTTGCATGGATTATTCATAAAGGAAGTGAACATGTAATAACCGTGACCCATATCACATGAGAACTACGACCCATGTAACATAACAACCACGATCCATGACAACTACGACCCTTAACCACATTATAACCTCGACTCATGGCAATTGCGACCCTTACCACATTACTTCCTTTAATACGGCCAACTTAAGTCTTGGATCCTGCTCACTTTTAATGTCATGTTTTAAAATGATCTCAAAAAACGGATGAACGAAGTGAATTCCTGACAAACATCACGGTGGGCCCACTTGCGATCTTGTCGGATGAACGGAATGCCTCCTCTGTTTCCTATCCTCACACGACAGTACCCACAACAGCTAGGTAGCTGGCGTGGGAAATAGATTTGGGACTCCCTTTGCCACCAACCCGGTGGCTGATGGTTGGTGATGCGTGGGCCCCACCATGATGTATGTGTTTCATCCATTCCGTTCATCCATTTTTATAGGTCATTTTAGGAATTGATCCCAAAAATTAGAGGAATATAAATCCCAGCTGGACCACACCAAAGGAAAATAATAATAATTGGATATTCAGCATCAAACTACTACTAAGGCCTACTATACTTTTTATTTGGCATTCAATCTGTTGATTAGGTCATTAAGACCCAGATGAATTGAAAAAACAAAAAATCAGGTCGGGGGCCATGTAACTTTGATCTCCTTTGCACCGTTCGTACATCCCGGAGCTCGACGAGCGCGTTAGTGCTAATCTTGGCACGACCGTACCTACAGCAGCTGTATAGCTGACAGCCAATCCGCTTCCGGATGCGGATTGGATACTGACACGTTGGATAGCGAGACTGGATACCGAAGTGACGTCACCACTTCTGTGGGCCTCACCATGATGCATGTGTTGTATCAACACCGTTCATATATTTGGAGAGATTGTTTTAGAAAATAGTCCAAAAAACGAGACAAATCCAAAGCTGGGATAAACCCCACCACAAAAAACAGTGATGAGATTGACGCACACCGTTGAAACCTTTCAAAGGTCCGGCATGATGTTTATCTAAGATCCCACCTATTCATGTGTTAAAGCGGATATGAAAGAAGGGAAAAAACAAATATTAGTTTTATCGAAAACTTTGGTGGCCCTTAGAATTTTTTAAGGGTGGGTGTCAATCTTACCACTGTTTTTTGTGGTGGGGTCCTTTTGAGCTTTGGATTTGATTTATTTTTTGGATCATGCCCTGATATGATCTCTCCAAATGGATGGACGGTATAAACAAAATATACATTATGGTGTGGGCCACAGAACTTGGCGACGTCACTTTGGTGGCGAGTCTTGCTACTCAAACTGTCATTAGCTGATCCGAATCCTAAAGAGTCCTCCCATGACACGCAACTATGATGAGTACACGCATGACATGCATTTACTCAACCTGTACTTAGCTAACCACTCCAGCGATTCCGATTCCTCTTATCCGTGTTTGTATCCCGGACGGAAACAGACTGACTACTCCTGCTACTGACAGCACCGTGGTTAGTGGGTGGGCCCACCATGATGTATGTGTTACATCCATTTGGTTCATCCATTTTTACATGTTATTTTAGAGTTTTATATGAAAAATGAGAGGGATATAAATCTCAAGTAAACCACACCATGGGAAAATAATAGTGATTGAATAATCAATACTCATAACAATCACGATCCATACAACATGAGAACTGTGACCTATATAAGATGATAAATATTAGCTAGTTTTGTGACCCAAGAGGCTTTTAATGGTAGACATTCAATTCCTATTGTTTCCTAGCGCTCACTTGAGCACTCAATCTTCCTCATTTCTTTGATCATCACCTAAAATGATTTGTGAAAGTAAGATGGACAGACCAGGTAAAACATGTACATTATAGTGGACCTTGCAAGACCATCTGTCTCTATCTGGGCCCGGTGGGACTATCTGAGCCTGGTGGGACGCTAATTGTGTCCTGCCCATCCGGATCTAGCCACGAACATGCAGATCTGTTGGGGGCATCGTGATGTATATGTTTACCGGGCCTTTCATCCCTTTTATCATATTATTTTAAGATATGAGCCTAGAAATAAGGTAGATCCAATGGTCAAGTGGACCACAATTGACTTCTGCATTTAGTGCAACTTGCTTAATGCTTAGTACATTTAATGCAATCCAAGCTCTTTACTCTTTTTTTTCTTTGTTCTTTTTAATTTTTTTAAATTTTTTACACATGCACACACACCCCACACACTCACACTATTAGATTTACATTGAATTGTTTTGTGTTGATGTATTATTAAATAATATACATATTAGATTGATGACTACTTTTGTATAAAAATCTTGATTATATTATGTTTGTTTTTTCCTTCTAATATATGCATTCTTGAGTTACCATCAAATGGTTATTATTTTTAATAATAAAATTAATTAATTCTTTTTTTTTTTGTTATTAAATAAGGTACACATTGAATTGCTGATTACTTATTAACAAATAAATAATGTATATTTTTCCTTTATAGTGTATGCCTTTTTTAAATTATCATCAATTAGTTATTATTTTATTTATAAATTTAAAATTATTTAATAGTATTTTTTTTTTAATTGTTTCTACATAAATATTTGAATTGTTATATATGTAGTATGACATTTTTTGGGAGATAAATTGTTGATGTAGTATAATTGTAATTAGTTATATATACAAAAATTATGAAATTTTAGTGTGTATGACTAAAATATCGTGATACGCGTACTCTGCCCGGAGTTATTCCGGGAAGATTGACATGGGTGTTCTGCCCTGGGTAATTCTCAAAAATATATACACACAGGTGCTCTGCCCGGGGTCACTCATTAAAGATCAGCACGGGTGCTCTACTTTAAGTAATTCTGTAAAAGATATATATATAGGTGTGTTGCCCTGGATTGAGTTCTAAAAGATATCACGCGGTGATCTGCCCAAAGTCATTCCCTAAAAGAAATCACGTGATACTCTATCCAGGTTATTCTCTAAAATATCATCAAGGTAGATATATTCTCTAGTTAATTGTAAATGGGTGTGTTTTAATTCAATTATTTACGGAATCATTTTCTTTAATTTTAAAATATTTTTTTGAATACTTATTGTCTTCTAAAATATTGATTTTTAAATTATTATTGTGAAGTTGTGTTATGGTATTAATGAATAAATTTCAGTTGGATAAAAATAATCATATTGAGTTGTCGTAATAAAGTTGTCTAAATTATTTCAAATACTACATATGAATAACTCGAGGAGACATGCTAATATTGATGAACCAAAATCATACTTAGTCTTAGGGATTGCTTTAGTTTTAGTTTTAGTTTAGACTTAATGGATTGTGTATTTCCTTTTACTCAGTTATATTTTAGTGAAAGAATGATGCATTAAAGTTGAATTGACTTTATTTAGTTATTTTGGAATTGTGATATGAAATTTTTATTTGTGCTTAATTTGTTGATGTAAACGATGTTAAGAGAAATCTTGGTATATTGGGAATGAAAATAGTTTTATAGACATCAATAAAAGTGAATCTTGTACCTCAACGGGCTGTGGTATTTGGATCCGGGTTATTCTATTAGGATACCCGAATTTTAGAGCATGATAGACACTTTATAGACTAACTAGGGATGCTTTTTAGACATTTCCTAGACACTTTCTAAATACTTTGTACACTAGACTAAGGAAGAACAATTATTTTCAAATTATATTTTTCAACACTATATGCAGGATACTTGTGATTCCCAGCATGTCAAGAAGGTTTCTGAAAAAAAGAAAAAAACACTAGATCATTATTTGTAATCCACCGTACATTTCATTGGATCACCATCCCAAGAAAACAGAGTTAAATTTTGGAACCCCCGGTACTTGAGTGGGCCACAATCTCATTTTAATTCTTCTACTTCTCGTGTTAAGCCTGTCCATAGAAAAATGTATTCAAACACATTTTTGTGGCATTAAAACGTGCCCTAAACCATTTTATTCATCCAGAGAGAAGTTTGGGAAATTTATTAGAAGATTGGCAACACTTAGTATCGGCGTTCATAAAATCAAGCATATTTCCCTGCAATCTCTAAGAGACAGAGGCAAAGCTCCTTGGGGGTTGATAACATGACCATATGATCGGATCCGTCGATTGCTATCACTTCACTTGGTGGATTTTTCTCAATAATTCAGTTTTGAAGATCCTCCTTTAGCAGCTCATCTTCCTTGCATACAATGTAAATCCGACTCACCGAACCGTAATTGTCAGCTGTAAGCATGTTTTCCACGGATATGCATTCTTCGTAGAAGGTCCCCTCACGTTCCGACATGGTGGCTAGTGTAAGATCCTAAAAATTTGAAAAAAGAAAAGTGAGATAGAGATTACTCATCGATGCGACAAACAGGATCTGGGCCATTCATTAGGAGGGCCCAACTTAGTATGTGGGTGCCAGAGTCCTTCAAAAAATACTGACAGTTCAAAAGGATTGAAAAAAAAAAAAAGAAAGTCGATATTAAGGGAACAAATAGACCAACTGATGAACTGAACCAGCCTTACTTTAGGACCATGCCGTTTATTGAAAGAGGCCCACCTGATGAATGGCCAAGATCTTGCACTTTTAACCGCTTTGGCATGTGTAGCTAGAATAAGATCTATCCCTTAGCAGGATAGAGATTCATCACCTCACGTTGACAGAGTTGACAAAACTTTGGATGACATGTACTTTGGACCGAAGATGGTTGATGTTGGAAGGTTCTCTGGACCACGATTGAAAGTATATTGGGAATCCATGAAATCACCAAATCTCCCAAAAGCCTGTTTGAAAAAAAAAAAAACCCTTAGATGAATGAGTCATCATAGTTTCTATTTTGTTTGATATTAAATTTATGAATTTATAGAACACTACTAAGGCCGTGTTTAGTTAACAGGATTCCTTTCAAATCAGACCAAATGGAAATTATTTTCCTTTGATATGATAGATAACATGATGGGGTTTTTTGCCCCGTGGTTGACCGGTCGAGGGCTAGTCACGACCAGTTGTGGAGTTGAGTCGTAGCTCGATTCAAAGTCCAGCGATTACGGACTATTTTTTTAGAGGGTGCTCGACCGGTCGTAGGTGGTCCACGACCGGTCGCAGGTGGCGCTCGACTGGTCGTGGGCTCGGTACGACCAGTCGAAGCTACGCAGATTTGTTCCGCGATTTTGCGCGAATTTCGTGTCGCAAGTCCTTTCGCAACCGGGATGCGAAAAGGAGTTTCCAAAAACTATAAATTGGGGTTTTCTATGATTTTTCATGTACAGAAAAATCACAAGAGGGTTTCCTAAAAGCTTTGCAAGGGTTTTGCTAAAGGGTTTAGGGTGAGAGAGTGAGAGAAAAGAGAGAAAGGAAGCTTGTGGAAGGGAGCCGTTGTCTCAACGCTTCTACGTCCTCGTGATTGGTGAGATCTCTCAGTTTTCTTTTTATTCTCTTATTGTTTATCCGCTCCTGCGTGAGTGACGAAAGTTGTAACGTTCTACTTTCATAGTAGATTGTTGATCTAGACGAGGTCATGTGGTTTTTACTTCTTTGAGGGTGTTTCACGTAAAAATCTCTTATGTGGTGTATGATTGTACTTTGATTTATTTCATTGCATTGTTATTCCATAATTTTGGTTTGTTCTTGAGGGCTAGATCCTATGGTTTTGTACAAGGCCCCCAACAAAGTGGTATTAGAGCGCTAAGTTCATTGAACGGGTAGGATCGGTTTGGAATTATGGAAGGTGGCTCAGGGATGATTAGCCTCAATGGTTCCAACTGGACCATATGGAAGGCTAAGATGGAGAACTTGCTTTATTGCAAGGATTTATATTCTCCTATTTTAGGCATATCAGCAAAATCCAAGGATATGTCTGATGATGATTGGAAGAAGTTGGACCGAAAGGCGGTGGGGTTTATTAGACAATGACTGGATGATTCTGTATTCCACCATGTGTCTACGGAAACCTCAGCCATTAGCCTATGGCTGAAATTATAAGGGCTGTACGAGAGGAAGACAGCCGGTAATAAGATTTTTCTGATAAGGCGACTTGTGAATCTCAAATTCAATGATGGTGATTCTGTGACCGAGCACATGAATGAGGTCAGCAATATAGTGAACCAACTCTCCTATATGAAGATGGTCCTGGATGATGAATTGTAGGCTTTGCTATTGCTTAGTTCATTGCCTGACAGTTAAGAGACATTGGTGGTGTCTCTAAGAAACTCCACGCCAGATGGAAAGGTATTCATGGAACAGGTTACTAGCTGTCTCTTCAATGAAGAGACAAGGAGGAAGTCTTAGGGGTCCACTCAGCAAGATGCACTTCTGACACAGGAATGGGGGAGAGGAAAGAATAGGAAGGGCGGGAAGGCCCGAGATAAATCAAGAGGCAAGTCGAGTAATAGAAAAGATGTTGAATGCTGGAATTGTGGCAAGAAGGGCCACTATAAGCATGAATGTCGCAAGGCTAAAAATGACAAGAAAGGAAAAGGAAAGGAGAAGGAAGATGAATCAGATTCTACTGCGGTCGCTTCAGATGACGACGTTGTTATTATTCTTTCCACAGATCATAATGTATGTCTCACGGCTACGAGTTAGGACACCGACTGGGTGATTGACTCAGGAGCTTCTTTTCATGCGACTCCACGTAGAGATTTCTTCACAAGCTATAAGTCAGGTGACTATGGAACTGTGAAGATGGGAAATTCTGGTGTATCAAAGATCGTGGAAGTTGGTGATATTTGTGTGAAGACCGATGTGGGCTGCACGTTGGTTCTCAGGGATGTAAGGCATATCCCAGACTTTCGCCTCAACTTGATGTCGACGGGAAGGTTGGATGATGATGACTATGAAAGTCGGTTTGTTGGTGGGCGGTGGAAGCTCATCAAGGGTTCGTTGATCGCAGCCAGAGGAAAGAAGTGTTGCACCCTTTACAAGGCAAGTGTCAGTGTGTGTAAGGGTGGGTTGAACGCAGCAGAAGATTCAGCTATTGATATGTGGCACAGGCGTCTAGGCCACATGAGTGAAAAAAGGCTTCAGCTACTAGCGAGGAAGCGGCTCCTTCCAAACGTGACAGGTACACCTCTCAAAACCTGTCTTGATTGTTTATCAGGGAAACACAATAGAGTTTTATTCGTTAAATCTGTTTCTAATGTTAATAAAGTGCATGCATTAGATTTGGTTTATTCTGATGTTTGTGGTCCTATGAGGACAAAAACCTTGGGTGGGGCTTTGTATTTTGTTACTTTTATAAATGATGCATCTAGAAGGGTTTGGGTTTATGCATTAAAATTCAAGGACGAGGTCTTTGGTGTGTTTAAGTTGTTTCATGCTATGGTCGAGAGAGAGACAGGTAGATCATTGAAGTGCATCTGCACTGACAATGGTGGTGAATACATTGGCGACTTTCACGAGTACTACAAGTCCCTGGGTATATGGCATGAACAGACGGTTCACAAGACCCTCCAGCAAAATGGTGTAGCTGAGCGAATGAATCGCACAATTGTTGAGAGAATCAAAGGTATGTTATCCCATGCGAAATTGCCCAAGACGTTCTGGGGAGAAGCAATGCATACAGCGGTGTATCTGATAAACAGGTCTCCATCAGCCCCGTTGAATGGAAAAGTACCTGAGAAGATGTGGACTGGACAAGATCCATCGTACAGTCATCTCAGGGTGTTTGGATGCAGGGCATCCGTTCACGTACCAAGGTACGAGAGGTCCAAGCTCGATATGAAGATCAGGAAGTGTGTGTTCTTAGGATACAGTGATAAAAAGTTCGGTTACAGATTGTGGAATCCGACCAAGAAGAAGCTCGTTAGGAGCAGAGATGTGGTTTTCTTTGAAGATCAGTGTATTGAAGACATTAGTAAGCCAGAGAAGAATCGGCCTAGTTCAGGTAAGCTAGAGGACATGGATCCGGTTATTCCTCCCGTGGTGCCTGATGACAGGAGAGTACAGTGAGGTGCGGAGGATGAGGGGGTTTCTGCAGAAGATGGACCGGGGGAGCAGCCCCCACTTGATCCACCTGTTGAGCCACAGGTGAGGAGGTCATCTAGGGACAAACAGCCGTCCAAGAGGTACTCACTGCATGAGTATATTATGCTGACTGATGGGGGAGAGCTAGAAGATTATTCTGAGGCCCTAGCCGATAAGCATAAAGATGAGTGGTTGAAAGCTATGCAAGAGGAGATGAAATCCTTGTATAAAAACCACACATATGACATGGTGAAACTGCCTAAGGGCAAGAAAGCTCTTAGCAACAAGTGGGTATTCAGAAAGAAAATTGAGCAGAAGAATTCACAGACGAGGTTCAAGGTTAGACTTGTGGTGAAAGGGTTTGGTCAGAGGAAAGGCATAGACTTCGAGGAGATATTTTCACCAGTGGTGAAGATGACATCCACAAGGGTGTTGCTTGGGTTGACGGCTATCATGGATCTGGAGATAGAGCAGTTAGATGTTAAAACTGCCTTCCTCCATGGTGACCTGAAAAAAGAGATCTACATGCACCAACTAGAGGGGTTCGAAGTCAAGGGCAAAGAGCATATGGTGTGTAGGCTGAGGAAGAGCTTGTATGGGCTGAAACAAGCTCCACGGCAATGGTACAAGAAGTTCGATTCGTTCATGTTAAAGCATGGGTATGGCAGAACGGAGTCGGACCACTGTGTGTTCACGCGTAAGTTCTCAGATGGTGATTTCTTAGTTCTGCTCTTATACGCTGATGACATACTCATCATGAGAAAGGACATCAAGAAGATCGACAGGCTGAAATAGGAGTTGAGCAAGTCTTTTGCGATGAAAGACTTGGGCCCGGCTAAATAGATCCTAGGAATAGAGATAACCCGTGATAGAAGCAGCAGGAAGCTTTGGCTGTCACAAGAGCGGTATATTGAGAAAGTCCTAGAGCGGTTCAATATGAATGTAGCGAAGCCGGTTAGTACTCCACTTGATGGTCACTTCAGATTGAGCGACAGGCAGTGTCCCAAGATGAAGGCAGAGGTGGAAGAGATGCAGAAGATACCCTACGCGTCAGCTGTAGGAAGTGTGATGTATGTTATGGTGTGTATACGCTCATACATAGCATATGCGGTTGGTGTTGTCAGCCGGTATCTTGCCAATCCTGGCAAAGAACATTGGACAGCGGTGAAATGGATACTGCGGTATCTAAGAGGCTCATCCAGGTTGAGCCTATGCTATGGTGACGGTAAACCTGTGATAGAGGGATACACAGATGCAGATATAACAGGTGACATAAACTCCATGAAGTCTACATTGGGGTTCATGTTCACGTTTGCAGGGGGAGCGGTTTCTTGGCAGAGCAAGCTACAGAAGATCGTAGCATTGTCGACGATAGAGGCCGAGTGTATTGCAGTTACAGAAGCATGTAAAGAGATGTTTTGGATGAAGAGGTTCCTACAGGAACTTAGCCTGAAGCAGGAGGAGCATGTGGTCTATTGCGATAGTTAGAGTGCTATACACTTGATCAAGAATCCAAGTCAGTATTCCAAATTGAAGCACATAGAGATTCGGTATCACTGGATCAGAGATACTTTGGAACAGAAGGTGTTACAGTTTGAGAAGGTCCACACAGACGATAATAGGTCAGATATGATGACCAAGACTTTGTTCAAGAGCAAGTTTAAGGTTTGTAGAAATCAGGCTGAGTTGAAGAAGGTGGATCTCTCCCGGGTCAAAAAGGGAGAGATTTGATGGGGTTTTTTTACCCCGTGGTTGACCGGTCGTGAGCCCTGATCGACCGATAGAGGGCTGGTCACGACCAGTCATGGAGTCGAGTCGTAGCTCGACTCAAAGTCCAGCGACTACGGACTATTTTTTCAGAGGGTACTCGACCGGTCATAGGTGGTCCACGACCGGTCTAGGTGGCGCTCAACCGGTCGTGGGCTCGGTACGACCAGTTGAAGCTACGCAGATTCGTTCCGCGATTTTGCGCGGATTTCGTGTTGCAAGTCCTTTCGCAACCGAGATGCGGAAGGGAGTTTCTAAAAATTATAAATTGGGATATTCTATAATTTTTCATGTACAGAAAAATCACAAGAGGATTTCCTAAAGGCTTTACAAGGGTTTTGTTAAAAGGTTTAAGGTGAGAGAGTGAGAGAAAAGAGAGAGAGGAAGCTTGTGGAAGGGAGCCGTCGTCTCAGCGCTTCTACGTCCTCATGATCGGTGAGATCTCTCAGTTTTCTTTTTATTCTCTTATTGTTTATCCGCTCCTGCGTGAGTGAAGAAGGTTGTAACGTTCTACTTTCATAATGGATTGTTGATCTGGATGAGGTCCCGTGGTTTTTACTTCTTTGAAGGTTTTCCACGTAAAAATCTCTTGTGTGGTGTGTGATTGTTCTTTGATTTATTTCATTGCATTGTTATTCCATAATTCTGATTTGTTCTAGAGGGCTAGATCCTAAGGTTTTGTGTAAGGCCCCCAACATAACAATGAAGTATGACACTTCTTTCATGAAAGAAGCCTTTTCACTTATTTCCCAAACGAGCAGAAGTTTAAAAAGATGCAAGGAGAAAATAGGAAATAAAAACATACGTTTTCCATGTAACTTTATCTATATAAAGAAGAAAACCACATAAGGTGGGTTTCTTGTATCCATACATATATATTAACAAAAAATCTTCAAATGCATTCCATGCAACTTTATCTGTATAAAGAAGAACACCTTAACCACTTAAAGATGTTTGGATTTCTTGTATCCACACATACCAAAGAAAAATATTCAAATACTTATTTCTGTTTTGCTTGAGAATTTGAAATAGATGTTGATGGGGTTTTCCTCCTTAGTTTAGGGGAGAGACAGTGCAGCGAGTTGAAAAATCGAAGTAATTCACCGCGCTGCTCGACCAGTCGTAGGTGGTCCACGACCGGTCGTGGGTGGTGCTTGACCAGTCGTAGGTTCGAGTCGTGACACGACTCAAAATTCAGCGACTTTGGGTAATATTTCTCCGGGGTGCTTGACCAGTCTTAGGTGGTCCACGACCGGTCATAAGTGGCTCATGACCGGTCGTGGACTCAGTACGACCGGTCGTAGTTACGCAGATTCGTTCCATGATTTTGCTTTAATTTCATTTCGCAAGTCCTTTCGTAACTGGGATGCGGAAGGGAGTTTCCTAAAACTATAAAAAGGAGTGCCTAAGGTTTTTCTCGTGTATCAGGTATGATAAGAAAAACACAAGAGGGCTATAGGTAAGAGAGAGAGAGAGAGAGAGGAAGCTTGTAGAATGAAGTTTATGCTCGTGGAGGTGATATACGGTGCAATCTATATCTCAACGCTCCTACGTCCTTGTAATCGGTGAGATCTCTCAATTTTTCTTTGTTCTCTTACTATTTATTCACTCATGCGTGAGTGATGAAGGTTTGATCATAGCAGGGTATGCTTGTGATCAGTTGTAACGTTCTACTTTATAATGGATTGTTGATCTGGACGAGGTCCCGTAGTTTTTACCTCTTTGAAGGTTTTCCATGTAAAAATCCCTTGTGTGGTGTGTGATTGATGCTTTGATTTATTTCATTGCTTTGTTATTTTATACTTCTGGTTTGTTCTGGATGGCTAGATCCTAAGGTTTTGTGCAAGGCCCCCAACAAAGTGGTATCAGAGCTTAAGTTCATTGAACGGGTAGGATCGGTTTGAAATTATAAAAGGTGGCTTATCAAGGATGATCAGCCTTAATGGGTCTAACTGGACCATATGGAAGGCTAAGATGGAGGACTTGCTTTATTGCAAGGACCTATATTCTCCAATTTTAGGTGTATCAGAAAAATTCAAGAATATATCTGATGATGATTGGAAGAAGATGGACCGAAAGGCGGTGGAGTTTATTAGACAATGGTTGGATGATTCTGTGTTCTACCCTGTGTCTACGGAAACCTTAACCACTAGCATATGACTGAAACTAGAAGGGCTGTATGAGAGGAAGACAGCCGGTAATAAGATTTTTCTGATAAGGCGACTTATGAATCTCAAGTTCAAGGATGGTGGTTCTGTGGCCGAGTACATGAATAAGGTCAGCAATATAGTGAACCAACTCTCCTCTATGAAGATAGTCCTGGATGTTAAACTGCAAGTTTTGTTATTGCTTAGTTCATTGCCTAACAGTTGTGAGACATTGGTGGTGTCTCTAAGTAACTCCGTACCAGACGGAAGGATATCTATGAAACAGGTAACTAGCTGTCTCTTCAATGAAGAAACAAGGAGGAAGTCTCAGGGGTCTACTCAGCAAGAGGCCCTTGTGACATAAGAACGAGGAAGAGGAAAGAACAAGAAGGGCGAGAAGGCCCGAGATAAATCAAAAAGCAAGTCGAGTAACAGAAAAGATGTTGAATGCTGGAATTGTGGCAAGAATGACTACTATAAGCATGAATGTCGTAAAGCTAAGAACAACAAGAAAGGAAAAGGAAAGGAGAAAAAAAATGAATCAGATTTCACTGCGGTCGTTTCAAATAGCAATGTTTTAGTTATTCTTTCTACAGATCATGATGTATATCTCACGGCTATGACGCTGTAGTTATTCTTTCTGCAGATTATGATGTTGTAGTTATTCTTTCTGCAAATTATAACGTTGTAGTTATTCTTTCTACAGATCATGATGTATGTTTTACAGTTATGAATTTGTAGTTATTCTTTCTGAAGATCATAATGTATGTCTCACTGTGGTTGGTTTAAAACTATTTAAGTATGTTAAACTCATTTCTAATTGAATCTTATCAATAAAATTTTCTTGGTAACTTTTTAAATTTCTTGTGGATCCAAGAACTTTCTTTTATGTATTTAAGAGTGACTTATGGATTTAAGATGTTTATGGAGTGAGGAAGATGGTGAACGAACTTGTCACGATTCTTCCCTGTGTCAATTCCCAAGTGTCATGCACATTAAGCTTCATACACCACCAAAGTATCAAATAAACACATGGGTAAAATCAGTAAAAAGGGTAACTTGATGCACACAAAAAGCATGTATCCGAGCTATTTGTGTTCACATATATTGTTTTGCTTCTTTTCTTCTTTTTTTTAATGTATTTTTTTTAAAAATAGAAGGTGGAGTGGGGCCACCAAGTATATTGAAGGAAGAAAATTACATCCATTCAGGGTGGTCCCAACAAAAAGGAGAGGACTGCACCTATAATATCAAATCAAAAAACCAAGGCAGAGCAGAATCTACACACAAAAGACTATGGGCCAATGTTTCCAACCCCGGTGAAGTCGAGGGCCAAGAGACCTCTAATGATCCTAGGAAGCGTGGCACGGGGCATGAAGAACTTGTTGGGACAGCCTTGCTGGCCTCTTTTAAATGTACTAGCACAGTGCATGTGACTTTGTTAAATCTTCAATTGCTCTACAATTATTCAGGCAGGTTCCACAAAAAGAATTGAACCTCACCTACCATATATTGCCACCATTTCACTTGATTATAAACAATGGAATTGGCCCGACAAAAGGGACTGAGCCACGGCTAGATAATAAAAATCCGCCAGCCTTCCCAACCGCCCCAAAAACCAGCAACTGAAACCACCTTCCCGGCAGTTGAGAAGGAGAGCAACCACCGACACTAGTCAGCATCGGATCCTCATCAGGTGAGCCCCTTAATTTGCAGGCCTTTGTGGTGAAATATCTGCCCAATCTATTACTTAGGTGGGCCACACCCTAGTGAATAATTCGAATAGGATGTCAACCACAGGTTTATACTCTAACCTGCTAATCATGTGGTAATAACTTAGATGAAGAGAAACCTAAAAAATCAGATTGACCCAAAAAACTCAGGTGGCCAAGACACTGTAATTCAAAGGTTTTATCCATAAACTGACATTGTTCCTTGTCTCGTGGCCAACTGAAGTTTTAGATCAATCTGATTCTTGTGATGTACAGTGATAATGAGGGGCTGCATCTGATGGATGGAGTGGATGTCAAACAACAAAATGGTGGGTCCCAAAAAAGCTCAGTTGTTGTACCCGCTTTCTACAACACATGATTCTTCCAATCTGCTCTAGTTCTAAGGGGGAAATCTAAACTGCATGTTGAGAAGCATGCCGTTGGATCCACCTAAAAATGACTTGAATATTTTATTTTATTTTTTTCTTTGTAAACAAACTCACCCTACATCCTTTAATAAGGACGCAGATTGGATACTGTAGACAGATTTCATTGGACCCAACGCTATTGTCAGAGATGGGCCACTCAAAGCATCTTTGAAAGTTGTTGGGGGAGATTATCATTTGTACAGAATCTGCTATCCATTTAAATCTTATCCTGCTCCTCACATAAAAATTAATAATAATAATAAATAAAACAATTTCAAGAAAATATTTTCCTTGCTACTCGCATTATACACAGTCGAGATGAGCCAATGCATGAAAGATAAGCATCAATTCATTTCTCAAAAACTGTAAAAGCTACTTATTTTTGGAACCCACGGGGAAGAAGATAATCAAGCATATCTCTCAACAACTTCAAGCAGGCATTTGCGCAATTCCTGTGGCTTTGACAGCATGACCATATGATCAGAACCATCAATCTCCTTCACCTCCCTTGGTGGGTAATTCTCAATAATCCGACGTTGGAATTCCTCTTTAAACATTAAATCTTCCTTGCATATGATGTAAGCTCGATTAACAGACCCATAATTCTCATTGGAAAGGATACCACCCTTTGATAGGTCTTCATTGTACAATCGTGCCGGCCGCACTAACATGGTGGCTAGTGTAAGATCCTGGCATGATATGAAAATACATAGTATGTGAATAAAGCCATATTAGTTAGTGATTATCGTAAGTACATTGGATGATTTACCTCATGCTGGCAACATTGATATAAATTCGATGCAAGATACTTGGGGCCGAAGATGAATGAAGTAGGAGGTTTGTCCTCTCCTTTATCAAAGGACATCGTAGAATCAGACGGCGAATGGAATGGGTTTCTCTTCAAATTCTAATTTTCACAGATAAAAACGACTATTAGAGAAGAGTCAATAGATTTTTATTTATTTATTTATTTTTATTTTTTGGCTTTTATAGTAAACCGCTTCTTTGAATTTCTCATGAGAACATTTTGAAAAAAAAAAATCATGCTTTTATTTCTATTTTCTTAGGCAAGAGAACTTAGCCTTCTTACCAGCCTCTAGGAAAGTTTAGATCTACCACATGTGTTTCATATTTGCATCTGTGGATTTGTAGGGCTCTACATGTGTGTGTAATTAACAAATTAACATCTGTTCTAATAGATGGTATTAAGGGTGCATACAAACTGGTAGAACCGGTAACCTAGACCAGAACTGATCCGACTGCACAGTTTGGTCCAGTTATGAAGTGCACTACTTCCGGTTCAGTTCCAAAAACTAATGAACCGGTTAGTTCGGTTCAGTTCTCAATTTGGGATTCTGCCGAACCTAGAACCAGGCCCCTTAGAACCAGGCCCCTTGATCAATAAATATTTAAATTTTATTTTTTAAAACATAAAAAATTATACCATTCGTCAATGGATTATAACACGAATAGACATTGGTGGCAAAATCATTTTGGAAACACGAGGGTTATAAAAATAAACAATTGCAAAATTACTCTCTGCTTCAGTAGAAGAGTTTTGGCTAGATTATAATAATAAATAAATAAACTTGCAATTGGGCTGAATTATAAAAAGTCAGGAACCAAAGAACTGAATCGGAACAGAACAAGTTCTTTACAGTCCGGTTTCAATTCGGTTCTAGGGTGCAAATGGTCCAGTTCCGGTTCTAGTTTTCTTAGAACCACTGGGAACACTCCAAAACCAGACCGAACTGCGCCGAACCGCATGCACCGTGGATGGTATAGCTACAAAAGCTCAAGGGAATTAGCTATGAGAGCGGTCTTAACGAACCATCATTTGGGGTCAGGCCCACTCATATGCTATCAGCGCCATCAAGACTGCTCATCGCCAGTGCTCCATTGAAAACTACCATGATCCTGACCATCCAATTTATAACCTATAAAGAGATGGTGAATCAGAGCAACTGTTCACCCACATGATGAACGGTTCAGATCTTCTCAGGTAAACATCAGTGGGTCCCCAATCATGAACTTATCATCTTGTATATAGATTATATTTATATTAAAAGACTTCACATGAGAAATGATGGAGCCTAGAGCAAATCTCATGCTATAGCTAATCACGAGTACCTCTTCCATTAAGCTAGCAGGCGGATTTGCAACGCCTGGCATCACTGCTGAAATAAAAATGGCTACTGAGATCTTTTCAGTGAACCTCTCCATGGCTAGTGAAAGACCAAAGCCACCGAAGCTATGACCAACGAGCACCACCTTTTCTTGAGGAGGGATTAAGGCCATTGTTTCCATCAAAGGTTTCACATAGTCGTCGATTGTGTGGAGCTCATCGAGTTGAGTGGTGTTCACCCCACAACCAGCGAGATCAAGCACGGTGACTCGGTGGCCCACCGACCTTAGCAATGTCGCGAGCTTATACCAACACCATGCACCATGGCATAGACCATGCACCAGAATGAAATTCTTCTTGGTCATGTTCTCCATCACCTTCTTCTTCTTCTTCTTCTTTCTTCTTCTCTTCTCTGGTAATAACGAAGTTGTTTTGATTATTTGTATGTTTTATAACATTTTGTGTACATGAAGACAATTATAACCTGGTTAAACTGTCCAAAAATAACGGAAATGTTATTACTATTAAGGTTATTGGAGTAGATAAATCCTTCACAGGCTACCCTACGGAAAAGTTTTGTGGGCCTACACCATGATGTATGTGTTTTATCCACGCCGTTCATTCATTTTGGTAGCTTATTTTAAGGCATGAGATGAAAAATGAGGCATATACAAATCTCATGTGGACCACACTACAGGAAATAGTGGTGATTGAATGTATACGGTTAAAAACTTCCCAAGGCTGGCTGTAATGGTTATTTGCCATCCAACCTGTTGACTATGTCACATAGACATGGATGAAGGGAAGACATGCGTATCAGCTTCATCCGAAACTTTTGTAGCCCGCAGGATGTTTTTAATGGTAGGCATTGAACCTCCACTGTTTCCTATAGTGTGGTCCACCTAAGATTTGTTTCTGACTCATTTTAGGGCTCATGCCCTAACATGAGCTGGCAAAATAGATGGCCGTCGTGGATTAAAAAAGAATACATCATGGTGGGCCCACAGAGCTTTTCATGCTGCACGTACGGACGTTGGTGCGTGATATGTTTACTTTAATTTTGGCCACATGACTGAAAATAATCTTGTAGAACGGATGGACAGAGCACACAAGACACATATTGCAGCTGTGGGCCCCGCAGTTTAATCATCCGCTCTCCTTCCTGTCACGTCTTGCCACAATAATATCGGCACTATGCTTCCCCATAACGTACGCAAACCCAGGAATATCGGAAGAATTTTCTGGTGATAGATTCCGCGTGTGACGACGTTGTTTAAGATGTGGGGCCCACCATGATGTATGTGTTTTATCCACACCGTCCATCCCCTTTTCCAGCTCATTCTAGAGCATGAATCCAAAATTGACGCAGTTCCAAAGATCAAAAGGACCACACCACAGAAAACAACAACGACTGAACACCCACCATTGAAAACTTCCCAAGGCCCACCGTTATGTTTTATTTTCCATCCAACCTGTTCATAAGGTCACAAAAAACTGAATGATGGAAAACACAAATATAACCTTGATCCAAAACTTATGTCGCCCCTAGGACATGTCAGCGTGCAATTCCTGCATAATTTTTTAGTCTAACATGTACATCACGGTGGACCCCACAAAGCTTGGGTGACGTCCTGCCACAGCAACATGGACAATCCGCTTCCTTGTCACTCACGCTAGCCTAGAACCAAGTGGGCAGAACTTTCCAAAGATGGATTCCGTGTCAATCCGGTAAGCTGCGTCGTGTTAACCGAGAAAATGTTCCAAAGCTCAGGTGGCTCATGCCACTTCATTTTAGAGGTTTTGGCTATAAATTTACACTGTTCAATGTACGATGGCCCACGTAACTATTGGATCATCTTGGTCTCATGCACATGAAAAATGATTTCTCCAGCATTTGAGAAAGACAGCAAGTCCCAGCAGCCCCATATGTGCGCATGAGAACAAACACCCATCCATCCATCCATCATGTTGGTCCACCTACTAGCATGTTTTCCCAAAAATAAACACTCATGGTATGAGCCCAATGTCGGAAATGACAGAACGGGTTATAAATGTTTATCCAATTTTTTTCGTAGTCATACATTTATTTTGCAAACCATGGCCCACCTGACAAGTGGATCTACGCCATCAATATAATCGTTCTCATAGATAGATTGAATCTCAAACCTTTGTGCCATGCTGGCACATGTGTGACGTGTACATGATCTTTATTTGTAAAGCTTTCCTAATTTAATTCCTCATTATGAGTGTGGCAATGAGCCCTACTTAATGGCTTCAGTTCAGACCAATTAAGAAATCAAGCTTTTGGACCTAGTTAAAAATCAAGCTTAGTTAAAAATCAGGTTTAGGTCTCTACCTTTTGGACCTAGTTAAAAATCAAGCTTAGTTGAGTTTTCGTTGGGTCCATGTTATGGACCCGGTAGATTTGGATCGGGTCAAGTTGGTTGGTCCTTTCAGGGTAGTTTTGATAATAAAATTATATATATTTAGTATGCACTAATTATAAACGTGAAAGAGAGCTCATTTATATATGTGCATGTGTCAAAGTCGCACATGTAGGCACCATCTAATCCAACCATCATGTAGGCTCAACCATGTAAATTCTCTTAATTGTATTGAACCCAACTCGAAACCTAGATCCAAAGATCCGATAGTACCCGGACCCGATCAACATCCCTATGTCTGGCTTTGCTAAGGGCACACGAATTGCCCAATTAAGCTCATGACTAACCTTAAGTTTATGAAGCAGGAGAAGGAGACAGGTCCTTGAGCTCTAACAGCAGCAGTGCCTTAGTAGAGCATAAGAGCATGTTGTATGTGTTTTATCCATGTAGTCCATCTATTTTCAAAGATTATTTTAGAGCATGACCTTAAAAAAGAGGTAGATGGAAAGCTCTAGTGGAACACACGACAGGGCTGTAGTGGGGATTGAATTCCTATCCTTTCAAACTTCCTAGGGCCACTGTAATGTTTATCTGCCATCTAACCTGTTCATAAGGTTGCATAGACTTTGGTATCGATTCCTTAGTGGGGTTGGTTAACAGTGAAGTGTGAACTGAAAGGGGGTGTACTAACTAGCAAACTAAAAATACAAAAGAAACAAAAAAGATTGCACAGACCTTGGGGAAATGCGAATATCAACTTTATCCAAATCTTCTATGGCCTCTTTTCAATGGTAGGCTTCCAATCTCCACTACTTATAGTGTGGCCCACTTAGGTCTTTGATTTGCCTATTTTTTTTACTCATGCCGTGAAATTATTGTAAAATGGTTGGACAACGTGGATAAAACATATACATCATGGTGGCTCCACAGATTCTCTGGCCAAGTCCTGGCGGGATAGTACCCAATCCATGTCCTCAAGTGGGCAAAAAAAGAAAAGAAATAGTGAGCCTTCAAAAAAAAAAAAACACTCAATGGGGTACCCAATCCGTGTCCTCAAAGTGGGCCTTAAAAATAAAATAAAAATAAAAATAAAAAAACTCAATGGGAACTTAGCATCGGCCGGGACACAAAAGTTTTGGATCAAGCTGGTATCTTTATGTTTTTCAGTTCATCCCCATGGAAATGACGTGACAAGCACGGTTTGGATAGTGTACAAACATCACTGTGGCTGTAGAAAAGTTTCAAGTACACATACCCTTCCATACTTTTTCATGTCATATGCCCACTTCAGTTTTGATCTACCTGGTTTTCTGAAACATGGCCAACATGGGTTGGTAAAATGGATTAACATGATGAATTTCTCACAAACTTCACAATGGCTCTACCTAACTTTACTTCAATAACATCCTGTGGTGAGGAGACCGTCGAGAGCTGGAACCGTATGAGAGGGAGGTCCCTTTCCAGAAGGGCAAGGGTTGCTTCCCGACCTCACCGTCGAGAGCCCCAACACCCTATCGCTACCCCGCAACCTCCTCTCAAAAGAACAGATTTCAGTCTATTCGTCGGCAATATCCCTTTCGACTGGAACAGGGAGGACTTTTGGGGGATTTTCTCTAAATATGGCAAGCTCCTTGACGTGTACATCCCAACTCTCCTAGGTATCTCTAAGCCAAGGGGATTTGCATTTGTGCGTTTTCGATATGAGTAGGACGCTATGGCAGCGAAAGATATTCTGAATGATCGTTGAATCGATGGGCAAAGGCAAGACAATTCACTTCTGGAAGTGCCACAGTTCCCCCTCCCCAATCTCATGCTCATTCGATCAGTAAGGTTAGCGCCCCCCTTCCAGCAGGGTCGTATGTGGCTGCTGTTGCTTCTCAACCCAACTCAAAGTTCAGGACGAACTTGGGTGACCCCCATTCTGCTCCATCACCGATTTCACAACCAACTTCCATTGCGGACCCAGAGGCAGTTAGGATTTGCATATATCAAGTGTATTAGCATCTAATCATTAACCCTGAAACCCCGTCGATCAGAATCTGCATATAGGAGAAGTCTTCCTCAACATCATCAAGTCTGGCTCTGCTTCATAAGCATTTCTATCATCTGAAACTAAAATAGGAACTGGTTGGTGTGTACAATACTGTCCCGTAACGTGGGAGTGAGTGGCCAACTCAGTGGAATCATAGAGCAAAGGTTAACATGTTATCAAATCAATCAAGCGATAATGATAAAACAAGCAAATCAAACATTCCTAAATACTGTAATTAATGCAAGGATGAAATGACATGATGTATGCCCTCACCAACATACTCCCTCATGCGACACCATCTTACATCCGCGGTATGTTTTCTTCCCTCAGTGCTCCACATCTTCCAGGCACATGCAGTGCGATATGATCATGATTACCGAGTTGTTATTAGTCTTTTTCATACAACAGGATTGGAAAACTAGGGTACTTCCCTTATATCATTCCCAACAAGGATCCTATCTAGGATCGTCACTCCTTGTAGTCTCATACGATGATATATTTCTAGGTCGCTGCAAGGGCTGTCAGGGCTATTGCAAGTACTCGTTACATCACTCCCCTATCACCTTATCAATACAGGCCTTGTTGTACTCTTGTTGCTACAGAAGGGTCGTCGCCTCACGTAGACTCAGAATACGCTTGAGGTCACTACAAAGGGCTGTCAGGGCTGTTGCATACACTCGTTGCACTGCTCCCCCATCACCTTATCAGTGTGGGCCGACAACTCGAATATAGTGTCCCATACCACTATAATCGGCTCACGAGTCTGGATTGCTCACTGGTCACTACGAGGAGATTTGTGGCCCTAGCGTAGGCCGACAGCTCGACCACGATGTCCCATACCTGTTCACTCCCCAAGTGCAGGTTTGTGATGTAGTAATAACTCGGTAAGACCGAGGTCGAATCCCAAGGGACTGAAACTTGTATGTTATCTAAAACTAACTAAAACTAGAACTAGGCTAAGATGAATTCTAAATCAATTAGCAATGGTGGAATACTTGTAGAATAATTAATCTAAAACTTAGGAAACAAATCAGAGATAGGAAACTAGGGATTCAGAGGATCCACTTGTAGAGATCAGGGAGAACTTATGCTTGCATCAAAAATTATGGAAATTACTGAACTGCCATTGATCTAGTTTTCAAAGAGATGAAAGGTGTATGAATTAGAATGGATTTCATCACCAAACCATGCCCAAAGACTATGGCAAACAGCAGAATCAAACTAATTACCACCCAATCACATGTATGCAAGTTACGAAGGGTACCGACATCCAACCATGCCCAGGAGACTATGGTGAACAACAGGGCTTCCTGAGATCATAAACATTAAAGAGAATGAAAATATTCAAAGCCATTGCAGACCTATTGTAATTTCAGTCACAATAGACCATTAAAAACCTAAAACATTCCCATAATAATTAACTAAAATCAACGTCAATTCATGCATTAAAATAAAATCAAATCTCCCATCTCACTACAAGCTTCACCTCTTAGCCCTAGCTAAGAGGTTTAGCCAGACATGGATGGGCTAAATCTCCACGATTGAAATAAACTAAAAAATAAAAAGAAAACACTCTTTTTTTTTCTTCTGCTTCACGTCCCTGCCCGAGCCTCCACGTCTCTCCTCTTTTTCCTTCCTAGACCTGAATGAATGCTCCCCACGTCCAAAACCTCCTTTTATAGCTGCTGGAAGGCTGGAGTCAGTGACAGAGTTGTAGCAGGACACGGAGTGCAATTTTCACAGCCAAGTTCGGTGCCTCGAAACACGCCACTTTTCTTGCTCAAATTCTAAAGAAACACCATCCCTTAGGATTTTATTGGGTCCTTTACATGATAGACGGTTCAGATCTACCATATGATCAAAGATGGTGGGCCAAAACCGCCTGAAAAAGTCAGTTTTCGCGGATGTGCGAAACCTTTCGCACCATTTCGCTGTTGTGATCGGTGGGCCCCACAGAAGCATTTTCTGGAAAATCCACCCCATCCATTGCATTCAGAACGAAATTTCAGTCAAGAATAGGTAGTTTTGAACATCCATTGGCGCTACTCAGAGAAGAAATCACAAAAAGACTAGATTTGAACGCTACAGGGCAGCCCTTTTGTGGCCCCTGTATCTCACACATGTGCTTGCGTGGATGAAAAGTGTAAATATGGTTTTGTAGTGCTCGTAGCTGTCTACACGGTGGACGGTTCGGATTGAGCTTACAGGGCACGTGTAGGGCCCACTAGCTTCCGCAAAACGGCCAGCGGCCGTGCATTACGCGGACGCGAAAATGGAAGCTTCTTCCGCTGTGATGATCGGTGGGGTCCACTTAGCTTTAATTTGAAAAATCCACACCGTCCATTGGCTTCAGGACGAAAAACCGTCCGGGAAGGGGTGTTTTTGGAGCATTTTTGGTGTGGCCCACAGAATCTGTAACCCAGCCGTCCATCCTGCGTTTTCCATCCATCTACGTCCGTACCTGTGCATGGGATCAAAAGGACAGCTAGGTGAGGGTTTTCCCCCCCCTATCGAGAGTATGGACGGTTCAGATCATCTGAAAAGATGATGTGTGGGTCCCACTACACAAAAAGTGGGAGTCAGCGTCCGTCCGCTGGACTCCTTACGCAGAGAGGGAGAGAGAGGCAGGTCAGCGCTTACGCTGACCAATTGGTTGGTCCGGTGCGGCTCGCGTGCAGACGTGCTGTGTACACGCACGTTGCACATGGGGTCCACTGTGATGTTTATGTGAAATCCATTCCGTCCATCCTCTTCACCATCTCCTTTTAACCGTAGGGACCAAATTTGAAGCATATCCAGATAGCAGGTGGGCCCCAAATTGAAGATTGATGGGCTGATCTGCCCGTTAGGCCACTTCCGCCATGATCCAATGGATGATTTTTGACGTGTACGGTTAATTTATGGTCCTCAGGCCACGTATAAAGTTTCGAGCCGAATGGATGGTGGGAACCTCATGATCTTACATTCTGGACGTCCTTCAGGCCACTTGAGCTTCAGTTCTTCGATTTTTGTGGATCTCAGGCGTTGATCTTGGTCCCCAGGGGTGTATCTCCTACTTCTGGTGTCATTAAAGTGTTAAATTCATGCTTTAACGTCCTTTTTCCATCCATGCTCATAAAATCACCTTGCAACACAAGAATGAGAAAACGAGCCATTAGACAGCATTATATTCGTAAATCCAGACAATATTTGGGGTCTAATATGCAATATTTGACCCTCAACACAACCCCCAACCAGCATTTTCCTAGTCCCGAGCAAAGTATGCGAAAAATAAGTTGAGAATTATAGGAGAACTTTCTATGAAATCGAGTGAGATTTTGAACAAAATACGAGAAATTTAATATCCATGAATGTTAGAAATTGTTTTCTCCTGAGCTCAAGCGCACGGTAGACTTCATAAGCAAGTGTAAAGCATTAATCCATCCATTAGAAAAATTTTAAACATTGAGATCCATGGATGTATAGTCTAATCTCGGCTTATCATCATTAAGAGATCCAATCGTCAATTTCATGATATCATTGGTAACCAACAAGAAAATTCATGACAACCAAAACCTAATCCAAAACTTGCCTCATAGATTAGCCTATTAACTTGTGATTTTTCTGTTCAAAGTAATGCCAAGGAAGGGGAATCAAATCCTCACCTATAGGGAGCAAACCTATGGTGAAGATCGTACACCTGACTCTTTTTCACATATCATTCATGGGGAATCAAATCCTCACCTATAGGGAGAAAACCTATGGTGAAGATTAATTATCCAACCTTTCCAACTTTTATACCATGATGGCAAGATATTTCAAGCTAGTTCCTTTCGTGCTTAGTGATTACCAAATTAACCCTTCAATGTCAGACTGAAATCTTAACGTGAAAGCGAGATGTGACATGTGAAATCCTGACGCAATTAATGTTTAAAACTTCTAATCATGGCTTAGCAACTCGATCTTAACTACAAAATGCCACAGATACGGAATCCAAGAGTCATAAATTATCAACATCATATATCTCACAATTCTAAATCAAGGATATTCGTCAAAATCACTTCGAATTCATAAAAATTTTCAGAATTTTTTTTTTTTTTTTTCACAATTGGCACAATTGTTGCTCAAGACCAAGAAAATACGGATTAGGAAGCCTAATCTCCCACCTCCAACCTAAAATCTACATTGTCCTCAATGTAAAAGATATAAACATGCAATGCACATGGGACAACGAAAGTAAATGAGAAGTGATGGGAAGATAGTACCTTAATAACGAATCAAGAGAGTTTCCAATAGATCACGGCATGGAAGCTTGTCAGCATGAGAGAGAAAGCAGAACAAAAATAACGAAAATAAAATCCTACCTATACCACTTTCGCAGGTGCTCTCGATTGCATTTATCGTATGCAACAAGCCTTTAAACCCCTAGGTTATCCCTAGTGGACGAGTTGTAGTCTCGTGAGGGTTTGCAGTAATGTTACCCACAAACATTGAATCATCTACTAAAGAATGAAAAGGAATAAAAAAGCTGGGTTGCCTCCCAGGAGCGCTAAATTTACCGTCTTCAGCCAGACAAATAAAGCAACAATCCTAGTCCTATGAAAGCGATAAACCTACCTATACCTCCATCAGACTAAGAGATTAGTCCTGATAAACAGGAGCAATCAGAGGCATAGACATGTCCTCTGAATCAAATGTCTCGACAAATGGCTTTAATCAATATCCATTTACTTTAAACTCCTTGCCATTGTCGGGATCTCTTATCTCGACGGCCCCATGAGGATAAGCAGTAACAACAATGTAAGGGCCGGTCCAACGAGATCGAAGCTTACCCGGAAAGAGATGTAGTCGAGAGTCATACAAGAGGACTTTCTGACCAGGCGTGAATGATTTTCGTAAAATATGTTGATCATGAAACGCCTTCATCCTGTCCTTGTAAATTCTCGAGTTCTCATATGCATCGTTCCGGATTTCTTCAAGTTCATTCAACTGAAGTTTGCGTAGCGAGCCAGTGTTGTCCAGATTGAAATTCAGATTTTTGATCGCCCAGTGTGCTTTATGTTCCAATTCCACAGGCAAGTGATAGGCTTTCCCATAGACAAGTCTAAAGGGAGATGTTCCAATAGGAGTTTTGAAAGTAGTACGGTACGCTTATAAGGCATCGGTCAATCGGATTGACCAGTCCTTACCATCAGGGTTAACCGTTTTCTCTAGGATATGTTTGATCTCCTTATTGAAAATTTCAGCTTGTCCACTTGTCTGTGGATGGTATGGGGTGCTCACCTTATGAGAGATACCGTATTTCTTCATTAAGCTCTCAAATGGTCTATTGCAGAAGTGTGAACCCCCGTCACTAATGATGGCTCGAGGCGTTCCGAACCGCGACAGGATATTTTCTTTCAAAAATTTAATGACCGTGCGATGGTCATTTTTGCGGCACGGAATTGCTTCGACCCATTTAGTGACATAGTCTACGGCGAGCAAAATATACAAATTTCCAAATGATTGGGGAAATGGTCCCATGAAATCGATGCCCCAACAATCAAATGCTTCTATAATAAGGATGGGATTCAAGGGCATTATATTTCGATGGGACAATGCTCCCAATTTCTGACAACGCTCACAAGCCTTGCAAAACTCATGAGTGTCCCTGAACATAGTGGGCCAGTAGAAGCCACACTGTAAAATCTTGGCCGTGGTCTTTTTAGCAGAAAAGTGACCACCACAGGCCTGTGAGTGACAGAAAGAGATGACACTCTGATGCTCATCGTCTGGTACACATCTCCTTAATATTTGGTCTGGGCAATGTTTAAACAAATATGGATCATCCCAGAAAAAGTTACTCACCTTGGTAAAGAATTTCTTCTTATCTTGTGACGTCCAGTGTGTCGGTATGGTACCTGTAGCAATATAATTGGCAATATCAGCGAATCAAGGTGAATGGGAGACTCTAAACAGTTGTTCATCAGGGAACATGTCATTGATATGGGTCGCCTCAAGGGAATCAGAGGTATTAAGGCGAGAAAGGTGATCAGCTACTACGTTCTCTACTCCCTTTTTGTCTTTAATTTCTAAATCAAATTCTTGGAGTAGAAGGATTCATCGTATTAGGCAGGGCTTAGAATCATTCTTGGAAAGAATATACTTAAGTACCACATGATCTGTATAAATAATGATCTTGGATCCGATCAAGTAGGACCGAAATTTGTCCAAAGCGAACACTACGGCTAAGAGTTCCTTTTCCGTAGTCGAGTAGTTCACTTGGGCAGGATTTAGAGTCCTACTTGCGTAGTGAATAACGTAAGGCCGCTTATCTTTTCTTTGGCCTAGAACCGCTCCAAGAGCATAATCAGAGACGTCGCACATAAGTTCAAAAAGAAGACTCCAGTCGGCAGGCCACATGATAGGTACAGTGGTTAACATGCCCTTAAGCTTAGTGAAAGCTTTTTGGCACTGCTCAGTCTACTCGTATGGTGTATCCTTTTGAAGAAGATTACATAAAGGATGAGAGAGGAGACTAAAGTCCTTTATGAATCGTCTGTAAAAGCCTGCGTGTCCTAAGAAAGATCGCACGTCTCTGATATTCTTGGGTGGAGGTAGGTTAGAGATAAGATCAATTTTTGCCTTATCTACCTCAATTCCTTTGGACGAGATGATATGCCCAAGGACAATTCCCTTTTGAACCATAAAATGGCACTTCTCCCAGTTAAGTACCAAATTTTTTTCTTCACATCTTTTCAGCACACATTTAAGACTTGCTAAGCATTCGCTGAAAGATGACCCAAAAATAGAGAAATCGTCCATGAAGACCTCTAGATATTTCCCCACTATGTCAGAAAAGATACTCGTCATGCATCGCTAAAAAGTGGCAGGGGCATTACATAACCCGAATGACATCCCTTTGTAAGCAAAGGTGCCATAGGAACATGTAAATGTGGTCTTTTCCTAATCCTCAGGGGCGATTTCAATCTGATTATAACCTAAATACCCGTCAAGGAAACAATAATAGGAATGACTAGCTAGCCTTTCCAAGATTTGATCAATGAAGGGCAAAGGAAAGTGGTCTTTCCTTGTGACGGTATTCAGCTTTTTGTAGTCAATGCACATTCTCCAACCAGTAGTAACTCTGGTCGGCACGAGTTCATTATTGGCATTGGCTACGATGGTGATCCCGAACTTCTTAGGAACCACCTGAGTTGGACTCACCCATTGACTATCGGATATGGGGTAAATGATCCCCACTTCCAATAGTTTGAGAACCTCGGCCTTGACCACTTCCTTCATGTTTGGATTTAGTCTACGTTGTGATTGCCGAACAGCCTTTGCATTGTCCTCAAGATATATACGGTGAGTACAAATCGATGGGTTAATTCCCTTGAGGTCCGCTATCGTCCATCCAAGAGCTCCCTTATGCTCAATGAGAGTAGATATCAGCATACTCTCCTGTTCTTTCTTCAGGTGGGCAGAGATCACCACCGGGTATGTCTCATCTTGACCTAAATAGACATATTTTAAATCAAAGGGTAAAGATTTTAGGTCAAGCTTCGGTGGCTTGAGGTTAGACGGTAGAGGCACTACATAAGTTTGGGACAATTCTTGAATGTGTGGCCTCCACCGGTTAACTTCAAGTACCGGTGCAGTATCAAGCATGGCACACGTCTCCCTAATTATATCATCATCAAGATCATGGGAGTGGGCCAGGCACGTCTCTAGAAGATCAGAGGATAAGATGAGAGGCGTTCTATCTTCCAAAAAAGAATCAATCATGTTAACATCGTGGAAATCGTCATCATCCTCTGAGTTGCTGCCGTTATTGAAAAAGATATTCGATTCCAATGTCAAATTTCCAAAGGACATATTCATGACACCATTCCTGCAATTGATAATTGCATTTGAAGTGGATAGGAATGGGCAACCAAGAATGACGGGAATCTGAGTGCTCGTGTCATTGATGGGTTCGGTGTCCAAGATGATAAAATCAACAGGGTAGTAGAATCTATCAACCTAGACCAACACATCCTCGATGATCCCTCTTGGTACACGAACAGAATAATCAGCAAGTTGTAGTGTGGTTCGAGTGGGTTTTAATTCACCCAAACCTAACTGTTGGTATACCGAGTAGGGAATCAGATTGACGCTCGCTCCTAAGTCAAGAAGTGCATGGTCAATTCGATAGTTCTCGATTACACATGATATGGTTGGGCAACCGGGATCTTTGAATTTTTGCTGCACATCTTGTTTCAGGATGACACTCACTTTCTCAGTCAAGGAGATCTTCTTTTGAACACTTTTCCGTCGTTTGGTAGTGCATAAGTCCTTTAGAAATTTAGCATATAAAGGAATCTGTTTTACAACGTCAAGCAGAGGAATGTTGACTTTCACTTGTTTCAACACCTCTAAGATATCCTAAGAGTTAGATAGACGTTTTGTTTCAACCAACCGTTGGGGAAACGGAGCAACTGGCTTTTCTAGAGGTTCCGGTTCAAATTTTTGTGAGGCGCCACTAGATCCATCATTGTTGTCCTCTTCTGGTTCTTGAGGCTTTTTGGGCCTAACTGGAAGGGTTTTATCAATAACCTTCCCACTCTTAAGAGTGGTGATGGATTTAGCATGCCCCATTTGATTTGAAGAGCTGGGATCACCTGTCTCGTATTGCGGTTTCGAATTAGGGAGTGATTGTGTAGGGAGCATCCCTTTTTCCATAGCCGTCATACGTGAATCTATTTTTTTACATAAAATCTGAAATTCCTTGCATTGTCCGATCCAGCTCTTGTATGAAAATTTGAACCGATTCTTCTTGAGGTTTCCCCTGATTTGGATTTTGATTGAAGAAACCTTGAGGGGTAGCAGTTTGTCCGTTCCTCCAACTAAAATTCGGATGATTTTTTCAGCCAGAATTGTACGTATTAGAGGGTGGTCCATTGAAAGGTCTTTGATAGTTATTTACGGTATTAGATTATTCATTCAATACTTCTCGAAAGGCAGGTATTGAAGGATAATTTTTAGTAGTATGAATGTTGCAATCACAGATGCCGCAAACACTTTCATTAACCTTTTCCTTCCTTCCTTCCATGGACTCAAATTTTCTAGTGAGATTGGTCACCTTTGCGTTAAGATCATTATCCTCTTTTAGGAGATATATTCCTCATTTTTCCCTTAAATGAGTCGGCCTAGACGTAGTGTTCGTCCTTGGGTAATAGTCCCATGATTGTGTTTTTTCAGCGAGACTATCGAGGTAATCTCATACCTCGTCGACATTTTTATTGATGAATTCTCCATTACACATTATCTCGACCATTTGGCGCATGGAAGATGTTAGCCCATCATAGAAAAAATTTGTAATGCGCCATATTTCAAAGTCATGTTGTGGGCATGCATTAACCAAATCCTTAAACCTTTCCCAACATTGGAAGAATGTTTCATCTTCCTTTTGGGTAAAGTTCATGATTGCTCTCCTGAGGGTAATTGTCATATGATGTGGGAAAAATTTCTTTATAAATTCCCTCTACATATCATTCCATGTGCCAATGGATCTAGGACGCAGTGAATGTAACCACGTCTTAGCTTTTTCTTTCAAGGAAAATGGAAAGAGTTTCAGCCTAATAGTATCCTCAGATACATTAGGAAAGTATAAAGTGCCTATGATTTCATCGAACTCTTTCAGATGCAAGTATGGTTCTTCAGACTCAAGCCCATGGAACTTAGGAAGGAGTTGGATAACCCCTGGCTTGATGTCCATATGTCCTGTATTCTCAAGAAAAATCATGCATGAGGGCGTACTCACCCCCGCCAGTTGTAAATAATCTCGTAATGTACGAGGCGGGGGTGCCTGATGCACCTCATTTTCATCATGTACTTCCTCAACCCTTGGTTGGGGTAGTGCTTGAGGTTGATTTTTAGCCATAATGTCCTCTAACTCAGGAGAATTCAAGTGGTGTCTAGTCCTGCGATGGACAGTCAACCCCTCAACTAATCCTCCTTCAATCACGAGACGTCGAGTGTTGTCGCGTGCCCACTGGGGCATAAAACACACTCAGCCCTCAAATTCTAACTAAAACACATTCAGCCATCATATTCTGACTTAAACCTAAGAAAAAGGAAGAAGAAATCTAGAAAATAAAAAGGAAAGATGGAAAGAAGTTACCAAATTTGAAGTCCTAGGTTAAGAACCCGCAGAATAAACAAAACAAGTTAGTTTTTAAATAAAAAGTCTATAAAATAGAGAAATTCTAAAGATATAATAAGCACCAAAGTTAGAATTTCTAAAAAGAGTTAGAATTAGCAACTATGAAAAAGAAGAACTAAATCCTAATATAGAATAGAGAGGAAGAATTTAAGAAAGAATTTACCAATTTTGAAACTATCTTAGAAGCCTACAAAACAGGGGAGACACGTTAGTTTCTAAAAATCGAAAAAAATCTAAACCTAATCTTAAACTAATCCTAAAACTAATTAATTTCAGAAAAACGTAACCGACAGTCCCCGGCAACGGCGTCAAAAACTTGTTCACTCCCCAAGTGCAGGGTTGTGATGTAGTAATAACTCGGTAAGACCGAGGTCGAATCCCAAGGGACTGAAACTTGTACGTTATCTAAAACTAACTAGAACTAGAACTAGGCTAAGATGAATTCTAAATCAATTAGCAATGGTAGAATACTTGTAGAATAATTAATCTAAAACTTAGGAAACAAATCGGAGATAGAAAACTAGGGATTCAGAGGATCCACTTGTAGAGATCAGGGAGAACTTATGCTTGCATCAAAAATTATGAAAATTACTGAACTGCCATTGATCTAGTTTTCAAAGAGATGAAAGGTGTATGAATTAGAATGGATTTCATCACCAAACCATGCCCAAAGACTATGGCAAACAGCAGAATCAAACTAATTACCACCCAATCACATGTATGCAAGTTACGAAGGGTACCGACATCCAACCATGCCCAGGAGACTATGGTGAACAACAGGGCTTCCTGACATCATAAACATTAAAGAGAACGGAAATATTCAAAGCCATTGCAGACCCATTGTAATTTCAGTCACAACAGACCATTAAAAACCTAAAACATTCCCATAATAATTAACTAAAATCAACGTCAATTCATGCATTAAAATAAAATCAAATCTCCCATTTCACTACAAGCTTCACCTCTTAGCCCTAGCTAAGAGGTTTAGCCAGACATGGATGGGCTAAATCTCCACAATTGAAATAAACTAAAAAATAAAAAGAAAATACTCTTTTTTTTTCTTCTGCTTCACGTCCCTGCCCGATCCTCTACGTCTCTCTTCTTTTTCCTTCCTAGACCTGAATGAATGCTCCCTATGTCCAAAACCTCCTTTTATAGCTACTGGAAGGCTGGAGTTAGTGACAGAGTTGTAGCAGGACACGGAGTGCAATTTTCGCAGCCAAGTTCGGTGCCTCGAAACACGCCACTTTCCTCGCTCAAATTTCAAAGAAACACCATCCCTTAGGATTTTATTGGGTCCTCTACATGATAGACGATTCAGATCTGCCATACGATCAAAGATGGTGGGCCAAAACCGCCTGAAAAAGTCAGTTTTCGCGGATGTGCGAAACCTTTCGCACCATTTATCTGTTATGATCGGTGGGCCCCACAGAAGCATTTTTTGAAAAATCCACCCCGTCCATTGCATTCAGAACGAAATTTCAATTAAGAATAGGTAATTTTGAACATCCATTGGCACTACTCAGAGAAGAAATCACAAAAAGACTAGATTTGAACGCTACAGGGCAGCCCTTTTGTGGCCCCTGTATCTCACACATGTGCTTGCGTGGATGAAAAGTGTAAACATGATTTTGTAGTGCTCGCAGCTATCTACACGGTGGACGGTTCGGATTGAGCTTACAGGGCACGTGTAGGGCCCACTAGCTTCCGCAAAACGGCCAGCGACCGTGCATTACGCGGACGCGAAAATGGAAGCTTCTTCCGCTGTGATGATCGGTGGGGCCCACTTAGCTTTAATTTGAAAAATCCACACCGTCCATTGGCTTCAGGACGAAAAACCGTCCGGGAAGGGGTGTTTTTGGAGCATTTTCGGTGTGGCCCACAAAATCTGTAACCCAGCCGTCCATCCTGCATTTTCCATCCATCTACGTCCGTACCTGTGCATGGGATCAAAAGGACAGCTAGGTGAGGGTTTTTCCCCCTATCGAGAGTATGGACGGTTCAGATCATCTGAAAAGATGATGTGTGGGTCCCACTACACAAAAAGTGGGAGCCAGCGTCCGTCCGCTGGACTCTTTACGCAGAGAGGGAGAGAGAGGCGGGTCAGCGCTTGCGCTGACCGATTGGTTGGTCCGGTGCGGCTCGCGTGCAGACGTGCTGTGTACACGCACGTTGCACGTGGGGTCCACTGTGATGTTTATGTGAAATCCATTCCTTCCATCCTCTTCACCATCTCCTTTTAACCGTAGGGACCAAATTTGAAGCGTATCCAGATAGCAGGTGGGCCCCAAATTGAAGATTGATGGGCTGATCTGCCCGTTAGGCCACTTCCGCCATGATCCAATGGATGATTTTTGATGTGTACGGTTAATTTATGGTCCTCAGGCCACGTATGAAGTTTCGAGCCGAATGGATGGTGGGAACCTCATGATCTTGTATTCTAGACGTCCTTCAGGCCACTTGAGCTTCAGTTCTTCGATTTTTGTGGATCTCAGGCATTGATCTTGGTCTCCAGGGGTGTATCCCTTACTTCTGGTGTCATCAAAGTGTTAAATTCATGCTTTAATATCCTTTTTCCATCCATGCTCATAAAATCACCTTGCAACACAAGAATGAGAAAACGAGCCATTAGACAGCATTATATTCGTAAATCCAGATAATATCTGGGGTCTAATATGCAATATTTGACCCTCAACAATACCACCATGTCCGGCTCATGAGTCTTAATGGATCAAGGCACCACGGTTATCAAGGTTATCACTGGTAAGTTTAGTACCATAGGTTCAAACGGTTATGACTAATACAAGGTGAACATACAATGGTCAGTCGGGTTGCTTGACGAGCTCGGCTAGTATGAGCGCACCTCAAGCTGAAGGACATGAAGTGCATAAACACCTCGTGTGGCCTAACCACTGTCGTCAATTAAAGCACGACTCGGGTTCGTCAACGCGTCGTTCGTGGCAAATAGAATCCAACCACGAATTTAAATTTGTTACCGACTGCTTGGACTAGAGTATAACCCCAAACACTTATAATCTAAATCAATAATCATATGAGAGAGACAGAATTGAAATACAAGTAATTCCAGCATGTTATAACATACATCATAAGCAGTTAACCATACACGAGTATTTCACACATAAGGTAATCAATTCAAATACAACAAGCATGGAGGAAATCATGTACAACATCAAATTAGTTGAGAATCCAATCTTAACGCTAATCTACAACACCATTTACTCAATGCTTACTAATACATACATTTATATAAACACTTAGTCTACACACATTAGTTTACATAGCATATGTCGGCTAATAATGTGCATTAGGGCGAATCTCTTCGCCAAACAAATCATACACGCATAACTAGCATAGGTACATGATAAATACTCATGGCAATCATATTTATAAAATTTATACGTATACGGTATTTTCTACAAATACCTAAAATACCCTAAATCTCATATTCTTCGTACGTATTCGAAATGAAAAACAGACAGCATATTCTACATGTCAAACAACATCCTTATCAACAATCTACCATTAAACGACATTGAAAGCTTTGAAAACAGGTAATGTAAGCATCTAAAATCCACACCTTAAACCAAAAACTGTGAAACGGAGTTGATTCAGACGATAAATCTTCGTCAACGGCTCAACGGCAACCTATACCAAGAAATAGGTTACCTATATTAACACTACAGCTACATGGATTACCTAAACAGGTTAGGGGTAGGATTTCTTATCTAAAAATGACGTTGGAAGCGCTGAAAGAGCAACATAGATGGACGGCTTGGCACATGGAGCAGCAGGGAAGAATCCCAAGAGAAAAGCTTTAAATCTCTCTCTCTCTTTCTCTCCCTTTTCTCTCTCTCTGTTCTCTCCCTTTTCTCTCTCTCTCTTCTCTCTTCTCTCTCCTAGGGCTTAGGAAATTCGTATGGAATGAGAGAGAGGGGTTTTAAAGTCCTTATATAGGCCCAAAATTGCCAGAAATAGGCTTGGGGCCAAGGTATACTTATTTTATAACCAAAATGGGGTTGTTCTGATCCAACGGAGCACTTCTGGCAGCCCCTTTTTTACGTGCGGTTGGACTTAAGCTCTCTGACATTAGATCTAGGTCAGGCTGAGTTTTCGGTCCGATCGAATTTCCAGATCGACCGTGGCGGACCAGTTTCAGTTCAGCGGTCACCGAAACTCGATCAGGGCCACAAGTGTTATGACATGTAAGGGCCAACTATCCTGATTCGAGGATGAAATTTGGTCAAATTCTGATGGTCAGAACACTAAAAAAATATCGCGCAAGTGACACGTTCTAGGTTTCATAAATTATATTTTTTAAAATAAATTCACTTTTCTCACACTCTTCACTCCGGACGCAAGGAAATGGTCTCAGGACATTGTATGGACTTGATTTTTGAGGTAATTTTCAAGTCCAACTAGGCAGTCAAGATTGTCTAAGTTCGAGATAATCACACTTCCGATGTGCGGTCCAGGTCCGATACAAAGTTTTCGAATGCTCCCGTGAGCAACCGGATTTAGAGTTTGATCCTACGTTTTAGGGTATTGTAGCGTCACCTATTCTACACGTTTTAGATCTAGCAGATCGTATTTAAAGTGATTGGTGACAATTTCACAGGTCGTCTAATCTAGTTAGTTTCATATAATTTCTAAAGGAAGTAGCCTTTAATGATTTTTTCTTAAGGTGAGATTTTGAAGGAAATGGTTTGAAAAGCGATTTCTAGACTTTAAGATTGATCTTTGAGAGTGATTTAGTTGACCCATTGCCTAAGGACGTCTAATTCCAGGTTGACAAAATTTTGAGGGTGTTACAATCTACCCCCTTTAAAAATAATTTCGTCCCTGAAATTGACTAAGGGTAATGAGTAAAAATTCTATTATTCCTTTCGCTTAAACTGTACTGATTTCAAGTTTATATGCGTGGTGGGATATATACATCTATACTAGTCTGGCGCATTTTTGTCTATCCTCCTTAAAAATTTACTCTTTATCTCTTGCTTATACCCTGATGGCTGGCTACAATTAATTTCTTTATCTATTTGGAATATTGACGATGAGTCCCATCTACTTAGAGTAAGATATATATTTTCAATGGTTGACTAATATGGAGAGATGGTTGTAGTGGACTTGATCCTGATACGTCGAATGTCCACCTAACCAGGGTAGACAACATTGTATCCCTTCCTAATCTTGGTGGATCATGGTCTTCTGCTCGGTCAATCAGTGAGTCCATTGGTAGTCGCCCAGGATTGAGAATTGGGTCGAGCCGCGAATGTTTCGCAGTTATATATTTCGGTAACTCCGTAGTCCGATCACTCTAAAAGCTTAGGGAATGCCCATCACTGAAAGGTTCAAATTTATAATTTCTAAGGTTGTTCTTTGGGTCTTGGTCTAAGAGAGTCCTCATCTTGGTTCAAGGTAGGAGTTAATACATAGCTTAATAGATCATCCTAAAAGAGTTTTTAATCGTATAGAGTGGGCCAAGCCTATGAATGGGTTCAACACTTAAGCCCTAATTGTTTCTCTATTGAGACTTCATTATTGACATTCTAAGGAAGATCCAGATCCTAATTTAATGACCTAACCTTACGTATAACCTGAATCACTTTCTTCGATCCTGGGCCAATGGGGGAAGGGTCAACCACGCTTCGCTGCGCAGTTCTAACTCAACTGTTGTATTAGCTGGCCTTATTAGATTGGGCTCATAAGGTTCTACCCCCCTTAAAAATTATTTCTACTCTCAAAGCTCAAGATTTTATGTCTCGATCTGTAGGTCGGAACGAGGTATAATTTAGAACCTATCCTGGACATGAAATGAGATACGATCTCCCCATACATTGGTCTCCCTCCCATCGATGATGTGTGCTATGGCATTGGTACCTATGGTTATAGAAAGGAACTACCAAGTGTTGTGGTTAATTTCAGGGATGGGTGTGAGTTTATGGCAAGACGACTAATTCTACCAGGAGTAAGAATTCAATTCGAACTGCGAACACTCCGCTTATATATAGTTCCTCAACCCCGTGTTCCTGATTGTAAGAAGTCCTTGAGAAGGCTATTTTTGTGGGTGCTGGACCTAACATTCAATCCGAGGGATATATCAATTTTCTCTGAGCGTGAGTAGCTTCTAATGAAAACAACTTCCCTAAGAATCAGGTCTCACTCCAACGAAGCCTATAAGTATTAGGGGATTCAACGAAGAAGAGAGGTCTCACTCCAACCTAATTAAGCCTACTAATTCAGTCTATCTTTCAATCATCTTAGCATAATCAGTCTCTTACATTACTTAGTAGAACCAATAGGCTAGTCTTAATTTTGGAGTAGTAGTAATCTAATAGTTGTAGCCCAAGGTCTACGCTCATACACTATTTGATCTCATACCCTTTCTCATAAGCTTTATCGCTTAGGGTCAAAGTTGTCTGATTGAAATTGAGTTGCTTGAACTTGAATTTAACTACGCTCGAGCACTCCACGTATGCTCATACCCGCTGAGAAGGTCCTAGGGTTCACGTTAACAATTTATTGGATTCACATACTGTCAGGTCTTTCAAAATATAGGAGCACCACTCTAGGTCCAAAATTCCAAGGGCCTATGTGGCCAATGGTCTCAAGTTGTGTTAAATGGGACTGCTTTCCTACTCTCACCTCAGAATTGGGAGTGGCATGTTTGGTAGGTGGGTGGGTTGGGATTTAAATTAATTTCATAGGCTTTGAAAAATGGATCTTGTGTTGAAAAGTGTGAGATGGGATTTCCAAATCCCATGATGATGAATTCCTAAGTGTAAGTTGAAAGAAAGCCCGAAATTACGTTTAATTGCATACACCAAACATGGTGTTGGAAACCATTTACTGTTGCTTTTACAATTCCATCCATCATAAATTATTTGCGATATAGAACCGTCAATAGATGGTCTAAGAGTGATCCGGGGTCACCTTAAGCGATCGCGGAGGTGTACGGACTCGATCTCGGCGATCGATTTCGATGAACCTTGGCATCTGGCGAAACTGAAAATCCTATGAATGTTTCTACATTTTTCTCGTACCCACCTAAGTCAAAAAGCCTCAGCGTGTGTTGTGTGACCATAACCCAGGTCCAGTTTAATCTAAATCATTCTCTGATACCATCTGTAACATCCTGAAAATTGGGAGTCGAGCATAAACTCCACTCCCGAGTTTCAGAACATCACTTATGTAAGATTTTCAATGATGGATGAATGTCGGCTGTAATAGTGCATAAACATGAAGTGGATTAAGCCAAAACAACATATCATACTCCAGAGATAGTTAAATTAGCAAGCGGAAGAATGTGATAGATATATAAAATATATGAACTGTTGTAAGTATCCAGAGTGTAAACATATTACCAGGTTAAACATATACATGTATACTCCAAAAATGATCAAAAAGAATATACATGGGTGTTTAAATAAAAGGTAAAATACCAAGTGTATTGGCATCTAATCATTAACCCTGAAACCCCGTCGATCAGAATCTGCATATACGAGAAGTCCTCCTCAACATCATCAAGTCTGGATCTGCTTCATAAGCATCGCCATCATATGAAACTAAAACAGAGACTGGTTGGTGTGTACAACACCATCCCGTAATGTGGGAGTGAGTGGCCAACTCAGTGGAATCATAGAGCAAAGGTTAACATGTTATCAAATCAATCAAGCGATAATGATAAAGCAAACAAATCAAGCATTCCTAAATACTGTAATTAATGCAAGGATGAAATGACATGATGTATGCCTTCACCAACATACTCCCTTATGCGACACCATCTTACGTCCGCGGCATGCTTTCTTCCCTCAGTGCTCCACATCTTTCAGGTACATGCAGTGCGATATGATCATGATTACTGAGTTGTTATTAGTCCTTTTCATACAGTAGGATTGGAAAACTAGGGTACTTCCCTTATATTATTCCCAACAAGGATCCTGTCTAGGGTCGTCACTCCTAGTAGTCTCATACGATGATATATTTCTAGGTCGTTGCAAGGGCTGTTAGGGCTGTTGCAAGCACTCGTTGCATCGCTCCCCCATCACCTTATCAATACAGGCCTAGTTGTACTCTTGTTGCTACGGAAGGGTCGTCACCTCACGTAGACTCAGAATACGCTCGAGGTCACTACAAAGGGCTGTCAGGGCTGTTGCACGCACTCGTTGCACCGCTCCCCCATCACCTTATCAGTGTAGGCCGACAGCTCGAATATAGTGTCCCATATCACCATAATCGGTTTACGAGTCTGGATTGCTCACTGGTCACTGCGGAGAGGTTTGTGGCCCCAGCATAGGCCGACAGCTCGACCACGGTGTCCCATACCACCATGCCCGGCTCATGAGTCTTAATGGATCAAGGTACCACGGTTATCAGGGTTATCACTAGTAAGTTTAGTATCCTACGTTCAAGCAGTTATGACCAATACAAGGTGAACATACAATGTTCAGTCGGGTTGCTTGACAAGCTCGACTAGTACGAGCGCACCTCAAGCTGAACGACATGAAGTGTATAAACACTTCGTGTGGCCTAACCACTGCAGTCAACCAAAGCACGACTCGGGTTCGTCAACGTGTCCTTCGTGGCGAATAGAATCCAACCACGAATTTAAATCTGTTACCGACTGCCTGGACTAGAGTATAACCCCAAACACTTATAATCTAAATCAATAATCATATAAGAGAGACAGAATTGAAATACAAGTAATTCCAGCATATTATAACATACATCATAAGCAGTTAACCATACACGAGTATTTCACACATAAGGTAATCAATTCAAATACAACAAGCATGGAGGAAATCATGTACATCATCAAATTAGTTGAGAATATAATCTCAGCGCTAATCTACAACACCATTTAATCAATACTTACTAATACATACATTTATACAAACACTTAGTCTACACACATTAGTTTACATAGCATATGTCGGCCAATGATGTGCATTAGGGCGAATCTCTTCGCCAAACAGATCATACACGCATAACTAGCATAGGTACACAACAAATACTCATGGCAATCATATTTACAAAATTTATACGTATATATATGATATTTTCTACAAATACCTAAAATACCCTAAATCTCATATTCTTCGAACGTATTCGAAATGAAAAACAGACAGCATGTTCTACATGTCAAATAGCATCCTTATCAACAATCTACCATTAAACGACATTGAAAGCTTTGAAAACAGGTAACCTAAGCATCTAAAATCCGCACCTTAAACCAGAAATTGTGAAACGGAGTTGATTCAGATGATAAGTCTTCATCAACGGCTCAACGGTAACCTATACCATGAAATAGGTTAGCTATATTAACACTACAGTTACATGGATTACCTAAACAGGTTAGGGGTAGGATTTTTTACCTAAAAATGACGTTGGAAGCGCTGAAAGAGAAACACAGATGAACGGCTTGGCACATGGAGCAGCAAGAAAGAATCCCAGGAGAAAAGCTCCAAATCTCTCTTTCTCTCCCTTTTCTCTCTCTCTCTTCTCTCTTCTCTCTCCTAGGGCTTAGAAAATTCATATGGAATGAGAGAGAGGGGTTTTAAGGTCCTTATATAGGCCCAAAATTGCCGAAAATAGGCTTGGGGCCAAGGATACTTATTTTATAACCAAAATGGACTTATTCTGATCCAATGGAGCACTTCTGGCAGACCCTTTTCTACGTGCGATCGGACTTAAGCTCTCTGACATTAGATCTAGGTCAGGCTGAGTTTTCAATCCGATCGAATTTTCAAATCGACCGTGGCGGACCAGTTTTAGTTCAGAGGTCACCGAAACTCGATCAGGGCCACAAGTGCAATGACATGTAAGGGCCAACTATCCTGATCTGAGGATGAAACTTGGTCGAATTCTGACGGTCAGAACGCTAAAAAAATGTCGCGCAAGTGACACGTGCCAGATTTCATAAATTATATTTAATTTCTAAATAAATTCACTTTTCTCACACTCTTCACTCCGGACGCAAGGAAATAGTCTCAGGACATCGTATGGACTTGATTTTCGAGGTGATTGTCAAATCCAACTAGGCGGTCAGGATTATCTAAGTTCGGGATAATCGGACTTCCGATGTGCGATCCAGGTCCGATACAAAGTTTTCGAATGCTCCCGTGAGCAACCGGGTTTAGAGTTTGATCCTAGGTTTTAGGGTATTGTAACGTCACCTATTTTACACGTTTTGGCTCTAGCATATCGTATTTAAAGTGATTGGTGACAATTTCACAGGTCGTCTAATCTAGCACGTAGTTAGTTTTATCTAATTTCTAAAGGAAGTAGCCTTTAATGATTTTTGCTTAAGGTGAGATTTTGAAGAAAATGGGTTGAAAAGAGATTTTTAGACTTTAGGATTGATCTTTGAGAGTGATTTGGTTGACCCATTGCCTAGACGTCTAACTCCAGGTTGGCGAAATTCCGGGGTGTTACATCATGGCTGCCAAATACAACTCTTCTATGCTTTCAGATGATACGAACAGGCGCTGCTCTTTTGCCTCTCCTCTATGGAATAGAATCCAGTCCCAGTTCTCCCTCTTGGCTCCTTTTGTTCAGCGTCTGATTGGGGAGGGAACGAGTCTCCTTTGGTCAGATGATTTGTCGGGGATGGGCCCGCTCTTGGAGCTCGTCGTCAGCCCCATCCCAAACGTGCTGAAGGAGATGCAGGTTCGAGATTTTCTACGCCCTTGTGGCCCTCTACCTCCCTCAGCAGTCTTCAATTTCTTACCTCAACAAGTTATTGATCTCATTTTCCAAGGGGGTTTCTGCCTTGCTGTCGGACCAGACGTAAACTTCTGGTCGCTGGCTCCATCAGGCAGGTTCATGGTCAGGTTCGCTAAAAGCATTACTAGGCCCCCAGCTCCGCAGGCGGATTGGTCCAAAATGGCGTGGAATGGTGTGTTGCCTCTAAAGATATCTATGTTAGCTTAGAAAATTCTTTAGAAGGCAGTGCCAGTGGACGTCGCTGTGTAGTCCCGAGGGGTGCACCTTGCCTCTGCTTGCGTCTGCTGTGCGGCAGGCGAGCCAGATGGGGGGTCTATGGAAACCATCTCCCATCTTTTTCTTCATAGTAACATCGCTCACACCCTTTGGCGCCATGTGGGAGATTATTTCCATATCCCGATCAGGCCCGCTATGTCCTTCTCTCGTCGACTGGCTCAATGGAAGCCTGCTCGTTTTGTCTCTTCGGCGCACTCACTGGCGTAGAGAGTAGCCCCGTTCCTTCTTTGTTGGGTGGTATGGAAGGCCCGAAATGTCACAAAATTTGACAACAGACTGGCGTCCATTCCCTCCATGGTGGCTACGCTTGATTGGTGGCTAAGTAAGGTTACCAAACAGCCGACCTCCCTGAACATTCACAACAATATGGGAGAAATCTCTCCTGATATGCAATATTCTCGGTCGAATGTAGTTCGTTGGATCAAGCCTAGGCGTGAATGTTGATGGTTCTTCTCGAGGCAACTCGGGCCCGTCAGGCGGTGGTGGCATTTGCAGAGATTATAAAGGTGATTTTATATTTGCCTTTTGCTCTGTATATGGGCATGGTACAAACACGTGTGCGGAAATTTGAGCAATGTTCGACGGCCTGTTCCTTTGCATTCAACGGGGTTTTCATAAGGTGGAGATTGAATCCGATTCACAGCTTATAGTGGACATTTTGAACGATAGCTCTAGCCCGGGTTGGAAGTGGAGCTACTGGCTCAGGAGGATTAAAAATATCAGGCTATTGGGGGAAACACGTATTGCTCACATCTTCAGAGAGGCTAATTCCCCGGCTGACGCTTTGGCTCGAATTGGAAGCGATGCTCAACAATCCTACTTCTTCACCTCTGCCGCAGATGTGTCGCGTCTGGTTAGGGTTTTAATCTTCTTGGACAAAGTTGGGCTAGGAACAACTAGAGGTTGTGAGGGCAGGGCTGCCCCTCTGTAATTACCGTTATTTTTGTTTTGTTGTTCTTCGTTTTCCAAAAAAAAAAAAAAGGATTCCCAGGATATCCAAACAGAAACTTGTTGGAATTGGACCACTGGATACCTTTCATTTTCAATCAAAAAGAAAAAAAAAAAAAAAAAAAAAAAAAAGAACATCCTGTGGTCCAGGTTCAGCCAATCCATGTCCTGACCAAAAAAAAAAAACATGGGAGGCTGCTAGTTGATAGAAAAAGATCATAGCTATAAAGAGACAAAAGAATATTCAGTGGACCTGAGAAACGACCAAGCACCATGGTCCGTGTTATGATAGAAATTAATTGGGTTATTTGATTGGATCACCTGCGTAGGTCAGAAATAACATGGACAAATCAAATTTTAAAATTGCTATTTTATGTTGAAGTACCGTTTTGAATAGCAGAACATCATCCAATCAAATCTCATGTTACTTTATGATATCTCATCTTCATTAGGGCTTGTTTGTTTTTCCTTGATAACTGTAAATCACTATAAACAAGTAGTTATTACTTTTTCACGTTGTTTGAAAATACAAGAGTAATTCCACCTCCAAAATTGAAACAAAAGTGTTGAATTAAATATGTGAACTACACCGCGATGTGTATGATATATCCACACCGTCCATCTATTTTATTAGAATATTTTGAAGCACTAACAAAAAATGAGGTAGATCCAACACTCAAATGGCCCACATGAAAGGAAACAGTGGTCATAATTCGTCCACCAGTGAAAGCTATTTTCTTCACTGGGCCCACATTGACGTTTTTTTATCATCTAACCCGTCCATAGGGTCACACAAGCGTGGATAAGAGGAAAACATAAATATCAGTTTGATTCAAAGCTTTTAAGGGCCTCAAGAAGTTTTTAATGGTAGGCGTTCGAATCTCATTATTTCTGTGGTGTGATCCACTTGACCTTTGGATTTGCATCATTTTTTTGCTCATGCAATTGGCATAACAAATGAGCAGTGTGGGTAAGTAACATACATCACGATGGGCCCCACATTGATGTTGTAAATTTTTCAATTTAAGTGTTAAAAAGATAAGTTGTCATATCTGCATTGAGAAATATGTGGTAATTACTAAGTAAATAATTATTACCCATTTAGGCATAACTACACTTAAACTCGAAAATCAGGCCCTAAATCAATTTCCCCTGGGAAGGTTGTTCATTCACGTGTTCCTCTTGCGGTCTACTTCTCAATGGCTTTTTGGATCATTCGCTTGTACCGGTGTTGTGCCTTTTGTCGTTTCCCCAAAAGGTATAAGGCCATGGTTTTCATCTGGTCTTGTATATACATTGAACCGGATGAGTTGGGGGTGGAAGCACCCCATATTTCCATTCCTGACTAATGGAGTACGTGGTCTGACGTGCCCATAAAAAAAAAAACCACGACATATATCATTCCATGTTAACGGCTATTGTTGTTATTAATTGTCCAGAATATCTATGGACCACCAATATGGAAATTATTTGGAGGGTGGTCCATCCATAACAATCCATGAAATATCAGCCATTTAGATTACCAACCATAGGCCGGGCCCCATTTGCCAAAACTAAAAACTCATGGTTATAATCGCCTGTGCATGGTGTCTATGTGGCAACACATAACATTCAAATGAAAGATGCATGTAGAGCTGAGCACGAACCGACTCAACTCGTCCTACTCATTTATACCTGACTTGACTCAAACCAAATGGGTGAGTAAGTCCGAACTGTTTAAGCTTCGCCCAATCCAAACTCAAATTGAGTCGAGTTCGAGTTACCCAATAACTCGACCAAAAACTCAATCCGTTATACTCAGACTTGATTCGAAACCCGACTCGACTTACATTGGTTAGTTGATAAAGGTGATTATACTGAGATTTGAATGGTTTAGATGGGTGAAGTGTGTGGAATTCTAACATTATTTACGTTTCTAAAATAATAATAATAACTATTATATGTATTTATTTCTTCTCTTTTTTCACATGAGTGTCACATGTAAACGGTCTATGGCGTGTGTGGTTTAATTTGATACAAACGTGCATGCAAAGATTAATTAAATTTTATCCAGGTCATTATAGTCCCACCTAGCTTCCCAACACAGGATCTTCCAGTAAAAGCCTTTGATAGGAAATATGCTTCCTAGAAATACCTATAACTATCATCCCAAGCCGCTCCTTACCTTTCTTTAACAGTAGGTAAGGCAGGTGTATGAGCAAATGGGTCAATTGCTTGTTGGGTCCCACCATGATGTTTATATACAATCCACCCATACAATTGTTGTAGCCTAATTTTGGTCAAGCCAATTAGGAAAGAAGACATGACGGTGTAGTGCAGGAAAGTTATATCTTTCAGGGAATGTGGCCGAGATATTAGGAAGCCAATTATAGGTGAGAATTCGGAAGCTAACACGGTCGAGATAAAGAATGCGAAAAGCGGATGAAAGAAGCACGATCAAGTGAATGGCGAATGAGCAAAAAGATGTAGAGAGTGGTCAGGGGAGGGCGCGGCTGAAATGTTCAAGAGGTAGAGCTTGGCTAAGAGAAGAGGAACAATTTTTTTTTAAATTTATTTAAAGAATGATCTAGAGAGAGACTCTCCAGCCATTATAATTGACAAATTAAATGAGATAAACGTCTGAAAAAGAGTAACATTAGAAATCTATAAGTAACAGAGGAAATCAACAAAACAAAACACAACAAACACAACACAATCAAATCAAAATAAATCTATCTTTTATGTTAGTTTATCTTAGGAGTGGCGATAATCTTTTTTTTTTTTTTTTTTTGAGGAAAGGTGGAAACACGCCACCTAATTTTATTAAAGGATCAAAGTAGACCACTTTAGGCAAACTCCCACAAAAAGGAAAGGAGCCCCGCCTATCATATAGTATACCACCGATAAGATTATGAACAGCAAACCTAGGAACTGTTGCCCAGCACGCCAACAACGCAGTGAGCCGAGATCCAATCTCAGGCCTCACCCACAAACGATAAACAGGAAGAAATATAAACTAGAAATAGATCAAAGCAATCCAAACAAACCACCAGACAAGATATACGTGAAAAAACTCCAAACTAGGGTAAAAAACCACGGATGCAAACTTCCACTATGAAGAAAAATAAAGATTACAAGACAAAATACTAACCTCTCCCTTAGAAGAACATAGAAAACCCTTAGCCCACACATTTAAAATTATTTTTTAATATTCCTAATACCATAGAAAAGCCCTAGGAACTCCTATTTATAGTTTAGGTAACTTTCCTTCCGCACCCTTGCGAAAGGCGACACCAAAATCCGCAGTCCGCATCAGATTCAGAAACGAATCTGTGTAACCTTCGACTGGTCGAAGGAGAGCTTCAACTGGTCGAAGGGAGCTACGACCAGTCGAACAGTTCCTTCGACTGGTCGAAGGACCCAAACATGAAAAATCAAGACTCGCTGGACTTTGAGTCGACGGTCGACAACCGGTCGAACAGGCCCCTATGACCGGTCAAGCACAGCTTACGACCGATCGAAGGCGGTCCAGATGTGGCTCCACTTCTCAACAGGAACTACACAAGGAGGGCTAGACAGGGGAATAACAACCCCGCCAACGAATCAAAAAGGAAAAGAAAACCAAAACTCCACCAAAGTCAAACTCTCAAGTAACTCAGCCCGACATTGTCAAGAACCTAAAGGCCCCTAATGCACCTTGGCATCTCCAAACGGGAACAAAAGAATGCATTGCCATAACCATCACTAGCCATCCACGCGAGCGCATTAGCCACTGAGTTTCCTTCATGGTAGATGTGCCGAAAAGAAAGATTGAGGCTGCGCATGAAGGAATGGATGGCTTCCAACTTGTACCAAATGTTCAAAGGGCAGTGGGTTGTAGGATCCGCAGCAGCCTCCACCACCAGTTTGGAGTCAGATTCTACAACAGCAATTGTTAGCCCAAGTTTGCTACAAAGAGTAATCCCATCCAGCATTGCTTGAGCATCAGCAATCATGTTGGACGCACAACCATAGAACCTGTGGAAGGCAAAAATTATCCGACCATGGGGGTCCCTCACAACTCCACCACCACCTGACGCACCTGGATTACCGCGAGAAAAACTATCGACATTCAGCTTCACCCAACCCAAGGGAGGTCTTGGCCATCTTACAACCGACGGAAATGGAGTGGCAATAATCTAGTAGTAATAATTCTTAGTGATAGTTCTTAGTTGTAATGTAGGTTTATGCTCATATGTTGAACTTGATCCGTATCTAATATCAAGCAGTTCTTTCAAGATATGCATTAGTGCGATCACTCTTAGTAACCGACTGTAATTTTTATTTTTTTTTCCTTTTATCTCATTACACTTATATATTTTTTTTAAAAAAATCTTATGAAAGATAAAGCACAACCAATTTTTAGAGGAAGAACCCCATGTTTCAATTATCGCTTGATTATTACAAAATTCTCCAACTGGCTAAGTAGGCGACCAATCTTCTCAAATTTTAGTCACATATATTTATATTGGACTTATCTGTTTATTTCGGCGCTTTGGGGTAAAGATTGATCAGTTTGAATCAAGCCACTATTTTGATTATGGCACGTCACATATACCATACATGACAGAAAATAAACTGATTGCCAACAGTTAGAAAGTGAATCACCTCATGTTAGGCCAAGGGTCCCAAAATCACCCCATCCCTGATTTAAGTGTAAACACTGCATAAGTAATGATCACTTTCTAAATTGTTTTCTTTGTTATGGCCCACCTGAGTTGCACAGGGCCTCGATTTTTAGGTCCCAAGCCTAAAATTTTGTGTGGCATCTAATTGCTGGAGTAGATAAAATTATCAAGGGTGAACATTTCTCTCACAATTGCTTCCTTTAATATGGCCTACTAATCACAAGTCAACCTGAATATTTTGGCCTAGGCTTTGATGGGGATTGCGCATACGTTGGAGGCTTTCACATACACATGACTGTGGGAGGCGCCAAAATTTGAGTCCATTGCTCATATTTTTGACAGACCACAATAATGTTTATCTAAGATCCACGCTGACCATTAGATATTTAGTCTCATATTAGGCCTAAAACAAAAATTCAGACTGAGATATGATTCCGGTGGACTACACCCAAGAAAATATCTAGGAGAGATACATCTACCCTTGATTTTTACCAAGTCCACCATGATATTATGTGAAATCCACTCCAACCATTAGATTTCACACAAAACTTTAGGCCTGTGGAGAAAAAATCAGATCCATTTGTGATTTACGTGGACCACGATAATGGGAACAATTTGGAAGGCGAGTGTTACCATGTACACTGTTTCCAATAATGTAGCCCACCCGAATCACAGATGGAGCTGATTTTTGGGCCCTTGGCTGAAAAATGTGGTGACATATCTGGTGGTTGGAGTGGATTTTAAATAAACATCACAGTGGGGCCCACCCCAGCCACCCACCCATTTGCTGGCTTTGGTCGCCCCGGACGGAATGATAATGTTATAACTTTTGTTTAGTTGCACGTGAACCTTTTTAACATTTTACATCTCGACCTTCCATTTGTTATCCATCCACCGAAGGTTGTGATTCCTTACACCTGTGGTGTTTTGGTGCACGGGTTATTCACACGGGGTCTATAAAACTAGTACCGAGATGGGTGCGTTTAGCACTCAGAGCAGATGCCAATGACAATTTACCACGTGGACGAACTACGGTAAACCACATACCATAGTTTCATCAGGACCGTTCCACGAGGGAGTTATCTGATACTCCAACAAAGTGTGACGGTCGTCGATACTCTGACACAAACAAAATGTCATGGACAGGTCATCAACAGGTCATAAACCATCCGAAGAATGTCCACCAAACAACCAATTAAAATGTTAAATCCATTTAAATTTTCGTTTTATGAGCCATCTAAAATGGGTCCCATGGTTTCGTTACATGTATGCAATTTCTCAGTTCTTTTGTATGAACCATCACACTTTGTGGACCCCAACTCATGTCCAAGCCAACCCTCGGCCCTCGGCCCTCGGCCTTAGCCCAGATCCAGGCTGGCTATGAATTGAGTTTTTTTTTTTCATCTCCATATCCTATCCTATCTGAATCCACGCTTCCACGCCATTCCATGAAGCATGCCCTTTTGAACTGAAAAGTAAATCGACGGTTTGAAACGAGTAACCAACGGCCCACATGCAATGTACATAGGTGAATCGATCAAATGAGCCAACTGGCTGAATGTTGGCCTGGGTTTGAAATCAAGGCCTGATGTCCAGGCCAGGCTAGGCCTGACCAGATCTAATCATCAAGCCTAGTGGGTCCAGCTCATTATAAAAGTTGCACCGGATCAACGTCCAGTAAAAAGATAATACAGCTGCATGATTGAATGATTAAAAACCATGTCTTACATGAATGGGATATGTCACCATGAGACAAAAATCCCCATGACAAAAATCAACATCGTTTTGTACACCAACGCATACAACAGCAAATTATTTCTCTTTCTCGCTCCTAAAATGATAATCAAACACTACAAGATTAATCTACACGTCGGGCCCGAAAGCCGTCCCCATCAACACCATTAATATTCTGTAACACGTCCACACCATCATGCACACCTTCTTTCTCTAATCCTGACCATCAATCCGTTATTCATGTGAAGAATTATGGAGATCTTAGGCTCCACAGGGTGTCCATCCACCACTTCAACATGAAAGTTATAGAGCACAGCAGCAGCGGCAACCTTCATTTGTGTGAATGCGACATCCTTACCCAAACAGGTCCGAGGCCCGGCGTTGAATGCTATGAACTTGTAGGATGGCTCAAATCTCAATCTCCCTCGCTCCGTAATCCACCTCTCGGGCTTGAATTCTAAGCAATCTTCGCCCCATATGCCTTCCATCCTTCCCATCGCATACAACGAAAACATGACCTTTGTACTCGGTCGAACTACCTCTCCACTGGGAAGAATTTCTTGTTGGAGAACTCCTTTATGCTCGAATGGAACAGGCGGAAATAGCCGTAGAGATTCGCATAAGGAGGCATGTAGATAAACCAGCCTGCTGAGCTCCTCAGGCTCAAACACTGCGGGTTTCCGTGCATTCCCTCCTTGTGTTATGATGGAAGTCGCTCTCAGTTCATCTAATATCTTCGATTCGACTCTTGGGTTTTTTGAAATTAGCCAGAAGAACCATGTGAGACCAGCACTCACCGTGTCTCTCCCTGCAAGCACGAGATTCATTACAGTATCTCTGAGAAACCCATCGGATTTTGAGATACCTGTTTCATCTTCGCATCGATACTTGATGTAAGATGTTAATAAATCAACAGACTCGTCCATTTCTTCCTCTTTAGTATCCATTTTTGATTCACTCAATTCTTCCATTCGCTTCGAAATATGTTCGTTGATGAAACAATCGATGGTTTTCCAAGCTTCGGCGAATTTCTTCTCTTCCCCAATCTTCAGCCACCTTAGCAACATCCACCAGCTCTCCGGCACGACATGTCGGAACATCAACACCTCCATCGCATCATCCATAGCCTTTGAGAACGGCACCGTCGGAAAGCTCAAGGAAAGAGAGCCAGGATCAGCACCGAAAACCAAGATGCACGTGCTATCAAACGTAAACCTCTTTATAACATCTTGGAGATCGACGACTTCGCCTCGACGGGCCTTGTATTCAAGAACAGGCATGAGTCCATTCTCCACCTTTTCGCGGCTTCTCTTTGCCACGTATTGGCGGAACTTCGCAGCGTTCATGAGAGTGTGAGCCATCTTCCTTTGAACCTGCCACACATCGGAGTCGGAATTGAAAATCCCATCTCCAAGAATATCGAAGATTTTGGAGAAATCAGAGCCCTTAGGATAGTTGGAGAAGTTGGTGGAGAGTATGTGGTTGGTATTAGCTGGATCGCATGTTATTAAGAGCTCCATACCAGCGAGCCATGGTCCATGGAACTCGAACGTGGACCCGCTTTGCCGGAGAAGTTGGGTGCACCAATCATGTAATCTGTGGAGGTTGAGAAGAAGGGAAGGAAGCATTCCAACAAGAGGCCAATTCACAAGAACCTTATTCTTATTTCTCAAGATGTAAATGAAATAAAAACAGGCAAAAGCTAGGAAGATTTCAGGGTAGCACCATAGGTTCATCATTACCCATGCACCCATTGTTTCTAAGCTTTTCAGAGATAAGATGCACCCATTAGCCGAACGCTGTTTATAGCCAATGTTGGAATCGTGGGGCCCACTTCTTGGTGGTTAGGATATTTCATAGCTCCCATTATTTATTGTGGTTGTGAGTAGAGATTGCGGATAATCCACGGAAATTCCAGGGCCGTCGCACCTCACTAGTGCACGTCATTTCGATTAATTTCAGTTGACAAGATAGGCAGACTTTTTCTGTCTCATGTGGATTGCCAACCACCCGCACAAGCATAACTTCTAATGTGTCTAACTTTTTTTAGGTTCATCACATAGGTGGTCAACCAGCACAACTTTTAAGGTGTCTAACTTTCTTTAGGGCTTGGCTTTTTTTTTTTTTCCAAAAAATTGTAAATATACGGTATCCCCTTATTTCACTTGTTTCAAAATTCATAGAAATGTGTGTCTATGAAATTGGTTTAAAAGAGATAATTTTAATTTTTAAATTCATGATAATGTGTATAATATATTCATTTTGTCCATCTATTTTACTACAATATTTTGAAGTATAATACATAAAATAAAGTAGATCCAATACTTAAGTGACCCACGCCAAAAGAAACAGTAACCCTATAAAGTTTTTAACGGTCAGTATTCAATTTTCTTTTCATATGACGTGGTCCACTTGAATTTTGAATATGCCTCATTGTTTTACTCATGCTATAAATTCAATTGAAATAATGGATGAATAGTGTGGATAAGCAAAACGCATAACGGTGGGGCCGACGGATATTTTGTAATATTCTTAGTTTTTGTATTAAAAAGTAAATGGTCCAAAAAAATATGATATAAATGCATGGGGAAATAATTATTATTATTTTACATGCTATTTATCATTTCACCCTGAAATCAAACATGCCCTTAGGTTCCACCAATTTTTCAAGATAATTTCAAGGCAAGAGCTCAAAAACAAGGCATATCCAAAGCTTAAGAAAACTTTTCTAGTGCCAACGGGAAGACTTACTTTCCACCTAACATGTTTATAAAATCACAGATACCTGATTGTACTTAAAATGCAAATATTAGCTTCATCAGAGTCTTCCGTAGCCTTAATAAGTTTCCAACTTTAGCATCAATTCCTGGGTTCACCTTAGCTTTGGATCTACAGTGTTGGTATGAGAAATATATAACCGTGAGTGATGTAAATTTCACATCTCAAGGAGTTCCGTTGCTTGCTGTGCGGCGCAGGATAGCTTCCTATGCGTGACCCGGCCTCACCTAAGACTGCAGATCTTAACGTTGGGGCCACCTTGATGGGTGTATTCTGTATCTACACGGTTCATCCGTTTTTTCTTATTATTTTAAAGCATGACACAAAAAACTAAGAAAATCAAATTATCAGGTGGAGCATACTCCAGGAAATGGTGGTGATTGAACAGCCTACTATTAAAAACTTCCTAAGGTTCGCGTTAATGTGTCCATAGTTTTTATTTACCATATGGTTGATAAGTTCACGTAAGTGTGGATGAAAAAAAATAATAATAATAAATATAAGCCCGATCCAAAACTTTTGTAGCCCATTAATGGTTAATCATAATATATATATATATATATATATATATATATATATATATATATATATATATATATATATATAGTCCACCTGGTAATAAAATCTGCTTAAGGTTTTTCTCTTTTTTTATATATAGCCTAAAATGATCTAAACAAGAAAAAAAGATATATACAGGATGGATAAAGAATACAGGCGTCAAGTTTGGCACCACAGTAGGGGGCGCACGGTCTTGGGTCAAGCCAAGTCTCACCTAATCCGCTCCGTGGTGCAGCACATTCAGGTTGAGGCCAGAAAGCCAAAAATGTTGATGTGTGGGACTTTTGTGGGTCCATCATAACATATGTATCAGATCTACATTGTTCATCTATTTCTACATGCTATTGTAGGGAATGAATTAAACAAATTAAGAGATAAATCCAAGGCTCAAGTCAGCCACACTACAGAAGTAGTGGGAATTGGACATCTATTGTTGAAAACTTCTTGAAGACACTTAAGGCTAAAATCAAGTTGATAATTCTGCGTTTCCTTCATCTAGGTCTGTGTGACTTATGAAAAGGTTAGATGGTTAATAAATTTCGCAATAGACCTTAGGAAGGTTTCAACGGTAGTCGTTCAATCTCCAATGCTTAGATTCGTCCACTTGAGCTTTAGATGTAACTTAATCTTTGGCTCATACTGCAAAGTGATCTGTAAAATTTAATGAATGAAGTGGCTATTAAACATGCAATATGTGGACATATGGTATCTGATAGGCAAGTCTGGGCCAATTTTTTATTGGGTCATCTATGAGACGGTGTGTAACACAGTTTGTCCAAAAAAAATGAAAAAAATAAAAATAAACATGCAATATGCGGATGTTAGGAAGAAGGGAAGGTAGCATTCCAACAAGAGGCCAATTTACAAAAACCTTGTTCTTGTTTCTCAAGGGGTGAATGTTGAAGAAACAGGCAAATGCTAAGAGGATTCCAGGATATAGTAGGGTCCTTACTCTTGCTCAGGTGGTAGACTCTCAGGAGTTTCGACATTCGGTCAAGGGTTCGAGTACCCATAGGTGGTGAAGTTCCACCAGCGTGAGTGTGTGGGGGTGTGTGCGCGTGTAAAAAAAATAAAAAAGATTCCAGGGTATAGTAGCACCATAGATTCATCAGTACTCATGCACCCATTGTTGATAAGTTAGTCAGAAATACGATGCACCCATTAGCCGCTTGCTGTTTATAGTCATCGTTGGAATCGTGGGGCCCACTTCTTGGTGGTTAGGATATATCATAGGTCCCATTAGTTATTAGGTGGTTGTGAGTGCAGAGACAGCGAACGGTACATGGTACGAAGAAATTCCAGTGACGTGGCTTCTCACTAGTTCACGTCATTTCCGATCACTCCAGCTAACAAGATATGCTGGATTGTTCTGTCTCAAATAGACCGTAATACACCACAACTTTTAAGATGTCTAAAATTCTTTGGGTTCCATCGTAATTTTTTATATAGATCTACCCTGTCCATCAAGTTTTCAGGATAATTCCAGGCATGAGCTTAAAAATCAGATATATCCAAAGCTAAAGTGTACGGCACGCAACACAAAAAGCAATGGAAATTGAACAAATTATCAAGAAAATTAAACTTTTCTAGTGCCAATGGGAAGACTTATTTTCCACCTAACATGTTTGAAAAATCACACATACTTGATTGAAGTTAAAATACAAATATTAACTTCATTAGAGTCTTTTGTAGCTAGGGTGCACACGGGTCGATTCGGTCCGGTTCTAAGGTGAAACCGGAGCTGAACCGTTCCCAATGGTTCTTCAAATATTGAAACTGGAACCAGACCGTTAGTACCCTAGAATTGAATCGGAACTGGATCGTGAAAAATGATTCAGTTCCGGATTGGTTCTACGGTTCTAGGTTTTTAAAAATCCAGATCAGTTAAATAATTTTTTGAATTTTTTTTTTTTTCCTTTTTTGGGTTATCCAATTAGTTGGAGCTCTTGCCTCCATTTTTTTCACTGGAATGCGTTGAAAGCTGAATGAAAAACCTCCCAACCATTGTATAACAAGGATCAAGCATTAGAAAGATAATGAGAAAAGGAAGTGGGTCATTGCCGGTGCAATTGCTACCAAACATGCAAGATCCCAGAGACTCAATATGCAAGCTTCACCTGGTGGCCACAGATGCACAAGTCATGCATTGCAAGCTAGCACAAATGTCAAGCTGGTTCACTCAATTCAGTGATCGCCATGTCAGTGTTGAATAACTATTGGTCAGTTTTTCTAATCGTCAATGTGCTGTGATAGATACCCAATGAGCAGATGGCTAGATTTCCCAGCCAAGGGATCTACATGGTGAGATACACCAGATGAGTGGCTTAGATTTCACACATGTCAAACAACTATGGAGCTGAGATTTGCATTAGCTATGTAGGCAAGGCTATAAGATTATAATTGCACAGTCATCCTTATCATTATGTCAACATAGAAAGCTAATATTTTCTTACATATAGCAAAGCAAAACAAAGCACCATGTTTATCCTACTGATCAAGCAATGAAAATCCTCACAACTATGATACTAGTAAGGAGGAGATCAATGATGCATTTCAACTATCCAGCTCGATTTACAATTAGCATTGCTATGTAACTTATATTAGAGAGCAACTTGTCCTAGCCATGACCAGATAAAAATGATGGCATAAAAAGAAGAAGAATAAGGAATTTGATGCAATACAACCAAAATGAGTCGAAAGATCTATTTTAGGTAATAAAAGATGGCTTTGTACATGGCTGTCTCTAAGCTTTAGTTTCAAAAGAAATAAGTTGATGTTATGGATTATCTTTTGATAGAAAGAAAGAAATGTTATGGATTATCTTTCTAATATACCATTAAAAGAAGAAAGAAACTTTAAAGTAAAGGTTTGAATCGATGGTTCGGATCAATGGTTCGGTTCGGTTCTACAGGGCCCTAAATCGGAACCGATTTGTATCCAACGGTTCTCTAACTTTTGGAATCGGTCTTTTTTAGAACCGGACCAAACCGAACCGATCCAACAGTTCCGGTCCGGTTACACGATTCTACCAGTTCGATGTGCACCCCTATTCCGTAGTTCCAGGAAGCTTTCAACAGTAGCATTAATTTCTAGCTAGGTTCACCTTAGCTTGGGATCTGCATTATTTTAGGATTTTATTAGAATGAATATATGACAGTGATCCGCACTTGTTGTTTGTTAACACATTTAGGGCCTATTTGCCAATTGCACTAGCTAAAATTAAAGTGGACGGAATTGTGAAAGTTACAATAAATGCATGTGTAAAGTTTTGGTGTATCCCATGTTCTCTAATACTATGTTTAAAATGTATGCATTAAAAATTAAATTTTAAATTTTACTTTCAAAGTACACTTGAACTGAACCTAGATGAAGCAAAGATCCATCCGCCGTTGAATTAGTAATCTCATCTAACACTTTCCAACACAAGGGTCATTTCCAAAAGCCTACAAAGTTAATTTTAATATCATCTCACGCTACTTCAAACATGCATTTCAGTAATACAATCTCATTTAATGCAACTTAATGTAGCTGTCGAAATAGGCCCTAAATAGAATTAATTCTCCACCCGAGGATGTGCACATAACATTATACTCGGGTATTTCAGTTTGTGAATTTTTTTTTGCTAGGACTCTTGTTGATTTGGATAATGCTAACCTTTTCAAGTTGTAGGTGTCTTGCGGCTAGGAAATACAAGCGAAGTTGATTTTCATTTTTTTTTTATTTTTTTTAAAAGCAAGGGTCCACATCCAACTGTAAAGAAAGACTAAGATTGGTGTTAGGTTTGTCCTAACATTGAGATTTTCGAGCCATGGTCCATTTATGATGGGCCCCACAAAAACAATGGTGTAGATCACGGAATCGTGGGTCCCACTTTTGTAATGTAAAATACCAAGCGTGCGTAATTTGCATTTCAGAGTCATCCAAGTAACCGCCAGCGTACGGCTCCAATATATGGACGTGTCATGGACAGCTCAACCACATGTGCAATCCACTACTGGCATCTCTGTCTGGTTGAGATCTTATCTTCTCTCAGAGCACTGTAAGTTAGGTGCATCTAATTCACTTGGGAGATTTAAGCAGTACCATCCGTTCATCTAAACTGTTATTAGTTCCGACGCACATTTAAGAAGCTACCTTCCTAACATCATAAAGTTTCGACAAATATTTACCAATTGATCAATGGATTTTAACATGAACGGTCAAGATTGTATACATGCAAATGGATGCAACTAAGAAGTTTATCCACCGCATTGTTAGAGATAATCATTAATTGCTTATGATCCTAAAGAGTCATTTTTGTTAGGCAATTGTAACCATACCATCCATAGCTTGAAAAAAGGATGGCCATAGAAATTATGACAAATAATGGATAGATTGGATCTTCAGATGAGTCCAATTCTTCAGTGGTATCCCGTATAATATGTTCTTAACTTAATAAACGGTTCAGATCGATTATTAGAACGGCCAAGTGAACCTATTCAACTAGGAGCACTATATTTTATAGTTACTCCGAAGAGCCCTGAACATTTCTCGTTTTTTATAGCATCGACGACTTTTGGAGTGCAGCCATTGACGCTGCACCTGGGGCGACGCGGATTGCCTTCTGACGCTGTCACTAGCCAGTAGCTTCTATACGGTGCTGTGTGGGCTCTATCATAATGTATGCGTATTATCCGGCCTGTCTATCTAATTTTTCTTGTCATTTTAAATAATGAGCCGAAAAATAGAAAGATTCAAATCATATATGGACCCTACCAAAGGAAACAGTACTGATGAAACGCTTGCCATTAAAAACCTTTTGGACCACGAAAGTTTTGAATGGAGCTGATTTTTCTGTTTTTCCTTCATTAAAGTTGGTGTAACTTAATCAACATGTTAGATGGCAAATTAACCTTATAGTGCCCTCCCAAGGGAAGATTTTAATGGTAGATGTTTAATTATCATTATTTTCCTTTGGTTCACCTGAAATTTGAATATGCCTAATTTTTTATATTTTTTATATAGCCATTTCATAAAATAATTATCCAAAATTAATGAAATACATACATCATGACAGCACCGTCCCTACATAAATCATGACAGCACCGGCCTGGCAACATTCAGCAGCTAGCGTTGTACGGCCCCTTAGAATCTTTATATTGGATTTGGGTCTTCCACCCGGGGCTTCTACTATTGTGGTCATAGCTTGTGGCCACTTGGTGGAAACCTTCGGCGGATTTAGTCGGATACGTATTAGTTGGTGAGATGCTCACCTGACATGATGAGATTTGATTGGTAGGTATACTATTAGAGTTAGGACTAGGCCTTTCTTTAAAGTGATTTGGTTGAGTACGTACTCAGCCCATCTATGATGGTATATGATCCTACCAGTCAAATCTCTTTATTTTATTTCAAAGATAGTGGTAGGTCTCCTCAACAAGAACACCCCAGGGACTTGGGCTATGTGGCGTTGAGTCGATTGTGGACTTCAGCATTCTATAGGCCAAAATAAATTTTGTGGCGGATAACTTACCTAATGGGGGAGCAAATCCCAAAACCCATGAGTTCTTAAAGAGGTGAGAGATTTTTCCCGTCTCTTTAGGGAGTACCTCTTACTAAATAGGGTAGGTGATAAGGATATTTGACTGCTACATCTGACCACCATATTAGAGGAGGGTTGAGCTAGTCTCCTTATGTCTAAATGATCATTACATGGGGCCTACTTAGCCCAATTTATATTCCTAGCCACATTGAAGATCTCACATGTATGTTCATGCATCTTTGAAGACTCTATACTAGAAAGATGGATGTGTGTTGCATATAGGAGCTTAATAGATACATCGGACCATTGGATTAGGTGGACATGATTATCGAACCATTCGATCATCATCATTAGACATCTTAATCGTGAACCCTCATGGGCCACGAAATATTTTAATTATTTAAATTGTTTAATGATTGTTATTTTTTATATATCTTATATTTGTAATGAAATTAGGGGTTTATGAATAACTTTTAATTTATCAAACATATTTATGTTGAGAATATTATTTGGGCACGTCTTTTTGTAAAAGGTTTTTCTAAGACTATAAAATCTAATGCCATTATTTTGAAGAAAAAGAAAAGAAAAAAGAAAGAGTTATGTGTTTTCCTTTCTTCATGTGATTTGAAATATCCAAATTATTTTTTTTTTTAACTTTTTATCATTTAACTTTAACCCCAACCGAAATTAATCATTTATGACCCAAAAACCTTATCCAACAACCCATGTGTGCGAGTCCCTAGTGTAATAACCCAATTTTTTATGCATGCACAATCATCCACCGTACACTCATGCATTTTTCTCACCCTACTATCCATCATACACTTGATCAAGGAATGTGAACACCCATTTACCCGTCCTTTTGTAGCCTACAAGATCGACCAACCAAATATCAATCACCCACCCATTTATGATATAACTCACATGTTTGCATGCATGCAACATGAATAGATATTAAGAGCATGCATGGTTAAGATCATGCAATCAACGGATCCTTTTTAATTAGAGTGTATGTTATAAATATTTTTTAATAAAATAAATGAAACACCTATATGTATTAGTCGGGTGGGTGTGTAGATTTTAAAAAGTATAAGGCACATCATTAGGATCAGTGATCAATAATCTAGACCACCCATCATACCTAACAACTTAACTATTACAAAATGTCCAAATTATAAGATTAGTTGATCATCCATTCAATAACTTAAATCAAAAGCATACAACCGTTAAATTCATACATAAAACCAACAGTCCATAAAACTTCAAAATTCATCCATCAATTTGATTCATCAACAATACATCTGATCAATCAACCATTGTACGTCTCGGATTTCATGTGTACACCTATTTATACACTGCCCACACATGGACACCATATACATATTTTGCTAAACATCACAATCGTCACATCATACACAAGGTCCATTGATGTAAACAATGAGGGAGTAAGTGCTTTAAGGGTACGCTTGGGTGATTTAAGCATATGTATATTTAAGGTAGGTTTTAGTCATTTTAAACATGTGTGTATGGTGGGACCCATCAATTATAAATAAGGTCATAGGTATAGGTGGAGTACAATGTGAAAAAAAAAAAAGGAAAAAGAAAAGAAAAAAAAAAAAAAAAAAAAAAGCTTATTAAAGTTTTATCAAGTAGGTGATCTGAATCTAAAGTTTGAGATTTTCATCTTATTATGTGTTGTTTTAATATAAATTTAAATAATAATACTGTTTAAATTAGTTTCGCATTACTTATATAATTATTGATGTGATTGATCTTTTTTTCCAATTAAGATTTATTTATTTAACTTAATTTTTAAAATTTTGAAATATACCTTGAAATAATTGTTGAATTAAATCGGTTTAGTTCGCAGTAAAATTTTAATTTAATATTCAAATTATATAAAAAAATGAATCTTATTTAGCTTAGAATATAACATAATCAAATCAATAAATTATTGAAAAGATAATTTGATTTAAATTTTAAATTAAAAATCTAATTTTAATTTTAAACTTTTGAAAATTAATCATTTAAATAAATTTTATTATTAAACTATTCAAATTTATAAGCTGTGAATTTTATTTAATAAATTTGTTAGATTATCGTTTAATTGATTTCAATCAATTTCATCCAAAATTAAATTTAAATATGAATTAATTCATTAATTGTAAAAAGATTAGGTTAATATAAATTTGTTAAATTTTGATTTACTATTAGAAAAATCAAAAATTTTATTTGTAAAGTTTGTATTATAATTTAAATAAATTTTAAATTTTAGAATTTAGTGAATAAAAATAAAAATAATTTATTTTTTTGTTAATATGATTTATTATATATATATTTTTTGAAAAATATGATTTAAGTGAAATTTTTGATTTAATTAAAGTTATAATTTAAAATAAAATTTTCTTATTCAATATCAAATCTCAATAATTCATAAATTTAATAATAGTAAATTCAAAATATTTTATTTATGAAATTTAATTATTAAAGTTTTAACGAAGTTATATATAAAATTATTGATTAGAAATAAAAATATTATATTGTGATATTTTCATAACTCAATAAAGTAATTATTGATTCTTATAATAAATTGAAAATATTATTTTAAGAGTAGCAACAACATAAGAATAAATTAATCATAGCTTTATGTTGATATAGAAATGCTCACTTATGCACTTTCTTCTGTGAGCACCCATGCACACCTTTGCACATGTGTCATGGGCACAGAATCTAAACGGTCCACATGATGCGGCACCCCTTGAAACCTTGCAAGCCCAACTTTCAACCTGATATTAAACATTGGTGGGCCATGGCAAAAGGAAATAGTTTCCTTCCTTAATTTCCATTTCTCTTTTCTATGGCCAACTGGAGTTTTAAATCGGGCTAAAAATTGGGCCCATAAAGTTTCACAAGGTGTCGTATCACACATGGACCATTCAAATTCTATGCCCATTACAATTGTGTGTGAAATGGTTCTATGTGGGGTCGAGTTGTGTGGGCCCCACCATGATGTGTATCGAACATTTACCCCATCAGTCATATGCACCATTCCATGGTGGGCCTCGGTCTTAAAAATCAAATCAATCCATGACTTGTGTGGGCCACACCACATACAATAGTTGAGACGGGTTACTCTCCCATTAAAACATTCATAATCATTTGTTGGGCCCACCAAGATGTGGTTCAAAAATCTAGCCCATTCATAATGTGTGTCCCACTTGGATGATGGGTTAGACCAAGTTTCAGACGCATCCAAATTTTAGGTGGGCCTGGCCAAGTGCTTTTATATGTTTTGGGCATGTGTTCACATGATTTTGATGGTATGGTCCACCTGAGTTCCGTATACGGCTGATTTTTGAGATATCCCATAATTTAAAAGGGACCCATCAAATGCAGGGTGTTGATGTTCGACACGCATCACCGTGGGGCCCACACAGCTCAACCTCCTAGGAAGTTCTAATGAGGTCAACCTCATAGGACCATTTCCATTATATATATATATATATATATATATATATATATATAGGGAAAAGGTACTATGCGCTCGAGCTCACGATAAGCTTATCGTGAGGTCGAGTTGTGTGGGCCCCACCGTGATGCATGTCGACCATCAACACCGTGCATTTGATGGTTCCCCTTTAAATAATAGGATATCCCAAAAATCAACCGTATACAGAACTTAAGTGGGCCATACCATCTAAAATCATAAGACACTGTTAAAACATATAAAAGCACTTGGTGGGGCCCACCTGAGTTTTGAATGTTGCTAAAACTTGGTCAGAACCCTCATACAAGTGGGAGACACATAATGGATGGGCTGGATTTGCAAACCACATCTTTTGTGGGCCCCAAAAATGATTATGAATGTTTTAATGGTTGCACGGCCTCTCTCCACTTCTGTATGTGGTGTGGCCCACACAAGTCGCGAATTGACTGGATTTTTGAGACCTAGGTCCACGGTGGAATGGCGCATCTGACTGATGGGGTAGATGTTCAAAAGGCATCACGGTGGGGCCCACATAGCTCGAGCGCATGGGACGGAGTCGTGAGCTCGAGCGCATTGTACCTTTTCCCATATCTATATATATGAGTGGTGGTCTCCCGCAAACCATCCCGCTGGATACCTTAGTACGGTCCAATTCTCACCGCAAGAGGCCCTTTTGCGGTACGCAGATTGGCTACTAGCAAGTTGACTAGCGATACTGTTATTGAATTTGTGGCCCCACCATGATATATGTTTTGTATCCATACCGTCCATCCATCTGAAGAGATCATTTTAGGGTGAAATCCAAAAAATGAGTCACATCCTAAGCTCCAGTGGACCCCACTACAGAAAATAGTGGGGAGAGTGACGCCACCGTTAAAAACTTCTAAAGGCCATAAAAAGTTTTTGATCAAGCCTATATTTACATTTTCTCTTCTTTAATATCTTTGTTAACTTTTGAACAGGTTAGATTTTGAAAAAACATCATAGTAGGCCTTAGAAAGGTTTCAATGATGGGCATCAATCTTCCCATTGTTTTTTGTGGTGGGGTCCACTAAAGCTTTGGATCTGCCTCATTTTCTGGCTCATGGCTTAAAATAATATCTCCAAATGACTGGACATTGTGGATACAACATATACATCATAGTGGGGGTCCATAGAACTTGGTGACATCATTTCCATGAAGTGACGTCCGGGGCTAGCTAGGAAGCGGATTACGTGGTAACTCACCACGCTAGGCCTACTGAGTAAACTCTGTGAGGTCCACCATGATTTATTTATTTTATCCACTTCGTTCATACATTTTAACAGATAATTTTAAGACTTGGACCAAAAAATGAGGTATATCCAATGTTCAAATGGACCACACCACAGGAAATAGTTGAATTGAATGTCTACCGTTGAAAAATAATTGGAAGGCCATGGGAGTTTTGAATCAACCTTATATTTGTTTTTTCCCTTCATCCATGTTTGTATGATCTTATGAACAAGTTGGATGAAAATTAAACATCACTGTGAGGCCTAGAAAGGTTTCAATGGTGGAAATCATTATCCCCACTGTTTCCAGTGGTATGATCTACTTGATCTTTGGATATGCATCAATTTTGAGCTTAACCCCTTAAATTAGATGGAAAAACAGATGGACGAAGTAGATAGACCACATACATTCAATGGCCCAACTTTGTTTACCTAGTACGATAAAAGCATACTGAGTAACTCAGTACACAATCTTATTTCCGAACAGATTGTCGTGACTGGTGGTCGGTGCTCTATGGCCCTACCATGATGTATGTGTTTCATCCACTCCGTTCATTCATTTTTAAAGAAGGGAAAATATAAATATGAGCTTGATCAAAAACTTTTCATGGCCTTTAGAAGTTTTTAATGGTGGCATCACTCTCCCCACTGTTTTCTGTAGTGGGGTCCATTGGAGCTTTGGATGTCACTCATTCTTTGGATTTCACCCTAAAATGATCTCTCCACATGGGTGGATGGCGTGGATACAAAACATATATTATAGTGAGGCCACAAATTCAATAGCAACTAGCTAACCCGTGCCCACGCAAAGGTCTCTTGCAGTAGGAATTGGACCGCACTGTGGTATCTTACGGTATGGTTTATAGGAGACCATCACTATATATATATATATATATATATATATATATATATATATATATATATATATATATATATGTTTTGGGCATGTGTTCACATGAAAAAAAAAAGTGTACTACTTAATATAAGAATTACCGGCGCAATCTTACCGGCGGCCAACATTAACCGCCACCGTAAATATGAATCATTGGTCGCCCGTTGAAAACTTATAACTTTCATTTACGTCCTCTGAAGCAGAAAAGAAGACCACTAAACGCTCTCTCTCCTGCGATTTCCCAACGCAGAAAACAAACCCATCAAGAACCCAACAACTCTCGCAATTCCTTTTCTCCTTCCCCTCCTCCAAATCCTGCACAATGATTGGTGGGTATGTTGGACTGGGTTGGTGTAATGATGCAGTTGTGCTGTTTAGAGAGATGCCGATTGAGGTTGTCAAGCCTGATGAGATTACTGTGGTGACGGTTCTTTCAGCTTGTGCCTATTTGGGAACGCTGGAGCTTGGGAAGTAGAATGGGATTTATGTTGAAAAGGAAGGGATTGCAAAGACAGTGCCATTGTGCAATGTGTTCATTGAAAGTTTGCCAACTGTGGTAGCATTGATGGTGCTTTGAGGCTGTTTGGTGAAATGTCTAAGAGAAGCATCATGTTTTGGCACATCGATCATTCACAGTCTTGCCATACATGGCCATGGGAGAGAAGCCATTACTCTGTTTGAGGAGATGAAGAGTGTAGGTGTCATCCGAATGATTTTGTGTTTATTGGGACTCTACTCTCAGGTTCATTAGAGTGTCAATTCCTGTTGTTTTTCAATTTCTAAGTTGGAAAGGGATTACTATTTAGGGTACACACAATTTTTATCATTTGCAATGATGCCTTTGCCATAGTTCTAAGCTTGTTCTTGGTGGTGGTGCTATGGAGCTGACTGTATCAGCAACATTGAAGCAAAAGAGTTCATCCTTTGAAGATATTGAAAAGGTAAAGTTCTCATTTCTGTTTTTTTTTTCCTTACTAGTCACATTTTGCATCATTCACTCTATCAAGGTGCCACACTCGCTGATGATAATGGTTCATGATGAAATCTATGGCAGTTCTGTGTTTTGACCCCTCACACTTTTTGGGGTTCCATCTAGTATGGATCTGTTCAAACAAATACAAGTGGCTATTGTCTTTGTTTTGTCTTACTAATCATAGCCATTTTAACTTCTAATTTTCATTATCACTATGTTATTGTCCTTATTTTTCACTTTGTACAAGTAGGGCCACCTTCATATTTTTGGTGCACCATTTGTAATGGGGGCTACTATGTCAACATTAGGGGTCACTGAACAATGGGCCCACTTGTACAAACTGAAAGCTGAAATAGTACTCTGTAATATTCCTTCAGACAAAACATTGCTTAATAGCTGCTGTTAATTACCTCAAGAAAGAATATTTTGTGTGGATCTCACTTGTGTGCCAATTCTTTCTCTATCAATGAATGGGTCCACATGGCTGTATGGTTGGAAGAACATACCATTGATGCCCCATTGGATATAAGTAGCAATGAACCATTGAAACTTGTCTTTCATCATTATGTGTTTTAACACCATGAGCATACAAGGGGCTCTCCATTCAGATTGTCAGGCAGGCCATCAAGCTCGAGAATTATGGTCTCTCTAAGAAACCTGCTATTTTGAAGCTACTCAATTCTAGCTGAATTCCTTCATTTCGTTTTGGATGTGGTTTCATTTTTGAACATTTGGTGAAGATTATGTTACGAGATGTTTCTGGTTCTTCAGGGTGCATTTGGATGCATTTTTAAATTGGATTGCAATTCTCCTGTGTAATAAAGTGGAAGTAAACAGATTGTAGTTTCCTTACAATCTCAAATCTGTAGCGTTCCTGTTGAGAGTTTGGTCTCCAAATTGTCGTCCTGTGACTCTCACGTTGGACTCAAATGAAACATGACTGCAAGTTGAGGGCTTCTTTCCCCTTATGAATACTAGAAAACATCGTTAGCTTTTCTCATTTCTTGTTGATTGAACTGATTGTTTGTGATTCAATTCAGTTGGTTTTATTTTTATTTTTTGGTTTTTTGTTGATTCTGCATGAAGGTTCTGGCTTTTGACGTGTTTTGTTACACTGTTCCTGCATATTATATTTGATTAATTCCACCTACTTATGACTTGATTACTGTGATGGGTTTTGGTTTTGCAGCATTTGGCATTGATTCTCCTTAGTGAGTTTTGATTCTTTTTTTTTTCTTTTTTTTTTTGTTCATAAATAGTCTGGAGCATCTCGATTCAGAACTGTAGCTCAATGGAAGCTTCAACCTTGAGGTGTAGTTTCAAGTCCAGATTACCTGCCAGGAAAAAATGTTGACCACTTGTTGTTATGTTGGTTGTATCTTCTTCTGCTTGTTGGTGATACTATTCTAGAACAATAAACTTCATATACAGTTCAGAGTTTTCTTTTTTCCTTTGGTTTGTCGTACACCTAGTATCAATGTAAAATTCGATGTAATATTTATTGCTCCATCTATTTCTCTAGGTGGCAAAGGAAATTGGTGCTCTCCAAGCTGCCAAAAATAAGTTGGAAATCCCATACCCTCCCCAGAGGCAGATCGCGCGGATGTCGAGAGGGCAGATCTCGTCCCAATCTGAGAGCATCTCCTGCTCCCATGAAGAATGGGGTCTCGATGGCGAACCCTAATGCCTCCAGAATCCCCTCTAACTTCGGTTTCAGCCTCTTCGTTGCTAATGTGTCGTTCGATTGCTCTTCCGAAGATCTTCTCGAAATATTCAAGAGATACGGACAATTATTGGATGTCTACATCCCAACACTGCCGAGGACGAAGAAACCTCGGGGCTTCGCCTTCATCCGCTACAAATACGAACAGGATGCTAAAGTGACCATGGACATTCTCAACAACCGCCGCATTGACAGCAGAGTGGTATCAGTTAGATGGGCTAAACCCCGGTTTACCCCGCCAGCTTCGAAACACTCTCCGGATCCGCCCAAACGGACGCCCATTTAAACATCTACCAAATCCTTCGCAGACGCAGTAAAGACCAAACTGTGGGAGGAAATGTCCTCTGCGGAGCAGCAAAATGACTTCATCACCATGGCCGACCCGAGGGCGGTAGCTCACAAAATGCACGAACTAAAGCTGAGGTTGGTGGGAATTGCATCTAGACCGCACATATCCATTTTAAGATTAATTGATGCTGTTAGGGCCTCCAGGTTCAACGCTTCCGCCATCGACATTGCTAGAATATCATCCCTCAAATTCCTGATCATCCTCAAATCTAAATCGGAGCTGATAGATTTTCTAAACGAGTCATTGCTACATGAACAGATGAGATTGGAATCGGTCCATAGGTGGGCTCCAGAGGAGGTCTGAGGCAGTGAAGGCACATGGCTTCGTTTATATGGGATTCCAGCCCATGCTTGGATGGAATCCGTTATTCTAAACCTAGGAAATTACTACGACAGGATGGTCCAGATAAATCCTATTAGTAGCTATGGTGTCTTTCAGGCATTTGCCCGCATCAAGGTGGTTCTTCGACCGGGTGCTGACCTCCAGAGGATACTGAAACTTCAAGTCGCAGACAGAGACTTCCTAGTTTATGCAATTTTAGAACCTCCAGCCAGAATGACGACCCCATCCTTGGAGGGTCCGAATACTAGCAGAGACAATCTCAACCCGGAGAGCACTAAAGAGTGGGTGGAGAGGAGATTTCACAACACCATGACGGAAATTATTAGCATCCAAGAGCAGAGGGAAGAGCGGATCACTGCGCATCCGACATCAGCGCTGAGCCAACATCTCTACCTGACAGGTGTTTGTGAAATTGATACTATGGAAAACGGGGCAAGAGGGTCAGAGGAGTGCACAAATGCAGTAGCGTCTAGCCCACTTTTCCTAACAGGTGTTTGTGAATTTGAGGCTATGGAAAACAGAGAAAGCGGATCACAGAAGTGCACACATGCAGTAACATCAAGCCCGCCCTGCCCGTTAGATGTTCGACTTAATGTCTCTAAGGTGTCTATCAACCCAAATGAAGGTAATATCATTCATAGTGAGTGTCCCAGGTTTCTCCCAATGGTATCAGTGAACAGTAGGCAGATGAGTCAAAGCCAGTCTCAGCTCCAGATGTACCGCAGAGACGAGTAGCAATTGAACATCGTCTCCATGGATCCCTCTCAATTTCAATCCGTCAGGACAGATACAGATTCTTTCACCGAGCAAAACTCTACTGAGAATCACCCCCTCAGAAAGGAAGCACAGGGGAGGATTTCACGAAGATCAAGATCGTTGGACTGTCCTTTGATAGTCAACAATTGGGAGGTCCAAAGCCATCTCAACCACCTGTTACTTGAGAGAACCGATCCTCCAGACCAGGTTCTTGTTGATAATGAGGGCGTACTTTTCCTATCCTCTGCTTCCAGGGAATGTCACACCCAAAGAAACCTGCCAGACACTTCCACTCAGCACAGCAGCCAACATCAAAGAAGCCTACCTCAATTGCCGCACCTCAAGAATATTAGAACGGGTCTTCACATCGACCTATCCCCATATTTCGATTCAACCATTTGTGTTGAGGAACAGTCGAGGATAACTGACACTAGGCAGTTACTCCCCATCATGGCAACTTCAACAAAGGTCCAACCAATCTTTTCTCTGGAGAGGTTGCTATGGAAACTCAGGTCACGGGAGAGCCGGATGTGGGTCGAATAGCCGAGCAACAATTGTTCAAACCCTCCTCAGAGAAGATCACAACAACCATCTTGAGAAGGCCTAGAATACAGTACACCAGGGGTGATTGGGAATCCAGGCTACGAAGATTCAAGCGAAGGACTGTCAACTCTGAATGTGTCACAGATGGATAGGATCCTAACTTGGAATGCTCGAGGTATTGGTAACCAGCGTACCATCAGAACCTTGAGGAGAATCATCAGTAGTCATCATCCAGGAATTGTTACCATCCTAGAGCCAATGCTATGAGATGAGAAACGAGTGGGTGTAGGCCTTTCTCTAGGCTGTCATTCCTCCTGCTCGAACAGTGGTGAAAATGGGAAGATATGGGTCTTCTTTGTTATCCAGATCAATTAGTTGATGATTAAATCATCCAATCAGCGTCTATCAATTATAATACATGATCAAAGTTTCCCCCTTCCGCTGCACCTGACCTTTGTTTATGCAAGTTGGGACAGAAATACTAGAAGGGCTCTCTAGAATGATTTGGCAATCCTTTCCAGTTTGGTGACATGCCCATGGGCTATTTGTGGTGATTTCAACGCCATAACTACCTGGTCAGAGAGAAGAAGTCGACAAGAACCGAACAGATTCAGTTCCCTAGAATTCATGGATGTTATCAATGGTGCAGGGCTGATGGACGTTGGTTTCTTAGGGAGCCGATTCACATGGACCAACAACCAGGCTGGTTTGGCCAGAGTGTAGGCAAGGCTCGACAGGGTCCTCTTCAACACTAACTAGTCTACTTCGTTCCCCCAGTCGCAGGTGCGTCACCTCCCTCGACTAAATTCTGACCACGCCCTGCTGCTGTTACAGTTCCCGACTCAGTCATTTAGCGGCCCAAAACCTTTCAAGTTCCGAATGTGGACCTGTCATGAATCTTTCCAGCAACTTGTTAAATCCGCTTAGAATCAAGATCATTCTACCCACCCCTTTGTCAATATTATTACTAAATTTAAATCAGTGAAACAGGCTCTTAAGTTTTAGAACAAAGAATGTTTTGGAGACATTTTCTGCCAAATCAGATCGGCCGAGCAAGCCTTGGAGGCAATCGACCTTCAGATGCATGAATCTTCGGTCAATGCTGCTTAGGACGCGGGGCTCCAAATTAGATTCATTGAAGTTTCAGCCAACCTCCAACAGCTTGAACTTAGGCAAGAGATGTTCTGGAAGCAAAAGTCTAGAATCAGTAGACTGCAAGAGGGGATCGGAACACAAGCTTCTTTCATGCAGTGGCCACGGCTCGGCACAGGTATGTAGGAATCAGAAGTATTGAATCAGAATCAGGGCATGTGCTGGAAGACCAGGATCAAATCCGATGTGAGGCAGTGGCGCACTTTGAAAGACAATTCTCAGCGTCGACCTGCACTGCCAATCTTCAAATTTTAGAGGTCATTCGAGACCTGGTTTCGAATGAAGACAATGAATTTCTCATGGCCCCTCCAACCATTGACGAAGTCCACAGAGTGGTGCTTTCCATTCCTCCGGACGGTGCTCTGGGGCCTGACGGTTTCTCTAGGGCCTTCTTCACAAGTTGCTGGGATACTGTCAAAGACGACTTGCACAGGGCTGCCTTATTCCTTTTCCATGGTGGGAAGCTGCCCAGAGCTATCACCACGACTCTCATATGCCTTATCCCCAAGTCGAACTCCCCAAAGCGATTCTCAGACTTCCGCCCGATCAATCTGTGCAACTGCTTCTACAAAGTGTTAGCTAAGATCACAGCAACAAGATTGAGTCAGGTGCTTCCCGCCATTATCTCGTAGGAACAAGGGGCCTTCATACAAGGTAGAGTAATTTCAAAAAATATTGCGCTCTCTCATGAACTCTTTAGAGATATTAATAGGAAGTTTTGGGGAGGAAACATAGTTCTTAAGCTTAACATGGAGAAGGCCTGTCATAGGCCTTCCTCAGGTGCATCTTACTTCGGTTCGGTTTCAGTGCAAGGTGGGTGGATTTAGTAGAGATCAGCTTGGTAAATTGGTGGTTTTCTGTGTTAGTAAATGGTGTGTCGACCGGTTTCTTCAAATCATCCCATGGGATGCACCAAGGTGACCCTTTGTCGCCGAGCTTATTCATCATAGCTACCGAAGTTCTTAGTAGAGGGCTTCATAACTTGGTGGAGCAAGGCCTTTGCACACCCTTCAAGCTTAGGAGATCGAGGGTGCCCTTTGGTGTCTCATCTGCTATACGCAGACGACACCCTTCTCTTCCGGAATGGCATCAAGAAGTCTCTAAGAGTAACCAAGGCCTTTTTAGATGTATATGAAAAAGCTTTGGGGCAATCCATTAATTTTTGTAAAAGCTATTTCTTCAGCTCTAACAAACTTTCTACTCACAGAATCAGATCCATCAAAAATCTTTTAGGCATCTCAAAGTCGTCCGGCTCTCTCACATACCTGGGGGTCCCAATGACAACAGGGAGGACTAAAGCAGGGGATTTTCAACAGCTGATTGATAAAGTGGAGGGCCGGGTGCGAGGTTGGTAGGCTAAGTGTCTCTCGCAAGTAGGCAGAGCAGTTCTGATAAAGCACGTGCTGGGAAGTATCCCAGTGCACACCCTGGCAGTCGTTCATCTTCCTTCATAGGTCCTTAAGTCGCTGGAATCATGCTTGGCCTCTTCTTCTGGGGTTGGACTGCTGGAAAGAGGAAATTTCACTGGAAGAGCTGGAAGGCGATTTCTCGTCCCAAAGAAGAGGGAGGGCTCGGCATCAGAAAACTGTCAGACGTTATGAAGGTTTTTCGCTTTAAGATGGCCTAGGATATAAAATTGAAAGGGGGTGATAGCTTGTGGGGTTCACCTAGGATCTTTTCCCTGTCAGCCAGAGGAGCTTGACCAGTCGTCAGTCGCAATTGTGGAAGAGAATTCTCCCTCGCCTGCGTCAATTAGAGGACCTGGTGCAATGAAAATTAGGTGAAGGCTCTTGCAATCTCTGGGTTGACAATTGGACTGGTCTAGGCCCCCTGTAGGACCTTGCCTTGTCCTCCATCCCAGATATTCTCCTGCCTATGAAGGTACATCAGTTCCTGAGCCTCAACGGTCTAGTCCCTCCTTCGGTAGTCTTTAGACTGTTGCCCCAAGAGGTAGTGGATCTGATTTTTCACAAAGGTTTTTGCACATCCGACGGTCCGGACGTCCCCTTCTGGGCCCTCACTCCCTCGGGCGTTTTCTCCATTAGGTCAGCCTGGGATCGTTGCAGATTGAGCTTGCCCCATTTCAGCTGGGCCAGGTGGGTTTGACATGCAAAGATGCCCCCTCACGTGTCGCTTTTCGTGTGAAAGCTTTTACACAGGACAATTCTGGTGGATGAAGCAGTCCAATAAAGGGGTATCCACCTTACGTCAAGATGCGTGTGCTGCAAAATGAGCCCCAACCGATATCAGAGCCATTCAGCTGAGTCCATTCCCCACCTCTTTCTGGACAACACCCTGACGAATTCCTGTTGGGCGCGCTTGGGGGTTTTCTTCAGCATCAACGTTTTGCTAGCCATTTCAGTCGAGGCTAGATTGTCATAGTGGTGGAACCCTCTGACATCCGGCCCCATCCTGCCCTCCCTCCACAAATTGGCGCCTTGTTTGTTGTTGTGGGAAGTTTGGAAGGAAAGGAATGCCGTTGTTTTTTACAGCAAAACTCCATCAATAGCTTCGGTAGTGGCACGTGTTTCGTGGTGGTTGTCCACCGTAAGTGAATTAAGAATCTCCATCCCGGGCACCGTTGTTGAGCCCCGGTTGCCTGGTTCGCTAACCAGTCTGTCCTCCAATCGACATCAGCATAGTTCTTCCTTAATGGTCAAATGGAGAAACTCGCCTCAGGTTGGGCCAAGGTCAATCTTGATGGTTCCTCGAGAGGTAACCCGGGGAATGCAGGAGGTGGTGGAGTGTGCAGAGATGATAGGGAGGTGTTTCATCTTTGCTTTTTCGGATGGTTATGGTGTGGATTCAAATAGTTACGCTGAAATTCGGGCAGTTCACAATGGTATCAACTATTGTCTCTCCAGGGGCCTCACAAAGGTCATAGTTGAATCGGACTCCCAACAGGTTGTGAAGGTGTTAAGGGGAGAATCCAAGCCGGGTTGGAAATGGGGTTATTGGATGAACAGGATCAGCAGGTTTAAAAGGAGAGGGTAGATTGTGTTTTCTTATATTTTCCAGGAAGGTAACACTCCGGCGGATGCGTTGGCTAATCTGGGTAGTGCTAACCAGGCCTTGCTTTTTGGGGACCCGTCCGAGTTGCCCCAGCAGGTCAGAGGCCTCATCTTCATAGATAGGGTAGGTCTAGGGGCAATTAGGGAATCATGTCGGTTCGGAGGCCACCCCTGATGGCTTAGCTTCTTTTGCTTGGTTGTTTTTTTGGGCTTTTCATGATAGGTTTTCTGTAGTTCCTTTTTCTCCTATGGAAACCCGAATTGTAACTATTTTGTCGATCAATGAAAATTTTGGTTTTTTTTAATAAATAAATAAAAGGGATCTAGAATCATTAGATCTCTCAAAAAAAAAATTTAAAAAATTAAAAAAATAAGTTGGAAAAGCAAGTTAAAGAGCCTACATGGAGGCTCCAGCTGGAAAAAATGCATGAGAGTAAGTAGTTTGTGTAAGTTATGCATGTATTTCTCTGCATCATTTTTTAGGTTGTAAACCATATTTGTTCTGATTTGGACGGAAAGCATTTGTTCTTTAAAGAATCAAATGAGTTGACTCATTTAGTATTGTTCCCACACCACATAGGGATTTAATACATAGTGATTGGTTCTATAGCTGAGGATTATATTCATAGCTATTTCTTCAAAAGCAATGGCTACGATATTGCTATGGACGACAACTGTAGCCAATTCAATTTAGCTACAGATGTTATCCATAGTTTCTACCCTTTTTCTGGTGGTGCTTTACATGAAGCGGCGTCTAGCACAACCACCAGTAAAGGCCGCTGACCGCCGGCAAAACCTTTACCAACACCGCCTTTACCGGTGCTTAACTGACCACCTGTAAAAGCTTTACCAGCGGTTTTAACCACCGGTGAAGGTCAGTTTTGTTGTAGTGGTTTTTGTGAGAATGTGCTTTTGCGAGTGACTTATCTGAGGCATGGATTGTTGACTCGTCAAAGCTGGATGTGACTGACACACATCGACTCATACTCGGTTGAGTCCAACTGGTTCAGCACAACCAGTCAACTTTGAAAAGATATTGGCCTCGGCCAAGTCGTAATTTGACTCGAGGACTGATTTTACCAATCTTCCAATCTTCAATTCATGACTGTACAAATCGTTGTGGGACGGTTGTGAGGTCCCTCTTCTTTGTGCTGCCATAGTCTACAACACGTTTACTTAAAACCGCCAAAGTCAGGATCTTTTTGTTAGCCTGACCAGCCTTTTGGTGTTTCAATGATATTTAGGGGATGTGCCCCTTTTTCTGGAAAAAATAAAAATAAATGTTTACTTAAAACCGCCAAAGTCTAATGCTCACTACAGAAGAAAACAATCAGTTGAATAAAAATTATTTGACGGAAGGAGTGTAAAATTACTCATGAAACCTCTACATTCATGCATTTTGACCTGCTTGAGTTTTGAATCCAGCTGATTTTTGTATCTTCCCTTCATCTCGTTGAGTTGCACCTAGCGAGCAGGTTCCACAGCCCAACCCAAGCTCGACAAGAGCCTAGCACAACAAGCCTAAGCCACATCTAAATTTTTTTTATTTGGCCCTGTTCAACCCACCCTGAAAATTGATAAAATCCCTATTTCCCACTTGCATGTTTCTATTCTATCTATTGATCAAGTGGGCCACATGCATGCACAAAGAAAAAAACACTTAAGCAGAATGAAATTCAGCGATTTACATTCAAGATGCATGGGTTGCTTAATCAAATATTAGAATGTCTTATATGTAGAATACATGACATGTAAATACAAAGACAGACATAGATAGGCTAGGTTTGGTCTGGCTGGTTCAGGCTAAAATGACTTGAGCCTAAGCCTAGCCTGAAATTGATCAAGTTATACATGTCGAGTTCAAGCATGGCCCATAGGCCAAGCTAACTGTCCAAATCCCAGCCAGCCTTATTGGACTGCCCCTACGCATTCCAACCCTTGGCCTAATACGCTCTCTCTCTCTCTCTCTCTCTCTCTCTCTCTCTCTCTCTCTCTCTCTCTCTCTCTCTCTCTCTCTCTCTCTCTCTCTCTCTCTCTCTCTCTCTCTCTCACACACACACACACACACACACACACACTTAAAGATTCTCTTTGTGATTTACATGTCCTACCAGCAGAATCATGTTATTTCTGTGATTTCCTCTTATATAAGTTTGATATGCTACACATATCTAATAAAGTGAAATGAGATATCTGAAATGCTTATATCTTTTAAGGTAATTTATTTATTTACGTAAAGTTATATTTATTATTTCTACTGTACATACATACAACAAAGTTTAATATCGGTTTTTCAATTATCAAATTGTTCACCACCAATACGCTGCGTATCGCCTTGTATTAGGCTGTTTCCTGCTGATAGGGTTGATACTGTTGTATGGATCATGGGCCACACCGCACATTTTTGGCGGTGAAAGACGATACTTTCAACCTTGATCTACAAGGATGAGGAGCTTAACCATGCGTGCAATTGGTTTTTCCGAATTGGGAATTGTCAACACTACATTATTTAAAGATATGGGAATGGTTTAAAACTAAAATAAATATCACTTAGTTTGGTAGGTGGCACCGACTAAGTGTGCCCAGCCTCACCCAAGATGGTGCGGCACTTACTGTAGGACCCACCTTGATGTATTTATTCTATATCCATGCCATCGATCTATTTTTCCATAACATTTTAGGGCATAAGCCCGAAAATGAAGAAGATCCAAATCTCAGGTGGCCTATACTATAGGAAACAGAGGTGATAGAAGACCCTACCATTAAAAACTACCTAGGGCCCACATTAATGTTTCAGTAATGTTTATTTACCATCCAACCTGTTGATAAGGTCACATAAACCTGAATGAAGGGAAAAGACAAATATCAGCTTCATCCAAAACTATTGTGGCCCATTAGTGGTCAATCTCTACCGTTTCCTATGGTATGGTCCACCTGAGAATTGGACAGGCTTCATTTTTGGGCTCATGCCCTAAAATGATCTCAAAAAATAGATGGACAACATGAATATAAAATACATACGTCAAGGTGAGCCCTATAGGAAGGGCTGCACTGTCTTCAACATTTTTTTCTATTGTTAAATAATTCAATGCACATTTAAACCAAAAAAAAATAAAAAAAAAATCTAAACAAGTTAACTAAAAATGCACTTTAAAATGTAATTTAGGGAAATTAATAAGTCCTAATGAAAGTGTCATTAGAAAAGACAAAAGCATTTCACATTTCACAAAAGCACTTTATGCATGTCTCGTTTATTTGTTTATTTGTTTATTTATTTATTTGTGATTGGGCAGTGTAAACTCCATGAAATACATGGGACATTGGAGGAAACTAAAGATTACTAGGTAAATAGTAATACTTCTAACTTTTAAAATGTTAAACCATTACTTATTTGAATCTTCAAATAGAAATTCAAATAGAAATGGCAATTGCACATTATCTCCTGTGTTAAATATAGTTATTGAGACTGCTCAGATTAGAATGCTTACTTGGATTCTCGAAAACGTGTCCATGTGTTTTTTCATAATTTGTGTTCATATTTGTTCATTTCAAGGTGAAATTAAGGGACATGTTTTTGCAAGTATTAACAGCTGTTTAAATTATGGATTTTTAACACAAAATTTATGAGGAATTTATATTTTACCAAATAATGCCTCCATAATTAGAAATTATGTAGAATTACCTTTGAGAAATGAAATTACAAAAATGTCCTAATTTATTTTTCTTTCAAAAGTAGTAAAATTCATGACTTTTGGCACGCACGTTATATGTGTATAACATCCAACCAATAAATGTATGCACCATACCATGGTGATGACATGAACAAAACATCAGGTCAATCAAATCATCAGATGGGCTACACTTAAACTGAGATATTTTGAATGGCGTATATTATTGTTTTATGGTTTGACCCACCTTACAATTGATGTTCCCATATTTTTTGTTTATCCTATCATAATGTTAGCTTGCATTTGTTGGACAGGTTGATTGTGAGACACATACCAAGTGGGCCTCACAACTTTCAATGTTCTGTTAATCTAGCTTAATGCTGAAATCCCAAATATGTTGTTGTGCATAGGACATAGAGATCTGGGGTTTCAATGGCTTACCTAATTGAGATTGCATAGATGAATAATTAGAACACCAGAGAAAATAAAGCCACGATCTTACTCGAATTTCTGTCATGGTGTAAGATTGGGGACCCAACTTTGTTATATAGTAATTGAGGTGAAGAGAATTTAAAACCCATCACAACTCTCTTCACCCCAGCTCCACACTTTCACAATCCTAGTACAACTCACCTATAGCATTCCAGCCCTTTTGCGCACAACACAAATATATTGTATGGATCACATTGAAGTAGGGCCCACTAGTTTGGCCAATCACACAGTCCAACCTATTGGACAATCCAAACCGTTAATCAATAAGGCCCACCTTATAGAGTTCTTACGTGTTCCAGATTATTATAAAGATAAGCAAATGAGGGTAGCAATGTAATTTCATTTCAAAAGTATTGCACAATAATATCAATTATTGGAGGCATTTTTTAATAAAATACAATTACTTCATTTTGTAGTAAAAATCTATTTAAAATAAGTATTTGAATATTCTTTCAATGCATATGGTACTATCTTCAAACTTAGAAAACAAATCTAATTAGGAGTATAGATATTTTAGTTATAAAAGTAATCAAATTAACTATATAAATATGTTGATAACTAAATAGAAAAATAGAATAGAAAAAATACTCATAAACTAATGCCATATAACTTGGCCTTTGATTCGTGTGTGAATATTTTCATTTATATTTTTCTTATTTTGTACCTATACGGATGTACATACAGTTATTCTACATTTTTTTTTTTTTTATCAAATCTAGAAGTGCATTATTAAAAAACTACGTAAAACGATGTCTGCAAACACATACCAAAAGTGTCTCTTTTTTCGTGGGGATCGGATTAGAAAATAAAACCTTTGTTTCTCGGGGTTCTACAAAGAGAAAACTGGTACAACTAAAAAATAAGTACCAAGCTTTCACGGCTTGTACTGCTGAAATATGTTCATAATGTACTACATATAGAAGACATGCCCTTTTTCTGAGTCTTACTCTGATGTCCTATCATGTACAGGTCAACAATTTTTAAAGCTTCCACCCGCACACTTTCTTTTATTGCGTTGGATATCAAACGAATAATCTTTACAGCAGCTTGTGCCTTTTCCATTGCACGTTTTATTTCCGCTTCATAATCGAAATCTTTAATAGCTGCAGACAGAACTTTTTTATACTTCCCCATTCTCTCTATTACATAGAACCGACTCTCAGCAACTCTAATGATGCCGCAGTTCATAGGTGGACTAATCTCCTCGATTAAGTGCAACTCTAATGATGTTGCAATTCATACGTGGACTAATCTCCTCGATTAAGTTGAGGCGGATCGACGAAAACGAACACTGAAATGGTGGGATAAAAGATCTCAACGTGAGAAGATGGGGGAGAAGATCTTCTCGAAATACACAGTTTTTTCGTAAGCTCTCATGGTATCAGAGCTAGATCTAACCCTAGCCACTAATTTCTACAATCCTCTTGATGCATTAATCATATATGTTTCCATTTCTACAATCCTATCACTGCACTAATCATCTCTGTTTCCATTCATAACTAGCAACACTTGTACTCCACCCATACACATTGTACATGTTCTCTCATCTTGTATGGATTTCCATCCACAACTATTGCATTATGTTTCCTAAAGTACAAGACTGAAAAATAATTTGCTATATGTGGAGTATTCTATTGTGATGATCTCACCTGTTGGGCTACTTACTGGTTGATGCCTTGATTTAACACACTCAACCTACCTGATCTGATGAACCCTAGAGGAAGAGATCTAAGATTTTCATTGATCAATTCTTGTTGATGTGGGGTACTCTTTGTTGTTGCTTCAGATATTGTGTTGTATTTCAGATCCATTGTTGCAATTCTTTACCCATAGTACATTATGCTTTGTTAGATACAACAATCCACTTTAATTCAACAACAGATTTTTGTATCTTCTCATGATGCGTGATGGATTAATTCTTCTTTTTAGTATGGATTCGATACTTTTCAAGTTGTTCACATCAAATTAAATGGATCCAGTTATACTTATTGGACATCATTTATACGTAATATGATTTGTAATAGTCCACGCCCACACTGTATGATATTGTCCGTTCTACGCACAGCCCGCACGGTTTTGTTCTCGGGGTTTCCCCCAAAAGGCCTTATATAGTATAGGGTGACAACTCTACATATAACCACCATTACTTCAAACAACTCTTCCGATGTGGGACAAGTTACGCTACAGTTAACTGCAATAGTAGCTCGCCAGGTATCCAGCCCCGCCCACATCACGCCCGCCCACATTGAAGCAATGATCGAGGCGTCACATTATCCCCCATCGAGAGCAGAGCCGTCCTAGGCTCTGATACCATTTGTAATGGCCTGACCAGCACTGTACGATATTGTCCACTCTGGGTCCCATTGGACCTGCAAAGTTTTGTTCTTGGGGTTGCCCCCAAAAGGCCTCACACAAGGAAGGTCTCAACCACACATATAACCACCATTACTTTGGACAACTCTTCTAATGTGCAACAAGTTACGCTATAGTTAACTGCAATAGTAGCTCGCCCAGGTCCTTAAACCCCGCCCACATCGCGCCCGCCCACATTGAAGCAGTGACGGGGGCGTCACATTTTTCCCCACTGAGGGCAGATCCGAGTCTAAGTGCAATAAATGGGCTTCCTTACCCTCTCTATCGCGCAATAAACTAGACTTTCTTATGGGCCCAATATATACACAAGGTGGCTCCAAGGTGCAAGTATCATGATGTTATGCTGTCACATACTCATAATCTATATTGATAATCGATATCGATAACCGGCACTGATAATCGGCCTCCATAATCAGAATCGGCCGAACAAGGCCTAAGGGAAGGTCACAATGTAGACATTAAACCATCATTGCCCAACGATGTGGCCATTTAATCAACATTGCTCTCGAGGAGTGGCCCATACAAAGAATTCATACACAACTTAATAAGTCATACATACATCGCACTGAGCCTTGTCAAGTGGGTCAGAAATACGTTATAATGGGCCTCATCATATGGGCCGGGAATACATCACAATGGGCCTTGCCAAATGGGTCAGAAATATATCATAATGGGCCTCTACCCATGGGCCCCAAATACATCACAATGGGCCTCAACCCACGGGCCCTAATACATCAAATAGGCCTCAACCCATGGGCCCTAATACATCACAATGGGCCTCAACCCATGGGCCCTAATACATCACATGTAGCCACTCCATGCCTCCTGTGGTGTCATGTTTCTGATGCTCTTGGTTGGACACCGATTGAGCAACTAGGCAATACATGCAACTGTCTCTGTCCAGAAGCTCTTTGGCAGGCCTTTCTCCTTCAGCATGGTCCTCATCATGTCGATGATGGTGCAGTTCTTCCATTCCGCAATGTCATTCTGTTGTGGCGTGTAGGCTGCAGTGTGTTGTTGCTTGATGCCTTATTCCCTACAAAAATCTCGAAATACATTTGAGGTGTACTCTCCACCTTTGTCAGATCTGAGTACTTTAATTTTGTGACTACTTTTAACTTCAACACGAGCTTTGAAAATTTTTCGGAGATAAGATGCACCCATTAGCCGAACGTTGTTTATAGCCATTGTTGGATGGGGCCCACTTCTCGGTTGTTAAGATATTTCATAGTTCCCATTATTTATTAGGTGGTTGTGAGTAGAGATTGCGGTTGGTCCTAGGAAATTCTAGGGCCATCACTATTGAGAATCCCTGTAGATCCTCCTCCATTGACTCACAGGATCCTCCTTGATTGTATGAGATGTCACACATATCTGTTTTGATTATTTTCCTTCATTGTAGATACCATAGTTGTGTAATCATTGTACAATTGTACAATATTATAAATAGATATACTCACCCACGTAAAATAGTGTACTGATTTGCAAATCCTTTCATGGTATCAGAGCCCCTCACGGGTTCAACCTCCCACCGATCCCCATGGCTATCAATTCCTCCAACTCTTTCCTTTCCTTCAACACCATGATTCATATGGTGACCATTAAACTCTCTTCCTCAAACTATCTTCTCTGGCGTAATAGCTTATTCCGCTTCTTGACTGCCAGGAACTTCTTGGATATGTTGATGGGTCCATCATTGCTCCACCCACAAACTCCACCTCTGCTACAAAGTCTTCTACAGAAACCCAGAAATACACAGATTGAAAATTTCAAGATCAACGCATCCTCAGCTTGCTTCTTTCCTTCCTCACCGAAGAAGCTATGGAAAAAGTGCTCGGTCTTACCACTGCCAGAAACGTCTGACTTGCTTTAGAAAACTCTTTCAACCATCGTTCCTTGTTAAATCAAATGCGGGTTTTATCCATTATGTGTTATTTATAGATGACCACTCACGTTTCACATGGCTTTACCCCATGAAGGTTAAGTCTGATTTCTTTGATATTTTCCTCCTCTTCCAATGATTTGTGGAAAATCAACTCTCTGCAAAAATAATTATTTTTCAAAGTGATGGCGGAGCCGAATTCACCCGTATTTGATTTCAATCTCTTCTTCAGGACAATGACATTCATCATCAAATGTCATGTCCTTATACTCCTTCCCAAAATGGACATGCAGAACGCAAACACCGTCATGTGACTGAAATCGATCTTACTCTTCTCTTTCATTCTCATGTTTCCTCTCGCCTTTAGGTTGCTTTCAGTACTGCCACTTACATTATCAACTGGTTGCCTATGCCGATCCTTGACGGTATTTTACTTTTTGAGGTTCTATATGGTAAGTCTCCTAATTATGAGCATTTTCATCCCTTCGACTGTCAGGTATATCCTTATTTACGTGATTATGTTTCTAATAAATTTGTTTCACGTATTTTGTCTTGCATCTTTATTGGTTACAGTTCATCTCATAAGGGTTTCCGTTGCTTGGATGTTCACTCCCCAAGTGCAGGGTTGTGATGTAGTAATACACTCGGTAAGACCGAGGTCGAATCCTAAAGGACTGATACTTGTACGTTATCTGAAACTAAGTAGAACTAGAGTTAGACTAAGATGAAATCTAAACCGAATGTAATTTTGAGGAATAATGGTGAGAGATTAATCTAAAACTTAATAAATTCAGAAGAAAGGAAACTAGGGATTCAGAGGATCCACTTGTAGAGATTAGGGAGATCTTATGCCTAAATCAAAACTCAACTAGACTTAGAGTCTCATCTTCATCCAGTTGAAGAGTGTAACCATGGAAATCAAACTGAACTTACTTTGATATAGTTCAAAGAGATGAAATGTATATGAATTAAAATGGATTTCATCACTAAACCATGCCCAGGAGACAAAGCAAACAACAGAATTAAACTAATTATCAACCAATCAACAATGCATGAGGGTTAGGAAGGGTACCGACATCCGACCATGCCTAGGAGACTATGGTGAACAACAGGACTTCCTGACGTCATAAACATAAAAGGGAAAGGAACATGCTCAAAGCTATTGCAGACCCATTGTAATTTTAGTCACAACAGACCATTAAAAACTAAAAACATTCCCTTAATCAAACTAAAATCAACATCAGTTCAGTATAAATAAAGAGCATCAACTAAACGTCTCCCATCACGCTACAGGCTTCACCTCTTAGCCCTAGCTAAGAGGTTTAGCCAAACATGGATGGGCTGGATCTCTAAAAATAAACAAGGAAAAAAAATATAATAAAATAAATAAAAATAAAAAATAAAAACTAAGAAAAGAAAACTCTCTCAACTGCTTCACGTCCCGGCTTCCAAGCCGTCCTCCCCTGCTCTCTCTCTTCTCTTCTTGTTTTATAAGCAACAGAGGCGGTGGATAGTTTCTACGCAGCTAGCTATACGCAGTGCAACACGTTTTTGCAACTGGAACGCAGGTCCCTGTTTTGGTGCAGCATATCTTGGAAACCGACTTGCGTTGGCTCAAAATTGTGGTAGCTGACGGTCCCGATTTTCTGATTTGACTTCATGAACGGGATCAGGACCCCCCTTGGCATCTTCTAGATGGATCAGATCATCGATTCGATCATCCCCTGGATCGCATAGTGGCCAACTGTGGCCAGTTTTTGCGGACGTAGAAACTGCGCAGGGTCCTTGCGCTGTGAAGATCGGTGGGCCCACGATCTGCATCAGAGGTGACATCCAATCCGTCCACTGTATTACCCTCGCAATTTCGGTCAGGAATGGCTGATTTTAATTCTGTTTCGGTGTGGCCCACGTAGTTTTCATTCAGCCGTCCATCCTACGTTTGGGTGGCTAAAAATCAATCTCCGCTGTACCTTGAATTTTCGTCACCTGGGAAAGGAAAAATGGACCACGTGAGTCACATGGACGATCCGAATCAGTGATCTGACTGATGGGTGGGGCCCACAGAGATCGTTTGATCTCCCTGTTTCACGGATGCTGGAAATGGTTGTTGGCATTTTTGAATTGAGTCGGTCAAACCCAACTTGGACCAAAAATTCAGGACCGGTGCACAGCGAGTGCATCCGTGCACTATGTATGTACAACTCAGGTGGGGTTCAATGTGATATTTATGAGCCATCCAATCCATCCATCTGTTTTTTCACCTCCTAAAATGGGGTGACACCAATTTTGAATCATAACCAGATCTCAGGTGGACCCAAATCACCCATTTATGGGCTGATCTGTACGTTGAGCCACTTCTAGAGGGATCCACCAGCTAAAATTTAACATGTACGGTTAATTTAAAGTCCTCATGCCTTGTGTAAGGATTAGAGCTGATCAGATGGTGGAAACCTTGTTATCTTGAATTCCGGACGAGTTTCAAACCGTTTAATGTGAGTGACGTGATTGTTTCGGATCTCTAGTGTGTAATTCCGTCGATCTTGGTCCCATGGAGTCCGTCCCTTGCCTTTGGTGTCATCAAAGTGTCAATTCCATGCTTTAAGCACCAATTTTCAGTCAGTGCTCCTAAATACACTCTGCATCACAAACACGATTAAAACCGGACGTTTAAACAGTATCATGCTCGTAAATTCAGGTAATAACTGGGGTCTGATATGCAATATTTGACCCTCAACATTGGACACCGTTACTTCTCGTATTTACATTACTTAGCATGCTTAATTTGATGAGTCTTTATTTTCATTTTTAGACTCTTCATGTGCACATCCCCCTTCGGAGTTAATCATCTCTAATTTCTTAGAGACATGCACTTACATTCCTAACCCTTTGGCTTCATCCCCTATGCCCATTATTACATGGCCCCTTGCAGACCCTTGTACAATCTGTGATGATTTTCCTATTTCTAAGTTCATGCAGTTTTTAGCCCATCCTCCTCTGCTTTGGATCCTACTGCACGTAAGCCTCGTGATTCCTCAGGCTCTAGAGCTCTCTCCACCGGATCTGGTCTATCCTCTTCAGTGTCTAATCCAGCTCCACCTACTTGTCACTCTATGATCTCGCGCTCAAGATGGGATCTTTAAGCCCAAGCATCCGGCTCTTTTCAGCACTGTGCAACCTCCGACCCTTCTACATGCCTTGCTCAGTACATCCGAGCCCAAAGGATTTCTCTCTGCAGCTAAGGATCTTGCATGGCTTGCTGCCATGGATGCAGAAATTGAAGCACTGAACAAGAATGATACTTGGGTTCTTGTTCCTCGGCCACACAATACAAATATTATGGGCTCCAAATGGGTTTTTAGGACCAAATATCACTCTAATGGCTCCATTTATCGCTTCAAGGCTCATCTAGTTGCCAAGGGCTATACACAGCTTCCCGGACTTGACTACACCGACACCTTTAGTCTTGTGATCAAAGCTTCCACCATCAGGGTTGTTCTCTCTCTAGCTGTGTCTAATCGTTGGCCCTTATGTCAACTTGACGTCAAGAATGCTTTTCGTAATGGTGTTCTTTGTGAAGATGTTTATATGGAATAACCTCCTAGCTATGTTGATCCTTAACATATTCTTCATGTGTACAAATTAAAAAAGGCTCTCTATGGCTTGTAGGCTCTCTATGGCTTGAAACAAGCTCTGCAGGCTTGGTTTCACCGTTTCAGTACATTTCTCTCACAACTTGGATTCTCTTGTCGTCGTGCTGATACGCCCCTCTTTTTCTTCAGTAGGAAAGCTGATCTCATCTACTTGTTGCTCTATGTTGATGACATCATTGTTATAGGGAATAATTTAGCACTTCTTAACCGATTCATTCAACAGCTGCACGTGGAATTTTCCCTCACGGACTTAGGCTCCTTGAGCTATTTTCTTGGCCATGAGGTTTCCTCTCTTCCGGATGGACTCTTTCTCATTCAAACTAAGTATGCTCATGACATTCTTGATCGTGCTCAATTACTTGACGGTAAGTCTGTTGCTACACTAATGATTGTGTCTCAGCGCCTCTTCTCTGATGGTGCACCCTTCTCGGATCCCACTCTTTATCGCTCTTTAGTTGGTGCCTTACAGTATTTGACCATCACACGCCCTGATCTTGCTCAGTCTATCAATTTCATCAGTCAATTTCTTCATGCTTCCACTGAAGAATGTTTCCATGCCGTCAACTGTATCTTACTCTACGTCAAGGGCACTCTTCACTTTAACTTAACCTTTTCTGCATCGCCATCTACTGGTCTCTTGGCCTATTCTGACGCCAACTGGGCAGGGTGTCCTAATACTCGGTGTTCCACCTCTGGTTATTTCATTTATCTTGGGGACAATCTTGTCTCCTGGAGTGTCAAAAAGCAACCTACAGTTTCTTGCTTCAGTAGCGAATCCGAGTACCATGCTCTCGCTTTTACCGCTGCTGAGGTTCTATGGCTTACTCATCTCCTACATGATCTCAAGGTCACCCTCACACATCAGCCTTTATTACTCTATGATAACAAGAGCGCAATTTTCTTAAGCTCAAATCCTATTTCTCACAAGCGTGCCAAACACATCGACCTTGACTACCATTTCTTACGAGAACTTGTTGTTGCCGGCACCCTTTGCACTCAATATGTTTTGTCAAATTTGCAGGCCGCTGATATATTCACTGAAAGTTTTTCACGGCTGCTATTTACCTTTTTTTGATCCAAGCTTCGCATTGGTTGTAATCCCATGCTCAACTTGCGGGGGGTATTGAGAATCCCTGTAGATCCTCCTCCATTGACTCTCGGGATCCTCCTTGATTGTATGAGATGTCACACAAATCTGTTTTGATTATTTCCCTTTATTGTAGATACCATAGTTGTGTAATCGTATTGTACAATTATACAATATTATAAATAGATATACTCACCCATGTAAAATGGTGTGGTGATTTGCAAATCCTTTCAATCACTTCTCACTAGTGCATGTCTTTAGATTAACTTCAGTTGACAAGATAAGCCGGATTTTTTCTATCTCATATAGATTGCCAACTACACCACAAGCACAACTTTTAAGGTGTCTAACTTTCTTTAGCTTCCATCATAATTTTTATGTTAGATATATCATGTCCATTAATTTTTCAAGATAATTTTAAGGCAAGAGCTCAAAAATAAGGTATATCCAACGCTCAAGTATATCCCACCATAGAAAGCAATGGAGATTGAACAAACTATTTTGAAAACTTGTAGTGCCAATGGTAAGACTTATTTTCTACTGACATGTTTATAAAATCACACATATACCTAACTGAAGTTGAAATACAAATATTAGTTTCATCAAAGTCTTCTATAGCCTTAGTAAGTTTTCAATTGTAGCATCAATTCCTAGGTTCACCTTAGCTTGGGATCTACATTGTTTTAGGATTCGTTTCTTAGAATAATCCGAAAAAAATGAATGGCCAATGTTGGTATAAGAAATATATAATGGTGAGCGATGTAAATTTCACACCTCAAGAAATTCCGTTGTTTACTGTGCGATGCAAGATGGCTTATTACGTGAGACCTAGCCTCACCTAAGACCAGGGGTGTACATCAGGCCGAACTGAGTCGAACTGGGCTTAACCAGGCCCGGCCTAGTCACCTGTCAAACCCGGCCCGGCCCAGTCACCGGGCCAACATGTCCAACCCAAACTCGACCCGGTCAGCAATCGGGCGAGTTCGGGCCGAGTTCGGGAGATTTATGATATATATATATATATATATATATATATATATATATATAGGTTTCGGACCAAGTTGAGCCGAACTGGGACATGTTTGAACTCGGCCCGAACTCAGTTTCGGGCTGAAGAAAATGGCCCGTCCCGGCCCGAACTCAGTTCCAGGTCGGGTCGAGTCGAGCGAGTTAACGAGGCTAGCCCGATTCGTGTATGCCCCTACCTAAGATTGTGTAGATCTTAATGTTAGGGCCACCTTGATGGGTGTATTCTGTATCTACAAGTTCATCCATTTTTTCATATTATTTTAGAGCATGACACAAAAAACTAAGAAAATCAAATTATCAGGTGGAACATACTCCAGGAAACGGTGGTGATTGAACAGCCTACTATTAAAAACTTCTTAAGGCTCATGTTAATGTTTCCATAGTTTTTATTTACCATACAGTTGATAAGTTCACATAAGTGTGGATGAAGAGAAAAATAAAAAATAAAAAACAAAAAATAAATATAAGCTTGGTCCAAAACTTTAACCCATTAATGGTTAATCACTATTATTTCCCATGATATATATATATATATGGTCCACTAATAATAATATTTTCTTCAATTTTATTTTTTTAGGACGAAAGACCTCGTTCATCAACTGCATGAATACTACGGGCACATTGGTCAGTCCGAAGAACATGACCTGAAACTCAAAATGACCATAGCACGTCATGAATGCTATCTTTGAGATATCTTCATCTCGGACCCGAACCTGATGATAACTGGACCGTGAGTCTATCTTTGAAAAGAACTGCACCTCCTGCAGCTGATCAAACAAATCATTGATCCTCGGAGGTGGATATTTGTTCTTGATTGTGACCTTGTTTAGCTCGCGGTAATCTTCGCAAAGCCTCAACAAGCCATTCTTCTTCTTCATGAAGAGTATCGGCGCTCCCCACGGTGAATTGCTTGGTCGGATAAAACCTAATTCACGCAACTCAGCCAACTGCTTCTATAGTTTCCGTAACTCTAACAGTGTCATAAGATATTGGGCCTTCGAAATATGTGCGGTACCGGGCACAAGATTAATCTGAAACTCGGTGTGCCGACAAGATGGTAACCCTGGAATCTCATGAAATACATCAGGAAAATCACAAACGACCGGCAGCTGGTCGATACTCAAAGCGACTGACTCCTCAACGGCACACGACAATAGGCAAGAAAACTGCCATCCTCTGGGCTCGACAACAAACTGAAACTCTGGCACCCCAAGTATACAGAGCGTTACTGTCCTCGCGGAGCAGTCCAATATAGCATGGTACTCGGCGAGCCAATCTATGCCCAGAATAACATCAAACTTGGACATCGACAATACGAATAGGTCAGCAGATAAGAAGATATCCCCAATCAAGACAAGAAAAGATGAGCAAACTCGGTCTAATACTACAATCTTCCCCAACGGCGTCGATACTAACAAATCCTCACGGGCAGACTCCATCAGCAAATCGGTTGATCAGCAGAAATCATCGGTCACAAAGAAATGCGATGCACCAGAATCAAACAATACACGTACAATGCATGTAGAAATAGGGAGAGTACCCTCAACAACTCCTCCTAATGACTAAGGGTCCTACTAGGCGGCATAAAATCTGTCTTAGGCCTACTGGGGAGGTGCAGGTCCCCTCTAAAGTCTCTGCTGATATTGTTGTTGCTGTGGCGACCTGATTTGCTACCTGTGCTGCTGCGGGGGAGGCCCCGAAGACTGGTGCTGCGGTTGCTGCTGCTGCTGCTGCTGTGGTGGCTGTCGCGGATGATGATATGGTGCCCTCGGCTGCTGCTGCTGTGGATGAGGACACTCGTGCCTACGATGTCTTGTCCTGCCTCATCCAAAGTAAGTACCTGGGAATGATCCCAGAGGTGGTGCTGCTGGTGCTCGGAATGCTGGGCGGGTCTTGCATCGCTGCTGTGGACGATGTTGCTGCTACTGCTAGGAACCACCAGAGGGCGCCTTCCGCTTCTGATCTCCTCTCTGATCACGGGCCCTCTATAAACTAGCCCAATCTGACTCATAGATCTGGGCCCTCTCTACAATCTTCTTAAATGTCAGAAGCATGCATCCGATCACACGGCTTCTAAGAGCAGGATGCAAATTGTTCTCAAAATGGTGGGCCTCCGCCCCTCATCGTCAACAAGGTATGTCACGAATCTCGACTGCGCGATGAAACGTGTGTCATACTGGGACACTATCATGTCTCCCTAGACCAAAGTCTCAAACTCTAGTGCGCTGTTGTTGCACATGCTCAGGAAAAAACTTCTAGTCAAACCAGTCTACAAAGTCCTCCCAAGTCCACTAGAAATCAATCATTACCAATCAGGCGATAGATGCCTACCAATGTTGAGCCTCACCCTGGAGAAAAAATATAGCTAATGGGACTCGCTGCTGGATCGTACATCTCATAGTATCAAATATCTTCTCCATATCGAAACACCATATCTCTGTTGCAGTAAGGTCTGTCTCACCCCGGAAACATGAGGGATCGTGCTGTCGGAAGTCTTTGAGAAGGGCATTCGCACGCTACTGCTCTATCTCGGCTGGCGTAACAGTGGGACGCCTGCTCTACTCTTGAAGAATAGCAGTCATCTCCTATAACATCTGTTGCAACTGAGCGACACTCACAGGTACGGTCGGATCCGCACCGGTCTCAGGTAAATGAGTAGCATCCTCAGGCTAAAAAGCAGGAATATCCGGTGGTGGAGCGGGGGTCGCAGGTGGTAGAGCAGGAGTCGCTCAGATTGCTCTCCTAGGCGGCATGTCCTACAGGAAGGAACAAGAGCCTATCAGCCTTAAGAATTCTTGAAGGCATAAACATTAAGGGTCTATTTCAGAAAATTGTTAAATTATTCAGACTCGAAACCTATTCATTCTATGTTCATAGTAGATATATGATGTGATCCTTAGGTATTCCCAAGTTATGCTCTGATACCAACTTCTGTCACACCCCAAGTTCAGAAACCGGGTTCACAAAATTTTTGATCACCGAATCCAGCACTGACAACCTCCATAGTGCTCCATTCTCAGATCCCAACACTCATATGCCAGATTCCGATCCTGGGATCTTACAAGGAGAATTTTGTATATGAATTAATATTTTTGTAATAGAGCATAACCAAGTCACAAAACAACATCACCACATATCCACTATATCAAAAACTTTTAAGTACAATGCGGAAAGAGAAATACACGGTGATCAAAAAGCTCCAAAATAGTCTGATACGCACTCCTGCCTCAGCGCTGCTGCGATCCAACGACACCTGCGCGCAACGGTCGTGCATAAGCTTACAAAAGCTTAGAAGGTGGTGTAAGTGTGTGCGCAAGGTAAGTGTCAAGTGTACAATATTAGAGTAATGCAAAAATATGTGGTAAGTCCATGAATGCTATCAGTTACACCAAAGCTATATGATGCAAGGCATGAATGCTATCGGACATACCAAGGTCATGCAATGCGAGGCCTATGTAGTTAACAGTCATATGCAAGATATAAAGCAAGCATGTTAGTCCTCATTAAGTACACATATTGATACAGTTCCTCACTAGGATATCACTGGGGTCTAGTACACTCCACACTGACTGCCACCTCCTTAGCTACATAGCCCAGCGAGCGGAATAAACCTCACTATCTGCCTGACCAGTATTCTGCCAATACCTACCCGGCTCATCGATAGCGGACTCATTTACGAGCTGGTCAAACTCAATCTAGCTTATAGCCCCCTCACTCGGGCGGATAAGGCCACACCCCCTTCTAATCGACCACGACAGAGTGGGAGATGCAGCCTACTGGTATTTGGCACTTGGACACTCATGTATCCACTCGATCTAGACGTTGGAGCACCTCCTGGTACCAAAAAGGTTCTGGGACTTTCATCTAAGGACATCCTAAATGCCCACAGTAATAGAACTAAAGTATTTTCGGTATCCAATACATCCATCCACGATGTGCCTGTGGAGCCACGACCCTGATGTCGCTAGGGCGTATAATGATCAAGTCACACATATACGAGATGCATGAGTCACACCGTACAATCATGCAGCGATCTCGCACATACCATGCGCTCATGTGGGTAACTCCGATCAATGAGTCTCATAAGTAATTTGTTCAATGGCATATGCTATGATCAGTCACTACTCATATCAAGCATAAATATGATACGTATGGCATGAGGCATGAAATTATACTAAGCATATTATAAAATGATGAACCATCCTTACAGCGAAGATGGGTCTAGATGGCCTACACACAACAAGTACGGGCCTATCAATGGGCCCTAGGGAGATTCGTAATGCGGACATTTAACCAACATTACCTTACAATGTGGACATCAAACCAACATTGCTCCTAAGGCATGGTCCGCCATAAATATCATTACACAGACCATGGGGAATCACGCATTGCATTCACTACCAAAAAATCGAGCAAAGGCTATGAACTTTGAAAGCTTTTAGCTACGGATTAAATCCGTAGTAATTTAGCTACGAATTTAATCCTTAGCTAAAACCTAATTGATCTGTAGCTAAAGTGTACCGCCTCACCTAAACTTTATTAAACATAGCTGGTGCTTAAGGGGCTCCATGGGGTCTATTGAAATATTTGTGTTTGATCTAAGCCGTCCATCAATTTTGATATATAATTTCAGTGGATGAGCTCAAAAATTATGTAGTTTGAAGATCTAAGTGGACCACACCATAAGAAATAATTAAAAATAATTTTCTATCGTTTATATGTTATGTGGTCCGCTTATAACTTCGATCTGAATACTTTTTTGAATCAACTGTTAAAATGAATGGACGAAGTGGATAAATAACATACATCACGGTGGGCCCCACGGTGCTAAAAGCAAGCACTGAAGGTGTCGTCCGTCACCACCAAAACCCAAATGTCCACGATAATCCTCCCGCGCGCGCCCAAATCCCAAAACCTAAACCTTTTGTCTCTCTCACGCACTCAGCCTATCCCTTTCCCTCGCCATCTCTCCATCTCTCACGCTTCCTCACCCTCTCTCTCACACACTCAGCCTGTTCCTTTCCCTCGCCCTCTCTCGATCTCTCTCCGCAAACCCACCATTGATTTGTGAGCAGACCTTGTGCCAGGGTTTTCAAAACCCCTTTCTCCAACCCTCGTCACCGTCTCAGCTCATCCACCAGCCGCAACCTTCGTCCGATTGCAATTTCTTCATTGCTCAGGTGCGTTGATAGATCTAGACTTTATCCAACTCCATGAATCAACCCTTAAAGCCACACAGGGCAAAATGGTCCGTATTTTTAGGGATTTTCCAATTTTTACGGTATTTTTTAGGATTGAAAGTTGTTTTTGGAACTGGATTTAGGGGTTTTGGTGCTAAAATGGTATGAAGAGGGGTTCAGAGACTTGGAGATTTGATTCTCATCTGTTGATTTGATTCCATTTCTTAGGTTTTCGAGAGGAAAAGGAAATGTCCCTTCTTTGAGGAATGAAAACTGATTTCATCACTGCTTTGGGCTTCCACAAACGAGGGGAACCATTACATAAGAGGAAATCAATTTCTTTTTTCTGGTGAATCTTGTTCTCCACCAATCTGAACAGGCCCCGAAGTGATGCCTGTGGATCTATTGTTTGAGAATCTCTTATGAGACTTGTTTAATTTTGTTTCAGAAAGATATTGTTATTTATCTTTAGTGGCAACTCTTATTTTTGTCATCTTTGGTGGTAGTTTGTAGATTTCTCATTGTTTTATTTCTAAACAGCCATTGTAGACCTCAATTAGCATTTAATTTACATTAATAATACAAGGAGTTATTTGATACTCCAGCAATCTATGACTCTAGATGATTGGAATTTTAGAGTGTTTCTCGGATTGGAATAGAAAAAATTGTGGATCCCATTGTTTGTCTTTCAAATTCTAATTTTATCTTTGGAATTTCTGTTTCTATGGTCGGTTGACCTGGTAAGCTCTTTATTTTGTAGCTTTATACCATGTCTCTCTTTTGGAAAAGCATTTGATGTAGAATCCTTGGCCCTCATTCAGCAGTGGAGTCTAGTGTTAATTTAGTTATAGTTTCAAATTGGTATTTACATAAAGAGTATAAATGCTAAATGCCATGACTTCCTATACATTTTTCTGCACACAAATTCCCATGGGAAATGTGACAATTTTTCTTTACGTGATCGGGACCATCAATTCTGCAATCCACACTGTAATAGGCCATGACCAAAGATCGGTCCAATTGGATAGCCCTAGCTGCTTGATTTGAGGAAAAAAGGCAGGTCCTTGGGCCCTGTTCTGATTGAGCATTTAGGATGGTCCAATAGGCCTGATTTTTTAAACCATGCTCATGTATGGTGATATTGTACAAGTCTGCCATGCATTCTTGTGGCAACTTGTGTGTAAAAATGTGTACAGGTCTGATAGGCCTAATTTTTAATTCATCAATATCTATTTTGGGTTTTCTTTTCATTTTTTATTGATTTGTATTTTGGGTTTCCTTTCAATTTCCATTTAATGGTTTTTTGGGTTTTGATTAATATTAGTTTCTTGGGTCTTCATTAATACCTGCTTTGGGTATTCTTTTGATTCCCTCAATCATCAATAGAAATCAAGCAACAATAAGTTGTAATCATATTTTCTCAATGCAGAAATCCAATGAGAATGCTGCTCAAATGCAAAGGTCTAATGAGAAAATCATCACTGGCATATGTGAACAGCTCGTAAATTTCTTTATTTTAAACTTAGTTTTATAAGTTTATGATTTGTGATTTGAATTCTGCATTTGGATGTCTTTAAATGGTTGTTTCATGAAATGGAGAGCCACTAGCGGTTTTTATGATAATTGCATATTGGGCTCTGTTATGGATCATATATGGTCATCTAAATTCTTTATTTTTCCTTTTTGATTAACTGTTTTTCTGCTTAGCATCCATTGGTGTCGCAGCTTCCTTTCTATGATATGCAGGCACTTAGAAATTGCATACGTGACATACAAGTATCTATTTTCAAAGGTCAGGATTATTCGACCAATCTGATTGTAGGTTGTGACTTATTGACTGTCAGTTCCACAATTTAGTCAATTTAATTTGACTTCACAATTAATATATGCCACAGACAAGGTGATGGGGGTGTTGTCTTTTAAAGGAGCATGTTTTCTGGTAATGTTAGCTGCTTCTCCTATTAAATAAGAGTCTAAGATGTTGGGGGGATCCATAAAAAATTATATTTTTGGAAACTGAGTTCCTGACTTTTGTTTTATGCCAGAAATCCAGACAATGTCGCCTACCTGGTGGAAAAATCTGATCAAGCACAATTTTGGCTGAGTATGGACGGACAAGGACAACACTCTCCACGTGTGGAATTAACAAACCTCCTGAATGCATATTGTTGCATTTATAGTTCTGTAAATTTTTTAATTAATTTTTATATAGAAATCTACACGCTAATTGTTTGAAGATTCCTTCCATGAGAGGTGATCTTCAACTTGGTAGGCTAGAATAGTGTATTGAGTTGATATGTCTATTCCATCCAAGTAGGAGTAATGCCTTGGTGATCCAAACTATTGATCTGATGGGCTCTAGACCATAGGAAATTGTGGAGATTAAGGGCTTACCATCAATCTATAATGTGGTCCACTTGAGCCTTCGATGTGTCTCCTTTTTGGGATCAAACAATAAAACTAAATGCCAAAACAAATGAACATAGTGGATGAACCACACACATCACAATGTCTCCTTTTTGGGTCACTTTTCCTATTTATGCATTTATAAGGTTGTGGGGAAATTTTCAGAATTATTTTCAAACACTATTACGGACCCCTTCTACTTGCATTTCCACTGATTAAGAATGATTGAATGATTCTTCTTTTTTGTTTCTTTTAAAATTTTGTTTTATTGTTACTCTCAAACCATTTATATGAAACTAATACAATGTTTGCCATGTTCGAGAGGACTATCATGCTAGCATTCATGATGCAACATCAATGGAATCAACTTATAGACCTATCATCTTTACCATTTCTCTATTGTTTCAATTGTCTTATATTCCATTTAGATGTTTGTAGAAATACGAAGAATATTATTAGCTCTAGGAACTTAGGCTTCTCTTATTAGTGAGTTGAGGTGACTTTGACCCATGGACAACCCATAGTGGGCTCACATGGATGGACGATCTAAATAATGATGAAATAGCAAATGCATCCAATATGTTGAGAATGAATTGCACTGAACCATTCCTAAACACAAATAGGTTTTGTCATGTGTGCATGTATGTGTCTGCTCCCTTTTCACTTATTCATTGGTCACATGCCCATGCCTTTGTGTAAGTTGGAAATCAGAATTGACCAAACTATCTGCCTATGAAGGTCAGCATGTTCATAGACTCTTGACTTGTTTGCAACCTTGAATGCTGAAAAATGCACCATTTGACATGAACCTATTACTTGATGGCCATGTTTCGTACTTAATGGATAGTTCAAATCAGTCAATTGGACTGTCCAAATGACTAGAAAGATTTTCTGAGGCATTTTTGATAACATCTGACTCTATGTAGTAATGTGTCAGGCTCTCTTGTTTTTTCTCTTTCTTTTTTCTTGATTATTTTCTTTAAATCTTAGATTTTATTAGTATTGAGTTTAAGTTATTTGGGGTTTTATTGGGTGTGGATTTGTGTATATCATACACATTTGTTAAGAAATTAATTGATACATTGAATACTTTTTGGCCATCCATTATCACTGTTATCATTATTAAGGAAGCCAACTTCTAGAGTTTGGCATCCATCTTTAGAGTCATTGAAATCATCCTCTTCATTTTCTCTCACATCAAAATATAACTCATTAAAACCAACTTAATTCAACCGTCTTGAGTTGAAACCATGCTGTTGAGAAATTTTGTAGAAACCCGATTGTTGTATAAGTCAGAGTTTTTCTTAGCTTTAGAAAGCCCTAGATTTGAACTCACTGGACACGTAAGAAATGAGAAGAGAAACTTTTCTATTTTACTGGTACTTACAAGCTTACTGACTTTTTTTTTCACAAAAGAACTATAAGAGCTCCCTTATATAGACATTTTCCACCATGGTGAAAAGACAAAAATGTCATTTTAAATTACACTATAGGGGCATGGTATTAACTATTGTAACAAACACCAAAAGAAATATTAAAAGATTCTACATTTTCAAGGCATCTGGAAATGAACAGCCGCATGGAGGAATGCACCTAGTTGCTGGAAGCTTCTTCCAACATTTACTCTCCTTGAGAATCCAACGGACAGTGGGAAAGATGCACCGGATTGGTTTGGACTTCCAACACTCCCCTTCAAACCAAAACCGGCTTCATTCCGAGCATCGTTCTTAGTCATTTGAATGCATCTGTCGACAATGCCTTTGTGAAAATATCCGTCACCTGTTCTGTAGTATGACAATACTCTAATTTCATTATTTTCTGTTTCACGTGATCTCTCAGAAAATGGTATCAAGTATCAATGTGTTTATTTCTTTTATGTTGCACCTGATTTTTGGCTAGCTCGATTGCTGACTTCTTATCCACATATATGACTGTGGATCCTTCTTGTGGATGCTTCAACTCCTTTAGTAGGTTTCTCAACCAAATTTCCAAACAAATAGTGGACGATGTTGCCACGTACTCTGCTTCATATGTGGATAGGGCAACTACACTTTACTTCTTCGAATTCCATGTGAAAGCAGTCATTCCGAGATAGAATACATAGCCAGTGGTGCTCTTTCTTTCGTCTTGGTCACCTCCTCAATCACTGTCTGAGTATCCATATAGTATTGCTTCATCATCATATGAATAGAAAAGATCGAATTCCATTGTTCCTTTGACGTACTTGAGGATTCTTTTTGCAGCTAGCTAATGTGATTCTTTTGGTGCTTTCATATACCTACTTAGAGCCCAACACTGTAGACAATATCTGGCCTTGTAATTGTGAGGTACCCTAGGCTTCCAATTAGGCTCTTAAACATAGTCGAGTCAATACTTCTTCCTTCTCCGTCCTTTGTCAATTTTAAGCATGTTGCTACATGCGTGTTTACAACATTTCAATCAGCCATCTTGAACTTTTCAAGCAATTCCTTGGCATACTTCTTCTGAGATATATAGATATCACCATGTTGTTGCTTCACTTCAATGCCCAGAAAAAAGGACATCAGACCTCCGTCGGTCATCTCGAACTCCTTAGAATGACTTTCTTGAATTCATCAAATATTGGTCGGTTGTTTCCTGTAAACAACAAATCATCAAAATATAAGCATGCTATAAGCATATCGCCATGAGCATGCTTCTTGATGTAAACTGTATGCTCATATGGACATTGGGCGAAGCCGTTTTCTTGAAAATAGTTGTTAATGCGTGCATTCCAAGTACGTGGATCGTGTTTTAACCTATAGAGGGCTTTCTTTAGTCGATACACCCTGTATTCCTCTCCTTGTATAACAAAGCCTTCAGGCTGGTCAATATAGACCTCTTCATCCAGAATTCCATTTAAGAATACAGATTTCACATCCAATTGATAGATCATCCAACTGTAATGTGCTGCAAGGGAGATAATCATCCTCACAGTATCAAGGCGAGAAAAAAGAGCGAAGACTTCTTCATAGTTCACCTTGTACTTCTATTTGTAGCCCTTTGCTACGAGCCTTGCCTTATAGCGATCGATCTCACCATCAGCATTTCGATTGATCTTCTACACCCATTTGACGCTGATATTTTTTTGGCCATTAGGAAGCGTAGTCAGCTCTTATGTGTCATTTTTCTCAATGGCATGAATTTCTTCTTTCATAGCAATTCTCCAACATTCTTCTTTTATAGCCTCCTGAAATGTCAGAGGCTCATGATTTACATACGGGTAGAAAAGATTGACTTCTTCAGTTTGTTCATAGATATTGCTTAAGCTTTTCATTTTTATAGGTGTCATGGGTGAGAATGAGCTGGCCGAATTTTGACTTGATGGAGTGCTTTTAGGAGTGATGGAATGTACTCCTGGACTTCTGTGTACTGATGATGCGGCCGAAGAAGGTGTTGTAGGCTTTTGCTCTTGACGGTGATGCCTTTCTTCATATTCTTCTGTTTCGATCACATCTCTACTCACTACTACTTTATTGGTTAGTGGGTTGTAGAGCTTGTAGGCTTTAGATCCTTCACTGTAGCCGATGAAAATGCATTTTTTACCTCGATCATCAAGCTTCCTTATTCTTTCTTCTGGAACTTGAGCGTAGGCAACACACCCAAAGATCCTTAGGTGTGCTACACTCGGTTTGTAGTCACTCCATGCCTCCTATGGTGTCATGTTTTCGATGCTCTTGGTTGGACACCGATTGAGCAGGTAGGCAGTACATGCAACTGTCTCTGCCCAAAAGCTCTTTGGCATACCTTTTTCCTTTAGCATGGTCCTCGTTATGTCGAGGATGGTGCGGTTCTGCTGTTCTGCAATTCCATTCTGTTGTGACGTGTAAGCAACAGTATGTTATTGCTTAATGTCATGTTCCCTGCAAAAATCTCGAAATACATTTGAGATGTACTCTCCACGTAACGCCCCGAAAATCGAGGGTTGAGCAAAGGCTCAACTCCCGAGATCTATCGCATCACTTATGCAACATAGATAATGATGATTAAATGTTGTTCATATTAGTGCATTAAACATGAATGAGATTACACTAAATCAGAATATCATATTCCAGAGAGAGAATATTAAGCAAGCGGAAGACTGTGAAAGATATGTATAGGCCTGTTTCACAACCTCCAGAGTATGAGTGCATTACTGGGTTGAATATATACATGTTTTGTTCCAAAATATACAAAATGACAATATGTGAAAGTCCGACTAAATCATATAATCCCTATAATCTTGTCGATCAGTACATGGTCTACATAGACCCTCCTGATAGCTTCACATAGGAGAACTTCTCCTCATCGTCATAAAAGTCTAGCTCCACCTTATAAGCTGCATCATCATCTGCAGTTAAAACAGGGTCTGGTTGGTGTTTTAAAACACCGTCCCAGAGTGAGAGTGAGTGATCAACTCAGTGGAGCTATAAGGCAAAGGTTAACATGTTATCAATTCAGTTAAGTAGTAATGATAAAGTAGTACAACAATCATGTCCTAAGTACTCTTGTTAATGCAAGAATGATATGCTATAATGATGCATGCCCTCACCTGTACTCCCTCAGTGACATCATCTCACGGCCGCACATGCTATTCCCACTGTGCCTTCATCGCCAAAGCACATGCAATGCGGTGCATGCACGTGTTAGTCGAGTTTTTAACTAGGCTTATTCATATAGCATATTCGAAAAGCTAAGGTACCTCCCTTTATATCATCTATCCAAACAATGATCTATCTAGGGTCGCCAATCCTAGTTAATCACATACAATAGGCAAGTTATAGGGCAACATTACCCCTGATTTGAAAAGCAATGGATAGACAAGTTCACGAGTTTTCACTCAAGGTCACTACGAAAGGCTCGCCACCTTAGTGTAGGCCTAATTTATACTCGAAGTCACTACGAGAGGCTCGTTACCTAATCATAAGTCGATAGCTCGAATACAATGTTTCATACTATCGTATTTAGTTCACGAGTTTGTGTTGCTCACTAGACATTATGGGGAGGCTCGTCACCCCAGCGTAGGCCGACAGCTCAACCATGAGATCTCATACCACCATGCCCAGCTCATGAGTCTTAGTGGATCGTGATACAAAGGTTAAACAGGTTTTACATTGGTAAGTGGTACCTTAGATTCAAGCAGTAGCATCCATACATGATAAACATACAATAGGCAAATCGGGTTACTTGAAAAGTTTGATTGGTACGAGTGTACAATAAATTAATTGACATGGAGCGCATATACACTCCTCGTGGCCTAACCACCGTCAATAATCACCGTACAACTCGGATTCACCAAACGTATCCGTTGTAGCGAGACTAATTGGGCCACTCGATCGAAAATAGTTACCGATTGCCTAGACTATGTATTAGTCTCAATCATAGTCAAATAAAATAGGCATTCATATATGATAGTCAAAACAACATTTAACGACCGATTCAAATACAATTCTCATTTGGGCATTTTAACAACCATATTGTACATGTTATCATACATAGGCATTTCATCCATAAATCACGTAGCAGTAAGATAGGTTACAGAAGGAAACTATAACTATAGATGAGGAAATTGAGAATCCTATCTCAACACCCTTATTAAATACATTTCAACAAGCATTCTCTCATTGAGACATGATATCAAACACTTACACTACACATTTCAACATACACATAATAAATTAGTTATAACATATATTATGGTAAATCCTTTCATAAGGAGTTGTCATACGTACAACAAGTATGAATTCTAGATTAATAGTCATGACAAGCATAAATCATAATTTCCTATTTATTCAAACATAACAAATACACGGAATGCATTTAGTATACAACCTAGTTTACACATACATGATATATCAAAAATGTCGTAACTAAGATCGTATAACAACAATCAAATTAGACATAAATTATTGTTGACATTAAAAGCTTTGAAAATCATAACCTAAACGTTTATAATCTGCACATTTCATCGATATGCTCGTTATAAACTCAGTTCGTACACCATGTCTTTATCTACGACACAACGATTACCTAAACATTGAAATATGTTAGCTATTTCACCGGTTTCTCTATTTGAATTCCTAAAACAGATTAGGGTTAGAATTTTTTACCTAAAAATGGAGTTAAAATGAGTTGAGTGTTAGACGTAGAGGCAATTTGATGAGTGGAGTAGCAGAACAGGAGTACTGCAGCAAACCCCAAAGATTTCCCTTCGATCTCCACTCTTTTCTCTATTCTCTCTCCTATGGTTAGACAAAATTCGTATGGGGTAGGAATGGGGAGGTTTAAGGTTCTTATATAGGCCTAGAACTAATGTCAATCGCCCCAGGGCCATGGTATACTTAGGTTATAGCCAAAGGGCGTCTGTGTCAGGCCAACGGAGCTCATTTGGAGGTCCATTACTCGCATACGATCTGAAATTCCTAACAATGGATTTGCGCTAGGTTAAATTTTGGTCTGATCGAATTAGTGAATCGATAGTGGATGACCCATTTTAGTTCAACGGTCATCATTACTCGATCAGGGCCACAAGTATACCAATGGGTGTAGGGAAATTTTCCTGATCTAAGAGTGTAGTTGGGTCTGAATCTGAAGGTCTGAAACCTTAAATTTGGCCTATAAGCGAACGGCCCAATTCACTTAAGTTTAAGTTTATTTTCTAAAGATATTCACGTTTCTCACACACTTTGCTCCGGACTCAAGTTGTGCGTTTGTAGATACCATTTGGACTTGATTCCCACGATGGTTGTCAAGCTTAGTAAGGTGGTCATAACCTTATAGTTTCACAGTCGTCGGACTTTCGACGTGCGATCCAAGCTCGATACGGAGTTTCAATATGCTCCTAAGAGCAATTGGGTTTTGAGATTAATCTTAGGTTTCTAGGTAATATCGAGTTAACGATTCTAATGGTTTTGGGTCTTGTGGTTCAAGATAATTCATCGATTAATTTAGCTTAGTACTTAACTAATTTTCATCTAATTTCTAAAGGATTTGGTCATTAAGGATTTCTGGCTGAGGTAGTATTCGGGTCTTTGTACGAATTTTTTCAAGACGTTACACTCCACCTCTGTCAGATCTAAGTACTTTAATTTTGTGACCACTTTCAACTTCAACACGAGCTTTGAAAATTTTAAAGATAGTGAAAGTAGAATATTTTTCTTTGATGCAATACACCCAAAGTTTTCTACTGAAATTATCAGTGAAGGTAATAAAGTATTTATTACCTCCAAGAGAGGGTGTTTGAAGTGGTCCACAAATATCAGTGTGAACCAATTAAAGTGGTTCCTTTGCTCTTCTAGGCACTCTACTTGAAAAAGAGTTCATTTGTTGCTTACCAAGTATGCACGCCTCACACACATGTTTTGGAGCTTCAATAGCCAACAAGTCATATGCTATGCTTGATGAAGATAAGAGTTTGAGGCTACTGAAATGGAGATGCCCAAAGTGAAGACGTTATCTCCATGAATCATTATTCACGAGTCCATAAAAACACTTCTGAGCATTTGTTTTAATATGGAGTGGAAACATGCGATTCTTCGCTATTTGGACTTAAGCCACAAGTCTCTTGTGAGCATCTCTTATAGAGAGAGAGAATAGTTCTCCATGTGTATGACATACCCCCTCTCAAGAAGTTGGTCGATACCGAGGATGTTATTTTTTATGTTTGGTACATAATACACATTAGAGATGTAATTTGGCTTACCATTCTTCTGATAGATTTTAACTTTTCCTTTGTTTATCACAGGAACCTTTGATGAATCACCAAAACTCATGTCACCACGAACTTCTTCTATAAGTTCCATGAACAGTTCTTTATTACCACTCATGTGGTTGCTTGCACCAGTGTCGAGATACCACGTATCTGGTCGTTCGCATGTCTTTTCTTGTGCGAGGAGTGTGGAGTTTTCTTGTTCATGGTGTGATACTTCAACATAGTTGGATTGTTCATTTTCATATACTTTGCTCCAACACTCAAAGGAATAATGGCCAAATTTCTTGCAATTGTGGCATTGAACATTCTTTGTGTTTTCACGACCACGTATGAACCGACCTCTACCATTTTCTCTTCTACAAAAACTAGTAAACTTTTGTTCATTTTGTCGATGGTTTGGATGATATCCACATCCTCTACCTCTTGCACGATTGCTAGGGTCACAGTCTCCTCGTTGTGTATGGTCATTCTTTTCTTCATTTAGTGTCAACTTAGACTCTAAGGCATGTTCAAGCATTGAACCAACATTCTTTTGCATTCGTTGCTCATGCACTTGCAACGATCCCATTAGTTCTTCAATGGACAGTTTTTCCAAGTCCTTGGATTCTTCGATCGCCACAACCACGTGCTCAAACTTGGTTGTGAGGGATCGCAGTGCCTTTTCAATAACAAGTATGCCTTCAACTTTTTCACCATTTCTTTTTAAATTGTTAGTAATAACAATTAGACGTGAGTAGTCAAAGATACTTTCACCTTCCTTCATGTGCACCACTTCGAACTCGGCTTTTAGTGTTTGAAGGCGAACTCACTTCACTAGATCAACACCCTTGAAGATGGTGCCAAGGGCATCCCAAGCTTGCTTGCTTGATGTTGCTTCGGCAATCTTTTCAAAGGTTGATTCATTCAACCCTTGATAGAGGAGGAACAAAGGCTTGTTGTCTTTCTTCCTTTGATTTTTTAAAGCAGTCTTTTCTTTATTAGTAAAGGCGACTTCTTCCTCCATAGTGGGGTCTATATACCTATCGGCGACGATCTCCCATAGTTCTTGCGACTCGAACAATGCCTTCATTTGGATGCACCACTTTTAATAGTTTTCCTTTGACAACTTAGGAACCTGCGACTGGATTATACTGACCATCTTTTCTATTTTTTAAGGAAGGAATGACTGATTTTTTTTATTGAAGGGAGAGAAGGATACAATAGATAATCTGATTTTTTTTAAAAAAGAATTTTTATTTTTTTTGGTGAAAAAATTGATAAAATCTGAACTTTTCTTTTCACAGATTTTTTTGGCTGAAAAACAAAACTGCTAAAATCTAATTTTTTCTTAGCTGAGAAACTGCTGAAATTTGTTTTTTTTTTTTTTTTTGAATAGATTTTTCTTTCCTTGGTTGGGAAAAAAATTGCTGGCAACTTCAAGCAGAAAAAAACTTAGCTTTGCAATTCGAATTTTTTTTTTCAAGCAAATTTTTCTTCAATGAAATCTATACTTGCCTGGAAAAAAAAAAAACTAAAAACTTCTTCTAGAAAATGAACTAGGCTCTGATACCAGTTTGATAGCTGTATAAGCCAAAGCTTTTCTTGGCTTTACAAAGCCTTAGATTTGAACTCACTGGACACGTAATTAATGAGAAGAGAAACTTTGCTATTTTACTGTTGCTTACAAGCTTACTGATTGTTTTTCACAAACGAACTATAAGAGCTCTGTCATGCCCCAAATCCAGAAAATGAATTCACAGGAATCTCGATCACCGAATCCAGTGCCGACAGCCTCCGTAGTACCCCATTCTCGGCTCCTAGCATTCATATGCTAGATTCCGATCCTGGGATCCTACAAGGAGGATTTTTTTTGTACAATTAACTCGTAATAAGCATAACCGCAAGATTACCCAATTCACAAAGGTAACATCATCATCATATATCTACTAATATAATCATTTGAGTACAATACTGAAAGAGAAATACATATATCAAAATCAAGCTTCGAAAGACCACTGCACGCTCTAAGCTCGACGCTGCTGCAAACTAACTTTACCTACACGCATCTATCGTGCATAAGCTTATAGAAAGCTTAGAGGATGGTGTAAGTGTGTGCATAAGGTAAGTGTCAAGTATTCAATACAGTGCCTTAATCATACAATACCGGAAACACTGATTATCCATAAATCATACAATGTCGGAATAAGCAGAAATACTGACAAGAGCAGAAATTATCAGAGTAAATCGAAATACAGACAATATCATAAATCATACGATAACAGAGTAAGCAGAAATACGGACATGTCCATGAGTCAATCAATATCAGAATACTCAATATAGGACAGCTATGCAAATGATGAGTCATAAATAGTCAAATATCGGATGACAAGGATATAATACAATATACGATTCGGAAGAGCTAACAAATATCATCACTCTCATCTAAGTCACAGGAATACAGAAACATAACAACCCAAAATGCCATATGCCGAGGATATAATGCAATATGCAATATGTGGTGCTAATGGAATGACCATGCTGGAGTGTGAAGTCAGGATGATAGTACGTAGTATCGCAGGCTATGGGATCCACCATAAGGGACTTCTATCCAAACCAGTCCCATACCTAAATTTGGATAGTCAGACTCAATGTGGTAAACTCTTGATCTCAAGTTAGTCGCGCGCCCCAACTGAAATCATAGCCATTGCGAAGGCACACGTGACAAATAGTTGCATACCACCAGCCTGAGTGAATAGTGAATGAATGAATGAGTATGTAACTCCTGCTCACTAAATTCACATATCAGTACAGTTCATCTCGGGGATCATCACCGGGGTCTATTACACTCTACACCAGCTTGCCGCCCCTATCCAAGCACACAACTGGGTAAGTGAAAGAGACCTCACTATCCACTTGCCAATATCAGGCCCGGATCGTCGATAGCGGACCCATTCCTCAAGCTGGTCAAACTCAACCTAGACATTGCCCCCTCACTCAGGAGGGTAAGGTCACACCCCTTTCCAACCGACCACGACACAGTGGGAGACGCGGCCTCCTAGTATTCGGCCCTCGTGCACTCATATATCCACTCGGTCTCGACGTTGGAGTCATCTCCTGGCCACGGAGGTTTAGGAATTTTCACCCAGGGACATCTATGGCGCCTGTATGCTAGAACCAAACATTTTTGATGTCTTGTCTGGCCATCCACGATATGTCTGTAGAGGCTACAACTTTGATGTCACTAGGACATATAACACACAATGCAAGATGCATGACTCACACAATCCAGTCATGCATCAATCTTGCGCATGTCGTGCGCTCATGTGAGGTAACCTCCGCCTATCAGGGAGTCTCATATCAACATATTCAATGATCAACCACATCTCATAACAAACATGCAGATGATACGTATGGGCATGTATCATGATGCTATGCTGTCACATACTCATAGTCAATATCAACAATCGGCCTCGACAATGTGGACATTTAACCAATATTGCCCCAAGGAATGGCCCACATAGAGCCTAACATATAGTGGACCCATGGCCTCATACAAGGGCCAAATATATAACACCATGGGTCCCACTTAAGAGCTTAATACACACCACGATGGGTCTCTCACATGGGCCTCATATAAGGGTTACATATACATTATGACAGGCCTCACTATATAGGCTACAAATACATCACTATGGGCCTTATCAACTGGGCCGCAAATACATCACTATGCCTGTAGACTACAATATGGGCCTATCAGTGGTCCGTAGGGAGAGTGACAATGTGGAATTTGAACCAACATCATCCTTACAATGTGGACAGCTAACCATCATTGTTCCCAAGGCATTACTTGTTATAAATGTCATTATATGCCATGGAGGGATCACGCATTGCAATGGACCTAGTTGTACTCAATTGGGCCTTAAGTACATCAATTGGGTCGTATCATATGGGCCTTACATTCATCAAATGGATCACCTTAATGAGCCTCACCAATGGGCCTTAGGTCCTTTGCAATGGGTCATAACCCATGAGCCTTAGAATTCATTAAAAATGAGCCCAATCACATGAGCTTTATGTACATCAAATGGGCCTAATCACATAGGCCTTACATATACCAAGGTGGGCCTCAACAATGGACTACAAATACCTTAGGATGGGCCTCTCAAATGGGCCCATATATACCAGAGTGGACCTCAACAATGGGCCTATATACATGCAAAGATGAACTTAAATATATGGGCCCATATGCATCCAAGTGGGCTTCATGTGAGGCTTGTCATAATGTTTATTTTCACATCCAATCTGTTAAAAAGGTCACATAATTAGGGGGGGTCCACCATAATATTTATTTTCCATCCATCTGTTCATAGGGTCAAGTGGACCATGGGCCCAACTAAAAATGCTTATTTGCCATACAATCTATCCATAAGGTCACATGGACAGGAAGGGCCCACTATAATATTTATTGCCATCCAAACCTTTTCATAACATCACGTGGCCAGGGGCCCACGTGATGGACGGCGTGGACACAATACATACATCTGGGTGGGGCCCACGGCCACGCCACCGCTGGGCGCTGGCACGTTTCCAGCAGCATGGGCCCACTATAATGTTTATTTGTCATTCAACCAATTCATGAGGCCACGGTTGGGGGCCCATTGCAAGGTGGTTCGCCAATCCAACCCACTCATTATGTGTGTCCCACCTAACTGAGGGTCCAGACCAAGTTTCATCCATGTCCAAATCTCAGGTAGGCCCCACCAAGTGCTATCATATGTTTCAGGCATGTCTTCACATGATTTTAAATGGTATGGCCCACTTGAGTACCGTATATGGCTGATTTTGGGGAAAAGCCCACATGCTGATCTAAATCTTATATCATTTGGAAGCAGCCATTCCCTTAAACTAGACAAGGATGATGTGATTTAAACATCTGGTACATCTCTTGTCAAGAATGCACATGTGTAGTTCATCAAACAATACATTATGTGATATCGTGTGCATGATATCTATGTTGTAATTACAGTTATCTATAATAATAATAATTTATTCATTATAGTGCATTTACAATAGTTATCACTATGGTTACAGTTATTCATTATGTGACAGGTTTTCAGGTGAGATGAACGAGTTGCAAAATAAAATAGTCTGCGGTTTTAAGAAGCATTCCCAGGATATACGTGTGTTTCAGAGGTCATCTGCACCTTGGAAGCATACAATGGAATGTAAGGAAAACCCTCGAGTTCCCTTCTTTGAATCATGAAAAGGTATTTGTGCTCTTTTCATTGAGTGGGTAGTTGATTACTCAAGCATGACGATTATGCGCATTCTTTCAGGTGGATGTTGCATGTGGGAGGATTGGAGCTGCATATTTCAGATTCAAACATCTGGTATGTATCTTGTCAAGAATGCACATGATTGGAGTGGCCTGGCCATTTGGACAGGCCATATTTATGTATTTGTTCAAAATTAATGGAGCAGACCCGGATGTGCGTCGAAGCTATCCAAATGAGCGAGGGTCCCTAGAAGGTGGGAACCGCTGTTATAACCATGACGAAGCTGTCCATTTCCTATGGACGACATTGGAGGGGCCTGACCATTTGGACAAGTCGTGTTTATGTATTTGTTTGAAATTAATGGAGCAGACCCATATGTGCGTTAAAGCTATCCGGATGAGCGGGGGTCCCTTGAAGGTGGGAACCGCTGTTATGACCATGTTGAAGCTGTCCATTTCCTATGGACGGCATTGGAAGGGCCTGACCATTTGGACAGGCGGTGTTTATAGTTGTATTTGCAGGGACCACACCCTTAACCTAAACCCGAACCCATTCTTAAATCCCAATACCTATAACCTATAACTTATAACCTAATCCAAAATAGAAACCTATAACCTAAACTCAATTTCCTAAATCTAAACCTACACCTAATCCTAATCTCAACTCCCTAACCTAAACCTAAACCTAAACTTGAAAATCCAAACTTAAACCCAATCCCGAACATGAACCCGATTTCCTAAACCTAAATCATAACTCATTCTCAAATCTAGAAACCTATAACCTAAACCTAAAACAAAACCAAAACCAATAACCTAAACCCAAACCTATTCTTAAATCCAAAAACCTATAACCTTAACCTAAACCTATAAACTATAACCTAAATCAAAACCTATAACCTAAACTAAAACCAAAACCTATAACCTAAACCCGAACCTATTCTCAAATCTCAAAACCTATAACCTAAACCTAAACCTAAACCTATAACTTATAACCTAAATCAAAACCTATAACCTAAACCAAAACCTATAACCTAAACCCAAACCTATTCTCAAATTCAAAAACCTATAACCTAAACCTATAACCTAAATCAAAACTTATAACCTAAACCAAAACTAAAACTTATAACCTAAACACGAACCCATTCTCAAATCCCAAAACCTATAACCTAAACTAAAACTAAAACCTATAACATAAACCCGAACCTATTCTCAAATCCAAAAACCTATAACCTAAACCTATAACCTATAACCTAAATCAAAACCTATAACCTAAACCAAAACCATAACCTATAACCTAAATTCAAATCCCTAAACCTTAACCTATAATCCCAAAAACTATAACCTAAACCTATAACCTAAATGTATAACCTATAACCTAAACCAAAACCTATAAACTATAACCTAAACCCAAAACCAAAACCTATAACCTAAACCCGAACCCATTCTCAAATCCCAAAACCTACAACCTAAACTTAAACCAAAGCCTATAACCTAAACCTGAACCCATTCTCAAATCCAAAAACATATAACCTAAACCTAAACCTTAACCTAAACCAAAACCTATAACCTAAACCAAAACCTATAACCTAAACCTAAACCAGAACCTATAACCTAAACCCGAACCCATTCTCAAATCCCAAAACCTATGACCAAAACCTAAACCTTAACCTAAACCAAAACCTATAACCTAAATCAAAACCAAAACCTATAACATAAACCCGAACCCATTCTCAAATCCCAAAACCTATAACCTAAACTTAAACCTTAACCTAATACTATAACCTAAAATCAAATCCCTAAACCTTAACCTATAACCTAACCTAAACCTATACTTATAACCTAAAACTATTTTCAAATCTCAAAACCTATAACCTAAACTTAACTTTTCCCTAAACCTATAACCTAAACTCAATTCCCTAAACCTAAACCTACAACTAATTATAATCTCAACTCCCTAACCTAAACCTAAACCTAAACTTGAAAACCCAAACTGAAACTCAATCCCGAACCTGAACTCGATTTCCTAAACCAAAACCATAACCCATTCTCAAATCCAAAAACCTATAACCTAAACCAAAACCAAAACCATAACCTATAACCTAAACCCGAACCCATTCTCAAATCCCAAAACCTGTAACCAAAGCCAAAACCAAAACCTATAACCTAAACCCGAACCCATTCTCAAATCCAAAAACTTATAACCTAAACCTAAACCTATAACCTATAACCTAAATCAAAACCTATAACCTAAACTAAAACCAAAATCTATAACTTAAACCCGAACCCATTCTCAAATCTCAAAACCTATAACATAAACCTATAACCTATAACCTAAACCAAAACCTATAACCTATAACCTATAACCTAAACCAAAACCTATAACCTATAACCTAAACCAAAACCTATAACCTAAACCAAAACCTATAACCTAAACCTGAACTCATTCTCAAATCCCAAAACTTATAACCAAAACCAAAACCAAAACCTATAACCTAAACCCAAACCCATTCTCAAATCCAAAAACCTATAACCTAAACCTAAACATTAACCTAAATCTATAACCTATAATCAAGACCAAAACCTATAACCAAAACCAAAACCAAAACCTATAACCTAAACCCAAACCCATTATGAAATCCAAAAACTTATAACCTAAACCTAAACCTATAACATATAACCTAAATCAAAACCTATAACCTAAACCAAAACCAAAACCTATAACTTAAACCCGAACCCATTCTCAAATCCCAAAACCTATAACCTAAACCTAAACCTAAACCTTAACCTAAACCTATAACCTATAACCTAAACCAAAACCAAAACCGAAACCTATAACTTAAACCCAAACCCATTCTCAAATCCCAAAACCTATAACCTAAACTAAAACCAAAACCTATATCCTAAACCCGAACCCATTCTCAAATCCAAAAACCTATAACCTAAACCTAAACTTTAACCTAAACCTATAACATATAACCTAAACCCAAACTCATTCTCAAATCCCAAAATCTATAACCTAAACTAAAACCAAAACCTATAACCTAAACCCAAACCCATTCTCAAATCCAAAAACCTATAACCTAAACCTAAACCTTAACCTAAACCTATAACCTATAACCTAAACCAAAACCTATAACCTAAACCAAAACCAAAACCTATAAACTAAACCCGAACCCATTCTCAAATCCCAAAACCTATAACCTAAACCTAAACCTTAACCTAATCCTATAACCTAAAATCAAATCCCTAAACCTTAACCTATAACCTAACCTAAACCTATACTTATAACCTAAAACTATTCCCAAATCCTAAAATCTATAACTTAAACCTAACCTTTCCCTAAACCTATAACCTAAACTCAATTCCCTAAACCTAAACCTACACCTAATCCTAATCTCAACTCCCCAACCTAAACTTGAAAACCCAAATTTAAACCCAATCCCGAACCTGAACCCGATTTCCTAAACCTAAATCATAACTCATTCTCAATTCCTAAAAGATATAACCTATAACTTATAACCTTTTCCTAAACCTTGAACTTAAACCTAAACTTAAAACCTAAATGTATTCTCAAATCCTTAAACCCAAACCTACACCTAATCATAATTTCAACTCCTTAACCTAAACTTAAACTTGAAAACCCAAACCTAAACCCGATCTTGAACCCGAACCCGATTTCCTAAACCTAAACCTTAACCTATAATCAAGTTCCCAAAAGTTATAACCTATAACCTAAACCTTAACCTATAACCTATAACATATAGCCTAACCTTAACCTAAACCTAAACTAAAACTTATAATCATATGGTGAGACCATTTCTTTTATTTCAATTTCATTCTTCTTTGAGTTTTTTTTAATTCATTAAGAAAAAAAAAGTTGTTATACATGATGCACTTCTCTGACTTTGTCTTTCTTTTTCCCCATGGGCATTCTAATTTATGAATGACATGACTGTTTGTAGGATGATGGAACATATGAAGTTTTTAAAATTTTATGGTGAAGTCGAGCACATTTCTCTAATGAAGCCAAAGGTTTGTATTTTCAACCTTATTGTAATTATAATTGTAATTGATTGTAATTGTAATTGATTGAATGAAGGATTGTAATTGTAATTTATTGAATGAAGGATTGTAATTGAATGAATGAATGATTGTACAGGTGGTAATTGAATGAACAAATGATTATATATAATTTTTTAATGTACAAAATAGCTACGGATATTGACCGTAGCCACTAATCTGACAGGTGTAACTTTATTAAATTTGACATATTGCTATGAACTTTTAGCTACAAATAATATCCGTAGCTGTTTGAAGTTTTCGCTACAGATATAATTGCTATGGATTATATTTGTAGCTGTTGGAACCTATAGCTATGAACTAAATCCATAGCCATAGTGTAACACCCCGAATTTTTGCCAACCTGGGGTTAGACGTCCTTAGGCGATGGGCCGACCATAACACCTTGGTAACCTCTCAGAACCCAATTCCAAAGCCAAAGAAATCATTTAGAACCTAATTCTTTAGAATTTAACATGAATTAGCCAGTGCTACACTAGATTACCTGTGAAATTAGCACCAACCACTTTAAATACGATCTGTAAGACCCAAAACCTATTGAATCATTGACGCTATCTTATCCTAAAATCCAGGATCAAACTCTAAACCTGTTTGTTCTCAGGAACCCTTTAAAACTTTGTATTGGATCTAGACCGCGCGTCGGAAGTCCGATAGCGATAATCATAGACAATTACGACTGCCTAATTGGACTTGACAATCATTTCGAAAATCAAGCCCAACTGATGTTCTGAGGCTATTTCATTGAGCCTAGAGCAAGGAGTGTGAGAAAGAGTGAAATCCTTTATAAATTAAATGTAATTTAAATAAACCTGGCATGCTTCACTTGCGGGTTAAGTATAAGCATTCAGACCGTCAGAATCTAAACCAAATACACCCTCGGATCAGGGAACATTTCCCACTCAGGTCAATATACTTGGAATCCTCGATCGAGTCTCAGTAACCGCTGAACTGAAACTGGTCCGCCACGTCCGATCTGAGAACACTATCGAAATGAAAACTTAATGTGATCAGGATCCAATATTCATGAGCTTAAGTCCGACCACATTTGGTCAGGGGACCTCCAGAAATGCTCTTTTGGATCGGAAAAGACCCGATTTGGCAATAACCCAAGTATACCTTGACTTAAAGTCTGTTTTGGTTATGTTTGGGCTTATAAAAGGGCCTTAAACCCTTAGCTTTCTAACCCATATGAATTTGAAAAAAACCCTAGGAGAGAGAGGAGAGAAAAGAGAGAGTGTGAGAGAGAGTTGGAGTTTCTCCAGGGATTCTTCCCTGCTACTCTACGTGCCAAATCCATCCACCTGCATCGCTATTCTGACGATTCCAACTTCGTTCTAGGTAAGAAAACCCTAACCCTAGCCTGATTTGAAGCTTAGACTAGCTGTAAAAGAGTTCTAGCTAACCCGTTTCTTGCCATAGGTAGCGTATCTGCCGTTGACGACGACGTAGAGTTCCTATTCAATTCGTTACGCTTATACGGCGTAAGGTGCGGATTTTAGACGCTTAGATTATCCGTTTTCAAAGCTTTCAATGCCGATTAATGGTAGATTGTTGACAAGAATGCTGTTTGGCATGTACAACATGCTGTCTGTTTTTTATTTCAAATACGTACGAAGAATATGAGATTTAGGGTATTTTAGGTATTTGTAAAAAATACTGTATACGTACATATTTTGCCGATATGATTGCCATGAGTATTTGTCGTGTACCTATACTTGTTATGCGTGTATGATCTGTTTGGCGAAGAAATTCGCCCTAATGACATATTGGTCGACATATGCTATGTAGACTAATGTGTGTAGACTAAGTGTTTGTTGAAATGCCTAAATCAATATGATTTAAGCTTGTCATATGTTTTGAATGTAAGAACATGATTGTTGTGTATTAGACAACTCCTTGATATAAGGATTTTTCATATTATATGTTGAAATCAACATACATCAAGTACGTTGGATTTGAGTAGTCTAAGTGTAAGCCCTGTATCTTAGACCGTACCGTTCCATAGACTTCCGCAGTCTTACCGGTCAAATTTTGACAACCTTCGACCCTTAACCAATATTTGCGTATGACCCTGATTCGTATGCCGTCAACCCGTATCGACTCAATCCAAGACCTTTACCATAGCGACCGCGCCGTCGCTGCGGTTTCGATGCCGCGACTTGCGCGCGGAGGCGATACCCTGGTCAAGAGATGTGGGCCAACGTTCGGTGCGAAAAAAATGCCGCGCGTTGCAAAACCCAAAAGAATCTCTACGAGGTATCACATCAATCCCATCAATCCATCAATCCATCACATGTCAAGTACACATAGCCTTTTTCCCATTCTCAACCAACTATAAAAGTCAAGAATCTCTTACAAGCCCATACCTCTCTTACACCAAAAGCCCTCAAAGTCAAAAAGTTCTTACACCACCCATGCTTTTCTTACACAAATGGCCACAAAAGTCAAGATTTTCTTACACCCATCACCCACCACATCCATCACTCATCTCTCTTTCCCTTTACAACTCTCTCTCTCTTTCTCATTTTTAAACTCAAAAAAATCTAAGGAGAGAAATTTCATACATATGAGAATTCTCCAAGCCTCTCCCTCTCTTTTAAAACTTCGAGTGTGGCCCACTTTCCTACCCCATGATCTCCCATCCTAACCATTCATTCCTCATCTCCTCCATTGGAATCAAAGCTAAAGTGCTAAGGAACTCATAGGAACAAGAAGATCGAACGGTGGGTGCTCCTCTAGATGTAAAAAAATCTGATTTTTATAGCATAGATGTTTTCTTTCTTTCATGAGGAAAGTGTAGGACCCACCGATCAATGGTGGAGATCCCACACAATCCCATGGTTGTGGCCTAATAGCCTACCTTATGCATGCATGATCCATGCATGAGGCCTTTCTCTATGGGCCCCATCATGGTAGTTTTATTTCATATCATATTATGTTTGAGTCATCTAGACCTTATAACCATGGTGAGGATGACATCCTCACCATGCATTTTAATTATATGCCATGTATGTGCAAGATCCATGTTGTAAATGTAAATCTAGGTATGATGTGCAGGTGTGATTGATCTTGGGAGGGCTCAATAGTGGCGGAGCCCCTTTTCCTATGGCCGGATTGTCCTTCTATCTCTCTTTTTCCTCATTTTATTTCTTGATGTGTGTGGTCCATTAATGTATTTCCCTTTTTATTTAACTTATATAATAAATTTTATCTAAGTACATGTTGCTGTCTAGAATTTTCTAGACAGTTTTTGGTTGTTTTTGGACCAGATTTTGAGACTGTTTTTCGGACTATTCATACCCATTAAATATACTTTTCTAAAAGGTGGGGATCTCATCTTGATATCCCCCAAATTTCAGCCCCAACTAACCTTCATTGGGGTCCCAAAGGTGTGGTCCAAGTGAGGTGGACAGTCTGGATTTTCTGCACTGTTCCAGCAACATTCCACCATGGACAGTTGGATTTTTAAAATTTATTAAAATACTTACGGGTGTTTAAAAATTATAAAAATTTTATGAGGGTGTGGCCCACCTATGGAAGTATCACTTTGTGAAATTTTAGTCTCAAGTGACCCCATTTGGGTATCCAAAAGAATGGGCCAAGATGGTTGGACTCCTAAATTTTTTCTGTTGTGCAGTCCAGCAATATGCCTTGATAAAAAACCATAATTTAAAAATATTTCTTCTGATGGTGGGCCACCTTTTTGGATTTTCTCTCATTGTATGCATGATGAGGGACCTTGGCTCTCAATTTTCAGAGTTTTAGAGGCCTTGGACCCACTCCAATGGAGTGCCCAAATTTAGGACAATAACATGTTATAATTATGCTGGCCTTGGGCTGAAATTTTGAGGAGTGGGGCCCACCATATTATAAAGATCTTAGAGGAAATGATTTATACCTTTAGTTCCTTAAATGTTGAGCTTAATAAATGCACTTTTGAGGCCTACCACAATTGAATTTAATTGGGTCCATGAATGTAGCTAGTTGTTGAACTATTTAAGGCCCATAGAGTGGACCCATTTGATGTGTTCCAAGGCCCATGGGATTAGGCCCATTTGATGTAATTTAAGGCCCATAGAGTGAACCCATTTGATGTGTTCCAAGGTCCATGGGATTGGACCCATTTGATGTATTTTAAAGCCCATGGGATTAGGCCCATTTGATATGTATAAGGCCCATGGGTCGAGAACCATTTGATGCAATCTAAGGCCCACGGGTTATGACCCATTGCAATGCACATAAGGCCCATTGGTACGGCCCATTGATGTGGCCCTTTGATGAGTACAAGGCCCATATGACATGGCCCATTTGATGTATTTAAGGCCCAATGGGGTGTACCTAAGGTCCATTGCAATGTGTGATCCCAACCTGATTTACGTAATGTTATTCACTATGGGTTACACCTTGGGAACAATGTTGGTTTGACGTCCACATTGCGAGTATAATGTTGGTTAAATGTCCGCATTGCGACTCTCCCTAGGGCCCATTGGTAGGCCCGTACTTGTTGTATGCAAGCCGTCTAGGCCAGCTGCGTTGTAAGGATAGGGCATTACTTTATAACATGCTTAGTATAACTCCATGACGCACAGCCCATTTGTATCGGTCCATTTGATCGGCCTGCTCGTATCGGCCATTTGATTGATTTAGCCCATATGATTGATTAGGCCCATCTTGATATATTTGTGGCCTGTTGGTAAGGCCATATATGAGGCCCGTTGTTAAGGCCCACCTTAATGTGTATGAGGCCCGTTGTTGAGGCCCACCTTGATGTGTATGAGGCCCTTTGTTGAGGCCCACCTTGATGTGTATGAGGCCCGTTGTTGAGGCCCACCTTAATGTGTATGAGGCCCGTTGTTGAGGCCCACCTTAATGTGTATGAGGCCCGTTGTTGAGGCCCACCTTAAATATATATGAGGCCCATGTTGCAAGGCCCATTGTGATGTATGCAAGGCCTCAACAACAGGCCTCATACACATCAAGGTGGGCCTCAATAATAGGCCTCATACACATCAAGGTGGGCCTCAACAACGGGCCTCATACACATTAAGGTGGGCCTCAACAACGGGCCTCATACACATCAAGGTGGGCCTCAACAATGGGCCTCATATATGGCCTTAGCAACAGGCCACAAATATATCAAGATGGGCCTAATCAATCATATGGACTAAATTAATCAAATGGCCGATACGAGCAGGCCGATCAAATGGACCGATACAAATGAGTCGTGCGTCATGGAGTTATACTAAGCATGTTATAAAGTAATGCCCTATCCTTACAACGCAGCTGGCCTAAACGGCTTGCATACAACAAGTACGGGCCTACCAATGGGCCCTAGGGAGAGTCGCAATGTAGATATTTAACCAACATTATACTCACAATGTAGACGTCAAACCAACATTGCTCCCAAGGTGTAGCCCGTAGTGAATAACATTACGTAAACCAGGTTGGGATCACACATTGCAATGGACCTTATGTACACCCCATTGGGCCTTAAATACATCAAATGGGCCATGTCATATGGACCTTTTACTCATCAAATGGGCCACATCAATGGGCCGCACCAATGGGCCTTATGTGCATTGCAATGGGTCATAACCCGTGGGCCTTAGATTGTATCAAATGGTTCTCGAACTATAGGCCTTATACATATCAAATGGGCCTAATCCTATGGGCTTTAAAATACATCAAATGGGTCCAATCCCATGGACCTTGGAACACATCAAATGGGTCCACTCTATGGGCCTTAAATTACATCAAATGGGCCTAATCCCATGGGCCTTGGAACACATCAAATGGGTCCACTCTATGGGCCTTAAATAGTTTAACAACTAGCTACATTCATGGACCCAATTAAATTCAACTATGGTGGGCCTCAAAAGTGCATTCATTAAGCCTAACATTTAAGGAACTAAAGGTATAAATCATTTCTTCTAAGATCTTTATAATATGGTGGGCCCCACTCCTCAAAATTTCAGCCCAAGGCCAGCATAATTATAACATGTTGTTGTCCTAAATTTAGGCACTCCATTGGAGTGGGTCAAAGGCCTCTAAAACTCTGAAAATTGAGGGCCAAGGTCCCTCATCATGCATACAATGAGAGAAAATCCAAAAAGGTGGCCCACTATCAGAAGAAATATTTTTGAATTATGATTTTTTATTAAGGCATATTGTTGGATTGCACAGCAGAAAAAAAAATCTGGGAGTCCAACCATCTTGGCCTATTCTTTTGGATACCAAATGGGGTCACTTGAGGCTAAAATTTCACAAAGTGATACTTCCATAGGTGGGACAGACTCCCACAAAATTTCATAATTTTTAGATATCTCTAAGTATTTTAATTAATTTAAACAAAACAGACTGTCCAGAAAAATCGGACAGACCTGTATGTCCCGACGTGGTGGGCCAGTCCGGCCCTCACCACGGTGTGTACAGGGGTCCATTGGCCCTAAAATTTGGTAGGTGGGTTCTAACATAAGTGGACCACACTTCTAAAAAATTTCAGAATTTTTGAACACCTGTAAATATTTTAATTCATTTACATAAATCAATCTGTCCTGAAAATCGGACTGATCTGGACACCATATTATAATGGGCCGGTCCCGCCATCACCATGGTGTGTACAGGCTTCCATTGGCCCCAAAATTTTGTAGGTGGGTCTTACCATAAGTAGGCCAACCCCCTGAAAATTTTTATAATTTTTAAACACCCATAGGTATTTTAATAAATTTCAAAAAAATCCAACTGTCCATGGTGGAATGTTGCTGGAACAGTGCAGAAAATCCAGACTGTCCACCTCACTTGGACCACACCTTTGGGACCCCAATGAAGGTCAGTTGGGGCTGAAATTTAGGGGACATCACTATGAGATCCCTACCTTTCAGAAAATTATATTTAATAGGTATGAATAGTTCCCCAAATAGTCTCAAAATCTAGTCCAAAAATAATCAGAAACTGTCCAGAAAATTCTGGACAGCAACATGTACTTAGATAAAATTTATTATATAAGTTAAATAAAAAGAGAAATATATTAATGGGCCACACACATCAGGAAATAAAATGAGGGAAAAGAGAGATAGAAGGATAATCCAGCCGGAGGGAAAGGGGCTCCGCCACTATTGAGCCCTACCAAGATCAATCACACCTGCGCATTATACCTAGATTTACATTTGCAACATGGATCTTGCACATGCATGGCGTATAATTAAAATGGATGGTGAGGATGACATCCCCACCATGGTTATAAGGTCTAGATGACCCAAACATAATATGATATGAAATAAAACTACCATGATGGGGCCCATAGAGAAAGGCCCCATGCATGGATCATGCATGCATAAGATAGGCCATTAGGCCACAACCATGGGATTGTGTGGGATCTGCACCATTGATTGGTGGGTCCTACACTTCCCTCATGAAAGAAAGAAAACATCTAGGCTATAGAAATCAGATTTTTTTACATCTAGAGGAGCATCCACCGTTCGATCTTCTTGCTCCTATGAGTTCCTTAGCACCTTAGCTTTTATTCTAATGGAGGAGATGGGGAATGGATGGTTAGGATGGGAGATCATGGGGTAGGAAAGTGGGTCACACTTGAAGTTTTGAAAGAGAGGGAGAGGCTTGGAGAATTCTCATACGTATGGGATTTCTCTCCTTAGATTTTTTTGAGTTTGAAAATGAGAAAGAGAGAGAGAGAGTTGTAAAGGGAGAGAGAGATGAGTGATAGATGTGATGAGTGATGGGTGTAAGAAAATCTTGACTTTTGTGGTCATTTGTGTAAGAAAAGCATGGGTGGTTGATTAGGTTATAAAAACTTGATGTTTTAATTTAAACCAATCTGATTTAAATGATTTTAACTCGCAAGTATACGAATCAGATGTAAATATGGTACGTATTACGAGATCGTTCCCACGAGGACTGATTATCACAATTTAAAATTTAAGACTCTTCTTAACTAATCCAACGAATGGTTTAACAAACTATTAAGTAAACTAGCATAAATCTATGAAAAATAACTACGAGCACTATGAGAAAAAATTCAATCCAGGAGAAGACTAGGACTTTCGAATCCAGCCCTAATTATCCTAACCCTTATTTTACCTGTTGATTTATTCTAATTCAGATTGATATAAATTTAATAAATAAAGCACATCCTATGTCCTTGGTCGAGCACACAGAATGTATAATCTTTTAAAGCATATGGATCACATCTTTTCATCCATGGTCAGGCATGGAGAGATGTAAATCTTGTTTCTTCCTCTATAGGAAACCTGTTCATGGTTAGACACAAGCACCTAGAATAATATTTCAAACAACATCCATATCTAGACTTTGGTCGAGCTCATAGAATGGAGAAGTACAGAAATCTCAGGAAAGCACACTAGAAAAAGAAACAAATCAATCCAATTAAAATAAATTCAACATAAATAAAAGTCAATCAAATTAGGGGCTTCATCTCAGCCCTAGCTAAGAGATTTAGCAATTCATAAAATTAATTAGAAAAAAAAAAATATATTAAAAAATCTTCCTTGTCTCTCTTCTTCTTTCTTCTCTCTCTCTTCTATTTCTTCTCCTTGGCTCTGGATCTTCCTTCTTAGCTCTGAATGACTCCTCCCCACGTCCAAAACCTCCTTATATAGTTGCTGGAGTGGTGAAAATCGGATTTGAATCGGATTTAGAAAGCTATGCATGCGCAGCGAAAGCCTTTTCGCAGCCAAGTTCGGTGCCTCGAAACACGCCACTTTCATCGCTCAAATCCCAAAGAAACACTGTCCCTTAAGATTTTATTGGGTCCTCTACATGATAGACGGTTCAGATCTACCATATGATCAAAGATGGTGGGCCAAAACTGCCTGAAAAAGTCAGTTTTAGCGGATGTGCGAAAGCTTTCGCACCATTTCGCTGTTGTGATCGGTGGGTCCCACAAGCATTTTATGAAAAATTCACCCCGTCCATTGGATTCAAAACGAAATTTCAGTCAAAAATGAGTGGTTTTGAACGTCCATAGGCGTGTCCCAGAGAAGAATTCACTAAAAGATCAGGTTTGAACGCTACAGGGCAGCCCTTTTGTGGCCTCTGTATCTCACACGTGTGTGCGCATGGGTACAAAAGGTCAGCATGGTTTTGTAGTGTCTGCAGCCTTCTACAAGATGGACGGCTTGGATGAGTCATACAGGTGATAGGTGGGACCCACATCGCTTCGCAAAACGGCCAGCGGCCGTGCGTTACGCACTGTTGCTTGAAACGGCAGTTGCCGTTTTTGAACTTAAAGACAGGCAGGCGCTGGTGCAGTTCGGCTGAGAGTATACATGGTGTACACCCACCATAGTGCACGTCCCAACATGATGTTTAAGAGAAATCTGCACCATCCATCCTTTTTCTAACATTATTTAAACCGTCAAAACATATTTTGAAATATATCCAGGTAACAGGCGGGCCCCAACTTGGAGATTAATGGGTTGATCTGTCCGTTGGCCCACTTTTTGAGATCAACAATGGATGAAATTTAATATGTACGGTTAATTTATGGCCCACATCGCATGTATGAAGTTTCGAGTCAATCAGATGGCGGGAACCATGTGATCTTGTATTTTTGGACCAATTTTGGGCCTCTTTAACGTGAACGGCTTGATTTTCTCGGATTCCTGGCATGTAAATTCATTGATCTCAGTCCTCTAAAGTCCGTCCTTTGCTTTGGTTACTTCGGAACGTCAGATCCACGCTTTTAATATCATTTTTCAATCAACACTCCTGATTTCATCCTCTAATAAAAATACAATTAAATTATGGCATTAAGCATTATCATGTTGGTAAAATTAGGCAATAATCGGGGTCTGATATGCAATATTTAACCCTCATCAGTGGTATAAGAACTTTTTGACTTTGAGGGCTTTTGGTGTAAGAGAGGTATGGGCTTGTAAGAGATTCTTGACTTTTGTAGTTGCTTGAGAATGGGTGAAAGGTGATGTGTACTTGACATGTACTTATGTGATGGATTGATGTGACACCTCGTAGAGATTCTCTTGGGTTTCGCAACGCGCGGCATTTTCTTTGCACCGAACGTTGGCCCACATCTCTTGACCAGGGTATCGCCTCGGCGCACAAGTCGTGGCATCGGAACTGCAGCGACGGTGCGGTCGCTATGGTGAAGGTCTTGGATTGAGTCGATACGGGTTGATAGCATACGAATCAGGGTCGCACGCAAATATTGGTTAAGGGTTGAAGGTTGTCGAAATTCGACTGGTAAGACCGCGGAAGTCTATGAAACGGTATGGTCTACGATACGGGGCTTACAGGTCATGGCCCATTGCAATGTATGTAAGGCCCAATTGGTGAGGCCTATTCGATATATTTATGGGGTCCATGTCATTAAGCCCATCCTGTTGTATTGGTGACCCGTCCATTGAGGCTCACCCGTGGTATATATTTGAGGGCCATGTGTAGGGTCCACTTATTGTGTATTTAAAGCCCATGGGTTGTGGCCATAGTGATATATATTAGGCCTATGTGATGTAGCCCATACTGATGTGTATTAGACCCAGGTATGTGACTCACCTGCGAAGTATATTTGAGGCCCATTGTGATATATCTAAGGCCCATGGGTGCGACCCATCTAGATGTATTTGAGGCATATGGGCAAGGCCCATTGTGATATGTGTTAGGCTCATGACCAGGGCCCACCTGTTTCGTATATTTGGCCCTTATGTGAGGCCATGTGCCCATTATATATTTGATTCTATGTGGGTCATTTCTTGGGGGTAATGTTGGTTAAAAGTCCACATTGTCGACGCCGGTTATTGATACCGTTTATGAGTATGTGACATCATAACATCATGATACATGCTCATTCGCATCATATGCATGTTTGTTATGAGATGTGATTGACCATTGCATATGTCATTGGGCAGGATGATGTGAGACTCCCTGATAGGTGGAGATTATCTCACATGAACGCATGACATGCGCAGGATTGATGCATGATTGGATTGTATGACTCATGCATCTTGCATTGTGTTGTGATTACTGTACGCCCTAGTGACATCAGGGTCGTAGCCTTCACAGGCATATCGTGGATGGCCAGATGGGACACTGGAAATCTGTTTGAGCATCGGGCCACCATAGATGGCCCTGGGTGAAAATTCCTAAGGTAGGCCTGCTCACGTGGGTCACCAAGTGGCTGGACGGTTCGGGTAACGCATTTTAAGGTGGGCCCCACCTACTAGATGGCTTGAATAGAATATATGCTTCATGGTGGGGTCCATCTGGGTGGGCCATACGGCCATATCATCACACAAAAATATGAAAAAGAGAGGGAGAGAGAGAGAGAGAGACGTGCATGAAGGGCTCCACCACTATGAGCCCTCCCTTCCATACATCCAATCATACATCAAGCAGGTCCCATTGCATGTGGGCTCACCAAATCAAAAATGAATGGTGGAGATCCCTTCTCTACCAAAATGAAAGGTCTAAATGACCTCATTCAACTAAGAAAGTAAACATCATGATAAGGTCCATGGAGATTGGCCCCATCATGGAATGATCATGAGAATCAAGGTGGGTCATCGGCCATACCTAGGGTCCAAAGTGAAATCCATACCATCAATTGGTAGGCCTCACTTGGCCATCATCAAAATATGAAAAATCTAGCTTATATAAGCACCCACTATCCGATCTTCTTATTCCAATGGAACGCCGATCTCCTTGTGTCTCACTTTGATGGAAGGTGATCAGAGTTGAAGGGCTAGGATGAAGGATTTTGGAAGAGCGAAGTGGACCACACACACTCACTTTTCTCACACTTGGGATGCCATGGACGTGGGATTTTTTTCCTTACTTGGGAATGTGAGTTTGAAAAATGAGAGAGGGAGAGGGTTGTAAAGAGAGAGAGAGAGTAGCTTAGGTAAGTCATGATTACTTGTAAGAGAGGGTGGCTAGCAATAAATGCTTATATGAAGGGCTAGGGATAGGGTGGCTAGCCATAAGTGCTTGTAAGAAGGCTAGGGGTAGGTAGGGTGGCTACCATAAGTGCTTGTAAGAAGGCTGGGGGTAGGTAGGGTGGCTATAGTTAGGGTGATGTCATCCATCACCCTCATGATTACCTAAGGATTAGTGTCACATGGGATGGGTGGGTCCCGCAATATGCGGTCCACGGTCATTATAATGCACGGTCCACATCTTATGATCTAAGCGTCGAATTGGTGCACGAGACGCGACGTTGGAACCGCGGCGACGGTGCGGTCGCAATAGTATAGGTCTCGGATTAAGCCGACTCAAGTCTAAAGGATATGACTTACAATTATGTGCAAACATCGCTTATAGGTCACAGGTTACCGGAATTCGACGGAAATGATCGTGGGAGTCGACGGAACAATACGGACTAGGATACTTGTCTTATAATAGGAAACAGAAGTGATTAAAGGCCCTACCATTAAAAATTTAGGCCCACTGTAATGTTTCAGTAATGGTTATTTACCATCCAAACTGTTGATAAGGTCAAATAAACTTAGATGAAGAAAAAAGACAAATATCTTCTTAATCCAAAACTTTTGTGGCTCATTAATGGTCAATCACCACCGTTTCCTACGGTATGCTCTACCTGAGAATTGGATATACTTCATTTGTGGGCTCATGCCCTGAAATGATTTCAAAAAAACAAATGGACAACATGGATATAGAATACGTACCTCAAGGTGAGCCCTACACCTAAGGGCCTCACTGTCTTAGGTGAGGCCAAGTTCAGCATTTTTTATCTGTTGTTAAATACTTCAACCCACGTTTTTAAAAAAAAAAAAAAAAATTTAAATCTAAACAAATTAACAAAAAATGCACTTTAAAATTTAATTTAGTGAAATTAATAACTTACATTGAAAGTGTCATTAGAAAGACAAAAGCATTTCACATTTCACAGAAGCAATTTATGCATGTCTTGTTTATTTATTTATGTGTGATTGGGCAGTGTAAACTCCATGAAATACATGGGACGGAGGAAACTAAAGATTACTAGGTAAATAGTAACACTTCTAACTTTTAAAATGTTAAACTATTCATTATTTGAATCTTCAAATAGAAATGGCAATTGCACATTATCTCCAGTGTTAAATATAGTTATTGAGAAATACAATATCTGTTTTCACACATTTGCTCATATTAGAATGCTACTTGGATTCTCCAAAACGTGTCCATGTGTTTTTTCATAATTTATGTTCATATTTGTTCATTTCAAGGCGAAATTAAGGGACATGTTTTTGCAAGTATTATGGGTTGTTTAAATTATGGATTTTTAACAAAAAAATTTCTGAAGAATTTATATTTTACCAAATAATGCCTCAGAATTACTTTTGAGAAATGAAATTATAAAATTGTCCTCATTTATTTTTCTTTCAAAAGTAGTAAAACTCAAGACTTTTGGCACACATGTGATATGTGTATGATATCCAACCAATAAATAAATATATAAATATATATGCACCATACCATGGTGATAACATGAACAAAACGTCAGGTCAATTGGATCACCAGATGGGCTACAGTTAATTTGAGATATTTTGAATGGTGTACAGTGTTTTCTCTGGTTTGACCCACCTCACAATTGAAGTTGCCATATATTTTGTTTATCCGATGATAATGTTGGCTTGCATTTGTCGGACAGGTTAGATGTGAGACACGTACCAAGTGGGCCTCACAACTTTCAATGTTCTACATTATTATAAAGATAAGCAAAGGAGGGTAGCAATGTAATTTCACTTCCTAAAAAGTATTGCACAAACATATGAATTATTAGAGGCATTATTTAATAAAATACAATTTCTTCACAAATTTTGTAGTAAAAATGCATTTAAAATAAGTATTTGAATATTCTTTCAGTGCATATGGTACTCTCTTCAAACCTAGAAACCAAATCTAATTAATTAGGAGTATAGATATTTTGGTTATAAAAGTAAACAAATTAACTAAACAAACATGTTGATAACTAAATAAAAAAAATAAAATATAAAAAATATTCATCATCTAATGCCATATAAACTGTCCCATGATTTGTGTGTAAATATTCTTGTAAATATTTTCATTTATATTTTTCTTATTTTGTACCTATACAGATATACAGACAGCTACCCTACATTATATTTATACCCTTATATTCAACAGAAATTTTTTTATAGACTCTCATGCTATCATAGCCGGATCTACTTCAAGCCACTGATTTCTACAATCCTGTTGATGCACTAATCATATTTGTTTCCATTTCTACAATGCTGCACTAATCATCTCTGTTTCCATTCACAACTAGCAGCACTTGTACTCTGGCATTGTCTTTCTATCCCTGTTCATACCTAATTGAGACTCCTACTCAATCCCGATTGTCACCACTATCCCTGTCCACGACTGGCACCACCATCTCCGATCAGGAACACTTATCTCATGATATCATGTCAGTCCACAATGTCATTTTCCTAGAGCGGTGGAGAATCATGAGCTAGCCTTCCTACAATCCATACACATTGTACATGTTCTCCCATCTTGTATGGATTTCCATCCACAACTATTGCATTATGTTTCCTGAAGCACAGGACTGAAAAATAATTTGCTATTTGTGAAGTATTCTATTGTGATGATCTCATCTGTTGGGCCACTTACTGGTTGACACCTTGATCTGACGAACTGAACCTACCTGATCTGATGCACGAAGCCCTAGAGGAAGAGAACTAATATTTTCATTGATAGATTCTTGTTGATGTGGGGTTTATTGTTGTTGCTTTAGACATTGTTGCAATTCTTTAGCCGCCATACATTATCTTTCGTCAGATCTAACAATCCAGTTATGTTCAACAACATATTTCTTTATTTTCTCTGATGCGTAATAGATGAGTTTCTTTTTCTTTCTTTTTTTCCTTACTATGGATCTCGTCAAATTAAATGGATCCAGTTATGCCTATTGGGCATCATTTATGCGTAATGTGATTCATGGCAAAGGATTGTCGGGCTATATTAATGGAACTGGGACTGCACCCAAAAAATGGAGCCATTATGATCGTTTTCCAAGTCAACTTTATCCATTATAAAAACTAAAACATTTCTGATGTCTATCATGTTCCCTGTATTACCAAAGAATCTACTTTGTCTATCAAATTACATAGTTAGTAATGTTGTTTTTTCTATCTATTTATTATGGGCAGGAAGGAAGAAATAAAAACCCTAACACTAATAGTCTCAGCAGCAGAGAGATGGAGGCGGCGAGAACAGTGAGACTTCGTGAAAGCTTACTCAGCTCATCTCAAGCGCTCTGGAAAGGCTGAGGTTCCTCACTGGACTGATGTGAAAACTGCCACATTCAAGGAGCTTGGTCCCTATGACCAGGATTGGTATTATATCAGAGCTGCTTCCATAGCAAGGAAGATCTTTCTGAGGCAGGGTATTGGAGTTGGTGGTTTCCAGAAGATTTATGGTGGGCGCAAGAGAAACGGGGCTCATCCACCACATTTCTGCAAGAGCAGCGGTTCCATAGCTCGTCACATCCTTCAACAGTTGCGGAAGGAGAATTATGTCGAGCGGTCAGCGTGATCTTGATCAAGTTGCAGGTCGGATTGTCGTTGCTCCTTGAGTTCACATTTGGGCATGTGTGTTGCTGCTGTCATGCTTTTGGACATTATGGTAGCTATTTTTCAAGCGTAATTTTGTAGGGTTGTTTTCAGATTTAGTGGGGGATATGTTATACCTGTATTACGAAATCGACGGATCGACTATGCATCAATCAGTGAAGATTCTAAACTGTAACTGAAAGCGTACCTAATTGGGAAGACATTCTGCCGACAAGAATCTTGATCTTCTGCACCTAACACCTTTAGGAGAACCTTCAATGGGACTAGGGTTTCTCGCATATGTTGGTGAGGGGACCAAGACATCAATATATAGAAAAGAGGACTAAAAGCTTACCCATCACACTTCTCCCTCTAGGGTCTCCACACCGTAGGTTTCCATATCTGTCTTAATAACCGAGTATAGGGACATCGGTTCAAGCGTCCCGCCCCAAACCTATTTATAATTATCACAACTGAAGTGGGGCCCACTGAATTGCTCAATCTGAATAATCCAACAGTCAGATCTGATGATCATGTGTGGCTCACCTGATAGGAGTCTTACATTCTCCCACTTAGGTTACACTGATCTCGGAAAGAAAACAAAATATTTTATTTTAATTGTGAAAATAATTTTAAAAATGCATTTGCTTTTGACAAGTTCCTAATGGGCGCCCTACTAAATTTTAAAACAATACCGTTGGATAATTATGAGCAACGCTTGTCAGATCCGGTCCATCAAGACTGCAGATATTGAATCGTGGTAGTCAACACAACATTTATACATTCAAAGTGCGACGAATCACGATCACGAATACCAATAGCCGCAACGACATGGATCAAGGATATGGGGAGTGGTATGAAGATTGCACATTTAATGTGATCACATGTACCTACCTTCAAGTGGTCCATCTAAACGTGTCACCAAGACACAAACCAAATTCTTGCTTACTCAAAAAACTGAAAGTGCACACTGAAAGAGAAGCAAGATATAAATTGAATAATATAATCATCAATGCATAAAGAGATCTCTGAAATGTCTGTACATAATCAGACCAAACTGAAAACTCCCACTACTGAAATACATCATTAGGATCTACAATTCCCATAAACATCACGTGTTCCTTAAAGAGCATAATAGGAAGACTTTTAGTGAGAGGATCCGCTATCATCTGCCTCGTACCGATGAGTTCTACAGACACCTGACGATTCTAAACTCTCTCCTTCACAACAAGATACTTAATGTCAATATGTTTTGACCTTGATGAATGTTTGTTGTTGTTGGAGAAATTAACTGCAGCTGAACTATCACAATAGATTTTCAATGGTTTTGGGATCATTTACACAACCCATAAACCAGAGGAAAAACTTTGAAGCCAGATCGCCTGATTCGTGGCTTCATGACAAGTCACATACTCTGCTTCCATGGTGGAAGATACCGTAATCGGCTGTTTTACGCTCTTCCATGATATGGCTCCACCACCCATCATGAATACATGGCCCGAGGTGGACTTCTTGCTGTTGACACAGCTCGCAAAATCTGCATCTGTATATCCAACCAGCTCCAAATGGTCGAATCTCTTATATGTGAGCGCGAAGTCCTTTGTCCTTTGTAGGTAGCGCAATATTTTCTTAATAGCTATCCAATGATTCATCCCTGGATTGCTAAGGTACCTACCCAACATTCCAACCACAAAAGCAATATCCGGACGCGTACAGACCTGAGCATACATGATGCTCCCTACTGTTGATGTATACGGAATATTTTTCATCTTGTCCATTTCTATGTCATTCTTAGGACATTGAAATTGGCCAAACCTGTCACCTTTTACAATAGGTGTTTGGCTAGGAGCACAACCTTGCATGTTAAACCTTTCAAGAACCCTATCAATATAGGCCCACTGCAACAAGCCAAGCAGTCCACGAGATCTGTCCCGGCTAATCTGAATGCCGATGACAAATGATGCTTCACCAAGATCTTTCATCTCAAAGTTTTGAGACAGAAATTTCTTAGTCTTACGCAATAATCCAATATCACTAGTGGCTAGCAAAATGTCGTCAACATACAAGACTAAAATAATAAACTTACTCCCACTGATTTTCATGTATATATACTCATCCGCAGTGTTTTCAATGAAACCATATGAAGAAATAACTTCATGAAACTTTAGGTACCACTGTCGTGATGCTTGTTTCAACCCGTAAATGGACTTTTTAAGCTTGCAGACCAGATGTTCTGAGCCTTTGGCTTTGAAACCTTCTGGTTGTAACATATATACATTCTCACTTAGGTCTCCATTGAGAAACGTTGTTTTCACGTCCATTTGATGTAGCTCTAAATCCATATGAGCCACGAGAGCCATAATGATCCTAAAAGAGTCTTTCTTAGATACAGGTGAGAAAGTTTTCTTAAAGTCAATGCCCTCACGCTGACTGAAACCCTTTGAAACTAATCTGGCTTTATACCTTTCGATATTACCCTTAGAGTCCCGTTTGGTTTTAAATACCCACTTACAACCAATCGGCCTAATCCCTTTAGGCAATTCAACAAGGTCCCAGACTTTGTTACCTTTCATGAATTTCAATTCATCCTTCATGGCATCAAACCATTGAGAAAAATTAATACTTTATTCGACTTGCGAAAAAGATATGGGATCCTTTTCAGCCCCAATGTCAGAGTCATGCTCCGGCAGATAAACGATGTAATCGTCTGGAATCGCAGATCTTCTCTCTCTATGTGATTGTCTTAAAAACTCATTATTCTGAATTGGATTTTCTGTTTCCTCATCAGTGGGTTGTATTTGATGTTCTACATGGTCATTCATAGGGATCTCAAGGTCCGCTGCTGAATGGACAACCACGCTACTCTGAATTATTGTGGTGGGAATCACAATTCGTTCTTCCTCAAACATAATGTTTCTTAAGTTCGTACTCCCACTATCTTCAGTATTCTCAATAAACCTAGCATTCATAGTCTCAATGACTCTCATGGAATATGATGGACAATAGAATCTGAATCTTTTAGATCTTTCTGGATATCCAATAAAGAAGCAATTAACCGTTCTAGGGTCAAGTTTTCTTTCATGTGGGTTATATGGTTTAGTTTCTGTACGACAACCCCATACATGAAAGTATCATAAACTAGGCTTTCGCCCTGTCCACAATTCATATGGAGTTTTCATTACAACCTTACTAGGGACTCTATTAAGGATATGCACAGCTGTTTTCAACGCATCACCCCACAAAGATTCTGGCAACGTTGAACTACTAATCATAGACCGCACCATGTCTTTTAGGGTGCTATTACGCCTTTTCGCCACACCATTTTGCTTTGGAGTACCAGGCATGGTATACTGGGCGATGATGCCACAATCTTGTAGGTATCTTGCAAATGGCCCTAGATTACGCCCAGATTCGTCATACCTTCTGTAGTACTCGCCACCACGGTCAGATCTGACAACTTTGATCTTTCTATCGAGTTGATTCTCAACTTCAACTTTATATATCTTAAATGTATCCAGGGCATCTGATTTGTCATTAATAAGGTATAAGTACCCATAGCGAGAGTAGTCATTTATGAAAATGATAAAATACTTCTGTCCATTCCAAGATGCTGAAGGGAACGGTTCACAAATGTCTGTATGAATCATTTCCAAGAGTCCTACACTCCTAGTGGCACCCTTTTTTTTTGTTCTAGTCTGTTTGCCTTTAATGTAATCTATGCAAACCCCAAAGTCTGAGAAGTCCAGAGAGTGAAGAATTCCTTCACGTACAAGTCTTTCCAATTTCTCACGAGAGATATGGCTTAATCGCCTGTGCCACAACATGGAGAAATTTTCACAATCTAACCTTTGCTTAATGCCTTTAGTGTTTTCATGTAATGAATTAATACTGTAGACATGTGAAACATCCAAATCTAACTGATAAAGGTTATTAACTAAAGTGTTAGAACCAATCATAACCGAATCATATAAAATACTTAATTTTTCATTTTCAAATTTAAAATCATAACCAAATTTGTCTAAACGGGAAATGGAAACTAGATTGCGCCTTATATAAGGCACACATACAGTATCTACTAGATCAAGAAAGTGTCCTGATGATAACCTAAGCCTACAGACTCCAATAGCTTCAACATCTGCTCTAATGCCGTTCCCCATATAAATTGACTTTTCTGTATCGGTTGGTGTTCGGCTTTGGAGCATATCCTGCGTGGAATTACATATGTGAATAGTTGCACTTGAGTCTATCCACTAGGAGTCTGTGGACATATCAGCTAAATTAGATTTAAAACATACTAAAACTTGATTCTTTCCCTTAAAAACAACCCATTCTTTAAATTTTGTACAATCCTCTGCAGAAACCAAAGAACGATTTCCTAAATAATGCTTTCTTTTCTTAAAGTTGGACCCAGTAAGCAAAGGTATGGAATTAAACTGGTTTGGAATATTGAAAACAATCATGGCTGGACAAATAAAGCATAACACTCACGTTAATAGAACGAACAAGTCCCACGAAATAATACATGAATATAAACCACAAATATTATGTATGTATAAAACATTCGATTGATTTGGGCCTTCAATCAAATGACCTAGAATGATGATGGGCCCTAGTCATCAAATTCTGGCAAGAGCCAGGCGTATCATCATGACTCCTCCTTTAGGTGAAATCACGACATACAGGAAGCTCTACTAAACATGAAACTGAACAGTGTTAGTGAAATAAATTTAAGACGTCCACTACCTTTGGGCAAAATGAATCTCTTAAACTTATATAACTATCACCAATCACTTCACTTCGCTCATATCCTGCCAAGTGATGATACTTCTTTGTTCTGACCACCACCCGCTATGGAAACAAACGCAACTAAATGCAATCTTAATATGAATGGTCACTGTATTCCATAAACTGAAGTTTGAAAGCAAAAAATTTCACCAATTGAGGTCACTTTGGTGGCTAACACAATCAGCTTCAGTCCCAACTCCCAGACACAAGGATTGCTACATGGTCCTGCCCATAACAGACCATTCCGAAATGGTTCTGATTTGACCCAAAATATGACTGATGTTGACTGCCCATAGGGTAAACATATTCTGAAGTGATGGTTGGATTAAATTCTTAATAGTCAACTACTTAAGATCGGCCTCAAACATATGAGTAATGGCCCTATTTGGGGTCAAATCAGGACATAATGATGTATCCAACCATATTCATGAATTACCAGGGCCGATTAACAAATATAACCTACCAACCATCTGTTACTATACATGTGAGTTTTACTTGTTCTGAAAAATGGCCCAAGTACAATTATGCAAGGTTAAAATCATCACCTTCAGAAAATGGGCCCAAATATCCAAAATAGGCCCAAAATGTCTAAATGAAGGATAACATCTGTAGACCCAAGGCCATGTCCAAAAGACCATTCAATCAGGCCCTTGAAAATTGTGTTGTTATTCAACGTATCATGGTATGTGAAGTAAGCCATAGCTAGGCCCAAAATACAGCCCAATAAAAGACGCCCATAGGGAGTCCAAATTTAAGATCCAGAGAGCACAGGCCCATTAGCTTGCTCAAACTCTATAAACAGTTGACTCATCACATGACTCTTAACAGAAATGTAATAAAAAGTCAAAATCTGAGCACAACTAGTTTCAGCAAACATGGCCAGGTTATGGGCTTGAATAGCTTAGAAGCCACCCAAAGTTTGCTTGAGATAAAACTGCAAGTGGGCCCCCAAAAAAAAAATGGATCACAGACTCACAATATATAATGGCTATAGGGCCAGGGCTAAACAATCCAAGCCAGCTGGAAACACCTAAAGGCCAGCCCAATAAAAGGCTTACAGCCGGGTCACTAGCAATGCCATGTGTGGGGCACATCGTGCTGTGTACATGCACCCAATCTAGAATATGGGCTCTGACATGAGAAAGGAATGAGCAACTGCAAACACTAGCTTCTTCAAGACTTAAGCGTGCACACACTTTTGACTGATTTTAAAAGTTTTAAGCATTGAGTGGCCCGCCTAAGCTTAAGATCCGTCTGATGCTTACGGAGCGCAGAAAACCTAGCCGCATCTGTCGACTACCACAACCGAAATCCTAGCCACCATCACCGTTCCAAAACCATCTCCGTCGCCGTGATCCGGGCGTCAACACCACGACCGACAATGGTGATGCAAATTCCGGCCACCCTATCTATCATCTCCATTGCTCCTGTTCCAAACCGTCAACAGCAGCAGAGATGGGTTCGGCATCCACCATTGCCGCTGATATGAATATGCATCCCGCCATTAATGGTGGACGACTGCCTCTGCTCATCCACCACTAGAAACAGCAATCAAATACCATTGTAGGGTCGGGACTGCCAAACGGATCTGAAGAAGGAGATGAAGCAGAGGTGGGTTGCCGCCATTAATGGCCAATGGCAGTGCTGATTGTCAGAGGGTTTCAACCAGGGGTGGCTGCCATGGGACCGGCCTTAGCCGCGGCTGCTACCGCTGTCGGCCCTAAATCACAACACAGACTCCATGATTGTTGCAATCTCCATGATCGCCAGTTTTCATGGCAGCAACCTAAATCCAAAAACGGTTTGCCATATGCCCAATCTGATACTACGAATTCAGGCAGCAATGCATTACCCATAGGGAAGATCATTGACAGAGAAAATCCCACGCTCGAATCTGCCATGATCAATGCATAGGTAGCTCTGATACCAAATGTTATACCTGTATTGCGGACTTGACGGATCGACTATGCATCAATCAATGGAGATTCAAAACTATAACTGAAAGCGTACCTGATTGGGAAGACATTCCGCCGACAGGAATCTTGATCTTCCGCACCTTACACCTTTAGGAGAACCTTCAATGGGACTAGGGTTTCTCGCATGTGTTGGTGAGGAGACCAAGACATCAATATATAGAAAAGAGGACTAGAAGCTTACCCATCACACTTCTCCCTCCAGGGTCTCCACACCGAGGTTTCCATATCTGTCTTAATAACCGAGTATAGAGACATCGGTTCAAGCGTCCTGCCCCAAACCTATTTATAATGATCACAACTGAAGTGGGGCCCACTGAATCGCTCAATCTGTATGATCCAACGGTGAGATCTAATGATCATGTGTGGCTCACTTGATCGGAGTCGTATAAGATATTGTTATCGAAGGATTTCAGTTATTTATTTTTGGATGAAACGTGGTTTTGGAATAGGATTTTTGTTATATCTTCCTCCATCGAAGGATTTTTTTACTTCATCCATATTTGGCACATCCAGTTAGTGCATTTTTCTTTCATCCATATTTGGCATCTGGTTAGTCCAATTGGGTCATTTGCATTATTGCTTATGCAAGATGCAATTTATTGGCGTGAGATTGGAGGGCGGGTATTTCTTTTCTTTCTTTCCTTCGGTTCAGTGTTCCAAATGAGAATTTTGATATATTATTTTGATATCTTAAAGAAGTGATGGGATGATATGAGGGCGTAGATTAACACGGAAATTATACGATCGTTTGAGAAGAAAATATTGCATCTTTGTGCCAAAAAAATTGTAATGTGCAGGATCTGCAGTCCGAAAATAATTTTATTGGGACTGGCTATATATAATTGGAGATCTTTTCGTTCTGGACTATCTGCATTTGGACATTTTTGTAGGCATGTTTCCCCTTTTAGACTACAATATATGATTTTTTGTTGTCTTCTTGACACTTTTTTGTCTAAAAATTTTGATCATGTAAAAGAAAATGAACCTTGCAAACTTGCTATATCTTATGCATTAACTTTTATTTATTGTATTTATGTTTCTTTTATGTTCTCTCTAGTGCATGGTGATGTTTGGGGACCTGCTCCTCTTTTATCAAAACGATGATCTTATTATTATGTATCCTTTATTGATGATTATAACAGATATATCTGGGTGTTTTTTTTTAAAATTATTATGTAAAACCATAGTTAGCTTTATGACTTAATTCACTCAATTTTATTACTATGCTGAAATCCAATTTTCAAGTAAAATTAATGCTTTACGTTCTGACTTAGGTAGTGAATTTATGAGTGGCAAGTTTTAAAAATTCCTTTCTAAAAAATGCATTGAGCATCAACGCTCTTGGCCATATAGCCCTGAACAAAATAGTGCGGCTAAATGTAAAAAATTGCCACATTTTAAAATTTTCTTAGGCTATTCTTCTATCCACCAATGTTCCCAAGGCTTTATGGGCATAAGCTATTCGTGCCGTTTATCTAATTAATATCATGCCTTTGTCCGTCTTGCCTAGACAGTCCTCCCTATTTAAATAATTGTACTCACAAACTTTGGATTACTCCTCTCTTCATATGCTTGGATGCAAGTGTGCATTCTTACTTTGAGTCTAAATCATACAAGGAAGCCACCCAACATCCTAAAATATGACAACAAGCCATGAAAGAAGAATTGGATGCCATTGCTCGAATGCATGCATGGCACCTTGTTCATCTTCCGCCTGACAAATATACCATTGGTTGTCATTGGATGTACAAAATCAAAATAAAAGCTAATGGTAGTATTGACCATTACAAAGCTCATCTTATGGCTAATGGCTACAATCAACAATTTGGAATTGATTTTGCTGAAACATTTGCACTTGTTGCTCATGTGACCACTGTTCGGAAGCTCATTTATGTCGCCACTATCCGCCAATGACCATTATATTTGCTTGATATCAAGAATCCATTTCTTAATGGAGATCTTTAAGAGGAAGTTTATATGCAATTGTCACCTGGAGTATTTGATCCCAAGAAGCATGTGTGTCGACTCCAATAGGCATTATATGGTCTCAACTGCGTCTGGTTTGCTAAGTTTAGCTATGTAGTAATGGAAATTCGATTCCAACAATGTTCTTATGATTTGTCCTTGTTTATCTCCAACACTCCTTAAGGGTTGTTCTGTTCCTTTATGTTGATGACATAATTAATTCCAGCGATAACGAAGCTATTATTCATTTAATTAAGTAATATTTAATTAAGAAACATTTGAATCAACCGAAAGATTTGTGTTTTTTGCATTACTTTTTGTGTTTGGAAGTTACATACTCCAAATGTGGCTATTTACTCTCTCAAAATAAATATGCAACTAATCTTATTTATAGAGCTGGATTAACATATGATATAAATAGAGTTGACACTCCCACTGAATTGAACGTGATGCTTAGTTTTACATATGGTGAACTTCTTCAAATCTGACTCTCTATGGACAACTTATTGGCGGCTTAATTTATTTTACCATCTCCGGCCCTCACATTGCTTATGCAGTCCACCTTGTTAGTTAATTTTTTAGTGCACCTCAATCTGTTCATATGGCAGCCATCCTCCGTATTCTCTGTTATATTCGAGATACTTTCGATAGAGCTCTCTTTTTCTCTGCAACTTCCTCTCTTCAGATACGTGCATATTCAGATTCAGATTTTGCTAGAAATATTTTTGATCAAAAGTCCATTATAAACTTTTGCATTTTTCTTGGTGACTCCTCTATCTCCTGGGAAAGTAAAACAACAACAACGCATTTCCTAATATACTATCGAGTTTGAGTATCGTGGTTCTGCGCAAATGATTCGGCAAAGTTGATTCAATTCTTTTGCCTAGTTTATTAGCATAAAGCAAGAGTTTTAAATTCATACAACCCTGTCATTTCGAGTAATTTTCTACCTGACGTAGAGAGGGTCGCGGATAGTTACATGGCTAAGATGGATCAGAAAAGGCCTGGTCGACAACAAAAGTGATCCGGACTGTCGGACCTTAAATTAGGCATATCTTGCAATCCGGAATGAGTTATTAGACGTAAAATATATATTTTTGGGGTAGAACGAGCTACTTTAGCCATCCAACCCGGTTATGCTGGGTTAACCAAGCCGGATTTGTGAAATACTACTAGATCCAGAGTCGTTTTCCTATTTTAATTCTGTTTTTTAACTATAAATAGTAAGCTGTAGTTAGATTATAACTCTTCATCCGTTGGCGCCCAAAGCGAAAAGAGCTTAGAAAAATTAGGCCAAATAGGACACTATTTTTGGCAAATTAGGCCAAATAGAACACTATTTTTGGCCGAAAACCTTGCACTAGTAGACATCTATAAATAGTAAGTTTACTATTTATACTAAGTCACAAATTTTATGGGTTTTAGTCGTAGTTTGATTCTAATTTCTTTCCTATTGCTTGATGTCCTTATTTAAAGGGTTGTGAACTCATTTTTTTTTCATTCATCAATCAATTTGAATTCATTAGAATTTATTTCTATTTTCTTGCTTACTTTCCTTGTGGATTCGAGAAGTCCTTGTGAGGAGTCCAAATAAATTCCGTGGATTCGGAATAGCTATCCTCTTGAGGAAGACGGTGCTCAACCTCACATCCTCCCCTCGTCACTGGTCACTATAATACTAAAGTGCAATCGAAATTACTGTCAAAACTGTCATTTTGATGCTTCCTACTGCACCAGAGAAGTCCATAATGTGGACGGGTCTAGGCATGATACCTGTCCCTGAAGAAAGTTTATGGTAGCTAAGTATCCATTTGAGAGTTTGTATTTCAAACCCCTCCAATTAGGAATCAAAGTGATTCAAAATTCAACACTTGTATTTGACAAATTTTATTCAAAATGCATTAAAATACAAAATCAATGATACATTAAAATTATATATTATATTTACATACATTGGTATTTGATTGCTAAATTATCTTTAATCTCTAATTAATTTTTTAGACTATTCGGACGAGTAAACTAGGTGATAACATTATGACTGCATGAGCGAGAAATGATACATCCAAAACTCAATTCGACCACATGGATGGAAAAAGCATAGAGAAATGCCTACCATTGAAATTTTCATTGATCCACCAGATGTTTATATGGCATCTAAAACGTTCATAAGGTCATTCCTACTCGGTTGAATTGTTAACCCGATTCAAAACTTCCGTGGGATTGGATGTTTCACGGATGGGCATTCAATCTCTTGCTTATGTCCTAGAGCTGGCAAGATATATGGACCGAGTGGATTTCTCACAAACATCACAGTGGACCCCACCTGGCAGTCGGGGTCGCAGGCAATCTAGGACGCCGATTCCTGCGAAAGCCTTTCGCAGGAACTTCCTGCGCTGGGAACCCAGGTGGGGCCCACTGTGATGATTTTGAGAAATCCTCTCCGTCCATCCGTTTTGTGAGTTCATTTTAGGACATGAGGCCAAAAATGAACTGTACCCAATTTTCAAGTGAGCTGAAAATGTGAGAATTGAATTTTGACAGTTAAAATATTAGTGGGCCACAAAAGTTTTGAATCATTCTAATATTATTTTTTTAATTTTTTTTTATTAACGGTATGGATGGCATGTAAACATCACTGTAGAACCTAGGAAGGTTTCAACGGTAGGAATCTCATAGCCTAATATGAGCTCACAAAACGGATGGACAGGATGGATTCCATACAAACATCACGGTGGGCCCCACCTGGGTTCCCAGCGCAGGAACTCCCTGTGAAAGGCTTTCGCAGGAAATCCGCGTCCGGCAATCCGAGTCCACATTGTTACCATTGTTCAGGCGCGTCCAAGGCCCATTTGGGGCTGATCTTTTTTATCTACGTACGGAAAAGGGTTATCAACCGATGGACGGAGTGGATTTCACATAGAACATGATGTGCCCAAAGAGTGACTTAAAACTTTAATGCTAGGCCGTCGTTATTTCTGACTGTTTCTTCGGTGTTTTTTTTTCAGAACCGTTCATTTGTAAACCACTTGTGTAAGAGTTAAAGTCATAGGATCCAGTATTTTTTTCTAGTTGTCAAGCATCCATTGTGTGTAACTTTATATAAACGGACTGGATCATGGTATTCTGGGACCCACTTTTGCAAAAGTAATGCATACGCGCACCGGCTAAATTCTAATGCATCAGTACCGTATTATTCCCGCGTTATGTATTTACGGACGCAGATTGCGTCCTACCCCCGCCGTCTCCAGCTAGGAACGGGTAGGAGCTTTGAGTGGCCACCATGATGTATGGGTCTTATCCACACCGTCCATACATTTTTTCGTATTATTTTAGAGAATAATTCAAAAAATAAGGTAGATCCAAAACTTAAGTGGACCACACCACAGGAAGCAGCAGTGATAATGATTTTCACTGTTGAAACTTTTCTAAGTGCCTGTGATTTTATTTGCCATCCAAACTATTCATAAAGTTACATGGACCTAGATGAAGTTAAAACAGAAATTTCAGCTATATCCAAAACTTTCGTGGCCCCAAGAAATTTTCAACGGTAATATTTTAATCCCCATTGTATAGTCCACTTGGAAAAAATGATGGATAGTGTGGATAAGACCCATACGGTGGCCACTCAAAGCTACTGCCCGTTGGGTAGCACGCAATCGGCGTCCCATATTTACCCGGGATGAACGATCCTAACCGCTCCTTTTCCGTGAGCGCACTGATAAACATTTCGATAGTACTCTAAACACGGTCGAATTTCCCTCTCCCTCTCAACCTCCTCTCAGCGGATCTCACTGTACAACCTCCCTCGATGAAACCTACATCCAGGATTTCCCCAAATGGACCCTGAGCTCAGACAGTTCTCCACGCCACCTTCCCAACCCACCACAGATGGTGGGCCCCACTCCGAATCCGATTGGCCCCTCCTCACATGCGACCCTCCATTCCCCGTTTCCCTCGACGATCTCCTTGAGCTCCACCAGAAGTTTGCTCCCTACGTCCGTACTGACATGTACGGAACGATGGGGAGGGGCGATCTGCCATGGGAGGAGAAATTCCTGCTCGCGGCCACCTTTGCCACACTCGTACCGTTTCGAGTGACCGTCGGATCGGCGATCGTGATCTTGTACTATCTGATCTGTCGGTTGTGCACGGGGCTCACCGATTCAGATGGGGATGACGAGCAGCAAGGTTACGCTGATATGGTAGGGTGGCGGAGATTCCTCATCGTGTATAACAGGCGGCTTCTTGCTCGGGCGATGCTCTTCATGCTTGGGTTTTATTGGATTGATGAGTTCTATCTAACTTCATCTGGTGAGGATGAAGATATTGATGAGGTGAAATACTACTCTTGAATTTTATGTTTTTTATTTAATTGAGATTGTGAATTTTGGTAATTTGTTGATAAGCATTGCTTCATAATCATCCATCTGCCGTCCAATTCGTGGGACCCACCGTGGATGGAGTGTACGATGAAAGTTATACTTGTTGGATGATCTTAGCATCCTGATTGATTATGAGGACCACTGATGGTTTGATGGCCATCAATTGGATGGTTAGGATTAGCAGTTGGGGCCAACTTCTGTCAGTAACTACATAATTTGGATAGCCAGATTGGCCTGCATGTGTGCCATGTGGACGGTTGATGACTTGCCAAAACGTCGTGCTTTTGCGGAAACATCTGGGCTAGACGTCGGTGTGTTGTCGCCAACTCACCGAACCGTGGCAACTTGTAGAGTGCAAACGTGGCGTAGATGCAGGTCAATCGAGACTGTCTGGCTTGTGGGAGCCGCTGTCAATGGAGTGTGGCCAATGATGAAACTCGTCTGATCATCTTAACCATCTGATTTCGCTCACTAGACCGTTGGCGAGTTGATGGCCGCATATCTGAGGGTTAGGAATTAGGGTCGTCCAGTCACTGATAATCTCTGTCTGCGCTCCATCCAACAATGGAGCCCGGTTTGAATGGTCAAGACTGATCTGCATGCTTGCCTCTACCGCTGGGCGAGATCTTATCGTACTGAGTAAACTCTGTTGCCACAAGGAAACAATGGGAATAATGATTTCCACCGTTGAAACCTTGATAGGCCCCACAGTGTTGTTTATTTGTCATCCAACCTTTTCATAGGATATAAAAAACATGGATGAAGGGAAAACACAAATATAAGCTTGATCCAAAACTTCAGTGGCCCTCAATAATTTTTTAACCGTAGATGTTCAATTCACACTATTTCCCACGATGTGATCCATTTGAGCGTTGGATATGCGTCATTTTTTGAATCAAGCCCTAAAATTATATAGTAAAATGGATGAAAGGAGTTGATAAAATATATAAATCATGGTGGACCCCACAAGGTTCACTCGGTACACTTACCTTACAGAGTTACTACGCAATCCGCTTCCCAGATGTAATAATTAGGGAGGTGGATTGCATAGTAGTACTGAGTAAACTCTGTGGGGTTCATCGTGATTTACATATTTTATCCACTCTGTCTATCCATTTTAAAAGATAATGTGAGGGCTCTATACCAACAACGAAGTGTATGCAAATCTCTAGTAGACCTCACCATGGGAAATAGTGTGAATTGAAACTATACCGTTGAAAATTTCTTGGGGCCCATAGAAGTTTTGGATCAATCTGTTATTTGTGTTTTCCTTTCATCCATATCTATGTGATCTTATGAATAGGTTGAATGATAAATAAACATCACTGTGGGGCCTACCAAGGTTTCAATAGTGGAAGCCATTATTCCCACTGTTTCCTATGGTGTGGTCCACTTGAGCTTTGGGCATGCTTCAATTTTTGGCTCAACCAATAAAAATAGCTAGAAAAATGGATGTACGACGTGGATAATCCACACACATTCACGGTAGGCTCAACTGAGTTTACTTAGTACGATAAAAGTGTATTGAGTAACTCAGTACGCAATCCGATTTCAATATGTAGACCCGTGTCTGGCTATGGGCCAAAGCATGCATCTGAAACTGAGCCTGGCCATGTCCACTTTCATGTGAGGGATCGGATTACGTGTGGCCTGACCTCACACAAGAAGGTGGCGGCCCTTCCTGTGGGGCTCACCTTGATGTACGTATTCTACATCCAAACTATCCATCCGTTTGGACAGATCGTTTTAGAGCATTAGCCCAAAATTGAAGCATATCCAAATCTCAGGTGGACCATACCATAGGAAAAAGTGATAATTGGCCATTAAAAACTTCTTATGGCCACAAGTTTTGGGTCAAGTTTTTCCCGTCATCCAGTTTTGTCTGACCTTACAATAGGTTGGATGGCAAATAAACATTATGATGGCCTTAGGAAGTTTTAATGGTGGAGCTTTCAATCACCATTGTTTCCCATAGTATGGTACTTAAGATTTGGATTCACTTCATTTTTGGGCTCACGCCCTAAAATGATCCGGTGAGACAAATGGACAGTGTGGATGTGGAACACATACATCAAGGTAGGCCCCACTCTTTCCCCAACTGGTTGCAGGTGAATGTGCCACGTGGACAAACAGTTGTTCTCCTATCATCCACAAAAGGCTATAAATAGCAGAAGCAGATACAAAGAATTATCTCTCCAAATTCAAAACCCAACTAGAAATCCAACGTAACGCTATGTATTTAGGTTTATTTCTCCCTTGCTCAACAGCAGCGGACCCTCAATGTTGATCTAGTCTTTGTCCGTCCCTGTGCATGTGTTGGACCGACTCTTAGTTATAGTAAGTAGCTGTAATTCCCTTCAATTTGTGCCTGTGTGTCGGATCTGAAGGAAGACCTTAGCTTAGGAATTTGTCCACCTAATCTCATACACTAGGCTGACCGTACTTGTAATCTCCGACATTACCTTTGCCTTGCTCATTAGCACACTTCTTTTGGAAGGACCATGTTGCTCTTAGCCAGGCCTGTGATTCCGCTGTAGTGGTAAGTCATACACCTTTTTCCCACATCCATCTATCCCCTTTCTTTCCCCATTTCGACTATACAACTGTTGCACCTTCAAAAGTCCTCAAATTTTTAAGGCAAAAAAGAGCTCATTGGAGGAAGAGCCCCAACCTCCGCCAATCGCCTGAGTAACGAGCGCACGACAGTTGACTGAATAGACGAACGGTCAAGCAAACGACCGAACCTCGCTCTATCTTGACGCTATGGGTTGATGGTCACAGTTTGAATTGGACCTAATCGGTTTTGGCACGCCCGTAATCCACACATGTGTTCCGCGTGACCGAATTCAAGACCAACAATGAGCTTGAATGGCAATGTAAAGCTTATATTCCTCTCACAATATTCACCCAGTTTCATGTGCTGAGAATCCAAATTATGAAAAAGTATAATGATTGATTGGTGCAATCAACCCTTTTCATTGTTACCTAAACAACATAAGTTGTATGTGAAAGGAAAACCCTTCGACTTCTCCATTGTTTGGCATGGAATCCATGGTCTCCAAACATGGCCTTAGGGTGTGTTTGGAAACAAGGAAAACTTTAAATTTGAAATTGCTTCTTGTGGAAAACCTACTTAGCCTCACTGTGAGAAAAAAAGGTTTACTTAGGAGAGAAAATTCCATTTTCCAACTTTTCTAGGGGTCATTTAGATGCTTGTAAATGGGGCTAATTGTAAATGCTTTACAGGCAAATGCTTTATGGTCTGTGTTTGGATGCTGAAAATTGCCTATAAATCATTTATAGGCTGTAAACGTGATTGGAACAAACCCCAAGTGCAGGGTTGCGATGTAGTAATAACTCAATGAGATCGAGGTCATACCCACAGGAGGACCTTATTATCAAGTTAATCTCATAGACATCATCATTATCCGCCTTACATGGAAGACCCTTCCTGCTAAGATTCTGCTACTAGCTTTTTAATTAAGCTAGTTGGACGGGATTTCCACAAGTTAGTTTTTGTTACATTGAACTCGTCCATCCCTTGCAGCTGTTCTAAACTGACATTTTGATTGAATGTTTTTTTGTACCCAATCACTGTTCTGTTTTGCTATCCCTTCTCTCATTCATTTCCACTTTCCCAGAATGAGCGCAGAGAGCGATTTGAAGATTTTGAAAGGCCTGGGGTGATCATATCGAACCACGTTTCATATTTGGATATTCTGTATCATATATCATCGTTTTTTCCTAGCTTTGTTGCACTGGTGGGCCAGCTGATTATGTATATTATTGAATTCATCGCATGTCAATATGATGATGTTTGCTACACCCACAGTCCTACAAACTCTCCATACATACCTTTATGTGCAGCACATGTGCCAACCTGGAAAGTGTGTGGGACATCTGCATAGTGCATAAAGTAGCCCCCACTGTCTGTGCAAAAAAAGGGGCCCTATCCAGTCATAAGGTGGGCTACCACTATATAACAAGAATAAACGTCTAATAGAACTTGTCAATTGTGCACATTCAATGTACATGTGTGACCACCTAATGAGTGGATTGTCTGATTTTGTGTATGTTCATCTTGGCGGTGGAGGCCACCTTATTCACAGCCCAGATGTACCAGACACTTGACAGGTTGATACGTGTGCCATAGAAATTGCATGTGCAAAGGATGTATGTGGGGCTAGCAGATTTATTTCTAATAAGATTTAGGTTGAAATTCTACTACTACACTTTGGTTCTGACAAGCTCCCCTTCCATTTTTTTTCCTTATAATTTTGATCATGGGTTTCCTTGCTGAAGAAATCAGTGGCTAAACTTCTCATAGTTGGTTTCATCAAGTTAGTTCATGTCTTTAGTTGTTTCTTAAGCGGTTGCTTTCTTGATGTTTATAGCACCACAATCTTAACTGTAATGTAATATTTTACCTCTTAGATATCAGCCCATACAAATCTGTATTCTTTTATTTCTAATTCATAATCCAATATTATTAAGGTGTGTTTGGTTGCACCAAATTAGACGGATTAATCATGAAAGATCATGATATGGTGCAACCAAATGCACCCTAAGGCACCATTGGTATTTCTTCTTTTTCCATCCAAGCAATGACATTTTATTACTGTACATAAAACCAGACTTTAGCCATCTGCTGTTCTACCTTCAAAGTATCATGGCATCAAGTGAGTTATAATGTCCAACCTTTTGAGTACAGTTTCTATTTTGATAGGTAACAGCTAATCTTATTCATCACCTTCACCATAATCATCATCATTAATAAAAGAAAATTGCAATGCAATCTATGCGAAGGAAACTCAATTCAAATTGATGATCATGACATCCCTTAGCAAGGGAGTCATCAATCTTATCCGTCTCTCGGAATACACATGAAAAGGAAATGTTAATTTTGGAAGCTATTTTTTTGGTCTTGTTTACAATTTTTTTTTTAAATTTATTATTATTTTTTTTTAAAAGACTTTTCCATGGTTCGGGCTCTGGAGAGGAAGCCTATTTAATAAAATCAGTTAACTTGATCGAATACTCTGTTATATCTAAGAGAAGTCTACCATTAAACTGCTGATTGTAATAACATGTTGGATTTGCTTTTAAGTGGATGATGCTTTTAAATTCTTACCATCTTCTGCTGAGAAATCTGGATGGTATTTCATCAGTTGGCAGTTTCATTTACTAAGGCACAGAAATAAGTCTATTTGACAATAATACAAATCAAAAAGCCTCAGAAGGCGATGAAAGATCTGAAGGCTTCAATCCTCACTTGCTGTTGATTGTGATTGGTGAAACAGGAAAACCTGCCTCCAAATAGCTGGGATTAGTTGCACGATCCTTCTAACCAGTTGCCTCTCCTGCTTCAAATCGTGCCTTATGCTTTGGACTTGTGCTCTTGCTCCTGCTTCCTACCCTTTTATACTTGAAAACATCTTTAAATAGGTGTTTCTCCCCACCAGAATCTTTTGCCACTTCGTGCAACTATAGTCAAGGCTATGATGATGATTTTAATTTCACAAATCACAAGTCTCCTAATTTAAATTCCTGGACAAATGAGGGTATCTGAAATAGTTTCTGTCCATCAGATACTACATTTCTCTTCCACCGAGTGTGAGTATACTGTTAGTTACAATATTGAAAGACACATCTTAAGTTGTGATAATTCACCTGATAAGAATAGCTCCAAGAACATCCCCTAAACTCAGTACTTAGGCACCATTTTTCTTTTTGCTTCCATCTAGTTTCCTTCATTCAATACACTGCTGATTTTTCTGTAAGTGTAGAACTTGCAGCATTTTTGGCTTCACATTTTAGCGAAAGACAATGGGCATCCCATAATGGATGAGTTTAATGGAATTTAACTGATCTTTTGTTCCGCAGCAAGTGTATTGGTTGTCTATGTTCAGAGAGAATCCAAATCACCTGATTCAAAGGGTGTTTCAGGTACATCCATCTTCCATTTCATGCTATTTGTCCTTCTTATAATTGTGGTCTGCTGTGTTCCTATGGAAGGTATTGAGTTCCTATTTTTTATGGCCTGAAACTAAAACGGTTTTAGTACAAGAGAACTTCCCTCAGATTATATTTCATTTATGCATTTCCTCATTTCTTTCTTTCTTTTATATTTTTCCAGCAGTAACGTACTGTAATAGACAACTGGTTAACAGAAACAATAGTTCTCAGCATACAAGAAACTAAAGACCCAATCTCTGTGGATTCAACAATAAGAAATGAACATATATGGGTGCAATATGTTTTTTTTTTTTTGGGGTAAATACAACAGTGGCATTTCACAACATCCTTCTTGTCACCATTGCAGTAACTATCTCCAGTCTTCTGAAAGACCGCAACTATCCCAATTTTTTGTGTTCATTTCAAATACAGTGGCAATGAGAAGATATCCCAATGTTTTCAAAATGTTGCCCCAAATCCAATAACATTGTGATATTTTCCCTCTTTTCACTATTAGTTTAAGCAGCTAAAATTTCTTACTTACCTGTGACATCTCCATTCATGACCACCCTCTCCATTCAGAACTCTTTTCTTTTTTTTTTTTCTTTTTTTTTTTCTTTTTTTTTTCTTTTTTTTTTTTAATTCATCCTATTGGCTCCACAGGAGCACACTCTACCACTGAGTTAATAGCCCCTGCCAGCCTCCCACAGGGGGGGCTTTTTTTATGGATTGATATTACACCTCAATAGTAGTTTAGTTTGGATTTGTTCTTGAGAGCCATTTTTTGGTGAGGCTGAATTGTAAGCTTTGTATAATCCATCACTGGGAGTTAGTTGTCCACTGTGAAGAGATCACCTCAAATGCTGTGATTTATCCATAAATATGCATCACGTATGTGATTTCTCCATATGTTTTGGTCCCTTGTACAGTCACTACTCTCATCTCCTTCAGGAATTGTATGTTTGAAATATGCATCTTTTTTTCGAACCTTTTAGTTATTGTGAAGCCGATTATAAATGGGCTGTGTAAGGTCTCAATTTTTTTAGCTCTTTGTTTGCAATTTTCAGATTTTAAGCCTCTCACCACTTGCAGGAATTGTGAAGGAAAGAGTTTTAGCTGCCCGCCAAAATAAACTTGCACCATTGATGCTACTTTTTCCAGGTTATAAATTCAATAGTGCGTGGATTTGCATCATGATTCCTTGTTTGTAATTTGGTATATATTGCGTGAATTGTATGGTCTATATTGATAAATGTTGAAATCTGGTATAAATGCACCAATTACTCCCTTCATGTGATGGTCAGTGTTCGAAGTGTCGGTATTGGTACTGGCCAAGGGATACAAAAACAATATCAATATCGCCAATAACCAGAAATGTAGGAAACATTGGAGAAACGTGGGGGAAACGGAGGAAATTTTCAGTGAAACTTCAGGAGATGCTAAAATACACATATTTTCATATTTAGGAATCAAAAAATTACAAAAAAGGAATACATACATAATAAGTTTTCATTTAATGGGGGCTTTAAGCATGTGTTGTTGTAAGAAACCAGTCCAACCATCCCATCCATCATCTATTCATCCGCCCATCCCATCTATCCATCCAACCATTCAACATTCATCAATCTTTTAGAATATTGACAACATACAATATTTCAACTAGAAATCGTCGACAATTGGAGAGGAAAGGAAAGTCTATGGTCTCAATATCACTCATGTTGCGATAACGATAATATTGCAATATGATCAATATTATCACAACAATTTGAACACCACATATAACCATGCTCCCATAACAAAAAATTAAAATGGAATTATTTTTAGTAAATAAAATTTTAGCGATATTATCAAAATATCATCGATACACTAGCGATACAAGCATTTTTTGAAATTTTCATAGTCGAAAATATTGGCGATATATTGGCAATACAAGCAACACCTGGAATTTACAATCATATTGGAAAAATCGATACATTGGCAATACTTAGCGATACATTGCTAATACTTAGAATTTCTACAACTACCAGTGTTATTGGTATCACCGAGCTGGAGATATGGATAATATCGGGGATACTCTAAACAATAGTGATGGTGATGGCCTATAATGGTACCTCAATTTTCACTTCGAATTATTTAAACATGGTGCATTTTCAGAATACTTTACCGAATTGTTCAATACACCATACATTTCTTCTTCTTCTTCTTCTTCTTCTTCTTTCCATTTGTAAAGAGTCTTGATATTCTTGAATGGATGATCCTATTTCATCATCTATCAATACAATTTTAGAAAGTAGATTATATTTTCTGTAGAGGAATTATATAGTCCTTGACCCAAGCATTTGGACAGTGCCCTCAAGAATTTATGGTATGGCCCATGTCTCAGTGATCCACATGGTTTATCTGCTGGCTCCAAATGTAGATGGGTGATTCCTCAAAATCCTCTTATAGTTGTTTGTCTTAGCATGCTTTGGCTTCTTTTCTTCTTCTTTTTTTCCTATCTAATGTGGATGATTTCTGTATTTCATTCTAACTACTTCAGTGTGCTTCTTCATGGGCCATGGTTGATTATTTCCATTTCCAACTGCAGAGGGCGCAACTACGAATGGAGATTTCCTCCTGTTTAAGACGGGTGCTTTTCTATCCAAAATGCCAGTCCTTCCAGTGATCCTAAAATATCCTTACGAAAGATTTAGTCCAGCATGGGACACTATATCTGGGGTGAGAAGCCCTTCGTTTATTCATAGCTTCAACAAAATTTTACATTTACGTGTGAAAGACTGGGATTATGAAGCTTATCTTTCATTACTCAATCTGCATGGCTTCTGAAGTTTCTTGGAAGCTTGCGAATCCATCGCTTAATGAGTTTCCTCACCAGAGGCTTCAAAGATTGTATTGAAATCTATCCTTGAAAGAAAAGATACGTCTTTGAAGGGGGAAAGTCCAGTGCTAAAGCAAATCAATCTCTATGCACACAGTGTCCGTGTATGAGATGTGGGCCATTTATTTTGTTGGACCCACCAGTCAGATGATGCTAGCCAACATGTAGGGCACTTTTTTCCATTAAATGTTGACCATGGTCGTGCTGTTCTTACCTGCCCAATCGTAATCCTCAAAAGTTGTCTACAGTAGGGCCCGTGGATGAACAGTCTGGATTTCTTACATTCACGCCACGCATGGAATTGAGTGCTTGATGACTAGCTTCAGCATTTGTGTTTAGCACCAAATTCTCTATCTTCCAAAACTATGTCTGATTCCCTCGTCTTTGTTCAACTATCTACAAGGTCCAATATTTATACATATTTGCAGGTCCGACATGTAATTTTGCTTCTTTGTCAATTTGTGAATTATATGGAGGTGACCTACCTGCCCATCTACTAGCCTTCTGAGCAAGAGAAAGAAGAACCGAAACTCTATGCAACTAATGTACGAAAGCTAATGGCTAGGAAGGTATGCATGTTGTGCTGTGTTTGGAATGTTTGGATGCACAACTTGATTGGATTTTCAACAGTCAAGTTTAATCAAGAGGAATTGACAAAAATTAATATGTTTCCTAGCATTTATAATAAGGAAGTACCCTCAAATTCCAATTGTGTTCCTTTAAAGTCTAACTTGAAAATAATTTATGGAGACACCATCAATCTGAATGCTGAGGAGACTAAAGTTTCTATTTCTGTCACAGTTATAGAACTCAGTGAATCATCTTGAAACACGATAGAATCGACTTGACTTGATGAGATTGCAAGCAAAGTCAGTGGGGAATTTGATTTCAAATGTGATTCAGTGTGACTCTTTGAGTCGACTCGTTGACTCACAACGTCCCAAACCAAGTCACTAGCCTAAGAACAATTCTTTTTCACAATAAGCATACAAAGAAATTTGAACTAGCAACCTCCCAAATTGCAGGATACATATACCACCAGCACTTCATTGCTCGTGAACATGTTTACTTTCTTGTATATATATTATGCAAAGATGACTATTTTACTGATTAAAACAGCTATTTATTTCATCAGCAGCATCCAAGACTTATCCCAACTAATTGGGATTGGAGACATGAATCCTGTTCTGCCAGTCCACTCTAACAAGGGCATTGGATTGTCCTTTAAAAAAATATATATATTTTTTACACACACACACACACCCCACACACTCGCACTGTAGTGGAATTTCACCACCTATGGTTACTCAAACCCTTGACCTGGTACTGAAACTCACAAGAGTCTGCCACCGGAGCAAGAGTAAGGACCCAGCTTTGGAATGTCCTATTGTGCAGATTTGTGATGAAAATTATTGCAAACTCCCACCTCAAATCAAGCTTTGGAATCACGCTCTCGCTCCCTCTGCCTAGCCATTTATACTTGCTAACATTTTGAAACAGACACTTCCCAGCTTCCTCACCTGAATATATGCTGCTTTGCTTCATGCTTCATGCTTCATACTTCATGCAACCACACTCTGGCTGCCAACCTAACGCAACCCTCCTTTATCTAGGCATGGGACTGGCAAAGAGAGCACAAAAACTCCCACAGACGCATGCAATAGAGTATTACATAGTTTGATTACAATCAATGAGTTAAATTTTTTTTATTTATTTAATTATTGGATATTGACCCGAGTCATGTAAAGATTCATCTAAGTCTTTGAGTCAACCCGACCCATTTGTGTTGGATATGGGCCTGGAGGCCCACTTGTGGGCAGCCACTAGTGGGTGGGTCCTACGTGGTTTTCCCATGGAATATCTCCGAGTAGATATCCTTTTATCTATGCGCATGCCTCTCTCGAATTGGGATCTAATTGAGAGGGGATAGAGATGAGGTTGGATGCAAAGACCTTATCCCTATTTTAAACCAACTCTTCCTAATCCTCTCAGATTCTCCTTATAAAAAGAGGAACTCTCTCAGTGTAGAGGCATCCCGAAACTACAGAGGAAAAACCAAGAGGAATATGAGAAAATACCCTATTGTCCATTAGGCTTCCTTATGTTCTAAACCCTAGATATGCCATCATAACCGTGAATCAAAGGGGTGATTAGCTCCTTTCTGCTCCTGTTGTAGTTAAGAAAATTGCTGGATGAGGGCTGTCCATCTTTGGCTTTATGGTAAGTCCTTAAAAAATCTTGTGGGCCCACCCATCCGGGCCTTTCAATCTGGATAGCAGGTTAAGTTTTGGGGTAGTTGTTATTTCAACCACAGTAGAGCAATCTCCTTATCACCCATATTGATGTTACAGGCTCTAAATTGCACATTTCTAATAGCCTTACTTACAAGTTGGACTAAGGAAAAAATGTACTGCAATATGAGGCTGCTTCCTCATTTAAGATTACTAGGAAACTTCACTAATTTTTGTTATTTCCTATTAAACTGAACACACAATTCAATTGACTTGTACTTCCAAACAGAGCGTTGGTGGTTTTTTTTCAGTTTGTAGTTTTATGTTCTCAAAGAGATCATATGCTATGAGTTCTAATATTCCTGCACACACATCTGTGCATGCATCTACAAGCAAGGACAGGTCCCAACACGGAACGTGTGCTCTTGAATTCAAGAATAGCCAAATTACTCTTAATTTTTCAGAGAATTTTTTTAATTTATTTTTGCAAATGACTAGGATATCCTTTGCTATAAAATTCAGGATTGTTCAAATCTCAAAATAGCCTTCTGATTTTTGTGGATGTCTTTCCTATTCAACTTCATTTGGGCTGTGTTCCTCAGGGTAATTTAATATTGTCCGACATGGGACTCCCCGAGAAGCAAATCTACCATGCTGCGCTGAATGGTAATAACTTGCCTAGTGTTACATCAGCAAGTTAACTGAAAATTCATGGCCTCACTCCCAAAATCAACTGTATCAACTGTAGCCAGTTGGTTTGGCTGGTTTCTTTTAGCACATATTTGTTTTTGTTGAACCCGTATCTTGGACGTGAGAAATGGACATGGAATCTGCAGGAAATTGAAAACTTTGAATTCCACAAGGAAATCTGTGTTTGGTTTGCCATGCAGTTTCCACGGAATCAGGTAGACATGTGAAGTTTTTTTTTTTTTTTTTTTTTTAAAAAAAAAACAATCAAATGGTCTGTTTATCTCCTTTCAGCAATGGGAAATCAATCATCATCATCATATCATCTAGGCCTATCCCAACTAATTGAGTTCGGCTACACGAATCCCGTTCTGCCATTCCACTCATAACACGGTACATATCCCAGTGGGAAATTGATGTACCAACTTGTTTTTTTAGACATTGATCTGTGTTTTTTTGTGGAAAAGTATGGAAAGCGAAAATGGATTCCAAGTCTTTTTTTCTCTCAAACATTGGAAAAGTAGGATTCCATGGAATCCTTTTTCAATTCCAAATTATTGCACGAAAACAAACACACCCCTGATCAATATTATCAAAAGAAAATTCTCCAATACAATGGTCTCACTTTCTAACTCAAAACATTTTATTATCCATGTTAAAGCATGCTCACAAATTTCAGACTGTCTAAACATCTCATTGCTAATCTTTAGTTTGTCAATATAAATTGTGAGAGATGCTGCTCATAGACAACTAATAGCTTTTGGTCATTTCATGGTCACCTCTACATGCTGCAATTCATGCCAGCTTATGTGGGACATCTGGGCCATGCATCAGGTGGGTCCATGGGTCCACCACTGCACAAAAGAATGGTTTGAATAACTTGCCAATTGTCCTCATTCAAGATACACATGACCAGCTGGATGAGTGGTCTGGAAAACATATCAGGTGGCTGTGCTTGTACGAAAGAAATTGATGGTTTGAAGAATCTGCCAACCATGCATGTGTGGCCCACTAGATGAGCGGAACTGCCTAATTTGGGGTCAGCTTATCTGCCTGGTGTCCCATTTGATTCATGGCTCAGATATTAAGCGTGTGCTAGGCATGGAGGTGCAAGCATGCTTTCAGCAGAACTCTTTTGATTGCTATAATCAATTAATCATGCAAAGGATTAAAAAGAGAGATCATGGTGCATCTCCATTATAGAACTGAAGTAGCTCTCGTGTTGTGCAGATTTTTTTGTCCTGCATGATTCGGGTTCATGGTCCATTTGTGGTGCGTAAGTTGTCTTGTAGACGAGCCAATGGTTAAGAAACCACATCTGGAATGTATCTACTTTCCAAAGAGCATTTTCAGTAGCCTGCAAACTTCGATCTTTTCACATTGGTTGCCTTTGATCTCCGGTCATGTTCTGCTTGGTTCCTTTCCTCATGGGCCCCATCTGAAGCTTTTGTAAACTAGAGTAGATGTTTACTGTAAATATTGCAAGTGGTGTTTCTGTAGAAAGCTACTTGGTTGTGCATGATGAAGAACATATAGTCTTTTACCGGGAGAATATCAAGCGAAGAATATTGTGGTGTTTAAGCTACATCTGCTGTTTTTGTTTTTATTTATGTTTTATCACTCTTTTTCCCTTTGTTTAGATCAGTTATTGTCAAAAAAGGAGGAAAAGGAGAGAATGCGGGGATCACTTCTATGATCTTGATATTGAATTTCACATGTTTAAATGATGATATTCAACCTAAAGGCCATTGCCTTAATTTCTTGAAATTGAGTGGTGGGCCACCAAAAGGTGCAAAATTTGCACAAATCAGGTAATCTTGACCATCCATGATGGGCTTTTTTCACATTGAATGCGAACCGTTTCCACATTCGTGTCAACATTTATCTGCCAGTCTGATCCCTTGCTGTTTTTCCACTGTGGACCATCCTGGTGGGGTCCACTGATACAATTGGTTCCAATAAAGAGTGTTCATGAGTAAACCATCATAGATAGGGCTCTATCAAAATGTCATTTTGATGCATGAACCGCTATAATTGAATTGAAAAAGTTTGACCCATCACAACTACTACTTTCCTTTCACAATGTTAATAATACAACACAAAATGGGAATGTACTCTTCCATACCTATCTAGATCTATTTGTAACAATCACAATCATAGTAAGACCCATTGGTATCCTCATCACAGTAATCCAATGATATGATCTTGATCATGTGGGGCCCATTTAATAGAAGGTTATAATCTTGATCATGTGGGGCCCATCTAATAGAAGGTTAATAATTTGCAACCATGCTCAGACAAATGTAACCCATGTCTACATGAAGCAGACTTCATAAGACAGTATGTTCATTTTTTAAAACTCACCCATTACATGGCTTTAGGTCTTCCATACGTGTGCCATATGAGTAGATAAGGCCACACCTCTCCTCTTCAATAAATATTCCTGCAGTATACTTTTCAGGAAAAGTATTATCCTCTGCTATCATCCAAACACAAAACACAAATATCATCCAAACACGAAACACAAACATCAATGGACAACCTTGTCCACATCTCAAAACACATTGCATGATGTCATCCAAGATTTAAATTCTACACATTGATGCCCAAAACCTCCGGTCCAAAATAAGTGGTCCACGCTCGGGTAAGTTTTAATTAATAACTAGCTCACGAGTACCAAGTATTAAATGACTCATGCCCAATGCTAATATTTACTATCAACAACATAATGGTTAATCAATATAAATCGACCGGAGGTCATATTCAAATCCAATATAGCACCTATGGGCATATAAAAAAACGTACCGATTTTCATGGGCCACCTCAGTATCACGTGTCCACGTGGCAGCCTGACAATGTGCCATGCTAGCATAAAGATAGGTGATTCTAGAACCCCATGTTATAGTAGAGGTTAGATTCTAGTTCATTTGGGTCAAAAGATAAAGATAAAAGAGAAAAAGGGGTGGATGTTTTTTTTTCTCAAAGGCTTGTGCTTAAAAAACTTATTTCATTAGGAAGGAAAGAGGAAATGGAAGGAGAGAGAAGGGCCACGTCTCTATTCATTGGATTAGAACTACTTGTCAAACATCCACCTCTAATGCTATATTATTATTACTTTAATCGTGATTACTGTACTTAATGTCCTTTAACATTTATTTTTTATTTCTTAATCTATAAATAATCCAATTTGTTTGTTATTGGACCACTTTTAAGAGGCTTGCTAAAGCTAAAATGCATGTCTCCACATGCGCCATCACAGGATGTGGGTGTGAGATCCAAGCCGTCTGTCAGATTTGGCCCATCGTGTAAATGTACTGATCCAAAAATTAAGATAGCGGGTTCATCAAATGGACCACATTGTTAGGTAGAGGTGGACAGCTTAGAAAAAATAAAAACATGGCCTAGTTTGCTTTAATGGCTTATTTGTTTTCTGAACAATGGACCAACCTGAAAGTAGACTGCACCAGGGTGTCTAAAATGTGGGACCCATTTGGTGGATGGCTATGATCTCATGCAGGTTCCATGCTGGCACATGTGGTGATGCGTAGATGGGCAGTTTCTTGCTTGCATGTGGGCTTAGCAAACCTCTCTCTTTTAAATAACCCAAACAACTAAAGCTTGCCTGTGAGCTGGCTTTAGCATGTTGATGGTCCCAAATTCCCGTATCTCCTTTCCCAATAGCTAGCGAGAGGCTGTCTATTGTATCAGAAAAAGATTTGATACTCTGGTTGGGTGTGATGGTTCATAGACACGCACTAATGAACTGTACACGTGGTGTAAGTAACTTAAATTAAACCATGACCCTATGTTTTATTGGTAGATGAATCATTAGTGGCATACATGGACATCTAATGGCCAGCTAAAATAAAAATTAGTGAATATCTGAATCCAAGAAATGCCTATTAATCAGAGGTAGAATTTTTCAGTCAATCTGATTTTGGGACTATGACTAAACCACAGTGGGTCCCATTGTTTGGACGGTTCAATTTGAGTTACACGTGTCACATCATGTTTTTTTTTCCTGAGCATCGATAACTCATTTTAGTATGTTAATTTCTTGTTTTTGTCTTTTTATTACAGGGGAGTTATTGATACTCTGGCGCACGTGACACTTGCATATGCATATGGCATGTACTAAATCAATTATACCCATTAAATCGTGGAACCCACTTCATATTGATTGAACATTCCTTACCTCTAATTAGGTGGACACTTATTTGTCGAAACAGGACCATTGGATCTTTATTTTTATTTTTATTTTTATTTTATTTTTCGTTTTTAACTGTCTAATAAATGTATTCTAATATATCTATACTGTTCATTTGTTATGTCATATCATTTTAAGACATGAGCTCAAAAAAGAAACAGATCCAAATCTCAAGTGGACCATATTATAGGAAACAACCGTAAACCGTGATTAAACACCCCCACCATTAAAAACTTCAAAGGGCCTACTGTAGTGTCTATTTGCCATCAAACCTGTTGATAAGGCCATTGAAGCCTGGATGAAAGGGAAAATAAATAAATATCAACTTGATCCAAAACTTTTGTGACCCATAAGAGATTTTTAATGGCCGATCACCACTGTTTCCTATAAAATGGTCCACATGACATCTATAATATGCAAAACGGATTGCCGGCATGGATTCAAAAAAAAATAAAAATACATACATCAAAGTGGGCCCCACGGTATGGGCCACACTGTCTAGGGTGAGGCCAGGGCCACACCTAATATGCTCCTCCAATGGATATAAACTAGGGTTAATAATTTAGTCAGCTTAATTTGAACTACTCTATCTCAGGTATGCAATTTCTACGTAACTTCTAAGTGCATGTGTATCATCCATCACACTCTTTTAGAGTATCAAAGTTCTTCCTTTTTTAATATATTTTTAATTAACGGGTAATGTAAGGTTAGCTAACCTTCATCGGTAATATCAAAAATAGTTGGAGTTTTAGCAAATCAAGGCGTAATTCAAGGATTGCGCGAAGCCTGGGCTGTGGATAAGATTATCCTGCGCACAGTGCGCATCCATGCGCGAGTTAAGATTCTTCCTATTTTAAAGGGTGCTTGGATTTCAAAGGGAGGGAAACATGGAGGTTGATTGTGGGGTGCAACCCAGACAAAACTGACTACATGAGAAGAGACACACATAACATGGAGCCGCGCGTGCAAGATTAGATGCGTGCACATCCCTAAAAATTTCATTTTTATAATGAGAAATGATCACATCCAATCAATGTAAGGGTACTTTCACGACAGTCTAGTTGATCCACTCATTTGGTGGGCCACACATGCATGTCAAGGGAGGGAAGGTGGATTGCATACTGACACTGCCAGTGGGGAGTTGGCTACTAGATGGTGTTTCATGACCCCACCATAATGTATGTGTTTTATCCACGCTGATTGTAATGTTTATTTCCAATCCAACCTGTTGATAAGGTCACACAGACATGGATGTAGATAAAAATTAAGTATCGGCCTAGTCCAAAAGTTTAGTGGCCCTCGAGAAGTTTTCAAATGTGGGTGTTCAATCCCTACTATTTCTTGTGGTGCGGTCCACTTGATATCTGGATATGCTTCAATTTTCAAACCGTGGACTAAAATAAACTAGCAAAACAGATAGACAAAATGGATAAAACACATACATCGCAGTGGGTCACCATGCAATCTGCGTCCCATGTTGTGGCCCATTTTTTTCATAGCGTAGATGCTCCACGTAGTTGACATGCTAGCTTTGAAGTATGGGTTTGTTTAGTTGTATGTGATCACTCCTCTTTTATAATAGAAATTAGTTTACTTCCATTTGAAAATGGGTAAAATTCAATCAATTGATCTGGTCCACTAATTCTGTTCAAGACCACAGTGGAGTAAACACAATGATCGGAGGATCCTCTCCATCCAATTCATGAAAAATGGTCGGTCCTACTTGTTCACAATATATAAACTATTCATTCATGACTTGGAGTTCATATAATTAATGTGATTTTTGCATTGTGACCCACAAATACAGTCCAGATGGGTGGATTAGGCTGTCCGTATGTTAACTTAGAAATGGACGTAACCGATCAGATCGCATCAAATCAAATCACATGAACTAATAATACTATACTTATTTTTTAAGTAATTGTTACATAGCAGGCCATATATATTTTTCCTTCCATTTGCATTCGCTCACTGCCAAAATTGTTAGTCCCCATGTAAGCTTTCATACGGTTGAGTGTATACATAACTTAATCAATTGATAATACGTGAAATGGATTTGCTCTTTGTATTTTTAGTGGAATGCTAAAAGCGTGTGAGATCAAAGCCGTTCATTAGACAATTCCCCACATGATAGATGCCCCATCTCAATAAGCAGGCCAATATATCATTAGGTGGGCCACAAGTAAAAATTTAGTAAAAGGTGTTGGCCATACTTTGTAAGACTTACATGTCTATCACACAGGATGATCATGTCAGCCTGAGTTTTTAAGGTATGACATCTAATAAGTAGGGATCACCTGATGAGCGACTCTGATGTTTTCATATTTTGATGTTTTAGTCACTATATTGTTGGGAAATCAATTGAAATAAAATATTTATTTACAAAAAAAAAAAACATTTGTTATAAGTTTATTAAATTGTAAATCTGTACTATTTATAAATTAATCTTATTTAGTTTTGATTAGATTTTAAGATTTATGATTAGCAATTGTACAGCTATTTTTAAACTAGGATCTTGCTAAAATTAGTTTGAACCTTTTTTATAAGAACATTCCCCTTTCAATGAATATCATCAAGAAAAATTTCTCAACGAAATAATCTTTACAATATCAATATGAGAAGGTCTGAAGTCCAAATAATTAGACTCTAAGTTAGTCCACCTAGTAAATAATTTATAATCTTTCATAGGTATGCTACATCCAACCCATCCAATAGGTTGGATTTATTTAACACACGAGGATCACCACGTGCATGAGGGTTGGAAGTTATCCCTTGAGCGGATTGTACCCTGTTGTGCAACTAGTTGGACTTTAGACCCTCTCTCTCTCTCTCTCTCTCTCTCTCTCTCTCTCTCTCTCTCTCTCTCTCTCTATATATATATATATATATATATATATATATATAATGAATTGTTTTCTTTTCTAATTGCTTTTTATTTTTACAAGGTGTTAATTTTGCGAGATTGAACAATTTTCCGTAAGGATATCGTGGTATTTTTTAAAAAATAATAATAATAATAATAAAATAAAAAAATCTAGGAGATATTTGTGAGAACATTAGGCATTAAAAAGTTGGAAGATGGGAAACAAAGTTTAGAAGTGTCGGGATAAAGATAACAGCCTTAGTTTAAGCTTTAAGCTTTGTTATTAATATTAAGGTAAAAGGGTGGGAGAGTAGGTGTGTAAACAAGTCCAAATGCATGTGAGAGAATCCAATTTAAAGGGTATGCGCATCTTCTTCGACACCACTTTCCACCTATCTCACTCATTTACCTCATTAAACAAGTATAACGCCTGGGTCATTGCTAACCTCAGCTGCTGACATGAGTCTCTCTCTAGTGTGTCTCGGTGTATTGCAATAATACACATCGGGACTTTGGACTCAGAGTGTAGTGTAGTACACAGCACCCACATTGGTATTGTACATACGGAAAATTCTATGGGCCTCACATGAGATATGTATTTTATCCACACTATTTATTTATTTTTTCATATCATTTTGGGGCATGAGGATATAAATGAGACAGATCCAAAGCTCAAGTGGACCACACCACAAGAAGCGGTGGGCATTGAACGCCTACCATAGAAGACTTCTTGACAGCCAATGAAGTTTTGAATAAGCTGATATTTGTGGTTTCCCTTTGTCTATATCTGTGTGTGACCTTATGAACAGGTTAGATGGCAAATAAACATTAAAGTGGGCCCTCATAAGGTTTCAACCATAGGTGTCATTATCCCCATGGCCAGTAGTGTGGTCCACTTGAGTTTTGAATCTGGCCCAAAAATGATATGAAAAAATTAATTATAATGAATGGCATGGATAAAACACCTTACATAACGATGGGCCTACGGTGTTTTGCCAGGTACACAATAACTACTCTCAGTATATATGATAGCAATCTGAGTCCTTGGACTTTAGCCATTGGATTAGGTCGTTTTCAATGACCATTACCCTCAGTATCATAGCAATATGAGTCCCTGGACTTTAGCCATCGGATTAGGTCGTTTTCAATGACCCCTACCATTTAGAAGATACATTGAAAAATTCTCTCAGATTGAACTATTTCAGCTGGTTGATCATTCAAAGGTGATAAAGACTATCCAAATTCAAAGAAAAAAAAAAAAAGCAGAGTGGTTGAAATATTTCAATATAAGAGTTCTCCTTACTTGACAATCCCTCATCTAAGGCAATGCCCATATTACAAACATCTTATAAACAGCTCAGGTCATTGAAAGACATTAATTAATATAATGCAAGAAAAAACGCAATGGAATGGTTGTGAGAACTCTTTCCTATCTGCCATGAAATGATAGTGCTCCGAGCAAAAATAAAAAAACAAAAAGCAATCAATCCGTGCATCTGATAATGGGAACTCCAATTTGAAAATTGTGACAGGATGACACTTACGAATCAACCAACCACTGCTTATTACGTGTCCTCGATGTCCGAGGTTCAACTCCCACTCGAAGTGGCGGCCATCAATGTAGAAAATGACACCTATTATTCTCTTCGCTTGAAGTGTACGTCACCCTGCATGTGCCAATCGAAAGCAACCACTAGAAAATGTGATGGGTCCGTCCGGAAGAAAGATGATATAATAGAGCCAAAAGAGCCATAATATGGTAAGAGTCATTTCATGATATAGTCATGAGGTCGACACCCAAAGGAAAATGATACAATAGAGCCAAAATAACCATGATATGGTAAAGCTGAAAAATAATATAATAGGGTTTGCAAGAACCATGATATGGTAGAGTCCTCTTTCAACAGAACAAGTTGCAGAGTGATGTATTAATCGAGTCTGTCCATATGCAAGTACCATGAGGGATGACTAATGTTTTAAAAATAAAACCCATTAGACAATTCCTGTCTATTAGTCTTTTTTTATGTTCATCTAATGCATATTTGACTGGTAACTCCTTTCGTTTTTCTATTATTACTTTAATTATTGTGATCATATGGATAGGATTGTCTGATACGTGTGATTTTTTAAACATAAACCAACCATGCTGGGGTTTTGCATATGAGCAGACCCGATTCACACATCACCATGCCACGTATCCTTAAGGGAGATGGCTCTACTATATTACAGCTCTTCCAGCTCCAACATATGATCTCCCTACCCAAAAGACTCTTTTTCCAACATGATAAGGAAATATCTTGGCCCACTACCTGGTGAGGTTTTTTATAAAGGCATAACACCATTTCTAGATTTTTCCCAATTTAGTGATGAAATAATAGATATAGCCAGCTGTTTTTGCTCTTTTCAATTTGCCTGATGCAAGATGGACCATTGAACACCATAATTAGAAAAAGGTAGTTTGTGCTTGTCAACAAAATAAGGGTGGCTTTATCAATTTCAAGAAAGACGTGCTAAGATGCACCACACGAGAATGATTAATATATGGTCATTTGCTTGATAGCAAGATTATAGTAGAAACATTTACTAGGTAAATGTATGCAAACATTGCATTCTTCTTCTTTATTTAATTTTATTTTTATAGAACAACATCAATACTAAAAACATAATTTACAACATATTATATTTTCCAACACTCAAATCAAACCACTGAAAAATATGATAATTAAGTAAATGGTCCTCTACCATAATGTATTTTCATTTTACAACCAAATAAATTGTAACATAGTATATAATGTCATGCGACGGTGAATATGCATGTCATGTATATCAGGATTATATCCCCAATGAGCACCTATTTGTTCGCATTGCATACATGTGAGGCCCATTGTTTGTTCATTTAGGCCTTATATCGTATGGTCCTATGGATGAAAGATTTATTTGAAGTGCTCAAGGTTGGATGATTGTAATTTATGTGTCAAAAATGATGTATCTAGTGTCTGGTCATGTGAATACCAACTTAATGAAAGCGAACTCGATCCAAATAAAGTATCATGCACATTACTCAAGTGGTGATGGCCTGAACAAATTCCAAACATATTCATTTTATAAAAAGAGTGAAATAATTGATGTAGAACGTGTCACGGAGATATTCCCAGCATGGTTGAGCCAAAAGAAGATGGACCGTGAATTAACCATAACTTTTGATTCGGGTATCATTACGAGGCGTACAACCTATCAATCTTTATTGAAACGGGCCATCCGAGGTAAACCGACCCACAAAGTGGGTCGTATCTGTCCGTTTCGTCAAAAAACACGCGCTTTCAGCTCAAAAATGAATTTTTAGAAAAATTTTACTATTTTTAGTAATTTCGATTTTTTAAATATTTTTTTAAAGTTTTAGATTTTCTTTCCTTTTAGAAATAACTTTTAGTTAGACTAGGACTCTTCTAGAAAAATTTTATTTAAAATTTTTATTTTTAGAAATTACGCCTTAGAAGAGTTTTATTAGAATTAAGATTTTTGTTAGAGTTAGAATTGTGCTATTTTTGGTAATACAAATTTTAGTTTATTTTTTTCTATATTAATGATATAAGGAGAAACATTAGAGAATTATCAATTATTTATTAATCAATTTCGAATTTATTAGAAATTAATTTTATTTTCTTCTTTCTTTCCTCGTGGATTCGAGAAGTATCTGTGAGGAGTCCAGAGAAGTTTCTTCGATTTGGAATATTTATCATCTTGAGGAAGACGGTGCTCGACCTCATCACATTCATCGTTGCGTCAATTTGGTATCAGAGCGAGGTTTTCCCTCGGGCCGATGGCAAATAATGAAGGTATGAATCAAAATCCTTTGAACGATGATACAGGGATTCGTTATCTTTTGAAAAGAATGGAATCTTTCCACCGGGAGGTCAGTTGACCATGTAAGGGCTGCAGACAACCCTCAACCGTATTGTGGATGCACTAATTCCGTCCCGAGTTCAAAGTGATACTCAATCGCCCGTGACCGCTGTACGACATAACTCCAATTTCTGCAAGGCACCATCAGATGATGGTAAATCACAGGCCACCACTTCGATTATGAGGAAACCGTAATACATGCCAAAGGTAAAAATAGAATTAAAACGAGACAATATTTTTTGAACAAGGTGCACTACATACAAAAAAGTCTACAATGTGATCATCGATGTCAGGAGTGATGAGAATTTCGCATTGAAAATAATGGTGGAAAAGCTACAACTGAAAACAGAAAGACACCCATCTCCATACACGATTGGATGGATCAAGGAAGTCAACAAAACAGAGGTACCTGAACGATGTCGTATATCTTTTTCCCTTGGTAAATATTATAAGGATGAAGTAATGTGTGACGTGGTCGACATAAAAGCTTGCCATATGTTACTTGGTCAACCCTGACAAGATAATATTAATGCTATACATAGGGATTGGGATAACCTATAAAGCTTTATTAAAGATGGTAAAAAGATTATCCTCGCCCCTATGGGAAGGGAGAACCAACCCAAGACTTCTAAAGTTAAAGAACAGTCTCTCACAACTGAACAGACTTTTGTTAAATAATCTGAGGAAACAAGAGATATATATCCATTAGTTGAAAAAAATATATATATGGAGCCTGTGAATATCCCAAAAGATTTGAAGCCAATGTTGCAAGAGTTCAAGGAGATTGTACTTGATGAACCCCCCAATAAATTGCCTCTCATACGAGATATACAAAATCACGTTGATCCCGTCTCAAGGGCAAGTTCGCCTAATTGCCCACATTATCAGAAAAAATATGAGATCTTGAAGATAGATGTGAAGGAACTGATCAATATTAGTCAAGTCAAGGAAAGCATGAGTACATGTATTGTGTCAACTCAAGAACTTAATGTTAAGTACAAAAAAGGGGCTAATGAACATCGGCATCAGGAGTTATCTCAGACTCATGTGTCAAGTCACTTGCAAAACTCGAGGATGAGTTTTTTTCAAGTGGAGGAGTCTGATGTAGAACGTGTCATAAAAATATTTCCAGCATGGTTGAGCCAAAAGAAGATGGACCGTGAATTGACCATAACTTTTGATCCGGGTATCATTACGAGGTGTACAAGTTATCAATATTTATTGAAACAGGTCATTCGAGGTAAACTGACCCACAAAGTGGGTCACATCTGTCCGTTTCGTCAGAAAAACGCACTTTCAGCTCAAAAATAAATTTTTAGGAAAATTTTACTATTTTTTGTAATTTCAATTTTTTAAATATTTTTTTAGAGTTTTAGATTTTCTTTCCTTTTATAAATAACTTTTAGTTATACTAGGACTCTTCTAGAAAAAGTTTATTTGAAATTTTTATTTTTAGAAATTAGGTCTTAGAAGAGTTTTATTAGAATTAGGATTTTTGTTAGAGTTAGAATTGTGCTATTTTTGGTAATTACGAATTTTAGTTTATTTTTTTCTATATTAATGATGTAAGGAGAAACATTAGAGAATTATCAATTATTCATTAATCAATTTCGAATTTATTAAAAATTATTTTTATTTTCTGTTTTCTTTCCTCGTGGATTCGAGAGGTCTCTGTGAGGAGTCCAGAGAAGTTCTGTGGATTCGGAATATTTATCATCTTGAGGAAGACGGTGCTCGACCTCATCACATTCATCTTTGCGTCAATTTGGTATCAGAGCGAGGTTTCCCCTCGGGCCGATGGCAAATAATGAAGGTTTGAATCAAAATCCTGTGGACGGTGATCCAAGGATTCGTTATTTTTTGAAAAGAATGGAAGCTTTCCACCGGGAGGTCAGTTGACCATGCAAGGGCTGCAGACAACCCTCAACCGTATTGCGGATACACTAATTCCGCCCCGAGTTCAAAGTGATGCTCAATCGCCCGTGACCATTGTATGACACAACTCCAATTTCTGCAAGGTACTATTAGATGATGGTAAATCACAGGCCACCACTTCGATTATGAGGAAGTCGTTATACATGCCAAAGGTAGAAATAGAATTACAACGAGACAACATTTTTCGAACAAGGTGCACTACCAAAAAGTCTGCAATGTGATCATCGATGTCAGGAGTGATGAGAATTTCGTATTGAAAATAATTGTGGAAAAGCTACAACTGAAAACAGAAAGACACCCATCTCCATACACGATTGGATGGATAAAGGAAGTCAACAAAACAGAGGTAACTGAACGATGTCGTATATCTTTTTCCCTTGGTAAATATTATAAGGATGAAGTAATGTGTAACGTGATCGACATGTAAGCTTACCACATGTTACTTGGTCAACCCTGATAAAATAATATTAATGCTACACATAAGGATTGGGATAACCTATATGTCTTTATTAAAGATGGTAAAAAGATTATCCTCGCCCCTATGGGAAGGGAGAATCAACCCAAGACTTCTAAAGTTAAAGAACAGTCTCTCACAACTGAATAGACTTTTGTTAAATAATCTGAGGAAACAAGAGATATATATCCATTAGTTAAAAAAAAAAGAATATATGGAGCCTATGAATATTTCAAAAGATTTGAAGCCAATGTTGCAGGAGTTCAAGGAGATTGTGCTTTATGAACCCCCCAATAAATTGCCTCTCATACGAGATATACAAAATCACGTTGATCCCGTCTCAAGAGCAAGTTCGCCTAATTGCCCACATTATAAGAAAAAATATGAGATCTTAAAGACAGATATGAAGGAACTGATCAATATTAGTCAAGTCAAGGAAAGCATGAGTACATGTATTGTGTCAATTCAAGAGCTTAATGCCAAGTACAAAAAAGGGGCTAATGAACATCGGCATCAGGAGTTATCTCAGACTCATGTGTCAAGTCACTTGTAAAACTCGATGATGAGTTTTTTTCAAGTGGAGGAGTCTGATGTAGAATGTGTCATAGAGATATTCCCAGCATGGTTGAGCCAAAAGAAGATGGATCGTGAATTGACCATAACTTTTGATCCGGGTATCATTACGAGGTGTACAACTTATCAATCTTTATTGAAACGGGCCATCCGAGGTGAACCGACCTACAGAGTGGGTCGCATTTGTTCGTTTCGTAAGAAAACGTGCGCTTTCAGCTCAAAAACGAATTTTTAAGAAAATTTTACTATTTTTAGTAATTCTGATTTTTTAAATTTTTTTTAGAGTTTTAGATTTTCTTTCCTTTTAGAAATAACTTTTAGTTATACTAGGACTCTTCTAGAAAAAGTTTATTTAAAATTTTTATTTTTAGAAATTAGGCCTTAGAAAAGTTTTATTAGAATTAGGATTTTTGTTAGAGTTAGAATTGTGCTATTTTTGATAATTACGAATTTTAATTTATTTTTTTCTATATTAATGATGTAAGGAGAAACATTAGAGAATTATCAATTATTCATTAATCAATTTCGAATTTATTAAAAATTATTTTTATTTTATGCTTTCTTTCCTCGTGGATTCGAGAAGTCTCTGTGAGGAGTCTAGAAAAGTTCCGTGGATTCGAAATATTTATCATTTTGAGGAAGACGGTGCTCGACCTCACGTACTTTCCTGCGTCAATAATACTTCTCTAGCAACTCTAGTCATGATAGAGGCTCACCAAAGGGAGGGTGGTCAACCATCATTAACAATAGTGTGAAAGTCATCATATCCTGCACAAAAAGTAATACCCTAAGAGAGATATCTATTGATGTCAAAATCTGGTTGGTCTCCCTCCACATCGTCTTCGCCTCAAGATGTCGTCCCTGGAACCTGCACCAAGGAAACACGTAAAGGTGACCCTGGCTAAGCCGAGGGACCCTCCGATGCTTAAGTCAGGATAAGGGAATCAGGGTTTGTGTAGAGAGTAGAGGAAAGAGAGAGTACTTGCTATCGCCTCCCTGTAGATATGGCGTCGGGTGATATTTATACTTGCCTGTGGAATGACCTGGATCCTATAATCTCGGCACGATCACTGGAATTCCCGGATCATGGAGATACTGTCCATAATCTACTGATCACGCAGCGTATCACATGAGTAGTGCGTATCTGCGAACGAAGTTATCGGCCACGACCAGTAATGACAACTTCCGCATTTGGCGTATGCCACTACTCGTCTGCTTGGCTCGGCTCATCCGACCACTAGGTAAATGATGCAACTTCTAGAGCTATATTCGATCCGACCTATTAGGTCGGACCCATTGTAGTTGGCAAAGTTGGCTATGCCGAGCATGTCATCCAATCGGATTATAAGGATTATTCCGAACCACACCTCGACCGAGTCGACCGCTTAGGCAGGTCATGTCTTCCGGCTCATTACTATCATGTGATGCTCGAAACAGGTCGGACGAATCATGCCTTGGCTCAGACTGGCGTTCGGACAGGCGTTGTATCGTGGGCTCGGATCTTCCCGTAACAATATCGTTCTTGAAAATAACTCTTGCAACATTTAACATCTCGTTTTAAATATAACTTCACCAACAAAATCTTCCAGTAAACTGTTCGTGGCATTTTATCCAAAAATAAAGTCAAAAATCTCATGCCAACTAGTCTCTTAAGCATTGTATTTAGAACCCAAAATATGCAAGCTAATTTTAAGCTCACCAGGCATGTAGGCATTCCAATAGGCCCTACTACATTGGATCCACCGCCAACAATGTGAGCAATTGGCTTATTTTATTAGAGATACACTTCAATGCGCTTACATAAGTTATAATGTTCCTATTGGCTTTGGACAATTAGACAATCCAATCAATTGATTTAGACAGTTCATTATGTCCAACATAAATCAAACGAGCTAACATGAAACTATCACACCAATTTTAAAATATTAAACATTTTATCATTAGCCCTTTAAGATGGACAGCCAAGATCATCTACGTAAAGACATATGTCCAATCAATGGTTTGATCAATCTGCTTATGATTCTAAAGATTAGCTTTTGTTAGAAAATATTAATTATCTCATCCAATCAATGGTTTGATTAATCTTTTTTTTTTTTTGGGTCCTAGCATAAAATGCTTATGATTCTAAAGAGCTGCTTTTGTTAGGAAACCCTAATAATCTCATCCACTGCTTGAAAAAAGGAGGGTTATAACGGATTTGATCATCCAATCAGTGTGATTTTTGCATATTGGTCTATCAAAATATGCTCTGGACTTAATGGACAGTTCAGATCTATCAATTGGACTGTTCAAGGGACAGATACAACTAGGATCACTATAACTCGGTTGGGCGCTGAGAGCACCAGAGCATTTCTCATTTTTACCCTTTTTTAATTAACGGCCATTTCTGTAGACCGCTAAAAAAAGAGCGAGAATATTTTCATTCTTAAAATATCATGAGCCGTCTGTCTAAAACAGCTCCGCTTACGTGGAGGGTCGTGATTACCAAAATATAGAAACAACATGTGAGCGCCGCACCATGTTGTTAGTTCACATGTGCCTATTGCCCGAGAACACGCAAGGGATAAACAATGGATAAGGAAGACGGATTCAATATCTTCCGAAGTCAATCCTCTCCGCCAAATCATTACCCCATTTGAAGTGAATCACACCACAGGATATAGTAAGAAAACATGATAGATCAATTAAGAGAAATTAATATGCTAAATAGAGAAATATAAATTAAATACCAGATAATATGATAAAATATTTTTTAAAAAAAAAGTTAGAAAGCACCTGAATCGAAAGTCTGAAAAAAAAAAAAAAAAAATGCTTAAATCTTAGTGGAGGTAATAGATTCATGTCATTTTCTTAAAGACTATTCAAATTGTTAGATAATCTGAATGAATTATCTAAATTTCCTGAAACGAATGTGTTTAGAGTACAACCACTTCTCAGTTAAAAGTAATCAATTCAACTTTATCTTTGAAAAAAAAATCTTTAAAAATCGACTGTGGTGTTTATATTTTCTAAGTTTTTCGCGATGGATAATGAAGACGAACGAGGCTCAAAACGATTTTCTCAAAATTTTTACTTTTCTATTATTATTATTTTTAAAATCTTGCTAAAACCATCAAACACTGGTGTGGTCTCGTTAAGATGATGTAAAACACATAATAGGTGTCGGAAACACCCGATCCACCAAAGTCGCGTTTGGTTGGAATGGCTTAAAATCACGTTATTCCAACGGCCCCAGTCATTCGACTCTGCATGTATGGACCGTCCATTTGACGGCCACCAACCACATTTCTAGACCCATCCAATCAAATTCTACTTCAAGAGTCCGGCCCATTGGGTGGATGGTACGGATTGAGATCAAAGCCTTCCACGTGGACGGTTGAAATGTGCTTGAGTGTGGTAATGGGCAACACATGAAGGACGGAAGTGCAGATGGCAGATACTGCACGACTTTGACAAAATTACCTTTCATCAGAGGGCGGCTAGATTTTTTTTTATTGGGCGTGGAGACCGGAGCTGCTACTTGTACGTGATTGGGAGGCAGTTCTGACATTTCTGACCTATAAGGCAGTGCCACGTTGTTGGATAAAGTTTGTGGTCCCGCATGTTTTTTAGAGGTAACACGTATACAAGTTTAGGTGTACCTTCCATGTGCTTCTCCTGTTTCGTGGAAGTCACCTTTTCTACGGCCTCTTACTGCCTTTTGCAAGCGGACGCGGATTGCGTCCTACCCCCGCCCGGACAGTGATCCGTCCGGCAGGGCTCTGTGGAGCCCACACTGATGCAAGTGTTTTATCCAAGCCGTTCATCGTTTTTTTAAGGTCATTTTAAAGTATTAATTAAAAAAGTGGCCGGATTAAACTTTAATTGAATCACAAAGTGGGGATTGAACTTCCACCATTAAAAAGTTCTTGGGAGCTGGAGAAGTTTCGGATCAAGCTTATATTTGTCTTTTCACTTCATTCACGTCCACATAACCTTATTAATAGGTTGGATGGCAAAAAATCATCACAGTGGCCCTTAAAAAGGTTTCAACGGTGATTGTCATTATCACTGCAGCTTCCTTTGGTGTGGTCCACTGGAGCTGTGGACTTGCCTAATTTTTAAGTTCACATCATAAAATGGTCTGATAAAAGCAATTAATGGCGTGGATAAAAGGCTTACATCACTGTGGGCCCCACAGAGCCCTGCCTGGACGGATTACCGTCCTGGCAGAGGGGGTAGGACGCAATCCGCGTCCCTTGCAAACTCGCCAGGTGGATATTCCAATCTCGGCTGTTGGACAGCGGCTTGTTCAACTTCACTCAGCTCGGCCCATGCAGAAAACTGAGGGAGCGGATTAGGTGTTATTCGGATAACACGTGTTACCCTGATTGGGAGGCCCACCTTGATGCATGCGTTGTATGTCAAAATCTTCAGTTTTTTTTAGATCATTTTAAGAGCATGGTTTAAAAAATGAAGCAGAAGCAAATCCTCAAGTGGACCACATAGAGGGAGCTTCTGTTTTCCTTTTATCTAGATATGTGTGATCTGGTTAACAAGTTAGATGAAAAATAAACATTGTCGGAGACTTTAAAGAAGTTTTAATCATAAACTATCAATTATTACTGTTATGAGGAGATCCGATCCTATGGTAAAACGTCAATCTGGCTGTAAGTCCGAGACGACACCCGAGGCGCCATCCATTTGACCAGACTTCAGTATCGCAACAAGGACACGCGAGCGTCTTTGGAAGAGGGCCAACTCGGAGGGGTCCTAATAATTCGATCGGATTCGGCATGACGGGTCGAGACGGACGCCGTCTGACCTAGAGAATGTTCTTTGCTATGGCCTGACGAGCCGAACCGAACAGACGTTCAGATGCGAATATCTCATTCGCTAAACATGAAAACTGTCATAATCGAACGGAGCCGATAATATCGCTCGCAGATACGCATTATTCGGCAGATACGCTACACGATCAACAGATTGCGGACGGTATCTCCACGATCCGGGAATCCCTCTGATCGTGCCGAGATTATCGAGACCAGACTACCCCACAGGCAAGTATAAATAGCACACAACGCCATGTCTACAGGTACGCGATATCGAGCTCTCTTCTCCTCTACTCTCTACCTAGACCTCGATTCTCTTATCCTGACTTAGGCATTGGAGGATCCCCCGGCTTAGCCAGGGTCACCTTTACCCGTTTTCTTAGGGCAAGCTTCAGGCACGACACGTAGAGGGCGACGTGGAGAGAGGGCCGACCAGATTTTAACCTCAACATTTTTTGACGTCGTCTATGGGAACCTGAAACTAGAAGTCAGGTTCTCATTTTCCCAAGCAATGGCGAGGAAGAAGAAAACTGCAGTGGTGCAGCCGCAACCTAATGAGCAAACTCGATCGTCATCACCGCTTCATGCCGAGTCCGCACCAGGGCTTTCCCAACGTTCGCGCAATCGGTCAAACAAGTATCACGCCATGCAGAACGAGATCCAGGCCCTGCGCGACGAGATAAACCGAATGAAACAGCAGAGAGAGCCAGAGCTACGCCCGGCTCAGGAACAACCCGTTCTTGAGCCGGTGGGGTTGTTCATGGAAACTCGCTCTGTACCGAGGAGTGCGAGACCTGAAGCCCCCGACACTCGGGGGTGCAGCATTCGAGTCAAAATTCTCCTGCGGTACAAGCCAAGGTATCCGTGCTGAACACTACCACTCGGGCCTCCACAACCATCCATTCAGCCACTTCTGCCCTGCCGCCCACGGACCTCCATCATCAGTTAGAACGAAGAAGAGAAAGGAGAACACCGGAAGTCGAGGATGCCCCAGAGGTCGTTGCGAAAAATAGGGACCCATGGGAAGCACGATTTGCGGAGTTGAAAGACAAGTTTCTAACATTGGAGAAAAAGCAGCAACAATCGACAGTTCCAGCCACGATCCAGGCGATGATGGAAGAGACCGAGCCTCCCTTCACCCCAGTCATCATGGCTGAAGTGATGCTGCAGAGGTTTCGGATGCCACCCGTCATCCAGTATTCAGGATCTAGGGATCCATCCGAACACCTGGAGTCCTACCGATCATTGATGCAAATCCATACTGCAACGGAAGCAATGATGTGTAGGGAGTTTTCTATCACCCTCACAGGGTCCGCTCGAATTTGGTATCGCCAGCTTAAACCCAACTCCGTGGATTCTTTCGCGGAACTAAGTTGACTATTCCTTACGCAGTTTATAAGCGGTAAGAGAAGTCAGAAACCCAACACTCACCTGCTCACCATCAAGGAACTCTGAGTCGCTCCGTGCAGCCTGACTTTCACGGAAGATGATGCGCGAGGGATCCAGCATCCCCACGATGACACGCTAATGATTACCATGACCATAGCAAATCACAAAGTGTACCGCATCTTGGTCGACACTGGGAATTCCGCTGATGTTATGTATTCCGAACCATTCGAAAAGATGAGAATTCCACGGTCCCGGCTCCTACCCGTGAAGACTCCTTTGCACGACTTTACCGGAGAGAGAGTCATCTCCGAAGGAGCCATCTCCCTCCCAGTAACAACAGGAGAAGGAAAACATCAAGTCACACTTTTGGTGGACTTTTTAGTTGTCAATGTTCCATTTGTCCACAACGTGATCCTGGGCTAACCCTCCCTCTACGCAATGAGAGCGGTCGTCTGAACTTACCATCTGATGATGAAGTTTTCAGCTGGAGGTAGGATTGGTTATCTCCGAGGCGATTAACGCGAGGCCCGGAGGTGTTATGAGATAGCTGAGAGAAAAGGAGCTGCCAAACAAACGCTCGTAATGGACGCTTTGGATCCTCGTAGACCGACGGAAAGCTCCTTAGTCGAAGATCTTTTAAGAATACAGCTCGATGAATCAGACCCGGGCAAAACTGTTCAGTTCGGATCATCACTGAATTTCAAGCGGAGGAACAAGTTATTGGCCTACTTGAAGTAACACCGAGACATCTTCGCATGGTCGCACGCAGATATGCCGGGGATCTCACCTGATGTGCTGGTCCACAGGCTGAACGTGGACCCAGATAACCGGCCAGTTAAGAAAAAAAGAAGACTGTTCGATGTCGAACGATATGAAGCCATTACCGAGGAGGTCTCAGTCCTGCTCGATGCGGGTTTCATAGAAGAAGTGTACTATCCTGATTGGATAGCAAATGTAATGCTCGTTAGGAAATTCAAAGGGAAGTAGCGAGTCTGTGTAAACTATTCTGATCTGAATAAAGCATGTCCCAAAGACAGCTTCCCGTTGCCTCGGATCGACCAACTAGTGGACAGCACGGCCGGACATGAGTTACTCTCGTTTTTGGACGCTTATTTTGGGTACAAACAGATCGCTATGTATCCCCCAAACAGGCAGAAGACTACCTTTGTCATGGACAGAGGGCTCTACTGTTACCGGGTCTTGCCATTTGGCCTGAAAAATGCTGGGACAACATATCAGAGGTTGGTGAATCAGATGTTTGCTAGCCAAATTGGGCACACCATGGAGGTGTACGTGGACGACATGTTAGTAAAAAGTACCCAAGCCTCCAACCACCTTGCCGACCTTAAAGAAACATTTAGCGTCCTCTGAGAATATCAGATGAAATTAAATCCCGCTAAGTGTGCATTTGAGGTTGAGTCAGGGAAGTTTCTTGGCTTTAAAGTCAGTCAGCGAGGTATCGAGGCCAATCCAGATAAGATCAAGTCTCTCCTCGACATGAACTTGCCTCGGACTCTTAAGGAGATACAGTATCTCACGGGAAGAGTTGCCGCCCTCAGACACTTCATATCCATGGATACAGATAAATTCATTCCCTTCTTCCAGCAGCTGAAGGGCCATAAGAAGGTGGAGTGGACGCCAGAGTGTGAACATGCCTTCCAACAATTAAAATAATACTTGGGTTCACCGCCTCTATTGTCCAAGCCTGAAGAAGGGAAGCCTTTGTTCCTCTACCTCGCAGTCTCAGCTTCAGCTGTCAGTTCAGCTTTGATCAAAGAGGTTGGAAGTAAGCAGTACCCCGTGTACAATGTAAGAAAAGTCATGGTACCAGCTAAAATAAGGTACCGATCCTTGGAAAAACTGACGCTCTGCCTTGTCGTCTCGGCCAAAAGACTGCGGCCATACTTCCAGGCCCACTCCATAGTTGTGCTAACAGACTCTCATCTGAGGCACGTCCTTCAGAGACCCGAAGTGTTGGGTCGGATGACCAAGTGAGCCGTAGAGCTCGGAGAGTTTGACATTCAATTTCGCCCCAGGACGACACTCAAGGGTCAAGCTGTAGCCGACTTTATCGTCGAGTTCACAACTCCGGATGAGGAGCAAGTCAATAAGGAAGTCGAAATGATGCCACCTGTCCTTTATGTTGATGGGTCTTCCAATATTAAAGGGGCAGGAGCCGGTATTGTCCTGGTTGCACCTGATTCAATGACAATCCAATAGGCAATCAGACTCGGATTCAAAGCTTCAAACAACGAGGCCGAGTACGAAGCATTGTTAGCTGGGCTCAGTCTGGCAGCGAGCCTAAGCGTTCAGACCCTAAAAGTCCGTTGCGACTCGCAGCTGGTAGTGAACCATATCTCCTCGGAGTACGAAGCTAAAGAAGTCAGGATGATCACCTACCTCGAGGAAGCAAGGAAATTAATCGAGAGATTTTAGAGTTGCATCATCCGGTAGATTCCCAGAGCCGAGAACTCATGGGCCGATGCTTTAACAAGACTCACCTCTGCCTCCGAGGGAAAGATCCCGCGTTTCGTTCCTATCGAGTTCATTGAGCACCCGAGTATCAGCCAATCAGAGAAAGTCAATCCGTCCAGTCCATTCCTAGTTGGATAGACACGATCTTCAATTATCTGTCATTCGGCGAAACCCCCTCAGACAAACTAGAGGCGAGGCGACTTAGGGTCAGAGCGGACCGGTACGCCATATTAGACGGAGTGCTGTACAATAAGGGACATTCTCAGCCTTACCTTAGATGCCTCCGACCGGACGAGGCCGACTACGTGATTCGGGAGATTCACGAGGGAATCTGCGGAAACCATTCTGGCAGTCGTGCCTTGGCCATGAAGATTCTTCGTCAAGGGTATTTTTGGCCGACTCTTAAGCAAGATTCTGAGGACTTTGTTCGCAAGTGTGACAAGTGTCAGCGCTTTGCTGCCGTGCCGAGGCAACCGGTAGAAGAAATGACCCCTATGAGCGGGCCATGGCCGTTCGCCCAATGGGGGATTGACATCATCGGTCCCTTGTCCACTGGAAAGGGACAAGTCAAGTTCGCTATAGTTGTAGTCGACTACTTCACTAAGTGGGCCGAGGCCGAGCCAGTCACAAAGATCACTGAGCAAAAAATAATCGACTTTGTGTGAAAAAATATCATCTGTCGGTTCGAAATCCCACGAACCATCATTTCTGATAACGGCCGCCAATCGATAATGACAAGTTCCGTAGCATGTGTCAAGGGATAGGCATTGTGAACGCTTACTCATGGCCTCGGCACCCGCAGTCAAATGGACAGGTATAGGTGGTTAACAAGGTCATCAAGCATCATCTCAAGACAAAGCTGGAAAAAGCGAAGAAAAATTGGGCTGAGGAGCTCCCCTTCGTCCTCTAGGCTTATAGGACCACAGCCCAGACTTCGACCGGAGAAATCCCATTTTCTTTGTCATACAGCTCGGAGGCAATGGTGCCCGTAGAAATCGGACTCCTAATGGCGCGGGTAAGAAGCTTCGAAGAAAATCAAAACTCTGAGCAGATCGCTGCTAATCTTGATTTACTCGAAGAACTTAGAGAGGTTTCCAAGCTTCGAATAGCGACCCAGCACCAGCAGGTAGCGCATTTTTACAATTTAAAGGTCAAAGTCAGGAGCTTTCGTCCAGGGGACTTAGTCCTCCGACGGGTCTTCCAGAACACAGCTGAGCCAGGAGCAGGAGCGTTAGGACGCAACTGGGAAGGACCATATCGTGTGGTCAGGTCTGTCCAACCAAGCTCATATCACCTGGAAGACCTCGAAGGCCGTTATCTCTCTCATCCTTGAAACGTCGAGCACTTGAAGATCTACCACCCATGAGAAACTAGCCTTTAAGGCTCATAATAAAATGTATGCCTCCAAGCGGCTAGCCTTTAAGGCTCTTAATAAAAGTTCAATTCTACTTCGAATGCTTGCCCGATTATCTTATCAACACAAGCACGAACTAAACGGCCCGATCCTTTAAAGGATCGGAGTCTAATCTTACGAAAAATCGACAAGGCATCCCCTCGAGGGAAAATGCATAATAATGACCCGACCCTTCATTGAAGCGCTCGGCCTGACATACGACAGAATGAAGGGTTCTCGCCAGACAGGCGACGAGCCGAGTATCCTAAGAGATCGGACCCAACTAAGACTTGGGCCGAGAGAGGTCGGAGAATCTACTCTAAAAACAGACTAAACGACAATGAAGGGACTAGGCCCGTAAAGAGGTCGGCTCGACAACATCTCATAACTAGCTAACACAATATTAAAGAAATATTTTTCATTAAATCCCTACGAAGGGGCAAAAAATACATTGATAGTTTCTAAAAAAAATATACAAAATAAAATATGCCTTCATGCTGGAGGGGGAGTCTGGACGTCAGAAGCTTGATCCGAGCGGGCAACTTCAGCAGGAGCATTCTCGGAGTCCTCAGGAAGAAGAGAGTCAAGATCGAGTTCTGGGTATAAACCCATGACTGCCTCGAGATAAGCATCGAAGTCGCGGTTCTAAAATGTCGCAGCTTCAGCATCCCTCTCCTTGGAGATCTTGAAATCTTCAACCGCGACGACAACCGCTGCGGCTAGAGAGGCCTCGTCTTTAGCCCGCTGAGCCTCCACGGCCTGATTTACGGCTCGGGTCCGCTCTTCAGCCGCCTCGGCCTTAGCGCATTTCAAATCTTCGCCTAGCCGAGTAGTCTCCTTGGGCAAAGAGTCCACGTGAGCCCTAGCACGGGTCAGCTCAGCAGTCGCTACATTGCCACTCGCCTTAAGATTATCCGTCCTCTCCTGCAAGTGCAGCTCCCTGGCCTCCAGGTTGATGATGACTCCCTGCAGTCGGCTCACCCTGTCCCTCTCTCCCGAAAGCTGCCGGCGCAGCTCGATCTGCTCAGACTTTAAGGCTGTCGTCTCAACCTAGAGAGCCTCGAACTCTACTTTCCTCCTCCGATGCTCCCGCACTCTCTCCTGGATTGAGACCAACACCGGGACGGCCTGAACAGGAAACAAAGGTCAAAACCTAAAAAATATATATATGTGACTACTTCTCCCTTGGCAGGAGAGTCATCTACGTTCAAAGGCTTAGAGGCCCTTATCTGAACGGAGTCAGGGATTTGGAATTTCGAGCGGATCCACTCCATCTGAGATTTTGACATGACAGAGCCTCATGGGACTACCTCTGCGGTGCGCAAACTCACAGGCATTTCGGGGGTGGCAGTGGTCTCGACTCGGTAGGCTCGGATGGCCGTCTTCTTGCTGAGCTGCTTGGTTTAGAGTCCAACGTCTTTTACCTCCGAGGCAGGAGGTATGGGAGAGTGGTCTTGAAAGGGCATTTGGAGGCCCCACTCCCACTTTCAGAACTCCCCGGCTTGGAGTCATCACCGTATTCATGAACCATCTCGAGGTCGGAAGACATGGCAGAAAGAATGGTGAAGATCAACAGGACTCACCGGGTAACTGCCGAAAATCACCTTCTATCGAAAATTTCAAATTCGATCAGAATCGCCTCGTCGAAAATCACCTCCTCCGGTATGCTCTTCTAATTCAGAATGTAAAAGTGGCAAATAAAAATTTAGGGTGGCTTATATAGACAACGAAGGAATTCTGCATTGATGCGAGCCTTAATGGCAGTAGCCGAATCGACACGAGCCGATCTCCGAGCACACATGGCCGCAACGCATTAGAGGAGTACTGAACCGTTAGTATGGCTCTAACATCGGACAGTGTACCTCGATATGCAAAGCGACGCCCCAGCAGTCGAAGCCGTCACGTACACACCTCCTTAGGCCTGCATGGTAACCTCCCATATGCTGGGAGGAGATTCGGGATCATAACCGTCACCACGCATTAACTAAGACGATCAGCAAGCACGCAATTTGAAGACCCGTCATCATTACAATAAGGGCAGAAGATTTTCCACATAAGTACTCTCCGAGCCTACAAGAAAACTCGAAGAGTAGGAAGCTTCTGTTATGGGGAGATCCGAGCCCATGGTAAAACATCAATCCGGCTGTAAGTCCGAGCCGACACCCGAGGCGCGACCCATCCGACCAGACTTCAGCATCGTAACAAGGACACGCAAGCGTCTTTGGAAGAGGGCCAACTCGGAGGGGTCCTAATAATCTAATCGGATTCTGCATGACGGGTCGGGACGGACGCCGTCTGACCTGGAGAATGTTCTTTGCTATGGCTTGATGAACCAAGCCAAACAGACATTCAGATGCGAATATCTCATTTGCTAAACATGAAAACTGCCATAATCGAACGTGGTCGATAACGTCGCTTGCAGATACACATTATTCGGCGGATACGCTACACGATCAACAGATTGCGGACGGTATCTCCACGATCTGGGAATCCCTCTAATCATGCCAAGATTATCAAGACCAGACCGCCCCACAGGCAAATATAAATAGCACACAGCGCCATATCTACAAGTACACGATATCGAGCTCTCTTCTCCTCTACTCTCTACCTAGACCCCGATTTCCTTGTCCTGACTTAGGCATCGGAGGGTCTCCCGGCTTAGCTAGGGTCACCTTTGCCTGTTTTCTTAGTGCAGGCTTCAGGGATGACACGTATAGGGCGACGTGGAGAGAGGACCGACCAGATTTTAACCTCAACAATTACTATTTCATGTGGTGTGATCCACTTAAGATTGGGATTTGCTTCATTTTTTAAACTATGCCTTAAAATAAGTTAGAAAAAATCGCTAAATGAATCTGCATAACCACAATCGGTCGAGCGCCACCCATGATCGGTTGAGACCCACCTTCGACCGATCGAGCACTCCGAAGAAAAATAGTCTAAAGTCGCTAGATTTTAAGTCGAGTCAGGGCTCAACTCCATGACTAGTCATGCACTAACCCTCAACCGGTCATGTAAGGCTCACGACCGATCGAGCACGGGACAAAACTCCCATCACCCTTCAAACAAAATTAGGTTATTTTGTTCATTAGGTGTGCAATGCTGCTAGAGCTGATGGACAAGGCGTGACACACACAAGGAGGTGATACAGGAGAGAGGAGGCAGATGAAGTGAAGCCTTTTTCCTGTACCTAGGATGGGACCGTAGCTGGGGCCCATCGTAATGTTTGTGATAAATCTAACATGCCCACCATTTTTTTTCAAATCATGTTAGGACATGAGGCAAAAAATGAGGCAGATGCAAAACTCAAGTGGCCCATACAATAAGAATAATGAGGACATAAATGTCCAATCATTGAAACATTTGTGGTCCCATGAAATTTTGAATAAGTCCAATATTTTTGTATTTTCAGATTATCCTAATAAAAATGACCTTATGAATGGTATGAATGGCATATAAACAATATGATAGACCTAGGAAGGTTTCTGATGAGCATTTTCCTACGTGCCCAATTTTTCCTATCATGCAACACATGAGTTTTTTGATCATCTTCATTTTTAGGCTCACGGCCTAACATGATCAGGCAAGACAGACGGAGGAAGCAGATTTCTCACAAACATCACAGTCGGACCCACCTAGCTTTCCATGGCAAGTTCTTGATAAAGGCTTATGCAGGCAATCTTTCAATCGGCATAGCAAGAAAGATTACACATTAACTATATTTTGACCGTTGCCTCACAACTATTTATAGTACATGGTGGTTTCCAGACCATTAAATGCTGTTGTGAAATACAATGCATCCAATAACTAAAAAAGCCTTGTACCATCTGTTACATAAGAGTGATGTAGACACCTGTGGATGACCAACTCTCTCCATAGTTTTTCTGAATATTCCTAAAGAAAGCCATTTATTGATCCCAATTCATCCGTAGAAAGCCAAAGATTCAACAGGTACATTTTTGGCTCATAGGTTATCACTTGTGGACCTCTCATATTCAACGGCTCGGATGATCACCAAAACCATGGCCACACACTTGAACATGCCAAGAACCCTAACTGACTGGTTGTTTTCTCATGCCGGGTCGCCCCTTGATCAATGGACCAACTTAATTTTTGTTTCACTTGGAGGCTTTGTATGGTCCTAGTACCATCTAATCTCATTGTTACTACCTATAGCGCTTTGTTGGAAAATATATAGAAAAAATTGAAATATAAAATTATTTAGTTTTAGCACCAAGATAATTCACATATAAATATGTTGTCCTTAAAGCTTGATTCACTTCTTTATCGATTATGGATGGGTTACAGGCGAATTACTTGCAAGATAAAAGAACCCTTCTTTCTATATCCCGTGTGCAACAATTAAGAAGAGATTTACTTAGAAATTCTTTAAACATAGCTGATCATCTGATAGACTATATTAGTGATCGTCTAGCAATATTCTCAGAAGGAGATTATTTTAAAGAAATCAAATGAATTCTGATAATTGCATTAAGTAAAATTTTTCTGTTATTTTTCTACTTATGACAAGCAGAGAAACTAGATTCAACAATCATATGAGCAGTTCCGATCTTACTAACATAAGAGATCATTTGGTAGCAAGAAAAGTTTATTCAAAGACAAGTCTTTATCCACGATTTTTCTACAATGTCTCTATAAGAAGACAGAAAACAGGTCATGCTGCTGTTTTTCCTTCACCGACACATTCTTTGTATTACATAAAGTAGAGTTCAATTAGTCTAGAACATGATACAGGACTAACCCATACTTTCATGGTTCAAATGTCTCATATGAGTAAATATGTTAGGGGTCATTTGGCGATGGTAACGATTATAATGGGCAGGGCAAAAAGGGCCTTTTAGTTTAGGCTAAATAGTGGTACATCAAATTAATGTGAAACGAAATGTAGCCAAATCATGTGAATTAGAATCCTCTAACAATGCTCAGAATCATATGTGAATGCCAGAAATGGTTTGACTTTTGAAGGTGAGCTCACTTTTATGGCTTACTCAGGGCTTAAAATTTCCTTATTTTTAGTTAAATAATATATTTCAATGAACCTATTACAATTATTATATCAAATGTAATGTATACTAATTTAGGGTATTAAATTAATTTACTTAATACATTTCAATTACCGGCATCCAATTAAAATAAAAATTTTAATTTGCATCAATTTCATTTACCATGTGACTTGGATTTCGGTGTATTCCAATTACAAGGCCCTTATAAATACCACCGTCAGCCTTCAAGTGCATTGATATACAACCATGTTTGCCTTTATATGTCATATTTACCGCATGTCATAAGTTATATGCATATGACATAGAAAAAGAGTGGTCATCATATATTGTACACACATGCCACTATACAATTAAAGCATCATATGCATTATACCTCACCTTTTCAAACACAAGTGCACATGAAACAAGGCAAAACAAGACAAGGACGAGCATAGCCTAAATTTTCCATACACGAGACGGGATAGTTAGGGAAGATCACAATATGAATTTGCTATACACATGATTAAGCTTTCACTGCAAAGGATGCCTAGATGAGACCCATTTGTCCAAGAAAGGAGGTGTCAGTACATCAAGGGCATCCACTCTATCTGACCATCGATGAGGAAACGACAAAAGGTGCACCCAAGCTGATCCGTGGGCCTCCTATGTTCGTACTAGGTTGAGCCATTAAATATGGATAGGGCTCCACGAAAATAAGCAGAAAAGGTATGGGATCGAAAATAACATCACACTGGTAACTGAATATTGCACGTGTATAACATCTTGAAAAAATTCTGTCCATCTCATGTACAATCAAACATTGGTCCCTGGCCACGCGTTCAGCAAAGATTGCCGTTACCCCATTAGTGGTGAGATTTGATCCCACGTTAGCCCATGCAAAGCATATTTAAAAGTTATTGGACAAGGATCCATATCCCATAGTGATTTTCTGGCAAATCAAATCCTACTATGCTGCCCCACTTAGATGTGTCAGGGCTTTGTCGGGCCATTGGACGGGATAGCATCCTTGGTAACTAAGTATGCTCTTAAGTAAATTATGGGGCCCAATGTGATGTATGTCTCTTATCTACGTCGTCTATTCGCTTTTTCTACTCACTTTAGAGCATGAGTACTTTTAAGGACAAAATCAGGATCACCCTCTACTCAATAAGGTGAACCTCCGACGGACCCTAGACCTGCACAAAGAGGGGAGCAAGGGAGACCCTGGCTAAGCCGGGGGACCCTCCAATGCCTAAGTCAGGTTACGGATTCCGGGTCTAAGTTGAATGTAGAGAGAGGGTGTAAGATGTTATGTACCTGTATCAATAAAGTTCTCTCATATTTATACCTGCACATTGAAGGATCTGGGTCTGTCAATCTCGGCACGATCCGCTCAATCAACAGGATATTATGATCGTGGGGATTTTGCCCGTAATTTAGGGATCGTGTAGTGTATGGTACCTTAGAGGGACGTATCTGCGGGTGAGATATCTGGTCATGTCCATGTGATACAGTTTCTTAATTGGGCATTCGAAAGGTATAGCCTTGGCCTCGAAGCTAGATATGGAACCAAGATATTCCTGACCGCAAGCCCCAAACCTTGATGAACGTGCAAACGTGACTCCGTCGAGTTACCGAACGAGTCAGCAGAAGCCGAGGTAGGCTTCTATTCAGATCGAGAACCAATCATGTACTTCCGAGGTCTCTTCTCCGAGCTTCAAGGTAGATATCAAACTATATTCGTCAAGTTAGATTTTCCATAACAGAAGTCCCCTACTCTTTTAGCCCGAGCTCGGACTTAGAGAGTAATTGCCTAGGGAGATGAGACGACACTCGTGTCTTTACTGTCGATTGAGAAGATCGGAGAAGAGACCTCGTAAGTACATGATTGGTCCTCGATCTAAGCAGAAGCCTACCTCGACTTTTGCAGACTCGTTCGGTAACTCGACAGAGTCACATTTGCACGTTCGTCAAGGTCCGGGGTTTGGGGTCAGAAATATCTTGGTTCCATATCTAGATCCAAGGCCAAGGCTATACCTTCCGAATGCCCAATTAAGAAACTGTATCACACAGACATGACCAGATATCTCGCCCACAGATACGTCCCTCTAAGGCATGATACACTACACGATCCCTAAATTATGGGCAAAATACCCACGATCATAATATCCCGCTGATTGAGCAGATCGTGCCGAGATTGACGGACTCAGATCCTCCAATGTGCAGGTATAAATATGAGGGGATTCCATTGATACAGGTATGCAACATCTTACACCCTCTCTCTACATTCAACTTAGATTCGGAATCCGTAACCTGACTTAGGCATCGGAGGGTCTCCCAGCTTATCTAAGGTCTCCTTTGTTCACCCCTTTGTGCAGGTCCAAGGTCCATTCGGAGGTTTACTACATTGAGTGGAGGGTGATCCAAATTTTATCATCAACAAGTACAAAATTAAAGCACATTCAAAGTTGGGTTCCAGTCCTAACCTTAGTGGTAGACTCTTAAGGAGTTTCAACACAAGCTCTTGAGTTCGAAACCATAGGTGGTGAAATCCCACTTCGGCATACATGGGTGCCTTTTAATTGAATTAAAAAAAAAAAAAACCACACTCCAAGCTTAAGCAAACTAAGCCATAAGAAGATTTCAATAGTGAACATCATTATCCCCACTCTTCATGTGGTGTGGTCTACTTAAGCTTTGGATATGCTTAGATTTTAGGTTTATATCTTAAGATCATAAATAGACCCTTTTTTTTTTCATGAGCTAGATTGTTAGTGCATACTACATTGTTAATATACACCCACTGTTAACCACACCCCACTGGGAAATCGATACCAAGACCTTAATTGCCAAGACCATATATAGACATGGATTGAGTGAAAACACAAATATCAGTTTGACCATTACTGCTATGGAGAGATCTGAGCCCATGGCAAAATGTCAATCGGACTTGAAGTCCGAGCTGAGGCACCCAAGGCATGATCCTTCTGATCAAGACTACAGCATCGCAAGAACAACACGCGAACGTCTTCAAGTCAAAGTCAGCTCGGATTCGGTCCTAATTGTCAGATCAAATAACCCGCTACCCCCCAACTCCGAGGCGCTCAAGTCAATCGGATCGGATTTGGTATGACTGATCGGATGGCCTCCGACTCGGAGTGTTCTTTGATATGGCCTGGCAAGTCGAGCCGAGCAGACCTTTTGAAGTGCGTATCCCACTCGCTAAACATGGAAACTGTCATAACCAAACGTGGCCGATAACTTCGCTCGCAGATGTGCACGATCCGTCAGATACGTTGCGCAATCAATAGATTGCGGGCAGTATCTCCATGATCTCAGAATCCCTCTGATCGTGCCGAGATCATCGGATCTAGATCGCCCCACAGGCAAGTATAAATAGCCCTCAATACTATGTCTACAGGTACGTGAAATGGAGCTCTCTTCTACTCTTACCTAGACCCTGATTCCCTTATCCTGACTTAGGCATCGGAGGGTCCCCCGGCTTAGCTAGGATCACCTTTGTCTTTCCTCTTGGTGTAAGTTTTAGGGACAATACGCAGAGGGCGACGTGGAGAGAGGACCGACCAGATTTTTGCATCAACATTTTTTGGCACCATCTGTGAGAAACTAAAACTAGAAGTCAGGTTCTCATTCACCTAAGCAATGGCGCGGAAGAAGAAAGTTGTAGTGGTGGAACCGGTACCGAGTGAGCAGGCTCGGTCATCATCAACGCTTCATGCCGAGTCCGCACCAGGACCTTCTCAACGTTCTCATAATCAGTCGGGTAAATACCGCGCCATGCAAAACGAGATCCAGGCCCTACGCGACGAGATCAACAAGATAAAGCAGCAGAGGGAACCAGAGTCACATCTGGTTCAGGAACAGCCTATTCTCGAACCGGTGAGACTCTTCGTGGAGACTCGTTCTGTGCCGAGGAGTGTAAGACCTGAGGCCCCCCAGCATTCAGGGGTGCCACTTTCAAGACAGAACCCTCCTGCGGTGCATGGCGAGGGATCCGCACAGAATGCCGCTACCCGGGTTCCCACAACTGTTCATTCCGCTACATCCGATCTGCCGCCCACGGACCTCCGTCATCAGTTAGAACGGAGGAGAGAAGGGAGAACGCCACAGGGTGAGGATACCCCAGAGGTCTTCGCGGAAAATAGAGACCCATGAGAGGCACTATTTACGGAGTTAAAGGATAAGTTCCTGACATTGGAGAAGAAGCAACAACAATCGACAGTTCCAGCCACGATCCAGGCGATGATGGAAGAGACCGAGCCTCCCTTCACCTCAGCCATCATGGCTGAAATGATGCCGCAGAGGTTTCGGATGCCTCCCATCATCCAGTATTAAGGATCTGGGGATCCATCCGAGCACTTGCAGTCCTACCAATCGTGGATGCAGATCCAGAGTACAACGGATGCATTGATATGTAGGGGGTTCTCAATCACCCTCACAGGGTCCGCTCGAATTTGGTACCGCCAGCTGAAACTAAATTTCGTGGGCTCTTTTTCGGAGCTGAGTCGACTATTCCTTACGCAGTTTATAAGCGGTAAGAGAAGTCAGAAGCCCAATACTCACCTACTTACCATTAAGCAGGCACCGAAAGAGTCGCTGAAAAATTACATTACACGCTTTAACGAAGAAGCGTTACATATCGAGGATTATGATGATAAGATGACCCTCGCTGCCATTCTGAGCGGACTGAAAGAAGGAAAGTTCACTTTTTCTATCGGGAAGAATCTGTCAAAGATGCTAGCGGACTTCATGGAGAAAGCCCAGAAGTACACTAATGTCGAGGAGTTCACTAATGCTCGAGAAGGAGTACAAGTGTCCGACTCGACGAACAAAAGGAAGAGACCTCGGAACGAAAATTTTCAGTCGACTTGCAAAGGGTCGGATGACCGTGCTTCTCGTAATCGTCGACCGAGGCGCAGGACAAAAGGAAAATTCTGTTCCCATACCTCGCTCAATACATCCGTCGAACAGATTCTGCTGGATATCCGAGGAGATAGATTACTAAATTGGTCGGTCTGCATAAGGGCTGACCAAGAGCACCGGGACAAGCAGAAATTCTGTCGTTTCCACCGGGACCACGGTCACAACACGGACGATTGCGTAAATCTGAAAGATAAGATTGAGTCCCTCATCCGCAAGGGACATCTACGTCGTTATACCAAAAAGGAGAAGTCCGCTCGGAGGGAGGAACGGCCGCGGGAGCAACCAAACAACCCCCCAGAGGAGCCCGCCGAAATTCATACCATCTTCGGGGGTTCAGCTGGGGGAGGAAATTCAAACAGGGCGCGAAAAGCCCATTCCCAGAGATCGTAGCCAGAACACCACGTTCACCTGACAGAACGTCCCAGCAAGGAACTACGAGTCGCTCCGTGCAGCCTGACCTTCACGGAAGACGATGCGCGTTGTATCCATCATCCACACGATGACGCGCTAGTGGTTACCATGACCATAGCGAATCGCAAGGTGTTCCGCATCCTGGTCGACACCGGGAGTTCGACTGATGTTATGTATTTCGAGGAGTTCGAAAAAATAAAAATTTCACGGTCTCGACTCCGACCCATGAAGACTCCCTTGCACGGCTTTACCGGAGAGAGAGTAATCTCCGAAGGAGCTATCTCCCTCCCAGTAACAGCAGAAGATGGGCAACATCAAGTCACACTTCTGGTGGACTTTTTGGTTATCAATGTCTCATCTGTCTACAATGTAATCCTGCGCAGACCCTCCCTCAATGCAATGAGAGCGGTCGTCTCAACTTACCATCTGATTATGAAATTTCCAGCTGAAGGTGGAATTGGTTATCTCCAAGGCGATCAACGCGAGGCCCGGAGATGTTATGCGATAGCCGTGAGAAAAGGAGCTGTCAAACAGACGCTGGTGATGGATGCCTTGGATCCTCGAGAACCGATGGAAAGCTCCTCCGTCGAAGATCTGATGAAAGTACCGCTCGATGAATCAGATCCGAGCAAAACTGTTCAGATCGGATCATCACTGAATCCCGAGCGGAGGAACGAACTACTAGCCTTCTTGAGGCAGCATCGAGATGTCTTCGCATGGTCGCATGCGGATATGTCGGGAATCTCTCCTGATGTACTGGTTCATAGGTTGAACGTGGACCCAGATCATAAGCCGGTCAAGCAAAGGAGAAGGTCGTTTGACGCCGAACGATATAAAGCCATTGCCGAGGAGGTCTCCGTCTTACTCTATGCGGGCTTCATAGAAGAGGTATATTACCCTGACTGGATAACAAATGTTGTGCTCGTCAGGAAGTCTAACGAGAAGTGGCGGGTCTGTGTGGACTATTTCGATCTGAATAAGGCGTGTCCTAAAGACAGCTTCCCGTTACCTTATATCGACCAACTGGTGGACAGCACGACCGGACATGAGTTACTCTCGTTTCTGGACGCTTATTTCGGATACAACCAGATCGCTATGCATCCCCCAGATAGGCAGAAGACTACCTTTGTCACTGACAGAGGGCTCTACTATTACCGGGTCATGCCATTCGGCATGAAAAATGCTGGGGCAACATATCAGAAGCTGGTGAATCAGATGTTCACCAAACAGATCGGGAGCACCATGGACGTGTACGTGGATGACATGCTAGTAAAGAGTACCCAAGCCTCCAACCACCTTTCTGACCTCGGAGAGACATTCCGCGTCCTCCGAGAATATCAGATAAAGCTTAACCCTGCTAAGTGTACGTTTGAAGTTCAGTAAGGGATGTTCCTTGGCTTTCAAGTCAGCCAGCGAGGGATCGAGGCCAACCCGGATAAAATCAAGGCCCTCTTCGACATGAACTCGCCCCGGACTCTAAAGGAGATACAGCGTCTCACGGGAAGAGTTGCCGTCCTCGGACACTTCATATCCAGGGCTATAGATAAATGTCTTCCCTTCTTCTAGCAGCTGAAGGGCCATAAGAAGGCGGAGTGGACGCCAGAGTGTGAGAAGGCCTTTCAGTAATTGAAACAGTACTTGGGTTCTCCGCCCCTATTGTCCAAGCCCGAAGAAGGGGATCCTTTGCTCCTCTACCTCGCTGTCTCGGCTTCAGCTGTCAATTCGGCTCTGATCAGAGAAGTCGGAGGTAAGCAGTACCCCGTGTACTATGTTAATAAAGTCATGGTACCAGCTGAAATAAGGTACCAGTCATTGAAAAAACTAGCGCTCTGCCTCGTCGTAGCGGCCAAAAGACTACGGCCATATTTCCAAGCCCACTCCATAGTTGTGCTAACGGACTCTCCTCTAAGGCAGGTCCTCCAGATGCCTGAAGTGTCAGGTCGGATCACCAAGTGGGCCGTGGAGCTCGGAGAGTTCGACATTCAGTTCTGCCCTAGGGTGGCAATTAAGGGTCAAGCGGTAGCCGATTTCATCATCGAATTCACAACTCCGAGTGAAGAACAGATCAGTAAGGAAGTTGAGATGATGTCATCCGTCCCGTTGAGCTACCAAGAGGCAGCGTCGGGTCCAAGATGGGTCCTTTATGTTGATGGGTTTTTCAACATCAAAGGGTCAGGAGCCGGGATTGTCCTAGTCGCCCCTGATTCAACGGCGATCCAATACGCGGTCAGACTCGGATTCAAAGCTTTAAACAATGAGACCGAGTATGAAGCGTTGTTAGCTGGCCTCATGCTGGCAGCGAGCCTAGGTGTCCAAACCCTGTAAGTCCGTTGCGACTCACAGCTGGTGGTGAACCACATCTCCTCGGAGTACTAAGCCAAGGAAGTCAGAATGATCGCTTACCTCGAGGAAGCGAGAAAACTGATAGAGAAATTTTGAAGTTACACCATCCAGCAGGTCCCCAGAGCCGAGAATTCATGGGCTGATGCATTAACAAAACTCACCTCGTCCTCCGAGGGAAAGATCCAACGTTTCGTCCCGGTCGAGTTCGTTGAGCACCCAAGCATCAGCCAGTCGGAGAAAGTCAATCCCGTCCAGTCCATTCCTAGTTGGATGGACCCAATCTTCAATTATCTGTCATCAGGTGAAACTCCCTCGGACAAACTAGAGGCGAGGCGACTTAGGGTCAGAGCGGCCCGATACTCTATATTGGACGGATTGCTGTACAAGAAGGGACATTCTCAGCCTTACCTTAGATGCCTTCAACCGGATGAAACCGACTACGTGATTCAGAAAATTCACGAGGGAATCTATGAAAATCATTCAGGGAGTCATGCCTTGGCCATGAAAATACTTCGTCAAGGGTATTTCTGGCCGACTCTTAAGCAAGACTCCAAAGAGTTCGTTCGAAAGTGTAATAAGTGTCAGTGTTTTGCTGTCGTGCCAAGGTAACCGGTAAAAGAGATGACCCCCATGAGGGGGCCTTAGCCGTTCGCCCAATGGGGGATCGATATCATCGGTCCCTTGCCCACTCGGAAGGGACAAGTAAAGTTCGCTATAGTTGCGGTCGACTACTTCACCAAGTGAGCCGAGGCCGAGCCAGTTGCGAAGATCACTAAGTAGAAAGTAATGGACTTTGTGTGGAAGAATATCATCTACCGGTTCGGAATCCCACGAACCATTGTTTCCGATAACGGCCGCCAATTCGATAATGTCAAGTTCCGTAGTGTCTGTCAAGGGCTTGACATTGTGAACGCTTACTCATCGCCTCAGTACTCACAGTCAAATGGACAGGTAGAGGCGGTCAATAAGGTCATCAAACATCATCTCAAGACAAAGCTGAAAATAGCAAAGGAAAATTGGGTCGAGGAGCTCCCTTTCGTCCTCTGGGCTTACCGGACCACAGCCCAGACCTCGACGGGTGACACCCCATTTTTGTTATCCTATAGCTCGGAGGCAATGGTGCCAGTAGAAATCGGACTCCATACGGCATGGGTAAGGAGCTTCGAAGAAAATCAGAACTTCAAGCAGATAGTTGCTAATATGGACTTGCTCGAAGAACTCAGAGAGATTTCAAAGCTCCGAACGCAGCTCGGCACCAACAGGTAGACACTTCTACAATTCAAAGGTCAAAGCTAGGCGTTTTCGACCAGGGGACTTAGTCCTCTGACAGGTCTTCCAGAACACGGCTGAGTCAGGGGCAGGAGTGCTCGGACCCAATTGGGAAGGTCCGTATCGCGTGGTCAGATCCACCAAACCAGGCTCGTATCACCTGGAAGACCTTAAAGGCCGTCATCTCCCTCACTCTTGAAACGTCGAGCACTTGAAGATCTACTACCCATGAGGAACTACCCTTTAAGGCTCATAATAGAATGTACGCCTCCAAGCGACTAGCCTTTAAGGCTCTTAATAAAAATTCCAATTCGGCCTCGGATGTTTACTCGACTGTTTTGGTTAGTACGACTCTGACTTAATGGTCCGACCCCTAAGGGGTTGGAGCCTAATCCTACAAAGATTGACAAGGCATCCCTTTTGAGGGAGAAAGCCTAATTATAATCCGACTCTCCAGTGGAGTATTCGGCTCGACATACGACAATGAAAAGCTCTTACCCGATGTGCGACAAACCGAGTACTCCAAAAGATTGGACCCAACCAAGACTTGGGCCGAAAACGGATTAAGCAACAAACAAGGGACTACACCCACAATGAAGTCAGGTCAGCCACAAAGCGACATTGCAAAAAATATATAGACGTTCAAAAGAATCTTTCTCATTAAATTTTCTCGGAGGGGTAAATAGTACATCAACACAATTAATGACGACAGTCCAAAAAAAAAAAGGAGCCTTCACGATGGAGGTGCTTGGGCATCAGGAGCTTGATCAGACTAGGGAGCTTGATCCAACTGGGGAGCTTCGGTGGGGGCGTCTTCAGGGTCCTCGGGCAAAAGAGGATCAAGGTGAAGGTCTGGATATAGACCCAGGACCGCCTCGATACAAGCGTCGAAGCCGCGGTTATAAAGCGTCGCGGCCTCAGCGTCCCTCTCCTTGGAGGCGTTGAAGTCTTCAATTGCAACGGCAACTGCCGCAGCCGAGGAAGCTTCATCCTTAACCCGTTGGGCCTCCACAGCCTGAGCGATGGCTCGGGCCTGTTCTTCAGCCGCCTAGGCCTTGGTGCGTTCCACGGCTTCAGCGAGCCGAGCGGTCTCCAGGGCCAAAGAGCCCGATCGCCACTCTTCTTAAAGTCATCTGTCTTGTCCTACAGAAGCAGCTCCCTGGTTTTCAAGTCGAGTACGACTCCCTGCAGTCGCCTAACCCTGGCCCTCTCGCCAGTGAGCTGTTGGCACAGATTAGTCTGCTCAGACCTCAAGGCCGCCACTTCGGCCTGAAGAGCCTCCAACTCCGCCTCCCTCCTCTGGTACTCCCACACCTTCTGCCGAATCGAGAGCAGCACCGGGACGGCCTAAACAGGAAACAAAGATCAGAATTTACAGAATGTATATAACGACATGAAGGAAAGAGAGTCTTCTCAGAGACATACCATGTAACATACGGAGGTGAAGTCGTTAAGGAAGCCACCCTCTGACCGCTCAAGGGTCTGAGCAATATCCTCCTCCTTTGCATGCTTGGCAGCCCACGGAGCCAAGTACGCCATATGATAGCCGGGCTCAAACCTCTCAACGCTTGTGCCCGCCTGGGCCGAGGCCTCAGCCCCCTCGGCCCCCACCCTGCTGCCGGCCGAGTTTTGACCTTCGGCACGGACCTCTCCTCTAACCTCGGGGGGGAAAGCGTATTATCAGCCATTTTATTGGCCTCCTCCCATTCGGAGGAGGAGGTAACAGTGATGGGGAGCTCGGAGGCTGCGGCAGGCACCTCCGCGGTGGGGGGAACGGCGACAGTGGAAGCTTGAGGAGCAACAGAGCTCGGCGTGACTGGGGTGCCGACCATAGTCATTTGGACGAGCCCTAGTGGAGGACGTATCAATGGGCGCAAGGCTGCCGAGAGAGCCGCGACAGTGCTAGGGAGCTCCGGAGTTGACAGTACGGAGGAGGAGCCGACTGGCCTCGGTGTTGGGGCTGCTGGGGTCGGCGCAGTGGAAGATTCTCCTACACGAGGGGGAGCCACCTTTTTCTAAGTGATCTTTACTCCGGGGGCTTCCTTTACCAACTCCACCGCGGTCAGGGCCGTTTTCCTCTTCCGAGCCCCGGACGCCTCGACCATGCATGTGAAAAAGAAGATCATGTCAGCTACTAAATAACTGAAGAAAAGTTTATCGAAGAGATCAGGGCATCTTACTGAGGGATGTGAGCAAAGGTGGGGATTTGCAAAGCCCAGACCAGTGGAGGTTGGCCGCAGTGATCAGATCCGCCTAGGAGCGAAGTGTCTCCAACCGCGCTTTGGCCTTTGCAATTTGATTCTTCTGATCCGAGTCGATGAGCGACAACCCCTTTGCGAAGCTGTAAAACAAAAAAGAGATGTCACTTCGACGGAAACATGTGAAAACCAAGGCAGCAATCCGGATGCCAGATGAAGTCCAACCTGGTTTCGTAAAGTGGGTCGGAATACGAGCCGTCGAGGCCCTAAGCTCAACCGTCGATGCCTCCCAGTCACCTGCCTCCCAGAACCACTTATTCTTCCAGTCCTTATTGGAAGTCGGCAGGTGCATCACTAACCCCTTGCTCCCCCGAGTCGCAAAATAGTATCATGGATCGTTGCTATCATGCTTGACCAGGTATAGGCTCAGCAGTTACTCTGGGGTCAGTTCGGAGTTACCAACTTGCCTCCAGATAATGTAGGCAGAGATCATCACCCTCTATGCATTTAGAGTAAACTGTCCGAGGGCCAATCCGAGATGAGCCGCGACCTTCCTAATGAAGGGATGTAGAGGGAGCCGGACCCCGCATTGCAGCGCACAAAGGAAGATGGCCACTTCCCCCTCAGCAGGAGCACCAGCAGCGTCCAAAGGACCGGGAGCCCTTATCGGAATGGATTTACGGATATGAAACTCCAAGCGAATCCACCCCATCTGAGATTCTGACATGAAAGAACCTTCAGAAACTACTTCTGCGGTACGCAGACTCGCAGGCATTTCGGTGGTGGCAGTGGTCTCGACTCGGCGGGCTCAGGAGGTTGTCTTCTTGCTGGGCTGCTTGGTCTTAAAAACCAACATTTTTTGCTTCCAAGGCGGGGGGTACGAGAAAGTGGTTTCGAAAGGGCCTTTGGAAGACCCACTCCCACTTTCAGTAGTCCCCGGCTCGGAGTCATCGCCGTATTCGTGAACCATTTCCAGATCGGAAGACATAACAAAAAAAAGGACGAAGGTCAGCGAGACTCACCAAGTGATTGTCGGAAATCGCCTTCTGGCGGAAACTTCGAATTAGGCCGGAATCGCCTCTCGTCAGAAATCGCCTTCTCCGGTGGGCTCTTACAAATCAGAACGTAAAATGACAAACGAAAGTCCAGGGCGCTTTATATAGGCAGCGAAGGATTTTTGCATTAATGGCAAGCTTTAATGGGAGCAGCCGAATCGGCACGAGCCGATCTCCGAGCACACATAACAACACCGCATTGGATGAGTATCGAACCATCGGTACGGCTCTGACATCAGACAGTGTGCCTCGACATGCGAAGTGACGCCCCAGCAGTCGGAGCCATCATAAATACGCCACCTCAAGCCTGCGTGGCAACTTCTCATAGGTTGGGAAAAGATCCGAAATCGTAACCGTCACCACGCGTTAACCAAAGCGACTAACACGCGCAATTCGAGACCCGTCATCATTGCGATAAGGGCGGGAGATTCCCTCTACAAGTACTCTCTGAGCCCGCAAGTAAGCTCGAAGAGTGGGGGGCTTCTGTTATGGAGAGATCCGAGCCCGTGGCAAAACGTCAATCGGACTTGAAGTCCAAACTGAGGCGCCCAAGGCATGATCCTTCTGATCAAGACTACAGCATCGCAACAACAATACGCGAACGTCTTCGAGTCAAAGTCAGCTCGGATTCGGTCCTAATTGTCAGATCAGATAACCCGCTATCCCCCAACTCCGAGGTGCTCAAGTCAATCGGATCGGATTCGGTATGACTGGTCGAATGGCGTCCGATTCGGAGTGTTTTTTGATATGGCCTGGCAAGTTGAGCCGAGCAGACCTTCTAACGTGCGTATCCCACTCGCTAAATATGGAAACTGCCATAACCAAACGTGGCCGATAACTTCGCTTGCAGATGTGCACGATCCGCCAGATATGCTGCGCAATCAATAGATTGCGGGCAGTATCTCCATGATCCTAGAATCCCTCTGATCGTGCCGAGATCATCGGATCCGGACCACCCTCACAGGCAAGTATAAATAACTCGCAGTGATATGTCTACAGGTACGCGAAATCAAGCTCTTTTCTACTTTTATCTAGACTCTAATTTCCTTGTCCTGACTTAGGCATCGGAGGGTCTCCCGGCTTAGCTAGGGTCACCTTTACATTTCCTCTTAGTGCAAGTTTTAGGAACAATATGCAGAGGGCGACGTGGAGAGAAGGCTGATCAGATTTTTGCATCAACAATTACTACTCTAGCTCTTAAGAAGTTTTTAACGTTAAAGTGCTTAATCTCCTCTGCGGTCCATTTGAGCTTTGGATTTACTATTTTTTCCGGCTCTTACTCTTAAATGATTTCACTGAAGGGATGAAAAATATGGATAAAACAAATAAATCAAGGTGGGCCTTGCAGAGCCCGTGCCTGGACTGTATGTCTACGCTCGTAGGGGCATTACGCAATAAGATATTCTTTGCCGTTGGATTGACCGATGAACGGACTTATATTTCAAACGTGTGCTTCGTTTTCACGGGCGTGCGATTGCAATTAGCATCCCTCCAGCAAAAGTATAGTTCGGCAAAAGGTTGCGTGTCCTCTTGTCTGCCGCTGAAATCGGTATTTGCGCCTAAATTAGTATCGCATACGCACTTCCTCAAGAGCAACATGCAAGCGCCCTACACGTGATGATGTGTACTGCTTTTCTAAAATCCGAGACGTTGATTAGACAGACCACTTATCAAATAAAGAAAAAAGTTCAAATGAATTAGTAGATTACACTTTACGTGAATTTCCATCCTGGTGAGTGGACCGTCAATTGATCATTTTCCTGCATGATGGACGGTTCAGATCTAGTAGAGATTTGCGAAGTTGGAACAGGTGCGGCGCTTGAATTTCGATCTTACAGGCTGCAAAGAGCATGCCAAATGGCTTTTGGAGTGTGACTCCAGACTGGATGGGAAAGGAGGTGGGAAACGAAGAAAAGAGACTGAAACGCGTTGCCGTAAGCCTGCATGAGCACGATTTCAATGCGCCAGATTTTAATTTATATTTTGGCGGGAATCTGTATGCAGTATACTTCTATTTGTGCAAGGTAAAATAACACGCGTGATCCGAGTTACTGGTCAGGTGGGACTTGATGTGGACGGGCCATTTCCCAAAAATTAAATCAACGAACGTGATCAACCGCATGTTTACCACGTGCTCCTTGAGGGACGCATGCTTGCCTCCTGCAAAAGTTAGAATTTTCAAAATCCCATTTCCTCTCTAGCCGTTACAGAATAAGGTTACTACACATGATATTCACGTGCATGCTTATTCACGTGTGCCATCCAACTCATGCAGTGATCCCCACCGTACCCATGTGGTGCCACGAAACTAATCTCCATCTAATCATTAAGTGGGCCACACCATAGAAAACAGCGGGCCACCACTTAGAAACCTCCAAATGGGAGCGGATTAGGTGTTACCCGGCTAACACCTTAGTGATCCGTTACCGTGTGGGACCCACCTTGATGAATTTTTTGTATATCCGTTCCGCCCATTCGTTTTCTTAGCTAATTTTGGTATGTTACACCAAAACTTAAAGAAGATCCAAAATCCCGGGTGTACCATACCACTGTAAAAGGGACTGACCATTAAAATCGTTTTGTAGGCTACAAATGTTTTAGATCAGGATGATTTAAGTATTTTACCTTCATCCAATTCTTTTTGACCTCATCAAGGGGTTGGATTGCAAATAAAAATTACAGATCTTATTACAGTGGACCCATGGAAGTTTTCAATGGTGAGCGTTCAATCAACAGTTTTTCCAGCGGTGTGGTCAACCTAAGATTTGAATCTGCTTAAGTTTTGGGGCCACATCCTAAAATGATCTGAAAAAACGGATGGACGGCGTGGATATACAACATATAATCCGTTCCCCTTCCAAATGAGCCGTGATGGAATGAGACGCTACACCCACGCGTATTTTGTTCACAGACAGCCTTTTGGTGCATTCGGAGAATGCATGCAGTAGGATGCACCAAATACCATTGACGATGATGAAATTGGGACTATTTTTCATCGCATCCTCTCTACGGTACGCATGTCAGCTTAATGGATCAATCCGAGCCGTCCATCTAGTCTGCCGTACAATGGATGGCCTTTTAAAAAAAAGTTACGCTGGTAACCGTAGCTATCACTTTTCCCCCCACTGAATGCTAGCTGTTAACCATTTCTACGTTTCAGAATTGCTTTAGAGGCTAATGATCAAATGGCTAGGATGGACGTACAGCCCCAATTGATTATGTCAAAATGAAACGTGCCATTTAGAGATATTTAATACATTCCTGTTACACCTCACCATATCCTAATTATTCTTAGCTAAGACTAGGGGTGTTTTTGTGATTTATGTTATTAAACGTAGCCTAATCTTCAATCACACCTCTGGCTGCAACACCTAAGTCTGTGGGGGCACATCTAGCTGTTTGTAAGACATCCACTCCGTCCATCAGGTTTTACAATCGATTCTCGATCATTGATTCAAAATTCAGTCTTATTCAAAACTCAAGAAGAACACACCACAGGGAACAATGAGGATTGGGGACACACACCATGAAAACTTTCCAGATGCTTCATGGGTCCACCACAGAGTTTAAATTCCATCCACTGATCCTCATCTGGACTTAATATCCTAAAAATAATCCTGATTAAAAATCGACTAGCTCCACACCACATGAGTTTAGAGATTTCATGCGTGATTTTACATTGTTCTTGTGGTGTTCTCAATCTGAATACTTTATTGGTTTGATTTTCGGAATGTACGGTGAAAATGAGGAGAAGAAATTGATGAACGGAGTGAATGTCAAATAAAAATAAAACAAGGTGGGTACGACAAAAAAAAAAAAAAAGAGAGAGATGTAGTGGCCTTGGATTCGGGTCAGTCATAAAACCCGTCTCTAAACAAGGGTCCCAATTCATGGTTACAAAGTCACGACCGTCATTTACAAGTGTAGCAAGGGTAATTTTGTAAGGTAACTCATATAAATAAGTCTCCAGCGACCATTGTATCCTCTTGAGAGACGAGAGAGAGAGAGAGACTGTATTCCCTGATGAAAGAGAAAGAGAAGAAAAAAATGGCAATGACAATGGATCAAGTACAAGAAGATCAAATGATACTGCTCTCTCAATACTACTCAGACATATGCACCCAAATGCCACAAGGTTAGTTCATGCCCACTGTTTCATTGCTCCTTCAAGCACATCAGGTCCATCTGGGCAGTCCATCAAGTGGTTCTTGCCCATTGATGGTCCACCATTAAAAATCACACACAATTATATTTCTAACCAAATTACCTTTTTCTCATTGAATGTTGCCCATGGACCATTTTTGTGGGACATCTCGATGGTTTGGATCGTATAAGGCCATGTTAGCACTTGTATTGTTTATATATGTAACATTTTCATTTTTTTTCTCTCTGTAGGAGAGATGAAGCCACGACGGAGGAAGAAGGTGAAAGGAGACACCGTCGATGAGGGATCAAAGAAGAGGAAGCTGAGTGCTGAGCAAGTGAATTTCTTGGAGATGAATTTTGGGTCCGAGCACAAGCTGGAATCTGCAAGGAAGGACCGTCTCGCTACCGAGCTGGGGCTCGACCCTCGGCAGGTGGCGGTGTGGTTCCAGAACCGGAGGGTGCGCTGGAAGAGCAAACAGCTTGAAGAGGAATATATGAAGTTAAAGACGGTGCATGAAACCTCTATTGTTGAGAAATGCAAGCTCGAAGATGAGGTGGGTGTGTGTAGACACGTCTGCACGTTTGTGCGTCTTTCTAGACACGTGTGCACATGCACATGTGCGTGAGTTTAGCCATTTGGGTTTTGTCAGTTTTCTCTTGAGATTATTATTCTTGCCCACAAATCATTGCTTGTGAACCCTTCACGTGTGGGCCCATGTTTCGTGCTACCTGTCGCTTTTTAAAGATATGATAGTGGACCACTCCATGAAGTTCATGTGGTATGAGACTGGGATGATCCACTCTTTGGATAGGCCACATCATCAGAATCAATGGACAACATTCGGTCCAAGTTGATGTAAAGGTGTGGCACACCTGATGAACGGATCATCCTCATTTTAACTAAAGATAATCTTCATGGTGCAGCCAATTCTTTGAACGGTTCAGATGTTCATTTTGTTGTCTTCTTCTTCTCATTATCTCCAAAGATATTATTTCTGTTAGGAAATTCATGAAATTACATGTAAAAAGGAAACGTTGAGTCGACTCAGTTGATATTTCACACAATTCGAGCTCAAACTCAATGTTCTAATCTGGCCCAATATTTGAGTCTTGACTAAATTTTTCTTCCCTAGACATTGTGGCCCACTTGATTGGAAGCTTGGATTTCTCACACGTGTGCCATGTTGGCATGTGCACTTAGAAAGTCTCATTAACATGTAGAAAATTACTTGGATGTAGGTATTGAAGCTTAGGGAGAGACTCTCAGAAGCTGAGAAGGAAGTAAGGAAGCTTTCAGAGCGTTGCGATGGAGTTTCGGAAGGTGAAAGAAGCTGTAGCCCAAGCTCTTCATTCTCCATGGATGCACGTCAGCCTTTTCTTGGAGATTTTGGAGATAATTCCTTGTACACACCTGAATCTAATTACTATTATATCAACGGTCTGAATGAATGGATGGATTTCTACGGTGTATGATTATCTGACTTGCCAATGTAAATATCATCCATGTAAAATATCATCTTTTCCAATGATATTGTATTCTAACTATAACTAAAATCTTCCTTTTTTAATGCTTGTGTGTGTGAGATGCTCATACCCAAACGGTTACATCCTATCATATTTGTATCACATCCAACCCATTTAAAAGATTGGGCCCAGCATGTTGATTACCTTACGGAAAAATCAGCGTAATCCACTAATTAGGTGGGCCACGCGTATTTCGATATTTACCAGTGGCTGAAAAGGGTTTTTTTTCGACTAGATGACCTTCGTTTTGGAACCAACATTTTGTACGGTTTGGATTTTACATACACATAAAAGATTAGAGTTTATCTGTAGCTGGACGTTGACTTATCATCCAACAGGTTGGATACGAGCATTTTTCCTTCGGCCAGCTTGATTAGGTAGAGGCATTCGTCGCCCAACTACTAACATGTGGTAATTGATGTGGTTGATCCAGATCGTACATTTGCTGGATCCTCGCCATTTATGTCTTCTTCCTAAAAATTCAAACTGACCAGAGGATCCTGTCCATGTAGAAAGAGATCTTCAAGTGGACGGTTGAGATGAAAATGGACTCGACTTAGAGACGATGATGGTCAGGACTCCCTATTCGATGTGAGTTTCAACCTAGGGCTATATCCAGAGAGAACCCGTTAGATGCGCAAATCGGATCCACCTCTTACCCTCCACGTGTCAGGTAGTGGTACACGAATCCCATCCACGGTATTGATCCAACGCCATTGATTAGAGTCCACCTCTGAAAGTGAAACCATGTGTCTGTCTCGACATTGTAACAATAACAACACACGTCTGCGTACGGTGTGGCCCACCTAATAGGAAGCTGGGCCTAGCTTTTGTTCGGACGCGGAATGCCCGTGGCCTCAACCGGGCCCGGCCCAACATGATGTTTGTGAGAAATCTATCCTGTCCATCCGTTTTTCCAACTCATGCCAGGATGTTACGCAAAAAATGAGGCAGATCCAAAACTCAAGTGGGCCATACGACAGGAGAAAGTGGAGAGGAAAATGCCTACCGTTGAAACCTTTCCAGGGTCCACCGTAATGTTTACATGCCATGCAAACCGTTTATATGGTCACTACTACGGGGATGAACTGAAAACACAACAATATTAGCCTGACCCAAAACTTCTGTGTTCCCATGAATGTTTTAACGGTAGGATTCAATCCCCATTGTTTCCTGTCGTGTGGCTCGTTAAGTTTTGGGTATTCGTCATTTTGGGCTCATGTTCTAGACTGAGCTAGTAAAACGGATAGACGGGCTGGATTTCTCACAAACATCACGGTGGCCCCACCTAACCTCTGATCGAAAGCAATCCGCCTCCCAGTGGGCCTTCCTATTCTCAGTTTCACAAGCTGCCGTGTTGGCACATGAAAGGTACCTGCATGAGCTGGATCCAATGCAAACGCTACTGGGATAAGCTTTAACGTACAAACCCACGTGTGGTGATCCGTCCATCATGTCCGCCGCCTAATGTTCCATACGGCGCCCAAAAATCCAGCCTATATGAAACTCATGTGGGCCATACCACATTGAAATGTTTTGATGGGGATACCCCACCTTGATTTTTTTAGGCCATCTAAACCATCAGAAGATGCATCAATCGGATGAATGGAAACCCAAAAATCTTCCCATTCCAAAACTCAGGTTGGCCATAACATGCTATTTTAAAGGCTTTATGAATAATTTTGCATAGAGTGGCCCACCTGAGTCTTGATCAAACTCATTTTCTGGATCCAAATAGAATAGGACTGACCAGACATGATGGACGGCTTGGATTTCACTAAAAATCAAGGTACGCCGCACAAGTTAATTTATACGCTAAGATTATCTCAGAAACGTTTATATTGGATGCTATTACAACCGACTGTCCACCAAAATCACAATGCATGCGGAAATCTTATGTCACAGGCATTTGTAGCCGGGTAGGAAATCAATCGAACAGGCCATCCATGGGACACGTGTGCGGGATCTGATTCACTCATCAGGCGGGGCCACCATGAACACTCTCCAGCGGAAAAATTAAGTAGGGCCGCTCATCATGTGGGACAGCATGTTTAGGTTGAAGATAGACCGTCGGTCATTTTCCTCCGATACTCCACTTTACCCATAATGGTGTGATCCACCTTATGTGTGGACAGACCCTCACCTGTTGAATGGTCCAGATCTCTATGATTTATATTACATTAGCACAATTAGACTTGTATAACTGACTTGGTTAGCAATGAGAGGCCAAAGGCCTGTTTGGATGTCCCAAGAATGCGAACTGGATGGAATGAGTCACTAGCCATGCACGTTTGGTAGATGCGTGCCCGCTCTCGGGCCTTGGTCTGAGCTTGATTTCGATATTTGGGTTCAGATCTCAAGGCCCATAGGTTAGTTTTGGGCTGAAGTCTCAGCCCATAGAGTAAACGGGCTGGATTCACTCTGACATTGATCCAGCCCATTGCCAAATCCAACTTGGCACGTGTGGTTGGCACGTGTTGGACACCTTAGGGTGCCCATTAAGGTGGCCTCCACTATTAGTTGATCTAGCGAAAGATGGCTGTCCCACTCATGAGATGGCCCATCACTGATCGGAAAGAAGCGGATGCTTGAAGAAAATGCGCTAACCATCAGCATACAGTGGGTCTCACCATATGAACCGCTCGGATGCCTAGGACGTGTAGGAGTATGGGAGAGAAGGCAGACTGGCGTTGGAAACATACGAAATTCGTGACTTCCAGCCAAGTTGCGGGGAAGGTTAAACGGTATTGTTGTCCCAACAGGCTTATCTCTGTACAAGTGGCTGTGAGTGTCATCAACATATATACAGTAATAAGATAAAAAAAAATTCATTTGTATCTTATAATAAACACAATGATCATATATATTCATTTCTAATAAACTTCTTATTCACCGTGAAACAATCAAACTTTTTATACCATAGCTTAGGCGACAGTTTTAAGACGTTCAATTATCTCTTTAACCTGTAAAATTTATTCTCTACCCCTTATATTTCGTAATCTTCTACTTGCTTTATTGTACACCTACTCATCAAATTCCTCATTCAAGAAGGTAGTCTTCGCAACCATCTACTCTAGCTTGAAATATTATTAATCAATACAAATTTAATAGATATTTACTTCATAACTGGTGCATATATCTCAATGAAGTTGATACCTTCTTTCTGAGTGTATCCCTTCGCTACCAACCTTACCTTGTAACTATCATATTTCTTCTTAAAGATCCACTTGCATCTGATCGTTTTATAGTCAATAGGAAGCTCAACTAACTCCCACATCTCGTTCTTGTACGAGGAATTCATTTGATCATCCATCATTGCTTTACGATCTCATTTATCTATAATGGGAGTAAATGCGACATTTGAGTCATCCCCATATCTCACATGTAACCTACGATCATGTGGTGGATTCCTTCTCATAGGTGGCTGCTCCACCTACTATATATATTTATTTGTGTCTATATATCAACATATGTTTCATCTCTATCTATATGAACGTCCACAATCAACTTTTCCGCTTCCCTATGTTCATCCTTACGGAACAAGAATCCTTCGTCAAATTTAACGTCATTGATGGGATTTCCTCCCAGGACTCGACCGGTCGAGGGTGAGGCTCGACCAGTCGAGCCCTGACTCGAATCAAAGTTCAGTGACTTTGGGTTATTTTTTCCCGTAGTGCTCGACTAGTCGAAAGAAGTGCTCGACCGGTCGAGGACACGGCTCGACTAGTCGAGCTTACGCAAATTTGAGTCCGATTTTGTGCGGAATTCGAAATTTTGAGGTGGCTTTCGTACCCATGCGAAAAGGAGTTTCCTAAACTATAAATAGGAGGTACCTAAGGCTTTTTAGATAATACAAGAGGGTTTCCTAAAGCTTTATAAGGGTTTACTAAAGGGTTTAGAGCTATCAAAGGTGTGAGAGAAACAGAGAAAGAGAGAGAGTAAGCTTGTAGAATGGATGTTATGCTCATGGAGGTGATTTACTGTACAATCAATATCTCAGCGCTTCTACGTCCTCGTGATCAGTGAGATCTCTCCATTTTCTTTGTTTCTCTTATTGTTTATCCACTCCTGTGTGAGTGAAGAAAGTTATAATATTCTACTTCGTAGTGGATTGTTAATCTGGACGAGGTTCCGTGGTTTTTACCTCTTTGAGGATTTTTCATGTAAAAATCTCTTATGTGGTGTGGTTTATGCTTTGATTTATTTCATTACTTTATTATCCCATAATTCTGATTTGTTTTGGGAGGCTAAATCCTAAGGTTTTGTGCAAAGCCCTCAACAAAGTGGTATCAAAGCTAAGTTCATTAAACGGAGTGAGATCGATTTTGAATTATGGAAGGTGGCTCATCAAGAATAATCGGCCTCAATGGTTCTAACTGGACCATATGAAAGGCTAAGATGGAGAACTTGCTTTATTGCAAGGACCTATATTCTTCAATTTTAAGCATATTAGCAAAATCAAGAATGTGTCTAATGATGATTGGAAGAAGATGGACCGAAAGGCGATGGGGTTTATTAGACAATGACTGGATGATTCTGTGTTCCACCATGTGTCTACGAAAACCTCAGCCGCTAGCCTATGGTTGAAACTAGAAAAGTTGTATGAGAGGAAGACAGCCGGTAATAAAAATTTTCTGATAAGGCGACTTCTGAATCTCAAGTTCAAGGATAGTGGTTCTGTAGCTGAGCACATGAATGAGGTCAGCAATATAGTGAACCAACTCTCCGCTGTGAAGATGGTCCTGGATGATGAATTCCAAGCTTTACTTTTGCTTAGTTCGTTGCCTGACAGTTGGGAGATATTAGTGGTGTCTCTAAGTAACTCCGCGCCAGATGGAAAGATATCCATGAAACAGGTGACTAGTTGTCTCTTCAATGAGGAGACAAGGAGGAAGTCTCAGGGGTCTACTCAGCAAGAGGCCCTTGTTGCATAGAAACGAGGGAGAGAAAAGAACAGGAAGGGCAGGAAGGCCCGAGATAAATTAAGAGGCACGTCGAGTAACAGAAAAGATGTTGACTACTGGAATTGTGGCAAGAAGTGTCACTATAAGCATGAATGTCGTAAGGCTAAGAACGACAAGAAAGGAAAAAGAAAGGAGAAGGAAGATGAATCAGATTCCACTGCGGTCACTTCAAATGACGACGTAATAGTTATTCTTTCTGCAGATCATGATGTATGTCTCACGGTTACGAGTCAGGACACCGACTGAGTGATAGACTCGGGAACCTCTTTTCATGTGACTCCATGCAGGGACTTCTTCACAAGCTACAAGTCAGGTGACTATGGGACCGTGAAGATGAAAAATTCTGGCATATCGAAGATCATAGGGGTCAGTGATATTTGTGTGAAGACCAGTGTGGGCTGCACATTAGTTCTCAGGGATGTGAGGCATATCTCAGACCTTCGCCTCAACTTAATGTCGACGGAAAGGTTGGATGATGATGGCTATGAAAGTCGATTTGTTGGTGGGCACTGAAAGCTCATTAAGGGTTCATTGATCGCAGCCAGAGGAAAGAAGTGTTGCACCCTTTACAAGGCATATCTCAGTGTGTGCAAAGTTGGCTTGAACGCAACGGAAGATTCAGCTATTGACATGTGGCACAGGCGTCTCGGTCTCATGAGTGAAAAGGGGCTTCAGCTACTAGCGAGGAAGCGACTCCTTCTAAATGTGACAGGTATACCTCTCAAAACCTGTTTTGATTGTTTATCAGGGAAACAATATAGAGTTTCATTTGTTGAAACTGCTTCTCATGTTAATAAAGTGCATGCATTAGATTTGGTCTATCCTGATGTTTGTGGTCCTATGATGATAAAAACCTTGGGTGGGGCATTGTATTTTGTTACTTTTATAGATGATGCATCTAGGAGGGTTTGGGTTTATACATTGAAATACAAGGAGGAGGTCTTTGGTGTGTTCAAATTATTTCATGCTATGGTCGAGAGAGAGAGAGAAAGACAGGTAGATCATTGAAGTGCATCTGCACTAACAATGGCGGTGAATACATTGGTGACTTTCATGAGTATTGCAAGTCCCTAGGTATACGGCATGAATAGACGGCTCCCAAGACCCCCCAGCATAATGGTATAGCTGAGCAAATGAATCGCACCATTGTAGAGAGAATCAGATGCATGTTATCCCATGCGAAGTTTTTCAAGACGTTCTGATAAGAAGCAATACACACGACGAAATATCTGATAAACAGGTCTCCATCAGCCCAGTTTAATGGAGAAGTATCTGAGAATGTGTGGACTGGACAAGATCCATCGTATAGTCATCTTAGGGTGTTTAGATGCAGGGCATCCGTTCACGTACCAAAGGACGAGAGGTCCAAGCTTAATATAAAGATCAAGCAGTGCGTGTTCTTAGGGTATGGTGATGAAAAGTTCGGTTACAGATTGTAGGATCTGACCGAGAGGAAGCTTGTCAGGAGCAGAGATGTGGTTTTCTTTGAAGATCAGTATACAGAAGACATTGGTAAGACAGAAAAATCAGCCTAGTTAAGGTGAGCTAAAAAATATGGATCTGATTATTCCTCCCGTGATGCCTAATGACGGGGGAGTACAGAAAGGTACAAAAGATGAGGGAATTCCTTCAGAAGATGGACCAGGGGAGCAGCCCCCACTTGAGCAACCTGTTGAGCCGCAAGTGAGGAGGTCATCTAAGGACAGACAGTCGTCCAAGAGGTACTCGCCACATGAGTATATTATGCTGACTGATGGGGGAGGGTCAGAAGATTATTCTGAGGCCCTAGACGACAAGCATAAGGAGGAGTGGTTGAAAGCTATGCAAGAGGAGATGGAATCCTTGCATAAGAATCACACCTATAACATGGTGAAACTGCTTAAGGGCAAGAAAGCTTTGAGCAACAAGTGGGTGTTCAGAAAGAAGGTTAAGCAAAAGAATTCACAGACGAGGTTTAAGGCCAGACTTGTGGTAAAAGGGTTTAGTCAGAGGAAAGGCATAGACTTCGAGGAGACATTCTCACCAGTGGTGAAGATGACATCCATACGGGTGTTGCTTGGGTTGGCGGATAGCATGGATCTAGAGATAGAGTAGTTATATGTTAAAACTGCTTACCTCCATGGTGACCTGGAAGAAGAGATCTATATGCACCAACTAGAGGGGTTCGAAGTCAAGGGCAAAGAGCATATGGTGTGTAGGCTGAGGAAGAGCTTGTATGGGCTGAAATAAGCTTCACGGCAATGGTACAAGAAATTCGATTTGTTTATGTTATAGCATGGGTATGACAGAACGGAGTCGGACCACTGTGTGTTCACGCGCAAGTTCTCAGATGGTGATTTCTTAGTTCTGTTGTTATATGTTAATGACATACTCATCATAGGAAAAGACATCAAGAAGATCGATAGGCTGAAATAGGAGTTGGGCAAGTCATTTGCGATGAAAGACTTGGGCCCGGTTAAACAGATCTTAGGAATGGAGATAACCCGTGACAAAAGCAGTAGGAAGTTTTGGCTGTCACAAGAGCAGTATATTGAGAAAATCCTAGAACGGTTCAATATGAATGTAGCGAAGCCGGTCAGTACTCCACTGGATGGTCACTTTAGATTGAGCGACGGGCAGTATCCCAAGACGAAGGCAGAGGTGGAAGATATGCAGAAGATATCCTACGCGTCTACTATAAGAAGTTTGATGTATGTTATGGTATGTACACACCCAAACATAGCATATGCGGTTGATGTTGTCAGCCGATATTTTGTCAATCCTGGCAAAGAGCATTGGGCAGCGGTGAAATGGATACTAAGGTATCTAAGAGGCTCATCCAGGTTAAGCCTATGCTATGGTGACGGTAAACCTGTGCTAAAAGGCTACACAGATGCAAATATGATAGGTGACATAGACTTCAGGAAGTCTACATCGGGGTTCATGTTCACATTTGCAGAGGGACCAGTTTCTTGGCAGAACAAGCTACAGAGGGTCGTAGTATTGTCAATGACAGAGGCTGAGTACATTGTAGTCACAGAGGCATATAAAGAGATACTTTGGATGAAGAGGTTTCTATAGGAACTTAGCTTGAAGCAGGAGGAGCACGTGGTCTATTGCGATAGTAAGAGTGCTATACACTTGAGTAAGAATTCAAGTCAGCATTCCAAGTCGAAGCACGTAGAGATTTGGTATCACTAGATTAGGGATACTTTGGAATAGAAGGTGTTACAGCTTGAGAAGGTCCACACAGACAATAATGAGTAAGATATGATGACCAAGGCTTTGCTCAAAGGCGAGTTTGAGGTTTGTAGAAACTAGGCGGGCTTGAAGAAGGTGAATTCCTCCTGTGTCAAAAAGGGAGAGATTTGATAGGATTTTTTGTCCCGTGCTCGACCGGTCGTGAACCCTGCATGACTGGTCGTGGGCTGGTGTTCGATCAGTCGTAAGTTCGAGTCGTGACACGACTCAAAGTCCAGCGAGTTTAGACTATTTTTCTCCAAGGAGCTCGACCAGTCGTAAGAGGGTCATGACCGGTCGTAGGTGGCGCACGACTAGTCATAGTTACGTAGATTCATTCCACGAATTTGCACGGATTTCATGTTGCAAGTCATTTTACAACCAGGATGCAGAAGGGAGTTTCTTAAAACTATAAAAAGAGGTCCCTAGGATTTTTCTAGGGTATGTTGTATGAAGAAAAAAGTACAAGAGGATTTCCTAAAGGGTTTAGGGTTATCAAAGGGGTGAGAGAAAGAAAGAGATAGAAGAAGCTTGTTGTAACGCCCTAAAAATCGAAGGTCGGGCAGGAGCCCAACTCCTGAGTTCCAACACATCACTTATGCAACATAGATAATGATAATTAAATGTTGACAGCATATCATACTCTAGAGACAGTTAAATTTCATAAGCGGAAGACTGTGATAAGTATATAAAGCATATAAGTGATTATACGTCTCCTGAGTATGATCATGATACCAAGTCAAATAGTTACATGTAAAATTTCAAAATATACAAATTGTGTAATGTCATCTAGTCAACAACCCAATAATCCCTGCCAATCAGAGCGGGCTACATAAACCCGCCTGATAAATACATATATGAGAACTCCTCATCGTCGTAGAAGTCTGGATCGGCCTCATACATCACACCACCATCTGCATCTAAGACAGAGTCTAGTTGGTGTTTAAAACACCATCCCAAAACGTGGGAGTTAGTGATCAACTTAGTGGAGCTATAAGGAAAAGGTTATCATTTTACCAATTCAATCAAGCAGTAACGATAAAACAATATAATCAAGTATCCTTAAGTACTCTGATTAATGCAAACATGATATGTATTAATGATGCATGCCCTCGCCTGCACTCCCTCTACGAACTTCATCTAACGGTCGCGACATGCACCTCTTCCTATGTGCTCAACACCAACACCAAAGGCACATGCAGTACGATGTTATGAGTGTGATTACCGAGTTCTTATTAGTTCTTTTCATACAATAGGATTGGGAAGCTAAGGCACCTCCCTTTATATCATAACCTAAATATTGATCCATCTAGGGTCATCAATCCTAGCAGTCACATACGATAGATGGTTTCCAGGATGTTATGGAGAGGCTTGTCACTGTCAGCGTAGGCCTGGTTTTGACCCTAGCTCACTACGAAAAGGCTCGTCACATCAACGTAGTTTCTAGTGTATGCTCGAGGTCACTACGGTCTCGTCACCTGATCATAGGCCGACAGCTCAAATACAGTATCTCATACCATCGTATTCGGCTCACGAGTTTGAATTTTTCACTAAACACTATGGGTGGGCTCGTCACCCCGGCATAGGCCGACAACTCGACCACGGTGTCTCATACCACCATGCCCAGCTCATGAGTCTTAACGGATCGAGGTACCAAGGTTAAATAAATTTTTCATTGGTAAGTTAGTACCTTAGATTCAAGCAGTGGCGTCCATACATGGTGAACATATATTGGGTCAATCTGGTTACTCGACACGCTCGACTGATACGAGCATACGTCGAGCCGATCGATATGAAGTGCGTAAGCACTCCGCGTGGCTTAACCACTTTCGACTAGTAGCGTATGACTCGGATTCCTCAAACCTATCTGGTGTGGCGAAACAACCTCAACTACTAACTCAGAAATCGTTACCGATCGCCTGGACTACGTCGTAGCCCCAAACACATTTCAAATAACAGTACACGCATGTAGTAGCCAAAGACAGTATGTGAGAATTAAAACCAAATATAAATCTTACTTTAAGCAATCCGACAAAACGCATACTACACATGTAGCATACATTAGTATTTTATCCTTAACACACATAGTAGTAAGATAGGTTATATAACAGATTCTATAACTGTGGATAAGGGAATTGAGAATCTCATCTCAACACCCACAATACATGCATTTAGGCAAGCATTTTCACATTCAGGCATTTTATCAAACACTTAGGCTACACATATCATATACATGTAATATAATAGTTATGACAAGTATTATAGTAAATCCCTTCACAGAGGATTCACCATACGTACAACAAGCATGTATTCTCAGTTAATAAACATGGTGAGCATAAATCATAATTCTATACTCATTCACACATTTCAACAAACACATGAAATGCATTATAAATCAGCATAGTTTCTATATATGTATAGTACACAGAAACTCTCATATCTAAGCACATGTAATAGCAATCAAACCAGTCATAAATTATTACTGACATTGAAAGCCTTGAAAACCATAACGTAAACATTTATATTCTGCACCTTACATCGGTAGACTCATAACGAACTCAGTTCGTTCTCTAACTCGTCGTCTACGGCACAATTGTAACATACAATATCAAATAGGTTAGTTATTTCATCCTATACTCTATTTGAAACCCTAAAATAGGTTAGGCTTAGTATTTCTTACCTAAGAATGGGGTTAGAATCGCCGGAATAGCAATACAAAAACATTGACTCAGCAAGTGAAGTGATGAGATGGAATCCCAGGAACAGACTCCAACTCTCTCTCTCTCTTACTTTCTCTCTTTCCTTCTCTCTCTTCTCTTCTCTCTCCTAAGGTTTTAGAAAATCGTATAGAATGAGAGAGAGAGAGAGAGAGGGTTTAAGGCCCTTATATAGGCCTAGAACTGATAGGAATGGCTCCAGGGCCAAGGTATACTTAGGTTATAGTCAAACATGGGCCGTTTCGGTCCAACAGAGCTGTTATGGAGGCCTCTTTTTTGCATGCGGTCGAACTTAAGCTCCCTGACCATGGATTTAGGTCAGGCTAAGTTTTCGATCCAATCGGGTTTGCAGATCATTTACGGCGAACCCGTTTCAGTTCAACGGTCACGAATACTTGATCAGGGTCACAAGTACTCTAACATGTGTTGGAAATTTTTCCTGATCCGAGGGTGTAATTTGGTAAGATTTCGACGGTCTAAATCCTTAGATTTAGCCTGCAAGTGAACTGACTCAATTCACTTAAGTTTTAGTCCATTTCCTAAAGATATTCACATTTCTCACACACTTCGCTCTAGGCTTAAGTTGTGCGCTTCTGGATACTTTTAGGACTTGATTTTTGAGGTGGTTGTCAAGTCTAGCAAGGCGGTCATAATCGTATAGTTTCGTAGTAATCAGACTTTCACTGTGCGATCCAAGTCTGATACGGAGTTTCGTGATGCTCTCGAGAGCAACTAGGTTTTGAGATGGATCCTAAGTTTCAGAGTAATGTAGCGTCACTGGTTCTGCTAGTTTTGGATCTTGCAGATCATATTTAAGGTGATTAGTACTAATTTCACAGGTAATCTAGTTCAGTACTTAGTTAATTCACGTCTAATTTCTAAAAAATTTAGTCTTTAGTGATTTCTGCCTGAGGTGGTACTTAGGTCTTTGTATGGATTCTTCCAAGACGTTACACTTATAAAAAAGAGGTTATGCTCGTGGAGATGATCTATAGTGCAATCAACATCTCAGCGCTTCTACGTCCTCGTAATCGGTGAGATCTCTCAGTTTTCTTTGTTTCTCTTATTATGTATCCACTCCTGTGTGAGTGATGAAGGTTTGATCATAGCAAGGTGTGTTTGTGATCGTTTGTGACGTTCTGCTTTATAGTGGATTGTTAATATGAACGAGGTCCCATGATTTTTACCTCTTTGAGGGTTTTTCACGTAAAATCTCTTGTGTAGTGTGTGGTTGTGCTTTGATTTATTTCATTGCTTTTATTATCCCATAATTCTGGTTTGTTCTGAAGGCGTAGATCCTGGAGTTTTGTCCAAGGCCCCCAACAAACCCTTGGTAAAAATTTTAAGCCGAGCTCAAGTTAGACTTTTTTGCCCATCATGGGTCGGGTTTGGGTTTGGGCTTAGCATGATCGATGCGGGTTAGGCTTGGACAAAACCTGCCTGGTCCATCCCTAACCCAACTCATTAACACCCCTGCTAAAATCATAGTAGGTGTTTCCCTAATCATGGGCCCTGCCTTAATGTATGTGTTGTATATCCACACCATTTGATCAATTTTTCTATGTCATTCTAGGGCATGATTTAAAAAATAAAGTAGATCCAAATCTCAAGTGAACCACGCCACGGAAAATGGTAGTTGTCATCTAACTTAATAAGGTTATGATTAGGAGTGTACATTGAGTCGAATTGGCCTCAGCTCGACTCGGCTCAGCCACTGGTTGACCTTAATTCGAACTTGGCTTAGCTCGGTCCTCGAGCTTGACTGGCCAACTTGGCTCAGTTCAATCAGCAGCTGATCAACCAGCTCGGCCGAGTTCGAGCCAAGATCGAGCCGAGTTAGCCATTGAGGCATTTCCACAAACACCTGGACTACACCTTTAAAATCTTTTTGTATGTGAAACAAAAGCAATAGTTTTACAGGTATTTTATGAAACACCTTTTAAATAACATAAAAAATTAAGAAAAGCCAAGAAAAAAATAGCATTTGTTTCATGTACATACCTTCCTTGCCACCAGCCACACTTTGTTGAGTCATTTTATGAAACACTTGGTAAGCAACATCAATGGCAAAGTAATTGAGTCACCGAACTGGTTCAATCCGAGATCGATTTGAGCTAGATTTGATCCAAGTCGAGTCGAGCTGGGCCTACTCGAACTCGGCTGGGACTCATTTTCGAGCTCAAAAAATCAAGTCTACTCGGCTCGAACTCAGCTTCAAACTGAGCCGAATCGAGCTTTCTCGAGTCGAGTCGAGCGAGCTAACCAAGCTATAGGTTCCAGTACACCCCTAGCTATGATGCAGACCTGGTGGAGGGAAAACACAAATATTACCTTGATCTAAAACTTTTGTGCCTTCAAAAAATTTTTAATTGTGGACATTCAATCCCTAATGTGTAGTTCGATTAAGATTTGGATAAAAATTCGGGACTATGCCCTAAAGTGAGATGGAAAATTTAATTAACAGTGTGGATATACCAAAAAGAAAACACCCACTACGGTATTACCAGCTTGATCCGCTCTTGTGGGACGCGGATTAGACATGACGGTGACAGGTTTATTTATTTATTATTTTATTTTACTTTTACACACGCACACACACCCCCACACACTCACACACTAGTGGGCTTTCACCACCTATGGATACTCGAACCCTTGACTGGGTGTGATCCAGATATGACAATGACAGGTTGAGTAGCACACTGCTACTGTGATGTCACCAAGTTCTGTGGGCCCACCATAATGTATGTTTTGTATCCATACTGTTCATCTATTTGGAGAGATCATATTAGAGAAAGATTTAAAGAATGAGTTAAATCCAAAGCTCGAGTAAATCCCACCACAGAAAACAGTGGTTAGAGTGACGCTTACTATTAAAAACTTCTAAAGGCTACAAAAGTTTTCGATCAAACTGATATTTATGCTTTCCCTTCTTTCATGCCTGCGTTATCACATGCACATGTAAGATTTCAAATAAACATCAGGAGGATTTCAGCAGTGCACGTCACTCTTCCCACTGTTTTCTGCCGTAGGTTCCATTACAGATTTGGAACTGCTTTATTCTTTGGATCATAGCCTAAAATGATATCTCCAAGGGATGAACGGTGTGGATATAAAACACACGTAACGGTGGACATCACTTCAGTAGCTAATCCGCGTCCGACGGTGTGATGCCAATGAGCCATATTGATTGGACTCGGATTTGGCAGTGACCCCTCTTTACCTTGAAACGGATTAGCTGCTCCCCCGCCACCAGCCCCAGGCTGATGGTCGGTGCTCTGTGGGCCTCACCATGATGTATGTGTTTCATCCATTCTTATCATCCATTTTTAAAGATAATTTTAGGACTTTATAATAAAAATGAGAGGAATATAAGTCTCAGGTGGACCACACCACAGGAAAACAATAGTTATTGGATATCCACCATTAAAATCATCCTAATGCCCAATGTTCTGTTTATTTGACATCCAATCTGTTGATTAGGTCATACAGGCCCAGATGAAGGAAAAAAACAAAGATCAGCTTGATCCAAAACTTTTACGGCCCCCAAAAGGTTTTTAATGGTCAATGCTCATTCAACAATGTTTCCTGTAATGTGATACACTTGAGATCGGTAGATATCTCATTTTTGGTCTTAGGCCATAAAATGATCTGGAAAAATAGATGGACGGCATGGATGAAACAATTACATCATCATGGGGCCCACAAAGGACCAACCATAAGTCGTTGGCTGGTGGCAGGGGAAGTAGCTAATCCGTTTCCATCCATACCGAGCTTGTTACCAGTCGGTACTTAAAAAACTCCGTGGGCCCTACATTTTAGCCGCACCATCTATTCATGCTGGGATCTCATGTCAGGGCATTAGCCCAAAAATAAGGCAGATCAAAGATCAAGTAGACCACACCACATGAAGTAGTGGGGATTGGATGTCTCTCCATTGCTTCATGTGGTGTGGTCTGCTTGATGTTTTGATCTGCCTAAATCTTAGGACGATGCCCTAAAATAACCTAGCAAAATGAATGGATGGTATGGATAACACATATACATTATGATGGGGCTCATAAAGCTTCAACTAATGCTGAGGTTGGTAACAGAGGAGTTATTATAGAATTCGAATCCTCCTTAGGATAACCTTAAAATGTGTTTGGTGACATTTACACGTCAGAATATATTGGGAATAACTTTCTTACCACCGGGTTTAGAAAAAAAAATGGAATATGAACAAGTTGGGATATAAATAATGTGGAAGATTAGATTCGAAGCTTCTTATTTTTATTTTTATTTTTATTCAAGTTTATAGAATAATTTAAAGAAAAATACAAATTATTTGACATTTATCTAATTTTATATCTATTAATTTAAATATATAAGAGGTTTTACCTTTTAACTCTTTAAGAGCAGGGAGTTTACTTTTTTTTTTTAATTATTTAAGAGCTTAGTTTGCTAAAATGATAGATGATATATGGCTTTTTTATAAACTTTTTAAGAAATTTTTATAATTCATCTTCTCTTCTCCACATTAAAGGTGAGACCCAGGCTTGCTTATAAACTTTTTAAGAAATTTTTATAATTCATCTTCTCTTCTCCACATTAAAGGTGAGACCCAAACAATGGATGATGGACATTAATGGCAGGTAACATGATGGACGGTTGACATTGAAGGCAGAGTAGGTCCACATAATGAAAGACCCGTACTTAAGGTGAGGCGCCATACAATAAGGGCCTGTTTGGCCGGACCGATCCCACAGTATTAGGAGGGATGGGATCGCGATATTCTGGGATATGCATGACATGCCAAACAGACCCGGTGAACTTGTTTGGGATATAAGCAATCCCATGAATCTTAAAACAATCCACTGGCATTACCATTGTTACCTTAAAATTGATCCCATCCATTGGTTGGACAGATTGGAAGGTAAAATCTCAGGATATGCCGGGCGTGCCAAACAGGCCCAATGAACTCCGTCTCGGGATATAGCAATTCCATGGATCTTAAACCAATCCACTGGCACGCCCACTATTACCTTAAGATCCATTCCATCCCTCCTAGTCCCACGGGATTCGCCTGGCCAAACAGGCCCTAAATGGTCCACATTAAGGTTGGCCCACATAATAAATGGTCCACATCAAAGGTGAACCCCACATGATGAATGATACACATCAAAGTATGGCCCACATAATCGATGGTCCACATCAAGTGGGCCCCACCTAATGAATGGTCCACGTCCAAGGTGGCTCAACCTGATAGATAAACCACGTTGGAGATGCGCATCAGGTGAAGGAGATGTCATCAAAAGTAGGCCCATGTGATAGATAGCTACATTTAGTCACTCCTTATTGTTGATTGGGGATTTTCGTCTGTCTTAAGAGAAGCCTGGTTGCCATGGGATGCCTATGCCCTCATGGCCCAGTACGTTTGGATGAGCCTCATATAGCTTGGCATGGCATTGTGTGCCTTTAAGAATCACTTTAGTCTAATAATCCTCGCCACTTGATTTATGGCCAGACAAAACAAATGGTCTATATTATTTATGAAAAATGTTTGAATATAGAGAGATGAGCCGTTCATCTTTCTGGCCTCATCTTTTATTTCATAATTACTCTTGTGAATCATTATGAATCACTTTGATTTGAAAAAATACACAATTTAGTTCATTTACAAAAAAAAAAAAAAAAAAAGGCAAAAAAAATAGCCGTTATCATGGATTTAGACAGAAATGTGGTGGGTCCGCTTTTGATTTCTATGTTCCTCTAAAGAATCACTCTAATATGATCTTCTTTAGCCATTTAATCAATCGACAACAAAACTAATGGCCCAAATCATTAATGACAAAAGCACAGGTAATTATATATAGCCGCATTTTAGATAAACAAATAACATAAAAAACTAATTACAGAAAGATTCTTCTTTGAGGAAAGCTTGCTGGATACAAAATAATAATAATAATAATAAAATACCCAAAACTAATTGGAGTCTTGAGAGAAAAGGGGAAAACACCATCCATCGAGTGGCCCACCTTTGATTCCCCTTTTCTCTCAAGACTCCAATTATTTTATTGTTATTATTATTTTTTAATTATCTGAAAATCTTTCTTCAAAGCATAATCATCAACAATACAGCGTAAATTTTGGTTTATGATACATTAATAGGGGATGTGATTTGGATGGCCGCGGATTGCCTCCTACCCTTGCCCAGATGGTGATCCATCCAGGAAGGGCTCTGTGGGGCCCATTGTGATGTAAGTGCTTTATCCATACTGTTCAACGGTTTTTTTCAGATAACTTTAATACGTGAATTAAAAAACAGGCAAGTCCAAAGCTTAAGTGTACCCCACCAACGAAACCTGCACTGATAATGACACCCATCGTTGAAACCTTTCTAAGGGCCAACGTGAGGTTTTTTTTTTTCTTTTTTACCGTACAACTTATCTATAAGGTCATGTAGACGTGGAGGAAGTGAAAACACAAATATTAGCTTGATGTGGAACGTCTCCGGCTCCCAAGAAGTTTTTAATGGTGGACGTTCAATCCCCACTCTGTGTCCACTTAAGCCTTGGACCTGCCTCATTTTTTCGTTCACATATTAAAACTATTTAAAAAAAGTATTGAATGGCGTGGATAAAACGCTTACATCAAAGTAGGCCCCACAGAGCCCTGCCTAGATGAATTAACCTCTCGGCTGGTAGGACGCAATCCACGTCCAATCTGAGTAGCCTAGTTTTTTATTCTCAAATTCACTTGCACAAATGCCAAGTTATGCTTTTGTATGCGTGCGTGTGGGCATTGAGCATAAGTTCTCTCTACTTTTTGCCTAAGGATGCATCTCATTCCATTCGAATCTACACCATCCATGATCAATGGTTCCATGTTAACCGTACATAAGTTTCATTTAAGGATAAGATTGTGTAGTGAGGAGTTCATCAAACAATAGCATGGTATGGATACTTTATTGGGCCCACACCACGGGTTCCATCCATGGTTTCTAACTCATTTTAAGGGCATGAGCCCAAAATTGAATCATATCCAAAGCCCAAGTCGACCCTACCAACGGAAATAGTGGAGATAATGATCTCTTCCTTTTAAACCTTTGTAAAGTCTTAGTGATGTTTATTTGTCATCCAACCGGTCTATAAGATTGCTTAGACTTAGATAAAGAGAAAACAAAAATATCAACTTATTTGTCATCTAATTTATTCATAAGGCTACCTAGATCTAAGTGAAGAGAAAAAGACACATATCTTATACTTTGCTTTAATTTTAATTTTGGATCAATGTCCTGAACGAGCGTGTTTTTCATTTATTTATGTATTTATTTTAAATACTCAAGCCCTCAACCAGTTGTTGGAACTCTAGAGAATTTACTGTTGGAGGAAAAAAATGAGAAGTCCAACGACTCGGTCATAAAATAGAGCAACCCCGCTAAACTCACCTGAGGCAAGAGGCAAGACCGAGGTAATAGGCAAGACAGAGGCAAGAGGCAAGACCGAGGCAATAGGCAAGACCGAGACAAGAGGCAAGACCGATGCAAGAGGCAATACTGAGGCAAGAGGCAAGACCGAGGTAAGAGGCAAGACCGAGGCAACAGGCAAGTCCGAGGCAACAGGCAAAACCAAGCCAAACAAAGGAAAGACGGTGTAATCTTAAACACCGTTCCGAAAATCTTGTAAGAGGATTCCCGACCCCGAAAATTTCGGGATCGGGAAGTATCCATAAACAATTAGCAACTAAATCAAATCCTCTAAAAATCGGGGAGAGAATCCCCTTACACCGGGGCCCTTCACGCCTATAAAAAGAGGGCTCTCCAGGGAACAAAGGTATGCAAAAACTCTCTCTAAGAACCCCTCAATACTATAAGACTCAGATTCCTAACCTGACTTTGGCATCGGAGGGTCCCCTGCTCTAGCCAGGGTTTCATTTGTTTTCTTCCTGTGCAGGTACTCAAAGGTCTAAAGAGGATGGACCAGATTTTTGCATCAACAGTTTGGCGCCGTCTGTGAGAACGACATCTTAAGTCGTTCTTGCTTTATAATAAATACTCCAAACAATCTACTATAGCGAAATGAAAGAAGAAAGCTCTTTATGAATCATTGCTGCAGTCAAGTTGAAGCTCTTTCTGAATAACCCTGAGCCCGTTGGACAGCATAACTGCCAAAACAAGCTCGGCCTCCATAGGTCAATCGGCCTCAACAGGCTCAGCTTGACCTCGGTAGCTTAGTTCGGCCTGAACAGCTTAGCTCAGCCTCAACAGGTTAGCTCAGCCTCCACAGGTCAATCGGCCTCAACAGGCTCAGCTCGGCCTCTACAGCTTAGCTCGGCCTCAAGAGCTTAACTCGGCCTCGACAGATTAGCTCGGCCTCAACAGCTTAGCTCGACCTTAACAAGCTCAGCTCGGCCTCGACAGCTTAGCTAGGCATCAGCAGCTTAGCTCGGCCTCGGCAGCTTAGCTCGGCCTCGATAGCTTAGTTCGGCCTCGGCAGCTTAGCTCGGCCTCGGCAGCCTAGCTCGACCTCGACAGCTTAGCTCGGCCTCGGCAGCTTAGCTCGACCTCGACAGCTTAGCTCGGCCTCAACAGCTTAGCTCGGCCTCGGCAGGTTAGCTCGGCCTCCACAGGTCAATCGGCCTCAATAGGCTCAGCTCGGCCTCAAGAGCTTAACTCGGTCTCGACAGATTAGCTCGGCTTCGGTAGGTTAGCTCGGCCTCCACAGGTCAATCGGCCTCAACAGGCTCAGCTCGGCCTCAACAGGCTCAGCTCGGCCTGAATAAGCTTAGCTCGGCCTTAATAAGCTTAGCTCGGCCTCGACAGCTTAGCTCGGCCTTGACAAGCTCAGATCAGCCTCGACAACTTAGCTCGGCCTCAATAGGTCACTCGGCCTCAATAGGTCAGATCGGCCTCAATAGCTTACGTCGGCCTCAACAGCTAAGCTCGGCCTTAACAGGTTAGCTCGGCCTCCACGGGTCAATCGGCCTCAATAGGCTTAGCTCGGCCTCAAGAGCTTAACTCGGTCTCGATAGATTAGCTCGGCTTCGGCAGGTTAGCTCGGCCTCCACAGGTCAATCGGCCTCAACAGGCTCAGCTCGGCCTCGGCAGCTTAGCTCGGCCTTAACAAGCTCAACTCGGCTTCAACAACTTAGCTCGGCCTCGGCTGGTTAGCTCGGCCACCACAGGTCAATCGGCCTCAACAGGGCCTTAACAAGCTCAACTCGGCCTCAACAGCTTAACTCGGCCTCAACAGCTTAGCTCGGCCTTAATAAGCTTAGCTCGGCCTCAACAGCTTAGCTCGGCCTCGACAGCTTAGCTCGGCCTTGACAAGCTCAGATCAGCCTCGACAGTTTAGCTCGGCCTCAATAGGTCACTTGGCCTCAATAGGTCAGATCGGCCTCAATAACTTAGCTCGGCCTCAACAGCTAAGCTCGGCCTTGACAGGTTAGGTCGGCTTAAGCAGCTCATGTCAGCCTCGAAAGCTCAGCCCGACCTCGACAAGTCAGCTCGGTGCTCGATCTCGCACCTGGAAGTACTATTCGAAAAGGAAACAACTCGGTTGAGGATATGTAGCAAAAGGAAGAAGGAGAGAATTCTTTCGTTAGCGACCAGAGGATTTCTAGGGATCCATCCATGCTGACCTATTTCATGAGTCAGCCATTATTCAGGCATAAGCTAACTGAGCATAAGCTGACCAAGCATAAGCCAACTGAGCGTAAGCTGACTAGGCACAAGCCAACGATGTATAATCCGACCAACTTACTTCTTGAACCTCCAAAGGTCAGCCCGAGAAGTAAGGGGGCTTACTGTTGGAGGAAAAAAATGAGAAGTTCAGCGACTCGGTCATAAAATAGAGCAACCCCGCTAAACTCACCTGAGGCAAGAGGCAAGACCGAGGTAATAGGCAAGACAGAGGCAAGAGGCAAGACTGAGGCAATAGCCAAGACCGAGGCAAGAGACAAGACCGAGTCAAGAGGCAATACTGAGGCAAGAGTCAAGACCGAGGCAACAGGCAAGTCCGAGGCAACAGGCAAAACCGAGTCAAGCAAAGGAAAGACGGTGTAATCTTAAACACCGTTCCGAAAATCTTGTAAGAGGATTCTCAACCCCGGAAATCTCGGGATCGGAAAGTATCCATAAACAATTAGCAACTAAATCAAATCCTCCAAAAATCAGGGAGAGAATCCCCTTACACCGGGGCCCTTCACGCCTATAAAAAGAGGGCTCTCCAGGGAACAAAGGTATGCAAAAATTCTCTCTAAGAACCCCTCAATACTATAAGACCCAAATTCCTAGCCTGACTTTGGCATCGGAAGGTCCCCTGCTCTAGCCAGGGTCTCCTTTGTCTTCTTCCTGTACAGGTACTCAAAGGTCTAAAGAGGATGGACCAAATTTTTGCATCAACATTTACCATCGGAGCAAGAGTAAGGATCCTCTTGAAAAGGAGCTTACCATATCCTTCAGATATGTTTTAATTTTTGGCTAATGCTCACATGAGCTTGAGAAATGTATGGACTCGCGAATAAATTATATAACTCACGGTGGGCCCAATAGAGTATCCACACGTTACTACTACTTGAGCTCGACTTCGACTAGGGCCACTACGGTGTATGCATTGTGTATCTACCTTGTTTATCTTATTCTAAGCCGTGGTCCAAAACTGAAGCATATACAAATTTCAGGTGGACCGTACCACATGAAACAGTCGTTGGTCATTAAAAACCTTACGTGGGCTACAAAAGTTTTGCCTCGTATTAATTTTTTCCTTTCATCCGGTTACACATACCTGTTTCTTGTGGTGTGGTCCTCCTTAAGTTTGTATCTACGTCATTTTTATGACCATATCTTGAAATAAGCCCGAAAAGCAAATGCACGGCGTGGATATACAGTATATACATCGAGGTGGGCCCTATTATCAGATTTCACGGTGGCTCTAGGTTGCGGCCAGGTCGCATTCAGTCAACTCCTTGTTGCACGATCCGCGTCCTCAGATGCTGTTAAAATAATTGGGAGACTGGTGATGGGTCATAGTCCAAAATGACTGTAGATGACATACAGCTACGGGACTGGTGGCCAGAAAACGGACGGTTGAAATTAGAAAAGTTCAATGACCGCTGGGCGTCTTGCCCATCTAAGTTGGGCCCCACAAGTTGGACGTTTTGGATTATGACATGTGCATGCCGTGTGGACAGTGATATTGCACATGTGTATGAGCGGCATGCTCTGCCAGCGTATCAAAAATCCTCGCAAGAGGAATGCTTGTATACGCTGTTGATCTCATGGACAATCACGTAGATGATCTAAAATAGAAGTGATTGAACAAATCTGACCATCCAGTTGATGTGAATTTTGCAAGTCGAATGCAGAAATGATGATGCAACCGTTCATATTGAAAGCCACTGATCGGATGGATAGAAAATTCCAATCCCTTAATTTCACGAAAATGAACTATCCATGTGGGGGACCGCAAGAACAACCGTCTCAATTACAACTGATGTATGCCACGTGTACGGTGAGGGGTGGAGATGCATGCAACTGGCATGCAGCGATTGCATTCTTTCGTCCGCAAGGGGAAGGTACAGTATATATGATACTCGGGTGGTCGCATATTATGTCGTGAGGAACTCAGCAACTTTGTGGAGACCACCCTTATGTATGTTTCCTCATCCACGCTGTAAATCCGTTTTTACATATCATTTTGGGGACTGATATCAAAATTTAAAAATATCTAAAATTCAATTGGGCCACACCACAGGAAATAGTGGTAATTAAATGATTACCGTTGAAAAATTCCTCGACAGAAGTTTTGGATGAAGATGATTCTTGTATATTCTCTTCATCCGTGTCTATGTGACCTTATGAACGGGTTGGATGATAAATAAACATAACCATGGGCCCAGGAAGATTTCAACCGTGAAGGTCACCATCACGTCCGTTTTCATTAGTGTGATTCACTTGAGATTTGGATATACTTCATTTTTTTTTGAATAATCTAAAATTTTCTTTAAAAACGTATGGACGGCGTGGATGATTACAAATACATCAAAGTAGGCCCCGCGTAATTTGCTCACCACGGTATTGCGTGGTGAGTTCCTCACTACACAATCTGCGTCTCCGAAAAGCTAGCTTACTCGCCTGCAGTGTAAAGCCCGGGGCCTCCCTCGTACTTCGCTACAAGCGGGCAGAGAGAGAGAGAGAGAGAGAGAGAGAGATGGAAGATCCTCTGGACGCTCTGAGGCCTCTCATGGCGACTCACTCTCTCGACGCCCTCATCGTTCCATCAGAAGACTCTCATCAGGTCAGACTCTCACCATCAGACTCATTTTCAAACTGTATCTCTATATATGTATATAAATCTCCTTTCTTCTCTCCTTCTATTTAAAGATTCTCAATTTCTTAGGGTTTTTTTCCCTCTACTGCAACGCTACCGAAGGAAACTCCTCCTCCAAAATCCTATCTTTTCTCAATCACGACGATCTTCTCTTCATTTTCTTATAATTTATTATTTTAGAATCTATTCGGAACTGTTCCTGAATCGCTGCTGAAAATCGAGGTTTCTGATGCGAAATTCGTGTGCTTTGCAGAGCGAATACGTCTCCGCACGGGACAAACGGCGTGCGTTCGTCTCTGGATTCACCGGCAGTGCTGGTGAGAAGACTGTCCCTCTTTCTTTGTTTACTTGGATTTTGTTTCAGTAGATTCTGGAATGGGAGTTCTATGCTCTTTCTCATTTTATATTTTACTCTTATCTTAGGTTGCATGAAGAACTTGCTGGGTTGTAATAGGAATAGGATTTGATGAAATTGTAGGATTGTGTATTTATTCAGTGTCAAGGCTTCGTTTGGATGTATGCTTGTCTTATATTACAATAGTCATGTTGTGAAAATCAAAATGTCCAGTTGAGTTAGTTTTCTTTGTTGGATTGAATTATGACTCGCAAATTGTGGTTATGTTCGTTTTAAGTTGGACTCAAAACTATACAGTTGCAAGACATCGGGAGATGACTGACATTTCTTTCACTTCATTGTGGATTGACCGTGATTAAGTGAAGTTTATGTCTGAATTCAGAGTACAAAGTAATAGTTTGTCGGTATTGTCATGGCCTTATTCTTTACTGGACAAATTCTGAGCATCTTTTTGGTGATTGGATATCCAGTTGTATCAGATTCAACATACGTGTATTAGATCGTTTCCATTTAATTCGATCTTTTTTGCATGGGAAAATGTTTGGTGTTCTGCAAATTGGCTTCTGTTTGGTATTGTCATGGCCTTATTCTTTACTGGACAAATTCTGAGCATCTTTTTGGTGATTGGATATCCAGTTGTATCAGATTCAACATACATGTATTAGATCGTTTCCATTTAATTCGATCTTTTTTGCATGGGAAAATTTTTGGTGTTCTGCAAATTGGCTTCTGTTGGTCTAAAACTGCACATGGGATGCACTTCTATGAGATCCACACTATACGAGCTGCTAGTGATCAAGATTGATCAACTATATCAAGTTCAAATCAAGCTCCATAAAAATAAAAAAGGAACCTCCTAGATATGCCCACTGCATATAATATTTTCAATATTAAGGGCAACTGACCTTAATGACCATCATAGAATCTCCAGTCACCCCTTGTTAGTCTTCAAGTAAGAAGATCTCTCAGGCCACACTAATGTTCATTTCAGACTCAACAGTTGTCTTACTGCTACAATGTTAGCCATACTGGCCCAAGGCCTGGAATGGGGACCCTTTTCACCGTTTGATGTTTTGAGTAAACCTATCTCTAGATCTCTTCGATCACCAAGTTGTAATAGAGTCTTTGAGAGAATAGAATTAAGAAAAAGGTAGAAGGGAAGTTTGGAAAAGGAAGAGGGTGAAATGTGAGTTGTTTTTCTTTGATAATGCTCTAGTAACTATTAAGAATGAAATTACACTAAAGTCCTTGCAAATCCCAATTACAATTCTCCTAGGGTTTTCATTTCTGTTTTGTCTGTCTTTACTTTTTCTCCCAATGCTACAAGTATTTCAGGCATATATGGTTCTGACTTCTGAGTTCCATTATGTTATGTGTGGAGGTTCCATTCCTCTCCTTCTCTCTCTCTCTCTCTCTCTCTCTCTCTCAAATTCTTGAATCTGCTATGCAGGTTTGGCACTCATAACAATGGACGATGCACGGCTTTGGACCGATGGGCGTTATTTCTTGCAGGCAACAAAGGAGCTGAGCAATCAGTGGAAGCTCATGCGAATTGGAGAAGACCTATCTGTAGAGAACTGGATAGCTGTTGTGAGTTGCAATTTCCTTTTTAAGCTTACTAGTTGAGCGATGGTTTTGCAAGTTTATCCTGGTGATCAATGTCATCTACCGAATGGTCCTGTGGCTAGCTGTGTAGAGATTTTTGAGTGGAATTCTTTGATACAGATTATTCAAATTTCTAGCATCCTAAACTTAAAAAGGCTAAAATACTGGAGAGGATACAATGTTATGTTCACTTGGAGATATTGTGATGAGAAACTAAATTTAGTTATTGTTACTTGCAACCCATCCACGGACTTTCGTGACCTTCATCCCTTGTTGTTTTATATAAAGGTTGCTTCTTATTGTCTTACACTGTTGAAATTGGAATGATATCTTGTTAAGTGGTGTGCTTGTTTCTTGTATACTTTCTGCTCATTAAACTTTGACATGAGAAGTTAGTTTTTTATGTGGCTCATGATTGGTTTGTTACCAGAATCTTCCCAGTGATGCTGCTATTGGGGTTGACCCTTGGTGTGTATCTGTGGAAGCTGCACAGAGATGGGAGCATGCTTTCTCAAAGAAGAAACAGAGACTGATTCAATTGTCCACGAACTTGGTAGATGAAGTTTGGAAAACACGACCTCCACTAGAAATTCATCCTGTTGTTGTTCAGCCATTAGAATTTGCTGGACGTAGTGTTGCAGAAAAATTAAAGGATCTTAGAGAGAAACTTGCTCAGGAGAATGCTTATGCGATCGTTATTCCAACACTTGATGAGGTATCTCCATATCCTCCTTTACCTAACATTCTGATCATGTAACCTTGAGGTTTAAAACCTACTCTTTTGGACCTCCATTTGGAGCTGTCATCTTGTTCCTATTGTGCCTCAATATATTTCTTGTCTAACAGTGCTTCATGGGGCCTTTTGTTACCAATGTAGGTTGCTTGGTTGTATAATGTTCGGGGGAATGATGTAGCTTACTGTCCAGTTATTCATGCATTTGCCATTGTAACAGATGATTCAGCTTTCTTTTATGTTGACAAGAGAAAGATTTCTGCTGAGGTCAGTTTTATTTTATTTTTATTTTTTCTCCCTTTCTTAATTTCTTTCAGTTCCATAGGATGATGTTTTTGTAACAACTAGACATGACCCCTTCTTGGAGATATTACTCTTTAAGAGGTCTTTGGTGCCCACTAGGATTCTAGCCGTGCTAACAAGATGGATTGAAAATACTTTAAAGGGTAGCAAGTGTACTTGGTCAATTTGTAGTTTGACTGTTGTATCTATGGGGAACATCATTGCTCATACTGAAGGGAGATCACTAGAGCGACAACTTTAGTAGGTTGACATTATCTAAATGTTTTCCAACAAATGTTTACTGCTCACAGGTTCACCAGTATTTGACCAAGAATGGAATTGAAGTTCGTGAGTATGGTGTAGTGGAATCCGATGTAGCCTTGCTTGCATCTAGTGAGCTAAGATATTCATCTTCTTGTAAAGATTCTCAGGTGGAAGCCCCAAAAGATGGTGAGATTGGTTCTACTGAGACTGGTTTGACCAGAAACAATGAAAATGAAGCTAAAGAAAATAAGTCTAGTTTCATATGGGTCGACCCTGGGACTTGCTGTTTTTCCATCTATTCAAAGCTGCCTTCTGAGCGGGTTCTACTGCAGCAATCACCTTTGGCCCTTGCAAAAGCTGTCAAGGTAATGGATTGCAAGTGAAGGATATATATATATATATATATTTGAAGTTTCTTGTGGATTGTAAAATCTTTTAGGGCTTGTTTAGATTCATTGAAATATAAATTGAGGAAATGTCATTTTCACGAAAATAACATTTCCATTGTTTATTTTTGTAAAATTTTAATGCTATTTCCATTTCCCTCTCATTTCTTGAAGAATGCCCCCCTTTTTGTTTCCTCGCCTAGACTTAGGAAACCTCATTTTCAAGAAATTGAGGGAATGAGAGGAAATAATGGCACTTTTTATAAGGTAGGTAGTCACACGTACCACCACCCATCTTCTTAGTGCCTCACATATGCTAACATTTATCTTCAAGCACCCCACGTGTGCCAATGTGCCACATTTGCAACACATACTACCATCCATTTTAAAGTGCCATAATTGCCATTATGCACATGTACAACATGTGCCATTGCTCATCTTTTGGTGACACACATTTCAATGTACCATACATCCCAATATGCCATGTGCAACATGTGCCGCCATCTTCATATTCTCTACATGTGCTATTGAGCCACATGTGCCACATGGCTGCAGTCCATCTTTAATTGCTTTACATGCGAGACACGTGCCAATGTGCGACATATACAACATGTGTGCCCCACATATACCATATATGCTACACTCCACCTTAAAGCACCATACATGTTCCAATGCATCACGTGTGCGGCATGTAAACCACCCACGTCAAGTGTGCTAATGTGCCACATGTGCAACAATTGGCACCCTCATCTTCAAGCACCCCAAGTGCAAATGTACACTTGCTGCCATGTGTGTGTTTTTTTTTTTTTTTGACAGATGACAAGAAATTTTTTTGAAAGAAAGAAAAAAAAAAAACAGAGAAACATAGGAGAACTGACCAGCTGAGATAGCCGATCAGCTACTCCCTAAAAAAACGTAAATTACATCCGTTTAGCTTATCAACAGCAAAAGCCCACTCAACTATAAAGAAAATGACTTTGTTGACTGTAGCCTCTATCAACTTCGAAGTGTCATTAAAACACCTCCCATTTCTTTCTTCCCACACAACCCACCAAACAGCCAAAAGAGACATCTTCCAAAGTTTAGACCTTTGTTTTCCGCCATGTGCTATTGTGCCACATGTGCCACCATCCATCTATAAGTGCTCTACATGTGCCACAGAATTGCGACAAACATGTGCCGCGGAATTGCGACAAACATGTGCCGCCATCTATCTTCAAGCATCCCACACATGCCAACATCCCACGTGCCAATGTGTCACCTATGGCAATGTGACACATGTGCCACAAACCATATTATTCAGCACACACGCGTCACCGTCTGTCTTCAAGTAAATTTTTTCATGAAACATTTCTTTTTTCCAAACAACAGATTTGGAAATGAAGAATTTTTTTTTTTTTCAAGAAAATCTTGTTGAAAGACAATAAAGGGAAATAACTTTTCATCTCTTATTGTTTTCTAGAAATGGCGTTTCCCAAAAGCACCATTTTGCTCAAAAAAAATTATTCCATGGATCCAAACAGGCCCTTAGTATAATTCTTCTAAGCATATCTGTGCATGTTGCATCTTGTGAATAGTACTAAAAAGCAAACTGACATGTCTAATTTTTAGAACTTACAGATTAGTTTTGGAGATTTTCTGATGCATAAAGATATTGTTATATTGTGAGTTATGTACAAAGTTTCTAAAATTCTTGATAGAACTTAAAAAATATCAATAACATCATTTGAGAAACTGATCATGATGGATGCATCCTCCACCCTGGTTCTGTATCTTCTTTCTTTCCTTTTGTTTTTAATAAGATTGGAGTTACCATTCCAAATTCCTGAAATAATAATAGTAATAATTATTATTATGATGGTAAAAAAAGGGAGATACTTTAGAATGTTCATGGCTGACCATTCACTGCCATTCCATCGTATAATTTGAACTAGTTGAAATTAATATCCTCAAGCTTCCAAATGTATCATGAGGGTTCCATCTATTCCGAGCTGGTTACGATTTATTTATTTGATAACTACACTAATTTCTTTTACTGGATGGATATCCAACATTCAGAAGTTTGTGTTCAAAGGGCTAGCTTATGATTATTTATCTTTTGGATCTTATAGAAGTTGTGGAAGTACTACCAATTTGTGTAACAACAGCTAATTTTCACTGCTCTGGGAAGAACCATTAAACAACCAAAGTGTCAATATATTTCAAAAGAACTGAATTTTCCATATAGTTTCTCTCATTATTGCATTTAAGTAAATTTATCTCATGATCCATTATAGTGAACCATAGGAAATGCCCCAAAAAGTAAGTTTTGTTGGGCAAGAATTTGAGTGCCATCCTGTTAGCAATAAAGAAGAGATTAAGTCCATTGATTTTTACATCTATTATCAATTAGATTTAACGTCTAGTGGCTCGGATGCCTCCGTTATGTATTTTGTATGAATCTATCTTATGTCCTAGGTGGGCTCTATATAGTAGGTACAATCTGCTTTTTCTGTAACTCCACCATTCTCTATTAATAACTTTCTAATTTATGTATTTTTCTTGTAAGTAAGAAATGTATATATTGATAAAAGGAATACAATTACCCAAGTAATTGTCTTCTTTTTTCCAGGAAAAAAATAAGAGATTGCCTAGTAGCCAAAAAGAAAAAAGAAAAAAAAGAACAGGGTAAAAGAAAAAAGAAAAAAGGGGTCTTTTCTAGGAAGAGATTGGGGGAAAAGATAAAAAAGAAAAGAAAAAACTTCTTTACCACATCAGTCATGATCGGTATCATAGTCATCATCATTAATATAGTTTTGTCCCAGATATCTAGTGTCTAGCTGCTTCAATAAATGATATGATTTGCATCACTTAGCAAAGTAATGGTCCTAACAATTTTTAGCTCAGTGGTAGACAGGATGCATCCACCATTGAGGTCTCGGCTTCAGTCCCTGCTTACCTATCGAAACATTTTATATCTTAATTTTATTTTTTTTTCCTTTATTGTCTTTGACCTTCAGCATTTTCTATTCGTTATGAATGTTCTTCCAGTGTATGTTTTATTTTAATTGATTATATGATTGATCTCCAATTTTCAAGCACTATTCTCTAATAATAAAAATGTCAATACCAAATATGGTGTTAAATTTCAAAGAAGTGGGCATGTCAAACTGTGGATGCTGATTATCTTGTCTATCTTCACTTATTGACTGTCTCTGTCTTTGTATTCTAGAACCCTGTTGAGTTGGAGGGCCTAAGAAAGGCACATATTCGAGACGGTGCAGCAGTTGTGCAATACCTTGTCTGGCTGGATAATAAGGTATCTTGTGGCACCCAAATATTCATTTTCTTGTATCTGACTATCATGTACTCTTTTTATGACTTAATCTTCTGATCCCTTTGTTTCTCCACTTATAGATGTTTCAGTGGTCCGCATTGGAGGCTCTTGCTTGATTGATCTTATTTCCTGCAAATTTTCATGGAAGATTGTGGACTTTAAATTCTTTCAAATTTGCAGATGCAGGATATTTATGGAGCTTCTGGTTACTTTTTGGAGCCCGAAGGAACAAATAAGAGAAAGCGCTCGTAAGCTTGCGTATCCACATATTCTGTAAACTTTTCAATGAAACATCGTATTTGACTTCGAAATGTTTTCATCCTTGTAGTTGTTGGATTTGATTTCATTAAATTCTGGTCTTTTATGTCTTTTCTTCATTAAAAAAGAGAGCCAAAATACTCGCTTAGATGCCTGCTGATAATGGGATGAGAGAGACTGGGCACACATTACAATGTATAACCTGGTATTGCATATTATTTATGGCACTGAGTAAGATTGTCATTTCCTTCGAAATGGTTTCAATAATTGGTAGATGAATGCTTTTGGCCGTATCCTGGATGCCTAGTCATATTATTGTCTAGATTTGCTGGTTTATTTGCACCACTTCTAATACCTTGGTTCAATAATCTGTGAGGGTGGAGAGATTGAGAAGGATGCTGCCCATAGAATTCAAGCTGGGTGGAAAAAAATAAAATAAAGAAGTGCCTATGGAGTTTTATGTGATTGCCGTGTACCACTCAAACTGAATGGGGAATTTTATAGGATAGCTATAAGACTGGCCATGCATGATGGGAAGAATGTTGGGCAGTTAGGGAACAGCATATTCACAGGTTAAGTGTAGCTGAAATGAGGATGTTGTGATGGATGAGTAGCAAGATAAGGATAAAATTAGAAATGAGTGCATTCGAGGGAACTGAAAGAGTTGCAGTAGCACCAATCGGTAATAAGATGAGGGGAAGTACACGTAGATTATTTGGTCATGTGCAAAGGAGAACAAGAACTGTGTAGGAGTGAGTCGTACAAGTTGAAGGCTCTAAAATGACAAGTGGAAGGCAAAGCATGATGTGGATGGAGGTAGTTAGACAAAATTTGATGGCCTATGGTCTAATTGAAGGTATGTCCTTGATAGAGTGGAAGGGCGGAACAGGATTCATGTAGCTGAGCCCAATTAATTGGGATATAGCTTTGACGATGATGATGGAAGTGCACTCTGATCACGACTATAAATTGTGTATCGTTAAATTTGATTGTGAGTTGGTTCAATTCGAAGGCTCTAGAATGCTAAGAACTACTATATCTTTTGTTGTTTACTTCATATCTCAAGTTATGCTTTTGTTTGTCGGTTTACTTTCTTGGCTAACCGAATTTTTAAATTGAGAATTATGTGGAACTGTATTTTTGGAAAAAAGAACAAAAAAAACAAAAACTTTTTTTTTTTTTTTCATGAACTCCAGAAAGGTTTCTTGTAATACCTATTGTGCATTGAGAAAATCTGTTTCCTCATTTCCTCACATGGACTGGAAGTTCCTTGATTATATGTTGGGTAGGATGGGGTGTGGGTATTGATGGATGAGATGGATTTAGGTGTGTGTCCACTTGGCTAGGTTCTCAATCCTAGTTAATGGATCCCCTCTCAGATACTTCCGTGCATCTAGAGGGCTCCAATATGGGGATCCCCTCTTCTCTCTTCCTTTTCTTGGTCATCTCGGAGGCATTAGGCAGAATGTTGTCCCAAGGTCAGGAAGTGGGTCTCTTCGAAGGGTTCAAGGTGGAGAATGTGGTCCACTGGGTCTCTCACCTTCAGTTCGTGGATGACACCCTCATTTTTCACGAAGCAGTTGACTATATGGTTGATAATCTCCGTAAAATAGGTATGTTTTTCAAGGTTGTTTTGGGTTTGAAAGTTAATTTCTCTTAAGTGCGAAATCCTGGGGATTCATTTATTGAGTAAGAGGTGTCTGGGATGGCTATAGCCTTCAATTGCCGGGCAGGTCCTGGATGGCTACGGTCTTCGATTTCCGGGCAGGTTCGTTCCCAACTTCATACTTGGGTCTCCCTTTGTGTATAGGCAAGCTGCCTAACCACTTGTGGGACAAGCACATTGAAAAGATGGAAAGAAAATTATCTCCTTGGAAAAGCAGTCATCTCCCCTTAGGAGGTACATTAATGCTCATCAAAGCGTCTCTCTCAAATCTTCCTCTTTATTCCTTGTCTTTGTTCAAGTGTCTAGAGACTTCCATTGGCAAGGTGCGGTGTCCAAAAGAAAGTTTCACTTGCTTGATTGGAGGGAAGTCTGCAAAGTTTACAAGGAAGGTGGTGCGGAAATTAGGCGTTTAGAGGACATGAATGCTGCCATGTTGGGATAGTGGGTCTGGAGATTCGGGAGCGAAGAAAACAGCTTGTGGAGATCCATCATTGAGGGCAAGTATGGTTATCGGTTTTTGGATTGTGGACTAGATCCCTGGTCCCTTTATAGAGCTTCCTTCCTGTGGAAATTAGTCGCCCAGCTGGAGCTCAAGGTTTGGGAGGGCATTGGATTCTCTTTTGGAAGCAGTGAAAGAATTTGGTTTTGGTATGATATACAGATTGGGGAAGTGCATTTTGAGATTAGAATCCTAATCTTGCTGCTCTTTGCCCCATGGATAATATTTCAGTAGCAAGGTGTTTTTTTTGGAGCAGATGCTATTGGAGTTTGGTTCCCCCCACGGGGCGGATGAATTGATTCATCTCTTGCAATGTCTGCATGGAATCTCGCCTTCCCCGGTTGCAAGACTCTTTGCTTTGACTGAAAGACAGATAGGGTACCTTCACAGTGAAATTCTTGTATGGGATCGTTTGCCGAAGGTCTCTAATCGCTAATTGCAGTCACACAGGCCAAGTCTGGTCGTATGGAGCTCTGCCTAAGGTAGCAGCCTTTGCCTGGCTCGTGGGTAGGAATAGAGTTCTCACCATCGATGATTTACATAAGCGGGCAATGATTCTTCCCAATATTTGTCCTTTCTGAATGAATGATGTGGAATCAGTGAATCATCTTTTCATCCTCTGCCCTTTTGCTAGAGGGCTGTGGCAGGGTATATTGGATTTCTTTAATATTCCTTGGGTGATGCCGAATACAGTGGAGGGGCTGTTCTTGTCCTGGCATGAAGGAATGCCAGTAAGTAGTGGTGGAGACTGGCCTTGCTCACAAGTGTATGGACCATTTGGGGCAGGATGAATAACTGATGTTTTGGGAGTACTTGTGGGTCTCTTCCGGCATTGGTTAGAAGGGTTTCTTTTTCTGTAGATCAGGGAATGGGTTTTGGTCTTCTTTCTGTTTTCTTGTTGTATTTTTTTTTTTTGCCTATTGGCTCTTTTAATATAATTCTTTACCTGTCAACACAAAAAGAAATGTTAAGTTTTAATTTGGAAATTTTGTGCACCCATGCATATCTGAATTCAAAAACATAGGCCTTGTCACTCAAGCTGAGGTTGTAGAACAGTGCTCTTGAGTTAAAGAAGAAAATGAAATTATGTAGAATTTATGTTATTCAGTTGTTTCCTGGTTTATGATTTTCCTTCTTGGTTGGCTGCATCGGTTAATTCCATCATGTAAGTTGTTAAAGAGTTGGGCATGACTTATGGCAGGGAGACCATGAAAATAACAGAAGTATCTGCGAGTGATAAGTTAGAGGGTTTCCGTGCAAAGCAGGAGGTATGGCCTCCATAATTGTCCTATTCTCTGTTTTCAAGACAAGTCGAAACATAGTTCATGACATATCATTTGATATCTAAACTCCAAGTTCTGAATCTCAACCTTTGCTTATTTCAAGAATTGAACCACATGATGTTCTGTGACCATTTCGTTTGGTTTTTAAAGGAGATCTCATTCTTTCCAATTTCCTCCTGTTGGTGTGATTCTTCTACAGCATTTTAAAGGGCTGAGTTTTCCAACAATTTCATCAGTTGGTCCAAATGCGGCAATTATTCATTATTCACCAAATGCAAAATCATGTTCAGAACTTGATGCTGATAGCATTTATCTATTTGACTCAGGAGCGCAGGTTTACTTACAACTCTTTCTTTTTCGTTATTGCATTATTGTTAATGATATATATATATTTTTTCATTGAGGGATTTATTAAAATAGATAGATACACTTCATATCTGATGCAAGGAAAACTCATCATGTAGCAGCACCACACCATTTTTTTGTAGGCTGTTCCCTCTTTCTCGTGTCCCTCTAAACACATAACAAAAGATAATGGCTGAAGAAATGCTAGCTCCCAAATGCTAGCACCGAACAATATTTCCAATGTTCCAAGTCTTTCATAGGCACCCAATGGGTAACACTTTGTGAGTCACATCATACAATCGCAGCATGAAGGACTCGAAAAATTTGAAACCTTATCTAAACTCCGGAGTCCTGGATGTGCTTCGTTCATATTCTTCATATCAGTTGATCCAAAGCATCATCTTAATTTCTGTTAAAAACCTTTGTTTTTATCATGGTCTCTCACATTATCAGGCTGTGCATTTTGATTTTTTCTTTTTTGGCTTGTGTTTGCAATGCATTTTTGTACTAATATTCCATCATGTTCCTTTTTTTAAAATTGACACTTATTATGTTTATTTTGAAGTATCAAGATGGAACAACTGATATAACAAGGACTGTTCATTTTGGCAAACCTTCTGCACATGAGAAAGCCTGCTATACTGCTGTAGGTGGACGCTTTTGCTAACTCTAGGCCCCTACATTCCTTGTAATTTATTTCATTTCTCTTGATGCCTGCTTTCATGTTAGTCATGTTCATTGCTTCTGAAGAGGTGCACTCGGATACTTCTTTAAGCTCATTAGTTGTTTCAGAACTGGAGTTGTTATTGTTTTCTTCTGTTTTATGAGAGTGTTGCTTATTGATGCTAGTTGCATTGTTGGACTAGTGTCTTGCTAATAGTGTATCCTTGTTGACGTGTTTTCTTTGTTAGCAAGTTTTCTTAGATGATCAACTATTACTTATTTGCTACTATATAGAGTAAAACATTTCATTCATACTTCACCTTTGAAAGTTAGCTATTATTTGAAATTTCCATTTTTTTCATTAAAAAAGGTTATAGAGAGCATTCTTTTTCTTCCAAACAGAAGTTTATTAGGATTTTTTTATTTGAAATAATCACTGAATTATTTTTACTTTTATGAATACATCTTGTATCTCCCGTCATCTAGAAAAATGGGTTTGAAAGAAGTGCCTCATGCGATGGTGTTTTAACCAATATGGCTAATGATGAAAATCATATGTATTGCCACTTATTCCCATGTTTCCAATTGGGTAGCTCTTTTGTTGCCCAGAATTTATAGATCACTTTAGAATATTCTGTATTTTTGTAGTCTCAAAGAGGTTTTGTGATCAAATGATTATCTGCTAGTGGGTGAGAAATAACCTTCTTTCTGGCTATTTGGCATCTGATTTTTCCTGCTGTATGGTGTGCTATATGGGGCGAATGGAATAGACGATGTTTTCCTGAAGTCTTCAGGCCTGAGCAAGGCATTTGCGGACTCAATTAAAGTGCCAGTTTCTGTATGGGTGGCTCTTTTGCATGTTGAGTCCGATTGTATTTGGTCAGTCTTAGGGTTGTCCCTTTGGGATCCTTGTATTGTTTTCCTGTTTTGCTTGCAAGTGGGCCTTTAATAAATATTCTGTTACCCCTAAAAAAAGGTGAAAAGAAAAGAAAAATAAACTTCTTTCTGCTAAACCGGATTACTGAACTTATTTTTATTTCAGATGCTTTAATGAATTTCAACCAAGTATATAAGATCCTGTCTTTATAAGCATATACTGTTATTACTCTCTAGTGATTTTTATGCTTACATTTATCCATAGAAATAATGGATGACTTTTGTCTATCACTGTGTGCACTTCTTCAGGGTTAGTTATGCATTAACTCAAAACACAGCATAGTTAGAAAAGCAAGAGTTATCACCTTGCTTTGTTGTGATTAAGTTTATATCATGAATTATTAGCACAGTTAAATCTCGTGCTCCTCTCTGATGGGTATTTCTAGAACTAATACAACATCATTGTCATACAGTGAAATTTTCTATTACTAATCACTGTTTGTGTGGGATGAGTCTTTTTTCTTGTTTTGCATAATTTTTTCTGCTAGCAAGTCTTTATGCTGGAGTTCCTAACAGCTGGTTGATTTTTCTGGCTTCGGCAGGTCCTCAAAGGCCATATTGCATTGGATAGTGCCAGGTTTCCTAATGGGACAACCGGTATCACTGATCCTTCATAGCACTTCTTTGTCTATACTACATTATTTATATTTGTGAATGTGATCCAAGTTTTAAAGATGCACCTAAACATGTGTATCTTTTAAGATCGAAATGTTAGCATCTCTTCAAGTTCAAAGAATTATTTAATTGCAGGACATGCTCTTGATATTCTTGCTCGAGTTCCTTTGTGGAAGGACGGTCTTGATTATCGACATGGCACTGGGCATGGGATTGGGTCTTACTTGAATGTTCATGAAGGTTGGTAGATAACCAATTTAGAATGCATGGATCTCCTATTCTTCTACCCATTAGTCATTATGCTTGCTATTCTACCCCCTCCTTTGCACTTTGATGTGTTTGCGATCCAATTAGATGCAGTCATGCTTAATATCATATTGGCGGTTTATGTTGAGCAGGCCCTCAGCTAATTAGTTTCAGACCTCATGCTCGAAATGTGGCATTACAACCTTCAATGACCATAACAGATGGTTAGTATCATGCTTTCTCTTCTGTCAATTTGTGATGAAGTTTAGAAGGAATAGTGAACCTTAATTATAAAGATAAACGCAAGTCACCACATTTACCCATTTAAAACTTAACAATAGTAATGGGATGCACTGGATTTTGTTCTCTTCTGTAAAAATGAAATCGGCTCTGATTTAGCCTCTTATTCCACTCAATAACAGAGCAGTGAATAAGTTTTCATTTCAATTGACGCCCTGATCCATAGCTCAAGTGGTAGACTGAGTGAAAGATACCTCGTTTCAACACTGAGGTCTTGGTATCGATTCCCTAGTAGGGGTGGCTAACAGTGAAGTGTGAACTGACAGTGGGAGTACTAACAAGCTAACAAAAAAAAAAAAAAATTCATTTCAATTGAAAAAAAGGTTGATTCTTATCTATCTTTAGCTTATTATTGCTTTATAAGAACACACTCCAAAATAAAAATAAAATAAATAATAATAATAATAAATATGTGAGGGTATGTTTGAGAAATTTTATGAAGAGGAGCCCATATTCTGACTGTTTTGAGGTGTTTTGTTATTGCCTCTGTTTTTCAGAACCTGGTTACTATGAGGATGGGAAATTTGGTATCAGATTGGAGAACGTGCTTCTAGTCAAGGAAGCTGACACAAAATTTAATTTTGGTGATAAAGGCTATTTATCATTTGAGCACATAACATGGGTAAGTTTTTATTTTAATCTTTTCCTTTCTTCTCACATCAGAACTTAGTAGTTTTTGCTTAGTTCAGCTATTAAAATCCCTTTCTGCAATGCCCATAGTTTGTTTTCTCTACTTTTTTAACTACACCTCGTTTTTGAAGAAATGTGTACAAAACCCATATCTACATATCTTTCTTCTTTTCTTCTTCTATTCCATAAAATAGGCAAAATCTTGGAGAGGTATCCTTGGAGGCTAGGGAAATGGGTGGGGTTCAGAGGATTTTTGTGGCTTGATCCAGATTCTTTTTCCCCTGTTCTGTACTTATTCTTTCTTCTCTTTTTTTTTTTCTAATGTTCATGAGGGGTCTTTTGCTCTCCTTTCTTTGGGGGGGGGGGGGGGGGGATCATTCCCTAATCTTCGGTTTTTTCTTCCCCCCCGTTCTTAGCTTTTCTTTGGAACTTAGGAGCACCAACAGGTAATAAGATGAGGGAAAGCGGACTTAAATGGTTTGGTCATGTGCAACAGAGACAAAGAAATGTGACAGTTAGGAGTGAGTTGGTACAAATTGAAGGCTCGAAAAGGGCAAGGGGAAGCCCAAAAGGACAAGGGTGGTGGTGGTAAGAAAAGACCTGAAGATCTATGGTCTAACCGAAGTTATAGCCCTTGATAGGGTGGCATGGTGGAAAAGGATTCATGTAGGCTACCCCAGTTAGTTGGGATAAGGCTTAGATGATGATGATGACTACCTATCTAACAAGGACATGTATCTTCTGGGTAAAAAGTCATATGGACAAATCACTTTTTTTAGAAATCACAAATGCTGTGTTGACATTGGCTTGCAGATCTAGTGCTTATGGATACGTTCATATGAAATGGCATCTTTCTATACTTGATTATATTATGGTTAATGTTTGGAATACTTTTGCATACATAAATAATTGCTTTTTAGGCTTATTATTAGTTATGTGATTTTTATATTTAAGTAATCACAGCACTATCAAAGTAGACTGCTTTAAAATATTTGTACAGATGTGTTGGAATGTGACTTATAAAAGCCACCTTCGTCTGCCACCAACAGTCTTGGCAATATACAATTGCATTGCATATAAACAGTGCAACAAAAAAGGGGGGAAAAAGGGAAGAAGAAATGTCTCTTTGTCAAGAATATATATATATATATATAATGTTTCTTGTTCCATAGAACGCTTCCTATCATTTGAAGGCTTTCAGACTAGTTATTTTTTCTTCTTCTGCTTAACATGCTTTTAAGACTTCCTTTCATCTATGCAGGCACCTTACCAGAAAAAACTGATGGACCCGACCCTGTTAACGCCTGAAGAGATACAATGGGTGAATAACTACCATTCGACTTGTAGAGAAGTTTTGTTGCCATACATGGACGAACATGAGATTGCTTGGCTGAAAAGAGCAACTGAACCCATAAGCAGTTAAGTAGTCTCTGAACAGCCCCATCTGCTTTGGCTCGAGTGTTCATCTCATTCTAAATTATCAAGAACATTTGCTTAGTTGGTTGAAATGAATCTAGTATTATCTCTCTAGTTGCCCTTATATATAATTTTATGATATTGCTCTTCAGAGGTCGGTTGTTACAGTGTTGGTCCTTGCTTGAAATAAAGGGGCAGCTTCATACTAAGTTGAGCTCATGTTATTTATTTATTTCGACTAAAACTAGCCCCTTTTTCTTAGATTTTGATGTTGTGTTATGTTATTTATTTATTTCATCTAAAACCAGCCTCTTCTTTTCTTTCCTTTATTAGTTGTCCTAGTCCTATAAATCCTTCAGTAAGGTCCTTTTTGTACTTTGACCAACAAGTGCCTCTCAATGTTAACTTTGCTTGCTTGCCCATAGCAGTATGGATGTAACAGCTGTGCTTAGCCTTTTCAAGATGGGTTGGGATCATTCTGGCATGTGAGTGGTGCCTATGTGAACTGCCATGCCTGGGTTAAGTAGGAAGGTTGATGTCTGGTGGGCAAACAAACTGCAAAACTTTTGCCAATCTAAAATCTAAAAGCTTACCCCAAATTGCTAGGATCAAAGGCTAAGGTGGTGGTGTTGGTGGTCCTCTGTGGAGTTAATTTATAATTTGCGGATACTACCTGATTTCATTATAAGATGTTTCCAAAGCTGAATCAGGACATTCCTCAAAATGGATGATGGGCCATGGTTGCTTTGCCCTTCTAATGGCACCAAAGAAACCAATCAACAAAATTCGGGAGAAAATGAATGGAGAAAAAGGAATTAAATGAATCTTAAAGGACAAGTAAAGGGATTGCAGAATGAAGGAAATGGAAGCAAATCTGAGGGAATTAAGGCAATAGGAAAGACGGGGAAATGCAATGAAAAAAGAAGAAGACGAAGTCATAATAAGCAAGTTGTAATCAGTTGAAAATAGCATTAGAGAGCTTTGAATCCTCCTTGCACTAGATCATTCATCATCTAAAAGCTCGTTTGGTTTGTTCCCCTATGGTTGTCTGTGTTGATTTCCATTGTCGTGTTTATGTGGAGCAGCTCCTGTTCATCCATATGTTGAATTCTTCAATTTGGTATAGAGAAATATTGTTACCTTGATAAGCCCCTTTTTTACAGAGATGTTAGAAGAAAACTCATGTTCCATGAATACACAAAGCATACATGGCCCAGTTGAGTAGACAACTAAAAATTTCTTCTCATTATACTGTAATTATGTATTATAGTTATCCACAAGAACATCCATAGAATCCGCTTTATTACGTATTAGCTAGCTTACTCTGTACGACGATGCCATCTGCCACTGCCTTCACTGTGGTCCTCAAGGCCTTTCCTTCTTCGTGTGCATTACCAATCTCACCCTCCCGTCAATCTCCTCTCGGCCCACTCCTCTCTCTAGCGAGACCAGTGTCTTAATTGCCAACGTGGAATCCTTTGTCAGTGTTGGCGCGTTCAATCTCTGCTCTGCAAAAAGTGGCTAGCGCGTTCATGGGCGGACGTGGATTGCGTCAAACTCTGCTCTGCATTGAGTGGCTAGGTGATCATGGGCCGATGCGGATTGTGTTGGTGGTGCATCAAGGTGGTAATATTGTGGACCCTACCATGATGTGGCGAGATTGTTTTAGGGCATGAGCCCAAAAATGAGGCAGTTACAAAGCTCAAGTGGACCACACCACAAGGCCCCTCCATGATGTTTATTTTCCATCTAATCTGTTCATAGGTCACACCAACCTGGATGAAGGGAAAACAAAAATATCAGCTTTATCCAAAACTTATGTGGCTCTAAAGAAGTTTTTAATGGTAGGTGTTCAATCCCTATTAATTTATGTGATGTGGTCTACTTGAACTTTGGATCCCTAAATTGATCTCGCAAAATGGACGGACGGTGTGGATATAACCCACATCATGGTGGCCCCATAGAACTTGCGCCACGCAATCCGCGTCAAGCATGACGTGCACCTTGCCTAGCATTGAATTCCACGGACGCGGGTTGCCTACCGACACTTCAAGTAGCGCCCACAGTGGTTCGTCGGCCCCACCATGATATATGTGTTTGATCCATTCTGTCCATCTAGATTATTTTAGGGTATGAGGCCAAGAATGAGATAGATTCAAATCTCAAGTGAACACTGGTGATTGAATGCTGACCATTAAAAGCTTCCAAGGGCCACTGTAATATTTATTAGCCATCCAACCTGTTATTAGGTTAGAGAGACTCGATGAAGGGAAAATACAAATATCAGTTTCATCCAAAACTTTTATGGCACCAGTAGTTTTTAATTGTGGGCAACACTGTTTCCTGTGGTGGGGTTTATACGAGATTTGCATTGCTTCATTTTTTAGGCTCATGCTTTTAAATGATTGGAAAAAATGGATGCACATAAATAATGGTGAGGTTACAGAGCTCCGACCAGTAGCTACTGGCTACGACAGCATCAGTAAGCAATCCCCATCCGAATTCCACCTAAATCTATTTTCAAGTGTCTCAAGATCTCTCTGCGGGCCCCACGTGTCTCAAGATCTCTATCTACGGGCCCATGAGGGGACCGCCCAGCCAATACTTAGGTCCCTGGGGCGCGGTTTTGGTGGATCCCTCACTGTTGGGCCACCGTGACGTATGTGCCTTACATCCACGTCGTCCATCCGTTTTGACAGCTCATTTTAAAGCATCATCTGAAAAATGGAGCAGATCCAAATCTTAGGTTTAGCACACCACAGAAACAGTGGTGATTGAATATTTACAATTAAAAACTTCTTTGGGGCCTCTGAAATGTTTATTTATCATCCAACCTCTTCATAAGGTCATGCGTGATTGGATTCAACGATTGGAGCCAATTGAGCACTGAGTTCTAACTAACGGGTGGACCATATTAATTGACTCTATTAGACCCTCAAAATACCATTGAGTGGCATTCCAATCAGTCCTTGAAAATATTCTAAACTGATGCATTACAATGGCCCATGTAAGGCTCAATTACATCTCCAACTTGGGTTAATTAATGGACAGTTTTTAAGTAGTATTTGGACCAGCTGTACGTTTTGTTTGGCCCACTGAATTAGGTCAGCAAACTAATCATAATTAGTTCCTTAAATAGTTCAGAAAATTATCTTTATGTGGACCACAAATAACATAAATGAATATACTCTTTAAGCTCATTAAGGCCCATATTTTTTACCCTTTGGACCCACTAAATGGGCCAGCTAAATGGTTACTCTAGGTTGACAAGAAAAGCCCATTTCGGCCCCATATCTAGATCACTTAAAACCCCATAAAAATTTAGACAATGGACTTTCTCTTGGGCTTTAATTGGGACCTTATTGGACTCTACCGTTGGAACCTGTATAAATGACCCCTAAATGAATACCTAATGGGTCTCGTGTCGGGCCATTACTAGACCCTAGATATTCTATATTTTGGTCTTGAGAGTGGACTTTATGTGACTCACATTTTAGGCCCTACAAATGAATTCTATCCATTACATGATTTGGACCCATTTTGTAATTTTAAGGGTCAAACGTTAAGGCCCAATTTTGGACCACTAAGGTGTCCAAAATGTGGTAGGACCATAAACCATTATAAACTGATTTATTGGTTGACTTTTGGAGAAATTATATTTTGGGCTGGTAATGCGCAATATTTGACTATCGTTTGGATCCTGAAAAGCTCATAAAATGTCTGAGGTTGGCTTTTAAATTCATACATTACTGCATTATTAAAAATGCATTTTTGGATCACTAATTAATCCTTTGAAAGCCCATTAACATGACCTATGCATACAATACTATTCAAATTTTATACCATGATCGGCCCTTAGAATTGGCTATAGGACGTTCGATGAATCTAATATGGCTGAGCCTAGTTATGAAGTCTTAATTATGCGTGGACATTATGCATGATTCTTAGTGCATTATTAATAATGAAATTGAAAAACTTTGGAGCTAGATGGACATTGTGGTATTTGATCATGATTTTAAGGGAAATTATGCATCATCAATGTAATGGATTTGAATGTGATTATGAACTCATGCATTATGCATTATGGACCTATGAACCAATTAGAACACTAGAAGGAAAATAAGTGGGGAGATTAAGTTTCCTGAGTTGAAAATGTTGGGGGATCGCCGAAGCACATATAGATGGATCTAGGTAAGTAATCCAATTGCACTAAGCAAACACAAAGGTAATACAACAATTTAACATGGAAAACCTTTGCAGGCAAAAACCGTGACACAAAGTGACAGATGATCACTACAAAAGTAGAAATTACAGAGAGAAAGAGCTTACTTGATTTGAACAACATTGAATCTCACCCTTATTACACCCTTCGAAACCCTTCGACAAATTAGAAACCCTAGGAATACTTCCCAATTCTGCTCTCTCTCTCTCTCTCTCTCTCTCTCTCTCACACACACACACACACACACACACACAGCCTATAGAAGGATCCCAAGAAAAATCGGAAACAAGTCTCGAAAAATTACAACTTTGCGTAAAATTATGCGGAAACTATTGATGGCATCGAACAGTCTTCGATGTCATTGAAACTAATCGTTTGATAGCATCGAATCCATATCGATGTTATCAAAATAACACCTCATTTGTCCATAGACAAAACATGATTTTTCAGAAATCCTCGATGACATCGAACACTCTCTGATGGCATCAAAAAATGCCTTGATAATCCAGTGACCAACTGGAGAAAAGCCAAAAAAACTCGATGGGATCGAGCGCTGTTCGATGCCCATTGAATAGTCTGTCAATGACATTGACAAGCTTTGTATCTGACTATATTAAGACATAAAATACAACAATCTTTACCATGTCTTCAATTATCAAACATGTAGCTTTTTATCATTTTTTCTTATCTGTGCCTTGCATCATAACTCCATCACTGGTTCTCGTGCATACTCTATCCTCCTTTTACACCATCACTAAGCTTAGAGAAATTGTACAAAATTTGAACTTCTTTGTAGGGACCACCTTGGTGAGTATGTCCGTTGAATTCACACTGCTATGAATCTTCTCTAGAGTTAAACCTCCTTCCTTAAGCACCTGTTGGATAAAATGATGATGAACATTAATGTGTTTAGTATGTGAGTGATAAACAGAGTTTTTATCCAAAAAGATAACGTTCTCACTGTCACAATTAACCTTTAGAATTTGTATAATCTTTCTTCATGTGTCCAACCATTCCACAATTCCAACACTTTAACTTACCCTTGCCTTTCGATTTAGATCTCGACCGAGAAGATCCTGTATCTTTCTCAGTATTCCTGGCTCTAGTAAGCAGTGCATCAGAAGAAGCCTCGATGTTACCTTTTTCTTTCTCATAGCCTTTCCTTAAAGGGCTGAGATAACAGTGTCTACACTCAGTGACGTATTACTGTTACACAAAGAGACCCTGAAAAACTCATACAATGTCGGTAGAGAATTCAACAAAATACATGTCTAATCTTCATCTTTGACCACTTCATCCATATCCAGCAACTTGCAAATCAACTTATTAAAATTACTGATGTGGGCCTCCACATCTCTAACCCTTGCTATCCTGAAGTTGAACAATTGCAACTTCAAGTGTAGGCAATTTTCCAAGGACTTCTTTGCATAGACGTCCTTTAATTTGCCCATAACTCTGTTACGGTTTTCTCTCCCATGACATTGTACAGAACCTCATTCGTTAGATACAATTGGATTGATGATTTAGTTTTATTTATTTATTTATTATAATCCAGAGTCTTCCAATCATCATCATTCATATACTCACGTCCCTCCTCAAGAGCCTCATCTAGCCCTTGTTAAGTTAATAAACTAATCATCTTAATCTTCCATAACTCAAAGTTATTTTTTTTCTGAGTAATTTTTAATGCCATACTCCGAGTTTCCATCCATTGATACTTCTCCTTACATATTCAAGTATGCGTCCCAACGTTAGCTCTGATACTACTTGTTGGGGGATCATGAAAGCACACAGAGATGGATTTAGGACAGTAATCCAATTGCACTAAGAAAATACAAAGATAACACAACGATTTAATGTTGAAAACCCTTGTGGGAAAAAATCACGGCATAAAGCGACAAATGATCACTATGAAAGTAGAAAATACAAAGAGAAAGAACTTATCCGATTTGAACAACCTTCAATCTCACCCTTGCTACACCCTTTGAAACCCTTGAATGAATTAGAAACCCTAGGAGTACCTCCCAATCCCGCTTACACCCATTTATATACTCTATAAAAGGATCCCAAGCAAAATCGGAAACAAATCTCACAAAATCGCAACTCTACATAAAATTGTGCAGAAACTGTCGATGACATTGAACAATCTTCAATGTCATTGAAACTAATCCTTCAATGGCATTAAAGCCATATCAATGACATCGAAATAACACCTCATATATTTAGAGATAAAACATGATTTTTGGAAAATCTTTGATTGCATCGAGTTATGTTCGATGGCATCGAATATCTCCTTCGATGTCATTGAATACCATCTGATGGCATCGAAAAATGCCTTGATAGTCCAATGACCAACTGGAGAAAATTCAAAAAATCTCGATGGGATCGAGCACTATTCGATGCCATCGAAGGTGACATTGAATAGTCTGTTGATGGCATCAACATGCCCTATATCTGACTAGATTTTAGACATCAAGTGCAACATATATATATATATATATATATATATATATATATATATATATATATATATATATATATATATATATATATAAAGCGAGCACATAAGGCCATCAAGTCTCTTGGGGGCAGTCCCTAAAGCCTAAATTGGATTTATTTAGAGCCTCCATTGTCTAGCGAATGTCATGCCTCTAAATTTAGAATCCAAGTACAACGTCCCTGTTCCTAAATTATAAGGTGTGAATTATATTTCATACATTCATTCATCATATTTATATTCAATTCATTACACATTTAAAATAAACCATTATTAAATCAGTCAAAATATAATAATCAAAACTTAAACTCTAAACTAAACTTTATGAATCCATAATTCAAATCCTCTTCTACTAAATCTCTTTCAAAATTTTCTACTTTTAAAATAAATAAAACTAAACTAAAGATCTAATAAAAGTAACAATTTAGGTATTCGTCTTCTACTGTCCTCTCTCATCCTGTAAACCTTTAAAAGTTATTAAATTGGGTGGTTTAGAAGCCTATTGAGATCATATCCACTGTAAGTTTGAAATAAGCCTACTAATAACAAGAAAACCATGATTCAATATATATAAGAACAATGCCATGATGCGTATTCATTATATAACAAGAATATTCCATGCATGAATCATTCAATACATATAGTTAAGGGAGCCCAAGTTCAATAATCCCACCAATATATGCAATGCTCATTCTTAACAAGTAGTCGAGGGAATCCAAATTTGATAACCCCACCAATATAATGCTCGTCCTTGACATGTAGTCAAAGGGAACCCTTGCTTGATAATCCTACCAATGAAAATAATCCTATGTAAACAATAGAATACCTGCTTGATAATGCCACATCATTGCCATATAGACAAGGAAACCCTCACTTAATCTTACCAAAATACACAAATTATCTTTGGCATGAAGATAATGGAACCCTAACTCGATAATTCCACAAAAATATATAAATCATCATTGCCATAAGACAATGGAACCCTTGCCTAATAATCCCACCAAAATTAATTTGCAAATCATACTTACCATGAAGAAAAAGAAAACCCCTGCTTGATATTCTTACCAATGCAATTAGATCAAATTCTATGTATTCCATAATAAGGCAGGTGAGTCAATCTTCAAGCATCCCACGATTACAATGTAATATACTAATCAAAGTAGTAAGGCTTCATGTGCTCACAATTATGATTTTAAGTAAGAATCAACAATGTAACAAATGATACACTTATTAGAATACATTTAAGATTTAAGTAACTACAAGATGTACAAATGCACAAGATACATTTAAGAATATTTGTTATCAAAGATCAAGATTCAAAAGAGATAACAAAATGGTTATAATCAATGGAACACAATGTAAGAAATACGTCCACTTTAGAAAATTGAGCAGAAAAATTCAAGGGGAAAGTCCCCAAGTCAAAAGGGAAGAAAACATGCTATTTGTAACATAAAATGTTAAATTCAAAGCCAATAGGGCTAGACCCAAGATAGTGATAGGTTTTTTGACCCGTCGTCGACCGGTTGTAGCTGGTGCTCGACCAGTCGTAGGTTCGAGTCATGACATGACTCAAAGTCCAGCGAGTTCGAACCGTATTTTTTTCGGGGTGTTCGACCGGTCGTAAGTGGTCCACAACCGGTCGTAGGTGGCTCACGACCGGTCGTGGACTCGGTACGACCGGTCGTAGTTACGCAGATTCGTTTCACGATTTTACACGAATTTCGTGTCGCAAGTCCTTTCGCAACCAGGATGCGGAAGGGAGTTTCCTAAAACTATAAAAAGGAGTTCTTAGGATTTTCTAAGGGATGATGTTGTGTGAAGAAAAGCATAAGAGGGTTTTCTAAAGGGTTTAGGGATATTAAAGGTGAGACAGTGAGAGAAAAGAGAGAGAGAAAGCTTGTGGAAGGGAGCCGTCGTCTCAGCGCTTATACGTCCTCGTGATTGGTGAGATCCTTCTGTTTTTCTTTTATTCTCTTATTGTTCATCCACTCCTGCGTGAGTGACGAAGGTTGTAACGTTCTACTTCATAGTGGATTATTGATCTGGATGAGGTCCCGTGGTTTTACCTCTTTGAGGGTTTTTCACGTAAAAATCTCTTATATGGTGTGTGATTGTGCTTTGATTGTTTTCATTGCTTTTATTATCCCATAATTTTGGTTTGTTCGGGAGGCTAGATCCTAAGGTTTTGTGCAAGGCCCCCAACAGATAGAAGGGCTATACCTATAGCAATAAAATTCTATTACAATTAGAACTTGAAGGTTTAATTCGAGGGTACAAGAGATCCCTTATATAGGATCTTGATTCACATAACCATGAAAGGAAGAACATGAAACTTGAGAAAAATATCGAACTTGACTCAAAAGAGAGACAATCAAACAAAAGTGGAGAATCACTCTCCTTGCGAGCATTTTAAAATCCTTCATTCTCTCTTTCTCTCTATCTCTCACACGTTAGCACGCATCACACCCAATGACAAAGCTCCTTTTATAAAGAAAACACCACCAACGTCTCAATCCTACTCCTACTCCAACACAACACCCCCTCCCCTTCTTAACCTTTCTTTCTTCTTCTCTCTCTCTCTCTCTCTCTCTCTCTCTCTCTCTCTTTTTAATAATGCATCCATGGTTGGACATACATCCAATAACAATTGACTTTGCTGTTTTTCTTTTATTTTTGTTGTTTTTATTTTTTATTTTATGTAGATGACGTCGGACTGCCTCTCTCCCACTCCAAGATGGCAAAGTTATACAGGTGTGTTTCTTCTTCTTCTTCTTCTTCTTTATATATATATATATATATATATATATATATATATATATATATATATATATATATATATAAATTAAGGATGGAACAACACTGTCCAACACGTAACCAACGACCAACGTCGATTGTTTTTCTTTTTACCCTTTTCAATTAATTTTATTTGAAGACGTCCACGCTAAAAGGCTCCAACAACCTCACGTGCCTTCTTTGCTTTTTCTTTTCCCAGAGAAAATCCCCCACTGAAAATAGCCTAACCCTGTTATGTTACACACACAACAAGCTGCACACTTCTTTGTTGTTTAAATAGAAGCCTAATTGGAACGTTAATAGCAAATAACATCTTTGATTAGGTTTTTTAATAATAATATTATTTTTATTAAAGAGAAGGAATTGAAGTGAACGGCAATATATGCCATTGTTGGTCTTGAAAACAAAACCCATCTTAGCCTTAATGTTTTGATTGTGTACACGACATGGGCCGCTAGTTGGTACTGGCCGGTATGCTCCATTCACTATGCTATTTCCTATGAAATCTTGATGATGGACGGTCGAGATCACTGGATTGGATATCCAAAATCGGTTTTTGAATGGGCCCTGATGATGTCATCACGGGAAGGAAAATTTATAATAGTAAAAACTTACTATTTTTGTTGTGTGCAGTCCTTCGTGAAATTTAAACTCGTACAATAAGTTGTGTTTATTGCAATATGGACTGTTAAAATTTTGTTTGGATGGGCCATTTGATGGCTATGAAAATATACATGGTGGACAGTTGATGAGTTTGAAAATGGGAGTAAAGTGTAACAGATTGTACTTCTTCAACACACACACACACGAATGCATGTATGGTTTCTCTTCCTTTCATATAGTAGATATTAAAAGTTGTCCAAAGCTTATAGGCTCTAGAAATAGGTTCAATTGAGTCCTGACATAAAAAGTAATTTGACATATTTATTGAGAAAAATATAAGAATTGTCGTGGTGATTTTTAGGTGGGTGATCAAGTGGATAGGATAAAATTTTTTGATTAACAGTTGGATATTATGATCTAGGAGTAAAGATTAAGATGCAAAAATCAAATAAATCAATAATCATTTGGTTAAAATTTTACCATAATTGGATTTGTGCAAGTAATTTTTTGAGAAGGGTCCACGGTATGTGCGTGTGCCCCTTTAAATTTTTTGGATAATTTCTGTGTAAGGTTCTTATAACGAGATTTCAACACCAGGTTAAGCATATACAAGGTTAAGCATATACATAAGTGAAGAATAAGATGAATAGATCAGAATCTTGATTGAATGTATAAATGAACATATAATGACCTCATGGTGGGTTTATCATGATCGAATGGTCCAAAGATGAGGCGTCGATTAGATAGGTTAATCTAGTGATGAGTAGTTATATCTATGGCTGGTTCAAAGATAGGTCAAGTATACCAAGATATGAGAGACTATGATAGTTATTATGAGGTGTATGCAAGTGTGTACATGTGCACACATGTTATCTCAAAATTTAGTAAAAACTTATTTGTTAAGAATTCACTAAACTATACGCATGGATGAGCACTCATATTCCAACTTGTGCACATTAGTTTTTTAAATTATTTATTTTTGAATTATTAAGGTGGGTGAGCATGTCAAGATTGTAAGAGGAGCCCATTAGTAGCCAAATGGAGAAAAGGTTTGACCAACCTACTGCATGTTAGAATTGTGATATGAATGTGTCAAATTTAACTAGCCTAAAGCATGCCAGGATTGCAACAAATTGATTATGTTCGTAACGGGTGGATGGGCATGTTATGATTGTAATAAGTCACCTTGGTGTTCAAACAGACTGATGGTATTAAGTTATGTGGATATTACTAATGCGCATTTCATTTTTCATCATATGCATCATCGTTGCACCACATTCATACATACCATCCATATTCATCTTATTATCCCCTCTTTTTTTTTTTTAATTTTTTGATTAGCTGGTTAGTACACCCCACTGTCAGTTCACACATCACTGTTAGCCACCCCCACTAGAGAATCAATACCAAGACCTCAGTATTGAAATGAGATATCTTTTACTCTGTCTACCACTTGAGCTATAGGGATCAGGGTGTTATTCATCTTATTATCCTTGATATTACCTGGATTAGTTCAAATTGCACTTGTTTATAAAACTTGTATGTGGACTATTCACTGGGCTTTATAACTCACTCTATTGGGATTTTTAATATTTTAGGACAAGCACCTCAACAACAAGGTTGTGGATGAAGATTTGCGGACTTGGCTTATTTATTTTAATAATTTATTTCATGTATTGGTATTAGACCATGAATGGCTGTACATAAGTTATTTTAACTTTGAATGTGATGATTTAAATAAAGATTATGAAGTTCCTTTGTTATTTGAGATAATAGTGGATTGTTGGCGTGAAGAAGAAATGAGTGTCTCTCGCCTCTTGCTGCTCCTGCTATGGAGCGGGAAACAATCGGCAGGAGGAAACATTAGATCACTTATTCGCTCAAGGAGACCTGGCAAAAGCAATGTGGCACTACTTCTCCTCCTCTCAGTTTCTTATCTAGAAGGCCAATCAACATTCGGAAGGGCAGCGCAGTGGTGGACCATGGCCGATGATAAATTCAATATATGTATCCTCCGAGGGATGACACCGGCGCTCATTTTCTGGGAAATCTGGCTAGCTAGAAATGCAAGCCGATTCGAGGACTCCCAAATCAACTAGGTCCACTATATCTCTAAAATCAGAAAATGGTTCTTCCTCATTGCCAGCTCATCCCAACTCCCTCTAAGCAAAGATTGCATCAATCAGGAGGTGGCCAGCGATTTAGGGATTCTTCCCCCTACCACCAGTTATCTTTCCTTCTCAGTAGTTAAATGGAAAAGACCAAGACCGGGTTGGGTCAAACTAAATGCTGACGGTTCCTCCTAAGGAAACCCAGGCCTTTCAAAGGGTGGGGAGCCTGTAGAGATGAGAGAGGCAATCTCATTTTCGCCTACTCCAGAGGATATGATGTTGGTTCAAACTTCTAGGCTGAAGCCAAAGCTATAGTGGATGGGCTTAACATTTGTATAGACCGAGGATTCACAAGGGTGGAAGTGGAAAATGACTCTTCAGCGGTGGTCGACTTATTGTTAGGGGTGTATATCGAGTCGAACCGAGTTGAGCTGGTCTCAACTAGACTCATCTCGGCCACTAGTTGATCTCAGCTTGAACTTGGCTTGGCTCGGTCCTTCAGCCTGACTAGCCAGCTCGGCTCGGCTCAGTCAGCAGCTCGGGTCAGTTCGAGCCAAGTTTGCTATTGCAGCATTTCTCCAAGCACATGGACTGCACCTTCAAAATTCCATTGTTTGTAAAACAGAAGCAATTGTTTTACAGGTATTTTATCAAACACCTTCTAAGCAACATAAAAACTAAGAAAAAAAATGATATTTGTTTCACGTGCATACCTTCCTTGCCACTAGCTACACTTTGTTGAGTCATTTCATCAAACATTTGGTGAGTAACATCAATAGCAGAGCATCCAAGTCACCTAACTGGTTCGATTTGAACTGGATTTCATCCGAGTCGAGTCGAGCTGGGGCCAGCTCGAACTCATTTCCGAGCTAAAAAAATCAGCTCGACTCGGCTTGAACTCAGCATCGAATCGAGTCAAATGGAGCTTTTTCGAATGGAGTCAAGCAAGCTAACCAAGCTAGCTCGGTTCATGTACACCCCTACTTATTATCCTCCTACGACCGTATCCCATGGAAAATCTACAACTTCAAGATGAGGTTCGATGTCATTCGGGCCTCTAAAAGCATCCCGATTGCTCATATTCAAAGAGAGGCAAACAGATTAGCAGACGGCTTGGCTCCTATGGGCAGCTCCTCCCAGTCAAATTTCCTCTTCTCTGAGGTCGCTGACCTTCCCCTACTGTCCCATGGGGAGCTCGTCCTTTATCGGTCAGGGTTAGATGCTGTACGAGAGTTTTTACAATCCAAATAAACTTAGTTTTTCTATAGACAGAATATGATAGGCAGTGCCCCCTTTTTTCCGATGGGGCTGCCTGAAATTGTAATTGTCCTAGGAGTTCCATTCTTTTAATGGAAAAAAAAAAAAAAAAAACGAATTTTATTATTTTATTTTATTTTTACAAAGAGCCTTAAGAAGGTTTCAACGGTGGGTGACAAAGTCACAGTGATTTGCGTCCTATCCTCGCCTGTCTCCCGCTGGGAACAGTCAGGAGCTTTGAGTGGCCACTGTGACGTATGATTCCATGCTGTCTATTCGTTTTTTAGTATCATTTTAGGATATAAAACAAAAAATAAGTCCATCCAAGGCACAAGTGGACCAAACCATAGGAAGCAGTGGTGATAATAATTCTCACCTTGAAACTTTTCTACTGTTATCGTGTTGCTTAATTTCCATCCAACTTATTTATAAAGTTAAATGGCCCAAGAGAAAACACAAATATCAGCTCCATACAAAACTTCTGTGTATAGTCAACTTGAGCCTTGATCTGCATAAACTTTGGGACTATACCGTAAAATGATATGGAAAAAATGAATGGACGGTGTAGACGGCTGGGGTAAGACGCAATCCACGTCCTATCACTGCTGTTCATTGTGGTGTGGTCCGGGGCGGGGCAGTACCCAAACTACTTCCGGGCACTGAGTTGGCTGCGCCCCGAACCAGCAATGTGGGTGGGACCCTGACTGCAGGGCCACCTTGATGGATGCATTGTATATCCACACCGTCATCTGCTTTGCCAGCTTAATTCAGTATATGGTCTTAAATTATCTGAAGCAAACAAAAGAGAAAATGACCACTGTACGCAAAACCTTTTATCCAGCAGTTTTTATCGAGGAATACAAACTTAGGTTACCAACTTAGACTAGCACGTGCGGACAGCGGCTTTGAGGACGAAACTACCCCTCCTTTTTACTGCTGTTGCTTTTCCTCTCCCTTCCTTCTCGCGCTCCTTTCAAGGAAACGGACTGGGTACTCCGCCTGCCACCAGCTGTGGGCCCCACCTTGATGTGTGCTTTTCATCCATGTCGTCCATATATTTTTCCAGATCATTTTATGGTATGAGACCAAAAATGAGATATAATCAAATCTCAAGTGTACCACATTATAGGAAACAGTGTTGAATGAGCGTCAACCATTAGAAACCGTTAGGGGGCCCACTGTGATGTTTGTGAGAAATCCTCCCCATCTAAGTTCATTCGTAGGGTCAAAAGGACCTGGATGAAGAGGAAAAAAAAAATTTATACTGATCCAAAACTTCTGTAACCTCTAAAAGGGTTTCAATGGTAGCCGTTCAATTCTCCACTGCCTTTTACAGTGTAGTCCACTTGATAGTTAGATCTATCTTATTTTTCGTCTCAAGCCTTAATATGAGCTCGTAAAATATATGGACGGTTTGGATATAACACATACATCATGTGGGACCCACAAGAAAAAAAAAAAATTCCAGTTTGCCCCACTCAATTTCTAGTTTGCCTCGCTCAATTTTCAGTTTGCACCGCTCTTTACTGGAAATTGAGTGGGGCAAACTGATTTTTTTTTTTTTTGCTTTTATGGGTCCCATCATGATGTATGTGTTATATCCAAACCGTCCATACATGAGCGGAAAAAACTGAAAATTGAGCGGGACAAACTAAAAATTAAGCGGGGCAAACTAGAAATTGAGCGGGAAAAATTAAAAATTGAGCGAAGCAAATATGAAATTGAACCCACTGTTAAAATCTAGTTTACCCACATTTTATCCAGCTGTTTTTATGAAAGAATACAAACTTACTTTTGCAACTTAGACCTCCATGTGCAGAGATCCAATTTCATGACGAAAATATCCCTCCTTTTCACTACTGTCCACTTTTCCTCTCCGTTTTCACTGTTTGATTTTCATTTCCTTTTCTACTGCTGCTTTCACGTTGCTTTCACCTCCCTTTTCACCCTCCGGTTCCATGAGAAAGATGAAAAAAACTCATTTTGTGGGCTCCTCTTATCAGCATTTTATCTTCTTCCGAAAATGGTCAGTTTAGGGAAGAAATCACGCATCAGTTGGGCCCACATTGAATGTATGTAGTATAGGAAACGGATTGACTACTCTCCCTGACACCAGCCCTGTGGCTAGTGGTCAGTGCTTTGTGGGCCTCACCATGATGTATGTGTTTCATCCATTTCGTTCATCTATTTGTAAAGATCATTTCCAAATCCCAAAACCTATAACCTAAACCAATACCAAAACTTATAACCTAAACCTGAACCCATTCTCAAATCCCAAAACCTATAACCTAAACCTAAACCTAAACCTTATCCTAAACTTATAACCTATAACCTAAACCAAAACCAAAACCTATAACCTAAACCCGAACCCATTATCAAATCCCAAAACCTATTACCTAAACCTAAACCTAAACCTGTAACCTATAACCTTAACCAAAACCTATAACCTAAACCAATACCAAAACCTATAACCTAAACCCGAATCCATTCTCAAATCCCAAAACCTATAACCTAAACTTAAACCTAAACCTTATCCTAAACCTATAACCTATAACCTAAACCAAAACTAAAACCTATAACCTAAACCGAACCCATTATCAAATCCCAAAACCTATAACCTAAACCTAACCTTAACCTAAACCTAAACCTAAAACATAAAACCTTAACCAAAACCTATAACCTAAACCAATACCAAAACCTATAACCTAAACCCGAACCCATTCTCAAATCCCAAAACCTATAACCTATAACTTAAACCAAAACCAAAACCTATAACCTAAACCTGACCCATTATCAAATCCCAAAACCTATAACCTAAACCAATACCAAAACCTATAAGCTAAACCTGAACCCATTTTCAAATCCCAAAACCTATACCCTATAACTTAAACCAAAACCTAAACCTAAACTCGAACCTATTCTCAAATCCCAAAACCTATAACCTATCTTTAAACCTTAACCTATAACCTAACCTAAACCTATACTTATAACCTAAAACTATTCCCAAATCCCAAAACCTATAACCTAAACCTAACCTTTCCCAAAACCTATAACCTAAACTCAATTCCCTAAAGCGAAACCTACACCTAATCCTAATCTTAACTTCCTAATCTAAACCTAAACCTAAACTTAAAAACTCAAACTTAAACCCAATCCCGAACCTGAACCCAATTTCCTAAACCTAAACCATAACTCATTCTCAAATTCAAAAAACCTATAACCTAAACCAAAACCAAAACCAAAACCAAAACCTAAAACCTAAACCCGAACCTATTCTAAAATTCCAAAACCTATAACCTAAACCTAAACATAAAACTTATCCTAAACCTATAACTTATAACCTAAACCAAAACCTATAACCTAAGCTAAAACCAAAACCTATAACCTTAACTCGAACCCATTCTCAAATCCCAAAACCTTAACCTATAACCTAACCTAAACCTATAGTTATAACCTAAAATTATTCCCAAATCCCAAAACCTATAACCTAAACCTAAACCTAAACCTAAACCCGAACCAATTATTAAATCTCAAAACCTATAACCTAAACTAAAACTAAAACCTATAACCTAAACCCAAACCCATTCTCAAATCCAAAAACCTATAACATAAACCTAAACCTTAACATAAACCTATAACCTATAACCTAAACCAAAACCTATAACCTAAACCTAAATCAAAACCTATAACCTAAACCAAAACCTAAATAAAAACCTATAACCTAAACCAAAACCAAAACCTATAACCTAAACCAGAATCCATTATCAAATCCCAAAACCTATAACCTAAACCAAAACCTATAACCTAAATCCGAACCTATTCTCAAATCCAAAAAATTATAACCTAAACCTAAACCTTAACATAAACCGATAACCTAAACCAAAACCTATAACCTAAACCTAAATCAAAACCTATAACCTAAACCAAAACCAAAACCTATAACCTAAACCGGAACCCATTATCAAATCCCAAAACCTATAACCTAAACCGAAACCAAAACCTATAACCTAAACCCGAACCCATTCTCAAATTTCAAAACCTAAACCTATAAGCTAAACTCAAATCCCTAAACCTAAACCTGAACCTAATCCTATAACCTAAACTCAAATTCCTAAACCTTAACCTATAACCTAACCTAAACCTATACTTATAACCTAAAACTATTCTCAAATCCCAAAACCTATAACCTAAACCTAACCTTTCCCAAAACCTATAACCTAAACCCGAACCCATTCTCAAATCCAAAAACCTATAACCTAAACCTAAACCTTAACATAAACCTATAACCTATAACCTAAACCTAAATAAAAACCTATAACCTAAACCAAAACCAAAACCTATAACCTAAACCAGAACCCATTATCAAATCCCAAAACCTATAACCTAAACCCAAACCCATTTTCAAATCCAAAAACCTATAACCTAAACCTAAACCTTAACATAAACCTATAACTTAAACCAAAACCTATAACCTAAACCTAAATCAAAACCTATAACCTAAACTAAAACCAAAACCTATAACCTAAACCTAAACCTAAACTTGAAAACCCAAACCTAAACCCGATCCCGAATCCGAACATGATTTTCTAAACCTAAACTTTAACGTATTCTCAATTCCCTAAAGCTATTACCTATAACCTACACCTAAACCTAACCTAAACCTATAACCTTAACCTAAACCTAAAACCTAAATCTATTCTCAAATCCTTAAACTTAAACCTACACCTAATCCTAATCTCAACTCTTTAACCTAAACCTAAACTTGAAAACCCAAACTAAACCCGATCTCAAACCTGAACCCGATTTCCTAAACCTAAACCTTAACCTATTCTCAATTCCCTAAATCTTTAACCTATAACCTATAACCTATAACCTAAACCTAAACCTAAACCTAAACCTTAACCTAAACTTAAACCTATAACCTTAACTTAAACCAAAACATATAACCAAAACCTTAACCTATAACCTATAACCTATAACTTAAACTTATAACTTATAACCTAACCTTAACCTAAACCTAAAACCTAAAACCTAAACCTATAACTTAAAACCAAAACCTAAACCTAAAACCTAAATGTATTCTCAAATCCCTAAACCTAAACCTACACCTAATCTTAATCTCAACTCCCTAACCTAAACCTGAAACTTCTGTATCCCCTAAAAGGGTTTCAATGGTAGACGTTCAATTCCCCATTGCCTTTTACAGTGTGATCCACTTGATAGCTAGATCTGTCTTATTTTTCATCTCAAGCCTTAATACGAGTTCTCCAAATAGATGGACAGTTTGGATATAACACATACCTTATAATGGGACCCACAAAAATCGATGGGGATTACATCAGGGAAAAAAGAAAAGAAAAGAAAAAAAAAAAGAACCAGCATATTGGGGTCAACCGGGTCAGAGCTGGGTCAATGGCTACGGATTATAACCGTAGTATAATCCGTAGCCATAGGCCCAGCTCTGACCCAATCGACCGGGTCACAACCCAGTCGACCCCAACACGTTGGTTTCTTATTTTTATATTTTACGTGGATAACTTTATTCTACCTACATTTTTCTCTAATACATATTTATATAAATATGTGTGTGTGTGTGTGTGTATATATATATATATATATATATATATATATATATATATATATATATATATATATATATATATATGCATATAAAAAAAAATTCTCTCTCTTTTTTTTCATTTATTTCTTTATTCATTTAACAAGAATATCTTCTAAACTAAAATTAGTTACTGAAATAGCGGTGAAGACCGCTTGAGTTGAAGTAGGAATATGCTAATATGTCCTAAATGGGGGTGAATAGGACTTTTTAAAGATTTATAAGTTATATTTCAATCCTATCATAGAGTACAGATTAAGATTACTCAAAAATTAACTCTATTGGCTTCCAAGCCTGATAGAGGATCCAATCACAAATTACTTGTAATAATAAAAAAAACTTTATGAATCAGATTGTGATGGATATGACTGTGTGTGCACAAGATGTGATTTCATATAATCATATATAAAGGCATATAAAACAATCACATAAATGAAAGATAATATCAATCTCAAACATAGTCGTTTTATAGTGGTTCGACTACTTGTATACTCTACTATCGGCTTCCACATCAACCCTTGAGTGACCGGATTTCACTAAGGAGGTTTTCCATGGTTCACCTCAAACCTAAGGTTTTAAATCAGGTTCACCTTCAACCTTTACAGAGGTTTCTACTCGGTTCACCTCAAACCATGGAGTTTTGCTGGTGCACTCCTAACCAGTTATTTATGCCCACACAGAGCAAGGGTCCACACAATGCACCCGGATATTTATACCCACATAGAGTAAGAGTTCACACAATGCGCCTAGATGTTTATGCTCTCCACAGAGCAAGGGTCCACAAAATGCACCCACGCACGTACACTTCCGTCGGAGGCCTCCTTTGAGGACTTCAAATGGTGAGCAACACCTACGACCCAATCCTAAAAAGGAATGATCATAAATGTCCTCTGGACTCTAAGTACTTACAGATAAGTTGATGAGTCCCTTTTAGCTCAGTGATGGGGATCTCCTTCTTGTTGATGAAGAGTCTTCAGCTTCCTTGATCCGCAACACAAAGATATACCTATGCTAGGTTTAGGTTGTGTCAAGGTTATGATGGAGTTCCACTCTCTAAAGATTTTTTTATAAGGAAGATAGAGTGGTTCCAATCATTTATGCATTCAAGGCATCCCAGCTTATTGATTTGTTATTAAAGTAGTAGCTGGAGGATCCTTGAATGCGGAAGTTCATTCTCCAATCCACTCTATGAAATATCAATGATGAGGGTGGATTGGAGGATGAACTTTCCGAGAGAAAGGGATTAGGATAAAGGATATGAAGTTTAAAACACTCAAAAGCACTCTCTACTTTCTCTCACAGCAATAAAGACTAATCTCTTTATTTATAGGTAAAAAGTTCCAACGGATATAAACGGTCATATTTATGACAGAGTTCGATATCATCGAGCAATCGTCGATATGATCGAGCGTATACTCTCAATTGTATCGACATACCACTCAATGATACAAACTTAAATGTCATTTCGCTTTTGAAAACCTTTCGCCAATTGGTCGATGGGATCGATACGCACATCGATATTATCGAATTTCGAACTTCGATTTTATCGAGAGATGGATCGATCTATCGACAGGTGAAAACAAGAGAGAAGCCTTGAAAAATTTCAGGTTCTACAGATATGATTGGAGAACATTCGATGTCATCAGAATTTGTATATCAATGATATCGGAGACCATGTCGATGGGATCGATAAATCGTATAGATTTACCTATAAGCTTGCTGGACAGTTTGTGTCCGATTTCGATTCAATCGACAAGGTCTCGATATGATCGATATATGAATATCGATTTATCAACTGACAACCCGATCAACATTAAAAACAATCTGAAATTTATGCTGGAGAAAACGTGCGCTCATAATCGATATGATCGACTGACTTCCGATATGATCGATTTTTGAGTTCAGATTGAATCGGACAATCATCGAGATATCGAAGTTTATGTTAGTTTTCTTTAGAAAAATAGGGGCACCGAAAAATAGTCTGTTGATATTATCGATCCGCTTCAGATATGATCAATATTCGAATATCGTTGATATCGACTCACAAGTCGATATATCGATAAATCGTCCAGATGATTGTTTGATTGCTGGATGCTTTTTGTCCTCACTCGATTGTATTGATTGAGATGCTGAGGACATCGACAGAGCTGGTCGATCATATTGAAAGGGGAATCGATATAATCGACAGTGTATGAAAAACTTAAAGATTTTTCTATTTGATAAAAAGTTTTCTTATACAAAAATCCTAAGATGTTTTAGTTATTGTTAAGGGTTTTAATCACCTGGTGTTTTAGGACATGGGATGTGAGGCTATGATTTACCTATGACGAGTTTCCACACATCCAGTTGACCCAGATACTTGACTTGATCTTCCTGTCAGGCGTTGTTGTCCGACTGACTCAACTTACAACGTAATTGACAAACCAGGGCACTTAGTAGGTGCATTTTCAGTTACTTGATGTACCACATATAATTTTGGTGTAGGAGAAGCTACTTTAGCCAACCAACCTAATTATTTTTCAAGTTTCCACTAGATTGATGGATTTAAATGATGGATATCCATTCACTATTGTTTTCCTGTAGCATGGTACATTTAAGATTTATATCTCTTATTTTTAGGATGAAGCCCTGAGATGATCTTTACAAATGGATGAACGGAATGGATGAAACACATACATCATGGTGGGGCCCACAGAGCACTAACCACTAGCCATGGGGTTGGTGTCAGGGGGAGTAGCCAATCCGTTTCCTATACTACATACATTCAATGTGGGCCCAACTAATGCGTGATTTCTTCCCTGGACCGATCATTTTCAGAAGAAGACAAAATGCTAATAAGGGGGGGCCACAAAATGAGTTTTTTTCATCTTTCTCGTGGAACCGGAGGGTGGAAAGGGAGGTGAAAGCAACGTGAAAGCAGCAGTGGAAAGGGAGATGAAAATCAAACAGTGAAAAGGGAGAGAAAAGGTGGACAATAGTGAAAAGGAGGGGTATTTTCGTATTGGAATTGGGTCTCCGCACGTGGAGGTCTAAGTTGCAAAAGTAAGTTTGAATTCTTTCATAAAAATAACTGAATAAAAGGTGGGCAAACTAGATTTTGATAGTGGGGTCAATTTCCAGTTTGTCCCACTCAATTTCTAGTTTGCCCGCTTAATTTTCTGTTTGCCCCGCTTAATTTTCAGTTTACCCCGCTCATATATGGACGGTTTGGATATAACACATACATCATGATGGGACCCACAAAAGTAACATAGCAAAAAAAAAAAAAAATTCAGTTTGCCCCACTCAATTTCTAGTTTGCCCCGCTCAATTTATCATGCCATTGAGCAAGGGAAGCATTATCACTTTCAGCGGGGCACACATGAAATTCAGCAGGACAACTTGAAAATTGAGCAGGTCAAAATAGAAATTCAGTGGGGCAAACAAGAAATTCAGCAGGAGTAACAAGAAATTGAGCGGGGCAAACTAAGAAACGAGCGGAGCAAGTACAAAATTGAGTGGGGCAAACTAAGAAATGAGCGGGGTAAGCATGAAATTAAGCGAGGCAAACTAGGAAATGAGTGGGTCAAGCATGAAATTGAGCGGGGCAAACATGAAATTGAGCAGGGCAGACTAGAAAATGAGCAAGGGAAATTTGAATTTTGAGCAAAGAAAACTTGAATTTTGAGTGGACAAACTAAAAAATCAGCGGGGCAAACTAGAAAATCAGCGAGGAAAATATGAAATTGAACGGAGGAAACATGAAATTTAACATGGGAAACTTGAATTTGAGTGGGAAAAACTATAAAATCAGAGGGGCAAACTAGAAAATCAGTGAGGCAAACATGAAATTGAGCAGGGGAAACATGAAATTCAGCGGGGTAAATTAGAAAATCATTATGCCCACTGTGTTCAATGCTCTGTGGGCCCCATCATGATGTATGTGTTTCATCCATGCCGTCCATCTATTTTTATAGATCATTTTCTGATATTATACAAAAAATGAGGTATATCCTGATCTCAATTGGACCACATTACACGAAACAGTGTTTCATGAACATTGACCATTAAAAACTTTTTGGGGGTCATAAAAGTATTGGATCAAGATGATCTTTATTTTTAGACTTCATCTGGGTCTTTAGGACCTAATAAACAGATTGGATTTCAGATAAACAGATGATTCACTTGATATTTTGATATGCTTTAATTTAGGGCTCAACTGCTAAAATCAGATGGACGGCGTGGATATACTACATACATTCAATGTGGGCCCATCTAAGTGTAGGTTATAGGTTTAGGTTATAAGTGTAGGTTATGGGTTTAGGTTCAAGTTAGGTTATAGGTTAAGGTTTAGGGAACTGAGAATAGGATAAGGTCTAGGTTTAGGAAATCGGGTTCGGTACCGGGTTTAAGTTTGGATTTTCAAGTTTAGGTTTAGGTTAAGGAGTTGATATTAGGATTAGGTGTAGGTTTAAGTTTAGGGATTTGAGAATACATTTAAGTTTTAAGTTATAAGTGTAGGTTATAGGTTTAGGTTTAAGTTTAAGTTAGGTTATAGGCTAAGGTTTAGGGAATTGAGAATAGGTTAAGGTTTAGGTTATAGTTTTAGGATTTGGGCCCACTGTGATGTTTGTGAGAAATCCTCCCCGTCTAAGTTCATTCATAGGGTTAAAAAGACCTGGATGAAGAGGAAAAATAAATTTCATAATGATCCAAAACTTCTGTAACCCCTAAAAGGGTTTCAATGGTAGACGTTCAATTGCCCACTACCTTTTACAGTGTGGTCCACTTGATTGTTAGATCTATCTTATTTTTCATCTCAAGCCTTAATATAAGCTCGTAAAATATATGGTCGGTTTGGATATAACACATACATCATGATGGGACCCACAAAAGCAACATAACAAAAAAAAATATTTTAGTTTGCCCCGCTCAATTTCTAGTTTGCCCCGCTCAATTAGAAATTAAGCGGGGCAAACTGAAAATTAAGAGGGACAAACTAAAATTGAGCGGGGCAAATTGAAAATTGAACGGGGCAAACTAGAAATTGAGCGGGGCAAACATGAAATTGACCCCACTGTCAAAATCTAGTTTGCTCACCTTTTATCTAGCTGTTTTTATGAAAGAATACAAACTTACTTTTGCAAATTAGACCTCCACGTGCGGAGGCACAATTCAGGATGAAAATATCCCTCATTTTCACTGCTATCCACTTTTCCTCTCCCTTTCCAGGTTAAGGTTTAGGTTTAGGTTTGAGTTTTTAAGTTTAGGTTTAGGTTTAGGTTAGGGAGTTGAGATTAGGATTATGTGTATATTTTGCTTTAGAGAATTGAGTTTAGGTTATAGGTTTAAGGAAAGGTTAGGTTTAGGTTATAAGTTTTGAGATTCAAGAATAGTTTTAGGTTATAACTATAGGTTTAGGTTAGGTTATAGGTTAAGGTTTTGGGATTTGAGAATGGGTTTAGGTTAAAGTTATAGGTTTTGGTTTTGGTTTTGGTTATAGGTTTTGGTTTAGGTTATAGGTTATAGGTTTAGGATAAGGTTTATGTTTAGGATAAGGTTATAGGTTTTGGGATTTTAGAATGGGTTCGCGTTTAGGTTATAGGTTTTGGTATTGGTTTAGGTCATAGGTTTTGGTTAAGGTTATAGGTTATAGGTTTAGGTTTAGGTTTAGGTTATAGGTTTTGGGATTTGATAATGGGTTCGGGTTTAGGTTATAGGTTTTGGTTTTGGTTTAGGTTATAGGTTATAGGTTTAGGATAAGGTTTAGGTTATAGGTTTTGGGATTTGAGAATGGGTTCGAGTTTAGGTCATAGGTTTTGGTTTTTGTTTAGGTTATAGGTTTTGGGATTTAGAAATGATCTTTATAAATGGATGAACGGAATGGATGAAACACAAACATCATGGTGGGGCCCACAGAGCACTGACCACTAGCCACGGGGCTGGTGTCAGGGGGAGTAGCCAATCCGTTTCCTATACTACATACATTCAATGTGGGCCCAACTGATGCGTTATTTCTTTCCTAGACTGACTATTTTTGGAAGCAGATAAAATGCTGATAAGGGGGCCCACAAAATGAGTTTTTTTCATCTTTCTCGTGGAATCGGAGGGTGGAAAGGGAGGTGAAAGCAGAAGTGAAAAGGGAGATGAAAATCAAACAGTGAAAAGGAAGAGGAAAAGTGGATAGCAGTGAAAAGGAGGGGTATTTTCATCCTGGAATTGGGTCTCCGCACGTGAAGGTCTAAGTTACAAAAGTAAGTTTGTATTCTTTCATAAAAACAGCTGGATAAAAGGTGGACAAACTAGATTTTAACAGTGAGGTCAATTTCATGTTTGCCCCACTCAATTTTCAATTTACCTCGCTCAATTTTTAGTTTGCCCCGCTTAATTTTCAGTTTGCCCCGCTCAAGTTCCAGTTTGCCCCGCTCATATATGGACTGTTTGGATATAACACATACATCATGATGGGACCCACAAAAGAAACATAGCAAAATAAAATAAAATTCAGTTTGTCCCGCTCAAACTGGAAATTGAGCGGGGCAAACTGGAAATTGAGCGGGGCAAACTGATTTTTTTTTTTTGCGCTTTTGTGGGTCCCATCATGATGTATGTGTTATATCCAAACCGTCCATATATTTTACGAGCTCATATTAAAGCTTGAAACGAAAAAATAAGATAGATCTAACTATCAAGTGGACCACACTATAAAAGGTAGTGGGAAATTGAACGTCTACCATTGAAACCCTTTTAGAGGTTGCAAAAGTTTTGGATCATTATGATTTTTTTTTTCCTCTTCATCCAGGTCCTTTTGACCCTATGAATGAACTTAGACGAGGAGGGTTTCTCACAAACATCACAGTGGGCCCCCTAAAGGTTTCTAATGGTTGACGCTCATTCAACACTGTTTACTGTAATGTGGTACACTTGAGATTTGGATATATCTCATTTTTGGTCTCATACCATAAAATGATCTGGAAAAATATATAGACGGCATGGATGAAAAGCACACATCAAGGTGGGGCCCACGGCTGGTGGCAGGCGGAGTACCCAATCCGTTTCCTTGATTGGAGTGGTATTTTCATCTTGAAATTCCGATTCCGCACGTGTGGGTCTAAGTTGCCAAACAAAGTTTGTATTCCTCCATAAAAACAGCTGGCTAAAAGGTGGGGTCCACAGTCCTAAATTTCTCTTTCCTTTTCCCTGTTATAATCCCCATTGATTTTTGTGGGTCCCATTATGAGGTATATGTTATATCCAAACTGTCCATCTATTCGGTGAACTTGTATTAAGGCTTGAGATGAAAAATAACACAGATCTAGCTATCAAGTGGACCACACAGTAAAAGGTAATGGAGAATTGAATTTCTACCATTGAAACCTTTTCAAGGGTTACAGAAGTTTTGGATCATCATGGAATTTGTTTTTCCTCTTCATCCAGGCCTTTGTGACCTTCTGAATAGATTGGATGGAAAATAAATGTTATGATGGGCCTTACAAAATTTTTTACGGTGAAAATCAATTTCTCCACTGCTCTTTGTGGTGTGGTCCATTGATTTATGGATATGATTTTTTTTTTTTTTGGATAATGCTCCGAAATGATTTTGAAATATGGATCAACGTTGTGGATATGATAAATACATAGCTGTGGGGCCATGTAACTTTGATCTCTCCTAAGCCGTTCGTACAACTCTCAGTTGGAGGAGCGTCGGCTCTCGTCTTCTGCAGTGAAAAGGAGGGGTAGTTTCGTCCTCAAAGTCGCAGTCCGCACGTGCTAGTCTAAGTTGGTAACTTAAGTTTGCATTCCTCAATAAAAACCGCTGGATAAAAGGTTTTTGCATACAGTGGTCATTTTCTCGAAACAAAAATTCCGGAGGACCACACCACCGGATACAGTGGTTATTAGCTCTTAAAAGCCTTCTATGAGCCATAAAAGTTTTGAATTAAGCTGATGTTTATTTTTTCCACCTGTTTGTCAGCTCATTTTAAGGCATGGTATAAAAAATGAGTCAAATCCAAATTTCAGACAGGCCACATGATAAGGATTGAACTCTTACCGTTAAAAATTTTCCTTGGGCCACGAAAGTTTTGGTGTTTTCCTTCGTCCGGGTTCATGTGACCTGATCAACAGGCTGGACGGAAAATAAACATTACAATGTGCCATAAAAAGATTTAAATGGTGGTTGTTCAATCATCACTGTGGTGTGGTCCACCTGAAATTTGGATCTGCCTCATTTTTGGAACCATTCCGTAAAATGATCTGGCATTACGGATGAACATAGTGGATATACCACACAAACATCCAGGTGGGCCCCACAGTCAGAGCCTCACCCAATAAGCTGTTACCACTAGAGATAAAAAGAAAAAAAAGGGCCTTCCCTCACCGGAGGGACTACCAAGGTATCTATCGTGCTGACATAAGCAACGAAATTTTTTTAATGTCAGCCTTATTGCTGCCTACACCTAAAATACTCCGGTTGAAGTTGTCCTGTTTTATGCAAGGAAACGGATTGTCGGTTCTCTCTGGCCCCACCAAGACGTATGTGTTTCATTTAGTTTTTACATATCATTTTATGTCTTGATCCGAAAAATGAGAGGGATATAAATCTCAGGTAGACCACACCACGTGAAAATAATAGTGAGTGGAAATCCATCATTAAAATCCTCCTAAGGCCCACTGTACTGTTTACTTGACATCCAATCTGTTGATTACATCATACAGGCCCAGATGAAGGGGAAAAAACAAAAATCAACTTGATCGAAAATCTTTATGACCCTCAAAAGGTTTTTAATGGTTTACGCTTATTCAACACCGTTTCCTGTAATGTGGTCCATTTGAGATTGGGATACACGTCATTTTTTTTTTATATTTATATATATCATAAAATGATCCAGAAAAATAGATAGACAGCATGGATGAAACACATACATCATGTTGGCGCCCACAGATCAGCGACCACCAGCTCTGAGTAGCCAAATCCGTTTCCGTGATGCAATTCCCTATTTTGTTCCAGTGGCTCCACTGTTCAGCGATTGCCGAATATTCTTCTGTTCGGACTCACCATGGACGACCTGGGTACAAAAGTCGGACGCCGAATGTGTGGTGCGGACTTCGGTGGTGTGTTGACGTGGCAAATTTTTATTGCCCCGCCGGAAACGGATTGGCTACTCTCCCTGCCACCAGCCATTGGTTAGTGAATGGTGCTATGTGGGCCCCACCATGATGTATGTGTTTCATCCATGCCGTCCATCTATTTTTATAGATTATTTTATGGTTTAAAACAAAAAATGAGATATATCTCAGTCTCAAGCGGACCACATTCCAGGAAACAGTGTTGAATGATCGTTGACCATTAAAAACGTTTTGAGGGCCATAAAAGTTTTGGATCAAGCTGATATTTATTTTTTCCCTTCATATGGGTCTTTATGACCTAATCAACAGATTGGATGTCAAATAAACAGTACAGTGGGCCTTAGGAGGATTTTAATTGTGGATATCCAATTATTATTGTTTTCCTGTGGTGTGATCCACCTAAGATTTGTAACCCTATAATATTCTGTATTAATCCCTAAAATGATCCGTAAAAATAGATGAAACATATACATCATGGTGGGCCCACGGAGCTCGACCACCAGCCACCGGGCTGGTGTGGGGGAGTAGCCAATCCGTCTCCGGCCCGCCTTGATGCATGCGTGTGTTATATACATGTCATCCATCCATTTTAGGAGATTATTTTAGGGCAATACGAGTTAAAAAATGAGGCAGACTCAAAGCTAAGTGGACCACACCACAAAGCAGTTGGGAAGATGATGTCAACCGGTCAACCGTCGGTTCTTACGTTTATCGGCTATTCAACCTGTTCATGGTATCGCACCCACTTGGATGAAAGAAAAATATAAATATAGGCTTGATCCAAAACTTCAACTACAAGAAAAAAAATAAAATGAAATTCAATGGTACTTTTTAATCCCCACTGCTTTATTTGGTGTGATTAATTTGAACTTTGGATCTACCTCATTTTTGGATCTATCTGGCGAAATTGATGAACGGTGTTGATATAACACATACAACATGGTGGGCCTCCATAGCTTTGCCACCTCAACACACTTCAGAGGTCGGATTGCCACACCATGCAATCCGCTTCCGCCAAAGTCCATCCATGCTATGGGATAGCTATGTGGCTCTCCATGATCATCTTTGATCAGTGATCATCAGATCCGTCCATCAACACATAAACATCCGCACCTTCCGTTAGGTGGATGGGCCAAACCGCTGCTGACTCTGCTCCAACATCCACACCAGCTCAGTCGTCCCCCTGCTCCCAAAAACGCTGGACTCAGAGAGTGCATGCCCAGCCATGTCAGACACTCCTGGCAGTCCGATCTCATCTGGGCCCACTGGATGCACGTGATAGCCTTCTCCCTCAAGGCATTAAGTTGAAACTTTCTTAGTCTTCATTGAAGTTTTGAATTATTTGAATATTTATGCTTTCCATTCATCCATGTGGGAATGACTTTACTAATGGTTAAATGATATATAAATGTGTTTTCCATTCATCTGGTAGAATGACTTTACGAATAGTTAAATGGTATATAAACGTTGGAGGTCAACTTCGTAGAAGTAACTTAATTTGAGTTGTATAGGTAAAAAAATGAAAATTCAAGCAACTATGCAAAGAATATATGATTTTTTTATATTATTATTATTTTTAAAATTTTATTTTATGAGAAGGGCTCTTGTGGAAAAAAGCCATGACACAAGGTGACGATCAATATACTATTCAGAAAATATTATAAGAATGGAGATAACTTACAGCCAAAATCCTAACTCTCTCTTCTTGAGGCTCTTAAAATATTTAAAAATAACAAAAAATCATAATTCTCTCTTAACATTAACATAGCTTATCATAAAACCCATTCATCTGGTGGAATGACTTTACGAATAGTTAAATGGTATATAAACATTGGAGATCAACTTCGTAGCAGTAACTTAATTTGAATTGTATAAATAAAAAAATGAAAACGAAGCAACTACGCAAAGAATATATGATTTTTTTTTTTTATGAGAAGGGCTCTTGTGGAAAAAAGCCATGACACAAGATGATGATCAATATACTATTTAGAAAATATTATAAGGATAGAGAGAACTTATAGCCAAAACCCTAACTCTCTCTTCCTGAGGCTCTCAAAATATTTAAAAACAACAAAAAATCATAATTCTTCCTTAACAATAACATAACTTATCATAAAACCCACATTTTCACAAGGAAAATGCCAAAAATACTATTTTAAGATACACTAATACTTGGGTATTATTAACATGTGAAACATGGCTCATATGGGCTTTAAAAAAAATGAAAAAAAAAGACTCAATAGTGATTTTGATGTCAGAATTTTAGCAATAAACAACTTGGGGGGCCCAAGGATGGTTTCAATGGTGATTGTTTATGTGGCAACAGTTTAATGTGATGTGGCCTACTCAAGTTTTGATTTGCCTCTTATTTGTGGGCTAAAAAATGGATGGATGGATTGGATAGAGTGAGAGAAAGAGAGAGTTGGGCTAAGTTGACTCAACCTTTCTACATTCGTTATGGTGGCCCTACATAGCCTTTGTTACACATCTCTATGATAATACAACTGCTCAAGCTATATGCAAGGAAGAGGAGAGCAGCCTATTAGCATTAAGCATGTTTGTTTCACGTTTTTTGTAAGCAAAATCTAATTCATGAAACATAAAAATACCACATTTTCAAATTGCTAAAACATCTTAAACTTCATTACGAATATCTTCTTATGTCCTTTGTATATCCAAAGGTCTCTCCCACATAAATTAATTGTGAGGATAAAAGTATTCAAATTTTCCTCCCATTATATTTAGTAGAGATGCATCGACTTTCTTTCAGTTTGAATATTCTAACCATTGCAATGTTTCTCTTCCTGACGGTCAGTCACAAGTTCGGTTGTTACAATTACCTCATTAAGGCAATTTTCAGAGCATGGTCATTGGTCCATATAGTGCTTCCACATTGTTGGCCGTACACGTGGCACAAGCAGACGAGATTTGAACTGCCAATCTCTCTCCATTATTGTCCACTTTAGTTGTTGAGATTGCTTTTATACGTAAAGATCACGGCAGAGAGAATAAGTGGATTAATTAGAAAAGAAGTTGAAGACTCTTTCTCGTGAGCTTTATTAACACACTAATACATCAAAATAAGTTGGTGTCCCACTGGAACACCCAATGCAATACACAAGCATTTGGGTATATGGTCTAGATATTCATGCATGTCTTGCATGCCGTGATTAGATAAATTCGCATAGCGGGCATTCAATGACTCGCCAAAAGAAAGCTATTGGAGTAAGGTCGGTTATCATCTTAAGCTGTATGGGCTTTCTTTACAAATGAGATTACTTGGTTTTGCTGGTACCATGGAATTAGATACCTTTTTTTTTAAAAAATAAAAATAAATAAATACAAAAAATAACTTGGTCTCTGATTCATTTCATTCACAAAATTACAAGGAAGTAAAAGAAATTCGGGTGGCCCCAAGAGCCAGCATAAAACAAGACTAGGGGCCACCTATCGTAAAGTTAAAAACAAGACTCATCCACCTGATGACACCCAACCTGAACCTAGAAGACGCCACAAGCAGCACAAAAAAACCTTTACAAAAGACTACCTAAGGGCACGTTTCCTGATCGCTCCCAGCCTTACTTTGTCGAGGACAAGGAGACCCCTAATCTCCTATGGGAGGTCAGAAAAGGTGTGAAAAATGGAAGATGATTGCTTGATACTATCCAAAATAGCCATATCGTCTGCTAGCCCATTGCCTTTTCTGTACACATGAGTGAAAACAATTTGGCCCAACCTAGAAAGGTTTCAGATTCTGGTAATCCAATAATTCCACCTCCAACCCGGTTGAGAAGAATCATGAAGGAAATTAATCACCATCTAGGAGTCGGATTTGACCTGGATGTTCGTCAGCCCTCGTTGGAGACAAAAGGACAGGCCATCATGAACAACCCTCAACTCGGCCCTGGTATTCGAGGCAACACCATATCCTGCACAAAACGCAAAACAAAATTCACCCTTATCTCCTCTGCACACTCCCCCACCTCCAGCCAGCCCCAGATTGCCTCGGGACGAGCCATCAACATTGAGTTTGCCCCAACCAAGTGGTGATCGCTTCCAGTATACCACCTGAGTTTGATGAAAGAGGCGAGGCAGGACAGAGATTCCCATGGAGGACAGAATCCTGCTATTACTGTCACCGTTAGAGGATGTATACGACCTCCTAGCTATCCAGTTCAGCCAAGCAATGATTCGCACAATAATAGTAGACGATCTCTGCTTGGAGCTTTTGTACCTTGATGCATTTCTCGCCACCCAGAGTTCCCATAGAATAAAGCATGGGATGAGGTTTCGAAAAGGAGTAGAATGCGTTGAATCCGAAGGAGTTTTCCACCAGCGGGTTAGGCGATCGAGCACAGATTCCCGGTTGGACAATTGAATGTCATAAATTCTAGCAAAATGATTCCAAACAACAGCTGCTCAAGCGCTATGAAGGAAGATATGCCCTGTTGATTCAAGAGAGGGTCTGTAGTCATGCTCGTCAACGCAACAGCTGCACCGGAACGCTAACTGGATCCTGCGAGTTTTGAAAACTTCGTCTACTGGAACCGCTTCCCTTATGATACGCTACACCAGGAGTGAGATTTTTGGGGGGATTTTCATATTCCAGATCTTCCTACCCCAGCTGGTTCAAGGACAATGAGCACGACTAATCTCCCATGCCGTGGAAATAGAGAAATCCCCATTCTGCGAGAGAGGCCAGAAAGGAGAATCCTTAGAATCAATAATACAGTAGCCCCCATGGAAGATGACATTTATGTCCTGCTGGGATAGATGAGTGAAGACCGCCGAAGGGGCCAGTGGTCCCATGCTACCGAGGAAATCCTGCACTTTGAGATTTGACAAAGAAGAAGGCACTCCTGCAGGAGCTCTATTGGATAGTGTGCCGAGGCTGGACCAATTAGAAGACCAAAGATTCAAATTACCCTCTCCAACGTGGCACTGGGTCGTAGATTCAATAGAAGGGAGGAGGATTCTTATCCCCTTCCATAGCGGAGAGATCACCAGCGAAGAAATAATCAAACCCATACTCCGAACATCGATGTAGTATCTATCTCTCATAAAAGTTCCTCACAGGCCCTTTACTCTTTATGAGAAACATTCCAAGCCATCTTCAGGCGGAAAGCGATCATGAAATCTTTTGGACGTCTGATCCCCAGACCGCCCTCCTCTATGGGTCGATAGACCTCTTTCCAGCTTCGCTAATGGAGCTTCTTTTTGCCTTCCGCCCAGCCCCACAAGAAATTTGCGAAGAGCCTTTCCAACAACTGAAAGACAAATGCAGGGAGATGCGTAGCAGCCATTGTGTGAACCGGGATGCTTGACAGGACGTGGTTGATAAGAATGACTCTGCTCGCCATAGATAGAAACCTCGCTTTCCAACCTGTGATGCGACTTTGCACTTTGTTGAGAATAGAATGGAAAGCATCCCTTTTCCTTCGGCCCACCGAGATAGGAACCCCAAGCTAGGAGAAACCTTCCACTGAGCCCTCCATACCAAGTTCCCTGTGAATGGCCGCACATCTCGTTGGAGCCATATTTTCAGGATGAATAAAAACACTTTTCTGGGCATTTACCTTTTGACCCGAAATGCGTTGGTAGCGGTCCAGAAAGCACTTGACCGCTCTAATGGAATGGATGCCGCCATTTAAGAACAGGAGCGTATCATCTGCAAAAAGAAAGTGGAAAATAGGAGTGCTTGTCTGATGGAAAACAGTGGAGAAAGATAGCATTTGGGACGATATGGATATCACTCTAACATCAGTAGGAGATCTGCTGAATAACCAAAATTTCCCACCACAATCAACATTTGAGAAAGAATAATGGAAGCTAATATGGAGGCCTACTTGCACTCGTTTTGATTCAGAAATCGTAGGTACCAAAATTGCTACAAACCATGGATTATGATCTTTGATTCAGTGATCTGATGGTGGGATTATTTCCCACTCCACGAGCATTCCAGACCAGAATTTTATCTATCATTAGGAAACTAAGAAGCCCCGATCCTGCCTTGAAGGTGTCTAAGACGAGATAGCCATTCATCCCTGGAAACCGCAGCTAGGGGATTTTTGTTTGGTTTTCTAGTTCCCTTCTTTCGTGGTGGGATGAAGAGGCTGGCTGTAGCACGCTTCTTGGGAGTGATAAGATCTCGCTGGGGAGTTCGCTCCACACCCGAAAGTAGGTGAGTTCTTGATTTGGTTCATCCTGTTGGACTTCTCTGTTTGCACCCTGAACTGAGGGAGGGACGGCCACTTCGTCATCAGAGAAGAAGCGTGAAAGATCCAGCACCAGTTCTCCCTATCGAGTAGAGGTCCTCATCAGGGAAGTTTTTTTGTTACGGGGAGTGTGTGGGATCTGACTGTTTTCAGACTCGCTTGAGGAAAGCGAGGAGTAATTTAGGCTTGTTTGGGGCTCCCTAATATCAGAAATAGGGCAATCCCCCACTGATCTAGAACGAATTCGTTGTTTCTTTATTCTACTAAAAGGTATTTCTGTTGAGATTGTTGAATTCAGCGGCCTGAGCAACATTTTTGATATCTCGAATCCTGGGTCCAAGTCCAACTCCTGATTTTTCATCATATCATGTGGGCTCTCCGATAGACCATTTGGACGGTCTCCGCTTGAAGTCGGATTAGTTTGCAGTCTCTCTCAGTCATGGAATTAGATACCTTGAGTATACCTTTTCTATTCATTTAAATATATAAATTGTGGACTAAAATTTAGGATTTAATGAGAAGTTCATCCATGCATGATTTACACATTGATATAGGGAAGATCTTGAAACAATAATAAGAAAGATCACCATATTTCTTAAATAGACAAAACCTTGAATTCATAAGATGAAATGAAAATTTTTAAAATTTATTATTCAATGAATTATCATACTTCCAAATTTTATATATATATATATATATATATATAAAGAAAAACTTTAATTAAGAGTTTTAATTTAATTGAACTAAAATTTATCCAAAATAGTAAATTTTACCAAAAATGAAAATTCTAAATTAATGGTGCCAAATGATTCCTAACTTTATTACAAGAATTCCCTAATAAGATTGCATATACAAAAACTCTAAAATGAGATAGATACATTAAAATTAAAAATGATTAAAAGTAGTAAGTTGTTCCTAAAATCACACTAAAACTCTAAAATGAATAAGAAATATTAAAATTAAAAATTACTAAAAATAGTAAACTTTTACTAAAATCACACTTTTGAACCGGAAGAAAACGTTGAAATGGAAAAAAAGTAATGATCATTTGCGGTTCACACTTTGAACAGCAAATTCTCCATAGCTAGAATGAATTTCTTTGAATGGGATGTACCTGGGCAGTTACCTCATGCCACATATAAGATTGGATCCATATTTGATGGACTATATACACTTTTGTGCTTCCTTCGATTTAGTTGTGCGGTTCAATTGTGGAAAGAATAGGTTTGCAACCCGCTATACATCACCCATGTATAAGAAGATTAGCACAAACAAATACGAATGGTAATTGCAAGCGAGGCTGATCTGAAATCACCGAAGATTAGATTTGAATGGGAGTTTTGATTGGATTTATCAGCTGTGCTATTATATTCTACAATGTCATGTCCCAACCCACATAGGCAAAAACCATTCTTAAAAAATTGAAGAAAATAAGAGAAGTGTTAACTTATTTTAAATGAGGGCTATTGGCCCTCCTCACATATGTAACTACACGTGCCAAAATCACAGAGAGAGAGGCAAGCTGCACTAAACTCAAGAAGCAGACACCAAAAGACTTCCTAAACATAGGTTGGGTATTTCACAAAACAGCTACTCTACATTTCCTAAAGGCTTTTGGAGGCTGATTTTCCATTCATTGACAACATGAGAAAGCGAATTATAAGAAGAACCTCCCTCATCCAAACCTCTCAAGACACTATGACTCACCTCCTTCACCCTCCTCCTCAACGCCTTTCCATCTTCACTCTCCATCACCAATCTCACCACCCTCTCAATCTCCTCTCGTCTCACTCCTTCCTTCTCCGGCAACACCACCGGTCGAACTGCAACCTTAAGCTCCTCTGTCAATGTCGATGCATTCAGCTTCTGCTCAGCAAAGAGTGGCCAGGCGATCATAGGCACACCATAGACAATGCTCTCTAGCGTAGAATTCCACCCGCAATGGGTTAGAAATCCACCTGTCGCCTTATGTCTCAAGATCTCTCTGTGGGCCCCACGAAGGAACCACCAATCCAATTCCCTGTGTCCTTGTTAGAAACCCATCTGGCAAGTACTCCGACGGGTGGCCGCAATGCCCGCCTGATGTGAAGTAAGTTGCCGATTTCTCATTTCCACTAGGCGGACGGACCACCCAAAGGAATGGTTGCCGACTCAACTCCAACCCCCATGCCAGCTCAGTAATCTGCTCAGCTGATAGCGTCCCTCCACTCCCAAACGACACATATATGACTGATTCAGCCGGTTGCCGGTCCAACCATGTCAAACACTCTTTTCCCGATACCAGTGGGGTATCCGATTGTATTATCGGCCCTACTGGGTGAATGGAAGGTGTTGGGATTTTCCTTAGAATCGGGTCCTCTTTCAAGGCCTTGATCGTTATTGGCTCAAGATCTTCACACGTGTTAACTAGAATTCCTTGGGCCATCGTGTATCTGCATCCTTGGTGCAACACCCATCGGTACCGATCGTTCTTCCGGTCTTGCAATGGGTCGACCATGTTCTCGATCTGGATAGGCTTGCAGCCAGGAATCTGCAGCGGTTCTTGGAGATGGACGTACTCGCCTGTAACCTCCACGTCGAGCGTTGGCAAATACATCAGGAGAGCTAGCAGCATCGCTGTCGATGTGAAGAACACGTACTTAGGTATGTGTAGCTCATCTGCTATCGGGAACGTGTCGGTACCGAAGATGTCGACGACGAGGATGGTGGGCCGCGCCAACTCAGCTAGCGCCGACCGAAGAGAAGGGACTGATTCTCTAACGATTATAGACATTCGGGTCTCTATCGCAGCGTCGGGCGGGAACAGTCCAGAGACGTCGGTCGGTGGGAGGTGGATGATGTTAAGGCCTTGGGGAAGATATGCAGAGCGGAGGAGTTGGGTTTGGGCAGCTGAGGCGTCGGTTGTTAGGACGAAGAAGCTGACGCGGAAGCCGTAGAGAGTAACTAACCGTTTACCTAACTCTAGGAGGGGGATGATGTGGCCCATGCCGGGGCTGGGGAGGATTGCCACGTGGGGATTTTGGGTGTCCATTGGCGGGAAACAGATTGAGAGAGAGGGTACCAAGAGCCGAGAAGAAGAAGAGATGATGTGGTGGTATGCAGGCAGGCTCTTTACATTTTATAGTGATTTGATGAGATTTGTTCGAACTGTGTGACGCCCACCGACGATAGAAAATAAACTGTGGGGCCTACAACTATTTAGAATTTTATAGCAGGGGAGCGGATTGGATATTAACGCTTCAGTAGCCAAAACGCTACTGAAGTGACGTGACGCGGTGAAATACGTTGAATACTAATAGCATGTTCCCCTGCAATTAATGCTCTTTTCCTAGTGTTCCGCTGGACGTCTTGCTCCGTTTGCCGGTGCACGCACTCGACCACATGATGGTAAGCTTTATTTTCGAGTCATTTTTTTTTTCTCCGCCCCATGCTGAAGTGACGTCACCACTTTCTATGGGCGCCACCATCATGTATGTATTGTATCCGCACCGTCCATCCATTTTATGATATCATTTTAGGGCATAATTCAAAGAGTGAGAAAGATCCAAATTTCAAGTGCACCCCCTCGTGGAAAACAATGGAGACTGCACGCCTACCATTAAAACCTCTCTGGGCCTCAGTAGCTTTCGATCAAGTTAATATTTATACATTACTTTATTCCATGTCTTTTTTAACCTAAAAAAAGGTTGGATCTCAAATAAACATCATGGCCGGCTTCAGAAAGGTTTCAACGGTGGCTGTCACCTCCCACTGTTTTCTGTGATGGGTCCACTTAAACTTTGGATCTGCCTAATTCTTTTGTTGACTCCCTAAAATGATCTCTCCAAATGAATGGATGGTGTGGATACAACACATACATCATCGTGGAGCAAAGAACTTGGTTACGTAACATCCGTCTATTTCAGTAGCCATCCCGCTTTCGTTTCCAATCCGTTTCCAGTCGCGGCCAAAGCAATCCGCATGAACTTCTGATGTCATGTTACGGTGTTCTTTGGGCCCATTATGATGTATGTGTTGTATCCACACCATCCATTCATTTGGAGAGATCATTTTAGGGAGTGAGCAAGAGAATTAGGCAGATTCAAAGTTCAAGTGGAACCGCCCAGAAAATAGTAGGAGGCAATCGGCTACCATTGAAACCTTCCTGGGGCCGACCATGATATTTATTTGAGATCCAATCTATTTATAAGTTAAAAAAGACATGAATAAGGTAAAAGCATAAATATTAGCTTGATCGAAAGCTCCCGTGGCTAAAGAGATTTTAATGGTAGGCATTCAATTTCCATTGTTTTCTATGGTGGGGTGTACTTGAAGTTTAGATGTTTCTTACTCTTTGCATTATGCCCTGAAATGATATGACAAAATGGATGGATGGTGTGGATCCCATACATACATCAGGGTGGCGCCCATGGAAAGTGGTGATGTCACCTCATTAGGGGGAGCGAACAAAAGAAATGGGTTGAGAACAACGCTACCCTTTACTTGATCGAGTGCGTGCACCAACTAACGGAGAGAGACGTTTAACGTAACTGCAAAACGAAGAGCATTAATGATAAGGGAATACACTAATAGCATTCAACCAATTGAAATTCACCATGTCACTTCAGTAGCATTTTGGCTACTGAAGTGTTTAAGTATCCAATCCGCTCCCGGCAGGACCAAATTCGACGCCAGGTCAGCCTGTAATTTTATAAGAGGGATGTTTGGACGCGGATTGCCTGTGACCCTTGACGGCGGGTTGCCCACAGTGGTGTTTTATGGGAAATTCATATCTCGTTCATCCGTTTTGTTAGCTCATGTTATTCCATGAGCCACGGGTCGGGTAAAAACTGAGGAAATATGATTAGGAAAGATGATATTTTCTTTTATATATATTAAAAGTAATTTTTAATCATTTTTGTTTTGGGGCTATGGTGTATTTTCCACAGTTACAAGGGAAATGTCTCACGAGCTAGACTGTAAGGTATTTGGAGGGAAAATGATCCTAAAGCTAGATACGAATAAGGCTTATAACCGGTTGGAATGGTCATTCTTTGTCCAAGTGTTGGAGAAATTCAGATTTGAGAAAAAATGGATTCACAAAGCGCAATGAGGTTGGATGTGTACCTGATTTTTGGTTCTCATTAACGGGAGCCCGTGGGATTTTTTTTCCTTGTCCAGGGGACTGAGACAGGGAGATCCTTTGTCTCCCACTCTGTTCATTTTGGCCACGGAAGTCCTAAGCCGGTGAATCCGTAATCTCTTTTCCACAAGAGTTTACTAACCTTTTAAGATCCACCAAAGGTGCCCCTTGGTTACTCATTTATTATTTGCTGACGATGCAATTTTGTTCCTGAATGGCACGATAGCTACGTTCCGGGCCCTTCTTAAGTTCATTGGGGAATATGATATTGCGTCAGGTCAAAAGGTTAATGCGAATAAAACTTCATTCATTGTCCCCAAGAAGGCTTTGCAAACCAAGGTTCGAAAGATGAGGGAATTGATGGGTTTCAAGCAGGCCACTCTTCCATATACATATCTGGGTATCCCATTAATTAAAGGTAAAGTTCGGGCCTCTCTTCTGGTGCCACTTGTGCAGAAGATTCTTCGCAGAATAGAGGGATGGAAAGCTAAGATCCTTAATCCGGCAGCTAGGGTGCTTCTTATAAAAAATGTTTTATTTAGTATCCCCATCCATATTATATTTGCAGTTAACGTCCCTAAGGTGGTTTGCAATATGCTGGAATCGGGGCTGGCCAATTTCTTTTGGGGGAGTGCGGATGGGAAAAAGAAGAAACATTGGTTGAAGTGGTCAAAGATTTGTCCACCGCTGTTTGAAGGGAGGTTGGGTATCAGAAGATTGAAGGATGTATCACGGGCATTTAGGATTAAAATGGGAAGAAGTCTGCTTGAAGGAAGGTCGCTATGGGTGAGACTCATGTCGGTGAAGTATATCAACAAATTTTTTCATTCCAGAGGCATAAATTCAACTGCTAATTCTACCATCTGGAAGGACATGTTTAAAAACTTACCGTTTATGATCTCTCATTCCAAGTGGCTTAGGGCAAGGCAATATCAATTTTTGGACTCAAGACTGGACTGAGGAGGGCGTTTTGGCAGGATCAGTTTTGCGCCCTATCCCAACCCATTTTCAAGAGGCCACGGTGAAGGATTTTTTCTATTCTCCTAGCAGACTTAGTCTAAGGGACATTCAAGACATTCTTCCTCCCCCTTCCTTGTAGTCAATGGCAGACAATACTGTTTGTTCACTAGAAAGGGAAGATCTGCTAGCTTGGGACCTGACTGTGACAGGGAAATTCTCATTGAAGTCAGCGTGGCAAGGCATCAGAGAGACTAGACCTTCTCTCGGCTGGACAAAGTGGGCTTGGAACAAGTTTCTCTCACCAAAGATAGAGATTTTTCTTTGGAAATTCATGATGAAATCAGTTCCTGTGGACATTGAGGTCCAGCGGGTTGGTGTTAGTTTGGCATTTAGGTGCAATTGTTGCTGTAACAGGGAGGCGACAACAATGGTTAATCACTGTCCAGTCGTTATTGCTGATTAGGGGCCCTTGTCTCCTTTTGGTATGGCTAGCGTCTTCTCTCCGCAATCTCTAATCGGAGGGACGACCTCTGCTTCTAGTTGGACTTCGTTGATGGTCCATCTTCCCTCTGCCATCCCGGTACGGCTGTCTATGGTGCAGTTCGGATCAGTCAGCCTCGACAGCAGTTGCTGGATTTTCTTTAGCAACAATCCTTCCCGCATTTGCTGGACTTCCGTCAGCAGCAATTCCAGTCTTCTCATAATGCTAAAAGCTTGGACCATCTCTTCTGTTTGGGGATTACAACCGATGTAGTATGGCGACACTTCTCTCGAATCTTCGACGTTCCTTTAATCCCCAATCAGTCCATACAGCGAAGAATCAGATTCTGGGCAAGAAAAGTGTCCACCTCTACTCTGCTTAGGTTATTATTAGGCCTCACACCCTCTTTAATTTGTCGGGAGATTTGGTTGAACCGCAATGAAGCTCGTTTTGATGGCTAGAAGATGTCTGCTTATATCAGATCATCGGTCGTATTTTCAAATGGCTTCAGGATATTGGAAACCCAATGCTCAACAAGGAGTCCCATTCTCTCAAGGATTCAGTCGCAATCCAGGCTCTTCATCTTGAAACGACCATGGTCAGCTTGAGTAATATTCCCATTGTCGTAAAATGGCATAGACCAAACTAGGGCCGTTTAAAGCTGAATGTCAATGGTATTATGGGTTCGGTTCCAACACTATAGCGGAGGCCCAGGCTATGCTTGATGGAATAATATTATGTTAAAAGTTAGGCTTCTCGAATATTGACGAAGAATCTGACTCAAAGCTTGTGGTGGGGGTAGCTTCTGATCGTTCGGCTCATTGTCTATGGAGAATTTGGTATAGGATTGGGGCCATCCACTTTTTCAGGCGATCCCTCAACATCTCTTTCAATCATATATTCCGTGTGGGCAATGCGGTGGCCGATGCTCTGGCAAGGATGACTAGTGATGGGTGTGCTAACAAGTTCTATAGATCCCAATAAGAGTTGCTGACAAGGATAAGGGGTGCCATGGTTCCTAACAAGGCAAGGTTGGGTAATTGCGGGCTTGATTTTCTTTGGCTTTCAGTGGTGGGAGGGAGCTGGTGGCAGCTGAGTTTTGAGGCTGTTCCTAGCTAGTGTCCGTAGCATTCTTGGTCTTTCTTCCACACTTGTTTGGGTAAATGATAGGTGAGGCCCAGTCCTTTTGTTGGGGCCCGCCCGAATGACTGTACATCCTTGTTTTATAAATACAAGTTCGGTGGCCCAGTTCCACCATTAGAATAAAAATTTAAAATTTAAAATTTTTTAAAAAAAGACGGCAATGGAGGAAAGAATATGTTTGATGTGTCCGGACATGGGATGCAACCGCGACGATCAAGGGGCAGACCGCAACGGTCTATGATCTGATGAGAGAGCAGTCACTAAAGGATGGCCAGTGCGTAGCAACAGAGGACAAGATATATAGAGGGAAATCTATCTCCGCGTGGGGAAGGAATGGCCGGGGTGACTGCGACGAGAGGGTGGAGAATGAATCTGTGGATGAGAAAGAATAAGATGAATTATATGATAAGTGACTCAAGTCCTTCGCATGTGTGAAGAGGATGCCAATGAGGACAGAGACAGAGATGGTAATTTTCCATGGATGACTGAGTAAAAAAATTCTTCGTCTGTACCACACTTGGAAATTCTATACCATGACAATACACGACAGTGTTTGGATTGGAAAGTACTTGAAATTCTATGGAGTTGAACCGCATGTGGTGGAGATGGGGTTAGCTTTGATATTTAGAGGAGGAATACGGATCCTCTGTTTGCATCAAGCAGCAAAATTATGGTTGTTTCGATTTGGACGAGTGCCTGCCCGCCGGGTCAAAAACCTAGAACCCTATTTGTGGTAGTTGAGACTCCGACTTCACGAGCTGCTGTCCGGCTTTTGCGGGCCGGGAACGTCAACTCCATCTTCGTGAAATATACGGAACGAATCTTCCTTCACTGAAATATAATTGGGCCGTGTGATTGTGCAATGCATTGAATAGTCTCCCGATAGATAGATGGGTTGGTGGAGAGTACAATGTGTGCGAGTGATCCATGGATCAACTCCAAATAAAAATAACTTATATATATATAGTCATACAATCACAGAGAACAAATTTTTGCCATGATCTAAAATTCTGGTGGACCGTAGCAAAGAGAATACAAATAAATGGAGGAAACTATTTTCATTTTTTATAGCTCACCAAAGTTTTGGATCAAAGTAAAACTTGAGCTCAGGTGGTTTCATGAGGTACTGCTTCATGTGGACCGTTCAGATTTTGAAGTCATATTACATATGATGAGTTCTCAAAGAGTTCATACGAATTGGTGTGTCAGATGAGGATTTTGGTACACACACCGTCGAGTTCATGGGAAACTTCCCATGAGGTCGAGCTGTGTGGTCCCCACCGTTTTTGATGTCAAAAATCTACCCTATCAGTCAGATGCACCATTCCATGGTGTGCCTGGGGCTTAAAAATCAAGTGCATCCATGACTTGTGTGGGCCACAACACATACAAAAGTTGAGAGGGGTTACCCTCCATTAAAGCATTCATAATCATTTTTTGGGCCCACTGAGATGTGGTTCAAAAATCCAGCCCATCCATTATGTGTGTCCTACTTCGATGAGAAATCAGACCAAGTTTCAGATGCATCTAAATTTCAGGTCGGCCTCACCAAGTGCTTTTATATGTTTTAGGCATGTCTTCACATGATTTTAGATGGTATGGCCCACCTGAGTTCCATATACAGATGATTTTTGGGATATCCTATAATTTAGAGGTGAACCATCAAATGCACGGTGTTGATGGTTGACACGTATCACGGTGGGGCCCACACAGCTCAACCTCATGGAAAGTTCCCATGAGCTCGACTGCATAGAACCTTTATATATATATATATATATATATATATATATATATATATATATATATATATATATATAAAACCAACAAGTAAGATGGCAAATAAACATTACAATGAGCCTCAGTAAGTTTTTAGCGGTGGGCATTCAATCACGTGATTGTTTCCTGTGCTGCAGACTGCAGTCCACCTGAGTGTTGGTACTATATATCTCAAAGAGATCGGCCTAAAATGTGCTGGAAAAATGTATAGACGGCACGGATAAAAAACATAAATCATAGTTGGGCCACAATTTTTTTCAGCACAGACCAGTACCGAGTCAATACTGGCAGCTGGGTCACTACCGAATCCGAGTCCCATGGGACATATGGTGCATTTGGGACCGTTCATCTGGTGGGACACCATGCGGACATGCCGTATCCCAGAGGGACAGGAGGAGCAATGAGTCACAGCTGTCCACCACATGTCCTGCAAAATGTACAGTGGAAGCAGCAGCCTACATTCAACCAGTAAAATCCACAACCGACTGGTCTGAGTTTTCCAGACATGCGATTTTCAGTCTATAGCTCACCCACACGGTGGCCCATCAATTCAACAGTGTTAGGCACGTGTACAGTGAGACGTGCATGTTAGCTATGGTCTTCTCTGGACCAAATAATGGCATCTGTGTCAAGTAAAGGCCTGTTTGGACGTAACCCCCTAAGGGCATGTCAGGCCTAAACTCCGTTCGCATCCAAACAGTCGCTTATGATGTACGTTTGGATGCACCTCGCAGACCTGATAAAGTGGGAAAATGCCGACAAAAATCAAACCAACAAGGAAAAAAAGGTTTGAAGTTATATATCTTCACTGGATTTCTAATTTAGATAATTTCACATATTCCGGTTATAATAATATTATCTTATCTAATATTCTATTAAAATATTAATTAAGAGTTTTATTGATCTTACGAAGTGATATCATATGACTTGGTTAAAAAGATATGATAAGTTGTTCTTTCATATTTACATGTTTCACATTGGTTAGAAATTTTCTATCTTTATAAATGAAATTAAATGTTGAAGGGAAAATGAAGTAAGATGGCAAATAAACATTACAGTAAAAATAGAAATTTTCTATTTTTATAAACATTACAAAATGAAGGGAAAATGAAGTAGGATGGCAAATAAACATTACAATCAAGATAAAATAAAGATAGACATTTTCTATATTTATAAATGAAATTAAAGGTTGAAGGGAAAATGAAGTTGGCCTGGGGGAGGCACTAGTCAAAAAGAATTGGGAAAATGAATCACTTGCATCTCTTTGTTTTTTGCCATATACAAAGAGAAGGGAATGCCCCGGACAGTTTGGCTCGCCAGGGTAGTAATCTTTAGTCTAAGTGCATGGTCATGTAGATTGAGGACCTACCCTCATCCACCAGGGGTTTAATCTTCCTTGACAAAGTGGGGCTGGACGCCATTAGGGAATCCAAAAGGTGCAGATAGGGGCAAGGTTTTGTATAGTCTTAGAGACTTTGTTATTTTGATGGGTTGCCCCTGGGCAAGGTTCCTATTGGGTAGCCCAGATGGGCCCTTCATGTGTATATTTCATATACTGGTGAAATGAAAGAAGATTGTTTTTTTTTTTTTTTTAAAACATAAAAAAGGTTGAAGAAAGTCACCTTATAACTAACCCTTTTATAAAGACCTGCTTTATTTGTATTATACAACTATAAGTTTACTGTGCACCAGGCAGGTGTGTGGGTTTAGTGACACATTCCCATAATCCAACCCATTCATGTGATGTGCTACCTTAAAAAAGCCTGTAAAACTCAAAAATTAGACTGTTGCAAAACAGGGAATGTGTTGGGGGCCTTACACAAAAATTTAGGATCTAACCTCCCGAACAAACCAGAATTATGGGATAATAAAAGCAACGAAGACAATCAACACAACAATCACAGACCACACAAGAGATTTTTACGTGGAAAACCCTCAAAGAGGTAAAAACCACGGGACTTCGTCCAAATTGACAATCCACTATAAAGTAGAATGTTACAACGGATCACAAGCATACCTTGCTATGATAAAACCTCCATCACTCACGTAGGAGTAGATAAACAGTAAGAAAACAAAGAAAAACTGAGAGATCTCACCGATTACGAGGACGTACAAGCACTGAGATGTTGATTGCACAGTAGATCACCTCCACGAGCATAACCTCCCTTCTACAAGCTTCCTCTCTTTCTCTCACACCTTTGATATCCTTCTTGTGTTTTTCTATCACCATCATACTCTATAAAAATCCTAGGGACCCCCTTTTTATAATTTTAGGAAACTCCCTTCTGCATCCCAGCAAATTGCGGAATCAATTTGCGTAACCACGACTAGTCGTACGCCACCCACGACTAGTCGAGCGCCACCTACGACCGGTCGTGCACTTCCCACGACCGGTCGTGCACTTCCCACGACCAGTCAAGCACCCTAGAGAAAATCAGTCCAAACTCGCTGGACTTTGAGTTGTGTCACGATTCGAACTTATGACTGCTCGAACACCACCCCACGACCGGTCGAGCAGGCCTCACGATTAGTCGAGCACGGGAAAAAAATTCCATCAAATCTCTCCCTTGTTGACCCAGGAGGAATTCATCTTCTTCAAGCCAGCTTGATTTCTACAAACCTCAAACTTGCCCTTAAACAAAGCCTTGGTCATCATGTCTGACCCATTATCGTCCATGTGGACCTTCTCAAGCTGTAACACCTTCTATTCCAATGTATCCCTGATCCAGTGATACCGAATGTCTATCTGCTTCGACTTGTAATGTTGACTTGAATTTTTGCTCAAGTGTATAGCACTCTAACTATCGCAATAGACCACGTGCTGCTCCTACTTTAGGCTAAGTTCCTATAGGAACCTTTTCATCCAAAGCATCTCTTTACATGCTTCTGTGACTGCAATATATTCGACCTCTGTCGTTGATAATGCTACGACCCTCTATAGCTTTCTCTGCCAAGAAATCGCTCCATCTGTAAACATGAACATGAGCCCCGATGTAGACTTTTTGAAGTCTATGTCAACTACCATATCTGCATCTGTGTAGCCCTCTAGCATAGGTTTACCGTCACCATAGCATAGGCTCAACTTGGATGAGCCTCTTAGATATCGCAGTATCCACTTCACTGCTGCCCAATGTTCTTTGCCAGGATTGACAAAATACCGGCTGACAACACTAACCGCATATGCTATGTCTGGGCATGTACACACCATAGCATACATCAAACTTCCTACGGCTGACGCGTAGGGTATTTTCTGTATCTCTTCCACCTCTACCTTCATCTTGGGACACAACCTATCGCTCAATCTGAAGTGACCATCCAGTAGAGTACTGACCGGGTTCGCTGCATTCATATTGAACCGCTCTAGGACTTTCTCAATATACCACTCTTGTGACAGCCAAAGCTTCCTGTTGCTTCTGTCACGGGTTATCTCCATTCTTAGGATTTGTTTAGCCGGGCCCAAGTCTTTCATCTTAAAAGACTTGCCCAACCCTGTCGATCTTTTTAATATCTTTTCCCACGATGAGCATGTCATCAACGTATAACAACGGAACTAAGAAATCAACATCTGAGAACTTGCGCGTGAACACACAGTGGTCCATCTCCGTTTTGTAGTACCCATGCTGTAACATGAACGAATTAAATTTCTTGTACCATTGTCGTGGAACTTGTTTCAGCCCATACAAGCTCTTTTTTAGCGTACACACCATATGATCTTTGCCCTTGACTTCAAACTCCTCTATTTGATGTATGTAGATCTCTTCTTCCAAGTCACTATGGATGAAAGCAGTTTTAATGTCCAACTGCTTTATTTCCAGATCCATACTAGTTGCCAACCCAAGCAACACCCGTATGGATGTCATCTTCACCACTGGTGAGAATATCTCTTTGAAGTCTATGCCTTTCATCTGACCGAACCCTTTTACCACAAGTCTGGCCTTAAACCTCGTCTGTGAATTCTTCTGCTCAACCTTCTTTCTGTACACCCACTTGTTGCTCAAAGCTTTCTTGCCCTTAAGTAGTTTCATCATATCATAGGTGTGGTTCTTATGCAAGGATTTCATCTCCTCTTGCATAGCTTTCAACCACTTCCCCTTATGCTCGTCGGCTAGGGCCTTAAAATAATCTTCTAGCTCTCTCCCATCAGTAAGTATAATGTACTCATGTGGCAAGTATCTCTTGGACGACTGCCTGTCCCTAGATGACCTCCTCACTTGTGGCTCAACAGGTGGATCAGGTGGGGGCTGCTCCCTTGGTCCATTTTCTATAGGAATTTTCTCGTCCTCTGCACCTTGTTGTACTCTCCCGTCATCAGGTACCACGGGAGGAATAATTGGATTCATGTCCTCTAGCTCACCTGAAGTAGGCTGGTTCTTCTCTGGCTTATCAATGTCTTCTATACATTGATCTTCAAAGAAAACCACATCTCTACTCCTGACGAGCTTCCTCTCGGTCGGATCCCATAATCTGTAACTGAATTTTTCATCACCGTACCCTAAGAACACACACTTCCTGATCTTCATATCATGCTTAGACCTCTCATCCTTTGGTATGTGAATGGATGCCCTGCATCCAAACACCCTGAGATGACTGTATGATGGATCCTGTCTAGTCCACGCCTTCTCAAGTACTACTCCATTCAACGAGGCTGATGAAGACCTGATTATCAGATACACTGCCATGTGCAGTGCTTCTCCCCAGAACGTCTTGAAAAACTTCACATGGGATAACATGCATATAATTCTCTCAACAATGGTGCAATTCATTCGCGCAGCTACACCATTATGCTGGGGGGTCTTGGGAACCGTCTGTTCATGTCGTATACCCAGGGACTTACAATACTCATGAAAGTCACTAATGTATTCACCACCATTGTCAGTGCGGATGCACTTCAATGATCTACCTGTCTCTATCTCGACCATAACATGAAATAATTTAAACACACCAAAGACCTCGTCCTTGGATTTCAATGCATAAACCTAAACCCTTCTAGATGCATCATATATAAAAGTAACAAAATATAATGCCCTAGCTAAGGTTTTTGTCCTCATAGGACCACAAACATCAGAATAACCCAAATTTAATGCATGCACTTTATTAACATGAGAAGAAGTTTTAACGAATGAAACTCTACGCTGTTTCCCTGATAAACAATCAAGACAGGTTTTGAGAGACGTACCTGTCATGTCTGGAAGGAGCCGCTTCCTCGCTAGTAGCTAAAACTCTTTTTCACTCATGTGGCCTAGACGCCTGTGCCACATGCCAATAGTTGAATCTTCCATTGCGTTCAACCCACCCTTGCATACATTGAGACATGCCTTGTAAATGGTGCAACACCTCTTTCCTCTGGCTGCGATCAATGAACCCTTGATGAGCTTCCAACGCCCATTAACAAACCGACTTTTATAACCATCATCATCCACCCTTCTCATCGACATCAAGTTGAGGCGAAGGTTTGGGATATGCCTCACATCCTTGAGAACCAATGTGCAGCCCACATTAGTCTTCACATAAATATCACCGACTCCTACGATCTTTGATACGTCAGAATTTCCCATCTTTATGGTCCCATAGTCACCTGACTTGTAGCTTGTGAAGAAGTCCCTGCGATGAGTTGTATGAAAAGAGGCTCCTGAGTCTATCACCCAGTTGGTGTCCTGACTCGTAGTTGTGAGACATACATCATGATCTGTAGAAAGAAGAACTACAACGTCGCCATCTGAAGTGACCATAGTAGAATCTGATTCATCTTCTTTCTCCTTTCCTTTTCATTTCTTGTCGTTCTTAGCCTTACGACATTCATGCTTATAGTGGCCCTTTTGCCACAATTCCAGCATTCAACATCTTTTCTGTTACTTGACTTGCCTCTTGATTTATCTCAGGCCTTCCCGTCCATCCTGTTCTTTCCTCTTCTCCGTTCCCGTGTCACAAAGGCCTCTTGCTGAGTAGACCCCTAAGACTTCCTCCTTGTCTCTTCATTGAAGAGACAACTAGTCACCTGTTTTATGGATATCCTTCCATTTGGCGTGGATTTACTTAGAGACACCACTAATGTCTTCTAACTGCCAGGCAATGAACTAAGTAATAGTAAAGCTTGCAGTTCATCATCCATAACCATCTTTATAGAGGAGAGTTGGTTCATTATATTGCTGACCTCATTTATGTGCTCGGCCACAGAACTACCATCTTTGAAATTGAAATTCACAAGTCGCCTTATCAGAAAATTTTTATTACCGGCTATCTTCCTCTATACAGCCCTTCTAATTTCAGCCATAGGCTAGCAGTTGAGGTTTCCATAGACACATAATAGAACAAAGAATCATCCAGCTATTGTCTAATAAACCCCACCGCCTTCCAATCATCGTCAGATATATCCTTGGATTTTGCTGTTTGCCTAAAATTGGAGAATATAGGTCCTTGTAATAAAGCAAGTTCTCTATCTTAGCCTTCCATATGGTCCAGTTAGGAACATTGAGGCTGATCATCCTTGATGAGCCACCTTCCAAAATTCAAACCGATCCTACCCATTCAATGAACTTAGCTCTGATACCACTTTGTTGGGGGCCTTGCACAAAACTTCAGGATCTAGCCTCCCAAACAAACTAGAATTATGGGATAATAAAAGCAATGAAGACAATCAAAGCAACAATCACACACCACATAAGAGATATTTACGTGAAAAACCCTCAAAGAGGTAAACACCATGGGACCTCATTTAGATCAATAATCTACTACAAAGAAGAATGTTACAACCGATCACAAGCACACCTTGCTATGTTCAAACCTTCATCACTCACGCAGGAGTGGATAAACAGTAAGAGAACAAAAAAAAACTAAGAGATCTTACCGATTACGAGGACATATAAGCACTGAGATATTGATTGCACAGTAGATCACCTTCACGAGTATAACCTCCCTTCCACAAGCTTCCTCTCTCTCTCATACCTTTAATATCCCTCTTGTATTTTTTATCACCATCATGCCCTAGAAAAACCCTTGGGACCCCCTTTTTATAGTTTTAGGAAACTCCCTTTCACATCCCAATTACGAAAGGACTTACGACACGAAATCTGCGCAAAATCGCAGAACGAATCTGCGTAACCACGACTGGTCATGCGCCACCCACGACCGGTCGAGTGCCACCTATGACCGGTCGTGCACCTCCCACCATTGGTGAGCACTCCGGAGAAAATCAGTCCAAACTCGCTGGACTTTGAGTTGTGTCACGACTCGAACCCATGACTGGTCGAGCAGCAGCCCAAGACCGGTCGAGCATGGGGAAAAAACCCCATCAGAATGTACTACTGATAGGGAATGCCCACTTGGTTATTGTGGGGTGAGAATGTTTGAAAACCACCACACGTTTGAGTGGTGAGAGCTTTTCATATATATATATATAGTTATAGATTGTATAATGTAGTAAGTATACATAAATGTGATTATAAAATCAATTGAGAGATTTAGTTAAACAAACCCCTGTAATTGAGGGTCAATGGATGCACGTATGGAAGGCATTAAAGTAGAGGATCCTCAACCCCCCCGCGCAAGCTGAGTGTCGGATTGGAACAGACACGGAGCTTGGATCGAAAAAATTGAAAGAGAGGCCTAAGCACACTTTTGGTGAAGATATCGGCAACCTGTACGTGAGAGGGCACATACTGGGTGTGAAGTGTGCCAGTGACAACAAGTTCGCGAAGAAAGTGGTAGTTTAACTCAATATGCTTTGCTTGCTTGTGAGAAACGGGCTTGGAGCTCAAAAAATGGCACTTTTGTTGTCACATAATAAAAGAGGTTGTTGTGGAAGAGAAACTTTGAGGTCATGAAGGAGATGCGTGAGCCAAAGAATTTCGGTGGCAGTGAGAGCAAGGGCACAATACTCAGACTCACAACTGGAACAAGAAACAGTAGGTTGCTTCTTGGCACTCCAAAAAACTAAATTGTCACCAAGGTAAATAGAATAACCAGAGGTAGAGCAACGAGTGTCAGGACATCTTGCCCAATCGACATCATAGTAAGCTACTAAAGCACCAGGAGCAGCAGATGGATGAAAAGTGAGGCCAAAATGAAGTGTGCCCTTAACATAACGAAGAATGCTCTTGACAGCAAGAAAGTGGTCTTCAGTCGGAGAGTGTAGAAATTGATTGACATAGTTTACAGAGTGAGCAATATCGGGATGCATGATAGTCAAATACTGGAGAGCACCAAAAAGAGATCAGTAAAGAGTGAGATCTGAAAACAAAGGACCATCAGAAGATAGGTGCTGAGAAACAACCATGGGGGTGTGAACAGGTTTGCTGTCAACTAACTGAGCTCGCGTGAGAATGTCCCGCGCATATTTTAGCTGATTGATAAAAAGACCATCAGGGGTGGGTGTAGCTTCAAGACCAAGAAAATAACTGAGAGAACCCAAATCCTTAGTAGCGAACTCAGAATTGAGCTTACAAGTAAAGTTGTCAAGAAGATTGGAGTTGTAGCTTGTAATAATGATGTCGTCAATATAAAGAAGCAAATAAATAATGTCTGACCGCCTGTGAAAGACAAAGAGTGGTGTGTCTACACGACTACAATAAAAACCAAGGTGAATGAGGAAAGAGCTGAATCGCTGAAACCAGGCACGAGAGGCTTGTTTTAGGCCATAAAGAGCTTTCTTCAACTGACAAACATGATTAGGGAAGTGAGGGTCAATGTACGCAGGAGGTTGTTCCATATAGACATGTTCAGTAAGATGACCATTGAGAAACGCATTCTTGACATCAAGTTGGCAAAGAGGCCATTTGTTGGTCATAGCAAGAGAGAGTACAACACGGACAGTGGTAGCCTTGATGACAGGGCTAAAAGTGTCAGTGTAGTCAAGACCAGGTACCTATTTATAGCCCTTGACAACAAGGCGGGCTTTAAGATGCTCAATAGATCCATCAGGCAAGTATTTGGTCCGAAACACCCATTTGCAACCCACAATGTTGGTGTTAGCGGGTTGAGGGACCAAAATCCAGGTACGATTATTTTGCAGGGCTTGAACTTCTTCATCCATGGCGGCTAGCCAAGCAGGATTCTTAGCAACAGATTTGAAACAATTAGGCTTAGTGGATGCAAGGAGAGCAGAGAGAAACCAGATGACCCCATGAGAGCAAGATTCGCTGGGTGGTGAGGTTTGAAAATACCATCTTTGGCTCGTGTGAGCATAGGATGAGAACCCAACAGAATAGCAGTAGCAGGAGTAGTGGTAGGCAGCTTAGTGGTTGGCTCAAGAGAAGCTGGGATAGGATCCGAGTGCAGTAAAGATGGACCTGCAAGAGAATCATCAGCCTACAAAGACTCATCCACTGGATCGGTACAAATAACACACGGGCTAGATCCGGATTGAGCAATGTGCTGGGAATGTGGCGCAGGGGAAGATGGGGGCATTTTTATATGGGCAAGATCTGGTTCTAGAAATGTTGAAAATGGGAGGGAGGATATGGGTTGAGCCTAGAAGGTATCTTAGAAGGGAAAGTGATTCTCATCAAATTGAGCATGTCGGGAGATATAGCCAAGAGGTGGTGGGGTCCCAAAAAAATGCAAGGAATACTACGGGGGGGGGGGGGGGGGGGGGGGGGGGGAATTTGTTAGGCATATAATCACGTAAACAAGGATAAACATGACAACCAAAAGGATGAAAAGATGAAAAGAGGAACCATATAGAAGCTTAAAGGGGGACTCACCTCCAAAAAGTGGTGTGGGTAAACAGTTGATAATGTAAGCGGCAATGCTAAAGGCGTCAACCCAAAAGTGAGGAGAAGTGTGGGAATGGAAAAGCATGGCCAATCCGGTCTTAGTCACATGACGGTGTTTTCTCTCAGCATGACCATTTTAGGCGGGAGAATATGGACAAGAGAGTTGATGATGAATGTTAGAGGTACGAAGGTGAGCTTTAAAGCAGTTGTTAGTAAACTCTGCACCACCATCAGTGTGAAAAATTTTGATGCGAGTAGAATGTTAATTTTTCACAAATTTCCGAAATTAAATAAAGGTATCGTAGTAGTCAGATTTCAATTTCAATGGATAAAGCCAAGTGAAATGAGAGTAATAATTAATGAATAAAACATAGTAGGCAAAACCCAGATTTGATTTTAAGGGTGAAGGGCCCCATATATCGCAATGAATAAGATTTAACGCATTAGACAACCTATGTTCATTTTGAGAATAAGGCAAACGGTGATTCTTCACAAGTTGGCATGTACTACATAATGCAGGAGATGACAATAAAAAGGTAAGAGAAAGCTATCCTTTTTTATTTAAAAAAGGGATAAGAGAATGATGCACATGGCCAAGGCGAGCATGCCATAAATTATATGAAGCAGTAAGAGATTTATTTTTAAGGACAGAAATAAAAGTGGAATTATCATGCTCTAGCACATATAAGCCTCCATCTCGTTTACCGGTTGCCACCACCCTTCCCGTTTGGCGATTTTGAATAGTAAAAAAATTATTAGTAAATGTAATGCTTAAAGGAAAATCATTCGTTAATGTACTAATGGACAAAAGATTTTTAGTGAGATGAGAGACAACCAAAACATCTAACAATTGAAGATCTGGAGAAGGTGAAAATTGACCAGTGTGTGTAATGGGTGGTGGAGTGGTCCAAAGTTGAGTGGGCTGACGTCATGTGGGCTGAAGCCCCTGTGTCCAAGAACCAGTCCGTGACTTCATTTCTAGACAAAGAGCACGAGGAGGTGAAAGCTTCTGCAAGTTGCGCTGAGGGTTCATGCTGATCATATCGTTGCTTGCACCGATCTGCATAGTGACCTTCCAAGCGGCAAATCTGGCAGGGTGGTGGACGGCGCCGCGGGTGGTGTTGGCACGACCCTGTCTGTGACTAAAAGACTCGCTGCTGGAGCCATTTGTACGGCCACGGCTGTAGTGAGAGGAGCTACCCTCGTGATGAGAAGAAGTCCAGGTAGCAGTGAACGCTGCATCTGAGGGCGCCGGAGTCTCTAGAGATTTTTGAAAAAGTTCAAAACTCTCAGTTTTGGACACAAGATCCAGGAAGCAGGGGTGTTTGTGCCATTTAGGCAGTAGAGAAACTGGAGAAATTGGGCCCTAGGCCACGAAGAAACTAGTGAACTTTATCAGTTCCATCAACGGGGCGACCGATTGCATGAAGTTGATCGCATAAGTCTTTAAAGGCACGGGTGTATGCAGTGACTGAACGGGTGCCGCTCTTCATTAATTGGAGGTCATCTTTGAGGCGAATTTCACGAGCCTTGGAGCGGTGGCTGAAGGTGTTCTCCAAGGTGATCCAGACCTCGTGGGATGTGGAGAGGCTGATGAATTCAGCCATTGCTTCCTCTGTGAGGGAGGAGAGGAGAAGGCTAAGGAGGCGCTGGTCGATTGCTTTCCACACCAGGTGTTTGTCATTTAGCGTTTGAGAGGTGGGAGGGTCGAATGGAGGTGGCAGCACAAGGGTGCCATCCACATGACCCAGCAAACCTTGGCTCTTGAGAAGTGGAGGAAGTTGGCTCTTCCATAGGAGATAGTTGGAGGAGGAGAGCTTGATGGTAACCATGTGGATCATGGTGTTGAAGGGAAGAAGGGTGGGAGAGGAATCAGAGGCCACTAGGGATCGTGGGATGCTAATCCAGGTATGACTTTGATACCATGAGAATGTTTGAAAACCACCACACGTTTGAGTGGTGAGAGCTTTTCATATATATATATACAGTTATAGATTGTAAAATGTAGTAAGTATACATAAATGTGATTATAAAATCAATGGAGAGATTTAGATAAACAAACCCCTGTAATTGAGGGTCAATGGATGCACGTATGAAATGCATTAAAGCAGAGGATCCTCAACATGGGGGATCTACCATGTTGTTTATATGTAACTAAGACCATTCGCACCCTTTTTCATGTCAAGATTCAGGCTGTTTTGCGAGTTAGGTGGCTGCTAGTGGAAATCAAGTGTGGGCATTCCCTCAAAGCTTATTCCCTTTTTTTGTGGTCTGTATAGGTTTTGGATGGGGCAGAGTTTTTGGTGGTAAGGGATTTTTTGAGGTGAGTTTTTGGTGGTAAGGGATTGTTTGAGGTGCTTTGGATATGGTAATGACCCCTTCCACGTCAGGATATTAGTATTGGTTGGTGTTGGAAAAGCCCTATAAGCCCCACTAAGATGTATGTGTTTTATCTAGTGTTTATGAAAATTTTCAGCTCATTTTAGGGCAGAGCTAAAAAATGAGGTATATTCAAATCTCAAGTGGACCACACCATAAGAAACAATGGTGATTAAAACCCACCATTAAAAAGCTTACAGCGCACATATAACATCCCGTCCAACCAGTACAGTGTCCTGGGGGGTCCACGTAGGATTTTCCATAGGACCGTTCTTTTAAACTACTCGTGGGGAGGTATCGCAAGCAAATTAATCTAGGATTAGCCCAATTGAGTAGGCCAGACGGATCATGATAGGACCTAGTGTGGGCCATCAAGCCAGATGACCATTTACCCCTAACTGCCCGTACGGGTTATACCGCGACACGGGAAGGTCAGAAAATTATAAAAATTTAGAGAACCATAGATCTCACTGGGCTTGTGGTCCATCGTGGACCACGAACTTAGTGGATACCTAGGAATTAATTATCTGTGCCGTTTCAGCAGCACTTGTCAAATGAAACCCACCCAAGGCTAGAGTTGAAATCTGGCACTTGTAAATCAAACTGAGATTTCAAGATTTTTAGTCATCGGATTTCTTCTACATTTACGGTGAGGGTCTAATGTATTGTTCTACGCCCATCCATAGAATCTGGGGCTCGATCGTGGAACGGTGACTGTTGATCGCAAATCGGACCCGTACGACCAAACCCCATATCCGATCCTTTTAAAATTTTGCATGGCCCTTCATCGAGCCATGAAGTACCTATCCTATAAGTTTCATGGCCAAGGGGCCACCAAAACTACTCCAACAACTGGAATGGACCTCACAGGGCCATTTAAAGATCGAAACCGTATAATCAAACCCCATATTTGTTCATCTGTTTGCTCTCGAACTTTGCATGACCCCTCATCAGTTTATGAGACATCTACACACCTAATTTGGTGGCCAAGGGGGTGTTAGGGCCACTCTAACACCAATAGGGAGTCCTAGAGAGCTATTGTGGGCATTTAAGAAAACTTAAGGCCAAGGGGCCCAACCTAGGAAATAAAGCCCTAGCTCTCTCATAACTTCCTCTTTTACTACAATTACTAAGGAGTAAAGGGAGATCAAGAGAGTAAAGAGAGGAGAAAAAGAGTATATAAAGAAGAGTTAAGGTGGACCTTAGATCGAGGTGGGGCCTAAGAAAATCAAATCTTGTGACTTCTTATCTCTCTTCTAAGAAGAAACTCTCCACCACAACCATAAAAATCATCTGTTGATCATCTTAGTAAGATCCTTCATTCATTTTCTTGAAACCCTTGTGTTGAGAAGGGAGTTGCTTGGGATTCTAATATGAACATAGTTGCTTTAGGGATTCCGGCCGTCCAACCCTAAAGTCCTCATTCCTAGGTCGTTTTCTAAGTCTTCAACGATCCATAGGTGTAGACTATTGTTCTTAGGTAACCTAGCACCAATTTTAGTATGAGTTTAATGATTTTGCTTGCTTGGACGATATATTTGGAGGATCTAGAGAAAACCTAGGATTTGGATGTTCATTTGGAGATTGCATGAAATTGTATATTTTGTTTAGTTCTCATATGATGTTGATCGTACTTCTCACATGATTAGGTTGCTATGGATGATTACATATTTATATCTTTCTTAATTCCTCATATGATATGCCCTATAACATGTATGATTCATTGATTCTTGTACATTTTGGTTCTAAGGGATGTAGGAAGTACTTAACTTCTTCACCAACCCACACCACACATACACACCTTGTTCATGATATTGTTAGCTTTGCTTATTAGGAGAATTCAAAATTGTATGTTAAGAAATATGAGAACATGATATTGTATATGCTAGTTGATACATTGATAGTTGACATGTTATGGAGCACCATTCAAACCTTTAGGTTGGTCATAATTATGAGGAAAGTGAAGGTGGTCCCACTGGTAGGACTATCTTGAGGCTAAACCCATGAATTTGGACGAGGGCATGTAGACGACAGTAGTTAGACTGCATGGGTTACTTATACCTGATGTCGTCTGTCACGTGCTTGCCTGACTCGTGTGGTCTAGCCTATTTACTGACCAACCTTATTTGTTAACACGGTTTTCTCACATATGTATGGAACCTGAAACACCTTACAACCGTTGTAGCCCATCGATAACCAAATTGAAACTGGTCCACCGCCTCGTGAGCTAGGCATGGTGGAATAGGACACTGTGTCTGAGCTGTCAGCCTACGTTTGGGTGTCGTGCCTCCCCTTAGTGACTGCGAGCGATCCCTTTCTCTCGACACTCCCCATATGCTTGAAGTCGGGGATGGAGAACCCGACGGGATCAAGAACCACAGGGTCTCGGCCTCACACGTTGGGAGGCCTTGGCCTCGCAACTAGTTCGGGGCATTTGATACGCTGGGTGTATCAGATTCCCTAACCTGCTGGATGAACGGACTTAACTAAAAACTCAGCTAACACTATCACATTGCATCGCACTAGATAGGGTGGAAACTCGGTAGTCGAGGTCTCTCTGAGAGAGTGCTGGTCTACGTGATCGTTAGATGAAGTCACTCGAGGGAGTGTTGTGGCGAGGGCATGCATCATATCATCCGTCATGCATACGTATTAATAAGATTAGTTAGGTGCTTATGAATGATTACTTTTCATTATATTCATAATATACTGATGCTTGTTACAACTTAAGACTAACAACACCCACTGAGTTGATCACTCACTCCCACTCTGGGATGATATTTTAAAACACCAACCAGACTCTCCCGTATTGCAGGTAGCGAGGAGTACGAGGAGCCTGACGGCACGAGCTTAGACGAGGAGGATGAGCTATCCTACTTCTAATTGATGGACGACTCTCTATCGGCTTGATGGGCGGGAGTTGGGATCGCTGAGTTGTGGACTCAGCATTATTCTTTTTAGACATATTATTCTTTTTGTGGTTTTATTTGGACAATGCCTTGTGCGACCCATTTATATTTTTTAGACCTGTATATATATGCTAGATCTCTTTTATTTCAGTAGACTTGTGTGATTGTGCTTCATGTTCCAGTATTTTCAGGCTGCGCATTTAAACATGATTAAACGTATATTAATGAAAATCAGTTATAAGTGACACTCGGAAACTCGGGAGTCGAGTCTATGTGCGACCCATGATTTCCAGGGCGTTACAGCACAATGTAATGGTTATTTTCCTTCCAACCTATTGATAAGGTCACATAGACATGAATGAAAGGAAAACACAAATATTAGCTTGATTCAAAACTTTTGTAGATCTTTAGGAACTTTCTAATGTTAGGCATTTAATCACTACTCTTCCCAGCGTAGTCTACCTGAGATTTGGATGTGCCTCATTTTTTTATATGGATTTGAAATGAATTGACAACACATGCATCATTGTGGGGCCCATAGCACCGACACCAGTACCGATCTCGGTGGAGGTGTCACTACTGAATCTGAGTCCTTTCGAAAGTGGACAATTATTACTAAGGACACTGTTCCATTTGAAAGTATCACATAGCCATAGCTCCCCCTTTTAATGATAACTTTTTTTTTTTTTTGGGAAGAGCTATATATTGATATGGACAAGTATATAAAAATGATTCGGGAGGGCCCAGCTAAGAAGCAAGCCACTCCTATCATATGAGAAGAAGAAAACCATAAAAAAGAAACAGGGGAGCAAAATATTTAGATGAATATGGAACTATGCCCAGCTGCTGGAGAAAAGGAGGAAGCAAAACTTGATGTCCCGGGCTGAAAGAGGTCTCCCATGAGAGTAGGATATGGTCGAAGCTAGGAAGAAGAAAAAGGCAAAGGAAGAAGATAAAGATTCAGCCGATCCCTGTTTTTGGTTTGATTGATCTGATAAAGCCAAAGTTTGATATGTCGAGAAGAATGGAGCCTCTGATGGGCCTAGGGAGGTCATCCTAGATGAGATAGAGCTTGTTTGGGGCACCCCCACTTGCCAATTTGGCCAAACCGTTAGCTACAAAGTTGCCTTCCCTGTAGGTGAAGCAGAATCGGATATTAAGGGCCTGGGTCATATGTTGAATTATCCCTAAGTGGTACTAAATGTTCCAGCTTCCTGATTTATCTGGATTAGTCACCGCATCAAAGACTACCCGAGAGTCAGTTTCGGCCATGATTTGCGACAACCCTCTGTGTAACACCCCGTACTTTTCAGTACTCGGGTGTTACCAAGAAGACCAAATACATTTTAAATATGATATGATTATACATATATATCATAATACAAAATAATTTTATAATTATTTGTAATAATACATATGTTTACTTAAATTATTCAAGTTATGTATATTATTTATTTTTATTATTTAAATTGACTAATCAACCCTTAAACCACCATTAAGTTCCCTACAGAATTAACTAGGAATCCATGTGGGATTTGGGTATCAGATCTATGGACGACCTGACCGTCCAATCGGCATAAATTAGTAACAAAATCCAAAAGGACAAACATTTATGTGGCCCATGCATGGAAAATGATACCAGTATAAATGGGCGGTGGACCTGATCGACTCACTAGCTAGATGAACGGCTTTGATCATGGAGTTGGATCACAAGATCAATAATAACCTAGTATGAAAGTCCAAATTACAACCTGCATGGCCCAACTAAGCCATGGATCTACCTCATTCTTTACGTCGGGCCCCATTTTGGGCTGAAGAAATGGATGAACGGAGTAGATTAGGTGGGATCATCCCTGTGGGCCCTACCTTTGCTGTATGTGCACGACCCATGCGTGCACCCGCTGTGCACCGGGCCGCTGGCACGGTTAGCCGAGCACCGACCCGTGCCCGCCCAAATAAGGAAAGGAGTTCCCTCCTTTCTTCTTTTCAAAATTTTGTCAGGCGGACCGACAGAGCCACTCTCGGTGAATTTCGGCCCACCATCATAGATCGGTCCAATGATCCAAACTGTCCATATTGTATAGGACCCAAATCCGTGCGAATCCTACCAAGTTTCAACCGTTGGATCACACGAATGTGCACACAAGATCAGGAACAAAATCAAGTGTGCGCGGCTGGATTTCTCCGAAAAACAGAAATTTCCCACTTTTCTCCTCTTTACACGCTGGCTAGCTGCGTGCTCTGGCTGCGAAAATCTCGACCCTCTATTGGGAAGATCCTAGCCCTCCATTTAGGCACATTTTGACCATCCGTTGCTGTTCACACGGATCATGGTTTTCTACAAAAAACCGGTGCCAAAAACCACCATTTTACTAGCTGTTTTAAGAAGCCGGACGGTGGAATCGATCCTGGCCATTCATTGCTTATCAGACGGTTCTGAGAGGCCTAGGGCTTCAAGAAAAAAAAAGTCATATATAGCAAAGGATCTAGTGCTCCAACCCTTACGGCCTCACCTGAGAAAGAACCGTCCATTTTTCTTCCTCCTTCAAAACCACCACTTAAATCTTCTCCAAGCTTTGAAAGATCTTATCTGGAAGCTTTCTAGGACCCATATGAATCATCGGAAGGAAGCAGATTGACGGAAGAAGTGGTGTTTTCAAAAATGCCATTAATGGGTGTCATCTTCCCCATTATTCTGCTGCACCAAGTCGACGTAGTTCGACCCTGGTTGCACTCGGCTCGCTTCTGGATGTCTCTGCAAAGGAAGAAGGAAGGAAAAGGAGAGAGGGAAGTGACCCTTGCAGCCATTCAAATCCCGGACCTGAAGTTAGAAACGCATCTTCATCAGGTAACGACCGAACTCTGATTTGCAGAACCTCTCAGTCAGGCTGTGGAAATACAAAAAACAGGCCCTTCAATGGGCTTTCAATCTAGCTGAATACCTCCTTCAGCTGGCCCACTATCTAGGCAGAAAACAGGGCTAAGATCTAGCATTTATCGGGTCATGTAGAGGGTTGGAATCAGGTCTCCATCAGGCCTTGATTCGAATAGGAAAAAGCCTGTTAACAGGCCTTGCAGCAAACTGTGCTCAGGGCCAAAAATCTAGCTTTCATCAGGCTGTGCAATGAGCGGAAACCAGACCTGTAAGTGGGTGAGGAAGCTGAGCTGAAACACCCCTCAGCTGGCCCTAATTTGAGTAAGAAGACAAGCCTCAGCCGGGCCTTGAATCAGCTGAAATCAGGCCTTAGCTGGGCATTCAATCTGGGCTGAAACAAACCCTCAGATGGGCTGTGAAAATCTGAAATGAAAACGCTATTGCTGGGCCAGGACGTTAGACTGCAAACATCCTCCACCTGGGTCGTGGGTTTGAGCCATGCCCGGCCACAAGGCAGGGGTCGCACCACGTTCAAACAGTGGGCCTCACTTATGTCTCAGTGGGCCCTGCCCTGCAAGTGCAGTGGGCCACACTTGGGGCCTAGCTACAGGGCCAAAATAGGCCAGCCCAGACAGTTTGGGCTGCTAGCAACACAGTTGGGCCAAAAATGGCCCAGTCCAGTCCAAATTTTTGGGCATTATTGTACATGGTAGTTGGGCCAAGTTGGGCCGATTTGGGCCTTAGTGATGGGTAATCTCAAGCCTAGTCCAGGCCACTTGGTTAGGCTAAAGATTGGTGGGCCTGGACACCCTAAAAACAGGCCCAAATGCCCTTGTTCATGGGTATTTACAAACCCCATTCATTCCAAAGACTTGAATGTCTTCCAATACAAGTTATTATAATGGGATTGACTCATTGACTCTATGAAATTTCTTGCTTGATATTGGGAAGCAGGATAGTCATGAGAACTTGGATCGAGAAAGGTACTATGACCTCTAAAGGTAAGGACTCACCTTTTGAGTTTCCCACTTGATTTTATCAATCTAGATATAGATGATGACATGATTTTCGTAACTGAGCTACTTACTTTACTATTGAACATGCTTTGTTGTATAGTTAATTCATGTGTTGGACGATAAATGTTTCTTTAAATTATAACATGCATAAATGGATCGATGATAACATGTTATCCTTTATTGGATATGTATTAATTTATTTTATGCTACCACTTGTGTTTGAATGATGAGTTAAATGGAACTTACCTTGGACTTATGATCCTGCGGTCCACATTTGCCTTACACAGCTTGAATCGCACATTTGCCTATGGGGCTTGGACCGCACATCGCCTATGTGACTTGGATCGTATATTTGCCCTCGTGGCTTTGATGACCTATTGTTGCCCTTTGTGGGTTGTTGGGTATGTTCGTATACCCTGTTGTTTCCTATCCATCTTGCAGAGTTCAGTCGTTCCATGATTTTTGGGTGGAGCCGAAGTTCGCTTTATTGATTTTTTAGCCATCTTACGGAGTTCATGTACGACATGATTTTCGGATGGTCTAGGGTTTACATGTTGTTTGTCTCTTCATCTGTGGTGTTCATTCGTACCATGATTTTCGGGTGGAGCTGAAGTTCGCTTTGTCAATTTTTTTCTAGTCATCTTGCGGAGTTCACGTACGACATGATTCTTGGGTGAAGTGGGGGTATAAAGGGTGATTTTCTATTTGCCTTGCGAATTCTACTTGTACCATGATTTTCGGGTGGAGCTGAAGTTCGCTTTGTCGATTTTTTTTCTAGCCATTTTGCGGAGTTCACGTACAACGTGATTTTGGGCGCAATAGAAATCGTATGTTTGATTGTTTGGTTATCTAGACATGTTTTCTTGAATTGCAACTGCCATGATAATTACTTATGATGAAACTCTATTGATTGGTTTGATTTTCTTAAAGCATGAGTATGATTATGAATTCCTTGTTTATTATATATATCTTCATGACTTGCGATCTGTACTGGATTATGAATGATGAGTGTGCAATCTTGGAGGGTGCTCCTCATTGCGATAGCGATTGACGCTATCAAACCGTAACAGTTGATGCAGGTGTAGGGCGAGCTGATGCTGTTCACAGGATTGCTAAAGGATTTCACATCCCAAGATTATTGTAACTTACTTCATTTAATATGTAATATTATTTCATTTTGTATTGTAAGAATGGGGACATTGGTTTGTATAAGTCATTATGGGCAGCTTCTTATATATTTAAATGATAATACAACTTCCCTTTATGTCTGATTTGTCCACACTACGCTCATTTGCTTACTCTGATAAATGAAAAAAAAAATATGTGGACTTTGGCCCTTTATAAGTTAACACTCGAGTTTTTGGAAAACAGGTCATATACTCGGGCCCTGAAAACTCGGGGCGTTACACTCTGTCCCTGCATTGGATCAATCCATTAGCTATCACACGGGCCTCAGCCACAGTGTTGGAGAAAGGGGCATATTTGTTGTGGAAGGTGAAGATCAGGTTGCCAAGGTGGTCTCTGCATATGCCTCCTCCACCCCCTTCGTCCGGATTTCCCCTTGTTGAATCGTCCAAATTCATCTTTACCCATCCGGGTGGGGGCTTGCACCAAGTGATAATTAGAGTTCTATCAATAACATGGGAAGAGTGAGTGTTTAGACCCATAGTTCACCCAATCTGCATTCCATAATCTGAGGAAAAAATCAGTTGCAGCATTTGGAGATGAAGTTCTTTAATCCAGTTGGAAATTTTGGCGATGGTTGAGGTTGTAGTAAAAGGGCGATCTTCGAATCTTACTACATTCCTCTCGAGCCATAGTTCCCAAATGATAAGAGGGGGAGTGAGACCACGTAGGATCCTCCACGAGGAAGAATTTTTTTACAGCCCTTGTCCATTGATGGAGCTGGTTGAAGATGGATTGTCCCAGGTGGAGGCAGGCCTTGTGGAGAAGCACAAAGTAATTCCAAACTTGGGATGCTACCTAACCATGGCAGAGAAGATGATCGAGGTCTTTACCGAAGTGGAGGGAGGGTGAAGATGATAGATTGTTGGGCTGGCTTCCTAGTTGGGCCTGGGCAATCTGACTGTTTATCATGGGATACAGGTGAGGATGTATGGGTGGAGTTGGTACGATGGGTGGGGTAGAGGTGGGGGTAATTGGCTGCACTCGGGAGGGATAGGAAGGCGTCGGTTGTAGCTGATGGTAGCCTGAGAAACTTGGCCTGGGGGGGGGGGGGGGTGGCTTGCAACATTCGCATGTAGATGCCAGGCTGATGCCTAGTTTTTGGACTGCAGAGTCAACTGGGATAGTACCATGCATCACTTTCCACATGAAGATGCCAATCTTTGGGGGAAGGAATTTGTTCCAGACTCATGAAGTCCATGGTTGTATAGGATGGGAGGCTTAGGTGGCATTCTAGGCAGATTTGGAGGAGAACTTACCCGACAGTGAAAGTTTCCAGATTAGCTTGTCTTGTCTTTGAGAAGTAGAGATACTGCTATCTCTGATGATTTAAGAGGAAGATTCAGGGAGTAGGGTTGATATAGCTGATAGGTTCTAGCTGCCTGTTCGACTCCAAAAGTTCTTAACTAGAGCGTCTTTGCAGGGGCCAGGGGGGGGGGGGGGGGGGGGGGGAGCAACTTTAATGAGCAAACCTTGACTAGTCCAATTATGATACCAAAATTTAATGTTGTCTTCGCCAATCTGCCATCTCGAGTTGAGGATGCAGAAAAGGAGGGTGCTTCTTACTTGAACTCATATGCTCAATCCTCCAAGTTATCAGATTTCTGGAGTTAGAGAATTTGGAGAAGTATTTTTCATGGAAGAGATTGGACCATAGAGAACTCCCTTCTAGAAGTCTCCATGCCATCTTGCATCAAAAGGCATGCATTACATCCGCGAGATTTCTTATACCAAGCCCACCTTCTAATGCTAACTGAAAGTGGTTTGTTTTTATTTTTTCAGTCCTAACATTATCACTAAAGACACTGTTCCATTTGAAAGTATATATCACTGTTCATTCCCCAAGTGCAGGGTTGTGATGTAGTAATAAACTCTGTAAGACCGAGGTCGAATCCTAAGGGATTGACACCTGTACGTTATTTGAAACTAAGTAGAACTAGAACTACACTAAGATGTAATCTAAATCAAAATAGAATTTAAGGAATAATTATGATATAATTATCTAAAACTTAAGGAATTCAGAAATAGAAAACTAGTGATTCAGAGGATCCACTTGTAGAGATCAGGGAGATCTTACGTCTGCTTCAAGAATCATGAAAATTAAATTGAACTTACTTCGATATAGTTTTAAAGAGATGAAAGGTATATGACTTAGAATGGATTCTATCACCAAACCATGCCTAGGAGACAAAGTAAACAATAAAATTAAACTAATTACCAACCAATCAACATGATATGAAGGTTAGGAAGGGTACCGTCATCCGACCATGCCTAGGAGATGATGGTGAACAACAGGGCTTCCTGATGTCATAAACATAAAAGGAATAGGAACATGCTCAAAGCCACTGCAGACCCATTGTAATTTCAGTTACAACAGACCATTAAAGACTAAAAATATTCCCTTAATTAACTAAAATCAATATCAGTTTAGTCTAACAAAACACAAGCAAAGAACTCTCCCATCACGCTATAAGTTTCACCTCTTAGCCCTAGTTAAGAGGTTCAGCCCAACATGAATGGGCTTATCTCACAAAATAAATAAATAAAAGAAAAAAAACAGTAAATAAAAACTTTAAAAAAAAAATACTCTTATGGTGTCTCTCTCTCTCTCTACTAACGTTCAAATCGAGCCCAAGATTGGATCTGAATCAATTTCTCTCTCACTCTCTCTTCTTTTTATAGTTGTGAAGGTCGGCTAGAGTGGAGGAACTTCATGCAGAAGTCTTCCTTACACAGCAACAGACGGTGAAGGTTTCCGCACTCCATTCGCAGGACGTGCGCATGTTTTGCGTAAAAGCTTGAAAAGTCTCTCCTGCTGAACCTCCTCGCGTCCATCAAAAGTGGCTAAACAACGCCCTCCCTGGACGGTTTTGGACGATCTTCAAGATGGACGGTCTAGATTACCCATCCGATCATCACCATGTTCATGCAATCATCCACAATACTCAGACAGCGTCCGGACGCAAACAGAGCCTGCATATTTGTTACGCAGTGATGATGGTGGGACCCAATTCACTATCTTTTTGAGAAATCTACTCCATCCAGCGTGATCCTCTTAAAAAACCATTTGGGAAGGGATGGTTTTGCATTGATTTCGGTGTGGCCCACAGGAGTTTTGATTCAGCCATCCGTCCCACGTTTGAGTCGTAGAAAATCGATCTCCTTTGTCTTCTTCAATTCTGTCACGTAGGCATTGATGATAGGGACCGTGGGCTCCTGATGGACGGTCCAGATTAGGCCAAAGATGCATGATGGTAGCCCACAACATTCTTCCACAAGCTCTATTGCAAAACAGAGTTTACAGTCTGTATCTATAATGATTGGTGGGCCCCAGGATGACGTCAAATAGGAAATCCATGTCATCCATTGTCTTTAGAACGAAAAACCATTTGGGAATGGCGAGATTGGATTGATTTTCAGTGTGGCCCACAAGATTTGATACTCCGCCGTTCATCCTGTGTTTAACGGCTAGGAACGCACAATATCCTGCATGGTGTCAAAAGGAAAGCTTGGCGAGGGTTGAGCCCCCCCTCTGGACTCAATGGACGGTACAGATCAGTCGAAAATATTACGTGTGGGGCCCACTAGCAACGTCCGTTAGGACACGTGAAACTGCTGGAGAAAGAAAGAAAAGGAAAAAAAATAAAAGAATTGTCGGTTAGCTGTAAGTTTGACCGGACTCTCTGTCCAGTGCACTTCTCATGCACGTGTACCCTATGTACATGCAATGTACATGTGGGGATCCGTCATGTTGTTCATGAGAAATCCGCTCCATCCATCCTCTCTGGCACTTTATTTAACACATTGAGATAAAAATTGAAATATATGCAGATATCAGGCGGGCCGTAAATCAATGATTTCAGGGTTAATTTGTCCGTTGGGCCACTTCCACAGGGATCAAATGGATGAAATTTGATATGTACAGTTAATTTATGATCCTCAGGCCATGTATGAAGTTTCGAGCTGAACGGATAGTGGGAACCCTGTGATCTTGCATCCTGGACGTCTTTCAGGCCACTTGAGCTTCAATTTCTCGATTTTCCCGGATCTCTGACGTGCACATTCATCGATCTTAGTCTCCTAGGGTCTGTCTGTCATGCCCCGAACTCGAAAACCGGGCTCACAAAATTTTCGATCGCTGAATCCGGCGCCGACAGCCTCCATAAACCTCATTCTCGGCCCTAGCTCCCATTCGCCAGGTTCAGATCCTGTGATGCTACGAGGAGGATTTTCAACGTTAGTTTGATACGTAATAAGCATAACCAAAGGCATAACCCACAAACAACAATCAAGAACTCCATTACATTTCCACTATGATTAAAAACTTTACAAGTACAATGAGCATAAAGAGAAATACAATGGTAAAGAACAAAATACTCTGCAACGTGCTCCTACCTCAATGCTACTGCGATCCGACGTCACCTGCACGTAACGGTCGTGCATAAGCTTACAGAAAGCTTAGAGGGTGGTGAAAGTGTGTGCGCAAGGTACTAATATGAACGTGCAATGTCAGAGTAAAGCGGAATATGCAGATGGATCTATAATATCATGAGCCGTACCAAGGCTTATGCGATGCAAGATATGAATGGTATCGGCCATCCCAAGGCCATGCGATGTGTAATGCAACTCAAGCATACAGATCCTCATCTATGTCCATATATTAATACAGCTCAAAATGTGGGATATCACTGGGGTCTAGTACACTCTAATGTGGGATATCAACGGGGCCATGCGATGTGTAATGCTGCTGCTGATGGGGTCGCTGAGGCTGTCGAAACTGCTGCCTCTGCTGCTGCGGCCTCTGAGGCTGGTGCTGATACTGATGCTGCTGCTGAGGTGGCCTCTGTGGTGGATGCTATTGTCGCTGCTGCTGTGGGGGTTTCTGCTACTGCGGTGGAGGTCTTTGCTGCTGTGGGCCTCTCTGCTGCTGTTGGGGGCTGAGACACTCCCATGAACGGTGTCCTGTCGCACCGCACCTGAAACAAGTGCCGGTGAACTGCCTCTGAGGTGGTGGTGGAGGTGCTGCTGGTGCTGATGGTGCTCGGAAGGCTGGGCGACCTGTACGCCTCTGCTACTGTGGTCGACGCTGCTGGGAATCACTGGAAGAAGCCTTCCTCTTTCGGTCTCTCCTCTGACCACGATCAGACTGAGAACTGGCCCACTCAGTCTCGTAAATCTGAGCTCTCCGCACTACTGCCTGGAAAGTAGGGAGCTCATGGCCAATAACATGACCTCGAAGGCCGTAACGTAAGCCGTGCTCGAAACGGCTGGCCTTCCGTCCCTCGTCATCAACCATGTACGATGCGAATCTAGATAGCACCACAAAATGGGCCGCGTACTGTGCCACAGTCATGTCTCCCTGCACCAGAGTCTCGAACTCTAAAGCTCGCTGACGACGGATCTGGTCGGAGAATTACTGCTCCTCGAATCGGTCCACAAAGTCCTCCCATGTCCAGACATAATCGGGTTCGGCAACACGGGTAATAGAGGTCCACCAATGCTCGGCCTCACCCTGGAAGAGAAATACGGCTAACCGGACGCGCTGCTCGGTCGTACATGACATGATATCGAAGATCTTCTCAACATCGGAGCGCCATCTCTCTGCTGCAGTCGGATCTGGCTCGCCCTAGAAATGTGGGGGATCAAGCCGTCTGAACTCACGAAGTAAGGCGCTCGAGCGCTCCTGCTCTGCCTGAGCTGGTGAAACAGCTGGGCGTCTGCCCTGTCCCTGTAGTGCGGCTGTCACAGCCTGTAACATCTACTGTAACTGAGAGGCACTAACAGTCACAGTCGGCTCCTCATCGGCCTCAGGTGGAGGAATGTCATCCTCAGAAAAAGAAGCAGGGATCTCTGAGGGTGGAACGGGAGATGCAGGGGGTAAAGCTGGAGCCTCCGACGGCGAAGCAGAATCCTCCAGTGGTGGTGCGGGAGTCGATCGGGTAACCCTCCCAGGTGCCATGTCCAACAGGAAAGAGCGAGATGTCTATCAACTTCAAAACTCTCGAACGTACACACGTCAACGGTCTGTATTGGAAGGTCGCAAAACTATCCGAACTTCGGGATTTAACCATTCTTCACTCATATCAGACATGTAATGTTGCTCTCGGTTATTCCCAAGTTATGCTCTGATACCAACTTCTGTCATGCCCCGAACTCAGAAACCGGGCTCACAAAATTTTCGATCGTCGAATCCGGCGCCGACAGCCTCCGTAAACCCCATTCTCGGCTCCTAGTTCCCATTCGCCAGGTTCCAATCCTGGGATGCTACGAGGAGGATTTTCAACGTCAGTTTGATACGTAATAAGCATAACCAAAGGCATAACCCACAAACAACAACCAAGAACTCCATTACATTTTCACTATGATAAAAAACTTTACAAGTACAATGAGCATAAAGGGAAATACAATGGTAAAGAACAAAAACTCCAAAATGCTCTGCAACGTGCTCTTGCCTCAACGCTGCTGCGATCTGACGTCACCTGCACGCAACGGTCGTGCATAAGCTTACAGAAAGCTTAGAGGGTGGTGAAAGTGTGTGCGCAAGGTAGTAATATGAACGTGCAATGTCAGAGTAAAGCGGAATATGCAGATGGATCTATAATATCATGAGCCGTACCAAGGCTTATGCGATGCAAGACATGAATGGTATCGGCCATCCCAAGGCCATGCGATGTGCAATGCAACTCAAGCATACAGATCCTCATCTATGTCCATACATCAATACAACTCAAAATGTAGGATATCACCGGGGTCTAGTACACTCTAAACTAGATTGCCGCCACATCGCGCGCAATAAGGTAAGTGGAAGAGACCACACTATCTGTCTGCCAATATCGGGCGCGACTCGTTGATAGCGGACCCATTCCTCGAGCTGGTCAAACTCAGCCTAGCATTGCCCCCTACTCTCGGGCGGGTAAGGCCGCACCCCCTTCCAACCGGCCACGACACAGTGGAGAGCATAACCGTCTGGTAATCGGCACTCAACGCTCATCTACCCACTCGGTCTAGACGTTGGAGCAACCTCTTAGTAGCATAAGGGTTTAGGGACTTTCACCCAGGGATATGTATAGTACCCCATATAGAACAAGATTTTCGGTATCCAATCCTGCCAACCACGATACATCTGTGGAAGTTACGACCCCGATGTCACTAGGGCGTACAATATCCATGTCATACAAATGCGATATGCATGATTCACGCTATCCAGTCATGTATCAAATCCTGCGCATATTGTACGCTCATGTAGGGCAACACCGCCTAACCGGGAGCCCATAAATAACCTGCCCGAAGGCAAATGCTATGATCAGACAATTCTCACGTCAAGCATACATATGATGCGTATGATCATGAGTCATGAAACTGTACTAAACATGATATAATAAAATGAACTATCTTGCAATGCAGATGGACCTGGACGGCCTATACACGATAAGTACGGCCCAGTAATAGGCCCTAAGGATAGTCGTAATGTGGACATCCAACCAACATTACACTCGCAATGTGGACGTCAAACCAACATTGCTCCCAGGTACGACCTTCTTAAATATCGCTACATAATCGGTATTGGGATTACACATTGCAATGGACCTTAGGTTCATCCCATTGGGCTTTTCATATATATGTCAAATGGGCCATATCCTATGGGCCTTTTAATCATCAGATGGGCCACATAAATGGGCCACACCAATGGGTCTTATGTGCATTGCAATGGGTCAAAACCCGTGGGCCTTGGATTGCATCAATTGGACCTAGTCACATGAGTCTAATATGTATCAAATGGGCCACACCAATTAGGCCCCACATATAGATCAAGTGGGCCTCAACCCATAGAAGTAACATGAGTCAAATGGGCCTAAACCCCTAGGCCTTAATCAAATAAAATGGGCCTAACTCATGGGTCTCAAATAAGTCCAATGGGCCTAATCCCATGGACCCTTTTTATAATCAATGGGTTTAGTCCCATGGGCCTTACAATATATCAACTGGGTCCACTTCCATGGGCTTTAAGAATGCAACAATGGGTCCAATTTTATGGGCCTTGGAACACATCAAAAGGGCCTATTCCTATGGAATTGGAACATATCAAGTGGGCCTAAACCCATAGGCCTTAAATATCAAGTAAGCCTAAGCTCATAGGCTTTACATATCAGGAGGGCCCAAGTTCATAGGCCTTAAATGAATCAAATGGGCCTAGCCCATAAACATTTCATATATCAAATGGGCCTAGCCCATAAATGAATGGCCCACCCCACCACTAGCTCAAGTCTTAAAATGGTCCCATCAAGTGGATGGACGATCTGGATGCACTACAGGCATCATGGTGGGTCCCACTGTCCAGTGGACAGTGCAGGTAAGGCACATACATCACCCAGGGCCCCACCGTCCATGGACGGTGGAGGCAACACGTGTGCAAGGAGGGTGAGTGCCACCGTCCGCCTGGACGGTGGACTACCACACATACAACAACGTGGGTCCCATGTGGGGCCCACCCAGTAATGTTTAAAAGCCATTCGACCCGTTCATAAGGTCGCTCGGACCTGGATGAAGGGGCAACAAAAATTTCAGCTTGATCCAATACTTCTGTGGGCCCCTAAGAGGATTCCAATGGTAGGTGTACAACTCCACTATTCCCTGCGGTGTGGGCCGCCGGAGTGCTAGATTGGGTTGAAATTTGGAGGGGGTCCACCTGAGGAGGGGACCCACCTCATGGATGGCTTAGATGGCATAAAATCATCAGGTGGGGCCCACGGCTGGAGGCCGTGGGTCGGTCGCTGGACGCCCGCCCGCCTGCACGCCAGCACGCTGCTGGGTGCAGTTGCTGTCAGAAGCAAGAGGCAAGGCCTCTTGTAATTTTTGGAGAAAAGACATTTTTTTGGAGATTTTTGCACGTGGGGCCCGCTGCGCCGAAATCCGACCCGGCCATTGCTATCAGTGGCTCGAGGCCATCCCAATGAGTCCAGAGTTCGAATTTTTTTGATGCTTGGAAGTGAAATAAATTAAGAAAATGATGTTTGAATGGTGAGGGTGCGATCTTTGACGCTATGGCCCACCAGGTGCTCCGTTCAATCTCATTTTCTGGCTCAACCCGAAAATGAGATGGTGAAAGGGATGGACGGCTTGGATTAGAGCAATACATTAGGGTGGGGCCTATGCAAGTGGGCCACCCCAAAAGTACCATTTCCTCTTTCTTCTTTTCTTTGAAAACGTCCAGCGTCCCAGACGCTGGACGGTTATATTACTATTTTTTTTATAATGGTGGGCCCTGATGAAGTGGGCCACCACTGATGAGTGGCATGGGCACAACGGCTAAGGTGGGCCCCACTTGAATAAAAGAAAATACCTCAAAGTGGGATCCATTCAAGTGGGCCACACAATCCTATTGCCTAAAAATAAAATAAAAGAAATAAAAGAGAGAGAGAGAGAGACATGGAGAGTGGGACACGGCTTGTGATGGAGGGACCCCGACATTATGGGCCCTCCCTTTCATGAAATCATACATCAAGTGGGTCATTTTGCACATGTGACCATCAAAACTGAAGATCAACGGTGGGGATCCTTTCCCCACCAATATGGATGGTCTAGATGACCTTTCTAAAGAAAATAAACATCATGATGGGGTCCATGGAGAATGGCCCCATTATGAAATGATCATGATGATCCAAGTAGGCCATCGGCCTTATCTTAGGGTCCCAAGTGAGATCTACACCATTGATCGGTGGGCCTCACTTAGTCCACCATAAAAACAAGAAAAGCTAGAATGATCTAGCACCCACCGTCCGATCTTCTTGCTCCTAGGGGTTCCTTGGCACCTTAGCTTCAACTTCAATGGATGAGATGAAGAATGGAGGGTTGAGATGAGAGATTTTAGGATGAAGAGGTGGGCCACTTGGAGCTTAGGAGAGTTGGAAAATTTCCATACGTGGGGGCTCTTGTTGCTTGGAATTTTTGAAATGAGAAAGAGAGAAAGAGAAGAGTGATGTAGAGAGAGATGGATGGATGGATGAATGATGTTTGTGTAAGGAAAGGCTTGACTTTTGAGGCTTTTGTTTAAGAGAGGTATGGGTGGTGTACGAAAAGCTTGACTTTTGTGGCTTTTTGTGTAAGAGAGGTATGGGAGATGAAGAATTTTGTGGTTGCTTGGAAAAAGGAAATAAAGTGATGTGTACTTGACATGTGATGGATTGATGGGTTGATTGATTGATGGGATTGATGTGATTGATGTGACATATCGTAGAGATTTCCTTGGTTTTCGCAACGCGTGGCGTTTTCTCGCACCGAATGTTGGCCCATATCTCTTGACCAGGGTATCGCCTCGGCGCGCGAGTCGCGGTATCGGAACCGCGGCGACGGCGCGGTCGCTATGGTATTGGTCTCGGGCTGAGTCGACTCGGGTTGTCGGCACATGAATCAGGGTCGCGCGTCGATATCGTTTAAGGGTCGAAGGTTACCGGAATTCGACCGGTAAGACCGCGGAAGTCTACGGAAAGGTACGGACCAAGATACGGGTCTTACACTGTCCCTTACCTTTGGTGTCATCGGAGCGTTAAATCCATGCTTTAAGCATACTTTTTCAGTCCATGCTCGTAAATACACCCCACATCACAAACACAATTAAATTGGGGCACTAAACAATATTATGTTCATAAATTCAGACAATAACTGGGTCTGATATGCAATATTTGACCCTCAACACAACCCCCAACCAGCATCTTGCTAGTCCCGAGCAAGGTATGTGAAAAATAAGTTGAGAACTATAGGATAATTTCTATGTACTTGAGTGAATTTTGCAAAATATTGGGTATTACTTTCTCCTCTGTACAGTAAACTTCATAATTAAGTTCAAGTATTAATCCATTAATTAGAATAATTCCAAACATTGAGTTCCATGGGTGTATAGTATAATTGTGGCTTATCATCATTTAAATTCACTCTCTGTTTCAGGATATCATTAGTAACTAACAAGAGAATTCATTATAACCAAAACTTACCTCACAGATAATACTTTCATTCTTCTAGCTTTTGATTTTTTCATTAAAAGTAATGCCAAGAAGGGAAATCAAATCCTCACCTATAGGGAGAAAACCTATGGTGAAGACCATACACCCAAACCTTTTTTCACATATCATCCATAGGGAATCAACTCATCACCTATAGGGAGCAAACCTATGGTGAAAATTATTTGCCCAACCCTTTCCAAAGGTATCTATTGTTTTTTTTTCAATTGATCATGACAGGTAAATTTTTCAGGCTGGTTCCTTATAAGCTTAGTGATTACTAAGTTAACTCTTCAATATCAAACTGAAACCTTCGTGTGTAAGCGAGATGTTACGTGTGAAATTATGGTTCAATCAATGTTTGAAAGTTCTAATCATGGATTAATAATTCAAACTTACTGTGAAATTTAACAGATACTGAATCCAAGAGTCATAAATTACCAACATCACGTATCTTGTAATTCTAAATCAAAGATGGCCATCAAAATCACTTTGAATTTACACGAATTTTCAGAAAAATTTAATAAAAAAATTTCACAATTTTTGCTCAAGACCAAGAAAATACTAATTAGGCAACCTAATCTCTCACCCCCAACCTAAAATCTACATTGTCCTCAATGTAAAAGATATGAGCATGCAATGCACATGGGACAACGAAAGTAAATGAGAAGTGATGGGAAGACAGTACCTGAATAAAGGGATTAAGAGATATTTTTCAAGAGATCGCTGGAAGAGAGTAGGTCAGTACGAGAGTGAAGATACGAAATCAAATTATTCTAAAATAATGCAGGTATCAAACTAACCTAGTGGCATAAAACTATCTATCCTAGAACAACATAAAGGAAACTACCCTAGTCCTATGAAAGCAAAGAAAAACTACTTGACCATGCCGCAGGGTTCTTCTTCTGGCCAATATCGTGATAAGTTTCTCAGTAAGTTCTTCAGCAGGATCATCCAAAAGTCCTTTTTGCAAAAAGCTTGGGAGCCCTAGAGCATGACTTTTCAGAGAGACTTATGTACCTCATAAGAAATTTTTCATTGAATAGCTTGAGGTATCCAAAATATATATGATTTACCTGTGACAGAAGAAGTTTCAACGTTAGTATTCCATGGTGAATCAGAGACTACACATAAATAAAGTTTAGAAAACTTCTTTAGAAGTGATGTAGTTTCAACACATTCCGAAGTATCAGACTTCGGTTCCATTGTCAACTCTTCCCCCTTTAATGATATATGTTTAGGATCAAGGGAAGAAGAGGCTTCAGAATAAGGGTTCTCTCGGTCAGTGATGACTAGCAAGATGTTGTCTTACAAGGCATCCACTTTATCTTTTGATATGGGATCGTTTGAATCTATAAAGTGTACCAAGCAATCCTAAGAGTTGGGAAGTTTAGCTGAGTGTGATTTATTTTCCATATTGAAGCTCATGATGATTTGCCCAAGGAATCCATCAACCTTGAAAGTGGACGGATGTACGCTCTCTTGCTCTAGTCCTGCACAGATAGATTGAAAATCAATAGGGAAAGCATCGGTGTGATCACTTTGTTCATTGAAACTACTCAATCGAGGCATTAAATTGTCAAACGTGTATAGCTCAGATGGTGGCCTCAACTGAGTGGTTTCAAATTCCAGGGTTGTAGAAAGCAACTCGTCCTTCTCCCGAATCACATCATCATTCAATTTAGAGGAGTGGTCCAAGCATATCTCACAAGAGATAGAAGGGTCAGTTGTAAGGAGCTTATCCTCCACATTTAAATCAGGCATGTCCGATGAGTGGAGTAGATCCTTCTGACCGATTACTTTATGTACTTCTTGATCACTGACCTGGACCATACTTGAAATTGATTTCAAGAAAATTTGGGCTGAACATTCATAATCATCATATCAATACACATCATCGTTTAATTCCATGTAGTGCACACTTGGGATGGGATCACCTTCCTCACATTCTATACCTAACTTCGGTTGAGGTTCGAATAAACTAACCTCTACCTCATCATTGAGATCCTGTGTGTCATGTAAGGAAGGTGTGTCATCATCACTGTATTTGAAAAACACCTATGTCTCTTCCCCATTCATTTGAACAGTCATGGAAATTGACTCTTCGGAAAATTGAACCACATGCCAGTTAATGTAATTCAACTCTTCATTCCAAATTCTAGAGTTTTTCAAAAGAGAGTGAGGATCACTTTCCTCGCATTGTATTTTTGGATTGGGTTGGGGCTGAGATGAACTAGCCTCCATTAGCCTATCAAGGCATGATTCAAGCGCTTCTATTAATTTCTTCATGCTAATAATATAATCTGTGTAACTCGGAGATAACTCTTTTTGGATCGTTTTTGGTGGATATTCACAAGTGGCTGATCTACGAAGGTTATTACTGTGATGTTTTATTGATTCAACTTTGAAATATTTCTATTTCCACTGATCAAAATCATATGGGTCATATGTCGGGAGTTGATACGCGTCATCATTCCAATAATCACGTACTATTTTCTTAACTTGTGGAACGCAATTATTCTCCCGCAAATAATCACCGAAAGACTTCTTAATTAGTGGAACATTGTATTCTGATTGGTTCTTGAAGATATTTTTAGAAAAATTTTGAGGCATAAATTATTTTTCATATGTTATCTCAACATACGGATGTGCCCACTCATTCAGATATATGGTGAAACCTTAATTCTGAATCTAAAATAAAAGAAAAATTCCGATAGTAGTATAGAAAGTAAGAGGGGAAGTTAGAAAGAAGTTACCCGATTAGAGATTCTTAAGTTAAAACCTGAAAAATAAAATAAAATAGGTCAGTTTCTAAAAGTAGAAAGTTTCTAAAGGAATGTTCTAAACCTATAATCAAAAAATAAGTTAGATTCTAAAAAGAAGAGAAATCCTAGAATTAAAAAATTTTCAAAAATAGAAAAACTAGGAAGAGATTACCAATTTAGAAAGTCTACCAATAACCCTACAAAATAGGAAAGTTAGTTCTGAAAACCAAATAAAAAGAAAAGTCTAAAACTAAAGTTAGTATAATCTTAATCTTAATCTAATTCTAAAATCAATTAATTTTAAAAATACATAGCCGTCAGTCCCCGACAATGGCGCCAAAAACTTGTTCACTCCCCAAGTGCAGGGTTGTGATGTAGTAATAAACTTGGTAAGACCGAGGTCGAATCCCAAGGGACTAATACATATACATTATCTGAAACTAAGTAGAAGTAGAACTAGAATAAGATGTAATCTAAATCAAAATAGAATTTAATGAATAATTATAAAATAATTATCTAAAACTTAAGGAATTCAGAAGTAGGAAACTAATGATTTAGAGGATTCACTTGTAGAGATCAGGGCGATCATATGCCTGCTTTAAGAATCATGAAAATTAAACTGAACTTACTTCGATATAGTTTTAAAGAGATGAAAGGTATATGAATTAGAATGGATTCTATCACCAAACCATGCCCAGGAGATAAAGTAAACAACAGAATTAAACTAATTACCAACCAATCAATATGATATGAAGGTTAGGAAGGGTACTGTCATCCGACCATGCCCAGGAGACGATGGTGAACAACAGGGCTTCCTGATGTCATAAACATAAAAGGAATAGAAACATGCTCAAAGTCATCGCAAACCCATTATAATTTCAGTTACAACAGACCATTAAAGACTAAAAATAGTCCCTTAATTAACTAAAATCAATATCAGTTCAGTCTAACAAAACACAAGCAAAGGACTCTCTCATCACGCTACAAGCTTCACCTCTTAGCCCTAGCTAAGAGGCTCATCCTAACATGAATGGGCTTATCTCACAAAATTAATAAAAAAAAGAAAAAAACAGCAAATAAAAAACTAAAAAAAAATACTCTTACGGTCTCTCTCTCTCTACTGACGTTCAAGCCGAGCCCAAGATTGGATCTGAATCAATTTCTCTCTCACTCTCTCTTCTTTTTATAGTTTTGAAGGTCAGTTGGAGTGGAGGAACTTCATGCAGAAGTCTTCCTTACGCAGCAACAGGCGGTGGAGGTTTCCACACTCCATTCACAGGACGTGCGCACGTTTTGCTTAAAAGCCTGAAAATTCTCTCCTGCTCAACCTCCTCGCGTCCATCAAAAGTGGCTAAACAACGCCCCCTTGGACAGTTTTGGATGATCTTCAAGATGGACGGTCTAGATTACCCATCCAATCATCACCATGTTCATGCAATCATCCGCAATACTCGGATAGCGTTCGGATGTAAACAGAGCCTGCGTATTTGTTACGCAATGACGATGGTGGGCCCCAATTCACTATCATTTTGAGAAATCTACTCCATCCAGTGTGATCCTCTCGAATAACCATTCGGGAAGGGATGGTTTTGCATTGATTTCGATGTGGCCCATAGGAGTTTTGATTCAACCATCAGTCCCGCGTTTGAACGATAGAAAACCGATCTCCTTTGTCTTCTTCAATTCTGTCACCTAGGCTTTGATGATAGGGACCGTGGGCTCCTAATGGACGGTCCGGATCAAGCCAAAGATGCATGATGGTGGCCCACAACATTCTTCCGCAAGCTCTGTTGCGAAACAGAGCTTACAGTCCGTATCTGTAATGATCAGTGGGCCCCAGGATGACGTCAAATAGAAAATCCATGTCATCCATTGTCTTTAGAACGAAAAACCATCTAGGAATGGCAAGATTGGATTGATTTTCAGTGTGGCCCACAAGATTTGATACTCCGCCGTTCATCCTGTGTTTAACGGCTGGGAACGCGCGATATCCTGCATGGTGTCAAAAGTAAAGCTTGGTGAGGGTTAAGCCCCCCCTCTGGACTCAATGGACGTTACAGATCAGTCGAAAGGATTACATGTGGGGCCCACTAGCAATGTCCGTTCGGACACGTGAAGCCGCTGGAGAAAGAAAGAAGAAAAAAATAAAAGAATTGTCGGTCAGCTGTAAGTTTGATCGAACTCTTTGTCCAGTGCACTTCTCATGCACGTGTACCCTATTTACATGCAATGTACATGTGGGTTTCATCGTATTGTTCGTGAGAAATCCGCTCCATCCATCCTCTCTGGCACTTTATTTAACACATTGAGACAAAAATTGAAATATATGCAGATATCAGGCGGGCCGTAAATCAATGATTTCAGGGCTACTTTGTTCGTTGGGCCACTTCCATAAGGATTGAACAGATGAAATTCGACGTGTAGGGTTAATTTATGATCCTCAGGCCATGTATGTAGTTTCGAGCTGAACGGATAGTGAAAACCCTGTGATCTTGCATCCTGGCCGTCTTTTAAGCCACTTGAGCTTCAGTTTCTCGATTTTCCTAGATCTCTGGCGTGCACATCCATCGATCTTAGTCCCCTGGGGTCTGTCCCTTGCCTTTGGTATCATCAGAGCATTAAATCCATGCTTTAAGTACCCTTTTTCAGTCCATGCTCATAAATACACCCTGCATCACAAACACAATTAAATCGAGCCATTAAACGGTATCATGTTCCTAAAGCCGGGTAATAACTGGGTTTGAAATGTAATATTTGACCCTCAACAATCACATGCTTCCGAAGCAACCGCTTGTGCAAATGGAATATCCATGTATAGAGAGGTCCAAGCATTAGCCTTTGGCGGAGGGTGTCCTCTCTTTAACCGTCTATTATCAAGCTCCCAATCAAGGGGCCATTTTCCATCTATTGTGGGGTCCACACATTAGTGTTTTGGATGGAAGGACCATTTATCCATTTGCTTGTGGGGTCCACACGTCAGTGTTTTGGATGGTAGGACCTTTTATCCATTTGCGCCGCTCATTCCTTCATATTATTGGTGCAAGTCATGATGATCAATGTACCTCACCCTTTTAGTACGGGCCATTTTCTAGAAACCATATGTTTTTTGTGAGCCTAGATTGGACAATTAATTAGCATCCTCATCAAGTGCTTCCTTGGAATCCCGAGTGATTGTGGGACTTAAACATTTTAAGATAATGATCAAAGTTATTTTATTTGTTTGTTCCATCTTTATATAAAACGTGCTTATGTATGATATATATAATCATGTTAGATTTAGTGATCTAGATAATGTCACATGACAATGAGATTTCAATAAAAGCAAAAGAAAGATCTCTTCAGCTATATATGATAATTGTTGAATTTTATTAGAATTTGAAAACTCATGAGTAGTCCAAAAATAATAAGTTTAACCAAGTACTGTTATAAGATGCATGTCTTGTATCTTGCTCGCATAATAGAGTTCATTACTCACCATAGTGGTCTCATGATAGATAATGGATAACAAATGAAATACGACCATGAGTAAAGATAGATTCGTCTGATGCACCACAACATTCACAGAAGAAACCTTCACAGTACCAAAACCACTCAAGAAGTTATAAAGTAACATGACAAAAATGTCGAGTTGGCTGATTTTCATGACAAGCTATGTACATTAAGTGTAGAGAAAATGATAATGATTATCTACATGTGGCGCTTTACAAAGAAACATCACTCCTGTAATGTACTCAAGGCATGCGCACAACCAATAACGTACCCATGGAAAACAATTAACACGTGTCAGCCTTGGAATTTCGGGTGCTCGGATATAATAACTCAGGACTCAAATCCCAATATTGATATAAATATGATGGGAAGTGAATATTTATTGTACATCCAAAACCAATTTAATGTAATATAGTCATTGAGTCACTAAAATAACCCATGCATCCAGAGAAGTCTTATTCCAACTACTTCTATATTTATTCCACCACATGTGAAAGGAAAAACTTATAGTATAATTACATGAAAGAAAATAATTAAACTAAACCTAAAAGCATGAAATAATTGGGTTGAAGGACTTAGATGGGTCTAGACCCTCTGTTGCGAATGAAGAAGACACTGGAGAGAGGACATGGTGTGTAGGATAAAAAAAGCAAGTTCTAGAATGATGAAGGAGAGGCGATTTTCTTGGCGACGCGACCGACCCCACCCACGTTCAGATCGATCCCCTGTCTCCCCTCTCCTAAAGGAAAGAACAAGTAAGAGATTATCTTAGCTCACATCTAAGTCCTCCTTCGAGAATAAGGGAGGATTTAGCCTGTTTGTCGGAAATATTCCTTTCGATTACTCTTCCCTAGATCTATGGAAGATCTTCAGCAAGTATGGGAAACTGAATGATGTATATATCCCTACTTTCCTAGAGTCTACTCGTCCTAAGGGATACGCGTTCGTAAGATTCATGTATGAGCAGGAAGCATTTAACGCCAAGGGTGTGCTCCATGGCTGGAGATTAGACGGCTGCAGCATTTCGGTACTATCGGCAAACCTCGGAAACCTCGCCCCAAATCATACAAAACCACTTCCTCCTCACTCCCATATCCCTAATCGACATTTCCCCCAAACCGGTCCCACCCCTATTTCTTACAAAGAAGCAATCAAAGCAGCACCTCGCAAGAACTAGATCCAGCCATCTCTGACGAATAATTGCTTTGTTACAACAGATCCTCTACAGGTCTCTTGGAAGCTGGAAGACTTGAAACTTGCCATCGTGGCTGAAGTATCATCACCAGATATCTCGATCATTAATCACCTCGACGCTATTTAAAAATCTCGTTTCTCAACCTCGGCCTTCGACATTGCAAGATTAACCTCCACATCCTTCCTCATCTCTTTCAAATCACGACCCCACCTAGTCGATTTCTAGGAAGCTGATGCTCTATTATCGGAGATGGGAATCATTTCTAACATCCCTTCATCCCCAAACTTCACCCCGCCATTCTTCGGCTCCTGGATCAAGTTTTACGGCATCCCAGTCGACGCCTGGTTCGAATCAATTTTTTGAGGAACTCGGCAGTAAGTTCGGCAATGTGATTCAAACTGACTACCATGCCAGCTCTAGGGGCTTCCTGGCATTCACCAGAGTTCAAGTTTCCCTCACCAAGGGAATGGAAATGTCGAAGCTACTTCACCTACAGGTTCTAGATCAGACCTTTCCCATACACGCAGTTCTGGAAAAACCTTATCCCCCAATAAATCTACATACGTCCATATGTTCCCCTCCCCCTATCAGACCAAGAAACCCACCTAAGTCCACCAAAGCCTAGGTTGAAGCAAGATTCCATAACGCACTTGAACAGTCTCCAATTCGCACCTCAGCTGTTTGTGAAAATGTCGAAATGAAACAGACGTAGTCACCCACTCCTTTAGTTCGTATTGCTGATATTTGTCAAAATTCTCCTAAGAATACAACATTAGTCTCACCTACTCCCAAGCCTGATAGATCTACCAAAACCCCTACACCAACCCCCTCCCCAGCTGCAACAACCACCCCTCCTAGAAAGTATATAGACCCATCACAGAGATCTCCACATTTGTTTCAGGTAACTGATAGAATCAGATCAAAATCGGTGACTACCTCACTTACCAGAATTGACCAACTTGAACATATAAAGCTTCCTTCCCCACCTCCCAGAAACTGCCCTGCTTAACTCCTTAACAACCTGTTATCCTCATCAGACAAGCCCAGCCAGCTACAACCTCTCTCCACTCCTTGGCACCTTCAATGTTGCTCTCGAGACCATAGTAGTAGCGTACATGTTGATCTATCCCCTTATTTCAACCAGACTCACTACGCGACTGATGGGGAGGACACCAACTCAGTAGCAAGAGAGTTTGAATTGAGTTACCTTCAACCTGTCCAGGGAACTCCCACAAAGCGAGCAGACTAGATTCCAAAGCACTGACTGCGGCACCTCTTGTCGAATAAGGAACCTCCAAGAAAAGAAGAATCTAAAGCAGGGATGAGCAGCTTAATGGTTTGATCCATGGATAAGTTATTAGTCTGGAATGTTCGCAATATCGGAAACATAAGAACTATCATATCGATGAAGCGGCTGATTAACTTGCACAATCCCTGGATTGTTGCCATTTTGGAACCTATGCTTAGGGATGAGAACCGTGTAAGGATAGGTCTGAAACTGGGGTTCTATTTTACCTATTTGAACGCAGTAGAAGGTGGCAAGATTTGGATCTTCTATAGCAGCTTAATTAATCTTTTTGTGCTCTCCAAGTCTTCCCAAACAATATTTGTTTCTCTCTCTATTCAGCAACTCAGCACCCCTTTACAGCTAACATTTGTTTACGCCAGCTGTGACAGACGACTAAGAAGAGAATAATGGCAGGAATTGGCCATGCTTTCAAGCTCAATCACCGAACCCTGGGCGGTTTGTGGTGACTTTAATATAGTTACCTGTGCTGAGGAAAGGAGGAGCAGAAGGCCTCTCGACATCCCTAGCTCTAAGGATTTTAATGAAGCAATCAACATTGCCAGCCTCTCGGATGCAGGGTTCGTTGGCCCTAGGTTCACCTGGTGTAATAACTATTCCAGAAACTCCAAAGTTTGGGCAAGGCTTGACCGCGTGCTCATCAACGATGCATAGAGCTCATCCCTTCCTACCTTCTTCATTGAATACTTGCCACGTATCAATTCTGATCACGCCTCTCTTTTGCTGACTCTGCCCTGGCCATTGACTTCATCTTCCAAACCTTTCAAGTTCCAACGAATGTGGATCCTACATGGAGGTTTCCAGGAAATAGTCAGCCAGGCCAAGAGATCGGAAGGAGTGGGCCACCCATTATTCAACGTTCTACTCAAGCTCAAAGTTGTGAAGCGTGCCCTCAAAATTTGGAATCATGATATGTTTGGCAATATGTTTGTTCTTATCAGGGAAGCAGAATGCAAATTGGCAGACTTGGAACAGCAAATGTACTCTGTCCCAACTTAAGACATCTCCGACAACGTCCATCATCTCCTTTGACTGGAGGCATCTGAAGACAATAGAAAACTTGAACTGATGGAGGAAATTTACTGGAAACTGAAGGCCAGGGTGCACTGGCTAGCTGAGGGAGACAAGAATACGAAGCTCTTCCACTCAGCAACTAAGAAGAATTGTAGAATGTTCATTAGAGCTTTTGAACTAGATGACAACCGAAAATTGGAGGACTTGGAAGACATTAAATCAAAAGTAATCAACCATTTTTCAGAGCTTTTCTTAGTAGGTACTCCTTTTCATCCTGATTTGCTAGATGTAATCTCAACTATCATAACGCAGGATCAAAATGCCAGACTTTTGGCCCCTCCTATGCTGCTGGAAGTCCAGCAGGCCGTCCGAGCCATTCCCAGCAATGGTGCACCAGGGCCCGATGGTTTTCCCGACTGCTTTTATGCTGCTTGCTGGGACACAGTTAGAGCTGATCTTCATAAAGCCACTAAATATATTTTTCTTGGAGAAAGTTTCCTTAGGGCTATGTCAGTTACCCTCATCTATCTCATCCCCAAATGGGTCACCCCGAAGTCCTTCTTGCATTTTCGACCCATCAGTCTCTGCAACTGTATTTACAAGATTATTGGAAGTGTAATATCAGCTCAACTCAGAGAAGTTCTCCCTCAGCTAATCTCCCTCGAGAAGGGTGCTTTTGTAAAGGGTAGAGCTATGGCTAAAACCATCACCCTTTCTCAGGAAACGGTTAGGGAACTTAACAGGAACGTGAGAGGGGGAAACATTATCCTGAAATTGGATATAGAGAAAGCCTATGACCACCTCGACTGGCATCTTCTCAAATAGGTTCTGCTGAAATTTAGTTTCAGTAACCTTTAGGTGATCATGGTCGAAAAATGCTAGAACAATGTCTGGTTCTCCATCCTCATCAACGGAGAAGCTGTTGAATTTTTCAAGTCTGCAAGGGGAATTCGCCAAGGAGACCCCCTCTCCCTTAGCCTTTTTATTCTGGCTACAGAAGTGCTGAGCAGAGGAATAAAATGCCTCATATCCCACGGTCTTTGCGATCCCTTCAAGCTTAGGAGGAATTGGCTTCAGATCTCACACCTTCTCTACGCTGATGACACCCTGTTGTTTCTTAATGGTGGCTAGAAATCACTTCGTGCTCTTTTCTGAAAAAATACTAACAAGCCTCAGGTTAAAGGATCAACCACCGCAAGAGTACCCTTTTTTACTCATCCAAAATATCCTCATCTAGAGTCAGGGCCATTGAAAACACACTGGGAATCACTAAGTGCAACTAGGGACTGATCTACTTAGGAGTCCCGCTAGCGTTTAGCAGGGTGACCCCAAGATCATTCCAGCCCCTGATCCATAAGATTGAAATCCGCATTCAAGATCATTCCAACCCCTGATCCATAAGATTGAAATCCGCATTCAAGATCATTCCAACCCCTGATCCATAAGATTGAAATCCGCATTTGTGGGTGGCGCGCCCGATGTCTCTCCTAAGCAGGCAGAATGGTCCTCATCCGCCATGTTCTAGGTAGCATTTCGGTTCATACTTTGGCCGCCACGATTGTGCCCTCCTTAGTTCTTTCCTCACTTAAACGTCTGTTTGCTAACTTCCTTTGGGGTTGGGTTGATGGGAAAAACAAGCTTCACTGGATTAAATGGAAATCCATAGTCTTACCAACTTCCGAAGGAGGCCTGGGTATCAAGCTACTATCCGATTCCATGAAAGCACTTCAGATGAAGCTAGGTTGGGTTCTCAAATGTAATGACGACGACAGTTTTTGGAAAGCTTACATGAGCTTAAAATACTATGCAGACCTCTCTTCTCCGGGCCTGACCCATACATCAACGTACGCATCCCCATTTTAGAAGAAGCTCCTCGCGCTCCTTCCACTGCTGAACCAGCATGTGCGCTGGAACATCAGGTAGGGAACATGCTTCTTCTAGATAGACAACTCGACAGGGCTGGGCCTTCTGTCCTCGATTGCCTCGCAGCCTGTTCCCCAACAACTTCTTCAAACCACGGTAAACCAAGTCCTCGGCCCGACTGGCCCACTTCTCCCCCCTCTTCATTATTCGCATTTATGCCACAACAGGTTATCGATTTTTTCTTCCAAGCAAGCTTTTGCCTTTCGGATAATCCGAATTCCCGGGTCTGGTCTCTCACTCCTCACGGCAATTTCACGATGTGTTCAGCTTGGACCTCTACCGAGTAACACAGCCGTGTAAGGCCTGGCCCCGCTGGGTTTGGTACTCTTGATTGCCCCCGCGGATCTCTATATTTGTCTGGTGCCTTCTTCACAATGCCATCCCTCTAGATGAGGCCATTCAACGGCGAGGTATATCGCTTGCCTCTTGCTATGACTGCAGTATGAATTCTCCCTCCAACTAGCGATCGGTTCAATCCTTGCGTCATGTCTTCATTCTCAGCCCAACTGTGGAAGCTACGTAGGCTTTCTTTGGGGGCATTTTCGAGATTTCCTGTAGTAACACTCCCTCAATCAACGGTATGCTGTTAAAATGGTAGAACATAACCAATTCACTTGTAAGAACCTCCCACCTGCAGAGGATTATTCACTCCCCAAGTATAGGGTTGTGATGTAGTAATAAACTTGGTGAGACTGAGGTCGAATCCCAAGGGACTGATACCTGTACGTTATCTGAAACTAAGTAGAACTAGAACTAGACTAAGACGAAATCTAAATCAAATAAATTTAAGGATAATGGTGAAATATTTATCAAAAATTTAGAGAGATCAGAGGTAGGAAACTAGGGATTCAGAGGATCCACCTGTAGAGATCAGCGAGATCTTATGCCTACTTCAAGAACTTAACTTGACTTTCTCATCTTCATTCAATTGAAGGGTGTAATCATGAAAATCAAACTGAACTTCCTTTGATATAGTTTTCAAGAGATGAAACATATATGAATTATAATGGATTCCATCACCAAACTATGCCCAGGAGATAAAGTAAACAACAGAATTAAACTAATTAACAACCAATAAGAGGATTATAAAGGTTAGGAAGGGTACCGTCATCTGACAATGCCCAGGAGACAATGGTGAACAACAGGGCTTCCTGACATCATAATCAGGAAAAGGAAAGGAACATGCTCAAAGCTATCGCAAAACCATTGTAATTTTAGTCACAACAGACCATTAAAAACTGAAAACATTCCCTATAATTAACTAAATTCAATATCAGTTTAGTCTAAACAAAAGGCACAAGCAAAAAGTCTCCCCATCACGTTACAAGCTTCACCTCTTAGCCTTAGATAAGAGGCTTAGCCTAACATAGACATGATTAGGCTGAACATCTTAAAGAAAAAGAAAAAAAACCAAGAAAATAAAGGAAGAATGGAACCGGCCAAGCTCCACTCTCTCTCTCTCTGCTCCACATTCCTGCCTTGTATCCACTGTCTCTAAGATCCAGGATTCCCCTTCTCACTTCTCTCTCTCTCTCTCTCTTATATAGAAACCAAAAGTGGGAGTGCGTAAGAGGTTACGCACTCCCTGTTGCAGTAGGACAACTGATGTACTCTGATGCTCTCTGGGGCCCATCCTTGAGTTTTATAGGGGATCTACTCCGTTCACCATCTTCTCCTTGAAATTTCATTAGAGACTGCTGATTTTTTCTATTTGTCGATGTGGCCCAAGGAAGACTTCATTCCACCGTCCATCCTTCTTTTGATCACGATTAACATGTGCTTGCGTGCATGAGAATAAAAGGACACCTAGTCTTGGATGAGAGGGCCCTTGGGTTCCTACTGGTCGATCCAGATCGAACCTTTATTGCATGATGGTGGCCCACAACGAATGTACGCAGCTTCTGCTGTGAAACAGAGTCGACGCACGTCGACTTTGTGAAGTGTGATGGCCCACTGATTGCTTTCAAGTAAAAGATCCACACCGCCCATTGGATTCAGGATGAAAAACTGTCCGAGAAGGGCAATTCGGGTTTGATTTCATTGTGGGCCACAAGCCGCTTTAGTCCATCGTACATCTTGCATTTGATAGTGATCTACGGATGTCCCCATTAATGGACCAAAATTCCACCATGGCTATGTTCTTTTGGGCCTTATGAATCCATTGGACGGTCCCGATCATTATTATAAATGATGTGTGGGGCCCAGGATCAAAACCCAAGTGGCCAGCGTCTGTCCGCTGGACACTGGCTGCGTGAGAGAGGGCGGGTGAGGGTTAACCTCAGTTTGACCGACCTCCCTATTTAGTGCATTTTGAGTGCACTTATGAACTATGCACATCCACGACCAATGGGGTCCATTCGTGATGTGTGTAGGAAATCCTCTCTGTCCATCTGGTTTAGAACCTCATTTAAGGGGTTGAGAATAAAAGTGAAGTATATCCAAATTTCAGGCGGGCCCCAAATCATGATTTTAGGGGCTGATCTGTCCTTTGGGCCACTTTCACAAGGATCCAATGGCTCAAATTTTATGTGTACAGTTAATTTATGGTCCTCAGACCATATATGAAGTTTTGAGCCGAATGGATGGTAGGAACCTTGTGATCTTACATTTTGGACGTTTTTCAGGCCACTTGAGCTTTAGTTTCTTGATTTTCTCAGATCTCTAACATGTAAATCCATCGATCTCTGTCCCATGGAGTCCGTCCCTTGCCTTGGTGAATTCTGAGCGTTAAATCCATGCTTTAAGCACCCTGTTTCAATCTAAGTGCTTAAACACACATTGCATTACAAACACGATTAAATTAAGCCATTAAACAATACCAAGTTCGTAAATCTAGGAAATAACTGGGGACTGATATGCAATATTTGACCCTCAATAAGGATTGCCCCATGCGTCATTCTCTGGGAGATCTAGAAAGCCCAGAACGCCGCCGGATACGACGGCATCAATATACATGCTCCATTCATTAGGGACAACATGAAATGTTGCCTCATGTCTCTGATCTCCCTTTTCCCAGACACCCTCCACCCCTCGCTAGAATTTTCTCTTTGGAAAACCTGGGCTTGGATTCCTTCAGTCAGGTTTTAACCCCTCCGATTGTAGTCAGATGGCAGAAACCACCCAGGGGATGGAGCAAGCTTAACATCGATGGATCTGCGATTGGGAACCCTGGCCCTTCGGGTGGTGGCAGCATATGTAGGAATGATAGAGGCAACTTCATCTTCGGTTTCTCAACAGGCTATGGCCCCAGCTTCAATGTCAACGCTGAACTTAGGGTCATTCATGACGGGCTTAAATTTTGTGCCAACCTCGGCCTATAGAACGTTATTGTGGAGTCAGACTCCAGACTTGTCGGCGATTTCCTCAACAGTGTGCTGAATCCCTCCTGGAAATGGTTGTACTGGGTATGCCGCATTAATCATTTTCGCACGATTTTACATGTGGTTTTCTCCCATATTTATCGTGAGGGTAACGACCCTGCTGACGGAATGGCCTGCCTTGCCAGCAGCTTGCAGGAGCCCTACTTCACCAGGGACTTCTCCCTCCTCCCCCGTTGGGTTAGGGGCAGCCTATTCCTCGACAAAGTTGGCCTCGGCTCCTTTCGGATGGCCCCAGCTAGAATCATTATTGGCTAATTCAGTTCGGGTGTCAGTCGGCCCTTAATTTTTGTAAATGAGTTTCGTCCCATGTTCTTGATCGTTATTTTTTTTCCTTTACGATAGGTGCCTGTCAGACTCTTTTAATCCTAGACGGACCCGAATGTCCACTTGTACTTCTTTGAATATATGAATGACATTTCAAGTTTTTTAAAAAAAAATTAAAAAATTAAAAAGGATTTGGTGGGTTGTTGCGTGCGGCATGATGGGCCCCACTATGATGATACGACAAATCCACTACGTCCATTTATTTTTCCCAACCATGTTAGGGCATGGGCCAAAAACTGAGACCGATCCAAAACTCAAGTGGGCCACACCAAAGGAAACACTAGGATTGATATCCACAATTTAAATTAAAAAAATATGGGCTGTTACGACACGAGGTGTTGTATAACAAACCACAATTGTTTACATGCCCATAGAGAAATTTTTACATCAGCAAATGTCAGGAGTGGATAGGAAGATTTCTCTCCAACTACCTCTTAAAATTTTATAAAGAGAAGATTCCAGAGCTTCCAGCCTTTGCCTCCCTCTCCAACTACCTCTTAAAATTATATAACGAGAAGATTCAAAAGCTTGAAGCCTTTGCCAACCTAATACAATACAATTGCTTATTCTAGTTTATCTTATTCTTCTAGCACAACATAGCTTGGCCTAGTAAAATCATATCTATCTATGCTGCAACACTTTAACACTTCAAACTTTTAAATACTCAGGCTATTAGATCTCCCTGGGTGTGTGTGTGTGTGTGTGTGTGTGTGTGTGTGTGTGTATATATATATATATATATATATATATATATATATATATATATATATATATATATATATATATATCTTATTCTTCCAGCACAACATAGCTTGGCCTAGTAAAATCATATCTATCTATGCTGCAACACTGTAACACTTCAAACTTTTAAATACTCAGGCTATTAGATCTCCCTGGGTATATATATATACCCAGGCTATTAGATCTCTCCTGGGTATATATATATATATATATATATATATATATATATATATATATATATATATATATATATATATATATATATATATATATATATATATGCATTTTTCGATTGACTACCTAAACATAGGTCCACACACATCATTTTAACCCAGAAAACTTAAAATTTTATAAATCAAAATTTCATTTCTGGAATCCTATTTTGGACAAAAAATTGTAGGACACTTTGATAAATAAATTAAAATGTACAAATTCAACTTGGAGACTATGATCCGCCACTTGATTATGGAGATCAGACCATACGATCATTAAATCAACCATTGATCTCCAACTAAGTAGTTCCTAAGATCCTTTGGACCATTGATGTTCGGATTCCGAATCAATCCAACCTTCAATCGAATTGATAAAAATAGTTAAGTAAATCCAAATTTCACCTAGCGTGGGCCACCTGAGCTGTGGATCTGCCTCATCGCTACATTAATGTCCTATCAGTGTCAGTCGAACCTAGTGGACAGATCAGATATCGTAAAATCAATAATGTAGATCCCACATTATCCCAGAAGGTGCACCAGAGAATGTGCACCCACAAACCACCTAACCCGGTCAAATTGGGTTTGACCCGATACCGAGAGAAGAAAGCTTCTCTCCTTGTTTCTGTTCTTTCCCGCCAAACGGCGTTTCAAACGAACACGACCCGTTTGTTGAGTTGGTGGCGGGTCATCATTTGCTGTTCAGACGATCTGAATCGTCCATCGTGTTAGGCAGGAGTTTCCGATCAAAGCCCTGCAAACCGCACAGTCTCGTGCGCACGTGCGTGAGAACAATCTCGAGCATAAGCTGAGTTGCGAGGGTGAAGTTTCCGAAAACCAAAGTTCCCGTTTCAAGTTGTCGCGCTGGCGATCCGAGGGGAGATGTTTCTCTCGATCTCAGCCCTTCAATTTGTGAAATCTCAGCCCTCCAAACTAGTCCCAGCCAAAGAAACAAAGCCGCTAGGGAATCTTTCGGTTACAGATTTATTTTTTTTTCATCCAAACGCTATCTAAGGCGTCCGTTGGCTCTAGAAGCCACTCTAGAGCATCTCAGACATCGGACGCAGGACCTCCTGGAAGTTACTTTGTTACTGATCGAGTTTTTGGATGAGAATTCGTCGGTGCACGAGATATCTCGTGTGCATCATAACAACTCAGAAACCATCGAGAATTTGTTAGTCTCTCCTTAAAAGGGGTCCCACAATCTCTCTGGGACCAATCTAGTCCGTTCATAAGGGTCAAATCGGAAGATGAACCCTTCGATCAAGATTTTCCATGATTATGGCCATCATCTTCTCTAATCGACCGAAAACTGTACCAATCCGAGATGGGTCCCATTATTGGATATAAAAAAAAAAACGTCCACAAGGTGAGCCAGGTCTCGAAAATCCATCCATGTGGGTGGACTAAGATCATGCAAGCTTTTCGGGATGCGATCAAGATGTCTTCCTTCGGTCAAGATACGCTTCATGGCATCAAACATCTTGATGCACACCAATCTAACGCATACAACTTTACAGGTATTATCATTACCCATAAACACCTAACCACCATCTCATTCATTATAATTAGTAAAATAACTCTGATGAGGGGTCATGGGATACAAAGCCCCTTATCCAAAATTCATTTTTTGTCAAAGTACCTAGATTTTGATGTGGTCAACACGTCACCACTGTTCGCTTCCTCACTGTATTTTGCAATGTTGGCTTCCCCAAAAGAACTGTCTGAATTCTCATTCCTCAACTTAGGATTATGACAATTCTTCTTCATGTGTCATGACATATCATAATTCCAACACTTCAACTTGCTTTTCCCTTTACTTCCTCACTAGATTCCGTAATGTTGACTTTTTCGGAAGAACTATGTGAATTCTCATTCCTCGACTTAGGATTATGACAATCCTTCTTCATGTGTCATGACATGCCATAATTCTAATACTTCAACTTATTTTGCCCTTGCCTTTGGATTTGAACCTCGATCGTGAAGATCAACTGTCTCGCTTAAAATTTCTCCCTCTTATAACCAGTGCATCTGTAGAAGCACCTACGTCGCCGTTTTTCTTTCTCATCGCCATCAATTAAAGGGTCGAGATAACGGTCTCAACACTAATGATCGTTCTATTGGTGCATAAAGAGTCTTGAACGACTCATATGATGCTAGTAGAGAATTCAATAGTATACATGCATGATCCTCATCTTTCATCACTTCCTCCACATCCAACAATTTACAAATCAACTTATTAAAGTTACTAATGTGGGCATCAACATCACTCCTTTAATTATATTATCTTCAGATTGAACAACTGTAGCTTTAAGTACATACGATTCTCGAGAAATTTCTTCACATAGATATTCTCAAATTTTGCCGATGTATTTCTGTAATTTTTTCTATCATAACATTATAGAAGACCCCATCCCTTAAGTATAATTGGATAAATGTTTTTGCTTTCTTATCCATTTTGTTCCATTTTTCTTAAGTCATAAATTCAAGTCATTTTTCAAGGAGAACATCGTCTAATCCTTGCTAAAGTAGGATACTGTTCATCTTAACTTTTCATAGTTCAAAATTATTTTTACCTAAATATTTTTCTACATTAAACTTTGGGTTAGATGTCATTAATATGTTGCTTTCGTATTAAATTCGCTTCTCAACATTATCTCCGATACCAGTTGTTGGAAACTATGGAAACAATAAGAGATGAATCAAGCAAAATATTTAGAATCACACAACCAAGTCCAAACAAGAACAATCCTAGCTAATTTTACGTGGAAAATACCTTCGAAAAAAAACCACAGCATAAAGTAATGAGTAACGCACTATAAAAATAGAAATTACAAGAGATATAGTGTTACCAATTCGAACAATCCTCGAATCTACTTCACAAGCCCTGCCCTTGAAATAAAGCCCTCACATACTTTCGAATCCCAATTACAGTACTCATATATAAATTATCACAACTGGAATAGGAAACAAATCCCACACTCATACAATTCTACACACATCTTTAATGGGACTTTGGTAACATCGAACTTATTCCAATAACATCAAGTAGCAACACTAAAAGTTCCATTGACCAACATGAAATTTTTGAATTTTCTCGATGGCATCTTTGATGGGACTTCGATGGTATCGATAGACCATATTGTTTAGGTATTTAAAACAACAACAATAAAATAGAAAATAGCAAACCACTTTCAAAATTAGTATAGATATTTCATAAATCAGCTACTCTACGTTTCCTCTGGACGTTTTGAGACTGATTTTCCATTCCTCGACAACATGAGAAAGCGAATTATACGAGGAGCCCCCTTCATCCAAACCCTTCAAGACACTGTCCCTCACCTCCTTTACCCTGTCCCTCAAGGCCTTTCCATCTTCAACGTCCATCACCAATCTCACCACCCTCTTGATCTCCTCTCGTCCCACTCCTTCCTTCTCCGGCAGCACTATAGGTCGAACTGCAACCTTGAGCTCCTCTGTCAACGTCGATGCATTCATCTTCTGCTCGGCATAGAGCGGCCAGACGATCATGGGCACTCCATAGACAATGCTCTCTAGTGTCGAATTCCACCCACAATGCGTTAGAAATCCCCCCGTCGCCTTGTGGCTCAAGATCTCTCTCTGCGGTCCCCACGATGGAACCACCAACCCAATTCCCTGGGTTCTTGTTAGAAACCCATCTGGCAAGTACTCCGATGGGTGGTTGCATCGCCCACCTGATGTGAAATAAGTTGCTGATTTCTCATTTCCACTAGGCGGACGGACCACCCAAAGGAATGGTTGCCGACTCAACTCCAACCCCCACGCCAGCTCAGTCATCTGCTCAGCTGATAGTGTCCCACCACTCCCGAACGACACATATATGACTGATTCATCCGGTTGCCGGTCCAACCACATCAAACAATCTTTTCCTGAAAGCAATGGAGCTTCTGATTGTATTATCGGGCCCACTGGATGAACGGATGGTGTTGGGATTTTCCTTAGAATCGGGTCCTCTCTCAAGGCCTTGATTGTTCTTGGCTCAAGACCTTCACATGTGTTAACTAGAATTCCTTGGGCCATTCTGTATTGGCGTGCATGGTGTAACATCCATCCATACCGATCGTTCTTCCGGTCCTGCAATGCATCGACCAAGTTCTCGATCTGGATAGGCTTGCAGCCGGGAATCCGCACTGGTTCTTGGAGATGGACGTACTCGCCTGTAACCTCCACATCGAGCTTTGGCAAATACATTAGGAACGCTAGCAGCATCGCTGTCGATGTGAAGAACACATATTTAGGTATGTTTAGCTCTTCTGCAATCGAGAATGCGTCGGTGCCGAAGATGTCGACGATGAGGATGGTGGGCTGTGCCAAGTCAGCTAGCGCAGACCGAAGGGTGGGGACTGATTCTCTAATGGTGATAGACAATCGGGTCTCTATCGTGGCGTCGGTAGGGATCAGTCCAGAGACGTTGACCGGTGGGAGGTGGATGATGTGAAGGCCTTCGGGAAGATTTATGGAGCGGAGGAGGTGGGATTGGGCAGCTGAGGCATCGGTTGTTAGGATGAACAAGCTTACGTGGAATCCGTTGAGAGTGACTAACCGTTTACCGAACTCTAGGAGGGGGATGATGTGACCCATGCCAGGGCTGGGGAGGATTGCCACATGAGAGTTTTGGGTGTCCATTGGCCGGAAAAAGATGGAAAGAGAGGGTACAAAAGTCGACAAGAAGAAGAAGAGGAAGGAGATGTTGCAGTACTGATATGTAGACAAGCTCTCCATTTTATAGAGACTTGATGATGGTTAATGATTAGATATTTTCTAGCTGTGTGGGGCCCACCCACAGTGGAATCCAAACTGTTTGTGAATCCTCTGTTTCGTGGAAACAGTGAGCAGCTGAATCCAATATTATTTTTGGTCCACGTCCAATTGATATTTAGATCTTTTTTATTTTTTGGCTCAAGCCTTGAGACGAGCTCTCCAAATCGATGGACGGTTTGGATATATCACATACCTCATGATGGAACCCAAAGAACTAGCTGATGTCAATACACCAGCTATATAACTGGTGTGTGGTACACCAGCCAATTCGCTGTGTTATTGTCCAGATCGGCTCGTAATTTTAGGAAATAAATTGGCTACTCCTCCTGCCTCAGCCCCGTGGCTAGAGCTGGGCAAAAGAGATCCGATCTAGTGGATCCGACCCAATCCGACCCGATCAAAACTGAACCGATGGTCTGGATCTGTGCGGATCGGGTAGCTCTATCTAGATCCAAAATCTTTCAGGTCGACTTCAAATTACCCCTTATCTGACCTGACCCAACCTGAAAACCCGATCCGAACCTACCCGATCCGGAGTAGCTCTTATCGATACTTCTACTTTTTCCTATGGTATGGTCCGTTTGAGCTTTGAATATGCATAGATTTTGGGTTCAACGACTAAAATGATTTCCAAAAACCAAGGGACGGTGTGGATAAACCACATGCATTGAAGGTGGGCCCAACAATACTTACTGTGTACAATAAGAAAGTGTTTGTTGGTGTACCGCACACACCTATGTACAGCTAGCTGTAGGTATGTTTCGTGCCAAGACGACTCGTTGGAAAGTGGAAACGGATTCGCTGCTCCCCTGCCACCGGCCAATGGCTGGTGGTTGATGCTCTGTGGGCCCCACCATGATGTATTTGTTTCATCAATGCCGTCCATTGATTTTTCTAGATCATTATATGGTATTACACAAAAAGTGAGGTATATCCCAATCTCAAGTGGACCACATTATAGGAAACGGTGTTGAATGTACTTCAACCATTAAAAACTTTTTGGGGCCCATAAAAATATTGGATCAAGCTAATCTTTGGTTTTTCCCTTCATCTGGGTCTTTATGACCTAATCAACTGATTGGATGTCAAATAAACATACAGTGGGCCTTAGTATGATTTAAATGATGGATATCCAATCACTATTTTTTTCCTGTGGTGTGGTCCACCTGAGATTTATCTCCCTATGATAACTCAGATAAAGCGCTAAAATCATCTTTAAAAATGGATGAACGGAAGGGATGAGATACAAACATCATGGTGGGGCCCACAGATCACCGACCACCGGCCACTAAGCTGGTGTCAGGGGGAGTAGCCAATCCGTCCCATCTCAGTGCACTGGCGCTCCTCGAGCTGTGAGTTGTACGAACGGTTCGAGATCCAAGTTATATGGCCCTAAAGTGATGTATTTATTATATCTACACCGTTAATATATATTTAGAGATCATTTTAGTGCATTATCCAAAAAAATGGATCATATCCAAAAAAATGGACGGTTTGGATATAACATATATTCCATGATCAGGCCTACATAACTTCATAATAACAAAGTCATCTTTTTGTGTTCAAAAAGTTGCAGCAACTGCTGTGCAAAGCACGTTCGCCGCCGCAAAGCCTCAAGCTCCGAAATGTACGAACGGCTCAAATGATATCAATCCCATATGGGCCCCACAATGATGTATTTATTATATCCATACCGTTTATCCATTCTTCATGATCATTTTAAATCATTTGGAAAAAAAGAAAAAGCATATCTAAAGATAAAATGAACCACACCGAAAATAGCAATGGGATAATGATTTTCACCGTTTTTAACCATCCAAATCGCACCCAACCCGATCCGACTCGGTTTCTCCGAAGGAGTCGGACTCGGTTCGGGTCAGACCAACTATGCGTCGGGTCCAATTGAGTCCCATGTTTCAGACTCAGTTCCGGATCTAATCAGATTCGGGTAAGTCCAATTAAACCTCGGACAGGATCGAGTTAGCCCTAATCCGATCCGACTCGGTCCGATGCCCACCTCTACCCGTGGTTGGTGGTCGGTGCTCTGTGAGCCCTACCATGATGTATGTGTTTAATCCATTCTGTTCATCCATTTTTAAAGATCATTTTAGGCTTGATCCAAAAAATTAGAGGTATATAAATTTCAAGTAGTCCACACCACATGAAAATAATAGTGATTAGATATCTACCATTAAAATCCTCCTAGGGCCTAATGTACTGTTTATTTGATATCCAATCTGTTTATTAGGTCATACAGACCCAGATTAAGGGGAAAAATAAAAATCAGCTTGATCCAAAGCTTTTATGGCCCTCAAAAAATTTTTAATGGTCGACGCTCATTCAACACTGTTTCCTGTAATGTGGTCCACTTGAGATTGAAATCTATCTCATTTTTGGTCTAATACACTAAAATGATCTATAAAAATAGATGGACAGCATGGATGAAACACATACATCATGGTGAGGACCATAGAGCACCGACCACCAGCCATTGGGTGGTGTCACGGGTAGTAGCCAATCCTTTTCCATAATTTTATACGTGAGTTGCTTCCGCATAGAAGTTTTGGACACGGTCGGAACGTAGGAGGGCCCCACCATAATATTTGTGAGAAATCCATTCCATCCATCTGTTTTGAAAGGTCATTTTACGGCATGATCCTAACAGCTCGAAAGAGCAAGTCGGCTACACAAACGGGAAACGTGGGGAGGGAAATGCCAACCGTTGATACCTTCCCAAGTTTCCTAGTTATCTTTATTTGCCATCCAAACCGTTCATAAGGTCATTCTCATTGCAAAAATATTAGGCTGATCTAGAACTTCTGTTGCCTCATGAATTTTTTTTAGCGGTAGGCATTCAACCCCTACTTTTCCTGCTGTGTGGCCCACCTGAGTTTTGGATGGGTGGAGTAAATTTCTCACAAACGTCACAATGCACCCCACTTAGTTTGCAACTGTAGGTAGGTCGCAGTCAACAGCGTCAAAAACTTTATGCATTTTATCTTGTCAAACATGTGGGACAGTTGGGACCTTTCATCTACGAAGCCGGATCGCGTGGTGGTGTGATACCACTGACCTTGGTGGTGTGTTGATGACCTCGCCTAGATGTATATGTTATATCCACACCGTCTATACATTTTGCAATCAATTTAAGCCATTGGCCAAAAAATGAGTCGGAACCAGAACCTAACATGGACCACACTATAGAAAGCAGCGAGGACAATGATGCCCCACTGTTGAAGCCTTAGAGGCTCACCATGGTATTTATTTGCCATCCAACCTATTCATAAGGTCACAGAAACTAGGATGAAGGGAAAACATAAATATCAGTTTCATTTAAAACTTTGGCAGCTACCCAAAAAAGTAAAAATTTTAATTTCAATTTCTTTGTAGGATGTGATCTACTTGAGCCTTGGAGCTGCCTCATTTTCGTGCCATGTCTTAAAATGGGAAGCAGATTGTCTGTGTACCATACACCACAGATCTGCTTGGCTGGTATGTTAATGTCACCAAGTTCTGTGGGTCCCATCATGAGGTAGTGGTATATCTTCCTTTACTCGGGGGCTTGACCTAAGGCATGAGGAAAAAAAAAAAGACACATCCACATGTCCAAAGATCAAGTGGACTACATTGCAAAAATGAATAGGGATTGAACATTTACCATTGAAACCCTTTTGGGTTCCTAAACGTTACGATGAGCCTTATAAATGTTTTACAAGTGAAAATTATTCTCCTCACTGTTATTTGTGGTGTGGTCCACATAAGCCTTGGATATGAATCAGTTTTGAGGTCATGCTCTAAAATGATCTCATAAAATGGATGAATGGTATGGATATGATAAATACATCATTTCAGGGGCCATGTAACTTTGATCTCCTTTCAACCGTCAGTACAACTCGGAGCTAGAGTGGCAGAGCTGGGCTTCACATGACACGTACCCACACCAGCTAGATCGGTGGTGTGTGGTACACCAACCAATCCCCTTCCCTTAAAATGATATCAACGGTGTGGATATATCAGGTACATAATATGGAGTTTACAAAACTTGGTGACGTAAACACACCACCAAGTTCAATAGGCAATTAGAGGTGGGTATTTCATACTCGAACCGGTAGATCTGACCTGATTCGAACAAAACTGATATTCAGGATCGGTTAAGATTGATTAGCATAAGTTAGATCCAAAATACTTTCGGGTTGGATCCGGATAGGCCTTGTTCCGAACCAACCTGATCTGTAATCCGATCCGATTCGATCTAATTCAACCCAATCTAGAGATGTATGTGTTTCATCCATTCCATTCATCCATTTTATAGATCATTCCAAGGCTTTATACAGAAAAATGGTAGGGATATAAATCTCCGGTGGACCACACCATAGGAAAACAATAATGATTGGATATCCACCATTATAATCCTCCTAAGGCCCACTGTACTGTTTATTTGACATCTAATCTGTTGATTAGGTCATAAGGACCTAGATAAAGGGAAACAATAAATATCAGCTTGATTAAAAACTTTTATAGCCTCCAAAACGTTTTTAATGGTCAACATTCATTCAAAATTGTTTCCTATAATGTGGTCCACTTCAGATTTTGATATACCTCATTTTTTAATCTCATAAATAAAATAATCTATTAAAATAGATGGAGGGCATGGATGAAACACATACATCATGGTGGGGCCCCACAGAGCACCAACCATCAGCCAGTGGCCGGTGGCAAGGGGAGTAGCTAGTCTGTTTCTAGCAGAGGTAAGGGCTTTTGGCACTCCTCGAGCTACGAGTTGTACGAACGGTTCAAAGGAGATCAAATGATATGGGCCCCAGAGTGATGTATTTATTATATCTACACTGTTCATATATTTTTAGAGAAAGTTATAGAGAATTATCTAAAAAATAAACAATATCCATAGATCATATGGACCACACCAAAATAACAGCAGAGAATGATTTTCACCATTAAACAATTCATGTGATCCACTTGATAGTTAGATCTGTCTTATTTTTCATCTCAAGCCTTAAGAAGAGCTCGTCAAATGGATGGACAATTTGGATATAACACATACCCCATAATCAGGGCCACAGAACTCACACACGTTGATAAAAAATTTCAATTCGGTGGACGCTGTGCTTGCATGAACGGCAAGCTACTGCCATTTCATGTTGTGCACCGTGCACGTCAAAAGTTAAAGTTCTAAAAACATGTATACGTTAGATTGAAAGTCTTCTAGAGCTATGTGAGGCTCACCTTGATGTATGTATTTTATCTAAGTCCTTTATCCATTTTGAAATATTATTTTAGACCATGGGCACAAAAAGTTGGTATATTAAAGACTGAAGTGAACCACACCACATGAAACAGTTGAATTAAAGTTTATACGATCCGAATCGTACCCAACCCGATCTGACTCGGTTTCCTAACCGAGTTGGACTCGGTTCGAGTCAGGCCAACCATGCATCGGATCTGTCCAAGTCTAGTGACCCGAATTGGATCTCGGGTCAGATCAGGTTCGGGTCAAGCATTTGGGATTTCGGGTCGGATCAGGTTGGACGTAATTCAATCTAATCCGGACCGATGCCCAACTCTACAAGCAATCCGCAATACCTAGTGGCCAGGGTGTTTGGGGTATATAAAAATATTCTTGACAAATCCATTCCATCCATCTATTTTGAAAGACCCTGATAAGACAAGATTTTAAAAATTAAATAGATTCAAAACTCAAGTAGTCTACACCAATAAAACATTATGAATAGAAGCATCTATATTTGAAACCTTCTTAAAGCCGTTATTAACACTTTGATAAACTGTGAGAACAAATACCATCTTAATATAAAGCTTCGGTTGAACCCAAAATAAATAAATAAATAAATAAATGCGTGGTCATTCAAATTCCACTGGTATAATTTTTGGTTGTATATACTAAAATGAGTGTTCAAAACGTATGGACAGGATGAATTCCTACCAAACATCATGGTAGGCTCCACCTAGCTTCCCAGTGCAGGTACTTTATGCAAAAGGCCTTTTACATCATAGTGGGCCCCACCTAACATTATGTGGAATTGCTGGCCCATGGACTGAAAATCACGTGGCTGGAAAGCTCATACCTTTCGGTTGTGAGTTTGACTGATCGAATTTACGCTGATGCACCTAACATGCTATTGAATTAGTGGCCCACGGACTGAAAATCGCATAGCTGGAAACCTCAAACCATTTGATTGTGAGTTTTAACCAATTTCAACATCTTGCAGGCCACCCGTTGGACAGCTATGATTACCTGGGGAGCCGATTAGCTGTTACCCGGGTACACCTTAGTGGCTTTTACTCTCACCGTGGGTCCATCTCTTAATGATGTACGTTCAATATCTACTCTTTCCATTAGTTCTTTTATATCCACACTCTTCATCATTTCTTCTATCCCACGCTACCATGTGATCCTAAAAATCAAGAAAATGCAAATCTCATGTGGACAACACATAAGGAAATACTGGTTGCTGAATGCCCACCGTTAAAAACATCTCAGGACCCACCGTAAGCCAATCCTAAATGTTTATTTGTCATCCAATCCGTTGATAATTAAGGTCAAACAGACCTGGATTAATAGGAAATATAAATATAAGATTGATCCAAAACTTTTGTGGCCTTTTGTGGCCTGCAAAAAAGTTTTTAATGATCATTTACTGCTTATGATGTGGTCCAGGAAGGTTTGGATCTGCTTAAAATTTGATATAACATCTTAAATTAATCTAAACAAACGGATGTGCGGAGTTGATATTGCCAGTGACCCAGGCACATATATGCTCCTGTGCATAAGGATGTGTGGAGCTGATAGAGATCTCTTACAAATAGAGGTGGGCATCGGGTCGAGTTGGACAGAATTAGGGCTAATTTGACTCAATTTGGTTTTGAAATAGGCCTGACCCGAACTTGACCCAACTCGATACCAAGTGTAGCATGCCTAACCCGATCCAAGTTCAGGTCTGGACTTGACCAATTCAAACTGAATTCTACCCAGTTACAAATATCAATTTGGGTTAAGTCAGCGTAGTGCAATGGGTATCCACAGGCTGAAATCTCAACTCAAGACCTAGATTCACTTGCCAGAATTGCAGCCTCTCCATCGGCATCTCAGATTTGATATTTATTATTATTTTTTATTTTTTACTATTTTAAAAATATATATGTATGAGTCAAGTTTTGATCAAGTCGAGTCAGTATCGAGTTGGATTTCAAGTTGAGTCGAGTTACAGGGTAACTCAAATTCAACTCAATTTGAGTTCAGATTGTAAGAAGTCGATTCACCCACTTGGTTCGGATCGAGTCGGACATAAACAGGACCTGGACAGATTTACAGGCTTCCCCTGTCTACGGGAAACTAGCGGCAGTCTGTCATATAGGCTTAACAAGAAAGAGGCATCCTACCTATGGGACGCGGTCTCTAGCCCGGAATGGGCAGTTCTGTGGGTGGGCCCATCGTGTGACGTATCTGTTTAACCAAGCTGCTCATACTTTTCTTATATCATTCTAATGCATGATCACAAAAATAAGGCAGATCCAATGCTCAAATGGACCACACCACAGATTACTCTTGCATTTAATGCAACTGGCCTTTAATGCTCCGTATATTTAATGCAATCAAGCTTATTATTTGGTGTGGTCCACATGAGCATTGGATCCCTGTCATTTTTGTGTTCATCCACATGAGCATTGGATGTACTGCTTGGATAAACAGATACACCAGGGTGGGCCCACCCATTGAACTGCCCATTAGAGGCTAAAGACACACAAAAGAATATTTTTTATTATAGTCCCCAGCCCACTTTCTCTAGCAAAATCAATATTTTTTCTAATGGCCCCAACCCACTTTGTCCAGCGAAATCAGCCCTCAAATCCCGAGGTTGGAGGTGGCCATAGTTGAAACATTTGCGCAGTCACCAAAGTTTTATACCAGGCTAAGTTTTATTTTGTTTTCACCTCGTTAGAGAGGGAATGAACTTATAAATAGTTTAAATGGCATACAAACATCGAAGGGTAAGGAAGTTTTCGATGGGAGATATTTCATTTTCTCACTGGCATGGCTTCCTTGAGTTTTGGATCTACTTGACTTTTGGTCACATATTTTAAAGTGATCTCCCAAAACAGATGAACAGAGTAGATTTCTTGTAAAATTAGTGAGCCCCACTTAGCTTTGGACGTACCGTGCGAAGGGCATGTCAGGGATAAATGCCAATTGGATCCAAGTGGCAGTTGAGGATCCGTTTGGATGCACTTTGCAAATTAACGGAAGCAGATTGGCTGGTGTACCACACAGCAGTACACCAGCAGTTATATAGCTGTTATAAGTATGTGTCGAGCGAAGACGAGCAATGATGCTCCTCGAGCTCCAAGTTGTATGAACGGTTCACAGTGGATCACAATTACATGGCCCCAAAGTGATGTATTTATTATATCTACACCGTTCATCTATTTTTAGAGATCATTTTAGAACATTGTCCAAAAAATAAATCATATCCAAAGATCATCTGGACCACACCACAAATAGCAGCGGAGATAATGATTTTCACCGTTAAACAATTCATAGGGCCCACCGTAAATTTATTTTCCATCCAATCTGTTCATAAGCTCACATAGACCTGAATGAAGAGGAAAAACAAATTTCATATTGATCCAAAACTTCTATGACCCCAAAAAGGTTTTCAATGGTAAACGTTCGATCCCCCACTGCTTTTTGCAGTGTGGTCCACTTAATAGTTAGATTTGTCTTATTTTTTGATTTGTGTGAAACTAAAGTTCAGTACTGCGTTCCACCCACAGACAGATGGACAAACGGAACGGGTCAATGTTGAGGGTCAAATATTGCATATTAGACCCCAGATATTGTCTAGATTTACGAATATAATGCTGTCTAATGGCTCGTTTTCTCATTCTTATGTGGCAAAGTGATTTTATGAGCATGGATGGAAAAAGGACGTTAAAAGTTGAGATTTAACGATCTGATGACGCCAAAGGCAAGGGACACACTCCAGGGGACCAAGATTGACAAATATACACGGTCAGAAATCCGAGAAAAGTTAGAAATTGAAGCTCAAGTGGCCTGAAGGACGTTCAGAATGCAAGATCACGAGGTTCCCACCATCCGTTCGTCTCGAAACTTCATACGTCGCCTGAGGACCATAAATTAACCGTACATATAAAATTTCAGCCATTGAAGATCTCGAAAAGTGCCCCAACTGACAGATCAGCCCATAAACCGTTGATTCTGGGCCCACCTTATATCTGGAACTGTCTCAAAATTATTATTGACGCCTTAAATGAGGAGTCAAAACAGATGGACGGTGCAGATTTCTCCAAAACAGTGCAATGGACCCCATATGAGATGAGTGTGTACAGTGCACATGTGCACTCGTCGTGCACCAAACGAGTTAAGTCGGCTAGCAAGACGCTGACCGACTTTCTTAAAAAAAAATAAATAAATAAATAAAATTCGCACCGCGTAATGCAGGCCGCTGGCCGTTTTTGCGGATATTTGTGGGCCCTACCCATTGACCATATGGAAAATCTGACCCATTCACCGTGTAGAGGGGCTCGAATACTAAAAAAACATACTGACTTTTTATACCCATGCGTACACACGTGAGCGATACAGGGGCCACAAAAGGGCTGCCCTGTAGCGTTCAAATCTGATCTTTTAGTTATTTCTTCTCTGGGACACGTCAATGGACGTTCAAAACCATCCATTCTTGACTGAAATTTCGTTCTGAATCCAATGGACGGGGTGAATTTTCCAGAAAATGCTTCTCTGGGGCCCACCGACCACAACAGCGAAATGGTACGAAAGGTTTCGCACATCCACGAAAACTAACTTTTCCGGACAGTTTTGGCCCACTATCTTTGATCATATGGCAGATCTGAATCGTCTATCATGTAGAGGACCCAAGAAAGTACTAAGGGACGGTGTTTTTTTGGAATTTGAGCGAGGAAAGTGGCATGTTTCATGGTACCGAACTTGGCTGCGAAAATTACACTCCGTGTCCTGCTACAACTCTGTCACTGACTCTACCCTTCCAGCAGCTATAAAAGGAGGTTTTTGGACGTGGGGAGCATTCATTCAGGGTCTGGGGAGGAAGAACAGAGGGCTCAAGTTTGAGTTTCAACGTGGGCAGAGGAGAGAGAGAGGAGCTTGGTTTTTTCTTTCCCTTTTCTTTTCCTTTTCTTTTTCTCTTTATTTATTTGGATTGAGCCCATCCATGGCAGGCTAAATCCTCCTAGCTAGGGCTAAGAGGTGAAGCTTGTAGTGAGATAGGAGATTTGATTTTATTTAAATTTTAATGCATGAATTGACGTTGATTTTAGTTAATTAATATGGGAATGTTTTAGGTTTTTAATGGTCTGTTGTGATTGAAATTACAATGGGTCTGCAATGGCTTTGAATATTTCCGTTCTCTTTAATGTTTATGATGTCAGGAAGCCCTGTTGTTCACCATAGTCTCCTGGGCATGGTTGGATGTCGGTACCCTTCTTAACTTTCATACATGTGATTGGGTGGTAATTAGTTTAATTCTGTTGTTTGCCATAGTCTTTTGGGCATGGTTTGGTGATGGAATCCATTCTAATTCATACACCTTTCATCTCCTTGAAAACTAGATCAACGGCAGTTCAGTAATTTGCATGATTTTTGATGCAAGCATAAGTTCTCCCTGATCTTTACAAGTGGATCCTCTGAATCCCTAGTTTTCTTTCCTCTGATTTCTATAAATTTTAGATTAATATTTTCACCATTATTCCTCAAATTACATTCAGTTTAGATTTCATCTTAATCTAGTTTTAGTTCTGGTTAATTTTAGATAACGTACAAGTTTCAGTCCCTTGGGATTCGACCTCGGTCTTACCAAGTTATTACTACATCACAACCCTGCACTTGGGGAGTGAACAGTCAATCAGGTGTTGGAGGACATGTTGCGGGTTTGTCTGTTTGATTTCAAAGACAGTTGGGATGATTGTCTTTCATATGCTGAGTTCTCTTATAACAATAGCTTTCAAGTGAGTATTGGCATGACTTCCTACAAGGCCTTATATGGGCGCCCCTGTCAAGCAGGGCATTGCTGGGCAGAGGTTGACGAGAAAAGTTTGATTGGCCCAACGTTAGTGCAAGCGACCTTAGAGAAGATCGACATCATAAGGCATTGACTTCTTGCAGCACAGAGCAGACAGAAGAGCCGCGTCGATACAATGCGGCGACCGCTAGAGTTCGAGATTGAGGACCACGTATTTCTCAAGGTTTCTCTCATGAAGGGAGTCCTTTGATTTGGCAAGAAGGGAAAAGTCACGCCACGATTTATTGAGCCGTTTCAGATTTTAGACTGAGTGGGTGTGGTAGTGTACCGTCTCACTTTGCCCACACCACTCATAGGCGTGCACAACGTATTTCATATATCGATGTTGAAGAAACACGTTCCTAATCCTTCCCACATTATTGAATGGGAGCAGGTACAGTTGAGTGAGGATGTTACTTATGTATTGCGATCCACGCATATCCTAAACAGGAAGGAACAAGTGTTACACAGTAAAGTGATTCCACTTGTGAAGGGATTGTGGACACATCACACTGAGGAAGAGGCTACTTGGAAAATAGAAGTTGAGGTCCGTAAGAACTACTCTCGGATTCTCAAAGAGTACGAAAAGGTACTAATTTTGACGATGAAATTTTTCTTTAAGGGGGGTAGATTGTAACATCTCGAAAAAATTTGTACAAAGACCCGAGTACCACCTCAGGCAAAAATCGTTAAGGATCAAATTATGTAAAAATTAGACAAAAATTAATTGAGTACTAAACTGAATTAACTAGTAGATTATCTCGAACTGCTTTCTATACAAATTGCAAGATCCAAAACCAGTAGAATCGCTAACTCTACATTACCTAAAAACCTATGATCAATCTCAAAACCCAGTTGCCTTTGGGAGCGCATTGAAACTCCGTATCGGACCTGAACCGTACGTCGAAAGTCCGATTACCTCGAAACTATATGGTTATGACCACATTATCAGGCTTGATAAGTATCGCGGGAATCAAGTCCAAATAGTATACAGAAACATACAACTTGAGCCTTGAGCGAAGTTGTGAGAAACGTGAATATCTTTAGAAAATGAACTCAAATTTAAGTAACTTGGGCCGTTTACTTGCAGGTCAAATCTAAGGTTTCAGACCGTCAAAATCTAACCCAACTACACCTTTGGATCAGGAAAATTTCTCTAGACATGATTGTATACTTGTGGCCCCGATTGAGTGACAATGGTCGTCGAACTGAAACTGATCCTCCATGATCAATCCACAAATCTGATCAGATCGAACTCTTAACCTCACATAGATTCATTGTCAGGGAACTTTCTCCAGACCGTACGCAGGTAATGGACCTCTAGATGAGCTTCGTTGGCCCAAAACAGCCACCCTTTAGTTATAACCTAAGTATACCATGGCCTTGGGACCATTGACATTACTTTTAGGCCTATTTAAAGCCCTTAACCCACCCTTTCTCATTCCATATGAATTTCCTAAACCCTAGGAGAGAGAAGAGAGAAAAGAGGAGGAAAGAGTGAAGAGAAGAGAGAGAGAGAGAGAGAGAGAGAGAGAGAGAGAGAGAGAGAGTTGTTGGGATTCATTCCCACTATTCCACAAGCCGAATCATCATTCTTGTGTCGCTATATCGTCGAATCTGAATCCATTTTTGGGTAAGAAATTCTAACCCTAATCTGTTTTAAAAATTCAAACAGAGGAATCAGTGAAATAATTAACCTATTTTATAATTTAGGTATCCATTGTGCCGTAGACAAAGGCGTAGTATACGAACCAAGTTCGTATTCATGGCGAAAGGTGCGAACAATAAACGTTTAAATTATGGTTCTCAAGGCTTTCAATGTTGGTAATGATTATGACTAACTTGATTGCCACCATATACCCTTAGATACGGTGCTTTACATATTTACATGTGTATGAACTATGCTTATTAACTATGTATTCCATATGTTTGTTGAAATGTTTGAATAAATCTGAAATTTCGATTTGTGCTTTAAATGATTATTAATTGAAAATATATAATCGTTGTATGCATGATAACTCCTTTATGAAAGGATTTGTTATAATATATGTTATAATTAATTCATTATATGTATGTTTGAAATGTATAGTCTAAGTGCCACTACAAGGAAGAAGGTTTTTAGCGATGAAACTTTTTTTTGTAGCTAAAAGTCACTTTTAGTAACAAAATTGTAAATTCGTAACTAAAAGTCACTTCTACCGATGAAAATTTTTGTCGATAAAGGTTGTTTTCAATTTTTCAAACAAATTCAAAAGGTTTACTTTCAGCTACGAAAATTTTCATTGCTAAAGGCTGTAAACAATTTTTCAAAAAAATTGAAAGGTTTACTTTTAGCTACAAATATTTTCGTAGCTAAAACAATCTGGAAGAGACTTTTAGCGACGCAAATTTTCGTCGCTAAAAGCTGTAAAAAAATTTCAAATTACTTTTACCTACGAAAATTTTCGTAGTTAAAAAAACATCAATTAGCGACGGAAATTTTCGTTGCTAAAAGCTGTAAACAATTTTAAAAACATGGATGAGACCTTTAATGACAAAAAGTTTCGTCGCTAAGAGCTGTAAGCAATTTTTCAAAAAATTTGATAGGTTTACTTTTAGCTATGAAAATTTTCGTAGCTAAAAAAACATGGATGAGACTTTTGGCGATGATAAAAGCTGTAAACCATCGTTAATAATGTAAAAATATTTTAATTTGAAAAAATTTCTGTCAGTATATATATATATATTTTATATCATATGAGTGGAAATTTTATATATATATATATATATATATATATATATATATATATATATATATATATATATATATATATATATATAATTAAAAGGTAATATTTAAATGATTTGTAATATCACATGAAAAAAATATATATTGAGAAGTTTAGAAATTTTAACAATGTTTAAGAAAAAATTTGAAAACAAAATGTTGCTTTTGAATTAAAAAAATTGGCAATTTGAAATTTTTGAGAAAATTTTTTTTTTCTCATATTTTATAAGAATATTTATAATATCACATGAAAAAGAATATTGAAAAGAATATCACGTGTTTGTATTTTAAATTTTTTTTGAAATATTTTATAATAAAAATGATATTTTGTTAAAAGAGTAAAAAAAATATACATTTTGAAAAAAAAATGTTATTTTTAAATGAAAATTGAAATTTATCTGTGAAAAATTAAATTACTAAATTATTAGGCATATCCACTAATTGAACCTTTAATCGTTTTTGGATAATCTAATAAGTTCAGATTGAAGAGTAAGTAACTTCAGTTGTTGAAATCAAATTTCACTGAAATTGTTGATCAATCTTTTATGCCTAATATCTTTCTCATATGTAGCCTGATTAAGGCGAGTAACTAGTCAAATTGAGAGTATTGATCAATAAAATAGAGTGAATGGACCAGATATGTAAAATAGGTCAAATATTCTAGTCAAAATTGTGACCCAACTTACTGACCTCGTGATAACATAAGAATTTATGTTAATAAGTTTTGTGGGCCCCATAATGATGTGTGTCAAACATCAACACCGTGGATTTGATGTGTCCCCTTTACGTTATGAGATTTCTCAAAAATCATCTGTATACGAAACTCAAGTGGGCCATGCCATCTAAAACTATGTGAAGACATCTTAAAAAATATAAAAGCACTTGGTGGGGCCCACATGAGTTTTGGATGCGGTTGAAACTTGGTCTGACCCCTCATCCAAGTGGGACATACATAATGAGTGGGTTGAATATGTGAATCACATTTAGGCAGGCCCAATATATGATTATGAATGTTTTAAGGAAACCCTTCTCCACTACGTTTAGGTAAGTTACTCGTTACCCTTACCAGAGTAAACTCTATGGGATCCAACGTTATTTATGTATTTTATCCACTCCATTCATCCGTGTTAACAGATAATTTGAGGTCTAAAGAAAAAGAAAAGGAAGCATATCCAAAGCTCAAGTGGACCACACCACAAGAAATAGTGTGATTGAACCTCTACCATTTAAAATTTCTTGGAGGCCATATAAATTTTGGATCAAGCTGATTTTTGTGTTTTCTATTCATTTATATATTTTGGCTATTATGAACAACCTTTAATCATTTTTGGACAATTTGATCAATCCAGATTGAAGAGTATATAACTTCAAATGTTTAAATCAAAATTCACTCAAATTGTTGATCAATCTTGTTTTCCCAATATCTTTCTCACATGTAACATGATCGGGGCAAGTAACTAGTCAAATTAAAGGTAATGATGGGTAAAATAGAGTGAATGGACCAGACAAGTAAAATGGTTCAAATATTCTGGTCAAAATTGTGACCCAACTTACTGACACCCTGAGAACCTGAGAATTAATGTTAGTAAGTTTTATGGGGCCATTATGATGTGTGTCGAACATTAACACTGTGCATTTGATGTGTCCCCTTTAGCTTATGAGATATTTCAAAAATCATCCGTATACAAAACTTAGGTGGGCCATACCATCTAAAACTATGTAAAGACATCTAAAAAAAATATAAAAGCACTTGGTGGGGCCCACATGGGTTTTCAATGCGGCTGAAACTGGTTCTGACCCCTCATCCAAGTGGGACATACATTTTGAGTGGATTAGATATGTGAATCACATTTAGGCAGGCTCAATATATGATTATGAAAGTTTTAAGAAAACCCCTCTCCACTATATTATGTGGTGTAGCCCACCCAAGTCATGGGTTGACTTTATTTTTAAGCTCTTGGCCTACTCAAGTCATGGATTGACTTTATTTTTAACCTCTTGACCCACCCAAGTCATGAATTGACTTTAGTTTTAAGCTCTTGGCCCACCCAAGTTATGAATTGACATTCTTCATGCCTTTCAAAATAGGAGCTTACTGCGTAACTCAATACCCAATCTGATTTCAGTTTGGCCAATGACGCTGCCACCTACAACGTGGCTAGTGGTCAGTGCTATGTAGACCCCACCATGATGTATTTAGCTTATCCAGGTTGTCCATCCATTTTGAAAGATAATTTCAGGGTTTGATCTCATAAATGAGATAGATCTAAATCTCAGGTGGACCACACCATGTGAAAACAGTTGTGATTGAATTTCCACCATTAAAAACCTCCTAGGGCACACTGTAATGGTTATTTGACAACTAACCTATTTATTAGGTCATACAGACTTGGATGAAGGGAAAAAATATATATCAGCTTGATTCAAAACTTTTGTGGCCCCAAAAAGTTTTTAATGGTAGAAGTTTAATCAACACTGTGCAGTCCACTTGAGATTTGGATCAATCTCATTTTTGGGCTCATACAATAAAATTATCTAGAAGAATGGGTGGACGGCATGGATGAAACACACACATCATGGTGGGCCCCACAGAGCACCGACCACTAGCCATTCGCTAGTGGCAGGGTGATTAGCCGATCCATTTCCCCCTATCTCCGAAAAAGCCAGGGGCAATGTTATTTTTTTCATTCTTGTGCGCCCTCTCTCCCGCTCTCCCCCTAAATCTTCAGCTCCTAATCATCATCAGACCCTGCAATCTTCCTCATTAGTAGGAGCCCCGACTAGCAAACCCCATCTTCCTCACAACATCTGTAAGACCCGTATCCTATACCGTATCGTTCGGTAGACTTCCGCAGTCTTCCCAATCGAATCCCAGCAACCTCGACCCTTAACCGGCATTTGCACGCGACCCTGATTCACACGCCGTTAACCCGAGTCGACTCAGCCCGAGACTTGTACCTTAGCGACCGCATCGTCGCCGCGATTCCGGTGCCGCGTCTCGCGCACCGAGGCAATACCCAGGCCAGGAGATGTGGGCCCGCGTTCAGTTTGAGAAAACGCCGCACGTTACAAATACCGAGAGAATCTCAACAATATGTCAAATCAATCAAGTACATGTCACATTACCCAAAAAGCAACCCAAAGTCAACTCTCTCTTACAAACCCATCCCTTACATGTCAAGTACACATCACCCATCACTCACACCCATCTCTCTCTCTACATCTCATCATCTCTCTCCCTTCCCCATTTCCAAGCAAGCAACGTCCAAGGCATGAGAGCTCCATGTGAGAGCTTTGTGTGGCCCACTTCTTACCTCTCATCTCCAACATCCAACCATCCAATCTTCATCATTCACCGTCAAAGTCGAAGCCGAGGAGCTTGGCTTGCCATTAATCCAAGAAGAAGTGAAAAAGGTGGGTGTTTCTCTTTCTCTCTTTCTCTTCCTATCTTTCATTTTTTTTTTCCCTTGGTAAAGATGAGTGGCCCACCTATAACATATGTATTACATCCATGCCATTCACCTAGTGGGCCCACTTGGCAGTTTATTTAGGCGGGCCTAATCGAAAGAAATATACAAATATATATTTTTATCCAAGGCTTGAGGGTCCTATACGTGTGGTGGGACCCACCACAATACTTGTGTTATATCCATGGCCGTCCGGCGTCTCTGGACGCTGGACGTGATGAGAGATGGGTATGGCTAACATGGGTATGCGCACTGACATGGGTATGTACTAACAAAGCTAATAAAAATATATATTTATATAATGATTTTGGGGTGGGCCGCTCATGTCGGCACTATCTTATTGTAGAAACCAAATTCACACCATCCATTTCATTTTTCAGCCTACTTTAGGCATTGATTCGAAAGACTAACTCAATCCGATTTTCTGGTGGGCCCTGGCATTGAAAATAATATTTTTCACCTTTAGAATCCATTAAGACCCACCTTGATGTCTCTAACCACTCAAAATATATTACATGTTAGGCTCGTATGGTCCGTTATGAGCCATAGAACTCAACTGGTGGGTTAGATCTCCCGGATACGGACCCCACCTATGAAAAACGACCCAAAACCAAAAAAAAAAAAATAATAAAAAAATATCAACAGAAGACGCTGTTGCTGTCAGCGTCTTTGGACGCTGCAGCAAGCAGCGTCCACTGCTTGCACGGACGCTGGTCAGTGGACCCCACCTCAGGCCTCACCGTTATGTATTTAAAGCATTCACACCGTGAGATTGAAGGGTCCCCTTTTGGCGTGAGGATGTCCTAAAAATCTGCCGTATTTTGTGTTTAGGTGGCCCACATTGCAGGAAACAGTATTGATTAAACGTCTACCATTGAAACTCTTTTTGAGTGTCCCATAAGTTTGAATCACTATGAAATTGGTTTTTCCCTTCATGTAGGGTCTGTGTGACCTTATCATCGGAGTGGATGGCAGAAAAACCCTATGGTGGGCCTCACGTGGGACCCACTGATGCGTGTAATTGTGCCTACGTCGTCATACATAGGGTGAAACCCACCATTGTATATGCTCTGGTCAGCACTGTCCAGCGGGCGTGGACGGCGGGCCACCATGATGTATGTTTATATCTACACCGTCCATATGTTCGGACGTGGATATTTCACACGTGTGGCACGTGTAGGAGTGGGACCCACTTGTGATATGCGTTGCATATGTTAGGCGTTGATAGCGCTGGGCTCTCTCTCCCTCTCGTATACACACACACACACGTGCACATATATAATATATTGTATATTAAATATAATACATTATATTACTTAAGCTGGTGGGCCACTTCCACGTGGACCCACCCTGCAACCTTGAATGAGGGCCGTCCATTGCTGGGGCTGGATGGCCAGCAACGCTGGCATCTCTCACTCTCTCACACACGCACGTTCATTAAAATATAATATATGATATTATATAAGATAATATATTATATTAATATAATAAATGCTATGATGGGCCACTCCCATGTGAACCCACCATACCTACAGCAGCTACACAACATGCTGTATTAACGTCAGCTCCTCTGACATGAAGAGAAATTTCTATCGTCCAGGGAATAGTGGCGTCACCAATTCTGTGGACCCCATCGTATATGTGTTTCATCTTGGTGGTGTGATCAGCTTGGGTGGACCATGCTTGTGGGCCCCACCTTAATCCATATGTTTCATTTATACCATCCATTTGGGCGGTGCCATACACGGCTTCGCCATTAATAGATGTACACCATCCAATCGTCCACCCATCTGACCACGTGCGTGGATCCCGCCACGATGCATGTGCTTTATCCATGTCACCTATTAGTGGGCCCCATGAAATTAACAGTCTTGGGAGGCCTGTTGCCGTATGTGTTGCACCTAAACCACCCATCCATTTGGCAAGTTTGTCTCAAGTATCGAGATTAAAAATATGGTAGATTTAATTATCAGGTGGACCACATTACAGAAAGCAGTGGGTCTGAACATGAGGACTGTGTTATATCAACTGTCCACCTAACTGGCGTACTGGCCACGTACGTAGATCCCCACCATGACGCATGAGTTGTATCCCTACTGTCCATCCATTATAATGGACCCACTGCATCACGGATGTGTTGCATCCAGCCGTCCATCCATATGGTTGGCTCGTCTCAAGACCGGAAATGAGACAGATCCAATTATCATGTGGACCACATGGCAGAAAACTGTGGTGTTGAACGTCTACCACCGAAACCCCTTCGGGTTACAAAAGTTTTGAATCGATATAATGTTTATTTGTCTCTCCCTTCCTAATCTGTCCTTGTAACCTTATGACAGTTTGAATGGGAGATAAATGCTATGATGGGCCCTCTAAATGTTTAACTATTGGGAATCATTATCACCACTGCTATTTGTGGTATGGTCCAAATGCTCTTTTGATCTGATTCATTGTTTGGAGAATACTCTAAAATGATCTCTATAGTTGGATGAATGGTGCGGCCCATTCATGCAGCCCACTTGATACGTATGAGGCCCATTAGTATGGCCCATTGATGTAGCCCATTTGATGAATAAAAGGCCCATATGCTATGACCCATTTGATGTATTTAAGGCCCAATGGGATGTACCTAAGGTCCATTGCAATGTGTGATTCCAATGCTGATTATGTAATAATGTTTGTGATAGTCGTGCCTTAAGAGCAAATGTTGGTTTGACGTCCTCATTGCGAGTATAATGTTGGTTGGATGTTCTCATTGTGACCTTCCCCTAGGCCTTGTAGGCCATTCTTTTCATGGGTTAACCCAAATAAGTGGGCCCCATTCACTGTAGATGAATGACTTCATAACCACGACCGTCACCGATTATCGATCGAGACCGATTATAGATCGAGGGAGATTACCGATTCTGATGGCCGATTGTCGATTATCGATCGAGACCGATTATCGATCGAGGCCGATTACCGATTCTGATGGCCGATTGCCGATTATCGATCGAGGCTGATTATCGGTCGTGGCCGATTACCGATTATCGATCGAGGCTGATTATCGATCGAGGCCAATTGCCGATTACCGATTCTGAATTGTCGTGGCCGATTACCGATTGTCGATCGAGGCTGATTATCGATCGAGGCCAATTGTCGATTATCGATCAAGGCTGATTATCGATCAAGGCCGATTACCGATTCCGATTTGTCGTGGCCGATTGTCGATTCTGATTGTCGAGGCCCAAGGTGATGAACATGCGACCCGTATTTGAGGCCCGATGTGATGTGTATTCAACCCGTGTCTAAGGTCTAATGTGATATATATTGAGGCCTAGGTGATGAGGCCCATTGTGATCATTTGAGGGTCAGGCAAAGGAGCCCATTGTGATGTATGTTGGGCCCATGAGTAGGGCCCACCTATTGTGTACATGTAACCCTTAAGTAAGGCCCATTGTATTGTATATTAGGCCCTTGTGTGAGGCCGTGGGCCCATTATATGTTTGGATCTAGGTGGGCCATTCCTTGGGACAATGTTGGTTAAATGTCCACATTGCCGAGGCCGATGGTTGATACCGATTATGAGTATGTGACTGCATAGCATCATGATATATAGCCATACGCATCATCTGCATGTTTGTTATGAGATATGATTGACCATTGCATATGTCATAGTTCTGGTTGTTATGAGACTCTCTGATAGGCGGTGATTGTCTCACATGAGCACACGGTATGCGTAGGATTGATGCATGATTGGATTGTATGACTCATGCATCTTGCATTGTGTGCTGTGATTACTGTATGCCCTAGCGACATCAGGGTCGTAGCCTCCACAGGCATATCGTGGATGGCCAGATGGGACACCGAAAATCTGTTCTACATGGGGTGCTATAGATATCCCTGGGTGAAAGTCCCTAAACCCTCTTGGTTCCAGAGGTTGCTCCAACGTCTAGACCGAGTGGGTAGATGAGCGCCGAGTGCCGGTTACCAGATGGCTGCGCTCTCCACTGTGTCGTGGTCGGTTGGAAGGAGGTGCGGCCTTACCTGCCCGAGAGGAGGGGGCAATGCTAGGCTGAGTTTGACCAGCTCGAGGAATGGGTCCGCTATTGACGAGCCGAGCCCGATATTGGCAGGCGGATAGTGAGGTCTCTTCCACTCACCTTGTTGCGCGCGATGAGGCGGTAATATGGTATGGAGTGTAATAGACTCCGGTGATTTCCCAGAGAGAAACCGTATTGATATGTGGACTTATCGAGTAGGAGTTGCATGCTCATTCATTCATTCATTCACTATCCACTGGGTTGGTGGTGCGCAACTAATTATTGTGTACCTTCGCTACGGCAAGGATTTCGGTTGAGCACACGACCAACCTGAGATCAGGAGTTTACCACGTTGAGTCTGACTATCCAAATTTAGGTATGGGACTGCTTTGGATAGGAGTTCCTTGTGGTGGACCCCATAGCCTGCGATACTACGTACTATCATCCCGACTTCACACTCCAGCATAGTTATTTCATTCGCATTGCATGTTGCATTACATCCGCAAGCATATCACATCTTGGGTTGCTATTTCTACACTTACATGGCTTAGATAGATTTAGAAGGATTTGTATATTGCATTGCATCCTCAGCATCTGATATTTGGCTCTTTATGACCCATCATCGCATAGCTGTTCTATATCACGTATTCTGATATTGATTAACTTATAGACTTGTCCATACTTTCGCTTACTCTGTTGTCGTATGATTTATATCTTATCAGTATTCCTGCTTACTCTGATAATTCCTGCTCTTGTCAGTATTTCTGCTTATTCAGACATTGTATGGTTTATAGATCACCAATTTCCTAGTATTGTATGATTATAACATTGTATTGAATACTTGGCATTTACCTTGTGCACACACTTACACCACCCTCTAAGCTTTCTATAAGCTTATGCACGATAGATGCGTGCAGGTGATGTTAGGTTGCAGTAGTGTTGAGCTTGGAGCGTGCAGTGGTCTTCTGGAGCTTGATTTTTCTTTATTTATGTATTCCCTTTCAGCATTGTACTCAAATGATTATATTAGTGGATATGTGATGATGATGTTTCCTTTATAATTTGGGTAAACTTGTGGTTATGCTTATTACAAGACAAGTGTACGTTCGAAAAAAAAAATCCTCCTTGTAGGATCTCAGGATCGGAATCTGGCGTATGTTGCGCTGGGAGCCGAGAATGGGGTACTACGGAGGCTGTCGGCACCGGATTCGGCGATCGAGATTCTTGTGAATCTGATTTCTGGGTTTGGGGCGTGACAACATCAAACCCTAAACCTCTTGCAAACCCTATCTTCCCCACGACATCGAACCCTAAACCTCTTGCAAACCCCCTATCTTCTCCAACTGCAGCTCTTAAATCTCAAACCCATCTTTGTCTGTGAGCTTAACAATCTCTCCACCATTTCTAACAACCGCATTCCTTAACCGCCATTGGTGACATAACCCATCGTTTGCCCCAAGTTCCAGATCCACAGGCCAGATGAACGATTTTGGCTGCAGGAGCATCAAATCCGACCACAGTTATCGCTGCCCCTCAACCCAAAAGCCTAGAAGCCATCCAACACCACCATCTATGACCACACTATTGTACGCACTCTTAAGATTCTTTGATTTTTTTTCTATCCAACATTTCTATTTTTTTCTCTATTTTTTTCTTTTTCTTTTTTAGATATGGGCATCTGATTAGGATTTGGGATGAAATTATATTCCTTTTCTTTCTTTCTTCTCTTTTCTTTTTAGAATTTTTCATGAAATGAGAACAAAACAAGTCTCATTTTTTTTCTTCCATAATAAATGCAATTGTGCATGTTTAGACTTGGTTCTTTCTTACCATGCATTGTTGCTTTTTACTTTTTATTTGGGTTTAGATCTGTGTTGTTTGGATCTCTGTGCATCATCATTGTTATCTGAGTTGTTCTGTATATACTTTTTTTGAAAAATGTGACTTTTTTGTGTTTCATCAGTAATCACATACTTGATTGGTCAAAAGCTTCTCAATCACCATCTGTCAACAATGCCTGCAATATTCATATTCTTAGAAATAAGCTAAAAGTGTCCATTTTGTAGATTGGCAATGCTTTTAAATGATGCTTGTAACCTTTTTTAAGAAATAAAGCTTCTAGAAAAAAAAAGGTGGGGGAATTGAAGTGAGGTGGCAGCCTGTCATTAGCTTTGCAAGTAAAGCATGAGAATTATTTCAAATTTTATTTGTCGAAACATGATTTCTTAAAATCTTTCAGGGAAAAAAAGGTTCTTAAAGCCGACCCCAAGTAATTTCAGACAACGATATGATAATAATAAGTGTATGCATGTGTGTTTCTGTTTTCTTGGCAAAAAAATTCATATCATGTTGCTTAATATGTATTTTTTTTGGGATGGGTTGGAGGCCAATACTTCCTCGATATAAATATCATATTCCTTGGATAAACTTGTCCTCTATTCATATGGATGTTTCCTGCTTTACTTACATTTTATGTTATTTTTAAATGTATTAGCTTAAAATTGATGGAGCAGACTCGGATGTGCGTCAGAGCTATCCGGATGTTGAGTAGGGGTCCCTGGAAGGTGGGAACTGCTGTTATGACCATGATGAAACTGTTTATTTCCTATGGCCTGGCCATTTGAACAGGTCGTGTTTATGTATTTGTTTGAAATTGAGGTAGCAGACCCGGTTGTGCGTCGAAGCTATCCGGATGTTGAGCGGGGATCCCTAGAAGATGGGAACCACTGTTATGACCATGATGAAGCTGTCCATTTCTTAGTAATAGAATTGGAGTGACCTAGCCATTTGGACAGGCTGTGTAACCTTAACCTAAACGTAAAACCTATAACCTAAACCTGTAACTTACACTTATAACTTAAACCTAAACCTATAACATAAACCTGTAACTTTAACGTAAACGTAAAACTCAAATCTAAACCCGATCCTGAACCCAAATACAATTTTCTAAACCTAAACCTTAACTTATTCTCAATTCCCTAAAGCTATAACCTATAACCTAAACCTAAACCTAAACCTAAAACCTAAATGTATTCTCAAATCCGTAAACCTAAACCTACACCTAATCCTAATCTTAACTCCTTAACCTAAACCTAAACTTGAAAACCCAAACCTAAACCCGAACCCGAACCTGAACCCGATTTCCTAAACCTAAACTTAACCTATTCTCAATTCCCTAAACCTTAAATTATAACCTCACCTAAACCTAAATCTATAACCTACACTTATAATATAAACCTAAACCTAAAACCTAAATGTATTCTCAAATACTTAAACCTAAACCTACACCTAATCCTAATCTCAACTCCTTAACATAAACCTAAACTTGAAAACCCAAACCTGATTGCCTAAACCTAAACCTTAACCTATTCTCAATTCCCTAAACCTTAACCTATAACCTAACCTAAACCTAAACCTATAACCTACACTTAAAACCTAAACCTAAACCTATAACCTTAACTTAAACGTAAAACCTAAAATTAAACCTAAAACCTAAATGTATTCTTAAATCCCTAAACCTAAACCTATAACCTACAACATTAACATAAACTTATAACCTACAACATTAACCTAAACCTATACTTATAACCAAAACCTATTCTCAAATCTCAAAACCTAAAACCTAAACATAAACTTAACCTAAACCTAAACGTAAACCTATAACCTACACTTATAACCTAAACCTAAACCTTAACTTAAACATATAACCTATACTTACAACCTTAACCTAAACCTATTCTCAAATCTCAAAACCTATACTTATAACCTATACTTACAACCTTAACCTAAACTTATAACCTTAACTTAAACCTATTCTCAAATCTCAAAACCTATACTTATAACTTAAACCTAAGCCTATACTTATAACCTTAACCTAAACGTATTCTCAATACCCAAAACCTATACTTAGAACCTTAACATAAACCTAAACCTATATTTATAACCTATAACCTATAACCCAAACCTTAACCTATAACCTAAACCCGAACCCGATTTCCTAAACCTAAACCTTAACTTATTCTCAATTCCCTAAAGCTATAACCTATAATATAAACTTAAACCTATAACCTTAACCTAAATGTATTCTCAAATCCCTAAACCTATAACCTTAACTTAAACCTATTCTCAAATCCCAAAAAATATACTTATAACCTAAACCTAAACCTTAACCTATACTTGTAACCTTAACCTAAACTTATAACCTTAACATAAACTTATTCTCAAATTCCAAAACTTAAACTTATAACCTAAACGTATAACCTATACTTACAACCTTAACCTAAACTTATAACTTTAACCTAAACTTATTCTCAAATCCCAAAACCTATACTTATAACATAAACCTAAACTTTAACCCATTACCTAAACTTATACTTATAACCTTAACCTTAACCTAAACCTAAACCTATTCTCAAATCCCAAAACCTATACTTATAACATAAACCTAATCCTTAATCTATAACTTAAACATATACTTATAACCTTATCCTAAAACTATTCTTAATTCCCAAAACCTATACTTACAACCTAAACCTAAATCTATACTTATAACCTATAACCTATAACCTATAACCTAAACCTTTACCTATAACCCAAACCTTAACCTATAACCTATAACCTAAAACCTAAACCCGATGCCGAACCCGAACCCGATTTCCTAAACCTAAACCTTAACCTATTCTCAATTCCCTGTAACCCAAACATAAGTGAGATGAAAAGCTCAAGTAAGACACGTGAGGGGTAATTATCCATGCCTTACTAGTAGACTTATAAGAGTTTTAATACAAGGTCATGAGTTTGATTACTCATTGTGGTGAAATTCTACTGTTATGTAACTTAGTGAGTGCGTGTAAAAAATAAAAATAAAAATTAAGCCACATGAGGGAGATCACCTTGCAAGGCATCTAAACATTAGAGGAGGCCACAAGAAGGTTTCAAGGGTGGGTGTTTCCCTCTCAAATATTTCCCTTGGCATGATCCGCTTATGTTTGAATCTCGTTTGTGTTTGGGATCATGTCTTAAAATTAATTAATGAAATGGATGAACAAAGTAGCACAAACATCGTGTCGTACCTCAAGCTTAACACTACAAGCAAATTCAAAATAGAAATCGCCACCCAACTGCTCCATCAGGCATAAAACTCTGCATCTTTCATCCATTATGTAAATCAGTTTCTCCAACACATGTTACCCTGTATATCAAACATTATACATGTGTTTTCCCTTTTTCCTAATAAGAATCACCTTATAAATGGGTTGGATGGTGAAAGAAACATTAAGGTGGGTCTCAGCAATATTTCAATGGAAGGCATTTTGTCCTAATGTTTCTTCTCTTAGTCTTTTATCTTACTCAATTTTGAAGTGAATGTTAGTGGGCCGCTATAGAATCTTATGACGGTTGGTTTTGTCCAGCAATTCGCTGGACTCGATTCAGGTACAAGAGAAGTCTCTGTTGCTTGTGATCCAAGATTGGTGAGACAAACAACCAAGATTAGTGAGCGAATTCAACAAGTCGGAAGGTGGAGATCCAAGTTCTGCATCATAATAGTTCCAATGGCTTTATACAAATGGATTGCTAGGTGTCATATTCTCCTTCGGCCTACTCTTCACGGCACTAAAGAGTGAGGGCAAGGTCATGGCGATATGGCACAGGTTTGTAAACAACCTCAGTGGCATTATCTTCATTTGAAAGATTGCCTGTGTATGGGAACCTGATAACTCAATGAATGCAAGTTGGCTGAGAAGTTTCTTTGCAGACTACGGGGTTCCGTTGATGGTCTTGGCATGGACTGCGTTATCACATGGTGTACCGAGCAAGGTTCCTTCTGGAGTTCCAAAAAGGATCTTTAGTCCACTTCCTTGGGAATCTGGATCTTTGCACCATTGGACGTGGCCAATGTAATAAAAGGGATTCTGAAAAATCATTAGCCTTCTCTATATCATTTCATTTCTCGTTGTCGATTCACATTTTAGTCCTAGTTAGGAAGTTGTATCTTGGGAGTGTTATATGATAGTTGACTGGAAGAATCAGCATGTTCTCATCCAATCCAGTAATTGCAGAGGTGGGGGTCATTGTTTTGGTCCTGTAAGCATTTTATTGGGTGTTCCCCATCATAAGATGGGCCATGCCACAATATCTCTCCTATCATGTGATCCTAGCAATTCATTTAGTCCCTTGAAAATGGACAATCACTGACAATGGTCAATAGTTAATGGGGAATTTGTTGAACGGTTAGGATCAATTTGATTTGGGGTGTGGGGTGGTATCTCTCATGCAATATGTTCAGCCAACTGATTGAGGTCTGGATCACCAAGTGGCGGGCCCCCACGAATGATAGAACGAACCTTACCAATCCGATTATCATTTTTCAGCTAAACCAGACCAGAAAAAAAATTACGTATAATTACAAATCTTTGTGTTTTTACTCTTGACCAAACAACACAACTTCATATTCTCGTAGAAAATGTGCTTCTATGCAAGCATTTGTTGCTATTTTACTGGTTTGCTTCATATGCTGAAACTGCAGGATCTGATGCAAGTTCCGCTGGTTTACATCTTTGCTGCCATAATACCAGCTGTGATGGTTGTGGGCCTTTACATTTTTTTATCACAGCGTAGCTTCACAACTGGCCCAGCAGAAGGAGTTCAATCTGAAAAACCCGCCTGCTTATCATTATGACATTTTGTTACTTGGGTTCATGGTATATGTGTGGTTTTGAATATTGCCCATTCATTTATGTAAATTCCATCCTTCTGTCGTTATTTTATCAATGGCTCAGTTCTTTCAAAATCGTGATTTCAGGTTTTGCTTGGTGGTTTGCTTGGAATTCCTCATTCGTGCATGAATGAATGTGATGTGGATAAGATTGTTTGTGTTTGGATGGCTGTAGTTTATGTTTGGATGGATTTACCAGTTTGGGTTTAGATGGATGTGAATGTGAATATGATGAAATATATTATATAATAGGTGTATACCAGGATGAAGATGATGAAATATATTGTAACAGGTGTATATTAGAAATTTTGTACTAATCACTTTTACCTACAAGAGTTTTCATAAGTAAAAGTTTTGTAAATATTTTTTATAAAAGTTTTAGAATTAGTTTTAGTAACGAAAACTTTCATAGCTAAAAGTTTAACATTTATTTTTTAGCAACGAAAATGTTCGTCGCTAAACGTTTTGTAATTATTTTTAGCGACGAAAACTATCGTCGCAAAAAGTTTCACATTTATTTTTTAGTGACAAAAATGTTCGTCGCTAAAAGTTTTGTAATTATTTTTAGCGATGAAAACTATCATCACTAAAAGTTTAATATTTATTTTTTAGCGACGAAAATATTCGTCACTAAAAGTTTTGTAAAAGTTTTTTTGCGACGAAAAATTCGTCGGTAAAAGTTTTTTTAGCGACAAAAAATTTTATCACTAAAAAACTTGCCTTTGGCAACGATTAAAATTTTTCATCGATGAAAACCATTTGCTTCGGTCTTTTAGCGAAAAAAATTTTCGTTGCTAGAGGTGAGATTTCTTGTAGTGTGTTTGATAAAATGTCTGAATTAGAAGTCGTTTGCTGAAATGTATTTAATAAGGGCGTTGAGATAGGATTCTCAATTACCGTATCTATAGTTACAGTTTCCTTCATGAAACCTATCTTATTACTACTACGTAATTTATGATTGAAGTACATATGTATGATAATATGCTTTATGTTTTGTTGAAATGCTCAATTGAGATTTATATTGGTATATATTGATTGTTAAGTGTTATTATGAATATCAGTTGTATCCACATGTGTGTTTGAGTTGGTTTAAGACTACTACGTAGTCCAGGCAATCGGTAATGGTTTCCGAATTAGTGGTCGAGGTCGTTTCGCCACACAAGACGAGTTAGCTGAATCCGAGTCATACGTTGTTTGTCAACAATGGTTAGGCCACGCAGAGTGCTTACGGGCTTCATATCGATTAATTCAACGTGCACTCGTACCAATCGAGCTTGTCAAGTAACCCGATTGGCCTAATGTATGTTCACCCTGTATGAAAGCTACTGCTTAAATCTAAAGTACCACTTACCAATGAAAAGCCCGTTTAACCTTGGTATCACGATCCGCTAAGACTCGTGAGCCAGGCATGGTAGTACGAGACACCATGGCCAAGTTGTCGGCCTACTCTGGAGTGACGAGCCTCCCCGTAATATCCAATGAGCAAACCAAACTCATGAGTCAAATACTGTGGTATGTGACACTGTATTCGAGCTGTCGGCCTACGCTAAGGTGACCTCGAGTATAAACTAGGCCTACGCCGAGGTGACGAGCCTCTCATAGCGAACTGAACTTACCTGTCCACTGCTTTTAAATCAGGAGTGACGTTGCCCTATAACTTGCCTATCGTATGTGATTAACTAGGATTAACAACCCTAGATGGATTATCGTTTGGGTAAATGACATAAATGGAGGTACCTTAGCTTCCCAAATCTATTGTATAAATAAGTCTAAATAAATTACTTGGCTAACACGACCATGCACCGCATTGCATGTGCTTTGGCAAGAAAGCACACATTTAGGGAGTTTGTCATGCGCGATCGTGAGATGATGTTGCTGAGGGAGTGTGGGCAAGGGCATGCATCATTACAGTATACCATTCCTGCATTAACAAGATACTTAGGATATGATTGTTGTATTGCCTTATCATTACTGCTTGACAGAATTGATAATATGTTAACCTTTGCCTTATAACTCCACTGAGTTGATCACTCACTCCCACTCTGGGACGGTGTTTTAAAACACCAATCAGACTCTGTTGTAGTTATTGAGGGTCGAATATTACATATTAGACCCTATTTGTTGCCTAAATTTACGAACAAGATACTGTTTAATGGCCCGTTTTAACCGTGTTTGTGCTGCAAGGTGTAATTACGAGCTTGGACTGAAATAAGAGGCTAAAAGCATGGATTTAACATTCAGAATTTACCAAGGCATTGAACGAGACTCCAGGGGACCAAGATCGACAAAGTTACATGACAAAGATCTGAGAAAATCGAAAAACTGAAGCTCAAGTAGCCTGAAAATCATCCAAAATACAAGATCATGGGGTTCCCACCATCAGTTCGGCTCGAAACTTCATACATAGTGAACCATACACGTCAAATTTCAACCATTCAATCCCTGCAGAAGCGGCCCAACGGACAGATTAGCCCCTGAAATCATGATTCTGGGCCCACCTGCTATTTGGATATGCTTCATCTTCGGTCCCTACGGTTTAAATGATATGATGTCAGGAAGCCCTGTTGTTTACCATCGTCTCCTGGGCATGGTCGGATAACGGTACCCTTTCTAACCTTCATACATGTGATTGGTTGGTAATTAGGTTAATTTTGTTGTTTACTTTGTCTCTTGGGCATGGTTTGGTGATGGAATCCATTCTAATTCATATACCTTTCATCCCTTTGAAACTATCTCAACGACAGTTCAGTTAATTTTCATGATTTTTGAAGCAGGCGTAAGATCTCCCTGATCTCTACAAGTGGATCCTCTGAATCCCTAGTTTCATTCCTCTGAATTCTCTTAAGTGTTAGATAATTATTTCACAATTCTTCATTAAATTCTATTTGATTTAGATTTCATCTTAGGCTAGTTCTATTTGTACTTAGTTTCAGATTACGTACAGGTATTAGTCCCTTGGGATTTGACCTCGGTCTTATCGAGTTATTACTACATCACAACTCTGCACTTGGGGAGTGAACAAGTTTTTGGCGCCGTTGCCGGGGACTGACGGCTATGTTTGTCTGAGATTAACTAGTTTTAGGATTAGTTTAAGATTAGAATTTTCTAATTTTATGTTAGAATTCTTTTTCTGTTTTTAGAAATTAATATGTTTTCCTGTTTTGTAGGATCTTGACATAAGTTCTAATTTAGTAATCCCTTTCTAATTTCTCTACTTTTTCTATTTTTAGACTAAGGCTTTTAGTTTTAGAAATTTGAAATTTTTTTTCCTTTCTAGAAACTAACATTACTTTTTATCTTAGGATTTCTAATTTAGAACTTTCTAACTTTAAGTTTCATATTTTTAGAAACTAATCTCTTTTGTTTTTCTTTTTCATGATCTCAACATAGGAGCTGCTCATTTGGTACATTCTTTTTAACTTTTCCTCCCCTTACTCTCCACTTTGTTGTAGGACCTTTTCTTCTATTTTTCATAAGATTAAATTCAAGTTAAGGGTTTCATCATGTATATGCATGAGTGGCAACGTCAGTATGCTGAGAAGAATAACCTATTTTGGGATAATGATGAGATAAATCAACTTATGTCTCAAAACTTTTCTGAAACTATCATCGAGAACCGATCAGAATATAAGGATCCACCGGCTAAGAAGTCTTTACGTGATTATATGCAGGAGAACAATTATACCCCACGGATTAACAAAATAGTACGTGAGTGTCGGGGTTATCATAACTATGGTTGTGAGAATTATTATCACCTATCCGATAAAAAAAAACAATACGTGATTATATCATGAGTGATAATAAGTATTACCAACCATCAGATTCTCCCACCTATGATCCGTATGACTATAATCAATGGAAACATCAATGTCAGGAAGTTGAACCAACTATATATCATACTGATAATTCTTTTGGGTCCTCTACCTTTGAAACTCAATCAAAAACAATCCAAGAGGATTCACTTAAGAAACTCATCAAAGCACAAGAGGAGTTCAATCAACTTGTCATACAATCATGTAAATTGCTCAAATCCTCAATTCCAATAATTCAGTCACATCTTATGGAGAAGGAAGAGGCTAGGTTCTCGCAGTCTCATCTCAATCTAGAAGCACATGTGAAGAAAGTGATCCGCACTCACTTTTGAAGAAATCTGAAATTTGGAATGAGGAGTTGGATTCCGTTAATGAGCATGTGGTTCAATTTTTCGATGAGTCAATCTCGATGACTGTTTAAAAGAATGATGAAGATACATGGGTGTCTTTTAAATACATTAATGATGACAAACCTTCCTTACATGACACACATGATTTCAATGATGAGGAGGTTAGTTTATTCGAACCTCAACTGAGTTTAGGAATAGAATGTGAGGAAGGCGATCTCATCCCAACTGTGCACTGCACGAAACTGGATGATGATGCATATTGGGATTATGATCCTGAATGTGTAGTCACAGTTCCCCTAGAATCCATCTCAAGTGTGGTCCAGGTTAATGATCAAGACGTACACAAAGTGGTCGGTCATAATGAGCCACTCCCCTCACCTAATATGTCTGATTTAAAGGTGTAGAATGAGCCCCTTAAAACCGACCCTGCTAACTCTTTTGAAACATGTTTGGACCACTTCTCTGAATCGAATGATGATGTGATTCAGGAGAAGGATAAGTTGCTCGCTACGACCCTGGAATTTGAAACCACTCGATTGAGGCCACCATCTGAGTTGTACACGTTTGACAATTCAACGCCTCAATTGAATAATTTCAATGAACAGAGTGATCACACCCATGCCTTACTAATTTTCAATCTGTCTGTGTAGGACTGGAGTAAGAGAGCGTACCTCCATCCACTTTCAAGGACGATTGATTCTTTGCGCAGATCATCACGAGCTACAATAAGTCACACTCAGCTGAACTTCCCAACTCTCGGGATTTCTTGGCACACTTTGTAATTTCAAACGATCCCGTGTTAAGAGACAAAGCGGATGCTTTGCGAGACAACATCTCGGTAGTCATCACTGACCGAGAAAGCCCTTATTCTGAAACCCTCTCTTCCACTGATCCTAAATGTCTACTAGTAAAGTAAGAGGAGCTGAAAATTGAACCGAAGTTTGGATCTTCGGAATGTGTTGAGACTACATCACTTCTTAAGAAGTTTTCTAAACTTTATTTACTTGTAGTATTTGATTCACCATGCGATACTAACGTTGAAACTTCTGCTGTCACAGGTGAATCGTATATATTATGAATACCTCAAGCAATTCAATGGAAGATTTTTTATGAGATACATAAGTCTCTCTAGAAAATCATGCTCCAGGGCGCTCAAGCCTATTGCAAAAAGGGCTTTTGGATGATCCTATTGAGGAACTTATTGAGAAACTTATCAAGATATTGGCCGGAAGGGAAACCTTGGGCATGATCGATTCAATGTTTGTGGGTAACATTACTGTAAACCCTCACGAGACTACAACTAGTCTACTAGGGGCAACCTAGGGTTTTAAAGGCTTGTTGCATACGCTAAATGCAATCGAGAGCACCTGCGAAAGTGGTATAGGTAGGATTTTATTTTTGTTATTTTTTATTGGTTTCACTCTAGTACTAACCTACTCTCTCCTAGTGATCTCTCTCGATACATTATACAGGTACTATCTTCTCATCACTTCTCATTTGCTTTCGTTGTCCCGTGTGCATTACATGCTCATATCTTTTACATTGAGGACAATGTAGATTTTAAGTTGGGAGTGAGAGATTAGGTTTCCTAATCAGTATTTTCTTGGTCTTGAGCAAAAATTGTAAAAATTTTTAAAATTTTTCTGAAAATTCCTGTGAATTCAAAGTGATTTTGACATATATCCCTAATTTAGATTTTTAAGATACGTGATGTTGGTAATGTATGACTCTTGAATTCAGTTATCTGTTAGATTTCACAATTAAGCTCGAATTATTAATCCATGATTAGAAGTTGTAAACATTGATTGAATCATGAGTTCACATGTCACATCTCGCTTTCACATTAAGGTTTCAGTCTGATATTGAAGGGTTAACTTGGTAATCACTAAGCATGTGAGGAAACCGCTTGAAATTTGCAAGTCATGATCAATTAAAGGAAAAAAAAAAAAAAAGCTTAGATAGCTTTGGAAAAAGTTGGGAGAATAATTTTCACCATAGGTTTGCTCCCTATAGGTGTGGAGTTAATTCCCCATGAATGATATGTGAAAAAGGTCTAGGAGTTCGGTTTTCATCATAGGTTTGCTTCCTATAGGTGAAAATTTGATTCTCTTTCTTGGTGTTACTTTTAACGGCAAAATCAAAAATTGAAAGAATTAAAAGATGATTTGTGAGGCAAGTTTTGGTTGTCATGAATTCTCTTATTGATTACCGATGATATCCTGAAATAGAGAAGTGAATTTTAATAAGCCGAGATTACACTATACACCCATGAAACTCAATGTTTAGAATTTTTCGGATTGATGGATTAATACTTTGAACTTGACTATGGAATTTACCATGCGGTTGAGTCCATGAGAAAGTAATGCCCAACATTCATGAACATTAGAATTTTAGTATCTGGATTGCTCTTCAAAAATCACTCGAGTTCATGGAAATTATCCTGTAGTTTTCAACTTATTTTTTGCATACTTTGCTGGGGACTAGCAAGATGCTGGTTGGGGATTGTGTTGAGGGTCAAATATTGCATATCATACCCCATTTATTTCCTAGATTTACAAACAAGATACTGTTTAATGGCCCGTTTTAACCGTGTTTGTGCTGCAAGGTGTAATTACAAGCCTTAACGGAAATAAGAGGCTAAAAGCATGGATTTAACATTCAGAATTCACCAAGGCATTGGACGAGGCTCCAGGGGACCAAGATCGACAAAGTTATATAACAAAGATCTGACAAAATCGGAAAACTGAAGCTCAAGTAGCCTAAAAATCATCCAAAATACAAGATCATGGGGTTCCCACCATCAGTTCAGCTCGAAAATTCATACATGGTCTGAGGGACATAAATTAACTGTACACATCAAATTTCAACCATTTGATCCCTGCAGAAGAGGCCCAACGGACAGATTAGCCCATGAAATCATGATTCTGGGCCCACCTGTTGTTTGGATATGCTTCGTCTTCGGTCCCTACGGTTCAAGTGATATGATGGAAAGGATGGATGGAACGGATTTCTCTAGAACATCACAGTGGACCCTACATTCATAGTGTGTGTACATAGTGTACACACACTAGCTGTGCACCGGACGGTCAGCCCGGTCAAAGACGGGCCGACCCGTCTCTCTCTGCGTAAGGAGTCCAGCGGACTGTTCACTCCCCAAATGCAGGGTTGTGATGTAGTAATAACTCGGTAAGACCGAGGTGGAATCCCAAGGGACTGAACTTGTACGTTATCTAAAATTAACTAGAAATAGAACTAGAATGAGATGAAATCTGAATTGAATTATAAATTGAGGAATAATTGTAAACTATATATCTAAAACTTATAGGAGAAATCAGAGGTAAGGAAACTAGGGATTCAGAGGATCCACTTGTAGAGATCAGGGAGATCTTATGCCTGTTTCATGAATCATGGAATTTACCGAACTGCCATTGATCTAGTTTTCAAAGAGATGAAAGGAAGATGAATTAGAATGAATTCCATCACCAAACCATGCCCAAAGACTATGACAAATAACAGAATCAAACTAATTACCACCCAATCACATGTATGCAAGTTAGGAAGGGTACCGTCATCCAACCATGCCCAGGAGACTATGGTGAACAATAGGGCTTCCTGACGTCATAAACATAAAGGGAAAAAGGACATGCTCCAAGCCATTGCAGACCCGTTGTAATTTTAGTCACAACAGACCATTAAAGACTAAACAAAACATGCCATTAATAATCAACTAAAATCAACGTTAATTCAAGAATTAAAATTAAATTAAAGACATAAAATAAAATCTCCCATCTCACCACAAGCTTCACCTCTTAGCCCTAGCTAAGAGGTTCAGCCCATCACAGACATGATGAAGCTGGACATGTTAAAAGAAAATATGAAGAAGGAAAAAAATAAAAATAACAAAATTACTCTACTCCCTCTGCCCTCGTTTCTAGCCCAAGCCTCAAGCTCTCCACCTTCTGATCTCCTTCCAAGACCTGAATGAATGCTCCCCACGTCCTAAACCTCCTTTTATAGCTGCTGGAGTGGTGAAAATCGGATTTTGGAAAGCTATGCATGCCTAGTGAAAGCTTTTTCGCAGTCAAGTTCGGTGCCTCGAAATACGCCACTTTCCTCGCTCAAATTTTAAAAAAACACCGTTCCTTAGTACTTTTTTGGGTCCTCTACATGATAGACGGTTCAGATCTGCCATATGATCAAAGATGGTGGGCCAAAATCGCTTGAAAAAGTCAGTTATCGCGGATGTGCGAAACCTTTCGTACCATTCCGCTGTTATGAACGGTGGGCCCCACAGAAGCATTTTCTGAAAAATCCACCCAATCCATTGGATTCAGGACGAAATTTTAGTTAAGAATGAGTGGTTTTGAACGTCCATTGACATGTCTGAGAGAAGAAATAACTAAAAGATTAGATTTGAACGCTACAGGGCAGCCCTTTTGTGGCCCCTGTATCTCACACATGTGCACGCATGGATGAAAAGTGTAAACATGATTTTGTAGTGCTCGCGGCTGTCTACACAGTAGATGGTTTGGATTGAGCTTACGGGGCATGTGTGGGGCCTACAACGGTTCGTAAAACGGCCAGCGGCCGTGCATTACGCGGCACGTTTTTTTTTTTTGAATTGGAGAAGGAAACGTCGGTCAGCGTTTGGGAAATCTCGTGCACGGCTAGTGCACATGTGCACTATGCACACTCAATCTAAAATGGGGTCCACTATAATGTTTTTGCGAAATCTGATCCAACCATCTAATTGGTCTCCTCATTTAAGGCGTTGATACCAAATTTGAGGTAATTCCAGATATCAGGTGGGCCCAGAATCGACGGTTTATAAGCTGATCTGTCAGTTGGAGCACTTTTATAGTGATCCAAGAGCTGAAATTGAAATGTACGGTTAATTTATGGCCCTTATCTCATGTATAAAGTTTCGTACCGATCAGATGTCGAGAACCATGTGATCTTGCATTCTGGATGCGTTTCAAGCCACTTGAGCTTCAGTTTCTTAGTTTTCTCGAATTTCTGATCGTGATATCCGTCAATCTTGGTCCTCTGAAGTCCGTCCCTTGCCCTAGTGATCATCAGAACGTTAAATCCAAGCTTTTGGCATCCTTTTTCAGTCAACTCTCCTAATCACACCTTGCAACAAAACACGATTAAAACTGGACATTAAACAATATTATGCTCGTAAATTCAAGTAATAAATGGGGTCTAATATGCACTATTTGACCCTCAACACGGACGGACAGTGGCTCCCTATTTTTGAGTAGTGGGCCCCACACATCGCCCATACTGAAAATTCAAACCGTTCATTCAGTCCGTATGTGGGGCACAACTCACTCCTTTTAGACCCATGAACGTACGAACATGCAGATCACCGTCCAAACAGAAGATGGACGGTGGAATGAAACGACTTGTGGGCCACACTGAAATCAAACCGGAATTTCCCCTCTCAGGCGGTTTTGTGTCTCGAATCCAATGGACAGTGTGGATTGTCCATCTGAAAGCAGTCAGTGGGCCCACCGATTGTCACAAAGCTATTACAGAAGCTCTGTTTCGCAACAGAGCTTGTGACTGATCCTTGTGGGCCCCCATCGGGCATCAGCAGGTTGATCTGGACCGTCCAGTGGAATCCCTCTAATCCTCTTGTTGTCTCCTAGATGTCAGTTTAATCCCATGCAATGTATTGTAAGATCCTAGCCATTGAATACAAGATAGACGGCGGAGGAAAAATATTATGATCCACCACGTTTTGAATCCAAAGTCGTCCCTTCCCGAATGATTTTTAGTGCACAATCCAATGAATGGAGTGGATCTTGCGAGCGCCACCAAGAAATGGGCCCACCGTCATCATAGCACAAGAGCTGTGCGCAGCTCTGCGTCCGTGAAACCAACTCCCGTGGCCCACTGTGTGATTTTGCACATGGTCAGAATCATAATCCGAACCGTTTAATGTGTAGAGCATCGAAAAAATCCCCCAAGGAAGTTGCAGTTTTGGACGAGATGCAAGGAAAAATGGAGTTAGGAGGCCCCGATTCTGACGACGTAAAGGAGTTGCGTATCTTTTCAAACCGACTCCAGCTGTATACGCAGTGCGAAAAACCTCCACACCGACTCCTATTCAACACAACACCGACTCCTGCGACTATAAGAAACAACGAGAGAGAGAGAGGTGGGGAGTTCTCGGCTTGGGCTGGAGATTGGCAGGATCGTGGAGGCTAGGCAGAAAGTGGTTGTTTTTCATTTTCCTTTCCTTTTTGTTTTAGGTTTAATTTTATTTTGAGTTTAGCCTAATCATGACCATGACAGGCTAGACCTCTTAGCTAGGGCTAAGAGGTAAACTTGTAGTGTGATGGGAGAGACCTTGCTTGTGCCTTTTCTCTAGACTGACTAATGTTGAATTTAGTTTAAATTAAGGGAATATTTTTAGTCTTTAATAGTCTGTTGTGACTTAAATTACAATGGGTCTGAGATGGCTTTGCATATTTTCTTTTCCTTTGGATGTTTATGATGTTAGGAAGCCCTGTTATTCACCATCGTCTCCTAAGCATGGTCGGATGACGGTACCCTTCCTAACCTTCATACTTGTGATTGGTTGGTAATTAGGTTAATTCTGTTGTTTACTTTGTCTCCTGGGCATGGTTTGGTGATGGAATCCATTCTAATTCATATACCTTTCATCCCTTTGAAACTATCTTAACGACAGTTCAGTTAATTTCCATGATTTTTTAAGCAGACGAAAGATCTCCCTGATCTCTACAAGTGGATCCTCTGAATTTCTAGATTCCTTCCTCTGAATTCTCTTAAGTGTTAGATAATTATTTCACAATTCTTCATTAAATTCTATTTGATTTAGATTTCATCTTAGGCTAGTTCTATTTCTTCTTAGTTTCAGAGTACGTACAGGTATTAGTCCCTTAGGATTCGACCTCGGTCTTACCGAGTTATTACTACATCACAACCCTGCACTTGGGGAGTGAACAGTAGTTATAGGTGATGGTGAGGCTTGCGAGATGGAGCTTGACTTTTATGACGACGAGGAGAAGTTCTCCTACATACAACTCTCTGACGGGTTTATGTAGACCTGGAGTTGCGTTGACGAGATTATAGGGATACAAACTAGTGGGACATTACATTTAATCATTTTGTATATTTTGGAATAAACATGTATATATTCAACCTGGTGACATGGTCATACTCTGGGGGTTCACAACTACTTATGTGCTTTATATATTTATCAGTCTTCTGCTTGTGTAATCTAATTGTCTCTAGAGTATGATATGTTATTTTAGTATAATCTCACTCATGTTTAATACACTAATATAGACAAAATTTAAACATCATTATCTATGTTGTATAAGTGATGTGTTGAAACTCGGAAGTTGAGCTTCTGCTCGACCCTCGATTTTCAGGGCATTTCAGAGAGAGGGGAATAGAGAGAGAGAGAGAGAGAGAGAGAGAGAGAGAGAGAGAGAGAGAGAGATCGGGCAATTGGCAGTGAGGGAGTGAGAGATAGATGGGCAGAGGGATCAAGAGGATTGAGAGGGTTTTCAACCTTCTTGACCTTAGCCTTGTAAATGTATGACATTCTCATGCTACAAGAGAGAAACGGGTGAAAAGAAACCCTTGTGCCCTTTCACCGTTTTCGTTGCAGAGGGTTTTGCCAAGAGAGAAATAGGTGGAAAAAAATCATAGAAGACGCAGACCATGAATTACCTAGTTGTGCTTGTTGAGGCTCTCTTCGTCGAGCTCCGAGTTAGAGAGGAAGAGGGAGAGAGAGAGAGAGTGGGAGACTGATCGAGATCGAGAGAGAGATCAAGAGGGAGGGAGATAGAGGGGCTGAAACAGGGACTGATTAGGGCCGACGCCCTAACCAGTCCTCATCTCTTGAGAGAGGGACACGGATTGGCTGCTGACAGGTTAAGTAGGCTCGCTATTGAAGTGACATCACCAAGTTATGTGGGCCTCACTATGATGTATGTTTTGTATCCACACCATCTATACATTTTGAGGGGTCATTTTAGGGTATGATACAAAGAATGAGGTAGATCTAAGGCTGGAGTGTACCCCTGTAACATCCCGAAAATCGGGAGTCGGGTAGAAACCCAACTCCCGAGTTCCAGAACGTCACTTATGCAATATAGATAATGATAAATGCATGTTGTCAGTAGAATGACATTAAACAAGATTGAGACTAAGCCAAAACAGCATATCATACTCCAGAGACAGTTAAATTAGTAAGCGGAAGACTGATAAATACATAAAATATATAATTGATTGTAAGTCTCCAGAGTGTGAACATGTTACCAGGTTAATTAAATACATGTATACTTCAAAAATGGAAAGAAAAGAATATACATGAGTACTCCAAAAATATAAAATGACAAGTGTCAAGGCATCTACTCAACCTCCCTGTAATCCCATTGATCAGATCACGCATAAAGGAGGGATCCTCCTCATCATCATCAAGTCCGGCTCCGCCTTGCAAGCCGCGCCATCATCTGCAATTACAAAAGGGTCTGGTGGGTGTCCGGAACACCGTCCCGTAACGTGGGAGTGAGTAATTAACTTAGTGGAATCATAGAGCAAAGATTAACATGTTATCAAATCAATCACGCGTTAATAGTAAAGCAAACAATCAAACATTCCTAGATACTGTTGTTAATGCAAGCATGAAATGACATGATGGATGCCCTCACCGACATTCTCCCTCATACGGCACCATCTTACGCCCGTGACATGCTTACGTTCTTCTCAGTGCTCCACATCTTCCAGGCACATGCAATGTGATGTGGATATGATTACCAAGTTGTTATTATTCATTTTCATACAGCAGTATTGTGAAACTAAGGTACTTTGCTTATATCAATCCCAACACAGATCCTGTCTAGGGTCGTCACTCCTAGTAATCTCATACGATGTTAAATTTTTAGGTCGCTGCAAGGGCTGCCAGGGCTGTTGCACGCACTCGTTGCTCCTCTCCCCCATTATCTTATCAATACAGGCCTAATTATTCTTAAGACTGCATCAGGACTCGTCGCCCCCATGCGGTGTCAGGATAAATTCAGGGTCACTACAAGGGGCTCATCACCTGATCAGTGTAGGCCGACAGCAAGAATATAGTGTCCCATACCACCATAATCTGCTTAGAGTAGGGTGCTCACTGGTCACTAAGTGGAGGTTTGTGGCCCCAGCGTAGGCCGACAGCTCAACCACGGTGTCCCATACCACCATGCCCGGCTCATGAGTCTTTATGGATCAAGGTACCATGGTTAACAGGGTTTCCAATGGTAAGTTCAGTACCCTAGGTTCAAGCAGTTATGACTCATACAGGGTAAACATACAATGGCCAGTCGGGTTATGTGACGGGCTCGACTAGCACGAGCGCATCTCAAGCTGAACGACATGAAGTGCATGAAACACTTCGTGTGGCCTAACTACTACCGCCAACCCAAACACGACTCGAGTTCATCGACGCGTCCTTCGTGATAAATAAAAACAAACCACGAATTCAATCCATTTCCGACTTCCTGGACTAGGTCATAGCCCCAAGCATTTATGTATCAACATCAGTAAGCATATGTGAGTAACAGAAATGAAATGCAACATTGTAAGCATGTTGACACATGTTATAGCATACCACATAAGTAAATCCTCCAACACATGCATTTCATATATATAATGAAATCAATACATATAGCCAACATGATGGAATTCATACACATCAGCATATTAGTTGAGAATTCAATCTTAAAACTAATTCACAACACCATTTTACTCAATACATACTAATACAAACATTTATACAAACACTTAGTCTACACACTTTAGTCCACGTAGCGTATGTCGACTTAAAGTGCGCATTAGGGCAAATCTCTTCGCCAAACCGATCATACACGTATTTCTAATATCATAACACGATAAATTTACATGTCAAGCATTTCAGCAAAATACGGACGTATACAGTATTTTCTATAAATGCCTAAAATACCCTAAATCTCATATTTACCGTACGTTTACGAAATGAAAAATGGACAGCATGTTGTACATGTCAAACGGATTTGCCGTCGATAATCTACTATTAAACGACATTGAAAGCTTTGAAATCAGTCAATCTAAGCGTCTAAAATCCTCACATTTTGCCCTACACGTGTATCGTTTCAAATAGAACGTATACGCTTCGTCAACAGCGTAGCGGCGACCTAATGCACAAGATGTATAAGCTACTTTGCTATTTGAATTGACGGAATCCTAAATCAGCAAGTATTTAGAGTTTTTCTTACCTAGGAGTGCGTTGGAATCGCCGAAAAAGTGATTGGAGTACGATGCTTCGATACATGCAATAGCTATAGCAAGTGGCAGGAGAATCTCTCCCACACTCTCTCACAATCTCTCATTTTCTCTCTCTCTTTTCCTAGGGTTTCAAGCAAATTCGGATAGGAGGGTTGTGAGAGGGCTTAAAGCTCTTATATAGGCTAAAACTTCACTGAAACAGACTTGGAAACAAAGTATACTTGAGTTATAACTAAATCGGGACTTTTTCAATCCAAAAGAGTATTTTGGGAGGTCCCCTGGCCGAATGCGGTCGGACTTAAGCTCATGGTCACTGGATGTTTCTCACACCCAGTTTTCAATCCGGCAGAGTTCGCAGATCGCACGTGACGGTCTAATTTCAGTTCAGCGGTTATCGTACCTAAATCAGGTCTACAAGTCTCATGATATGAAAGAGAAATTTTTCCTGATCCGAGGGTAAAATTTGGCTGAATTCTGACGGTCAGAACGCTTAATAATAACGCGCCAAGTCACGTGCCAGATTTGGATTAAATTTTTCAAATCTAACCCATTTCTCACTCTCTTTACTCCAGGCTCAATGAAATAGCCTCTGAACGTCGGTTGGGCTTGATTTTCGAAATGATTGTCAAGTCCAGCTAAGCAGTCATAACGGTCTAAGATTGTAAGTATCGGACTTTCGACGCGCGGTATAGATCCAATACAAAGTTTCAAAGGGTTCCTGAGAACAAACGGGTTTAGATTTTGATCCTAGGTTTCAGGGTATTATAGCGTCATTGATTCTACAAGTTTTGGGTCTTGTAGAACGTATTTAAAGCAATCAGCGATAATTTCACAGCTACTCTAGCATAGCGCTAGCTAACTTACGCTTAATTTCTAAAGGAATTAATCCTAAGTGATTTCTTTGGCTTTGGAATTGGGTTCTGAGAGGTTACCAAGGTATTATGGTTGACCCATTGCCTAAGGACGTCTAATCCCAGGTTGGCAAAAATCCGGGGTGTTACAACCCCACCATAGAAAATAGGGGAGAGAATGACGCCCAGCATTTAAACCTTCTGAAGGTCCACCATGATGTTTATTTGAGATCCAACCTGTTCATGTATTAAAGAAGACATGAAAGAAGGGAAAACACAAATATTAGCTTAATCGAAAACTTTCGTGGCCATTAGAACTTTTTAATGGTGGGCGTCACTCTCTCTCCACTGTTTTCTGTGGTGGGGTCCACTCGAGCTTTGGATTTGACTCATTCTTTGGATTATGCCCTAATATGTTCTCTCCAAATGAATGGATGGTGTAGATACAAAACATACATCATGGTGGGGTCCACAGAAGTTGGTGACATAACTTCAGTGGTGAGTCTCACTACTCAACCTGTCAGTATCTAATCTACGCCATTGAGAGAAGGGGCTAGGTGACGTGATCAAGTTCTGTGGGTCCTATCATAAGGTATGTGTTATATCCAAACCATCCATCCATATGGCGAGCTAGTCGTAAGGCTTGAGACAAAAAAATAAGACAAATCTAACTATTAACTGGACCACACGATCAAAAGCATGTAAGGGATTGAACGTCTACCATTGAAACCCTTTTGGGGGTCATAGAAGTTTTGGATCAATATGAAATTTGTTTTTTCTCTTCATCCAGGTCTTTGTGACCTTACGAACAGATCGGATGGAAAATAAATGTTATGGTGGGCCCTACGAATTTTTTAACGGTGAAAATCATCACCCCTGCCGGTATTTGTGGTGTGGTCCATTTAATCTTTGGATATGATTCATTTTTTGGATAATTCTCTAAAATGATCTCGAAAAATGGATGAATGGTGTGGGTTGATCCTAAATTTTCAATAAATCCAAAGCTCAAGTGGACGATGCCACACGAAACAGTGTGGAATAATGATTTCCACCATTGATACCTTCCTTGGGCCCATAGTAATGTTTATTTGCCATCCAACCTGTTCATAATATCAAAAAGATACGGATGAAAAGAAAACACAAACATAAACTTGATCCAAAACTTTTGTGGCCTCCAAGAATTTTTCAATGGTAGAGGTTCAATCACATTATTTCCTGTGGTGTGGTTCACTTGAGCTTTGGATATATTTCCTTTTTGTTCTTAATTAGACCTCAAATTATCTGTTAACATGGATGAACAGAGTGGATAAAATAAATAAATAATAGTGGACCCCATAAAGTTTAGTCAATATGCTAAGGGTAATTAGTAACTCACCTAAATGGAGTGGTGAAGGGTTTCCTTAAAACATTCATAATCATATATTGGGCTTGCCTAAATGTGATTCACATATCCAACCCACTCATTATGTGTGTCCCACTTGGATGAGGGGTCAGACTAAGTTTCAACCGCATCCAAAACTCATGTGGGCCCCACCAAGTGCTTTTATATTTTTTAGGATGTCTTCACATGGTTGTAGACGCTATGGCCGACCTGAGTTTCGTATACAGATGATTTTTGAGATATCTCATAACCTAGAGGGGACACATCAAATGCACAGTGTTGATGTTCGACACACATCATGATGGGACCCACAAAACTTACTAACATTAATTCTTAGGTTCTCACGAGGTCAATAAGTTAGATCACAATTTTGACCAGAATATTTGGCCCATTTTATATGTTTGGTCCATTCACTCTATTTTACTGATCAATACCCTTAATTTGAATAGTTACTCGCCCCGATCAAGCTACATTTTTATTTTTATTTTCACAAATAAATTTCAATTTCCATTTAAAAATAGCTTCTTTTTTTTTTCAAAATGTATATTTTTTATGCTTAATTTTTCTTTGAAAACTTTTAACAAAATATCATTTTTATTATAAAATATTTCAAATATATATATATATATATATATATATATATATATATATATATATATATATATATATATATATATATATATATTGCATTCAATCAATTGTTAAAAAATAATATTGGATACGAACATGTACAATTAAACCACTAAATTTGTATTAAAAAAATAATTCTTAGACTAGAAAAAAACATAAATTTTCACTATATTCTAAAAAAATAAGAAAATAATAAATAAATGTTCAAGGCAAAAGTCCTTTTATGATGGACCATGATCCGTCACAAAAGCAACTAAAAAATGTCGGGAGTTGCTATTTTGGGCAGGAATTTACAACTGATCATGTTGCGTCACAAAATTAAAATTTTTGATGGATTTAGTGACAGACCAAAATCCGTCGTAAATCTGATTTTAGCAACAGATTTTGGTCCGTCGCAAAATTCCCCCACATTTGGACTAGATTTCGAGAAAGATGGGATTGACAATAGACTTTTTCGGTTAAACCAGGCAATTTTTCCAATGGACTAAGTCTGTCACAAAACGTCGTGTATTCGCAATTTTTGTGCAGTGAAGTGTCATTATTACAATTGTACTATTAATGAACTAATCATTGCAAATTGTTGGGCAAGCGTGGATGTTTTCAAGAGAGGAATTTATAATAATTGCACTTTTTTGCTGGTCGTGTGATCCACTCGTGATTTAAATCCTTTCCATTTATGGGTTCAGTCTTAAAATGAGATGGTAAAATGGACGGACAATATAGACCAAAGACATACATCATGGTGGGTCTAACAGAATCTATAAATGGAAAACAAACACTCCCTTATCTTATAAATGGAAAAACTAACACCCCCTTACATTACCACAAATACGTACACCATGCACAAGCATGGAAATTGATGGCCACATACTAATGTTGTAACCAAATAAAAAATGATTTTGCAATCGTTACACAATTTCTTTAGGTTATTTTCGCAATTGGGAATTCAAAATTTTGGGAGCATGGTCCATCCAAGGGGAAGTCGATAGTGTGCTGCGCCACGCCAAGGTTGGAGGTGTGTTGACATCACCAACTTTTGTGGGCCCCACCATGATGTATGTGTTGTATCTACACTGACCATCCATTTTTTCGAGAGCATTTTAGGGCTTGAACTAAAGAATGAGGCAGATCGAAAGCTCAAGTAGACCACACACATAAAGCCGTGGGTACAATAATTTCCACCATTGAAAACTTCCGAGGGCCAACAGTAATGTCCAAAACTTTGGTGATCCCTAATGAGTTTTTAATGATAGACATTCAATCCCCCTAGTTTATATGGTGTGGTCCACTTAAGCCTCCAACCCTATGGCTTAATGGTAGACTAACAGGCGTTTTAACATGAGGTCATGGGTTTAAGCACCCATTGTGGTGTGAGGTCGGGGCGTGTAAAAATAAAAATAAAAATGTCCTTAGTTTTAGCTCATTTCTGGGCTCAAGACCTTGCCAAATCAGCAGACAATTTGGATATAACACACATCATGGTGGGGCCCACAAAATTTGGTGAGTCAACATACCACACCAGGCAATCCACTTCCCCACCAAAGGTGGGCTGGAAAACCATGGGCTAGGGGTGTCAACTGTCAACAGGCCGGATTAGGGCCAATCTGAGTTCTGTCCAAGCCCAGCTACATTGTTCAAGCTACGCCCAAACTCCAGGCCGTGAGGAGCCAAAATAGCCCGGCCTAAGCTGAACCTAAGCTTTAAAAGGTTAAAAACCTAAACAAGAATTTGCCTAGCAAGGTGGCTACTGGACAGTAAGTCCAAGCTCAGCTCGCTTAGGAAATGGGCTGAAGGTTTGAGCCCAAACCCAGCTCACAGGCTTGATACGTCAGCCCAAGCCCGCCCAAAACAATCTCGAAAGCCCGTGGGCTAGCCTGGCCCATTGACAGCATTACAAGTGATTGTGGGACCTATTGAAGATAATGAAAAGAATTGTTTTCTTTCTCCACTCGATCTTTACATAGGACACATTATCAACGGCTCAGATTATGCTCCACTTTGAAACTACTGTACATTTTCATCCATGTTTTGGAGATTCACTTTCCATTCACTGACTACATGAGAGAGGGAATTGCAAGAAGAGCCTCCTTCATCCAAAGCTCTCAAGGCAGCATCTTTGAGCTTTTTCACCCTGGCCCGCATGGTCTTCCCATCTTCACCGTCCATCACTAATCTCACCACCCTCTCTACCTCCTCTCGTCCAACCACTCCATTCAACGGTTCCGATCGGACCGCCACCTTTAGATCATCGGCCAGCATTGCAGCGTTCATCCTCTGCTCAGCGTAGAGTGGCCACACGATCATGGGCACACCGTGCATGATACTCTCCATCGTTGAATTCCATCCGCAATGTGTTAGAAATCCAGCCGTTGAAATGTGGCCTAGTATCTCTATCTGTGGACCGAACATGTGGACCACGAGGCCAACGCCCCGGGTCCGAGTCAGGAAACCATCTGGCAAGTAGTCCGACGGATAATCAAAGCCGTCCATCGAGACCCTGACATTCCGTGGACCATCCCTTCCGCTAGGTGGACGGACCACCCAGATAAACCGTTGCTGACTCAGCTCCAACCCCCATGCCAGCTCAGTAATCTGCTTGGCTGATAGGGTCCCACCGCTTCCAAATGCTACATACAGAACAGACTCAGGTGGGTGCATGTCCAGCCACGTAAGACACGCCGGTCCATGAAAAAACGGACGGTCTGATCTTATTAGTGGGCCCACTGGATACACACGTGGGGCGGGGTTTTGCATTAGGGTATTGTTTTCTCTCAACGCGCTGATCGGTTTCGGCTCTAGATCTTCGCACGTGTTGATTAGAATACCGTGGGCCATTCGGAACCTGTGAGCATGGTGTAGGAACGATCTGTATCGTTCATTTCTCCGATCGCGTAATGAATCGACCAAGTCGTCGATCCGAATCGGATTGCAACCGGGAATTTGCAGCGGTTCGGGAAGATCGATGTACTCACCGTTGATTTCCTGATCCAGAGTCGGCAGATGCATCATGAGCGCGAGCAACGATGCAGATGATGTGAAGAACAGGTACTTAAGCATCCGTAGATCATCGGCGATCTCGAAGACATCGGTGCCGAAGATGTCGACGATCAGGACCGTTGGATTCGCTAGGTCAGTAATTGCGGACCGGAGCAACGGTATCGATTCTCTAATCACCGTAGATATGCGAGTCATTGACGACGAATCCTGCCGAAGCTGGATGATGTGGAGACCGTCGGGAACGGACGTTGATCGGATCAGTTGGGATTGGGCCGTTGAGGCATCGGTGGTTAGGATGAAGAAGCTGACGTGGAAACCGTGGACAGACACCAAACGCTTGGCAAATTCCAAGAGGGGAATGATCTGGCCCACTCCAGGACTAGGGATTATTGCCACGTGGCACTTTGTAGTGTCCATGGCAAAACATAAAAATTTAGCCGAAAAAAAAAAAACATGGAAATGGTAAAATCTCATGTCCGGAAGGTATTGCTTCTTTTATAGAGGCGTTCGTAGGGGAGCGGAATCGGTAAGGTCATGACCAAGGGCCCACCTTCATGTACTTTTTGCATATCCACGCCGTCCATCCGTATTTCCATCTTATTTTGTGTAATAGGCTCAAAAATCAAGTAGATCCAGCCTCAAGTTGACCACACTACAGGAAACAGTGGTGATTGAATTCCTACCGTTAAAAATTTCTAGGGCCTACCGTATTACGGAAGTTTGTAATACGGTACGTCGGGACTTTACCTTTGAATCTGAGTCATCTTCCAAGATCCAAACCGCTTATACGGCAATTCTCATTTTGAATGGTGGATAATCAACAAACAAAAATGCTAAATTGGATTATTTCCACCCTTAGATAAGTTGTGTATTTTGCTTTGAACATCAACGGCCATCATAACCTTTGTATAATCAGAGGTTTTAATGTTCAATTGAGAATTTTATTTCGGTGATCTTCCATCCAAGGAGAGCTCGATCAGATAAAACGGTTTGGGTTCATTTTAAAACCCCAAATACAACGGCCAGTGTCCCACGTTTCTTACTGCAATACATTGGGATGTATTGGAGAAAACCTCTTCTTGATGACGACTGATTGGATGAGAAACGCCCACTGGAAATGAAAGCGGATTCACTGTTGACACTCTCCCACCAGAGTATCCATGGTGGCCCGAGACATGGGCCCACCTTGATGTATTTTTTATATCCATTTCGTCCATCCGTTTTTCTTTCTCATTTAAGGAAATAAGCCCAAAAATGAATCATATACAAAGTTCAAGTCGACCACATCAAAGGAAAGAGTGGGGATAATGACAACCACCGTTGAAATCTTCCCAGGGATCACCTTGATGTTTATTTACATCCTTACGCAGGCCACACGGACCTCGATGAAGAGAAAACAAAAATATTATCTGGATACATAACTTTTGTGGGCTCCAAAACGTTTTTCCTGTGTTATGGTCCCCTTGAACTTTGGGTCTTCTTCATTTTTGGGATCATATCATAAAATGAGCTGAAAAAGAGGATGAACGGCGTGGATAAAACACATACCTCACGGTGGGCCCCACAGAGCCTGTCCCTAGGCAATCCGCTTTCACTCCTAATGGATTAGGTGAACTTTCGGTTGTTGATAAAGAAATTCTGCGCTCGAGGAGAATCTTAGTCTAAAGCATGCCAACATGGGACACGAATGAGAGATCTGAGCCATTCATCTTGTGAGGCTAACTGTGACGATGACTCCATCCAAGAACTGGAAAAGATCGATATCCGATTGGGCCTGATAAAATATGGACGGTTTGAAGATAATTACAATAGTCAGTATTCAAATTTCACGTATGGCTCACGGGATCCATAGAACAGAAAATACATTTAGTAATGAGAATTTTCTATTTGGGCCCACGTGATGAATGGACCAGATCTTGTGAAAGTATGTTGATTTCCTGTGCCTGTGGTAGCGTGTGGATCGAACTTGATTTCTCAAAAAGGGCCCCGGCACTTAAGTTTTTTTTTTTTTTTTTCGTTGTTTTAAAATAAGTTGGATTGACAGTTCATATCTACGTTCCTGTCATGGTTGGCATCTACGGTTTGGTTCGGTTATATAGAACCCTGGACTGAACCAGTCCTTAATCAAGGGTTCAAAAAATTTAAAAACCGGAACTGAACCGTTAGCACCCTGGGACCGGAACGATCCAGCGGTTTCCGTCCAGTTATAGGTTCCAACAGTTAGATAACGGATTGGCTACTCCCCTACCTAGTGGTCGATGCTCTGGCCCCGCCATGATGTATGTGTTTCGTCCATTTATACAAATCATGTTATGACTTGAAAGCAAAAATAAGAGGTATATAAATCTCAGGTGGACCACACCACCAAAACAATAGTGATTGGAAATCTACTATTAAAATCCTTCTAAGGTCCAATATAGTGTTTATTTGGAGGTATATAAATCTCGGGTGGACCATACCACACGAAAACAACAGTGATTGGAAATCTACTATTAAAATCCTTCTAAGGCCCAATATAGTGCTTATTTGACATCCAATCGGTTGCTTAGGTCATACAGCCCAGATGAAGAGAAAAAACAAAGAAGAGCTTGACCCAAAACTTTTATGCCCCCAGCATGTGTTTAATGATAAACCCTCAATCAACACTGTTTCCTTTAACGTGGTCCACTTGAGATTTATATACATCTCAGTTTCAGATTCATACCGTAAAATGATCTGTAAAAATAGATGGATGGCATGGATGAAACACAAACATCATGGTGGGGTCCACATATCGCCGACCATCAGCCATTGGCTGGTGTCAGGGGGAGTAGCCAATCCGTTTCCGGCTGATAGGCGATCGTTCGTGCCATATTAACTTGAACTGATTACCTACAGCGGGTTGCTTGCTAAGACTTGTCATCCATACACATATTTCCTGCCAAAATTCGTTATTCGATGAAAATCTGTACCATTCAAACGGTAGGATCTATCATGGAGATCATCTATTTCCAAAATCAGGCTTATCCATTCATTACTTGGGCCATACCCTTATGTTTATACAGACCGTCGGTTGCACATCAATTCCTATCATGTGGCCCGTGAAATGAAGGGACTATCCTGATACTTTTGCCACATGATCTGCAAGATGGACTAACCGTTTTCAACGTAAAGATTTCTATTACGTTGTCTCTGAACGAGCCTGAGCTCAGACAACCCCTTTCTGTGCAAGATCTGGGCTGTTCATTACGTGTGCCGCATCATGCATGATAGATGATTATTAGTAAAGAGATATGTAATCCATTGATCAGAAAGTCATAGAGTGTGGCTGATATTCTCTTCACTTTTTGTCTTTGAAATCAGCATGTTTGGTCGGCTTTCTTTTGTCTTCTTAATGATTTAAGTGATAGATTTCGGGATTTGTGCTATTTTTATTTATGAGAGAGAGAGAGAGAGAGAGAGAGAGATTTCTGTCTTCTTCTCATGTTTTCCTATGGTAAAGAGATATTTAAACCATTGATTAGAAAGCTTAGATTGAGGCTAATATTCTCTTTACCTTGTGTTGTTGAATTCAACTACCTTTGGTGGCCTTTCTCTTGTCTCATTAGTAATTTCAATGATAGATCCCAACATCTATATTATTTTTACATACGCTTATGTTTTTAGTTGTTGGGGTATGCCCCCACAACCTTTTGACTTGGACAAGGGATAAGGCTTTTCAATATTAGGCCAATATTTCATACTTTCAATCTCAATCATCCCAATAAAATTCATGAGGACATTAGCAATGTTTTTGGATGAACTGCAATTATTAGTCAAATATTATGAAAATGAATTCTTGCCATTCACATGTGAGATCTAGGTATCTAATTTGCAATTACACTATTTTCAAATATTGATTAAAATAAATTGTTTAATGGTTGAGCAACGTATTCCATAATAGTAACGGTGGCTGTACTGACAACGGATAATGACCATTACGACATTTTTTAAAATTTTGAAAAAACTTGTTTTAGAGCTGTTACGGATCTGTCACGGGCTGGTACAGGCAATTTTTCCTGTAACAGCTACATAATTGAATACCTTGTGGTTGGAATATCTGGTTGCTTGTTGAGCCTTCAGTAAATTGGTAATTACAATGGATTAATAACCTAGCTTGTTGATTGGTGCACGTCCAATCCAACCATTATAATGAAAAAGTCATGAGTCAGAATCTAAAAGATAAATGTCTACTAATGAGATGTTAGGATTGTCCAACCAATCTTTAAGAGTGTTAGCTAAATGGGTATGGATGTCGGTTTGGATTTTCTTTGAGCTCCTTTGATAAATGGGTTGGGCGTCGGTATACCCCAACAGATTGTACAATCACGCTAGACCCAATTTTATAATACATAATAATATATATTATATATGTAACTAACATGTATTAAAATATTGGACCATTTAGAATAAACCTAATAGCTATTTATTTTGACTTGGATACATGGTCCATCAAAAGTGTAAAACATCATGTGGAATATTTTAACCACTCATCCTCATCTCCTTTAAGCTTCCTCCTGACTGTTAGCATATCACCTAGGCACATTCAAATCTCAAATACATTTAAATTTGTATTCATTTAAAAGTATGTTGTAATCCATCTTCTATAAATATTTGTATTCATTTAACAGTATGTCGTAATCCATCTTCTATAAATACAAATGAATCCATGAGATTTATGTTAACTTTCTCCATTACATGTGGCAAGAGGAGCTGACAACATTTTACATTTAACTGTAGAAGAGTTATGGCATGTAAGACATTATTTTCATGCAAATCAGTGGTATTTTTTAAAATCTCCACAACGATTGTGTAATATCCACCCATGTATTTATTATGCCCTGCATGTTAGGACATTAGTTAAAACATGAGGTAGAACTAAACTTGAGTGGGCTACAAAAATAAATAAATAAAAATGAACCCATGTATTTATTATGCGTTGCATGTTAGGACATGAGTCAAAACATGAGGTAGATCTAAACTTAAGTGGGCTACAAAAATAAATAAATAAAAATGAGAGTAAGTTGCCCAGTGACTGATTGCCTTCTCCTATATAATTGTAGTCATGTTCTTTTCTTTCATTTTTCTCTCCTCATTCATAAGTATCTCCCCATTCTTATATATCTCTCTCCATGTTTGTTGCACATGCTAATTTCCCTAATATGCCAAATGAAAAGTATCTGTGTAAATTTTAAATACCAAATCAAGAGTCATAATAAAATGATGAGTTATTTCATATTTAGGATATTATATGTGTAAATTTTAAATATCAAATCAAGAGTCATAATAAAATGATGAGCTATTTCATATTTAGGATGTTATATAACATTAGATTCGCTCAAAATTTATACACATGACAAACAATATTTCTAATGAAACCAAGTAAATTGTGGTAATTACCATAGCTAGGCATCAATCTCAGTATCAAATTGCTTGAATAATCACTAATCTCTAATTCTTAGACACTTGTTTGTTAAAACATAATCATTGGATATTTCACTTTTAACCATTCAAAAGCGTTCACCAATCCAAAGAAGTAATCATCAACCAAGCTTAACTTTTAATTCATTTTACATCTAATTTAAGGCCTACAATTTGAACTACTTATTTTAATTACTTATACTCCAAGTCATGTGCAATTTCACTACGATAGTTCTTAACTTTGAATCATACAATAGATTAAAAACAATAAAAAGAGTGAATTTTTTTTTTTAATTTCAAAATAGCATGCTATCAATATTTATGTTTAATAATAAAATTCATAATATTTTTATTTATGCATGATCTTTAATCTTTTAGTTAATGGTATGTGTATTTTTAATTATGAGTGCCTGATTTTTCCATAGTACACATACATGATAATAAAAGGTATGGGCATCCGTGATACTGAGTACGGCCCTAGGTGTAGCATCCATTAATAGGTTTCGGCATGGGAAGCTCATATCTGACCAAACGTGGTCCATTGACAGCCCTCTCAATCTGAATGCATGCGTGCGAACCATGGTGCTCTGTCAGAGTAACAAATAACGGGAGGGGATTGCCTGCATCCCCGGGCACAGAGATATCTCTGTGCCTGGGGCTGTGTGGGGTCCACAGATATGTATGTGACAAATCCATTCCATCCATCTGTTTTGAAAGATAACAATACTACAGGTTTCTATAAATCAGGCAGATCTAAAACTCATGTAGGCCACACCACATAAAAAAGTGGGGATTGAACGCCTGGTGGGCACAGAAGTTTTGTATCAGGATGATATTTGTTCCTATACAGTTTTTTTGAGTGGTAATAATTCTATGAACGGTTTGGATGGAATATAAACATCATGCTCAGCTCAAGGAAGGCTTCAACAGTGGAAGTTGATGTTCCCAATGTTTTGTTGGTGTGGCCCACCTAAATTTCGTATCTGCCTGAGTTTTGGAATCATGTGCTAATGTGGTCTTTCAAAACATATGGACGGAATGGATTTATCACAGAAATTTCTGTGGATCCCACACTGCTCCAGGCACAGGCAACCATCTCCCACAAAAAACCCCTCTGGTGAGGGTGGAGGGCGATTGGACCTCTCCTTAAAAATGGTGAGCCCTAACGTAGTTGTACTACTGAAACCGGACGCTTATATGGTAATGGCTGATGGACCACATTCATGAACATGGACGGCCATTAATTACTGAACCACCTGTGGATGTGATGCATCACGGGATCAGGGCTACCTGACTAGTGTATCTTGGCTAGGGAGCCAGTGGAAGAAAAAGCTCCGTCTGACATCCACTCGCACCAGCCTATGTTAGGGTGTGAGCCCAAAAGTAGGCAGGTCCACATATTAGAGAAGAGTGGGGATGGGGATGCCCATCACTGAAACCTTCTTGTGGCCCAACCAAGTTTTGTAATAGGCTGGTATTTGAATCTTCACTTCATCCTAGTGGGAAACACCTTATGAACGGTTTGGATGGGATAGAAACATCACAGCTGGCTCCAGGAAGGTCTCAAAGGAGGACGTCCACAGCCCCACTTTTTCCTATGGTGTAGCCCACTTTAGATTTGGATCTGGCCATGTTTTGGGTTCACATTCTAACATGAGCTGGAACAACTAATTGACCGACCGGATATCACATGGACATCATGATGGCCCAACAGTGCCTTTTATTTGATAGGCAGGAGCTTTGAGTGGCATACACATCAAGGGTCTTATCCACACCGTTGATAAATACCTCCCTATCATTTTAGGGCATAAGCCAAAATATGATGCAGATCCAAGGCTCAAGTGGACCACAACATAAGAAGCAGCAGTGATAATGATTCCCAGGCATTGGAACTTTTCTAGGGCCCACCATGATATTTATTTACCATCTAACATATTCATAAAGTTACATGAACCCGGATGAATAGAAGATACAAATATCAGCTCCATCCAAAACTTTTGTGCCCCTAAGAAGTTTTCAACTATAAGAGTTTAATCCTCATTTTGTAGCCCACTTAAGCCTTGGGTATCCAACATTGTTTGGAGTATTCCTTAAAATGATAAGAAAAAGTGAACGGACGGGGTGGATAAGACCCATACATCAAGGTAGCGTTTGAGTGGCCACCATGATGTATGGGTCTTATCCACACTGTCCATCCAATTTTTTATTATTATTTTAGAGTATAAACCAAAAAATGAGGCAGATCCCAAGCTCAAGTAAACCGCACAACAAGAAGCGGTGGTGATAATGATTCACCATTGAAACTTTTTTAAGGCCCACCGTGATGTTTATTTATCATCCAACCAAATTTCATGAAGTTACTTAGACCTGTACGACGAGAACACAAATATCAGCTTCATTCAAAGGAATTTTAATCAATAGAAGTTTAATCCCCAATTTATAGTCCAGTTCATCTTTAGATTTACCTCATTTTTTTTTTACTTAAATAAAAGAAATGATTATAAATAAAATGGATGGTGTAATAAGACCCATATATCATGGTAGCCCAAAGCTCCTGCCAGAATTCCTAGCTGGAGACTGGTGGGGGTAGGACGCAATCCACGTCCCCCGTCTATGGCCTGTCCATGATGGGTCCCACCCCTCGAAGTGGCGCTTACACATCCAAATGTTACAGCCGACGAACCATTATTTCATCTCAGTGGTACGTCGTGAATGCTCTCACTGAAGCATACTCAATGGAAGTCCGGAGCTGAGCATTACTCTCACCGAAGCATATTCAATGAAGTCCGGAGCTGAGCATCAAGGACAACCATCAATCACTCTAGGTTCCAAGTGGGCCTCGCATCATGGGCAAATCACCTACATGGAACGACGGCCGTTTGTGCAGGTACCAGGAGTTACTTGATACACTGCCCAGTTCGATAATCCATGCACGTCCTCAAATTTTCCGTACACATGTGAAATGTGTCCCTCCATCTGAACTGTCCACAGACCTTATGGCAGATGGGAATAATCCAAAAATCATAAGGTGATCCCCGTATCCATTTGACGGGCGGGGAACGGTCCGAATTCAGCAAACAAACGTCCGTTGCTTTGCATAACTCACCTATCATGGGATATTTGTAAACACCTCCCTTTCCGTTTCATGACAACTGTAAATTACACCTTTCCATTGCTCGCTCCCCATAAATACATACCCTATGAGTAGACCACACCGTAGGAAGCAGTGAGGATTGAAAGGCTACCATCAGTCTCTAGCTAAGTCTTGGTTGGGAGGCACCCAATCCCTGGCACCTTCCCGGAACAGATATTTTAAGAAATTAAATGTTTTACCCCCATCTCATTAACAAATATTTGTAGATGGCCTCACGAATTATTCATATGTCATCCAACCCATTCAACATTTGTCACTCCATGAAAATGGGACATCTCAAAAAGTTAGATTGATCCAAAAATAATATTTTGAAAATGGTACTTTTTATTGTAAACTAGTCATGTCCATTCCTAAAATGGCCCAACAGGAATGGACACGTGGAATTGCAGGAAAAAAATACCACACGGATGATCTTTGAAGAGACTCGGAGTGTGGTACAGAATCCAAGAGTGGTAATCGACAAGAGAAGGGGAATCATTAGAAAAAGACTTAGGAGACCCATGCGGCAACGCTCTTGCTACCATAACCTTTTAATGAAAAATGAAAATGTCTAAAGGAATAGTTCAGTAAAAATTTACAAATAACATAGAAAATTAACAAAGTAAGTTGTTTCACACCAATTATATTAAATCTATCAATTTACCTTGGCTTAATTTATCTTATGACTAATAATAATCCAATAGTGATAATTCTTAATTGCAATTCTGAGGTGTAGTTCAAATCTATATTCATACACTAGACTTATAATTGATTTAATACAAGTAGTTCTCTCAAAAGATTTTTTCTCCAACTATAAGTTTTTCCTTTCATTTTATTATACTGATATACTGAAGAAAAAAAAAATCTTGTGAAAGGCAAGGCACAACTAATTTTCGAAAGAAGAACTTCACCCTTCAGCTATTACTTGATTATTATAAATATTATGTAAGTGGATAGATAAGCGATTAATCTTCTCAAATTCTAATTATATACAATCATATTGGATGTATCTACTTATTTTGATACTTAGAGTCGAATTTATTTGGTTTGAATCAAGTCACTATATCAAATCTGATGCACCCACACATACCGTACATGACAAAAAATAAATCAAGTGCCAACACCTCTATTTTTCACTTGTAGATGTCCCCTTGGTTTTTACACAATTTTTTTTTAAAAAAGATTCCACTACTACATTTAAGTAATTCAACATCTTATACCATATCATTGGCAACAAGTTGTAGATGGAGGCCCACCATAGCGCAAATCTCACATTCAACCTGATCATAGTGGCCAATGAACCATAGAATAGGGTACCCCACAAATTAATCCAATAATTGGATGACCAACCACATGAATTTGGAGGTTTTGAGGTGGCAGCCTCTTACTTCAACGGTGTGGCCCACATGATAATTGGATTGCCGATGTTTTCGGCATCCAAATATCTACGAAATGACCCTGCTAAATGGAGGTGGATACCATTTATACATGATAGTAGACCCCACATGCATGCAAAACGAAATCCTCATTGAGGGTGTTGTAGTCAGGGCACATATTCCTTACATCTCTAACAACAAGTGGATGTTTGCAATTATCCAAAAGAAGGGAGGTCTTTACAATTATTCCTTTTTTGTACTAAGGGGCTGCAAGTTGCAACCGTAATATGAAGGTGAATTTCCACTTCCTTCCAGGAGAGATTGAAGAGGTGAACCGCGGGATATGAGGCCACGTGGCACACGTGTAAGATCCAGTACGTTCATTAGGCAGGGCTTGATGTTTGATGTAAGCATGCCACATCCCTAAATCCAAGCTGGTCCAATCATCACGTGGCCCACACAAGTACATTGAGTATAAAAACTGTCCATGTCGAATCTATGAGTGTGGCCCACCTTCTGAATATATGCCCCTGATTTTGGGCAAAGGGAACGTGCATGATCAGACCCACCAAACGGTTGGCATGAATCTCACACGTATGAAATTTTGTTACATGGACTGCACGTCCCGTTGGCAATCTGTCCCATGGGAGTGTGACCGTAGACTGCTTCTTTTCAATTTGTAAGGGACATTGATTTCGTCCTTGAAAATCCGACACAAAGATGTGACCAGTAAAAGAGGACAATCATCTATCAGTGGGCCTCATGTGAGTATGAGCTGTCATGGGTTAAACCAGGACGTGGGATGTGTCCTGTGTGGACCCATCACCAATCACCTGGCAACTAGTCCATGTCTGAACAGGACCTGAAACTCAAAAAGCCTGAGCGACCAGCCTTCACAGGCTCGCATTGATGCACCCCAAAAAAGAGCATTTTATGGCCTTAAATGATATTTTGAGCCAAAGTCTCTTTTTGTGTGACTTTTGAGAAATCTAAGACCGGCTCTAGCAGCAGTTTGGTGAGCTCACATGCCTGTAGAAACCCATACTCACCCGAGATGGTGTGGGCCTTACTGTGTGGGGCCACCTTCATGTATGTATTATATACTCATGTTGTTTATATGTTTTCCAATATCATTTTAGGACAAGAGCCAAAAAATGAAGCAGATCCAAATCTAAGGTATTAGACAAAACAGTGGTGATTGAAACCCCACCATTAAGAACTTCTTAAAGCTTACTGTAATTTTATTTTCCATTCAAAAACAAATATCAGCTTGATCCAAAACTTTGTGTTGTCCATGAATTTTTAATGGCAGTGAACCCCACCATTAAATACTCCCTGGGGCATGCTATAATATTTATTTGGCATTAACGGCAAATTTAGATGAAGTGAAAAAACAAAAACCAGCTTGATCCAAAACTTTTGTTGCCAACGAGTTTTTAATGGTCAATCACCATTGATTCCTAGACCATTTATGATTTTGATCTACTTCATTTTTAGAGTCCTGACAAAAAATGACCGGCAAAACAGATGGATGACATGGATATAAAATACATGCATCAAGATAGGCCTCAAAGTAAGGGCTGCACCATCTTGGGTGAAGCCGGGGCACACTAATGTGCCCCCAAAACCCAATCCATCTGCACAACCACATCTCTAGACATGGCAGATGGCACACATGTGCAATAGTTTAGCTTTTAACATATGTGGGCCACACTCTCAAATCATATATCCTAAAAATAGACGGTTTCACTCAGGTGGGCCACAATTTGGATGATTAGAAGGGGAAAAAAAAAAAAAGAAGTATTCAGCCATTTCCCAACCAAGCAAAAAAAGAGGATTAAATCCACATGGCTCATCTGATTGAAAGCTCAGATCAAATACTCATATTCACATGTATGCTTGTGTAGATGGGCTGGATCATTGCTTAACTAAGATGATCACCAATATAGGAGCATTGTTTAACGAGGCCCGATCGACGATCGTCCATCAGTGGAATTGGACTTAGCATGTTGGTGGGTCCATGCCCTAAATAGCCATGGACATTTAGATGCGACCTGGTACACAGAACACAGACCCAATATCACGATTCTGCTCCGACAAGGATGGTTCATGTACACCATGCCACATGCTTTGTCAAGACATTCTATGGTTATATCCTGGTAAGTTAGTGCCACGACAATTAGAGGACCCATTTCCGCAAAAATAGTTTCTGACAAAGCCCTTTTGCAGTAGATTTTTTGGGAATGGTTTTCGGTCGTATGTGTTTTTTTTAATGTCGATTTCAGTAAGGTATTACATAGGATTTGTAAAAGTGGATTAAAAACAATGCCAAAATGATATTTTAATTAAAAATCTGCTTTAAATGAAAGATACCACACAATTTTATTGTTTGAATAGCAATAAAAAGTAAATTTCTTTTGATGAGAATCTAATATATCTTTATTTTAAATTACTTAAATGTCCTTTAAATTGGTTAAATATTCTTTTAGAGAGTGTAATTTGGATAAGTATGTTAGGCAAACAACATACTTATCCGCTTCTCCTCTCTTTCGCATCTCTCTTGATGCCTCTCTTCAACAACTTTAAAAAAATAGAAATTCTAAAAATATTAACTGAAGTGATTATGTACATATAAGTTAAAAGAATATATGTAACTAATCATAAACCAAACTTATTTGAAATAAGTTACTTATCTATTGCTATAAGTAGAAAAAGTAACTTATTTGATGGTATCCAAATAGGCCCTTAATGCCATTCCATATCACGTGGTCCAATTCCTTCAAATGAGCACTTGCCTGTAATTTATCAGCCTCAAGCAGCTTTTGTTATATGTAAATTAAGATAGTACAATTATGTACATAAGCTTGACATACAGTAGGGTTCCAACATATGGCTCAATGGTTGATAGAGTGAATTTTAACATTGAGTTCATGGGTTTGAGTGCCCACACACATGTGTGCAAAAACATAAAGAGTTTAATATACAGTTCTACCACAACAATAATGCAACATGTGAAAAATTATTTTCCTTTTCATAGTTTTCCTCAAAAAGTAATTTTTTCTTTTTCCTTTGAAAAAACTTGGTAAACCTTATTTTTACACTTACCGAAAGATAGATTTTACTTTTGACCATTGATGATTCCACATTCCTAGAATTCCTAGAAACAAAAACAAATAACCTTTGTACGATATCTTCAAAAGATTTCTCACCAACCATTCAATATAGACTTGCAGGCCACCTGATAGAGGGACTTTCCTTGCTTTTGGATCAAGGCATAATCATGGTAGCCCCAACTTAATAATTAGCCCGCTGGGCTTGTGGTAGAAGAAATCTCTCAGCAGTTACCTTGGATCTATATATAGACAGTCTTGGGGACAAAGAAGATGCAAGAAAAATCTACACATAGATGACTATATAGCACAAGGCTAAGTTTTAATCAAAAGGACCCAATATAAGAACTCTACAAGGTAGGCCTTATTGATCAACCATCTGGATTATCTGAAGTGTTAGATAATGTGATGGGGTGCACCAGTGGACCCTACTAAGTTGTGATACATCCAGAATTCGTGTAAGAGGTGATGTGCTACTGCCGTGTATGTAATATACATTCAGTGTCTTGATATAACTGAGATTACCAATTCCTGTAGAGCCTTTCAAGATAGGAGTTTTGATGGGTTTCAAACTCCTTTGCCCTCTTGAATATAAATTAGATCTGGGTTCTCAATCCACCACAACCGTGAGAAGTTCTAAGTCATTTTCTTTGTAGGTCCTTCACATTGGGCTATTCTGCATCTAGATCTTTTTTTTTTTTTTTTTAATAAAGGTGGACTCATGCCACTGATTCATTAATCACAAAACAATATACAGCCTTTCGGGTGAAGCCCCACGAAAGGGAGGGCTACACCTATCATGTAAACAAACCAGAAAGAAAAACCTCACTGACAGGTCCAACCAACACCAGGACCGAAGCCCCGCGGATCCCCCGGAGACCCCAGAAAAAAGGGGGCCACCTGACACTCCCTCACCAGGGGAGAAGAAAAAAGCCAGATATACACTATACAAAAGAGGATCCAACCGCCCCCAACCCAACTTTGTCCAGAAATAAGAGGCCACACACCTGAGAAGGGAGCTCCCTGACATCCTCAAAAACTGCATTGATCTGAGCCTGACTACCTGCCTTTGCCATTCCATCCGCCGGGCCATTCCCTTCTCTTGGGACATGCATAAACAGAAAAGACAAACTTTGGCCCAGGCTCATGATTCTGTTGACCCACGGACGCCAATGCCAAGGGACGGATGAGGGAGACGAAAGGAGGATCACCGCCACCTTTGAGTCTGACTCAACCACAATCTTCGTCAAACGGTGCTCCAAGCATAATACCAGGCCATCATAGATGGCCCTCACCTCTGCCCAGTTGTTGGTTCCCACACCGTAGGCGACGGAAAAAACAAAAATCAACCTCCCGACCTCATTTCTACAAACTCCCTCTCCCCCTAATCGACCTGGATTTCCACAAGCTGACCCGTCTACATTTAATTTCACCCACCCTGTAGCTGGTTTGGCCCATTTTACAATCTGATCAGAACAGGGGAGGCGAGAGAATGTTCGGATAAGAAAAGGAGAACCCGAAAAACGCTGATGCACTTTCGCATGGCCCGGCAACAGGTTTTCTGTCCACCACCTGATGCGGGCAATAAAAGCGAGTTCTGCCATCTGAATCTCGTTATTCTTTGCCCCGTTACGGCTCACCCAAATTTCCCACAAGATCATAACCGGAACCAGGCATCTGAGAGAAATTGACGCTGCGCCTGGAGCTTCCGCACAGCTCCACTGCCACAGTCGATCCTCAATGGAGAGATGATTGAGGAAAGCAATGTTGCACACACCAGAGAAAAAATGCCAAATATTTATCGCTTGTTGACTGAACAAGAGAAGATGCGAAATAGATTCTACTTGAGGGCTGGATGAGGAGCTGTGCATACAGCAGGAGCATTTTGAAGCCAGCTGAACACCTTTTCTTTACACTCGATCATCCACTAGAATAGCTCCCTGTAGAAGTCTCCAGCAAAATAGTGAGATTTTGGAGGGGAATATTTAGGGACCAGAACCACCTGTTCCACCAGCTTCCCTGACTTGGCACCCTATCTAGATGCCAAGCCGTTTTTGTGGAAAAATTGCCCGAAGGGTCTAGCGGCCAAAAGCAGGACAGAGGCTCGACAGAAGTAGCAAAACCGCTATGGACAATAAAGTTAAGTAGATCGGGGGGCAGAAGCAGGTTGACAGAGGAGGGAGGGCAAGGACCCGCAGACCCTAAGAAATCTTTAACTTGGAGTATCAGCAGCTCTTGGGGGATAGGGGAAGACACCAAGGATTGGAGGGGACCCAACCCCGTCCAATTGGAAGACCAGACATTCAGCTCACCATTGCCTACTTGCCATTGGGCTGAATTGGCAATCACAGGGATCTCAAAACTAACCTCCTTCCAAAAAGGAGACACCGTGGATGTTGAGGCGATCGGAGAGTCCACTTCCAACTCTAGCCGGTGCCGAGCTCTCATATGTTGCACCCAAGGGCTAATCTGTGTGCCAAATTTAATGTTCCAAGCTATTTTTTTCCTCAGAGCTGACAACACATCTTTGAGCTTTCAAATCCCTAAACCACCTTCCTCTATCGGCCTCGAGATCTTGCTTCAGGCAACCCAATGTAACTTTTTCTTACCTTTAACCCTACCCTAGAAAAAATGGGCAAACTTGCGCTCTAACTCTATCAGGATTTTCTTTGGAATTGTTATGGCTGCCAAGGTATGGAGAGGGATACTACCCAGAACATGCTTGATGAGTGTCAATCGACTAGCTTGAGACAAAAATCTGGTGTTTCATCCGGAGATTTTGCGGCCCACCTTGTCCAACAAACCATTGAAGGAGGCCAAGGTAACTCTGCCCTTATAAAGAGGAATACCTAGGTATTGCACCCCCGCGCTAGCTTTGGAGAATCCCAGAACTTGCTCTGTTTGTCTAAGTTTTCTGGTGCTTATCTTGGCGGGGCAAAGGAAACTGCTTTTTCAAAAATTGATCCGCTGACCAGACACAACTTGGAAAGCTTCTAGGAAGGCCTTTACCGTTCTCAAGCAGTCTAGGCTGCCATTTACGAAAAGTAAAATGTCATCAACAAATAAGAGATGAGAGAGAATGGGACAACCACAAGCTAGCTTGAAAGGTCTACACCAGCCCCTCTCGACAAGCTGCTTAAAGTTCCTGGAGAAGACCTCTGTCATAAGGATGAATAGAGCAGGGGATAGAGGGTCCCCCTGGTGAAGACCCCTAGTCGATCGGAAGAAACCAGTAGGCTCCCCGTTGAAAAGGACCGAAAACCAGCAATTGCCCCAACACGCTTCCATCAATGATATCCATCTTTCACTGAAGCCAAAATGCCTCATCTCCTTCTTGAGGAAGAGCCAATCCACCCTGTCATAAGCTTTTTCAAGATCAAGTTTGATTATGAGGTTGCCACCTCTAGTTTTCATATCCATATTCCTCATTACCTCTAGCGCCATTGCAACATTTTCTGTGATGGACCTACCTTTCACAAAAGTCCCTTGTTTTATGAAAATTAATCTTGGAAGGATCTTACTCAAACGGGTCGCTAGGAGCTTTGAGATAATCTTATAGATTACGTTACAAAGGCTAATTGGCCTATAGTCAGCAAAGATGGACGCAGCCTGCTTCTTAGGGACGAGACTAATTAGCGAGGCCGAAAATGCCCTAGGCATTTAACCCCCTTCCATAAAATAACAAACTACCTTATGAGTATCATCACCTACAATCTGCCAACAGTCTTTATAGAAAGATACAGGAAAGCCATCTGGCCCGGGCGCACTATCTAAAGGCAGAGAATTAATTGCCAGGAGAGTCTCGCTAAGGGAAGGGGGTGATGGAGTTTTCCTCCTCAGTTCAGAGGAGATACGGTACAGTGGTTGAAATTTTGGAGGGTTTCATCACGCTGCTCGACCGGTCGTAGGTGGTCTTCGACCGGTCGTGGGAAGCGCTCGACCGGTCGTAGGTTCGAGCCCTGACACGACTCAAAGTCCAGCGAGTTGTTGCTAATTTTCTCCACGGTCTACGACCGGTCGTGGGTGAGCTACGACCAGTTGTAGGCGGCTAGGACCAGTCCTAGGTTACGCAGTTTTTATGCGAAATTACGGATTTGAGTCATTTCGCAATAGGGATGCGGAAAGGAGTTTTCTAAAACTATAAAAAGGAATTCCTAGAGTTTTCTAGGAGATTATGTTGTGTGAAGAAAAGCACAAGAGGGTTTCCTAAAAGGGCTTAGGGTGTGAGAGAGAGAGAGAAAAAAAAGAGAGAGATGAAGCTTGTGGAAGGGAGCCATCGTCTCAACGCTTCTACGTCCTCGTGATCGATGAGATATATCAGTTTTCTTTTATTCTCTTATTGTTTATCCGCTTTTGCGAGAGTGAAGAAGGTTGTAACGTTCTACTTCATAGTGGATTGTTGATCTAGACGAGGTCTCGTGGTTTTTACCTCTTTGAGGGTTTTCCACGTAAAAATCTCTTGTGTGGTGTGTAATTGTTACTTTAATTTATTTCCTTACATTATTATCCCATAATTTTGGTTTGTTCGGGCGGCTAGATCTTAAGGTTTTGTGCAAGGCCCCCAACAAAGTAGTATCAGAGCGCTAAGTTCATTGAACGGGTAGGATCAGTTTGGAATTATGGAAGGTGGCTCATCAAGGATGATCAACCTCAATGGTTCCAACTGGACCATATGGAAGGCTAAGATGGAGGACTTGTTGTTGAGGGTCAAATATTGCTTATTAGACCCCAGATATTGTCTGGATTTATGAACATAATATTGTTTAACGGCCGATTTAATCGTGTTTATGCTGCAGGTTGAATTTAGGAGCTTGAGCTGAAAAAGGATGTTAAAAGCTTGAATTTAACGCTCTGATGATCATCAAGGCAAGGGACGGACCCAAGGGAACCAAGATCGACGAATTTACACGCCAGAGATCCGTGAAAATCAACAAACTGAAGCTCAAGTGTCCCGGAAGACGCCCAGAATGCAAGATCACAGGGTTCTCACCATCCGTTTGGCTCAAGACTTCATGCATGGCCTGAGGACCACAAATTAACCATACACTTCGAATTTTGACCGTTGGATCCTGGTGGAAGCGGCCCAACGGATAGATCTGCCCATAAATCTATGATTTAGGGCCCACCTGATATCTGGATCTGCTTCAATTTTGGTCCCAATGCTTTAATTGAGAGGGGACAACAGATGGACGGATTAGATTTCACATACATCAATGGGGGACCCACTTTGCATGTCAGGAGTGCACAGCCAACAGTGCACGCGCTGTGCACTGAACTAAAACAAGCGGTCAAACAGACCATGCTCGCCCAATTTCCTAAACAGAAACGGAATGTCTCTGTCTCTTTCTCTTGTAGCCGTTCGCTTGGATCGACAGTGGCCCACCTTCATCATGTATTGTAATGATCCACACCGTTAATTAGATTCAGAAGGCCTAACAGACCGTTCCTTGATCTACAGATGAATTTTCACAGTTATTTGGTGTATTTGAAGGATCCAAACGAAGAATGGATGGCTGAATGAAAACTACGTGGGCCGCACCAAAATAGACTCAAAATCAGTCATTCCTGACCGAAATTGCGAGGGCAATACAATGAACGGAGTGGATTGTTCGAATAAATCCGATCGTGGGCCCCACCAGCGTCACTGCGTAACAAATACGCAGGCCCTGTTTTGCGTCTGGATGCTGCTCGATTTTGTGGGCCGTTACGTGATCTGAATGGAGATCGGATGGCCGATCTAAACCGTCCATCATGTAGGGCGTTCAGAAAAGTCCCAGGAGAAGTTATTTCTTTGGATAAAAATTCTAGGGAGAGAGAGAGTTCTTAGCGCTGTTTTCTGGCTGTGAAACGCGCTATGCATGCTGTTGCGAAAGCAGTCAGGTTTTGCTGCGAACGAGAGTGCGTAAAACTTCAGCCTTCCACCGTCCTTCACAGCTATAAAGGAGAGAGAGAAAGAGAGGAAAGGATCTTTTCTTCTTTGGGACGGCTTGGAGTTGAACGCGGACGTAGAGAGACAGAGTATTTGTTGCTTTTCTTTAATTGTTTATTTTACTATTTTTTCTTGAGATCCAGCCCACTCATATGCGGCTAAACCTCTTAGTTAGGGCTAAGAGGTGAAGCTTGTAGTGAGATGGAAGATTCTAAGCTTTTAATTTAATTTTTATGTATGAATTGACGTTGATTTTAGTTTGATTAGTATGAAAATATTTTTAGTCTTTAATGGTCTGTTGTGACTGAAATTACAGTGGGTCTGCAATGGCTTTGAATATTTCTTTTTCCTTTTTATATTTATGACGTCAGGAAGCCCCGTTGTTCACCATCGTCTCTTGGGCATGGTCGGATGACAGTACCCTTTCTAACTTTCATAGCATGTTGATTGGTTGGTAATTAGTTTAATTCTGTTGTTTGCCATAGTCTCCTGGGCATGGTTTGGTGATGGAATCCATTCTAATTCATATACATTTCATCTCTTTAAAACTATATCAACGGCAGTTCAATTTAACTTCCATGATTCGTGAAGCAAGTGTAAGATCTCCCTGATCTCTACAAGTGGATCCTCTGAATCCCTAGTTACCCTTCTCTGATATCTCCTAAGTTTTAGATTAATTAACCTATAATTATTTCACAATTGCTACTTGATTTAGAATTCATCTTATTTTAGTTCAGATTCTACTTAATTTTAGATTACGTACAAGTTTCAGTCCTTTGGGATTCGACCTCGGTCTTACCGAGTTATTACTACATCACAACCCTGCACTTGGGGAGTGAATAAGTTTTTGTTGCCGTTGCCGGGGACTGATGGCTACGTTTGTCTGAAATTAACTAGTTTTAGGATTAGTTTAAGATTGGAATTTTCTAATTTTATGTTAGAATTCTTTTTCTATTTTTAGAAACTAATATGTTTTCCTGTTTTGTATGATCTTGATATAAGTTCTAATTTGGTAATTCCTTTTCTAATTTCTCTGCTTTTTCAATTTTTAGAATAAGGCTTTTAGTTTTAGAAATTTAAAATTTTTTTTCCTTTATAGAAACTAACATTTTTTTTTTTTCTTAGGATTTCTAATTTAGAACTTTCTAACTTTAGGTTTCCTATTTTTAGAAACTAATTTCTTTTATTTTTCTTTTTTAGGATCTCAACATAGGAACTGCTCATTTGGTACATTCTTTCTTACTTCTCCTCCTCTTACTTTCCACTTTGTTGTAGGACCTTTTCTTCTATTCTTTATAGGATTAAATTCAAGTAAAGGGTTTCATCATGTATATGCACGAGTGATAACGTCAGTATGCTGAGAAGAATAACCTATTTCGGGATGATGATGAGATAAATCAACTTATGTCTCAAAACTTTTCTGAAACTATCATTGAGAACCGATCAGAATATAAAGATCCACCGGCTAAGAAGTCTTTACGTGATTATATGCAGGAGAACAATTACATCCCACGGATTAACAAAACAGTACGTAAGTGTTGGAGTTATCACAACTATGGTTGTGAGAATTATTATCACTCATCCGATAATAAGAAAACAATGCGTGATTATATCATGAGTGATAATAAGTATTACCAACCATCAGATTCTCCCGCCTATGATCCCTATGACTACAATCAGTGAAAACATCAAAATTGGGGAAATGAACCAATAATTTGTTATAATGATTATTCTCTTGCATCCCCTACCTTTGAGATCCAACCAGAAATGATCCATGAGGATTCATACCAGCTTGGCATGGCCTGTCTTAAGGAAATTCAAGAAATAATGGAAACACTCAATTCGCGCCTTGAAAAGATAGAGGAGGCTTGCTCATCCCAACCACAACCCAATTCAGAAATACAATGCAAGGAAAGTGATCCGCATTCACTTTTTGAAAGAATCTGGAATTTGGAATGAGGAGTTGGATTCCGTTAATGAACATGTGGTTAAATTTCCCGATGAGTCAATCTTAATGACTGTTCGAAAGAATGGTGAAGATACATGGGTGTCTTGTAAATACATTGATGATGACACACCTTCCTTACATGACACATATGATTTCAATGATGAGGAGGTTAGTTTATTCGAACCTCAACTGAATTTAGGAATAGAATGTGAGGAAGGCGATTCCATCCCAACTGTGCACTGCACGGAACTGGATGATGATACGTATTGGGATGATGATTCTGACTGTGCAGCCACAGTTCCCCTGAAATTCCTCTCAAGTTTGGTCGAGATCAGTGATCAAGAAATACACGAAGTGGTCGGTCATAATGAGCCACTCCCCTCACCTGAAATGTCTGATTTAAAGGTGGAGGATGAGCCCCTTACGACTGACCCTTCTAACTCTTGTGAAACATGTTTGGACCATTCCTCTGAATTGAATGATGATGCGATTCAGGAGAAGGACGAGTTGCTCGCTACGACTCTAGAATTTGATACTACTCAGTTGAGGTCACCATCTAAGTTACACACATTTGACAATTTAACGCCTCAATTGAGTAATCTCAATGAACAGCGTGATCACATCAATGCTTCACCTATTGATCTTCAATCTGTCTGTGCAGGACTAGAGCAAGAGAGCGTACCTCCATCCACTTTCAATGATGATGGATTCTTTGCATAAATCATCACAAGCCACAATAAGTCACACTCAGCTGAACTTCCTAACTCTTGGAATTGCTTGGCACACTTTGTAGTTTCAAACGATCTCATGTTAAGAAACAAAGTGGATGCCTTGTGAGACAACATCTCGGTAGTCATCACTGACTGAGAAAACTCTTATTCTGAAACCCTCTCTTCCCCTGAGCCTAAACGTCTACCAGAAAAGGAAGATGAGTTGAAAATCCAACCGAAGTTTGGAGCTTCGGAATGTGTCGAGACTACATCACTTCTTAGAAAGTTTTCTAAACTTTATTTACTTATAGTCTCTGATTCACCATGCGATACTAACGTTGAAACTTCTTCTGTCATAAGTGAATCATATATATTATGGATACCTCAAGCAATTCAATGGAAGATTTTTTGTGAGGTACATAAGTCTCTCTGGAAAGTCATGCTCCAGGGCGCCCAAGCCTGTTGCAAAAAAGGCTTTTGGATGATCCTATTGAGGAACTTACTGAGAAACTTATCAAGATATTGGCCAGAAGGGGAACCTTGCGGCATGATGGATTCAATGTTTGTGGGTAACATTACTGCAAACCCTCACGAGACTACAACTCATCCACTAGAGGTAACCTAAGGGTTTAAAGGCTTGTTGCATATGCTAAATGTAATCGAGAGTACCTGCGAAAGTGGTATAGGTAGGATTTTATTTTTTGTTATTTTTGTTTTACTTTCTCTCTCGTACTAACCTGCTCTCTCCTAGCAATCTCTTGAAAAATGTCTCTCGATTTGTTTTCCAAGTACTATCCTCCTATCACTTCTCATTTACTTTCGTTGTCCCATGTGCATTGCATGCTCATATATCTTTTACATTGAGGACAATGTAGATTTTTGGTTGGGGGTGGGAGATTAGGTAACCTAATTAGTGATCTAATCAGTGTTTTCTTAGTCTTAAGCAAAAATTGTGAAAATTTTTAAAATTTTTCTGGAGATTTTTGCGAATCCGAAGTGATTTTAACAATCATCTTACACTTCGAATTTCAAGATAAGTGATTTTAACGATCATCTGTTAGACTTCACAGTTAAGTTCGAATTGTTAATTCATGATTAGAAGTTTTAAACATTGATTGAGTCATGATTTCACATGTCACATCTCACTTTTACATTAAGGCTTCGGTTTGATATTGAAGGGTTAACTCGGTAATCACTAAGCATGAAAGGAACCAGCCTGGAAAAGTTTTCAATCATGATCAATAGAAAAAGAAAAAGAAGAATTGAAGTAAAAGAAAATACCCAGAGTTGGGTGAATGGTCTTCACTGTAGGTTTGCTCCCTACAGGTGAAGGTTTGATTCCCCAAGGTTAACATTCAAAAATTATTAGGCGATTGGTCTTTACCATAGGTTTGCTCCCTATAAGTAAGGACTTGATTTTCCTCTTTGGCATTACTTTTAATAGAAAATAAAAATAAAAAATTAAAGACTGAAAGAAAGAAAAAGAATGATCTATGAGGCACGTGTTAATTTTAGGTTTGGTTGTCATGAGTTCTCTTGTTGGTTACCAATGATATCATGAAATTGACAATTGGATCTCTTAATGTTACTAAGCCAAGATTACACTATACACTCATGGATCTTAATGTTTAGAAATTTTCTAATTAGTGGATTAATATCTTGAACTTAACTAGGAAGTTTACCATGCGCTCGAGTTCAGGAGAAAGTAATGCCCAACATCATGAATCTTAGAATTCTAATGTTTGGATTATTTTTCAAATATCACTCGGGTTTACAGAATCTCTTATATCAATCTCAACTTAATTTTCGCATACCTTGCTCGAGACTAGCAAGATGTTGGTTGGGGGTTGTGTTGAGGGTCAAATATTACTTATTAGACCCCAGATATTGTCTGGATTTACGAACATAATATTATTTAATGGCCGATTTAATCGTGTTTATGCTGCAGGTTAAATTTAGGAGCTTGAGCTGAAAAAAGATGCTAAAAGCTTGAATTCAACGCTCTGATGATCACCAAGGCAAGGGACGGACCCAAGGGAACCAAGATCGACGAATTTACACGCCACAGATCCGTGAAAATCAAGAAACTGAAGCTCAAGTGGCCCATAAGACGCCCAGAATGTAAGATCACAGGGTTCTCACCATCCGTTTGGTTCAAGACTTCATGCATGGCCTGAGGACCACAAATTAACCGTACACGTCGAATTTTGACCGTTGGATCCTGGTGGAAGCGGCCCAACGGACATATCTACCCATAAATCTATGATTTAGGGCCCACCTGATATCTGGATCTGCTTCAATTTTGGTCTCAATGCTTTAATTAAGAGGGGACAATAGATGGACGGATTAGATTTCACATACATCAATGGGGGACCCACTTTGCATGTCAGGAGTGCACAGCCAATAGTGCACGCGCTGTGCACTGAACTAAAATGAGCGGTCAAACAGACAGTGCTCACCCAATTTCCTAAACAGAGACGGAATGTCTCTGTCTCTTTCTCTCGCAGCCGTCCGCTGGGATCGGCAGTGGCCCACCTTCATCATGTATTGCAATGATCCACACCGTTAATTAGATTCAGGAGGCCTAACCGACCGTTCCCTGATCTACAGATAAATTTTCGCAGTTATTTGGTGTATTTGAAGGATCCAAATGAAGAATGGACGGCTGAATGAAAACTACGTGGGTCGCACCAAAATAGACTCAAAATCAGTCATTCCTGATTGAAATTGCGAGGGCAATACAATGAACGGAGTGGATTGTCCGAATAAATCCGATCGTGGGCCCCACCAGCGTCACTGCGTAACAAATACGCAGGCCCTGTTTTGCGTCCTGACGCTGCTCAATTTTGTGGGTCGTTACGTGATTTGAATGGAGATCGGATGGCCAATCTGGACCGTCCATCATGTAGGGCGTTCAGAAAAGTCCCAGGAGAAGTTGTTTCTTTGGACAAAAAATCAAGGGAGAGAGAGAGTTCTCAGCGCTATTTTCTGGCTGTGAAATGCGCTACGCATGCTGTTGCGAAAGCAGTTCGATTTTGCTGCGAATGAGAGTGCGTAAAACTTCAGCCTTCCACCGTCCTTCACAGCTATAAGGGGGAGCGAGAAAGAGAGGAAAGGATCTTTTCTTCTTTGGGACGGCTTGGAGTTGAACGTGGATGTAGAGAGAGACAGAGAGTGTTTGTTGCTTTTCTTTAATTGTTTATTTTACTATTTTTTCTTGAGATCCAGCCCACTCGTATGCGGCTAAACCTCTTAGCTAAGGCTAAGAGGTAAAGCTTGTAGTGAGATGGGAGATTCTAAGCTTTTAATTTAATTTTAATGTATGAATTGACGTTGATTTTAGCTTGATTAGTATTGAAATATTTTTAGTCTTTAATGGTCTGTTGTGACTGAAATTACAGTGGGTCTGCAATGGCTTTAAATATTTCATTTTCCTTTTTATGTTTATGATGTCAGGAAGCCCCGTTGTTCACCATCGTCTCCTGGGCATGGTCGGATGACAGTACCCTTTCTAACTTTCATAGCATGTTAATTGGTTGGTAATTAGTTTAATTCTGTTGTTTGTCATAATCTCCTAGGCATGGTTTGGTGATGGAATCCATTCTAATTCATATACCTTTCATCTCTTTAAAACTATATCAACGGCAGTTCAGTTTAACTTGTATGATTCGTGAAGCAAGTGTAAGATCTCCCTGATCTCTACAAGTGGATCCTCTGAATCCCTAGTTACCATTCTCTGATATCTCCTAAGTTTTAGATTAATTAACCCACAATTATTTCACAATTGCTACTTGATTTAGAATTCATCTTATTCTAGTTCAAATTCTACTTAATTTTAGATTACGTACAAGTTTCACTCCCATGGGATTCGACCTCAGTCTTACCGAGTTATTACTATATCACAACCCTGCACTTGGGGAGTGAACACTTGCTTTATTGCAAGGATCCATATTCTTCAATTTTAGGCATATCAGCAAAATCTAAGGATATGTCTGATGATGGTTAGAAGAAGTTGAACCGGAAGGCGATGAGATTTATTAGACAATGGCTAGATGATTTATGTTCCACCATGTGTCTAAGGAAACCTCAGCCGCTAGCCTATAGCTGAAATTACAACGGCTATATGAGAGGAAGACAACCGGTAATAAGATTTTTCTGATAAGGCGACTTGTGAATCTCAATTCAAGGATGGTGGTTCTGTGGCCGAGCACATGAATAAGGTCAACAATATGGTGAACCAACTCTCCTCTATGAAAATGGTCCTGGATGATGAATTGCAGGCTTTGCTATTGCTTAGTTCATTGCCTGACAGTTGGGAGACATTGGTGGTGTCTCTAAGTAACTCTGCGCCAGACGGAAAGATATCCGTGGAACATGTTACTAATGTCTCTTCAATGAAAAGACAAGGAGGAAGTCTCAGGGGTCTATTCAGCAAGAGACACTTGTGACATAGGAACGGGGGAGAGGAAAGAACAGGAAGAGCATGAAGGCCCGAGATAAATTAAGAGGCAAGTCGAGTAACAGAAAAGATGTTGAATGATGGAATTATGGCAAGAAGGGCCACTATAAGTATGAATGTCTTAGGCTAAAAATGACAAGAAAGGAAAATGAAAGGAAAAGGAAGATGAATCTGATTCCACTGCAGTCGCTGCAGATGGCGATGTTATTATTATTCTTTCCACAGATCACGATGTATGTCTCACGGCTACGAGTCAGGACACCGACTAGGTGATTAACTCAGGAGCTTCTTTTCACGCGACTCCACGCAAGAACTTCTTCACAAACTATAAGTCAGGTGACTATGGGATAGTGAAGATGGGAAATTCTGGCGTATCGAAGATCGTGGGAGTTGGTAATATTTGTGTGAAAACTGATGTGGGATGCACATTGGTTCTCAGGGATGTGAGGCATATCCCAGACCTTCGCCTCAACTTGATGTCGACGGGAAGGTTGGATGATGATGGCTATGAAAGCCGGTTTGTTGGTGGGCGTTGGAAGCTCATCAAGGGTTCGTTGATCGCAGCCAGAGGAAAGAAGTGTTGCACCCTTTACAAGGTAAGTGTCAGTGTATGTAAGGGTGGGTTGAACGCAGCGGAAGATTCAACTATTGACATGTGGCACAAGCGTCTAGGCCACATGAGTGAAAAAGGGCTTCAGCTACTAGCAAGGAAGCGGCTCCTTCCAGACATAACAGGTATTCCTCTCAAAACCTGTCTTGATTGTTTATCAGGGAAACAACATAGAGTTTCATTTGTTAAAACTGTTTCTCATGTTAATAAAGTGCATGCATTAGATTTGGTTTATTCTGATGTGTGTGGTCCTATGAGGACAAAAATCTTAGGTGGGGTATTGTATTTTGTTACTTTTATAGATGATGCATCTAGGATGGTTTGGGCTTATGCTTTGAAATCCAAGGATGAGGTCATTGGTATGTTTAAGTTGTTCCATGTTATGGTCGAGAGAGAGACAGGTAGATCATTGAAGTGCATCCGCACTGATAATGGTGGTGAATACATCGGCGACTTTCATGAGTACTGCAAGTCCCTGGGTATACAGCATGAACAGACAGTTCCCAAGACCCCCCAGCAAAATGGTGTAGCTGAGAGAATGAATCGCACCATTGTTAAGAGAATCAAATGTATGTTATCTCATGCGAAATTGCCCAAGACATTCTGGGGAGAAGCAATGCACACAGAGGTGTATCCGATAAACAGGTCTCCATCAACCCCGTTGAATGGAGAAGTACTCGAGAAGGTGTGGACTGAACAGGATCCATCGTACAGTCATCTTAAGGTGTTTAGATGCAGGGCATCCATTCACGTACCAAAGGACGAGAGGTCCAAGCTCGATATGAAGATCAGGAAGTGTGTGTTTTTAGGGTACGGTGATGAAAAGTTTGGTTACAGATTGTGGGATCCGACCGAGAGGAAGCTCGTCAGGAGCAGAGATGTAGTTTTCTTTGAAGATCAGTGTATTGAAGACATTGATAAGCCAGAGAAGAATCAGCCTAGTTCAAGTGAGCTAGAGGACATGGATCTGGTTATTCCTCTCGTGGTGCCTGATGACGGAGGAGTACAGCAAGGTGCAAAGGACGAGGGAGTTCCTACAGAATATGTACCGGGGGAGCAGCCCCCACTTGATCCACCTGTTGAGCCACAGGTGAGGAGGTCATCTAGGGATAGGCAGCCGTCCAAGAGGTACTCACCACATGAGTATATTATGCTGACTGATGGGGGAGAGCCAGAAAATTATTCTGAGGCCCTAGCCGATAAGCATAAGGAGGAGTGGTTGAAAGCTATGCAAGAGGAGATGGAATCCTTGTATAAGAACCACACCTATGACTTGGTGAAACTGTCTAAGGGCAAGAAAGCTCTGAGCAACAAGTGGGTGTTCAGAAAGAAGATTGAGCAGAAGAATTCACAGACGAAGTTCAAGGCCAGACTTGTGGTAAAAGGGTTCAGTCAGAAGAAAAGCATAGACTTCAAGGAGATATTCTCACCAGTGGTGAAGATGACATCCATACGGGTGTTGCTTGGGTTGGCAGCTAGCATGGATCTGGAGATAGAGCAGTTGGACGTTAAAACTGTTTTTCTCTATGGTGACCTGGAAGAAGAGATCTACATGCACCAACCAGATGGGTTCGAAGTCAAGGGCAAATAGCATATGTTATGTAGGCTGAGGAAGAGCTTGTATGGGCTGAAACAAGCTCCACAGCAATGGTACAAGAATTTCGATTCGTTCATGTTACAGCATGGGTATGACAAAACGAAGTTGGATCACTGTGTGTTCACGCGCAAGTTCTCAGATGGTGATTCCATAGTTCTGCTCTTATACGCTGATGACATGCTCATCATGAGAAAGGACATCAAGAAGATCGACAGGCTGAAATAGGAGTTGAGCAAGTCTTTTGCGATGAAAGACTAAGGCCCGGCTAAATAGATCCTAGGAATGGAGATAACCCGTGATAGAAGCAGCAAGAAGCTTTGGCTGTCACAAGAGCGGTATATTGAGAAAGTCCTAGAGCGATTCAATATGAATACATCGAAGCCGGTCAGTACTCCACTGGATGGTCACTTCAGATTAAGCGACAGGCAGTGTCCCAAGACGAAGGCAGAGGTGGAAGAGATGCAGAAGATACCCTACGCGTCAGCCGTAGGAAGTTTGATGTATGTTATGGTGTGTACAGCCCAGACATAGCATATGTGGTTGGTGTTGTCAGCCGATATCTTGTCAATCCTAACAAAGAAAATTAGGCAGGTATCTAAGAGGCTCATCCAGGTTGAGCCTATGCTATGGTGACGGAAAACCTATGTTAGAGGGCTACACAGATGCAGATATGGCAGGTGACATAGATTCAAGGAAGTCTACATCGGGGTTCATGTTCACGTTTGTAGGGGGAGCGGTTTCTTAGCAGAGCAAGCTACAGAAGGTCGTAGCATTGTCGACTACAGAGGCATGTAAAGAGATGCTTTGGATGAAGAAGTTCCTACAGAAACTTAGCCTGAAGCAGGAGGAGCACGTGGTCTATTGTGATAGTCAAAGTACTATACACTTGAGTAAGAATCCAAGTCAGCACTCCAAGTCGAAGCACATATAGGTTCGGTATCACTGGATAAGGGATACTTTGGAACAGAAGGTGTTACATCTTGAGAAAGTCCACACGGACAATAATGGGTCAGACATGATGACCGAGGCTTTGATCAAGGGCAAGTTTGAGGTTTGTAGAAACCTGACTGGCTTGAAGAAGGTGAATTCCTCCTAAGTCGGAAAGGGAGAAATTTGATGCGGTTTTCCTCCTCAGTTCAGAGGAAAAACGGTGCAGTGGTTGAAATTTTTAAGGGTTTCATCGCGCTGCTCGACCGGTCGTAGGTGGTCTTCGACCGGTCGTGGGAGGCGCTCGACCGGTCGTAAGTTCGAGCCCTGGCACGACTCAAAGTCCAGCGAGTTGTTGTTAATTTTCTCCGCGGTCTACGACCAGTCGTGGGTGAGCTACGACCAGTCGTAGGCGGCTAGGACCAGTCCTGGAATTTCTAGGACCAGTCCTAGGTTACGCAGTTTTTGCACGAAATTACGGATTTGAGTCCTTTCGCAACAGGGATGCGAAAGAAATTTCCTAAAACTACAAAAAGGGGTTCCTAGGGTTTTCTAGTGGATTATGTTGTGTGAAGAAAAGCACAAGAGAGTTTCCTAAAAGGGCTTAGCGTGAGAGAGAGAGAGAGAGAAAGAAAAGAGAGAGAGGAAGCCTGTGGAAGGGAGCCGCGTCTCAGCGCTTCTACGTCCTCGTGATCGGTGAGATCTTTCAGTTTTCTTTTATTCTCTTATTGTTTATCCGCTCCTGCGAGAGTGAAGAAAGTTATAACGTTCTACTTCATAGTGGATTGTTAATCTGGAAGAGGTCCCGTGGTTTTTACCTCTTTGAGGATTTTCTACGTAAAAATCTCTTGTGTGGTGTGTGATTGTTGCTTTGATTTATCTCATTGCATTATTATCCCATAATTCTGGTTTGTTCGGGCGGCTAGATCCTAAGGTTTTGTGCAAGGCCCCCAACAGGGGGAAGCATGAGAGCAGCATTGTCCTGAGGGGAGAGCAGGGATGGGATTGGGGAGAGGAAATCATCTGAAGGAGCTGAGAGGTCCACTTGGAAGAGAGAAGAGAAGAAGTGAACTGCTTCTTCTTTCATTTGCGCCACATCTACAATCTTAACCCCGTTGTTATCCTTTATCTCTGTTATAGTTGCCTTCCTTATACGTTCTTGGGCTAAAGCATGGAAATGTTTCGTATTTCTATCTCCCGCCTGAAGCCAGGAATTTCTGGCTTTCTGCTTCCAGAAGACCTCTTCCATGAGCTCTAATTGAGCTAATTTTCTCCTAGCAGCTAGGCTTTGCAGCATAAATTCCTCAGAGCCATCCTGCTGCATGTTGCTTTCCAACTGGATAAGGGAAGCCTCTGCCTCATTTAGCTGGGCAAAAACATCACCAAAAACTTCCTTATTCCATATTTTTAGGATTTGTTTAGTCTTCTTTAGCTTGAGTTGGACATTAATCATGGGGTTGAAGGAGCTAGATCCCATCCAAGCTTTCTTGACCATAGACTGAAAAGAGTCATGCAATTTCTACATTTGTTGGTATCTAAATGGCTCGATGGATGGTTGAGGGATGATAGGAAAAGAGAGCAGAAGAGGTGCATGATCCGAGCTGACTCTAGCCAAATGGGTAACTTTGAAGTAGGGAAATGCTGCCACCCACCTGTCATTAACCAGTATTCTGTCCAGTCTCGCCCATATCTTGGCTAGCCTTGCTCTGTTATTGCTCCACATGAAACTGGTTCCAACAAAACTCGCATCTAGAAGGCCCGCGCTTTGAATAGCAGTGGAGAACTCAGTCATGCTAGCTCTACCTGCCACAATTGCACCTCGTCTTTCACTAGTTTCTTCTTAGCATTGAAATCACCCCCCACTGTCCACGGCCCTGACATTGTACTGCTGATGTTAATAAGGTCCTGCCACAGGTCACGACGAAGAATGTGAGAGCATCTAGATCTCACACCTATACCATTATCACTCATAACCGCATTCCATTCACCACATTGCTGGCTGATCTTTGCCTGTTAAGATCTTTCGTGCAACTTATCCCTTCCACAAGTGCAATGTAGCACATGTGTGGTGACCATGAATCTGATCAATGAGTGCGACATCATCACATGGGTGGGCCACGATTACCTTCAACAACTTCTCTATTTCTCTTTATTAAAAAACTTGTTAAAATCGACCTAACCCGTCCTTTAGTACCAGGAGAATTGTTTCACCATTTTAGGGAAGCATATTTACCTAACCTAAAAAAGGAGGGGTCTGAGCCATTGAGAATTGTGAGTTAGGTGGTACCATGGAAGACCGTGTTCATTGTCCCTTTTCATTTGGAATGCTTTTATATAAACTCAAATAAAGTCTACAAAGTTGTACCAAGGCATGTTTCAACTACCACATGGCCAGGCTTTGCACTCGGATCTTCAGTGGGTCCCATGGATTGGTCATCCAAACCATTTGTCTATCGCATCCAAGAATGGATGAATCATGCTCTAAATTCTCATTGATTGGAAAATCCAGGCCTATAAATGGATGGTTAAGAAGAGAAGGAAATAGTCCATGTTTGGCTGAGAAAGAAATCCAATGGCTGGTGTGTAGGGAAGCTTGAATCTGTTTGGCTTTTGGGGGCATGGTCCATCCATGGTAGGATGCAAGAGACCAACAGTCTGGATGACTAAATCATGGGTCCCACTTATCAGAATTGCAAAACCTAGTAGTCTACATTTAGGCCTTGGGTGGAGAATCCTATGATGATCTGGAAAGCCCAAAATCATTTGATTGCAGAACACATAAAATGGAACAAAAACATCATTCCTTTTTTACATTCATTGATTTCTTACTAAAATATAAGGAACATCTTTTAAAGAATGGCAGGTCTTGCTGCATTGTGCCAATCTTCTCTAATTATCTTCCAAACATCATTACACATGCATTATGGATTTTATTTTTTATTTTTAAGTTTCTTCAAATATCATGAAATTTTCTGATATTTGGTGCAACCAAACACACCCTAAAGTAAATACAAAATGATCCAACCTTCGCTTCCAATCGCTTCCAATGACCATTTAACAATTTTAATGAGATTGGTGTGTTGAAGTCTTGGAGTTTAACTCAAGAAAATTGCGAGTTTTGGCTTTTATTGTATATAAGAGACTCGTAGTAAGCATAGAGACTTCTAGAACAGGCTAAAGTCTTTAAATTAAATGAATGCTGTAGAGTATATACGCTATAGTTTATTTTTAAACCATTGGATGAATGGTAGATGATATAATTTTTACCTTTGAATTGAACATCTAAAATTTTCTTGGGCATATAGGGTTTAGCTCCATGGCACAGTGGTAGATAGACTGTATCATGAGATTGAGTACCCATGTCATGAGAATGTATGTGTGTGGAGTGAATTATGTGTTACCCGAGACTTCATCAGGGGCTATTGCTGACGTGGCAGCATATCAATGGCGTGCATAATAAGACCATCGACTTTCACATGTCGAGTACATGCCCAACCCTTCTTTGACATGCATCTAAACCCCAACCCTTCTTTGACATGCATCAAAACCTAATGATAGATCATCATGTCGGGGTAACAGCCTAGTGTCACCCGAGTAAGACCTGATTTGCTCCAGTGTGTGTGGGTTATTTTATTATTTATTTTTTTAATGTCTACAAATAGGTGAAGCCTCCTCATTTGTGAATCTCCTCAAATATATAACAATGTCTTCTTTGAAAAAATGTATATTTTTTCCACTACTCTCATATCTTCTTTTGTAACACATCTAAATTTAGTACACAACACTTAAGGCCTGTTTAGGTATTTGCGTTATGGTAGATTATAACGGATGGAATTGAGCCGACAACGGCATTTATGGACGTCAGTGGACTGTCTTGGGATAAAAGTGTACATCTCTATCCAGGATGATCTGACTTTCTGTTTGGGAATCAGGGGATTCATTTCATCCCATGGGATATCACAGTGTGGGTTGTTTGGATTGCCATGGGATACAACACTTTTCCATCTCTCCAGCACAAACAACTTCTCTTTACACGTAACGGAACATCAAACCCAAAATAGGTCAATTTACAGTTATGCCAGAAGCATCGGATGAGCAATTACTGCAAAAACAAGACATCTGATGAAAACGACAACAGTCTCTACATATGAGGGATCAGAAGCAAAAACCCTCCTTCCAACTCACAAACCCAAACATCTTCATAGGCGAAATCTCCTTCATGCTTTGGAAATAGATCGTAAGCCTGAGAAACAAATGTGGGAAAAAAAAGACCTGTAAGATAACCAAAATCTGTAAGGAAAACGTACAAGGAAAGACACAAAACCTTTGCTAAATCGTATATCGGCGACATATCAAATTTCCAAAAAGAGGCAGGCAAGATCTCGTCAAGAATCCATCGATCTACAGATGAAGTAGCTAGATCTAGAGAGAGGACGAGATCAGAAAGAAATGATCAAAAATAGGAGGAAAAACGCCTATCAGGACGTAGATATGTGAAAGTTCTAAACGAAAATAAAGAAAGAAAGGATAAAAAAAAAAAGAGAATAGACGAAGAGATCTAAGAAAGAAGGCGCAAGAGGATTTTGGGCTTAAGAAGTCGTCCGAAACCCTCTGAATCCTGCCCGCGGGATTGCCCGAATTCTGCGCCTCTGACAGAGGATTTTGGAAGAAACGTACATGGGATGAAATAGGGGAAGATTTTACAATCCTACTCCTTATAAACCACCATAAATCAAATGCCCAAATAGGCCCTTAGGGCTTGTTTGATTTTTTAATTCTTGGTAAATAGCCTGTAAATGGGGAACAATTACTTTTGTATTTACCGTAGTTTTTCCATGCTTGATTTAACCATCTACTTTTTAGACACAAAAATCAAGAAAGCTGCAAAATATTTATAGGTCCCACCGTGATGCACGTCACTTATCCACACCCTTCATCCATTATGCCAGTTGAATTTATGGCATGAGCCAAAAATGAGGCATATCCAAAGCTCAAGTGGACCATGCCACAGGAAAAAGGGAATCGAACACTTACCGTTCAAAACTTTTTGGGGCCACTATTTCTTGAGTGCTGGATCTGCCTCATTTTTCAATTCATGCCTCAAAATATTGTGGCAAAATGGACAGATGGAACAGACGTATCATATACATCACCATGAAGTTCAAAATTTTAAACTAACTCTTTTAAACCTATTTTCAAGGCTAAAATTCTAATAGATTTTCAAACAGGATAAAAAGATAATTACTCATTTACAAGTATTTACACTTGCTTTGAAAAATCAAATAACTCTTAGTGCGTGCACTTAGGTAAAACTACCTAACTAACATTGGTCTGGCACACATGCATGAAATGCATGAAAACTAACACATTAGCAAGTCCATAACAAATGGCTAAGGGCCTGTTTGGCGGATGAATTGGAAGGGATTGAATGGTATTAGGGTGGATGGCATGGATTTCAAGGTAATGATGGTGTTGTCAGTGGATTGTCTTAAGATCCATGGGATTGCTATATCCCGGGATTGGTATATCAAGTCTGTTTGGCACGCCCAGCCAATCCCGGGATTAAACCTTCCCATCCCACCCAATCCCTCAAACCAAACATGTCCCATGCAAATTTGAACGGATTAGGGCGGATTGGATGGGATTTAAAGGTAATGATGGCGTTGTCAGTGGATTGTCTTAAGATCCATGGGATTGCTATATCTTGATCACCCAGTGTATTTGGCACGCCTGGCCAATCCCGGGATTTAACCTCCAATCCCTTCCAACACCATCCAATCCCTTCTAATCCGCCTGGCCAAACGGGAAACTCTTTAAAAATCATATGAATTGCTATATTGGTAATCAAAATTGTGTTGTGTTTATGTATAAAATGATAATGATAATAGGTGCAAATAGATCTGAATAGTTAATAGGTGCCTTTAACAATATTACTATTGGTACCTGCCATTAGATCAGACGATCAAGATGTGCATCAATAGTGTGGCCCACCCAAATTCTGGATATCCATGGTACTTGGAGCTGATGGTGCTGTGGTAGTGACCTTGCTATTGGTCGATGCCATGTGAGCCGTACAATGGTGTATATGTTTTATCCATGCTATCCATTCATTTTGGATCATTATTTTAGGGCATGGGTTAAAAAATGAGGCAATCCAAATCTCAGGTGGACTACACCATAGGAAAACAGTAGTGACTGAATGCTTGCCATTAAAAACTTCATAGAGCCCCGTTTAGGGCGTGTTTCGCCGAGCAGATTGGATGGGATTGGATGGTATTGAGTGGATTGCATAGATTTCAAGGTAAGGATAGCTGCGTGGGTAGATTGGTACAAGATCTATGGGATATCTCGGGATTGCTATATCTGGTTGGTTTGGCATGCCTAGCCAATCTTGGGATTAAACCTTCCAATCCCTTTCAATCCCTCAAACCAAACACGTCCCAGGAAATTTTGAAGGGATTAGGGTGGAATGGATGAGATTTAAAGGTAATGATGGTGACGTCAGTGGATTGTCTTAAGATCCATGGGATTGTTATATCCCAGGATCAGGATCTCGTGTCTGTTTGGCACGCCTAGCCAATCCCAAGATCTATCTTCCAATCCCTTCCAATCTGCCCAGCCAAACAGGTCCTTATTGTTTACTTTCCTGTGGCATGGTCCACCTGAGATTTGGATAAATGGCATGGATAGAGCACATAAATCATTGTGTGGCCCACGGAGCATTGTCTACTAGCTAGTCATTGCTCATAGTGTTAGTATGCAATCCATTTGCACTCGAAGCATGATTCTTATCATGGTATGACAGGTGAGACGTCTGGATCCCACACACGTGTTTTCAATTGGCACATGTAAAGTGGGCACTCTAAGATAGAAAGAAAAGAAAGGAAAGGAATGCCTTTGAAAAAAGAAAGGCCCTTCAACCTATTTTTAGGCCTTTAAAATTACATAATTGTAAGTATCACCAATCATGCCCTCAAATATCATACATGAAGCTTAAAGCAGTGTTGCAAAGCCATTTTTGTTGCCCCAACAATTGCGTAGGTGGGACATACCTTTTGGTATACTAAGTTGTAAAATTGTTGGCAATGATTACAGGATCAACTAACCTTTAGTTGGTTAGATGAGTTGGTGGAGATACTGCAATAACATTCCCTACACCTCTCAAGTCATTCTTCTATGAAAATTGATAATTACATCTAATGGTCCATCATCTAACAGTGAATATTTGGAAGCTGTTAGAATTCCATAAGGTGAGCCTTATTGATTAACGATCTGAATTATCCTAAAAATTGGACAGTGAAATCAGGAGTACCAGTCGACCTTGCTAAGTTGTGATGCATCTAAAATCATATATGATGTGTTACAACTATGATACACAATGTTTTAGTTGAACTGAGATTTTCAAATTCGTGTAAAACCTTAGTGAAAGGAGTTTTGATGGGTTTTAAACTCCTTAACTCTCTAATCTATATAAACAAGGTGGGGTACTCAATCTTATATAATGGCATTCCAATTAGATACGCTATTTAATTTAACTAATTTTTATATTCGATGCATAGCACAGTCCTTTACAATTCTGCATATAGTTTACAATTGGTATTAGGTATCTCACTATTTTCATAGGCTACTTCATAATCGAAACATATATAGCTCATTGTAATAATGGTTTTAATTTTTTAAATTTAATTCCAGTGGGTATAAGTTTTTCAGCTTTAGCAATATAAAAATTTTATAAAATAATAGTCATGTCATATCTCACTAACATTAGTTATTAGAACGAGTTAAAGGCTTCATAAAAAAGAATTGTTACTCTTACAACAATTAGGAATTTCAAAATCATACATGAAGCAGGCAATGGTTGCATTACAAAATTTATATTGTTTTTCTAACAACTCAAATTTAAAAAATAAAAAATAAATTTTTTCTAAAAAAAATAAAAAAATAGTCAAATTAAAAGAAAATGAATTTTTATACTACATATTTCTAATATCCAAACGCACCACAAATAACATCATTTTGATGACGAATCTTGAAATTAACCCATGGATTGCAACTTGGAACCTTTGGATGGGTTTGAAGAGGATAACCCGCCAAGGAAGGCAGGAGAAGATTCGAACCTATTATCACAGGCACAGCTAAAGGTCATGGCAGGCCATTGCACAAGTAGCCGTTAGAATAGCCTTTTGCCTTTTGGTTTTTTTTTTTTTTTTTTTTCCTTACCCATCTTCACCTTTTTGTCATTTTGGAGGATGCTTTTTCGTAACGGAAACGGACTTCGGATCCAAGCCATGCGCCTAACCGTTTTCCAACAAACGAATGCGACAATCTGCCTAAATTCCATTATCCTAACATTTCATTGACTTATATGCCCCTCTTTGATTAATAAATAGGGGAGTCATTTGTAGCTCTGGCAGAAGGTCATGGTTGGTATGCCGGCACTAAGAAATTGTACATGTGAGTATGCATTGATTCAAATTAAACCGCTCGAGTTAGTTTACTCAATGAAAGGCAAATTGTTGGAACGATCTCGAACTTTGATTGAATTTGGACTGTCAGATCGTTTTGATCTCTTCTGTTTATTTAATGGTCCACCAATCAACCAGTTTTGAAATTAAATCAGTTTTTTTTTTTTTTTTTTTTTGGGGGGGGGGGGGGGGGGTGTTTATGAGCCATTTGAAATGGAACCCACGGTTCGGATTGTTTTATTTAAGTTACTTATGTTTCATATTTGGAATTTTTAATGGTATCGTATCAAACATCGAACTCTGCCAGAGTATCAAAGCCTTTTCTCCTATCTAATACAGTCGTCCACATCCAGTTTTTTGTCCTACCAAGTTCATATCTTATATGTTACTAACTAATACGATGATCCAAACCGTTTATTCATCAGAAGGATCCATGAGTGTTACATAGGTCCAAAATTACAAAGATGGACTTTTCCAGCAAATGTGGGTAGGACATCTTGGCCGTGCAAAAGGTGGGCCCCCATCTCTGGTGTGAAAAACAGGCTGCCTCAAATCATCAGGCTGGCCCCACTATTGCAATCAATTGGACAGGAACCGTCTCATTCAATACAGATGTGGCCCACCTAATGACTGTATTGGCCTAATTTTCTGGAGAGGCGATCTGCATGGTGGGGCCCATCTTCTACGAATGTATTTCCGACACATACGGCACTTGACGGGAAAGATGGGTTGTACTTGAAGATATATACCAGGGATCACACAAATTCAAAGTTGTGTGCGCCCCACCGTTGATGTGTGACTGTGAGTGCCATCCAATCCGTCCATTAAATATTCTCCTAAATATTAGATCTAGAGCCCCAAAATCTTCCTGATCGATAACTCAGGTGGCCCACACCAAAGGGAACAATTGGAGACCTTGGGTATGTATGTATGCAAATCCAAACGTCCAAATCGTGACTCCACAATAGATGGAGCATAGCCACTTTAACCGTTCATTCAATGGTCACCATGAAGGTGAGAACCATCGATCAATCACAACGATACTGACTATTTGAACAGTCCCGAGCGACTCACATATTGCAACGTGTACTGTAGATAAGTTTCTCAGCTCCTTTATGGTGTACCTAACTCGCACCATAAGCGCAGGTTATTTTTGTAATTCCAATGGAAAACCAGCGCCCCTCTCGTAATTCAAACCTAAAACCTCCCACCCGAGGAATCGTACCATATGCATGGCTCGTACGTTCGTACAGTACATACGTATTATCAATTCTGTTAGGTGAGGCCGTACTCTATTGAATAATAACGTAGAGGGAGAACCATACATAAAAAAAACTCATTTGGAAGATCCGATCAGTCTGTTTTTGCTGAACGTGAACATTTGTTATATTTTATTATCAGCCGTCTATTTACAAGATGTATTCTAAAATTTATTATTGTCCAATCAATAAATTTTTGTACCTATAGTTTATAAATAAAGGATAAAACATACCGACAGTCTAGATTACAAAATAATGCTATCAATTTTCGTAAACGAAAGAAAACTTATACAGTATAAGGATATAGTTCACTTATATCGGATCATTCTTCTTATCAGACAATTCTTCTTAAACCAGACCAGAAGCCGCAAATTCGACCGACACGTTAGCATCGGCCACGGGCTACCCCCGGTCATCCTTCCCAGGTCGGTTTTTCCCTCCCTTTAAACCTCCAAACCCGTCCGTTTTTTTCGTCCGTTTCCTCTCTCTCTCTCTCTCTCTCAAACCCTCCCAAAAATCTCAATATTTCAGCTGCAATTCTTCCGAAATCTAGGGCATAAAGTCGCTCCATTCTTCCCTTCACGTTCTCGAATTGCGGAATCAAATGAGTTACAGAGATTCTCGATGCCGATTCGTGGCAGTGTAGCTTCAATTCGCTTGTTTTTGGAGCTGAAACAGTGAAAAACAGTGTAGGTTTGAGAAATCTAGAATCTTTTCCGATGTCTTTGGCCGAACCGGGTTCTGGAACACGGCCGATGCTCAGACCAGCCGGAAACAGGGCTAGGGTTTCGGAATTGCCGGGATCTGGATGCAAGAAGGCGGCTTTGAAGAAATCAACGCTCCCGAGGAGGCTTGATGGTCGGGTTCTTGAATCGGACGGCTCGTGCTCGTCGGATTCTTCTGGGAGTCTTTCCTCAGTGAGAATGGCGGATTTCCGACATAGGAGGAAGCAGAACATGGTGAAATCTGTGAAGATCGTCCCTGACGGTGTTGAGGTGTCTCCGATGCCATCTTCAGTTATGGAGAAGAAGAGGTGTGGCTGGATTACACCGAACTCAGGTGAGTCAGAGAATCATCTCCTTTTGCTAAATTGGTTGCCTTTATTGCGTATATATTAGAATTTCTCTATATATTTTCAGTTTTATGTTTATTTCAGTTCTTTGATATTCTGCTAGAGTATGCTGATTTATGCTCATGCACAAAACGACTGTACATGTCGCTGAGATGTACCACAATGTAAACCATCCTAGCCTCATTGTGGGTGGGTATAGTCCAAAAATTACAAGACATGGATAATCCTAACTTTCCAATTGGGGGCCATCAAATGGATGGCTATCATCATCATAATCTAGGCCTTATCTGAACTAATTGAAGAATCCTTTTCATCAAAGGCACAGTTAAAAGAAAAAAGTCACAGTCCAAAATCGACAACCAAATGTCCGCTAGGCAGAGTTTAGGACCGCCAAATCAAGGCGATGCTCCATCTAAAGTGGGGACCACTATTTTGATCGTTCAGATTGAGCTACATGCATGCCACATGTATAGTGATTGTTTGCATGGTGTGAATTTGTTAGTATACTGTTTTGTGCACCTTGTTTGTCAATCACGTAAGTCTATATGTTATGTAGTCGGTTGAGTCCTTGTAAGTTGAAGACCGAATACACAAAAGGACATAAGCATCAAAAAGCAAAGAACAAGTAAATGTGGTGCCTTGGTGAGTCTAACCCTTGAACCTCTAAATGATCCTTAGCTTATAGGTAAACCTTGTTGATCATTCCTTAACCTTAGGAGCCTAATTGGAATATGATAAGTAAGGCTATAAGAGGTGCAAATCTATTGTGAAATCATTTACCTAAAATAGCAGAATTACGAGTGGCACTCGATCTCATTAAACATCCCTCGAGGGGTCTTCGATGGCATCGAAGATCCCCTTGATGGAATCAAGTAGATAACTCAGATATGCTCAACAGAGTGATCTTTTATCTGAACTACTCGATGGCATCGAGGACCCATCGAAGGGTCCCCTCGATGCCATCGAAGTCCACTTGATGGCATCAGATAGCAGCATGAAAACTGTCCAACAATAATTCAGGTGGAAATCTTATTTTCTTAATTCCATCGAAGGCACACTCGATGCCATCAACAAATTTGTTATTTGCCCATTCTTTTACCGTTGGAGCTCGAACTCCTTATAAACGGCATTCAGTTCTTGGGCATTTGGATGAGTTTTTTGTGCAATAGAAGCCTAGGTGATTCAATTATCATATCCCTTATCCCAAGCCTCTAAACCAATGAGTTCCAAGTTATCTTCCTTGAGTATAACACTCTAATGAGAATTTCAACCTCTACCTTGAAGATGAGCTTGAACTCCACCATTTTCCATAGATTAGACTTAAACCTATAATCAAATCTTTGTCTAAATTCTCTGGAAGACCCGTCTAAGTGAATTCCCTAGGATTACAACCTTCCATTAGTTGTAGGAGACTCACCCAACCTCCCATCACCTTAGTCACCTCATAAAAGCATCAAATGCAAGGTGTTGATCTTGGAACTGAAGCATTGTCAACGCATCAGCATTATCATCGAGAGAGCAATTAAGGAGTAGATTCAAGCAGAGGAGAACTTTTAAGAAGTGACTCAAGAAGGGCGCATCAACGGGGCTCAATTCAACAAGTGTCATTGAGTAAGTCCATACTCTCTTTCTTTGTGTAGGATTGAGGATAAGAGTTTGTGACCTAAACTTGAATAGGCTCTTGTGTAGGACTTAGGCTCTTGTGTAGGGCCGAATTCACCGAATACGTATACACGTTAGTTTCCGTGTGAGCTTCCGGCGGGAGTAAACATAGGTCCTTGGATTAGGACCAAAGTTGTTAGTTAGTCTATAGAAAATCAAATAAAATCTCTTGCAAGAGCCTCTGACAGGAGTGTGCGTCAGTAGGTTCTTGTGTAGGAACAATGTTCGTGGCAAGCTTATAGAAAATCACGTAAAGTCTTTTGCGGGAATCGGTCCTTGTGTAGGATTGTAAAGGTTAGAGATAAACTTGATTTAAAACCTCCAATAGTGAAATCCGGTACACTCATGGGTTGAGTACGTTCGCCGGGAGTGGAGTAGGGAAACTGAACTACTCTACATACTTGTGTTTGGAATTGTATTTGAGCACTCGTTTAATTATGCATATGTTATGAATGGTTAATTATGTGTATATATGATTAGATGAATGGTATGAGTTGATAGGTAGCATATCCTACACACACATGTATACTATCATTTATAGACTAATTGCTTAAATATCATATCTTTTGTAGTCTATGTGATTTAACCCTCTATTGGCTTAAAAGCCTTAGAGTTAATTGTCTTAGTTTAATTTGCATATTAGTTTAAGTAGGTAATTGTATTTAAAAATGCATAATTTTTATTTAGTCTTAATCACCCCCTCTAGGACAACCATCATTCCATGCACAGCCCGTGGACCCACCACGTACAATTTTAGAATTGCCATCCCCTGCCAGAGTACCAATGCTCTCTCTCTCTCTCTCTCTCTCTCTCTCTCTCTCTCTCTCTCTCTCTCTCTCTCTCTCTCTTCTGTTTAAGGGATTTAAGCTTGTATATAATGCTTCTTATTAGATAACTTGGATGATTTATTTCTTTGTTCTCTTGCACCAATTTATAGAGCTTCCAATTTTCAAGTTCTTCTTTCCCGTTTTCTTGAGTTTTCTGGTGCCTAGCAAAATATGGTTGCATGGCCAAGAATTGCATATGTATAAATTTATTCAGGGTTTATATGGACACTTTCCCTTGCATTTCTTGCTTTTACAGCTGGTTCCTGTGTTGGCAAGAATGACGGAAACTTAGTGCAGCAATAAGAAACTTGGTGTCTTGCAAGTTGCAATGTTAGGCTGCCGGCACCCAGTAGAATCAGTTTTTTACCCCATCAGAGTAATAAATTAAGTATGCAGATAATAAGATTAGATACATTATGGTTCACTGAGGCCCTGTTTGGTAGTCACCTAAAAATGAGTTCATCTCATTCTAGTTAACAGTAATTATTTATTAGAGATCTTGATCTCTAATACACATTTACTATTAACATGAACTCATTATGTAAGCCAATACACATTTACTATTAACATGAACTCATTATGTAAGAGATCAAGATCTCTAATACATAATTACTGAACTCATTTTTAGGTGTATACTGAGCAGGGCCTAAAAATGAATTGGGTACACAAGAACCTGCTTCATTGTATTTCTCATGGCTACAGTTGTATCAGTGGTCAGTTCAAACTATACTCCTGAAAATCACTTTCACAAAGTTTAAAAAGAACAGAATCTTTGCAGCTTTGTGGCCCTGTTCATATTGTACGTCTCAGTCTATAGTTCACTGCAAAAATATAAGTAAAGCATGAAATATGCACATGTGGAAATTTCTAGGTGGAGCATGATAAATAGGTCATAAACAAACATCATACTGTGAATGAATTGACAGAATCAACATCAATTCCGTAAGTCTTATGCCCAAGAGACCATTAACTGTGAAAGGACTGAGGGTTTATAAATTCTCTATAAATGCTGCGGGGACTAAACCTGTTAGCTGCAAACCTGACATAGGGAAATGGTCATGTGTTAAATGCTTATGTAGACCTGGCGTGTGTGTGATTTCCACTCTAAACGGTACCTATCAAACTCAACATGTAAGGATGAGGAAATATGGAACAAAACAGTATTGAGAAAGCTAACGATTTGCCTCTCTTTTAACCTTCGATAGTATCTCGAGAATGGTAGAATGACCCTGGAATAAGCAACCTGGACACTGCTGCTTTTTGGGTTTTCTTTCCCCACGAACACTTCAGGACACTGGGACACTCCTTGATGTGACTCAACACTTCAAAATCAATATGGACAAAATGTCCTGTTTGCACCATTAAAATGCCCTACAAGTTGACTCCAAGCGAGGCTTCTAGACATTCTTTACAAAGTTTTTCTTCCATCTTTTCGACATTTTTGTTTGCAGTTTCTTATATATATATATATATATATATATATATATATATATATATATATATATATATCAGTTGGGCCTAAGATTTCTCGATCCTTGCCCCCAAGCTTGCCTCCATTTTCCTGGTGTCAAAGAAAATATTCATATGGACTTTTTTCCCTTTTTCTTTTTTCTTTTTTTCTATTGATAACATGTTCCACATAACCAAAAAAGTAAAAAATAAAAATCACTAGTCATGTTTCTTTTGCTGATCCAATATATTTTTGAGGTGCATATCAGTTTTAATGTACTAATTGACTGTAAAAGTGCAAAGACTCTCTACCTTTAATTTAAAACCTCTGTACAAGGGTAAGTTGGATTGACCTTATTGAAAAACTTTCTTCAATGGCCTCAATAGCTATGCCCAGGCATGAAATTATTTGTCTATATAGCCTTATTTGTTATGGTAGGCACGTAATTAATTTTATCATGCTATTTGACTCTAGAAGTTTGAAAACTCTCTACCTTTGATACCTTTGCACGAGGGTGAGCTAGATTCATCTTCTTGAAAAGCAATTTCTTCCAGCTGGCTTAATAGCCAACACATTACATGAGATGTAAATACTGGTTGTGAGCTCTTGAGGCAAGTGACAGGAGAATTGTCAAACAAGACCAAAGAAGATATCGCAATATACGGCCTTACTGGGAAGGAGCACTCTCCTTTCTGATGTATTAATCTCTTCTTTTCTGGAAGAAATCTTTCAATATTTCTTCCAGTTGGCTTAATAGCCAACGCATTACACAAGATGGAAATATTGATTGGTAGCTCCAAAATTGTGCAGTTATCTAACACAATAACATTACCCGCGGAAGCTTGCTGAGCTTAGAATTATGGCTTAAGTCTTAGAAAGGGGTGAATAAGACCACTTAAAAATATTTACCAATTAATGCAATTTAAGCCACAAGGTTAAATGGGTCCAAGATCATAGACTACAAACAATACAACTAATTAAGCAAAGTAGTCTATGTGGTGAGATAGATATATCTAGTGTGTTCAGTGAATTAAGCACCTAATATATAATCTATTCATGAATAAGATAAACAATTCAACTTACAAGCATAAATAGCATACACAAATTCATAATTGCAATCACAATTATATATAATGATTTGGCTAAATCCCTACTCCACTACCGGATGACGAATTCAATAGGTTCACTACAAACCTGCACATACATACCCGTGTTCGTGGCTCACACAGAGACTATGTGCACTTCTGCCAGAGGCTCACACAGAGACTAACAAAGATTTTCTATAGGCGAACCAATAACCTTTACGTATGCTCCGCTAGAAGCTCACTCAGATACTTACAAAGGTATTCTATAGGCTAACCAATAATCTACACGTATGCACCCGTGTCGGTGGCTCCCTCGGAGACTCACAAGATTTTCTATAGGCTAACCAAGAACCGATGCAGTCCTACACAAGGACTCATGTATACTCTCGTTGGAGGCAGTCCTACGCAAGGACCTATTTGAGTTTGGGTTTCAAACACAATGGACTCTAATTAAACTCTTACAAGTTTTGGATGAGCTCCATTGATAGTGCCTTCTTGAGATGCTCGATCAATCTTGATGTGGCTTCTCTTTTGCTCCCCCCAATATTTGATGCGGATCTTTTTCAGATCCAATGATCGGCTACCTTGCAATGAGATAACTATGAGGGTGCTAAGGTAATAGGATGGTGGTGGAATCTCCTACAACTAAGGGATAGTTGATTCTAATAGGGGATTCATTTAGATGGTTATTCTAGAGGATAATAGACATGAGGATTTACGTATAGGTTGGTGTTTAATCTCTAGAGAATGCTTGAGAACATGCAAATCTTCAAATGGAACTTGGAATGCTCATTAGAGTGATGAATCATAAGGAAGATGACATGAATCTCTTTGGATTGAAGGAAAAGAGTTATATACACTAGGGCTTCTAAAACATCCAAAAATCATTTTCTTTGCTAATGTCCGAGTGCCAAATTTATAGAGAGGCTCCAACGAATCTTTAACAGCTAACTGTCGATTAGATCGACTTGAATCGACATTGTCGATTGGAATGTCGATTCGATCAACAAAATCATGATTTAACTGGAAGGCTCTATGGACAGTTTTGGCCTCTTTCGATTGGATTGTCAATTCGATTTATAGGACCTGTTGATTCGATCGACTCGAATCGATGGATTGTCAATTCGATCAACAGTCTTCAGAATTCTGCTGAATATGATTTCTAGTTCTCAGTAGATCTGAACCTCTATGAGCCTAGCTAAACATGTTCATTTTAAGACTTAGACTTGGGATGATAAAGCAAGGTTTACCTATTTGAATTGTATCATCTAGAAGTAGGTTGTCTTGAAATTTAAAAGGTTCTAGGGCTGGTATCACTAAAGCACCTCAATTTACCTGTGTCTTCAAGCCTTGATGTTGCAAGTCTTTTCCAATGTCTTCCAATGGGGCCTCAATCGACTCAAGACACACTAGCACATGTCATTGACAAACCGAGGCACTAACAAGCTCTTGAGGCAGGTGACGGGAGAATGAACAAACAAGACCAGAGAGGATATTGCAATATACGGCCTTACTAGGAAAGAGCACCCCCCTGTCTGATGTAGTAATCTCTTCTTTTCTGGAAGAAATCATTCAATACTCAATTGAGCAAGAAAGAGAAAGAAGGAAAAGGTTGATAGGAGGAAAAGAATCAAGAGAAAAGCTGTGGGGGAACAAAAAGGTTCTATTGATTTTTGGAAGGCAAACACGCACGCTGTTGATTTAATCAGATCATGAACTATTCTCTTGAACCAAGCCAAAAAGCTGTACCACATGGTGGTCTATTGTTTCATTTGTTCCAATTTGTACTGCATGACACAACCCCTCTTAAGCAGTATTTTTGTGTGTGTGTGCGCGCGCGTGCCCGGGCACGTGTGTGTGTGTGAGGGAGGGAGGGAGGGACGGAGGGAGGGAGATTGTTGAGAATAGGGTGGTTTTTTCTGTTAGTTTCTAATTTTTTGATGTGTTTGTGGTTTTCATTGCAGACCCATTATATGCTTCTTTCCATGATGAAGAATGGGGAGTTCCAGTCCATGATGACAGGAAGTTATTTGAATTGCTTGTTTTATCTGAAGCATTATCAGAACTGAACTGGCCTACCATTCTTAACAAGAGAGACACTTTCAGGTATTTTAGTCTCTAGAGCCTCTTCTGAATTTAGGTTTCTCCTCTGCTCGTCTGACATATCATTTTATGGATCTTATCTACAGGAAGCTGTTTGACAACTTTGACCCAGCATCCGTTGCTAAATTCAGTGAGAAGAAACTGTCATTGAAGGCAAGTGGTGGTGCATTGCTCTCTGAACCAAAGTTGCGTGCTGTCGTGGAGAATGCAAGGCAGGTGCTTAAGGTAAAGATATCTAGTAACTGAGTTCAATGAGTTCTCCTTAAAGTGCAGAATTTGGGAAGTTTTGAATTACATATTTCTAGTATTTGTTCGAGGAGACTTTTCAAGTGATGGTATCATGGTAGCCATTCTTTTAGATAGAGAAGTTCCAGACTTCATTGGGAGTTGCGACTTCCTATAACATATTCTATTTTAAGCAACTGAAAATGCTTGCTGGTTTCGCTGAAAGTGTATTTAAATGACTATTTTTCAAGATACTACAGCAAGAGACATCACCAGTTGCAGCAAAACTTTGGTTAGCTGTTTAAGAAATGACCCAAAGCACTCATTTTTCAGGTATAGTTCAAAAACCTGAAAACTCAACTTGAATTTTTTCTTTTTTTGAAGATGAAAATTCAACTTGAATTGATTCAGTGTATTTAGTAACTAAGTTGAGAACTTTTGAAATTGAGAAAAATGGCTAAATAGGCAAATATACAATACATGGCAAGTTGGTATTAATGCTTGTTGCTCTCATTTTAGAGGTCCTGTGCTTGAGTCTTGCTCCAAGCATCGACTTCTTTTATTATTAAAAAGCCTATCAATCAGCAAGCGACTCAGATTGAGTCATGCCAAGTCGACCAAGTTGGCAAGTCGACTCATTGAGTCTTGCTGAGTCAGAATCATGTCCAGCTCTTCAGCGAGTTTCATAGTGCCTCAACTTGAAATCTTGTTGAGCCAAGTTGACTCAGCCGAGTTTCAAGTCGCGTCACTGAGTTTTAGAACTATGATTCATACACCATTATAAACCCACCAAAAGTTTTTTTTAAATCTTTATCAGTGTTTTAAATAGCGAATAGTGTGTAGTGTAGCATTCACCCCTCTAAAGCATGAGGCATAAGCTATGCTACACGCTACTTCTAGATTTTTAATCAAGGTTGCGCTTGTTTGTACCGATTTCATGATATTTTGCACCAAATTAGATTGATTAATAATGAAATTTAACAAAATTTTCATAATATTTGGTGCAATCAAAAGCAACCTAAAGTAACAGGAAGGGGCAGTGATTAAGTATAAAGGTATAGAAAGAACCACAAACCAATTCAATACTGTTACTTATATTGAAAATAGAAAAAAGTAATAAATCATTGAAAATTAACACTAACGGTAGCATGTAGCGTAAGCTACATGCTACTTGTGGAGTTTTAATCAAGGTTGCACTTGTTTGCACCAATTTCATGATATTCTACACTAAATTAGATTTGATTAATAATGAAATTTAATAAAATGTTCATGATATTTGGTGCAACCAAACACGACATAAAGGTAATGAAATAACAAAACCAATTTAATACTATTACTTATATTCAAAATTTTAAAAAAGTAGCAAATCATTGAAAACATTAATTGATTTTAATGTAGTAAACAATAACTTGTACCGTAAGCCACATAGTGTGTAGCACAGTCTATTGTAGCATGTAGCGTATGCAAATTAATCACGTAGTGTAGGCTACATGCAACTTAAAGCTATTTTCATGAATTACGTGGCATTAAGGCTAAGCTATGCTACATAGTATGAGCTACACACTACATAGCATAGCTATTTAAAACACTGATCTTTATACAACTTCTTGCTGCAATCTGGTGATGCGCCTTTCGGTGGTAATTGCTACACTCAATCTTCCTGGTATCCAGCACACAGCATGCAAGCTTTTCTAGGTTTCTTTGTTGCCTCTGTTCTCTGCCTTGTTTTTAAAAAAAAAAAAATTATTATTATGCATCTAGATATCACAAGTGATGATTATGATATCTTTCTCAATCAATTATCTGCCTTTCTATCCAAAATGATGTCTTAGGGTGTAATTAGCAATCCTCTTATGCAACTTCAGTTCTATCTACAACCCTGACTCAGCATTCATCATCCCTTGCAACTCAAGGTCATAATATTCTTCTTTTTATATACTTCACACGGATTAGGCAAAACTTCCCAGTTAGTAGTCTCAGTCATCATATTGCATGCTTCAACATTTTTGTTCTCTTTTGTGATGGTCTTCCCACACTCATGTACCCTGTATGACCCCACATGTAATATTTCAAATGCACGAGTTTGGGGGTGTTTGTAATGTCCCGAAAAAGTGGATGAGAGCATGTGTCCACTGCTCCATGTGAGAATGGGATGATGATGGGGTCTGATCCATTACCATTCCCATCCTGGGGCAGACTTTACGGATGAGAGCATTAGCACATCAACTGATCCCTATTTTGCAAGATGTTCCAAACAGTTCCAGTTCCTGCAAAATCTGCATGGGCTGCACTGTTGTTCTGCACCACTTTCATTCGTGGGAACATCGAAACCAGCCATTGATCTACCACCACAATCTTGTGAAACAATTGGATTTGTTGGGAAGGTGGGTTTGATGAGTTGGACAGTGGATCTGCAACAATTTTATTGTTCATAAACCACTGCAGATAGCCTATGAACTTTTTTTTTTTTGTCCTTTTGTTGAAAAGTTGCAAGTTTGCAGATGCTGATAATGCATCAGCTGGTCACCTATGCATGATCCAGAAACTGTATTGATGATGGTTCCTTTTGTTCAGAATATATCTCAGCATGCATCAACTTCTGCCTCGTGAGACATCAAAAGTCTACAGTTTACAAATTTCCTGGGTCTCAAATTCGACCCAATTAAAAATAATTACAATAAAAATACAGGAAAATCAAGAAAATAAACTCATGCTGTCCAAGATTAATTGTCTGATTGCAATAATGCTTTGATGCCATGATTAAAAGACAAGGAGACTCGGATCAACTCGTCCAGTCCTGAGTCGAGTCATGACTCACCCAACGACTCGCCTGAGTTGGGGATGGTATCAAACCTGATTGGGTACCAAATCCGACTTGACTTGGACGAATCGTATTGGACTTGTCCATGTCTTTAAACCATGTGTGATGCAGATTTGCCACTTAGCAGTATGCGTTTGATGTTAACTTTGCACATGTTTTGACAATTCACACATGACTTTGCGTGAGAACATGTTTAAGATCCTGTCAATCAACTGACATGCCCGTCATATATGAGTCATGGCCCACAACATGGTCAGATGATCCCAATTTCCTAACTGCTTGCTATGAGGAAAAAAAATAAAAAATAAAAATGACCAACATCCATTTTTGGCCCCGTTTAGATGCTGATTGCTCACCTGATAAGCCCATCATACATGAGTCATGGCCTACAATGTGGCCAGATTATCCTAACTGCTTGATCTGAGGAAAAAGATAACCAACTTCCATCTTTGTCTTGTTTGGATGGAGCGGTTATGTTCACCTGATTAAGCTGAATTTTGTAACATGGCCCATATGGTGGAGCGCATTTAATGAGATTTCTGGATCATGTACATATTGCCCCATCTCCTCATTGGAATTCATGCATGATCAGCATTCTTCATTGTCGTCGTCATAACATTGGTGTCATGTATTTTTGAACAATTTAGAATCTTTACCGATTCTGTAAATATTTAAAAAAGTACTGCAGTCATCATCATCATAATGACACTTTGCTAGCATATCTTTTCAACAATGAAACTTTACCGATTACATCTCTGCCAATATGTGGCTGTCAATATGTAATTTCAAGTCCTTGATTTGCTCATCTAAGTCGGTATTTTTCTGTCATTCTGCTCCCACCCAGCTTGCATGAAAATGCCTCCATCTAATGGAGAAGATCATGTGCCACAAGTGTTAGCTGTGCGGTCCTTTATAATAAAAATAAAATTTATTTTCTAATTAAGATATTGAATGGATCCATTTTAACTTGCTCTTCCTTTGTATAGGTTGCAGAGGACTTTGGATCCTTCAGCAACTACTGTTGGAGATTTGTGAACCACAAGCCTGTCGTAAACAGATTCCGGTACGCACGTCAAGTGCCTGTCAAGACGCCAAAAGCCGAAGCCATAAGCAAGGACATGATGCAAAGAGGCTTCCGCTGCGTTGGGCCAACCATTGTCTATTCATTCATGCAAGCTGCAGGGATCGTCAATGACCATCTTTCTAGCTGTTTCAGATATAAAGATTGCGGCAATCTGAGTGTCAAAATAGATTGTGAAACCAAAGTTGGGGAGATGGAAAAGCTATCAAAAACGATGGAGCAGACATGCCTGCTACAAGCATGACTGATGGGTTGCCGTTTCCACAGCCACGTCTGGCAATCCACACTCTAATGTAAAAGATGTGTAGTTCCTTAGTTCTCCTGGGAGATGATTCTATATTTGGTGATTCTATGGAAAAATTCATGCATCTTAATCCATCACTGTCGGATGTGCAAGATTTTGAGCTGGAGGCCATAAAAAATAATAACAGAAAAAAATAATCTGAATTTCAAGTTTCAGATCTGGCTCAAATCCTGCTCATCCATGGACTGTGAGTTGAGATGTGCAGATCTGCCATAGAAACGACTCTCTTGAATCATTTCTCATGCTGTTCTGTATCATCTGATCCTATATAATGTTTCCTTAGGTGTAATCTTTCACATTATTCACTGATTTTCATATCCATACCTAATTCAGTATCGTTTTTATCTTACCTTAGTTTCTCCCTTTATCGAATTATAAAATGATTGTGGGTTTATCATGGGCTTAGATGGGTGATGAATGATGATGGTGGTGGGGTTTTCATCGGTCGGTTTGGTTACCTCATTGCCCCTTGAAACAGATGGGATGCATGCGGCTGCCCCTCTTTATTCACCTGGCCAATTTCAAGCAAGCTTGAGGTTGCCCAGATCAGGGTTTGGAATGGAAAGGGATCCCACCTGAACAACCTTCCGTTGTGTTACTGTTATCTATCTGAATCGCCATGGGTCCCTGATCTGAGTGGTTATTAGGGTACAACCAAGGGGGGCCATGACAAGTAACAAGGTAAAATCTTGCGAGTCATGCATTTACTCAGCAAGCTAGCATTGTGATGAAACTGTAATTTTGTATTTACTTTTTCCCTCCCTTCCCCATTATTAGTTGCACCCTAATTAAATAGCTTCAACATAATTCTATAAAGATATGCTTTTACATAATCTATTTTTTCAATATTATCATATAGCTGTACAAAGACGTGACTGTGTTGGGTTTTCTAGGGTCAGTGACACCGATATGTGTCCAAGTTACATGGATATCGAGTACCAAACACCCATTGACGTCGCATTCGTATTTCATTTCTCTTCTTTCTTATTTTTTTCTTTTGTTTGGTAGACAGGTATAGAATTGCAAAATCCATGTCCTATGTATATTGAGTACCGATGCCTTGAAAGCAATGGCTCTGTGAGTTTGGTTGAAAAACTCTTTACGTTAGGCTGGATGAGCTATTGGAGCAGGCAAGAAACAAGCAGAACGTTACTCATTTCAATCCACTGAGACCGGAAATGAGTTTGATGGGAAAGGGATAGCTCATCCAACCCAATGCAGATTCTACTTTCCATTACTCCCCAAACGGAGACTGCCTTAAATCAGTTTTGTTACACATTTCAAACTTATGAGAGTGGAAATGAGTCATGATAAAGGGTTATCCCACCCAATGCAGATTCCACTTTCCATTTCTGCCCAAACGCAATGCCTTAAATCACGGTTTATGTTTTACTCCCAAGCGCGTGCCATTGGAACCTGTCTTATTTTACCAGACGAAAAATACGTTATCGAATAAAAAGATATTTTCATGAGACAATCTAGCAGGTTGAGGGGTATGAAACATCTCAATGCACTTAATTTTGCTTGGACTTGTTGGCCTCCACATCACATATCTAGACCGTCCATTAGATCCATTGGACCCTTAATAGACATTCTTTTTGAGAAAATCAGTTACCCTTAATAGACATTCTTTTTGAGAAAATCACACTGATCTGATGAATTAAACCGTAAAGTCTGTGGCATGGAATGATGAATGGACAAGATCGATTCCTGCGTAATTTTGGAGTAGACTCAAACCAACACGCAGTCCAGATAGATCGTGTCGGTAACAGCCAGTCCAAATGCAACTAGGCGCATGGAAATAGGCCACTAGATAATTTATCTTTTTCATAGCTTGGGGAGGAAGAAATTCGTCCATGGGTAGTTTGGTCATTTTGTCTGGCCCAATTACCAAAAGGGGTCATAGTCATTAAAAGTGTTGGGTGGATGACCACATCAAGCAGGGAGATGTCACATGTATCAAAGACACATCTCACATGGCAAGGGGCCTCACCCACCTCCATGCTCTTTGACCCAACATGACAGAAAGAGAGAAAGAGAGCCTGTCCTCTGGATAAGGGTCAAAAAGAACCCAATCCAACCGGCAACGACCAACCAAGAAAAGGACTTGAACCATTCCAAAACCCTAGAATCTATTAACCTTTTTCCTTCATCTATTTTTACCAAACGTAGCCACGTCATAAGAATCCTAATTACTTTGCAATTAGAGGAATTCACTATTAACCGTACATCAACTAGACCAATTTTTTGTTTTTGGGGGGTGTGTTTGGTTGCACCAAATATTATAAAATTTGGTGGTATTTTGTCTGCTGCAAAGTATCAGACAAAATACCATGATATTTATAGCAACCAAACGCACCCTTAACTAAAATTTCTTATACTGCTTATAAATCAATAAAATTTATCCCTCTAAATTTCATACTATTTTATTTCTGTTTTCCTTCACAAGAGAGCAAAAGAACCAAAAAGAAAGTGGGACCCACTTCAATGACCAAAACTGCTGAAATAATGAGATCCCTCTCTGTGAATAGGATTGGCCTAAAAAAATCTTCCAAATTGGATAACAACCCTATTCCTCCAATCAGTGGCCTGCACATGGAAACAGTTGAGAGAAACGGAAAAAAAGCCCACATTCAGTGGAACAAGGGCCAAAGATTTAGATGGCTAGGATTTTCCAATCTGAGAACTTAAACATGTTCCCTACCTGCCTCGGAGCAAATCAGATCAAATGCATGGATCATTAAAACATGGGCCCCCCTATCTGCAAACCAATACATTAGTAAACACGTGGTTTTCAGCATTTGAAACTGGTCAAGACATCTCAAGAAAAGGCCCCAAAAAGGGTCCAGTGAGTGATGATTGAGAGCCGTCTATCTTTCACAAAAGAGAGCAAGTCTGAACTAATACAGTAAAATGGACCCAACCCAAATCCATTTCTCCCCATTTCTTGCCTTCTAAAGGATAGCAAAAACTCAATAAACTCCAGTCTAAAAACAGAACATGCATTTCTACACTTGAAGCTGAAAACATCCCAAGAACAAAACCCAAACAGGGTCCCAATGTTCGAAAGAAAGAAAAAAGAAAGAAATTTTTTTCAAAAAAAAAAACATAAAATTTCCTAAGAGAATGGAAAGGAAAAGAGAAAAAAATAAACCCCCACTCTTCATAGGAGGATCATATACAAACCCAACAGCAAAACCTCACCTGGTGAAAATGACAACTACCAACCCATTTGAGGAAGCTGCTCAAAAATCATAATTCAAGAAACCCAAAAGAAATGACAGTGAGACTATAACTCCCAATGCATGCATGCATCAGAGATGTAAAAACAAGGCCCCAATGATCATGAATGAGAGATTGTAGTAAAAACAAGGCCCCAATGATCATGAATGAGAGATTGTAGCCTGTGGGTCGTACATCAGATCAACGGCTGAGAGAGAAACTCGACGCTGGTCATCCAGAGGGATAACTCCAACTGGCGAAGCTAGCTCCGTTGCTTCCCACTTCCAAGCGTCAGCTCCAAATCCTCCACGCCCATCTCGTGGATCCTCTCCCCCTCCCAAGCCTTCACTCGCCCGCTCTCGAATGCAAACTCCGAGCCCCGCCCTCTCTCCACAGCAGGACCCCACCCAATACCTCCTGCAGGGACAGGCTCCGGTGGGGAGTTCTGGGTGATGGGTTTGATGAGATTGAACGTGGGTGAAGATGGGGTAACAGCCGCGGCGGGATGAACCATCTGGAAGCTGACCCATCGCCCTGAATCAACGGTAGAGGCGTCGGATTCATCGCACTCGGGAATTGTCGCAGGGCCAATGTGATGGCGGCGAGTCGGGCTCGAGGGGGCAGACGCAGCGAATAGGGGGTGGCGGAAGGCGGCCATTGAACCACTGGAGAGTGATTCCCAGTCAGGTTTTAGCTTGGGGCCTCTGGAGGTTGGGGAGGAGAGTGGAGGGGTGACAGGGGCACTGTTCGAGATGCGGAGAGGCGGGAGGGAGGAGGGGATGGCAGCTAGGTTGCGGAGGAAGGGGAGGAGGTAGGAGGAGGCGTTAGCATCGAAGTGGGACGGGCTTGGGAAGGAGGAGTGTGATGGGCTGGCGTGGTAGGAAGGGGCTGGACTTGGGAAGGAAGAAGACGGTGGGCTAGGCTGGTGGGAGGAGCATGGGCTTATGTTGGTTGATGTCCCAGCCATTTCAGATGGTGGGGGCTTGCATCCCTGTAATAAGATCAAACAAGAAAAAAGAAGCAGTGATTAGATAGAGAAGAGGTGCAGTGGAGCTGACACTATTGATAGAACATCATGCATTGCTTAATTTAGAGAAATACCCATTTCTTTTCTTTCTTTCTTTTTTTCTTTCTTTCTTTTTTGAATGGTAATACCATTGATTGTTTGAAATAGAGATGTGATTTTTTAGTTTTTACAGCTTTTTGTAAGGAAAATGGGTTTGAGGAAAGTTTGGATCTTGGAGTCTATGATTATTAAATTAGACAAATATGTACTGGATGTTTAAGAAAGAGGGTGTGATTTTTTCAGACTTATTGAAGAAGAAGGATTGAGGTAATTATCAGATATTGCGATTTAGATGGTTGAAATGGAAGATAAGAGCTTTCATTGCTAAATTGGGGAAATACCCATTTCTTGTTTGAAGTAGAGGTACTAACTTGTGATTGTTCGGTCTTTGTGAAGAAAATGTATTGAGAGTTAGATCAGATCTTGGGGGTTCTCACTTTTCTTTTCTTTTTTTGGGGATCCTTTTCAGGGAAAAAAAAAATCCTAATAGACCTGAAGAAACTCTGCATGAAAGAGTCTCAAATCGATTCACCCACAAATCTCAAATCAAATTTATCAAAGAAAAATAGATACTGAACAAAAGGCTCAAAAAGGAGTTTTCAAGATCAAAGCAAACTGAATCTTCTTTAACATCAGAAGAATAACCAAAAAAAAACCACAATTCATCTTCAGCTATTTCTCGATCAAACCCGATCAAAGCTTCTTTTTTTAAAAAAAATAATCCTACACAAGCCCAACAATTATAGAATAACCACTGCAAAGAAAAACGAAAAAAATACCCAAAAAACCATTCACCCATCAAAAGCACTGAAGGAAGAAAAAACACGAACCCCTCCAAAATAACTAGAGAGAATGAAATCCAAATCTCCAAAATTTCTAAAACCCAAAAAAAAAAAAAAAAAAAAAACCAAAAATATCCTTAAAATCCAATAAAAAACCAAGAAAAGGGAGGAAAGAAAGAAATAGAAAAGGGTAAAAGGGAAAGGTTTGGGGGTGGAACGAGGGAGCACCTTACGATAGGTGGTCCCGTCTTCTTCAACGGTCCAACCGGCTTCAACACAAAGGGCTTTGAGGACCTCGTTGTTGTCGCAGTGCTTAGGAAGCTTGTAGTTTCCCTGCGCCCTCAGACCTGAGTAGATCTTCGCTGCGATCGCTCTCCTCCTCCTCTCTCTTCTCTTGTTATTCTCCCTCTCCTTCCACGTTGGCAGCCGTCCCGTTCCTCCTCCCCCTCCCCCTCCCCCTCCCCCTCCTCCTCCTCCTCCTGACGTCATCTCTCTCTCTCTCTCTCTCTCTCTCTCTCTCTCTCTCTCTCTCTCTCTCTCTCTCTCTCTCTCTCTCTGTTTGGGTATGAGAGAGTTGGGCTTTCTTCTCAAGAAAAAGGGTGTTATTTTCTTCTTCTTCTCTCTCTTTCTGAGCTGGTTGTTTTCCCTTTCAAAGAGAGAAAGATATTGAGGTATTTTCTCAAGAAAGAGGGTGTTGTTTTCCTCTCTCTCTCTCTCTCTTCCTCTTCTCTCCTTTTCTGAGCTGGTATGTTTTCCTTTTCTAACAGAGAGAAAGATGTTGGGCTATTTTCTCAAGAAAGAGGGTGTTATTTTCTTCTCTCTCTTTCATTGCAGGTTAGGAGGGGATTGCAGGCTGCTCACGAGGAGTACGTTTTCTTTATTACCAGTAGATTGGATAGATTCTCTCTCTCTCTCTCTCTCTCTCTTATGAGTAAAAAGACTTCCAGGGGAATTATATGGTACGTCGCGGACTACTTTGCCTACTATGCTCTACCTTTTGAGATTCTGTCAAGTGGAGCCCATTTTTATGTAATCTAGACCGTTGCTGTTTTTGGTCCAATTGTCGATGGGATCCGAATTAAAATTCTCTTCTTTTTGATGATATTAAATTTCCAAGTGTTGAAATGAGGATAGATGGTTGTGGATTGAAATGCGAAGGTGGACCACGTCAGCTAAAAAGATCATTTTTCAATTGTAGAATTTTTTTGGGGTGATTCATCCATTAGGGGACCCAATGACCAACGGTATGGATTAGCGAATAGTGGGTCCTAATTTGCAGAAATGAGAACCACGTGCGTAGCGTGCGAGGAAGAGCCCCGTCTCTTGTGTAGGTCCTCTGAGACTGGGAGATGACTCAGAGAACAAGCCATTGCTTTTACAGGAAATGCAAGAGATGCTCGCGCAGGTGTACGTACGAGGTATCCCGAGTAACCAAAAGTTCTGTGGGGCCCACCTTCATGTATGTGTGAAATCCATTCCGTCCATCAGATGCTTCAGTTTGTTTTAGGACGTGTGACAAAAATTCAGCTGGATCCAGTACCTTTGTAGGCTACAACACGGGAAACAGTGGGGGTGGGAAGCTGACCATTGAAGCATGTCAATGGCCGATCCAGAACCTGTGTAGGCTACAACCCTGATGTTCATATGTCATCCCATCCTTTCATAGGATAAGGGATGATGCAAATATCAGACGGATCCAAAACTTGAGTAAGCCCCATGAAGGTTTTAATGGCGGACAGCCCCATCTCCATGGTTTCCTTTGGTGTGGCCCACTTGAGTTTTCGATTGGTGCGTTCACATACTAAAATGAGTTAAAATGAGTTGTTGCAACTGATCTACGGATTGGATGCCACACGTATATTAGGTCGGACCCACAGAACCCTTTATTGCACGGTGATGTAGGGAATTCGTGTTCAGTGCCAGGTGAGACGCACATGACATGAGAGAGCCGGTCTGTTCTGCAGGCTGGGTGGACCTTTCTGATGAACAGCAGAGAACTCGCGCATAGCGCGCGAGTAGCTTCGGCGACTACACGCGTTTCCGAAAGAAACAACGGTAATCGTTTCACCGCAATCTCTACCGTTAACGAGCATTAGATCCATACCATCTATCAACATCTGTAAGGCCAAAGCACAAAAGTTCCCCGTGCAACAGGCATCCTACGTGATGGACGGTCGAATCATTCATCAAGATCATATGGGCCCACTGCTCTCTCTGGCCACGTGATCGGCCACACGTTTATGGAAATCAATATCTAGCTCATCTTAGTTTGGACATTGAGAATCTCTGATCAGTGAGATTTTTGCCACGTAGTCCATATAATGAGATCATCTAGATGGACGGACACGATCATTACGTGGTGGGGCAGAAGGACAATCATTTTCCTCATCAGACAAGACCTGACGTTTTCGGGTAAAACGCGTTTTCGAGATTTCCCATTTTTTATATTCAATTGAGGAGAAAACGCACACTTTTCCAGATTGTAAAAGTGGGGCCCATGGTCCAGACCGTCGGAATAATGCCACGTGGCGAACTCCCCATGTATGGACGTTCTCAAAATGTGCAGATTTATGCAGGCCTTCTGTTTCCAGTCCACTAATTTGTATGGACGGTCGGGTACCTCTCCGATGGCCCATTCGGTGATCCAGACCGTTAATATGATGAGAACCTTCGTTGATGAACGGTGGGCGGAATGTCTACCTTGTTGAAGGAGCATAGTCACCAATCCCGGGATTTTTTTTGGTTGACCGTTGAATTTTCCATGTTTCACTTCTCAGCCGTCTATTTACTGGCCACAAAACTAATGGGTAGAATTGTACAATCTTGAGATTTTGGGGTATGGTACGTCCAAATAGAGCCCGGCAAACAAGACCAATTGTCGGGATCCATCTAGATGGGCCCCACTTGCCAATTTGGAAAACCCAAGCATCAGCATCTACTTGAGACGGTACCTCACCATCTGCCAACGTACAGAATCAGCACCGTTAAAACTGCCGTGAAGATCACCCAGTGGATTGTGTGGTAACCCCACGCCACCGATATTCCTGAGTAACAGGACTGGGCCGACCATGATGTATGTGTTTAATCCACGCCCTTCATCTGTTTTGCCAGCTCATTTTGAGGCGTGAGCACAAAATTCGAGTGGACCACACCGCACGGAATGACGTCTACTGTTAAACCTTTTTACGGCCACCGTTATGTTTATTTTCGATCCAAGCCGTTCATCAGGTCACCCAGGCCTGGAAGAAGGGATACCCAAGGAGTTTTCAACTTTAGGTGTTCATTTACCACTGTTTACTTATGGTGTGGTCGTTTTACGATCTGGATATGCTTCAATTTTGGGCTCATGCCCTAAAATCAGCCGTTAAAATAGATGGACGGTGTTGATACATCACGATGAGTCCAATAGTGTCCGTTTAGTGGGGGATGTTGATGGTGTCGGGTTCCCCACCTAATCTGATATGGTACCTCGGACTTTGGAGGCTGATGAGGCGGTGGTGTGGGGCCCACCGCCTCATCCTCGTGGGGACCAACTTGATGTATGTATTTTATATCCACACTGTCCATCCGTTTTGCCAGCTTGTTTTACGGCATGAGACAAAAAGGTAAAGCAGATTCGAAACTCAAGTGGGCCACACCATAATTAACAGTGGGGATGATAACCACCGTTGAAACCATTCTGGGGCCCACCGTAATTTTTATTTGTCATCAACCCGTTGATATGGTCACTCAGACCTGGATAAATTGAAAACACAAACATCAACCTGATCCAAAACTTTCGTGGCCCTGAATAAGTTTTTAACGGTGGATATTCAATCGCCACTGTTTCCTGTGGCATGGCCCACTTGTGCTTCTGATCTTCTTCATTTTTTAGTTCATCCCTAAAATGAGAGGGGTAAACAGATGAACGGCATGGATATAAAACACATACATCACGTTGGGCCCCACAGCCCTGAACACATCGACATACAGCCGCTTGAGGGTGGTGCAACACCACCGGATCCACGTCCTTCGGACCGTAATTGATCAGATGAACCTGTGGTGGAGGATCCTGTAATTCGATGGACTTACACGAACGGTTAGATCCATCTTCACGTGCTAATATGGCACGTGTGGCGATTGTGAAATACCCCTTGGTTGAGCTCATACTACAAAAACAACCTGTCCGTACCGTCACGTTATTTTGGGCCAACTCTTCACGTGAATGCCATTTTGACCGGTTATGATTGCCTCTGTATACGTCCCAAAAACCGCCACGACGGCCGTTTTCTGATATGCGATCTATTCTTAAAAATCTCGTTCTCGACAATTTCTCGGTTCATTTTCTCGAGCCACTAGCAGTAACCCCTATTCACAAATATTGAAATATTAGAATTTTTATCACGAAATTCTTCCAAATTTTTAATTTTACCAAAGAATGCCTCCATGGTCTGAATTTTCCTGTGATTCTTTGAAATTAAATTACTAAACAGCCTCTATATTTTTCATTTAAAAATTGATTAAGTTGTAAATTATGGGTACACATGACATGTGTATGATATGTGGCATGTACACCCACCATCCATGATAATCACTGTAGCAAAACATCCACTCAAATGCAATCATCATATGAGCTACATGTGAATTTGGATGTTTTAAGGTAGCCTATGTTATTTTGTATAGTATGGTCCGCTTTTTAATATAATCTCTTGAAATTTTTATACCCATGATTTTTGTGATAGAATTCACCAGTTGGATGGGTTGGACCAAGAGGCACAATATATAGGCACTACAATTCTCAACTCTATCATAGGCACATTATAGGCCCTGCAGTTCTCAACTTTATCACCTAAAAAAAAAAAAAAAAAAAAAAAAAAAAAAAACATCTCTTGAAATATATTACATTGTGTCATTTCAACTATGTTTTTTATATTTGAAAGTATTATTTTATAAAATTTAAATTCTCATTGAATTTTATGATAAAATTTTTATAAAATTTTTAATAATTTTTCAACAAATTCCTTACTAATTGAAATTTTACTTGACAAGCTTTCATGATTCGGAATTATGGAGTGGTGCTTTTGGAAATGTGAAATTAATAAAATGTCTCATTTTTATTTTTTTTAAAGTGTTGAAGTCAAGAATAATGAAGTCCAATTGACATGTATAAAACATCCATGTGTGCAACTAATACAACCTTAAATGATTATCATATGAACAAAAATATTATGGGCTTAACCATTGAAAACTATTAAAAATTAATTTACACCACCTCGAAACATTTAAATTCACTTGTAATACATCCAACGATTTAATAAGAGTGATGATCATGTTTAGATGCATATGTTAGATGGACTGGATGTTATATATAAACTACATAGGCCCTACAAATTTTTACTTTAGTGCTTTAAAAAAATAATAAATAAATAAATAAAAACAAAGCTATAGACACTCCACCCTAAACAAGATTAAACTTATTCTTTGACTTCAGTTCAATTTTAATCAAAAGCATCCATATGACTCGAGTCAAGTTCCAGAGACAGTCATCGAATCAGATGGACCGTCGCTGGAGCAGGCAGGTGGTTGGGCGAAATGAGGAGTATCATTCTCTAAAGTACCTTCAAAGCACTATACAAGATTACCTTTTTCTTAAAAAGGCTTTTCCAGAAATGGCCCTTAATGAGCCACATTCTTCAAAGTACCCGTGAAGCACCAATAAAAAGGCTTTCTCAAAAATGGAACATAAATGGTTGTTTTCGGTGATAAACACCCCCCGGCAAGACCGTTTCTTCCCAACTCTAAATTCCTTCTGCAATGGGATGGCAGGGTGCAGAGAAAGCTCAAATGCCTAAAAACAGTCCTTGAAAGACAGTTATTCAGATTTTGCATGCTTATTTATAAGATTGGTTGTAAATAAATAAGGGAGAGACAAAACAATGTGGGACGAGACAAAACGAAGAGAGGGAGAGAGAGAGAGAGAGAGAGAGAGAGAGGTCATTAGAGGTACAACCATTGTGGTAGAGTTATTAGTGCTAACCTCTACCCGATTTCAAATTGTATATGTGTAAGCTTACCTAATCATCTGTCACCTATGGAAATCCCCCTGCAAGGCCACCCGGTCTAATTAAAGCACGAACCATCTGAAGCCAAAGAAGATACTAAAGTCATCAAGTAAAGTTAAAATTTGAGACACCAGACCACCCTTTTTTTAAATAAAAAACGGTGTCTAATTTTTTCATTTCCTTCTTACAATCAAACCAAAGCATATTCCACTCCACACATACCCAAAGCATTACCATGATTTTACACACATACACACATATCTTTTACTATTTTTTTCTATTTTTCTTTATTCCGTCCACCCAAGGTCTTAGAACCCTACACAGTATAACTCAAAACAGTATACTCTCTACTCTTATACTGCTTTTACTTTTCTTTATTTCACATATCTAAGGCACTAGAGCCCAATGTAGTATGGCTTAATTCAGTGACATTAGAAGTTTCCTTGAATCACTATATCGTACAGTCCAGTAAAGTAGACACCGTGCATCACACGGGCAGAAAAAGGTTCTTAACCCATTCATTTTCCGTAACCGTAATTCTTACTTAGAATCTATAATGCGGACTAATATATGAGTATTTCAAGTTGAGAATTTCATAATTATTCATCATATAAATGATTCTACAGGTCATAGCCAACCATGGATTCTGAAGTCACATTCTAATTAGTGGCGACTCCAAATTAAATTCACTTTTGTCTCTAAATCAACCTCACACTCAAACCAAATCAAATAAGAACAGAGAGAGAGAAAGTTAAGGAAATGAGAGCTTCATTCCACGTGTACTTGCATAAGAGGGCGTTTACCAAGGCATTTTAATATCTCTCCCTCAAAATGCGCAAGCAATTCGATTAATGAAAATATTATTTCGTGAAATCATAATTTGTAAGAGAGTGTTTAGGGTATGGCATTAGGAAGGATTAGGTGATATAGTATTCAAAAAACATAATTATTACCCATGGCAAGGATTGTTTCCTGATACCATGGGATAAGCTTAATTCCATGCTTTGTTTGTAATACGGTGGTACACTGAATGAATATACTCACCATCATTTGAAACTATTAAGAATAACACACATGTTATGTATAAATCGTTCATTTGTTTTGTAACCTCATTTTATGGTATGGGCCTAAAAATGAGGTAGATCCAAAACTTTTGTGGCCCCAAAGAAGTTTTCAACGATAAGTATTCAATCTCGTTGCTTTCTATGGTGGGGTCCACTTGAGCTTTAGATCTACCTAATTTTTTGTCCCATACTTTAAAATGATCTCAAAAAATGGGTGGACAGTGTGGATATAGCCCACACATCATGGTAGGACCTACACAACTTGCTAAATTTACAGTGCAATTTCATCTAATCTACTTCCAAGCTTTTTCATTCTCCCCAAACATGGAGTGGAATTGGCACAGGACCAGATGCAATTCCATCCCACCTAAGCCCATTTAATACCATGCGCTAAACGCCCCCTAAGAAATTTTGCTGTAAACATTCTAAACATTGATGATAAATTAATAAATATATTTAAAATTACTATATATGTATATATAATGAATGATTTTGTTGGGATTTATAATAAAAGTTATCGCATGGTTTAACGCCAACTACTAACTTAACACAACCTTTCTTTTTTATCTAAGTTTAAGATGGGTAATGAGTCAACAAACTTCTTAAAGGCAATGTAATAGACTAATACAAATGTTAATTGCTATCAAGTGTTATCTAACCATTTATTATATAATTTAATTACAATCATCGATTATGGTGAGCAAATTAAAATTTTAATTATATTTAGCATTAATATCATAATATTTTATGATAAAATTTTAAAAATGTTAAAATTTTGAAAGTCTCACCATATTAGCATATTGTATTATTAGTTAATTTATTTATTATAAAAATATCATGAGATTTACAAAATATTATTAATATTTATAAACATATATAAGAATTAACGTCTCTACATATAATGGTCATTGCTCTTTTTTTTGTGAAAGTAAAGATGACCATATAATTAATAGTCTTTTAACGAACTAAATTCTTCATCCAAGAAATTTAAATTCCACCCATAAAAGTAAATTTATCATTGATATGGAGCCATGAAAAAACCGTTCATTATGTCATATCACATGTAAGAAAATACAATCTGATTGTAATGAGTCTTTCTCCATTTGTGACTAGATGGCGAGTTTCCTATTTATAACGCTTATTAGTTTCCTATTTGTAGCGAATATGGAATTTATATATATATTAAGCTCCAAGCTGTGATGAGTCTATCAATGTTTATAAGCATAAGCTTAAATTTTTAATTTGCATCGAATATAAAACTTTTTGTTGTACTCTAAATTTTAGCGAGTCTTTTCTCATTTGTCACTAAAGGCAAATTCTTCATTTATAACAAACATATAATATCAATATTGTGCGCCAAATTTAGTATATGTGGAGGAGATGGTTCTTTTATACAAACATTAGTTTATGGCATTAATAATGACAGATTAATCTTAAAAGATCTCCTCAATTGGTTGATTAATCCCTTTTAAGATTGGTTGTGCAAATAATAAGCTACATTCAATGGAGGAGACAAAAGGATTAGACAAAAGAAGCGTGGGCCTCACAGGTTAAAAAAAATATATTAAGAGAGTTCATTATTCAATTTTAATAGAGAACTTTATAAGTTTTTAAAACAATTGAGTTTGTTGATCCTATCATAGGTAGATCATGCTTAAGACATCTTCTTAATAAAATATTTTCAACATTTCATTTATTGGCATGCAAATACATGATTAAGAATATTATATATTCGATAAAAAAAATTTCAAGATTGAAAACTAAATTGAAAGATTGTGGATATTGCGCATTTATGGTAGGAGACTATTAAATTATGGGATTTAATTACATTATTTTTAAATCTACATATATAATAAACAATATTAGTAACAAGTAGAGAACTTAGCTTCACATCATCTAGAGCTATATTTTAAAAATAGTAATAATTGTATGACATAATAATTAAGATTAGAAATAGTATTATACACACATGATCTAACTAATAAGTTGCTCGAAAGTTATGCATAAGTTTAACCATGGTTAAAAGAATGAACTTATAGTAACTCCCACTGACTCATCCAATCTTAAGCTAATCTCTACTCACTCAAGTTGGGAATGAATTGGCTCAACTCGTTTAAATTGGGGGTGACTCGTCTACATGACTCGTGGCTAGAGTTGCGCATTAGACCTAATTGGATTGAATTGGGTCCAACTTGATTCGGTCCGAAATGTACATGAGCTAACTCGAACTCGATCCCTTCCGGGACCGAGTTCGGGACATCTAACTCTAACTGATCCGATGCACGGTTGGCCTGACTCGAACCGAGTCTGACTTGGTCAGGAAAATCGAGTCAGATTGGGTTGGTTATGATTCGGATCAGGTTGGGTCTGTGGGTCAAACTATGAGGTATGCGTTATATCCAAACCGTCCATCCATTTATAGAGTTCGTCTTAAGGCTTGAGTCAAAACATAAGACAAATCTAAAGATCAGTTGGACCACACTGCAAAAACAGTGGAGGATTGAACGTTTACCATTGAAACCCTTTTAGAGATCACGGAAGTTTTGGATTAATATGAAATTTATTTTTCCTCTTCATTCATGTATTTTTTAACCTTATTAACAGATTAGATATATAGAAAATAAATGTTATGGTGGGCTCTATGAATTTTTTAACAGTGAAAATTATTATCCTCACTGCTTTTTTCGGTGTGGTCCATTTAAGCTTTAGATATGAATCTTTTTTTTTTTTCAAATGCTTTAAAATGATCATGAAAATGGATAAACAGTATGGATCTAATAAATACATCATTGTGGGGCCCATGTTATTTTGATCTCATTTGAGTCGTTCGTACAACTCGGAGCTCGAGGCACGTCTCCACTCATCTTTACACGACACATATCTACACCAGCTTGTGTTGACGTGTTGGGCACGAAATGGTTACAAGTTACAGCTTGTGTTGACGGGACTCGGATCAGATACTGACAGGCTGAATTGGAGTCACCTAGTTTTGTGGGCCCCACTATAATGTATATGTTATATCCACACTGTTCATCCATTTTTAGATATCAGTTTATACTATGAACCAAAGAATGAGGCTAATAAAAATCTGTAATAAACCCCACCAAAGAAAATAGTGGGGAGAGTGAGTGTTCAAAAGTTAAAAAAGACATGAAATAGGAGAAAACATAAATATCAGCTTGATCTAAAACTTTTGTGGCCTTTAGAAGTTTTTAATCGTGGGCATCACTATCCCATTGTTATCTGTGTCGGGGTCCACTGGAGCTTTGTATTTAACCATTCTTTGGATATTGCCCTAAAATGATCTCTCCAAACAGATGGAAGGTGTGGATATAAAACATACATCATGGTGGGGTCCACAGAATTTGTTGACGTCACTTCAATAGCTAGTCTCACTACTAAACCTGTCAGTAGCTAATTCGCGCCCGTGTTGACATGTTATACACGCAAGTGGGCTTTTATGGTACTGAGTAAACTCTGTTGGGGCCCACTGTGAATGCATGTGGTTTATCCATGTCGTCCATTCATTTTTTCAGATCAGTGGTTGAATCCTAAATTGATACATATCCAAAGCTCAAGTGGACCATACCACAGGAAAAAGTAGAATATTGATTTTCACAATTGAAAATTTTATAAGGCCTCAGTGATGTTTATTTGTCATCCAACATGTTCATAAGATAAATATATGTAATAAATATTCATAAGAATCATTCTGGATCGAATCCATTCGGTTCAGATCGGTCCGGATTGACCACGATCTGAACTCGATCCGATGAACAGTCAGATCCAACTGATCCAACTCGAACCGCACTGATCCAGGCCTTCGATTCTATTCGGATCAAGTCAGGTCGAGTTAGATCCACCGGATCGGGATCAAAAATGCCCAGCTCTACTCGTGGCATCGAATTATATTAGGTTTGACCATGTTTGAGTCAACTTATACAAGTCACACGACACTCATTTGAGTCTTAAAATAATGAATATATCCTAATTTGACCCGACCCATACATGCACACATATCATTACATATAAATAAAGAAATAATTATGGTACATATTATTATGTGTGTATATATACATATTATTTATGTATAAATAAATAAATAAATTATAATTACAACATACTTAATTTTATAGTAGACATGTGTAAAACTTTATAAAAAATTGTTATATTGCAGATTAGAAAATTATTTTTTCATATAAATAATCTTAAAATTACTTTTCATTGTAATCTTATATTTTTCTATACTTTTTAAGATTAATGAACAAAATTGTATTTTAACTATAAGACCAGCTATGCTTGTTAGACAAAATGTTTAATAGTTAGGAACAATATGTTAACAAAATGTATGTAGTTGAAATAAGAATGTTGAGATGAATGGGTGAAAAGATGATGAATGATAGAATTAGAAATGAATATATTCAAAAGATCTTAGGTATAACACCAATTAGCAATAAGATGAGAAAATGTAAACTTAGATAGCTTGCATGTGTAACGGAATGTTAGTTAGAAAAGATATTATAACGTATGTTTAACAATACTAAGACTCTTATACTTATTTAATTTAAGGCTCGCATGATCTTACTTAACTTATGAATGGATGAATTAAATGTGATTTTACATAAAATGTGACCACCTGATCATTAGTAAAAATTTCTTAATTTATGTATTGAAGAATCTAAAAGTGGTTTAGCTTTCTGAGTATCGTGTATACATTCTACATACATATGTATGCCAGTTGTATCGTGTATCTTCTCTTCTTCTTTTTCTAAGCATTTCTTATTATTTATAATAAATTGAAGAACTGAGGTAATATGATGTCATTTTACTTGCCAAAGATTTCTTAATCGAATCTTTATATGCGACAGGCGTTAAATTTCCACAATGTGTGTTACCACAACACACATTTAATAAAATAAGAAAATCACTTAATTATGTCAATTAGTGGTTTTAAAGACAACATGATATATGAACAATATAAATATAAATACGTACATCATTGTAGCTCCATAACCACCAATCGAGGGAGTTTGGTAGTTCTCTAAATTTATCATATATGTGTCCTTGTAATACGTGTTTTCATAAATTAGGGTACGTCGCGATACATATTCTCTCACGAAATCTTTAGCAGGCAAAGAGATGCCACATTCTTTTAGTTTTATAATTTATTATAAATAACAACAAATGTTCAACCAAAAAGAGAAAATACGCGATACATATGGCATGCATATATACATGTACGGTATTCGACATGCTTAGTAAGGACGTGTTTGATTTTCAGTGGTGGTGTAAATACTCGTGAAATTGATAATTATTACCATTTCACCCATTTAGTTTTTCTTTGAAAATTCATCGCGCTTTTCACTTATTTTAAATTTGTAGACCCCAATGTGATGTATATGATAAATTCATTCTGTCCAGTCCTTTTAACACAATATTCTAACGCATGAGCTGAAAAATGAGGCAGATTGAATACTCAAATGGCCCACACCAAAAGAAACAGTGGGCCTGAGAGGTTTTTAGTGGTAAGTGTTTGATTCCCTTTTTCTTGTGGCATGGTCCACTTGAGTTTTCGATATGCCTTATTTTTTAGCTCATGCTATAAATTCATCAGGCATAATAAATTAACGGTATGGATAAGCAATACGCATCACGGTGAAACCCATAAATATATTATGATGTTCATAATTTTTGTGTCAAAAATGCCTCTTATTAAATCAAATATAGAAAAAAGGGTGGTAAATATGGAGGAAGTAATTATTACATATTTTCATAGGTATTTACCCAGCCACTGAAAATCGAACACGCCCTAAGTGAGAGCCACTTTTAAATTCTCCAATCCAAAAATTAAGAAGTTTTTATCAATAATTGGATGTGTCATATTTTGTGTCGAGTCACATTTAATATATCCATTCATAAGTTAAGAAAGTTCATGCAAGATTAAAATTAGATAGGTAAAAGAATTTCGGTGTTGAATACCATTTTAAATTTAATGTTTGTGTATGATTATGAATTCACTTCCTTCAGAATAATTGTATTATATACAATCCAGTTCCTAAAATAAATAAAGAAACTATATGTGATTATACATAAAATGACTTTAACCTGCTGAGCGTCGCGTATACTATCCACATATATATATGCATGTCACATGTATCATTTATCTTATCTTTTCACATAAGCATTTATTGTTATATATAATAAATTGAATAACATAAGAAAGTTTGTGTCATTTTTCGTATCAAAGATTTCTTAACCCAATCTTTATATGTGACAGACACTAATTTTTCATAATACGTATTACAACAAGGCACATTAAATGAAATTGAAAAATCAGTGAATTTTGTTGATTAGTGGTTATGGAGCCACTATAATGTATGTATTTTATATTTACACTATTAATCAATTTTCTGAGTTTATTTTAGGAAATAAATTCTGTATAACACAATTATTTGCAAGGATAGAAGTCATAATCATATACAAACATTACTTTTAGAATAGTTTTCAACACCAAAACTCGTATAATTGTCTAATTTTAAACTCATGAGAACTTACTCAACTTATACATGGATAAATTAAATGTGATTCAATATAAAATTTGACCCACCTGATTATTGATGAAAACTTTATAATTTTCGGGTTGAAGAATCTTAAAGTGTCTCTTACTTACAAATGTCATGTATACCGTCCACGTATGTACACATGTGACATGTATTGCATATTTTATCTTATTGTATGAGCATTTGCTGTTATTTATAATAAATTAAAAAATTAAATGAACGTGGTGTTACTTTTTTTGTCAAAGATTTCGCAACCAAATTTTTTTACACAGTGTACGATAATTTCTAACAATGTGAGTTATAACGACGCACATTTAATGAAATTGGAGAACCACTGAACTCCGCGATCGATGATATATGGAGCCACCATGATGTATGTATTTTATATTTATATCATCCATCTACTTTTAGTTTATTTTAAAATGTGCATTGCATATAATACAACTATTTATAAGGAAGATAAGAGTCATAATCATGCACAAACATAACTTCAAAAATAATTCTCAATATTAACACTCTTGTACTCTTTTAAATTTTAGGCTCGCATGATCTTACTCAACTTATGAATGAATGGATTAGATGTTATTTTATATAAAATATGATCCACTTGATTATTAGTAGAAACTTCTTAATTTTTAGATTAAAGAATCCCAGAGTGACTTTAACCTTCTTAGCGTCGCGTATACCATTCACATATGTATGTCATACGTATTGTGTATATTTTCTTTTCATATAAGCATTTTTTATTATTTATAATAAATTAAAAAACTAAATGAAGATTGCGTCATTTTACCTGACAAAGATTTCTTAATCGAATCTCTATATGAAATGAATGTTAATTTCTCACAATGCGTGTTATAGCAAACATGATACATCATTTTATATTTATATTATATATCTATTTTCTCTAATTATTTTAGGTATAAGTTGTATATATATAACATAATTATTTTTAAGAGAGGAGAGTCATAATCACATATAAACATTACATTTGGAATAGTCTTCAATACGAAAACTCTTATTTACCTGTCTAATTTTATGCTCGCATAACCTTACTTAACTTATGAGAGGATGAATTAGATATGATTCAACATAAAATATAACACACTTAATTATTGATATAAACTTATTAATTTTTGGGTTAAAAAATCTCAAAGTGGCTCTCATTTATCGAGCATCATGCATACCATACATGTATGTACGCATGTCATATATATCACATTTTTTTATAGCATTTGTTGTTATTTGTAATAAATTAGAAAACTGAAGGAATATGACACCGCTGTCTACCAAAGATTTTATGACCGAATATCTATATACGGCATATGTTAATTTCTGACAATGTGTTACATGGATGCACATTTGATAAAATTGGAGAACTATCGAACTCCGTCGATTAATGGTTATGAAGCCAGCATAATATATATTTTTTATATTTATATTGTCTATATATTTTTTTAGTTTATTTTAAAACTGAGATGTGCATAAAACTAGTTACAAGGGAGATGAGAGTCTTAATCATGTACAAACATAACTTCTAAAATAATCCTTAAGGTTAACTCTTTAACTTATTTAATTTTAGGTTCATATGATCTTTTTCAACTTATGAATAGATGGATTAGATGTAACTCGACATAAAATGTATATTACCTAATTATTAGTAGAAACTTCTTAATTTTTGTATTAAAGAATCTCAAATTATCTCTAACTTGCTGAATGTCGCGTATACCATCCACATATGTATGCATGTCACTTGTATCATTTATATTTTCTTTTCGCTTAAACATTTATTGTTATTTATAATAAATTAGAGAACTGAAAGAAGATTGCATCATTTACCTTCTAAATATTTCTTGATCAAATCTTTATATGCGTCGGATGCTAATTTTTTATAATGCGTGTTACATAAATTGTCTATCGACGGTTATATATTGTCTATCTATTTTTTTACTTTATTTTAGGAATTCAATTATGTATAACACACCTATTTACAAGGAAGGTGAGAGTCTTGATCATGCACAAACATAACTTTTAAAATAATCATCAATACTAAAACTCTTATACCTAATTAATTTTAGGCTTGTATGATTTTACTAAACTTATAAATGGATGAATTATACGTGATTTTACATAAAATGTGACTCACCTAATTATAATAAAAACTTCTTAATTTTTGGATTAAAGAATCTCAAAATAATTCTAATCTTCTAAGCGCCACGTATACCGTGCACATATGAATGCATGTCACTTGTATCGTGTATCTTATCTTTTTGTTTAAGTATTTATTGTTATGTATAATAAATTGGTGAACTGAATGAGAATGAAAATATATTGTTTTACCTCTCAAAAATTTCTTAACCAAATATCTATATGCGGCAGATATTAATTTTCTATAATGTGTTTTACATCGATGTACATTCAATAAAACAGAAAATTATCGAATTTCGTCAATCGGTGGTTTTGGAGTCACTATGATATATATTTTTTATATTTATATTAATATTTATTTTCTCTATTTATTTTAGGGATTAAGTAGTATATAACACAATTATTTATAAGGGAGATGAGATTCATAATCATATACAAACATTACATTAGGAATAGTCTCCAACTCTGAAACTCTTGTACCTGTCTAATTTTAGACTTGCATGAACTTACTCAACTCATGAATGGATGGATTAAATGTGATTTAATATAAAATGTGGCACATTATTCATAAAAACTTGTAAATTTTCAAGTTGAAGAATTTCAAAGTTACTCTCACTTACTAAGCATCACGTATACCGTACTCAAATGTACGCATGTTTATATATCGCGTTTTCTCTTTTTACATGAGCATTTGTTATTATTTATATAGTAAATTAGAAAACTAAAGGAATCTGACATCGCTTTGTCTACCAAAGATTTAGTGACCAAATATCTATACGCGGAGTACGCTAATTTTAGATAACGCGTGTTACAGGGACACACATTTAATGAAATTAGAGAACCACCAAACCTCGTTGATCGGTGGTTATAGAGCCACCATGATGTATATATTTTATATTTATAATTTTCATCTTTCTTTTTTTAATATATTTTAGAGACTAAGTTATGTATAAAACAACTATTTACAATGGAGATAACAGTCCTAACTATGCACAAACATAACTTTTAAAATAATCCTCAAGACTAAGACTCTTTTACTTATTTAATTTTAAGCTCACATGATTTTACTTAACTTATAAATGAATGGATTAGATGTGAATCGATATAAAATGTGGCTTACTTGATTATTAATGGAAACTTCTTAATATTTGGGTTGAAGAATCTGAAAGTGTTTGTAACTTATTAAATGTTACGTATATTAATCACATATATATGCATGTCCCGTGTATTATGTATCTTCTCTTTTTCCCTAAGAATTTGTTATTATTTATAATAAATTGGAGAATTGAAGAAAGATTGCATCATTTTATTTTTCAAAGATTTCTTGATCGAATCTTTATATACAACAGACGCTAATTTCCTACAATACATATTACAGTGACACGCATTTAATGAAATCGTGGAACCACCAAACTCTATCAATCGATGGTTATATATTGTCCATCTATTTTTTTAGGAATTGTGTTGTGTATAATATAACTATTTAAAAAGAAAATGTGATAACATGTACAAACATAACTTATGAAATAATCATCAACACTAGGACTCTTATCCATAATAAATTTTATACTTGCATAATCTTAATGAACTTATGAGTTGATGGATTATATGTAAATTTATATAAAATTTGGCTCAACTGATTATTAATAGAAACTTCTTAAGTTTTGGATTGAAGAATCTCAAAATAGATTTAACCTACTGAGAGTCGCATATACTATTTACATATATAAGCATGTCACATATATTGTATATCTTCTCTTTTTATCTGAGTAGGTAAGATCCAAATCACCACCTTAGTTAGGTGCTATAGGATTCACTATTTTACATATGACCCACTTATATATATATAAGAAAAAAAATTACATAAAATTACATGTGCACGTTGCATAAAATTAGGAGGTTTCGACTATTTTCTAACTCCATTTTTCTCGGTAACTAACAAAGGTGGGACCGACACCCACCTCGTTAAACTATCCATCATATAGGACCCACCATCTCGACCCAAACAGTTCAATAGTAAGACGTGAAGGTTTCAACGATCATTATTCAACCTCACTATTTTGTATCATGTAAACCACCTGAAACTTGGATCTTCTCCATTATCAAAACAATGCCCACATACGACCTGAAGAATTCAATAAATGACTTAGATTACACCATAATATCACAATGGACCCCATCTAATCATTGTAAGTCGTTTACGGGCAAACCTTGTTCATCACTATTCTTTCCACGTGAAAGAAAATCCAAAAACAGAAGCCTCCTTTGTTCTTCCGCTCCCAACTTACCCATGATCCATGCGAATCATCTCCATCTTATCCAGATCGTTCGTCTGCTAACATCAAACTGATGGGGTTTTTCTCCTCGTCGCTTGATAGGTCGAGTTCCCTGCTCGACCGGTCGAAGGTAGTGCTTGACCAGTCGAGTGGTGCTCGACTCAAAGTCTAACGACTAATTAGATTAATTCTTCTGCGCTGCTCGACCAGTCGAAGAGTCTACTCGACCGGTCAAGGCTCCGCTTGACCATTCGAGGACTCTACTCGACCAGTCGAAGTTACGCAGATTTATGTCTAAATTTTGTGTAGACTGCGTAAATTTGAGACCGTTTTCGCCATGGTGCAAAAGGGAGTTGTCTAAACTATAAATACGGGTTCCTAAGGCTTTTCTAGGTAATGCAAGAGTGTTTCTTAAAGCTTTACAAGGGTTTGCTAAAGGGTTTAGGATTAACAAAGGTGTGAGAGAGAGAGAAGAAGAGAGAGGAAGCTTATGGGAGCTATGCTCATATAAGTGACCTATTGTGCAATCGATATCTCAGCGCTTCTACGTCCTCGTAATCGGTGAGATCTCTCTATTTTTTTTAATTATATTATTGTTCATCCACTCCTGCGTGAGTGAAGAAGGTTTGATTCAAGCGATGTATCCTTCTGATCGGTTGTAACATTCTACTTCATAGTGGATTGTTGATCTGGACGAGGTCCCATGGTTTTTACCTCTTTGAGAGTTTTTCACGTAAAAATCTCTTGTTTTGTGTGGTTTGTGCTTTGATTTATTTAATTGCTTTATTATCCCATAATTCTGATATTTTGGGGAGGCTAGATCCTAAGGTTTTGTGTAATGGACCCAACAAAGTGGTTTCAAAGCATTCAGGAATGAGGTGAAATTGGTTCTGAATTATGGAAGGTGGTTCATCAAGGATGATCTGTCTCAATGGTTCTAACTGGACCATATGAAAGGCTAAGATGAAGGACTTACTTTATTGTAAGGACTTGTATTCTCCAATTCAAAGCATATCAGTAAAGTCAAAGGATATGATAGATGATTATTGGAAGAAATTAGATCGAAAGGCGGTGGGATTTATTAGACAATGGTTGGACAATTTCGTATTCCTCCATGTGTTTACAGAGACCTTAGTTGCTAGCGTATAATTGAAAATGCACGGGTTGTATGAGAGGAAGATAGCTGACAATAAGATGTTTCTGATACAACGATTTGTGAATCTCAAGTTCAAAGATGGTGTTTCTATAACTGAGCACATGAATGAGGTCAACAATATATTGACTATAAAGATAGTCATAGACGATGAATTACAGGCTCTGTTATTGCTTAGCTCATTGCTGATAGTTGGGAGACATTGGTGGTGTCTCTAAATAACTCTGCACCAGATGAAAAGGTATTTATGGAATGGATAACTAGTTGTCTCTTCAATGAGTAGATAAGGAAGAAGTCTCAGGGATCCACTCAGCAAGAGGCCCTTGTGACACAAGAACGGGGGAGAGGAAAGAAAAGAAAATGTGAAAAGACCCGAGATAAATTAAAACGTAAGTCGAGTATTAGGAAAGATATTAAATGCTGAAATTGTGGCAAGAAGGGCCACTATAAGTACGAATATCGTAAGAATAAGAACGACAAGAAAGAAAAAGGAAAAGAGAAGGAAGATGAATCAGATTTCACTGCGGTCGCTTCATGTGGCAACGTTATAGTATTTTTTTTGCAGATCATGATGTTTATCTCACGGCTACGAGTCAGGACACTGACTGAGTGATAGACTCAGGAGCCTCTTTTCATGCGACTCCATGTAGGGACTTCTTCACAAGCTATAAGTCAGGTGACTTGGGACCGTGAAGATGGAAAATTCTAGCGCATCGAAGATCGTAGGGGTTAGTGATATTTGTGTGAAGACCGATGTGAGATGCACATTAGTTCTCAGGAATATGAAGCATATTCCAAACCTTCGCCTCAACTTGATGTCGAAGAGAAGGCTGGAAAATGATGGCTATGAAAGCTGATTTTTTGGTAGGCATTAAAAGCTCATTAAGGATTCATTGACCGTGGCCAGAGGAAAGAAGTATTGCACATTTTATAAGGCAAGTGTCAGTATGTGCAAGAGTGGGTTGAACGTAGCAGAAGATTCAACTATTGACATATAGCACAGGTGTCTAGACCACATGAGTGAAAAAGGGCTTTAGGTACTAGCGAGGAAGCAGCTCCTTCAAGACATGATAGATATACCTCTCAAAACCTGTATTGATTGCTTATTAGAGAAACAACATAAAGTTTCATTTCTTAAATTTATTTCTCGTGTTAATAAAATGTATGCATTAGATTTGGTTTATTCTGATGTTTGTGGTCTTATGATGACAAAAACCTTGGGTGAGGCATTGTATTTTGTCACTTTTATAGATGATGCATATAGGAGGGTTTGGTTTTATGCTTTGCAATCTAAGGACGAGATCTTCAGTGTGTTTAAATTATTTCATGTTATAGTTGAGAGAGAGACAGGTAAATCATTGAAGTGCATCCGCATTGACAATGGTGGTGAATACATTGATGACTTTCATAAGTATTGTAAGTCCCTAGGTATACGGCATGAACAGACGGTTCCCAAGACCCCTTAGCATAATGGTGTAGCTGAGTGAATGAATCGCTCAATTGTAGAGAGAATCAAATACATGTTATCCCATGCGAAGTTACCCAAAACGTTCTGAGGAGAAGCAATGTACACGAGAAGCAATGCAGACGGAAGTGTATTTGATAAATAGGTTTACATCAGCCCCATTGAATGGAAAAGTACCTGAGAAGGTGTAGACTGGATAGGATCCATCGTACAGTCATCTTAAGGTATTTGGATGTAGGGCATCCGTTCACGTATAAAAGGACAAGAGGTCCAAGCTCGATATGAAGATAAGGTAGTGTGTGTTCTTGGGGTACGGTGATAAAAGTTCGGTTACAGATTGTGGGATCCAACCGAGAAGAAGCTCGTCAGGAGCAGAGATTTGATTTTCTTTGAAGATCAATGTATAAAATACATTGGTAATCCAGAGAAGAATTAGCCTAGTTCAGGTGAGTTAGAGGACAGGGATCCGATTATTCCTCTTGTGGTACTTGATGACGGGGGAATACAACAAGGTGCAGAGGACGAGAGAATTTCTACAGAAGAAAGACCGGAGGAGCAGCCCCCACTTGATCCACCTGTCGAGTTACAGGTGAGGAGGTTATCAAAGGACAGACAGCCGTCCAAGAGATACTCACCACATAAGTACATTATACTCACTGATGGGGAGAGCCAGAAGATTATTCTGAGGCCCTAGCCGACGAGCATAAGGAGGAGTGGTTAAAAGCTATGCAATAAGAGATGAAATCCTTATATAAGAACCACACCTATGACATGGTGAAACTGCCTAAGGGTAAGAAAGCTCTAAGCAATAAGTGGGTGTTCAGAAAGAAGGTTAAGTAATAAGTAGGTGTTCAGAAAGAAGGTTGAGCAGAAGAATTCGCAGACGAGGTTCAAGACCAGACTTGTGGTGAAAGGGTTTGGTCAGAGGAAAGGTATAGACTTCGAGGAGATATTCTCACAAGTGGTAAAGATGACATCTATACGGGTGTTACTTGGGTTGACAGCTAGCATAAATTTAGAGATAGAGTAGTTAGATATTAAAATTTTCTTTCTCCATTGTGACCTAGAAGAAGAGATCTACATACACCAACTAGAGAGGTTTGAAGTTAAAGGCAAAGAGCATATGGTGTGTAGGCTGAGGAAGAGCTTATATGAGCTGAAACAAGCTCCACAGTAATGGTATAAGAAGTTTGACTCATTTTTGTTGAAGCATGGGTATGATAAAATGGAGTCGGACCACTGTGTGTTCACGCGTAAGTTCTCAGATGGTGATTTCTTTGTTCTGTTGTTATAAGTTGATGACATGCTCATCATGGAAAAAGACATCAAGAAGATTGACAGGCTAAAACAAGAGTTGGGCAAGTCGTTCACAATGAAAGACTTAGGCCCAGCTAAGCAGATCCTAGGAATGAAGATAACCTGTAATAGAAGCAACAAGAATCTTTGATGTCACAAGAGTAATATATTGAGAAAGTTCTAAAACGGTTCAATATGAATGCAGCAAAGCCGATCAGTACTCCACTGGATAGTCACTTCAGATTGAACGATAGGCAGTGTTCCAAGATGAAGACAGATGTGGATGAGATGTAGAAGATACACTATGCATCAGCAGTAGGAAGTTTAATATATGCTATGGTGTGTACGCGTCCAAACATAGCATATGTGATTAGTGTTGTCAGCTGGTATCTTACCAATCCTGGCAAAGAGCATTGGGTAGCGGTGAAGTGGATACTAAGGTATCTAAGAGGCTCATCCAAGTTGAGTCTGTACTATGATGATGAAAAACTTATGTTAGAGGGCTACGTACACAGATGCAGATATGACAAGTGACATAGACTCCAGAAAGTTTACATCGGGGTTCATGTTCACGTTTGTAGGGGGAGCGATCTCTTGGCAGAGCAAGCTACAAAAGGATAGCAATATCGACGACAGTGACCTAGTATATTACAGTTATAGAGACATGTAAAAAGATGCTTTAAATGAAGAGGTTCCTACAGGAACTTAGCGTGAAATAAGAAGAACACATGGTCTATTGCGATAGTCAAAGTGCTATACACTTGAGTAAGAATTCAAGTCAGCATTTCAAGTCGAAGCACATAGAGATTCGATATCACTGGATCAAAGATACTTTGGAACAGAAGGTGTTATAGCTTGAGAAGGTCTACACGGACGATAATGGGTCAGACATGATAATCAAAACTTTACTCAAGGGCAAGTTTGAGGTTTGTAGAAACTAAGCTGGCTTGAAGAAAGTGAATTCTTCTTAAGTCGAAAAGGGAGAGATTTGACAGGGTTTTTCTCCTCTTCACTCGACTGGTCGAATGCCCTTCTCGACCGGTTGAGGGTGGTGCTCGACCAGTCAAGTGATGCTCGACTCAAAGTCCAGCGACCAATTAGATTAATTCTTCCACGCTGCTTGACCAGTTGAGGAGTTTGCTCGACCGGTCGAGGCTCCGCTCAAACAGTCGAGGTTACGCAGATTCATGTCTGGATTTTATGCGGACTGCGTAAATTTAAGGCGATTTTCGCCATGATACAGAAGGGAGTTGTCAAAAGTATAATTAGAGGTTCCTACGGCTTTTCTAGGTAATGCAAGAGGATTTCCTAAAACTTTACAAGGGTTTGCTAAAGGATTTAGGGCTATCAAAGGTTTGAGAGAGAGAGAGAGAGAGAGAGAGAGAGAGAGAAAAAGCTTGTGGAAGGGAGGTTATGCTCGTATATGTGATCTATTGTACACTCGATATCTCAACACTTCTATGTCCTCATAATCGGTGAGATCTCTCCATTTTTCTTTATTCACTTATTGTTTATCCACTCCTGTGTGAGTGAAGAAGGTTTAATCCAAGTGGTGCGTGTTTATGATCGGATGTAACATTCTACTTCATAATGGATTGTTAATCTGGACGAGGTCCTGTGATTTTTACGTCTTTGAGGATTTTTCACGTAAAAATCTCTTATGTCGTGTGGTTTGTACTTTGATTTATTTCATTACTTTATTATCTCATAATTCTGGTATTTTTGGAAGGCTAGATCCTAAGGTTTTGTGCAACGACCCCCAACACAAATAATGATCAGGACCCTAGCATTATACACTATCAAGGAACCAAACTGCATCTATGTATCTTGAGATAATTGCTTTCTTCTTCTCCATTTTTTATTTTTTATGGAACACTGATTGTAACCATCCAAACCATGGGTTACATTATCTAACAGTTCTATTTGCCAAAAAATTTCACCAACCCGCTTTATTTCTCGATTTTATAGGAACCCTGTAACAACAAGCCAAATCCTTCCAATCGCAAACCTACCAAATAAATTCTTACGAAGCTTCAATCTGAAGCATCCCCAAGCTTCTTATAACGAATCTAAACTATCCACAATGACTAGAATGAAAAAAAACTCATGGGCCACGAATCTACCATTATCGGCATCTCATCTTCTCGTTAAACAGAATCCACCACATGAGCTTGTGTAATATTAATTGGAACTCAAATCCAATCTGGTTGTTAGATGGGACATAAGATCCCTTTATAATCAATAACCTCCTAGTTCATATCAGTGCAATGATTAAGAATAGAAAATTGCTCGAAGACAGCGTTGTGATTACACTATAAGAGACCTATTGCTTGCAACTTGGTCGACTTAGACTTTGATTTTCAAAACCATTTGAGAAGCCTAAAAAGGGTTATGAGACCCTCTTAGCTTTTAGTGCGAAAAAAAAGGGAGTCTGAGAGAGGAAAATAGAAAAAGCGAGAGAGATAGAAAGAGTTGGAGACTTGACGAGCTGAGTCTAACTTACTAAGTCATTGTTTTCAATCCAGTTGTTGGACTTTAGAATGAGAAAACCTATAGGGAAAGAGAGAAGAGGAAGATATAGTTTAGAGAAAATAAGAAAATAAGATAAACAAATGAAAGGAAGAATAAGGAAGAAGAGAGAGTATTGTTGAGTCGATTCACTGATTGGATCTATTAAAGCAAATTCATGGATTTAATCTAGATATTCATATATGTTAATATTCAAGTAACTCACATCCTCTTATTCGATTATAGTTAGGTTCAAATTATACCCAAAGTTGGTGACTCACTAAGCTGATTAAGTGGGTCACGTCTTTAAGTGATAATAGGTTAGACTTAGCATTTGAGAATCCTAGACCAAAGGCCGAGGAATCAACGTATATTCTTCAAGTGGAAGCACTATTAATCATCACTCGAATTTGATTCACTCGCACTGATACGTAGTGTAACCAACTGAGTTGATTCACCGAGTCGGATGATTATGTGTTGGCTGGTTCATAGAGTAGTTCATGTAAAATTCATACTCTTATCGCACTCATCATGATTATAACATGAGGTGATCTTTTCCAACCTGTGAATCCCATGTTAATAATGTACACTAAGCCTAAATACTATTGTATTTTCTCACTTGACATTGTAGATGCATCGATTCGGTTATAATGCGTTGATTCAATTTAGTTTAGCATGTAATATTATTTTCTCACTTTATTTCCTTAAATAAATTGATTTCAGTTTTTAAACATGCTAAATTTATCCATGAATATGTTGTTATATGGAATGGACGTACATGTGGATATATCTTTTATATGTCAAACTTATACTAGAATTATCTGTCGATTACAATGATTATTAGATTGTGTTTTATATGGAATATCATACAAAAGATTTTCACGAATACTTTACGCTGGTTAATTTCCTAAAAGATTAGCCCACACAAGTGCCCTACACAGAGCCACTTCTGAAAAATTATCATAGGTGCTTCGTTATGAGTGATTCCCTAAAAGATTAGCAATTATAGGTACTCTGCCTTGAATTACTCTTTAAAAGATTATCACGAGGTGATCTTGTCTGGATCGTTCTCTAAAATATTATCATGAGGTTCTTTGGCCAAAGTCATTCCCTAAAAGATTATCATGGGTGCTCTTCACTTGATTACTCCTAAAAAATTATTCAATTTTTTTATGGATTATTGGTTATTTTGTAAGAGCTTGAATGTCTATGTTCATGCAATTTATTAAGTTATCTATTGCATTGAGTTCAATTCATTATACTGAACTTGTGTTATGGTACTAACATAGAATTTTCAACTTGGGAATGAAGTGATCTTATCGAGTTGTTATGCTCACCCTACAAAATAAAAAAATAAAAAAACCATGTACTAAGCTGAAGATTTATGAGCATGCGAGACTTCTTTATTAGTGCTTCGGATTATTGGGCTTGGTATTATTATTATTATTATTTTAAGTTGTCGTTATTATTGTTGTACTTTAGGATAACTAAATTTCCATTGTTATTGTGTAAGAGTCATGTATACTTAGATTTTGAAATCGAAATTTATTTTAGTAAAATTTTAATTATTTAAGGATTTGGTTGTGTATGGAATGAAATGAATGTGAGTGTGATATTGATTATTAAATAATTAAAGTTCACGAGTCTGAGATTCATGTCTCAAATTACTCTAATTGGATAGGTGAATTTTGGAGCGTAACATAATCTTAATTAGTAATTGTAATTCCCTTCCATCATGTAACCATATGTCAGATCTGAAAGAAGATTGTAGTCTTAGGAATCATCCACTTAGCTCATACGCTGGGTTTATAGTAGTTTGTAACTTCGACATTGTTGATTCCTCGCTCATTAGCATACTACTCTTTTAAGCACCATATTGTTTTCATCCAGGTTGGTAATCCCATTTTAGTGGCAAGTTTCACTTTTTCACATCCATCTTTGATTTTCATTTGACTAGATAATTGTTGCACATTCGAAAGTTCTTAGTTTTCAAAGAAAAAAGAACTCATTGAAAGAAGCGCCCCAACCTTTGCAAATTACTTGATAAGTGCACTCGATAGTTGCTAGAATAGACGATTGGTTTTTTGACCATTTGATCAAGCACCTCTCTATCTTGATGTCAGTGGTCAATGACATTTGGTTTGAATCGGATCACAAATCAATTCTAACACGACGACAAATCTCACATACGTATCACGTGGTCAAATTTTAGACCACCAACCTTACTTATAGAGAAATCTTATTATACCAAATTTAATCACATGATAACGTACATAGTTTTTTGTTCCCCTTGTGATAAAAATCAGCATTTTTTTTTTTGTAAGCTTTTCTTCATCTCCCCATGTATTTCTATTCGGTAAAGAAGATAGCCGTGGTTATGCATTTGAAGTAATTCAATATTAAAATTTTTAAAATTAACACCTATTATAATATTTTTGTAGTCTTTTAGAACTAATCATCATTTTAGCCACCTCAAATTTATTTTTTTGAATAAATTTTTCTTTAATTTCTTTTATAGCATATTATCCATAATCCGTAAGACCCTAGTACAGTGAGAAACATAGTTTCGTGTAGACCAACCACAAATAAATCCTATAAAATTATTATGTAAGTAACTGTAGATAATAATAGACAATCATCTAATAACCTCTAAAAGCTTATTTTAGGGCATGATACAAACCATGGAGCATATCCACTTAGGCGGACCACATCATAGGAAACAGGGGTGATTGAGTACTCACCATTAAAAACTTCTTGAGAGCCATCGAAATATTTATTTGCCATCCAACATGTTGTTGATAAGGTCACAAAGACCTAGATGAAGGGACCACATAAATATCAGCCAGATACAAAGCTTCTGTGGCCCCAGAAGAACCTTTTAATGGTTGATCATCACTGTTTCCTATGGTGTGGTTCAGATGAAGTTTGGATCTGCTTTTCGGGTCATGCCTTAAAATGAGCTTCCAAAACTGATGAAAGGCATGGATGTAAGGCATATACATCAGGGTGGGCCCCACAGTTCGGTTTGGTGAATACGAGGAGGAAGGGCATATTCGTCATTACGACTCCCTCAGCAGCAGGGTAATTATTTTATAGTAATAAATACACATGACTCTGCTTCTAGGACTGACAATTTCACGCTGCAGTCAGTAACGGTGGGCAAATCGACAAACAAAGGGCTCGTTTTGCGGGGCCCACTCATCGATGTGAGATGATGCGAGATTTTTCCATTGCACCGCATTCCCCTCCGCACGTGCGACACGGAAACTTAGTCGCGACGCGTGTCGATCGAGTGTGGCCGACGAGTGGGGACCACACGATTCCTTTCCCGTGCCGTCCGTCCGCATGTTCGGCGAGGACGCGAATTAGCTATTGAGCTCGACAGTAGCGCGAGTCTTGCTACTGAATTGACGTTACCATGTTCTGTGGACCCCACCATGATATATGTGTTATATCCATACCGTCCATCCATTTGGAGAGATCAATTTGGGTCATGAGAAATAGAATGAGAAAGATCTAAAGTTTAAGTGGACCCCACCACAGAAAACATTGGGGATTGAACGCCTACCATTGGGCCACAGAAGTTTTGGATCAAGCTGATGATATCTGTGTTTTCCCTTGTTCCCTATCTGTGTTAACTTATAAACAGGTTGGATCTCAAATAAACATTGTGGTGGGCCTAGGAAGGTTTCCACGGTGAAGTCACTGTTCCAACTGTTTTCTGTATTGGGTCCACTTGAACTTTGGATATTCCTCATTCTTAGGCTAATGCCCTAAAATGATCTCTCCAAATAGATGGATGGTGCGGATACAACACATACATCATGGTGGGGCCCACAGAACGTGATGATGTCACTTCAATCGCGAGGCTCGCTGCTTTCAGGTTCAGTAGCTAATAGGGTTGAAAGTTGGGCGGGTTTAACCCGACCGACCCGACGTTGGGTTGGGCTTGGTCAGGATATATCAGGCCCGATCTCAAGCTTGGGCTATACAAACACCAACCCGATAAAACTTGGGTTGGGCTCGGGTTGAGGTCTCGGGTTGCCCGACCCAAGCCGAACCCGATCAATATATAAGTTACTTATAAATTATAATTGAGTGTGGATCGTTTGTGTCGAATGCACACTAGTGATGTTCGGTCTCATTTGTCCATGTCATTTCTAAGTGCTCAAGCTAACAAGGTATTCCAGATTTCTCTTCCAAATCGATTGCGTGCTATGCTACATGACTTTTAAAGGAGTAGTTGTCCTATATTTCAGATTGTTTTTTTTACAAAAAAAATGAAGTTTTTTATTATGAATAATCACATATATAATTAATAAAATCATAGATACAAAAAATAAATTCTATATTGAAATATAATAAATTAATGTAATAACGAAAATATTAGCACGTATGCACCCGACCAACCCGATCAACCCGACCGAGCCCGCTTGGGTTGGGCTTGGGTTGAGAATTCCCAACCTAAGGTTGGGTTGGGTTGGGTTAGGGTTGAGGTATAGGAACCTTGGGTTGGGTTAGGGTTAGGGTTGGGGTTGAGCACCAACCTAACCCAACCTGCACGACTTTCAGCTCTAGTAGCTAATCCGCGTCCGTTCGGTGGGAGGAGACTTGAGGCGTCATGGTCGGACACGTGGTCGGTGGGCCCCAGAGACGACTCTATGGGGAGCCGCCGTCGACCGTCGTTGATCTGATTCCTTGGCCGAAACGTCTTAGGACTGGAATGACCGTGTGCGTCTCAGAAAAGGGGGAGCACGGTTTTCTGTACAGTTTACTGTGGGGCCTACAGATTAGTAATCACCACCGTCGGTCTAGTGGGGCCCACTATAGATGGACTATCCCTCAAATCACATCGGAAGATCCCAGCCACTATCTATTTATAGACCGTAAATCTATGAGGTATATCATGGATGAATTGCTTGGCCTAGAGATTATACCGTACCCTTCATATTTTCCGTTGGTAAAAGTGGGGCCTATTTCATGCGATCTAAGCCGCTTATATCCATTAATAAAGAAGTTTGAAAAGAAAATTTGAGAAGGACGTGGACTGCGTCCTGCTCCTGCCTGGATTGACTCGGTCCAGGCACGGGCTCTGTGGAGCCCACCGTTATGTATGTATTTTATCCGCGCCGTACATCCATTTTGACAGATCATATTAGTGAATAAAGCTCAAAAGGTGGCAGATCTAAGGCTCAAGTGGGCCACACCACAGGAAGTATTGGTGAAAATGTCATCCACCGTTGAAACATTCCTGCGGCCCACGGTAATTTTACTTGTCATCCAACCTGTTCAGAAGGTTAACATAGATCTGGATGAAGGGAAACGCAGGTATCTGCTTGATCAAAACTTCTTTGGCTCCCAAGAAATTTTTAATGGTAGGCGCTCAATCCCCCCTTTGTGGCCCATTTGAGACTTAGATCTCGCTCATTTTTTGGGCTTGCATCCTAAAATTAGCTTTTAAAAAGGATGGACGGTGTGGATAAAATACATACATCACAGTGGGCCACACGGAAACCCTTCTTGGACCGATCCAATCCCCTTCTTAAAACAGTGGATGTTAAGTCCCATTCAAACGATGGATGGAAGGGAACATGGACATCCCAGTGGGCCCTAGGGTTGCCGAATTGACTGATGGTGTGACTCCACAGACTTGTCCAAGTCGTCTCGACCCAGGACGTTGAACTGAGTCGCCGGGCCTTTAAATCATGTATTCTATGGCTAGGATCTTCCATGCATGGCCACTCACGCGGTCGCCATGGAGACCAGGCCAACTCTGTGGGCCCCACCGTGATGTATGTGTTTTATCCAGGCTATCCATCCATTTTTCCAGCTCATTTCAGGATAGGAGCCCAAAAATGAGGCAGATTTAAAGTTCAAGTGAACCACACCACAGGAAATGGAGGGGATTAAGTTCCTAGCGTTTAGAACTTGGGGCCCACAAAACTACTAGATCAAGCTTATATTTGTGTTTTCCCTTCATCCTGTGACCTTATTAACAGGTCCAATAGTGTGTGTGTATATATATATATATATATATATATATATATATATATATATATATATATATATATATATATATATATAAACCATAATGGTGGGCCCAGAAAGGTTTCAAGGGTGGGTGTCATTATCTGCACTCTTTCTTGTGGTCCACTTCAACTGTGAATCTCTGCTTCTGGAAAAAACGATGGGGTCGGTATATCCCTGGTGATCTGGACTCTAGGCAATGGATGGACGTGTCTTATCCGCGTCGTCATCGTTGAAAGCTTCGAGGCTTACAGTGGATGTTTATTTGTCATCTAACTTCTTCGTAATGTCATGCAAACATTAATAAGGAAATATATAAATATCAGTTCTTTTTGTGTTTTTCTTTTTTATTTTTTTTATCCCCCCGGCACACAGTCTACCACCCGAGTCCTTACTCTTACCCGCGTGGTAGACTCCCAGGAGTTCCAACACCAGGTCAAGGGATCGAGTACTCACCAGTGGTGAAATCCCACGGCGTGCGTGTGTCCCTTAAAAGTTTTTAATGATAGGCATTCAATTCATGGTGTGGCTTATTTGAACTTTGTATATGCTTCAATTTTAGTCTCAACACTAAAATTAGCAGTTATAATGGATGAACGGTGTAAATACGATACGTACATCATGATGGGCTAATAGAGTTTAGTCGGTACAAACACTCAGAAGATCCGGTATCCTACAGACTTGTATGATACTCGGGCAGCGCATGACGCTTAATACTCAAACATTTAGAAATTGTAGACACAGCATACATTGAGCGGTCGTTTGTCGTTTGGTACGACGGATTCAGGGGGATTTGAGAGGGTTTCCAATTTCCTGGTTGTTTGGCACCATGGCACGGGAGTTAGCTACTGACCCCGACAGTAGTGAATATCGCTACTAAAGGGACGTTGCCATGTACTGTGGGCCCCACCGATGTATGTATTATATCTACACCGTTTATCTATTTGGAGAGATCATTTTAAGGCATGAACGAAAGAATGAGTTAGATACAAAGTTCAAGCAGACCCCACTATAGAAGACAATCGGGATTGAACACCTACCATTAAAATTTCTTTGGTCCACGTAAGTTTTTCAATCAAGCTGATATTTGCGTTTTCCCTTATTCCATATTGTGTTAACTTATAAATAGATTAGATATCATTCTTCTGCTCATGATCTAAAATGATATCTCCAAGTGGACGGATGGCGTGGATACAATACATACATCATCATAGAGCTAAAAGCACGTGGTGATGTCACTCCAGTGGCCAACTCAGTAAGTGAGGGTTTTAAATCCCCTCAAACATGGGTTTCAGGTCCGTGAAAGTCTGAATTATATCTAAAAAATTTTCAAGAGTTGCATGTATAACCTTGTGTCACTGGACTATTATTCAATTGGACACATAGACCCACTAATAATTAGGGGTGTATATCGAGTCGAACCAAATTGTGCTGGCCTCAGCTCCACTTGGCTCGGCCACTAGTTGAACTCAGCTTAAACTTAGCTCGGCTTGGTCCTCGAGCCTGATTGGTCAGCTCAACTCAGTTCAGCTAGTAGCTCAAGCTAGATTGAGCCGAGTTCAAGCCAAGATCGAGCTGAGTTCACCATTGCAGCATTTTCACAAACACCTAAACTGTACCTTCAAAATCGCACTATATTTGAGACAACAACAATGGTTTTATTAACATTTTATCAAACAACTTTTAAACAACATAAAAAAAAGAGTGTTAATTTCATATACATACCTTCCTTGGCACCAGCCACACTTCTTTGAGGCATTATATCAAACACTTGGTGAGCAACATCAAAGTAATCAAGTGACCGAACTAGTTTGATTTAAGTTCGATTCGAGCTGGGTTCGATCTGAGTCGAGCCAAGTTAGGGTCAGCTCGAACTCATTTTCAAACTTGGCTCGAACTCATTTTCAAGTTCAAAAAATCATCTCGAACTCAACTTTAAACCGAGTCGACTCAAGCTTTTTCGAGTCGAGTCAAGTGAGCGAACCGAGCTAACTCGATTCATGTACACCTCTACTAATGATATCCCAAAATAATTATATTATCAATTGCATCACTATAATTATTTTAATATGGTGATTAGCGTCATCCGTATATATTCGTGTGCTTGTGTCTCATCCAAGACTTAGAATTTCATTATTTTTGAGCAAAGTATATATTTAAGAGCAGGCTTATTAAAACTACCGTATCAAACATTACATATGTTCACCAATTAAAAATAATAAATTTGATTTAATAATTAAATTCAAACTCCTGTGTGTGTGTATATACATGCAGCTACTTTTAGATTAAAGTTGATTCTAAGTGCCAAACACAATATTATAACTTCAAATACCAGGTTTCAAATCCACGCTCCCAAAAAGGCCCTGGATCAAATTGACCGACTAAATTGTACAAAGTATTGTCTACAGAAAACATTCTCAAAATCAGAAAATTTCGACAGTCTTTGGGTACGCTTGTTTGTTAAAAAAGGACCGTTAAATATTTTTACCTTAACCGTCCAATAAAATGTCCAACAATTTGATAGTCAGAAAATCAGATAAGTATACTTTTTCGTTCATGATACATTTAAAATGAGACCCATACATATGGACGGTTCGATTTGACTTACTTGCATGCCATGTATGCAATTCTAACTAATTAATGTGTATCATGATATCATCCATCACAGTCTAATAAAGTATCGTAGTTTTTCTCATCGTACAATCCCTTTCAACCAGCTAATTGTACGATGGCTCTTGTTCCACGTGACAGACTTTCGGGGCATGACCCATCTACAATTATGCCTAGCCAACGGCTTCGATTCTCAAGGCTACTGCACCATGGCCCACGTTTCGGTAATCCAAACCGTTGTTATGGTGGGCCCCACAAAATAATTCCAGATTGGAAGATGAGATCACAGCCCCAGTCTTTTCTTTCTGAACCGTCCTTGAGTAATTACAAAGTCCTGATCAATCAAACGTGAAAGGTGTGTCCTGATGCGTTGCTTTGTTCACGTGGTGTACATCTGTCTTGGACTCAACCACCGGCCTGGAAGAGTTCATATTGGATAGGTGATTTCTAGTGAGAGACAGGGAATGGTCCAAACTAACAGTACTGGATCCTACGGTTAGAATCATCTAATCCATAAATAATTACGTAAAACATCTATCTTGATAGAGCTCATCATCGAGTTGAGTCGGACCGAGTTAGGGCTGACTCGATCCAAAAATATGCCTTACCTAAACTCGGTACCGAGTCCAGCATGCTTGAGTCTATCTGAGTCCAATCAGGTTGGACTGATGCAGACTGAATCCGATCTGAAAGTACCGAGTCAGGTCGAGATGGCACTGAGTTGGATTGAGATATGAGGGAGGGCGAGACCCAGAGGGTGGAGAGGAGAGAAAGGGAGGAGGAGAAAGGTGAAGGTGGCGGGCGGTTGCCAAGCATGAAAGATGATGAGGATGAGCAAGGAAGAGAGATATTTTGGGACCGGATCGGGATAGGGTGTGGCAGCTAGGGTTAGAGAGTCAAGTTTCTGATTGAGTCAGGTCAAATTAGTAACTCGAACTTGACTCGGTTTAATTTCAGATTAGGCGAAACTTACTTAGTTCGACTGGCTCACCCATTTAGTTCGGATTAACTAGATTGAAACAAGTCAAACGAGCTGCGTTAGCCGGATCAAGTCATCCGGTGCCCACCTATACCTATTCATGGATGCATGAGCGTGTGCGTGTGAAAAATAGAAAATAAAAAACTATGGACCCATTTAAATTAAAAGGGTTAAGAGTTCTCGGCATATGTGAGATTCTTATGCCGAGAGCATGTGCTGGCGACGTCACCTTTTTATAATTCATGCCACACGTGTGCATTGAATGCAGCCAGATGATTTTGTTTATTTATTTACTTTTATTCCCACCGTCCATTTTTGTGCCTGCACCTGTAGTCCACATGTGAGTGGACCCGACCAGCCTCATTTTTGGCTATGGCCATTCACCATGGGGACCACCTAATGAATATAGCTAGGCTCTACTTCACTACCTATGCTGTTGGGGACCACCTAATGAATATAGGTAGGCTTTATGATATACTAGGTGTGTATCACATGTAACGCATGTGAAAAGAGATGAAGGAATATAGGAATCGGGAAAGTAGAAAATTGTGCCTAGCTTGGATGGTAGCATTGATGGCCGGTTTTTAATGGATAGGATAGACGGTTGGGTTGGGCGTTGGCTTTTGAGGTTAAAATCTAAACCGTTTCGATGGACAATGTTCACATTATTAACTTGATAAATGTAAACTTAGATATCTATAGTTATGGTGTAATTATAATTATTCAATTATTAATCATTTAATTAGCATTAAACATTGGGGCTAAAAGTCCAGCAGCTTGGGTTGGATTGATGCTCAACCCTAGCCCAACCCAAGGTTCCTATACCTTAATCCTAACCCGACCTCAATGTTGGAAAATCTCAACCCAAGCCCAACACAAGTAGGCTCGGTAAGGTTGGCCAAGTTGGTCGGGTAGATATATGCTAATATTTCCATTATTACATTAGTCTATTATATTTTCATTACACGTTTTATTTTTTATACCTATAGTTTTATTAATTATATATGTAGTTATTTATCGTAAAGAATTTTTTTTTTTTCTAAACAAACAGGCTAAAATATAAGACAACTACTCCTTTGAAAATCGTATTGTGTATCAAGCAATCTATTTAGGAGAGAGAAATTCGGCATATCTTGTTAGCTTGATTAATCAGAAATAATGTGGACTAATGAAACCCGACAGTATTAGAATTTCTTGTGCCTTCAACACAGACGATCCGCCCTCAATTATAATTAATTTATAAGGAACTTATATATCGATCGGGTTCGAGTTGGGTCGGGCAACCCGAGACCTCAACCCGAGCCCAACCCAAGTTTTATCAGGCTGGTGTTTGTATGGCCTAAGCCCAAGACCAAACCTGATACATCCTGCCCAAGCCCAACCCAACGTCAGGTCAATCAAGGGTCAGTCGGGTTAATCCCGCCCAACTTTCAACCCCATTAAACATCCCACTAGTTAAAATCATTCAAATTATGTGTGGGGTCCACCTTCATGTATGTATGTCATCCAACCCGGTCATTTGATATGGCCGATAAGGTGAAGGGACGCTTCAAAAGGGCATTCCAACACTAATGTGGGCCCCCACACATGAATTTAGAGGTTTAAGCATGATTTTACTTTGCTCGCCCACATAAGTCTTAGATTGGACTAATTTTTAAGAATGGATGGGGTGTATTTGATGTTTGTTCTTCCCTTGTTGCACTCATTTAGTGTGAATCACACCTTCTATATGACTATGCAGTCATATAACACCCAACTCTCGAGACTCACCACGTCAGTCGGCCATAGGACATCCACTCCATCCATAAAGTGTGCCCCTCAATGTGATGTGGTAAAAAACAAATTGATCTATAACTTAGGTGGGCCACACCACATATAACAATAATATGGATGCCAACCATAGGTATATGTTGGGCCACTTTGGTGTGTATGTTTCATCAAACTCATTTAATAGGTGTGACCCATCATGATCAATGAAAAAATAAATATCCAACAAAATCTAAAACTCAAATGATCCACACCAAATTAAGTTAGATATTTTGGGCTTCAAAATGAATGAAAGGGAATTGAAGTGAGGTTAAACAACCCTTCATTAAAAAAAAGGGTATTTTGGTCATTTAAATGAAATTTTTTTGTTGACTTTTAACAAAATATGTAAAAGAAAGTATTATAAATTTCACGGGGTATAATTGTAATTAAATGATTAAAATGATTAAAATGCATAACTATAATTATAACATAACTATATGATTTGATTCTGATTGTACGTTTTAATTCCCTAAGACAACCTTGACATTAATTAAAATGCTTTATGATGTCTTTAAACTATTCAGGTTCTCCATTGTGAGAGAAAGAGACGGGAAATTCAAGATAAAAGAATGACAGATATATGGAAATCTTGAAGTATATAATAAATATCTTAAGACTTGTGTTGCCTTTTTTTAATATTTATTACTTTGAATGGAGAAAAAATTGTAAAGCCTCATGTTAAGCCTAACTTGCATAGGACACTTTGTGTTGAAATGATCTCCAAGTATTATAATTGATGTGCCTAACAAAAAGACCGTCTCAAGTGAGCGGATGAAAGATTGTTGAGATGAAGGCAATATGCTATGGATGAAAGTATGTTTTTGATGTAAATGATATATAGATCTTATAAGGATATTGTGCGTATTTTAAAGATTGAAGGTGAAAGATCTTAAGCAATATTCATCATTACTTGGAATGTTCAATGTGTTGTATCCCATTTAGGACCATCCTTGGAATATCTAATCAGGGAATGACATGTGTCATTGCATGAAAAAGAAATAGCATGCAAAAAATATTTAGAGATATTTAGAGCGCTTTACATGGAAGTGCAGGTAGCGTTGACCTAGATGATACATATCATTTGATGATGAGGCACGACTGAGAAGTCTAAGAGACGGAAAGCGATCCAACAGAAAAGAACGGTTAGAAGGACATGCGTTGAGAAGAGACAAAAATACATGGAAGACCAAATATGGTAACAATTCAATTACACTAATCGTTAAAATAAAGAGAGAAACGTTCTGAACGATGCAGAAAAAATCTATAAATAGTAAGAAATTCAGCAAAGCAAGACGACTCAAACCAATCCAACAAACAAATAAAATTATATTTTCTTATCATATCCAACATATATCCTAAGAGTAGAAGTAATCCTTAGTCATAATCTACTAGTGGTAATTTTTAGTTGTAATCCAAGTCTATGTTTTTACATTGGACTGTTTCTGGTATCAATACAATCACTTCATCTTTTAGAAAAATATCTTATTGTTGCTCTTTGAGATCGATCATAAGTATTTCTGTTTATAAAAGTCCTTTTGCACAGAAAAGAAGGTGCAACCCATCTTCGGAGGGAGAAAGGGTCCCACCCTTCGACAATTACCTAATCATCTTATAATCATATTATGAGTGGCCAAATAGGCGAACAATATTCTCAAGTCCCAGTCATATACGCTTCTATTTGACATATTTGTATATCTTAGCGCTTGGGATTAAATTGTTCGGGTTGAATCGAGCTGCATAATTAGTTCTGACACACTTGCACAAGTCACACGTGACCGAACCAAACCGAAAGCCAACAATTTTTGGCAACTTGGTAGAACTAAAAATTATTTGGTTGCCATAAATATTTATTGTGCACCGGCCATGCAACAAAAAAAATTTGGCACACTTGGTGGGACTTGAGAGTTTGAGTATCATACCGATGCAACAATATTGTGAAAGCATGAGCTAAAGACATATCTGCCTATCTTGTAACAGGAGGAAATGCAAGTGCAACCAACACCTGAGTTGTTAAATCCACAACCAAGCCCATGACCTAATCCACCAAACCCGAATAAGGAATCTTCATATTGGACAAATCCTCTTAAGATAATGGTGGATGAGTTACATGACATGCAAATGGAGATTTAGCATATTCCAGAACAGTTATGAGTTTTGGTTGAGCAATTATGAATCCACTTCAAAACCTTCAACGAATGAATGGACAATCAGGTTAAGAGTTTAAATCAGATGATGAGTACTTTCACAAAAAGAGCACCTATCGTGCCTCAACAAACTGTTGAAACTGGTTATGTTGGGAATCTGGCGCATGTATAACCAACACCACCAATACTTCTTTCACAATGAAACACGTACCTTGCTCCAATACAGGAGGCACGAAAATGATGCCAGAAATCAAGAAATACCCACGGCAGGGGGGCTTTCCCTAAGAATATTTCTCACAATGGGGAACCATACTCGATAGGTCCTGAACCACCTCATGTGGTCGGACCGTGCTATTTGGACTGTGACCAAGTTTTATAACTAGTCCAATAGATGGCAGGCTAAGTTCTTTGTCAAACTACCACTCTCCTCTACCATAAGCCTTATGTGGAATTGATTAATCGACAATCTCCATTGTCATGATTGACTTGGACCAAGACGACTAAATTTGATGTTTTTTTACCAAGGTGTTTGACTTCGACCAAGACAGTTGAATTTGATGTTCTTTAATCAAGATGATTGAGGTCGACCAAAATGATCAATTTCAATGTTTTTCAATCGGGATGGCCGAGTTTGACCAAGATGACCGAATATGATGTTTTTGGCCAGATGAGCAGTCACATTTATTATGCCGAACGACGAACCAACATCACTTTCACTCTTTTCCCAAAGGCAAAGTGACGTGGGGGGGCAATGTTATACCACATTTCTGACTATCATTAGAATAACCAATCAGGGAACGACACATGTCATTACATGAGAAAGAAAATAGCATGCAAAAGATTTTTAGAGATATTTGGAGTGCTTTTCACGGAAGTATAATTGGTGCTGATTTGTATGATATACGTCATCTGATGACGAGGCACGACTGAGAAGTCTAAGAGCCGAAAAGTGTTTGAGCGGAAAAGAACGGTTATATGGACATTTGTCGAGGAGAGACAAAAGAATATGAAAGACCAAACATAACAACAATTCAGTTATTGTAATCATTGAAATAAAGAGAAGCATTCTGAAGGATGCAGAAGAAATTTATAAATAACAAGAAGTTCAACAAAGCAAGACGTCTCATACGAATCCAACAAACAAATCAAATTATTTTTCCTCATCATATCTTAGATATATCCTAAGAATAGAAGTAATCCTTAGTCATAATTTACTAGCGGTAATTTTAAGCTGTAATTCAAGTCCATGTTTTTGGGTTGGACTGTTTCCGGTATCAATACAATCACTTCATCTTTCATAAAGACATCTTACTGTTGCTCCTTGAGATCGATCATAAGTATTTCTTTTTGATTTAATTATTTTTGTTTATAAAAGTCATTTTGTACAGAAAATAAGGTGCAACCCATCTTCGGAGGAAGAACTCCACTCTTCGACAATTGACTGATCATCTTATAACTATATTGTGAGCGACCGAATAGGCGAACGATATTCTCAAATCTTGGCCATATATATTTATGTTTTATGTATTTGCTTATCTTGGCGCTCAGAGTCAAGTTGTTTTATTTGAATCGAGCGAGACAATCTGTTCTGGCACGCTTGCACAGGCATGCTCATATAAATTAATGGAAAATTATTTAAGAGGAGCCTATATGATTTTTTAATTATAACATACAGTATATGACTGGAAATGGGTAATGATTATTTATTTTGGTAATTGTGTGGTAACTTCTCTTACATTTGACTACAATGCTGCTTTTGTAATATTACTTATTTCAATTTCAATCAGCAATCATTGAAAAAAATTTGATAGCTTTGTAGTGTGGGAATATAATGATTATAATTTACTTTGCTTCCTCTGCAATTAGATTTGACTCTTGATTTATGAGTAATAATTCTTATTTAATCAAATACTTTAAACTAACAATGATAACTCATTTACTTTGCATTTCATGAAAAATTAAGAACTAAATAGCCCTAAGTAATCATGAACTAAACAGAGTCTCTCTAACCATCAAAATAAACAGATGTGAAAGTTAAAAATGAATACAAAAAAGTTTATTTTCAAAAATGAAAAAAATCAATACAATTTTATTGATATTTTGACTTTGCCAATGTGAGATACTTAAGTACTCTTAATTAAATTTTCAGTCATCCAAGTCTATATGCATAGTATAAGCACTATCATGTCATGCTGGCCCCACGTTTCATCAGAACCCAAAATTGAATATTGCAGAGCCAGGCGGAAGATTTGAGCTCTTCAGGGGAAAACTTTGAAAAGAAAAAGCTCTCCTAAGGTGCCTAATATTAAAAAAAATAAAATACTCATGCTCAAAATGCTATCTTACTCCAGTAAATGCAGCACAATGTTGTTTTGCTTTACTTTATATAAAGATGTATGGTATGTATACAAGCAAAAATATTAATAGAAATTACAAATATTCATTTAAAGAAAATCAAGAGATACACATGGAAGGAAAAAAATAAATAAATAAATAAAATTGTACGTGACGATGGTTTGATGGATGATTTGCCACAATTGGTTCAACCAGAGATGATAGATTGCATGTGGCAACGGCTACCAGAACTACTGTAAAAATGAACTGCTTTGATACTATGATAACATGGTAAATATTAAAAAATTAAAAAGCTTTTGACTGATTTTCCATATATTAACTTTACACAAATAGAATTTACATAAAGATGTATAATTATGGGTGTACATCGAGTTGTACCAAGTCGAGCTGGCCTCAACTTGACTCGGCTCAGCCACTGGCTGACCTCAGCTTGAACTCGGCTCAGCTCGGTCATCCAACCTGACTGGCCAACTCAGCTCAGTTCAGTCAGCAACTCAGGCCAAGTTCGAAGCAAGATCAAATCGAGTTCACCATTAAAGCATTTCCACAAACACCTAAACTATACTTTCAAAATCTCTCTGTATGTGAAACAGAAGCAATAATTTTTAAGTATTTTATCAAACATCTTTTAAGCAACACAAAAACTAAGAAAAACCAAGAAAGAAAATGGTATTTGTTTCATGTACATACCTTCCTTGTCACCAACTACACAAGTCATTTTATCAAACAGTTGGTGAGCAACATCAATGACAAAGTAACCGAGTCACCGAATTGATTCGATCCGAGTTCAATTCAAGCTGAATTCAAGTTCAATCTGAGTGGAGTCAAGATGGGGCCTTCTTGAACTCGGCTCAAACTCATTTTCGAGATCAAAAAATCAGCTCAAACTCAACTTTGAACCGAGCCGAATCGAGCTTTTTTGAATTGAGTCGAGCGAGCTAATCCAGCTAGCTCGGTTCGTGTACACCCCTATGTACAATTTATACACAAGAAAATATATTAATAAAATTTAATTAGGATAATACCTATCATTTTAACTATGGGCACAGGTGAAATACTGTTTGCTCCAAAGAAAAGTCCATGGGACAACCATGTCCACGAGTCAAACAAAATAGGTAGAAGTCAAATGTCCAGGACACTTGTACGTGGACACATGATCTTCGGCGGGGACACCCTTGCCCGTGTACACATGGACACGATTTGCCGACTAGCTAATGAACGGTGCCGTATGGGCTCCACTGCGACTTATGTATTTTATCAACACCGTTCATTTATATTTTCAGATCATGTCAGAGAGTGAGCCAAGAGGTTGATCAAAATCTCAGGTGGACCACTCCACAGGAAACAGTGGTGATTGAACACCCACCGTTAAAAAAAATTTTAACGGCCACAAAAGCTTTCGACCAAGCTATTATTTTTGTTTTCCCTTCATCCAGGTTTTTGTAACCTGATCAACAGGTTGGATGGCAAATAAACCTTGCAGTGGGCCGTAGGAAGTTTTCAAACCTTTTATAAGGTCATTCCCACTTGGATGAAGTAAAATCAGCAGCAACTTCGCCTGATATAAAACTTTTTGACCATAGGAATGTCTCAAACGGTGGTCACTGAATCTACACTGTTTCCTCGCATACGGCGCACTTGACTTTTGGATACACCTCATTTTTGGTCAAATGTTCTTAAATAACCTCCCAAAACGGATGAACGGTGTGGATTTATCACAAACATCACGTTAGGACCCATCTAGCATCCCAGCGCAGGAACTTCCTGCTAAAGGCTTGCTTTAATTACCACTATTTTCCTGTGGCGTGGTACACCTGAGATCTGAACACGCCTCAGTTTTGAGCTCATGCTCTAGAATAATGATCTAAAATGGATGGACAGCGTGGATTAAACACATACATCATGTGGGGCCCCCAAAGAGAACCGTCCAGTAGACTATCCCTGGACACATGATCTTCCTGCATCCAAACGACCGCATCGAAGAAGCTCGACGCTTCCCGATTCTTTTTACAAGCATCTGCACGCATGTCTCTCTCGAGTCCCGATCCACACACACACCCACAAGCGGTCGTGACACCGCACGTGCGGATCCAGCTATGCAAGAGCGAGACGGGTCGAGCTGGAAGCAACGGAGCAGGAGCGTACCGTCGCTTTCTCACGTGCCATCACACGTGCGTGAGAAGTAAGGTGAGGACCACAAGTGCTTTGGAAAACGGTGCGTACGTTATTTAAAAGGAGGGAGAGTGGAAGAGAGCACGTGGGGGTTCGCTCATCGAAGAAGACGAGCAGAATATTTAATTTCTGTTATTAATTAATTATTTAATTAATTAATGATACTTGATTAAGTACTGATTACGAAATTATTTATTACTTCATCCGACTCTTGCAGGCGGAGCATTATCTTCACTTGCATTTGCCCTTACATTTTCAGCATATTACGATTTTGCCACGTAGATTCTTTCTCTAGAAAGAGGAGTTTTTTGATACTCTGCCTGTGTATGACGCTCGCTATGCAGGCACTTTGAAAGAGTATATTTGGCATATCTTAAACTCAAATCAAACAGACTATGTTGTGGGAACCAGTGTAAGTAATTTAGGGACAGAAAATCAGATAGGTTGAACAATCCTAGCCTTTGATTAGGGACACTTGTTTGTGGAAATAAAAAACAGTTGGATAGTTTTCATTTTTAACCGTCCAATAAATGGCCCTCCATCTATTTTTTGGATAATCAAATAAGACAAATAATTTGGAAAATGATAGATCTAAGATATTAACCTAATTTTGACCGTTTATATTGAATTATTTGCATGCCAGGTATGGAAATTTAAGTAACTTATAAGTGTTTGCGTATCATCCACCACGCTCTGCCAGAGTATCAAAACTTTTCTCCTGTCATAGCTGATGGGGAACGCAGATTCGGTGATGCCGTGACCGTGGGGCCATCTTGATGTATGTGTAGTAAGTACATCTACGCCGTCCATCCGTTTTTGTTTTTTTTTTTTTGGCCATTTCATTGCAGGACATAGGGCCCAAAAATGAAGCTGATCTACATCTCGGGTGGCCCACATGAAGGCTTAAAAGTGGTGATTGAATGCCCACCATTAAAAATTTCTTATGGCCCACTGTAATTTTTATTTGTCATCCAACCTGTTGATAAGGTCCACATAGCTGGATGAATGGAAGACACAAATAACAGCTTGATCCAAAACTTTCGTGGCCAACATTCTAATGGTGGGAATTTCATCCCTACTGGGTTGTCCCCCGGGGATCTGTATCTCCTTAGAATGAGCTGGCAAAACTGATGGACAGTGTAAATATACAACACATACATTGAGGTGGGGCCCATGGTCAGGGCTCCACCCACCTGGCTGGATCAAGGGTCGAACGCGTCCATCAGGACATAACAACAAAATCAGTGAACAGGTAATGGTGTGACTCGAGTACTGGTGTGGCCCACCCAATCCTTATGATAGGCCTGATTTTCATTTCAGGTGGCCACCATGGTTCGTCCAACCTTTTTAACGCATTGGATGTTTTGATGGTTGTATCGGAACATTTCACCGTATCTGTTTACGATTACAATTCCAGGTATCTGACGTGGAGCAATAAAAAGCTGTCATATGTTGACACTAACGGCCGATAATGACATAAATCTTGCGCTGGGTGCCTAACGATTATCGCATTAATTAATGAGGCATCGTGGTAGGAAGGGAAGATGAGAGGAAATACCTTGTAACGTACTCTGGGGTGATATTATTAACTTTGTCTTCTCTCACAACTCTTTCGGAATGAGAGATCTTTAGTTAAATGTGCTCTGCATATAGGTAGATCAAATTAATATTCAACTGGATTTTGGTGTGGATTGGTCTAACCTGAGAGAGACAGACACGTCAATTGGATAGTCTAGTCCAACTTGTGATTCAATTGAAATAAACATAATGGGAGAACTTAATGGAAAATCTAGTTGGACCTATACTAGTGTTAGATCCCTCCAATATTCCATATTATCTTGTAGTGAATGGTGAAAATGCATAAAGTGATTTGACCTTGACTGTCCAATACTTTGGAGTAGAGGAGGTGGGCCACCAAATGAGTGCCCATGATCGATTTAAGGTACGAGATTTGTTTCTAATTCCTTTGGAGGGATTTCAATGTCAAGTTGGTTTTCTTCATTAGAGGAATCTTGATGCTTTCAGGCACAATGACCAAACTTAATGGGCCACAAAGATCTCTATGATAAACCAATCATAAGAAAAAGATTTGAGAAGTCAGCATTTCCGAATCCAATTGGGGTCTTCTTTTTCTATTCCTTTTTTCCAGTGCAAGCTAGATATGACATAATCGTGAAGGGTCTGGGATCACCAGGGAAACCCAGCAAGGATTTTGTCATCTTGACAAGCTATAAAAGGTGCAATCCAAGAAGAGCTCGAGACCCCGACATCAAATACACCTATTTACTTTACATTTATCATTCATTTATCTTAGCATAGCCTAACTTAGCTTTTCGATAAATCACTACTGCCTAGTGGCTTGCGCTATGATATTTTAGGAGTAGAATAAATATCTACAACCTGTACAAACCCCACACTAAATGAGAGTGAATCTCACCCATCGACTCCAGTTGGGTCCTGATCAAAGAAAATGTACGCATAAAGCATGCCTTGAAGACAACCGTTGGATCAGGATCAAACATTATTGGGATGTACGGGTGGCAAACCAAACAAGGGAGAATAGTCTCAGGTGCACCCACGAAGCAAAGTTCCTATTTCAAAATGTAAGGAACTTACCCGTGAAGGATCGGTTATCACTATTTCAAAAAGTAAGGAACTTACCCATGAAGGACCGGTTATAGGTAAAATCAGTCCACCAAGGATTGGTTCTATGCAATACTAGTCCCTGGTCGACTAGTTCTGGGTATATACTGCATTGGACCAATCACAGGCCCTACAACTGCATTCTAGTTCGCCCAATCCTACCACTTTTCATTATATAGCTATGGTTTGGCAAGATCCAACCCTATTTTTGATCCTCCTCTACCCCTTTACATATCATTACTCAAGTATCTTCCCTAGCCTATTTAAAGCATCTTGCTATAGGACAGAGAGGGGGGACAAGGAGAAACGAAACGGAGAGTCTTAAACCCTACAAATTAAGGCCAAGTTTCATTTATTTTCTTATTACCTATTAGGGGTCTTAAACCCTGTGTAGTAAAGCTGTGTTATTTATTTTTTCTATTGGCTTGTCCGGAGTCTTAAACTCCGCAAAGTACAGCTAGATATTAACACTGGAATTCCTCTAAATCTCCTTACAAATCGTACAGTCTTGTAAAGTAAAAATTGTGTATTGCACTGACGGAAAAAGGGTGTCTAACCCATTCATTTTCTGTAATTGATGTCCTTACCCACAATCTACATACCATCTTCGACCAACCATCGGAGTCACTTGAGTTGGAGAATCTTACGTTTATATGATTTATAATCAGCCATATATTCGAAGTAATATTTGGCTAGTGGTGACTTCAAGTCAAATGCACTTTTACATCTGAATCAACCCTACATCTAAATCAAATCAAACCAGAGCTACAAAATAGATAAACTGAGAAAGCCGAGAAAGTGAGGGCTTCATTTTGCCTCGTCTTTGTTCATGGGCAAGGCATTCACATAACCTTAAGTTGTAAATCCATGATCAACTATGTTCTGATTTAACCGATCATGCCCATTCAGTTCACACCTTACTGTCCACCTACCTCAAATTGCTATTCTAATGAACGAGTCATTATTTTTCCTTTTTATTTATTTCAGTTGGTTGATTAATATTTTATCATTCCTAATAAGCCATACCTCTAAATATTAATAAAATCGACATTGTTTAGCTTTCTTTTATTCATCCATGCATTCTTATTCCTTTGAGAATTATTGAGCTTAAAATACTCATAAAAGAAAATATCAAGTTATTAAACTCACATCTATTATCATAATGTAAAAAAAAATAAAAAAAAATAAAATAAAAATAAAAAAAATCCATTCAAAATGGTTAGCCCCTATCCACTTACAAATTGCCTAAACATCAAAGGCAATTGATGGTTGAGAGAATAATTAGATTATGTTTCAGTATCCTTTAATCTGTTCCTGCCCATCTAGTAGGTCCACTTTAGATTGTTCAAATCGAATCAGATCGATTAATGAATGGACATTCACTTTTAAAGTTTAGAGCATTTACTACAAGTTGGTCCCATTATGTGGCAGTCTGGATCTAAGGTTCATCCCACCTATATATGGTGATCTAGGCCGCAGATCTGATGGACCACTGGTGGGGTGGTTGATTGAACAATTCCGATCATCCATTCGTGAGTTGGGATGTGTCCGGCTGACCGAGTTTGTGTTTTGCGCCGTAGCTACCATCAATGTAGTCGTCAATCATCATATTCGTATGGAAGCGGGGATAGACTACTATAGCCATGCACCATTTAGATAATGGTGGTGGGTTATCCTCAGCTATCCAGACCATCCAAAGTGTGGGACCCCTTGTGGAGGGATCTAGTAGGAAAAATTATACTGATTGATCAATCCTAATCGTTCAATTAGTGTCCATCAAATGGATGGTTAAAAAAGTAAATGAGTGGTCCAAATTCGAAAGGAAAAATCAGATGTTCAGTATTATCTCATCCGAATAAATTTTCAGCCATGCTACATCCATAGCTTGGGCATCAATTTGGACGGTTTGGATTTCTATATAACTATGCCATATATAGGTTTGAGGAGCCACTACCATTTCAAAACAGTGCAGAACTAACACGGGCGGATAACTGCAAACACGTTCTTTATTTTTCTAAAATTTATAAACACTGTCCCTCCAACCTAAAATACTGTAAATACATCCCTTTTGGCTATAGATTTCCCCTCTTAATACATTTGCAATGTTACCTTTGAGTAATTGATTGTCTTACCCTTATCTCATATGTAATTAGGGATAAATGCATAAGCCCATCTTATGGCAGTATGTCATATAAACAGTTGAGTTTTGTTACTAAAACGTAAAAATAAAAAGCCTAAATCAAGTTAATCAAACCATCAAATTGCCAATCATATAAATTTTTAGGAGTCGTTTGGTAGTGTGGATTTGAATGCATTTTAAATCCAAAAGTCATTTGACAGATTGAATTAGAGGTATTTAAAATCGAAATACATAGATTATATGGTTTTTATGTGTTTTGAAATCTCTCCCTTTATTATTATTCAAAGTAACATGTTTTTTTAGCTCGTCTTAAAAGGTAAAGGAATCTTTGTTATAATAAAGGTGTGATACCTTACCACAATGAAAGTATCCATTACATTGCTAAAATTACATCAATAAAATTATCTAAACAATCCAAACATTAGCCTTATGAATCAACTGTTAAAAAAAGTTGGTGAGTCATTTATAATCCTATACTTGTGGTGGCCCATCCCACGTCTTAGAATTTTATCATTTTTTGTTGAAGTATATATTCCAATGAACTTATTACAATCAATTATTACACATATATACTAATTTGGAATATTAAAATTAATTTGGTAATTAAATTTAAATTTTTATAAATATATTACAGAATTTGAATGCAATTTTAGTTTTAGGTTCTAGAGTATTCCAATTAAAAGTAGCTAAACATGATGAAGGATTTAAAATTAGCTTGATTTATGATTTTGATTTCAATGCATTACAAATATAACTCCCAATAAAGCTCTCAAGGTTTTGGGGGTGAGTGTGACTCACTAAATAATTTAAATAGCTTTAGGGCCATTTGTATGGAAGTAAATTAATGTAAATGGAGAGAATTGAGAGTAAACGAAAGTAAATGGTATTTGAGATGTGCTTAGATGAAAGTAAATGCTTGAAAATGCAATAAAATGGAAGTAAATGAGCATGCAAATGAAATCCTCTCTGTGAAAGAAGATTTGGAAGTAAATGCCTCTTTGAGTTCCTTTGGAGAGTCACACATGTAAATAAATGTGGTGCTACGCATATGTCTCTCGTACACATGGCAAGCTAGTGATACTACGAAACAATTCAATCACTAACTACACTAAAATCACATCAATAGAATGATCTAAATCGTCCAAAGGTTAGGCATCTAAATAGACGGTTAAAAAGTATTGACAAATTTTTTATTTACGATCCTTCTGTTTGTGGCGTCACTTCAGGCTCAATTTTTTAAAATTTTTGGTTCAAATATATATTTCAATAGGCTTATTACAATCAATTTGTTAAATATAACATATATAAATTAGTTTGAGATATTAAGGCTAATTAAGGATATCATATATGTTCTAGTAAATATATTAAAAAATTCCAGCACATTCTAATACCTCCCATGTACTTCTATTCAAATAGAATATTTGAATCTGAAATGTATTTTATTTACTCCTATCTAAACACAGTTAAGTAAGTCATTAACTCCTAATTCATTTACCTCCCATTTCGATTTCATTTCTCATATAGGGACCCTATTAGACAGGTTGGATGCTATTACGTAATGGTGGGACCCGCGCAAGCAAAATGAAAATGAGGGTTTTTTTTCGTCAATTTTAGCTATGACTCTACATTTAGCTGAGTTGAGTCGAAGTGGGCCAAGCGTGGCTTGACTCGTCCTTGCTCTCCTTGAGTTCGAGCTCAGTCTCGAGCTTACTACTGAAGCTTTACTTGTTTGCCAAACCTTTCGAGTTGAGCTCGAGGCGAGCTAGTGGATCGAGTCGAGGCAAGATTACTTTGAGTCAAGTTGAGCCTACTCCCAACCTGACCCAACCCACACCCGACTCATCCTAGTCACTCAATCCAACTGATCCAACCACCAAATCAAATATTCAATTAATAATATATATAAAGTATTAAATAGAGCCATAAAGGTACCTTGTTATTGGCGCTAAGAGAGAGAGAGAGAGAGCTTAAACGAGTGGCTGAGCGCAGGCCGAACAGTTAAGACAAGGTACGCAGACGCTGAGTCGAGCTTGGACGCATCGAGTTGGGTAAGGAAGGGAAATGGTAAGAAAAAGGACAGATGGGTAGGATAGAGTTTAAGTTATATATATTCGAGTTGAGCTGAGTTCGAGTCAAGTCGAGTTGAACTCCATTATGTTTGAACTTGGCTCGTTTTCAAAACGAGCTGGGTTATATGAATCTCGGCTCGTCTCAAGTTATCGTTCAAGCTAAGTCAAGCCAAGCTAGATCAAGCCGAGCTTAGTGAGCTTTTCAAGCTAGCTTGGCTGCAATTCTTCAAACATCGTTAGGAGGGGGAGCACAACAATAATCCAAACTTGAGGGGAGATTTTTATAATTATCCCTCATATAATACGATAAGTCTTAGGTAGAGGTGGGCATTGAGTCGAGTCAAATCGAATTGGGCCCAACTTGACTCGATTCGATTTTTTAAGAACTTGACTCGAACTTGATCCAATTTGGGACGATCCGAATCCTTGCTGGCCTGACCCAAACTGAGTCTGACTCGGTTTGAGAATCGAGTCGGATCGAGTTGAGTCTGTCCGATGACTGGGCTGAATCAAGATCAGGAGAGAGAGGGAGGGAAAGGAGGAGAGAGAAGGACATGTGGGAAAACGGGAGAGAAATGAGAGGAAAGAAAGAGGGAGAGAAGGGTGGGTGTGACACTTCTTTCAGGAGGGTTCGATTCGAGATGGGTAGTAAAAAGTAAAAAGTAAAAAAATATATGTAAAAAACTTATATATAGTACTTGATCGGATCGAATTGGTCCAGATTGACCACAATCCGAACTGATCCGATGTACAATCGGATCTGAGTGGTTCTACTTGATCTGCACTGATTCAGACCTTCGATTCTATTGAGATCGGGCCGGATCGAGTCAGATTTGACCCAGTTCTACTCTTGGGGGGAAATGGATTGCCTACTTTCCCTACCACCAACCCAATAGCTGGTGGCCAGTGCTCTGTGGGCCCACCATGATGTATGTGTTTCATCAATTACGTTCATCCATTTTTACAGATAATTTTAGGCCTTGATCCCAAAAATTAGAGGAATATAAGTCTCAGGTGGACCACACCACAGAAAAATAATAGTGATTTGATATCCACCATTAAAATCCTCCTAAGGCCCGTTGTACTGTTTATTTGACATCCAATCTGTTGATTCGATCATATAGGCCCAAATGAAGGAAAGAAAAAACATACCAGCTTGATTCAGAACTTTTATGGCCTCCAAAAGTTTTTAATAGTAGACGTTCATTCAACGCTGTTTCCTGCTGTTGGGGAAAAATGTGTCGGCCTCGGGTAAAGTCCCGAATCGACTTTGCCGACACTGCGTGAAGAAACCGAGACAACGCTGACGGTGCAGATGGCGGGCCGTCAGGTGTAAGCAAAGACGAGTAAAGTCGCTCTGTCAGTATGATAACTTCGCCTGCCTCACCCCATTGAAGGTCGGCCGTGTGAAAGCCATTAAACCGATAGAGTAAAGATCCCTTCAGGGAGTTAATTCTGTCGGGCACGGCTCAGGACCCGACCTCCTGCATCGACCGAGACTCCCCCCGTGTCGGTCATGCCTTGGCCGAGACTCTCTCGGTGTCGGCCGATATTCAACCGAGACAGGGAATGGTGGAGCGAGAATAGATGCAGATCTACGGAAATCCAGGGATGTTGATTGCGAATCCCGAGATTCTCGGGATCCTGAGCGATCCCAGGAGAAGAATCCTCCAAAGATAAGGATTGACGGCTGGTATAAATCTCCAAGCTTGAAACAGTAAAAGGTACGCAAACGCTAACTGAGAAAAGCCCTGAGCCAGAGACGAGATTACTGACTTAAGCATCGGAGGTTCCCCGGCCCTAGCCAGGGTTCCCTTGACATTGTTTTTGTGCAGGTGAAGGAGGGTCCGTCGCGAAGGGAAACCGTCCCAAAAAACCCTGCAACAGTTTGGCGCCGTCTGTGGGAAACGGACAAAAAGCCGTTTTCTCCAACCATACAAATGGCAAGAACAAGAAGGACGGACCCAGATGAAGTGAGGGAGGCCACCGCCAGCGTCGCTCAGGGAGCTCCCCCGGCAGTGCCGCCTGCGACTGCAAGCCAGCCCAACCACGAGAACGCATACCTGGATCGTGAGGTTCAGGAAATGCGTTCCGAGATGGCCACCATGAAACACATGCTGGAACAACTGTGCAACCAGCAGATGCAGCGACAAGAGTCGACACCAGCTCATCCACCCGCATCGATAGCGCAGCCGCCCGCGCCACCGTCTCCTAGACGACCGAGTCAGCCACGAGAACCAAGTCACCCGGCACCCGCTCGTTCGGCAACAGCAGTTCTGCCTCCCTCTGACCTGAGGCATAGAATAGATCAGAGGAGGCGTAGTCGGCTACCGGCGGACGCTGAAGAAACGGCAGAGAGCGCCGAACCCTGGAAGGCCGACATGCAGGACTTCAAAAACGAAGTCCGAGAGAAGATGGCAAAGGAAATGGCAGATATAAAACATGGTCGGAACTCAGATCCGACCAAACATGAAGAAAAAGCCTCTCCGTTCATAGACGAGGTAATGCGGGCCCGCTTGCCGGAAAGGTTCCGCTTACCCCAGATTACCCCATTTTCTGGGAAGGCCGATCCTACAGAGCATCTTGAATGCTTCAGGACTTACATGGAATTGCACGACGCTTCGGATGCTGTTATGTGCCGAGCGTTTTCTCTGACCTTGACGGACGTCGCTCGACTTTGGTTTAAGCAACTGAAACCCGGGTCAATAAAGTCGTTCGCCGAACTCAGCGACGCCTTCCTCAGCAATTTCATTGGCGGAAAGAAGAAACTGAAACCTCCCGCGCATCTGAACAACATAGTTCAGAGGGAAGGAGAATTACTCAAGGACTATATTAAACGCTTCAATTTCGAGTCTCTCCAGGTTCGAAAACATTCTGAGGAAACGGCGCTCAACGCTCTCATGCAGGGAGTCAGAGACAAGCCTTTTCTGGCATCGCTGGATAAAAACCCGCCAGATACCTTGGGTGAGTTTATGGTTCGGTCGGACAAGTACGCCGACGCGGAGGAAACGCGACTCCTAAGAGAGAAAAACCAGACCACGAAGCCTTCGGCAAAAGAGTCGGCCAAAAAGGGAGCCGACTCGGCCGGAGGGAAGAAGCGAAAAGACGACCGGGACCGAGACGACAGCAGGTCAGGGAAAAGACCCGACAGGAAATTCTCTGCATATACCCCGCTGAATAAATCTCCTGAACAAGTACTGATGGAGATCAAAACCGAGGGTTTCGTCAACTGGCCTCGAAAAATGCGAGGAAATCCTGGTCGTCGGAACAAGGACAAGTATTGCCACTACCATCGCGATCACGGTCACAACACGAGTGACTGTTATCATCTGAAGGACGAGATCGAGCGGCTGATCAAAGAAGGCCGGCTAAGAGAACACACGGCCGGGACCGACGCCGTCGCGGGACCGAGTGTAGACCGGCCCCAGGAAGAAATTCGAACGATTGTCGGGGGTCATCGAGGAGGCGGGGATTCGCATAACGCCCGAAAAAACCACGCCAGAAGCCTCGACCGCCCCGAGTCCGAGGTTCTCCTGCTATCTCGGCCTCCCAAAGAGAAAAAACGAGAAAAGTATTGCGTCTCGTTTACTGAAGAAGATGCTCGAGGCATCCATCATCCCCACGATGATGCGCTAGTGGTCACCCTCACCATCGCAAACAGAAAGGTGTTCCGGATACTGGTGGATACAGGGTCATCAGCGGACGTCCTATTCACCACAGCGTTCGACAGAATGGACATAGGTCGGTCGGTACTACGGCCTGTCCGGACGCCGCTCATCGGTTTCTCGGGCGGGCAGGTACTCCCGGAAGGAATCGTCTCGTTGCCGCTCACAGCGGGAACTGCGCCCCACCAGAGGACCGGGATGGTCGACTTCCTGGTCATGGACCAACCTTCAGTGTACAACGCCATCCTCGGCCGACCGTCTCTCAGCCTCCTTCAGGCCATAGTGTCTACCTACCACCTCTCCATGAAATTCCCGACTGAGTCGGGAGTAGGGGTAGTGAAAGGAGACCAGCAAGAGTCTAGGAAGTGCTACGCCACCGCAGTAAAAGCCCCGGCAGAAATTTCGATGATCGAATCACTGGACCCGCGCATCGGATTGCAGGAGCGGGGAGAACCGCTGGAAGAGCTCATCTCGGTGCCGTTAACCGAGACGGACGTTTCGAAAGTAGTCCGAATCGGCTCATCCTTGAGCCTGCCTCTTAGGGAACAAATAATTACTTTGCTTCGGAGGTACGCCGATGTCTTCGCTTGGAGTCACGAAGACATGCCTGGGATTGATTCCTCAGTCATGACGCACCGGCTTAACATCGACCCGACCTACAGGCCCATCCGGCAGAAGCGTCGACCTCTCGGCCCGGAGAGATACACTATCATAGGAGAGGAGGTCGGCAAGCTCCTTAAAGCTAAGTTTATCGAAGAGGTGTACTATCCGGAATGGGTAGCTAATGTCGTGCTAGTGAAGAAAGCTAATGGGAAGTGGCGAGTCTGTATAGACTATACGGATCTGAACAAAGCCTGCCCCAAGGATAGCTTCCCTCTTCCTCGTATCGACCAGTTGGTTGATAGTACGGCGGGTCATGAATTGCTCAGTTTTATGGACGCCTATTCAGGCTATAATCAAATTGTAATGCATGAAAATGACAAATCAAAAACTGCCTTTGTCACCGACAAAGGCCTTTATTGTTACCGAGTAATGCCATTTGGATTAAAGAATGCCGGCGCAACTTATCAGCGGTTGGTGAACAAAATGTTCTCCAAACAAATTGGCCGAACGATGGAAGTTTATATTGATGATATGCTCGTCAAGAGTAAACAGGCATCCGACCATGAGAAAGATTTGGAAGAAATGTTTTCAATTCTGCGTAAGTACAAAATGAAGCTAAACCCTAGCAAATGTGCGTTCGGTGTTAGCTCGGGAAAGTTCCTCGGTTTCCTTGTTAGTCAGCGGGGAATCGAAGCAAACCCAGAGAAGATCAAAGCCTTACTCGAAATGGAGTCTCCCAGAACTATCAAAGACGTTCAACGGTTAACTGGAAGAGTGGCCGCGCTCAATCGCTTCCTTTCCCGAGCCACAGACAAGTGTCTCCCGTTCTTCAAGCAATTGAAGGGACGACAGACTATGATGTGGACGGATGAATGTGAGAGAGCGTTTCGAGAATTGAAGGTTTACCTCGGATCTCCACCGCTATTATCTAAGCCCGAACCTGGTGAAGTGTTATTGTTATACTTGGCCGTGTCTGAAGCTGCGGTAAGCTCAGCGTTAATACGCGAGAGTCAAGGGAAGCAACTGCCGGTCTACTACGTTAGCAAAGCCTTGTTGCCCGCCGAGACAAGGTATCCTCAGCTTGAGAAAGTAGCCTTCACCCTAGTGGTTTCGTCACGACGCCTTCGGCCATATTTTCAGGCCCACACCATCGCCGTTGTGACCGACCTACCACTCCGCCAGGTTCTCCAAAAGCCGGAAGCCTCTGGTCGACTTACAAAGTGGGCAGTCGAACTAAGCGAGTTTGACATACAATACCGGCCTAGGGCTGCTTTAAAAGGACAGGCCGTCGCCGATTTCCTTGTCGAAGTGGTTCTTAATCCCAATAGTCCGCCCGAACCAGAGGGAGTTAATGTACCCGAGGGTCCCTCTTCTCTCAGGCCTACACCTTGGAAGCTATTTGTCGACGGCTCGTCCAACTCGAAGGCAAGCGGGGCAGGGGTAGTGTTAGAAACTCCCGATCAAACCTGTATGCAGTATGCCTTGCGACTCGACTTTCAAGCCTCCAACAACACAGCAGAATATGAAGCTTTATTACTAGGCCTCAGACTAGCCGCGAGCCTGGGCGCGACCCATTTGAGCGTTTTCAGCGACTCACAATTGGTTGTTAACCAAGTTTCCGGCGTCTACCAGACTCGAAAAGAACAGTTAAAGGCGTACATGGAGAAGGCTAAAGAATTGATCAGCGGATTCCAGAAGTGTGAAATAGTTCGAATACCCAGAACCGACAACGCCAAAGCCGACCTATTAGCAAGGCTGGCCTCAGCAGACGAGAAAGACATACCTCGGTCAGTTCCAATTGAACATGTCCCTGAACCCAGTGTGAACGAGCCGACCGTCTCGGTCCTGTTTCCAATCGATCCGGCGGCCGCTTGGTTCGACCCGCTCGTCCGGTACCTTAACAATGGTGAACTGCCAGAAGATCGCGCCGAGGCACGGCGGTTAAAAACCCGAGCCTCGCGCTACACTGTTCTCAATGGGATTCTGTATAAAAAAGGCTTTCATACTCCTCTACTAAGGTGCGTCGACTCCCAAGAAGCCGACTATGTCTTACGGGAGATACACGACGGAATATGCGGAAACCATTCGGGAGGACGCTCGCTCGCCAACAAAGTGCTGCGGCAGGGATATTATTGGCCGACCATACAACATGACTCCAAACGATTCGTACAAAGGTGTGACAAGTGTCAGCGGTTCGCAGCGATCCCGAGACAACCCCCCGAGGAGCTGACTCCAATGTCAGGACCCTGGCCTTTCGCGCAGTGGGGAATAGACATAATCGGGCCCTTTCCATTGGGGAAGGGCCAAACTAAGTTTGCCGTGGTGGCGGTGGACTACTTCACAAAGTGGGCCGAAGCAGAACCGTTGGCGAAAATTACCGAGCAAAAGGTCACGAGTTTCCTATGGAAAAATATCATATGTCGGTTCGGAATACCCCGGACGATAGTAACAGACAATGGCAGGCAGTTCGATAACAGACAATTCCGGGAGATGTGCGGCAACCTCGGTATTCGTAACGTATACGCCTCACCTCATCACCCTCAGACGAATGGACAAGTCGAGGCGGTCAACAAAATCATAAAGCAGCATCTCCGGACCAGACTCGACGAGGCAAAGGGAGCGTGGGCCGAAGAACTTCCGAATATACTGTGGGCTTATCGAACCACGGCACGAACCGCGACGGGAGAAACCCCCTTCTCTCTATGTTATGGCGCGGAAGCGATCGCACCGGTCGAGATCGGCATCGGTTCAGCCCGAGTCAACTTATATGATGAACGAGAGAACGGTGAACTCCTCTCTTTTGCACTAGATTCCCTAGAAGAAAGAAGAGAAAATGCGCGACTGAAAGTAATGGCTCGACAGAGACAGGTCTCTCGGTTTTACAATCGCCGAGTAAAAGTCCGACGATTCCGAACCGGGGACATGGTCCTCCGAAGGACCTTCCCAAACACTAAGGAAATTGGGTCGGGTACGTTAGGCCCAAACTGGGAAGGCCCCTATGTCGTTTCAGGCATCATCCGACCTGGAACCTACCAACTGAGAGACCTGAACGGGCAGCCGCTGCCTCATCCTTGGAACGCCGAGAATCTTAAAGTTTATTATCCGTAAGATACAATCACTCTTACTGCAATAGAAGATGACTGAATAAAAGCTCTATTTCATTCAAGTACCCAATGTCGGGCCAGTTACAGAAAGTGAGTTACAAAAGTATCGGTTACAAAAAAAAAAAAAAAATGAACAAAAAAAAAAGTACAATCTCAAGAGGCGCCCGAGGGACCGACTTCGTCGGCAGCAGCAACAGCGGCGTCTCCTTCAGCGGCGTCACCCTCGGCAGCCTCGGCGGGAGGACTGTCAACCTCGAAAGCAGAGAGATCGAGCTCAGGGAAGGCCGCCCTCATTTCGAGAACGCAGGCCTTGTAGCCGCCTTGGTAAAGGTGGTCCCTTTCTTTCTCAAATTCGGTAGACTCGAGGAAGGTCTCTACAGCTCGGTCTCGCTCCTCCTGGGCTCGACGCATCTCCCCCTGGGCCTCCCGAACGAGCTCGCCAGCCTCGGCCTTCGCGCGAGCGAGGGCGCTGTCGCACTCGCTATGAACTTGGCGAAGAAGCCGCTCCCTCTCCTCGGCCTCTTGAAGGAGCAGAGTAAGGCGAGCATTGTCGGCCTTCACGCCTTCGAGAGCCGCGCGGGCGTCAGCGGCCATCTTCCGGGCGATAGAAAGATCGCCTGTCATGATGCCGATTCGGCCCTCGGCGATCTCTCTGCGGCCCTCAGCCTCGGCCGCGATCCTCTTCGCAGACTCTGCCTCGGACGCAAGTTTCTGGGAGGCGATCAGCTCCGAGCTTGCCTTAACGAGGCAAGGCGCCAGCTACAATACGGAGACAGTTAGTCACCTCAGAAAACCCAGACGGAAAGCAACACGAGAAGAAAGAAGGCTTTACCTCAAAAAGCAGCCTTGCCGCATGCCCGAGGGTCTGGGCCGTCGGGGCGCTGTAGTAGTTGGCAAACTCTCTCTCACTCCCGTGGGCAAGCGCCCAAGGCACCATCCCCGCAATAATCTTCGAAAAGGGGGACTCGGCCTGAGTCATCTCCCTTCTCGGGGACTCTTCGCGAAGGGCCTCCCTCGGCCCTGAGACCTCCCCTGCAGCGGGCCCCGACTCAGGTGCAGCCTGGGTGACTTGCTGGATAGGCCCCGTCTCCTCGGCCCTCTCATCAGGGTCAGAGAGGACGACCACCTGGGGAACGGCGGGCACGGCAGCAGGTGGAGCGACCGTGTCCTTCCCCCTGCCCGCGACCTTCTGCTGCTTTGAGGGTCGAGACCCAGACAGCAGAGTCGATCGTGGGGGAGCCTTCACCTTGGAAACAGGCTTGAGAGAAGGTCGGGGCTCGGCCATGCTCTCTGGGGTAGGTCTTAAAATTGGGCGAGCTTCGGGGAGATCTGCAACGACGAATGTAAAAGTTAAGCAAGCGAACCAAAAACCAAGGAGATAAGCGTAAGGAAGAGTGAATTACCTGAAACGAACGAGTCAAGACCGGCAAGGTGGAGACGCTCGGGTTGCAGGAGCAACTTCCACGATCGCTCCGCCGCGCTCAGTTTCTTCAACTCTCTTATCCGAGTCAAAGCCCTGGACTCGAGCTTTCCCCTGCTCTTTAAGATATCTGCAAGACACGGAACAATCCAGATCAGAGGAAGATAATATGTAAAAGGAGGATAAGAAAAAGGGCGAGCCGAGGCGCCGAGTCACCTGCTCTACGGAACGTGCGGGGTACTTTAGGCTCGTACGGCCACGAGTCGGCCGACTCCCACCGACCGCACGCCCAAAACCACCTCTCCTTCCAGAACTTGTTCGAGGTAGGTGGGTCGGTTATTAGAGATCCCCCCTTGCCTCTCCACGCACTGAGGAAGTATAGGCTAGGGAAGTTGGGGTTTGGTCGGACTTGATACAAGTAGAGGAACTCGTCTACCGTGAGAGAAGGTTGTTCTAGCTCGGACCAAAGCACGGCACACCCGAACAAGTTCCTCCACGCGTTTGGGACGATTTGGCCGGGGGCTATTTTGACTCGAGAGAGGAAGTCACGGGCGATGGGCTGCAGTGGTAGGCGCAGGCCGCACTGCATCGATACTTGAAAAATTGCGACCATCCCTGCGGGGGGATGGTCGGGAAGGTCACCCAGACGAGGCAGATGAAGGATGACCGAATCAGGCACATGGTAACCAGCCCTGATTCGGTTTAAATCGGACTCGGTGAGGGTAGAAGCTACGAGACCGCTGGGCTCGTCTCCTTCTCCTTTCGAAGACGATCCAGAAGCCTACGCAGTTCGCGTCACAGGGTATGGGACGACCATTCCCTCACCTGTGACCAAATCTTCTTCTCCCTCTCCCTCCTCGTCCTCCATCTGGTCCGCCCACAGGTTAGGTCTCCCTGGACGAGTCACCAGAGACGTCCCGCCACTTGATGGACCTGTCTGGGCGGGATGCTCAGCCGAAGGGCTGCCGGTTTCTCTGACAAGCCGAAATGCGGCGTCAGCTCCGGCGGCGAACTCCGTCAACAGAGATGGTGGGTCCGTAATATCCCAGAGGTGTTGGGACACGCCCTCGTCCACTGACATTTCCTCCCGAGGGCTTTGAGAGCCTTGTGCGGCCATTAAAGCTAATTAAAGGAGAAGGGGAAGACTAAAGACTCACCAAAAGGATTGACGGTGAATGCAAGGAAGGGCTGACGAGGAAAAACGCGACAGCGGAGGAGAGGAAGAAGAGAGCGAAAATTTAGATACGGACGGGAGGAAGGAGGACGAAAACAAAGTTCGAACCGTCCTCCCGCCCGGGCTATTTATAGCCGTGCCACGTAGGCGGGTCATTATGGCGGAAGCGAAACGACGGTCGCCTCGGCTCCCCCTTCCGACGCGTGGCGACTGTTGATTGATTGCGCTGAAATCGTAGCCACGCGTCCGCCTCCTATACGCGGACGGAGCGAGTTGACGGCTGGCCGCACGTGTGACTTTGGAAGGCGCAACGACGCACGCTAAGAACGACTCAAAGAACATTAAATGCCTCATGATTGTCTCGGATGCTAGCGCCAACCGACCGATAGAGTTGTGCTCCTTACTGCCATAAACGGCACCAGAAGCAGGGGGGCTCACTGTTGGGGAAAAATGTGTCGGCCTCGGGTAAAGTCCCGAATCGACTTTGCCGACACTGCGTGAAGAAACCGAGACAACGCTGACGGTGCAGATGGCGGGCCGTCAGGTGTAAGCAAAGACGAGTAAAGTCGCTCTGTCAGTATGATAACTTCGCCTGCCTCACCCCATTGAAGGTCGGCCGTGTGAAAGCCATTAAACCGATAGAGTAAAGATCCCTTCAGGGAGTTAATTCTGTCGGGCACGGCTCAGGACCCGACCTCCTGCATCGACCGAGACTCCCCCCGTGTCAGTCATGCCTTGGCCGAGACTCTCCCGGTGTCGGCCGATATTCAACCGAGACAGGGAATGGTGGAGCGAGAATAGATGCAGATCTACGGAAATCCAGGGATGTTGATTGCGAATCCCGAGATTCTCGGGATCCTGAGCGATCCCAGGAGAAGAATCCTCTAAAGATAAGGATTGACGGCTGGTATAAATCTCCAAGCTTGAAACAGTAAAAGGTACGCAAACGCTAACTGAGAAAAGCCCTGAGCCAGAGATGAGATTACTGACTTAAGTATCGGAGGTTCCCCGGCCCTAGCCAAGGTTCCCTTGACATTGTTTTTGTGCAGGTGAAGGAGGGTCCGTCGCGAAGGGAAACCGTCCCAAAAAACCCTGTAACACCTGCAATATGGTGGGGCTCACGGACCACTAACCATTTGCTAGTGGCATGGGAGTAGCCAATCCGTTTCCGTCTCGGGGACTGCAGTTAGGGTGCTTCAGTAATATTCTTCGTCTCTGAGGCCATTTTACGGAGGGATTGGAAGAATAACGTGGGCGTTTAATACTCCCGTCCATCGCACGACATGGACACTGATGTGAACGCTTCACGTGGGCGCGACTTTTTGACCCTAATCTCAGGTTCAGACTCCGCATTCTACACGTGATGACGTGTCACATTGATCTTCTAACCATCCTCTTCTCCAACGCGATTAACCAGAATGTTGGTCCATTACCATTCATCACCGTAAGGGTGAATCTAAATCGTACATATTCGCAGCTCCAACATAAATGATGGAATAAGAAATTTCGCTGATAGCTCTGAAATCAGTTGCTTCGGACCGTCCAATAGATGGATTTTCTGTTGCAACAGTCCTCCTCACCGCAGAGCAACGCTTGGCATGTGGCGAAAGGAAAGGCTGATACATCGCGACGAACTTTTGAAGGAAAGCAGTTGTAAGTCGCTTTTTGTCTTTTTCGAAGTCCTGAAGACAAGTGGCAGGAATTTCCTGCACAAGTTCTGAGTGGCCCCACCTTGATGTATGCGTAACATCTACTCCGTCCATCAGTTGCACCAGCTGATGTTGAGACGTTAGATTGAGAAAAAAAGGCCGATCCAAATCTCAAGTGGTGATGGACGCCCACCATTGAATCTTTCTTGGGGCCCACCGTAGTTTTGCATCATGCAGATATTTGGTTTTTCTCCATCCTGATCGGACTCAACTTATGAACGGTTCCAAAGCCATGTAAACATCGCGGTGTACCCTTTGGTGTGGCCCACCTGAGATCTCGATAAGTCTGAAATTTTCGGTCCCGTTTTGACATGAGCTGATGGAAATGATGGAGGGATAGGATGTAACAGACATCACTGAGGGTCCCACATAGTATTTTGTTAGATGGGTCCCTACAACAACTGTAGGAGAGATCTATGCGCCCTTGATCATGCTTCCAACACACGCACACCGCACGTGCACATGTAACAGAACATGTGCAGGACCCGGAACGTCCAACAGGGTGGTACCTACCCCATGTATGTCCTGCCCTAGAGTCATGTCGACCAACTCACAAGGTGAGCCGTGCATGCACGTTGAATGCTGGCTATCATTTTTATAACCGTCCATTTCTTTGTGCACGTGTCATCCACCTTAACAATTGATATGGGATGCTGACTTGCCTGTAACCCCAAGCTCTGTGAGGCCCACCGTGATGTTTGTGTTATATCCGCTCCGTCCATATTTTTCTTCAGCTTATTTGAGGGCATTGGCCGAAACGTGAAGAAGATCCAAAATCCAGGTAGGCCACCCGACTGGAAACAGAGGGGATGGAAACACCCCCGATCATGACCTTCCTGGGTCCTATTGTGATGTTTACAGGCCATCCAAACCGTTAAAAAGGTTATAACGACCGGGATGAAGGGAAAAGACAAATATCAGCATGATCCAAAGCTTCTATGGTGCCCAATAAGGTTTCAATGGTTGGCCTACAATCCCCACTCTTTCTTATCGGGTGGCCCATTTCAGTTCTGAATCTGACTGAATTTTTAAATAACATCTTAACATAGGCGGGCGGAACCGATGGACAGAATGGATATAACACGGACATCGCGTGGGTCCCAAAGAGCTTAGGGTTAGGCAAGTCACGACCCAAAAATCATGGTCATCCATCTAATCTCACCCGTTGGATTCATCTAATCTCGACCGTTGGATATGGATCATCGACCATTCACTGAAAGACATCTGTATGTTCAATCATCTCATAACTATGCTCCATCGACAGTGGATCCCAAGATTCCAATGGCCAGGATCGATAGACATGACTGCCACGTGTTGACGATTGAGTGTCCACCATTTAATAAACAGTGACAAACGTACCAGGTAGTCTAGCAAATACAAAATAAAAGAAAAAATATCTATTAAAATGCAATAAAAATATATTTGATACATGCAAGTCCACTGTTACTCGAGCGCACGCGCTTTGGACAGATGGATGATAACAGATATTTTAATAATTCATTATTTTTGGATAATATAAAGGGTGTGGGTATTGTCGTTTTAGTGGTGTCGGCCAAACTGCATGTGAGTCTCCTCAATCAAGTGGCCTGAGTGTATGGAAGCCTTACAATACACTTAGTTGTATTTGGCTTGTGGGTGTTTACATCATGAATCCGGACCGTCCATTAACTTCATTCCACTCTTCTTCCACTGCTAGAGAAAATCACAACAATCAGATGGTCCTAAATCTCATATCCAACATGAAAGATCTTGTCCATCTAATTTGAATTCCACTGAATAAATGGTTCAGATCATCTTCATCAATGTAATTATTTTAAGACAGCACGTGAAGAGCGCCCTTGAGTTGATGGGCCGTTTAGATCAGTGATACAGACACCAACTATTCCACATACAAGTAGGTGCATGAGATGGTTCTCATACACTTAGTCTACTGGATGACTTTTCCTCGCTAATAAGCCAACCAGAATACATAAAGACTTTTCTATTCTGAGAAATGGTTCGGTGCACTTAGTTCACTGAGTTACAATGATTCTGGTTGTACAAGAAAACATGGACAGGTGGTCAATGATTTTAGGCTGTCCATCAGATCCAACCCGTATTTGATGGGCCAAAATTACAAGTACCACGTGATTGGAGGATAATGTATCCATGAAAGGTATTAGTTTATGGTACGGGTGCAAATGGGCCGGATTTAGTATTAGGGTCTTCTGAGGAAGGTTTGGACAAGTAAGGTCAGTTGGTTAGGTTATTGTTAGACAAGATGGCCCATTTCAGTAAATGGGATGGGTTTAAGTTGAGCTCTGCCTGAACCAATTTGCACATGTAAGTTATTAATGAGGTGGGCCATCCATCCCTACATGAGCTGACAAAAAGCAAAATAAAATAATGAAATGTAAGTATAACAACATGCATGGAATTTTTGTATGTATGTATCTACTGCTTTAGGCCAAGCTGGCATACTTTTAGGGGCCATTTTAATATGTGGAGTGTAAGGTGTGGAAATGTATAACAAAAAATGATTATCCTTTCCAACCCTTAAAACCTGGTGGATTAGTGGAAAAGAAGGGCTCTATTTAGATAATAATTAAAAAATTTTAATTTATTAGATAATGATCATCTCATCCCAATGCCAAAAAACTCGCCAATAAATGTTAATGGTTATTTTATAGCCCAGGATTTTCTTCATCTATAACTTTCATTTTTAAACTAGAATTCCATTGTGTTGAGATGAAGGTGGGTTGGGTCATAACTTATGGCTTAGTGGCAGACTCATAAGAGTATCAACATTAAGGCTGTGGGTTTGAGTACCCTTTGTGGTGTGTGGGGGTGTGAGGGTGTGTGTGTAAAAAGAAGTCAAGGTGGGTTTGTCACGTATAACAAGTTGCTATCAGTTTAAAAGGACAATCAAGATTGGAAAAAATAGGCTAGCAAGTTCGAATTTGGATAAAAACATCCTAATGCATGTTGTAACTTTTCATGGCCATAATTTTACGGGTGGTCACACACACACACACACACACACACACACACACACACATATATATATATATATATATATTGTTAAGTATTAAAGTCTCTTAATATACATTTATGATATTATTATTGTGCACAGTTGCCACATGTTGGGCACATGGATACAGCCATGACACCAAGTGGCAAAATAATTCACTATAAACGAAGAATTACAAGAGATAGGTGACTTAAAGATCTTGAAACCCTTTGTCTCCCAAGACAAAATCTCATTTCAAAGCTCTAGAAAACTCCTTTGAACTCTCCCACATTTGTTCCTTAACCCTACTTTCACATTACACCCACTTATATAAGTTTATGTACAGAATTACAAACAAATCGTGTACTTACATAGAAATTACACAAATCGTCAATCAAATCTTCGATCGATCGACATCGATGAGCATCCATCAGTCGATCAACCCCGTAATGTTCGGTCAATTGAACATGTTAAAAAATATCAAGAGAGTAAACATGTATTTTTTGAATAATCTCGATCGATTGAGTCATAATCTTCAATTGATCGAACATGTCCAAAACTGTCCAGAGAGTTAACTGGATAAATTGGGATTTTCTCAATTAATCAAGATTGTTGTCAATCGATTAAACTCCCACGTTTCAACACGGATTGAAGGCACCAATTTCAACAAGTATATCATCGAAAAGTTAGGATGAGCTTTTCATCCTATCCAATCAACCAAGGATTATTGACTTACAAACAATTTTGTAGAAGTCAATTGTTTTAAGGGTAAAATTAACTTTGTTTAGTTTTAATAAGTTAAAATTTTACTATTTTTAGAGTTTTAAAAGTTTAGTTGTGCTCCAATCCTTTCTTTCAATATCATATATGACTTGTTCACAAATTTGGTTATGATTATAAGCCTTTTGTTATTTTTCCAAAGTTTAGTATTTTGAAAATTTTTACTTTTTTAAGTTGAATTAGGAGTCCACAAAATCTTATTTATGTAACTCCATGAGGTCCATTGTATGTAACACTTTTGCAATATTAATTTTTTATTTCTCATCTTTATAACTTTTCTACTTTGTGGATTTTAAGGATTATCTTAGAAGAACGATATAATGATTTCTTCCTCCTTTTTATCATGCTCCTCTATTTTATTTGGTGAAGGTCATCTCTAATAGATCATAAATCTAAGTTTGGGTGAAAATATTAAGATTTGTGGAGCCTAATCATTAGAAATTTACGGTTCATCCAACCAGCACTATCACAGGTCGAGCTCCACGCTAAGCTTGCTGGGAGCTGTAGGGGGGCAACACCCCCTTACTTGAGGCTTCGAAGGCTATGCCCTTGGCTTGAAAGGCAATTTTATAATTTCACATTGTTTTATGTAAACCTTAGTTCATTTTGGATAATATATTTTGTCAACGGGGAGAGAGAGAGAGAGAGAGAGAGAGAGAGAGAGAGAGATGTTATTGTATTGAGAGTTGATTCTTCATTTTTTACCTTTAAGCATGATAGGTTGGTGTGAATCCATTAACATACCAAAAGGCAACCGCATAAATCTCTGTGTTGTAGTTTACATCTTTTCTCTTTTTATTTTTTATTTTTTCTTTTGATCGATATTACTCTGTTCTTGATCGAGAATGGATCTCTTTTCCTAGCAAAAAAATTCTTGGCCTATTTAGTAAATTAATAGACTTAAATTAAGTGTAACCCAATCAAATTAACCAACTAGATCCACTACTAGGGATGTACACGAGCAGAGTTAGCTTGGTAGCTCGCTCGACTTGAAAAAGCTCGCTTCGACTCGGTTCGAAACTGAGTTCGAGCTGAATTTTTAAGCTGGAAAAAAATTCGAACGAGTTCGAGCTTCCTCGAGATCAACTCGACTCATATTGAACCCAACTCGAATTGAACTCGGATCAATTCAGTTCGGTTAATCGGTTACTTTGATATTGCTGTTGCTCACCAAGTATTTGATGAAATGACTCAATGAAGTGTGGCTGGTGGCAAGGAAGGTAGTATATGAAATGAATACTTTTTTTTCTTGATTTTTATGTTGCTTACAAGGTGTTTGATAAAATACCTGTAAAACCATTGTTGTTGTTTTATATACAGTGAGATTTTAAAGGTACAAATCATGTGTTTGTGAAAATGCCTCACAGGCGAACTTGGCTCAATCTTGGCTCAAATTGGCCCGAGTTGTTGACCGAACTGAGCTAATCTAGCCAGTCAGGCTAGAAGACCGAGCCGAGCCTATTTCGAGATGGGTCAGCAAATGGTCGAGCCGAGTGGAGCTATGCCAAGCTTGACTCGGTTCGACCCGTGTACACATCTATCCACTACGACCCTGTCTAAATGTTTGCTTTCTGTTTTCTATAGCATATATCCAAGAGATTCTTCCTATGGTTAGGATAGTCTTTTGAAGTCAAAAGCCATCAACAATGGGCCCATCTGTATCTTGTTCAAATTGTTGATTGGACCTACTCTAGAAACAATCTCAACTTCTCAATTCACAAACTATGAATCACATGATTAGTATCTTCCTACCGACCATGATGTATGGAATGGAACTAATGGAAACTCAAGATCAATTAACTGGAATGTCCATGTGAATTTCCTTCTTTGGTAAGTTAAGGATTGCAACTTTTGCACTGGTATACCACTCAACAATGAGAGTGGATGCCAATACAATTGCCAAATTGCTAATTTGAGGACCTGTTTATGGGTATTGGGACCACGGGTACCCAATTTTAAAAGGTTCATGTTCAATTTTTTGGATCTGTTTCGAAATCTGGTCAGGTTCCCATTTTGGGCCTGATTAAAAACCAGGTCTAGTGGGTCCACCATTTTAGATTAAGTCCAAATTAGGTCAGGTTGGATCTAGGTCAGGTCCAGTTAGTTTTAATAGTCATCTTTGCTGTATATAACGCGCATAGCTGTGACAATTTTACTCGTCGTAAAAATGTAGCCCTTTGATAAGAAGGGTTGACATTTTAGGGCACAAGGGATGACTTATATTCAACCTGCTTCCCTCACTTATTATAAAGCAGGGGCTCTATATAGCTGGCATGAAGAGAGTATGTGACCGTACGTGTGGTCTACTATATTGTATATGTAAAATCCACTCCCTTCATTAAGTAAGAACTATTATTTGAACCATATAAAATTAAAAACCTGCATGGGCCACATTAATGGTGACAATGTAAAATTACTCTCAAAATTGCTAGTTTCACAGTGTGGCCCGCATGATTCTTCTATCAATTTGATTTTTTGTATCTTCTCTTTATCCAGGTGATTTAGACTTGATCAAAGAGTTACATTTCTCATACTAGCTCGCACACAAAAATATACTCGACATCTTATTCTCACTTTACAAATGGTTTGTCCTATTTGAGTTGTGGATCTAGCTAGTGTTTTTTAACCTTATTATCTACCAATATAGAGTAAGAACCTAATAAATATTAGGTTTTAAAACATTGTGAACCCATAAACTTGGGTGTTTTTATGCAGCCTATATATATATATATATATATATATATATATATATATATTAGTCGTCGTGGAAGAATCCGATCACTTAACCTCTTTCTATTTTTATTTTTATTTTTTCTCTCTCCCTCTTTATCTCATCCTCCCTACACATAGATCACACATGCCATATGCCCTAGTCTTATATATAATATACACTAATTATTATAACACTAAAATAGGGTTTGCGGAGCCACACAAACATTTACACCATGCATGTGTCAAAGCGGGAACCTTGTATTTAATCTATCCATGTATTTAGGTGGGCTAGGCTTTGTAAATGCCCTAGCTCAATGTAGAACCAAGGCCTGAAAGTGGCAATGGGCCGCACAGACCGCCTGACTTGGGTTTGGATTGCGCTTGGGTGTAGCATACATTCGATCGAATTTTCGGTTTGACGAGTCATTTTAACCCGACCTAACTTTATAAGTACATGTATTATATCTTACAAATATGTTATTCTAATATTTGGTTATTGAATCAATTTAGTAATCAATGATTTTACGAGGGATTACTCATTTTCCTAATTGTCTATGCAAGAAAATGAATTGAATGAAGATTATTGGTTTCATCCCTCTAAAATGTCTATTCCTTTGTGCATTGTGGCCCACTTGATCAACGAATAGATATAGGAACATTTAAGTAGCAAAGAGGGATTTTGTCAATTTTTTGTTGAGGCCTAGACCTACTATTTTGGGCTCAGATGGGCTTCCTGTGCTAGGCCCGGACAGTCCCATACCTATTCTGGCCCAGCCCAAACTTAGTCCATTTCCAGCCCTATGATTGTTAAGGCAGAAGATTTAAGCATTATTTTCAACCAGACACGTGTCCCATAACAAAAATGGATGGCCGGATGTCTTTCCTGTGAAATTGGACCCCACCTTTTGTTCCACCAGACTCATAAAATACATCCCATCCTTTTTTGACTTTTGGCTAAGCAACAACACCAAGGTTGGTGGAAAGATGACGCTGATGATGAGATGTGGTCCTTTCGTGTCCCACCCAAAACGTTATGGACCGAAGAAGGAAAGATCAGTCTCTCCACATTGGTTGCAAGAATGGTTTGGTTCTTACACGCTTCGTCCCTTTTCATTTGCCACACGTGGGTGTTTGTGACGCAGGGAAGGGCTGTAGAGGTTGAGCACGTCTTCCTCGAGAATAACTACTCTGAATTCATATATCTTTTATGAGCTATTGACAGATATGCCTTGAATCAAAAATAATTTTATTGATGATGAAAAAGGAGTTTACAACTCTTTAAATAAAGATATGAACCTTAAAAGAAGTTTTGGAATTCAACTGGAATTCCCTAAAATTGTGACTTACTATAAATACTAAACTTACTATTTGTAGCGCTGGTTATTTCTACTAGAGCGCATGATTTGACATAACCATGTCATTCCCTAATTTTTTTTAAGTACTTTTTGGGTTGCAGTTCTTAAAGCCCAACGTACAAAGAGTTTCAATCAAACTAAAACTTACTAAAAATAGTGATCTTTGATGGTCTCACAAATTCGGCATGGGCAACCCGGCCTAGCAGGTTGGGTAGCTAAAATAGCTTGTCGTACCCCAAAATCATATATGGTATGTCTGATAACTCATACCGATTTGTGAGATACCTCCGTCTTAAGTTCTAAGTTCTGATGGTCTGGATTACCCATCTCCTATTGGGCCTTTTCTGGACCCGCTCTACATCAGCTCGTAGGACATCTGAGCCGTGCATCAGATGGGACCCACTATCTAGATCATTTGGCTAAAAATTCAGCCTGATCAACTGTCCGGTAGGCACGTCCATGCACAAAAATAAAGCATGGCCTTGAAAGCTTACAAGTTCTTTTTAATGCCCGTCGTAGACTTATCCTACATGAACATTCAACAGTCTGAATTTGGCGAGATCGTATTCATTGGGCCCCACACAACACCGTGCTTTCAATGTCCTAGATGAATGCTTCATTACTAAACGAGCTAGGCCTGGCCCGACATTTTAACCAGATTAAGCTTGGTATGGGCTGGGTTAGACTAGCCCTGGTCTGGCCCCAGCTTGGCATGGGCTAACAAAGCAGCCAAAGCCTGCGTTCAAAATATTAGTTGGGCCCAGGCCCAACCACCCTATATTGATAAAATCCCTATTTCTGACATGGATGTTTATCTATCATTGATCAACGGGGCCACACATGTAAAAAAAAAAAAAAAAAAGACATTTAGAGGAACAAAACCAACACTTAATTTTCGTATGGTGGAACCTATATATATATATATATATATATATATATATATATATATATATATATATATATATATATATATATATATATGTGGGGAAAAGGTACTATGCGTATCGACCATCAACACCGTGCATTTGATGGGTCCCCTTTAAATTATAGGATACCGAATGATCAGCTGTATACAGAACTCAGGTGGAACATACCATCTAAAATCATGTGAAGACACCGTTAAAACATATAAAAGCATTTGGTAGGGCCCACTTGAGTTTTGAATGCTGCTGAAACTTGGTATGACCCCTAATCCTAGTGGGACACACATAATGGATGGGCTGGATCTGCAAACCACATCTCGGTGGGACCTAAAAAATGATTATGAATGTTTTAATGGTGCACGGCCCCTCTCCACTTCTGTATGTGGTGTGGCCCACACAAGTCACAAATTATTGAGACCTAGGCTCACGATGGAATGGTACATCTGACTGATGGGGTAGATGTTCAATACGCATCATGGTGGGCCCACACAGCTCGAGCTCATGGGACGGACCCGTGAGGTGAGTGCATAGTACCTTTTCCCATATATATATACACACACACACACCGAGATGTGGTTTGCAAATCCAGCCCATCCATTATGTGTGTCCCACTTGGATGAGGGTTCAGACCAAGTTTCAGCAGCATTCAACACTCAGGTAGGCCCCACCAAGTGCTTTTATATATTATAATGGTGTCTTCACATGATTTTAGATGGTATGGCCCACCCGAGTTCCGTATATGGCTGATTTTTGGGATATATCATAATTTAAAGGGGACCCATCAAATGCACGGTGTTGATGGTCGACACGCGTCACGATGGGGCCCACACAGCTCAACCTCATGGGAGCGTATCTTAAGGTCGAGAACATAGTACCTTTTCCCTACGTGGGAAAACGCTCTCTCTCTCTCTCTCTCTCTATATATATATATATATACGGTTAGCTTGTTAGTACTGCACACACTCTATGTTAGCCACCCCCCTCCCCCTCGCTCGGGATCGATACCAAGACGGCCCGTTTGGACGGGCATATTAGAGTGGAGTCGGTGGTAGTAGGTTGGATAGCAACGTCGAATCCTACAGAGTACGACTGCTAGCCTGTTTGGACGGGCATATTAGAGTGGAGTCGGTGGTAGTAGGTTGGATAACAACGTCGAATCCTACAGAGTACGACTGCTAGCCTGTTTGGACGGGAGAGAGATAAGTAGGGCGGCCCGTCCTGCTGGATTGACTGCTGGACTGCGTGAAATCTCTGGATATCTTGCCTCTTTATCTCTCTTTCTCTCTCTCGTTGGATTTGCCTGGATTCTCTCCTCTCTCCGCTGGATTTCCCTCGAGCCCATCCCCGTCCTTCGTACAGACTGATGGATTGGATGGAAGGTCGCTGGATATGGCGGGAGCGGTGGCAGGAAGGACCGTTTCCACCCTACAATGTTATAAATCTCAGGTATTTTCAGGTTCTGAGTCCATCACAACCACCACCGTTGCTGCGCGCAGGTACTGCTTCTTCCTCCTATGGCTTTTTCTGGAAAGGGTTCATTGTAATCTTTATAGGAGTAGATGGTGGGGTTTCCTTCAGATCGGGTTGTATTTGAGGTTTTTGTGACTTGATTTGAGCATATTTGAGTTTTATTTTTCACGTTTGGAACAGATTATGAATCTGTAGAGTTCCTATAGTTTCCGTGACATTAGGGTTTTGGGTAGATTTGTTCCTAGCTGATGTAGAGCGGGTCGCGGACAATTTCATGGGCAAGATGGATCAGAAAAGGCACGGTCGGCGACAAAAGTGATCCGGACCATCGGACCTTAGATCGGGCGTATCTCACAATCCGGAATGAGTTATCCGATGTAAAATATATGATTTTGGGGTAGAACGAACTACTTTAGCCAACCAACCCCGCTATGTCGGGTTACGCAGCCCAGATTTGTGAGGAACCCCCTGATCGACGGTCGTTTCCTCGTTTTAATTTTGTTTTTACTATAAATAGTAAGTTTTAGTTTGAGTATAACTTTTCATCCGTTGGGCTTTTGGAGTTGTGTCCAACATGAAAAGTGCTTAGAATAATTAGGAGAACGGTTTGGTGAAGCCAAATAGGACACTTACTATTTTTGGCCGAAAACCTTGCGCACTAGTAGACATCACGATCGTCTATAAATAGTAAGTTTACTATTTATAGTAAGTTGCGAATTCTAGGAGTTTTAGTTGTAGTATGAGTCTGATTTCTTTCATGTTGCTTAGTTCCCTTATTTAAAGGGGTGTAAACTCGTTTTTATTTTTTGGGATCAATTAATTTTGAATTTATTAGAATTTATTTCTATCTTCCTGCTTTCTTTCCTCGTGGATTCGAGAAGTCTCTGTGAGGAGTTCAGAGAAGCTCCCTGGATTCGGAGTAGTTATCCTTGAGGAAGACGGTGATCGACCTCATCACGTTCATCCCTGCGTCACTAACTTTACGATTTGAGCTGAAAACAATCTTTTTATGGAGACAAATGTCTGGAATTCTTTCAAATAGGACCCATTTTGAGGGATTCTGTAGCTTGATTTGAGTTTGCTCGAGGCTTTTTGATATCTTTGTTTGTGCTTATTTAAGATCCCTTTTTTCTCATGCAATTAATTGTGAAGCTTTCACTTTCTAATTAGGAAATGGTTCTTTAATGGCAGTTTTGAAAAGGAAAAGATGTTTTTTTTTTCCCTGCTTACGTTGAGTCTAGGTGAAAGGACTTGAGCGAAAAGGTTATTTTTTCCGGGTAATATTTGTGAAAACTCTTTCAAATGAGATGGATTTAAGCCTCTGTTTAGTTAGTTAACATTACGTTGATATTAGGCTCTGTATATATTGGAAATGAGCTTTAGCCTGTAGTTTTGCTTGGGAAGTGTTACTTCAATGCTGGTTCTGAAGAAATATAAGTTATTTTTGTAGATTGTGTCCTAATTGCTATATTTTAGGGGTCAATTGCTTCTTTGTGGAAGTTTTGGTAGAAATTCTTTCAAAATAAGCTGATTTGAGGCACATATGTGATTAATTTCGAGTTAATTTGTAGTTGTTTTTTCGCTTGTAAGTGACCTTTGGCATGTAAATTTCCTGCCATAAAATAGTGTTTCATGATGCTGTGAAGAAACTGCAGTTTTCCCCCCCTAGAAGTTACCATGGTTTGAGATCATTTGAGTTTAGAGTCTTGTTTTTTTTTTTCCTAATGTCATGGTGTAAGTTTCATTAATTGATGCTGATTCAAGGTTTTATAGCTTGAGTTTAAAGGATTTGATCTGATCAGTTATTATTATTATTATTTTTATTTGAAATTTGAGTAATTACCATTCTACCTAGGAATTGAACTGCAAAATCGGATTTTTTCTGCCTCTTTCTTACTTGCATTTTTGAAGAAACATGGTTTTCAATGCTAGATTTGATAAGCTATAGACAGGTTTAACCTATAAATATGTTCTTGTTGCACATATGTTAGATTGTCTTAGTGAGATTTTAGGCTTATATGCTTGAGTTGAGTGGGAAATGGAAACTTTTGAACACGTCTCCTTTTATTGTCATTCACCTTGAAGGAGATGAGATCACCAAGAATCTTTATAGGAGCTAGATGATTCCAAATCTGACTTGCTTTCTTTCTTGGGTCTTTATCTGCCAAATTTCAATTCTTTGTGCTTTGATCTGACTGTAATGTTTTCTGAAAAGGGTTCATTGTAATCTTCATTGTAATTCCCTATGGTCTCTGGATATTGGGGCTTATGTAAAGGTCTATGCTAAGCTCCATCTTTTTTTTCTTGCCTTTCCCCTCTCTCAGTTTTTGCATTTTGTGCCTCCACAACTAAAATTGATGAAAAATTACAGTAGATCACTCTTTACTCTTTCTCATATGAGGATAGACAATGCAATATCACTGGGAATATTATATATGTTATCTAATCTGCTATCTTCATGGAGTAAGTGTTTTTAATTTGCTTCGTAAGGACAAGCAAATTATCAAACAAGTTAGATGGTGCATTTCTGTTCTATCATCATTCTCTCCTCTGCAGCGAAACCAGATAAACGGTATGTGGTAGTCATCATTCTATAAACTCTCTCCCATTTATCGTGTCTTCTTCTTGTTCTTGTATGGGTCTCTGATAAGTAATATGTAGGGCCTGTTTGTTTGGAGAAATCTTCTCATTGGGGGCTTTCTCCTCCTTTCAGTTGAAAATTTGGGATTTTTTTATTGTCTACTGGAAGAAATTGGGTTTATGATGATTGATATCTTTCATTTATGGATCTGGGTTTTGCAATTTGGGACCAGATTCCTAACTCTGGGTAGGAATCTACTCTGCATTCTCTGTCGGTAGCTTGCTTGTAATTTCGTCTTTTGATGAATGTTGAAAATGGGGACTGATTTTATTAATTGATGAGATGGGTGATGATTTCTTGTTCTGTGGATATTTCTAAGCTCCGATTTGGCGATCCAAGCCATTGTTCTAAGTTTGCCTTCTTGCAGAAGTATATGATCTAACTTCTGTTCCAATCCAAGTGCACTTCTCCAAGGAAAAACAATGTAATATCACTGGGTACATCTCTGAATGAGATTCTGCTCTTGAATAACCAGCTCACTAGATGCATTCCTGAGGGAGTTGGGTTCTTCACAGAGATGCAGGTGTTAGACGTTAGCTACAATTCACTAACAGGGCATTTGCCTGATTCGATATCTTGTTTAGATGAGATTGAAGTTCTGAATCTGGCTCATAATCAGCTATCTGGGGTTGTTCCAGACATTGTTTGTACTCTCAAGAGCCTTGTAAATCTCACCGTCTCTTTCAATTACTTCTCTGGGTTTAGCCAGGAATGCAGCAGGCTCTTCTATCACACTGGGTGGTGGGCCATTCAATGATCAGTTGCTATTAATCAGAGGTGTCTGGATATGTTTCTTTTGATGTATGTATGAATCTATTGTTTTTCTCTGATTTGATAACATTCAAAGGCATGGACTGAGTAGTCATCAAGTTGACTTGAAAACATGATGGTGCACAATCAATTCTCTGGAGGTTTTTTTAATCTCTTATTGTTTGGAATAATTTTTTTTTAAAAATATATATTATGGAATTGAGCCTTTGCATGCATTAGTTGGAGCATAGTTGGGACAACCATTAATTGAGAAGCTGTTTGTGTTTGCTTCTTTGAATGAGATCTTCCCTGTTGGTGTGTCCACTCGTACATGTGTGCATATGTGTGCCTGTTTGGTCTTTTGGGATGTATATCCATTTCAGAACTAATAGTTTCTGTTACTGTAATACATATGAAATTTCTTAGCAATTTTTTTGGTACAGAATCAGGTATTTATTGAATTGAAGGTAAACTTTTGGTTTTCTGTCTCCTTGTCAACTAATATTCTTTTCATTGTTTTTTTTTTCCTTCTCTTTTGAACGAGTGAAAGTAAATTTCGTTGATGATGAAATGCTCTCTGGGTTATCAGCAAGGTGCATCACAATCCCAAATATGCTATATTGCCCCCTAAACTAGAGTTTGCCTTCGTGCACACAGGAGATCTTTCCTATAGAGCACGGAGATGGAAAGTGTTCAGTATCATGGGGCTCCTCCTTTGGAAGCCTTACCTGATAGCATTCTCTGAAGTCATCATTGATATATGCATGTCAATGGATGAACTTTGGTGCAACCAAACACACCTTATATAATAATATGTATGTGTTACGGTAAAATCTCTGCTAATTTATATTTCTGCTCATATCTCCCTAATTTATGGGATTTCCTGCACAAATGGTGCATCATTTAATCTCAATGCTACCTTCCGATCTTTAGTATTTGGTGGCAACTTTAGTTAAGCTCAATCCAAAATCAGCTAGCCCAACTCAAACATTAAGTAGATTAATTCCCAACATTCAGTTTTTATCTCCCTTTAATTTATACCTGGACAAAATCTGGGTTGGAAATTCCAATTAAATAGATTAATTCCCAACATTTAGTTTTTTAGAATTATACATAGTATAATTTTGTCAATTCTTTCCCCGTACTCGAACATAGCTAATTCATTGTCAATTCAATCGTGAGAGTGTAGGTTATCAATTGACGATGGATTCTTCATATGAGAAGTCACCAGATAGTACAATTGTCTTCCAAGCAGTGACTGCTTGCGTACAGGCTGTTGGGGAATATTGTCGAACGTACATGTTCAAGCAACCTTGGCGTCATGGGGATGATGAGCGAGCAAGGTTCATCAATTCTGTTATTCGGGCTAGTGACGGAGATTGTATAGATCAGCTTAGGATGAATCGAGATTCATTTTTTGAACTATGTACGCTCCTACGCGAGAAGACACGACTTCGTGATACGCGTAATGTTAGTCTTGAAGAACAAGTAGTCATTTTCCTTCATACGCTGGGACACAATGTTCGTAACCGGGTCATAAGTCATAGATTTATTCGATCTGGTGAGACAATCAGTCGGCACTTTCACCATGTGCTGCAGGCAATCATATCAATGTACCCTGATTTAGTTAAACCGACCAGCATAGAGACCTCCTCAGAGATCTAGGCAAATCCAAATTGGTCTGCTTACTTTTAGGTATATTTGTCGCAGGTGTATTTTCTAAGTCCGTATTTTTTAATTCCTTCGAATGTACGGTCGCTTCATGGTTGATTATTCTTCACATCTAGGATTGCATCGGTGCAATTGATGGTACACACATTCCAGCGCATGTGTTGGTGGTTGACCAAGCGAGCTTTCACAATCGCAAAGGCATGCACTCTCAAAATGTACTGGCAACGTGTACGTTTTATATGAAATTTACATATGTGTTGGCCGGTTGGGAGGGTTCTGCTTCGGATGCGAGGGTGCTACACAATGCGTTAACTCGATCAGATGATCCCTTACTTGTGTCAAACGGTACTATATATATGTTATGAAAGTGTCAATTTAATTGTTACCTGTGACTGTATCTAGTTTTTCACTTCATATAACCTTAATTTGAATGTATAGGAAAATATTATGTTTTCGACGCTGGATACGCTCATTCACCTGGATTTATGGCGCCATACTGGGGCGTTCGGTATCACTTACAAGAATATCGAACCGGGAGAGCTCCTGCGAACATGAAGAAGCTATTTAATTACCAACATACACAACTGCGCAATGTAATTGAGCGATGTTTCAGCTTATTGAAAGGCAGATTTTTCATCTTGAAGAGCGTCATGCAGTACGAATTTCAAACACAAGTCGAGATTGTGATAGCCTGTTGTGTCCTACACAATTACATACGTGGCCAAAATGACTCTCCACAAGACAGTGATTTCGCTACTATATCTAGTGCCGATGTGGAGGGTATCCCAACGCCACAAGACCTATCAAGAACCGATGAGCGGCAATGGTTACTTCGAGTAATGCAGCATGAAAAAGATGTTTGGAATCAAATGCGCGATGATATTGTAGCCAGAATGTGGGCAGATTCTCAACAAATTAGTAGGAGTAGATGATACTTTCTATTTAATTTTCATACATAAGTTGGTGATGCCATATTTAAGTTTTATTTAACTTCGAAAACTAGTGAATTATGGTCACCGAGATACACACTTGGTAGTTTGTTTGATACTTATAAGGACTAGTGAATTTATGTTATATAAGCCTATCGTAAAATTTGCTGTTTTAACAATTATAGTTGCAATTTGTAAACAAATCATACCTACTTCATATTCAGGTGAAATGACAGACTCCTTTAATGAAACATCCACACCGACCCAGTCACCGGTAAAAACACCGCCGGTAGCCACCTGATGTTCACCACGTGCGAAAACCATAAAATCTCTTGCAGAGCCTTCATCTAGAGCTCCGAAGATCAAATGGATAAGTGTTATGGACCAAATACTGTTCGACACTTTCCTTGAACAGGTCGCACTAGGCCGTAAGGCTGATAACGGATTCAAGCGGGAGGCATACCAGATTACCGCCGACGAAGTTACAAAGCACACCGAGGTAATTGTCACATGGCAAAACATGTCCAATCGGTTGAGATATTACAAGCGAGATTATACTACAGTGAAGGATATGCTGGCTGCGAGTGGCTTCGTTTGAGACTCTGAGAGAATGGTTGTGATAGCCCCTGATGAAGTCTGGGAGCAATATCTCAGGGTACGTTTTAAGGGAGCTGTTTAATTTCCTATCATCCATCTCTATGTAATATTTAACCTGTATTACACTTGTCTTATTCCTCTGGCAGTTGCACCCAAATGCCACTAGACTCCGCGGTAAACGAATCTACAGGATGGATGACGTTGCAGTGATATGCGGAGCCGACCAAGCCACGGGCCGCTGCGTATGAGGCAGCAGGAGTATGGCCGCGTCAGCATCTTCTTCTCGTCTGCAGCGAGACCTTAATAAAGTATGAAATTCTGTTGATGACGATATGAATGATACGATAGATCTATCAGAGGATTACGTCACAGACTTTACAGGGACTATTCCATTACCATCGGACAGTCCTGTGATGGGACATCACGGTTCCCGTGGCACTCCCAGTCGCACTCCTGATTCCGAGGGCACTCGCGGAGGGATAACAATAAGGAAACGATCGCGCCCGCCTCGCCCATGTGATGTACTTGGGGCCTCATTGAATACAGTTGCTAAGTCAATGATGAAATTCGGGCTTGGCGAACATGTTAATCGTACTAACAAAGTACTCGATGTGCTCGAGGAGGTGAAAGGCCTAACTACCAAAGAATTTATCAAAGTTGGTGAGATCCTGACTAAGGACAAGGATTTGACGTCGTTCTTTGTTAGTCTTCGACCCGAGCGCTGAGTGGAGTGGTTAAAGGAAAAACTCTGTGATCACTTCAGTGATGCCGGTGCTAGTTCTGTCTAACAGGGTGTGGTCATCTGGTTTGCTATGCTGGTTTTTTTGATGGGCATATAATAACTTATATCTGTCGGGCCTGTTTGTTTCCATATCTTGACTGTTTTTTTTTTTTCTTTTAATATTTTGGATTTTTGTGTGATGAAATGGTATGCCTAATGTATACCAATATGACTGCTACTTTATGTCCTAATATGTTAGTCTTATAATTTGTTATATCTACTCACAACTGGGCATTACACACAGTAACTCAGATTGGATTAGTCAGTTCATATAATGCAGGAAGGGTACGTACATACGACTTTGATATTTAGACAATAGGATTCGTAAGGTTCCTTTCAACTACCGACGTTCATTCTTTCATATATCAACTAAATAATTTATGCATGCCATTGCAGATGAGTAAAGAAAAGTTTTACGTTGTCCTTGTCGGCCGATGCCTAGGGATCTATGACACTTGGGATCAAGCGCAGGCAGAAGTTGAGGGATATAGTGGTGGCAGACACCGCGCTTTTCGGAACTGGAAGGAGGCCGTAGCATGCTGGGATGATTTTTTTCGTAAGGCACGTGAGCCATCTAGACCACTACCGGAGTCTCCGTGTTTACAGGTAGCCGCTGCATCTGCTGAGATCGAGATCCAGCACGCTACGACTGGGTTTACCCATCAGTCCACCCAAACGAGACATGAGGTAGTGGAGAGGGCGACATCGACTGATGATCTTGATCGATCGGATAGCGAGAGAGTCATTGCCATTTTCGTGGGGTTGCTGGTTCTATTTTTTGCATTGCTTATTATAATTAAATTTTAAGTTCTCTAGTTGTAACTTTGATTATTTCTTTGACTCATGTTTATGGTTTTCGTGGACTAGCCCCACGTGATGGTTTAGCATATTACACACTGCTTGTGGGTGGTTGTTGGAATTCCTTTGTGCTATATGTACTTTTAATTTGGAGATGGACGGTCCCTCAGGGGTTGCTTGAAATCGTTTTGAGTACTGAGATACACCTTACACACACTCCGACGTTTATACAGTGGGCCCCACCATAATGATACAACATGTGCCATTCCACGTGGCTTTTGTAGACAACGATTAATTTGAATATTTTAGATCCATTTTGTTGGGGAACCGATTGACTACTCCCCCTAACACCGGCCATTGCCTGGTGGTCGGTGCTTTGTGGGGACCACCATGATGTATGTGTATCATCCTTGCCGTCCATCTATTTTTATATATCATTTTATGATGGGCTAAAAAAATGAATTATATCTCAATCTCAAGTGGACTACCAAATAGGAAACTGTGTTGAATGAATTTTGACCATTAATTATCAATTGGATGTCAAATAAACAGTACAGTGGGCGTTAGGAGGATTTCAATTTAGGATATCCATTCATTATTTGTCCTGTGGTGTGGCCCACCGTGTGCTTTATATCCCTATGTCTTTTTGTATCAAGCCCTGGGATGGTTAAAAACTGGATGTACGGAATGGATAAAACACGTACATCGTGGTGGGGCCCACGGAGTACCGACTGCTAGCCAATGGCTGGTGTCAGGGAGACTAGCCAATCCGTTCCCATTTTAGGTGGAGTACCCAATCCCATCGAATGCACCACTTCTCTAATGACAGTGGTTCTCGGTTATTTTTTCTACACTGGCCAAACACTCCAGCCGTTGGATTGCACCCGTTTGCATGCAATCCAATGCCCGGCCAAACGTCCACCGAATCTGTTTGTGTTGGATTGTGTGGACCGTCCAAACGTGCACACGGTGCGTCCGCTGGATCGGCCACTCCAACTGGACGGCAGACAATCCACTGTCCTGCTTTAAACAGCATCAAAATCTGTGCAATCCAAACTACTACCGCCGATTCCACCGTAATACGTCCGTCCAAACGGGCCCTAGTGTTCAAACGAGGTATTTCCCCGTAGTCTGCAAGTTGGGCCACGGATCTGGGTTTATATATAATACATGTGGACATTTTTGCCCCTATAATTAGTTTTTAGAAAAAGCCTGACACTAGAAATTGAAAAGGCATAGAACACCACAGTGGAAGTTACCGTTACAGTGTGGGGCCCACCTTGAAGAATGTGTGGTATATCCAAGCAGCCCATCCACTTTTTCAGAGAAATTTTGGACGTTATCACAAGGCAAGCAGATATACAACTGGAAAAAGTGGCGACTGACCATTGAAAACTTTGCATTGGCCACAAAAGTGTTGGATCAAACTGACATTTGTATCATCTCTTTATCAAGGTTTGGTTGATCTTATCAACGGGTTGGTTGGCCAAGAAACATTACAGATCAGCTTGTGGTGGACGTTCAATCGCCACTGTTTCTTGTGGTGTGGTCCACCTGAGATTTGAATCTGCTTAATTTTTGGAAACACATCTTTAAATTGGGCTGAAAAAAAGGATGGACGGCGTGGATATTCAGCATATCATCAAGGTGGGTCCCACGGTGATCCAAAACGGGCCCAGATCACTAAAAAAACAACTCGGGCCTAAAATCAAGGTTCAGGCCCAAAATGAGAAAGGCTGGGCTGGAAACAAAATAGCCAGAGGTCCAAAACTTCCATTTCTTACCGATTTCTTCCGTCTAGGGTTTGAGAGAAAACCCACCTCTATTTGGGCTTTAATGGCTGGCAAAAACGAAGAAGGAGAGAGCAATTTTCGACAGTCGCAGCGTACGAAAACAATCCCAGTTATGATCGTCGCCGCTGCCACGCCTCGCACAAGGAAGGAGGAGATTCTCGAAGAGGCGGGCCATGAGGATTGAAGGTGTAGACGGGGGACACGAATCGGACGGCGACAACGAGCTTGAACGGCCGCCATTGACGGCAGCAATCGATGGTGAGCTTCCAGATATCTCTCTGTGAACGTTTCCACCAAATCCTCTTCAATTCCTAGCCGGGGTAAGAACGACAACAGCACAATCGGGGCCGTGGACGATCCATGAACTACGGACGGGGGACACCATCCAACCATCCAACTCAAGGAACGAGAACGACACCTTGCTAACTATGCAACTGAACAGGTGATACTGCACTCCAATGCTACCATTGCTTCATCTATGAATTTCTGTCTGATAATGGCAGCCCCAATGCAGTTCATGTTGCCTCCTCATACTCACTGGAAGTATGGTACCCTGATTTCGGTTCAACAAATCACATCACCCTGAATCTGGTACTCTTGTCCATTGACCATACTGGTGGGGCCCATTGTTCAGTGATCCAGACCATAGATCTGATGGGCTCAAGTGTGGATTTATGGATTACCCAAGAATCTGGATGCTTGGTACTTTTGCTATGTTCCTTAACCATCTACTGGAGGTGCACTAATTGAGTGGTGGGGATGTTCCAATCTGGGGCACTTGGGACACATTAGATCAATAATTTAGACGGTAGAACAAAGCGCCCCGCTTGTATGGAACAATGGCAGCGACACTATTCATGTCCCGATTCATCATAACTGCTCTTTGCTTCATGTAGCCCACTGTGCATAACTGGAAGGATGATGGATGGAAACCACATGTAACTCAACGGATGATGGAAACCGATGTTTTTCGTATCGTTATCGCTTAATATATCGATCGCACCCTTGGGATATAGATATGTATTAGTTATTGCACAGGATATATCGGTTGTATCTCGTAATTTATCGCTATTGTTAGGAAGCATGAGGAAACATTGGGAAATTGGTCAAATTTTTCAATGAAACTTCAGGAATTGTTCAAAAAGACATCAATATGCTATTAGAAATTTTTTAAAAATCACAAAAAATAAGTACAAATAATAGGTTTCCTTTGTATAGGGTTATTTAACTGAATTGATGCAACTATATTCAAAGTCAATTCATAAAATTTATTTATGTAAGAAGACATGTATGATGTACGGAAATATAATCATTACATTCAAAAGCAAAAGAAGTCGAAACTAGAAATATCCTATGGATTTTGAAAAAATATATATTTTTTTAAAAAGACATTTTTAATGAAAAAATTATTTTTTTCTGAAAAATCCCCAAATTGCCAAGAAAATGTAGATTGGGTTATATACATGTTTGATTTCGTGTTTGGACACTAAAATTGCATTTGATTTGGTAAAAAATGGGAAAATCTCAAATTTTCCCAATTTTCTGTAATTTGGTTCATCTCCTCCAAATCTCAAAACTGAAGCTCCAAATTCATAATTTTTCATGCAAAACGTGAAGAATTATGGACTTCTTACCATTTTTTACACTATTTACAATAGATAAAAAAAGAATCAAAATTAAAAAATAAGCACCTTTTATAATAGAATCTGATCCTAAAAAACTTCCGATTTCAATTTCAGAGAAATTTTGAAGATTTTCTTCCAACAAACTAGAGTGGATTAGTCAAAATCACCTTACGATGTACTATATATATATATATATATATATATATGTGTGTGTGTGTGTGTGTGTGTGTGTGTGTGTGTGTGTGTGAAAATTTGAGGATTTTCTAGACAAAATAGTGTCAGTTTCCTTTTATCCCTTTCATTGTCACACTTTGTATCGATATATCGCATGATACATTAAGAATTTATGAAGGGGGAGTGTGGATATATCACATGATATCGCATTATCCACAATACATCGGGATACTGTGTGATATATTGCACGATACTATGAAAAATTGATATTAAAGTTCGGTTTCGCATATCCACAATATATCGGGATGCCATGTGATATATTGCATGATATTATGAAAATTTGATATTAAAGTTGGGTTTCACAATATCCACAGTATATCAGGATACCATGTGATATATTGCACATTACTATGAAAAATTGATATTAAAGCTGGGTTTCGTATCACCCAGTTGGGATAGAAGATGTGTTGTAGGATATATCGATGATACCGCAAGATACTGAAAACATTGATGTAAACCACACAGGTGACTTTCTGCAAAAATGGGCCAGGCAAGATTTCAACAACCCAATTTTTTATCGGGCTGAAAAAATCTGGATCGGCCATGGCTGGCCCGACACATTTAGTGGCCTTTGATTTCAAGACTAAGCTCACCCATGAAAGTCACAAATGGACCTGTTCTTAACCTCGGCCAGTCCTTTTGGAAAACCTAGGTCCGAGCTCAATCCATCCATTAATCACCTCAAAATCCCACATCAACCCAATCCAAGGACCCATTTTATGAACCAACCTATATCTAGCTGGGACCTAAAACCTGATCCGCCCATCTGGCTCGTTGCCAGCTTTAGTTGTGACCAGAAAAATGTATACGGAGTATTATCAATGAGTTTGCCATTTATCGGAGTGTTACGGATGGCTTCTCCTAGATATGGATGTTGCCGTGGTTTAATCTCCTACATCGATGCATTGGCTTCTGATGACTGCACAGTAAGAGAGCTGCTGTGTGGACAGATACGGGTCAAACACTTATTTCGGCCTTCCTGTTATCAACCATTCCGGGTTTGATCCCATCTTAGTATCTTACCTCCTGAATAAAAAATGAGTGGACAGTTTAGCATTCTAGATGGAATCCAACAGTTGATTTGGATAGATAGAATCCAAAATGTGAACATGGAAACACCCTATGGAATCTTTTGCTGATGGAATACTGTGGAATCCCACAATAAATCTGTTGTTTGGTTTTGAGTGTAGTTTTCCATAGAAATTTTAAAATGTTAACAGTCAAAGGATTAGATCATTCTCTCATGACCTTGGAAGTCAGCATTGAACATGTTTTTGGGAGACATTGATATCCATGTCTTTTTTAGTAAACCCTTGGAAATGGAAATCAATTTCCACAGTTACTTTCTTACACGAGCAGCGGCAAACTTGATTTCCATGGAAATCAAGTTCATTTCCAGAGCATTTTCTCAATCCAATCACCCATATTGGCTTAAGATGATGCATACATGTATTTTGGAGACGGATGTAGTGTTCTCACAAAAGAGGGTGCTGTTAATGTCTGTGTTCGGCAATGTCCACTCATGAAGTTACATCTTTGCTATGAATTAAACAATTCTAACCATTCATTCCTTGTAGAAGAAAGGAGAGGAAAAAAAAACCACACCCGTTTTGCAACTATCTAAACTTCCATTCTTTATGGAAACTCTTATGATAGTGCAAAACACATCTTTCTTTTTGAGCTTTTCTGTTTTTGAATTTCTTTTCCCCCGTCTTTTACATAAGATGGCACAATAATCACTGCATGATCCATCTCTCTGAATATTTTGAAAATAACATGAGATGAGTGTCTGTACTTATGAGTAATTGGACATTCCTGGAATGATGACAGTAGCCTGGTAGCTGGTTCAATGTTACCAAAATCACCAATTCCCCTACGTTTTCTTTCAGAATCACTCTATCGAGACTATGGGTCATTCTCATTCCAGATCGTGATTTTTACTGATTTGAAGTTATGGTTCTATGCTCTTTTTGTTGCTTAAATTTTAATGTAAATTTATAGCTAGGATGTAGATCTTTATATTGTGCAGTGGCAGCATGTTTTGTATATGGGTCAGTAATAATAACATTCATCAATCATATACTCAGTGCACTGGACTGACACAAATGATCCTATTCCTATCCGCAGCAGCACGCCACATATTGGAGGAAGTAGCGTACCACATGCCAGAAGGATCCGGGATCCAAGTAAGCTTGACCTGGTTATGATGCATTAGTTTGAAGGCTACAAGAATCAATTTCTCACTTTGAGTTGATTGTGGGCTGTGGAGTGTGGTGCATTTCTTGTTCACGATTGGTGCTTAAATCTCCATCGGCATATTTTGCAAGCCCATACATGAAATTATGATATATCCTCCATTTCAGTGGTTTAGTTTGTGCAGGTAATATGATACCGTGATTAGTTTTGACCTATAGGCCCAGTCCTTTTTGTGTGTATATACTCTGCCTTTCTATAATACTTTTATTGGTTGCGTCTTTGATGAATTACTATCATTATTTCTAGGATTAATACCTCCATGGATCTTCTAAGATTTATTATTTATTAATAAAGAATGTCAATATTGCAAGTTGTTGTTGATAGTTTGATGCTTTGATTGTTGAAATTTCTCCATACATCCATCTATTATCTATCATTGTCTGACCGGATTCAGGCACCCTTCAACTCTTGAGATTGTCATTTAAATGAACTAACTGGACAAGCAATTCAACATTCCTAACTCCGGAAAAAAAAATAAGAAGAAGAAGAAGAGGAAGGATAAGAAGAAAACAGACTCAATGTGGGGCCTACATGGTATGCCTATAACATCAACCCATTAAACCATGGTGATAACATGAAGTCCAGATCATCAAATGTGATATACTTGAATTGGGACATTTTGAACGGTGTACATTATTTTTTATAGATTGGTCCACCTTATTGGATCTGCAATATTTTTAGTTCATCTAATAATAATGTTGGTGTGCATCTCTTAGACAGGTTGAGTCAAATGCGAGATGCATACCACATGCCTAACAACTTTCGATTTTACAATCTGTTAGAAAGTAAAAGCAAAGGAGGATAATAATATAATTTCTCCTTTTAAAAGGAATTTCCTTGGAATACCGGTTACTGGAGGCACTATTGGGTTAAATTCAATTCCTTGCAGAATATTGAAAAATATTTATTGTAAATTAATAAATAATTTTAAATTTTAAATAATAATTAAATAAAAATTGGAGGCACTATTTGGTTAAATTCAATTCCTCAAGGAATATTGAAAAATATTTATTGTAAATTAATAAATAATTTTAAATTTTAAACACATAATTAAATAACAAATTCTTTAAGTGCTTGTGTGGTTTGGGGAAAGCTGGGGAAAGGAAACATTATTTCTCAAGAAAATTATTTTCCAAAGTAGTTATTTAACACCAGACATATATGGAACTCTCCAAGATAGACAACAGCAGTTGTAGGTGATTAAGCTTAACAGATGACACATCACATGTGCTTGAAGTTATATGATAGCAAATGTGACGCAAGCAACACATTAGCATATTTGACACGTACGTATTTGAAGGTAGAATGTGGTGCATGTGCACATAGGCACATGTGATTTATGTAGAGTAATTGAAGATGGACAATGGCACATGTGACACAGTGACACATGTTGGGTGCAATCAAAAAATAGATGGTGGCACTTGTATGATGCAACAGAGGATGAACAATGGAAAGCTGGCACATAATTAGGCACACGTGAGGCCCAGGTGAAGATGGACGGTGGCATACATGTGACACAACAAAAGAACAATGGAAAGTTGGCACATGCGGCACATTTGAAGTGCTTTATATATGTGGAGCTCAAGTGATGATGAATCGTAGAACATTTATCTACTGAGATATTCATTCACATTTAAGGGCCTGTTTGGACGGGAACGCTGGATGGGATTAGATGGTATTAGACTAGGTTGCACAGATTTCAAAGCAATGATGGTGATGTGAGTGGATTGTCTTTAAGATCCATGGGATTGCTATACCCGGGATTGCTATACCCAGTCTGTTTGGGCACGCCCGACCAAATCTGGGATTAAACCTTCTAATCCCCTTTAATCCCTTTAACCAAACATGTCTAGGCAATTTTGAAGGGTTTAGGATGGATTAGATGACATTTAAGTTAATGATGGTGATGTCAGTGGATTGTCTTAAGATCCATGGGATTTCTATATTTCGGGATCACGATCCCATGTCTGTTTGGGCATGACTTGCCAGTCCCGGGATCTATCTTCCAATCCCACCTAATCCCTTCTAGTCCCATCAAGCGTGCCCGTCCAAACAGGCCCTAAGTGTTTTGTATATGTGGAGCTCAAGTGAGCTCAAGTGATGATGAATGCTAGAACACTCATCCACTGAGATATTTATTTTCCTTCTATATAAGAAAATGTGTTTTTTAAGGAAAGATGTGGAAAATAAATTTATTAATTTTTTATTATAGAAAATAAGAGAGTAATAAACTGTGTTTCCAACTAATAGAGGTGTACACGAGTCGAACCAAGTTGAGCTTGGCACAGCTCGACTTGGCTCGGCCACTAGCTGACCTCAACTTGAACTCGGTTTGGCTCGGTCCTCAAGCTTGATTGGCTAGCTCAGCTCGGTTTGGTCAGCAGCTTGGGTCAATTTGAGCCGAGTTCAAGTCAAGATAACCAGTGCGGCATTTTCACAAACACATGAAGTGCACTTTTAATTTCTTATTGTATGTAAAACAACAACAGTTGTTTATAGGTATTTCATTAAACACCTTATAAGCAACATTAAAATCAAGAAAAATGGTATTTGTTTCATATACATACCTACCTTGCCACTAGCCGATATTTCGTTTAGTCATTTTATCAAACGCTTGGTAAGCAAGATTAATATCAAAGTAACCGAGTCATCAAATTGGTTGGATTCGAGTTGGGTTTCAATCCAAGTTGAGATCGGACAAGCTCGAACCTGGTTCGAAATTTTTTCAAGCTCAAAAAATTAGCTCAACTCATCTTGAACTCAATTTTGAACTAAGTTGAATTGAGCTTTTTTGAGTTGAGTCGAGCGAGATAACCGAGCTAACTTGGTTCGTGTACAGCCCTACCCACTAATTTTTGAAAAAAAATAAATAAATAAGAAACATTCACAAGCAATATAAAATTAATTTTACCTTTGCTTTTCTTTGCATGAATAAAAAGACTAGATATCTAATCTGGAAGTGTAACATCCACTGTCCATCAAGTGAGACCATTCTGTTCAACGTACTGTTGTAAAAAAAATATTGATTTTATAAAAATATTTTAAATAAAAATATATATAATATAATATATAAAAATGTTTGGAAAACACCTTTTATGGTTTTTGGGAATAGTCCCACATTGGAAAAAGAGAAGAAGGAAATATGGTTTAAATGATAATGGTGGAGTACTATAATATTTGTTTACCTAGTCTATGGACTATGGGACTTGCGTGTTCCAGTGCGAACGCGCTCGGTCTCGGTCTCGGTCTCGGGCACGGGCTCGGGCTTGGGCTCGGTGCGAGGGCGTGGGCTTGTGAGGCAGTGTGACTGTAGAGGCGCTAGTGGCGCACTTCGCACGTGCGCATTGTGTCGCAGAGAGTCGCTCCCTTCGCGAACCGGAGCGAGACGTGTGTGAGTCGCGGTGCGACTAGTGGCTAAGGCAGATGGTTGGCTGAACGAAAATTTAAAGGACTGAATAAGAGTCCCTCAGAATATATAGAGTGCTGAAAAAGAGCTGTTGCAGAAAATCTGTAACAGCTGTGCAACAAGTGCAGGGACTAGCTGAAACTGCTGCATGGATAGCTCCAACAGCTATAAAATGGCTAGCTGCTGTCTCACAACAGTTAGCATGCAGCAGCTTAATGGCCCATGCACAACAGTCAGAAAACGGCCATAAAACGGCTAGTTTTCTCAACAGCCAGAAAACGGTTATGAGATTTATTTCCCTGGACCATAACCCCCAGCCACCATAGCCTATAAAAGGAGGGCCTGGATGGGTATCCAAACCATCTCACAGCCCATTCCAGCACTACCATATGAATTTGAAACAGCCACTACTCCTCTCTCTATACTCCAGTAATTCCAGCAAGATAGCAACGGTTAAACCCTTTGCAAGAAGAACAGACAAACGGTGTGGTCTAGAACGGTTCAATAGAACCAGTAGCTGGAGACTTAACCAGTGCAGTGGTCTAAAATAATTTTCTTCTTCTTTTCTTTCTTCTGAGATTTTTTCATTCATTATATTTCTGCCAAACTGTGTAATAGAGTTCCATTAGTGGGCTTTCGTGTTTGCTGAACGCAGACCCACATCAGGCTCGTCGTATCCTAGAAGCAATTTGCTTGTAACCTATCAGCATACTCAACTTACCTGAGTAGGGGCAAATAACACTTTAAGGACAGCATTTCAGACGTGCTTCAGCCTCTCCTTATTTCTAATTATTTTTCAATTTCCACATTATACAGAATTATATTAATCTGTATAAAATTCCTAACACGTATAGACCAAAAATCAAACCAATCCAAAATTCAAGTGGGCCACACCACAGGGAACAATATAAAATCATGCCAATAACCTCTAAATTCAGACCCTCCTCTCATGTTCACCGTGCTGACCGAAAATTAGACCGATCCAAAACTCAAGTGGGCCACACTATGGGAAACAATATAAAATCGTATGACCTCTAAATTCACATGGTGCGGCCCATCTGAGTCTTGAAGTTTTGGGTCAGGCAGAATTTCGTATTTTCTCTTCGTCCATGTTTTCAGTCAGACCTAACCAACGGTTTGGATCGTGGGTGGCATATACACTCTACAGTAGGCCTCACGCCATTCGGATAGTTTTATCCTCATCCCTGTTATTCTCCGGGACCCATGATTTGTAGAATTCAATTTGAAGCACTGTATACCACGTGTACAGTCTCTGGGTGCCCGCATATCATCCATTGCATTACGCTAGAGCATTAATGGGCCGTGGGCACAGAGAAAAGTGCGTGGCGAGCAAAGCTCTACTATTGTGTGGCCCACATGATGGGATTAGCCTGACTTTGAGGGTAGTGTGATTTAATGTAAATGCACTCAATGTTCCTTATTTGATTAAAGGTATGGATCGCTCACGCTTCATTGGCACGTGCTGCATGGTGCGGTCACTAGAGGTTGGCAAGATCCAACTCGACTCGTTGGATCCAATTCGACTGAACCAGTCGGATCCGACTCGACCCGAACAAAAAGCCGGGGTCGGGTTAGATTGAGTCGACCCACTCGGATCCGAAGCTCGGCCAAGTCGAGTTCGGGTCATGTAACAACTCAATCCAATCCCATCCAGAATTTAGTATTATAAAGTTCCTTTTTATTATTTTTATTTTTTATAATCTACTCGAACCCTATCCTTACCTGAGCCGACGCCGCACCGAACTCGATCGGAATCCAGGCCAGTCACCAGTCCAGTATCCTATCTTTACTGGTCAACCTCATCCATTCATCAGGTAGGTTAATTTTATATGGGTTTTTTTTTCTTTGTTGATTCGAGCTCGGGACCTTGGGTGTAGCTGTGCAAACTGCTAGTGGTTTTCCCTGGCTTGGGACCTCGGTCGTGGCCCGCCCTATATTGGGAAGGATGCGGATTAGCTACTAAACAATTTTTGAAAAATTCTTATACTTTTAAAAAAAAAAATTTTTTTTAAAAAATTAAAATAAAACAAAAGTCTCGATTCAAAGCATACCTAACTCGATCCAACTCAGTTTCCTTGACTGAGTCGGATTCAGTTTGGATCAGGCCAACCACGAAACGGTTCGGATCGAGTCAACCCTGCTAGACTCGGTCTCGAGTGGGATCGAGTTTAGGTCAAGTAGTTCGCAAAACCGAATTAAGTCGAGTTGGACCTAACTCGGTCTGACTCGACTCGATGCCCGCCTCTAGCGGTCGCCGTTCACTTGCTCGTGTTCCCTAATATGAGCTTATTGTACAGATGTTTTAGTTTTTACATGGTAAAAGTGGGGCAAGCACCATCCTGATAAGAACTGAGGTGGGCCACACCACAGGGAAGAAATGCAAACAATGAGTTTGTGTTTGGGACCTACCGTCGTATTCATTTTCCATCCAATCCGTTCATCAGGTGCACCTCACCATGATGAACAAACTTAGAAAATCAAACTGATCCAAAACTCAGGTGGGCCATTACGTGTGAACTCAGAGGTTTTATGCATCATTTTACATTATCTCTTGTTGTGTGTGGCCCAACTGAGTTTTAGGGTGTTAGGTTAGAACGAGAAGGGCCACGTGTCTCCATTTTTAAACCTTCACATTGTGGGCCCAGTTTTAGGGACCATATTATAAAAATCATACTGATTGAACGTTTCTAACCGCTATTACATGGATCATTAATAATGAAACGGTCAGCGGTCCAAATTCAACTAATAAAAGGCTGAGGGCCATCCTTAGTAGGTCCCATCAAATCAACGTTTCAGATCAACGAACCATGGACCCCACTTGTGCAAGTTAAAAGCCAGAACTCAGTGTACAATCTCTGGGTCCGACCACCGTATAAATACCTGGGAACCGTTCATCATAGATGAGAAAGATGGGAAGTTGGAAACAAGGGTGAGGGTTGTCGGGAAAAAGCTATACTTACTTTGGATTGAAAAGCTTAAATTAAGATAATATAGGTAGATTAAGTATACGAAGAAATCTTAAGCATGTGAATGCAATCCAATGAAAAAGGAAAGGGCACATGTTTTCCAACTCCTCTTTCCACCTCTAATTCTAGGATTAGACGCCTAAAAAATGGTGGCAACTCCTCAGCCGTACACATGGCGTGGTTGCACGGCAATTTAGACCATTTAAATTGCTGACCCAACAGTGGTTGGAGCATGACCAATAATTTATACTTAAGAAGATAATATTAATCAATTGATTTTTTTATTTTTTTTTCCCCTTTGAATTTGGACCGCTCTTTGTTTTGCTTTTAATCATCCACTTTAAAGTCAAGTGGTTAAGATTGCTTGGTCAATGTGATTTAAGAGATGGTCTGCCTAGGGTGTGACCCACAATTTAGAAGGTGTAGACTTAATGGGGATTGTTGTGGTCAGAATCTGATCGAATAAAAGTGATTCATTGTGGAGGTGAACCTACGGATAGACTTGCACATAAATAGAAAGATGTAGACAACAGAGGGAGTTGATGCTATACCCTTCGAATCCAAAGTAAAGTAAGTAGGCCAGGATTAAATGGTTTGAACTTTGGTTTTATTTTCTTATCTTATTTCAATTGCAATAGGGATACTTATAGGATTCTTAGGCGGTATCAAGACTTGTAAATTATTGTGGGATTTATTGAATTTGCTGGATGATCTTATTTGGATGGGAATATTCTTTCGAAAATATAAATAACCTACTTCAGCCCGCGTGTTCATTGGGTAAGATTGTACTGAATCTTTTCTTTCTTGGTTTGAGACGGAATTCTTCTCAGGTTTCGTTTCATTGTCTCTTGGTTGTAGTTGATTTGGTTATATCAGAAGTTGATTCCTCCCACTGAACTATGCCCTTAAGTAGCTTAGATCGGGGTAAGCTCATTGCCCATCCGTTCATCGAGAGAGTCACTTATTATATCTTGCAAGCTCTGTGCCCTACTAGTTCTTGATACTCTTAATTGGTCCAGTTTCAAGACATTTTTCTTATAATTCTCGAGCAGCAAACTAATTCAATTTTAACCACATTAGGATTAAAAAGTCCTGACGGATTAGCGGGCTATGTGAGAAAAAAAAGTTAACAAAAGTCCAATAAAAATTTATTTTCTGGACCATTCTCCATTCACAATAAATCCTACTTATAAACGGTTTCGATCATTCAAAGATAACCCCATATCCAACAGTTGCCGTTAAACTACACACATACATACACGAGATAAAATCACTTACAAGTGTCTTTAAGCTATTATAAAAATGGCCCACTTAATGATTGAATTAGGCCAATATGCAGTGAACCAAGCCATCATCATTGACGCGAACCAAGTTGTGGGGCCAAGCCCTGCCCCTACCAGGCCGGGCCATGAACAAAAGCCCTGAGTCCTGCCTGACACACCATCCAAATACACATCCCATCTATATCAATAGGTCACATTCATTGAGATAAGGTTCCTCTAGTAGATGGTGAGGATACTCAATTTAAGTTATTTTTGATAAGTGGACAATCAACGGTTCGGATCATTATAAAAACGTGTGGTGCGTTTATGTTCCACCACTTGGGAGCACAAAATAGCAGTTTGCAGTGGGAAGCTCCTTTCAGCATTTCCACCAAAGTTAACAAATGTGGTGTAAAAGCCAACAGCTTTAAGCCTGATGTAGAAACAAACTCGAATTAGAAACCCTCCCTCATAAATTGCTTCTTATCTTGAAGAGTCTACATCAAAGATATAGGTGTGATGTATTGGAGCTGGTGGCCCACCTGAGTGGGATTGAGCCTGACATTAATGGCCTGGATCAAGCGTGTTCGTATGTACATGTGTTCAATCCTGCAAATATGCCGTTTCAATCCTCCATTAGATGGCACATGAATGTTGCATGTACACCGTTGATTTCCAATTATTTTTTAATTAACAATTTCTATGTGCATGTGGCCCACTTGATCAACAGAGGATTAGGACATTCACAAGGGAAATAGGTCAATTTTTTTTGGCAATTTAAGTGTTGATTTCTTTATACATGTGTGGCCCACTTTATCAACGGATGGATTAGAAACATGCATGTGAGGAAAGGGATTCGATCAATCAATTTTTTGGGTTTTGTCTGGCCCATTGATACCGCTAGAAGCAATCTCTGCTAACTACTGCTTCTCATACTTCACTGGATCAATCTGCTTAAAGTGCTCCCCTATCATTCATTGGTGGGCACAAACAGATCTATAGGACAGGATTTCCCCAATATTTTTTTTGAGTCATGACCCATTCATGGGGTCCCATTAAACCAGTGGTTTGGGGAAGCAGATTGTCCCCTTAAGCATACTAGTAAATGACGCAGGAAGGATATGAGGTCGATCACCGTCTTCCTCAAGAGGATAACTATTTCGAATCTACGAAACTTCTCTCGATTCCTTATAAAGACTTTTCAAATCCACTAAGAAAAAAAAAGTAGAAAATAAAAATAAATTCTAATAAATTCAAAATTAATTAATGAATTAATAAAAAATAAGTTCACAATCCTTTAAATAGGGGTACCAATCAATGGGAAAGAAATCAGAATCCAACTACAACTAAAACTCTTAGAAATCGCGACTTAATATAAATAGTAAACTTATTATTTATAGACGTTCGTTATGTTTACTAGCACACAAGGTTTTTGGCCAAAAATGGTAAGTGTCCTATTTGGTTTTACCAAGCTGTTCTCTTAATTTTTCTAAGCTCTTTTTATGTTGGATGCAATTCTTAAAGTCCAATGAATGAAAAATTATAATTAAATTAAAACTTACTATTTATAGTAAAAATGAAATTACAATAGGAAAATGACCATTAATCTAGTAGTATTTCGCAAATCTAGCTTGGTTAACCCGGTGTAACAGGATTGGTTAGCTAAAGTAACTCGTTCTACTTCAAAATCATATATTTTAAGTCAGATAACTCATTTCAGATTGTGAGATACGACCGATTTAAGGTTCAATAGTTTAGATCACTTTTGTCATCGACCAAGCTTTTTCTGATCCATCTTGGTTATGTAATTGTCCGTGACCTGCTCTACATCAGTAAACTCTATGAAGCCTACTATGGATGTTTGTTTCTTATCCATGTTGTCCATCCATTTCTTCTTTTTTTTTTTTTTTTCCAGTAAACTCTATGGAGCCTACTATGGATGTTTGTTTCTTATTCATGTTGTCCATCCGTTTCTTCTTATCCATGTTGTGCATGATTCCAAAATGAAGCATATTCAAATCTCAAGTGGACCGCACCACACAAAACTATAGAGATAATGACATCAACAGTTGAAACCTTCTTAGGGCCCATAGTAATGTTCCTTTGTCGCGTAACTTTTTTATAAGGTCACTAAGAAATAGTTGAAGGGAATCCTTCTTAGGAGCCCACAGTGATATTTCTTTGCCACCCAACCTTGCCATATGATGTGGTACACTTGAGATTTGGATATGTTTAATTTAAGGCTCATGACTGTAAATGATCCGAAAAAATGGATGGACAAGGTGGATAAGACACATACATCATAGTGGACCCCACGTAGTTTACTAAGTACGCTATGCAGTTGCTTCCATGCTTATCATACACCAGTGGCCCAATCTGCTTAAAAGTACTCCTCCATCATCCATTTGTAGGTGCAAACATATCCAAAGGACAGGATTTTCCCAGGAAAAAAAAAAAATTTGGGTCATGGTCCATTCATGAGGTCCCACCAAACCAGTGGTTCGGATCACTAAACCATGGGTCCACTTGCACAAATTCAAAACCAGACCACACCAACGATGCATATCCTCAGGTTGGAGTATCACATAAATCGGTGGATAGAAGGCGTGGGAGAAGAGAAGATAAACATGGGATATAAAAAGACAGGGATTCGATTTCCAGGAAATGTTTTACTGAACAAAGGAAAGGCCACCTTCTAAAATCATCCAAATACAATGAAAAAACATACCTTACTAGTATGGTGACAAAAGCACAGGTTATCTCCTCGGAGACGCCTTTAACATTTCCAGCTAAGCCGTTAGCTATTCTTACTCTCGCGTGATTGGATGGCAATGGTCGGGCGCATCAACATCTATCATATACTGCCACGTGGAAGGACGGGGTCTGCGGTCCCCCCTGTTGTATGAGATCTGGACGCGTGTAAAGCTACAGGTGTCTGGCCCATGTGCGTTTCTGTTCGTGGGAGGGTATCGTTTTACACCATTCCTTTTTTTTTCCTTTTTTTAAAACTCCAGCTGACCACCAGACGTGGCTCGGTTCGGACCGGCTGTTATTGGAAAGTGGTGTGGTGGGCCATCTTCATTGATTCTCATCTCAGCCATACACGTGGCGTAATGGGTGATAATCGTAGCTGTAATTTTATCCACTATGGTTGGACCATTGCCCAAATAACACAAGGGAACGATCATTTTTAGGGCGTGTTTGGGCAGTGGGATTAGAAGGGATCAGGTGGGATGAATTACATCTGGTCCTACGAGAATTCCACTCCGCTTGGGAAGAATGGTAAAGCTGTTGATGGAATTGCATTGGGTCTCGTGCTAATTTCACTAAATGTTAGTAAGTTGTGTAGGTCCCACCATGATGTGTGGGCTATATCCACACCATCCATCCATTTTTAAAGATTATTTTAAAGCACGGAGCTCAAGTGAACCTCATCATAGAAAGCAACAGGAATTGAATACTTACGGTTGAAAACTTCTTTAGGGCCACATAAGTTTTGGATCTATCTCATTTTAAAGCCCATGCCATAAAATTAAGTCACAAACAAATGAACGATTTAGATATAGCACATGTGTGTTATTCACAATTATTTCAAATAATGGTGGGTATATCTATTCAATATACCATCATATTACCAACAAAGCATGCCATTAATCTCATCTCATGGCAGCCGGGAACAATCCCTGCCATGAGTAATAATTATGTTTTTTTAATCTCATCCCACTTAATACCATGGGATCGTTCCGGCCAAACAGGCCCTTAAGTCTACGTCTGAGCTATGTGTGGCCCACCATGATGTGTGATTGCCAACCAACCAACCTGACCACTATATGCCCCGTGCTTGGTCTATATGCAAAAAAAAAACCAATCTGATCTATAACTCAGGTGGGCCACACCAACGGAAATAATGGGAGAAATTAGATGTACGGTTGACATTTTCAGATGCAACGTGGGATTAGTTGTCTTTATGTCATCTTACCCTGTCATCAGGTGTGTCCTATCAGAATGATACACGCCGGCTTTAAGATATTCCCGAGCTGAAGTTGGGTACAGCAAGTGAATATATAAGTTTTACGTGTGACTGTATATTGTTGCACGTGTGATGTCCCGTAGTTGGTTTGGATAGGGATGATTCTTGAGAGGTACGGTGGGGAAAAGGGCACTTGTTCAGATGTACGGTTTGCATTATATGGGAGTAGATTGGGTGAGACACTGGTCCATGGAGGTGGGTGGGACCCTTGACTGTGGGGCTCACAGTGATTTATGTGCCTTAAATCCACACCGTCCAGCCGGTTTGAAAGCTCATTTTAGGATATGATGCAAAAAAGTGAAGCCAAACCAAATTTAAGTGGAGCATACTGCTTCTGATTGACTCCCCACAATTAAAAACTTCATTGGGGCATGGGAATGTTTATTTGCCATACAATATGTTGTTTAAGCCACAAAGATGTAGATGAAGAGACTACACAAATATCAGCTTGTTCCAAAAGTTTTTGTAGATGTGGAGATCTCAAGTTCGAATGGACTCTTGCTAGCTTTTCTATGGGTTACCTTGTTGAAGGGCTTTGTGTAATGATTGTTTGGAGTAGGTACTATCTAATTTTTTTTTATCTTCATAGTTAAGTAGACGTAAGAGAAACATTAGGATAGAGATATTGAGATTTCGGAAGGATTGAAAGATTTTTTTTGTTCCAAGATAACTCTTTGATTTTGTAATAAGAGATTCTAAGTGCCGCACTTATAAAGAATGAAGGTATTAGCCACTCACTCAATCAATATAAATGTATAGTTTCTACTTCACACTATTTAAGTGTTCATTAGGGTTAGGATTTAATTCTCACATATGAATGCATACAATTAGGGCTGTTCATGACTTAAGCTAACTCAAAAAACTCACTCGACTTTGCTCAAGTCAGCTCGGATTGACTAGGCTTGAATGGCTGATTCAGGCTGATTCAAGCTAATTATTTGAAGCTCGAGTTATGTTTAAGCCGAGTGCGACTAGGGAACATTTGAACTCAACTTGACTTGAACTTGATTCTACTTAAAGCTTGAACTCGAGCTCGGCTCGGCTCGATTAATAAATATATTAAAGTTGTGGGGAATGTAGAGAAAGTTGAAGTGAGATCTCTTTGCTTTTACCCCAGTAGCGAAAGAGTTTGATATTGGTGTTGATGATCTCTTGAATCCAAAATGGTATATTGTATGGAGCACTCACATGAATAGACATATCCTTCCTGAATATGTTGTGAGCTACAAGTTCTCTGATTATCTGCAAGGTAACGGAAACTGCGTTTTTGTCTGAGCTGCAACAATACAGGTGGGTCCTACTTTTCTGTGGTCCTAGGTCTGTTCAAAATCTTATCTATTGGAAAGCATGGCCTTAATGATGGCTAATTCAGAACATACAATTAAGGATGCTTTTGGTTCTAGGCTCTTCTATCATAGGGCCCACACAGATGGATTTTCTGGACTGCTGAAAGATGGACTACACCCTGTTTCCGTTACCGGGCTAAATCAAAAATGAATTTTGCTTGGTGGAGTGTCATGTAAAATGTCTCTTTAAAATTTTTTTATTTACCTTCTCTTCTAAATCAATGGAGGAGGATCAAAAACAGAATCCATTACTTTCTCACCCAACAAGCTCAAGTTCGACTCAACTCGAACCAGTAACTCAACTCGAACTCAATTCGACAACTTTAACAAACATGCCAAGCTTCAATGTTGACTTTGAGGCCAAGCTCAAGCTTAAACTCGAGTATAGCATGGACAAGCTGAGCTAAGCTAAGCTTGACCCACCTCGACTTGACTCGGCTCGATGCCAACCCTTATATACAATGCTTGTGAGAAAATATGAAGCAATTGACAGTTTCTTGTTAAGCAAAGTCCATTAAATCCGTAAGTCGCAGCGCATACTTTTGAATCAATTTAGTGCAAAGTATGCTAACTTAAGGTGAGTTAACCAAGTAGGTTATATGTCTCTTGTACCTATGGACAATATGATCTAAGGCTCCGATTTAGGTCAACATGGGTTTACGAACTTGGTTTGACGAGATGAATTAAGTAGACAATGTGGGATGACTGAGTGAGTTAGCTTAGTAGGTTGGCCTAGGGATTAACTTTAAAGGTTAGATTTTTTCTAAAGTTTAGATGTGGGATGAGATTTAGGGTTTTGTTAGGTTATTGTGACTTGGTTAAATAGTTTTAGGATTGGTTCCTAGAGTTTTATAGTTTCTAGGGTTTAAATTTGAATTTACCTTACAGTTAATGATATGGATTAGGGTTTATGTTTAATCTTCATTAAGCTTATCAGCTCAACGTGGGGTGTATACACCCACAAGAGATTTTTAATTGATGATAACCACTATTTCTTGTATTAAGGTATACCTGTGTTTGGATCTGCTTCATTTTTTAGATCATGCCCTAAATAAGCTTTCAATATGGATGAACAGCATGGATGTAGTCAAATATATCACAATGGGCCTCACGGTCAAGGGTCTCACCCGAGAAGATATGAAGAGCCCCCACCTAATCCTCTCTTGCATTCCACATGCATATTACAGGTGGGCCTTACCATGACTCGGGGATGAAAGGATGGCGGTTCAGGTGAGACCCAAATTCACTAAAGATGGCGAGACCATGTTGTCATATTTATTGTGTATATGTGCTATCCTTTGTGTGTGTACATATATAATACAAGGAAAAAAATTAAAAAAATTAGAAAAAAAAATAAAGTCAAGTCCATTATCAGTTGTACCGTATCATGAGCCTCACCTAATCCCCTCTATGATTAACGAGGATGTCACTCACAGTAGAGACATTGAGCCATTGATCAGGTAAGGGACATTTGGTAACAATCACACAAACCATAAGGATACTTGAACCCAAGAAAGTAGCGTTGAAATGGGCTTTTTACTTTTGATTAAGTACTTCAACACCAACTCCCTTTTACTGTGACACAAGCAAAATTTGATTGGGCCGCTGCTATCAGAGATGGCCCCACATAAAATTTATTTAAATGTTATTCAATCAAGTTCGTACTTAAATCATTATATGTACTGTCCAATTAAATTCTACCACATAACCTGTAAAAAAAAACAAAAGTGTCCAATGAAAAATCAGCTGCTTGTCTTTTAGACATCTTCTCATAGGACATGTATTGATTGGTTAGGATATCTTGGTCAATGTAATTTTTGCCGGTGGTCTATCTGCAATGGGTCCCACCGAAAATTGGTGCACCTCAATATCGAGCCGCGTGTAAGTAGGCCATAGAGATCTGAGCCAAGGTAAATGGCTTCGGCTCGTAGAAAGCCGAGCCATGCGGACAAAAGAAAAGCTACCACCTCATTGGACGGCAAAGGATGCTACATGTCCCACTCCGGAGGATATCCGTACAGCGACGTTTAAGGGGGGCTGAGACTGCTATATTGAGAGACCATATGGTATTGTACAGCCTAATGTGGTAGATTCATTTCCTGGAGGTTCACGTGTCAGTATGATTCATCATTTGAACCGTCCATTAACTTCCACGTACCCTGGATGACAAATAAATCTGACCAAAAATAGATCGGATGATCCTATCCATTCGATGGGTGGAATTCGAAACAAAGGCAGAAAATAGAAATATTTAACGGTCAAATCTTAATAAATATGGTTTTTCAAAGATATAAATCTATGATAGGGTAGATTGGCGGAATCGATTTCTTATATAACCCATAGATTTGCATCTTAAAGAGATGGCGCTACCATATTTTGATAATCTGTAGTCTACCTTATCATCTCCGTCGGATTTGAAGTTTGAGCCCGAAATCGCTTCGTTGGAGTGGATTACAACGAGGAGGGAATGGTTAAAAAAAGACGTGGCACTCCTTTGTTAGTTCTGTAAATTTAAAAAAATGGTGGTGACTGATCCTCCTCACATGTTGCACTAATGAAAAGCTATCCAGACCATCCAAATAACGGATCCTATTGTATATGCATCATGTATCTAAAATCACACCTATGAAGTAATCCTAACCATCGAATTAAAGGCTATGAAATGCAATATTAAAGTTAATTAGTGAATGGTTCAAAATCTTCTCCTTGCAAGTTTTGGATTATTATGCGTCATCTGCAATTAGTTGTGAGATTTGAAGGCCTAGATCCACATACTATTATGCCACATGTAAGGTTAGAGAGTCACCACCACTTCTAAAATGGAGCTCAACTATCACAGGAATCTATCTAGAAAAGAAATGTGTAAACTCTTCTATTTTATTGGGTCCAGAACGTACTTCTCCAGTGCCGCCTGACTTTTTTAAATGCCTATAATACCCTCAGCAAGTATCAAAGCAATCTACAATCCTTTTTTTTACCTAAAACCGATTTGATGGCTATAATTACTAAAATCTCCTTGCATGTGCAATAATGCAAGTCACTGCATACTAAAATTAGTATGTCACACGTGTTTTTTACGGCCATCATGTCACACGTGTAGGACATCAGAGTGGTGTTAGAACAGGATATGAAGATCAGCTGTCATGAAAACCAGGAAGCACTTATATGGCAGGTTAGATTGTTGGGTGTCTATTGATTTTGATGGAGTGGCCCACCTAAGGAGTGGACCAACCTGATCTGCGTAATGGGGCTGACCTTTTGAACGGCTCTGATATCTATAAACAGCCCGTGAACCAAAAAGACCCAAGATAGAAAGATCCTATCCACTGAATGTTTTAGCCTTTTGTGATGAATATGTTGTCTATTAATCTGAACTGTTTGTCTCTGGGCCCCCTATTGAAGGGTCCCTTCTAGTGCCGTCCCAAACAGCCCAATTACAGCAGTATGAAAACCAACGGTGGAGATTGGTTTGGTCTAGATACAGCCCGCATCACATTCTCAAGCGGTGGGCCTCAAAACGACCCCATGTTTCAAAAGCGAGGTAGACTCTATCCAGGGCGAATATTCAATTAAGGGCATTTTGGTCATTAAAGTGTGTGGGGCCCACCATCCGAGAATTTCAAGCAGAGTCCCCCAACAGAAACAATCGACTAGATATGTGCATTGAACCGTTCTATTTTAAACAGTATAAACTATCAAGGTCACGAGTATCATTTTCCCAATTTGGGAGTGGCACTTCAGTTATTTACCCATGAATCAAGGGCAATTATATAAAATCTTACATATAAATAGGCATGAAGCCCTTCAATCAGGAAAACAACTGTAACACTTTCGTGTCTAAGGAAGAAAAAGCAGCTCCAACAACAAAAAGAGGGAGAGAGAGAGAGAGAGAGAGTATGAATCGAGCAGAAGTTGAGATGATGCTACTCTCTCAGTACTGCTTGGGCCCACAAACCCAAACGGCACAAGGTTAGTTCCATGCAGCTGTATCATTGCATGATCCCAACATAAGCGCCTCATACGTGCCAATGTAGCACACGTGTGAGATACTATCCATATCATTCCTTTGGTGAGCTCTTATCACGTTGGCCACATGCGTATGTTGAGATGTGACTTTGGTCATATGCTTCTAGCCATTTATTTCTCACATACGGATGTGACCCACCTTATGAATGGACCAGATCTTACAAATGTGTGTGCCACGTTGATTAACAAGCTATGATTTTCATTCTAAAGTGATATGTGCATGACATCCAAGCCGTCCATTATGTCCTCGAAACTCATAAAACTGAGGTGGACCACACCATATGGAACAGTAGTGCTCTCTATTAAAAACCCTCCAAATTGTGCATGGGACCGTTATGTTTGTATATACCATCCAAACCATTCAGAAGAAGATAGTTTTAGTCCTGATTTTACATGGTGTGGCCCCCCTGACTTTTGGGTCAACCTGATTTTTTGCTACCAAGGAGAAAATGAAGTGACACAGATGATGGACGGATTGGATGTCATGTGAAAATCAGGTAGTTGGGGAAGACTGGTTAGTACTTGATTGTCTATGTATGTAATTTGTTTTTAATTCCAAGTGTTTGTAGGAGAGACGAGGCGGAGGCGGAGGAGGAAGTATGCGAAAGAAGGAGCGGCGACGGCAGCAGGGCCTAAAAAGAGGAAGCTGAGTGCTGAGCAGGTGAGCTTGTTGGAGATGAATTTCGGGAACGAGACGAAGCTGGAAGCAGCGAGGAAGGACCGCCTCGCTACTGAGCTGGGGCTCGACCCTCGGCAGGTAGCGGTCTGGTTCCAGAACCGGAGGGTGCGCTGGAAGAGCAAGCAGCTCGAAGAGCAGTACTTGAGGCTGAAGACAGTTCATGAAGCCATCATGGTCGAGAAATGCAAGCTCCAAGGCGAGGTACGTGTCTGGTTCACACGTGTGAGCTTGCACGCGTGCTGCTTCTATGTATGCGTGCCGATTTGTGTGTGTGATATTTATAATTTATTTCGCATCCACAGCTCAAGTGGGCCACACTACAGGGAAAAGTGCGGATGGGGATCCCTACTGTTGAAACCTTCCTTGGGCCCACAAAAGTTTTGGACAAAGCTAATATATATATATATATATATATATATATATATATATATATATATATACACTTTCATACTGGTGGGAACTCACCGCCTTGGGAACGGGTTAGATTGCATGTAAACATCAAGGTGGGCCTTGGGAAGGCTTCATGGTGGCCGTCCCCATTCCCACTGGCCTAATGGAGTTTTGGAAGGACCGGATTGGTTGGGCTCACGTGTCCTTAACGTGAACTGGCTGAAATGATTAACGGACCGGATATGACACACGCGTCACTGTCAGCCACACGGAGGTTTTTGTGGCACGCGCTAACCCATGCGAGTTTGCAACATTTTGGACGGTGATTCATTCTCCTGACATGTGGCACTCATTTATAGCTATCCAGACCATCCAAATTGCGGGGAACATAGTGGATAGAGCATATGTATAAAATTATGATGATTAAGCAATTCTAGCCGTCCAATTGATTGCTATAAAATGGATGGTTGAATGTAAATTAGTGATTGGTCCAAATTCCAAGGGAAAATCACATGGTTACTATCATCTTCATCTATTTGGACGGTTTGGATTATTGTCTAACCATGATATTTGTGGCCTACAAACAAACCGTTAAGGAAGAAAACACAACAACGGTCCAGAAAACAGGCGATATATTGGATGATTAGAATCTTATAATCCAAAAAAAATTAAGTCTATCTCCTATCCATGATCCGTCCCATCGGCTAGACGGTTCTGATCATCTCTTCTATTGCACCGTATAGCAGGTATTGAAACTGCAGGAGCAGCTCTCAGCAGCTCTGAGAGAGATAAAGAAGCTTTCGGAGCGCTGCGACGGAGTGTCGGAAGGAGAAAGAAGCTGCAGCCCAAGCTCTTCATTGTCCATGGATGCAAACCAGCCTTTCCTTGGAGATTTTGGAGATGATTTCTTGTATATGCCTGAAAGCACCTACTGTTATATCAACGGCTTGGATCAGTGGATGGACTTGTACGGTCCATGATCATCTCGTGACTTATTATGTAAATACTATCCTTGTGTATTACTGATGCTATTCTAACTATAACTAGATTTTGCTTATTTTGCCTGTAATTTCTTTCTAGTATGTGATGTTGAACCTGGCTAGGACCCATGTTTCAGAGATCTAGACCATTGATCTGAAGGGTGCTCGTTTGGGATGTGTTGTGCTTAAGATTATCCTTAATAAATCCCAACAACCCCTCTTATTGGTGACCTGCAAATGGACCTTCAAGAGGGGAAAAATGTCAGGGATTGGATTGCTAGGATGTTCCTATCTGACAATCTTTTGAAGTATGTTTGTTGATGCGTAAATCTGGATTAGACTCTTCCTGCACTTTTGCATGCACCGCAATGAAAGAATGAGTCACCTTCGATGCTTAAGTCAGTAGAGATCCAAGAAGAGGAGATTTTAGGGTTTTTTGTTGCATACCTTGTCTTCCTGGAGAGTTGTCATTTTATAGGGATAAGAGGTCCCGGTGTAAGGGGATTCTCTCCTGATTCTCGAGAGATTTGGTTTAGTTGTCATTCGTTTGCACATATTTCTCGATCCCGAGATTTTCGGGGTCGGGTATTTTTTACAAAATTCTCGGATCGATGTCTAAGATTACACCGTCTCTCCTTTGCTTGGCTCGGATTCAATAGACTATATAGTCTCACGACTAGCTTACACATATAGAGCTGTTTGCCTATTGTCGGACGAAAAAGAATTAGTTTTAGACTGATACCCCTTCTTAACCCGATAGCCGACAGTACAACTAACCTCATATGGGTCGGTTTTATGGTCGGTCAGGTGGCTTTTAACTCTAGGCACTTTAATTGGTCCTTACTGTCTCTTTAACCGAGTCAACTTAATGTCCTATAGATTTTGTCTGTGGCTTTTGACTCTTTCACTCCCGGTCAGGATTAATACTATGTAAACTCGAGCTAAGTCTCTCCTTTTGGCTTTATCTTTGGTCGACTTTCATAGTTGCCTCTAGTCTTGTAAGCAAAGTAACTTCATTCTTAAGCTGACCCTTCGGACTTGTCATATTTTTTTCCAACAGTAAGCCCCCTACTCCTTGTGATAGCCATGTTGGCACAATGGAGTAATGAGTTGCTGGGTCGGTTTATATTGAGAACCGGTGTCGTCCTTAACGTACGACGGTTCGTTATCCGAGGTCGCACGAGCGGACAGCCATCAAGTCGTCTCACCTGCTAATGAGTGTCGAACGCGTGTCGAGGACATTAAACGCGTCAGTCGGCATGCGCCACGCGTCGGGCAGGGGAGTCGAAACCAGCATTGATTCGACTCCTCCTTAAATGCGGATGCCATGTGGCTCAGCTATAAAAGGAGATGCGAGAGCATCTTTTGCATTTTTCATTCTCCCGCTCAATCTCCCTCTCCGATTTTCTTCTTCTTCCTCTACTGCTGTGTTTGCGACTTGCACGTCTTGCTATTTTCCATCTAGTTTTCTTCTTTCCTTCCTTATCTTTGTGTCTTTCACCTCTCTGGTGAGTCCTTTCTTTTTCTCCTTTTTCAACTTTTTAGCAATAATGTATGCGTCAAGTCCCCAGGAGGCAGTTTCTGGTGATGAGGGCGAAAAAAGGCATCTCTGGTCTTTTTTCATCCCAATCTTTCTGAGTCTGATTGATTATATGTTGCAGTTATCTACAAGACAAAGCCAAAACTAGGAGCTAACGCTTTGTCTCGGATCAAAGAACTGTAGGCGATAAGTCCGGAAGATCAGTCCTGGAAGTCTCTCTTGCAACCAGAGTGTCTTCTTCTCTCGGGCTTAGATTCGTCTGTGACAGGTATCTTTTAAGTTACTCTGGCTCATCTTTCTTGGAGGTTTTTCTGACTGATTCTTTGTTTAATCCGACAGATATGACTGAAGCTCGACCCCTTCTGAAGCCATCTTCTAAGTTGAAGGCCCCCCTAGGTCGGTGCTTCTGTCGGAGCCTCAATCTTCTAAGAAAGTGAAGGCTGCTCCTCCAGCTATGGAGCCACCTGCCCAGTTGCCCCTGCTCCGACCGCTCCGACCGTTGTCGTTCTCTCTAACCCCGAAGAGAGGGCAGAAGGTGTGAGCGAGTCCCAAGCCACTTCCGAGCCAAGACCCGTTGCAGAGCAGGTCTCGGGACGAAGGGAGGAGCAGAGAGGAGAAACCTCAAGGGAGAGGCGACTCAACAGGAAACCTCGTCCTTCTATCGGGCTATGGGAGATATGGTCCCTTGGGCTGTCGCTCAAGGGAGTGAAAAAAAAATTCTCCTCCCTCTTCGAAGCCCCTGGGAGTCGGATACTCTCCCATGTGGCGAGGAACTTACTCCGGGTAGGATTTGCACTTATCTCTTCACTCGTTCTCTTTTTTTTACTATCCCTTTCTTGTACAACTTGCTCCTTGCCTACTCAGTGCCAATGGGGATCTGGCCGAGTTTGAAAGGGCTCGGAGGGCTGTGGCTGACGCAGAAGTGGGCGCCAGAGGCGGAGGTTCAACTCGAGATTATCTTATCTCAAGTCGGCCGGCTGACAGGAAACTGAGCATCGCTCAAAAGGCGACCAAGGATGCTAAAGCTAAATGTGCTCGGTCGGCCCAGATGCTGAATAAGGCTCATGATGAGGTCCTCCAACTTCGCATTGCTCGGGACGCCTCTGAGGAGAAGCTGACTCAGTTGAAGGTCGATACAAAAGCGGCACTCTAGTTGGCTAAGAAAGAGGCCGGGGAGAAGGCTGTTAAAGAGTTCCTTAAGTCTCCGGAGTTCGAAGATGAGAGATATCGCTTATTTGAGAGAGGGTACGCTGCTTGCATCAAAGTGATGAGGCAGTTTTTTCTCGACCTCAATCTCTCTAGATTCGAGGATGGCCCCCCCGAAGATGCAGCAGCTGACGTGGCCGAGGCTGATGGTGCGGCGGCTAGAACCGAGGTCGATCTTGTTGTGTTCCTGCCTCCCGAGATTGCCCCGAGTGATCCTTGATCCCGAGTCTGGGTTTTTGGTATCATCCTCAGCTCCAAGCAAGCCCGTGGATAGTTGTTGCCGAGGAAAAAGCTTATGTACTGGCCGACCTTTCTTTTACTATTAACCCTTTTAGTTAGTATCAGACAATGTTATGTTGGCAAGATGTAACTCGATGTAACAAACATACTGATTAATGAATATACTTAGCTTTATTTCATTTATTTTTAACTCAGTTTACATGTTCTTCATTTTCGAGTCTTTTTCATTGCTTTGCTATGCCGATTTTAGGGATAGTATATTTTCAGATGTTCGGCATTCTATGAATGAGGCAGCAATTACCCGGTCAAATCTTCCAGTCAGTACGTTCCTGGTTTGATGGTGCTTGAGACGACATAGGAGACTTCCCAATTGGGTCCCAGTGTGCCTGCGCCAACTTCTTTGGTATTGAGGAACGTCTTCCAGAGGACCATGTCCCCAACTCGGCAATGTCTAACCTTCACTCGGGTGTTATAGAATCGAGCTACCTGTCGCTGTCGAACCATCATACGTAGCCGAGCCTTTTCCCTCTGCTTGTCCATAAGGTCGAGTCTGAGAAAAAGGAGTTCTTCATTTTCTTCCTCATTGAACGAGCTGACTCAAGCTGAAGGTAGCCCGATTTCAACTGAAGTGACGGCTTCCGAGCCATAGGTAAGGGAGAAAAGGGTTTCCCCTGTAGCGGCACGGACTGTGGTTCGGTAAGCCCATAGTATCTTCAGGAGTTCTTCAGCCCATGCTCCTTTGGCTCGGTCAAGCTTGGTTCGGAGATGCTGTTTGATGATCTTGTTGACCGCTTCAACTTGACCATTCGTCTGAGGATGATGGGGCGACAAATATACATTCCTGATTTCGAGTTTGTCGCACATCTCGTAGTAGCTTTTGTTGTCGAACTGCTTCCCACTATCCGTTATAATAGTCCGAGGTATGCCAAATCGACAGATGATATTCTTCCACACAAAGTCTGTGATCTTTTGTTTGGTTATCTTTGTCAATGGTTCAGCCTCAACCCACTTTGTGAAGTAATCCACTGCCACGACTGCAAACTTAATTTGTCCCTTCCTCTTGGGAAGAGGTTCAATAATGTCAATTCCCCATTGTGCAAAGGGCCAAGGACCGATCATAAGAGTGAGTTCCTTAGGAGGTTGTGTCGGAATAGCCGCGAATCGTTGGCACTTATCACATCTCTAGACGAGCTTACGGGCGTCATGCTGGATAGTCGGCCAATAGTATCCTTGGCGTAAGACTTTATGTGCGAGAGACTACCCTCCCGAGTGATTTTCACAGATCCCTTCATGAATTTCCCGCAGCACATAGTCGGCTTCATCATGGTTCAGACATCATAACAACAGAGCATAATAATCCTTCTTGTACAACGTCCCATTGAGTATTGTGTAGCGAGAAGCTTGGATTTTCACTCGTCGAGCCTTGGCGCGATCTTCAGGCAACTCCCCATTGCAAAGGTACCAGATGATTGAGTCACTCCATGTAGGTCCAGAATTGATAGGAAGTACGGTTGAGCCAACTAGTTCCGTAATACTCGGTTTAGCAACGTACTCAATCGGAACCGACCTGGGTATATCATCTTCATCAGCAGAGGCGAGTTTCGCCAGTAGGTCGGCCTTGACATTTTCTGTTCAAGAGATCCAAATGACGATGCAACACTGAAATCCGCTGATCAACTCCTTAGCTTTTTCCATATAAGCTTTCAGTTGTTCTTTTCGTGTTTAATACACACTCGTGACCTGATTGACGACCAACTGAGAGTCACTGAACACGTTAAGATGTGTAACACTTAGGCTGGCCACAAGTCGGAGTCCGAGTAATAATGCTTCATATTCCGCTTTGTTGTTCGAGGCTTGAAATCTAAGTCTTAAGGCATACTGCATATAGGTCTGATCGGGAGTCTCTAGTACTACTCCTACCCCGCTTGCCTTAGAGTTGGAAGAGTCATCGACGTACAGCTTCCAAGGGGTTAGGTCAGGAGATGAATCGGAAAAAGTGAAAATTAGCACTTTAACTGGTTGAGTGTCATGTGTGTTGGCCCGTGGAGTGACTTCAGCAATAAAGTCGGCCACGGATTGTCCTTTGATCGCTACCCTCGGCTTATACTGAATGTCGAATTCACTGAGTTCGACTGCCCATTTACTAAGAGGACTCGACGCTTCCGATTTTTACAAAATCTGGCGTAGCGGGAAGTCGGTCATGACGATAATGGTATGAGCCTGAAAATATGGCCGAAGTCGTCACGAGGAAATTACGAGGACTAAGGCGCCATTTTTTTCAAGAGTGGATGTCTCGTCTCTGCTAGTAGAAGAGTCTTGCTGACATAGTAAATCGACAGTTGCTTCCCTTCATGTTCTCATATCAAAGTCAAGCTAATAGCTGCCTCGGACACTGCGAGATACAGCAACAAAGCTTCTCCAGGCTCGGGCTTCGATAATAGAGGAGGGGATCCGAGATATGACTTTAATTACTGGAACGCAGCTTTACACTCTTCTGTCCAGTCCACCACCTGTCGTCCTTTTAATTGCTTAAAAAATGGAAGACATTTATCGGTAGCTTGGGATAGGAAACGGTTGAGTGTCGCTACTCATCCAGTTAGTCTTTGTATATCTTTGATCATTTTCGGAGACTTCATATCGAGTAATGCTTTTATCTTCTCTGGGTTTGCCTTGATTCCTTGTTGACTGACTAAGAATCCGAGGAACTTTTCCGAACTTACGCCGAAGGTACATTTGCTCGGATTCAACTTCATTTGATACTTACGCAAAATCAGGAACATCTCTTCTAGGTCGGCTATATGGTCGGCCGCACGTACACTTTTGACGAGCATGTCATCAATGTACACTTCCATGGTTCGGCCAATTAGCCGAGAGAATATTTTGTTCACCAATCTTTGATAGGTTGCCCCCGCATTTTTCAAACCAAAAGGCATCACACGGTAACAATAAAAACCTTTATCAATGACAAAGGTAATTTTTGATTTATCAGATTGATGTATTACAATTTGGTTATATCCTAAATATGCATCCATAAACCTAAGGAGTTCATGCCCCGCTATACTATTTACCAACTGATCTATCCTTGGAAGAGAAAAGATATTCTTTGGACAGGCTTTGTTTAAGTCAGTATAGTCAATACAGACTCGCCACTTTCTATTGACTTTTTTCACAAGTACGACATTAGCTACCCAGTCTGGGTAGTATATCTCTTCTATGAGTTTTGCCTTGAGGAGCTTGTTGACCTCTTCTTCAATGACTACGTATCTTTCTGGGCCGAGTGCTCGTCGCTTCTGTCGGATCGGACGGTAGGTCGGATCAATATTGAGTCAGTGTGTAATTACAGACGGGTCAATTCCTGGCATGTCTTCATGGCTCCAAGCGAATATGTCGGCATATTGTTGGAGCAGGGCTATCAGATTATCTTTTAGGGACGATTGAAGAGATGAGTCAATCTGCACCATTCTGGAGGCATTTATCTCGGCCAAAGGTACCGAGATAAGGTCTTCAACCGGTTGTCCCGTTCATGGGTCTTGGTTCGAGGGTCCAACGATTCAATCATCAATGCTTCGGCTGGAGCTTTTTCGACGGGGATCTTCCCAGCAGTTGCATAACAGCCTCTTGCGTCTTACTGATCTCCTTTGATAACTCCTACTCCTGATTCGGTCAAGAATTTCATGGAGAGGTGGTATGTAGATACCACTGCCTGGAGGAGACTCAATGATGGCCGGCCAAGAATAGCGTTAGGGGTGCACACGGTTCGGTTTGGAGCGGTTCTGGGGTGAAACCGGAACCGAACAGTTCCTAACGGTTCTAGAAAATTTGAAACCAGAACCGAACCGTTGGCACCCTAGAACCGAACCGGAACCGAACCGTTAAAACCGGTTCGGCTCCGGATCGGTTCCACGGTTCTGGGCTTTTTATAATCTAGCCCAATTACATATTTAATTTTATTATCTAGCCCATGTCAATTCATGTTGTGGTCCATTTGATGAATGGTTTAGATATTGTATAAGGTGTTCAAAAATACATTTATGAAAATAATTAAATGGTGCATTATAAACCATAAATCATGAGTCAAATATGAAAATAATCAAAGGATTCTTGATTCGGTTCCAGGTTCGGTTCCACGGTTCGGTTTTACGGATCGGATCCACGGTTCGGTTCACGGTTCGGTTCAGTTCTACATACCCGCAAACCAAGAACCGAACCGATGTTAACGGTTCTTTGATTTTTGGAACCGGAACCGGTGCACTCTAGAACAGGACCAAACCGGACCGTTTGGTCGGTTCCGGTCCGGTTCCACGGTTATACCGGTTAAATGTGCACCCCTAAATAGCGTTATATACCGACGATTGATCAACTATCAGAAAATCAACCATCACAGTAGACTGATTCGGGGGATTCCTTGTCGTGAGTGGTAGGGAGATGATTCCTTCTGGGAGCGTCTGTCCTCCTCAGAATTCGATCAATAGGGTATGAACCAGTCGTAATACCGATCATTCAACTCCCATTTTGTCGAATGTCTGTGCGAACAATACGTCGGCCGACGATCCTGTGTCGACCAATATGCGGAATACCTTACGATTCGCGATGGCTCCAAGAAAATATGTCGGCATATCGTTGGAGTAGGGCTATCAGATTATCTTTCAGAGGCGATTACAGAGATGAGCCAATCTGCACCATTCTGGAGGCATCTGTCTCAGCCAAAGGTACCGAGATAAGGTCTTCAACCGGCTGTCCCCGTTCATGGGTCTTGGTTCGAGGGTCCAATGATTCAATCATTAATGCTTCAGCTGGAGCTTTTTCGGCGGGGATCTTCACAGCAGTTGCATAGCAGCTTCTTGTGTCTTACTGATCTCTTTTGACAACTCCTACTCCCGATTCGGTTGAGAATTTCATGGAGAGGTGGTATGTAGATACCACTGCCTGGAGGAGACTCAGTGATGGCCGGCCAAGAATAGTGTTATATACCGACGATTGATCAACTATCAGAAAATCGACCATCACAGTAACCTGATTCGGGGGATTCCTTGTCGTGAGTGGTAGGGAGATGATTCCTTCTGGGAGCGTCTGTCCTCCTCAGAATCCGATCAATAGGGTATGAACCGGTCGTAACGCCGATCATTCAACTCCCATTTTGTCGAATGTCTGGGCGAACAATACGTCGGCCGACGATCCTGTGTAGACCAATATGCGGAATACCTTACGATTCGCGATGGTAAGGGTGATCATTAATGCATCGTCATGAGGGTGATAGATGCCTCAGGCATCCTCATTAGTAAAAGAGATGTAATACTTTTTCCTCTTCTTCTCCTTCGAAGGTCGAGCTATGACCAGTAGTTCGGACTCGGGTCGGCTGAGGCTTCTAGCGTGATTTTTCTGTGCATTGTTGGAATCACCTCCGCCTCTGGGACCTCCGACGATAGTTCAAATTTCCTCCGTGGGTCGGTTATCCACTGGGCATTCTTCAGCCGTCCCGATCATCTCGACATGTTCTGTGAGTCGGCCTTCTCGGATGAGTCTTTCAATCTCTTCCTTCAAATGAATGCAGTTGCTCGTATTGTGCCCATGATCACGATAATAATAACAATACTTATTTTTATTCTGTCGATTAGGGTTACTCCGAAGCCTATCAGGCCAATTGACGAACCCTTAATTCTTGATCTCCATCAGTACCTGCTCTTGCGGCTTATTGAGTGGAGTATAAGTGGAGAACTTTCGGTCGGGTCATTTGCTCATTTTACGATCATCATGAGTTTGGTCGTCCTTGCACTTTTTTCCTCCAGCCGAGTCAACTTCTTTTTTAGCTGACTCTTTTGCCAAGGTCTTTGCGTTTTGTGCCGCTTCACGTAAGATCCGAGTTTCTTCAGCGTCTGCATATTTGTCCGACCGAGTCATCAACTCGGCCAAAGTCATTGGAGAATTTTTGTCTAAAGAAGCCAAAAACGGCTTATCCCTGACCCCTTGCATGAGGGAGTTGAGCATTGTCTCTTCTGAATGCTTTCGGACCCGTAGTGATTTAAAGTTGAAACGCTCGATGTAATCTTTCAGTAGCTCTCCCTCCTTCTGAACTATTGTTCAGATGCACAGGGGGCTTTAGTTTCTTCTTTCCGCTAATAAAATTGGTGAGGAAGGCGTCACTGAGCTCCGCGAACGAACTGGTTGACTTTGGTTTCAACTACTTGAACCAAAGTTAAGCCACGTCAGCTAATGTGAGCGAAAAAGCCCGACACAGCGCAGCATCCAACGCATCGTGCAACTCCATGTAAGTTCGAAAACATTTGAGATGTTCAGTTGAGTCGGTCTTTCCGGTAAAAGGTGTAATTTGAGGCAAACGAAACCTTTCCGGTAGCCTAGCTCGCATTACTTCATCAATGAAAGGAGATGCTTTAGTCTCAAGCCTGGTTTGACGTGTATCTCGACCTTGTTTCATATTTGTCATCTCTTCCATCACTTCTTTCTTAAAGTCCTGAAGGTCAGCTTTCTAAGGCTCGACACTTTCTGCCACACCCTCATCTGGAAGCCAGCTGCGCCGCCTTCTGTCTATCTCATGTCAAAGATCCGTGGGAGGCAGGCCAGCGGTTGCCGAGTTAGCAGGCGCAGGTTCGGTCGGACCAAGGTGCTGACTCGGCCGCGGAAGAGATCGCGGCATAGTTGGCTGAGGGTCAGCCACTTGTGGCGGAGCGTTCATCGCTTGGCCCTGCTGAAATTGCTGCATTTGCAGTTGGTGTATTTGTTCCAACATTTGTCATATAACGTGTATGTCAGCTCTGAGTTCCTTAAGCTCCCGATCCAACCGCTCGTTATTGTCGTTCCGTTGGTTGTTAGTCGCGGCGGAAACGATAGGAACAGTTGCAGAACCTTGACGGTTATCAGGTTGGTTTTGAGCCCCCTGAACCGCGCTTGTACCTGATTGTCTAGCGACAGCAACTGGTCTTTCTGGACTCATTCTTCGTGTCTTTGCCATTAAAACAGATCAAACGGATCCTTGGGTAGAATGCAGAAAATGACTTTTTGTATCGTTTCCCATAGACAGTGTCAATCTGTTGATGCGAAAATCTGGATCAAACTCTTCCTGCACTTCTGCCTGCACCGCAATGAAAAAATGAAAATAACCCTGGCTAGGGCCAGGTCACCTCCGATGCTTAAGTCAGTAAATGCTTAAGTCAGTAAAGATCCAAGAAGAAGAGATCTTAAGGTTTTTTGTTGCGTACCTTTTCTTCTTGGAGAGATCTGTTTTTATAGGGATGAGAGGTCCCGGCGTAAGGGGATTCTCTCCTGATTCTCTGGAGATTTGGTTTAGTTGTCATTCATTTGCAGATATTTCCCGATCTCGAGATTTCCAGAGTCGAGTATCTTTTACAAAATTCTCGAATCGGTGTCTAAGATTACACCATCTCTCCTTTGCTTGGCTCGGCTTCAATAGACTATATAGTCTCTCGGCTGACTTACACATATGAAGTTGTTTACCTACTATCGGACGGAACAAGATCGGTTTTAGACCGATACCCCTTCTTAACCCAATAGCCGACACTACAACTAACCTCATATGGGTCGATTTTATGGTCAATCAGGTAACTTTTAACTCTAGGGACTTTAATTGGTCATTGCTGTCTCTTTAACCGAGCCAACTTCATGTCCTATAGATTTTGTCTGTGGCTCTTGACTCTTTCACTCCCGGTCAGGATTAATATAATGCAAACCCGAGCTAAGTCTCTCCTTTTGGCTTTATCTTCGATCGGCTTTCATAGTTGCCTCTAGTATTGTAAGCAGAGTAACTTCGTTCTTAAGCCGACCCTTCATACTAGTCATATTTTTCCCCAACAATGTTCATCCTCTGCATGGCAATCAGAAGAACGGTCTGGATCACTAATCCATCTGCCCAATGCAAGGATGGTGGGATTCAATATAAAGTTATCAGGAGCATTTGCCCATCCCATGCCAACAACAACACTCCATTCTTTTAGAACTAACATATCATACCCAGACAATTCACAAGAGAAGTTGGAAGACTACAACCCATCTGGGTTTTCTTCTCCTGCCATGAAATCACAGCATCACCTTCAAAGAGTCCTATGACCAGAATACAACATTACAATGCCAATGAGAGAAGAAACACCCACCAAGCTCAAAGAAAGAAAAGCACTGCATCTTTCTAGTATATTAACAAACACAACAACATTCCTACAGAGAGAGCTTTTACTCTTCCAAGGCAAAGGGACTTCCTATAACTAGCATGATGAAGCTTTGTAGAAAATCCTTCAACAGGAGGTGACCAGGAGAAGAAGGCCCTCGAAACCCATCTGTCATTGCAGCTCAGCAAACCCTTTTTCTTTACCTTTCCTTCAAGGAGCTATTGTTCGACCTTCTCAACTCCCATGGCGGCAGGCAACCTTTCAAGGGTGATCCTAAGAAGAGAGACGACCTTGAGAACTGCTTCTGCCGCATCGAGATGGAAGAAAAGCAGTTGAAGCTGCTTCTTAGCCTCCTCTTCTCACCATCGTAGGTTTCGTAACCAGATGGGTCGTGCCGCACGGCTGAAACCTGAAGTGACGCTGGGAGCACACAGTTGCAGACTGAACCTGCAGAGAAATGGCATTGTACAGCTAAAAGATCAACGTCTTGGCCTTTGAATGGCGATAAGATGTTTGCCCAGATTTTACATGAACCTCTATGCTTGGCCCACCATGTAATGGTAGATGAACCTGGCCCATAAATCTGGCCAGTCAACTCATCAAGCAGGCCACAAGTAAGCAAAAAAAGAAGAAGCAATTGCCACATTCAACGCAAATGTGGTCCACCTGATGAGCAGACTGGCCCACACAAACCTCCACACAGTCAACTCGGCAAGCATCTGGCACATCCAACCCATGCATCATTAGGGTCACAGGTACAGATAATGTCCAGTTTATAACTGCCGGCAGTTCATATTCAATGTACAAGTGCGACCCACAGGACTTTTTTGATTTTTGGGCCAGGTCACCTACATGAACGGGCCCACCAATGCACTGCTCAGATGTTCCACACCCATGTGAGGTTGGCACATGTTACTGCATGTAGAAGGTGGGCATGGACTCCATAAAGCTCAGAAAAATTAAAAAAAATTAAAAAAAATTTTAAAAGAAGAGTGCCAGATAGTATTAAATACCTATCCGGGCAAGTCGATTTACCCATTTTGGGATCGAGTTCCCAGTCAATTTGTAACAAATATCCTTGCAGAAATGGTTGCAGTTCTTAACAATCAAATGATAGGTGTCCCCATTGTAGCTTGCAGAATGGCGCTCCATGAACTCCCTAATCTGCATTGGATCCAAGCACGTTGTCCCCATGAATATTGACTTCCTGAACTTGAAGCCCGGGCACTGACGAGGTTCGACCTCAAAGACTCCACTTGTCGGGTAGTCGTGTGCGCCAAATGCATATTCTACGCCATGAACTGTATGCATCCCAGCAGCCCCCATCAGAAAATTTCACAAGATGGATTGTGTTGTTTATTGCACGATTGAAACTAAACATTAAGAAGGATTTTCTGAAAAAACACAAATGAAGTGCTCAGCTTTTCCCAGGTACTTGCATGGTTTTGATGTATGTTCTACTTTTCAAGACCTCTTACCATTACTTCAGCTGGTCTGAACTGGTATTATATACAAGTATTTCTTTTAATATTGCCAAGGCACTTATATTGTGAAAATCCTCAATATTTCTAATTTTCCCAAAAGCAAAGCTGTGACATCTCTAAACTCACAAACCAATTTTTCCGGAGAGTGAAATGACCAAAATTCTCTATCTTTTTTTTTGGTCTACACAAGTGGTGGAATCAAGCATTGTGGGACCCACATGGTGCATGTATGTCATCCAACTTGTCCAACAGTTCCACCACACCATGATGATTAGACAGCACAAAACCCACAGGCCAATCCAATCTTCGTGTAGGCAGTGGGCAGCACTATAGAAAACAATGTAAACCACCCAAAACCTTTCAAAATTATCATGTGACCCACCTGATGTGCATTGTTTTTTATGGTGTGGCCAACCTAACTATTGGATTGCCAAATTTTTGGTTGTCTAAACGAGCACTGCACCGATTGGACAGGTTGGATGGAACACACACATCAGGTGGGCCCCATAATGCTCGATTCAATCACTTCTATAGAGAGAGAAAAAAAGATGATGGGCATTCTGGTCACTTCACCTCTGAAAATATAGTCTTGGGACTATGCAAAAGTAAATGATTTTTTTTTTTGGGAAATCAGAAATCTTAAGGATTTCTGCATTAAAAATCTGTATTACAAATTAGTTTTGTATGGACATGCCAGCACCTCAGAATTTCCATGGTTGTTTTAATAAATTTAAAGAGAATTGGATATGTTTTTAACCAGGGAAAGGTTTACACAGTGCACATTCCCAACACAGTAGAAGATACAACATGACTTTTCAGTTCGCTCTATGTACAAGCTGCTGCTCAACAGCTAGACTGAAGCAGTTAGTCGTCCCCCCCATCTCTACTGGAAATATCCTGTGCCCCCTAAATTCTCGGCTTTCAGCTGGATAGTTAGCAAAAAGAAAATCCGTACTGTTGATAACCTGAGAAAAAGAGGTATGTTTCTCCCCAATATATGCCTGTTGCATGCGGGATGAAGAAACAGTCGACCACCTGCTGCTTCACTGCCCTTTCATTTCAAAAATTTGGACTGATTTCCTCTCCTGTTTCAACATCAACTGGTGTCTTCCTAGATTGGTCAACCTCCTATATGCCTGGCACAGGATTTCAATTGGCAAGCCAATAACAAGACTCTGGCTCTCCTTGAGATCTGGTGGTCCGTTTGGGAAGAACGGAATGGAAGATGTTTTAAGGACTCTTCCAATTCTGCTCAGGTTGTTTCGTCCAGGGCCAAGCGCAGCTTATTCGAATGGGCCTCCAATGACGACAAACTGAAAGATTCCAATCTACTTTTTCTCGAGATTTAGTTTTTTCCCCTTTCTCTCTTTTGTTTTTTTCTTGTTTGGTGTTGTCTGCCCCCTCGGCAGACTTCTCTGTGTTTCGCTTCTTCTTTTTTTTTTTTTTTGAACATTTTTTTTTCTTTTTCTGTTAGCTTGTTAGTACACCCACCGTCAGTACACTTCACTGTTAGCCACCCCCACTAGGGAATCAATACCAAGACCTCAGTGTTAAAACGAGGTATCTTTCACTCCACTTGAGCTATGGACCAGGGTGTTGTTTCACTTCTTTTTTAGTTCTTAATGAAATTGCGTTATCTGTCAAAAAAATAAAAAAAACCCTGTGGTCTGACTCATAAATGGGATTGCTAATCTGGGAACCAATGAGGGCACTTGTAGAAGCATGCAAAGCTGGGAATGTCCATGTCCAGTCCGATGTCATGGGCATGGAGGTTCTTAAATGAATTTTGCCATCTGGCTCATTTTCTACACTAGGCTGCGCATATTGTACACCATGACGAATCCTTGAAAAGAGACGTTGATTCAGCTGCTGGCGGATGTGATTTCGCTGAGAGAGAGAGAGAGAGAGGGAGAGAGAGAGAGAGTGCATATGGTATAGAGACACCCAAGATGATCTAGAATCTTTAGAGAAGTGTCATATAGAGATCTTTGAAAGGCTCCAGAATTCTCTATCGATTTTGGTAGCTAGGAGAGTGGAATATCTACAGTAGTCATGGCTGTGGCATGAGTGACAAGTGGCATAATCCAAGACAGTGATGTAGGGTTTCTAAAGAATTCCTAGGCTTATAATCTTCTCTACTCACTGTAATACAAGCTTTCCAATTTACTCTCTTATGGTTTCTTACATCCTCACTTGGTCCTCAGGTCCTAGTACTTGGGAGTGCAAGTTGTGATAGACTGGTCCTAGCACTTGGGAGTGCAAGTCGTGATAGACTAAGTAGTGTTCGGGCAGTGCAAGAATGCCTAATGGGTAAGAGTGCTAAGGAGTTAGCAAATCCACGAAACCAAGGACTAGGACACATACCTGAATCCAGCCCAAGCCCATCGCAGGCTACAATCATGGGCCCATGTCTAGGCTTAAGGGGAAGGGAGGTGAGACCCAACTCAATATAAGCCGCTAAACTCATCTGCCTGAGCCCGAGCCCGAGCCCAAGCCCTAACCCAACCCAAAAACAATCCAAAACCAACCATTTGCTAAAAATAAATAAGGTACCGATACTTGGTAATGAATATTATAATTTAATAAACTGTGTTTGGACCACCGGGCTCTGCATAACTGGTTAGCAACTGGTCTTGAAAATCTAGGCCCAAAGCCCATTCCAAGGAAGTAAACAAGCCAAACTAAATCCAATCCTAAGTGGGCTGACCTGGCGTGCACCAAGTTCAGAATGGATAAGCCTGCCAAAAAGGTTGAGCATCTCACTTAAGCAATGTATTGGAATCTAGGTAGTTGCTCTCATTACAAAAATACCAATTCTAAATGAAGGAAACTTCAACAGATGCAAAATCAAGGTAGTAAATTGATCCAAATTAGATCATTGAAAGCTAAAACAACACATCCCACCTCATTCGAGAAGGCACAACAAAACCTACCCAGCCCCTAGCACCAGTTAGCTCAGAGGAAGATTGCGTGAGTTATAGGATCATCGACACCAGGCTTTACAGGATACTCCAGGTTCCAATTCCAACAAGTGGGGCCCACTTCTCAATACTCATAACCATTGGCCTCTAAAGCCTTGCAATGGATGGATCATGCTAGAAAATTTCATCAAAATCCCAACCTCCCAAAATATGGGTTATAAATAGCCAGTTGAGAAGTACACCAATGGTCCGCATTCAACCGAAAAAGGGCCCAAGATTGGTGCAGGGAAATTCCAACCTGAGAGATACTTGGATCACATTATCCATCAGCCACGGGACGCGACAAACCAATGGTCTAAATTACTGAAACATCGGCTCCACTTTTCAGAACTGGAAAGAATATGCCGTGCAAGCCTCATGTCAAGGATCCTAAAATTCCTCAGTTGCATTAGCAACAAATGTCAACTTCAACCAACCTACACGAGGCTTCACATACATTGTGAGGTTCTATAGTAGACTCACTGGTGCTCCAGTGGCCTGTCCAATCTTCGTAGGCCAAACCCACCATTATGCCTTTGAATCAATGTATTGGTGAAGCACATTAAAAGTCTTCCATGACAGTACCCTTGCATCTAAAATGCATTAAGGGATTTTTATCCAAATAAACCCATAGGTTGACCAATGCTGGCCTTTGCCCTCAATTTCCATTGCCTTATTTTTTTGGCACTCTAATAGGTTTTTAAACTTTTCAGGGACCAAAATGCCCCTCTACAAGGCTGGCATGCGTATGACGTTGAGTGTTGAAGACGTTACGAGGCGTCTTCCCAAAAGTGGGGAATGGGTCCTACTAAATCATGATTGGGCCTACTCCAGCATATGACATTGAATGCTGAAGACATTACGGGGCATCTTTCTAAAAGCGGGGAACGGGTCCCACTAAATCACCATTGGGCCCATTCCACGGAAGATCTAATCTACTCATTTTATTTTAGTGGGACCCACTCCCCACTTTTGGAAAGACGTCCCATAACATTTTCATCTCTTAACGTCATACGCATGTAGCCTTGCAGCAGGGCATTTTGGTATTTGGATAGTTTCAAAACCTATCAAAGGGCCAACAAAATAAGGCAATGGAAAGTGGGGTCAAAGAATAGCATCGGCCAAACCATGGGGCCATTTTGATAAAAATCCCATAGATTACGGGTCCCCAAAGAGGTCTTTGCATTTCACGACTTCTAAATTTTTGAATCCGCATTATCCAAGAAATAGGCAGTAGAGTAAATAGATTCTGATCAATATAAGCACTAAAGATGCAAACTTAGTTTAGACCATACTTTTTTTTTTTACCGAGAGCACTCCGATAAAAGATGAAAGCCATCTTGCAAGCATGACTGCAAAATATGCAAAGACCCAACAGCCCTAGTGCTAACACTCTCAATTCAAACATACGTGTTGAAAAGCCATCTTCCAAGTTGCCCATCATGTGAAAGCAAGGGCACAAGCTGGAAGAACTGAGCACCATGTATTTCCAATAGACAATACTCGAATTCTAAAAAAGCATTTCACAAGCAAAACCAGATGAGATCCTCTGCCTAAATGACCCATTCTGAATCTCCTATAGTCAGAATATATATATCTTCATAGTTCGCTGCAGAGGTCCAAGAAATCATGCCTGACTAATTGTACTAGGGTCTAATATCTTTCTTGAAAAGAATTTCTTAAGAAAACTCAATGGATATTCTTTGCCCAAATGACCGAATCCAACTCCCCTGTATGAATATCTTGATAGCTCACTTTAACGAGGCAAAAAATCATCCAAAGCACAACCAGAAAACCATTTTGATATCTAAAGGCCCACACCAAGTGACTATCATTGCTACCTACGGAGTGTCTCTAACATTCAGGCTTCTATTACAATATTTATATATTTTTTCTTTATTTTCTTTTGGACTTTCTACTTCCAGTAGGGAGGTGGGTCCGAACCATTGATAGTAGTTGATAGGCCCAAGAAACGACCTCCACTCCGCTACCTTAGTGGTAGTCTCCCACTTCATCATCCATCTATATCTTTCCAAGAGAGATAATCGTAGCTTTCTTCTTCTCCGCTCCATATCTTTCCAAGAGAGATAATCATAGATTTCTTCTTCTCCACTCCTTAGTTGGAGCCCTATTGCACCAAATGAATTTTGGACGAAGCAGGTGGTTGTGTGACAGGAATAGGCAAAAGTTCCCATGAACCTCAGTACTTTTAGAGAAGCTCCTCCAACGCAATCCCTCATGCTCGCGTACTCTCAACTGTTCTTGTTGTAAGATGTCAGATCAGCATTGTAGAATTATAGCCAACACATCTACTCCAAAAGTGGAAGATCGCCTCAAATTCAACTCTCCCTCATATCTTTTCAACTCCAAACATCTCCTTAATCTATCTCCTCTCATGTATTTCCTCAAAGCTTTTAGTTTTACAACGAAGCAAACACTCAGGTCGTCCTCAAAAACATCACTCCACAAATCTCTTAAAAATTCTTTTAAGGAATGATGAGATAACCACATTAATTCAAAGTTTTGTTTCCTCATATCACAAGATTTGCATTGGATATTACATTTCCCAATTCATGAATGGAAAAGGTTCAAAAATTCAGAATTCTCAAATAAGCACAAGCAACTAAAACCAATCCACTTTGATTGCATTATATCTAGAAATCTAAACTGCAGAAGAAAAGCATTGCTCAATCAAAGGAAATTCAAACTTAAACAAGACTGCAAAATGCAATACCTTCAACTCCAGAGTGAAATATCCCGAGTCCGGCCCAATAAACATATCCATTCATGGGCGTTAGGTCATATACATTGAGATAAACCGGCGCATTTCCTGGAGTCAGGCCAGCTGACCGCACCTTAGAGAACATGCAGAAACGGGTAGCTGATTTTACCCTAAGGCGAAAAGGGAGGACGGAGTTCCAGCCCTTCTTCGGCCCTGATCTCATCTTTTCGGACTCTTTGAATGAATAGAGTCCGAAATGGTCAATGCCCAATTCCAGCCTCCCCAAATGCCATCAATGCCACAAAATGATTGCAATAAAAATCTGCAAAAATAATAAAATTCAGGCAAAATCAGCAAACAGAATGAGTCTATTTTACTTCTTAATGACAAGCTAACAAATCAAAAGAATTAAATTTAAATACTCACAAGTATCCCAGAACTAGCAAAAACTGGAATCAATGTGGCATCGCAAAGCCGCTTGTTTTTCTTGGAAAATTATCAAAAGGTCTTAAAAAATCAAATGAATAATATAACTCAAACAAATCCAGTACTAAATATCAGCGAATGGTTCAACATACCCAGATATTTGATCGAAATTCATCATTTATGATAATGAAAATGACATATTTGAAGGAATTTCTTACAAGATACTGACTGGAAACTGTAGATATCTAAATAAAACCTTTTTTCAAAGATAATCATAGCCCAGTCAAGGAAGTACCAAGAAATTTCAAAGTCCACCAAAATAGACCATGTTTCAGCATTACTGGAAACTTTCCATGGAAATATGTGTTCCCAAATTACCCCTAAGAAATTTAAAAAATCATAATGGTATCTGTTGCATTTTCCCAATTAATTGATGGACAAATGCAACTGCAGAAAGACATAAATCTTGGAAATTTTCCAAAACAGATCAACTGAAAAAAAAAATCTGAAAAAAAAAATAAATAAGAACATAAAAACAAGAAAAAATCTCCCAGATATTTGTGTCATTTCTCATTAAAAAAATACCAGAAAATATAAATTAAGAAAAAAAAAAAAAAAAAAAACATACATCAAAATAACAGGTCAAGCAGATTTTTAATTGAAAAAAAAAAAAACTATTAAATATCGGAAAAAATGCCAACAAAACCACTCAAAACAAGAAATGGAAAAAAAATAATAATAATAATATCCAAACCCTTAAAAATAAATTCAACCAAAAACCCAAAACAGAGAAAAAAATATATATCTTTAAAAAGAACAGAAGATAAAACCACTTACCAAAATCCATACCTAAGAAAACCACCTTCGAAGAACCATGAAAAAACCGCCCTTCAAGAGCTGAAACAAACTCAAACCACCTCAAGAATCTCAGGCATTTCTTTCAAATACCAAAAACCAGAAATGCCTGAAGAGGAGAAGAGAAGGAGAGAAGAACGTGAAGATCTCTCTCCCTCCCGCTCTCTCTCTCTCCTCCCTATTTACATACGTTTCTTTTCAGAATTCAGTCACTTTTTTTCTAAATTCTATGAAAAAAAGAAAAAGAAAAGAAAATGCATTTAAAAAAGTACTAGTGCGATTCGCGAGAGGAGAGATCTTGTCCATTCATCTTCTCAATCGATAAATCAGATCCTTGACCACACGTGGATGTTAAATGGACGGTTTGGAAGAATGGCTTTTTGTACAATCAAAGAAGGCCCTTTTTTTACGAATAGATAAATCAAGGTGGCCAGGACACGATGAACGGACTGGATCTATCACACTTATTCCACGTAGGTACGTTCATGGCGAATCGCGTCTTCTATTTCTCCTGGCGCGAGTCGACTCAGCATTGCTGTTTTTCAAGGTGGAACCACTATTTAAATTATGGCCACTACAACTGATAAAGAGACCCATCTTTTCTACCTTTTGGTATAGAATAGTACATAGAATGGATGTATGTATCTGTCAGAGAGGGTGCCGATAACAGATCGCTTTTTTCCAACAGTTCATTTTGCCTCTGTTGCGACTCAGGATATAATGTATGTCGCTGCCTACTGAGTCCCACACTGAGTAGTCCAATGATCGGAACCGTCCATTTGGTGTAGTCTATGCTATCAAGGCTACCATAAGAAAAAATTTAAGAGGATGAGTTAGCTATAAATATCTTTAATGGAAATGAGTTTTTAAATTGCTGACATTTAACTTTAAAAATCAAGTGTTAGGATAATTAAAGAAGCGTGATTTTTCCAATAGAATTTATATAGTAGTAACTAGAATATTGACGGTTCAAATCATGGGATAATTTTAGCATGTGGGCCCCAGTGGATGGCGACATGCGCTGGGTGGTCAGTCGCGGAAGAGGCAAACCTAACTTTTTTTTAATATCGCGTTTCAAGAATCTCATCTTCTTCTTACCTGTAAGGTTTGCTACAATACATCCCTACGTAATGTAAATGTATGCATCGGGACTTTAGCCGTTAGATTAGTGCTTTTTAGAGAAAAACCAGCCGTTTATACGTTGGTCCCCGTTTTGGATGGAACATTTCCATAAAAATATCACTATTAGAAGATGTTGAACCTTTCATTATTTACAGAGTAAATGGACCGTTTGTATTCAAAGAAAAAATGTGAACAAGGGTTAAGATGGTCCAAAATAAATATTTTTTTTCCTTTGTATATCCTCCGTTCAAAGTGAGGGCCATCAAATATACGGTTTGGATTAGTAAAAGATGAGCCGATATAGGAAAGCTAAAGTACCGACGTAGATGTAAAATACGTCCGGATGTATTGTAGCAAGCCAACACCCGTGCCGAGGGCATAAGAAGTTCCTGTAGTCAGAATCTGTGTGGATCCCACAGAGATGTTCATAACGAATCCACTCCGTCCATCAGTTTTTAAAGACCACAATAAGAGATCATGAGAAAAATCAGGAAGATCCAACACTTAAGTAGACCACACAAAACGAAACATTGTAAACGGAAACGTCCACAATCAAGCCGACCATGATCTTCGTGTGAGACTGAAGTTCTATATCAGGATGGTTTTTGTGCCTACCTTGGAAACTCTGTGAGGGCCACAGAAGTTCTATATCATGATGGTGTTTGTGCCTACAGTTTATCGGAGTGGTAATAACCCTATGAACGGTTTGGATGGCATATAAGCAAATGGTCGTCTACACGGTGAGTTTTTTTTTACTTCTATACTATTGTAGGCTTGCAAAAGTGATGGACGGATTGGATTTATCCCGGACATCTTTGTGGGCCCCACGGTTTCCGACTACGGGAACTTTCTGTGCCGGGTCTCGGGCAGTTCGCGTCGGAGATGGATTGCCTATGACCCGAGGCACAGATTACTTGTGCCGGGGCTGTGTGGGCCCCAGGTATGTCCTTGAAAATCCACTCCGTCCATCGCTTTTTCAAGACCGCAATAGAACAGGATTCTAAAAATCAGGAAAATTCAAAACTCAAATGGGTCACACCAATGAAACAGTCGGAAGAGAGGTCCACCGTTGAAACTTTCCTGGAGCTAATCATGACCTTTATAGACCATCCAAACCGTTCATAAGGTTTTTAGCACTCAAATAAACCTTCGTAATAAATATCATATTGATTCAAAACTTCTGTCACCCTCAGGCGTTAAATCTTCGGTGTTTGTGTGGTATGGCCCACATGAGTTTTGGATCCGCTTGATTTTTAGATTCTATTCTACTGCGGTCTTTCAAAACAGATGGACGGAGTGGATTTGTCACTTACATCTCTGTGGGCTCCACACATTCCCCCGCACAGGAATATCTCTGTGCCCGAGGTCACAGGCAATCCACTTCCATCCATCCGCGTCAACAGGGTGATGGGACGGATGGACTGGAACAATCTACAGCACCTGTTTTAAACAGCAAAACACAAGCCCTTTGGTGACACCATGGATTCTACGCAAAATCTAATCCGTCCATCAGTTGAGAAACCTTATTTTAACCATAAAAACAAAATATCATCCGAATAGAAAATTCTGACAAGCTATAACAGGAGAAACAATGTGATTTTCGGCCAGTGAAATTCATGCGTTGTGACAGAATGAGTAGGGAATGAAGCTGATTTTTTGTGTATGTTACCTTAATCTCATTGATTCACGGACGATTAACGGATTTGATGAAAGATAAGCATTATGGTGGCCCACGCGCAAACCTATAGTTGGCGTTCCATCCCCATTTCTTCTTGTGGTGTGGCTCATATGATCTGTTGATCTAGATTGTTTTTGGCAGCATGGTCTAAAATCTAGAATCTCACCAGATGAACGGAGTGGATTTTACATATTCCCACCAAAAGAAAGTAGTGCGTGACGTACAGGTAAAACAGGTCGTGCGGAGAATTCCAGTCCGGTGACTGCCAAATTCCAAATCCTACTCTACCTGCATGTACCAAGGTGATATCTGAGCCGTTCATCTGTCGCTTTCTATGTATATGCCTTGGAAAAGAATCAGGCATTGGCCGAGCATCAATGGACCCACATAATCTACGGGTGAAATGACAGCTACAGAAAGCTGCCTGTCCTAACCCAAAATACACGTGGCAACCAGGCCCAGAAATTTCAACGTAGGGAACATATACGTTAAGGCCCACCTGATGTACGGCCCCGATACTTCTGCGTGTGGGTGAGTAGGAATCTGATACTTACTCTCGCGAGCGGACATGGCAATCCTCTCTGTAGTCTCGCAGCAGTTGCATCCGGCAAAGGGCAAAAAAAAAAAACCTTTGATACTCTGACAGAGTGTGATGGATGGTACGCAGGCGATTAGAAATTTCTGAGAAATTGCTTACGTGGCACAAAGTGATTCAAACTAAACCGTCCAAATCATGGGAACCAGTTTAGATGTTTCCCGATAAAAAAATATTTTATTTGGTTAGTTAAATACTAGAATTGTGGACATTTATCAGACGGTTAAAACTGAAAAACATCCAATGGTTCTTATTTCAAAAATCAAGCGACTAAGAATCAGTAGTTAGGATTTTTCAACCAATCTGATAATTTTTTTTCCACTTAGATACAGTGTATATTGCAATTTACTCGGTTTAAATTTAGTTAAAATATGCCACGTGTACAATTTTTGAGTGCATGTGTATCAAAACGTCCTACCAACCAGAGTATCATATGATTTCTTCTCCTAAAGTGACTGGGTTGGTTCTGTTCCTAAGAAAAAAAAAAAAAAACATCAAAAGAAGTCAGTCTTGCTTTTTTTATTTTGTTTTTTTTTTCTTTGAGAAAAACTTTGATACTCTGGCGGAACGTGATAGATGATACACAGGCACTTAGGAGTTGCACACTTGAAAAATAGGTAATCAAATTAAACCGTCCAATTATGATTATACTTATAGATATATCATAAACCAAAAAAAATGTTATTGTATTAGAAAATCTTCAGATTGGTGGACATTTATTGGGGTTAAAAATAAAATATCTAACCGTCCAAATTCCACAAACAAGTGTCTAAAAATCATATATTAGAATAGTTCAACCAAACTCATCTTGGGTTTCTGAGTTGATGAGAGTAGGATGCACAATCTAGTCCGTTTATTTGAGTTAATATACGTAAAATATACAATTTATGAGTGCCTGCGTATCAAACTTCATAAGCAGCCCGAGTATGATTATAATCCTCTTTTTAATGTTTCAGTCTTTCGTTTTTAGAAAAGACAGAGATGTCCGTGACATTTTAAGACGGAGACAGGCCCTTTTTCCGGATAAATGACTGAAACATGATGAAAATTGGAGGGCTCGCGGCTCTTTTTGACCTTCGACTGTTCATCTTTCGAGAGGGATCCTAGGTTAGCTGATCCAAGCTAATAGGCTCCATGCGGATGGCCATCATCGGCAATTTAGAGCTGGACACAAATCAAGCGAGCCTTTGAAAAAGGTCAGCTTGGATTGGTTCGAATAATTTGAATAGAAGTTCAAACCAATTCAAACTTGAGAGTAAATCTCATTTTAAAAAACAAACCAAGTTCAAATTAGGATAGTACCAACTTAGCTTGGCTTGGCTTGATTTGGTGTATAGATTATATGTAGAGGTGGGCATAGATTGGACCTGATCACGCCTGTTTCGACCCGTTTCGAACCGAACCGACGGTCTGGATCGGTGTGGATCGAGTGCGTCCATCCAGATCTGACTGTTTTTCGAGTTGGGTTCAGATAGTAGTTTATACGGACCGATTCAATTCAAAAACCCGAACCGAAAAGATCTGGACTGATCCGAAGTGGGTAGTCGAGTAATATAAATACTATTTTTTTTACCATAAATCATTTACCCCTCCCTCTTTTCTTACCCTAGCGAACGAACGAGCACTGCGCCGTTACTTGCCCGTCTTCTTCCTCTCCTCTTCTTCTTCAACGTCCGAAAATCCCGATCTTCTTCCTCTCCTCTACCCGATGCTCGTATCCCGCTTGTCCGGTAGTCCATCCCTGGTTCAATCACCAATGGACCGTGGATCGAAATTCTCCAAAGTTGACCGATTCCACTCCTTTACCATCCACGCGTTTGACGTTTGCCTCAAATCGAAAGGTTGAGATTATCCCGTCAAAGGGACCACAGGCTACACTGAATCGGCTCCGAAGACTAACATGACATCGATCCATACCACAACGATCCCCACCTATCAAAACAGAAAACATACGGTCTGCATCAGACTCTACTCTCCACATACCATATTCAAGGTGGGACCGACCTCTTGAACGACTAAGATCTCAAGGTGAGTTCCAAACCCTTTCCAAACCCTAAATCTCTTTATATCTACCGATCTAACATCTCCTAAAAAAACCTAGCACTTTTCACCGTACATGACTAAATTGAATGCATCACACTATATTAAAAGGCAAATCCATATATCTAAAATTGAATGCATCCTGACATATTATAATAAGATACGTCACAAATCTAGCCGTAGAATGTGGACCTTTTTCGATCACCCAAACCATTTATTTTATAGGGATTCGCATGGATGGGCCATTATCAAAAGATATCCAGGGGTAGGTTATTCCATCTTTGAAAAGGTTATGGGGATTGTTCTTGTTATCAAGGGCTTGAAATAATCTAATTGCAACCTTTAATTTTTTACTTTCCACCATATAAAGTGAGACTCATCGTATAAATAGTTTGGATCAATGGAAGTGAACCCAGATTCAAAGGCTAAAATCCCGATGTGTAGCATTTTAATACATCAGATGTATTTGAGCAAACCTCTTTGAAGAATACTTCTACGGCTGGGGTGAGGAATAATTATAGCTGTTGTACATGTCGTGCGAAGACGAGTAGTGACACTCCTCGTGCTCCGAGTTGTACGAACGGTTCAAAGGATATATGGGCCCCACAGTGATGTATTTATTATATCTACACCGTTCATATATTTTTGAAGATCATTATAGAGCATTATCCAAAAAAATGAATAATATCCAAAGATTATTTGGACCACACCATAAATAGCAACAGAGATAATGATTTTCACCATTAAATAATTCGTGTGGTCCACTTGATAGTTAGATCGATCTTATTTTTCATCTCAATCCCTAAGACGAGCTAGCCAAATGGATGGACGGTTTGGATATAACACATACCTATGATCAGACCTACAGAACTTACTAACATCAATACAACAATGCAAAGCCAAAGTGCACGTAAATGTTATACAGTTGCACTTTCGTGTTAACACCTATGGCTCAAGCTCCGAGTTGTATGAACGACTCAAATGAAATAAAAAATACATGGGCCCCACAATGATGTATTTATTATATCCATACCGTTTATTTATTTTTCGTGATCATTTTAAAGCATTTGAAAAAAAAAAAAAAAATCATATCTAAAGCTCAAATGGACCACACCAAAAATAGCAGCGAGGATAATGATTTTCATCGTTAAAAACATTCGATCCGAATCGCACCCAACCCGATCCGACTCGGTTTCCCTGACCGAGTTGGACTCTGTTTGGGTCAGGCCAACCGTACATCGAATCGGTTCGAGTCAAATGTCTCGGACTCGGTCCCAGATCGAACCGAGTTCAAATCAGCCTATACAAATTTCAAACTGAACCAAGTTGGACCCAATCTGATGTGACTCGGTCCGATGCCCAGCTCTAATTATATATAAATTGTTTTCTCGGGTGTAATGTGCCTGAACTTTAGATATAATTTAATTTTGGGATCATGTTCTAAAATGATATATAAAAACAAATGGATGACATGGATTATACATGTACATGAGGATATGGATAATTACATAATGCATGTATGTGAATGCACATTGTTTCATATGGTTTATTTGAACTTGGCCCTGTTTGGTTCAACTGAACTTGAATATTTAGAGTAAACTAAATTAAATCAAGCAAAAGCTTTTATCGTCTAAACTAAATCAAGCTCAAACAATAAAAATAGGCTTGAAGCTGGGCTTGTGTAAAATTCAAATAGAAAGTATCACATATCAGCATATGCACACGGCTTTAATCATCATCATCATCATTCAAAGGCATGTTTGATGTCTAGAAATGAGTTCATCTCATTTTAATATAATTATTAGAGATTACGAATATTTGATGATAAGATTATTTTTAATCGTACAGAATATAAATCTTGTTATGAGTTATTGGGGCCTACTACACAATCCAGTTCCAATCGTTATTTGCAATTTTTTGGTGTACCATAGCTGTTGACCGATATCAGGTTGTGCGGGTAATACATCTGTATTGTCTATGGTAACACACGTGTGTATGCAACACGTACTTGTTTTGGACCCACCTTCCCTGTTTCAGGGCCTAGAAATTTTATTCATGAAAAGATGTCATGACCCTTGACTCACTCAAGATGGTTGTCATGGGGCCCACCTAGATGTATTTATTCTTCATCTATGTCGTCTATGTAGTTTTACATATCATTTCAGGGCATGAGCTAAAAAATGAAACAAATCCAAATCTCAGGTGAAAATATTGATGAATGGTATGGATATAAAATACATACATCAAGGTAAGCCCCATAGTAAGGGCCGCACCATCTTGGGTGAGCCCAGGGCACACCTAATCCCCTCCCAACAAAGTTCTCCTACCAACTTGGACCCTTACTCTTGCTCTGGTGGTAGACCATCAGGAGTTTCAACACCCAGTCAAGGGTTCGAGTATCCATGGATGGTGAAATCCCACTACAGCGTAAGTGTGTGGGGTGTAGGAGTTTGTGTAAAAAAAAAAAATTCTTTAAAGAACAAAAAATAATCTCCTACCAATCTGACACGACCCACTCTATTAACTGGGATGGTGTGGTGTGGTAACGTATGTGTTTTACTGACCTTGTCCGTCTATTTCACATGCTCGTTTCAAGACATGATTTAAAAAATGAGGCAAATCCGCATCTAAGAAAACAAAGCTTATATTTGTGTTTTATCTTCATTCAAGTATCTGTAACCTTACCAACAGGTATGGCAAGATTATTTGGCTTCCTGTATTACTAAATTGGGCTAGCAAGATAGCACATATAGTTGTACTTCGATTTAGTGGCCCGTCATGATTTATGTTTTATTTATGCCATCCATCCATTTTCCAACTCAATTTTTAGCATGAAATGAAGCAGATCCAAATCGCAGGTGGACCACCATAGGAAATATTAATGATTGAACACCCACCATTAAAAAACTTTGTTAAGCCTACTGTAATGTTTATTTGACATCCAACTAGTTGATTAGGTCACATGGACTTAGATGAAGAAAACAAAAATATAGCTTGATTCAAAACTTTCATAGCCCTTGAGAGGTTTTTAATGGTGGGCATCCAATCACCATTGTTGCATGTGGTGTGGCTCACTTGAAATTTATATCTGCTTCATTTTTGGTCTCATACCCTAAAATGAACTTAAAAAATAAATGGATGGTGAGGATAAAACGCATGTATCATGCTAGGGGCCACAGAGGTATTAGAGGGGCCACTACTAGTAGGATAAAGTTAGGAGTGAAACTTTAGGTGACGAAGGTAAGATCCCAATGTGGATGAGACGTGAGTTTTTGCAACACAAACCAGTGGGACCCATTGTTGAAAAAATATTGATTTTTAAATATATTTTAAATATAATATAATATAATATATATATATATATATATATATATATATATATATATATATATATATATATATATATATTATAAAAAATTTTGAAAAATAATTTTTTTGTAGATTTTGGGAATAGTCCCACATTGAAAAAAGTAAAGAAAAAAAAGTGGTTTAAATAAAAAGTGTGGAGTACCTTATTATTTGCCCACACAGTCCATGAACTATGAGACTTGTGTGTTCCAGTGCATAGTACTAGAATACCCGCACTCGGGCACAGGCTCGGTCTTGGGCTCGGTGCGAGGGCATGAGCATGAGCATGTGAGGCAGTATGGTTGTAGAGGCGTTAGTGGGGCACTTTGCACGACTAAGTAACTAAGGCGAATGCCTGGCTAAAGGGAAGACTAGAGGACTGAATGAGAGTCCTCCAGTATATATATAGAGCTGAAAAGAGTTGTTGTAGCAAAAACTGTACTAGCTATGCCATAAGTGCATGGTCCAGCTGAAACTGCTGCATGGCTAGCCCAAAAGCTAAAAAACAGCTAGTTGCTATCTCACAACAGTCAGCATGCAGCAGTTTAATGGCCTCATGCACAACAGTTAGAAAACGACCATAAAACAACTAGTTTTCTCCAACGGCCAGAGAAAACGGTCATGGGATTTATTTACTTGGACTATAACCCTTAGCCAAAATAGCTTATAGAAGAAGAGCGTAAATGGGTTTCCAAACCATCTCTCAACCCAATTCAGCACAACTATATGAATTGAGACAGCCTGCTGCTCATCTCCTATACTCCAGTGATTCCAGTAAAATAGCAAGGGTTAAACAGTTGCTTGAAGAACAGACCAACGGTGTGGTTTAAAACGGTTCAACTGAACCAGTGGTTGAAGAACTAACCAGTGCAGTGGTCAAAATCAAATATTCTTCTTCTCTTCTTCTTTTGAAATTTTTTTTCTTTTATCGTATTTTTGCCAAACAGAGTGTAATAGAGTTTTAATAGGTGGGCCTTCATGTTTGTTGAATGCAGACCCACACCAGGCTCGTCGTATCCTAGAAACAGTTTGCCTGTAACATATCAACATACTCAATTCATTTAAATAAGGCCAAATAACTCTTTAAGGACAACGTTTCAGACATGCTTCGGCCTGTCCTTATTCAAGCTAATTTTATTTTTCAATTTTCTTGTTATACAAAAATAATATAAATTTGTATAATTTCCAACAACCATTAGGACCTTCGTGTGAAATGGCAAGGAAAGAAAGTACGGAAACAGTTGGGATGGAAACGCCCACTAATGAAACCTTTCCCGAGCCTACTGTGATACTCGTATGCCATTCAATGAAGAAAATAAAACATAAAATTCAGCCTTACTTCTGCAAACTCCAATAAAATTTTAAACGGTGGACGTTCAATCTCCACTATTTCTTTTAATTTGGGCCACTTGAATATTGGATGTAGTTCATTTTACACTCTCACTGTAGCATGAGCTGCAACATTGATGAACAGAGTAGATTTTATATGAGCATCCACTCCATCGAAATGTTCAAACACTACAACGATAGAATAAGCTTATCATGCAAACATAGTGTGGGGTCCACCTTGATGTGTGCATGTAATCCAACCCTTAGAAATTAAGGATCTTCCAAACATAAAAGTGGGATCGATGCCAAATAAATAGGCCGTTGGCCACCACTTGAATTTGAAGTGTTTTGGGTGGTTGTCCATTTATTTCCTATGGTGGGACACACCTAATGATTTAATGTTGTTATCATTGCAGTGCTTTCCTTTGATTTGGAATGTAACCATCATTTATGAAACACTAATCTAAAAGTTCAAATCTTCTAATCATAATGGCTTTTTAGGCAACTTTCATCCACCATGTACATCTCTCTCTCTCTAAATATTTCTATAATACATCCGGATGTACTTGAAGATTAATGCTGATAAAAGGAAGCTTGATTGAAGATCAACGGTCGAATGAGGCTTGATTATTATGGGGCATTGGATCAATGGGATACACGGTTTTCGATCAAGTTTCCTTCAATCAGCAGCGATCTCCACCAATACATTGGAACTCTAGCCATTGGATTGGTGATCCAAAATTACCGCGAACGGGATATACCCAAATAATAATAATCTTTAAACACCCTTTGATTATTCAATGGTAAAAAAGACCATCAATTTCTAAATCAAAAGAGACAAATGATTAAAAGTTTGAAATATTTCAAATTGTGATATTTTATGTTTTATAGATCCTCCATCCAATGTGAGGCCCACCCTATGAACGGTTTGAATCATTGAAAGAGGAGACTATTTTAAAAGGTTAACCCTATGAACGGTTTGAATCATTGAAAGAGGAGACTATTTTAAAAGGTTAAAGTCCCATTATATGCTATTGCTATACGTTGGGATGTTTTCTAGCAGACTTCTCTCACCAAATCAATTGCATACAGCTGAAGTACAGTAGCTTGTGGTGCAGCCACGTAATTATGCGAAATGCTACTTGTGTTAGACGTCTGCACAAATCCTGTCAGTAACTTTTAACAAAAAGCTCATTCATTAGATGGGCCACGACATTGGAATCAGTTGACAACCGTTGGTCTGGCTCAACATATAGGTGTGGTCCACAAGATGAGTGAACCTTCCAAATCTTTATTTATGTGATCTTCATTGTGGGGCCTACCAATTCCATGGTGGGGATACCCAAAAAGAGTGGCATGTAGGTGAGAAAGATGTGACTGGATGTCTAGTAAATACTTCCTACCATCTATGATAAGTCTGAAAAAAGAAACAGATTAAAATGGTCCTGAGCAAATGGGATCTACTACATAGGTATAATGAATATTGAGAGAGGAGGATATATATTGATGGAAAGGGTGCAGCTACATGAGTTGTGTGCATACTACACTACATGTAGAGAGAGAGATAGGTCAAGAGAAGTCCTCTAAACGTAGCCGGCCGGACTTCACATTTTTCCTTACTATGGCTCACTTCAGCTTTATATCTTATTCATTATCTAGCTGAAGTCATCGTGCAGATGCCACAATCATTATAATGATATTTTAGGGTTTATATGTAAAGAGAGAGGTGAGAGTAGGCTACTCAAACTATTTAAGTCAAATAAAAAATGCCCTCCCTCAAAGGGCCAACCACATCCAATAAACAACTGTCAGCGCTAACAAAATTGGCCAAATATGACACATAAGACTATTCACTTGCCCAAACTAACTGTCAGATGTTGAGGATGCTTGAATCATGTTGGATTTTGATTTTTAAAGATATAGCAGAAATTTTGAAATATCAAAATCAGATATTTAAAAAACAAAATGGAGAGTTGAGACATCAGAATTGATATCTTAAAGACATATTTGCCTCCCATGGGATGATTTGAGACAAATTGGGATGATTTGAGACAAATTGGGTTCCAACAAGTTTGTCCCCAAGATACAACAACTCTCTTCTAAGACGAGCAGCGTAAATAAGGTGCACGCACTCATAATACCAGGTACACGAATCCAAGAATACTTGAACTAATTTGTCTAAAATAGATGTCGTAGAAAAAATTCATAGGAAAACTGATAAGGGAGAATTTTTGAATGATTTTACAATAAAAAGAGATGTCTTTTTAAAGAAAAGTAAGTAGTCATTGGAGCTCAAGGCGCATGTGAGCAGTATAATAAATATATGTCAACACATGCCAATTAATTAATTATTAAGTGTATGATGACTCTTTATCTTTATGTGCATGAATAAGATAAAATATATACAGAGAAAACAAAAGTGTCCAATCAAAGATGCACTGTGGCTCGTATGTGCATGCGTGCAAGGTTGCTCCTATGGTATATTTTTATTTTTCAATACAATGAATTAGTAAGGGATTTTAATAAAAACAACTTAATTTTTTAACAAAATTTCAATATGAAATAAAATTAAACACAATTAATGTAAATGGTTTAACAAAGACAAAAACAAAATTTCTTAATTTTTCAAATAATTTATTTTATTCTAACAAATCACACCTTAGAGGATGCAACCATTTGTCTAGTAGCAAGAAACATTGGACGGTCAAGATCCGACAAAGAAAATTGGGTCTATATATCAATTTAAAACATCCATCTAGGCCCACTTACCTTTGATTGAAAACTTAAGTGGTGCTAACAATTCAGGTCCATGACTTTTGTGCCATCATCCATCTTCAATTCCCCTTGTAAGCGGGGTGCCTCAACCCATCACCAAAATCACCAGGCACATCACCTGACGTGGTAGGATTTGATGGCACCGTTAGCTGATGTCAAAGATAGAACTCGGTCGGGTATACATAGCCTTTCCAACCGAAGTGGATTGAGTGGTGTGCCACCTGGTAGTGTGTTGACATCACCAAGTTATGTGAGACCCGTCATCGTGTACTTGTTATATTCAAATCAACCATTCATTTAGCCAAATCATTTTAAGGCATGAACCCAAAACTAAGGAAGATCCAAGTCTCAAATGGACCACACCACATAAAGTAGTGAGACAATGATTCGCACAATTGAAACCTTCTTACGTCCCACCGTGATGTTTACTTGCCATTCAACTTATTCACAAGGTCACAAAGACAAAAAAAAACGGTTTAATCAAACTTTTGTGGCCCCCATCAAGTTTTCAAAGATGGCATCATTATCCCCATTGCTTTGTCTGTTGTGGTTCAATTGAGCTTTAGATCTACCTTATTTTTTATTCATGCCCTAAAATGTTCTAGCTAAATGGATGGAGGGTTTATATATGCATGGTGGGACCATAAAAGTTGGTAACATCATGTCAACATACTACTAGATCGATGGTGGTGTGTGGCACATCAGACAATGTACTTTCCTTTCAAACATGTTTTGCATGGCTTTTCTCTACAATCACATATACCTCAGTTAAATTTCATATTGAATTACTACGTAGTAAGCTTCTCATGACAGAGCTTTCCTGAGCTCATGCACGTGCGCAATACAGGTCACACACATGCTAAGCATGTATCAGCATGCTATAATAGGTTGAGATCCAATCCATCCATCAGACAGGCAAACCATCTTGATGCCCTAGCCCAAGAATCAGGCTGATCCATTCGTCAGGTGGGCTACAATTTTCAGAACAAATGTACGGCTCTAATGCTTGGCTGAAGTTAAAACCCATACACCTGCTTCAAATATTGGGGCCCAAATGCTAAGTTGACCAAATATACTATCCGGTTGGTACATGTGTGGAGTGTACATGAGCTTTATTGCACACGCTCTGGATTTAATATTTACTACACCATATTGATTGATTTGCATACAACCATTTCCATATTTGGAATGAAACGGTACAGCTTATCACAACGATGATAGTTAAAGCATACGGTGCACATGGCAGTTACATGACTATGGCATGGAGTCATGCTTCACGCACATTCACCGGTCCGAACCGAACTTGCTCTACCCCTGCTGAAAATGTGGTATTTGATTGAATTTAGGTCACTGGGGTCAGAGAAACTCATAGTTCAATAAAGCTCTAATGTAGCAAATTTTGATTGGGCTATATGCCACAAAGTTCGATCAAACTTTTGTGGGGCCCACCATGATGTATCTATTTATCTGTGCTGTTCATGTCTTTTCTCATATCATGTTAAAGTATGGCCCAAAAATGAGGTAGGTCTAAAGTTCAAGTGGCCATGCCAGATGGTAAGCTTTATTTGCATTAAATGCACAAAACATTAAATGTAAGTTGAATTAAATATAAAATTAATCTCTGGAATGGTCCACCTTAGCATTGGATATGCCTCACTTTTAAGCCCATACCTTAACATGATATCAGAAAATGGACAGACAATGGATAAATGGATACACGGTGGGCCCCACATAGGTCTAGTGACATTGCTAGGTTTGAGCAGGGTTTGATGCAATCCTCTTTCCTTTTAGAAATAGGGCCACAAAAGAGTATATGTAAAAGTAGAGCCGTACACAAACTAAGTTAGGTCGGTTAACTCGACTCGGAAAAGCTCGATTCAACTCAGTTTGAAACTGAGTTCGAGTCAAGTCGAGTTGATCGTTGGAGCTCGAAAATTTCAAGCCCATCTCGAATCAACTCGGATCGAACCTCAATTCGAATTGAACTAAGATTGAACCAGTTTGGTGACTCGATTATTTTGATATTTATGTTGCTCACCAAGTGTTTGATGAAATGACTTAACAAAGTGTTGTTTTGGGTGTATACATTCTCTATGGGATCCACTAGTGGCGTAGAAGGTATGGATATTAAACAAATCACTACCAAAAAACAACATTACATGATAAAACTACCCTTATATCTAGATTTTGATGTTGCTTATTGAGTGTTTGATGAAATACATGTAAACTGCAGTTGCTGCTTTGCAAACTGTGAGAAATTGAAGGTGCACTCTATATGTTTGAAAAAATGCCGCACAAGCTCTAGCTGGCCCGATTTGCTGATCAAACCGAGCTGAGCTGGCTAATCAAGCTCAAGGATTGAGCAAGCCAAGTTCAAACTAGGGTCAGCTAGTGGCCAAGGCAAGTCAAGCTATGCCAAGATCTACTCGGCTCAACTTGTGTACAGCTCTATATAAAAGTGGTTTAGTCCAGTAATGGCATATGAGGCTCCATGAATCAAATCTCAATGCTCTAGGGCTTTTTTAAACTTGCGTTTCCTAAACACTACCGCATCAAATAACTTTCAAATATGCTTTATCTTCGCATATCTTAGGCAGTTTGCTGCCTAATTAAATCCCACAATATTAGAAGATAGAGGGAACTTAATCTAGACGAGCATTACTCAATCCACATCCACCATCAAAAGTGTATGACCGCATAGATTCCTTATTTCAACAATCAGGTTAGTCTACTAGCCAAGTGAAGCCCATCAATTTATTTCTAATAAGATAGCAGTTGACACACCTACTAAAGGGATCCCCTTTATCGTCCACCACTAAAATCTATGGCAAGAGGTCCACCTGATGGATGGCTTGGATATTTTTACCTATCTGTCACGCTGGCATTTGTTGTGGCATGTGCATTAGCTGACTTGTGCACGTGTGGCTCGCTTAAAAACAGCTCCCTTTAAGATATTGCCAGCTCTTTCGTGCAAAAATCCAGCCATTTATGTCTGGTATTCAAAGCAGAGATGCCTTTTACACCCACCCCCTTCGGACAGATAGCCACTTTCTTTTCTACCCAAAAATAAAAATAAATATAGTTTTTTCAACGTTTTGGTGTACCTGTCAATTAAGATGGGAGTAGATATCACTCCTGCTTCACGGGGGAGGGGGGTAAATATCAATTTCAGAAGTGCAAATCTGTGGGGCCCACATACAGCAAACATGTTGCATTTGAATGTTAAAAGCTGTTACTATGATGCCCCGCTCAGGAGTTATTTTGATGCTCCACTGGAGTAATCTGCCGCACCTATTTTAGGCTGTGCTTAAAACACCCAAGCCTGTGGGGCCCACAGTGTTGTATGTGTAAAATCCACTCCATCTATTATGTTCCATCCTTGATGTTAGGTCCTAATGCCAAAAAATTAGATAGATAAACAGTTCAGATGGGCCACACCAGTGGAACAATTGTGATGGGAAGTTGACCATGAGTTTGTGTATAGATCCACCATGGTGTGTATATTTCATCAAACCCGTTAATCAAGTGTAGGAGAAATGCAAAACAATGAAAAAAACTGTTTTTATTTTTCATGGCCAACAAAGTTTTGGATCAAAGTAAAGAATTGGACCAGGGGTTTCTCTGCTTCCCGTTCACAGTTACATTTTAAAGTCACATAACTAATAACTAATGATGATTTCTAAAAAAGTTTATATATATATATATATATATATATATATATATATATATATATATATATATATATATATATATATATAGGTACTATGCGCGCCGATGGGAATATCCCATGAGGTCGAGCTATATGGACCGTGATGCGTCTCGAACATCTACCCCATCAGTCAGATGCACCATTACATCTTGGGCCTTGCCTTCAAAAACCAAGTCAGTCCGTTACTTTTGTGGGCCACAGCATATACAGACGTTGAGAGGGAGCGTGCACCATTAAAATGTTAATAATCATTTTTTGGGCCCACCGAGATGTGGTTTGCAAATTCAGCCCATCCATTATATGTGTCCTACTTGGATGAGGGTTCAGACCAAGTTTCAGACGCATGCAAATTTCAAGTGAGCCCCACCAAGTGCTTTTATATGTTTTTGGCATGTCTTCACATAATTTTAGATGGTATGGCCCACGTGAGTTCTGTATAGGCTTGATTTTTGAAATATCTCATAATTTAAAGGGGACCCATCAAGTACACTATGATAATGGTCAACACTCATCACGGTGGGGCCCACACAGCTTAACCTTATGAGAGTTTATCATGAGCGCAGCGCAGAGTACCTTTTCCCTATATATATATATATATATATATATATATATATATATATATATATATATATATATATATAACTCATGTTTGATTTTCCAACCTTAGTTAAGAGCCGAATGACTCAGCCCATCCAAAAAGAGTAAGGTGAATCTAGCTTTCAATAATTTTATAATTTTAATAGAAAAATAAAAAGTAGAAAAGAATTCTAAAAAGCAATCCCAATTTTATATTATCAATTCCACTTTATATTGACTCTCTTTAAGATATCTACTCTCTTCGTCATCTAATTTGAATAAGAAAAGCAATCTCATGCCTATATATGTATAAAAATACCACCAATTTTTTATTTTTTTTTCATATCGATTGTGTCGTATGCAAGCCCATGTGGCTCACTTGCGGGCAACTACTAATAATAGGTCCCACGTAATATTCCTTGAATATTCTTAATTAGATTTTTTTTTTCTTTCAAATCTCATTCTCTCATGATACTAATTCAAATGAGAGAGGATTAAGATAAAGTAAAGAATTTGGATGTAATTGGGATAAGCTAACTCTATCATATCCAAATTGTTAGAAAATGTAAGATACAACGGAGGATAGAAAAAAATGATAATGAAATGATAAAATTTATCGAGTTCAAGGCTCGACTTGAATAGTCAATTTCTTAAGATAAATTTGTTGTCATTTTTCTGAAAGTTTCAGCAAGTGTAAATGAAGGAAATTAGCAAATTGTCTTTAGGATACAATGAATTCTCAATTCGATTTTCAATACGAAAATTTGTATATTTAAGTGTTGAACAGATATCTAGTTTTGACTCTAATATGTCCTAATTAAGACGTTCAGAAAAAAAAAAAAAAAAAAAAATCAGTAAGAGATCAGATCGAGAGTAATTGCATAAAAAATGATATAATTTTAAGAATAAGAGTATCTCCTTCTGTATTATAGTATTTAGGATTTATAACAATTTAAAGGTTATGAATTTTTTTCTGGAGATGTGCTAAAGTGTCTGTTCAAAAAATTCATACTCATTCATAGCAAATAATTACATTCTATGAAAGGATATAATTCTTTGTCCTATAGCAGTTATTTCTGTACCCATTTAGACATAAACAATTATCCAACAGGAAAAACTGTATCTACATAAATGACATATGGCATAGGTGTCACATGTACAATCATGTCATAATTACTTTTAATCAAAAATAAAACATCAGATACTATGGCCCAAAAAGTTTGAACTGAGTGCTAAAAAGACTAAGGCTCTTTTAGCTCCTTGCGACGATGCATACGTGCAAAGTGCTAAGTGTGTCAAAAGGCGCCCAAGCAACCCACGACACACGTGTGTGGCATCGTCCTGGAGGAGATTTGAACCTTGGTTGCATAAGTAAAAACCTATTCTCTTAGTAACTGATTATATACACTACTTATAGAAAGTTTAAATAATTAATATATTTATTTACTTTCTAAAAATAACTTTTATTTTTAAAATTTATTTTTATTTAAAAAAAAAAAAACAACAACACAAATTCCTTTTAATCCTTTCAGTTCTTCCCTTTAAAGAGTGGTATTACATCACTAAATGCATCAATTTCAGAAATTCCGGAGAAAAAATCAAGAGAAGTAATGAGAAGATATCCAATGTTCTTTAGACTACCTTTAGATGATTTGAACCGTTGATCATATCCAATAACTATCCTAACCACATGATCTGAAGAGTGGTTAGCTTCTTTCTAGTCCTGGAATTGTTAACCATTCATTTTTAACTTTATGTGAAAATCTTTAGGAGTCATTTGGCGCCATGGATTTGGGAGGATTTGAGGGGATTTCAAATCAAATCCATGGGTTTCAAATCTCCTCAAAGAGGAGGTTTGAAATCGACAGCAAGAACTTGGATTACACCTAAAATCTTTTCGGTAATTGCGTGTGTAATATGTGTGTCCCCATACTATTATTCTATTGGATACATGGCCCACTAATGATATCCAAAAACAATTAGATTATCAACTGCATCACTATACTTTAATATGATGATCAACACCGTCCAAACATTATCCATGTAAATCAACGATTAAAAATCATTAGTTAGTCACGCACTTGTGGCCCATTTGAGACTCAAAATTTCACCATTTTCGGGCAAAGCATATATTTCAGTAGGCTTATTACAACCATTGTGTTAAAAATTACATTTCACTAATTAGAGATATTAAAGTTGATTTACTAATTATATTCAAACCCCAGTGAATATACCATGCACAACTACTTTTGGATTAAAGTTGTACACAATCCAAAGTGCCAAACACACTAGGAGGATTCCAAATACAGGGAATTTCAAATCCAAGGGATTCTGAATCCAGGGGGGTTCCAAATCCACTCTCCCAAACATGCCCTTAAGATCATGTAGATATTGTCAAATCCTACAATCCCTGATAAAAGCCTTGATATACATGTACCAAAATAAAAGGAGGCACTTCCACCTAAGTAATAGCCAATGATTGCTTACTATTCAGAATAGCATCAACCATTGAATTCCCTTCTCTGGTATGAGATGTTCCACTCCCCAAACCCATGTGAAAGAGAGTTATAGCTGAGATGAGGTGGAGCACCACCACATCCGAAGATGGCTCCTACAATTCATTAATGGTGTTGATAACCACCAGAGAATCTTCCTCCACCTCAAGACAGGCAGTTTGAAGCCCAAGTACAAAGCCTGCAGCAATCCATTGAACAAAGTCAAGAATTCAATTGCACCAACGTTATTTAATACACTGGTAGGATACAAAGCTCAATACACATGTATTCAAGGATTACACGTGACATGTCGTAATTTACATGGGCAATCAGACATTGTACATGTGGCATGCAACAATTCGAATTAAATCGATCATGGACAATCCTAACCTTTAATATTCATGGACACTCATTTGTTGAAATAGGATCATGAGATATTTTTTATTTTTTAATTGTCCAATAAATGCCCACCAATTTCATAGTCTAATAATCAAATACTTAATTTTAGTTACATATACATCTAAACTCAGACCCATTATTAAGGGTGTACACGACCCGAGCTAGCTCGGTCAACTCGCTCAACTCGGCTCACAAAAGCTTGAATCAGCTCGGTTTGAAGCTGAGTTCGATTCGAGTCAAGTTGATTTTTAGAGCTCGAAAATGAGTTTGAGCCGAGTTTGAGATGGCCCCAGCTTGACTCGACTCGGTTCGAATACAACTCGAATCAAAATCAGGTCGAACCAGTTCGGTGACTCGGTTATTTTGATATTGATGTTGCTCACCAAGTGTTTAATGAAATGACTCAACTAAGTGTTGGCTGGTAGTAAAGAAGTATGTTTCATCAAACAAATTTCATTTTTTAAAAAAAAAAATTTGATGTTGCTTATAAAGTGTTTGATGAAATATTTGTAAAATCGTTACTTGCGTTTTACATTTAGTAAGAATTTAAAGGTATAGTCCATGTGTTAGTAAAAATGTTACGTAGGTGAACTCGGCCAGATCTTGGCTCGAACTAGCGTGAGCTACTAACTAAACTGTGAGCTGGCTAGTTAGGATTGAGGATCGAGCCGAGCTAAGTTCAAGCTGAGGTTAGCTAGTGGCCAAGCCAAATCAAGCTGAGGCCAGCTCGACTCGATGTACACCCCTACCCATTATTTGAGTAATTTAATTTGAATTATTTGTATATCATATACACAATTTTATAAGTAATTTCTAAACGCATGCGTATCATCCATCATAGTTTTTTGGAGTATCAAAGTTGTTGGGGGCCTTACACAAAACCTTAGGATCTAGCCCTCCTGAACAAACTAGAATTATGGAATAACAAAGTAATGAAATAAATCAGAGAGGTAAAACCTACGGGTCCTCGTCCAGATCAACAATCCACTATGAAGTAGAACGTTACAACCTTCGTCACTCATGCAGGAGTGAGTGAATAATAAGAGAATCAAGGAAAAATAGAGGGATCTCACCGATCACAAGGACGTAAAAGTGCTGAGACGACGTCTCCCTTACACAAGCTTTCTCTCTCTCTTTTCTCTTTCTCTCTCTTCTTTGATATCCCTAAACCCTTTAGGAAACCCTCTTGTGCTTTTTCTTCACACAACATACCTTAAAAAAAACCCTAGGGGTCTCTTTTTATAGTTTTAGGAAATTCTCTTCCGCATCCCAATTGCGAAAGGACTTGCGACACGAAATCTGTACAAAATCGCGGAACAAATCTGCGTAGGTTCAACTAGTCGTGGACCTCTAACGACCGGTCGAGCACCTCCTACGACCGGTCGAAGATCACCTACGACTAGTCAAGCACCTTCCTGAAAAAAATAATTCAATCGCTAGACTTTGAATCGAGCTACGACTCGACTCCCACAACTGGTCGTACCAGCCTTCGACCGGTCGAGTAGGGCTTACGACCAGTCGAACACAGGTCAAAAACCCCATCAAAAGTTTCACTACTTCCATAATAATAATTGTTACTCATCAGTTGCGTTATTTCCTTTTATATAACACCATTTGGAGTGACTATGCCCTGTGTAAAAGAAAATCTTCCCATATGCTTAATTGTATTTGGAAATTTGGCATTTACATTTGGGTAATTTTGAGACATGGGGCAATCAACATTAGTTGGAAACATACCAACAGTCTGGATGATCAAACCATGGGCCCATTTGTCAGAACTAATAACCCAAGTAGTACTCTGAAAGTCCGAGGACGAGGATGTAATAACTCCTTCACGTGGAGAGGAGTGCCCGTGGGACTAACCAACCTCCTGCCTGCATTCCAGAAAAATAATGCATTTGAAGGGTCAGCCTCATCATGGGACCATCAAACCGTAAATATCTCCAAAAGGAAGGGTATTTGGGTAAGTTACTTTCAACCAAAAATGTCTCCAAAGTTCACAACACTAGCGAACAAATGATGCTTAAAAGTTTTATCTCAGCCGTCCATTGTTTTGTACGCTGTGGCCCACCTGATATGTGAAAGAGGCCAAAAGATTTGGGTGCCCACCTCATATGTGAAAGAATCCAAATGAAAGAGGTCAGTTAATATCAGGAGTTTTGTGAGACTGTGTGTACCATGAGGTCCACTTCATGGGAGCTTCTCATGAGGTCGAGCATATCTACACCATCAATCATATTTACTCTTTAACGGTGGGAAATAGGCTAAAAAATCAGACCAATGCATGACTTAGGTGGGACACACCAAGACAAGAGTAGAGACTAGATGCCCAACCACTGAAACATTTATTATTGTTTATAGGGCTCATTAAGATATGGTTAAAACATCCATCCCATTCTGTGTGTGTGTTCTACTTGGATAAAGGGCCACACCAAATTTCAGGCCATTCCAGTGGGCCCCACAAGCAATTTAAAATGTTTTAGGCTTGATTTCACTTTAAAAAAAAATAATAATAAACAGTGTGACCCACCTGAGTTCTAAATATGGATAATTTTTTAGAAATCTCGTAACTTAGGGGGACCCACCAAATACACAATGTGGATATGAGACACACATCATGGTGGGTCCCACATAGCTCAACCTCATGGGAAGCACCCGCGCGTGAGTTTGGACCTTGTAGTATTATATACATGAGGATGAAACCCATAAAAATGAATTTTGATTGGATGATTGTAGAGGCAGCTCCACTGCGAGGCCGCCTCCTCCATAACAGATTCATCAATACCTAACTATTAACCTGCTAATTTACTTATATACCTACGTTAGGCCTACCATGTTGTGTGTTTTTCCATCTAACCCCATTAAATATGCCCCTTAAGTTTATATATATATATATATATATATATATATATATATATATATATATATATATATATATATATAACACACCTATCCATTTCTGATATAGGCCATATCACAAAAAACAATTAACAACCACTCAAAACTTTAGAAATTACTTGGTGACCCACATAATGGTTAGAGCAGCCTGATTTTTATGGCATCCAATTTTCATGGTGGGCCAATCCCTTTGAACAGGTTCGAAACCATACAAACACCACAGTGACCCACATGCAACCCTTGTAAAAATAAGCTTATTTACAAAACGCTATTTAGTTTTCATGTTGGCCATCCATTAGATATCAATGACTGCGCAAGTTAAGGCATGAAACCGATGACTTTGTTATTTTATAGAGAATCTAACGTGGGGCCTATTATTCGGATGGTGTAGTTTGCATATATGCAATTTCTAGCTTGCATCATAAAGGAATAACAGTACATCCATCCTGCAATCTCTTAATCAAAGGGATATCAAACCAGCATTGCTTAGTAGAGGGAATTTTTGTCATTTGATGAGTGAAAACTAGATATTTTTATAAGATATTTTTTAGTTAAAATTGGGTGCCTTTAATTTATGTTGAAATGGAAGTTCTTGATTGATCAACCACCCAATTTGATTGATCAAACACGAAGGCTCAATCGATCGATCAAAGCTTAGACCGACGGCGCACGTGATTTTGCGTAATTGCACGATTTGTTTCCTCTTCAGAGTGTCACACTGTATATATGGGTGTAATATGGGCATAGGGTAGAACAATGAAAGCAAATCATTTTTATGTTTGTAAGAGAGGAAATTAGAGTTTTCATATATGTACGTAAATCTTATTTTTTATACTTTTGTTTTTATAATGGATTATTTGTTGCTTTGTGACGTAGGACCAATACATAAACGAGATAACATGTGAAATTAAATAGCAGAATTAAGATAATTAATAAAAAACAGCATTTCCATAATCATCACGAATCTCATGAAAACTAAAAGAACATCATGCATGATCCTACCATAAGTTGCCAACATCATCATAGAAGATCATTAAATAAAACGAAACTAAAACCTAATAGATGTAAAGACATCCAATTAGCTTAAGATATAGTATATTTTAAAGTAAATGGTCTAATACAACTTAGGATAAAAATTAAGGTTTGAGTAATTTGAGAAAGTATGAAAATTAAAGATTTTAAGTTTAGGATTAGGGTTTTGAGATTGAAAGAAATGAGTTTTGATATAAGGATGATAGAAAGTCAAAAGGTGCAAGGTGTGTCCGTACAACCAACCCGAAGGATTCACACGTGTAGTCGTACGGTCACACGTGTGGCGTGGGATAGACGGGTTAGGTCGGTTAGTGTTTGGGGTTGTGGATAGGTAAAAGAAATATGAGCTTATGAAAGGATGAAGGCTTATGATAGGAGAATCGAAAGATTTGAAGAAAATGCCTTAACGAAGGAGAAGAGAGAAGATAGTATGGGGATAGATGGAGACCTCGCACTTCCGTTGATGAAGATTAATTTCACACCAATCTCCTTTCCATATTGTATGGAAGTATCTTCAAATCGCATGAAGATGAAAAAAGAAAGCAATAGTTTTTCTCATTTTTTATATCACAAAATCTAATGGAAGAGAGGTCACATACTTCCTTTTTTTTATAGATTCAAGAAGTTTCAAAAATTACAATAATCCACCCGTCTTGTGAATCTTAACGAAAACAACCCTAGTCTAAATAAAATAAACCAAAACACTCATAAATGTGTCTAAATATAAAATTAAAAAAAAAAACTAAATCATAAAAAATGATAAAGTCTAAAACTGATATGGACGATCAATGATCAATGGCTCGATCATGTGAACCATGCGATCTAATGGCCCGATTATCGCGTCCTTCCAATCTAACCATCTGGATCACTTTATAAAGCAACCCATATGCATCTTCCCAGTGTGAGGTCTTCTAAATACTGTCACATGCACATGTGGTCTTCAGCATAATCACGGATACTTACCTAGCAACATGAAAATCGATATGGCCTGCCTCTTCTGATACGTACGTAAGGGTGTACGTGAAGTGATGTCTTCGTCACTTTGTCTTATAGTGTTTTCTTGCAAAAGTTACATAAAAACATATATTTTTTCTATTACTTTGTTTGTGTTTATTTTTCATTGTGTAACTCGTTCTCAAGATATGCTTGTGCTACTTTCAATATTTTTGTATAAAATAATCAATATCTTTGTCATAAATATCCCCCATTTTCTTAAAACCTCGTCATATATTTACAGAAAATTTATCAAACTATTGTTGTGCAAATATTCCAGCAATTTTCAAAATCTCATTAGTTTTTAAATTTTTATAAATTCATGAAATTATCACAATTTTAATGAAATAAGTATTTTAATTTAATTCATTTTTACCCATATTTTAAACTTATTTATTAATTTATAATAGATACTTCTTAATATTTTGTTTTCAGTGAGATTTTGAACTGATGATAACCAGCGTTGCTGCTATGATTCTTTAGCATGTACACGCGCGACTTTGACACAGGTAGAGTCGTACAGATGAACACGCAAGCACATAAAAATTACTTAGAAATTGCACGCATGGCATGGAAAGTCAAATTAAAAAAATTAAACGGTCCAAATCATAGGTACCAGTCGAGAGGTAACACGAATGAAAATTTATGATTATTTAATTATTTAACCACTAGGTTGGTGGACATTTAAAAATGAAAGACATCAAATGGACGCATTACACATTAGAGAAATGATCAGCGGGTTAAAAGTCTACGTTTACATGCATCTACTCTCATTTGGAGATAAGGACAGCTTATGAATCTGGACCATCCATTTAGACTGAACAACTCTTTGTAGGACAGCTTCAAAATCATTCTGATCGGATGATTCCTACAGTCAGTGGCATTCCAAAATCAACAGACAAGATCTTCCGCATGATCCATTTTCGCATGCCACTGACTGTAGGTCTCATCCGTTCATTGGAGACATTGATGGGACAGTTAATTAAAACAGTATTACTTCGGATATGGAAAATGGTACTGCGAGATCGACCTCATGGGAACTTCCCATGAGGTCGAGCTGTGTGGTCCCATCGTGATGTGTGTTGTACATCAACACCGTGCATGTGATGGGTCCCTTTAATTTATGGTATATTGAAAAAATCATCCGGAACTTACATGGGCCATAACTTCTAAAACCTAGTGATGACATACCTAAAACATGTGAAAGAACTTTGTGGGGCCCACATGAGTTTGGATGCGGATGAAACTCTCTATGACCCCTCATCCAAGTGGGACACACACAATGGATGGGATGGATTTATGAACCACATTTCGGTGGGCCCAATAAATGATAATGAATTTTTTAATGGGAGGGTAAACCCTCTCGACTGCTGTATGTGGTGTGGCCCACCCAAGTCATGGATTGACCTGCTTTTTAAGACCTTGTCCCACCATGGAATGGTGCATCTGACTGATGGGGTAGATGTTAGACAAACATCACAGTGGCACCCACACAGCTCGCCTCGTAGGAAGTTCCCGTGAGGAAGACCTCATAAGATTCTATTACCAATCTGAATTTTACACAGTATCTTAATAATAGAGGATTTTACAATTTAGTTGATTTAGTTGAGTTAATAGATGGCAAGTGTACCATGTATCAAGCATCATACATGGACAGAGTATCAAACAACACCCGTTCTTTAACCATGTCTTTTGCTTCCAGTCCAGTGAGACAACTGCCAAAATAAAAGTTTTCAATTCCTTGCAGGTACATGACATGTCTCAAGAATCCACGACAATGAAAATAACCGTTTGGTTGTATTATCTCCTTCTTGTTGCATTCCATTAGCCATATGTGAACTTTTTTTTTTTTTTAAATGAACTGTGGCATACGATAATTCAAGTGTTACGTGAAACATACGCAGGGCACCTAAAGTTCGTTTAATGGCCCACCTGAATCAGATGCAGCTTATACGAGTTGACTCGGACTCGGTAGAGTCCAATCCGTATTGTACCACAAGTCATTAAAGATTAGAGAAAACAGACCCGAATCGGCTCACTGATCGAGTGAGCGTCTTAAGTGCATTTGCCTTGTGTGCGCAATATCTACACCGTGTAGGTGGGCCACCAGTTTGTAATACAAATGAAAGGATATGGAGAATTGACTAAATCCCAGATTCCATAAATTCCTTGTGCAGGTGTGGAACCCTGCACCTGTTGTCGTGTTTTAATGGTAGATTAACCAGAGTTTCAACACAAGGTCACGGGTTCGAGCACCCCTTATGGTGTGAGTGCATGTGGAGTGTGTAGGTGGGCTCGGTTTACTTTCCGGCTATGGTAAGTTGCAGCCCAACCCGTAACTAAGTAGTGAATGTCACTAACATTTGCATAGAAATTGCACGAGGGTTCAGCCTCAGTCTCGGGCTTTGTATTGCGGGGTCAGCTAATACCTGGTCTATTGACATCCCTTCTAACACCACAAGGGCGCGACCTGGTTGGGCCATGGAGCGACAATGGATCAGGTCAGCCGTGGATTAGGTAGCCTGATTAGCTTCTGAGGTGGGTTTGCTAAGCAAAATGGACAGTAGCCCGAGCTTGGGATAGAAAATGTAGCTTATTTTAATTAAATAGGTGAGGCTTGGGTTGAATCCTACCCACCCCGCCCTGCCCATGTAGGTTATCAAGGGCGCGGGGCAGATGATCCAACGCCAACTGAGCCCAGAACCCAAACAAACTAACAGAAGATAAGTTTAGGCACATAGATATAATATACCTATGTAGTGTATATATTCACTAATCGAGCCAGGGCGGGCATTCCTTTTGCCCCATATTCCCCCATCTAAACATGAGTCGGTCGTACCAGTTTGGGTCGGTCAGAGCCCGGCCCAATTACAATTCAATGGATTGGGACTGGTCAGTCTTAAGTGGGCCACGTCAGGTTGGGGCCAGAGCTCTTTGGTCAGTCTTAAGTGAATGGGCTGGGGTTGGGCTGACCCCAACCTGACCGAACTTAATCGGTTAGCAACCCAGTTAGGTTGTGGACCCTTCCCTGGTGACCTCGTGGGCCCCACAAAAACATTGGTGAAAAGAGATCTCATTAAGTTTAATAAGCCTGTTTGGAATCTTTAAGGCAAGCTTATTAGGCTAAAGCCATGTTAATGCAAATGCCCGTGTCTCATTCCCTAAGCAAACCATGATTTACGGTATGTTTGGGTATGCCCCATAATGAGAATGGAATCTAATGTGTATCAACCCATGTATACTGTGTATAAATTAAGCTGTTTGGCACATCCCACAAATAGCAGTGGCAATGAATGGGTCTAGTTTGAGTTGGGTTAAGGTCAGCCCGAGCCCAACATTTGATTTTAGTCTAAATTGCTGATTTGAGTTGAAATTAGATTCTCACTTCCATCCATAGTTCATTCTAAAGAAAATTATTTTTATTCTCTTTAAATTGCATTATGTAATAAGAGAACCGTTGGCCTCGGAAAGTAAATAGATAGGTACCCACTTTATTTCTATTTTAGTGCTCTATCTGTCAAATCAAAGGCTGATATGTATTAGTTAGATATCACACATATTACTTTTACACATGAGGTGATCAATTGAAAATATATTCGGTCCATTTGTTGAGAGATCAAACAGCGACCGATCGAATCAGTTGTCTTAGATTTTTTAATAGGTTTTAACGTGTCCACAGGCCAACCTAAAAATTTACCTTCTATAGACAAGTCCCATCAAATCAACGAACGGTTTGGACTTCGGATCTCCCAGCCATTGGTCAAAAACCAGAAAACTCAACCCAAATCAACTCGTTCAACTTTTAAGCTAGAAGATGAAGAGTGCTATGGTGCTGGGTATTGTACAACAACTGCGATGGGGCAGCTCATGTACCTCAAATCTGTTTTGCCCAAAGTGGAACGTGCTGTAGATTGACCATATCCACAATCAAATTGGACGTGACCTATGATCAATGGGCATCCATGTTGAATTTGGACCTTTACTGCCTTTTTGCATTGGGTTTGAAGTAATGAGCCAAATGGGATTATTCTCTCGGTGTATCTTATGGGTTATAATCCGGCTAGGAGCAATTCAGGTTTAAGGTACATCCCACATGTAAGGGTTTAAATGTATTGAGGTACACACCACATGTAAGGGTTTAAACATATTAAGGTACAGGCCACATGTAAGGGTTTAAATGTATAACATGATAATGAGTTTTGAGTAATCATATTTCTTTCTTCTATTTTTCTCAAATTTCATTTCTTACACACCTCCCTCAGTCCAATCAGCACCTACCCGACCAATCTAAAATTATATAGTTAAAACCATGGGAATGTTAAAGAATCCTTTAAAAAATGAGACAAGAAAAACTCTAAAATAAAGATTGTGGGGAGAGAAAATCTTTCACATCTGCAAATACTTATGGAAACTGGGAACTAAAAAGGAAGTTCTGATTAGTTATCAAATGGAGAAATTGCTAACGATATTTGTGCAAAGAGGACTCACATGTGAGCAGGGTGCATGTGTTTGGGATCTGGAAGCAGAGTTAGTTATCATTAAAACACTAGGGAAAGGAAGACCACACGATCAGGTTTGCTAGAGTAGGAAAACCAAAAACTACTATGCAGTAGCTCTGTCTTTCCTCTTATGTTACCTGAGAGACCCTTCTTTGATTGGTTAGCGGGGAACAAATGGTGACCTCATGGATACAACACATCAACATTGAATTTGAGCCACAGGCTTAAACCCTCGACTTTCTATCCAATTGCTTATCCCACCCAAGGAATTGTCACTCGGTGTTGGAACAAGAACTGCCCTGAGATTGAAACCATTCCAACTCATCTGAAACTGTGTCAACTCTGTGTGACTTGTCTAACAAATATACATGTTTTGTATGCTTTTTTTTTGTTTTAAGGGATGGCCAGGCGAGGCAACCCTATATGGTCCCACAAATTATGTCAGACCATGTCTTGATAATACAGCACTCACCATCCAAGGGCGAGTGTGGCATATTTAGCCAACCGACCCTTTTATGTTGTGTGGTAGTGTGTTGGAGACTCGGTTTTGTTCTGCACCAACAACTAACCTTCTGTTTGCATTACCTAAAACATTAACCTCACTCAAAATCTAACTGTTGTAAGCATGCAGGCATCTATTGTTACAAAACGCCTACAGCTGTGTATAACTTTATTTGGAAAACTTTCGAAGTCAAATAAATACAGGAATTCGGGTCGGCTTACTATTCTTGGGACCGACCCAGCATATAACCTATCAAATTACATATGAAGATTTTGTGAAGTGCTGTAGGCAACGCTGAGGTATCACGTCATAATTCATATACATATACACAATCAAAACAACACATACGTGCAACATAAGCATACATACCTATAATTGGAGATGGATGCATCATTTTGTTCTTTCAGAGGAGGCAGTGGTTGTTAAGCATGCTGAACTCAAATTGAACTAGCTGAGTTGAAATGCGTCCATGCCTCCTGTAAGGCCAAATAAAGGCGTATGTGAAGCACTACAATTTTGGAGATATTCCAGCTGGATAAGCACCAGCTTTGTAAGGATACAAATTCTGCATTAAGAAAGTCTGCCTCGTAAGTGAATGGTGAAATGAGTAAAAGGTGTTATTTGAAGGTTTCTTTTTCTATTTTATCAGGAGCAGGAAAAAATTTTAAAAATTAAAAAAAAAGAAGAAGAGGAAGTTGTTGGATTTGAAGGACCAGGCCAATAGCTGCCTGATTTGAATAAATTGCTTAATTTTGAGTCATGAAGTCGACATGATAGATTAGTGTGGGTCAGTGAACACTGGAGTTAACAAACATCTTAGCAGGGGCATAAAAGGACAATTGAATTGGTGAGCAAAGAGACCCAACTCAGTTAGATTTCAAGTTGATTCAACATGAAACTTGATTCCCTTGATTTTTCATGTCTCATCGAGTTTTTTTTTTTCAAGTGTAATCAAGTTGGGCCGAAAACTCAACCGAGTTGATTTTTTTCTGGGTTATCTAATTCTTTTGTTAACTTTTCATATTTTTATTAGTTTATTCACTTCATAATATACTACTTTAAAACAATGATTTAATTATTGAGTTTTTTGCTTGCAAGTCAAGTGTTTGGCCGACTCTTCAAGTCAATTAGACTCAATAGACTTTCGAGTTGAGTCAGGTTGTTAGACATGCATGGGAATTAAAGAAAATTATATAAATCTTTGGCCCTGTTTGGTAAGCACCTAAAAATGAGCTCATCTCATATTAATTAACAGTAATTATTTACTACAGATCTTGATCTTGAGTACATAATTACAATTAACATGAACTCGGTATATCTCTAATACATAATCTCTCTCAAATAAAATGAGATGAACTCATTTTTAGGCATCTACCAAACAGGATCTTTGGGTGTTCAATTGAATAGTAAGATTCAATTGTGTGCCAGGTAAGCCAGTTAGAGATGTAAGCGGTAAGAGGTAGTCGGGTAGCCAAAGCTGTAAGCCAATCAGAGCGGTAAACCAACGAATAGTCAGGAAACAGTATAGGCCAGAATTCCAGTGTTTTCAGCAATAGTTAATAATTAGGGCAGCCAAAATCATACAGGAAGCAGCCAGGTTGGAAGCATAAAGGGTCCGCCATAAGAAATTTTTTAATATCCTTCAAGTATATTCTCCATGACAGTGAATTTGACTGCTACTAGAGTTGGCCGCATGTAACTCATTGAGAGGGTGCTTCTATCGCCTTTGACAAAACTCAATACACATTAATATATGACATTTGAAAATCAGCTCTAGCATGGAGATGTTATATGGAATCATGGAAGCCTTGTGTTCATTTTTTATTTCTAAGAAGACCATGTATTGAGTGGCGTGTGGCTGACCTAGTTAACTTTAAGATCAAGTGGGAAGTGGGCTGGGCTCTCCAATTGGCTTAGCAGCCCAGCCATCCATTAGCAATGAGTGTCGCCGTCCTTGTTAACTTTAAGATCTAGAGGGAAGTGGGCTGGGCTCTCCTCAGCTTCCAAGCCCAGCCAACCATTAGTAGCATCTGGGCCTGATTTTTAGACTGGCGCCTAGGTTTGACAATTTTTTTCCTGTTGAGGCCCAGCCCAAAATACATGGCCCATTTATGACTGTAGTGGTTGTGCCTAGGCCTGAATTTCAGGTCTGACTAACAAAGGGACTGCACGGGCTGACTTATAGGCCCAATTATAAATGAGCTACCTATACACCTTTAGTATGGTCCAAACTGTTTCACAGAAGATATGCATTTCTCAATATTTTTCGACAAACTAATGTCTGCACTCTCTTTTTCTTCGTTTCCAGGCCCAAGCAGATGAACATGTGTGGGCATTGCAAGTGATTCAGCTTTCTGCACCTAACCATGTGGTAGAACAAACACCAATTTTCTTTATGAAGAATTAAAAAATACCTGCAAGATGTCAAAGACTTTTTCTGCAATGTACTTTTGGTGCATTGCAGCACCCCTTTGTTGAAGCTTGTCTGGATGTAGGCACAGTAAAGCCTTTTGATATGCTTTCCTCACTGAAGTTCCTTCAATTACATCGACAAGGGGCACTGGTTTCCATCCGCTATCTGGCCAAAGAACCTATATAGAGCAAGACTTTTAAGAATCAAATTGCAAAAGCACCTAAAGTTGGCAACATAGAGCAATGGGAGTCAGGTTGAAGAACACGCAAGATATCTCACGAGAAGGGAGAATATAAGCCAAAAAGCCACAACATTCTTGGGAGGAAACAGCTCCAGAAAGAATTTCAAATCTTTGTGGTACAATGTCATGTTTTAAAAAGAGATACTATTGTATGCTTGTGAAGTGATAGACAAAGAAATATATGTTACTTCTTATTGACAAACAAACTAGCATGGATAGTATAAAATGTAAGAACAAGTTTGTCATTTCCAAGCCAACATATTTCTTTTCAATACATTAAATTTGGAAATTGAAACATCTGAGACTGGAAAACAATACTATATCAATCGAGCATTGAGGAACATCGATTGACTGGTAACTCTGCAGTACGAAAAAGGAAACAAAGACGAAAGAAAAGAAAACAGGAAAAGAACTAACTCTTTTTAAATACTTCAATGGAATATACTACAATGAATGTGTTCACCTTTCCAAACTGAGTTCTCCACCAAAGCTCTCTACGTGAAAATGAGATGAAAGAATGGGTTCCTAGAAGGGTTTCAGGGAGGTAACTTTACCTCGCGAACACATTTTCAGCAACATGAGGTAATTGAGTCTCTACAGTTGTAATATCAGGTGTTTCTAGTATTGTCTCCAACTTCTAGATGCAGAGAATCAAAACATATCTCTGGATTTGCGGGATACTGAATTAGCAGCTCCAAGAAGCTCCACAATGGAAAATGCATCTAGCAAAGCATGCAGGATTTATTTGCTGCCCAATCAGGACTGAACATAGAAGAATGGAATCAGAAGTTCCACATCATCTCCTTAGGATATGGGAGGAGAGGCAGATTAGAACTAGAGCTATAGCCTCGCACTTTAGACATAACTTGGAGCTTGCATGTTGGACGATAAAGCCTCCTAAATATTCCCAAGTTTAAGGAAATACAGAGTAAATGAATAACATCAATGAAGATTAGACATCCAACAATGTTTTTCTATAAAAATAAAAATAAAAAATTCCCTCTAGCTAGGCCATGCACCAACCAACTTAACTCTTGAGATGAAGGCAAGTTGATGTCCAAGAATTTATCAAAAAGGACATACAACATCAATTACAATAATAAATTTCAATGATATACTCCTATCATTTGGTTTCTGTTCTTCTCTCGGATGTGGTGCACCATAGGAGTGATACATTCCACAATATCTCTGTCTCCACAAGTGATGTTGGCACCTGACAGGGATGCAAGAGGATGGGAAATTGGTAGAAGAATTACAAAGAGTTACATGACTGTTTGGATTTTATAGACAATTAGTAGGTTGGAATTTGGGAGTTCAGACATGGCATCTCTCGTAAGTCCTAAGAAAGAAAGACAACAGCTGTTCAGAGCGAGGCTGCTTTAGTGGGGTTGAGAAATTTCTTGAAAAAACAAGATTTTTCAAAGTGAGCTCCACAATAGAAGCAAAGGAGGATTTGATGGTTTGAAGTTCGGAGTTTCTAAAGAAGGTTCTGTATGGATTGAGAGTTCAAAGATAACACCTTTAGGAGATTTCTTTGAGTTATTTTCTTTTTATTTTTGATAATTACATCTGAATTGATTATAAAAGAATAAGGCAAGAAGGTATACCAAGAACACCTAAATCTAACAGCACACGAAAAGTTTGCTTGTCTTTGTTTGAAAACTATACTCACGTATTGCAGAGTGGACAGCAGTGAGCGGATATTTCCTTCCTTTCCATTTGACCACTGTCGTATCCTAGCATCTGAAATCTGCAGTCAATCAAGTAATTGCAAATTCTTTTTATAAAAAGAGCCAAGCCATGTAGATCAATCAATGTAGCATGCATTACCTGAATTTCTTCTTGATGTTGTTCCTCAGGTAATTGTTCTACCTGTACATAAAAAGCATGAGACTAGCTCTTTAGAGAAGCTTATGGGTACAAATATCTGGATCCAGTATCAATCACAAAAAATCAATGATTTTGAGCTCTTGGGAACATGATCAGATTATTGTAGCCAAAAAGGCAATGTTCACTCATATTTCTGGCAGGACAATCTCATCAATTTCAGGTGTATGCGAATGCACTGTGTTTGTTTGTGTACGTTTGTAGGCAGTTTCTGCATTGTCGCAGGCATCCATGTTCTCTACAATGCAAAATGAAATGGATTTCACTACGGATTGCAGGAAGAGAAATTCTGTTACTATTGCAACTACCCTCATATTAGAAGTTAATGAAAACATATTTTCTGGATTGGTATTCCCTGGCATTAAAAACAACAACAACAACAACACAAAAATGTCTGCGTCACTGTGTTTCCTAGCACTTCCTTGATAATACAATAGAAGTTGCACACTGAGATTCCTCCACAATATATAAAAGCAGCATCAGATTATGAACACAGCAGATGCAAGGTATGCCGTAACAGACACCACTGTTACTGTTACGATATGGGCCATAACGGCCGTTATGGTCTCTTTTGTAATTCTTTTGAAAAAAAACAAAATGAAAAAATAAAAAATCCTGTATCGGCCTGGTAATAGACTGTTACGGCCATAAAGGGGTCTGTAAACAGCCATTATGAGGCCGTTACAGATCATTTTTTCCACAATGGATGTTACAACCCCGTAATGCATAATGCTTGGCACCGTTACCACTACATAACAGCCGATAAAGCCACATAACGACCGTTACACACACCTTGAGTAGATGTTTTGCTACTACTAACAATGAGAACTGTATGAAAAAAAAATAGAAGACACATACCAGGCAGCTCACATGGATATCTTCATAGTTGGATTCCTCTATATTGTCAATTGCATCCTTAAAACCTTCTGTAGTTGATTCTAACAAACACAAATGAATACAGGAATAAGAACATATTTACTAAAAACCTCATTAAATATACCAAATATGAGCCAGTTTTGAGACGCAAAAGATGAGGCTATGTTCACAAAAGTTCATTAAAATAAGAATGCAAAACATATTCTGAAATATTATATTGAGACCTTTCCAACTATCATTTCAATCACACTACTACCTAAGAAATTTACAAGGTCATAAGCATTGAACATGATGTTCAAAAGGCTGCCCTTTGCTTAGATGTCCAACAAGAAAAAGGGTTTACACACAATTGCAGTATGAATTGAGGCACAAATTGAATGATCTGAATGTCTGCTGCTGCTTTGATATTATTGGGAGCTCCATGATTCCACGATCAACTCTAGAAACTTTTCAGTTTTGATACACACATGTTAGGGTTACTTTTTTTGCTTATAGCTCATCGGTGAATTGCTTCATGTAGATATGGTGTCGTGTGAGAGATCCAAACCAATCATTAGGTAGGCTATACCTTGCACGGGTCATTCTCCAAAATGACACCAATATGGAAATCCATATCACTACATTAGAGGATCTAGATTCTAGGGAAAAGAAAATACATGCTTATAGATATGTAAACAAGCTTCTTTGACCATCCATATTTTCCTACAGACCCTCCAATGCAAGGGTTAGGATTGTCCAATCAGTGTGCATCTAAGCTATCCAAGGCCGAGGTAGGGCCGATTTGATGATTGATTAGATCTCATACATGTTTTCCATGTGTATGGAATGCTTATATTGAGTCATGGAAGCAAATGGAAATGTTTCATTCCCTCTCTTTATTAATACAACTCCAGCACCATATGAATGGAGCAAGTGAAGTTTTAATCACTGAATTGATAGGCATTCGGCTGTTATATACTTGTGCAGAGATGTACTTATGAGAAAATTTATGCATGGCCCACTAGATAACTAAACATAGCGCCCAACAGATCCAATCAGCCAGCAGGACCTAAAGGATGCAAGGACTGATTGATCAAATGGTTTCTGGGCATCATTTGTTATCATTAACCTGATCATGGCGTTAGTTCCATTGACAAAAAGTCATGTGAATCCTCGCATGGGTGCACTTGTCAGACAGGTAGCTAACTTGAAAGCTCTAGAAGTATTTATGGATGCCACTAATTGGGCATCCCATTTTGTCAAGGATCTAGACCAGGCTGGTTTCATGTACATCCTCTCAAATAACATGGATGAATTGCTTGTGCTAGCCTGTTACTTCTAACCAATTGATGAATGCACAGCCAATGTATTTGCTTTCCCCGAAGTACCACACCTCCAAAAGGGGAAGATATGACATGCTTTACATCAGAAAAATAAATAGATTGATTAAGAACTAACCAGGGCATGAGTCTGGGATGTCATTCCTTTCTGAAGAAGAATCATGAACTTTGTGGGCATCGGTATTTGCATATGTGAATTTTTCCACTGTTTTCTTCAGAATTTGACCAACCTGAAACAATTATTAGAACTCGGTAAGCTCCCAGTGGGATCAATTTTTTCGAAACAAGGAAATATCTTCGAAAATACTAAATTAGGGTACTTAATTAGCTTCTTAAAGATCACATGACAGCATGTGTACCGTAACCGGGGTATCCGTAAACATTCCACTGCTATTCTCATTGTTCATTTTATCCTTGGTTGAACAGACAGATACCAGGTCCTCTGCTCCACGTGCACCTGATTCTTTCCTCCTAGGATTGTGACCTCGAGCATCAACATGAGATGCGAGCTTCGGAGAAGCTTCCTGATTGAAAATTTTGACAAATTCTTTGACCTTTCCCTTGACTCTGTTGCCTATCATTTTGTCTTCTGAACTTAAAGGTGCATTATGCAAGTTGGGGCTAATGGTCTTGGCATGATTTAAGATGGGTTTTCTTCCAATTGGTTTCTTTGCTTTTACACTATCATTGACAGCTCCTGCTGATGAACTTTTTAGTATTGGCAAACCATCTTTCTCTCCGGCTCGTTTAGCCACCTCCTCCTTGCCTATAAATATATAGAAGTCAATGCCATTTAGAAATACTACATTGAACTAATACATTTGAACTCTTGTGACAGAAATTACCTGGGTCATCAGAACTATACTTTAACAGGGAACCAAGGCTCTTTAATTCTGGTTTGTTAACTTCTTCCACACCACCCTTACAGAAACCTACAACAGGTGGACCAGCAGAACCGCCACAATGTATGATTTTTTCCCTTCCTGCATTGTTAGGAGACGCATCTGAATTATGTCTTAAGAGCATTGCATTAGCCCCAAAGATACCACAGTGAGTGACATAAGCTTACCTGATTTTTCAGAGATATAACTGTCAAGAGTATAACTGGCACTAGCTTCAGGTTCTGAAGGCATGGCTTCCTCATCAACATTATCTTTTCTCAGTATATTGATATCCTTGGATGAAACACTATCTTGGCTATCACACTGGAATCGGAAGGAACTACTTGCTGCTGACATAGTTTCACCCTGAGAAGGTAAATTGACTCCTTGCAAAACCGGTGCAGGTAACCCACTAACTATACTCTCATTTTTACCCCGTTCTTTTGTTTTTGAACTATTTCTTCCCTTAGCAGGCATCACTAGAGTTACTCCTTTGCTTGCCCATTTGTATATAGAGAAGTGAAACTGGTTGTTGTCATTAGATGCTTCTGAACTAACACGATCCTTCTTCCCTATGCATTGGCCTTCTATGTCTTGTGTGGCAGATTCAGCAGCCTTTGATGACCCATCACCATTGAGAGAAAATTCATGGGATAAACGGCTATGGCGATAAGAAGGTCGAGTATCATTTCTCGAGTCATCTTCTCCTAGGATTGTTTGGGCGACTGTTTGGGTCGCGAGTCTAGACACACAAATGCTTGGTGAAGACAGAAATCCAAATCCATTTGAACCACCATCCTTGCTTCTAATTGGACTACAACTAGGAGTACGGAACGTCGGTAAGTCTATTCCTTTGGGCAGTTTCGAGGACAGGCTGAAAATTTAAAACCAGTGGAAGAAGACAACAAACATCAAAACCAACATAACTGCAAGCTTCTATATGGGGAACTGTACAGTAATCATCACATTGAATAGAATAAGAGACTTATCACATCTGCAACAGAAAAATATGAAAAAGAAAGAACAAAGAAGCAGATGATATCAACCATAAAAAGTGAAGTGCGATATAAATTGGAAAAGGCCACAAGGGGTGGCACTTCCAGTGCTAGATACCCTATTGAAATTTGAGGAAATATAAAATGTTTAGCTAGAGTAACAGATTTTTTCACTTGGGCGAGCAGTCCATACATGTGGAGCTCGCCTTTCAGTGTTCTAGGCTGTTCATCTGGTGGGCCCCACTATGGACATTGGACAGGCAATGCAGCAAAGAACCGTACAGTTGGACTATCCTAGTCAACCAAAAATGGATGGTTAAAAAGAAAATATAGCCAGCAGGAAGATCTCCGCCTATTGAATGGCTAGGATTGTTCAAAATAGGATATTTTTGTCCCTTACACATATGGGACGGGGCTCAGCAGATGAACATCTGGATGACAGAAAGATAGATCAACATGTATAGAATGCTGGCACAAATGAAACGATGGTAATTCGGTCTGTGGGTTGAATAATGCCAAAATTCAGATGCGTCTAGGCTATTGCAATGGAAGGTTAAATTGGAAGAATGCCAATACGTCTTATGCAGCAGGAAGATTACCCAGATCAGATGGAAGGATTCATTCGATGGGGTAGATTTTGCTCCATTCTCACCCCCAGTGTGGGCCCACAAGATAAACAAACCAGATTGCTGAAAGTTGGGCCCCACATTTACAAAATGCTTACCTTAATGAAAATGCCAGTAATTCAGATTGAGCATTGTGTGACACCTTTAAATTCAAAAGTTTCAGTGTTTTACAGACCCGTAATATCCTAGATATCCATTGGTTGCATCAAATCTTTACTGCTAGAGGATTGCCAATAACGAGCACCTCCTTGAAACTCTATGAAGTCCCTTCTGCAGTGCGCATGGCAAACTTGTATGGCGATCAGGACTGTCGATCTGGTGAGCAACCATGTTAATGGCTATATGAGAAAATTTGTGGTAACTGGACAACTCTGACTATCCAATTGTTGCTATTTTCACTCAGTGTTTTGCACACCATTTCTTACTTCTTGAGTTAACCACCCCCTTTTAAGGCCACCGATTGAATGGCTACCACAGTCTGATCACCTTGACATTTGCAATATGCCCCATTCACTTGGTGCCTCATAGGTACTGACCGCCCTGCATAACTGCCATGCATACAACAGAGATGTTTTGGCCCAAACGTCATAGAGGCATTCTCCTACTTTAGTTAGGAGAACAAAAGTGAGAGGAGAAAATTAACCTGAGATGTGCAGGTAGTGATGACGCTCCAATGAATGGTTCGCGGTTTGGTGGTAAAGGGCGTGCCGGGCTTAAAATCCGAGAAGCTGGAGCAGAAGAAAAAATATCGTGGTCGGGTTTCCTCGGCGTGGAACTTGAAGATTCCTCACCCTTGAAAATGTCATCGAAGAAATCACCACTCAGATGTTTCCTCCGGCTTGGGCTGTCGTCACCAAACACAGGCTTCTCGCTCAGAGCCAACCATGGACTACTAGGCGAAGGTGTATCTTCGCCGCCACTTAACAAATATGAATTTGCAGATTTGCCAAGGCTGTGTCGCATCTCTGTCATGGAACACCTCGGTGGCCCACCAAAAACATCTTCAAAATCAATGTCCGGACTTCTGTTTGGAATCTTAGAAGAAGAGCTCAGGTTCCCAAGCGATCTCCGGGAAACATATCCCAAAAGAACATTATCTCTGTAGGACAATTTCTCCATATCACTTGGCAAGCAATATCTAAATCAATCAATCAATCAACCAGATTGCCAAAACGTAGCAAGAGAACCTCGAAATTCAAAAGCGAAAAGGGCAGGAAATCTCATCCAAACGTAGAACTCCAAAATTGTTACAAAACTAACCGCAAATTCCAGATCGAATGCTTCCAGCAACTGTTTTTTAACTTGAAAACAGAAATCCTCAATCCCAAGATCGCTTACCAAAAACAAGGGTTCAAATACAAAATTTCCGAGTACTGACTCGAGATCTGACTGCAGCCGAAGCAGAAAAACGCATATCCTCTGAATTCGTTCTCCGATTCTTCACTGAAAACTACTAAATTCCAAGAAGAATCTAATTCATCAGAGATCTGATGCTCTCAGAAATACTTACCGAAAACAAGGATTCAAATACAAAAATTCAGAGTACCGACTCGAGATCTGACTGCAGCAGAAGCAGAAAAACGCACATCCTCTCAATTCGTTCTCCAATCCTTCACTGAAAACTACTGAATTCCAAGAAGAATCTAGATCAGTAGAGATCTGATGCTCTTGAAAATGCAAATTCAAAGGATTTTGCTTTTCCCGTTTCAGGGAATCTGGAAATTTCTGAGGAGATTTGAGAGGAATGGAAAGGGGAGAAAGCTGGGATTTGGAATTTTAAAGGAGAGAATACGAGAGGAGGAGAAATGTGGGGTTAGGGTTTTGTTGGATGGCAGCCACACATTCGGCGGATAGGAAGAAGACAGAAGGAAGAAGAACGAGAGCAGATGTCTACTGAACTTTCGTCGTGAAATGATACATATACGAAGAGACACTGAGATTTTCTTCTCCTTCCCGCTCGTTTTCTGTTCGATCAGCTTTGCTAATTCCACGCGCGTGTGTAGTGCAGCACATCCACCTCAGCTACACGTGCCGATATGGACCACTTGTGCAAGATCTGAGACTTCCATATAGTTTATAAAGAAATATCATATTTTCTTCTAAGTCTTTTTGATTCATCAGATGCGTGCCCCACTATATAGAGTAAACTATTGGTCATAAACATTTTCTGACCGTTGATTTGTTTCATATGATCTGGCCGTTGTTTTGTTTAGGACAGAAGATCTTGAAAGGGATCTCATGCGGCTACCGAGATGGGAGAGCTCGCACGCGCGTGTGTAATTAGCAGACTGGGGTTGCTCGAATCCGCCGGGATGGTATTAGAAAGATACGTAGCAATTGGATTTGGCCTTTATCCGTGACTGTGGGCCCACATTGATCTGTTCGTTTTATATCTTCGCCGTCCATCTGTTTTTCAAGATCATACTAGGCCATGAGACCAAAAACGAAACAAATCCATGTGTCAGGTGAACCACACCACAGGAAACAGTGGTGATTGAACGCTTACAGTTAAAAACTACCTGAGGCCCACCGTAATTTTTATTTGTCATCAAAGCTATTCGTAAGATCACACAGATATGGAATGAAGGGAAAACACAAATGTCAGCTTGAGACGAGCCGTTTGTGTAATTGGGAGTTCCTCTCGCATGGAATATTTCAATCCTTTGATTGTACGGAGGTAACGGTGACCCGTCCCTGTTCATGGTAAAGGAGTTTTCAAAGGGTCAAAATCCCATAAGATGAAACGGCTTGGATAATTGGAATGTGGCTAAGATTCAAAGGTTAAAGTCCCGATGTACCGTATTTTACTTGTGATGTTTTCCATTGAGATTTGTAGCCCCACCGTACGCACTGCTGCACGAAACAGTGGGTACTACCCCGCGTGTCCCGAGTTCGGCCGTGCTTAACTTTAACTTTACGTGTGTTTTATCCAGGAGCGGATTAGCTGTTATACCTCACACCAGCCTTACAGCTGAGGTATTGACTTTAGCAAGTTTTGTGAGACTGATCAACAGGCATGTGTTAGAATCAATCGGTCTATTCATTTGATAAACTTGTCTTAAGGTTTGGAAAGAAAAATAAGACAAATGTGGCTATCAAGTAGACCACACTATAAAAGGCAGTGAGGGATTAAACTTCTATCATTGAAATCTTTTTTAGGGTCACAGTAGTTTTGGATCAATATGAAATTTGATTTTTCTCTTCATTCTGATCCTTTTAACCTTAGGAACAATTTGGGTGAAAAATAAACATTACAGTAGGCCCTACAAATTGTTTAACAACAAAAATCATTATCTCCATTGCTATTTGTTGTGTAGTCCAAATGATTTTTGGATATGATTATTTTTTCGATGATATTCTAAAATGACCTCTAAAAATAGATGAACAGTATTAATATAATAAATGCATTACCGTGGGACCATGTAACTTTGATTTCCTATGAACCGTTAGTACAACTCGGAGCTCGAGGAGCGTCCATGCTCATCTCGGCATGACATGTAGCTAGAGCAGCTAGGTGGTGTGTGGTACACCAGCCAATACGCCTCCTATTTTATCCACAGCGTCCATACAATTTGGTATATTATTTTAGAATTTAAGCCAAACAATCAAGCAAATCCAAGGCTTAAGTGAACGACATAATAGCAAATAACAATGATAATGACCCCACGGTTGAAACCTTACTGGCCCATAGTGATGTTAGATTCTCTGCCCAACTTATTCATATAAAGTATGAAGTACGAATCTCATAGAATTCTGGAGTCGCTTGAGTCATCTAAACATATTGCCATACAGGCACCTATGAAAGTTTGAAATCTTTTAGCCCATCCAAACAAGATTGCTCGATATCTGATGGGCCAAACACGCCCTTAAAAACTTCCTAAGGTCTACTGTGATGTTTATTTGCAATTAAACATATACGATAAGATCACACAGAATTGAATGAAGATGAACTGGTTAGGAAATTATGTCATTCATCTAAAATGTCACACGTAGGCATTGAATGTGAGCAGTATCTTTTTATACTTTCATTATTTTTGCATGGAATGGCCCACTTTATGATTTAGAGTAGAGTGAATTTTACTCCATATCATTTCCCGACCTAATTTGACGTGAGATTGTCATTTGATGGGATGCATGTGGAACTTGCTGTCTTCCCTTCTACTCAAGGAGAGGTTTGATATATAAATGCATTGCATTTATTAAGTTACGATTTAACCCTTTGAATTGGGATAATCTTCTGATTATCTAAAGCGTTCATGGGATGAGTCAACTTTTTTTGGATGGGCAAACAAATAATTATTTGGATTACACTATTTCGGCCCTTTGATAATTTGACCCTTTTATTTTCCTTTTAACAGGACAGTAATCACAACCTTAGTTTTATCAAGGGCCCTAACATTCAACCTAGAATTTTATTTTTATTTTTATTTTGAAATCCTATCTCCAAATAAGCTCTATTATATATAGGATTTCGGTCATTAGAAACATGTTCAAATCTAATTACTATACAGTTCTTACATATCTCAAGGTGATAATTTAAGATATATTCTAACAAAATTGGGAAATCCTGTGGTTCTTTATTTGTGACTCAATAATAAATAAATAAATACATTATTTTACTGCCACCTTACTTTCAACATATGATATTTTTTCATTGGGTCATGTTTGAATTAACAAGTATTTTTTGTAACTTTGATATCTTTCAGAAAAACTTTAATAAACTTGACATCTCCCATTAGAAAATAATACAACATAAGGGGTAGGCCCACATTAAAAAGCAAACATTTCTCTAAATGCTTATTTATTACATGCTCTACATTTAATATATGCACATAATCATTTCATTAGTTATTTTAAGATTTATGAAATATTTCAATTATATACAATTCATATTAGTGTTATTGTTTCCCAAAGGGCTTAATTAGTTGTAGCATACATATCCAAATAAAAGCTAATACAAGTGTGCGTGTAAAATGAAATATTTCTCTAAGTGTTCTTTTTGTGTGCCTCACTTCTAACAAGTGTACATGGTTTTTATTTTTTCTCGGATTATTTTAAGGTCTAAAAAATACTCTTGTTATACTTAGTTACAGGACAATGGCATGCATGATCAATCCACATTAAAAAGCAAACATTTCTCTAAATGCTTATTTATTACATGCTCTACATTTAATATACGCACATAATCATTTCATTAGTTTTTTAAGATTTATGAAATATTTCAATTATATACAATTCATATTAGTGTTATTGTTTCTCAAAGGGCTTAATTAGTTGTAGCATACATATCCAAATAAAAGCTAATACAAGTGTGCGTGTAAAATGAAATATTTCTCTTAGTGTTCTTTCTGCGTGCCTCACTTCTAGCAAGTGTACATGGTTTTTATTTTTTCTCGGATTATTTTAAGGTCTAAAAAATACTCTTGTTATCCTTAGTTACAGGACAATGGCATACATGATCAATCCATATGGTTCATGTTGTGGGCCCTTTTCTAGGTGCAGTACAACTCAAAATTTCACTAACTAGATGATCTTGACAATCCGAATTAGTCATTGAATCTGACTCCTTAATGTTTTCATTTAGCCATCTATTCGATGCCTTGATGACCACAACTTGACGGTCAGGATAATCTGATTAGTATTAATTTGGGATGCATTGATGAAGAGGTGCTTTGGACGGTCTGGATTTACATGCTTGTGGCCATGTTTAGTGTGAATGGGCTATTGCTACGGTTCAAGGAATTGAATGGAAGAGCCTTCTTGCTGAAGAGGAATGCAATGCACGTATATCCTCCAAGTACAAGCACTCACAAATGCAGGAATTGCATGTTTGAAGATCAGGATGGCCAAGAGAGCCCCTTGATGAAAGTAGTGGGCCGCCCAAGTGGGCTGCCCGTAAGATCTAACTTCTAAAGGAGGCAATAGCAATAACTAAATGCTCACCACAAGCAACCCAAGCTACGAAATTTACTATTTGCCTGTGGCATGGCATGCACGCTGTTGTTACACTGGGACAAAACATTCAAATCGTCCAAAATGTGGACCCCATGTGAATATTTCCAGTGGCTAGCCAATGCACTTCTCAAGCAGGCACACTTTTAGAATTGGAAAATCACACAACGCCCCAAATCTAATTGAAAATTCAGAAATCGAGATTGTGAATTGCTAAAATGATGGAGAGAGCATCGTGGTATTGGTAATTTCCTATTATTATTATTTTTTAATGAAAATGCGGGCCGTTTTTTTCTTTTTTAATTTCCTTTTCCTGTGTATTCATTGCAATGGGGTTGCGAACTCAACCCGGTCTTCTCCTCTCTTCTTAATAACCAAACTCCCAAATCTCTCCCTACTATCTTTTTCTATGATCAATGGCCAATTATAACAATTTGTCACGTGCCCCCTCAGGTTATAACACACTAGCCCTCAAACCCATGACTTCAGTATTAAAACATATAGTACTTACCGCTAAGTCATGCACTGAGACCCTAAATAGATGTTAATCAAATAGTGGTTTTTAATTGAATATATATGCAAAAATAAAAAATAAAAATTTTATTTGAAAGAAATGGATGAAGGTGTTCTGTACTCTATCAACAGAATAACGTCTCCTACTAATCCCTCCTTTTCTTAGTTTGTATATATGTGTACGTACACAAGAACTACAAAAATTGAAAATATACAAACTTCACATTGCAGCAACATTGTCTACCTAATAGTTAAAAGGATGGTGCCATGTGTCAAAACCTCATGATAGCAGCATGGTGAATCATACAAATGCATCAGGTCACCTCATAACAGTCATATCTTTTTAACCATTCAAGTCACTCAACCGCTGATGATTTGTGCATTGACCATAAATCACCTCTCTCTCTCTCTCAGCATGGTGAATCATACAAATGCATCAGGTCACCTCATAACAGTCATATCTTTTTAACTATTCAAGTCACTCAACCGCTGATGATTTGTGCATTGACCATAAATCACACCTCTCTCTCTATATATATATAGAGGGAAAAGGTACTATGCGCCCTGACCTCACGATAAGCTCCCCAGAGGTCGAGATGTGTGGGCCTCATCGTGATGCGTGTCGACCATTAATACCGTGCATTTGATGGTTCCCCTTTAAATAATGGGATATCCCAAAAATCAGCCGTATACGGAACTCCGATGGGTCATACTATCTAAAATCATGTGAAGATACCGTTAAAACATATAAAAGCACTTGGTGGGGCCCACCTGAGTTTTGAATGCTGCTTAAACTTTGTCTGAACCCTCATCCAAGTGGGAAACACATAATGGATGGGATGGATTTGCAAACCACATCTCAGTGGGCCCTTTAAATGATTATGAATGTTTTAATGGTGCACGACCCCTCTCCACTTCTGTATGTGGTGTGGCCCCCAAAAGTCACAGATTGACTTGATTTTTGAGATCTGGGCCCACAATGGAATGGTGCATCTAATTGATGGGGTAGATGTTCGAAGCGCATCACGGTTGGGCCCACACAACTCAACCTCATGAGATAAACTCAGCGAGGTCAAGCGCATAGTACCCTTTCCCATATATATATATATATATATATATATATATATATATATATATATATATATATATGGGGAAATGTTCACCTGCGAACCAGTTATATGTACTACCTATGAACTTTTTTGAGAACCCATTATACATGATGTGGATCCAAAATATGAACTGTTCATGTATACTTTTTCCCATATATATATAGTCCATCCATCGCATGATCTATAATTTGTATGGCCAAGATTGGTCTTCAAGAATGCTGCATGTATATCATGGCTCCATGTGAGCGTGTGATCCAAATGACTTATTAGAATCTAGTTAGGTGCAGATATCTTGTGCTCGACTCCTAATCTGCATTAGTTGGGCAGTATAAGAAAAGGGAGCAAATTGGTCAGGCTGAGGTAAGTCCTGTCAAGCTGTGACGTGGTGCAGCCATTGCGTTGGCCCGCCACATCCATGATAAAGAGGGCCCACCATCTTTTAAAAGATTATCGGATGAAGTGTATTAGAGCATATTTAGCCGGCCAATGAAATGACTTCACGTCCATATCCTCATGAAACTTGACGTTAATAAGCCTCATCGGATCCACTACCATTTAAAAAAATGTAATCTTTAAATGTACACATGGCATGGTTTACAGCAATCCTGACCGTCCAAACTGGTGAGCACAACTGTCTATGGAGATTCATTGAAAAATTGCACCAAAAAGATAATATTAACAATCTGATTTGCCACTTCGACTACTAACTATTTTACTCTTAAATTGGATGGTCAGGATTACTTGATCGATGTGATTTTTTATATATGCTTCATTCACATCAAGACCCACTATTTGGATTACCTGGATCAGTGTCACATGTGATCAGGACTAGCCCCCACTATTTTTAAATGGTGTAAAACAAACAGAAGAGTCCACGTTTTCTCTCCTTTTTCTTTGGATCGTGTCCTTTAGCTATCCATGGTCTCGGTTCACCCAAGCATCCGTGTCACGACGGCTTTCTGTGAAATCCACATATATTCTGGTGGTCCACAAGAAATCAATGCGACTACGTTTTTTGTACTTTGCATTTGTGTATGCTAGCATTTTAATTGAGATTCTGTGTCATTCAAATTAGTATGTGGTGAGGATTTCTTTGCGTCCAAGACATGTCACCCTGCTAATTATCTGCTTGTGGTGGGCCATGCTTATAAATTGATGGCTACCGTTCACCTTGAAATTGTCTGAAATGTCCCACTTAAGCTATATTGTCCTGCTTCTTTTGTCCTCGTTTGGAAGAGAAATGACCAGCTATAGGCAATGGCACTGCAATTTGCAGCACCGTACCGGCTTTCCTGCCATATGTCATACACGTAGGACATCCGTACCGTGAAAAATGTAGGTCCTCAATGATGATCATGTGGGTAAGAAAAATCAGGTTGTTTCGTTCATTAGATAGGCCACGTTATTAGAATAAATGCGTGACCGACGATCTCAATCTATAGTTGTGGCACACCTAGTTAGTGGATAAGCCTGATTTTAGAGAATGGTGATCTTAATGGAAGGGCCCACCATTTTCATGGTACGGATTTGATACACAAGTGGCGTGTTTGTGGGAAGAGATGGTACGCACCATAAGTTGAGCGCCATTATCTGAAGTTGATCCGTTCTCCTTTTGGAAAACGTAGTGTTGAAGTGATTGCCAATGTGATAAGATTTGTACCCTAACCAGCGGCCCAGATGCAATCAGATCGACAGTTTAGATCATGTTGTATATGTCGATGTGCATGTCGTCTTGCACATGTGGCATGCGTACGTGTATTTTGTGATTACATGAATCTGTGGTCGAACATGGTCCTGGAAGTGAGACGACCCATCGGGATGTGGGATTCCAGGGAAGCAGATTGCGTACTAAGGAAACACGGTGGGGCGTACTGTGATTTATGCGTCTTATCCACGTCGTCCATCCGTTTTGCCAGCTCGTTTTAGTACAAGAACCTAAAATTGAAGCATATTCAAAGTTCAAGTGGACCACACCAAAGGAAAAACTGTGAATTGAATCCCTACCGTTGAAAAATTCACGGAGGCATTGAAGTTTTGGATCGAGCTGATATCTTTGTTTTCCCTTCATCCATGTCTTTGTGACCTTATAAATAGATTGGATGACAAATAAACATCTCTAAGGGCCCTAGGAAGGTTTCAACGGTGGACGTTATTATCACCACTATTTCCGGTGGTGTGGTCCACTTGACATTTGTATATGCTTCAATTTTGTTCTAATGATGTAAAATGATATGTCAAAACGGATAAATGGAGTGGATAAGACATCTACATCCAAGGTGGGCCCCACAGAGTTTAGAGAACTGAGTTACTGTGGCAATCCACTATCAGACTTAGGCCGTGTTTGTTAACGCTGAAGTTTTGCACTTAACACGGAATGGAGAAAATTTTTCGTGTTTAGTAGTGTTTGTTAATGTATTATTAATGCGGAAGACGGAAAGCGCTATGTGGTTTTTCACTGAATTCTTTTCGTGATAGGAGTCTGGCTTAACGGTGAACGCGGAATGCACTCTGTGATTTTTCATTAAACAAAAATATTTTGCTTCCAAAAGTACTCATTTTTAAGTTACTACGAAAAGTTTTTCCTTTTAACTCTGTGGGTAATATAAAATCAACCTTTAACCTGTGAAACTTCTTTATGCCCCATCATGATTTATGTGTTTGATTCACACCTTCTATTAACTTTTTTAAATAATTTAAAGTGTGATCCAATGAAAAAAATAAGTCCAATGATTAATTGGACCATAAGGTGGGGATTGAATGTCCATCGTTAAAAACTTCTAAAGAGCTAGAGAAGTTTCAGATCAAGTAGATATTTGTTATTTCACTTCATCTACATCTACATAACCTAATGAATAGGTTGGATGGTAAAAAAAACATCACACTGGCTCATGTAACTTTGATTTCTTTGAACCGTCCGTACAACAGACGTAGATTGCGTACTAACCTCATCCCTAACTCCAAACAGGCAGTTCTATGGGTGGGCCCACCATGATGTATATGTACATCCAAACCCTATATACCTTTTCTCATATTATTTTAAGGCATCGAAACAAAAATGAGTCAGATCCAATGATCAAATGGACCACATCATAGATGACTCTTGCATTTAATGCAACCGGTGCATTTTAATGCAACCAAGATTATTATTTGGTGTGCTCCACTTTGAGAGTTGAATTTGCCTCATTTTTGTGTTCATGTCTTAAAATAATATGAGAAAAGGGATTGACAAATTGGATGTAAATATACATCACGGTGGGTCCACCCACAGAACTATCCGTTCATAGGCGGGGACGGGTGGGGGTGGTACGCAATCCACGTCCTTGTTAAACATGGACGCGGATTTCCAGCGAAAGCCTTTAACAGGAAGTTCCTGCGAAGGGAATCTGGGTGGGGCCCACTGAGATGTTTGTGAGAAGACTACACCGTTCATCCGATTTTAGAGATCATTTTAGTATATGCAGCCAAAAACAAGGTATATTCAAAACTTGAATCGAACACACGAAAGGAAATAGTGGAGATTTAGTGACCACCATTGAAACATTTATATGGCCACGAAGGTTTTGTCTCGCTCTAATCTTTAGTATTTTCACTTCATCCCAGTGAAAATGACCTTATAAACGGATTAGATGGAATATAAACATCAAGGTGGAGCCTAGGAATGTTTCAACGGTGGACATTCCTTTTCCACTGTTTCATCTCGTATAGCCCACTTGAGTCTTATATTCACATAATTTTTAGTTGTATATATTAAAATGAGTTTAAAAAACAGATGAAAGGGTTAGATTTCTCATAAACATCACGGTGGCCCCCACCATGCACCCAGCGCAGGAACGAGGAAATCCTCATCCGTTAAACACCTCTCCAGGATGAGAACGGACTGGCTACTCCCACTGCCACCGGCCAGTGGCTGATGGTCGGTGCTCTGTTGGCCCTACCATGATGTATATGATGTATGTGTTTCATCCATTCTATCCATCTATTTTTTCAAATCATTCCATGGTATGTGAAAAAAAATTAGTTATAATCAAAATCTCAAGTGGTCCACATTACAGGAAACAGTGTTGAATGAGCGTCGACCATTAAAAACCTTTTGGGGGCTATAAAAATTTTGGATCAAGCTGATCTTTGTTTTTTCCCTTCATTTGGGCTGTATGACCTAAAAAAAAATATTGGATGTCAAATAAACAGTACAGTAGGCCTTGGGAAGATTTTAATGATGCATATCCAATCATTATTGTTTTCCCATGGTGTGGTACACCTGAGATTTATATCCATTTAAGTTTTGGGATGAGCATTAGAATGATATGTAAAAATGGATGAACGGAATGGATGAAACACATACATCATGGAGGGGCTAACAGAGCACCGCCCAGGGAGTAGCCAATTCGGGGACGCTTTCGCGGGAAGTTCCTGCATGGAAACTTATGTGGAGCCTACCATGATGTTTGTGGGAAATCTATCTCATCCATCCATTTTTTGAGATCATTTTAAGACTTGAGAGAAAATTTGAGAAGGATCCAGTGCTCAATTGGGCCGCAATAAAGGAAAATGTGCACAGGAAAATTCCTACGGTTGAAACGTTCCTGGGTAGACGGTGATGTTTATATGTCATCTATACCATTTATAATGTTATTCATACTGGGATGAAATGAAAACAAAAATATTATCCTGATTCAAAGCTTCTATGACCACACAAATATTTTAACTGTTGACGCTCAATACTCACATTTTTGTAGTGGATTTCTCACAAACATCACAGTAGGCCCCACCTAAGTGAAAATCATTATCCCACTGCTATTTTTGGTGTGGTCCATTTGCGTTTTGGATATGATTCATTTTTTAGACAATGCTCTGAAATAATCTTAAAAAATTTATGAACTGTGCGGATATAATAAATACATTATTATGGGACTCATATAACTTTGATTTCCTTTGAAACCTTCATATAAGGCGGACCTCGAGGAGTGTCTTCGCACGACACGTATCCACGTATCAACGGATTGGCTACTCCCCCAGCCACCAACCTGGTGGGTAATGGTCAGTGCTGTGAGGCCCCATGATGTATGTATTTCATTCATTCAGTTCATTCATTTTTAACATATCATTTTATATCTCCTATCCTAAAAAATTCCACCACACTTATATCGTACAAATCATTAATTTGTAATATGTATTCATAAATAATGATATTTTAATTTTCTATTAAATATTTTATAGTTTATTTGAATTAAATAGAATAATTTTATTTTCATTTAATAAAAAATAATTTCTTTATAATGTAAAATATTTTCAAATAAAAAATAAGGACAAATGTGTCAAATCAATATATTTCAGACAATTCATATATTTATTAACAAACAAATTATTTCAAATTCAGTACTTAATTTTCAGACTTTAGCCATAATTACCAAATTAGTTTTTTAACTTCAGATTTCAGATTCAGACTTCGGATTTCACATTCAGCTTTTTAGACTTCATATTTAACAAACGGAGCCTTGGACCCTTGAGCGAGGATCATTTATTAATTATTAAAGACGAAAGACCCGGGAATTTATACTGTACTTGCAGTTTTGGTTCTGTAAAATGCAGCCCATGGTTTAGAGTTCCAGACCATTGGTTTTCTGGGCCCCACTATTTTTGGTTCTGACAAGTGCAGAAAATGGTACAGAGTTCCAGACCATTGGTTTGCTGGGCCCAACTATGTACCAATTGCACCCATTAAAATCTCCTGCTCAGGTTAATCCTAACATTTCATTTTCTGCTTCAAAATTAGACAGACGACAGAGACATGCATTGTATTTTCCAAACTCAACTGAGAAAGGTCCAAAGATTGACGGTTGGATCTTCCGATGCAGGAGAGCTTTGTGGCATGGTCTGTAGAAAGTGGGGCAGTAAACGGTCTAGATTACTTATTCATGGGCTCCACGTATCGTAATTGAAAACTAAGGCAGGCGATGTGTGGGTCTGGTTAAAGCAAAAGCAAAATTTTGAATAAGGCCGGCCCCACAGCCCTCTAATTCAAACACCGGGACTAAAACAGCCTCACGCCAGCTATACATCGTGGTGGACCCCACCACTATGTATGTGTTTTATATATGCTGTCAATCCATTTTTTCAGCTCATTCTACGGCATGAGCCTAAAAATGAGGCAAATCCAAATCTTAGGCAGACCACACCACAAGGAACCGTGTGGATTGAACACTTACAGCTGAAAACTTCTTGAGGGCCACAGAAGTTTTGGTTCAAGTTAATATTTGTATCTTCCTCCATCCAAGTCTCTCGTGACCTTATCAACAGGTTAGATGACAAATAGACATTACAAATAGCCCTAAGAGCTTTTTAATAGTGAATGTTAAATTAATAGGTCTTCTATGTTGGGGTCCACCTGAGATTTGGATCTGCCTCGTTTTTGGGAAATGAGATGGAAAAATGGATGGACACCTTGGATAAAAACATATATCATGTTAGGGCCATAGAGCTTTGACACTTGCTAGCTAGCTAGTGTTGGGGTCACTAGCCAAGTTATGTCTATATATTGGCCAAAGCTTAGGGTGGGGATAATTTGAGAGGTGGGGGTAGATTCCATAATTTGAGATGTGACGTAGTGCTCTTAGAATATATTAGTCTTGTTTGGTGGACCACCGTGTAAACTTATACCTAAAATTTCTAATTTTGTGTGGTATATATATGTCCAAATTAAATCTTTGATACCATTATTTTTGGATCATGATGAGGCATGTTATATGAATGGTTTGGATGAATATAAACACTACAATAATTAAGCCCTACACAAAAGTAATGATTGGCGCTCCTTCCCAACTCTTTTCTATGGTGTGGTCCACTTAAGTTTGGGATAATCATAATTTTTGAGTTCAATGGTCAGAATGGGTTGGAAAGTGACACGTACCTAGTTGTGAGTTACCAAGCATGGAAGGGGAAAGTTGACTTTAGTGAGAGAGAAATTCGGTGGCATCTAAGCTTTTGACTTTCTTTTCTTGAGAAATATAAATTAGTAAGTGGCATTTACTAGTAAATTCCTAACTACATATTGTTAAGTACATACATTTGTAACTTCTTAAAATACATGACTTGTTTTAAGATTTCTTTTTCTAAATAAAGTTATCCATCGTTTAAAACCAATTAGGAAGTAAAATTGTAAAAATGTCTCACCATTCATGTTATAATATACATATAACAAAACATTGAGAGAATAACCACTTCATGTTGTACGGTAGCAATATAACTTTATTAACAACATCACTAACATCTGTAAGATGCTATTAAAGTACTATGGATATGTATATGGATGGATACATGTTATCTAACTTCCACCGAGAATCATTAGAATATACATACAAGGGTACATGATATATATGCACAACTATATGTATATAACCAATACTCTAACTAATACCTTGGATTCTCATGATTGGATCCTCTCAAGCATAATCTTATATTTAGACATGATGTCAAGAATGTTTTAGTGGGAGTTATGATGTTTAGTAATTTAATTAATAACAATTTAAGTATCTCTTTTGATAATTAGATTACGTATCAAACTACATTGCGATATGATGGCCTCTCCATGCACTTGTGGCTTCAGCTTCAATTGGGGAATATGATATTAGAAAGCCATAGTCACCTTTGGTCCATTATGACTTATAAAGTCCTTTGATATACATTGATATGCCATTCTCTAAAGGCTCAAGATTTTAGAGAAATTGGTTGTTTGACTTGTTATCCTTATGTTTGAATTCAGGACTAATATGTCTCCCTAATAAATTCTCCCACGGATGACTATTTACATGTATCTCCATCCTTGTCAGACTCTTCTTTTGCTTCAAAAAAACAAAAACTAATTAGGACCCTCCTTCAATCAAAAGTGGAAATCTTCAGCATCTTTTTCAATGAAAAATCTTAATTTTAAGCAAGCAATTATATCTTTGAAGGAACTTCCACGGAATTCCCAATGCTAGACTAATTTGCATGTTAGTGGCAGTCCTATAAACAAATCTAACCAACAAATTTCCATCCTTATTCGATTTCCAAATAATTTTACCAAGAGTCCTAATTTGTGAAGAGGAGTACATTGAATTAATTTCTCAATTTTCTTGGGCCAAATGGAGGGAATGAGATCAACATTTCAAGTAGTCTTGGTCGCCTGACTTCCAAATTGGAAAATTCACTTTATCATTAAGATTCATTTCTATAGTTTATGATCCAACAGCACAATAGGGGAAAACGAGGCACCCATCTATCTAACCAAAAGTCAATACTATTCAAAGAACATTTGGTGGAATATATTGTTCTCCTCCTACTTTATGTTGACGATATGATCATCATTAGCCAGATTTTGTTGGCATTTGTGACACACAAGCTTATTTGTATTCTCGCTTTGAAATGAATGATCTTAATCCACTTTGTTACTTCATTGGCATTATGTTTAACTCATCCTCTCAAGGCTACATTCTCTCATAAGTTAAATATACCTTTGATCTTATCATAAAGTAGATCAATTGGACAAATACTAAATTTGTAGATAATCCTCTTGAGCTTTATGTTAAACTTCAATGAGAACTACTTTCATACTCAACTTTGTACAAGCAGCTAGTTGGAAGCCTTAACTATTTGACAGTCACTTGATTCACATCAGTCATGCTATTCATATAGATTCGCAAGAGTTTCAGCACGAGGTCTTGTTCGAGTATGAATTATGGTGGGTGTGGGGGTGTGAGTGCATGTGTTTAAAAAAGTCATGCTATTCATATAATTGGTTTATGCTTACCCCATGAACTGTTCACTTTGTTGCAATTCCTCAAATCTTACACACCATCCTATTTTAAGCCCTCATTTTCTCATTTATATCTATTATGGAGCTTTTCACATCTTTTGATGCAGACTAAGTGGGAGATGCAATTCACAGACGCTTCACTGCTAGTTTTTGCATTTTTCTTGATAATTCTCATTTCTTAAGATAGTACGAAGTAAACTATTGTTGCTAGGATCTCTGGATGGCTTGATTTTGGACCCTTTAGAGGGGTCTTGATAGGTTAAGTTTTACTGTTTTTTATAATTGTTTTATTCAAATTTACAATTTAAAATTTGTAATTTTGAATTTTGTTTTGAATTGATAGATGTTTTCTACTGTTTTCATGTGCATTTTCGCGTGGCCTATTAAATCAAACCATTTTCTTTGTGAGAAATGGGTTCATAACGCATGGCCCATCAAAGGCCATTGGTAATGGTTAAAAATGCATGATCATTTCATGGTTAGGACCCTTGTGGAAATAGTTACGCCATAGGTCTATATAAGAGACTTGCTTGGTTTGTTTGCATTCACTCCCCAAGTGCTATTCACGGGGGTACTATATGCAAGATGACATTTAAAAAAATAAAATTTACTCTTCCCTAGGCACACGGAGTTTTTAATTTCTCATGTTTGGGTGTTGGGTTCATTTGTTGTTGATACATGCTAGAAAAAGAATTGTAGCAGGCGTTGTATCCTAAACTGTAAATCGTAAACCCTAAATCCTAAACCAATCATACTAACCTAGAGGCATAAAATATCTCAAAGAATGCAACAAGTTCCATGCCTTGCTATAAAAGAAAAATCATATTATTCTTCATCTTAGCTCTTTCATGTTTGGGTGTGAAATTTTATTTTTTTTATTTTTTGTTTATTCAAATAATTTTTCGAGTGTTCAATCTTCCGGTCCAATTCATTTCTTTGGTGATAACAACAGTGCCATCTAAATTGCTTATAATAATGTCTTTTACAAATCAACCAAGTACCATTAGATTGATGGTCATTTTGTTTGACATCATTACCTACAACAAATTCTTACTCTCTTGTATTTATCTTCAAAGAATCAAGTTGTTGATATCCTCACAAATATTCATACTGCTCCAAGATTTCTCTACTTGATATTCAAACTCACTATGCTTTCCTTTCAAGTATACTGAGTTTGAGGGAGGTGTTTAGGTGCGCATATCAATATCATGGATTTGTAGCAGTTGTGACTTATACACTTGCTTAATACAAGTACAATCTTGTGTGTATGTGATGCAGGGAAGGACGTGAGGTCGAGCACCGTCTTCCTCAAGATGATAAATATTCCGAATCTACGGAACTTCTTTGGACTCCTCACAGAAACTCCTCGAATCCACGAGGAAAGAAAGTAGAAAATAGAAAAGAATTTTTAATAATTCGAAATTGATTAATTAATGAAATAAAACGAGTTCACATCCCTTTAAATAAGGGAACCAAGCAATATGAAAGAAATCAGACTCAAAGTACAACTAAAACTCCTAGAATTCGCAACTTACTATAAATAGTAAACTTACTATTTATAGACGATCATGATGCCTACTAGTGCGCAAGGTTTTTGGCCAAAAATAGTAAGTGTCCTATTTGGCTTCACCAAACCGTTCTCCGAATTATCCTAAGCACTTTTCATGTTGGACACAACTCCTAAAGCCCAACAGATGAAGAGTTATACTCAAACTAAAACTTACTATTTATAGTAAAAACAAAATTAAAACGGGAAAACGACCGTCGATCAGGGGGTTTCTCGCAAATTCGGGCTACGCAACCCGGCATAGCAGGGTTAATTGGCTAAAGTAGCTCGTTCTACCCCAAATTCATATATTTTACGTCAGATAACTCATTCCGGTTTGCGAGATACGCCCGATCTAAGGTCTGATGGTCCGGATCACTTATGTCGCCGACCGTGCCTTTTCTGATCCATCTTGGCCATGAAATTGTCCGTGACCCGCTCTACATCAGTCCCCTCCACTTGAAAAGAACTCGTCCTCGAGTTCTCCTCCTGCTCTGGTTCATGATACTCGGTTAAGTCCGCGACGTTGAAAGTCCGTGAGATTGCCATGTCATCTGGAAGATCAACAACATAAGCGTTGTCATTGATCTTTCGAATGATTGGTATCGGTCCAATCTTTTTATTCTTCAACTTTTTGTATGTTCCGGTTAGAAATCTTTCTTTTCGCAGATGGACCATTACCTGGTCGCCCACCTCGAACACCTTTTGTCGTCGATGCTTGTTCGCTTGTTTCATGTACTTTTCGTTTAAGGCATGTAGCTTGGTTTGCACCTCCGCATGAATACCCATGATCCTGTCTGCCATATGCTCTGTTGCAATGTTGTTGCCTGGGAGCTTGGGCAGAGGGACTAAGTGTCACGCCCCAAACCCGAAAATCGGATTCACAGGAATCCCGATCGTCGAATTCGGTGCCGACAGCCTCCGTAGTACCCCATTTTCGGCTCCTAACATTCATATGCCAGATTTCCGATCCTGGGATCCTACAAGGAGAATTTTTTTTTGTACATTTAACTAGTGATAAGCATAACCACAAGTTTACCCAAATCATAAAGGCAACATCATCATCACATATCCACTAATATAATCATTTGAATACAATACTGAAAGAGAAATATATATGTCAAAATCAAAGCTCCAGAAAAGAGCTGCACGCTCCAAGCTCAATGCTGCTGCAACCTAACATCACCTGCACGCATCTATCGTACATAAGCTTATAAAAAGCTTAGAGGGTGGTGTAAGTGTGTGCACGAGATAAGTGCCAAGTATTCAATACAATATCATAATCATACAATACCAGAAAGCTATTAATCCATAAACCATACAATGACTGAATAAGCAGAAACACCGATAAGAGCATGGATTATTAGCGTAAACAGAAATACTGACAAGATTATAATCATGCGATAACAGAATAAGCGGAAGTATGAACAAGTCCTTAAGTTAATCAATATCAGAATACGTAATATAGGACAGTTATGCAAATGATGAGTCATATATAATCAAATGTTGAATGACAAGGATATAATGTAATACACAATTCGAAAGAGCTAACAAATATCATCACTCTCATGTAAGTCATAGGAATACAGAAACATAATAACCCACAATGCCACACGTCGAAGATGTAATGGAATATGTAGTATATGGTGCTAATGGAATGACCATGCTGGAGTGTGATGTCGGGATGATAGTACGTAGTATCGCAGGCTACGAGGTTCACCACAAGGAACCTCTATCCAAATCAGTCCCATACCTAAATTTGGATAGTCTGACTCACGTAATAAACTCCTGATCTCAGGTTAGTCGCGCGCCCAACCGAAATCCTTGTCATAACGAAGATACACAACAATTAGTTACGCACCACCAGCCCGAGTGGATAGTGAATTGATGAATAAATGAGTATGCAACTCCTACTCAGTAGCCTGCCAACCGCTGGTAGCTCGCCCGGTGTGGTAGATCGCCCAGGCCTCAGCCCTGCCCACATCACACCCGCCCACATCAGCGCCCGACCACGTGCGCCCGCCCACATGCACAACAGTGACGGGGTGTCATAATATCATGTCAGTCCTCATATCAGTACGGTTCCTCTCTAGGAAAATCACCGGGGTCTATTACACTTCACACCACCTGCCACCCCAATCAAGCGCACAACTGGGTAAGTGAAAAAGACCTCACTATCCGCCTGTCAGTAGTCTGTCAATACCTACCCGGCTCGCCGATAGCGGACTCATTTCTCGAGCTGGTCAAACTTAGCCTAGTCATGCCTACTCCCTCGGGCGGGTAAGGTCGCACCCCATTCCAACCGACCACGACACAGTGGAGAGCGCAGCCATCTGGTAATCGGCACTCAACGCTCATCTACCCACTCGATCTATACGTTGGAGCATCCTCTGGAACCAAGAGGGTGTTTAGGGATTTTCACCCAGGGCCATCTATGGCGGCCCGATGCTTGAACAGATTTTCAGTGTCCCATCTGGCCATCCACGATATGCCTGTGGAGGCTACGACCCTGATGTCACTAGGGCGTACAGTAATCACAATACAATGCAAGATGCATGAGTCATACAATCCAATCATGCATCAATCCTACGCATGTCATGAGTTCATGTGAGATAATCTCCACCTATCAGGGAGTCTCACATCATCCTGCCCAATGACATATGTAATGGTCAATCACATCTCATAGCAAACATGCAGATGATGCGAATGAGCATGTATCATGATGTTATGATGTCACATGTTCATAAACGGTATCAATAACCGACGTCGACAATGTGAACTTTTAACCAACATTGCCCCCAAGGAATGGCCCACATAGAATCAAATATATAATGGGCACATGGCCTCACACAATGGCCAAATATATGAAACAGGTGGGCCCTAGTCATGGGCCTAACACATATCACAATGGGCCTTACCCATAGGCCTCAAATACATCTGGATGGGTCGCACCCATGGGCCTCAGATATATCACAATGGGCCTCAAATATGCCTCGCAGGTGAGTCACGTACCTAGGTCTAATACACATCAGTATGGTCTACATTACATAGGCCTAATATACATCACTATGGCCACAACCCATGGGCTTTAAATGCACAATAGATGGGCCCTACACATGGACCTCAAATATATACCACGGGTGAGCCTCAATGGACGGGTCACCAATACAACAGGATGAGCCTAATGACATGGACCCCATAAATATATCGAATAGGCCGCACCAATTGGGCCTTACATACATTGCAATGGGCCATGACCCATGGGCCTTGCATACATCACAATGGGCCTTGCAACATGGGCCTCATATATATTTAAGGTGGGCCTCAACAATGGGCCTCATACACATCAAGGTGGGCCTCAACAACGGGCCTCATACATATCAAGGTGGGCCTCAACAACAGGCCTCATACACATCAAGGTGGGACTCAACAACGGGCCTCATACACATCAAGGTGGGCCTCAACAACGGGCCTCATATATGGCCTTAGCAACATGCCACAAATATATCAAGATGGGCCTAATCAATTATATGAGCTAAATCAATTAAATGGCCGATACGAGCAGGCCGATCAAATGGACCGATATAAATGGGCTGTGTGTCATGGAGTTATACTAAGCATGTTATAAAGTAATGCCCTATCCTTACAATGCAGCTGGCCTAGACGGCTTGCATACAACAAGTACGGGCCTACCAATGGGCCCTAGGGAGAGTCGCAATGCGGACATTTAACCAACATTATACTCGCAATGTGGACGTCAAACCAATATTGCTCCCAAGGTGTAGCCCGTAGTGAATAACATTACGTAAACCAGGTTGGGATCACACATTGCAATGGACCTTAGGTACACCCCATTGGGCCTTAAATATATCAAATGGGCCATGTCATATGGGCCTTTTACTCATCAAATGGGCCACATCAATGGGCTGCACCAATGGGCCGCACCAATGGGCCTTATGTGCATTGCAATGGGTCATAACCCGTGGGCCTTAGATTGCATCAAATGGTTCTCGACCCATGGGCCTTATACATATCAAATGGGCCTAATCCCATGGGCTTTAAAATATATCAAATGGGTCCAATCCCATGGACCTTGGAACACATCAAATGGTTCCACTCTATGGGCCTTAAATTACATCAAATGGGCCTAATCCCATGGGCCTTGGAACACATCAAATGGGTCCACTCTATGGGCCTTAAATAGTTCAACAACTAGCTACATTCATGGACCCAATTAAATTCAACTGTGGTGAGCCTCAAAAGTGTATTCATTAAGCCCAACATTTAAGGAACTAAAGGTATAAATCATTTTCTGTAAGATCTTTATAATATGGTGGGCCCCACTCCTCAAAATTTCAGCCCAAGGCTAACATAATTATAACATGTTACTGTCCTAAATTTGGGCACTCCATTGAGTGGGTCCAAGGCTTCTAAAACTCTGAAAATTGAGGGCCAAGGTCCCTCATCATTCATACAATGAGAGAAAACCCAAAAAGGTGGCCCACCATCAGAAGAAATATTTTTGAATTATAGTTTTTTATAAGGCATATTGCAGGATTGCACAACAGAAAAAATCTGAGAGTCCAACCATCTTGGCCCATTCTTTTGGATACCCAAACGGGGTCACTTGAGACTGAAATTTCACAGAGTGATACTTCCATAGGTGGGCCACACCCCCACAAAATTTCATAATTTTTAGACATCTCTAAGTATTTTAATTAATTTAAACAAGACAGACTGTTTAGAAAAATCGGACAGACCTGGACGTCCCAACGTGGTGGGTCAGTCCGGCCCTCACCACGGTGTGTACAGGGGTCTATTGGCCCTGAAATTTGGTAAGTGAGTTCTAACATAAGTGGACCACACTTCTAAAAAATTTTAAAATTTTTTAGACATTTTTAAATATTTAAATTCATTTACATAAATCAATCTGTCCTGAAAATCGGACTGTTCTTGACACCATATTATAATGGCCGGTCCCGCCATCACCATGGTGTGTACAGGAGTCCATTGACCCCAAAATTTTGTAGGTGGGTCCTACCATAAGTAGGGCACCCCCCTGAAAATTTTTATAATTTTTAAACACCCATAGGTATTTTAATAAATTTTAAAAATCCAACTATCTATGGTGGAATGTTGCTGGAACAGTGTAGAAAATCCAGACTGTCCACCTCACTTGGACCACACCTTTGGGACCCCAACGAAGGTCATTTGGGGCTGAAATTTGAGGGATATCAAGATGAGATCCCCACCTTTCAGAAAATTATATTTAATAGGTATGAATAGTCCTCCAAACAGTCCCAAAATCTAGTCCAAAAATAACCTAAAATTGTCCAGAAAATTCTGGACAGCAACATGTACTTAGATAATATTATATAAGATAAATAAAAAGGAAAATACATTAATGGGCCACACACATCAGAAAATAAAATGAGGAAAAAGAGAGGTAGAAGGACAATCCGGCCATAGGAAAAGGGGCTCCGCCACTATTGATCCCTCCCAAGATCAATCCCACCCGCACATCATAACTAGATTTACATTTACAACATGGATTTTACACATGCATGGCCTATAATTAAAATGCATGGTAAGGATGTCATCCCCACCATGGTTATAAGGTCTAGATGACCCAAATATAATATGATATAAAATAAAACTACCATGATGGGGCCCATAGAGAAAGGCCCCAAGCATGGATCATGCATGCATAAGGTAGGTCATTAGGCCACAAACATGGGATTGTGTGGGATCTCCACCATTGATTGGTGGGTCCTACACTTTCCTCATGAAAGAAAGAAAATATTTAAGTTATAGAAATCAGATTTTTTTTACATCTAGAGGAGCACCCACCATTGATTGGTGGGTCCTACACTTCCCTCATGAAAGAAAGGAAACATCTAAGCTATAGAAATCAGATTTTTTTACATCTAGAGGAGCACCCACCATTCGATCTTCTTGCTCCTATGAGTTCCTTAGCACCTTAGCTTTGATTCCAATGGAGGAGATGGAGAATGGATGGTTAGGGTGAGAGATCATGGGGTAGGAAAGTAGGCCACACTTGAAGTTTTGAAAGAGAGGGAGAGGCTTGGAGAATTCTCATACGTATGGGATTTCTCTCCTTAGATTTTTTTAAGTTTGAAAATGAGAAAGAGAGAGAGAGAGTTGTAAAGGGAGAGAGAGATAGGTGATGGATGTGGTGAGTGATGGGTGTAAGAAAATCTTGACTTTTGTGGTAATTTGTGTAAGAAAAGCATGAGTGGTGTAAGAACTTTTTGACTTTGAGGGCTTTTGGTGTAAGAGAGGTATGGGCTTGTAAGAGATTCTTGACTTTTGTAGTTGCTTGGGAATGGATGAAAGGTGATGTGTACTTGACATGTACTTAACATGTGATGGATTAATGGGATTGATGTGACACCTCGTAGAGATTCTCTTGGGTTTCGTAACGCGTGGCGTTTTCTTCGCACCGAACGTTGGCCCACATCTCTTGACCAGGGTATCGCCTCGGCTCGCAAGTCGCGGCATCGGAACCGCAGCGACGGTGCGGTCGCTATGGTAAAGGTCTTGGGTTGAGTCGATACGGGTTGACGGCATACGAATCAAGGTCGCATGTAAATATTGGTTAAAGGGTCGAAGGTTGTCAGAATTCGACTGGTAAGACCGTGGAAGTCTATAGAATGGTACGGTCTAGGATACGGGGCTTACACTAAGTCTAGTGTGTGGCGAGGTACTCGTCCATAAATAACCTGGAATGAAGATTTTTCTGTCGAGCGGTTCACTATGTTGTTGAATGCAAACTCCGGTTGAGACAAAGCTAAATCCCACTACTTCAGTTTTTCTCCTGAAATACATCGAAAGAGATTTCTCAGAGTGCGATTCACAATCTCAGTTTGACCGTCAGTCTGTGGGTGGTAGGCGCTACTGAACTGAAGTTGTGTATCGAATCGAGTCCACAAAGTCTGCCAAAAGTGGCTTATGAACTTCGTGTCACGGTCAGAAGTAATAGTCTTGGGAACCCCGTGTAGCCGCACAATTTCTCTGAAGAATAGATTTGCCACGTGTGTTGCATCGAGTCTTTTTGCATGGAATAAAGTGTGTCATCTTGGAAAAACGATCTACTACCACGAACACCGAATCCATGCAGCGTTGTGTTCGTGGGAGACCAAGCACGAAGTCCATAGACAAATCCTCCCAAGGGCCATCAGGCACGGGCAACGAGGTATAGAGGTCCGTATTATGAGATTGTCCCTTGAAGGTCTGACAAATATAACAACGCTGGATTGCCCTTCCCACATCACGTGCCAATTGCGGCCAGTAATAATGTTCTTCCACAAGAGATCGCGTCTTATCTCGCCCAAGGTGTCCACTAAGGCCACCTCTATGTAGCTCTTGGATTATCTGTTCCCTTAGCGAACTGTTGGGGATACACAATCGATTTCCCTTGAAAAGGAATCCATCTTACATATGTAAGTCACCGGAGTGACCTTCTTGGCATCTAACTCATGCGTCCTTGAAGTCGTCGTCGTCGGTATATGTCTTTGAGGCACTCGAACCCGACAACTTCATTACTCATAGTTACTAATAAATTTGCACGGCGACTCAGCGCATCGGTTACCTCATTCTATTGTCCTGACTTATGTTTTAGCACAAACGTGAATTCCTGCAAAAATGAGATCCATCTAGCATGTATACGGTTAATGTTAGCTTGACTATTAATGAATTTGAGAGCTTGATGGTCCGTGTAAAGTATGAATTCTCTTTGAATCAAATAATGTCACCAATGTCGCAGTGTCTGGACCACCGCGTATAACTCGATCTCGTATGTAGACTTCTTGCGTGCATCGCTAAGTTTCTCACTGTAGAAGGCTACCGGCCTACATTCTTGAGACAAAACTCCCCCAATTTCGACATATGAGGCATCACATTCGACTTCAAACAGTTTGTCGAAGTTGAGAAGTACAAGAATCGGGGTCGTGGATAATCTGCGCTTGATTTCGGCAAAGCTCCTGTTGGATTCGTCAGTCCACTGAAACTGCCCTTTCTTCATGCAATCTGTGATTGGTGACACAATAGTACTGAAATTTCTCACGAATCGACGATAGAATGTCGCCAGTCCATGAAAACTTCACACTTCGTGAATATTTGTGGGAACCGACCATTCTCTGATTGCCTTCACCTTTTCCTCATCCACTCGAATGCCCGTGGACGTTACGACAAAACTCAGAAATAATAGGCTATTAGTCATGAAGCTGCACTTCTTTAAATTGAGATACAGTTTTTTTTCAGTAAACACCTGAAGGACCTTTTTGATGCGTTCTATATGGGTAGTTTCATCTTGATTATATATGAAAATATCATCAAAATAAACCACAACGAATCGCTCAATGAAAGGTTTCAGAACTTGATTCATCAATCTCATGAACGTGCTAGGCGCATTCGAAAGACCGAAGGGCATGACTATCTATTCGTACAATCCTTCCTTAGTCTTAAAGGCTGTTTTCCACTCATCACCTGGCCGTATTCGAATCTGATGGTAGCCGCTCTTTAAATCAAATGTAGAGAATATTTTGGCACCCTCTAGCATGTCTAGCATATCGTCCAACCGCGGTATAGGAAACCTGTATTTTATGGTAATTTTGTTGATGGCTCAGCTGTCTACACACATGCGCGAACTCTCATCTTTCTTTGGAGTTAATAGAGCTGGTACAACACATGGACTCATGCTTTCTCGAATAAGACCCTTACGGATCAACTCTTCCACTTGCCCTTGAAGAGTCTCGCACTCATTCGGACTCATTCGATAATGAGGCCGATTGGGTAGACTAGACCCGGGGATAAAGTCGATATGGTGTTGGATATCCCACATGGGAGGTAACTCATCGGGAAGGTCATCGGGTCAGATTTCTTTGAATTCATGTAGCAAGGGCCTTAGTCTTTCAGGGATGATAGTAAGCTCGAGTTATTTCCCTTTTACAATTAATGCATAAACACATCCTGTTTCTTTGGATTCTTCCACGAAGTCTTGTATAGTTAAGAGAAAATGACCCTCCACTTTAGAAGTTTCAGGGGGTCCCTCTAGATTCATAGGGGCCAATATGGTCTTCCGACCATCCTTGACGAAGATATATATGTTATCTCGTCCTTTATGAGTGACGTCACGGTCAGATTGTCAGGGTCGACCGAGTAGTATGTGACATGCTTCTATGTCAATCACATTGTATACAACTTCATCCTTATAAGTTTACCAATTGAAAAAGATATGGTGCACCGTTCAGTTACCTTTGTTTCGCTGACCTTCTTGATCCAACCAATTGTATATGAGAGGGATGACGCTCTGTTTTTAATTATAATTTCTCCACAATGACCTTGGAGATGATATTCTCGCTGCTGCTACTATCAATAATCACGTCACAAACCTTTCGATTCACCGTACACCTAGTGCGGAAGATGTTATGCCTCTGTGGATGCACTTCTTTTCTTGGCGCATATAATAGCCGCCTCACGACGAGAGACTCGCCGTGATCTTTCTGAACCCAACTTGATTCATCTGCCTCGTCCTCGGTGGTATGCTCTTGTTCTTCAACATCTGGATCTTCATTGGCGTTATCAGCATTACCATCATTGATGGTGAGGTTCGCCACCTTTCATTGAGGACAAGTATTTGATAGGTGGCCTGGTTGGCCACAACGATAACAGTTGTCGGGCCGAGGTCGAGCATAGGGGTTCGGAATTCTACTTGGTCCATCAGCAGTCGATATGCCCCTTTGGGGTCGTCTGCTTCTCTGATCTCGGCTCTCAGATGTAGGAGGTTGAGTACGTGCTCCTACGAGTTCCTTCCCCTTAGACTGTGGAGCTTCCTAGGGTGGTCTCGCCGTAATGATCCTTACAGTAGAATAAGGCCGTGTGGTAGAACGTTCAAGTTGTGCTTCTGCCCGAGTAGCCAACTTGATCGCATCATTCATCGTCCAGACGGGCTGCATCTAGACCCGATCTTGGATCGCCATACGCAGTCCACCGTTGAATCGGGCGACTTGCTGCGATTCAGTATCGACTAAATTATTACGCGCCGCTAGGCGGTAAAGTTCTTCTGTGTATTCTCTCACCGACCGATTACCCTGTCGACAATTTTAGTGTTGTTGGAATAATACTTGATCATAATCGCTACGGAGGAATCGGGCACGTAGTAGCTGCTTCATCCGCTGCCATGTGCGGATTAGTGCTTTCATCTGTCTGGTTCATGCGGGTTGCAGTTGTTCCTACTAAGCTGAAGCTCCTTCTTTCAACTTGAAGGCCACAAGCTTGACTTTCTTTGCTTAAGGAATATCCATATAGTTAAAAAATTACTCAACTTCAGAAAGCCAATTAAGAAAATCCTCAATGTGTAGTTGACCATTGAAGTTAGGAATATCAACCCGCATCTTAAATTCTCGATCTGTCCGATCTACTCGATCGCCGCCTTGTCTGGGGTGTTGAAAGATTATGTCATCGATTTTCTCTTCACTGGAGCCCCCTTTCTTAGGAATGACCTGTAGATGCACTGCCGGTACTATCCTGCGATCAGGGCGATTGTAAGTTTCAGCAATTGGCGGTGGAGGATTACCACCAGGAACACGAAGTTGCCCTAGGGTTTTCACCAAGAGAGTCGCTATGCGGTCCATAGAAGCCTTCAACCCTTTCATGGCTTGCCGATTATCTTGTATGGCTTGTCGATTCTCTTGCATGGTTGCTTCGAAAACTACCGCCGTTAAAGGTAAATTCCCTTGGGTGCCACCCATGAGATTGTTGTCCGACCTGTTGTTAGAAGCCATTGATCCGAGGAGAAACCTCGCTCTGATACCAAACTGACGTAGGGAAGGACGTGAGGTCGAGCACTGTCTTCCTCAAGATGATAAATATTCCGAATCCACGGAACTTCTCTAGACTCCTCACAGAGACTCCTCGAATCTATGAGGAAAGAAAGCATAAAATTGAAAAGAATTTCTAATAATTCGAAATTGATTATTTAATGAAATAAAATGAGTTCACATCCCTTTAAATAAGAGAACCAAGCAATATGAAAGAAATCAAACACAAACTACAACTAAAACTCCTAGAATTCGCAACTTACTATAAATAGTAAACTTACTATTTATAGACAGTCGTGATGTCTACTAGTGCGCAAGGTTTTTGGCCAAAAATAGTAAGTGTCCTATTTGGCTTCACCAAACCGTTCTCCTAATTATCCTAAGCACTTTTCATGTTGGACACAACTCCTGAAGCCCAACAGATGAAGAGTTATACTCAAACTAAAACTTACTATTTATAGTAAAAACAAAATTAAAACGGGAAAACGACCGTTGATCAGGGGGTTTCTCGCAAATTCAGGCTGCGCAACCCAGCATAGTGGGGTTGGTTGGCTAAAGTAGCTCGTTCTACCCCAAATTCATATATTTTACGTCAGATAACTCATTCCGGTTTGCGAGATACGCCTGATCTAAGATCTGATGGTCCGGATCACTTATGTCGCCAACCGTGCCTATTCTGATCCAACTTGGCCATGAAATTGTCCGTGAGCCGCTCTACATCAGTATGTTTCAGCTTTATCATCTTAATAAGACAGGTTTCATCCCAAATCTCCGATTGATAATGCTTTAGGAATTCCTTATTGGAAAATTCGGCTGTCTATGAACCTGCCATATCTACAATTTGAAATTGAATATGAGAGCATGTTCTGAACTTTTAATCATACTTTGCAAACCAGGTGAGTTAACTCAGGACTCGGCTGAGTTAATCAATCCAGTCAACAATCTAATGGCTGGGTCAGGAAAACTAGGCCTGCATTGGCTAACATGCGACCTCGGCCTGGTTTCCCCAAATGAATATTCAAGATTGAAAACCCAATGAGGGGCTCTTTAAAGGAAGGCTGAGTTGAAATGATAGAACCGTTGATGGCTGTTTGGTCCTTGGAATTGAATGGTATTGAATTGTATTACATGTGATTAACATTTTTAGTGCTCAATGATTGCATGTATGGAAATATCATGGTATTGTAGCCATCCAATCTCATGTTTGGGATAAAAAATTTGTTATGGAGAAATAGGGGAATAAGCAAAATCATATTTGGTGGACCATGAAATTGTAATCAATGGACCAAATTCACAACGGATGTCGTTCACTTGTACACATATATAACTAGAATGTCAAATGTAAATGATGAATATAGATGAACAACATGGATAAACACGTGCATCAATGTGGGGCCCACATGTGTAGTGGATTTTAAAATCCATGAAAACTCCACATGGGACCAAATGCAATTCCATGAGACTGAGGGCTTGTTTTGCCTGCTGCATTAGTTAGGATTAAGGTGAATGAAATTGTAGAAGTTACATATACGCATGTGTAAGGTACCATTCATGGATTGGGATGATCTCATGTTTTTTAATACTATATTTGGAATATATACATTAAAAAATAAATTGCAGGATTTACTTTCAAATCGCATTTAGATTGAAACTGGATGAAGCAAAAATCCATCATCTTAATCCCATCACTCACTTTTCAACACAAGGCTCATTTTTTAAAGTCTTCAAAATTAATTTTAATTTCATCTCACACTTTCCAACATAAGAATTATTTTTCAAAGCCTACAAAGTTAATTTTAATTCCATCTCACACTCTTTTCAAGTATGTCATTCCAAATTTCAAAGTAAGTTTAGTAATGCAATCTCATTTAATGCAACTTAATACTACTCTCTAAACAGGTCTTAAATGCAATTCCATCCCACTTAATTCCAACCTTTCTCGGTGGAATTTCACGGGACCAAATGCAATTCTATCCCTCCTAATCTCATCTAGTACCCACGCCAAACGCCCCGGAAGGTTTTTAACAGAAGCGTTTTCATTTTTTATTTTTATTTTTTTAATTTTAATATTGTATCAGTGATGAGGTCCACCATGAATATTGCCCAAAGTAAACAGCTGCTATCTCATGTAAATAGCAATACGTATGGTCCACAGATGATGGGGCCCATCAGATCAAATGGCCGTGATCATTGCTGGAACTCAAGGCCTGAGGATAATACAACGGGCACAGAGATAGTGTATGATGTGCACCTCAAACCTTTCCGTTCCAACGGTTATCCTATTCCAGAATTTTAAATCCGATAGTAGGGACCAAGCGCACCCAAAAAACCTTCCAAAAGAGCATGCCATAGCCATCCATTGGTCGGGATTCTTTCATCAGTGCACTTTTTCTTTTTTCTTTTTTAGCTTGTCAGTACACCCACCGTCAGTTCACACTTCTATAGTACCCACTCTTAAAGAATCCATACCAAGACCTCATTGTTGAAACTTTCGTTAGTACACTTGTACGTGTCTAAGCACGTGGGAGTGCTGCCACGCCCGTGAAGTCGGTCCGGTCATAGGTGGGCCATAATTGAATATGGACCGTTTTATGATTCTAGCGTTAGCTTGTGTAGGGTCCGCAGAAGGGTTGACCAGTCTGATTTCAGTGCCAAGGCATCTTTACCGTAGAGCCTGCTGATGTACGGTCTGGATGTCCCATGCACGTGTCTGTGTCCACGTGTCACAGGTGCACGAACATGCGAAAGAGGTGGGCCCACTATGAAGATTACCTGTCTCGAAAATCAGACCATATACTCATCGTGTGGGCTACACGTGCAATTGGGTCAAATCATTGTATATCAAATGATTTTATACTGTGGCGCACATGATGAGTTTTTAGGTCCACTTTTTTCGCCATATGATCTTTGCAATATTTCCTACCTTTTGGACGGTTCAGATGCCTCCCATGTGGGAAATGTTGGCGGGAAAAGTGAGCTTGTAGCATACAATGTTTGTACGTAATCATTCCCTCTTCTATGACTTGCGTTTGTCGACAGGGGCCCGCGCATCCTTCTTACTTTATCCGGTGGGAGTAATTTGATACTCTGCAGCGTATGAAACCCGATACGCATGCATTTATAATCGTACACGTGTCATAAATTAACTCAAATTAAACCGATCAAATTGTGGAGACTACTTTCTTTAACAGAATGTCCCAAAATCAGAGTGGTTGAACAATCCAAGCCTCTGATTAGTGGACACTTGTTAAAATAACACCAACGGATATTTTACAATTTTAACCGTCCAATGAATGTTCACCAATCCGACAGTCATATAACCAAATAATCATAATTTTTCGTTCATTACATACCTAAGTGGGTCCCATGTTTTGGGCAGTTTAGCTAAGTTGCTCGTGGGAAGCTCATACAATTTCTAAGTTGTTTCTAAGTGCATGCGTATCATCCATCACCCTTTGCCAGAGTATCAAAGTTTTTCTCTCGTCCAATAAGAGACAGACAGCTGGATATTAGCAGAAATCCGACACCTGTCCCCGACGGGTGAAACCCTAACCCAACATCAAATAGTAACTGTATGAGATGCGACTCCATCTTTCTACAGTACACACTCAATTTCAAGTGATTAAAATCAGGCCCATTTTTAGTAATATAGACCATTGATCTACTGTATTACACAGTAAATGGACTATTCTAATCAAATTTTTTCAATAGGTAAATATTAACCGTTCGATTTATAGGCTAATGACAGAAGATCAATAAATATAAATCAGGTCATAATAAAACAATATTTCCTATTTTTCAAGATATAATTTAAAATAATCGTCCATCCATGACTATATTCAACATATTAATGGTTTGGATTATCAAATCATGGCCAGATATATTAGAATTTGAAGGACGTGTACACTGTGAAATGTAGAAAGTCGTGCATCATACAATTCCTCTATAAAAGAGCCCTCTTAGGAAGCAGCCAGCGAAACGGAAGACACGTAGAGAGAGGACCTTCCCTTTCCAAGCTGCCCCTCTCTGTCCTGCTCGGTCATACAGATCTCCCCGGTAGTCTTTTCCAGCCGTTAATATCCAGCTCGATCGCTGTCACAGCCGTTGATCTTCCCGCCATCGTAGTGACTACCTGGACATTCACGTCTCCCTCTCTGCAATTCCTTCAAAAACAGGTCCGTTTCTGTAATTATAATTTCTTCGCGTCTGTAAAATTCATTTTTTTTTTCTTTTTAAATCTCTGCTTGTTTGGATGTTATTAGGAGAATTGGATTTTGGAGTGTTTTTCTGTAAATTCGTATTTTCTTCTCTTCTTTTCTGTTTGGATTTTGTTCGTTTTTTGGCGGGAGAAGTGTAACGTCTCATTATACGCATCTGGTTTTCCGGCCTACGTATATAAAACGTACACGTGCCGTATCTATACGGTAGGGGGGGTACTGTCAAAGGAGACCGGTTAGATGGTGGCTGGATCATGGCCTCATGGGTTCAGGACTCGGATGACTCGTCCGAGTCGACCCGGTTTCCGAGTTCACTGATGCGAGTTTCATGATTAGCTTGTGATCTGCATCCGACCAATCTACACGACTTGGAAGAATCGGCTCGGAATGTGTAACGAGCTGTTGTGGTTTGATCGAGTCGGCCTGGTTTTGGAGGGTGTGATGGGTGGTTTGTGTCCGATGAACCTGATGGCTGAATCGCTGTATGAATCTGAATGTGGACGAGTTGCATGTGAGTCGGCCTGGGTTCGGAGGTCTCTGCTGCCGGCTGCCGATTTGTATCTGGAGACTGAATGGCCTGATTTGGCAGCATTCGTGTTTGGAATGCTATTTTTGTCGAAGAATTATACAATGATTGATGTGGGTTTTGTGTGGTAACCTCAGGCTTTGGGTCTGTACAAGTGGGTCTATGGGGCGACGATATGTGCTTTTGATTCTATGGGGTCTCATCATGAACGGACAATGCCCCCCAAATATTCTTGATTGGAAAATCTTAGCCTTCAAATCTTTGCGTCGGTGTTTATTATAAGAAGTGGAAGAGAGGGAGTGCGGATGACGGGTGTTAACAAACAAAGTTATGGAATTTAGAAGGTGAAAAGAGTATTAATAAATAAATTGATGGAAGAAGGAAGTGGAATGTTGCGGAAGAAGTTAATGTTATGTGGAATGAGATGGCTGAGTGCATTAGAAATTGGTAGAAGAAGTCGAAGAAGTCTTAGGAGTATCTAGAAGGGAAAGCTACTAGGTGGTGGAATGATGAGATATCAAAGGCTATTACTAGGAAATGATTATGTTTCAAGGACTGGCAAAAGACTAGAAATGAGCAAAGATTAGAAGAACATCGAAACGCCAAAAATAACATTTTTGAGGCTAAACTAAAGGCATATGCTCATTTGTATAATAGATTGGGGACAAGAGAAGATAAGAAAAATATCTTCAGACTCGCAAAATGAGAGAGGAAGGTTGGGGATCTAGTTCATGTTAGATTCATTAAGAGTGATGACCAAAGGTATTGGTTAAGGATGATGAGATCAATGAAAGGTGGAGAAGCCATTTCTAGAACTTATTAAATGATGACTGTTTTTAGAGCTTAGGTATACAAGGCATCACAAACTCAAATGAGGCTGAAGACAATAGATGCTTTTAGAAGATTAGGATATTTGGGTGACAAAAGGACTAGATGGTATACTAGTAGAGGTTTGGAAGTGCACATTCGATATTGGTTAATTTTAGTTAAGAAAGTTGTTCAACAAGATTGTCAGATCTATTAAAGTGCAAAAAGAATGGAGAAAAGTATAGTGATACCTATTAACAAGAATAAATGAGACATACGGAGTTGTTCTAATTACTGTGGGATTAAACTTATGAGTCATTCTATGAAACTTTAGGAGATAGTCACTGATAAAGGCATGGGATGAATGTACTGAAAAACCACTTTGGATTTATGCCAAGAAAGTCAACCATTTTTTCCTACATTGATGGCTAATGGAGAAATATAAGGTGAAAAGGTTCTCTACATGACTGCTATTGACTTAGAGAAAACATATGATAGGGTTCCTAGATAGATAATTTGGTGGGTGTTGGAAAGAAAGGAGTCTTGAGAAATATTGACATTATTAAGGATATTTATGAGAGAGCGATAAAAAATGTGAGCCCATGCAGTGTTTTAAATAGCGGTAGCGTGTTGTGTAATGTTCAACCCTCATAAATAGCGTAGCATGTAGTGTGAGCTACATGATACTTCTATTTTTTAATTTAAAAATAGGAAAAACATGATAAATAGTAAGGAAAAAAACCAAAAGATACAAAAATGCCTAAAAGATGATTTAATTTTCAAGTATAAGCATGTTAAAAAAGATTATTAATTATTACGTATCAAAATCCAATCCAAATATATAAAGTTATAAACCAAATCAAATAATCATCAAGTCAACAACATTCTAAGCAATCTATTTTAATTAATAGTCTAATTGAAACTATAAGTCACAACTCACAGGTATGAAAAAGAAATAAAAATCTCACAGATTAAGAATATTAAGTACAATACATATGTCATCAATACAAAGCAGTATTTTTGGAAAGCCCTCTTTCGAAACCCTCTCTTTTAATTTTAGTTTTAAAGGTTTTTTAATGTGTGAGTTTCATAACAACTTTAATAAAGGATCACCACTGTTTTAAGTGAAAGTAAACAAAGAAAATGTTTGATTTTAAGTTTTTCATGATGTGAGTTTTACACCATTTTTTAGAGATGAGTTTTACACCGTTATTAACAAACAAAAGCTAAAAAAAAACAAAAAACAAAACCAAAAAACATTGTAGTGTATGCTACACATGCTACACGTTATGTAGTTGTAGTGTACGCTACAACCCTGATTTATGCTATTTAGCTATGCTATGTAGCGCCAAGGCTATGCTACGCAATGTAGCACTACGGCTACACCATGCTACATAGCGTACGCTACGAGCGCTATTTGAAACACTGGTCCCATGGTGTATGTTGTTTGCAAATGACATAGTTTTGATTGACCTGATGAAGGAGGTAAATGCAAAGCTATAACTCTGGATGTACGCTTTAAAATGTAAAGGTTGTAAAATCAATTAGACTAAAACATAGTATATTGAATGCAATTTTAGAAAAAAAAAATAGAAGTGGAAATGTGAAATTGGTTAAGATTGTTGAGTGGGAAGTACCCAAGACCATTTCCGATATCCTGGGTCAGCAATTGATGAGAGTAAAGAGGCCGTGAAGGATGTTGCTCACGAAGTTATTCCATAACAGCCACTACTGTTACCATTATAATATGGGCCATAACAATCATTACAACCCATATCATAATTGCACTTGTTAGCTATTACCTTTTTTATTTTTATTTTTTAAAATTTGATTCAGCCTTGATACAGACTATTACAGGCCATTTTTTTGTAACAGCCATTTCGACTTCGTAATGGATAACGGTTACACCATTGCCTTTATGTAACTATTTTGTCATACCATGTTGGTCATAAAATTTGAACTGGATGGATGAAGTGAGATGTGATGCAAGTGCTATAGCCACACATCACAGCTATAAGACTAGCCACACTATATGGTACAAAATGTTGGTTAGATTAGATAGGGATTAACATGTTCATAGGATGAATGTAGCTGAAATGAGGATATTGAGATGGATGAGTGACAAAATGAGAAGGATGTAATTAGAAATGAATGCATTTCGGGCCAATCTAAAGTGGCACTAATAGATAATAAGATGAGAGAAAATAGACTTAGATGGTTTGGCCATGTGCAATGTAGCTAGGAGTGAGTTGGTTCAAGTTGAAGGCTCTAAAAGGGAAAGGGGAAGGCCCGAAAGGATGAGGCTGGAAGTAGTAAGAAAAGATTTGATGACCTATTGTTTAACCGAGGATATGATCCTTGATAGTGGAACGATAGAACATGATTCGTGTAGCCGACCCCAATTAGTTGGATAGGGCTTAGATGACGATGATGATGGTCCAACTTTTCTCCTATAGAATGTGGACCATTGATGGATACTTTTTTTTTTTTTTCCTTATTCATCTATGTGGGCCACAAGTTAAATGTGCATTTCCAAACTCCCACAAAGGAGATTCTATTGTGCAACCTATCCATGGTGGGCCCCACTTTTACAATCTCAATGCTCATGTTAGATTTCCTCCCATCAAAGATCTTATAGTGCCTTTTTTAATAATGCATTCATTACTTTTGAGGGTCTATTGGCAACGCATGTGACTCGTGAAACCTGCTATTTTGTTCATGCTCATGCTGATTGTGTCAATTGTAGGGTATGGAAAACCCAAAACTCAATTTTCATCATTGCTATGGCAAACTTGAATTAATGAGCCATGCAACTAGTTCTAAGAGGACTAGGCTTCACACCACATATACAAGAGATGAAGGAGAGAATAAAACAAATAAAAAAGGTCCGTAACGACTGATATAAGGGTTGTAATGGTCCTTACAACCACTGTTACCATTTTGGAATACCTTGCTCGTGAGACACCACTTTTCAAAGAAAGTTCTTAAGTTCATTCTGAACCTGAGATGGGTAAATCAAACTCTCTACATTGATGTAGGACATGAAAATTAAATGTGATATGCAGGATTTCAGGCTTAAGATCACGTTAGTTCATAAACAATTACACAAATTCCATATCCCACACGAAAGTCCAAACATTCAATTAAGGGGAATCTATGCGGGTCCAGGCCTACACATGATAGGGCTGGATCAATAAAAATTATAAACCAAACGACACTCAAAGATAAGAAATAATCACCCACACATGCATAGTAATCAGCCCTTAATCCAAGGGATTCAGAAATTCCAATTCGGGGAACCCTAGGGTGAGAAAAGAGGCAAATAAATTAAGGATAATGCGATCTAGGGTTAGGGTTTATGAAAAACTGGTATGAAAGGGTAAAATAAGAAGAAAACCTGAACCGAAAGACACTTCCCACGCGCGGACAGCAACAATGGCCCAAACGCTCGTGCGTGTGATCACGGCCGCACATGTGTGGGGCCCACTATTCAGAAAAAGGCCACCTTGGCCCTGGTTGGCTAGGGATGGACTCCAAAATCCCCAAATATCAGCTCGATCCGATGTACGGTTTGTGCGTGGTGCTCCGCCGAAGTTTTAGCTCGCCGGCGGGTCGAAATCTGAAAATCTGCTGTAATGAAGAAATTTGATACAACGAAAGGGATGAATTCGAAGTATGGATGGTGGTGAAAGATGAAAAAGAAGATGATGGAGCATGGGAGTGAATCGGGATCGATGTGGCTTCGCACCACGGTAGTTAACCCTTCGATGAAGGGAGGGCTTCGCACCTAATTAGGCTTCATAACTCAGAGAGTAGGAAAACGCAGAATTTTTATTAATCTTCAATCCATGAAAAAAAAACTACAAGGGGTGCCTATTTATAGGAAAAATCATATACCCCAAAACTCACACCACGTGCGTAACCTATTACTTGGCAGTGAAGTAAACTAAAATTAAAACCAAACAAAGAAATCCAAAGCATTCACGATGTTCTAAATAATAACAATAAGTAAAACTTAAAATATGACATCAATCCGACAAGTGGGCCACGATCATGAGATCACATGATGGGCTTTTCTTGATTATCGGGCACACTTTTTTTGAACCAAAACTTATCTTCTACCTAAGAGTCCCTCCCTGGACGTCGCCATCAGGCTAGATCGATGGTGGGGCCTTCCTTTTGCTTACGTACATGCGTATGGGGTGGTGTGCGTGCACGTGTGCACATGATGTCCCCATCAATTCTCCCCGGCTGCGAAGATTTCGCCATTGGCGAAATAAAACTCCTGAACTGATCCAAGATGTCAGGATCAAGTCTTTAAAGCTCATCTTCAGTGAGCCACGTGCTGTCTGAAGCTTGGCGTAACTTCCATTTAACCAGGTACTTTTGAATCCCGCCATCCGACATTGAAACTATCTGATGGTCCAGGATATCTTTTATTTCCTCTCTGGGTGTGTGAAAGTTAGGTATAGAAGGTAAAAGCTGGGAAGAAAGGTCGGGAAGAGTAGGTATGGGAGGTAGAGGCTGAGAAAATAGGTCGGGACGAGTAGGTACGGGACGTAGAGGCTACGAAAACGGGTTAGAAGGGGTAGGTATGGGAGGTAAAGGCTAGGAAAATGGGTCGGGATAGGTAGGTATGAGAGGTAAAGGCTGGGAAAATGGGTCGGGACGGGTAGGAATGAGACGTAGAGGCTGGAAAAATGGGTCTGGAGGGGGCCATGGATCAAGGAAAAAGTTTGGAGAATCAGGATGGTTAGGTGAAAGGCTGAACAATGCATCAATGACCCCCTGAAATGCAACTAGATCCTCCACATTGAATGTGGAACTAATTCCCATGGAGGGTGGAAGATTTTCCATATACGCGTTGAGACTGTTTTGTTTTATAATTTTGAATGGTCCAGCGCTATACACGTGTAATTTTCGAACGGTTCCGTGAGGGTACCACTTTGGCCTGATGCGGATCATCACAGAATCTCTTACATTGAATCCTTGAAAACATTTATGTTGGTCTGCAGAAAGTGAGTAATGTTCATTACTAGTCATGATCTTCTGCCTGATTTCTTGATGCCATGAATGAATGTGATGTGCAAAAGACTTTGCAGGCTCTGACGGCTTATGGGACAGTGACATAGGGACAAGATCAATAGGTTTCCTAGGTTTATAATCAGTAACGACTTCATAAGGATTAAGACCTGTGGACCTATCGATAGAACTATTAAACGCAAAGTCGGCTACAGGTATTACGATGTCCCGTGTTCTAGTGTGCTCTATATCCCTCATAGGGGAAGACTCATCTGGTAGATCATCAGGAAAGACATCACGTAACTCATCCACTATCGCAATGGCCTCAGTGGGTAACTCCACACTAGCCTCTGGTGCACTCTCTCCAGCCACAAGGCCGCACATGTCGTACCCCTCAAAATAATGGTCTTGATGTCTCTCATGGGGTGGGTGCACGAGTGCACACCCATAATTAATTCCTTGACCAACCCCATTCATTGGTTTATCCTCCAGGCCACCTGCTTGAGATTGAACATCTACTCTAATGGTGGGATTTGTCCTGGCGATGGTCTTTATTCGGGTAATGTGTACATCGCATTGGTCCATTTTCAAGCGCTTAATCATAGACTCCAACGTCTGAGATATCTTATTTAGTGACTCTTGCAATTGTTCCATGTTTACTGTAGGGTGCAACCGAAGCCGCGACCCGTACGTGTAGGCATGCACTGAATTGCTCAACCTAAGAACCTGCTACGACAACTATATGCGTCTAAAAACTAAATGACCCTACGAGACTCTATATGAAGGAAACTACACTGTTACTAAAATTCAGTTATATATGATGGACTGAATGCATGAAGGACTCAAACAAACTAAACCCTAAATATGTGGTGAATTTTCCTACAAGAACCCTAGGCTCTGATACCAAATTTGATGCAGGACATGAAAATTAAATGTGATATGCAAGATTTCAGGCTTAAGATCATGTTAGTTCATAAACAATTACACAAATTCCATATCCCACACGAAAGTCCAAACATTCAATTAAGGGGAATCTATGCGGGTCCAGGCCTACACATGATAGGGCTGGATCAATAAAAATTATAAACCAAACGACACTCAAAGATAAGAAATAATCACCCATACATGCATAGTAATCAGCCCTTAATCCAAGGGATTCAGAAATTCCAATTCGGGAAACCCTAGGGTGAGAAAAGAGGCAAATAAATTAAGGATAATGTGATCTAGGGTTAGGGTTTATGAAAAACTGGTATGAAAGGGTAAAATAAGAAGAAAACCTGAACCGAAAGACACTTCCCACGCGCGGACAGCAACAATGGCCCAAACGCTCGTGCGTGTGATCACGGCCGCACATATGTGGGGCCCACTATTCAGAAAAAGGCCACCTTGGCCCTGGCCGGTTAGGGATGGACTCCAAAACCTCCAAATAGTAGCTCGATCCGATGTACGGTTTGTGCGTGGTGCTCCGCCGAAGTTTCAGCTCGCAGGCGGGTCGAAATCTGAAAATCTGCTGTAATGAAGAAATTTGATACAACAAAAGGGACGAATTCGAAGTATGGATGATGGTGAAAGATGGAAAAGAAGATGATGGAGGATGGGAGTGAATCGGGGTCGATGTGGCTTTGCACCACGGTAGTTAACCTTTCGATGAAGGGAGGGCTTCGCACCCAATTAGGCTTCACAACTCAGAGAGTAGAAAAACGCAGAATTTTTATTAATCTTCAATCTATGAAAAAAAAACTACAAGGGGTGCCTATTTATAGGAAAAATCATATACCCCAAAACTCGCACCACGTGCGTAACCTATTACTTGGCGGTGAAGTAAACTAAAATTAAAACCAAACAAAGAAATCCAAAGCATTCACGATATTCTAAATAATGACAATAAGTAAAACTTAAAATATGACATCAATCCGACAAGTGGGCCACGATCATGAGATCCCATGATGGGCTTTTCTTGATTATCGGGCACACTTTTTTTGAACCAAAACTTGTCTTCTACCTAAGAGTCCCTCTCTGGACGTCGCCATCAGGCTAGATCGATGGTGGGGCCTTCCTTTTGCTTACGTACGTGCGTATGGGGTGGTGTGCGTGCACGTGTGCACATGATGTCCCCATCATACATGCATCCAAGCATCTCAACACAACATATTTTTCAAAAACTACTGGTGCTTTATTGGATTTTCTTTTCAACGTTATCCCTAATCATTCATTCTTTGGTATCTCGACCTTGTTTGCACCATTGACTTTCCAAAGACCATACCATTGGAGATACACATGTACTTTGGTTCTTTAAGTCGTGTAATTAGCTAATGTTGGCTTCGATAAATATGATAGACGAACAGATCCCAAATCCCTTTTGTAACACCCGAGGCATTCAATAATGGCAATGGTGGCCACTGTTACCATTACGATACAAGCCTCTTTTTTTTTTTTGAAAAAAAAAAAAAACTGTTCCACCCCCCTAAAGAACTGTTGCGGGTAACTTTTTTGGTAACAACCATCACGAGCCCATAACTTGTAATGATTCCCTTTACCATTATATGACGACTGTATTTTGAATACCTTGGTAACACCCATTGCTACTAAATCTGAACTTTCAAGTTCTTGACCTATCAATCTAGAGATCTAAAAGCATGCTAAAAACGGTCTTTAAAAGATTGAATTAAATTTTCATTGGTACGTACTAAAAACTTCCACAAGCAAGTGCCAAATCCCTACAGAACACTTTCTTACACTTGGCTCTGATACCACACTTTTTTTTTTGGCTAAAAAGAAAGTGATAAAGTACTTGCCACTTTGATGGAGCTGGGAAGATAGGGAGCAAGATTGGGAAGCTATCCCTTCTACCAGGTATTTGAGCTTCGGGGGGGGGGGGGGGGGAGATAATGGATGCTCTCGTAATCAACATGGTCTGGCGACAAAAATCTTTAGAAGGGCAAAATTGGACATAATGGGTCGAGCCTCAAGTATAAAGGCTCTTGTCGAGTGTCCCCTTTCATCTGTTTCTTGGTATACCTTATTGTAATTTGCTTTAGTTTTTCTTATTCGACTTTTGTTCTTTTTTAATAAAATCATCACTTTTCAAAAAGTACTTTTAACAAAAGAAGTTACCTTTCAAAGAGAAAAGTACCCCATTCAACAAGACCTCAATAGGTCCTCAAAAATCTACATACACTAATTCCAATGATTTCTTAACATTCCTTGCCTTTTTAACTAGAAAAGAGTCCCTGTGATTCTTTCTGCTAAGTAGCCTTCACATGAACAACTGGGAGAATGAATTGATGACAAGCAGGTAACCTTGTTATTGGTTAACAATTTCTAGTGATTGAAATTGAGAAGATCAAATCGAAGATGCCGCGATCAATTGTCATCCTTGACAATTGCATTTAAATTTGGTAACACTGTACTTATAAATGTTAAAGGAAACATGTGGTTTTTGGTCATCTGTATCTTAGTGATAAGGTCCTTTTCACCTTTCTGTATGGCACACACTTTGTTCCAAATATTGATTTCATGTCTTCTTTCTAAAAGTTGTTCCATGCTTAATAGTTCCAATAAAGATGTAAATAGAAAACATAAAAAATATATTGAGATTAGGGCTGTCAATGGGCCGGGCCCGGGGTTGGCCTCAGCTCATATTTTGAATTGCTTTGCGCCAGGCCTATTCAAAATTTTGATTTTGGTAGGCCCGAGCCCGACCCATTGACAACCCTAACTGAGATGAACCATCCTTTAAGCAAATTTGAATTTAACCCTATCTCATAATTAAAATTTTGGATTTATTTCAAAAATTCATTTCTCCACACATGCTTTCGCTATACCCAGTATCCAAGTACACCATCTAACTGATCATCAACTTCACACTACATGCTAATAGCAGGGTTCTCCTTTGCACCATCTTGTGCATGCTCCTATCATCATCGGGAAATTATCCTCTATGCTAAGATTTGTAATATTCATATTTCTTACAACAATATCTTTCAAAAATAATATTTCTTACAACAGTAACACTTCATGTGAGATTTATCATACTTGTTGTTTTCGGATGCTTGTGGGTTAGGGTAATTTCCTCTTCCTTTTGCTGGGAGGTGTCCACCTTCTCCTAAGCTAGAAATTGATGTACCACTCCTTTGGCCTCTTCCTCAGCCTTTGCTACCCTGAAAATTGCCTCTTCAATTGACAAAAGCTTTACTTTCCAATGCTTGCATTGTGGTTTAGCTGATTTCTGATTCATCCTGTGCTCATGTGAACATAAAGAATTTATCGACCCATCAATCGTCATGGTTGATATATCCTTTCCTTCGATTGTTGGAACAACATAATCAATCGCTTCGTCAGGGATCTCATAATTTTCTCTATGATCTATAATGCATCAAAGGTTTCACCATTTACCCTTAATTGATTCGCTATGTCCAAAACATGAGAAAAGTAATCTGCAATTGATTCAGAAGAATTCATGTGAAAGGGATTCAAATTCCCCTCTTAAGGTTTGCAACGTTACACTCTTCATTTTTGCATCGCCTTTGTAGGAACTTTGCAAAATCTCCTACTCTTCTTTTCACTGAATTTGTTCTTGATATGCGGTCTAAAATAGATTCATCTATTGATTGATAGATCAAATAAAGAGCTCGTAGATCCTTCTGTTTTTTTTGTAGTACTTCTTTTCGTGCTTGTAGTAGTGTATCAAACTGTTAAATAGGCCAATTTGGCGTAATTGTCTTCCACCAAACCCCATAGATCTTGGGGTTGCTTACCTACATGCTACAATGATAATAATTCTTCTCATTAGAATGTGGGGTTGAGTTTGAAGTATATTATTTGAGGCCATATCTCAAACCAAATAAGCACTTAGGGCCCGTTTGGACGGGCGGATTCAGGAGTATTACGAAGGATTACACGGGATTGGATTGCCAAATCCAGTGCCGTCCGTATGCCAGCCTGTTTGGGCGGCGAAGGATTTATTTGGATATTGCAGAAGGATCAGGAGCTCGTTGCAGAAGGATTTCGAAGTGGCCGCAGCTACCGCCGCATGCAGCTTCTTGACGACGACGATCTGGCCGTCGATTAGCTGGAGCAGGTAGACCGATCCTAACCCTCCGTCCCCGATATGGAGCTTGGGATCAACGAGGTTGGTGGAGGATTCCAGCTCTTTGTAATTGAAAACGGAAGGGAGGAGATGGGATGAGCGGTGGCGATGAAGGAATATCGCCGTCAGATCCTCTTCTCTTTCCTGGATGGGCTGCCCTTCCCAAACAGGCCAGACTCTGTCGACGCTGGATTTGTAATTACAATGGAATTGCAGACAATCCACTGACAACGCATGAGATGCATTGTTATCTGTGCAATCCAATTGTATCCCATCTAGTACCATTCAATCCGCCCGTCCAAACGGGCCCTTAGTAAAACAAACTACCACTTGCATGAGCAAGAAACAATTAAAAATAGAACTATTATAGAGATAGCCATAAGCATGTTTAAAGCGAAGTTTCTACCAAAGTAGTTTTCGGTAGTAGTCATTACATGTGCAGTGTATGTTTTAAATAGGTGCCCTCCAAAGAGTTCTCCTAATATGACTTTTGAAGAAAGTATGGAGAAAAGAAGCCAGATGTCTCGTCTTTGAGGGTATTCAGGTGTCTAGCATAGGCCCCATGTTGAACAAAGAAAGAAACTCGATTATAAAAGTGAAAATTGTATCTTCATCGGTTACATTGATGTAATTAAGGGTTGTAAGTTGTATAATTTAGAGACAGGGTAAATGAGTAGAGACATTACTTTTGTGGAAGATGAAGCATGAGCATGGGCCATTGAAGAAAAGAAATAGTTGAGAATCAATATGATGTTGAAGAGCATGTAGAAGAAAGATAAAATCCAAGCGATTCTTCTATTGACTCTCCGTATCTAGTGATTCTCCTCCACCTTCTTCATCTCAGTTCTAGAGGGACCTTCATGCCATCCTAAACAGCCCTGTGTTTTGCTAGCTTGTTTGCAGGATGACTACAAGGTCTCTAATGAAGGGTTGATGAGTTTTGCTTTATTTGCATATTGTGATCCCATAAGTTATGACGATGCAACAGATGATGAAAGATGGGTCAAAGTTATGGACGAGGAAATCCTTTTCCATCAAGAAGAATGATATGTGAGAGCTCATTTCTCTTTCTAAACGAAAGAAGCCGATTAATGTCCAGTGGGTTTTCAAAACCAAGCACAAGCCGGATGGTGAGGTAGAAAGTCAAATTGGTTGCAAAAGGATATAAGCAAAACCCAGGTATATATTATGTTAGAAATGATTAACTTGATTTGCAAAGTAAGATTTAAGTACTATAGTTTCTATTTTTTAAGACTAAAGTAGCAAGTCATTGCTATACTAGGATATGATAGTTTCCTTATTAAGTTAGTTTCCTATTTTGTTTTAAAGTGGTTTCTTATTTTAAGTCTAAGATTGAAAGCTTGAGAGATGTCTATATAAGAGAGGCTTGTGTTCGTGAGAGATAAAATTGAGAAAGCAATGATGTATTTTTTATTCTCTCCTTCATCTCTTGTACATGCGGTGTGAAGGCTAGTTCTCATAAAACTAGTTGCATGTTTTGTTTTTAGTTGTTGTAGCATGGTGAAAAATAAATTTTAGGTTTTCTCAAACATACTTGAAAGTAATTTTTATTTTAATTCTCTTCTTCATCTCTTCTGTGTGTTGTGTGAAGGCTAGTTCTCTTAGAACTAGTTGTATGGCTCATTGATTCAAGGTGTGGTAGCATTGATGAAGATTGAGTTTTAGGTTTTTTCAAACCTACATGTGATATTAGAGCTATGGTGGAGATTTCTTGGTGAAAAGGCCAAGATGAAAGGAAGCATTATGTGGAGATTGAGCATGTGCTTGTGGTGGCTTTGCTATGTATCCATGGTAATTTAATTCAATCGTTTAAAAGTCATTCTTAGTGTGCTTTTGGGACCTTTCGATCGGTAAATCAAGAACATGAAAGTTCAGACCAATAGCAGTGGGTGCTACAAAAGGGATTTGAGATATTTTCTTCCGGAATTATTAATCATGTTTATTGCCATAGCAACTGTAGAAGCAGAGTTTTCATATCTCACATTTGTACTATGTGGGATACAGTGTTCGAAGTATTGGTATTGCTACAAGTTTCATTGGCTGGGGATATAGAAACAATATCAATGCCGCCGATAACTTGAAATGCGGGGAAACATAGGAAAAAAGGTAGAATTTTTAGTGATACTTTAGGAGATGCTAAAATACACATATTTGCATATTTAAGAATTAAAAAAATTACAAAAAGAATGCATACATAATAAGTTTCCATTTAATGGGGGCCTAAAAGCATGTTTTGTTGGAAGAAATCAGTCCAACCATCAATCCCATCCAACCTTCCATCAGACATCCATCGATATTTTAAAATATTGACAACACGATATTTCCCCAAGAAATCGTTGACAAGTGGAAAGGAAACGAAAGATTGTGTTCTCAAAATTGCCCATGTTGTGATAATGATAATATTGCAATATTATCGATATTATCGTTGACAAGTTGAACACTGCATACAACCATGCACCTATAAAAACATTGAAATGGAATTTTTTTAATAAATAGATTTTTGGCGATATCGATACATTGACGATATTATTGAAATATCACTGATACATTGATGATACAAGCAGCGCTTGGAATTTACACAATTGGAAATATTGGTGATACTTGGCGATACATCGACTATACCTAGAATTTTTTTATATTGCTATTGTTATCGGTATCGCTACCATTGTTATTAGTATCGCTACCAGTGTTATCAGTATCGTCGAGTTGGCGATACGGATAATATCGGGGATACTCTGAGCAATGGTGAGGTATGACAATTATTTATTTCTTTATTTATTTTGCGTTCTCCACACTACGCTTCTCACGAAAACAAGCCTTTCTAATATAGACGTACGTCTCAAGCTTTCCATCTTAGATTCAAAGCAGGAAACCACTTTAACATAAAATAGGAAACTAACTTAAAAAGGGAAAATATCTTGTTCTGGTATAGCAATGACTGACTTGTTAGTCAAGTCTTAAAAAGTAGAAACTAAAAATATCTTGTTCTGGTATAGCAATGACTGACTTGTTAGTCAAGTCTTAAAAAGTAGAAACTATCTTACTTGGACTGTTGCTTGCAGATCAAGTTTAATTGATTTCCAACATCAAGTAAAAAGAAAAAGAAAAAGAAAAAATGCATAAGTATTTAAACTTGCCATGCTTGTGGAATGCATCAGTTCTTCAGTAGGGATTCTTTCTATTTGTTTTCTAGTTAGAGAAGTAAATGAGATCAGCTACACACTCGTTATAGAGGGCGTACCAACACAAAATCGTCATATTGGGGATGCTCTTACTATTTCATGAAGGCCATGTTTGTATGTGAAATTGAGTTAGGCCGTAATAGCGAAATTGCAATAAATTCCTGACTCATTAATCTTTATTTGGAGTCAATAACATGTCCCTAAGTGTGAGTTTGTGTATTTTAAATTATACTTTGAAAAAAAGAAAGAGAAAAGAAGCAGTTGAATGATATCAAGAAGTGACTAGCATTTCTAATTGGAAAGTTGTGATTTTTCACTTCCACCTTGTTGCAACTTAAATATCACAATCAAAGTCAATTGTACATCCAAACACCGCCTAAATTTTCTGTTAAATTATTAAAAGAACATAATTTCGTTTGGAATTAGTGCCTGGTTTGAACATTATAGGAAAAATGTTGTTTTCTTGTAAATGAGGAAGCATAATATTGGCTTAGAAGATGTACTGACGTGGATATGTTGGATGTTGACACATGGTGCTTCAAGTGTTTATGATTCTTCATGTTTATAGCAAGTTCAAGTTTTTTAATTTTGGGCTTGTTTTGGTCATCCATTGAACAGTAATTTAGTAATTGTAATGCTCATGTTACTGCAATCTTCTGTGCCTATCAATGGTTTGGCAGATCCTTGTAAACGATTCAATCAAAGTTGGTGTACTGAATTAGTTGCTCCAGAGTTGAATGGGCTCTCGGGAAGAAAGTACACCTGCCAAGCCTCCCAAATCAGCTGCAGCAACTCAGGTACAACCCCCCCCCCCCCCCCCCCCCCCCCCCCCCAAATGTGTGTGTGTGAGGGTTTGTTCACCTTGCTGAAGAAATGTTGAGTTTTTATCCTGTATTTACAGGAGTCTCCGACAACGCCTTCATATCCTGATTGGGCGAAATCTATGCAGGTTTATCATCAGAATCATGTTGCAATTGTTTTTATTACCAAGTCTAGTTTCATTGATTCTGTTGCTTTGTTTTTGTTGCAAAATCTTAATTTCATTGATTATGTCACCTTTGTTTATTCTGCTCTTGCTGCATAAGACTTCGATCTGCATCCCCCTTACTGCACCAAACATGTGGTGATGGGAACTGTTGTTCTGGTGGGCCATCACATGGTTAGGCCACATCCCAATAATCAAGGGGAGTGGACTAGCATAGCCATTTGATAAGTGAACTGCAAAAGGAAAGGTTATGAGCACTGGTCCACAGCGAAACATTATAGTCCAATCACTGAAATTTTGGTCAATGTCCCACTCATATGGTAGCCCTCCAGGTCAATAGTCTCAATCAGCACATGCTTGCCACATGCACATGAGGAAAGTGCATAGAACTTTTGTGCAGTGTGCACTACGTGCTATCATGCCTCTTTAGTAATGGTTTTCAACCTACAAATCCTTGTTTGTTGCACTGGCGATGGATTCTTACTGACCATGAATCACATCTTTCATTAGCCATAGTCCACAAATCACACAGATTGAATGTTTTAACTATCATATCCACTTTGGTAATGGGTGTCAACCTACAAATCCTTGTTTGTTGCACTGGCGATGTATCCTAACTGACCATGAATCACATCTTTGATTAGCCATGGTCCACAAATCACACTGGTTGAATGTTTTCACTGTCCAATATTCCTATCGATCCCCTGTTTTGGATGGTTAATAAAAGTGCAACATGCCTGGAGTAATGTCTTTAAATCAGGTGGTTATAGACAGTCACCTGCTGCAAATTTTGAAATTTGACCTATGAATGAGGTGGCCCGTAGGTCTGTTTGGATTGACTGATAGATTTGCTAGTCTTATTCGTGATAGGGTTGATTACTTAATACCATTTACTACATGGTATTTTGATGATAGTTGTGAAAATCCTATATGATCCATGATTTATAGTTTATACCGAGTCTTGGGCAAAACAATTTGAATCTCACTTGGAACCCCTTTTTAGATGAACCCTACAACTCTATGATTTTAATCATATGATTTATGATTCAAATCCTAATATACAATTCAAATTATGTGTTCTTTTCTTTTTCAAATTATTTGGCTTTCATTTTATGTCTTTTAAATTTGTGGTGGCTTTAGGAATACTTTAGAACAGGTCAATTGTTTTTTTTTTTTTTTAATTGATGGATCTTCTTTTCAACCTAAATCTTGGGGACACCAAATTTATGTATAAAACTTATCTGGAATATTTTTATGGATAGTTGCTATCATGTTAACTTACATGAGTTGTGATAGGGGTGCACTCTAGTGTTAAGCTACAGTGGTGCTGAGCATAAGCGGGACCCACATGATGCATTTGTGACATCTGAGCCGTCCATGAGATGAGCCGCCTCAGGTTACCTTTAGGGCCCAAAAGTCAGCCCTAATGGAAACTTAGGTGTGCGACAACAGATGGGGCAAGTTAAGAGGGGAATGTCCACCCTTGATTTGCATGGGGGGTCCACCATATTGAGTATGCGGTATCTAGGCTGTCGGGAAATAAAGGCAGTTCTGCAATTGGGGCCCAGTGAGAATCAAGAGTGTGCGTCCCCCCTCCCATGTTGTTCCTTGTGCTATGACCCACCAGAGCTTTGGATTGAGCTGATTTTCAGGTGAGTTAATCTCAGGAGATGCATCTGATGGACAGGTTGAATAGGATACATACATGGCATGGGCCCGACATCTATTTGGCACCATCATAAGCTTCGGTGGTACAGGTACCGCTAAAGCACACCCCATGCAATGGTGCTAGGGTTTGATTTCAACTTGAAGACCTATATTTATTTTTATCGCTTATCTTGAACTCAAAGTTTGCTTTTTATTTATTGTATTTTTCCAGGGTTTCATTATGTGATTTTGAACTCAAAAGGTTTTTAAATCTTATAATAATGAAAAACTTACTAAAAGATTTTGAAGGCCTCATTAAGAATATGCACATTTTGACTTTTGACTTCAAAACATGACTGCATTAATACTTTGTACAGAATATTATTTTTAAAAAAAAGCTGTATGGAATATTATTTTGAAGTCATTGAGTTGATGGCATTTATATTTTATTGTTTATTTATATAATAAGGCCTCATTAGGAATTTGCACGTTTTGACTTCGACTTCAAAACCTGACAGCATTAATACTTTGTATGGAATATATATATATATTTTTAAAAAGCTCTGTACGGAATATTATTTTGAAGTTGTTGAGATGGTTGCATTTAAATTGTATTGTTTAATTATATAATATATCTATATGAGACTTTAGATTAGTGATTTGGCAAAATTTTGAAAAGCCAAATTTTGTTTTTTAGTGCTTAGAGTGTAGACTTTTTTGGAAAATCCTTTTAGACTTCTAATCATCCCATCCTCTTGATAATGTTACTCTTTAATTTGCACAGTTTTCGATTTCAAGTTTAGATAATGACTTTCTCAAAACCTTCGAAGTAATGAAATGGCCACATTTAGCTTGATTCCTATGGAAATAATGTCAAACTGTTTGTGGTGATACACTCTAATTATCTGCAAATTATGATGTGGAATGTTGAAATAATGTTTATTCGATCATATCCTTGTTTTAAAAGATTATGAATATTATTTCATTTTTTTTTTCTATATTTTCTGTAAAAGGTTTTAAAAATCATACAATTTTACAATTTTCAATTTAAGATTTACATTTTCTATCCTCTTTTGATTTTACAATCTGATTCAACTTTCAAATTGATGTGGTCATCTGGATTCACATTAAAATAGGATACAACTCTTTTTTTTTTTTCCCATAAATTTCATGGATTCGTTTGTCTAGGTCACCTAGTAAAATTAGTATAAAAGCTGACCAGTCAGTGCCTTGGATAGGCCTACTATGGTGCTGGAGCTACTCACCTCCCTTCCTAACCTCCACCATTGCTTGGTCTGCATTCTCACATCCCCACACATTGGGCAGCCAGGTGATTGTCACTGACCTTGTTGATATTATCCAACCACACTCGTGCTTTTGCAATTGTTAAACTCTATGACATCCATTGAAATTCAAAAAGAACTTTTGTCGTGATTGCTTTTTGTGGTGGGGTTTCAGCATTTATTGTCACCTTTTGCGACCTCACTTCCATACCCTGCTATATATCCTTATCATGGAATTTATGCTCATCCATCCATGACTGAGTAATCAAACTTCATTTTCCTATTCTAAGTTTAACCCATTGTTTGTATTAATTTTGAAATGGGTTTCATTCACAAGAAAGTTGAATTATCCTTTTATTTTATTTGGCATTTTGATGCAATGTTCATTTGAATTACAATAACTAGTTCAATGGTTTTTTTTTTGGAGTTGGGGGGGGGGGGGGGGTTTGCATTGGAGGAATTCTAATTGAGGGCATGTTTGCATTGGAGGAATTCTTGTTGTGGGATTGGAATCTCAATCATTATGTAATGATTATTTCCCAAGGCACTTATGCAAACACGGTTCCATTTTTAGGGGTATTGTTTGGATGCAAGTGGAAATCTCAAATTCCTCTCATGGTCATCTCATATCTTGTACTTGAGAATGCAAACTGTCAAAAACACTAATGATTGCTTGGTGGAATCTTCCATTTTCTTTGGTATTCACACAACACAAAAGGTCACATCAACAGAGACATTTTCCATTTTCCTAGATTTCGATGGTTTTCCTCATATTCAAACATGCGCTGAACTTGAAAGGAATGGAACTGCTATTTTAGTCTACTTTCTTGTTAAGAAATACTTGGGAACATCATTACGGTTTGGTTCATTCCCCTTCATTGAACTGAATATTTGCAATTCAGTTCAGTGCACCCAAATGCAGCCTTAACTATTTTATTCTCAAACAAGACTCCAGATCACCTTATATTGGCTGTTGAGTCTTCGTGTGTCCTTGATGTTGTAAGAATTCGATGCAATTACTTAACATTTCTGTTGTCAGTCAATTTTGTTACTGCGATTTTTCTTAGTCTTTTTTCCTTTGATTATGAATAATTGAAGGACTATGGATGTGGAAAATCCTTCTCGAAATGTCAATTTACTTGGACTGTGAACCCTTCTCTTCTATAGGCCCAGGGAATGATAGCGACAACTACAGAAACAGAAAGAAAGCCACCAGATGCAACAGACAGGGGTTCAGTGAAGAAGTCTAGGGGAGGGAAATCTGGTGATGGCGGAAAGACGTCCTCTGGTTCTGCAATTGATGGTGCTTCACAGAGGTGTGTTGACTTCCAACTATATACTTCCGCTTTCATTTTGTTGCAGTGTTTTGTTTCCCTAATCTATATTATCTTGTTTTAGTGCTTATCACGTTAACTCTGTTGGTAAACAGTGATGAAAGTAGAAGTGAGGGCTCATCAGATGGAAGTGATGAGAACATGAGCCAACAAGTACGTTTTTGCATTCCATTTGAATTTATATTATCTAGCACTTTGTTTCTGTTCATTTTGTCATAGCGTGTAATGAAGTCTGTTGATTGTGATAATGTAATGAGGTATAATACATATAATGATTGATTGAAATTGATAGCCTTTTCTATTGACAACGGAGTTAAGCTGTCAGTTTGGTGTGGTCCCATCAGTCCATCACAGGATGCACCATGCCCTAACATCTCTTCTATCAGATGATAATAGCCATCAATGAAAATGGGCTATTGAAACCCATGGTCTACATCGACAGGAGCCACTAGGATGGTTAGAAGCATCTGATGGGGAAAGTTTGGAACATCTGCCATCCACCATGTGCCCACCATATGAAGGATTTGAATTGCCAAAAGATGAGCCCCACATGTACAGTTTAGTGGGCCAAGTTGATGCTGGATTGCATATTGTATATTTCCTCTAATTGAAAGGGGGAAATCATGTTGTCTTTACAGGAATCTCCTGCAACTAGGAGAAGAAGCTTCGATGAGATGCTTGCAGATGGTATTATTTTCTTTTGGGATTCTTAGGTTTCTATGCTTTAATTAATTATATTTGTTTTAACTCGAAGGATTTTCTCAGGAGCAATTGCACAACATAATAATGCTACTCAATATAGCATTGCGGCTATTGAATCCTCTTTCAGTAATAGGGGGCGGCCTGCCACAAAACTCCCAATTTCAGCACGAAGGAAGTCTGCAATTACAGCGCCTGCAACCAATTTGAGTATTGGAATGGATCACTGGAATTCATCTGCTGCTGGACCTGCACCTATAAAGGCAAGACCTATTGCTGCTGTTGCTTCACCTGGAGTACTTCCTACTGGAATGATCGGACCTGAAGGGTTTATGCCTGAAAACCAATGGATGGTATTGCAGATTTTCATCAAATGGCACGTTTTCCCTTGTTATTCTTTTTCAGGAATCCTCTTCAGCATCTTCAATCACTGTAAATCCACTGCTCTACACTGGTAGATGTGCATGCACAAGCCGCCGTGTGCAAGTTTTCCTGTAATGATTTTTTAAGTAGTACCATCCGGCACGGTTCATATCGCTGAAACTGGCACTTTTAACCCACGAGTTCTAGCCTATTCTATTTGGTGATTCTAGCCTTGCCCCAGTGCTTCAGGGTTGACTTTGACAAATGCCGTTTTGCCAGTCACAAGATTTGAACCATTTATTTTCATTATGGCAAGTTTTACTTGTGCTGGCGAGTTGCCACCTGACGATAACCCTTCTTTAACTGGCTTGGGATTGGCTTGGCACTTCACTTCTAAACGGACTTCTGTTTCAACTTAAAGAAAAGTTGGGAGGAAATGATAGCTTATTCCACATAAAGAATATCGAAGAACATCTTCAAGAAGATAGAACCGATAGCATGCTTAAAACAAAATAACTTAATTGTTCTAAGGGAAGTAAACCATTCTTGCAGGAAGTATGTTTCCATTCTCGCAGGAATGAGGTTTCTATCTTGAGTATGTCTACGTCAGAGACTTAAATAGCAAGTAACATGAAGTAGTGTTTGCCCCTCTGAAGTGTGAGGCATAAGCTATGCACTGTGTAGCGTAAATGACACAATACTTTTATATTTTTAATTAAGGCTGTATTTGGTTGAATGGAATATTTCATGATATTTTTCACCAAAGGAGATTGAATAATAATGAAATATCATGAAACTTCATGATACTTGGTGCAACCAATGCAACCTAAAATAACAGGAAAATAGGGCAGAAATTAAGTATATAGATAAAAGTAGCAACGGAGCTGATTTAACACCATTGCTTGTATTATGTCACTAAAATCATTGAATACATTATCTAATATTTAGTGAAAATAGCAAAATGTAATTAATTGATGTTAATGCTTTAATGAAAAATAACTTATAGTATTAGGAAAAATAACTTATAGTATTAGCATATGTAGCATGCAGCATATGCTCCATGTGACTTGAGCTAATTCCATTGCACTGAGGGCCGAGGCTACACTATGATGTGCCACATAGTATAAGCTATTTAAAACACTGTTGTATATGTTATAGAAGGAGGTTTTTTTTTTTTTTTTTTTTTTTTAGGAAAAAAATCCAAAACTTTTTTTTTTTTTTTTTTTTTAATATTTTTGCCTGATTCACATATTGTAAAAATTTCAGTACGGCCTCGTTGACCAATCTAAACTCAACATGAAACTACACAACTTACACCATCTTCAATGTTTAAGGTTTTCCAGTGCCTTCGTTATGACTTGGGATCTCGTCTTGATAGGATGAACGTGAACTAAAGAAATGGAAGAGGAAGCAATCAAATCGGGAGTCTGCTAGGAGGTCAAGATTGCGCAAACAGGTATGCACATAGTTGCACGAATCTTTCTTTGGACTTTCATGATTCCCATAGGCTGTGGTTTGATCTAGCTTTATTTCCCTGTCGGTGGCTCCCATTTCTACACTCCCACTTCCACTACTTTTGGGTACAAATGTATGCAGCCTTTAAATTTTAAATAGCTTGAAGTTTGCATTCCTGACGAACTCCAAGAAGGAACAGTTCCAACATTGTGGTCTCTGGTTTGAGCCCAGCTTACCTATCAAAAAGATAAAAATGAAAACAAAGGACCAGTTTTGAGTCTTTGGACAACTCATCAAAGTCATCACTAGTTATTTTTAGAAATCAATGATATCTATTAGATCCTGATTGTTCAAGGTTAGTTTGGTCTTTTTGAGGATTCCCTGGTATAGATAGGTTATTTTTGTAAAGTCTAGGTCAGTTATGAAATGATTTTTTTTTTTTTGGGTGGTGAAAAAGATTAGCCCTCTTAATGGCAGATATTACCTACATGTATCTCTAACCCATTTTCCTACTGTATTCGTTGCTTTCAGATCCAAGTTTAGTAATAGCAGTTAACAAGAACTAGACAACTCACACGAGCCACCTGCCTCACACGGGCTGCCCACCCCGAGTGTGCCCCTGCATCCCACAGGCCACCCCACTTGAGCCCGGTGTGAAAATGCCCTTGCATTAGACATACTTTAGGGTGGACTGGAAAATACAACCTTTGCTTGGAACATACGTTAGGCCCTCATAACGAATATGAGAAATAGAATACAACAATTCGCATGAGAAGTGATCAACAAGGTGAATTGTAGCACAGATGCCAATGTGGCACTTGTGTCAAATCCTGGCCAATTTGGCAATCCACTCATCAGGTGGGCCTATCTTCAATGGCTCACATACAACGTACAGTTTTGCCTCATCTGATGGGTGGACCATCCTGGCTTTTGGAACAAGACATGTTTTCATTGAGCCTCCCTTTGTGCATGGCCTGGATCTTTCACACATTTGCCATGTTGCTGCATGTGCCATTATTCTCTTCTTCTATCTCTCCCCTTGCATATTGCTTTAGCCCTTTTCATGGAATTCTTGGTTTGCATCAATCTTCATGTAATGGTGCTCTGTCTATGCTAGATCATGGGTAGAGATGGAAGTCATCTCAGCATTCAGCCATTGTCTAGAGGTAGGGCCCATCGCATTTCTGGAATGTAGTGAATTTCTAAAGCAGAAATGGTGGCATTCCAGATATGTGAGATTTGCTTCTGTGAGCGATGGCCCGATTCCAAGTCATCATTGGCAGTGGCCACTTGCTTCCTTAGACTGGAACAGAGCGGTTTCTCAGTTATGCAAGAGGTGCTTCTGCACTAATGATGGCCGGATTGCAATTATCATTGGCAGCGGCCATTTGCTTCCTTAGACTAGGGCAGGGCGGTTTCTCAGTTCAACTGGACCTTGATAGGATCTACATCATATTATATTCCTTGTGAATGTGCCCTCTCTCTCCGTGTGTGTGGAAAGGCCCGAAATTGGTGGCTAGGATCTTTCAATCTGGAAGCATTTTGGGGAGTGGTCCATTGATTTGTGTTACTGAGCCATGGATCCCACTTGTAAGGTTGAGGATCCTATAATGCCTTGAGAGCTGTACATGAACAATCTGTAAATGATCTCACATGATTTCTTATATGCAGGTTCCTTTCCTATGTTGTTCACAAGTTTTGTAATTTATACACATCATGTTTTATTTAGCTGGTTGTGTAATCAAGTAAGATTTCAACAGAAGACTTGAATCATATTCTTCAGTAACATCTGCGTGCATTGATGTTCCCTTTCAATTGAGCCTTGTAAAAAATCGAGATCACGTTCATGCTACCTTCCATAGATGAAATCTGATTTTTATGTTTTGCTTCTTGCTTGTGCTAGGCCGAGTGCGAAGAGTTAGCGGCTAGGGTGCATACATTGAATGAAGAGAATCAGACCCTAAAGAACGAGATACAGCGGCTTTCTGGAGAATGCAACAAGCTAACATCTGAAAACGTGACTATAAAGGTTTGCTTTTATTATCCTCTGTGGTTTTGCACATCGCTGGAGATTTTTTTTTTTTTTTCCAGACAACTTTAAATGGTTGGTAGTGGAGGGAGGGAAGGAGGAACGGAACCCAAGTAATAGTTACTGCAGAACCGTTTAGGTGACTAACCAACAGCTGATCACCAACCTGATGTCACAAACCTGGTCTATTTAAATATATTTTTACCTTGGAAAAATATGAGATTTTTACACCAAAGCATGTGTGACATCCAACCCGTCCAACAGGTGCATCCACCATGATGATTGGACGAACCAAAAGTCAGGCTGATCCATTCATAGGGCTGGTCCACACCATAAAAAATAAAATTATACCACCCAAAAGACCTAATTTGCGTGTCCCACCTGAAGATTGGATCAGTCTGTTCGTTTTCTCATCATGGTGGGTGCACCTGTTTGAAGGTTTGTATGTCATATACACACCAAATGGGCCCCATAGTGCTCGTCTCTGCGATTGTTTAGAAAAAGAAATAGACAAGGGAATGTTCAAAAAAAAAAAAAAAAAAAAAGACGAAGGGAGTTGGGGTGGATTTCACCCCCATGAGAGCATTTCACTTACTGAAGGTCGTTTGGTAAAATGTGGGGTCCATCTGATGAATGTCCCATATCATTAGCACATTAGCATGTGCGATGTTGGCAGGATTCTTATCCTTGCTTGGTGCCGTTGCATTTCTCTTATGGTGATGATTCTAACAAAGCATAATTTGTTGGAACAGGAACGGCTGGCTCAATTGTATGGACCCGAAGTGGTATCTATGCTCGAACTTTTCATCGACAGTAAATCATCCCAATCCGTTGATGGCGAAGGCAATGGCCAGGCTCACAACACATCCAACGGAATCAGCTCCTCCATTCCCGGTCAGGAAAATGACATGGCCCACAATTCAAACGGGAAGCATGAATCTGATTCCTGATTGAATACCAACTGATACTTGTTTTGATCTACTAATTTTAATCTTAACCATTGTTTTTTCTTTTTTATGAGGTGGGCCTTTTTTGTCAGTATAAATATTGTATTATATACTCGTCTTTGTTGGACTGTAAGGGCAGCGAAAGCTTTGTACATTGCTGTAAAAATAACAGCCAAAAATAGGTGTTTGTGGGATTATTGTTACATAAGTACATTGTATTTGTTTTCTTTGTCGTATTGCTGCACTGAGAAATGTTGAGGCAGTTTGAATGCATGCATCGTGGCATGTACGCTTATTAGGTGTGGGTCGTTGTGAATTTGCCATGGCCATAAAACAAGAGGTTCAGTTGTTAGTTGGGTGCATGAGTATGTTCATGACGAACTATTCTGTATCTCCTTTTCTTTTGCCTTGTACACATGCTGCCTGCTTGATGGGTGGACCACGCCGAGTTTCAGGCCATGGCGTATTCACTGCAGTCCCACCTTATGAATGGCCATGGATTGAACTTTGTTAATAGGATCAATACAGCAATGATGGGATAACTTCATTAATCAATGGCGTCATCAATAGGGCTGGAAATTTGCAAGCTGCTGTAGGTGGGCCATCTTGATTCTAGTGGCTGGGGGCGTTTTTGGAGTAAAATGTAATGAAATTGTGAAATTGCAATTTTGTTGGGTGAGTTGTTCGAATACTCTGGCAGAGCATGACGTATGATATGATTACGTGAACAATCCTAACTTCTAATTCCTGGACACTTGTTTGTTGAAATAGGACCGTTGGATATTTTTCATTTTTCTAAATGTCAATAATCGTCCGCCAATCTGATAAATAATAGAAAAAAGAGTAATTGTTGGCTCATCTAAATTCCATGATTTGGACAGTTCAATCCAATTTACAAGTTATTCCTAATCGCCTGCGTATCATCCATCGCACTCTGCCAGAGTATCAAAGTTCTTTTTCATTTTGTTAGGTGTGCTATAAATATGCACATTGAAAGTAAAAAGGTCCAACGAGCCTGAAATATTTAAAGATGCTTTGATTGGCCTTAGAATCTTGCGGATTTAATGGGTAGGACAGAATCCTAATAATGCATCCTCCACCAGAGCCTCTGACTGACCAGTACTCGGATTTTCAGTTATACAAAATGGGGCCCATGTGTTTTTTTCACCGTTCTAAACCACTGGCCCCACTTTAGATTGACTAAGCGTTGAGAATCACTGGGATTGCCCAATCCTAACATTTAGATTCGTGTCCTATGAAATGGATGGTTGGAAAGAGATACAAAATAGCCCACATACTACCCAAGATTTATCATTTCTACCTTTCCCAGTGTTTGTTGAAATGCACACATGGGTCCAATAGGATCAGGGCAGTCTGTCATCGGAAGATCCCAACAATTTAGATGCCATTCTAAAAAACCAGGCCCATATAATCATCATGATGAACAATGTATGAAAAAAAAGAAAAGAAAAAAAGAAGAAAAAAGAACAGCTTAAGGGAAATTGAGTCATGGTTCAAATTGCATGGCCCACCTGATGATTATATCTTTGCCTGATTAGGGCCAGTAGCTTAATGATCCAAACCGTTAACATGATGGCCCTCACCATGGATGACCCATGCACCAAAATCCATCAGTGGGAAAATTCTAGCTCTTTAATAAGTGGTCAAGAAATAGACAGTTCAAGAAAAAGAAAACACAGCACTGGTTCACATTCAACCACAAGGCTAGATATTCTATCGCTATGATCTTCCTATTAGGGTTTTTGGTGTATAGACAATCCAAGGTGAGACCATTACATGAATGGTTTGGATGCCTGAAAATATGGGCCCTACTTGCACAAACTGAAAGCTTGAATGGGTACCATACAAATATTTGGACGGCATTATAAAAACTCATCACCTTCAATGGAAATCACCAAATTCGAAACTGAAAAGATTGAGGTGCCAACCCAAAACAGCTACGTTCAAGCAGTATCAATACAGACTGGAAATGATACAACATACCTTCCTGCAGTACAAGTAAATCGAAGGTAAATACTCATCTAAGGACTGATCAAACTGCTACGAGGAGTAACGCAAGTTATTCCGGCGTAATGCAATTCATTGGAGAATTCAAATCTCAAGTGAGGGGGCATTGAAAGATACAGCTCACAACGCTGTCAAAAAAGGTGAAATCCGATCAGCTTTGAATGCTTCTAGAGTATCAAGAGCAAAAGCCCACAAACTCTAGCATGTGGCAACTGAAATGTAATCTTCTACCACTCTGAACCATCAGGGAAAGGTTTCAGTGCATCTTGGTTGCCATTCACATAAAATTCCACGACTGCTTTCATTCTCAGCAGCTTATCCGGATGGTAGTTCACGTGAATGATTACTGGCTTTAGCTTGCGGAGGTTAGCATCGTTCCTCACAGTCTTGAACAAGACTTTGCTGTTCATAAATAGATAGTAATCCATGGTTCGCTTGGAAGCATGAAGCCCATCGTAACCTGGGTGTGATGGGTAGAAGAGCTCCTCATTGAACACTGCTTGATCCCATGACTTGGGCTGCCGGGAAAGCCGATCAGCGACACGGTCCAAAAGCTCAATTGATGGGATTGTGGGCCTAATGTAGAAGAATCCGGAGTTGTAAACCCATATGCGCATCGTGTGAGCATATCGGGCCCAACCCATCTTAGGTTCGTCGAAGACATCGTTGTATCCATAAGCTGTCATGTTATTATGACCATCGGTCATGGATTCCACGTCTGAATCCCTTTGCAGATGATTGAATGGATTCTGTAAATACACTATATCGACATCCGAGAGGAGGATGCTGTAACCAAGCTGCAAAAACTCCCTCAGGATGCGGAATTTCAACCCTGAGACAGCATGGTTGCCACCCATTTGCCCAACGGAATCGACACCTGCATCGGGGTCTCTTCTGTAGACAGGGACTCCCTTCAATTTGCAGAAATTCTCTGTATCATCATCCAAAGCTACGACCAGATAATTTGGTATGCCCACTCGCTGGATGTTCCCGAACCAAACCTCCAACATTTCTCTCACGTTTGAATTTGCCAATGCGACTATAAGCTCTTTCTGAACAGCCACTTTCTCAAGTATCTTTGCCAGTCTTGGGTTCACGGATTCATCAGGAAGGACAGTCGGATTGGTTCTTAGAGCCTTGACGGTACCAAAAGGCCCTGCTTTATGCTGTTCTCCCAACACCAGAAACTGCTTTTGCGCCTGATCCTTCCCTTGCTCAGCCAACTGAAACTTCATATTGAGATCCCGGATCTGCCTTTTCAATTCTGCATTCTTCTCCGACAATGAAACTATCTCTGACTTCAACATGTTAATCCGTTCAGGTGTGTCACATGGGGACGAGTTAACCTAGCAATCAAAAGATAGCCAAAAGAAAACAGGCCAACCAGACAAATGAATGACGGGTGACCATGCCAGGTAAATTTATAAAAAGTACAATACAAAATTGCAAAATGTCAGGAACGCAAGGTAAATACACGAAGATATTCAAGAGAAAGCAAAATTTTAAGGCTCCATTTGGGCGTTCCTGCTACTTTGGGAAACATAGCACGATATAGGGAAGAAAGTGAACTAAAGCTCATTTTCGTATCACCCACATGCGATATTGATGGTATTAACCGATAAACTGCAATCACTGATCACATGATTCTCATTGGTGGATTTTTGCAAACAGAAGTGATAAGCGCATTCTGCCATCTGCAACTGGGGGATGTACTAAAATGGCTCCATCTCCACCAAACTTCCCTAAGGGGGCCTCATTCCGACTCATTCCCAATATGAACTACACCCAAAGAGGCCATTCACCACCATTTTAATCATACTATGCATTGATTTGGCCCTACAAAGTTGCATATGAGAATCATAACAAAACCAAAAGGATAAGCATTATAGCTGCAGATCTGGCGCATAACATGGATATTCTTCCAATCAAATTCCCTGTATAAAGCAAAATATCTACGCAAGGCCCACTTTAGTTAAGCATTCTTAACACCCATTGCATGGCCCATCAATAATGACTGATGGATAATTGCTCAGATCATCCATCTTGGGGTCCCTGATTGACTGTTCGTATATCACACTAGTCAAGTAACCAACCCTATCCATCTGATCGGTGGCCCTTGTATGTACATGTAAATCCAAAGATGGTCAATGGTCCACATTCGACGGAGAAAATAAGGCAGATAGGATTGTCCATGGGGCCGATTTTTGTAACAGTTGACCATCAAACAGTTAAACCCAAGAAGATGGACAGTCCGTGTCATCCGACAATACGGCCATGTGGGCACCACTGTGGATGGACCAAGGGCAATCATACATCCAGCTGGAACTTCAATTCTGGCGGCAGCACTCCAATGGATGGATTCAACCAAAGATTGTCAACAGTCCACATTCAACAGGGAAAATCAGGTGGATAGGATCGTCCATCAGAGCGATTTTGTAAAGTTGACCATCAAACAGTTAAGCCCAACAAAATGGAGAGTCCTGATCATATGACAGTACAGCCATGCTCCACTGAGGATGGACCACGCATGATCAGACATCGCAGCAGGCATTGAATGGACGGGTTCAACCAAAGATTGTCAATGATCCACATTCAACAGGGAAAACCAGGTGGACAGGATCGTCCATCGGCATGATTTTGTAAAGCTGACCATCAAACAGTTAAGCCCCACAAAATAGACAGTCCAGATCATTCGACAGTACAACCATGTGGGCTCCACTGTGGATAAACCAAAGGCGATCAGACAGCTAGAGGGAACATCTATTATGATCATCAGCCCTCAAATGGAGGGATCTCAACCAAAGATTGTCAACTGTCCACATTCAACATGAAAAAAATCAGGCAGATAGGATCGTCCATCGGAGCGATTTTTATACAGTTGACCATCAAACAGTTCAGGCGAACAAGATGGACAGTCCAGATCATCCGAAAGTACGGCGAGGTAGGCACCACTGTGGATCAAACAAGGGAGATCGGAAAGCCAGATGAACTTCTATGCCCTATAATTTCCAGAAGAATTTCTAAAGAATTCTCGATTCTCCATTAAAATTCCAAGAAATTCCAAACAACGCGGGGGAAGGGCGAAATTACGAAATTAACAGAGACGGCCCTTAAAATTACGAAATTACCAAAGGAACGAACATTCTGGAAGAAAAAGAGAAGGCATTCTAGGGCAGGGCAGGTAAGTGGGTACCTGTAGGGCGAACTTGGAGTTTTGGTGCTCCCGCGGCGGATCGGAACCGAAGAAGCCGTGGGGGAAGAGAAACGCGAAGATGCAACCAAGGGAAATACCGATTCCAACCGCCACTGCGATCCGGGACCCCCGGATCGACGGACCGGAGCTTCTCTCTCTCCGCCCTGTCATGGCGTCAACGGCTCTCAGATTTCAACAGAAAAGAGAGAGAGAGAGAGAGAGAGAGAGAGAGAAAGAGAAAGCATTCATCTGACCGAAGAGAGTCGCATTAAAGGGCTTCGGAGAGAGGAGTTATATGGTACTCTGGCTGCGTATGACGCTTGATACTCATACACTTGTAAATTGTACACGTGGCATATATTAACTCAAATAAAACCAACAACATTCTGCAACCCACTGTAGAAAAAGTGAAAATCCTAATCTCATGTTGATTGAACAATCCAAAACTCTGATTCGTGGACAGTTATTTGTGAAAGTAGGACCGTTAGATATTTTTCATTCTAACCGTCCAATAAATGTCCATCCATCCGATCGTCTCAAGATGAAATAATCTTAGCGTTTTGATTCATGATACATCTTCACCGGGTACCGTAATTTGGACAGTTTACTTTGACTAATTTGTATGCAATGTGTGTAATTTCAAAGTTTCTGTGTATCATCCATCACGCTGTTCCAGAGTATCAGAGTTCTTATCTCTTGTTTAATGAGAGAGGAGGCGGATTGCCTGTGACTGGAGGCGCAGGAAGATCCTGTAGTTGGAAGCTGTGTGGGGCCCACCGAGACCCCCGTGATAAATCTACTCTGTCCATAAGTTTTTCAATACAATAATAAGCCAGAATGATAAACATAAGGCAGATCTAAAACTCATGTGGGCCACATAACAAGAAAAAGTGGGGATTGAAGGCCCACCATTGGATAACAGAAGTTTTTATATCAGGATTATATTTTTAATTAAAATTCATCTGAATGTTAATAATCATATGAACGGTTTGGATTGAATAAAAACATCATGGTAAGCTCCAGGAAGGTTTCCCTAGTGGACATCTCTGCTCTCACTGTTTCGCATGGTGTGGCCCACATGAGTTTTCTATATATCTTATTTTTATATTTCTGTCCAATTACGGTCTTTCAAAACTGATGGACGTAATGTATTTCTGAAACGAATCTCTATGGGCTCCACACAGCTTCGGATTACGAATCGGAGAAGGGTAGTTTTATCCGATACTCAGGTAGCGTAGCACGCTGATACAAAGGCGCTCAAAGATTGTACACGTGGCATATATTAACTTAGGTTAATCCGACGAAATTGTGGAACCCAAACTCTCCAACTCACAGTTCCAAGATCAGATTGATTGAACAATCCTAACCACTGATTCGTGGACACTTGTTGGTTGAACTAGGACCGTTGGATGTTTTCATTTTTAACCGTCAATCGTATAGTCAGATAGTCAGATAAACGTGATTTTTAGTTCATGATGCATGTAAACTAGGACCCATAATTTGGACAGGTAATTTCTAATTTCGAAGTGCTTGCGTATCGTCTATCACACTCTGCCAGAGTATCTAAAGTTTTTTTTTTTCTCACGTGGGAAACTTCGATACTGTGGCAGTGGATGGTTCATACACGTGTTCTCAGAATTTGTATACGTGGCACACAATGAGATAAATTTAACCGTCCAAATTGTGAAATTAAATCTAGATGTTTCACAAGATAAAAAATTAAAGATAATTTAGGTCGTAAATATATGATTGATGGTCACCTAATGGATGGATTAGATGAAAATAGCCGAGATCAGGAAACATGCATACATATTAGAGGCTACAACCAGAAAATCAATACAAACTCGAATATCTGATCTAATCAACGATGAACCTCACGATTACAACGGTTTGATTTGAATTAGATGCATGCGATGTCTGTAACGTTGAGGTGAATGCGTATGGACCATCATTGCCAGCAAGGGTATCAGATCTCTATCTTTGACGGGAGAAGTATGATCCTCGGCCGGAGGAAAGGTTAAAGAGAAATTGACCACTCTAAACGCCACGTTGTACCCGGCGTCTTTTTAAAGACTTCCAAATCTTACTTTTCAAAAGTAAGCCATTGTGTACGGAACTGACGAAAATATCTGGTATTACTTGTTTGTAGCTATGGCTACGGTTGTAATCCGTAGCTATAGATAATGACTGCAAGGGTATTTTCACCTGCAAATTGTGTGTCCATACATATGGTTTACTTTGAAAAAGTAAATTTGAAAGTGTCTTGAAAAGACGCTGGATAAAAAGTAGTGTTTACAGTGGTCAACTTCTCAAGGTGGAAAAGACCATGAGTGTGAGGAATCCCATGTTCCCGTGCTGCTATTACACTTTTCGTACACACGCCTTCCACACATGCCAACAAAGATACGTATGGAAGATCTGATCCGGTCATCAGAAAGAAATCATATTATAATTACTAAAGTTAATTAAATTTCCAATATACTAAATGAATATTTAAGATAATTTAATCTGACAGTCCATGTTGAATGTAGGATCATGACTCTACATTAATTAAACAACTCTAATTTTTAAAAGTAGATATCTATACGTGTGATATATTCTAATGAACGGCTTGGATCTCACTCGCTATCTTCCGTGAGAAACAAGTGGCAACAACGGGCACTCGCTAGTGCATGTAGCATTCCTCATGGTGCTGCGAGCTTTAGTGGTAGAAGTGGGTCCATTTCGTCCATCCACAATATTCCACACACGACGGACGCGAAACACATCCGACGGGTGTTGTAGTTAGCCTGTGCGACAAAAATCTCTTTGGGACCCACCGGGAATTCTGTGTAGAATCCAGTCCGTCCATCAGTTTCCGCCAGCTATTTTTATAAAGTAAGACTAAAAAATTGGGAATTTAAATTTCAAGTGGGCCACAACACAGTAAATAGTGAAGATGGAGCACCTACCATTGAAACCTTACTGTGGCCTGCCGTGTTGTTTATATGCCATCCAACCGTTCGTAAGGTAATTTCCAACCATGATGAAAGGAAAGACAAATATCAGGCTGATTCAAAACTCAGGTGGGGCCCAGAAAAGTTTCAATGGTGAACGTCCATATTTTCACTTTTTCCTGTGGTGTTGTCCACTTGAGTTTTAGATGTACTTAATTACATATTTACATGCTAAAATCAACTGGCGCAACTGATGAACGGAGTGGATTTCACGTAGACATCATGGTGGGGCCCACATAGATTTTTCTAGCAAGCGCTTCTTTCTTGTTGAAGGAAATTCGCGTCGACATACGACATGCCACGACGTGGCAGGAGCGCACCCCACAAAATCCGCCGAAAAAATCTCATATTCGAAACAGATGGCTCATAAGAAAAGACATCAACGGTCCACATTCAGTGAAGTAAAAGGCCCAGGAGAGGTTGGATGGCTAGGATCAGTCATCAAGGGAGTATTTGAAGCATGCCCCCATCCACAGTAGGTCCGGCAGATGAACAGTTGAATCACCAAGTCCTGGGCCCATTTCTAAAAGAGTTTTGTACATTCGGACGTGTAGCAAACGTATTCCTCGCAGCTTTAGTCTTTTGATATAGGGTCATTTTTCAACGATCCAAACCATTCATACTATGGACTTATCGTTGATGTGTGGTATCAGAAAAATAGAAAAATACTAGCTTAGAAATTTCAACCTCTCAATCATTTATTATGTACGGTCTCTTCGCCTTTGAATAACCAAAAGGTTGAAATATTTAAATCTGGGTATCCCCATTCATGGTGGGCCCATCATATACACGGTTTGGATCATTGAAAACGAGCCCGATCCAACAGCAGAATTGTCAACGTATCCTATTGCAATACATCGCGATGATTGTAGCAAAACCCCTTGTGCTCATGGCCCGCTGGTTCGCTAGTCAATAGCAACTTGGCGATAGTGGCTTGTTAGTCAATGACATATCTGCCGCAACGTACTATACATCTAGGCTAATCAGAACCGTAGGTGTAGTGGGCCACAATGTCAAGTGGCTATAGATGAAAGGACTGTTGAGATTGAATTTATCATGCGTCTGAAAAGGAAGTATGAAAAGAAGCTGAGATGATTATTAAAAAATGCCTTCCACGTCATGCTCTTCAAACCCAGCCAAGGGTTTAAAATGGGCTGGGCCTAAGTTAGTTTTGGCCCATTTTGAACTGTTTGGGTTGGGCATATTTAAAAGTTTGATAATACTTAGCCCAGACAGGCCCGGCCCATTTACAAGGGATACTTGTAGAATAATAGCTAGCGGACTCTTGCTGATAAGTATATCTTATGCTATCCCGAAAGATTGTTTAATTTCTACTGAAAGGAATAAGCAATAGAGTATGAGATTTGCTGGAAAGGATAGCGTGGGGCCCACTGTCTATCTTAAAAGTAAGTTCTTATTAAGAAAAAATTAAATTTATTTATAAATATGTTTGTTTTTCAAGTAGAAATTTTAGAGATAATGTTAATAATTACTTGATAGAATTTATGATTTTCTTTGTAAATTAAACAAAAGACGATATTAAATCAAGAAAGAAAATTCTCATTTTATGACCTCATAATCAAATCAGCCTTAAATGATTTTCATGGATTGAAAATCCTCTACATCACTTGTTGTATGCCATCCTATAACATGTGTTCTTTGAGGTCCACCACTTTGTGGCACACCTGGATGAGTAACATAAAATCATGACTAAAACCTTTGGAACCTGCTTGGTATATAGAATTACATGGTATTGAATTACATTTGGTGGGTTATAAATTATATCCAGTGCTTGAAAATGATGACAGGTATCATATCATCCCATCTCAACATGAGATACGACAGGAAGTATGGCGGATTTCAAAATCAACTACATATGTGGCCCCACATCCCCTTTACATGAGATAACCGTGTTGCATATGCATGCAAGTGATTAACATTAGTTGTGAAATCTAGTCTATTAATTACGATTCCATAATTTATCAAATGTAAGTTTCACTTATATATATATATATATATATATTGAATTCCAAACAAGTGACAGTTCACGCAATGTAGCCTTCCTGAGTTTTGATGTAAGTTGGTTTTGAATTCTCTAATTTTTACATGTTGGATAAAATATACAGACCATGGTGTGGGTCCTCAGACAGGAAATATGGTTGGTGTCCTATTGCCATCATGGTAGATGATGAACGGAGCGGATATCACATGTACAACATAATGGCGCCCTAGAGATGGGCTGTTTTCCTTGCTTCATTGCAATTGATTACTTGTAGTGCAGGCTCATTCCGCAATATATGTAAATAAACGTCCACTTGCTAAAGCTTTCAAGGCTACTTTGGAAAAAAGAATTCCATGCTAAAAAACCAAAAAAACAAATTTCAAATAAGTGAAATTAATTCTACAGGGATTATAGAATCCTTTTCCACTATGTTGGAAATGTCTGAGAATACACACACCAAGATTTTCTTGACAAGACAATGATAGGTACTTAGATAAATGAATTCCACAAGATTATCAGGTTTTTCCATTGTCATTTTTTTAATGCAAGAAGCCAGTTGATTATTTTCTAATTATTTTGAATTTATGTTGAATGTCCTATATGTGCATATAGGATTCATGAAAATTTAAAATTTCTACATTAAAAATGAAATTATCATTACAATTTCTATACCAGTGACTTGGCTTCCTTGCAACAGTAGAAGACTTGTGAATGATTTGGGTTGTGATTTATTTAATAAAGGATTCTCTAATCCAAATTGACTTCTGGTTAGTGCATATTGCTATCGTGGATTTGACAACTTTACAGAGTTGAATGTGTTAGGGAGCCATATCATAAGAGATATTTGTTCATCCAAGCAACACTATCGTGACAAAGGTATAGGTGATATTGAAGAAAAATCATGTAAATTATTGTGTTATGATTTACACCTTTTATTGGTTTTTCTTTTAATTTATGATGTACAACGTGTCACAAATACATTCCTAGCATGGTTGGACTAAAAGAAGGTGAACCATAAATTGATCATAACTTTTATCTGGGTATCGTTACGGCGTACTAGACCAAGTATCAAGAACCGAAGCAGTATAAGAACTCGAAGACAAGTTCTTTTGAAGTGGAGGTAATTAATGTAGAGCAGGTCGCGGACACTTTCATGTCCAAGATGGATCAGAGAAGGCTTGATCGGAGGCAGAAGTCATCAATACCATCGGAACCTTAAAACAACCATATCTCGCAAACCGAAATGAGTTACTCAACGTACCATACATGATTTTAGGTAGGATGAGCTACTTTAGCCAACCAACCCTGTTATGTCGGGTCGCCCATGCCAAATTTGTGAGATTCCATCATATTGACGATCGAATTCCATGTTTAATTCTGTTTTTACTATAAATAGTAAGTTTTAGTTTGATTATAACTCTTCATCTGCTGGGCTTTAGGAGTTGCGCCTAACATAAAAAGTATTTAGAAAAAATTAGGAGAATAACGTGGTTAAGCTATATAGGACACTTACTATAAATAGAAATTTTACTATTTACAGTAAAGTTATGAATTTTAGAGAGTTTTAGTTATAGTTTAATTCCTAAACTTTTTTCAAGTCTTGGTATCTCTATTTAAATGGTTGTAGACTCATTTATTTTACCTATTAATATTTAATAAATTTATTTCGACTTTCTAGAATTATTTCTGCATCAATTTAAATGTTGTTATATGATTAAGAAAAAAATCTTTTCTCAGTGAAATATAACTTATTTAAGTCAACTTAGGTCATTTGGTCTTCTTTTTTTTTTACACGCACTCACCCCCACACACCTACACGCTTACATCACAATGGAATTCAACCGCAATGGATACTCGAACTCATGATCTTTTGTTGAAACACTTGTAAGTCTACCACTAAGGCATGAGTGAGGACCCAATGCTTCAGTGTGACTCAGCTCAACGACACTAGTCATTATCAGAAATAGTGGTGACCGGCCCCAATTTGACTCAACCATGTAACCCTCAACTTGTTGAGATGTGGAGCCACATATGGGGGCCGCTCGACCAGTCGAGGACTGACTCGACTCAAAGTCCAGCGAGCATCAGGTTTTGGGTTCCGAAGTGCTCGACCGGTCGAGAGGGTCCTCTTGACCGGTCAAGCAGCCTACTCGACTAGTTGAGGTTACGTAGATTCGTTTCTGGATTTGATGCGGATTGTGATTTTTTGAGTCAATTTTCGCAGAAGTGCGAAAGTTAAGTTGCCTAAACTATAAATAGGTATCTCTAGGGCTTTTCTAGGGTATGAGAAATAATTTTAAGGTGTGGTCAAAGAGTTTTCTTTATACTTCCAAGGGAGAGGTTAATATATTGTCTTGTAATCTTCATTTTTTTTTCATAGTGAAAGTTTGCATACGTGGTCTTTTACCCTTATTTGAGGTTTTTCCACGTATATATTGTCTTATGGTTTTTTTGAAATGCTTTGATTCTGTTTTTAATCTATATTTCTTCTTGTTTATCGTTTGTGGGTGAGACCGAAGATTGAATCTCGATTCAATGTGTTATTGGCGTGCTGGGCAACAACTGGTATCAGAGTAATTGGTTTAGTTCTATTGGGGGCGATGACGGAAGAAGGGAAGACTAAAATTGAGAAGTTTGATAGTTCAAACTTTACTTTCTGGAAGATGCAGATGGAAGATTATTTGTATCAGAAGGACTTTTATATTTCTCTAGGAGGAAAAGAGAAGAAACCAGAAAAGATGACAGATGATGAATGGTTTTTATTGAATCGGAAGGCTTTAAGAATGATCTGACTCTCTTTGTTTAAGAGTGTCGCCTTTAATATATCCAAGGTGAAAACTACAAAAGAATTAATGGAAGCCCTAGTCACCATGTATGAAAAACCCTCAGCATCTAACAAGGTTCATCTAACGAAACAGCTATTCAACATGAAGATGTCAGATGGTAGGAGTGTGATTGAACATCTAAATGAGTTCAACACAGTCACGAGCTAGTTGGAATCCGTTGACATTATTTTTTAGGACGATGTCAGGGCATTATTGATCTTGTCCAGTTTGCCAGACAGTTAAGATGGTTTGATGATTGCTGTGAGCAATTCTTCAGGATTGAAAAAGCTGAAATTTGATGATGTGGTAGGTCTAATTTTTAGTGAAGAATCTAGAAGAAAGGCATCAGGAGTTTTAGAGGATTCAGGGAATGCTCTAAACGTTAAAGGAAGAGAAAGATCGCTGAACAAAGGAGACAATAAACACAAACGTTCTAAGTCGAAGAAGAAGACCAAGGGACCGAAAGACAAAAACGGGTGTTAGCATTGCGGTAAGAAGGGGCACATGAAATGTGATTGCAGGGCGCTCAAGAAATAAGAAAGAAGCTCTCAAGGCGGGAATGATTTAATGAATTTATCTGAGGAGAGTAACAAAAATGCCTTGATATTGTCTCTTGATGCGAGGATTGAGTCATGGGTTATAGACTCGGGTGCTTTGTTTCATGCTACTTCGTATAAGGAAGTTCTGTGTAATTATATATCAGGTGACTTCGGGAGACTCTACCTAGGTGATGATAGAACGGCTTTGAAATTGAAGAATGTCAGATATATACCAAGTTTGAAACGTAACTTGATCTCAGTGGGGCAGTTGATTAAAACCGGTTATATAACGACATTCACCAGTGATTCCTGAAATATCACAAAAGATGCCTTAGTGATATCTCAAGGTAAGAAGGAAGGTACTTTGTACATGACTTCAGGATCATATAGTCCACTCGCAGTCGCATCAACTGGAGTGAATGGGCAGTTATGGCATCAGATGTTGAGACATATGAGTGAGAAGGGGATAAAAATGCTTTTGTCAAAAGGGAAGTAACCTGGGCTGAAGTCTATTGACTTGGAATTCTGCGAGGACTGCGTGTATGGCAAGCAAAAGAGGGTAAGTTTTAAGAAGACAGGATGCGCTCCAAAGACGCATTTGTTGGACCTTGTACACACTGATATATGGGGACCGACACAGGTATCATTTCTTGGTAGCTTACGTTATTTTATTTGATACTAGTAAAAAACTATAGGTTTATTTCTTAAAGCACAAATATGATGTATTAGATGTATTTAAGAAGTGAAAAATAATTGTAGAAAACGAGACAGGTAAAATAATAAAGTGTCTCAGATCTGATAATGGAAGAGAATACTGTGATAAAAGGTTTAAGGAGTATTGTGCAGCAAATGGAATCAAACATCAGAAAATAATTTCAGAGACAACGCAACAGAATGGTGTGGTTGAGCATATTAACAAGACCATCCTTGAGCGTGCCAGGAGCATGGGTTTACATGCAAGGTTTCCCAAGACCTTTTGGGCAGATGCTGTAAATACTACCACATATCTCATCAATAGAAGCCCCTCAACACCATTGGACGTTGGGCTACCAGAAGAAACATGAACTGAGAAAGAAGTGAACCTTGCACATCTCAGAGTATTTGGTTACACTTCATATGTTCACATTGATGCAGAACACAAAAATAAGTTAGATGCGAAGTCCAGGAGGTGCACGTTTATAGGCTACGGGCAACATGATTTTGGCTACAAGATTTAGTATGCAGAAAATAAAAAAAAATCATCAGAAGCAAAGACGTAGTCTTTGATGAAAAAGTAATGCATAAGGACAATGTGCAAGAAAATAAGGTCAAGGAGAAAGAATTCGTAGAGTTGGAAGAGTTACCAGACACGGGTGTTACAGCGCCACAGGATGATCATGCATATGAGCATTATGAGGCAGAGCCATAGACACCGGTTATGAGGAGGTCTACTCAGGAGAAGAGACCCATGGTCCGATATTCACCTTTCTTACCTTATCTACTACTGATAGATAATGGTGAACCAGAGTGTTTTAAAGAGGCGTTATAGTCAGATACACGGGTTAAGTGAGAGTAGGCCATGGATGATGAGATGAACTCTCTTGAGTCTAATCATACATGGGAGCTAGTTACTCTACCCAAGGGTAAGAAAGCTCTTCATAACAAGTGAATTTACAGACTGAAGGAGGAGCACGATGGTTCAAAATGGTACAAGATTAGACTAGTTGCGAAAGAGTTTTAATAAAAGACAGGTATCGATTTCACTGAAATATTTTCACCTGTGGTAAAAATGTCTACGATTCGCATAGTTTTGAGTATAGTGGCTACAGAGGACTTACATCTAAAGCAGCTAGATGTTAAGACAGCCTTTGTTTATAGGGACCTTAAATAAGAGATATATATGCATCAGCTGATAGGATACGTGGCACCAGAAACAGAGAACAAAGTGTGCAGACTAAAGAAGAGTGTATATGACCTGAAGCGGGCTCCAAGGCAGTGGTATAAGAAGTTTGACAGTTTTATGTCGAGAAACGATTTTAGGAGATGTTATGCAAACCACTGTTGTTATTTGAAGAAGTTTGATACGTCATATATCATCCTTCTTCTGTATATTGATGATATGCTTGTGGCCGGTTCAAGCATGAAAGACATCTCAGATCTCAAAAGACAACTGTCTAGAGAATTTGGGGATCCGATCATTTCAATATCTGCTGTTGAGGACTCGATTCCAGGCATGAAAGCCTCAAATCCCGGGACGCTTCCCTTTTTCAGAAAAACCTGGCGGCGTCACTATATAGGGGCTTTTCATGAAGGATTTTGGAGCTCCAAAATAAATCTTAGGCATGAGGATAAAGCGTGACAGAGAAAACAAGAAACTAGTTTTGTCACAAGCATAATACATAGCCAAGGTACTTGATCAATTCAATATGAGAGGTGCTAAGTCGGTTAGCACTCCATTAGCCAACCACTTCAAGCTATTTAAGGAGCAAGGGGCAAAGACGCATGAGGAACGGGACTACATAGCTAAAGTCCCACACGCGTTAGCTATTGGGAGTCTCATGTATGTTATGGTGAGTACGAGGCTAGACATCGCTCAAGCAGCGAGAGTTGTTAGTAGGTTCATGAACAACTCCAGGAAGGAACATTGTGAAGCTGTGAAGTAGATCCTTAGATACCTAGTAGGTACTAAGGATATAGATTTGTGTTATGGAGGATCAGAAATTAAGCTACAAGGCCATATGGATTCAGATTTGGCAGAAGATGTCGACAACAGAAGAAGCATTACAAGTTATGTTTTTTCTCTGGGTAGTGTTGCAGTCAGTTGAGTCTCTCAGTTACAGAAGATAGTATTTATTAGTACGACGGAAGCAGAATATGTTGCGGCTACAGAAGTGTGTAATGAAATGGTGTGGATGTAAGGTTTCATGGAAGAGTTGGGTAAGAAATAAGCAGATTGTAAACTGTACAGCGACAGTCAGAGTGCAATACATTGGCTAAGAATTCAACCTTTCATTCAAGGACCAAGCATATTGACATCAGATATCACTTTATACGTTTGTTACTGGAAGATGATCGATTTCTCTGGAGAAGATTCATATAAGTGAGAATCCTGCAGATATGCTGACCAAGGTGGTCACACGAAAGAAGATAAAGCTCTATTCAGCTTTGATTGGTTTTTATACTTGAAGATGGGGAAGTGGTGCACTTTAGATGTAGAAGATGAAGATTTATGGTAATGTGTCTCTAAATGGGAGATTGTTGAGATGTGGAGTCACATCTGGGGGCTGCTCGACCAGTCGAGTGCCCTGCTCGATCGGTTGAGTGGCCCACTCGACCAGTCAAGGATTGGCTCGACTCAAAGTCCAGCGAACATCAGGTTTTGGGTTTCGAGGTGCTCGACCGGTCGTGGCCCATGCTCGATCAGTTGAGGGTCTGCTCGATCGATCGAACAGGCTGTTCGACCATTTGAGGTTATGCAGATTCGTTTTCGGATTTGATGGGGACTATAGTTTTTTGAATCGATTTTCGTAGAGGTGCAAAAGTGTAGTTGCCTAAACTATAAATAGGTGTCCCTAGGACTTTTCTAGGGTCTAGGAAATAATTCTAAGGTGTGGGCAAATGATTTTCTCTGTACTTCTAAGGGAGATGTTAGCATATTGCCTTGTAATCTTCTTTTTTCTTCATAGTGGAAGTTTGCATCCATAGTTTTTCACCCTTGTTTGGAGTTTTTTCACGTATATCTTGTCTTGTGGTTTGTTTGGAATGCTTTGATCTATTTCTAGTTTATATTTCTTCTTGTTTATCGTTTGTGGGTAAGACCGGATATTTGATCTTAGTTCACTGCATTGTTGGCGTGTTGCGCAACACAACTAGGTCGAGTCACCACTTAATTCGGGCCCTAATGAGTTAGTCCCAATCATTGAATCTAAGAACCATGATTAATACACAAACTTAGGCCATGTGCATAATATGTAATAACCTATTTTTTATAGGAACCAACCCTACCGTCCACTTGCGTGTAGCCCACTTGAATTTTCGATCAGCCTCATTTTTGGCCTCATGTTCTCTCATGGTCAGGCTAAGACGATAGACAGAGTGGATTTATAACATCATTAGTGGGACCCATCATATTTAAAAAAATACTTTAAAAAAAGAAGAATTATCTACTTTCGCATGTCACCGCCGACTAACCCACTTTCTTCATTCTTCCTTCCTTTTTATACAGTAATGGGCATCGAACCCTCCCACTCAACGAAACTGTCCACATTCCCCACTCTTACATCTCGTTACTCACCTCCATTAAAAATAAAAAGAAAAGAAGAAGAAGAAAAGAAACAAAAAATCAATCGAATAAAAAAGAGAGAGAATAATAGAGAGGGAGAGAGAGATTGGACCAGGGCTGGATCATCAGATTTTAAGGTAAGTGATTGTATCTTGAATTTTATCATTTTCAGTTAATTATTATGTTATTTATTCCAAAATTTTAATAGGAATATTATTTTCAGTTGATTATGATGTGGGTAATCCTACTCATTTATGAATTTTCTATTTTTATATATTTCTCAGATTTAATGTTGTAATAATTTTCTTAGAAATAGAATTATCAAATTTACTTATACGTGATGTGATATTTTTAAATTTTAATATTAATTAAATTTTATTGATTCATAGAGTTTAATTTTATTTCAACTTCAGTTCTAAAATTTAGTTTTAGGTATATTAAATTAAATTCACTAAGTTTATACTTTAATTCTGAGTTAGACTATCTGATTTAAATTTTGTTTGATTAGGGTAAATATTAATTATTTTATTTGTGTCTTTTTGAAAATAGAGAAGAAAATAAATAAATAAATAAATAAATAAATTACATAATAAAATAAACAATTTATCTACGTTTATATTTTAATTTAGAAATTCTTAAATTTTTGTTAAGATTAAAAAAATTAAATGTGGGTTATTCCTAAATTTTAAAAAATTAATTAATATGAAAGTAAATTATTAAAAATAGTTTAAATTCAAATTAATTTATGAATGTATTTAAATTAGTAAATTTGAATTAATTTTAAATTATTTTTAATTAATGATAATGTTAGTTATTAAATTTAATCATGTAATTGATTTGAATTATATATATATAAAGTTAAAAAGTAAACCAAAATTTTTAATTCCAATAATTTATAATACTTAGAAATAATAATAATAATAATAATAATAAATTTAAATTTTGAATATGTAAAAATAATAGTATCCAAAGTCCAAATTAATAATTTCCTTTAACTTATTAAATTTAGATATAAAAATAAATAATAATAAAATTTAGAATTTCGAATCTTTGATCTAAAATAATTAGATTAAAAATTTTAAGATATATTAACTTAAATGATTAAATAATAATTTAATTACATTGTTAATGTTATAAATTTATGGAAATCAGTGTAATATTTTTTTTCTATAAAGATTAAATCTAAATTTTAATTCTAAAATTTTAAAGAGTTAATTAATTTAAAATTTAAATGAATTTAAGTTTAAGAAAAATTTTCAAAATTTTAGAATTGAAACCAAATTGATTATATTTCTATATTTTAGAATATAGTGATTAATATATATTTAAACTTTTTTAGATTAAAATTTTAATAAAGTATAGTATTAAATGTAAAACTTATATATCTTCTTCATGTAGTTCAAATTTTTTGTTTAAATTAAAATTTAAATAAATTTATCGATTAAACCTAAATATACATTTTCGATGAATTATTAAAGAGAAAAAAATTAGTTATAAAATAATCAAGTCATTTCAATATATATAATTAAATTAAATAAAAATCAGAATAATATAAATATAAATATATATTTCTATATATTAAGTTTATGTGATAATAAAATTTAAATTTTAAATTTTAGACAAGCATATATATATAAAAGTTTTAATTAAAGTTAGAATTTAAATAAAATTTCTTATACGTTATTTCACAGTAATTCCTAAATTAAGTAATAGTAAAATAATATTTTATTTAAATATTTAATTATTAAAGTTTCAACAAATTATATCTACAATTATTGATTAGAAATAAAAAAATTTTTGTTAATATTTTCGATTTTAAAACAATGATTCATCTTACATGCTTGTCTAGCATTCATTGCGCATCGATTTTAATATGTTGGATGTAATGTAAGCAAGTAGGACAATTGCGTCCCTTAGGTGAGAGACCCAAAAGCTAGCAGATAGGGTAATTATGTCCCTTGGGTGAAAGACCCTATAACCCACTGGATCCTTTGGAGTATCCTTTGTGTACGGCGTATGAGTATAATTGTGTATGCGGACATACGTTAGAGGTACAACTAGAGTAGTACTCTGGCCAGTTAACGAATAAATAAGTCCCTCACCATGAGGTACCAGTGCGTGGACGTTAATACAACATGACGATCCACTTAGGTACAATATTGTAAGAAGTGATGGTTATTTGATTTCATTATTTATGAGAATTCATGGAAAGTATCACATGCATTATAGTTTTACAATTCGGTTGCTTAAATTCATGGTTCTTTTATTATTTGCGTTATATTTTCCTCCATTGTTTATAAATATTTGATATAATCTGAACATGTTAAATTTTGAGTAAGAAATGATCCTATTGGGCTGTTATGTCACCCTAATATAAAAATGCACAAGTGAATAGCTGCAATACTACGAGCAGACAGGCCTCTACTATTAGTTTTATTTTTATAGAAAATTAGGTTTAGTTTAAATTCAATTCAGTTTTTATTATTTAGGTTTAGTTTATATTCCAAATTTCAATGTAATATATATATATATATATATATATATATATATATATATATATATATATATATATATATATATATATATATATATATATTCAACGTAATATAAAAGAAAATACAGCCGAAATGTTTATTAAATTCAACTCTCTTGATATATATATATATATATATATCAAGAGAGTTGAATTTAATAAACATTTCGGCTGTATTTTCTTTTATATTACGTTGAATATCTATTAAATTTGGTTGAATTATGTGGATTGTAATAAATATCAATATATTCAAACTCACGAACTTAAGATTCGGGTCCCAAAATACCCTACTTGGTACCCAAATGTCGGGGCGTTGCATAATATCAAGCCCCGAAATGGGCGTGGCTTATGTGGATCCCCATGTGCGTGGGATGCCTGACCATGGGGCCCACCTTGATGCATTTGACTACATCCACACCATCCATCTATACTAAAAACTCATCTCAAGGCATGATCCAAGTCTCAGATGGACCGTAGTACAGAAAATAATAGTAATCTTTGTGATCCTATCAATGTGTTAGATGCCAAATAAATAGGGTGAACTCCATGAAGTTTTTAATGGTGGGGATTCAACCACGGCTGTTTCCTGTGGTGCAGTCCACCCAAAATTTGGTCATGCTTTATTTTTGGGATGATGACCTAAAATGAGCTTTGAAAATCGTTGGACGGTGCGGATTTAATGCACCTTCATCACTGTGAGCCAAACAGTCAGGGGTCCCACGCGGATCCGAGGTCTCACCTAGTCCGCTCCCCCAAAAAACATGTTGACCCATCTGGTTCACCCACGTCAACATCATATTTTCATCTACATCAGGCATCGAGCGAAACGCTTTCAATTCTCAAGTGACTTCTTTTCGTTCCATAGTCCATTTTAGTCATGTAATTGTAGTACAAAATATAGGGCTGTAAACTCTCTGGGCTCCGCCCACTAAATAGACATGCCTAAAGAAACAAGTCCAAACCCCATCAGAGCTCTGTCATAACAGAACTCAACTAACCAATTTTGTGCAAGATCTGGGCCGCTCATTAAGTGGACCCCAATATATGGAATGAAAACAAAATGCTCTTGACATCCTAAACGGGCCCGATTACATACATGGGTTTAAATTTAGGAGTAGAAAACAGCCATTTCCAGCACCAGGCCGGAACGGGCTGGCCCAACGATCAGATGGTGAATCCCAAACTAGCCCGGCCCATAGGCTCAATTACCTCTAAATAAAAAATTCAGTCCTGGGACATTCCCGGCCGGCAATTGCTACCTCAGATGGACAGGCACGCTTGTGGAGGATCACAGTCGTCTGCTGGGCCATGCACAAGTAAGAAATTCCTGTCAGAAAATCGTAGCCGTCGATGGGAAGTTTCTCATGGTTTTTCTAATTCCGAAAGGATACATGAAATACCATTCCATCCAAGAAGTAAACGTTGGTTTTGGTTTTTTGTTTTTTTTTTTTTTTTTTGTAATTTTCTTGAACATGTTAGCTAATTAACAGACCCTTTCCAGCTGAAATGAAAAAAAAAAAAAAAAAAAGCCTAGAAAGAAGAAAAAAAGAAAAACCACACCCAACAAAAACAAACCACCAGCCCAAAATCATCCAACGGTGTGGATGAAAGCAACCCCCGTCGGTCCCTGACAAGTCAACACCTCCACGCTGACGTGGCGACCAGTTCACGCCCCTGCCAGCACAGCATCATCGTCGCCTGGCGTTTCGCCACATGGAACCCCCTGGCTGGGACCCGCCGGAGCAGGCACGCGGCTTGCGACTCGGTGAACTCGCTGAATGGAATCGGCGACATCCCGGCACCGGAAAACAGATCCTTCCACAGCAATGACCTGTTCCCAGCCGCTGCGACCGACCGGAAAATCCTGGGCCGTAGCAGGAAACGTTCGATCCTCCGCATCTGCTCGGCACCGCCGTTGCCGGCGGCTGCGGCGTCCATCGATTCCAGCAGCACTGAGTAGAATTCAAGCCCGTCGATGAAATTCCGGCGGAACCATGGTGGCCCGGCCCCTTCCCGCCTACACTCGGCGTCGACGAACACTGCTATCCGCGGCGAGATCCGCCTGAGCAAGCGGAGGAAACTGGTCCCGTCGATCCGCCCGAAGATCGACGGCGAGAGATTGACAGCTACTGCCTCTCCTCCGACCAATCGAATCGAGCAGAGATCGACGAATTCGATCTGGAAACGGATACCGATCTCCCTAGCGAAGCTGCATAGTATCTCCCTCGTCAGCTCCGTCTCGACTGATTCCTCCTGGACGATCGCCGTGATCCGAAGCGACGGTGCGGATCTGCATTTCATCGCAATCTCCTGCATGAACGAAGGCCACTGCCCGCCGAGCCCGATGTCGAAGTCGATCACGTGGATGGCCCCGAACCCGTCCGTCGACTCGAGGATCGCCTGATTCGCGGTGAAATTCGCGAACTGGAAGATGGGAGAAAGCTCGGAGAAGGCCTTGTAAGCCCCGATCTTCTGTACCGTCTCGATCGGGGTGAGAGCGGTCGAAATCGGCGATCGAGCACCGATCAGAGCTTCCAAAGCTTCCTTGAAGTAGAAAGCAGCTCGCTGGAGAGGCTTCCCCACAGGGTAGAAGATCTGGTGATTGAGCCGCGCCAATATCACGTGCGCGAGCGGGATTTCATTCGATTCGACGGATTCAACGGCCCGGATCAACTGCTCGAGATGCAGCCGATCGAAGGAGGCGGGCTCGGAACCGCAGAAATCCAAAGGAGACGGATCGAAGTCGAAAGGAGGCTGGTCGTAGCAGTCGACGGACGGTGGGAGAGGGGGGAGATTGGGATTTCCGGTGTCAGGAGGGGCAAATTGGGGAATACTCCTGAGAGTAGGCGCAGAATCGTCCTTGTCGGTCAGGTAGCAGATTATGGAATCCCAGTCGGCGGGGAGAGAAGGGTCGTCTGGCAGCGGGATGGAGCCGCAGACAGAGTCTGACCCACCGGCGGCGGAGGCGGGGCTGGAGCGAAGGTCGAGAACGGAGGTGGGCTCATAGCAGGGAGGCGTGGTTGTATTGGACGCTGCAGCGGTTGTCGTATTGCAGGGAAGCGGTTTTGGGTAGTGGTTTTGGGTGGTTTCGATGAGCGATTTCATGGGATTGGTGGTTTTAAGGATGGAAATGGAGGTTTTGGCAGTTGGAAGAAAGAGAAGACGAGAGAAAGCAGCTCTGGAGCTGATGAAACTCTCCCTCCCTCTCTCTCTCTCTTTTTCCCTCTCTCTCTTCTTCTTCTTTTGTGTTTGTCTTGGAAATGGGATTTGTGTTGTAAGGCTTTTCGTCGTTATCATGACCCGCTTTTTATCTTTGCGTGCATGGGGGCATGAGCAGGGATGTTAATGATGATGATGATGGGTCCATGTGATTGATGATGATGGATGGTGTGGATGATAGCATAACATTACATGGTCGACATTTGTCGGACTGGTCTTTATCTCCAAGAGCCTTGTACTTGAAGCTATTCAATCTGCTGCTTTCTTTTTTACATCCTATGGCGATTCGCGCGTGTACAGATTGGAAGAGTGAATTGCGGCACCTGTGTAGCTGTGACAGATCGGGACCAGTCATTAAGTAGACCGACTGTTGCTTTGGCCTGAGATATAAAAAATGCCTTAAATTCTATGAAATTATATTCATTTAGGAAAATGGACGGTTCAGAAAACTTGACGGATTGCCTTCATTATTAAATTATTGAGACTTGACGAGCGGAACAGACTGTATTCCGAGCATGATCGAACAGATTAAACGGTCTAAATATCGCGCACGTGCGCCAAACTGGAAAATGTGATGCGATTCAGCTCTTTATAAGCTCAAGTAGGGAGAGAATTTATGGCGTGTGATTTAAGGCTTGGCGGCTTAGTCCGTTAAGCCGTTCTTGGTTGGCTGGATGCGCTGACTCCCGAATTGCAAATCAGCTTCCATCCCCATGTCTACGTGTCCCTACATTTGGGAGACGGATTGGCTACTCCCCCTGACACCAGCCCCGTGGCTGGTGGTCGGTACTATGTGGGCTCTACTATGGTGTATTTGTCTCATCCATTTCCTTTATATATTTTTACATATCATTTTATGTATTAATGCAAAAAATAATAGGAATATAAATCTCAAGTGGACCACACCATAGAAAACAATAATGATTGCATATCCACTATTAAAAATCCTCCTAAGGCCCACTATCCTGTTTATTTGACATCCAATCTGTTGATTGGGTTATATGGACCTAGATGAAGAGAAAAAATAAATATCAAGTTGATCCAAAACTTTTATGCCTCCCAAAATGTTTTTAATGGTCATCATTCATTCAACACTGTTTCATATAATGTGTTTCACTTGAGATATCGATATAACTTATTTTTTCTCTCATGACATAAAATGATCTATAAAAATAGATGAACAGCATGGATGAAACACATACATCATGGCAGGGCTACTTCTTACATTTAACGCACACGTGTCACTTTTTTATTGGCCACATCACTATAAGTGGGTCACAAGAAAAGCATGTCCTAGTTTAGATGGTTCATCAAGCAGGATTGGAAACATTTATAAACATTTGGCCATACATTGCTTAAATAGGTCCGTATCGAGCAATGTCTATTGATTTTGGACCACTGACATAGGTCCATGCAAGGTAAGGCTCGATGGGGCTTGGCCTACCATGTGCATGTAAGGCTGCCATAAAAAGTTGGCTGGTCCATCGAGCTTTTAGACCTTGTGAAGATTAGTCCATTTAATTATAAGAGTTTTTTTTTTTTTTTTTTTTATCATGCATGATAGGCCCACCTAATTAACAACTCGGATATTGTTAGGGTTGTATATCGAGCCAAGTCAAGTTGAGGTGGGCCAAGCTCGGCTTGACTTGTCCATGCTATACTCAAGTTTAAGCTTGAGCTTACCCTCAAGTTTAACATTGAAGCTTGACTTGTTTGCCAAAGCTTTCGAGTCGAGCTAGTGGTTCGAGTCAAGTCGAGTTTACCTCGATAGGATAAGGGAAAGAAAAAGAGGAAATAGGGACAGATAGGGTTGGGTAGAATTTTTTAGTAAAAACTTTTAAGTTTTAATTTTTTTTAAAAGAAAACTTAAATATATATTATATATTTAATATTAATATAATATATATTATTAAAATATATTACTCGAGCTTCGAGTCGAGTTGAAATATACCGTGGTCAAACTTGACTTGAACTCAACTAAAATTTTAGTAAACAAGCTTGACTCGCCTCAAGTTAGCCTTTCAAGCCAAGTCAATTCAAGCTGACTCAAGTTGAGTCAAGCAAGCTTTTTGAGCTAGCTTGACTCGTGTACAACCCTAGATATTATAGAGAAGGTGATTGGGCTCGGAGCCTCGGACCAAGGATTTATTATGCGCAAGGATGCTGGGTGGGGCTCATTGAAATGTATGTGAGAAATTCATTCTGTCCATTCATTTTGTGAGCTCAATTTTGGACGTGAGATAAAAAAATGAGATAGATTCAAAACTTGAATGAGCCATACAAGATGAAAATTTGGAGAGAGAAATTTCCATCGTTGAAACCTTTATGGGCTCCACCTTAATATTTATATGCTATCTAAACCGTTGATAAGGCAATTTCAAATGAGATAAAGTGAAAACACCAAAAATATAACCTGATACATATCTTTTATTGCCATAAGAACATTTCAACGGTGCTCATTGAATGCTCACTATTTCCTCCTGTGTGGCCCACTTGAGTGTTGGATACGCTTTTTTTTGTTACACATCCTAAAATGATCACTCAAAACGGATGGACCGGGTGAATTTCATACAAACATCTCAGTGGGCCCCACCTAGCCTCCTTGGCAGGAACATGAAATCCGCGTCCATGCGGACCACTCTCACAGAAGCCTCGGCTTGGCTCCCGCTGGGCCGAAGAAGCCCAGCCCAGGTGCCAGGTCAGCCAACGCAAAGCATGGAGCCGAAGGGAGCGGAGCTGACACAGAGACAAAAGAGGCCAAGCCGAGCTGACTTAAAGACAGTGAGCGAGCGTGTTTACGTCATCCTCCGCCAGTAGGGGACATTTAAAAACTATATTTACATTCTGGTTTTGGTCATGTGGGGTCCACTTGAAGATTTTCAAAGAAGAGGTTCTTACATGTCCTTGACGGATGCAAAGAAACTCTCTTTATCCGAGCCATCAAAAGGTCGTATAAAAATCAGATCTAAACCGTTCATCAGGTAGAAGATGCCGTGCAATACTTACAAAAGGTTTCGTGGTTGAAAAGACGCTACTTTCCTGATCAGAAGCCTAACAGTTACACGGTTCTCTATGGTTGGCGTGTGTTTTTTTTAAAGAGCTATTATTATACAGTGGTGCTCAGGCCAGAGATTGTATGCAAAGTTCTATCAGAGGCCATCCATGGTGATTTCCATTAGATCAACGGTTCGGATCACTGAAATATGGCCCCACCTGAAGACCTAACCTACTGTACAAACCTTCGGCTGGATTGTTGCATCCCAAGTGTCAATGTCACTGACGACTTATATGGTCTTCTTTCAGCGTAGAAAAAACACTGAAGAAAGAGTCAAATGAACGGCTGCGATTCCGATCAAATGTGCCCACGTGGACACACGTAGTGCGTTTGTTTTTGGCGCTTGAAGAAAGGGCGTGAATATAAAGTGAAAAAAAATCGTGCGGGTGATTGGGTTCCCTTCCCTACTTACGACCGTTAATCTCGTTTCAGGGCATGATGCCCCATGATTCAGGGCTTTCCCTTGAAAAAGGTGTGTTGTTAAAGGCTCGCCTTTTAAATTGAATAGACCAAAACACCCTTCAAGTTTCCATTATAGGGGGAGGCATTTGATGATCTGGAAGTAATTGGTACTTGATACTCAGCCATTCTGAACTTGTACACGTGGTATATATTAACTCATATCAAACTAATTAAATTATAGAACTCAAGGTTGCCGAACCACATTTCCGAAACCAGATTCCAATAAGATTCCTAACCGACACTTGTTTTTTAAAATAAGACCATTGAATATTTTTCATTTTTAACCGTACGATGAATGCCCGCACCAATCTAATAGTCAAATAATCAGATAACCTTAATTTTTTTTGCTCAAGAGAAATCTAAACTGGGACCACCTTCTGTACAGGTTAGATGTCCTGAACATGCCACGTATGGACAGGAAACGGGGCTGCATTGTAAGATAGAATACAATCATCATATCATATCATATCATATATATATATATATATATATATATATATATATATATATATATATATATAAATTTAATTTAATTTAATTTTAATTAAGGCACTTATATACTCCCCCCACCACCCTGTTATTGTAGTGTTATGGGTCCATTGAGTGACTCACACTTTCTCTAGCTCATTCATTTGAAGTTTTTATTCACGAAACCTTTAAAAATAATATAAACCAATGTAATAACAACCCAAACAAAGCTAACATTTTTAATCAGTCCATTGATTTCTATGGCCCAATCAAACAAATTTTCTGATGATGGCTTCAATCCATCCATTGATTTCTTGATTGCTTGGCAAGTTAATTTCAACACATTCCTAACTAATTCATCCATGTGGCTAAATGTAATACAATAATTTATATATTACAAGTTTGATCGGACAATTTACTTATCTGGGTTTGTGCAACCGTATCTTTTCATGGACTAGGATCGCGGAGATTTTCTACAGTCTTAGGATTTTTTTGCTATTTCTCACTTTGCACATGTCTATTCAAAGTTCATTGATTACCATGGCCCAAACAGATGAATTTGTCAATGATGGCTTCAATCCATTCATTGATTTTGTAGTTGCTTAGCAAGACAATTTCACCTTATTTCTTAGTAGATTCATCCAAATGGCTAAATGCAATACAATAATTTATACATAATAAGTTTACTTGGAAAATTTACCTTTCACCTATATCCTTTCATACGCTGGGATTGCAGAGATTATTTTGCACGATTTTCTTACCATTTCTCACTATGCATGTCGTTGTTCATGGTCCATTGATATCCATGGCTCAATCAAATGAATTTGCCAATGATGGCTTCAATCCATCCGTTGATTTCTTAATTGCTTAGCAAGTTAATTTCACCACATCACCATCTGCATGATTAGATTCATCTGAATCACTAAATGCAATATAATAATTTATACATTACAAGTTTTCTTAGACAATTTACTCATTTGGGTATTTCAATTGCTGAGATTGCAGAGATTTTTTGCATGCTTATGATTTTTTTTTTTATATATAGAAAAACTATTTCTCACTTTACATATTGCCATTTACCGTCCATTAATTTCCATGGCCCAAGTAAACAAATTTGTCAATGATGGCTTCAATCCACCTGTTGATTTCTTAATTGCCTAGCATGTCAATTTTACCGCATTCCTGGTTGATTCATCTAAATTGCTAAATGCAATACAATAATTTATACATTACAAGTGTACTTAGACAATTTGTCCATTTGTGTCTTGACCATATCTTTTTGTCTATTGTGATTGTGGAGATTTTCCGTGGGCCTATGTTTTTCTGACTATTTCTCACTTTGCACATTGTTGTTTATGGTCCGTTGATTTTCATGGCCCAATCAAACAAACTTACCGATGATGTGTTCAATCCATCCATTGATTTCTTAGTGGTTTAGTGTGTCAATTTCAATACATTCTTAGCTGGGTTCATCCAATGACTAATTGCAATATAATAATTAATGCATTACAACAAGTGTGCTAAGACAATTTATCCATTTGGCTTCCGCCGTATCTTTTCTTCTACCTTGTTCACAGAGATTTTCCACGGGCCAATGATTTTCTTACTATTTCTCACTTTGCACATCATTGTTCATGGTCCGTTGATTTTCATGGCCCAATTAAACAAACTTGCCAATAATGAATTCAATCCATCTATTGATTTCTTAATGGCTTAGTGTGTCAATTTCAGTATATTTCTAATTAGGTTCATTTAATGACTAATTGCAATATAATAATTAATGCATTACAAGTGTGCTAAGATAATTTACTCATTCGGGTAGAACCCGTATCTTTTCTTCTGTTGTGATCACGGAGATTTTCCAGGGGCATATGATTTTCTTACTAGTTCTCACTTTGCACATCGTTATTCATGGTCTGTTGATTTTCATGGCCCAATCAAACAAACTTGCCGATGATGAGTTCAATCCATCTATTGATTTCTTAATGGCTTAGTGTGTCAATTTCAGAACATTCCTAGTTAGGTTCATCCAAGGACTAATTGCAATATAATAATTAATGCATTACAAGTGTATTAAGATAATTTATCCATTTGGGTTCTGCTCGTATCTTTCCTTCTGCTGTATTCACGGAGATTTTCCACAGGCCTATGATTTATTTATTTTTACTATTTCTCACTTTGCACATCGTTGTTCATGGTCCGTTGATTTTCATAGCCTAATCAAACAAATTTGCCAATAATGGGTTCAATCCATCCATTGAATTTTTCAATGGCTTAATGTGTCAATTTCAGTACATTCCTGACTAGGTTCATCCAAGGACTAATTGCAATATAATAATTAATGCATTACAAGTGTACTAAGACATTTTACCTATATGGGTTCCACCTGTATCTTTTCTTCTATTGTGTTCATGGAGATTTTCCACAGGCCTATAATTTTCTTACTATCTCTCACTTTGCACATCATTGTTCATGGTCTGCTGATTATCATGGCCCAATCAAACAAATTTGCCAATGATGGGTTCAAACCACCCATTGATTTCTTAATGGCTTAGTGTGTCAATTTCAGCACATTCTTGGCTAGGTTCATCCAATGACTAATTACAATATAATAATTAATGCATTACAAGTGTGAAAAGACAATTTACCCATTTGGGTTCTGCCCATATCTTTTCTTCTGCTGTGTTCTTGAAGATTTTCCACACACTTGATATTTTCTTCCTATTTCTCACTTTGCACATCGTTGTTCATGGTTCATTGATTTCCATGGCCCAATCAAACAAATTTGCCGATGATGAGTTCAATCCATCCATTGATTTCTTAATGGCTTAGTGTGTCAATTTCAGCACATTCTTAGCTAAGTTCATCCAATGACTAATTGCAATATAATAATTAATGCATGACAAGTGTGCTAAGACAATTTACCCACTTGGGTTCTGCCCATATCTTTTCTTCGGCTGTGTTCACGGAGATTTTCAGCACAACTAAGATTTTCTTTCTATTTCTCACTTTGCACATTGCTGTTCATGGCCTATTGATTTCCATGGCCCAAGCAAACAATTTTTCCGACGGTGGGTTCAATCCATCAGTTGATTTCTTAATAGCTTAGTGTGTCAATTTCAACACATTTCCGGTTCATCCAATGATTAATTGCAATATAATAATTAATGCATTACAGGTATGCTAAGACAATTTACCAATTTAGATTCCGCCTGTTTCTTTTCTTCAGCTATGTTTACAAAGATTTTCCACACTTGAGATTTTCTTACTATTTCTCACTCTGCACGTACTATTCACATTCCATTAATTTACATGGTCCAATCAAACAATTTTGGCGATGATGGCCTCAATCCATCCATTGATTTCTTAGTTGTATACAAAATCAATTTCAGCACATTCCTCACTAGATTCATCCCAATGACTAAATACAACATGATAATTTATTCATTACAAGTGTGCTCAGACAATTTACCCATGTGGATCCTACCGGTATCTTTCTATCTGGTGTGATCGTAGAGATTTTTCACATGCCTATGATTTTCTTGTTATTTCTCACTTTGCACAATACCGTTCACGCATCCATTTATTTCATACATTAATAAAATAGATATGAAAATTTCTATGAAATCTATCAAAAGTGAATTCATATGAAAATAATAATAATAATAAGAATAAGAATAATAAAATTTTAAAAATGGAGGCGACTTCCCAAACTATGCTCCCGGTTACTTGCAAGCGAGTTGGTTTGAGTCAATTGTGAGTTTCGTTGCTTTAACCTGTTCAGTGCAGCGACTCGATGAGTCCCACTGAGAGAGAGAGAGAGAGAGAGAGAGAGAGAGAGAGAGAGAGAGAGAGAGAGAGAGAGAGAGAGAGAGAGAGAGAGAGAGAGAGAGAGAGAGAGAGAGAGAGAATTTCTTAATTGACTCGGCCACTAAGAGGGACTTGCTTGAAATCTACTTGAGCTGAGTTGACTCAGCCAAGTTTTGAGTCGAGTCGCCACGTTTTATAACCATGATAGCTATGATTATAACCATGTTTTAAAACCGTTTCAAAATCAGATTGTTTCTAACTTCCGGTTTGTGGACAGTTGTTAATTGGATATTTTTATTTTTAACTGTCCAATAAATGTCCTCCAATCTAGTAGTTAGTACTCAAATAACCATAATTTTTACTATAATACATATAAAGTGGGACCCATAATCTGGACACTTTAATCTGGATTATTTGGATGGCATGTATGCAATTTCTAAGTGCTTGCATATCATCCATCACACTCTGCCAGAGTAACAATTATTATTATTATTTTTCTTATTGCATGGTGGAGAAATGCTTGTGTTTTCAGTTTGTTCAAGTAGCCCAAACAGTTTATTGATCCAAACCGCCGTGGATGGCCGTGTACCAGAAAATCTCACAGATGGAAACATCCTAACTCTTCAATTAGTGGCTAGCAAATATATAGTTATAAAAAAAACACCTCAATGACATACATTTAACTGAAAATGCCCGAATATTTGATGGCTAGGATCTTCGAATGTGGGGGGCAATTCACAGTAACAACCGCATATCAATAGTTTGGATGATAGAAAGGTGGGCTATCTGTGAAGTGTGCTTGACATCTGCTCCGTCCATCATCTGCAGATCATCAAGGTCACCCTGCAGATTAATTAATCAAGTCCATACAAAACTTTAGTAGGCCACATCAAAGGAAACAATGAAAAATCATACCTAAGACTTCGAAATTCACACACTGTGTGGCCCATCTGAACTGAGAATGGCCTGATTTTTTGTGTCCCTTGATCCAAAGTGGGGTGCCTCCGATGATTGGATTGGATGACATATAAACACCACATCAGCCCCACGCACTAACTGGAAGGTCTTGGATGGGTCCCCTCATAGTTATTCCTGTGTGTGGCCCACCTGAGTTTCCAATTGGCCTGCCTTTTGGTTCAGGCCAAATGTGGGATTGCATACATGGTGATCGTGGTGGATGGAAGCCTATCTCGCATGGTGACCCCAATGGATATCCCTAGTAATCAGATCTAGGGAGCATACCATGATGTATGTCTTTCATCCACTCCGTCCATCCGTTTTGCCAGCTCATTTTAAGACACAACTTATGAAAATAGGGAATGATGACATCCATAGTTGAAACCTTCCAAGGGCTGACCATAATATTTATTTACATGCAGGCTAACCTGTTCATAAGGTCACACAAACTTAAATGAAAGGAAGACAAAGATATTAGTTTGACCTAAAGAAATCTTCATTGATAGGCTTTCAATTCTCATTATTTCCTATAGTGTGGAATTCAATTTAAACTTTAATTTTATAATTTTAGGCTCATGTCTAAAGTGAGTTGATAAAATGGATAAATGACATAAATAAAACACATATATCATCTAGAATCCCGTGGAGTCCAATCTTCATGTTGGGGTCTCTGTGTACTCTGTTGGGGATTTTACCCTGCGGAATCACACAGTTCTAAATCTGGGGTAGCAATTCAATGGCACCAAGCACACAGGAGAACACAGAAAACACCTAGATTTAACGTGAAAAACCCTTTCGAGAAAAAACCACGGCACAAAGCGACAGATCTCCACTATGAAAACAAAAATTACAAAGAGAGATGACTTACACGATTCGAATAACCTCGAATCTCACCCTTTTTACACCCTTTAATTTTCCTGGAACCCCTTTAGAAAACTTTTCCATACAATAGAAAAGCCCTAGGAACACCTATTTATAGTTTAGGAAACTTTCCTTTCGCATCCCAGTTGCGAAAGGACGCGAAAAGACCTTTTCGCATCCCAGTTGCGAAAGGACTCAGATTTAAGACATCTCACAATAATCTCCACCATGTCTTTAATCTTCAACCGTGTAGCTTCTTAACCTTTTCTCTTATTTCTACATCATAACATAGCTTCTTGTGCACACTCCGTCCTTCTTTTCCGCCATCGCCAAACCCAGAGAAGTTTCACAGACAAAGATCTACGTGCTCAACCACCTTTGCTCTTGTCTTCTCAAAAAAGAAAAACGTAGTCTTCTTATCATCTCATCGCTACTCAATATTGCTTGTCGGAGTACTTGCTCACAACACTGATAGCCTGTGAAATAACCGGTCTAAACCAGACCATGGCATACACTGTCATGCATTCGAATAAGGCTCATGAGATATCCGGCTTTTTCTCATCTGTTTTGGGACATGTCCTGAGGAAAACTTGAGGAAAGACGCGTAGGGAACGCTCTCCGACTTTACCTGACCCATCACATCCTTGATCAATACCTACACACAAGGTATTCCTCCTGGGATTACCAAAGCTTACTCCTCCTTCAGTATCAATGCCGAGAACCATCTTTGCAGCCCCCGATCCTTCATCCATGAAGGAATCAAACCACTGCATAGGCGACAGGTCGAATCACGACCTCGTGCAAAGTCTTTTCTCAGCCTCTTTAACTTCGAACCGCTTCGGTTGCTTCATGTAAATCTGTTCTTCACTTTCCCTTACGGAAGTGCAGACTCCATGTCCTTCCTTCCATCTCAAGATCACATTGGCCAACCAGTGCCAATCACTGATCTAATAGACACCTGTTATACCGTCGGCGCGAATATCTCTGAGAAGTCGATCCCTTCTCCATGAGCATAACCCATCGCCACCAACCTCGCTCTGTATCTATGTTGTATCCTCCTGAAGATCCACCTGCATCCAACAGCTTTTCGGCCCACTGGAAGCTCCACCCGCTCCCATATGTCGGTCGGGTACAACGAATCCATCACATCGCCCATAGTCACCTTTCACTTCTCAGCACCAGGCTCACCTAGAGCCATCTGGATAGAAGATGAATACTCCTGCGATATTGAAGTCGTCCATGTACCTCGTCGATATCCCGCAATCATGCCGTGTGTTTCTTCTCACAGGTGGCTGCTCCACCTGCTCTGTATCCCTGTCCGCGCGTCTCAGTCTTCCTACCCTGCCCGCTCATGTGGTCATGCCCAACATGCCACACACGTGCAGAGGTGGAATCCGCTACATCCACTGTAGCTCCACCTTTTGAAGTGCTCCCGATCAACTTGTACAAGTTACCGAGTCGTTGCGCTTTCATGATTACCCGTGCCCCCTTAGATAATTTAAAAGCACCAAGAATACCTGTGTACTTACATCCTTTTACCTCAAGCACACTAAGAGAAATCAGATTCTTTTTTAAATCAGGAACGTGCCTCACATCTGTCAAGGTACGCTCCGCCCCATCAAACATCCTGATGTGCACAGAACCAACAGCCACAACATTACAGGCAATGTCATTGCCCATAAATACCTGTCCACCATCGCACTCCCTGTAGCTGGTGAACCAACTCCGATGAGGAGTCATGTGAAAAGATGCCCATGTGTCTAGCATCCACTCATCCTTATGATTATCGTATGACCGTCTGGGCGAAAACACAGATAAAACATCACCATCACATCCACTCGATCCATCTGACGTGACAACATTGGCCTCCCTGCATGAAGCCTTAGAATCTTCCCTCTTCAAATTAGGATTTTCACAATCCTTCTTCACATGTCCTTCCTTCTCACAATTCCAACATTTTACCTTTCCTTTGCCCTTGCCCCTGGATTTGGATTTAGAACCAGAAGAACCTGTAACTTGTCCAGAATTCCTACCCACTGTAAGCAGTGCATCAGAAGACATCCCCATGTCGCTATTCAGTTGTCTCATAGCCTTCCCTTGAAGGGCTGAGATAACTGTATCGATACTTAAGATTTTATTCATGCTGCACATAGTGTCCTTGAATGCCTCATAGGACGCTGGGAGAGAATTCAACAACATACATGCTTGTTCTTCATCTTTCATCACTTCCTCCATATCCAGCATTTTGCAAACCAATTTATTAAAGTTGCTGATGTGAGCCTCCAGATCTCCACCCTCTGTCATCTTGAAGTTATATCACTGCCGCTTCAAGCGTAGGCGATTTTTTGAGGATTTCTTCGCATAGACATCCTCTAACTTCGCCCACAACTTAGCCACAGTTTTCTCCCTCATGACATTGTAAAGAACCTCATTCGTGAGACATAAACGGATCGATGATAAAGCTTTCTTATCAAGAGTATTCCATTCATCATCATTCATAGTAGACTTCCGCTCCTCAAGAGCACCATCTTCGCCTTGCTTGGTTAACAGGCTAATCATCTTAACCTTCCATAACTCAAAATTATTTTTTCCTGAGTACTTCTCAATCTTATACTTAGCGCTTACCATTATTACTAATCCCTCAGATTCAGATCTGTGCCCAACGATCGCTCTGATACCACTTGTTGGGAATTTTACCCTGCGGAATCACACAGATCTAGATCTGGGATAGCAATTCAATGGCACCAAGCATACAAGAGAACATAGAGAATATCCAGATTTAACATGGAAAACCCTTTCGGAAAAAAAACTACTGCACGACAGATCTCCACTATGAAAACAAAAATTACAAAGAGAGAGGACTTACCCGATTCAAATAACCTCGAATCTCACCCTTGCTACATCCTTTAATTTCCCTAGAACCCCTTTAGAAAACTTTCTCATACAATAGAAAAGCCCTAGGAACACCTATTTATAGTTTAGGAAACTTCCATTTCGCATCCCAGTTGCGAAAGGACTCAGATTTAAGACATCTCGCAACATACTCACCACCCATCTGGTCGGTGAAATGACATGGTAAGATTTGATTGGTGGGGTGATGTAGGGTGGGTTGTGGACAGTTTCACGGCTAAGACGGATCGAAAAAGGCCCGGTCAATAATAGAAGCAATATGAACCGTTAGATGTTAAATCGGATGTATTTCACAATCTGGAATGAGTTATCGGGCGTAAAATATATGATTTTGGAGTAGAACGAGCAACTTTAGCCACCTAACCCCACTACGCTAAGTTGTACAAGCCGGATTTGTGAAATACCCCCATATCGACGGTCGTTTCCTGTTTTAATTTTGTTTTTACTATAAATGGTAAGTTCTAATTTGATTATAAGTCTTCATCCGTTGGGCTTTAAGAGTTGTGCCCGACGTGAAAAGAACTTAGAATAATTAGGAGAACAAGTTACTGAAGCCAAATAGAACACTATTTTTGGCCAAAAACCTTGCGCTTTAGTAGACATCATGACCATCTATAAATAGTAAGTTGCGAATTCCAGGAGTTTTAGTTGTAGTTTTATACTAATTTCTCTCCCATTACTTAGTATCCCCGTTTAAAGGATTGTAAACTCCTTTATTTAATTCATCGATTGAATTATGAATTTATTATAATTTATTTATATTCTTTTTACTTTCTTTCCCTATGGATTTGAAAATTCTCGGTAGAGTCGTGAGAAGCTCTGTAAATCCCAAGTAGTTATTCTTGAAGACGGTGATCAACCTCATCACGTTCATCCCTGCATCACGGGGCTATATGCTTTCAGACAGACTGGTTAATCAAATCTCATCGTATCATTACTTCGGTGGGCCCATGAGTCCAAGTGGCCCACCACACAGACCTGACGGGCTGGCCTGATCCGTCGATTCTCTCTCTCTCTCATGAAACTACATGCCACCTTTTGAAATGTGCACGAGTGGGAATCAAAATTCTAAGTACAAAGCCAAAATCAACGCTCATATCCTAAGAATCATCTGTCCTGATGAGTGGGCCCCACACGCTTGCTTCCAAGATACACACGCTTTTAAACATGGCTAAATCAGCTCCACACCTCCCCCCAAACAGTGGCTTTTTGAGTGCGTGATGATATCCTCCTTTTTCTACATCTTGGAAATCACATTTCATTAGAACCTCTCAATCCCTCCTTTTGTGACCCACAAGCTCTCTCATTCCTCCGTGTGCCTGCCGTGTACTGTACTCTATTTTCCTTCATTTCCAAACACTAACCATGATTAGGACATCCACTTACATAGGTGGAAAAATAAAAGAGTTGTTTCCATGTGCTAGTGGAGCCTGTCCATCCATACATGTGCATACGACTGATGTACAGTTGACATTTATATACTGATGCAGAACATGACCAAAAGAAGGTAAATAGTAAATTAGCCATAACTTTTGATCCAGGTATAGTAATGGTGCGCTCGTCTCATCAAATCTTTATTGTAACAGGCAATCCGAGGTGAACTGACCCATGTGGTGGGTCGCGTATATACATTTTGTCATAAAACACATGCTTTTAGCTTAAAAATGAAATTTTAATTGAAAAAATTAATATTTTTAGTCATTTTGATTTTTTAATAATTTCTTATTTTTGATTTAATTTATTATTATTATTATTATTAATGGTGTAACAATGACACATACATATTAGACAATCATTAATCAATTTATTTTTAAATTTATTAGAATTATTTATATTTTCTATTTTCCCTCATGGATACTATGAATCTCGCTTAAGAGTTTAGAGAATCCATATAGATTTAGATTAATTATCCCATAAGGAAGACTGTGTTTGACCTCATCATGTTCCTTAATCTATACCGTTGAAATCATGGAACCCATCGTAGATCCATCAAAGTAAGTGGATTTTTTTTTTTCCATCTTCTTTGCAGTTGTCAAATGAATGGTTAAAATGGAAGAGTCAACGGCTCTAATTACTAGAGCATCAAATTTCAATAATTGGAAATGTACAAGTAACCTGAATTTTATGCAGCCTTAACTTCAATGGGGCCTATGATTTAGATGGTTTGGATCAATACAAATAAATGCTACAGTGGTCATACTCCACTATATAGTATCATTGATTTTGAATTTTGGATGAAACAAGAAATCAAGAAAATCATGTTTCTTGCACAATGGACATAAATTCTAGCGGAAAAATGCTCCCTGGTCGTTTTCGGAAGATGGTTTGTGGGAATCACACATGGGCTTTATTTGCCAATATGTCATTTGTGCAACAAATGCTACCATTCATCTTCAAGTACCCTCGTATCGCTCATGTATGCTACCTTTCATCTTCAAGCAATTCTTTTTTTTTAAAAAAAGAAAAATTTTATTTTCTGAAGTTGTGGAATTAAAAATGGCAAGCTTGGAAATGGAGATATTTTTTTTTTTTTGAAAAAAAAATTCTTGTTGAAAATTACCAAGGGATAACAATATTTTTTCTCAAGATCTTTTGAAAATTGTGTTTTATGGAAAACATGGTTTCCTTCAGTTTTATTTTAAGCTGCTTTAGTTGTAGAAAAAAAAAAAATAACATCCAAAAACATAGATTCCATATTAAACAACCAAAAAAGAAGATAATTTTTTTATGTGATGATTTGTGTTGTTTGGATGACTGTAAAAGGGTTATAACTTAGATTCTTGACATAATAAACCAAGTGATTTTCATAAGAGGAACATTAAATTTCTACTTAATTAGTATTCTAACATAACTCTAGAATTAATGTTTCTATCGTTTAGATGGAAATTAGTATAAATATATTTTTTTTCCACTCTTTTGCTTTTAGATCCCATGTATCCAAACATTGATTTGATACTACGGTTGCATATGACACTTGATATACAGGCACTTAGAAATGAGACATGTGGCATATATTAACTCATATAGGTCACATCCCAAAGCTCATATAGGCTACACAATCCTTATAACCTCTTAATTATGGACACTTATTGAAATAAGATGATTGGTTATTTTACACGATCAGGCTAGCCAAGGCCTACATCTTTATCTAGTGATCAGGGCCTAGGCCTAGGTATGATGTTACTGTATTGAACTATTCGGATCTACTACTAAGGATACAAGTTGATTGTGGGGCCCATATCATAGGATCCAATGGACCATATTCTTTAATAATCAGATATTGTAACTTTTAAAAAAAGAAAAGAAAGGAGTGAGTTCTCCTTGACGCACTAGCTTTTTTAATACCAAAGAAATTAGGTGTATTAGTGTTGGTATGGTCACAATCTTTGTAAATATTTAATGATATTGGGAAACTTATAAATTGCAAAGCAATGGATTGATATCATTTTTAGAGTCCAAGGCCCATTTCATGATCAAGGATGCAAATAATTTAACCATTAGAATATTAAAATCCATCTGTAAGTTAGCCTTCTTTACCATAGTAAGCCATCTCTTATTTTGGTTAGTGATGGTATGAATGGTTAGAATTTCTTGATAGAAATGATACTTTAGGATTATAAGTTATCATGATGGGACCTGAAAAATGTATGGATTGGCTAGACTTCATTTTATATAGACGATCTTGAGCCCATTTCATAATCAATCGATCTGACGGTTAGGAACTTTGCAAGGTGTGCCTTGAGAGCACTGATTGCACCATGGGATAACTCGCCGCAGTAAGTAGACTCTATGGGCCTACCTTCATATACATGTTATTATCGATGCCGTCCATCCATTTTTCCAAGTGCATTTAAGGGCATGAAATTAAAATTGAAATATATCTAAAATTCAAGTAGACCACACCATAGAAAACAGTGGAGATAATAATGTCCACATTGAAACCTTCTTAAGGCCTGTTGTAATGTTTCTTTGTTATCCAAACTGTGCATAAGATCATACAGACATCGATGTAGGGAAAACACAGGTATAAGCTTGATCGAAAACTTTTGTGCCTTAATAAGTATTCAACTGTTGCCAATCAATTTCTATTATTTCCTTGTAGCGTAGTTTATTTGAGCTTTAGATATACTTTAATTTTGGTCTCATGTCCTAAAATGATCTTGAAATATAGATGAACTAATCGGATAAAATATATGCATCATGATGGGCCCCACGAAGTTTACTCATGTGAAGTTATTAAACAATCCACATCCGAGAGCACTGGATCATTTCTCTTTAAGAAAGTGTGTAAAAAATGTACATTTTTCAACATGCATTGATTAAAGACTGATTGAATCATATGATTTTTTATTTTTCATTAGCATGTAAAAGAGACATGCTTTCTTTAAAAGCCATGTAAAAAGAGTCTCTTTTTTCGTCTATTTTTTCCTGTACGTTGGATTGGATATGAATGGACGGTCGGATGATAGAAAGGCCAAGGAACATATTCTTCCCCATTTCGCTCTCGTTTCTTTCTCTTCGCCGCCAAACCTTTTCTTCTTTCGCGCGTGATATCTACGCGCTCCCATGACATCCATGCATATCTTGCATGGCTCATGCAACCCATCCATGTGGACCTTGCACATGTCCGACAAAAGCTTCCATGTGGGTCCCACCTGAAGACTTGATTCGAATTGCATATTGCCACGTCCCTATCAGTGGGCCAGAGGATGATACGGCGGAGTCTGAAGAATGGGAGTATGGTAGAGCCATCATTCCCGAGTACGCGTTGTAGGTTGCTTTATTAATCACAAACCTTAAACTAGTGGGCCCCAGTATGGATGGACAATAACTAAAGACACATACATCGGATGATACGAACGAACTTAAAACAACGGCTTAAATTAGAAATAGTCATTGGTCAACGTTAAATTCCATACAGTAACAAAAGGAAAGAACCATGATTTATATGCGTGTGATTTTCAAAAAATAGACCATCCATGGTTGGAATGACAATTTGGGCGGTCTGGATTGACGTATAATCCTGTCACTTTTACTGGAAAAAGATCGAGCTACAGTATTCTGGTTCTCCCGGCTCTACCGTATCATCTCCTCCAACGTGCGGCTAACTTAGCTGCCACTGTTCCAAGTCACCAACTTGATTCGTGGTCTGCGGGAGCACGAATTAATCGTGGTCTGTGGTTAGACCTCTTATAGATCGGATCTGTTCAATAGGTAGGGCCCAACATGGATGAGTAAAAATTGTTTTCGGAACAAGCAGTTCTTATCAATGGAGAAGTCGGATTGAATGAAAACCACTGTTATTTTATGTTTCTAGTGATCAGTTGATCAATGGTCAAGATTTTTTTTCTCGGGAGACACATTTCTCTTATGGCTATCCATCATGGGCCAACCACACGAACGGTTTGAAACACTCATACACTTGCTCCGAATGAGGGAGCATAAATCTTCCGGTGCTCCAGGATGTACATTGTTTTTACTGTTTATTTTTTTTAGAGAAATTGACCACTGTAACGTCACCTTTTACCCGGCGTCTTTTGAAAACGCTCCCAAACTTTACTTTTCCAAAGTAAGCCAGTTTGTACGGACTACTATTTGCAGACGAAAATATCTCCGCAGGGGGTGGCTAAAAACAAATAGCTACCGTTATAATCCGTAGCTATAGGTTGTGAATGCAAGCGTACTCTCATCTGCAAATAGTGTGCCCGTACAGAATGGTTTACTTTGAGAAAGTAGAGCTTGGGAGCGTGTTGAAAAGACGCTGGGTAAAAGATAGCGTTTATAGTGGTCAATTTCTCTTCTTTTTTTTTTTTCCCTGGCGAAGAACCTCTGTCGTGTCTTTTCTTATCTCTGTATATCTGAACCGTACGTTACCAAGACTAGAAAAAGAGCCTTTTTCTTGATCCAAAACTGTGGCACGTGTTGATGAGATCGTGCTGGGCCACACTGTTCAAGGTCCCTATTTTCATAGATCACGCTGTCAGTAGTTCATGTATTGAAACCAGCTCCCCAGTAAAGTGTTGTACGTCCACCGGGTTTTGTTTATGCAATCCAATCCATTCAGATGATGTGTCCCGGTAGGATGAATGGGTGCCCCAGAAATTAGACCATTCCAGAACTAAGGTGGGCCACACCACTTATTTTACAACTGTAGCTATGATTTTACACGGTGGGGCCCATGAGTTTTGGATAGGCTGAATATTTATGATCTAAGGAGAACATGATGGGGCGTATGATGGACGGATTGGATGTCATGCAAGCATCACCTTGGGTCCCACCTATCATATTATTTGGACGAGACTGGATTGGGTCAAACTTTCCTGTCCATCCGTAGGCCATCGAACGGACGTTCAAGATCCTCTGATCAAGCTAAATTCTCAGCTACGTATCCTCTTTGTGGGGACCCACCTGATCAGCGGTTCGGATTTGGCCACTTCTGACACGTGTAGATATCGGATCGAATGTCACAATGTTTCTACGTCCATCAGTGTCACGTAAATTTGCCCTTCTGTTTATTCAGGGACGGTGTGATACGTGGCACGCAACCATGCAATTATAACAAGTGGGGCCCACGATTCAAGTAATCCAGACCATTAGCAGCTCAGACCCGGTCTCTGTGGAGTTTGTCCAAAAATCTCCGAGATCGGAGCAGGACCTTTGTACTTCTCTCCTTAACCGTCCATTTCCCTATCCATAGGCCACATATCAAAACATTAATTAGTCCTATAGAATAGACTAATTAGTCAGACTCGATCCACAATGGTCAATGACAGATCAACGTTCTGGATTAGCGAACCATGGGCCCCACTTGTCAGAACAGAAAATACGTGTATACTAAGCAAAGGAGCGGAAGCGTATCATATAATTTCACTTCTCCATTTTGTAATTTTGGATGTTGTTGGGTAGAACATGCAGAGCGATTGTCTTTGCATTTGTCTTTCTTGGGTCATTTGGTGGGCCCCACCTAGAACGGTACAGCTTCGTACGGCCAATCTTATCATTATCTGCCATGTTTGGTTCCTCAGCTCCTAGTCATTCTTTAATGATTTCAATTTCCTAGTACTCGTGCAAATTCGCCTGCCCAAGTGACATCTGGGCCGTTCATTAGTTGGGGTCCACCACATGAGTCGAACAAAGATTAGTTTGTGAGTGTCGATCTTTTGTTAATGTTACTACATTTGTGCACCATATGATAAACTGACTACTGTAGTATTTGTGGTGGGGAGCAGAAACCACCTACAAACTGGGCTGAGTACATCTGACTCGGCCCAATAAAACGTCTGACTCAGTAAAGATTAGACAGGACTCAACGAGTTTTAAAATGACTATTTATTTGTGCATGTGTGGTCCACCTAATAAGAAATGGATTAAAAACACTTACCTTATATAGAGGAATTTCTTCATTTTTGAAGCCGGGCTGGGTCAGGTCTGCACACAACCTTGCGTGTAGATGTGCAATGCCCACCTCTAATTAACAGGGCCGCGGTGATAAAAAAAAAAAAAAAAAAAAACCCCGATGATCGACGGTGCAGTCCAACCCAAATATAATTTATTAAACTATTAATAATATTTTATTGTGGAGAAATGTTAAGTGTTCTTAGAACATTGGAAGTTATTAGCACTTCTAGATTGATTAGGACACTTAGCAAATCAAATCAACTAACCACAGCTATCTATTGTATTCAAAACATTGGACAACCATTCCAAATCATAACCATCCAAGTGGAAATTCTTAACCTTCTGGTCAATAGCTCTATTATGGGTGGTCAAGATCGTTTTACAAAATAGGTCCAGTTAATAATTTGATACATCTATTTGTAAGGGCCATGATTGTAAGGCAATCCTAACCACCCAATCTATCACATAAAAAATGATCGTTGCAAAAGGCAAGGCTAAATTAAAATTGCCTAGGGCATGAGTAAGGAACCTGGTTATAAACTACCCTAGACAGTTCAAATAGGTAGACTAGTATTAAAATAAATAAATAAATCTATTTAAATACAATTTTCAAATGAGCCCTTACTGTTATCTATCACTGCAAATTTTCAATTATGGCCCATCGGCAGCTGGGTCCACCATTTGAACAATCTGGATTGTTTTACAATAATGTCAGGTTTACACGAGAGGTGAAGCTTCAGATCCACAGAGGTGGGTGGGACCCATTGACTGAGAGACCCACGGCTACAACCACTCCTGACAAAATGTGACCTTCTTTCCACATGAGCCAGGAAAAGGGATCAACGGTTACAACCACTCCAGACAAAACGCAACCATGCATGTAATGGAAACGGATTGCTTGTGACCCCAGCCATAGTTATATTCCAGTGCCGGCGGCTGTGTGTGGCCCATCTGTTTAGCAAGCCCACAATAGAAAGGGATGCTAAAAATAACACGGATCCAAAAATCATGTGGGGTCACGCGGCACGAAACAGTAGAGATTGAATGCTTAGAATGACAGAAATTTTGTTTCAGGTAATAATTCTAGTAAGGTATAATCCTATGAATGGTTTGGATGGGACATAAACATTATGGTAAGCTTTAAGAAAGTTTGGATGGTTGATGTTTCTATTCCTACTATTCCGTGGAATGGCCCATCTAAGTTGTCAATGTGCCAAGGTTGTTGTACATTAGTGTAGCTTACCCTTACTATGGGGCCTAGCTTGATGATGTGTTATATATCCACATCGTCCATTTGTGTTTTCCTGCTAATTTTAGGGCGTTGTGTAAAAATTAAGCTTATATAAATGTTGGGTTTTTTTAAAATGAGAAGGACAAATTTTAATTTATAAAAGAAATTGAGAAAGTGATTATGGTTTTTAGTGATTGTTAGTAACTAGTCATTTGTGAATAGTAGTGTCTCTTGATAAAAGAAGCATTATTTGAATTTGAAATGGAAAGATGTCATTGTAGAAAATTTGAGCAGTCAAACTATCTAATTCAAACAAAGTCACGATGTCTCATAGAAGAGCAACCATAATATCGTCTTAAAATTGTAATGATTGAAGATAGAAAATAGAAAATGAATCACTTAAAGATAAGCTTAAGGTACGTTACGATGTCGCTATCTTTAAGGCGATATTTATATCCTACTGGTGATTAAACCAATTTGTAAGAAAGTTACAACAAATCCACCTCCACAATACAATAAGCCTTTTTTCCAAGACTGAAGAAATATAGATTTCGATTTGCAAAACTGAAAAACCATACCTCGAACACACTTTTATAGCATACAATCCTGACTTCTGTGTTGTTATAATTTGCCTATAAAAATTGTTTATAATTTATTACCTAAAAACTATTTATAATTTAAGCTGAAAACTAACTTAAGCCTATCTTTAATTGATTTATTTTATATTTTCTACCTTCAATCATAACAACAACAGTTCATAGTACATGAAACAATGTTAATTGAGTGCATCACCATTAAAAAAATTCAAAAAGTCCATTATAAGGTTTGCATAATATTTATTTTCCATTCAACCTATTGATAATGTTAAGAAGACTCGAATAAAAGGGAAATAAAATTATTAGATTGATTTAAAACTATTATTGATAATTCACGAAGACTCGGATAAAAGAAAAATAAAAATATTAGATTAATCTAAAACTATTGATAATGGCAGGAAGACTCGGATAAAAGGAAAACAAAAATATTAGGTTGATCTAAAACTTTTGTAGGTTTTTAGTAGTTATTCATCACTGTTTCGACTGAAACTTTAATCTTCATAAGATTTTGGATCTTGCCCTTAGTATGAGATGAAAAAACAGATGAACGGATTGGATATATAACAATTACATCAAGGCGGGCCACGCACGGTTGGGGTAACCCCCTCTTAAGATGTTACCCAGTAACAGCTAACGCGCTCCCCGATTGGGATCCGATTTTAGACTGACGCGAGAAATACTCGCGAAGACGAGTTACAGGGAAGAGTTATTAATACTCAGGCAGCGTACTACTCTTGATACGCTGTCGCTCGAAAATTTTCCAAGACCGGAGAATGTTAAACCGACTCAATTGTGCAAACCACTGTTTTTAACTCATGATCCCAAAATCAGTTTACTTTAATAATCTTGACATCTGATTGGTGGACACTTGTTTATTAAAACTGAACCCTTAGATTTTTTTTTTATAACTGTTCAGCAAGTGTCCACCATCTGGATTATCAATTTATTTATTTTTGTTCACGACACATCCAAACTAATAACCATAATTTAGACTATTTAATTTGACATTTTTATATGCAATGCATGCGACTTTTAAGTGCATGTATATCATCCATCACATTATACCAGAGTATCAAAGATTTTCGCTAGTTCTCGTTACGGTGATAGTCGACCACCACTTTAACGAAAGCCGATTCCGTGTGCTCCCACACCACGACCTCAGTAGTGTGTCGACGTTACCAAATTCTCTGACCCTCACCGTTGGTGTTATATCCACACCGTCCATCTACTTTATTATATCATTTTAGGCCATGGACACCAAATGAGATAGGTCTAAAGTTTAAGCGGACCATACTAAAAAAATCAATGGGGATTGAACGCCTACTATTATAAACATCTACGGACCACAGGAGTACTGCATCAAGGAGATATTTATGTTATGAGTTTCATTCCAACCTTGAAATATGCTTATTATTATTTTTTAAAGAAATATCTTAAAATGATCTCGGAAAATAGATGGACAGTTTAGATATAACAAATACAGTATGCTCGGCCCACAGAACTTGATGGCGTCAACACACCACGTAGGTGGGTGGTGTGGGGCCTAGAAAGGTTTCAATGCTGGAAATCATTAATCCCACTGTTTCCTATGGTACTATGTACTTGATCTTTTGATATGCTTTGATTTTGGGCTCAACCCCTTGGATTACATGGAAAAACGGATGAACGGTGTAGATAGACCATATATATATTCAAGGTGGGCCGAACTGAGTCTACTCAGTACGATGACAGCGTACTGAGTAACTCAGTACGCGATCCGCTTTCACATGCACAGTCCAATCGGTGTGTCCCATACTAGATAGAGCAAATCCCGAAATTCTAACCCGTCGGATAAGATCAATCATCCGATGTCACCCGTCGACTTTGGAATGCTGATCTTTGATTCTCAACCGTTCATTTATAAACTACAACATGGATGGATATTATTGTTCCAATAAGTTCGGTTTTCGTCATGTGGTCCAACTGCGATGAATAATATTCTGGACGGTCTGGATCGACAGATAGATCTTCCACATTATGGTGTGGGAGACACCACAGATTACGGTCAAGGACCACAGAAAAACACTGTACATGATCATGATCCGGGGTATCTGAACAACCCAGATGACTCCTTCCCAAGACAGTGCCACGTGTCAGCCCCAGCTTGCACGTGTCCTCTTGAATCAGCAAAAGGGTACACGTGGCAGGTGACCTTCCTTTATAAATATCACCTGTTCAGACCACAGGAATTCCAGAGCTGAGATTTTATACAGTCTACAAAGATGCTGAGAAATCACACCCTCTTCTTTTGTTTCTTCTTTGTTGTAAGTGCTTCTGCGTTGAGATCTGATCATGTTTTGAAATTGGACCCTTTGGTCACAAAAGAAGAAAGGAGAACCGTTGCCTTGACGGACGCTGGACAGATCTCAGCCATTGATGTTAATGATGGCTACAGGGGCCCTTACCACATCCAGTTCATTACAATGGAACCCAATTCCCTGTTTCTTCCGGTGCTGCTTCAGGCAGACATGGTCTTTTATGTCCACACAGGTAATTTTGTAATTATTTTGAATGTCTGGTGCATTTTTACTGTGGTTGTGCGACTTGGATCGCGGCACGTGTCCTCGTGTGGGAACCCACATGCAGAGATGGTCCGATGATCGGAAAGGCCCACCATCTGAGACACGGATTTACTACACGTTGTGGGGAGCCCGTGCAGCGAAAACCTGTGTGGGCCCGGAGCGATGTCGGTCTTGCATCCGCTCCGTCCATCAGTTGAGCTAGCTCGTGCTAGGATGTGAGCCAGAAAATCACGCAAATCCAAAACTCAAGTGGGCCAGGTCGATCTAAAGTCAAGTGGGCCACTATTACGGCTACACAAATGAATTGATTTTGGGCTCACAGAATTTTGTTGCATGTGCTCCCTACGTGTTAACGACTCATCACACGTGACGTGGGCTCAAAATCTGAACCGTCCATGTGATTCAGAACCCCATGAAAACCTCGGGGCCCGATTTTCACTCTGATACAAAACTTTGGTGGGTCATGGAAAAAGGAAACTGTTTCCTCCCTTGATTTGTCTCTTTTTTCATGGCCCACCAAAGTTTTTGATCAGATTGGTTAGGGGGGTTTCATGGGGTGATACATCACATGGACGGTTCAGATTTTGGGCCCACGTCACGTGTGATGAGCTGTGGAAAAGTTCTCCCGAGTTCTCACTCGTGTGAAGTGGTGCGCAGGTCAGCATTCCTCGGATTATTAAAATTACACGGAATAGATGATTCTGGCCATACAATTGTCTAGCTGAATATGGACAATCCAGTAGAAACTTTCAACGGCTTAAAATCAACTAATTAAATCAATAGTCCGGATCATCCTTTCAGCATGATTATTGTATCAGCATCCGAGGATGGATGGTGCTCATTGCTCTATGCTGATGGGTTGATGTTTTTGTTTGCCACCTATGTTGTGAATGTTGCTAACCCAGCATGTGTCGCCTGTGGGGCCCACATATAGAGATTATAACGTCCATTGTCCATGCCTCCAACTAATGGGACCCACGTCATTAGTGGTTCGGTGCATGTGCCAGCACGGCACCTAAGAGCAATCGAGTGCTATCTGACGGTCCAGATCATATCACAATGGTGGGGTCTATCTGATTATCTACATCATTTGATAGTGGTGGGGCCATGTTTTGATCTCGCCCCAACCATTGGATTGTCCAGACCACTGATATGGATGGGACCATGTTCTGATCATTTCACAATGGTGAAAATGTCATTTTTACAGTGAATGGTTGACAATAGCTCTGTCAAATTACATTTTGATCAGGACCATCGTTATGTGGGCAAATTGTGTTTTGATCAGGACTGTTTTTATGTAGGCATATTGCATGTTCATAGAATAATGAGGTTGCTGATTGAATATGGGTGATTGGAGGCCACCAATCCGGTTGTCCAGTACCCTTGCATTGTGGATATTTACAGTGTGGTCCACAAGATCAACTGTCCTGATTAATACACATGTTTGCCACTATGTACTAATGCAGCTGCCACCATTAGTATTCCTCATTTGATTTTTCATACGCATCCAATATATATGTATGGAGTATGGTTATAGGAAGAGGGAAGCTCGAGTGGGTGGACGACAAAGACATGAACCGTCTCGACCTACAGCCAGGTGATGTCTACAGACTCGAGTCGGGTTCGGTCTTTTATGTGCATAGCCATGCCAACCCTACTCGGGAGAAGCTTCGGATTTATGCTTTCTTCACTAACAGAAATAACGATAGTTCACAGGTATGAGCTCTCTCTCCTCTCTCTCTCTCTCGTGTTTGGGTCCATCCAAGAAATGAATATTGGTTTTGATGTATCATATCAGGCACCATTTGGGTGCACCCAAGAATTGAAAATGGGTTCTGATGTGTACTGTAACAATCGCCATCAAAATCCGCGTGTTGCCCTGTATTGGGTGAATAAAGATTTACTAATTTGAATACCCAAAATAGGAAATGGATGTATGCATATCTATTCAAGGTGGGTGTAGATGTTCAGCTGCTTTGGTGTAATTTCTGTGGTTGAATTCAGGAAACATACTTCGGGGGGTATTCAACTCTCAGTGACTTGGTGCTTGGGTTTGATAAGAGAGTTCTCCAAATGGCTTTTAAGGTGTGCAATTCGGCAATGTTTGCTGTTTTAATTCTACTAATTTTCCAATGAAACCATTGATCACAAATTCTGTTTATGAGTACTTGATCAGAGCAACCTAAAAAGACAGGCTATTGAAGGAGAAATTCTATTAATGAGATGCTAGTATTAGTCAATTAGAAATTCTGCTTATAAAGATGCTAGTATTAGTTAATCAGAAATTCTGTTTCTGAGTACTTAATCAGAGCAACGTAGGGCCATCCGTATAGAGGCCCACCAGTTAGACCGACGGCCTGTATTTGTCACCTGAAGCAAGTAATTTTAGCCTTTCATGTTGCATTGCTTTCGCTAACTTGCATAATACATGGTTTTGTAGGTATCATCTGAGTTGATAGAGGAGATCATGGGGACCAACAAGCCCACCTCGATCATACACATGCCGTCAAGGAATGAAATAGACCGCCCAGATTGGAGGGCAGGCATAACCGAAGCGATCAAGGGAGGTGGCACTTCACCCGGCATCTACAGTAGTAAGAAAGGGACGAAGGCTTTCAACATTCTCAGGAGGAAGCCAGATTTTGAGAACTGTAATGGGTGGAGTGTGGCCGTCAATGGTAAAGACTTCCGTGCATTGAAAGGCTCTGATATTGGTGTTTTTATGGTGAATTTGACAAAGGTAAATAGCCCTCATCTGATCATTTACATTGGAGCACAAGGCTGGCCCACTTGTTAGGTCGTCCACCTCTAATTTGATCAATTCATGGTCATCACTATAGTTTCCTCACTTAGGTGTAGAGGTGCAGCTCAGGTGGCAACCTCAAGAAGATCCAGCCTACCACCCAACCTGACCAGAATTCCAACCGAGAGTGCCCAACCCAAATCCAATTGTAAGGGCTCAGCTCGACCCAACCCAAACCCGATGGTAATAGCTTTATGCTCAACCCAAATTGATGTAGAGCAATTCGTGGATACTTTCTTCCAAGATGGACCAGAGAAGGCCCGACGAGAGGCGGAAGTGATCAGGACTGTCAGAACTTTAAAACAGTCATATCTCGCAAACTAAAATGAGTTTTCAATGAATTATATATGATTTTGGGGTAGGAGAAGCCACTTTAGCCAACCAACCCTGTTATGTCAGGTCACCCACTGGAGGATTTGTGATATTTAGTTGATCTACAGTCAAAAGTCTATTTTATTTTCATTTTTACCATAAGTTTTAATTCAATCATAAATTTTGATCCTTTTGAATTGTAGTCGGGAATAATGTAGTTAGGCCAAATTGGACACTTAATATTTTTGATTGAAAACCAGGAGTTCGGTAGGAATCATGACACTATATAAATAGTAAACTTATAGTAAGTTACGTTTTTAGGGAGTTCGGGTCTAAAAATCCATCTAAGTTGAACTCACTCATTATTTAAAAGATTGTAATTTTTTTTCATCATCAATTAATTTATTTTCAAATTTCTTAGAAATTATTTCTATTATGAGGAAGCTCTCTAAGGAATCCAGAGAGCTACTTGAATTTGTAGTCTGCCACATGAATTTGCTCAACCCAAACCGAACCGATATAAGTGGAGGTGGTGTTTTTGAACCCAAAACCAACCCAAGGACCTTGACGACCTGACCTCTTAACCGATATAAGTGGAGGTGGTGTTTTTTAACCCCAGTTGCCCCCCTGCGTAGGTGGTCAGCTTCTAATTACTGGTCCTCACTGTACAAGATGGTCCATTTGTTAGGTCGTCCAATTAATGCAATAGATCACAATCACCACCACAATCAACCCCGATACTTGAAGAATAATACTCAAGTATCTCTACCTGCAAAGCCGGTCAGGGCTCCACAACAAATGCACTCCCATCTCCAAATCCAGAAGTAGGTTGACCTGGATCCATTCATCAGGTGGGGCCACATTGCATGTGCTCTTCTCCAAAAGCAGGCCGGTGGTCCACTTGGTATCTGTCCAAAATGTTGCACGCCTGAAGGATGGCGCACACACTGTGGGTCCCATCTGATAAACGGCCAGAACAGCATGATGTACGTACGTGCATAGGTGGAGCTATTAACATACATTGGCAAGCTGATTGCACTGACATGCTAGCACTGATTTATTGCAGGGGTCGATGATGGCACCACATTGGAATCCAAGGGCGACAGAGGTGGCCATTGTAACACACGGGCAAGGGATGGTCCGGATCGTCTGCTCGAGCGACTCTTCTAATTGCCAAAACTCAAGGTTCCGAGTAAAAGAAGGTGACGTGTTCGTCATCCCCCGGTTCCATCCCATGGCTCAAATCTCATTCAATAACGACTCGCTCGTCTTCATGGGGTTCAGCACCATGGCTAGGAATAACCGGCCTCAGTTCTTGGTGGGGAAGAGATCTGTGCTTCAAGCTATAGATTTAGAAATCTTGGCCATGTCCTTCAATGCCAACAACGCTACGGTGAGACAGTTTATAGATTCTCAGCAGGAGTCGGTAATACTGGAGTGTGCTTCTTGTGCTGAAGAGGAAGAGAAGAAAATGGAGGAAGATAGGAAGAAGAGGCAGGAAGAAGAAGAAGAAGAAGAGAAGAGAGAGGAGGACGCTAAAAGGAGACAGGAGGAAGAGAGAGAGGCTAGGAAGAGAGAAGAAGAAGAGAAGCAAAGGCAGGAAGAAGAGGCTAAAAGCCAGGAGAAAGAGAGGCAGGAAAGGCAGAAAAGAGAGGAGGAAGAGGCAAAGAGAGAAGAAGAGAAGCAAATGCAGGAAGAGGAGGCAAGAAGAGAGGAAGAAGAAGAGGAGGAAGAGGCAAAGAGAGAAGAAGAAGAAGAAAAGAAGCAAAGGCAGGAAGAGGAGGCAAGAAGAGAGGAAGAAGAAGAGGCTAAAAGGCAGGAGGAAGAGAAGGAAGAGAAAGAGAGGCAAGAAAGGCAGAAAAGAGAGGAGGAAGAGGAAGAGGCTAGAAGGAGAAAAGAGGAAGAGAGAGGAGGTGGTGCTGGAGGAGAGGGGAGGCCTTTGAAGAAAATATGGAAGATATGAGAGTGAAAAGAGCAGTGAATATGATGTACGGTGCTGATGAGAATAAGGACACTTGTAGGTTGGTGGGTCCCAACTACTGCTTTTGTTTTTCAATTTCCATGTGTGAGTTAGATAAGACATGTCACCAGCTTTAAATTAGAAATGAATATCATCTGTTTGTGGACTCCTTTTTCTTCTCGTCTTTCATACAATGGATAGTAATGGTTTGGACTTTGGACCAGGCACACTAACAAGTCAGTGACTCGGACCTGACTCATCTGGTCTGATTCTGGTTATTGGGTTGTTGTGGGACTATCCGCATCTTGATGAATGGCCTAGATTCCAGAGCCTGGTTCTTCGGCACCTCTGGTGGTAATATGGTTGAGGTTGACCAGGCTGACTCGCAACTCTAACTAATTAAGTTAATCTGAGTCACCAGTCTCAAAATCAAGCTTTTGATGATGTTCCAAGTAATTTCTAAGTGTCTACTTGTATGTTATGTATGCAATTTCTATGTCATTTCTGAGTGCCTGCTTGTTATCCATCACACTCGCCAGAGTAAAGTTTCTCTCACTGTCAATGCTGCCGAATTCCATTTGTTGGAAACCCATTTTGCAATTTAATTCACTTGTGCATCCAAACAATGTTGAGGTTGATAGATGAAGAACAAACCCACAAGTAATTTTCATTCTCTCTATCAGTTAGAAATCTTTTGAAAGATGATTTGGGCACCATATTGAGGGTACATAGAGAGAAGCCACATGGGCGCATGGACATAGTTCGGCGAGATAGTGAATGAAAACCGTCGAAGAATCATAGCAAGGACGGTTCTTGCTTCTATCACAGCTAAGTTCTGGCCTGCACAGACCCTGGGACCCAATCCAAATGGAAGGAACGCCGCTAGATGCTTTCTTGGGTTGGAAAACCTCGTAGGATTGAATTCTTCAGCATCTTCACCCCAAAGTTCAGTGTTACGATGAATGGCGACCATTGGCATGTAGACTTGAGTTTGGGCCGGAACATCAAGGATCCCTAGCTTGACATCTTTGCTTGTTTCTCTTATAGCAATCCCGGCAGGAGGGTATAAGCGTAGAGTTTCGTCTAGTATCATGCCCACCTACAAACACAATTTTGTTTTGTATTTAAATGAGAATGAAAGATTAATAATCATCCACAACAAGGGAAAGTACGCTCATTTCTTACTAATCTTTGCATTATTGTCAACGTCTATTGTTCATCTCTTTTGCAACAATTAACTCACAATTTACACAAGTTTAATTAAGTTTTCTAAGCATACAAGCATATCAAGGTCGACTGTTATTTCATTTGTGAGAAGTAGATAAGTGGGCATTATTAAAACATGCATTCAAGAATCAGCTAGCTGATATTTTCACAAAAGGTATTAGAAGGTTTTATTTTTCTGATACTGTATTTAAGGCATGATAGATATCCACACTTTGACTTGAGGGGGAGTATTGATGTAATTTGGTGTATGGTTTTAAAGGGTCATGTAAGCTATCATACATTCGATAAGTTCATGAACAAGGGAAATGGTAAGGCAAAACCCTAACCCTAAATATTCCATCAAATCATTGGAAATGGTGAGGCAAAACCCTAACCCTAAATATTCCATCAAATTATAGATATAAAACTCAAGTGGACAGTAATTAAAGTAAATTATAATAATCCCATTCAATATTGTGAAAAAAAAAAAGAGACCAAAGTGGGGCATCATCACCACTGTAATCATGATGAATAACTAGCCTTTATACTGAAATTACATCCGTTTCATGTTGAGTAGGACGCTTTGGTGCCACCCCATTTTCATTATTTCCTCAATAAAGAATTATACTATGCAATTTGATTCAATAGACCATCCAAACAGGCACGCAAGAAATTAAAAAAAAAAAACAAAAAACAAAACAAAAACTATTAGAACTCACCAATTTGAGATTGTTCAAGCTATCAGCAGTAGGAAGATCGTGGAGGCCACAGATGTGGACAACTTCATCTCGGGCCTTACATTGCCACTCTTGGTGTAATGCAAGAAGGAGAAGTGCCCATGTAAGGAGGTTTGCATTTGTCTCCTTGCCGACAAAGTAGAATGCCTTGCACTCATCTATGATTTCTTCCTCTTCCATTCTCTTAGATTCTTCCTCATTCTTGTTTGTAGAGATCATTAGGCCTAGTAGATTTTTCGAATTTTCACTCACTTCTCCATTGATTCGGATCAGATTTCGAAGACATTCTCGAATTTCTTTCTCCAATCTCCCCCTCTTCCTGTTCTTCTTTGTTGGTATGAACCTACATATTTCAAAACATATGAAATGAAATATCATTACAATTTTAAATTGAATATCTTGGAGCTTTCTTCATCTTAAATCCACCATATTGGCTAATGTGGTGAACTTGTGTGGGATTGGAGCAGTGCATAAGGTAGGTCCAAGCTCCAATCGTTTAGAATCTACTCATCAGATGGGCCATCGGGTGAAAAATGTGATGGTGGGGCCCACTTCGTGCATCATTTCGATGATCAATTGCTTGTTTTGGTCAACAATCAGCAGGTTGTATTACTTCCCTACATATATATTCAAAATGAGAACTGATCACCTACATCTAGCTGTATGCAAACTTGTCATGCAGCCCCAGCACGCCCCTTGTCGTTGGACATTTGATGCAAGGACGTGATGAGGTTGATCACTGTCTTCCTCATGGACAACTACTCCAAACCTCATAGAGATTCCTTGAATCTATGAGAGATGAAAATAGAATAATTTTTAACAATTCGAAATAAATTGATGGACGATTATAAAAAAAATAATTTAAAAATGAAATTACAATTCTTTAAATAGGAACTCAAACTTAGTAAGAAGTTTTAGACTCGAACTCCTTAAAAAATGTAACTTACTACTTATAGACCGTCATAATTGAATTAGACTTCATGGTTTTTGGCAAAAAATAATAAGTGTCGAAGTTGGCTTAATCTAATTATTCTCCTAATTTTTCTAAGCTCTTTTTACATTGGGCACAACTTCTAAAACTCAAAATCAAGATTATAATAGAATTAAAATAGTAAAAATGAAAATAAAAAAGACTTTAACCATCGATATAATGGAATCTTGCAAATTCAGTGTGGGCAACCCCATATAGCTGAGTTGGTGCTAAAGTAGCTTCTCTTACCCAAAATAATATATAAAATGTCAATAAATTTATTCTGATTTTCGAAATACGTTTGTTTTAAGGTTTTAACGGTCTTAATCACCTCTGCCTCCAACCGCACCTTTTCTGATCCATCTTGGCCATGAAAGTGTCCGCGACCCTCTCTAAATCAACATCTGTACCATTCAAAATAGTAGGCCCACCATGAAGATCACCAACATAAAAATTCATGCCAGCCCAATCATCACGTGGGTCACACCGTTGGAATCAATGTTTAACTGATGATCTGACTCAATATCAGGTGGAGCCCATCAAAAGAGTGGGTCACCCTATTCTCCTGTGATCTTCATGATATGGCCACACAAGAAGCATGTTGGTGGCAAAGATGCACCAGCTAAGCATGCAGCTGGCTGTAGGTGATCAGTTCCATTTCCAAACACACACACCTGAATCCGGGAATGTAGAGGCTCCTTTGAGCTTCAGTGGCCAGAAGCATCTGTTCTTCCTGCAGCTTGAAGACGATCTTCCCCTCTCTGTAACTGCTTCCAAAAGCCGTTACCGATATCACGTCGGCCGTGAGACTATGGAGTTCTTTGTGCACCTCTATTTCGAATTTGGCCTGCTTTCCTCCCTCATTCTCCCATTTTTCCAACACCTCTCCCGTGCTCCTCACGATCGCCGGGACCCAACCCTGGAAATAGATCGACTGTTTTTTCTCATGCAATGGACGGCTGTGATCCCATCAGTATGGATAGATAGAGCGATTTGTCATGCAATGTACACCGTTACCCGGTGTGGAACAAACATTGTTGAAGTTTTTTTAGTTGGGCTTACAATGGGCTGGGATGGCCAACAATCTCTCATTTCGGCCTAGTCCTGATTTTCAGGCCCACCAAATAAACGGGCCGGGCCGGCATATGGACGTAGATGACATTTTTCTACTGAGGCCTAAGCTGTAGGGTGGATATGTGTTGTGACGGGAAAGGCCCATCCCAGAGAGACCAAAGGCCCAGCCCAATTGGTTTGGTGTGGGCCCACCAGCGCCGTACAGAAATTAGTGAAATTGAAGATGAATATTCTTAATCCATCCGTTGATCAGGTGGGCCGCACATACACAAAGAACGCACCTATAAATTAAGTCGAGTCCGGTGGAATCAGGCTAAAATTACTCGAGTGAAAACCCTGGCAGGGTGGGCCACCGACCCGATGGCACCCCTAGTTCGCAGATGTCATGGGCTGGACCTTGGCCCACTTTCAGGCCCCTCACAAATCAATGGTCTGGGTTCCAGATGACCTTGATCTGACCCATTGACAACCTCATTGGTCGTGGGTCCCCCGTTGGCGGACTCATCCCTATTTATAGCTGCTTAACCGAGATGGGCCCACTTCCTCTGGGGTCAAGTGGGACTTGATCGGATTGGACATCGATGAGATCCAATGGTCCAGGGTTTTTGTTTCTTTTTGGGTCCAGGCATTCAAGTGTTTTATTTTACCAAAGAGAAAAACTTTGATACTCTAGCTGATTTTGATGGATGATACGCAGGCACTTAAAAATTAGTGGGAAATACTAGGCATACAAGTTAGAAAAATTAAACTGTCCAAAAAAAAAAAACCACTTATTCGATTATCTCATTATCAGATTGATGGACACTTATTGGACGGTTAAAATGAAAAATATCCAATGATTCCATCTCTACAAACATGTATCCATTAATCAAAGGTTAGGATTCATCAACCAATCCAATTTTGGGAGTATGACTTTGGTACGTTGGGTTCCATAATTTAATCCGTTTAAATTGACTTAACGTTTGCTATGTGTACAAAGTGCCTGCGTATCAAGCTTCATGCTTTCCAGAGTATATTAAATAATTCCCCCTATCATTTTCATTCATTAAATACTACAATGCATGACATTTCATTCATAAAATACTACTATGCATGACATGTACGATATTGACAACGTATTCATAGTTCGAGCTTTCCTAAGCCCACACGCATGTTTAAGACAGCATGCATACACGCAATGCTCCTAGTTGCATTGGGACACTTGGACATTTCAATCTAATGATCTAGACTGTTCATCAGGTTCGACGCGAATTTTATATCTTGTCATATAAGCATTGCTCCAATCCGACAAATATTAACCATTTGATCAATGACCATTAATATGAACGGTTGCAGATTGACTGTGACCCGGGCACAGAGATATTCCGGTGCCCAGGGCTGTGTGGACCCACAGAGATGTCCATGACAAAGCGACTCCGTCCATCTGTCTTGAAAGACCACAATAGGAAGGCAATCTAAAAATCAGGTAGATCCAAACCTCAGGTGGGCCACACCAAATGAAACAGTGGGAACCGTTGAAAAATTCCTGGGGTCTGAGGTCTGACCATGATGTTTATATGCCATCCAAACCGTTCATAGGGGTTGCTACCACTCAGATAAACTGTAGGCAAAAATATCACCCTGATACAAAACTTCTGTCGCCCCATGCATTCAATACACACTGTTTCGTGTGGAATGGCCCACATGTTTCGATTCGACTGACTTTTAGATTCCTATCTTAATGTGGTCTTGCAAAAAAGATGGACAGAGTGGATTTGTCATGAACATCTCTAAGGCCCCACACAAACCCTGGCACAGGAATATTCCTGTGCCCAGGCTCACAGGCAATCCGCTTCATGTTAGGCAATAGTAACCATCCCATCCGTTGCTTGTATGGCTATAGAAAATAAGGACAAATAAAGGATGGATTGGATCATCTAATCAGTACGATTTTTATATGGTAGGCCATCAAATATATTTTGGACTTAATGAACAGTTCTGATTGATCGGTTGGATTGTCTATGTTAACCGGTGCAACTAGGAGTACTATAACTTATAATGCTCTGAAAGCACCAGAGCATTTCTAATTTTATTTTAAAAACCATTACATTACATCAGGACCTTGATTTAAAAAAAAAAAAAAATACAAAAAAAACAAAACAAAACAAAAAACAAATGTAGCCATTTTTTATTCTATTTCTTATTTCTTCTTCTTATTAATATTAGTATTTTATACACTAGAAAGAATTTGAACAGTGGAATGCATCTATTCAGTGTCCAAGCGTTTCCAATTATGAATAGTGGGGTCCATATTTCCATGAAATACAGACCATTGGACAGTTGTATCTTACGTTGGATGGACCATAGATTTAAAATTTCCTCTAAAGGATAATCTTAACCTTTAGATTTGTGGCCTAAAGATGGACGGTTAGGAAGTGACAAAACGACGGTCCATATTCAACTGAAATGGTCCTAATATTGGTGACACGAATATTTCGGACTAGGGTTGGGAAATGGACCATCCAATGGGGATATGCTCAGACTAATAGTCTGGATTATCGATCCATGGACCCCACTGCTTTGAATTAAAAACGCGTGTATACTTGTCAAAGATGAGACATATCAGTATCAGTATATCCTTTCTACAGATTATTAACTAATACGCACGTTTGTAAGCCCCATCATCTCTACACGTACACATATGTGCCAAGCTGGCATGTATATGAAACATCCGGGACGTATGTTAGATGGAGCGACGGTGCAGATCATCCAAAGCATCTGGGTGATCAACTTTTAGGTAGACCGCACATATACGAAAATGGACGGCCTGAAAACTTTTCTTTTGGACCATCCATTGCTCTTCTACACTACAGAGAACAGTTGGGATGGAAAGGTCCACCGTTAAAATCCTTCTAGATTGTGTGGGGCCCACTGTGTTTTTCTTTATCATCCAATCCACTCGGAAGATGCTCCCCACCGGGATGAATGGAGAGCCAAAATAATCAGGCCATTATAGGACTCAGGTGGGCCACACAACAATTTTAGAAGTTATATGCATGATTTTACGTGTTGCGGCCCACAGGTGTTTTGGGTCGGCCTGAATTTTTAGTACCCACGAAAACATGAGGGAGTGGACATGATGGACCGATTTGATTTCATGCATACATAAATGTGGGCCCCACACAGCCTAATTATCCATTTGCAGGCTGCCTATCGAACAATCAGGATCGTCCAACTGGTTCAGCTTTTGTGGCCCATCCAAACTCGCCCAGAGAGAGAGAGAGAGAGAGAGAGAGAGAGAGAGAGAGAGAGAACCTTGACTCGCTCCATGTTAAAGGCCCAGTTAGCAATCCTTCTATGTCGGGTCCACTTCTCTCCCTTGAGGCCCGCCAGCCCTTGTCCGAACAGCTGCTTGAAGTGAGGATTGAACTTCTCTTTCTCAAAGGACCCGCTCGGGTTGAGTAGAATCTCTTTGACCAGATCCGGATCCGCAATGGCCAGCCGTGGCTTAGACCCAAACCAATAGATGAACGTCTTCCCATAGAGCTTGGACCATACGTGGTAGTGTGGGGCCACCCTATGTAATATGTCATGAACGAACGGCATCGGCTCCGATTGGCCCCACATGATCAGATCGCGGTAATCACCAGCGTTGCCGATGATGGGCCTGAAAGGTGGGCCACGCAGGCCTTGTCTTTCAAAGTGCCGTTGGATTCTCCATGGGACCCATAACAGTCCATGTATGGATCTAAAGAGGAAAAAGAGAAGGAACGTGAAGAAGATTGCAAGGAGAGGAGCCATGGTTTGGGCGGTCGTTGATGAGAAATCAAGGTGATTTATATACTCTGGTAGTGTGACGGATGATACTCAGGCACCTGAGATTACTTAGAAATTACATACGTGGCATATAAGTAATTCAAAGTAAACTGTCCAAAGTATAGATTAGAGTTTAGATACATTGTTGAACCGAAAATTAAGATTATTAGATTATCTGAATGTCCGATTCGTGGACATTTAAGGGACGGCTAATAGTGAAAAGTATCCAATCGTTCTGTTTCAGCAAACAAGTGTACATAAATCAGAGGTCAGGATTTTTAAGCCTATCTAATTTTTGGATTATGTATTTCTGACAGTGTGTTCTACAATTTAGTCGGTTTAATTTTAGTTTATGTGTGTGGCATGTACAATTTCGCAAGCAGGAGTATCAAGCATCATACATAGCCGGAGTATCAAATAACTCCCCTCTTGCCGTCCATTGATGTGGACGTTGATTGCAACCGTTGATTTTAAAAGGCAAGGTTTTTGGTTCACCCCTCTTGCAGTACATTGCTTCGCCCATCTATGGATGGTTGGGCCCATGTGGCCACTTGGACATTATCCACACCGTTAATCTAATGAGCCTTATTTTGGATGGTCCAAGAGCAAAAGACGCAATGACTACTTGAACTTGACGGTCTAATCAATGGTCGTGGTTTGGATGGTCAGAAACAAACTTTGTAAACAATCATGGTTTAATGGGTAACTGCCAATCGAATGGATCGACTGGTGTGGTTTTTGTACGGTGTATCATCCACCATAAGGCACGCTAGATGGACGGATGGATCACCTGATCGTATAGCCAAGATGGACTCTTCCCTGGGTAGACCAAAATTAGACTACATCAGCCGTTGAAGTAAAAGTGGTCAGCTGTCCACGTTCAATGTGGCCCAAGCTTTAGGATACAAGGTATCCACTGTTGGGCCCACCCGATGAATGGTACAGATCACCGTTCATGTCGAGATGCTGATGATAAAGTTGACTAGTGAACACTTTCATGTCCATCTAGATCTAGATGGACGAAAATCTATAGATATAAAAAATTTATGTTGGATCAAAAAATCTTGTCAGCCATCTAACTCCATCCCCAAGGAGACGGATTGGATACTCCCCCTGACACCATCCCCGAGGCTGATGGTTGGTGTTGCGTGGCGCCACCATAATGTATTTGTTTCATCCATTCCGCTCATCCATTTTTAAGTATCATTTTAGGGATTGATGCAAAAAATGATATAGATATGGATATCAGATGTACCACACCATAGGAAAATAATAATGATTAGATATCCACCATTAAAATCCTCCTAAGGCCCACTATACTTTTTATTTGACATCCAATAATCCATTGATTAGATTATAAAGACCCAGATGAAAGGAAAAAAATAAATATCATCTCGATCCAAAGCTTTTATGCCTCAAAATGTTTTTAATGGTCAACATTTATTCAACTCTATTTTCCATCACGAGGTAACCTTAGAACTCAATATACCTCGTCATTTTTCTTATAACATTAAATGAGCTATAAAAATAGATAGGCAGCAACACATATATCATAGTGGGGCTTATAACATTAAACGAGTCATAAAAATCGATAGGCGGTCGGTGCTCTTTGGGCTAATCATGATGTATGTTTTCCATCTATTCCGTTTTATGGCTTTCACAAAATAAAAAGGTATAAATCTCAGGTGAACCACACCACATGAAAACAATAGTGAGTGGAAATCCACCATTAAAACTATTCTAAGGCCTATCATATTGTTTATTTGACATCGAATCTGTTGATCAGGTCATACAAGCCCACATGAAAGGAAAGAACAAAAATCAGATTCATCCAAAACTTTTATAGCCCCCAAACTGTTTTTAATGGTCCACGCTCATTCAACACTGTTTTCTGTAATGTGGTCCACTTCAGATTGTGATATATATCATTTTTGGTCTCATATTGTAAAATGATCTGTAAAAATATATGAATGACATGGATAAACCACATACATCATGATGGGATCCACAGAGCACCGACCACCCGCTATTAGCTGGTGTCAAGCGTAGTAACCGCTAGGATAAGTTATTTTTTTGAGTCCGGATCCTCGGTTATCTAGTCAAAAGAGATTTTCTATTATCCTAGTCCTCATTAGTCTACTTCACCGCTTACTTAAAAAGAAATATATTAAAAAAAGCTTGGATGCCAAACCATTAGATAATAGGAAATTCCTTTTGACTAGATAGCAGAGGATCCTGACTCTTTTTCGGTTCTATGCACGGTGAGTATCATGCGCCTCATTGTGTGGATGGATTGGATTGTACATTCCCATGACAGTGGGCCCCACAGGTATCGGGTGTTGTACAATTCTACTCTCCTAGTTGCACTGAGACAAAATTCAATCCATTGATCTGGACTGTTCATTAGGTTCGGAGCACATCTCATGGGCGATATGCAAACATCACACTGATATGAAAATTTTAAACCATTCGTTGGATGATCTTTAATATGGATGTTCAAGATAAATTACAAAAAAAAATAAGAAAAAATAGTCCAATCAATATTATAATCTATTTATTTGTTTCGGCCTACCATGGATTGCTTATGAAAATTTTAAACCATTTTATCAATGATCTTTTAGATGGGCTAGATAATCCAACCGTCAAGATTTTTTTGTGCCTATGAAATGTGACCCGGACTTGATGGACAGTTGAGAACAATCGTACAGGCTATAAAAATTATCTGATTCACCTAAGGAGCACTGTAAGTTATATAGCCTGCGCAAAAACATTGGATTATTTCTCATCCCTTCTTGCGAAATAACTCTACTCAACTTTGCTTTTAACTGACAAGCTTAACAAGATTTCCCAAACTTTACTTTCATTTGTAAACCTACTTGCATGGACCGACTTTTTTTAAATGAAAATATCCTAGATTTTCTTGTTATATTTCTCTCATTCAACTATACCCAAGAAATCCATCTTCATCTCTTCATTTTTTTTCTTAAAATATCAAGTTGAATCTCTAGTTATTTTCCTTTGACATCTGCAATATTTTTTGAGGTTCTTTTCATTACTTCCTATCAGTCACATTGTTGAACTTTGAAATTTTTAAATTTATTTTTAAGAATTTTCTATTTTGAAATCATATTTCATTTCTCTGAGGCTCTGTCTTCTTAAACTCATGTTTGACTGAAATGATCACTATAAGAGGTAAGAATGAAGAACAAATGTATTTTTTCACAATGAAATTGATAAAGTTCTTTTTAAATATCAATGTGAAATTGACCAAGTATAGTGTTGGGGGCCTTATACAAAACCTAGCTTCTCAAAATAAATCAGAAATATAGAATAATAAAACAATGAAATAAATTAAAGCATAAACCACACCACATAAGAGATTTTTACGTGAAAAACCCTTAAAGAGGTAAAAACCACGGGACCTCGTCCAGATCAATAATTCACTATGAAGTCGAATGTTACAACCTTCTTCACACGCACAGAAGTGGATAAATAATAAGAGAAACAAAGAAAATGAAGAGATTTCACCGATTACAAGGACGTAGAAGCGCTAAGATATGATAGATCACCTCTACGAACAGAGCCTCTCTTTCACAAGTTTCCTCTCTCTCTTTCTCTCTTTCATACCTTTGATAGCCCTCTTGTGTTTTTCTTTTGTTCATAGAAAAAACATATGAACTCCTATTTATAGTTTTAGGAAACTTCTTTTCGTATCTCAGTTGCGAAAGGACTTAGATTTTCACAATCCACAAAATCGCAGAACGAATCTGCGTAACCACGACTGGTCGAGACGAGGCCATGATTGGTCGAGAGTCGAGAGTCATCCACGACCGATTATGAACCACTTTCAACCGGTCAAGCACCCCAAAGAAAACGATCTCAAACTCGCTGGACCTTGGGTCGAGTCAGGGCTCGACTCCATGACTGGTCGTGCATCAGCCCTTGATCGGTCATGTAGGGCTCACGACCGGTCAAGCATGGGACAAAAAATTCCATCATATAGAGGAATTAATTGAATACATGTGAAAATTCACTAAGGACCTGTTTGGCTGGACCAATCACACAGTATTATGAGGGATGGGATCGTGATATCTCGGGATATGCATGACAAGCTAAACAGACTCAGTGAACTTGTCCTAGGATATAAGCAATCCCATGGATCTTAAAACAATACACTGACATCACCATCATTACCTTAAAATTAATCCCATCCCTAGGTTGGACGGATTGGAAGGTAAAATCCCAAGATATGCTGGGCTTGACAAATAGACCTAATGAATTTGTCTCGGGATATAGCAATCTCATGGATCTTAAGCCAATCCATTGACACCACCATCATTACCTTAAAATCTATCACATCCCTCCTAATCTTATGGGATTCACCCGGCCAAACAGGCCCTACAGAAAATTGTATATGTGAAATTTCACTGCTATGCGGCGGTTAAAAACCGTCGGTAATTGAGATTTGACACTTCTCACTAGTCATTTTTTCATAGGTGACAATTCACGAGTAAAAGTAAAATCCACCAAATACAAGTGAAAATCAGGGAGTAAAAGTGTACATTCATCAAGTATGGGTGAAAAATCAACAAAGTACAGTGAAAATTAGACAGAGGCACCATCTTGTCATCTTCTCTCTTCAAATTTTGAATTAAATTTCTATTCAACGTAACTACTTTAAAGTAATGAAAAAAGTAAAATGGAGATTTCAGAAGAAAAATGAAAAGATGATTTGAGTAAGAATTATGAAGAGAGACGAATTCAAAAAAAATAAAATATAATATAAAGACATAAAAATGAATTTTCCATCTAGTAAAAATATTTTCATCGGAAAAAGACTTCAAGATTTAGAAATGAATAGTAAAGTTTTAGATATTTGTAGGCTACTTAAGTAAAAGAAAAATTTACCGAGGGAAATTTCTCTGTCTTCTTTTCTTGTCGAAGAATTACCCCATACATAATGGCCACACGTAGGGTCCTTAACACTTGTTCTGGTGGTAGACTGAGTTTCAGCACCTGGTCAAAGGGTTCGAGTACCCATAGGTGGTGAAATTCCACTAAAGCGTGAGGGGGGGTGGGTTTGTGTGCGTTTAAAAAATAAAAATAAACAATGAACGTAAGTGAACTTTCTGCACTATGATAATCAAATGATATGAAAATCTAGGCCCATCCACTCATCTCTCAGGACACAATGTCAAAATAAATGGACGGCGGATGGTATAATTGATTGTACTGGTTTTGGAACACCCAATGGATGGATCGGCCTGTTTTTCAAATAATCTAATCAATCATGGTGTGGTACTTCCGGCTTTTTCAGGGATTGGATATTTCACTTACAGCTGCCTTACGTGATTATTTCTCTTTTTTAATTTTGATAAATAACCTAGTAACCTCAGTCTTTGGAAACCTTCTCATGTATATTGTTGCAAGTGGACTAGTTGCCATTCCACATCAGAATCTGAACCGTCCATTAGATCGAGTCCATTCTTCATAGGCTCTGTCGAAAAATTAATACCGATTGGAAAATCCAAACTATCTAATAAATGGCATGAAAAATTGACAGACAAGATCGCTCTATGTGGAAATGTAAGTAACTGATGGTTAGGATCATCCGATTGATTTTATTTTTGTACAATGGAAGGTGAAGAGTGGAATGGACCCATTCTGAGACGGTCAGATTATTTGAACCGTCCATTTTTTTTAACTACTATAGATAATTTATTATTCGATAGCACGCTTGACTCATGATCTTAACATTCGATTTGTATTGTTGAATAACAGCCGTTAAAACTTTTCATTTTATTCTTCTAAATTCATCTAGACTTTTAATTTTATTCTTTACCATATTAGGGAAGAAGCTGGGCCTGGCTGGAGTCCAGTTCATTTTTGGGTTGGATGTGATCTATGGCTGGAAAAGGCCTGGGCTGGGCCATGCAAAACCAACTTTTTGAATAGACAGAGCCGTTTGGCTACCCTGACCAGTTCAAAACAGAGGCCTAAACCGCCAAGGAATGCATGGGTTGGGTGACGGCCTAGTCATCGGCCAGCCTTGCCAGGGAATTGCAATGGGTCCATCCAGTCGGCTTGCACGTTTACTAGCCGACCTGCTTCTAATGCTGGTTTGGGCTGGGTTGGGTCAGTCAAGCCCAACCTGATAACAGTTAAATGGGCCAGGTTGGGTCCTGCTAGGCCTAAGAACCTGTGGGTGTTAATGCCCGTTTGGATGCACCCTCTGAAAGTTCGTTCAAAGCCTAATAAATGCTGTTTGGATCCAAACGCTAGTTTCTGCTGTCCACCAGGCTACAGAATCCTTATCTACATAGAATTTCATATCATTTGAAAGAGAATTTGTACACCATATTGAGGTTGTACCGTGAGAAGCTGCATTGGAGCATGAACATAAGATGTTGCGACGGTGAATGAGAACCGTTGGAGAATCATGGCCACTGCTATTTTGGCCTCGGCCATGGCCAAGTTCTGGCCCACACAGACCCTGGGACCCAGACCAAATGGGAAAAATGCAGCCAAATGCTTTCGTGGGTCAGAAAACCTCAATGGATTGAACTGCTCTGCGTCTTCGCCCCACAGTTCGACGTCGCGATGGACAGCGATCATGGGCAAGTAGAGTTGTGTGTCAGCTGGAATGTGGAGGGTCCCTAGCTTAACGTCATTGCATGTTTGCCTCATAAGCATTACTGCCGGAGCGTAAAGTCAGAGAGTTTCGTCGAGGATCATGCCCACCTGTCAACATAGTTGCATGGATGTTAACATTCTATAGCATAATAGCTGAAATCAAGAAATTTAAGGTTGTGTTTGGATGTACAATTGAAATTAATTGCAAAACATCCAATGTAATCAAGAAGGATGTCAATGGGCTGGATTGGGCTGGGCCCAACAACAAAAATTAATCAAATCCCTGTTTCTTACTAGGAATATATATATCCCTAATCCATCCCTTGATCAGGTGGGCCTCATATGTACAAATAAGTAGACTCCGGGCCCAAAACCAGCCCATGGGTCATTTCTCCTCCAAAAGAAAAGGAGAAGGCCCCGTGAAGATGGACCATGCTCCCAAAACATCCCAAATTGGAAGATCCTATAGTCCGATTGAAGAGATTTTTCAAGCATGGTCCATCAATGATGGGAGAGATAGGTCCAATGGTCTGGATCACCAAACCAAGATATTTTTCATATTGTTTGTTGAGCATGGCCTTAAACACATTGAATTTGGACAGCTGACATTATTTTATTTTATTTTATGGACCATCCATTACAAGGTTCTTGTAATTTCCTTAATTTAGGTTTTTTATTTTTTTATTTATAAAAATAAATTTTTTTATATATATAAAAAAAAGATATAGAATGGTAATCAAACTAACCAGCTTTAGGTGATTTAAATTCTCAGCGGTAGGATGATCATGGCGGCCGCAGAAACGGACCACTTCATCGCGGGCCTTGATTTGCCAATCATGGTGCATGGACAGTAGAAGGAGTGCCCACGTAAGCAGGTTGGCGCTCGTTTCCTTTCCCGCGAAGTAGAATGTCGTACATTCATCGATGATTTCTTCAATGCCCATCCTATCTCCTTCCTCTTGGTTTTTGATCGCGGCGATCATCAGACCAACCAGGTTTCTTGAATCCCCAGCTGCTTCTGCATTGATCTGAATCAGCTTCTTTACCGACCGTCTGATCTCCTTAGCTAGTGCCCATCTCCTCCTATTCTTCTTTGTAGGCATGAACCTACAGATACGAAAAGTGGGCCCAACAATCAGGATCCTTCACTCATCAGGTGAGGCACGTTAGCTCAGTTTTAATACAAAGCTCACTCATAGACAGATTCTGTTTCAACATTGAGATCATAGGATAAAGTGTTCAAAAAGTATGTGGTATAGATGTGTGTAAAAAAGTTTTTTTTTTTTTTTTTAGTTCATCTAAAATACATTTAGGCCACAATTAGACACACTTAGAGCTGCCTGGACACATTTCCTCGAAAGGAGGTTACCAAAATGTTAGGCTTTAAGCTTGACTTTTGGTCAACTTGGATTAGTTTTTTATGAGTTTACCTCTTAATGCCTATTTTGGTTGGAGATGAAAGGGGGGTTTGCAAAGTGCATCCAAACACAACATCAAGTGCATGTTTGGATGCACTCTCAATAAGGGCCTTTCAAACTAAATATTGGTTTTAGTTAAACATTAGTTTTTATTATGCATTTGGATGCACTTTTTCAAATCTTTTCAATTGCCCTTCTTCAAAATCAGGGTTAAAAGCCCACTAGCCATAAATTAATATAATGTATGGATTGTGCCTTAGATGCATTCTTTGTACAGTTGGACCGAAAGAAGCTTGAATGAAAGTGGAAGTAGTCAGTAAAAAACCGAGTTCAATCCTACATAGGGCATGAAGTAATTAGGTACCAAGTATGCCTGGTTTAAAGAAATTTATTTCAAATATGGAAGATGCAGAGATTTGATGTTCAAAGTTTTGACTATATAAGAGCCGTAACTTTCAATCCGAGTATTGTCACCAAAAACATGAGTTATTGATCTTTAAGTGGTATGGATTCAGGGTCAACTGACCTGCTATGTTGGTCATAGACATTGGTTTCATGTAAAGAAGGAAAAAAAAAAAAAAAAAACTCATCTTGAGGGTTAAATTTGATCTTTAAATCTTTTTTTTTTAATCATTTTTAATAATTTTTATTATTGTTACATCTCTTTACTTTTGGGGTTTTACAATTTTCGTCATTTTAAAGTTACTTATAATAATGTCGAGAATATTCTGGTAAAATCTTGTTGATGTTTTTATTTGTCATAAAATTATCCTTTTTAAGAGATTTTGCTTTTCGATTAACTTTTAATCGAATTAAGATTATGGTCATCTATAGAAGTAATGTAATTAAAAAAAAAAAAATTAGAAATATTATTCAATAAAATATTCAAATTTTCTTTTTTAATTTCTCGTAAACTGAAAAGCTTAGTATGTAGATTTAAAATCTTTACTATTTAAAGATCACGGTAATTTTCTTCTTTATCAGTTTATGCTTTTTCATGTCAACACAAAAGCTGTAGTTGTTTTCTTTTTTTCTTTTTCTTTTTTTGCAAGAAAACGCCTTTTAAGAATTGCCTCAAGCACATTATGGGATTTCACAAAGAAATCTTTTTCTATTGTTTGGATCAAAACGACATTGAGGCCTCAAATGCCCCTTTTGGTGAATATGTCCAAGCAATTCCTTAGGAAGTGTTTCACACACCTGTACACACTTCTACACGTGCGGACGTGGCATGCGTGTTCATTACGTGGGCCCAACCATGTAGATGCTCTGGCCCAGAAATCAGCGCCCGCGTACGGCTAAGCCATATCTTCTATCTACTTTTTACACAATCAACGGTCTACTTTTTAAAACGATTTTTCGGACGAAACTACCCTTTTGAGAAATGTAAAATTGGTAGGCGTTTACCAAAATAATCCCACCTGAAGCCGGGAATGTATACAGTCCGTAGAGCTTGGGAGACTAAGAGCATCTGTTCTTCTTGCATTTGAAAGATGAGCTTTCCCTCTTCATAACTGCTCCCGAAAGTCGTCCTGGAGATAACGTCAGCCGTTAGATTGTGGAGCTCTTTGTGCACCTCCATCTCGAATTTGTGGCCCACAGTCGATCCGTAACTTTCCCATCTCTCCAACATCTTTGCAGTACTGGTCACGATTTCAGGGACCCACCCCTGAAAATCCCCAACAAGTGCGACAGTTTTTAAAAACAGTGCGTCTCGATGCACTAACGAATCAAATTGCTATTATGTTTGATACTCTGGCAGAGTGTGATGGATGATACGCAGGCACGTAGAAATTGCATCATGTTGGCATGCAAGTAGGTCAAGTTAGACTGTCCAAATTAATCTTTCCAGTTTAAATGTATCATGAACCCAAAAAAAAAAAAAAAACGACTACTGGATTGGTGGACATTTCTTCAACGGTTGAAAATGGAAAATATCGAATGGTCATATTTCAGCAGATAAGTTTTCATGAATCAGAGGTTAGGATTGTTCAACTAGTCAGGCAACTCATCCATCTTCAATATACACCGTTGATTTCATCACTTTAGGTGTCTATTTCTTTGTGCATATTTGGCCCACTTGATGGATGGATAGATTAGGAACATTTAAGTGATAAATACGGATTCAAGTCATTTTCTAGGTAAGCCAGTTTTATTGGGCTTGGGCTTTAGTTGCTAGGCACATGGCGAGGTTGGGCTAGATTGGGCCTTAGACTTTTAGGGTTGGACCTACCTGTCCTAAACCCAATCTACCTGCCCTAAACCCAATCTAGCCCATTGGCAGAGGTCATCATTCAACAATCCAAAACTGCCTATACGATGAGCCTAACCTCAGGTGGGCCACACTTATGAACTCTTAGATGGGAATATTTTTAATCTTTGATCATTTGTCTCTTTTGATTTGAGTACAGATTGAGTAAATCAGTTCGCCCGTTATTGGGCCCACTGTGATGTATGTGCCGTATCCACGCCGGCCATCCGTTTTTTCCTATCATTTTAGTAAATGGTCCTAAAATTCAAGAATATCCAAAGCTTAAGTGGACCACGCTATAGGAAACAGTGTGAAATGAAAGTATACCGTTGAAAACTTCTCGTGCTCCATAGAAGTTTTGGATGAAGCTGATATTTGTGTTTTCCCTTTATCCATGGCTTTGTAACCTTATGAGTAGGTTGGATGACAAATAAATATCACTGCGGACCCTAGAAAGGTTTCAATGGTGGAGGCCTTTATCCCCACCGTTTGATGTGGTGTGGTCCACTTAAGCTTTGTTTATACTTCCGTTTGGGGCTCAGCTCCTAAAATGAGCTGAAAAATTGGATGGACAGTGTTGATAAGCCACATATATCCACGGTGGACCCAACATAATTTACTCAGTACGACAATCGGCTTTCTTGTCTCCTAGTTAAAGTTTGAATATGATATCTCCCATCCACGCTAACGTCTATCATATAAACGGTTTGGATCACTGAAAGGAGTGCGATCCAATGGCTAAAATCCCGATCTAGGCTATTGCCGTAGATGGGGGATGTCTTCTACCAAACCTACTGCAGTGACGGTCCACTATTTTAGGGAAATGAGGTGATTGACATCCACACCCATTTCTTTTTGAAACAAACGCCTCGTGAGCCACTCTTTCTACTCATGAAGTAGAGAAACCGGGGCGCCTGTCTCAAAAACAAGGGTGTAAGTATCCATTAGCTAATTTAATTAGCATTTTATCCAATCATCCACCTATTTTTGTCATCTTATGTTATTTTATTAACGGGAAATCATGTGGTTGGCTACGTGTGTGGAAACTTTCTCATGCACATAGTAGTTTTCGGACTCATTCGAATCTACATCACCTATCTCGACCGTACTTTAGGTCTATCAGCTCTTCTCCCATACTATCTACAAATACCAGCAATCAGATGGGCCTAAACATCCGTGATTGGATTTATCTTCTAGTTACTATCTTCATCCAACTATTTTTAAGGGCCACTACATGGACGGTTTGGATCATTTGATTAGTGTGTTTTTTTCAAGGAAGCGTAGAAAAAGTGGGATGGACCCGATGGACAGTCCTGATAGGAGATTTACATGCCAAAAATTCCAAATGCAAGTATGTGTATCGTAAAGTTCCCATGCGCTTGCCGAGCAGATCACTTCTCATGATTTAAGAACTTTCACGGACGTCAACGCAATCTGTAGGCAATTTTTTACGAGATAATGGTAACATGCACGTCGGTACATAAAAGTTCTACGCAGTTCCCTCTTCCTCGTGCACGTGGAAAACATTTATTGTGATCAGGACTGTTCTTTTGAAGTGGATAGACTGAATCCCAAAAGGGAAGGGGATTGGACTGTCATCGCCATCCAATAAGTGGGCCCACAAAAATGGATGATCAACCAACGGTCCACATTCAACCAGTAGCACTCACAACAGCTGGATAATCAAATTTGTCCAATCATTCTATTTTTGGCAAATAGCCCATCCACATAGTGACCCACCTATCAACGGTTCTGATCACAGGCATGCTTGCCACGTGGGCCTGAGGTGGAGAATGCAAAGGGCATCCTACATATGAGAATCCCCTCTTGTTTGCTGTATGATTCTAACAGCGGACGCAGATTAGGTGAGTCTGGGATAACAGCTTTTAGCGGTGAGGCCCTGACTGTGGGGCCCACATCGATGTATGTGTTGTATATCCACGCCGTCCATCCATTTTTCCAATTCATTCTAGGGCATGGTCCCGAAAATGAGGCAGACACAAATCTCAGGTGTGGAGAGAGAGAGTTTTGCTAACTGCATGCGCGTGTAGAGCCGTACACATCCCGACAACGGCACATGTGCAAATATGAAAAACGTGTGTTAGATCTGAGCCTTCTATTCTCAGATCTTGTGAATAAAAAGTCAGACAATTTCACTCTTCTGGTGGGCCACAACGTAGAAACTAACGGTATGGCGTTTCATTTGTTAAAATATGTTGTGGCCCACCTGAGGTGTGAAATGGGACCATAAGTTCTAAAAAATAAATCACACTGGACGAAAAGCTGAGATCTCACACGTGTCACATTGGGACACTTGCGCTCCCGTGTGGAAGTGCACGGGTCCCACACGTGTGTGAATCAGCAAACCTCAAGTGAGAGAGAGAGAACCTTGACTCGCTCCGTGTGAAAGGCAGGATTGCAGATCCTCCGATGCCGGGCCCACTTCTCCCCTTCCAGGCCCACCAGCCCATGGCCGAAGAGCTGCCCCGACAGAGGGTTGAACCGCACCTTCTTGAATGAACCGCTAGGATTCAACAAGACCTCTTTAATCAAGTCCGGCTCAGCTATCGCGAGCCGCGGCTTCGACCCGAACCAATACAGGAACGTCTTGCCGTACAACCTCGACCAGGGATGGTAGTGAGGAACAACCCTGTGGAGGAGTTGATGGTTCAGATCCATCGGCTGGGATTGAGCCGCCGCAATCAGATCGCGAATCTCAGCCGAGTTTCCGTAGATGGACCGGCGAGGTGGGCCCCGAACGCCTTGTCTTTGAAAGTGGAGTTGGATTCTCCATGGGGCCCATATGAATGAGTGTATGAATTTAAAGAGGAAGAGAGGAACGGTGGGAAGGAAGATTGTGAGAAGAAGAAGGGAGAAATTCATGGTGTAGATTGAAAGTAGAAGGGAGGGTGTACGGTAGTTGTTTAAGTAGAGGAGTTATATGATCCTCGATCGTAGGATATATGAATAGCATCCTGGGGATCTTGGTTTGTGAAAGTGAGGCCCATGCATTTATTATCCAAACCATTGTGATCTTGGAACCTTTTATTAGCTTGTGAAAGTGGGGCTATGAATTATGTTTTCTGGATTATTGGGATGTTGGAGCCTCCTATTAGCTTCTGAAAGTATGGCCCATTATTATGTTATCCAGACCGTTGGAATGTTGGAACCTCGTGTGGATGGTCCATTTCCTCAATAACGGAATTTTGACCTTCTAATTCGTTGGCATATGATAGAATATATATATATCATTGAAGAGGTATAACCGTGCGGTCCACATAGGGATATGATTTTCCTAGAGTACATGCCACAAAAAGTTTTATAGGTATACCACTTGTAATGATGATTTAGCATTTGCTGTTCATCGTTGCTGGGTAATTGTGGAAGTAAATTCTGAGTCAGATATACTTTTACGTGAAAAACTCTAGCAGAAATCACATTTTTACATGAAAACCTATTCCAATAAAAAAAAAAAACCTAGGGCATAATGTAACAAATGACTCATGAAAACAAATTATAAAAGATTATATGAACTTAAAAGAATACAAAAATTCTAATTTCCTTTCTTCAAAGCTCTAGAAATAAATTAAAAAACAACCACACACCGTGGGATTTCACCACCATAGGTACTCAAACTCTTGACCCGGTGTTGGAATTCTTAAGGAGTCTACCACCCGGGTAAGAGTAAGGACCCAAATTAGCTCTTCTTATTCTACATTAAATACATATTATATATATATATATATATATATATATATATATATATATATATATATAGTGTTATATTTAGAATAAGAAATAAAATTGTGCAATTACACAAAATTGCATGCACCTAGCCATCAATCAATCAACAACAATCAAACAACCCTTTCTCGATCAATCGAACCTTCATGTACGATCAATCAACTTGAAATTGTTAGGTGAAAAAAAAATTAAAAAAAAAAAAAATTTGAAGAATTTTGATCACTCAAATAGGGTAGTCGATTGATTGAGGACCCCTGTATCATCTTAGATTAATGGCACCTGATTTTAACAATCATTTATGCATGCTACATTAGAATGTAAACACAAACGAAAGGCAAATCCAAATCTTACGTGATGCACCCGGGAGGAAAAAGTTAGGACAAGGATAGTTGCCACTATAAAGTAAATGGGGGTTTCAAATATAAGGGTTTTAAATCCTTTCTAAGAGATGGTTCGAAATAAACCAATAATAAAAGCTTGGATTACATCTAAAATCATTTGAGGAGTTGCATGTGCAACATGTGTGTCAATAAACTATTAATCTATTTGACACATGACCCACAAATGATATCCCAAAATAATTAATTAGATTATCAATTGCCTCACTATAATTACTTTAATACAATGATCAGCATCATTCAAACATTGTCCACGTAAATTAACATTTAAAAATCATTAGCTGACCACAAAGATGAGATCTTGTGCTTGTGGCTCAGCTAAGACTTAAAATTTCATCTCTTTCCGGCAACTTATATATTTAGTGGGTGGGTTGGATGGCCTAGAAACGTTTCAATGGTAAGTGTCACATCTCCACTGCTCCTGTAGTAAGGCTTTCTTGTGTTTTAAATTGAAGTGATTTTTGAGCCCACAAGTCAAGACAGCAAGCAGAATTAAGGCAGAGTAAACATCACATGCACATTAAAATGGACCCCAAGGTGGGGTCCATTGTACTAACGGCTAGATCACTAAATCGTTGGCCTTGTAGTAACTGATAACCTTAATCCAAACATGTTGTGAGTATCATTGAGTGGATGATCACTTATGATATTGAAACAGGATGAATTATTCAGCCGCGCCCCGACGATGTAGATTTCAACTAATGTGCTGGCCAAATCAACGTACGGTTGTGATAGCTTTTGAAATCATACTGGGTACACAATCTCACGTCCATATGCCGGTTGAAAGTGGATGGGCTTTGTAAAAAGGCCCAGACCATGATCTATCAAGTAGCCCAACTTGTAGAAAAACTGGTGGGCCTTATAATTAATTTGCTAGGCCACTAAAACCATAGGAGATGTTCCTCCCATTCTTCAGAGTTGTTTGGGTTTGGTACTCCGGCAGTGTTGTTATCATTCACCGTAAGTTGTTTAAGATAAGTTAATTATTTCACAAGTAACTTATTTTAATTTCTACTTATTAAGAAGATAAAGTTTATTTTACAAATAACTTACATATCAACTTCTACTCTCTTTCATCTTTCCTAATTCTTCTCTTCAGCCACTTACGAAAAGTAGAAAATTTTTTTTTAAAAATAAATGAAATACTTATGTACTTTTAGAGATCGTTTGGCACCATGAATTCGAGGGGATTTGAGGGGCTTCAAATCCCTTTGTTGTTTGACACCATTAAAGTAAAATAGGTGGGTATGAAATCCATCATGAAAGCTTGGATTACATCTAAAATCTTTTCAAAAGTTGCTTATGTAACATGTGTGTCACTAGACTATTATTTTATTAAACACATGGCACACTAATGATATCCTAAAATAATTAGATTATCAATTGCATTGTTATAATTACTTTAATATAATAATCAGCGTTGTCCAAATATTATCCACGTAAATCAATGGTTAAAAATCATTAGTTAGTCACTTGGACTTTATCTTGTAATTGTGGCTCATTCAAAAGTTGAAATGTCATTATTTTCAAGCAAAGTATATATTTCAGTGAGCTTATTACAATCACTATGTCAAACATTACATACGTTCATTATTATTTAGAGATATTAAAGTTGATTTAGTAATTAAATTCAAACTCTTATAAATATACTATAAATAGTTATTTTTGTATTAAAGTTGATTTTGAATCTAAAGTGTCAAACACAATAAAGGCCTGTTTGGCCAGGCAGATCCCTCGGTATTAGGAGGGATGGGATCGACAATATCTTTGGATAGGCATGGCGAGCCAAGCAAGTCCGGTGAACTTGTCCTGGGATATAAGCCATCCCATGGATCTTGAGACAATCCACTGACAACATCATCATTACTTTAAAATTGATCCTATTCATTAGTTGAATGGATTGGAAGATAAAATCCCGAGATATGGGGGGCATGCCAAATAGACCCAGTGAACTTGTCCTAGGATATAAGGGATACCATGGATCTTAAGACAATCCATTGACACCACTATCATTACCTTAAAATTGATCCCATCCCTCCTAATATCATGGGGTCTGCCTGGCCAAATAAGCCCTAGAAACAAAACTTATCTAAAAAAAAGGTCACTTATCTAATGCTTCAAGTAGAAAAGGCAAATTTTATTTTAATTTACACACGCACACACACTCACACTGTAGTGGGCTTTCACCACCGATGGATATTATCTACACAAATGCGCGTACACACTCACACCGCAGTGGGCTTTCACCACCTATGGGTAGTTGAACTGTCGAGTTGGTGTTGAAACTCCTGAGAGTCTACCACCCTAGCAAGAGCAACGATCCGTGCAAAAAGTAACTTATTTGGGTGTACATGTGCCCAATGAGTACGGTTCAAACTGTGGGACCCGCTATATGAGGTTATATAACCTTTATACTAGATTGATTAGTTAATCCTAACCTTTGATTGATTAAAATTTACCTGTTAAATCTGGACCATTGAAAGTTCCTTTCAACTGTTCACTAGATGTCCACCACTTATTTTCTGTTTATGATACATTTAAGGTGGGGCGCACACTATTGGACGGTTTAAGTTGAGATACATAATGCCACGTGCTGAGTACCTGCGTACGGACACCACGCATTCCACCATGTTTTTGGGTCACATCATCACCGTCCAATCAATACCATCGAGATGAGACGTTGGACCCGACAAACCCCATCACTTGCAGCTAAGAGAATGGACTGGGCGGTGCTGGTCGGTGCCTAAAAAGCTTCGTAGGCCCACCGTGATGTATATGTTTTAACAAGCTGTATCCATTCAGTTTTTCCTGCTCATCTTAGGGCGTGTTTGGCCGGGCAGATCCCATGCTATTAAGAGGGATGGGATCAATTTTAAGGTAATGATGGTAATGTCAGTGGATTGTCTTAAGATCCATGGGATTGCTTATATCCCGGACAAGTTCACTGGGTCTGTTTGGCATGCCCCACGTAATTTTACCTTTCAATCCATTCAATTAAGGGATAGGATCAATTTTAAAGTAACGATGGTGATGTCAGTTGATTGTCTTGAGATCCATGGGGTGGCTTATATCCCGGGACAAGTTCACCGGACCTGTTTGGCTCGTCATGCCTATCCAAGGATATTGCCGATCCCATCCCTCCAGATACCGTGGGATCTGCCTGGCCAAACAGGCCCTTAGGGTGTTATATTAAAAATGAAGGAGATCCAAATCTCAGTTTAACAACACCACAGGATATGGTGGTGATTGAGTGTCCAACCTTAAAAACTTCCTATGCCCACTGTAATGTTCATTTTACCATCCAACCTGTTTATTAGGTCACATAGACTTCCTTGAAGGGAAAACGCAAATATAAGCTTGATCGAAAACTTTTGTGGCCCGCTAGTAATTTTGAATGGTGGGTGTTCAATCAACACTCTTTCCTGCAGTGTGGTGCACTTGAGCTTTGGATATGCTTTATTTTTGATTGATTCTCTAAAATGAGGGTGAGTCTTATAGAGCTTTTTGATCCCTTATGTTGCAGTGTCAAGGTGACTGCTGAATCCAAGTCCTAGAGAACTCATGCCTCGCATGGGCACATCAGCCGACCCCCAACATGATGTGTCTCGTACTCAGGCCAATTATTAATTGGATGTTTAGATTGACCATATGTGTATGGTATAGCATTGGACCCCACCCATTAGTTGGTTAGGATGTATGCCCTGCTGCTTGTTAATATAATTGAACTTTGCGGATTAGAAATTCAAACTGATTTCTCATCATCGTTAAATTACATTATATTTTCCGCACGCGAGAACTAATCTTACTCTTTAGAAATTAGTTAAATATTATGAAGTAAAAACCGTGCATCTGTACGGGTAAAGAGAATGCCTAACACATTTTCTCTCTCTAATCGCAATCATTTACTTAGGGCCTGTTTAGCCGGGCGAATCCCATGGGATTAGGAGGGATGGAATGGATTTTAAGGTAATGATGGTGGTGTTAGTGGATTGGTTTAAGTTACATGGAATTGTTATATCCTGGGACAAGTTCATTGGGTCTGTTTGGCTAACCTAGCATATCCCAAGATTTTACCTTCCAATCCTAGATGAACGTGATGAGGCTGATCACCGTCTTCTTTAAGGATAACTACTCCGAATCCACAGAGCTTCTCTAAACTTCTCACAAAGACTTCTCAAATCCACGAGGAAAAAAAGCAGAAAAATATAAATAAATTCTAATAAAATTCATAATTAATTGATGAATCATTATAGTTGTCTAATGTATCTCCTTACACCATTAATATATAAAAAAAATAAATTAAAATTTATAATTATCAAAATATAGCACAATTCTAACTCTAATACAAATCTTAATTCTAATAAAACTCTTTTAAGGTCTAACTTCTAAAAATAAAAATTGCAAATAAACTTTTTCTAGAAGAGTCCTAGTATAACAAAAAGTTATTTCTAAATGACAGAAAATCTAAAACTCTAAAAATATTAAAAATCAGAATTACTAAAAATAGTAAATTTTTTCTAAAAAATTATTTTTAAGCTGAAAGCGTGCGTTTTCTGATTAAACGGACAGACGCAACCCACTTTGTGAGTCAGTTCACCCCGAATGGCCTGTTTTAGTAAAGATTGATAGGTTGTACGCCCTATAACGATACCCAGATCAAAAGTTATGGTCAATTCACGGTCCATCTTCTTTTGGTTCAACCATGCAGGGAATATCTCTGTGACACGTTCTACATCACCAATCCATCCCACCAAGGGATGGGATCAAATTTAAGGTAATGATGCTGATGTCAGTGGATTGTTTTAAGATGCATGAGATTACTTATATACCAGGAGAAGTTCACTGGGTATTTGGCTCGTCATGCATATCCCGGGATATCGTGATCCCATCCCTCTTAATACTGTGGGATTGGTCCAGCCAAACAAGCACTTGGAATCTCTGGAACACAATTTTAAGAGTCATTTTAAAGTTAAAGATCTTCAAATTTTTAATCTTAAATATTTTTACATAATCTAACTAATTGTATAATCAAAATAATTAATTAACGACGACTTTAGCCATATATAACACTCTCTAACAGAAGCTTAACCGTATAATCGAAATAATTAATTAATAGTGACTTTAGTCATATATATAACACTCTCTTACTCTTTACTCTTAAACTAAAGCCCTCTAGCGAGTTTATCCGTGCAAAAGCAAACCAATCTTTCCTCGAGCGTCCACATAAAGCCCCCGTAACTGTTAAGAGAAGGTCTTAGTTTTTACACGTGTTTTAAGGTTTCCACGTGTGAAGCAATGCCTCTCTCATGTTCAACCACCAACAGCACCGTACTTAAAACTTGTTGGCTTTTTGACTTTTGCAGTCTCTCAGGAAGGACGCGTATTAGGTGAGGTTAGCATGTTGGGCCCTTGCTTTGGGCCCGATGTATGTTTTGTATATCCACGCCGTTCATCCGTTTTTACGGCTAATTTTACGTTTTGAACCCAAATGAAGCAGATCCAAATCCACCACACGAAACAGTAGTGATTGAACGGCCACTATTAAAAACCATATTATTTATTTGTCATCCAACCTATTAATAAGTTCACACGGACTCGGATGAAGAGAAATCACATATATCAATTTGATCCAGAACTTTTGGGACCCACACGAAATTTTTAACAGTCAATCACCGTTGTTTCCTCTAATGTGGTCCACCTAAGATTTGGATATGCTTCGATTCAAGCTAATGCCCCTAAATGAGCTGTAAAAACGGATTCTTGGAGCCCTACCGTGTGGCCCACCTTGATGTATGTGTTGTATGTATCCATGCCGTCGGTTAGCTTGTGAGTACACACCCATGTGTGTACACACACTCCATGTTAGCCACCCCCCACTAGGGATCGATACCAAGACTTCAAGTGTTGAAACGAGGTATCTCCACTCAGTCTGCCAGTTGAGCTATGGATACCCAGCAATGACGCTGGATATACAACGCATACATCGAGGTGGGCCCCACGGTCGGGGTCCTCACCGACTCAGCTGCTCCATATATGGGATTTTATTCAGTACTCTTAAAGAGTGTGACTGGTTATAGATATGCAGTTGGATATTGTACACGTGGATATATGAAACTCAAAATGAACGGTTCACATCGTGAGGCCCACTGCAGATAGGTCATAAACCTGAGATTAGATTCATTAAATAACTATGAGTTCTGATTTAGTTTTTACTGAATTTGGACAGCTGATGATTTTTCATTTTGACTGTCCCTTTTTAAATAAAAAAATATATATTTTTTTTTACACACGCACACGCTCACGCTAGTGGAATTTCACAACCAATGGGTTCTCAAACCGATGACCGAGAGTTGAAACTCCCGAGAGTCTACCACCCCAGCAAGAGCAAGTACCTCATTTTGGTTATCCTTAAAATGTCTACTGGTTCAGCTAGTCAGGGAACTATAATTTTATTAATTTACAGCTCCAATAAATTAATGGAGCCCACAATTTGGACGACCTAATTTGCATTACCTTATGCTGCTGGTATATTTTAAATTCTTCCTGGTAAACCATCACAATCCACCATAGTGGACCCCACCCGCCATCTTGTTGTGTGTGAGCATTTCTCATTAACATGCTACAAAATCTAAAATGATCTTATTGCTTGAAAAGAAGAACCATGAAATTGACCATGCAAGAGTTGAGCTTCTCACACAATTCATTTGGCTAATCAATTTTAGTTGCGACTTGATTTGTTGTTGTCCATTGTATGTGTCCTTATCAAAGGATCATGGGACTGTAAAAATTAAATTATGGATACAATGAATAGCCCAGATATTAAAATTTTTAAGTTGAAGTGTAGTTGAAAATTAAATTTAATATATCATACCATTGTTAAGGTAGATAATAATATTGAAACTTAATATTTTATATGTTTCATTTCGTATACTAAGATTTGTGTGTGTGTGTATATAGGGAAAAGTTACTATGCGCACGACCTCACGAAAAGCTCTCATGAGGTCCAGTTGTGTGGGCCCCACCGTGATGCGTGTCGACCATCATCATCGTGCATTTGATGGGTCTCCTTTAAATTATGGGATATCCCAAAAATCAGTCTTATATAGAACTCAGGTGGGCCATACCATCTAAAATCATGTGAAGATACTGTTAAAACATATAAAAGTACTTGGTAAGGCCCACCTGAGTTTTGAATGCTGCTGAAACTTGGCACAACCCCTCATCCTAGTGGGACACACATAATGGATGGGTTGGATTTGCAAACCACATCTCGGTGGACCATTAAAATGATTATGAATGTTTTAATGGTGCACAGCCTTTCTCTACTTTTGTATGTGGTGTGGCGCACACAAGTCACGGATTGACTTGATTTTTGATACGTACGCCTACGATGGAATGGTGCATCTGACTAATGGGGTAGATGTTTGAAACGCATCACGGTGGGGCCCCATAGCTCGCCCTCATGGGATGGACTCGTGAGGCCGAGCGCATAGTACCTTTTCCCATATATATATATATATATTAATTAGAATACTTCAATGTATAATTGAATCATAGTAAAAGAATCCAAGTTCATAGAATATTATATGTACATGGTGTGAGTGTTAATGAGCTGAGCTCAAAGTCAAATAAAATTAAATTTTTGAATAGAGGATGACGTCAAGCTTTTCTCGTAGAGTTCAAAACTTAGGCCCAAGTCAATCCCACGCGCAGCTCCTTGACACCCCAAAATATATATATAAGTACAATCTATATACCTCCATCCCTTACATTTTTATATATTATTATTATGTTTTTGTTAGCTTATTAGTACACGCAGGGTTAGTTCACACTTCAATGTTAGCTACCTCATGATTGACACCATGACCTCAAATGTTGAAAGGAGGTATCTTTCACTCAGTCTACCACTTAAGCTATGGATCAGGGTGTCATCCCTTACAAATTGGATTGTACATGGGGTAACTCAAAATGAAGTTAATTTTGTGGGGCCCAGCATGAGTTATGCCTTACCCACCTTGTCCATCTAGATTGTTTTAGGGTATAATCTAAAACTGAAGTATATCCAAAGTTCAAGTGGACCACACCAAAGGAAAGTGTGAATTGAAAACTTACCATTGAAATCTTTACAAGGGCTACAAAGGTTTTGGATAAAACTCATATTTGTAATTTTCCTATGTTTATGTCTGTCGACAGTGGACATCATCATCCCTAATGTTTCCTATGAAGGGGTTTACTTGAGCTTTGAATGTGCTTCAATTTTGGGCTCAAACCTTAAAATGAGCTTAAAAAATGGATGGACGGTGTGAATAAGTCACATACATTCACAGTGTGTCCAACAAAGTTTAGTCAGTACTTTCTCAATACCCAATCTGTTTCCTAACTATCTAACTTGATCACATCTATTGGAGACCCACCGGTATGCTCAATCCAAATACTCAATTATTAATAAGTTTAATTAATATGAGCCATTGATCATGTAAGCCCACCTAGTATAACTCTTAGACTGATTTGAAGATCTCATAAGGTTAGATGGATTGAGCATTTTGTAGTGATGTGACCCACTTTTGAAATGGATTAGACTAAAAATCAAGCAAGCCCATTGCTCCTTTGGTCAATGCATTCACATGCCCGTACATTTCAAACATTTGCGGATGCAATTAGAACACAACTCCTTAAGCTGTCCACTAGTTGTGAACGAAAGAAAAACATGAGAAAAAGGGGAAAACTGGAGAGAGAGCAAAGCACAAGGGCTGGTCCCATGATTTGGACGGTTTAATTTGACTTATGGGTATGCAATGTATACAATTTCGAGTGCATATGTTCACACCGTGCCAAAGAGACTCTGTACTCCAATCCTATGTTACAAAGCCATAAATGTACTTGAAAAGCTGAGACAGACAGACAGACAGACAGCGATGTGATGCTGTCCAGCCGGACATGAGGTACATTACTGATCTGGATCGTTCACCAGGTTTTCCCCATGTCAGATGGACCATTCTCATTAATCCACCCACATGGTCGAGCCCACCATTCGATTGGTTGTCTATTTCAGTTCCCATATTCCTTTGGACGCGGATTGCGTCCTCCCCCGCCCGGACCTAAATCCGTCTGGGCAGGGCTCTGTGGGACTCAAAGTGATTTAAATGTTTTATCCATGCCGTTAATCGTTTTTCTCAGATCATTTTAATATATGATACGAAAAATGAGGAAGGTCGAGGGATTTAGTGGACCAAAAAATGGGGATTTAATTTCAACCATTAAAAACTTCTTAAGAGCTGGAGAAGTTTCGGATCAAGCTTATATTTGTATTTTCACTTCATCCACGTCTGCATGACCTTATTAATAGACTGGATGATAAAAACAAAAAATTAAAAATCATGGTGGCCTTAGAAAGGTTTCAACAGTGACAGTCATTATCACTGCACCTTCCTTCGATGTGGTCCACTGGAGCTATAGATCTGATTTATTTTTTTTATCATACTTAAAATAATATAAGAAAAGTGATGAACGGCGTGAATAAAACACTTACATTGCTTTGAGCCCCAGACGGATGACCGCCCCGACCTTTTCAGTGTCCATATATATATATATATATATATATATATATATATATATATATATATATATATATATATATATATATATATATATATAGAAATGGTTATACGCGGCGGGCCTTATGAGAACTTCCCAAGAGGTTAAGCTGTGTGGGCCCAACTTCGATACATGTTGAATATCAACACTGGGAATTTGCTGGGCCTCATAAGAGGATTTCTCAAAAATCAGCGGCATATGAAGCTTAAGTAGGTTATACCATTTAGAATCACGTGAAAATATATTTAAATTATATAAAAACACTTGGTGAGGCTCACCTAAAATTTGGATGTATTTGACACTTGGTCTAACCTGCACATAATGGATGGTCTAGATTTGTGAACCACATCTCAAGTAGGCCTAACAAATGATTATGAATGTTTTAATGGGACGGTAACTCATCTCAACTTTTATATGTGGTGTGGCCCACACAAGTCATTGATTGACTTGATTTTTAAGCCTGAGATCTGCATCTGACTGATGGGGTAAATGTTCGACACGCATCACGGTGGGGCCATACAGCTTGACCTCATGAGAAGTTCCCGTGAGGTCACCCACATATATATTCGACACACACACACACCAACCAATGTAACCATAGTGGGGCCCACCAGATTAACAGTCTCGATCATGGGCTCTTGGGCCTGATGGCAAATTTTCATGGAAGGCACTCGTACCATAAACGTATCAATGGTGGGACCAGTCCTTCATATGAACGGTCTGAATTATTCAACTTTTTACTGGAACTGAATCATCAAACCATGGGCCCACTCAGTTCTGTACGCCCTACCTGTACCTACTTAGAAATGTTCAACACTAGATATCTCGGCAGTGGGCCGGGCCGCGTTTGAGATCGGGTACCCAGTATCTGGGCCAGGGTCCTATATCTTGGTCTGTAAAATGGGTTGCAGGTTCACCTAATCTACGCACGGTTGTAGATGATCCATACGTTGCAGAGAAAATCTGACTGGTCCGTTGATTAGGTAGGCCATACATGAACTGTTGGTTGTGAACCGTCCATTTTACCCATTATCTAGGCCATACGTGCAATTTTTTCCAAGGGTCGTGATTCTCGAGGGGATAGCACATGTGAGAGATCACGTCCGTTCATTGGATTTTGGAAGGTTGCATTCTGATATTCCATGGACCAAAATAATGTTGCTTGGCTGATCAGGTAGGTCAAACTAGTACGAGAAGAATGGACGGAGAGGATAAAAGAAAAAAGAAAAGGAAATCCAACGGTCCAAATTCTACGTACATGCCTGCCTTAATTGATGAGTATACTGGCCTGATTTTTGGTACAGGGAAATGTTCGCGAAGCCCATTGACTGATGAATGGCATGGATCTCTAGCACGTGGCACTGATGTACAGCTATCCAAACCAATCAAATTGCCAGTCGTCCCATGGGATGATCTCTCTAAAATCACACAAATAAATCAATCCTAACCACCCAATTAAAGGCTATCGAACGGATGGTTAAAAGTAAAATAGTAAGGAAAATCAGATTGTGAGATTTTATTCTCAATGTAATTATTAGGTTATGTACCATCCACAGTTGGACCTGTGATTTGGATGGTCCGGATCACTGTGCAACGACTGCGACTATGCTCCCTGTACAGTTAAAGAGTCAAGCACCTGTTCTTAAATGGTACTAAACCAACATGATAGGAGGAATTCTCGGTCCAACCGGTTGTACACATAAATTACAGTGGAATATTCCCAAACTATAAAATACGTACGATCCACCCTGTCCATTACGTTAATACCACCATGAGGATCACTTCAAGCTAAAATCATCCTTATCCACTCATTTTCTGGGCCACTCCATATAAAAATATATATCCGCTGATAAATAACAAAACAAGTGTGATCGGTTTCATTAGTGGATGAATCTGGGTTTTATGTATCATGATTCTCATGATGGGGTCAGCCTATTGGACGGACTGGATGTTGTAGCAAATGAAATATTGAAGGTTACAAGTGGGATAAACAGTAACTTTTCGTCCAACCGATTTAATGCGAGAATCTCCCACATATGAGTCTACCGCATTTTAAAATTATTGCATGGTTTACTACATCACTGTACATCAGTAGCATGCAGCAATATAAACCCTATTGGCCAATAAGCAAATGGCTGCATGTGAAGCTTTTGTGCAATGAGATGCACGTGATCATTCCTCATTCATGAAAAGGTACCATAGGGTCATGATCATCCGTGACTTGCGTACATGCTGACAGGATTCTCGCATATGGGACTATGGTTCGATCATCCAAACTATCAATCTGATGGTCTGCAGTATAGGTAAAGGATTCCCTAGAAATCTCTAGGATTGGATGATCTCAACCCTACAATATACGAGACTTTTTGTAACTCTTACAGTTAACCGTACATTTGTCGATAAAGGGTTGGATGGTACAGGCTCATCCAGTCAACGGTTGGATCATTAAAAGATGGATCCACATGTGCAGAATCCGGTGATGGGAAGACATATGATACTACGGCAGACTATCATGCTTGATACACACACACTCGAACTGGTCCGTCTAAATTAAGGGGACCCACATTTAGACAATTCTATTACCTGAGTAATGGGCACATGATCATTGACCACTGGCCATTGGATTTTCATTTCAACCATTCAGTGACACAAATCAATGGTTTGAAGATCAAATCAGAAAATTATTGGCTCATGGTCCATCTAACTTGTGGCTCACAATCGAATGGTTTAATTTTATTCCACGTGTAGAATTTATCGGTGCCTGCGTATGTAGCATCATACTCTGCCAGAGTATCGAAATGTATTGTTTTCTTCTTTAAAACTGGAGAAAATGACCACTGTAGACAAAACCTTTTACCCAGCGGTTTTTATCGCGAATACAAACTTAAGTTACCAACTTAGACTAGCACGTGCGGACAGCGGCTTTGAGGACGAAACTACCCCTCCTTTTTACTGCCGTTGCTTTTCCTCTCCCTCACTTCTCTCGCTCCATTTTAAAAAAAAAACAAGGACGAAAACTCCACCGCTACATCTGTTGCTTGGATCGCACCACGCTCTAGCTGGATCCCACCCTCTCTATTCATCAACATTAGGGGTGTACACGAACCGAGCTAGGTCGGTTAGCTCGCTCGACTCGAGTTGAAAAAACTTGATTCAACTCGGTTCAAAGCTAAGTTCAAGCTGAGTTGAGCTGATTTTTTGAGCTCGAAAATGAGTTCGAGCAAGCCTCAGCTCGACTCAACTTGGACAGAATCCAGCTCGAATCGGACCAGTTCAATGAATCAGTTACTCTGCCATTGATGTTGGTCACCAACTGTCTGATAAAATGACTAAACGAAATGTGGCCGGTGGCAAGGAAAGTATGTATATGAAACAAATACCTTTTTTCTCTTTGTTTTTCTTGGTTTTTATGTTGCTTAGAAGGTATTTGATAAAATACCTATAAAACAATGGCATTTGTTTGTAAAATAGTGGGATTTTGAAGTTGCAACTTAGGTGTTTGTGAAAATGCCTCAATGGCGAACTTGGCTCGAGCTACTGACTAAACCAAGCTGAGATGGCCAGTCAGGCTCAAGGACCGAGCCTAGCCGAGTTCGAGCTGAGGTCAGCCAGTGGCCGAGCCAAGTCGACATGAGGCCAGCTTTACTCGGTTTGATTCGATGTACACCCCTAATCAACATTATCTCGTTTTTTCAGAAAATGTTCCCTCCACGGAAGACAATACGCATGACAGGTATGATATACATTTACCTAAATGGTGTAAATTTTTTGTGGGCCATTGAAATGCCGAATGAAGCTCCCATCTTGGTTTTCGGTTCATCCATACGAAAATCATCCTATGAACATGATGGATTACAAGTAAAACATCATTGTAGGGGCATAACAAGGTTTCCACGGTGGAAACAATGTTTCCTGTGGTGTGATCCACTTGATATTTCAATATGCCACCATTTTGGGCTAAAACCCTTGCTTTAGATGGAAAAATGGATGAACGTCATGGATAGTCCACATACATTCAAGGTGTGCCCAACTCAATATTTTTAATTTTTTAATTTTTTTTAATATTTTACTATTAATTTTTTAAAAAAAGTTTTTTTAGGTTAGCTTGTTAGTACACACCCATGTAAATACACACACTCCATGTTAGCCACCCCCGCTAGGAATCGATACCAGGACCTCAAGTGTTGACATGAGGTATCTCTACTCAGTCTGCCAATTGAGCTATGGATCTGGGTGTACCAAACTTAGTTAACTCAGCACTATAAGTGCGTACTGAAAATTTTATGAACCGCTCGGTCAATTTCATTAATTGCTCGATCAAATTCACCGAAGAGAATTTCATGTAAATCTCGGTCAATTTCATTAACTAATCGGTCAAATTCAACAAAGCAAATTGTTAGGCTAGGTCAATTACATTTAAAGTTCATTCCAATTCATGTTAGCCTCACCTAATTTCAAGCTTGCCTCGCTCAAATTGATGTTTCCCTTGCTCAATTTCTCAGTTGCTTTATTGAATTTTTTTCATTGCCTTGCTCAACTCCTAGGTTGCCTCGCTCAATTTTTAGGTTCCCTTGCTCAATCCTCGCTCCAATTTCTACGTTGCCTCGCTCGCCTCGCTCAATTTCTAGCTTCCCTCGCTCAATTCCTAAGTTGCCTCGCTCCAATTTCGATGTTCCCTCACTCAAATCCTAGGTTGCCTCACTCAATTTCTAGCTTTTTCGCTCAATTCGTAGGTTGCCTCTCTCAATTTCTAGGTTCCCTCGCACAATTTGTAGCTTCCCTCGCCTCGCTCAAATCCTAGGTTGCCTTTTACAGTGTGGTCCACTTGATAGTTAGATCTATCTTATTTTTCGTCCCAAGCCTTAATATGAGCTAGTAAAATATATGGACAGTTTGGATATGACACATACATCATGATGAGACCCACAAAAGTAGCATAGCAAAAAAAAAAAAAAAATTCAGTTTGCCCCGTTCAATTTCTAGTTTGCCACCTCAATTTTCAGTTTGCCCCGCTCAATTTCCAGTGTACCCGCTCAATTTCAATTTTCAGTTTACCCCGCTCAATTTCAGTTTGCCCCGCTCAATTTCTAGTTTGTCCCGCTCAATTTTCAATTTACCCCGCTCAATTGAGCGTTTACCCCACTCAATTTTCAGTTTGTCCCGCTCAATTTTCAGTTTGTCCCACTCAATTTCCAGTTTATCCTACTCAATTGAGCGTTTATCCCGCTCAATTTTCAGTTTGCCTCGCTTAATTTCAAGTTTGCCCCGCTCAATTTTCAATTTACCCCGCTCAATTTTCAGTTTGCCCCACTCAATTTACCCCGCTCAGTTTGCCCCGCTGAATTTTCAGTTTGCCCCGCTCAATTTCCAGTTTGCCCCGCTCAATTTCCAGTTTGCCCCGCTCAATTTCCACTTTACCCCGCTCAATTTGCCCCACTCAATTTCCAGTTTGCCTTGCTCAATTTTCAGTTTGCCCTGCTCAATTTCCAGTTTGCCCCGCTCAATTTCCGTTTACCCCGCTCAATTTCCAGTTTATCCCGCTCAATTTCTAGTTTGCCCTGCTCAATTTCCTGTTTGCCCCGCTCAATTTCCAATTTACCCCGCTCAAATTGATTTTTTTTTTCTTTTGTGGGTCCCATCATGATGTATGTATTATATCCAAACCGTTCATATATGAGCGGGGCAAACTGAAAATTGAGTGGGACAAACTGAAAATTTGGTTATATGTTTTGGTTTAGGTTTAAGTTAAGGTTTAGGTTTAGGTTTAAGTTATAGGTTCTAGGTTATAGGTTAAAGCTTTAGGGAATTGAGAATAGGTTAAGGTTTAGGTTTAGGGAATTGGGTTCAGGTTTGAGATCGGGTTTAGTTTAGGTTTTCAAGTTTAGATTTAAGTTAAGGAGTTGAGATTAGGATTAGGTGTAGGTTCAGGTTTAAGGATTTAAGAATACATTTAGATTTTAGGTTTAGGTTTAGGTTAAGGTTATAAGTTTAGGTTAGGTTTAGGTGTAGGTTATAGGTAATAGCTTTAGGGAATTGAGAATAGGTTAAAGTTTAGGTTTAGGAAATCAGGTTCGGGTTCGAGATAATCCCTAAAAAATAAAAAGAAAAAAATAAAAAATAAAAAATAAAAAATAAAAAAAGTGCATTGCATTGACTCGGTCGACCCCAACTCGCTGGCTTGTTTTTCATTTTTTTTTTTTTCCTTTTCGCTGTTGTAATCCCCGTTGGGATTTGAGTTTAGGTTATAGGTTTAGATTTAGGTTATAGGTTATAGGTTTAGGATAAGGTTTAGGTTATAGGTTTTGGGATTTGAGAATGGGTTCAGGTTAAGTTATAGGTTTTGGTTTTGGTTTAGGTTATAGGTTATAGGTTTATGATAAGGTTTAGGTTTAGGTTTAGATTATAGGTTTTGGGATTTGAGAATGGGTTCGAGTTTATGTTATACGTTTGGGTTTCGGTTTAGGTTATAGGTTTTGAGATTTGAGAATGGGTTTGGGTTTGGGTTTAGGTTATAGGTTTTGGTTTTGGTGTAGGTTATAGGTTTTGGTCTAGGTTATAGGTTATAGGTTTAGGATAAGGTTTAGGTTTAGGTTTAGGTTTAGGTTATAGGTTTTGGGATTTGAGAATGGGTTCGGGTTAGGTTATAGGTTTTGGTTTTGGTTTTGGTTTAGGTTATAAGTTTTGGGATTTGGAAATAGTTTTAGATTATAAGTATAGGTTTAGGTTAGGTTATAGGTTTTGGGATTTGAGAATGGGTTCAGGTTTAGGTTATAGGTTTTGGTTTAGGTTATAGGTTCTGGGATTTGAGAATGGATTTGGGTTTAGGTTATAGGTTTTGGTTTTGGTTTAGGTTATAGGTTTAGGTTTAGGTTTGGGTTTGAGTTTTGGGATTTGAGAATGGGTTCGGGTTTAGGTTACAGGTTTTGGAATTTAAGAATGGGTTCGAGTTTAGGTTTTAGGTTTTAGTTTTGGTTTAGGTCATAGGTTTTGGGATTTGAGAATGGGTTCGGGTTTATATTATAGGTTTGGTTTTGGTTTAGGTTATAGGTTTTGGGATTTGAGAATGGGTTCAGGTTTATGTTATAGGTTTGGGTTTCGGTTTAGGTTATAGGTTTGGGGATTTGAGAATGGGCTTGGGTTTAGGTTATAGGTTTTGTTTTTGGTTTAGGTTATAGGTTTTGGTCTAGGTTATAGGTTATAGGTTTAGGATAAGGTTTAGGTTTAGGTTATGGGTTATAGGTTTAGGATAAGGTTTAGGTTTAGGTTATAGATTTTGGGATTTGAGAATGGGTTCGGGTTAGGTTATAGGTTTTGGTTTTGGTTTAGGTTATTGATTTTGGAATTTGAGAATGGGTTCTTGGGCTTCATGTACTCATTTATAGCCTGTTTCATCAACTCATTTGTGTAACTGATTGACTTTTCCTTATTGCAACAGATCCTAGACTTTTGTAACTAATGCACATGCTTGTGAAGTGATGCAGATCGATGGATGGTTGTGAAGTGATTCAATGACTTGTTCTATGATTGCAGTGATGGATTGTAGGTTTTTGTGAAGTGATGCACATTAATGATTTTTTTTCCAAATCAATGGTTACTTTTCTTTCTTACACTCATTTGTAAACTGATTCATGCACTCATGTGAACTGGATTGTATCATGTGATTGCAGCAGATCCTAATCTAATTTGTCAAGTGATTCATAGACTAAACTCCAGACAAATCTGTGAACTGTAACTCATTTGTGAACTGAACTTGAACTGGAATGTGGACTGTAGCTTGAACTAAACATTTTGTTGAAGTCCATACCATTGGAATTTCAGGTGGATGTTGCATGTGGGAGGATTGGAGCTGCATATTTCATATTCAAGCATCTGGTACGTCTCTTGTCAAGAATGCACATGTATAGTTATCATTGTGGTTATAGTTATTCATTATGTGACAGGTTTTCAGGTGAGATGAACGAGTTTCAAAAGAAAACAGTCTGCGATTTTGAGAAGCGATTCCCTATGTCATTTTATGTTTAAATGCATATTTCAGATTTAATCATATGGTACGTCTCTTAACTCAAGAATGCACATGATTGGAGTGGTCTGGCCATTTGGACAGACCGTGTTTATTATTTGCTCGAAATTGATGGAGTAGACCCGGATGTACGTCGGAGCTATCCGGAAGAGCGGGGGTCCCTGGAAGGTGGGAATCGCTGTTATGACCATTATGAAGCTGTCCATTTCCTATGGACAACATTGAAAGGGCCTGGCCATTTGGATAGGCCGTGTTTATGTATTTGCTCGAAATTAATGGAGCAGACCCGAATGTGCGTCGGAGCTATCTGGAAGAGCGGGGGCTCTTCGAAGGTGGGAACTGCTGTTATGATCATGATGAAGCTGTCCATTTACTATGGACGGCATTGGAAGGGCCTGGCCATTTGGACAAGCCATGTTTATATTTATATTTGCAGGTACCATACCCTTAACCTAAACCCGAACCGATTCTCAAACCCAAAAACCTATAACCTAAACCCAAACCCATTCTCAAATCCCAAAACCTATAAACCTAAACCAAAACCAAAACCTATGACCTAAACCCGAACCCATTCTCAAATCCCAAAACCTATCACCTAAATTAAAACCATAACCAAAACCTATAACCTAAACTCGAACCCATTCTCAAATCCTAAAACCTAAAACCTAAACCTAAACCTTATCCTAAACCTATAACCTATAACCTAAACCAAAACCATAACCAAAACCTATAACCTAAACCCGAACCCATTCTCAAATCCTAAAACCTATAACCTAAACCAAAACCACAACCTAAACCTATAACCTAAACCCGAACCTATTCTCAAATCCAAAAACCTATAATATAAACCAAAACCTTATCCTAAACCTATAACCTATAACCAAAACCAAAACCAAAACCAAAACCAAAACCTAAGACCTAAACCTGACCCATTCTCCAATCCCAAAACCTATAACCTAAACCGAAACCAAAACCTATGACCTAAACCCAAACCCATTCTCAAATCCCAAAACCTTTGACCTAAACCCGAACCCATTCTCAAATCCCCAAACCTATAACCTAAACCAAAACCAAAACCTATGACCTAAACCCGAACCCATTCTCAAATCCAAAAACCTATAACCTAAACCTAAACCTATAACCTAAACCCGAACCCATTCTAAAATCCAAAACCTATAACCAAAACCAAAACCTATAACCTAAATCCGAACCGATTCTCAAATCCTGAGACTTATAACATAAACCAAAACCATAACCAAAACCTATAACCTAAACTCAAACCCATTCTCAAATCCAAAAACCTATAACCTAAACCTAAACATTATCCTAAACCTATAACCTATAACCAAAATCAAAACCAAAACCTAAACAAAAACCAAAAAATAAGACCTAAACCCGAACCCATTCTCAAATCCTAAAACCTATGACCTAAACTAAAACCATATAACCAAAACCAAAACCTATAACCTAAACCCGAACCCATTCTCAAATATTCTAAAAACCTATAACCTAAACCTAAAACCTTATCCTAAACCTCTAACCTATAACCTAAACCAAAACCTATAACCTAAACCAAAACCAAAACCAAAACCAAAACCTAAGACCTAAACCCGAACCCATTCTCCAATCCCAAAACCTATAACCTAAACCGAAACCAAAACTTATGACCTAAACTTGAACCCATTCTCAAATCCCAAAACCTATGACCTAAACCCGAACCCATTCTCAAATTCAAAACCTATAACCTAAACCAAAACTAAAACCAAAACCCAAACCGATTCTCAAGTCCTAAAACCTATAACCTAAACCAAAACCATAACCATAACCAAAACCAAAACCAAAACCTAAGACCTAAACCCAAACCCATTCTCCAATCCCAAAACCTATAACCTAAACCGAAACCAAAACCTATGACCTAAACCCGAACCCATTCTCAAATCCAAAACCTATAACCTAAACCAAAACTAAAACTAAAACTAAAACCTATAACCTAAACCCGAACCGATTCTCAAGTCCTAAAACCTATAACCTAAACCAAAACCATAACCAAAACCAAAACCAAAATCAAAACCTAAGACTTAAACCCGAACCCATTCTCCAATCCCAAAACCTATAACCTAAACTGAAACCAAAACCTATGACCTAAACCCGAACCCATTCTCAAACCCCAAAACCTATAACCTAAACCTAAACCTAAACCTTATCCTAAACTTATAACTTATAACCTAAACCAAAACCAGAACTTATAACCTAAACCCGAACCCATTATTAAATTTCAAAACCTATAACCTAAACCTAACCTTAACCTAAACCTAAACCTATAACCTATAACCTTAACCAAAACCTATAACCTAAACCAATACCAAAACCTATAACCTAAACCTGAACTCATTCTCAAATCCCAAAACCTATAACCTAAACCTAAACCTAAACCTTATCCTAAACCTATAACCTATAACCTAAACCAAAACCAAAACCTATAGCCTAAACCCGAATCCATTATCAAATCCCAAAACCTATAACTTAAACCTAACCTTAACCTAAACCTAAACCTATAACCTATAACCTATAATCTTAACCAAAACCTATAACCTAAACCAATATCAAAACCTATAACCTAAACCTGAACCCATTCTCAAATCCCAAAACCTATAACCTAAACATAAACCTAAACCTTATCCTAAACCTATAACCTATAACCTAAACCAAAACCAAAACATATAACCTAAACCCGAACCCATTATCAAATCCCAAAACCTATAACCTAAACCTAACCTTAACCTAAACCTAAACCTATAACCTATAACCTTAACAAAAACCTATACCCTAAACCCGAACCCATTCTCAAATACCAAAACTTATAACCTATAACTTAAACCAAAACCAAAACTTATAACCTAAACCCGAACCCATTATCAAATTCCAAAACCTATAACATAAACCTAACTTTAACCTAAACTTAAACTTATAACATATAACCTTAACCAAAACCTATAACCTATAACCTAAACCAATACCAAAACCTATAACCTAAACCCGAACCCATTATTAAATCTCAAAACCTATAACCAAAACCAAAACCAAAACCTATAACCTTAACCCAAACCCATTCTCAAATCCCAAAACCTTAACCTATAACCTAACATAAACCTATAGTTATAACCTAAAACCATTCCCAAATCCCAAAACCTATAACTTAAACCTAAACTTAAACATAAATTCGAACCCATTATTAAATCTCAAAACCTATAACCTAAACCAAAACCAAAACCTATAACCTAAACCCGAACCCATTCTCAAATCCAAAAACCTATAACATAAACCTAAACCTTAACATAAACCTATAACCTATAACCTATAACCTAAACCAAAACCTATAACCTAAACCTAAACCAAAACCTATAACTTAAACCAAAATCCATTATCAAATCCCAAAACCTATAACCTAAACCAAAACCTATAACCTAAACCCGAACCCATTCTCAAATCCAAAAACCTATAACCTAAACCTAAACCTTAACATAAACCTATAACCTAAACCAAAACCTATAACCTAAACCTAAATCAAAACCTATAACCTAAACCAAAACCAAAACCTATAACCTAAACTGGAACCTATTATCAAATCCCAAAACCTATAACCTAAACTAAAACCAAAACCTATAACCTAAACCCCGAACCCATTCTCAAATCCCAAAACCTAAACCTATAACCTAAACTCAAATCCCTAAACCTAATCCTATAACCTAAACTCAAATCCTTAAACCTTAACTTATAACCTAACCTAAACTTATATTTATAACGTAAAACTATTCACAAATCCCAAAACCTATAACCTAAACGTAAACCTAAACTTGAAAACTCAAACCTAAACCCGATCCCGAACCCGAACCTAATTTCCTAAACCTAAACTTTAACGTATCCTCAATTCCCTAAAGCTATTACCTATAACCTACACCTAAACCTAACCTAAACCTATAATCTTAACCTAAACCTAAAACCTAAACCTAAACCTAAAACTTAAATGAATTCTCAAATCCTTAAACCTAAACCTACACCGAATCCTAATCTCAACTCCTTAACCTAAACCTAAACTTGAAAACCCAAACTAAATTCGATTTCAAACCTGAACCCGATTCCCTAAACCTAAACCTTAACCTATTCTCAATTACCTAAAGCTTTAACTTATAACCTAGAACCTATAACCTAAATCTAAACCTAAACTAAAACATATAACCAAATTTTTAGTTTGCCCCGCTCAATTTTCAGTTTGCCCCGCTCAATTTCTAGTTTGCCCAGCTTAATTTTCAGTTTGCCCCGCTCAATTTTCAGTTTGCCCCGCTCATATATGGGCGGTTTGGATATAACACATATGTAAGACCCGTATCTTGGTCCGTACCTTTCCGTACACTTCCGCGGTCATACCGGTCGAATTCCGGCAACTTTCGACCCTTAAACAATATCGACGCGCAACCTGGATTCATGTGCCGACAACCCGAGTCGACTCAACTCGAAACCTATACCATAGCGATCGCGCCGTCGTTGCGGTTCCGATACCGCGACTCGTGCGCCAAGGCGATACCCTGATCAAGAGATATGAGCCAACGTTCGGTGTGAGAAAACGCCGCGCGTTGCGAAAACCAAGGGAATCTCAACGATGTGTCACATCAATCACATCAATCTCATCAATCAATCACCCATCAACCCATCACATGTCAAGTACACATCACCTCCATCCCTTTTCCTAAGCAACCACAAAAGTCTTCACATCCCATACCTCTCTTACACAAAAAGCCACAAAAGTCTTCTTAACTCATACTTCTCTTACACAAAAGCCACAAAAGTCAAATTTCTCTTACACCACCATCACTCACCCATCCATCCATCACTCTCTCTCTCTCCCTTTACATCACTCTCTCTTTCTCTCTTTCTCATTTCAACATTTCAAGCAACTCCAAGAGCCCCATACGTATGGCATTTCTCCAAAGACCCTAAGCTTCAAGTGGCCCACCTTCCTACCCCCAAAATCCTCCATCTCAACCCTCTATTCTTCATCTTAACCCTTGAAGTTGAAGCTTAGGTGCCAAGGAACCTCTAGGAGCGAGAAGATCGGACGGTGGGTGCTCCTATAGGGTAGATTTTCTTGATTTTATGGTGTACCAAGTGAGGCCCACCGATCTATGGTGTGGATCTCACTTGGGACCCTTATTTGTGGCCGATGGACCACTTGGATCGTCATGATCATTCCATGATGGGGCCATTCTCCATGGACCCCATCATGAAGTTTGTTTTCATTTGGAAAGGTCATCTAGACCATTCATATTGGTGGGGAAGGGATCCCCACCGTTGATCTTTAATTTTGAGGGTCACATGTACAAAATGACCCAATTGATGTATGATTTCATGCATGGGAGGGCCCATAGTGACGGGGTCCCTCCATCACTAGCCGTGTCTCACTCTCCATGTCTCTCTCTCTCTCTCTTTCATTTTCTTTTATTTTATTTTATTTTATTTTATTTTATTTTATTGGAATAGGATGGTGTGGCCCACTTGAATGGATCACATCTTGATGCATTTATTTTATTCAAGCGGGGCCCACCTTAGACGATATTCCCATGCCGCCCATCATGTGGTGGCCCACGTCATCAGGGCCCACCTATCAAAAAAAAATAATAATAATAAATGCAAAAGGAACCGTCCAGCGTCTGGGACGCTGGACGTTGTAAAGGGAAGAAGGAAAAAGAAAAAGAAGAAAAGAAGTGTTTGGGGGTGGTCCCCTCGTATAGGCCCCACCCTGATGTTTATCTTAAATCCACGCCATCCACCACTTTTCCTGGGATATTTTAGGCGTTGAGCCAAGGAATGATCTCAATCCAATGATCAGGCGGGCCGTACCAGAGACAATGATACTTTTACACTTCCAAGTCTGCTAATACCCATTTTGTCGTTTCTACACTCCAAATCAGTTCTAGAGATGAGGTTTGTGTGGCCTGTTTGGGGCCTAGGATCAAGTGGGCGGAGCGGATTCCTCATCAGCGGACCGCACCTGTGTTTTTTTTCAACCACACAAAAAAAAAAAAAAAAGGGAAGGGCAGCAGCGCTGCCACCTTTGAAGGCAGCAGGCGCTACCTGCGCACCTGGACGGACGGACGTAGGGGGGGCCCACGGCCCTGCGTGTGGGCCCCACCATAATGTTTATGTGTCATCCGACCCATTTATGAGGTGGGCCACCCCAGTGGTGGGCCCCCCTCCAAGGATGAGTCAGATCCAAAACTCAGGTGGCCCACACCATGCAAAACAGTTTGAATTGAATTCTACCGTTGAAAATTTTCTGGGGCCCACGGAAGTTTTGGATCAAGCTGAAATTTATGTTTCCCCTTCATCCAGGTCCGGGCGACCTTATGAATAGGTCGGATGGCGTTTAAACATCATTGGGTGGGCCCCACATGGGACCCACTTTGTTGTATGTGTGGTAGTCCACCGTCCAGGCGGACGGTGGCTCATCCTCCTTGCACATGGACTGCCTCCACCGTCCACGGACGGTGGGGCCCTTAGATTGTATGTGTTATATCCGCACTGTCCACTGGACAGTGGGACCCACCTTGTTCATGTGATGAATCCAAACCGTCCACCCACTTGGTAAAATCGTCGTAGGCATGAGTGTAGATTGGGTGGGCCACGTACCTATGGGTTAGGCCCATTTGATGTGTAACAGGCCTATGGTTTAGGCTCACTTGATTTACAAAAGGCCTATGATGTTAGGCCCACTTGATTTATGAAAAGCCTATGGGCTAGGCCCATTTGATTCATTTAAGGCCTAGGGGTTTAGGCCCACTTTGATGTACATGCAAGGTCTATGGGTTAGGCCCATTTGGACTATTTAAGGCCTATGGGCTAGGCCCATTTGCTTTGAAAAAGGTTTATGGGTTTAGGCCCACTTGATATGTCTCAAGTCCATGGGACTAGGCTCATTTGATGTACTTCTATGCCCAGGTAATTGGACCCCCTTTTGTTAAAAATTTAAAGCCCATGGAGGTAGGCCATTCGATACATGTAAGGCCTACGGGTTTAGGCCCATTTGAATTTATGATTAGGTCTATGGGTTGAGGCCCACTTGATCTACATATAGGGACCAATTGGTGTGGCCCATTGGTCTTACATAAGACCCATGAGACTAAGCATTTGATGTAATCCAAGGCTCTCGGGTTTTGACCCATTGCAATGCACATAAGACCCATTGGTGTGGTCCATTTATATGGCCCATCTGATGAATAAAAGGCCCATAAGATATGGCCCATTTGATACATGTGTAAGGCCAATGGGATGAACCTACGGTCCATTGCAATGTGTAATCCCAATAAAGGTTATGTAGCGACGTTAAGAAGATTGTGCCTGGGAAGCAATGCTGGTTTGACGTCCACATTGCGAGTGTAATGTTGGTTGGATGTCCACATTACGACTCTCCTTAGGGCCCATTACTGGACCATGTTTATCGTATTTAGGCCGTTCAGGCTCATCTGCATTGTAAGATAATGCATTTTATTATAACATGTTTAGTATAGTTTCATGACCCATGATCATACGCATCATATGCATGCTTGATATGAGGATTGACTGATCATGGCATATGCCTTCAGGCAGGTTGTTTATGGGCTCCCGGTTAGGCGGTGTTGCCCTACATGAGCGCACGGTATGCGCAGGATTGGTTGCATGACTGGATAGCGTGATTCATGCATTCCGCATTTGTGTGATATGGTTGTTGTACGCCCTAGCGACATCAAGGCTGTAGCCTCCACAGACGCATCGTGGTTGGCAGGATTGGATACCGAAAATCTTGTTCTACATGGGGTACTATAGATATCCCTGGGTGAAAGTCCCTAAACCCTTATGGTACCAAGAGGTTGCTCCAACTTCTAGACCGAGTGGGTAGATGAGCGTTGAGTACCGATTACCAGACGGTTACGCTCTCCACTGTGTCGTGGTCGGTTGGAAGGGGGTACGGCCTTACCCGCCCGAGTGTAGGGGGCAATGCTAGGCTGAGTTTGACCAGCTCGAGGAATGGGTCCGCTATCGACGAGTCGCCCCCGATATTGGCAGACGGATAGTGAGGTCTCTTCCACTTACCTTATTGTGCGCGATGTGGCGGCAATCTGGTTTAGAGTGTACTAGACCCCGGTGATATTCCATACTTTGAGCTGTATTGACGTGTGGACATTGATGAGTATCTGTATGCTTGAGTTGCATTGTACATTGCATGGCCTTGGGATGGCCGATACCATTCATGTCTTGCATTGCATAGCCTTGGTACGGCTCATGACGTTTTGGTTCCATCTGCATATTCCGCATTACTCTGACATTGCATTCATATTACTACCTTGCGCACACACTTTCACCACCCTCTAAGCTTTCTGTAAGCTTATGCACGACCGTTGCGTGCAGGTGACGTTGGACTGCAGCAGCGCTGAGGCAGGGGCACGTTGCTGATCATTTTGGAGTTTTTGTTATTTGCCATTGTATTTCCCTTTATGCTCATTGTACTTGTAAAATTTTTGATCATAGTGGAAATGTAATGGAGTGCTTGGTTGTGGTTTGTGGGTTATGCCTTTGGTTATGCTTATTACGAAACAAACTGGTATTTAAAATCCTCCTCGTAGCATCCCAGGATCGGAACCTGGCGAATGGGAGCTAGGAGCCGAGAATGGGGTTCTACGGAGGCTGTCGGCGCCGGATTCGGCGATCGAAAATTTTGTGAGCCCGGTTTCCGAGTTTGGGGCGTGACAACATACATCATGATGGGACCCACAAAAGAAAAAAAAAATTCAATTTGCTCCACTCAATTTCTAATTGAGCGGGGCAAACTAGAAATTGAGCGGGGCAAACTAGAAATTGAGCGGGACAAACTGAAAATTGAGCGGGACAAACTAGAAATTAAGCGGGGCAAACTGAAAATTGAGCGGGGCAAACTAGAAATTGAGCGGGGCAAACTGAAATTTTTTTTTTTTTTTTTGCTATGTTACTTTTGTGGGTCCCATCATGATGTATGTGTTATATCCAAACCGTTCATATATTTTACGAGCTCATATTAAGGCTTGAGACGAAAAATAAGATAGATCTAACTATCAAGTGGACCACATTATAAAAGGCAATGGGAAATTGAACGTCTACCATTGAAACCCTTTTAGGGGTTACAGAAGTTTTGGATCATTATGAAATTTTTTTCCCTCTTCATCTAGGTCTTTTTGACCCTATGAATGAACTTAGACGAGGAGGATTTCTCATAAACATCACAATGGGCCCCCTAAAGGTTTCTAATGGTTGACGCTCATTCAACACTATTTCCTGTAATATGGTACACTTGAGAACTGGATATATCGCATTTTTGGTCTCATACCATAAAATGATCTGGAAAAATATATGAATCGAGCGAGACAACTTAGGAATTGTGCGAGGGAAGCTAGAAATCCAGTGAGGCAATATATAAATTGAGCGAAGGAACCTAGGAATTGAGCGGGACAACCTAGCAATTAAGTGATGCAACGTAGAAATTCAGCGAGGCAATTTAGGATTTGAGCGAGGTTTCCTCGCTCAATTTCAACGTAGCCTAAACCACGCTCAATTTCTAAGTTCTCTCGCTCAATTTCTAGCTTTCCTCGCTCAAATCCTAAGCTGTCTCGCTCAATTTCTAGATTCCTTCGCCGAACTCCTATGTTACGTCGCTCGATTTCTAGCTTCCCTCCCTCAATTCATACCTTGTCCTGCTCAATTTTCAATTTACTCACTCAATTTCATATTTGCCTCGCTCAATTTTTAGTTTGACCATGAAGTGATTGAAATTGATCGTGAAGTGAATGAAATGTATTTTCGACTATTGACCTGATGGAATCTTAGAAAATAACTAGGTTGGTTGGCTAAAATAGCTTCTCCTACCCCAAAATCATACGTGGTATGTCAAGTAACTAATTTTGTTTTAAAAGATATTCTTGTTAAATAAATAAAGAAAGAAATTTAAAAAAAAGAGAGAAAAATTTATATACACACACACACACATATTTATAAAAACATGTATTCAAGAAAAATGTAGGTACAATAAAGTTCTCCATGCAAAAAATAAAAATAAAAAAGAAAAAAGAAAAAAGAAAAAAAAGTGCATAACATTGTAGTTATGGCTACGGATTATGGCTACGGTTATGGCCCAACTCGCTGTCTTCTTTTTCAAATTTTTTTTTTTTTTTTCCCCTTTCCTAGTTGTAATTCCCACTGATTTTTGTGGGTCCCATTATGAGGTGTATGCTATATCCAAACCGTCCATCTATTCGGTGAACTCGTATTAATGCTTGAGATGAAAAATAAGACAGATCTAGCTATCAAGTGGACCACACAGTAAAAGGTAATGGGGAATTGAATGTCTACCATTGAAACCCTTTTAGGGGTTGCTGAAGTTTTGGATCATAATGGAATTTATTTTTCCTCTTCATCCAGGCCTTTGTTACCTTATGAATAGATTGGATGGAAAATAAATGTTACGATGGGCCTTACAAAAATTTTTAACGGTGAAAATCAATTTTCCCGCTGCTCTTTGTGGTGTGGTCCATTGATTTATGGATATGATTTTATTTTTTTTGAATAATGCTCCGAAATGATTTTGAAATATGGATGACCGTTGTGGATATGATAAATACATAGCTGTGGGGCCATGTAACTTTGATCTCTCCTAAGCCGTTCGTACAACTCTCAGTTGGAGGAGCGTCAGCTCTCGTCTTCGCAGTGAAAAGGAGGGGTAGTTTCGTCCTCAAAGTCGCTGTCCGCACGTGCTAGTCTAAGTTGGTAACTTAAGTTTGTATTCCGCGATAAAAACCGCTGGGTAAAAGGTTTTGTCTACAGTGGTCATTTTCTCTTGAAACTGCTAAACTGTGCGTCCAATAATGAACAGCACCCTAAAAATGTTGGTGAACTACGGTGCAGGCAGCGGTGAATAAAAGAGAGAAACTTTGTTACTCTGGCAGAGTGTGATGGATGATACGCATGCACTTCGAAATTACTTAGAAATTGCATGCGTGCCAACAACCAACGCAAATTAATTTGTAGAAATTACTGATAACCCACTTTAGATTATAATTTTTTTAAAAGGAATTAATATTAACTTTCTATCTTATTGTTGGCCATTTATTGGACGGTCCAAAATGAAACTATCCAATGGCTTAATTTCAACAAATAAGCATCTCAGAGGCCAGGAATTTATATATATATTTGGGCCTGTCAGTTATATACAGTGGTTTTCACAATTTAGACGTTTTAATTTGACCTAACGTATGTCAAGTGCACAATTCCTGAGCGCCAGAGTATGAAGCCTCGTAGTCTGCCAGAGTATCAAATAAGTGGAATGGAAGAGGGGACAATACGGTACAGCAGTGCAGATATTCCGGGTGTAGGAAAACGACAAGAAGGTCGGTTGCTAAATAGTCATATTAAAACGAAGATAATCAGATGATCTAAATTAAATATTGTAGAATAGTCGCTCGTGTGCCCTTTGTAATTACAGGCGCAGAAAAAGTAGAGAATTATTATACATGTATGCGATCACAGCCGTTCAACATACGTATCTAACTGTGTAGACAGAGATGCTGAGAATCTGACCTATCTTTCCCTGAAGTGGGCCACTCTTGAACAAGGACTGTTGACCATCGGTGGAAAATCATGACCGTTTTTATACATGCATGCCTGTGGCCCACTTGATGGACGCATGAATTTTGAGATATGGGATGTGTATACGGTAACATGCAGGCACGGTACATATTCACATGTGTCCATCCCTCTATTCACGTGTGAGGCGAGCCTCTCTTTTTCTGTTTTTTCAGCAATGGCAAGGTTGCTCGTTCAGTCAAAGTCGCGCTTTCGATGTACAGAGGTAAAAATATTGAAAAATACTTTGATACTCTGGTGGAGTATGATGAATGATAAACAGGCACTTTGATATTAGTTAAAAACTGCATACGTGGAATGCATGTAATTCAAATTAATCCGTCTAAATTACGGGTTCCAGCTTAGAACTATCACGAACCAAAAATTAATTCTGTTTGGTTATTTGACTACAAGATTAGTGGATATTTATTGGACAGTTAAATATGAAAATAACATCCAACAGTCTCATTTGAGGTCAGGATTGTTCGGCTAATATAAATTTTCAATTGTAACTTCGGTCAGGCCTAATTTGAGTTGATGTAGTCCACTTTCATAATTTCTAAGTGCTCGCGTATGTAGTAGTCATCAGCCAGAGTATCAAATAATAAGAAAGACAAAAGGACCATCAAATGCTAGAAAGTATGGAAAATTACAAGTTTTTTTTATTGAAGAGTGGCTTCTAACGATCCAAACCGTTCATACAAATGGGACTCGCAATAGATGGTGGACATCCATGGATTTTTATCTTATTTTTTTCCTCTCACCCTTGCAAGAGCCCTACCTAGAGCTGTAGGGCAAGGGCCAGGCCATTTGAGACTGGGGCTAATGCTACGGACTCAGATTCGGTAGTGACCCCTCCAGCACCGAGGTTAGTACTGGTTGGTGATGGAAAAGCTCTGTGGGCCCACCATGATCTATGTGTTCTATCCACGCCGTCCATTCATTTTTTCAGCTCAGTTTATTCCATCTCATTTGAGGATGAGATCACTAACATTAATATCTAAATCTCAGGTGGACCGTACCACTAGAAACAGTGATTAATGACCATTAAAAATTTGTACCGGCCATATAACTTTTGAATCAAACTTTTGTGGAAAACAGATTATTCATCTATGTTTCCATTGGTGTGGACCACGTGACATTTGGCTCTTCCTATGATTTTGGATGACATACTAAAATGAAATATAAAAACAGATATACAGCATAGATATACAAAACCTATATCAAACTGGGGCCCCACACGGTTAGAATAACACCCCACTAAACTGTTACCCGGGCAACATCAAATCCACACCCCTCATCTAAACTCAACTAGAATTAAGATTGGGTTGAGGCAGACCATGGCAACCATATCCAAGTCCGAGTAGGTGGGCCACGATGCACAAAGAAAATTGATGGTTTTTGTTTTTAAATCTAGCCATTCATTTGTATTCCTATGTTGTGACCCACCTCTAATGAGAAATGTTCTCATTTTCTTCACCTAATGGAAAGGTAGATCTTAAGCTCGTCACATCAAGACACGTGCATTGTAGGAACTATTGTTAGGAAGTCACAGTCTTAAAATTAGAATGTTTAAGCAATCTAACATCTGATTTTGAACGCTTGTTTATTTAATGCGGGTTTGGTTGCACCAAAATACTATGAACTTTCCTAAAGGTTTACACCAATTATCAAGGTAACTCAGAAGGTGACAGGTGGTGTTGGATTGGGTTGGGTCCCACCTATGTCTGAGTTGACTCTGACAAGCCACATTAGACTCGTTCCGGTCCTAAAACCATGATCTGTGCCCTTCATCAAGTGGGCCACCGAGATCAAGCGGTCTACTTTTATGTTGGGCCACATGACTATGTTGAAATAGGTTATTCGTCATCCTTTTTTTTTTTTTTTTTATAACCGTCCATTTTTTTTCGGCTAAGTTAGTGAGCGGACCATCTAATTTTTAGGCCAAAATGTTCATGACACGTGTGCAGCCGAACAGCCTCTTCAGTGTATCATCTCACGAATCCCCATAGTTTCTGTAACATACGCTTCCTGGTGGGACCCATTGCAGACGGGCCACATCACTAATTAGATGATCCTCACCTTTGATTAGTGGTGTTTTCTTGTTGAATTCTCACCATTGATCCCATCTTGACCGTCCACTAAATGTTCCCCGCTCAATAAGTGGCCCATCTAAAGTGGGACCGCATGATCTGAACGCTCTACGATGGAGCGATTTCGTCAAGCATACAGTGGTTATACGCATGCGTATGAAATCATCACTCTGCCAGAGTAATTAAAAAATCAAAAACAAAAGAAGAGATTCATCATCACAAAGTGTATTAATCGGTACATACACGCGAGCATCATACAGTCGATTATACGATATTTTCACGATATACGCGGCCTTTTCAATTTGGACAATTTTGGGCCATGGTCAGCCAATCTATGCCGTTGGTCGGTTGCTTTCCATCATGGATGGACCATGGCCGAAAATTCTTCGCGATTGCAAAAACCTGGCCACCGATATTTATCAGTTGAATGTAGACCATTGCTATTGCTTGGCCGCAATTTGATAGGTTAAGATCAGACTGTTGATATTTTTGGGGCGAGAACTGATCACCTGCAGGCATGGTACCACAATATGTGGTGTCGTACCTTCTTTCCTGCTAGTGTCCCACTTGTGTAGGAAATCAGTACCGTTGAGATAGTGGGCCCTGTCATGAAGATAACCTGGCACAAAAATCAGGCCGGTCCATTCATCAGGTGGGCCGCACGGTAGGAATCAATAGATAATAGATGGTTCGAAAAGGCTTGAGGCTTGGCCCACCTAGCCAGCGCATCAGCCTTTCAGGCCTGGATTGCATGTGAGATATCCACCCCGTCTATCCGTTAGTACATGAGCCAAATAGGGAAGCAGATCCAAAACTCAGGTGGGCCACACGAAAGGAGAAAGTGAGGGGAGACATGCCCACCGTTGAAAGTTGAAACCTTCCGGGGTGGATATCTCACAAGAATCACGGTGGGCGCCACAGAGGTTCCGAACACATAAAGGCCAAGAGGCATTTCCTAATAAGTGGCAGGTTGACTGGGGAGATGGCCCCGTACCACATGTTGCCTAGGGACTCAGCCACCAGGGATATCCATGGTAGCAGGTGCTAGAGGTCCATCGTGATGTATGTGTATTATCCACGCCGTCCATCCTTGTTTTCAGCTCATTTTAGGGCAGTTGCCAAAATTAAGTATATCCAACGCCCAAGTGGACCACACCACAGGAAACTATGGTGATTGAAGGCCCACAATTAAAAACTTATCCGGGGTAACGAAAGTTTTGGATGAAGCTGATATTTGTGCTTTACCTTCATCAACGTCTATGTGACCTTATCAACATGTACGATCGCAAATAAACACCATGGTGGCCCTGTGAAGGTTTCAACGGTGGGTTTCATTATCCCCACTGTTTCCTGTGGTGTGGTCCAATTGATATTTGCATCTGCTTCAACTTTTGAGTTCGTGCCCTAAAATAAGCTGGAAAAATGGATGGACAGCGTGGATATAAAATACACACACCAAGGTGGGCCCCACAGTGTGGTAGAATCCGCTTTCCATACACCAAGGGGTGCACCGTGCACAGTTAAAAACCCCAGTTACAAAGAAACGTACTCCCATGCCTCCAGACCGAGTACCCCTCTGTATATGAATATCCTGCAAGCTCTGCCAACGACTGGCATTTGTTCTGACTGGACCCCACTCCAATAAATGGGCCTTTTTTCACTGATTGCGAACTATTATAGCCTTCAGTACATTTTAGTTAATATTTTGTATTGCCCCCGTTAAAAGGTTAGGATTGTCTCCTCCTTTTACGGTGCGATTGTTATTTATGGACTCTGGCCCACTCAAATGAACGGCTCCTGTGTAATGTATGCATGCCACGTTTCCGTCACACCATTCGAGACCATCAATGTGCTGCTGCCGCTCTGTACGTTGCAACCAATAAGCTTCGCTCTTTTTACGACTAGACATGCCCCAAAACATCTCTGCCTTTCACTTTGGCTTTAGGCTTATGTTGCATGATGCTCCTAAGCCCTTCATATGGTGGGCCTGAGATATTCCATACCCCCACCAGATGCCTTTTGCAGCTTATTTTAAAACGTGACAATTTATATATATATATATATATATATATATATATATATATATATATATATATATATATATATATAAAGGGCTGATCAACAGTTTAAGTGGGCCATAACTTTCTTGGGCCCACCCAAATTTTGAATCGGGCTCGTGATTTTTTTGAGTTGTATGATACTCGGGATGCGTGTACTGCGCTTGAATCACAGGCACTCAAGATTGTACACGTGGCATACATTAATTGGCATAAAACTGATTAGATTGTGCAGCCCAATGTCGCCAAGTAAAATCCCAAAATTAGGTTGATTTAACAATCCTATGGTTCGTGAACATTTGTTTATGAGAGAAAAGACCGTGGGATAATTTTCGTTTTTAACTGACCAATAGAGGTCAACCAAAATCCGATAGTCAGATAATCAAATAAGCCTAATTTTTTGGGTCATGATACATTTAAACTGGATTGAATGATTTCGACAGTTTAATTTAACTACTTGTACGACACGTGTGCAATTTCAAAGTTCCTATATATCACACTGCCGGAATATCAAAGCTTTTCTATTTGGCTTTTCCCTTCACCCTAGTGGAATTCATGAACGAGGTAGATGGCATACAAACATCGCAGCGGGCCCAGGAAACTTTCAATGATGGGAGTTCCCATCCTCTCTATTCACCATGGCATAGCCCACTTGAGTTTTGGACTGTGGCCTGATGTTTAGAACAGGTCCCAACTTCGTATGGGTCTACTACCAGGGCTATTTCTAAGATGGGACCCACGCGAACATGCCCTGCTTCTTCACATCAGGTATGAACCCATTTCTACGTGTGACCCACCAGACCTACAGACTAGCCTTTTCGGCTAATGCAGGTCCGTGATGGGATGGACCCACCTTATGGATTACCAGGTGACGTCCTACCAAACGACGCACCTCACTCAAATCTGGTGCGTGGCCCAGGTAAACCCCCTCCCAAATCCATTCAAGTGTCGCCGACCGAGTCAATGTTAAAATGAATCGAGAGAGAGGTGGGACCTGTTTTTCATTGAACTTAGGCAGCCCACGTGACAGCTACCAGCTTTCAACAGCAATGCTGTCGCCTCGATTTTCTTTCAAAGCGTCCCCCACATCCCTCACCCAGGTCCGATCCGCCACCCGGACATCACTGACCAAAATAGAAACCGCACACGTGGGCACTTGCTACTTTTGGACGGTCCATACGCCGTGGGCCATTGCTTCAGAAACCACACCGATTGTGCAGTCCCAACCATATCCTTTTTACCCATCAAAGTTTCCATCGGTCAGTGAGAATGGCAGGTTCTTCCAGTCAATTGCGATTTTAGCCCCTCCTCTACAATTATACCCGCACGCGCACGCATTCAACAGGTAAAAGGTACTCATCGGGGCCATAAAACCTAGTAGCGCCACGCGTGCCAACTTCGCACACGTTTTTCACAATAGCCGGGAATGAAAATGCTCATCTACGGCTGTACCCCAACTTGTGGTACACCACATTTTCTGTAAGGAATCAGAAACAATGAAACATGAAAACGGTAGGCCCCACCACGGAGCTGACCTGAACGAGAAACCATGGCGGCCCGATTATCAGGTGGGCCACAACGTTGGAATCAATATATAACCGTTGGTATGGCCCACCTACTGAGCGGATAAATCCGATTCTAGGGAAGGTCGATCTTCATGATGGAGCCTATCCTTTTCATGATAATGATGTCTGTGTTGGCGGGAAAGATAGCAGGCACCGGTACCACAACTTTGTGGTACTGTTACCGGTAGGTGATCAGTACTGAAAAAGAAATATCCGGCGGTCCACACCTTTGGTGGACCACGCATGTACAAAAGAACGTACAGCTAGACAAAGCCTAACCAGCTGTCCACACTCATCATACACGTTTGACAAACTGATGGGTGGGCCGGCGTTTTCTTAGAACATGGCCCATGCACCTGATAAGCGTCCTAGAACTCGTACATGTGTGAGGGGCAGATCAAAAATCGAGATGGGCATTTAAGGAATATTTAAAAAATAAAAAGCTACAAGCCCAAAGCGGCTTTGACGATGGCTCTCTACTTCCTATCTTGTTTTCTTCATTACACTGTACATACCTCTCTTAACCTCTGCAAACAACAAATGAAGGAAAGCTTTGCAAATCCATTCCCCCATTTTTCTTTAAAAAAAAAAAAAAACCACTAATTTTACTAACAACAAAAAATCTACCATTTCTACCCCTAGCAAAAAATAATAATTACCAACGCTACTCCGACTTACGTGCACAGAGCCTCCTCCCAAAACCGAAACCCGAAACGTTACAAACAATGTCGGGCGTTTGGGCTTTTCTGTATCTCTGCTGCGGCCTTCTCCTATGATTTACCGGGCGAGCTTCCGCCACCGAACGAGCCCGCGATGTCGAGCCCGCCCCCAATTGAGGTTATTAGTGCCGAGAGCGGCCCGCCACCAGCGGCGCCGCCTCCCATCCCCAGGCCGAGGAGATCGAGCGTGGCAGGTTTGGAACCGAACAACGTTTGGCCCATCATGAATTCGGGCAGCCCGACGCTGTTGTAGGGGAGCCCGAGGCCAAGGCCCGACGCTGGCTCTGGCTGGTGCCACTGCAAATTGTCTTGTTGAGACGGGGCAGGCGCCGGCGCCATGGATGATAACCCGAGCCCGAAGCCTCGGAAGAGGGAGGAGTTGGTAGCCGCTGCGCCCATTTGGGCGGCCTTCTGCAGTAGGGCGGTCGCCGACATGTGGGGCGGAGGGGGAGGAGCGAATTGCCGACGGTGGTGGTCCTGCTGGGCCGTCGCCAGCGGTGAAAACAGGGAAGAGCTGTTGGTTGAGAGGCAGAGGGAGGTAGGCTCCACAGACGCCACTGGCAATGATGTCGTGCGATCCGATCGGGTCATGGCCCCGATTAGATCAGTGAATGAAGAGCTCTGAGACTGTAAGCTGCTGCCGCTGCCTGTGCCGGCAGAGGCGAAGATGCTGGCAAAGATGCTACTGCTGCTGCTGCTACTTCCATTGGAAGTGGTAGTGGTGCTGCTGCTGCTCCCAATTACAGCAACCGGTGGTGGCATCGGAATCTGCTGTAAGATTCGGGCGGGATTTTCAGGCTCTGTAATTCCTCCGGCTGAAAGAGAAGCAGAATCAGAGAACACCCAACAACAGAAACTATCTTATCTCGGAAAAGCACAAGTTTTGTAGAATTTTTCTTCTTTAAAAAAAAAAAGAAAAAGAAATGAAAAGCAGATGGAAGCAATCATCCTCCCTCTTTTCTTCTATTTCTTTATACATATCTTTACTACCTTTCATCGATTGCAGAAAACGAAAGAAAGCCTCCTCAGAAAGTTCATCTCAGAACTTTTAGAGCTACATCTAAAAAGCACACACCCAATCCCTCTTTCCCCTTTTCTACCTCTTTCTCGCCCTTTCTCTATCTCTCTCTCTCTCCTCTTTCTAATTTTTTCTTCTTTTTTTTAAAAAAAATCTTCCATTACCAGACAAAACCCAAAGCAATAAAAATCCAAGATCTCGAAGGGTTTTTATTTTAACAAACAGATCCAACCAAACATCTAGGGGGAAAAAACAGCACAAAATACAAAAGCAAATACAAATCCCATCTCCGCTACAGGAAAAAAGAACCATATAAATAGAGAGGGAATTACCTCTCTGTGAAATAGGCAAAACAGCAGACACCCCATCTGCAGCAGCAGCTGAAGAGGCAGCAGCAGCAGCAGCAGAAGCAGCAATCTTAAGCTTCGGATCTTCTTCCGAATTGGAATTTGCTGTAGCTGTACCTGCAGCTGCAACCGCTGTATGCGCCTTGGCGCTCTCCTCCGCCAATGCATCACAGAAAGCTCGGTGCGTGATGAAACTATCTCTCCTGCAATCAAAACCGAAAAATGAGAAAACCCCAAATCATAGAATTCAAGAAAAAGGGGAAAGAAAGGGAGAATTCTGCGTGATGAAGCTATCCCTTCTGCAATCGAAAACTGAGAAATAAGAAAAACCCAAATCATAGAATTCAAGGAGAAGGGGAAAGAGGGAGAATTCGGCAAGCAGATTCAGACCTGGAGAACAAGGTCCCACAGTCGCACCGGTACTCGCGAGTCCCGCACGTCTTCGAATGCGCTTTCCAGTCCGACTGAACGGCGTACTTCTTCGAGCACTTGTCGCACTTCCACTTCTTCTCGCCATGCTTCCGGCAGAAGTGCTTCTTGATGCCGGTGAGGTCGCCGAGCGCCCGCGACGGGTCGTGGTGAACGCACGAAGGCTCCGGGCACACGTACACTCGCTTCCGCACCTCCTTCCCCGATCGCTGCCGCAGCTTCCACGGCAGGTTGTGGCCCCGCCGATGTAGCTGGAGGTTCTGATCCCGCTGAAATCCCTTGTTGCAGATCTCGCATACGAACCGGTTCGTCGCCATCAGTGTCTTCGGCGACAGCGCGATCACCTCCGCGTCCGGATCTGCAACAACTCAGAAACTGTGAACCCAAATCCCACAATTCTCATTCCGCTCCGCGCCGGGATCTGCAAAATTCTAAAATTTAAACGATCGGTTCCGCTTTCTACCTGGCATTCCAGGGAGATTCCGCTTCTTCTTCGTTGTGGTTGTCGTTGTAGTAGCCGCAGCGGCCGTGGCCGCAATCTGACCAGAAGACGAGACGCTCGCATCCCCGGAAGCCGAGGTCGCGTTCGATGCCGCCACGGGCGAGGAATTCTCCAATTCGTGCAATTCGACTGACATCGCCGCTGGAAATTCTAGGGCTTCTTAGCCGTCGAATCCAAAGTTCTTCGATCTGCGATTTTTAGGGGTTTCGATCCTGTTCCAGCAACCAGTCGCGGCCAGTCAGCTCCAACTACCAGTCCAACTCGACGGACCGAATCCTACGATTCCGCCTATCAGCGACTTCGATTGCCGGAAGATGACCGGATTTCTGACACCGCCGAGAGGATCCTCACCGGAGAGCTAAAAATCGACGAGAAATGGAGACCCTCTCAGGTCACCGACATTTCCGATCCGGGATTCTAGATCCTCGGTGCCGTTTCTTCAGAGGCCGAAACCCGCGAAACGTCTTGGAGAAGATTCGGATTCCGATATTTCGGTAAGGGAGAACGATATATCGAGCCGTGGAGTTTCGGGTATCGGTGCCGGTAAGGGAAGATAGATGGTCGTCTAAGGCGGCGAGGAGAGTATCTGTCTTCTTCTTCGCTTTTGAAGGGGGGAAAAAAAAAAAAAAAGCTGGGGAACAGTTAACCATGGTTAGTTTTTAACCTGAGGTTAAACCACCGTGTCGACGAGCCCAGACCTTCCAGTCTTCGTTCCCTGGGAAACGTGGCCGTCCACGTGGCGGACGATGCGAGAGCATGGAGGGTTCGGCATCTGTTGCAGGGGGCTTCGGACCAAGTGGTTCCCACACCGTTTGTCGTGTAGCGACTCGCGGAATGGGTTTGAATTTTGTATTAAAATAGTAGTCTGTCATTATTTAACTGAGGTTTTGTCGTAAGGCTCTTTACAGGATACTTGCACGTAGTTCTGTGGGGCCCACTGTGTTGTGCGTGTGACATCCAATCCGTCCATCAGTTTATTCTTTTCGTGATCACCGTACATCTTAAAAATCAACTGGATTTGAAGATTAGGTGAGTTGCGCTGCGGGGAACAGAGTAGCATAATGTCTAAAGCCTTCATGTTCGTCAGATGTGGCCTGCCCTGGCTTGATGGGTTTTGGATTGTCTGGTGAGGTGCACCTGATGAACGGGTGGGATGGAATATAGAGACCATGGTGGCCTCGGAATTTGGCGTCCACTCATCATTGTTCCCTCCTATATGGCCCAGCTGAGTTGTAAACCGGCCGATGCGTAGAAGCCAGGGACCCGCCTAATGAACGGAGTGGATGTCACACATGAAATACAGTGGGCCCATGAGTTCGGACGCGGATTGCCTGCAAAACCCTTTTGCAGGATGTTCTTGTTCTCGGAAGCTAGATGGGATGTTCGTGAGAAATTCACCCCACTCACCTGTTTTTTTCATGGGATCACGTTTTGACAAGAGTCCGAAAAATGAACGAGATCCAAAACTAAAGTGGACCTCACAACAGCTTATGTAGAGAACTCAGTTGGGCACGTGTCCGTGGATCCTCGCGTCCGCCCGTCTCCATCTGGGAACGGTCGGAAGCTTTGAGTGGCCACCGTTATATATGGGTCTTATCCACACTGTCCATCCATTCTTTTCCAATCATTTCATGGTAAAATGCTAAAAAAATGGTAGATCCAAGGCTCAATTGGACTACAAAATGGAGATTAAACTCTGACCGTTGAAAACATTCTGAGGCCACAGAAGCTTTTGGTGGAGTTGATATTTGTGTTTCTCTTCATCGAATCTATGTAACTTTATGAATATGTTGGCAAATAAGCATCACGGTGGACCCTAGAAAAGATTCAACGGTGAGAATCATTATCACTGCTGCTTCCTATAGTGTGGCCCACTTGAGCCTGGGATCTGCTTTTTTGGATCTTTAAACCTAAAATGATACGAAAAAACGGATGGACGGTGTAGATAAGACCCATACATCACTGGCCACTCAAAGCTCCTGCCCGTTCCCAGCTGGAGACCGGTGGGGATTGGACGCAATCCGCGTCACCACCGAGGTGGGGGGATCCCTGACCGTGGGGCCCACTGTGATGTATTTGTCTTATATCTGCTCCGTACATCAATTTCCAAAGCTCATTTTAAGGTATGATCCCGAAAATGAAACAGAGACAAATCTCAGGTGGACCATTATACTGGAAACAGTGGTAATTGACCGTTACAAACTTCTCACGGTACACAAGTTTTAGATGAAACATTCCGATGGCCCTTATTAAGTTTTTAATGGTAAGTATCAATCACTACTGTTTACTGATTCACCTTAGATTTGGATCTGCTTCATTTATGGGATCATATCTTAAAAAGAGCTTTATAAATGTATGGACCGTGTGGATTTAAGGCACATACATCACGGTGGGCCCCACAGTTCGGGATCCACAGACCTCGGTGAATCCAAGGATCCACCCAAACCGCGCCCCATTCTGCCCCACCACCTCATGATCATCAGACCGCTCGTTCAAAAGCTCTAAATAGTGGTAGGCATTGAAAGAATGTCACTGATCGAGATCACAACCGTCCATGATAAAGCTAGATAGATATTGATTTAATGTACGGTGAGATCTCTCACTTTGTAATTTGTACTTTGCAGGGTTGGGCAGAAGGAGAGAGCAGATGGACCTAGCCTGTTGGAACGTTGCTGGTATGGGTTCAGACATAAGGAGATTTGGTCGTTTTAAATCCGGGTACAGGTCCAGGTCCAGGTCCGGGTCCGGGTCCACAACACCGCCGTAACTACGAAATGGGAGGTCTCTCGTCTAACAGGGGAGCGGATTTGATCACCTTGGGTGCGTACGGCCGTGACCGTTGGGCCCACGTAGAGGTAAATACATACCCTTAGTACGTTTTGCTGGCTCATCTCAGCACGTGTGCCATAAAAATGAACCAGATTCAAATATCAGGAGGACTACGCTTCATTTTGTTATCCATCGATGGCTAGAATTCTGATGCTAGATAATCTTAAGAAGAGAAGGATATGATCAGCGAACATTTGTTTGTGCTGCACAGAGGTGGAGTCGGTGGACTATCTGCTGCTCCACTGTTCCTTCGTTTCTTCCATTTGGACTGATTTTCGGATCCGATTCGATCTCAGTTGGTGTCCTCCTGACACCGTCTCCTCCTTATTTATGGATTGGCATGGGGGGAAGCTTGGAAACAGTCGGTCCATGTTGTGGAGAATGACCATTCTTGCCATTTGGTGGTGCGTTTGAGAGGAAAGAAACGGCAGATGTTTTTAAGATTCTGCAAATTCTGCAGCTTGGGTGTTATCTAAAGCTAAATTGCTAATTATTGAATGGGCTACTGATTCCAACTTTTTGGTTTCTTGGCATGTAGCCTTTGTCTGCTATTTCAGTAGCTGCTGCTTTTGTTTTTGTTTTTTTCCTTTCTTTTAATACAAGTCTTGTTATCTTTCAAATAAAAATTAAAAAAATCAATGTCTAGAAATTGGTTTTTATGTTGTGGCCCACCTGGTGGGTACATGGAGATGAATTTTTCACAAAGTGATCCTTATGTGGGCCAACCCAACTGCATATTGATAATAATCTTATAAACAGATTTGATGGCATCTAAACATCATGGTTAGAGTTGTACATGAACTGAGTTAGCTTGGTTAACTCACTCAACTTAGCTCGAAAAAGTTCAATTCAATTTGATTTGAAATTGAGTTTAAGCCTTGTTGAGTTGGTGTTTTGAGCTTAAAAAAATTTTGAAATAAGTTTGAGCTTGACTCGAATTGAACTTGGTTCAAACCAGCTCCATGAGTCAATTATTTTGATATTGATGTTGCGCAACAAGTGTTAGGTGAAATTACTCAACTAAGGGTCGACACGTGGCAAGAAAGGAATGGACACGAAACAAATACCTTTGTATCTTAATTTTTTATGTTGACTAATAAGTGTTTGGTGAAATACCTATAAACTAATATTGTGTGAAAAATTGAAAATGCACTACATGCATTTTAGAAAATATCACGGAGGTTTGATTTCGGATCAAATTGCTAATCTAAGCAAGCAAAGCTGGCCCGTCAAGCTTGAGGACAAAGGTGAGCCGAGTTTAAATTGGGGTCATCAAGTGATTGAGCTGAGTCAAGTTAGCTTAGTTGAACTCCTGTACACCTCTAACTCCGGGAAGGTTTCAACCGTGGACGCTTTCGCTTATATTTCCACTATTATTTTGGTGTAGCCCACATGAATTTTAGGTTTTCCTGGTTTTTAGGTTCCTGTCCTGTTTTAGTCTTTCAAAGCATATACACGGACTAGATTTATCAAGGACATCCCTGATGGTTCCACACTGCCCCGGGGACAGGTATACCTGCTGCTCAAAGGAAAAAATAACGGTACACCGCGGGAGCACGTGATTCCTCTATCAGGTATCTGCTGTCGAGTGGAACAGTTAAACAGGTATCCCCATCATTTGATGATTGACCTCTTCGATGGGACCCAACGACGATGCTGCCATGCAGGAAGCAGGTTGTCCGAAGATCTTAGCCCTTCGTACTGTGGCTTATCAGTTGACGATTGAGGAAAATAATTAATGTGGTTTTGTAGTTGTTCATTTCCTAACTGGCTGATGGCTGAAAATTCCATAGACGGCCAGAATGAAAACATTCAATGTATAAAATTCAACCAACGTATTCCAATTAATCAGAGGGATGGATAATTCGATCCATCTGATCTTTCGACGGTAGTCTGTATACGGTGGTTTTCACAATTTGGACGGTTCGATTTGAGTTAATATATGCCACGTGTATAATTTTCTGAGGGAGCGGATTGGGTGAGACCCAACCTCACCCAATACGGTGGGGCCCTTACCGTGGGGCCCACCTTGTTTTGTCTATTTTGTATCCATGATATTCATCCGTTTTTCCATCCGAAGGGAAAAGCAAATATCAGTTTGATCTAAAACTTTTGTGGCCCATTAATGGTCAATCACCACTGTTTCCAATGGTATGGTCCACTTGACAATTGGATCTACTTCATTTTCAGGATCATGCAATAAAATAATCTGTAAAATGTGATGAACCGCGTGGATACAAAATATATATATCAATGCGGGCCCCATAGAAAAGGCTGCACCGTCTTGGGTAAGGCCGGAGTCTCTCCTAATCCGCTCCCATTTTCTATGCATTCTACTAGCAGCAAGCAACTATCATCACGTGAGAACGTGAACATGTTCTCAACCTCCGTACACGCATTGCGTGTACAAAATCCAAACCTTTAATTTGTTGGGCCCACTGATGGTCTTGGTCTTCTAGAAATCCACGCGGTTTAGATGATCCCAACCACCAAATTGGAACACTTGTGCGGATTACAAGGGAGGACAGAGAAATTCCAACTGAGTACTGCCAAACCGAAATGGACAAAAGTCCGCCCTCCATTTGGCTGCTACAATAATCTAATCGATGTGATTCTCAGCATGTGGCCCATCCAAAATAATTCCCAAGCATATGAACGGTCATACCCCTGTAAACTATCACTGCGTAGAGGCCGGATATCATGTAATTCTTGTAATGGACTGTTTGATTTTTAGTTTTCATCGTAAATACAGTAAATAAGTTATTACGTCTAACTTAGGCTCGAATTACATCTTGAAAGTCAGTATACAAGAATCATTTATTACCAATTTAAACTTATGGGTCCAAGGTGATGTATGTTACTTATCTACACCATCCAACCATTTTAACAGAAAATTTTAGGAAATGAGGTAAATCCAAAGGTCCAATGGACCACACTTCAAGAAACAATGATTGTAGAGACATTAACCATTGAAAGCTATTTTCTACTAGTGTGCACGTTGATGTTTATTTGTCATCTAACATGTTGATAAGGTTACAGAGCCATGGATAAAGTGAAAAAATATCGGCTTGATAAAAAGAAAAAAATTTATAGGGCACCCTCAGAAAGCTTTCAATGATAGGAGCTCAATTCCCATTGTTTCTCATGGTGTGGTCCACTTAAGCTCTAGAATGTTTCATTTTTCGGCTCATGCTCCAAAATGAGCTGGCTAAATGGATGAACAATATTGATAAGATATTATATTATAATGGACCCCACAAATGTAATATTTTTTTCATGAAAAGTGGCCTAAGAGTGCTGTAAATGAAGGCGGTTGTAGGCCTCACGTGAAAAATGCAGCCAAAAATTCACCTGTCCATCTATTTGGAGAGCTCATTTTACACCGTGAAGTACAAAATGAACCTGTTTCAATACAGACGGGCCACATAAGGGGGAAAAGTGACTAAATAAACACTTACCCTTGGATTCATCTGGGGCTCTTTCTTGATGTCTACATGACATGTAAATCATTTATAACTTTATTTTTACTGGAATGAATTGAAAATACAGAAAACTTTAGCCTCATTCTAAAGTTATATGGCCATATTAATGTATCAATGATGCTCATTCAATTTTTACCTTTTCCTTTTCCTGTGATGTGCTCCTCTTGATTCTTGAATCTAACTCATTTGTGGTAGCATGTCCTAAGATGAAATGGATGGTTGAATTTCTCACAAACATTACGGTGGCCTCACCTAGCTTCCTGGGAAAGGTTCTAGTAGAAATCAATGTCTGTCTTGGATCTTATGATCAGAAAGTAGCATGGTGCAGTAACTTCCTGCAAAAGGTTTTGGTAAAATATTCATGATTATTTAAATCGGTTTATAAAAACAGCATTCTACCGTTCAACCAATCTGCAAGTTAGGTGCACACCTGGCCCCACTCAACATAATACAACCTAAGCATAGGCTAACCTTGACAAAGATCAGGCAGATATTTGTTTTTCGCTTAATCGATGTCTGTGAGACCTTACTAATCGGTTGCATGTAAAATAAATATTACAACAGACCTGGGAAGCCTTTAATGGTGAGCCTTCAATCATCAAAGGTGGGTCGGCTCCCATTTCTCAAGGAGTTCGGATCTTCAATTTGTACCAAACAGGAATTTCCTATTTGCTTTCATTGTGCTATGGCCACGTCGTTACTGACAGCATTTAATGCAACAGTCGCTGATGATACGGCTCAATCTCAATGCAGACAAATCAGAAATTACCGGTATCACATTATTCACATTATTTCTTAGAGGGCTCAAGCGGATTTCTCTGATACTCTGGCTCCGTATGTCACTTTATATGCAGACACTAAAAAATTTCACACAACCGATTATAAGTTATGGAGCCCATTGTTTCCCGGTTGAACAACCCTATCCTCTGATTCTAGTCACTTGTTTTAAGATAAGACACTGGATATTTTCCATTTAACCGTCCAATAAATGTCCACCAATCCAATGGTCAGATAATCAAATAACCGTAAATTTTGGCAATAATACATTTGAACTGTTGACTGTAATTTAGGCGGTTTAAATCAATTACTTTTATGCCACGTATGCATTTTGTAAGTACTCCATCGCACCCTCCCATAGCATAAAAGCAACCTCTGAAAATGCTAGTTCCATCTGCAAAGTCCTCCATAGGTATGAAACTAGCAACTTAAAGGGTGAAAACAGCGTCCACCCGCAAAGTTATCAAAGCGAGTCGAGTCCCCCAATATTAGTGGTGATGTTGACCTATTTTGGTGCCCACGTATATTGTTTATAAAATCCAAGCCGTTCATCTGGTTTAAAACCCAATGATTATAGACTGAGGCTAAAATAACGATGATCAAATTCAAAACATAGAAAACGATGAAAAACCATTCTAAAATTTCCAAATTTACGTGGTCTAAATGAGAAATTTATTTTCCTAAAATTTGTAGAAATTTAATAGTCGTAAGGTAATATCCTGTTAAACGGATTAGATTTGATAAGGATGACAAGGTGGGCCGTGACAAGATCCCGACTCCACGTGGAGTCGACACCGTGTGGTAATTACAAACGAGATGCGAATTGTCAAAACTACCCTCCTAATGCTGGTTATTCAGAGAAAAGTTATTAGTGGGTTTTCAAAAAAGGGAAAGGTACTTTCGTCTTTTCACAAGAAACTGTTCAGATGACATAAAAACGACGAGAGCCTCTATCCTTTTCTTTTGAAAAAAAAAAATACAAACAGACGAAGCAAAAGCGACAAGAGAAGTGCGCGTTCCCATCTCAATCTCGAAGGGCATTTTAGACTTTCGTCTCAGATTCTTGGGCCCCACTCCAAGGAAAAAGCAATGATGCATTTTTTTTAAACGAACAAAAGTCAAGTGACTCGCGGGAGATGCTCTATCAAATGTAGCTCGCAGGACTTTCGACTTGCATGGGGCCCACCCTCATTGATCTCAACCGTCTATCTAAATGGATATGGTGTGGATGAACGTATCGGAAGGAAAAAAAAATGTAGTGTACCCCACCTTATATGTAACGGATGGTTGAAAAAAAATCGGCCAAGATCCCAAATTCAACTTGAAACAGAAATGAGCATGCAAGCACCATATTTTTCTCCCATGTTTCACTCGTGCAGGAAATCTAACCATTCAAAAGGTGGGCAACACCACTAAAGTCACCGGCATGAAAGTCAAGCGATCCAGTCGTTAGGTGGGCCATACCTGGCTGCCGTTGGTTTTGATGGTGTGTCCTACAGAAGAGTGGAGTAGCTTGATTTTCTGTGACTGGAGATGTAGATGGTGTGGCCCACCTTTTGCATGGCGGGATATCCTACGATGCCTGTATGTAATCATTTCCCCAAGGTGAAAAAGTGTTTCCATCTGATGGTTAGAATAAGGAGTAATATGATACTTTCGCTGCGTATGACTCTTGATACGCAGGCGCTAACAATTGTACACGAGGCATATATATTAACTCAGATAAAACCGACCCAGATTGTCACAATCCCAAATCAGATTGGTGGGACAATCCTAGCCTTAGATTCTTGTCAGTTTTTACGAAAATAGGATTGCTGGATATGTTCATTTTCAACAGTCCAATAAATGACCACCGAAAACGATAGGTAGATAATCAAAATAGCATAATCTCTCATTATACATCTCCACGGAGTGACATAATTTGGACAGTTTAACTTGAGTACTTTTACGCTACTTTTCTAAGTCAGTATCAAGTGCCTGTGTATCATTCATCACACTCTGCCAGAGTATAAAAGTTTTTCTCCATTAGAATAGTCGGCTTCAGGAAACTTTTTATTTTAAAAAATAAAAATGAAAAATAAAAAAGAGCCCATCGGCTGTGGGGCCCAGGAAATGGACATCTCTGACCCACCAAAGCAAGTCATGTGGCCCATGGAAGTGGAGTACAATTTCGGGTGGTAGACAGTTGTATTTGAATGGAAATATAAATATATTTCTTAGAGAAAATGGACGGCTTTGGTGGTGATGATAAGGATACATTTTAAGAAGCTGAATACAACCAAAAAGCCGGCATGGCTTTCCTCCTTTCTCTATCATTACTTGCATTGACTAACATAAGATGCGTGTGTATATATATCTTTCCCGTCTTTTTTTTCTCTCTCTCTCTCTCGCATGCATTCGCTTCCCTAACTCGCAAAGGTACCTACCAGGCTCACTTGCTCTAACGTGGGAATTGAGTTGGCTTGTATTAAATCTAACCCGTCCATCAGATGCATCACCCGTTTTTAAGCTTTGATACAAAAAATTAGACTTATTCAATGTTAACTGAAAACCTCTAGATTTCATGTTTCATGGCCCACCTAAGATTTCGAATACTTTTATTTTGGGTAATTATTTTATCCTGATGACTCACATCAGATGAATGGATTGGATGATATATAAACACCACGGTGGGGTGTATAAAAATTAACGGTGAGTGCGCCATCCTAATTTTTTATTTGGTTGTGGCCTACCTGATTTTTAGATGGTCATGATTTTAGATAAAACTATGGCATAGTACCAGATGGACGGGGTGGATCTCTTGATAGTTCCTGTCGAGTGGCTCTGATGTGGCTCTCCGTTTGCGCGGTTACATAGCGCAATCGATCCGTCGCTGGTACGACTTCCATGTTTCTGTAGCACCATGTAAAATGGCGGTGAATCTTCAACCGTACACATGGTATGGCCTTACGGAAATCCATACCGTCCAAATCACCGATCTATCTATGGATGGAGCATAGAAAAAAAAAATGGACTGAGAAAATAAGTTTATCCATCTGCTTTTCATTTCGATTTTTGACCATTCATTTTTAATCTTAACCATCCATTTGATATCCAATAATCGGATGGTTAGGATAGTTTGATCGGTGTGAAACAATCCAAATTCAAATGGGACTAACAATTTAGATATTTTTGGACAGTGGAATGTCAACGTCACATTTTTTAGACGGTGAAATAAACGAGTTTACGTGGGGACTTCTCATCTTATCCGTAACACAGAATACTATGATCCTCCAGCTGTAGAGCCTCCACTCTTTAACCATACAGGTGGGGCCCATGGGTTGGTGAGCCGAATCATCGTTTATCTGACATACTCCAACATATCCCCTGATGAAATGTTTAAAAAACGCTCAATCCGCAGCTCATACAAATGCCGATAAAAAGAATAAAAATCAACCGTCTATGGTCCACCGACAAGGCCAAAGATTGGATGGGTATGATATTCTGAAAAAAAAAAATGGAGAATGTGCCATCCATGGTGACACCCATCATTTCAATGGTCTGGATTACTGCAAATTCCACTCCTGCAAACCGAAGTGGCATGCAAATACAAAGCCAGACTATTCATCCATTGTGCCGCAGCTAGATGTGCCAGATGCCGAAAATAACACCAATCAGATGGTCCTAGCCATCAATGGACTTTCTATTCCTCACTGACCACCATCCATTGTTTGGGCTTTGTTGTGGCTAGGATAACGCAAATGGTGTGATTTTTGGGGTAGATGGAAGGTTCGGATCTCATACATTTACAATGTGTGCAGATATTGAACGGTGAATGACTAATAGATATTGTCCTCAGCCTCCACTCCTTACAATGACTTTTGTAACTTTTTCAGTGGGGTCTCATCTACATCACTTTAATTTAATTAAGATATATAGTAAATTATTTCTAATCATAGAACTAACTAGAAGCGAAGATTGTATATAATATCATAAAAAATAGGTTTTTGCAAGTTTAGCCACAAATCCCTTTTGTTGGGGATTTTGTCTATTGCCCCTTAGACAAGAGACAACCGTCCATTTCAATTACTCCATGAAGTAATTGGACTTAGGGTACAGGTTTTTGGTTTTATTTTGAATATTTTTTAAAAAAAAATTAGGAGGCTAGTTCTATCGTATAAAAATCTTAATTTATAATTTTTTATGGGTCCCACTAATGCTTGGATGACGTCCACCATCCATTATATGTACCCTCATGGACCTTTTTTCTCGGGGTTTTGTCTGTTGCGTCTTAGACCAGATTGTATTGTTGATTTCAATTACTTGGTGAAGTACTTTGAATTTAGGGCTTGTTTGATTTTTCAATTAGGTGGTACATGCAGTAAATGTATAATGATTATTTTCTTACATATTTACTGCATTATTCGCTATATTTGATTTGACCACTAACTTTTTAAATGTAAAAATTGAAAAGTTTGCAAAATAATTGTTGGTCCCACCATGATGGATGTCGCTTATTCACACCGTTCATCCATTATGTCAGCAAAATTTATGTCATGGGCTAAAAATTGAGACATATTCAAAGTTGTAGGCCATAGTTGACCACACCATAGAAAAAAGTGAATAAACACTTACGCTTAAAAACTTTTAAGGGCCGCTGTTTCTTTTGGTGGAGGCCACTTTTGCATCTACATAATTTTTCGGCTCATGTTTCAAAATGTTATTATAAAAAAGATGGATAGAATAAATATGTTATATACCTCAGCGTTAGGTCTAAAAATTTTAATTAGCACTTTTGAACCGATTTCTAAGGCAAGAATTTCTAAAAAAATCCAATAAGGTGAAAGTGTCATAATTACCCATTTCTCAGGTATTTACACTTGCATTAAAAAATGAAACATGCCCAGGGTTTATGGTCTAGGGCTTACTTTGGAAGCCAGTTTCATTATAAACTATTGTTAATCTATAATTTTTGTGTAGGCCTACCAATTCATGGAAGACATTCATTATATTTATCAAGTACTTCCCCACAAATCCATTTTTAGTGTTTTGTCTCTGGCCTCTTAACCATTGTCAATTTTAATTATTTAATGAAATACTTTAGATTTAGGGTTTAGGATTTATCTCAGAAGCCAATTTCACCATTTTATTATATAATAAGCTTAACTTATAACTTTTTGTATAGATATCACTAGTGCATAAATGACATCTACTCCATCTATCATGTGCACCCTTAAAATCTTTTTTAGGGTTTTATTTATTATTTCTTGTTTATCTTATAAATATTTTATAAAAATGATATCTGTTATATGTATAAGTGATGAAAGTATATGAATAATTAAGTCGAGATAGCTCTCCTTGTTGAAAATTTGACCATCTAAGAAAAAGAGTAATGCATAAGAGAATGGTACAATGAATTTGATAATATTTCTGTTGAGGGTCAAATAGTACATATTAGACCCCAATTATTACTTGGATTTACGAGCATAATATTGTTTAATACCCAGTTTTAATCGTGTTTTGTTGCAGGGTGTGATTAGGAGAGTTGACTGAAAAAGGATGCCAAAAGCTTGGATTTAACATTCTGATGATCACTAGGGCATGGGAAGGACTTCAGAGGACCAAGATTGACGGATATACACGGTCAGAAATCCGAGAAAACTAAGAAACTGAAGCTCAAGTGGCTTGAAACGCATCCAGAATGCAAGATCACATGGTTCCCGACATCTGATCGGTTAGAAACTTTATACATGAGATAAGGGCCATAAATTAACCGTACGTTTCAAATTTCAGCTCTTAGATCACTATAAAAGTGCTCCAACTGACCGATCAGCTTATAAACCGTCGATTCTAGGCCCACCTGATATCTGGAATTGCCTCAAATTTGGAGTCAACGCCTTAAATGAGGAGTCAAAACAGATGGACGATGCAGATTTCTCCAAAACAGTGCAATGGACCCCATATGAGATGGGTGTATATAGTGCATAAGTATACTAACCGTGCATGGTAAGTGTCAGAGACGGTTTGACCGTCTCTGACCGAAAGAAAGAAAAAAAAATAAATAAATAAAATTTCTTACGCACTGCGTAACGCACAGATGCTGTCCGTCTTACGGATGGTTGTGGGCCATACTCATTATACGTACGAATAATCCAAGCCGTCCACCGTGTAGAGGGGCTCGAATACTACAAAAACATGTTGACTCTTTTCATTCATGCGTACACACGTGTGCGTTACAGAGGCCACAAAAGGGCTGTCCTGGGACATTCAAAATTAATTTTATTGCGATTTATTCTCTGGACCACGTCAATGGATGTTCAAAACCACCTATTCTTGACTGAAATTTCGTTCTGAATCTAATGGACGGGGTGGATTTTTCAGAAAATGCTTCTGTGGGGCCCACCCATCACAACAGCGAAATGGTGCGAAAGGTTTCGTACATCCGCGAAAACCGACTTTCTCAGGCGGTTTTGGCCCACCATCTTTGATCATATGGCAGATCTGAACCGTCTATCATGTAGAGAACCCAAGAAAGTACTAAGGAACGGTGTTTCTTTGAAATTTGAGTGAGGAAAGTGGCGTGTTTCGAGGCACCGAACTTGGCTGCGAAAATTACACTCCGTATCCTGCTACAACTCTGTCACTGACTCCAGCCTTCCAGCAGTTATAAAAGGAGGTTTTGGACGTGGGGAGCATTCATTCAGGTCTTGGGAGGAAGATTCAGAGCTTGGAAGGAAGGCTCAGGTCGGACGTCTGCAAGAGAGAGAGTTGAATTTGTTTATTTCTTTTATTTTTATTTTATTTTGTTTTGAGATATCTAGCCTATTCATGTTGGGCTAAACCTCCTAGCTAGGGCTAGGAGGTGAAGCTTGTAGTGAGATGGGAGAGTTTAATTTATGAATTTTTTATTTAATTTATGAATTGAATTAATGTTGATGCTAGTTTAATTAATGGCATGTTTTAGTCTTTAATGGTCTGTTGTTACTAAAATTACAATGGGTCTGTAATGGCTTTGATCATGTCCTTATACTTTTATGTTTATGACGTCAGGACGTCTTGTTGTTCACCATAGTCTCCTGGGCATGGTTGGATGACGGTACCCTTCCTAACTTTCATACATGTGATTGGGTGGTAATTAGTTTAATTCTGTTGTTTGCCATAGTCTTTAGGGCATGGTTTGGTGATGGAATCCATTCTAATTCATATACCTTTCATCTCTTGAAAACTAGATCAATGACAGTTCAGTTAATTTTCATGAAACATGCATAAGATCTCCCTGATCTCTACAAGTGGATCCTCTGAATCCCTAGTTCCCTTCTCCTGATTTCTCTTAAGTTTAAATAATTATTTCACCAGTATTCCTTTAAATTCAATCAGATTAGATTTCATCTTAGCCTAGTTCTAGTTCTAGATAATTTTAGATAACGTACAAGTTTCAGTCCCTTGGGATTCGACCTTGGTCTTACTGAGTTATTACTAAATCACAACCCTGCACTTGGGGAGTGAACAAGTTTTTGTCGCCGTTACCGGGGACTGCCGGCTACGTTTGTCTGAAATTAATTAGTTTAGGATTAGTTTAAGATTAGGATTATTTTAACCGTAGATTTTTATTTTTCTTTCTGATTTCTAAAAACTAACCTATTTCTCTTGTTTTGTAGGATTCTGATATATACTTTCTAAAATTGGTAATTCCTTTTCTAGATTGGGATTTGTCGTCCTTTTTAGCTAGTTTCAAGTTTTTATTTCTATTTTTAGAATTAACCTTTCTTTTGTAGGATTTTACGATAAAAACTTCTAATTCAGTAAGCTCTTTCTAATTCCTCTTTCCTTGGAATTTCTTCTTTTTCTCTAGAAATTAATTTACTTTTAATTAGGACTTTCTATTCTTAGAAACTAACTTATTTTGTTTTGTTTTGCAGATTCTTAACCTAAGACTCAAAATTTGATAACTTCTTTCCATCTTTTCCTTTTATTTTCTAGATTTCTACTTCTTTTCTCTTAGGTCTAGGTAGAATTTAAATCGAGGGCTGAGTGTGTTTTATGCCCCAGTGGGCACGCGACAATACTCGACATCTCGTGACTGAAGGAGGATTAGTTGAGGGGTTGACTGTTCATCGCAGGACTAGACACCACTTGAATTCTCCTGAGACAGAGGAGGTTATGGCTGAAAATCAACCTCAAGCACTACCCCAACCTAGGGTTGAGGAAGTACATGATGAGAATGAGGTGCACCACGCACCCCCGCCTCGTACTTTACGAGATTATTTACAACCGGCGGGGGTGAGTACGCCCTCATGCATGATTTTTCCTACGAATACAGGACATATGGACATCAAGCCAGGGGTCATCCAACTCCTTTCCAAGTTCTATGGGCTTGAATCTGAAGAACCATACTTGCATCTGAAAGAGTTCGACGAAATCATAGGCACCTTATATTTCCCTAATGTATCTGAAGATACAATTAGGCTGAAACTCTTCCCATTTTCCTTGAAAGAAAAAGCCAAGACGTAGTTACATTCACTGCGTCCTAGGTCCATTGGCACATGGAATGATATGTATAGAAAATTTATAAAGAAATTTTTCCCACATCATAAGACAATTACCCTCAGGAGAGAAAGCATGAACTTTGCCCAAAAGGAAGATGAAACATTCTTCCAATGTTGGGAAAGGTTCAAGGATCTGGTTAATGCGTGCCCACAACATGGCTTTGAAATATGGCGCACTACGAATTTTTTCTATGATGGGCTAACATCTTCCATGCGCCAAATGATCAAGACAATGTGTAACGGAGAATTCATCAATACAAATGTCGACGAGGTATGGGATTACCTCGATAGTCTCGCTGAAAAAACACAATCATGGGACTATTACCCAAGGACGAACGTTACATCTAGGCCAACTCATTCAAGGGAAAAAGGAAGAATATATCTCCTGAAAGAGGATGATGATCTTAACGCTAAGGTGGCTAATCTCACAAGAAAATTTGAGGCCATGGAAGGAAAGAAGGAACAGGTTAATGAAAGTGTTTGCGGCATCTGTGATTGCAACATTCATACTACTGAAAATTGGCCTTCAATACCTGCCTTTCGAGAAGTATTGAATGAACAATTTAATGCCGTAAATAACTATCAAAGACCTTTCAATGGACCACCCTCTAATACATACAATCCTGGTTGGAAAAATCATCCAAATTTCAGTTGGAGGAATGGACCAACGGCTACACGTCAAGGTTTCCTAAACCAAAATCTAACTCAAGAGAAACCTCAAGAGGATTTGGTTCTAAAACATTTTCAAAAGCAAGAGCTTTTCAATTAGGGTATGATGCAAGCCTTTCAAGACCTTACAAAAGCAATACATGAACTTAAGGCTGAAAATACGATTGGAAAAAGGGGGATCTTCCCGGCTCAACCTCTTTCCAATCCTAAACCGCATTATGGAGTTAGTGATCCCAGCTCTTCAAATCAAACGAGGCACGCTAAATCCATCACCACTCTTAGGAGTGAGAAGGTTATTGATAAAACCCTTCCGGTTAGGCCCGAAAAACCTCAATAACCAAAAGAGGACAACAATGATGGATCTAGTGGCGCCCCACAAAAATTTGAACCGGAACCTCTATAAAAGCCAGTTGCTCCGTTTCCCCAACGGTTGGTTGAACCAAAACGTCTATCTAACTCTCAGGATATCCTAGAGGTGTTGAAACAAGTGAAAGTCAACATTCCTCTGCTTGACGTTGTAAAACAGATTCCTTTATATGCTAAATTTCTAAAGGACTTATGCACTACCAAACAACGGAAAAGTGTTCAAAAGAAGATCTCCTTGACTGAGAAAGTGAGTGACATCCTGAAACAAGATGTGCCGTAAAAATTCAAAGATCCCGGTTGCCCAACCATATCATGTGTAATCGGGAACTATCGAATTGATCACGCACTTCTTGACTCAGGAGCAAGCGTCAATCTGATTCCCTACTCGGTATACCAACAGTTAGGTTTGGGTGAATTAAAACCCACTCGAACCACACTACAACTTGCTGATCGTTATGTTCGTGTACCAAGAGGGATCATCGAGGATGTGTTGGTCCAGGTTGATAGATTCTACTACCCTATTGATTTTATCATCTTGGACACCGAACCCATCAATGACACGAGCACTCAGATTCCCGTCATTCTTGGTCGCCCATTCCTGTCCACTTCAAATGCAATTATCAATTGTAGGAATGGTGTCATGACTATGTCCTTTGGAAATTTGACATTAGAATCGAATATCTTTTTCAATAACGGCAGCAACTCAGAGGATGATGACGATTTTTACGATATTAACATGATTGATTCTTTTGTGGAAGATAGAACGTCTCTCACCTTATCCTCTGATCTTCTAGAGACGTGCCTGGACCACTCTCATGATCTTGATGATGATATAATTAGAGAGACGTGTGCCATGCTTGATACTGCACCGGTACTTGAAGTTAACCGGTGGAGGCCACACATTGAAGAATTGTCCCAAACTGATGTAGTGCCTCTACCGTCTAACCTCAAGCCACCGAAGCTTGACCTAAAACCTTTGCCCTCTGATTTAAAATATATCTATTTAGGTCAAGATGAGACATACCCGGTGGTGATCTCTGCCCACCTGGAGAAAGAACAGGATAGTATGCTGATATCTACTCTCATTGAGCATAAGGGAGCTCTTGGATGGATGATAGCGGACTTCAAGGGAATTAACTCATCGATTTGTACTCACCGTATATATCTTGAGGACAATGCAAAGGCTGTTCAGCAATCACAACGTAGACTAAATCCAAACATGAATAAAGTGGTTAAGGCCGAGGTTCTCAAACTATTGGAAGTGGGGATCATTTACCCCATATCCGATAGTCAATGGGTGAGTCCAACTCAGGTGGTTCCTAAGAAGTCCGGGATCACCATCGTAGCCAATGCCAATAATGAACTCGTGCCGACCAGAGTTACTACTGGTTGGAGAATGTGCATTGACTACAGAAAGCTGAATACCGTCATAAGGAAAGACCACTTTCCTTTGCCCTTCATTGATCAAATCCTAGAAAGGCTAGCTGGTCATTCCTATTATTGTTTCCTTGACGGATATTCAGGTTATAATCAGATTCAAATCGCCCCTGAGGATCAGGAAAAGATCACATTTACATGTCCCTATGGCACCTTTGCTTACAAAAGGATGCCATTCGGGTTATGTAATGCCCCTGCCACCTTTCAGCGATGCATGACGAGTATCTTTTCTGACATTGTAACATCCCGAAAATCGGGGGGTCGAGCAAAAACCCAACTCCCGAGTTCCAAAATGTTATTTATGCAACATGGATATGTATGATTGAATGTTGTCTGTGATAATGTATTAAACATGAGTGAGATTAAGCCAGAACAGCATATCATACTCCAGAGACAGTGAAATTTGCAAGCGGAAGACTGTAATAGTATGTATAACGTACATAAACTGTTGTATGTCTCCAGAGTGTGAATATATTACCAGGTTATGCACATACATGTATACTTCAAAAGTAAACAAAATGAATATACATGAGGGCGCTAAAAATTCAAAATGACAAATGTCAAAGTATCTAATCAACCTCCCTGCAATCCCGTCAATCAGAACACGCATAAAGGAGGAATCCTCCTTCTCATCATCAAGTCCAGCTCCGCCTCACAGGCCGCGCCATCATCTGCAATCACAAAGGGACTGGTGGGTGTCCGGAAACACCATCCCGTAACGTGGGAGTGAGTGATCAACTCAGTGGGATAAGAGAGCAGAGATTAGCATGTTCACAATTCAATCACGCGATAATAGTAAAGCAGTAAATCAGACAATCCTAATACTGTTGTTAATGCAAGATGATATGACGTGATGTATGCCCTCACCGACGATCACCCTCATGCGGCAACATCTTACGACCGCGGCATGCCACACTCCCTAGAGTGCTCCACATCTTCCAGGCACATGCAATGCTATGGTGATATGATTACCAAGTTGTTATTAGTCCATTCAAACAGCAGGATTGGGAAACTAAGGTACTTCCCTTGTATCAATCCCAACACAGATCCTGTCTAGGGTCGTCACTCCTAGTAATCTCATACGATGTATATTTCGTAGGTCACTGCAAGGGCTGCCAGGGCTGTTGCTCGCACTCGTTGCACCGCTCCCCCATCACCTTATCAATACAGGCCTACTGTACTCTACTGCACGGAAGGGTCGTCGCCTCCCGTGGACTCAGAATACGCTCGCGGTCACTACAAAGGGCTCGTCGCCTGATCAGTGTAGGCCGACAGCTAGAATATAGTGTCCCATACCACCATAATCAGCTCACGAGTCTAGGTGCTCACTGGTCACTACGGGGAGGTTTGTGACCCCAGCGTAGGCCGACAGCTCGACCACGGTGTCCCATACCACCATGCCCGGCTCATGAGTCTTCGTGGATCAAGGTACCATGGTTAACAGGGTTTACAATGGTAAGTTCAGTACCCTAGGTTCAAGCAGTTATGATACATACAAGGTGAACAAACATCGGCCAGTCGGGTTACTTGACGGGCTCGACTAGCGCGATCGCATCTCAAGTTGAACGACATGAAGTGCGTAAAACACTTCGCGTGGCCTAACCACTGCCGCCAACTCTCAACCCGAATCACGTTCATCGACGCGTCGTTCGTGGCTATGACCAGTCAGCCACGAATTCGCTCGGTTACCGACTGCCTGGACTAAGTCAAGTCCCACACATCTATGGTATTACATTAACACTATATACCAGGGTATTGGAATTGAAATACATCATGTGAGCATGTTAACACATGTTATAACATTCAACTTAAGCAAATCTTCAAGGCATACCTTTCATGCATATTCAACTTAAGCAAATCTTCAAAGCATACTTCCTATGCATGTAACGCAATCATGCATAAGGTCAACATGTAGGAAATCATTTAGGTCAGCATTTTAATCATGAAATCAATCTCAAACTACTACATAACATCATTCAATACAATACATACCAGTACAAGCATTTATACAAACACATACACTACACACTTAAGTCCACATATAGTATGTCGACCCAAAGTGCGCAACTAGGCGAATCTCTTCGCCAAACTGATTATGCAATCATTCCTAACTCTCTAATGCGGCGACAAACCATGTCAATCACATCAGCAAAATATGAATGTAAACAGTACTTCCTACAAATGACTAAAATGCCCTAAATCTCATATTCTTCGTTAGCTTACGAAACGGGAAACGGAGAGCATTTTGTACATGTCAAACGGCGATGCCGTCAAGAATCTACTATTAAACGACATTGAAAGCGTTGGGAACCGTCAATCAAAGCGTCTAAAATCCTCACCTTATGTCTTGTAGACTCGGGAATTGAAACGGAGCGTATACGCTTCGTCTACGGCGAGTAAGGAGCCTAATACACAAGATCCATAAGCTACATCGCTATGGAAACAAGGGAAACTCAAATCAACAACTATTTAGGGTTTTTACTTACCTAGGATCGCGGTGGAATCGCCGGGAAAGCGGTGGAGGTGTGTTGCTTAAGCACGTGCAATGCGTAGTACAAGTGGCAGGAAGAACTCTCCCACACTCTCACAATCTCCCACCTTTTTCTCTCTCCCAAGCTAGGGCTTCTCTCAAATTCGGATGGAAGAGAGGAGTGAGGGTTTCAACCCCTTTTATAGCCTAAAACATGCCCAAAATAGGCTTGGGAACAATGTTTACTTGGTGCCTAACCAAATCGGGGCCGTTTCGGTCCAAAAGGGCATTTCTGAAGGTCCCCAGGCCAAATGCGGTCGGACTTAAGCTCATGCATACTGGATCTAGCACACATCCAGTTTTCAGACCGGTTGGGTTCCCAGATCGCACGTGGCGGCCCAGTTTCAGTTTAACGGTCATCGCACCAAGATCAGGCCTATAAGTCTCGTGATATATAATAGATATTTTTTCTGATCCAAGGGTGTAATTTGGCTGTATTCTGACGGTCAGAACGCTCAATACTGATGCGTCAAATTGTGTGCCAGTTTTGAATTTCAAATTCCAATTCTAACCCTATTCTCACTCTCTTCGGTCCGGGCTCAATGAAATAGCCTGTGATTATCGGTTTGACTTGATTTTTGGAATGAGTGTCAAGTCCAGCTAGACGGTTCTAACGGTCTAAGATAGGAGGTATCGGACTTTCGACGTGCGGTCTAGATCCAATACAAAGATTCAAAGTGGTCCAGAGAACAAACCTGCTTAGAGTTTGGTCCGAAGTTTTAGAGCATTATAGCACCATTGGTTCCACTCGCTTTGGGCCTTGTAGAACGTATTTAAAGTGATCAGGGACCGTTTCCCAGCTATTCTAACGTTGCACTAGCTAACTTATGCTTAGTTTCTAAAGAAATTTATCCTAAGTGGTTTCTTTGACTATGGAATTGGGTTCTGAACGATTTTTCAGGTGTTTTAATTGACCCACTGCCTAAGGACGTCAAATCCCAGGTTAGCCAAAATCCGGGGTGTTACAATCTACCCCCCTTAAAACACAATGTCGTCCCCGACATTGGCGAAGGGCAAGGAGTACTTTCTCTAAGGAAGGTTCAAATCCTATTTAATAACCTAATCGTATGTATATCCTAACTCAAATGTTTCGATCCTGGGCCAGTGGGAAAGAGGCCAACCACTCTTCCGCTGCGCCACTTTGATCGAACGGTAGCGTTAACTAATCTAACTGGATTGGACTTAATTCTTTCTACCCCCCTTAAAACTTGGTTTTACTTAAGGTTGAAGAATATTTGCATCGATCCGTATATCGGAACGAGGCGCAACTTAGGGGCTATCCTTAACCTAAAATGGAAACAGCCTTTCTCTATATGGTCTTCCTTGCTAATGATGCGTTCTATGGCATTGGTACCTATGATCATAGAGATAAGCCTAATCTCTATTATGATTGAATTCAGGGGCAGGTATGAGTTGGTGGCAAGATGTCTAATTCTCTACTGGCTTTAAGTCCTCGCCATTTCCCAAAGACAATGTGATCCTGTTTAGTTGTAATGGTTGGGCCATCATAGAAGAAAGGTCGTATAGTGGGTCTAAGCCGGATACGTTGAACCTTCTGTCTAATCAGGACAGAAAATGTGTTGTATCAGTTCTTAATCCAAGTCGATGCCGATCCTCTGCTTGATCAGAGCATTGGATTCATTGGTAACCACTAGGAGTAAGAAATCGACTCAAACCGCGAATACATCGCTTACATGTAGTTCCTTTACTCTGCGTTCCCGAATACAATAAGTCCTTGGGAAAGGCAATTCTAAGGGGCGTGCTAGTTCATTCTAAGTTCAATCTGAGGGAGTTATAAATGTTCCCTGAGAGTGTATGGTTCCTTCCTATGGGCAACAACAGGAGTCTATAAGTCATAAGGGGATCTATCCAAGGAAGGGAGTCTCATTCCAACCAAAACTAATCTATCATTCCTTAACATATACAGGCTTTACCCTACTCTAGGTAACTAGTAGGCTAGTCTATAACTCAGTAGCTATAATCTAAAGCTTAAGATTATACGGTAAATGGCTTTCCATACCATTTCTACTACAGCGAGTTGTTCTATCGCTTAGGGTCAAGATTGTCTAAATGGAATTGGATTTCTTATGTCGTCAGACTCTTCAAATCTAGGAGTGCTAACTCTAGGACCAAAACGCCAAGGGCCTATGTGGCCAGTAGCATTCAGTTGTATTAAATAGAACCGCGTTCTTAGTCCCATAGTGGGATCGGAAGTGGCATGCTTGGTAGGAGGGTGGGGTGGGATAAAAACTAATTTGTAGGCTGAATCCCGGGAGTTACAATACTCCCGATTCAGGGACAATAGCTTACAGTGAAATGAGACGCCATGCACTCCATTTCACAAATTTTGGCTACATTAAGCCCAAACCACAACACAAACATTCACATAACAAGTCGTAAAGCATCATACATTTCATTAAACCAAAATTGTCATAATACAAGGGATATCTCCCTATAAGTATCATGACAAAAAGTACATGGGAGCTATGTCAGTCAGCTACTACAACAACATAGGTAAACTACCAGCCTTATCAGGCTTACAAAACACAACTTAAAACAGGAAATGACTAACTACTAATAATAACATCAAAGATCGCATCGCTAGTCGGAGTCTGGTGATGGAGGAGGAGCACCCTTATCCTGTAAGCAACACAGGATTGCCTTCAAGGTGCGAGTCACCTTGCCAAACTTCTTCTTTGTAATGGCCTTGACATCAGCGACTTCTGCTCGAAGTTCTTGGACTTCCCTACGCAAAGCGGTCTGACTCTCCTCCATCCGAGCAATGCGGTCGTCGATAGTAGTCTGCGCAGGAGGAGGGCTCTCATCAGTATCCTGAGCCTCCTCTTCTGCTTCTTCCTGAGCCTCTTCCTGAACCTCTGCACTAGGTTCTTCTTCGCTTTGATCTTCTTCTTCATCAAAGTCATCCCCACTATCCCTTTCAAGTTGATTTTCACGGTATTGCGACCCAATCTTCATCTTGACCATTGTCGACTCATCGATAGTGTGAATCGATACCGGTAATTCGGGTCCAAGTCTATAGGCAAACTCAAGCGCAATCTTGCAAGAAGGGATTCGGATGTTCTCCTCGACCTGGCTATGAGAACTATCTGCCGTAAGATGAAAGTGGCCATACATACGTTCTCTCCCTGGACCACCAGAAATAAGAAATCGACCATAAGACGTGTGCATTCAATGCGGTTCGTCGACCTGGGATAGACATTGAACGTGCAGATATGGTGCAGCAGGCGCAAATCCTCAGACATGTACGTCGCCTTGAGGCTATTATTGGGCTGCCATGGAACCAACTTACCACACAGAAACCTGGTGCGGCGATCTCGTTCACGTCTAGTCCTCAAATTCTTCTCACTTGGATGCACATCGCCTAGAGGCACGTTGAGAAGTCGCGCAATCAACCGAACGTCGATCGTAGCCATCCGATCTCTACCAAAAGGGATTTTGAACTGCAAAGGCTCCAAGGTAGGACTCTGGATGCTAGCATAGAAGGCACGAACAGTGCTCACATTAGCACGAGCGCGAGCTTCAAAGATCGGTCCCCAGTGCGCAGCTTCAATGCGTTCGAACAACAGATACTCGCCGAACAATCGCCCATCTACGTCCGCCTCAAATAACACTCTACGATCAGTGTATTCACCATGAGGCATCTCTGATAGAATGGTTCGTCCAAGGTGTGCATGGGGATCCAAATCCCGCTTTGTACGGCACTCCAGGACTGCAGCTGGACCTGCGGCGGTGCTTGAACTTGCGGCACCACCCCGCGGTCTTCTTGATCGAGCAGGACGGCTCGGCCCAGCCTCGTCTGTCGCGGTTTTCCTCTTACCCATCAAAGATATGATGGATGAGAGTGACAAAAGGCCCAAAATGGCTTCCACGAAAGCCATGGAAAACGTCGAAAATGCGGAGAAATGGCTGCCCAATCTGACAAAAGGAAATCTAGGCGTCGTAGAGGGATGCTTCAAGCTTCCCAAGGCTGTACTTTCAGGGAAAAATACAAACAAAAAGATGGGATGAAGCACCTCACGATTTCAGCTATATTTGGGAGATTTTGGAGCTCCAAATGGTGATATCTTCAAGGAAAGAGGCTGCCAACACCCAATGAATGATGGGTGGTGGTCGGTTTTGGCCAAGGGAGGTTTTAGAGGTGATTTGGGACGCCGGGGTTTGGAATTGGTTGCTGAAAATCGAATCTAGGGCTATGTAAGGGGGCTGTTTGTGAAGGAGAGGTGGGTTTTGGGGGTTTTCGTAATGTGGGAGGTACCTAGGGGTGATATGGGGCCTGTTTAAGGGAGTGCGCCCGAAGGACGGCCCCATCGGAGCTCGCCGGCCGGCGATGCATCGCCCGGCCGGCGTGGCATCGCCGGCCAACCTTCAAGTTGGCCAGTGGGACCCCATGGGTGTGGTCCCCCATGGTCCCAGGGTCCCAAAAAGTTAGGTCCCACCCCTTGGTTCATAGTATTTTGGTCTGTATGAGCCCAAACATGTGTTCGGGGCTTTCCGGGTCCACATCGCAATCCCGAATGTCAAACTATATGATGCAGCATATGAATTTGGGGTAGAAGGAGTCAGTACACCTATCTAGATCCTTATTTGCTAAAGAAAGTGAAGTTAGAATGGCCTTATGGCCATTTTTCATGAAATTTTACTATTCACTATAAAATTTTATGAAAGTACTAATTTGTATTATTTTCACATTAGGTTTGATGCCTAACATGAAATGGATAAGAAATAATTGAAGATTGGGGTGGTGAGAGGAAGAATTTCGAAGATTTTCGGTGAAACGGGGATTTTTAAGCTCTGGCGATTGAATACAGGGGTCGTGGTTGTCCCACGGCCCAAGGATTCACATTAACGGGTTTAGAATTGTTCAAAGAACAGCTCAACCCACTTACCTACAACCTAGGAGCTATTCGGGTTGCTCTACGCGACCCGAGACGCGTTACAGGCTCGATCTTGCGATCGATTCTAATAGACTTCGCCTATCGGCGAATCTGTGATCCTGAACGTGTTTCTAGACCCTTCTCGCACCCACCTAAGTCAAAGGAAGCGACAGCGTGCGTCGCGTGACCATAACCCAGGCCCGGTCTAATCCAAATCATGCTCTGATACCATCTGTAACATCCCGAAAATCGGGGGTCGAGCAAAAACCCAACTCCCGAGTTCCAAAATGTTATTTATGCAACATGGATATGTATGATTGAATGTTGTCTGTGATAATGTATTAAACATGAATGAGATTAAGCCAGAACAGCATATCATACTCCAGAGACAGTGAAATTTGCAAGCGGAAGACTGTAATAGTATGTATAACGTACATAAACTGTTGTATGTCTCCAGAGTGTGAATATATTACCAGGTTATGCACATACATGTATACTTCAAAAGTAAACAAAATGAATATACATGAGGGCGCTAAAAATTCAAAATGACAAATGTCAAAGTATCTAATCAACCTCCCTGCAATCCCGTCAATCAGAACACGCATAAAGGAGGAATCCTCCTTCTCATCATCAAGTCCAGCTCCGCCTCACAGGCCGCGCCATCATCTGCAATCACAAAGGGACTGGTGGGTGTCCGGAAACACCATCCCGTAACGTGGGAGTGAGTGATCAACTCAGTGGGATAAGAGAGCAGAGATTAGCATGTTCACAATTCAATCACGCGATAATAGTAAAGCAGTAAATCAGACAATCCTAATACTGTTGTTAATGCAAGATGATATGACGTGATGTATGCCCTCACCGACAATCACCCTCATGCGGCAACATCTTACGACCGCGGCATGCCACACTCCCTAGAGTGCTCCACATCTTCCAGGCACATGCAATGCTATGGTGATATGATTACCAAGTTGTTATTAGTCCATTCAAACAGCAGGATTGGGAAACTAAGGTACTTCCCTTGTATCAATCCCAACACAGATCCTGTCTAGGGTCGTCACTCCTAGTAATCTCATACGATGTATATTTCGTAGGTCACTGCAAGGGCTGCCAGGGCTGTTGCTCGCACTCGTTGCACCGCTCCCCCATCACCTTATCAATACAGGCCTACTGTACTCTACTGCACGGAAGGGTCGTCGCCTCCCGTGGACTCAGAATACGCTCGCGGTCACTACAAAGGGCTCGTCGCCTGATCAGTGTAGGCCGACAGCTAGAATATAGTGTCCCATACCACCATAATCAGCTCACGAGTCTAGGTGCTCACTGGTCACTACGGGGAGGTTTGTGACCCCAGCGTAGGCCGACAGCTCGACCACGGTGTCCCATACCACCATGCCCGGCTCATGAGTCTTCGTGGATCAAGGTACCATGGTTAACAGGGTTTACAATGGTAAGTTCAGTACCCTAGGTTCAAGCAGTTATGATACATACAAGGTGAACAAACATCGGCCAGTCGGGTTACTTGACGGGCTCGACTAGCGCGATCGCATCTCAAGTTGAACGACATGAAGTGCGTAAAACACTTCGCGTGGCCTAACCACTGCCGCCAACTCTCAACCCGAATCACGTTCATCGACGCGTCGTTCGTGGCTATGACCAGTCAGCCACGAATTCGCTCGGTTACCGACTGCCTGGACTAAGTCAAGTCCCACACATCTATGGTATTACATTAACACTATATACCAGGGTATTGGAATTGAAATACATCATGTGAGCATGTTAACACATGTTATAACATTCAACTTAAGCAAATCTTCAAGGCATACCTTTCATGCATATTCAACTTAAGCAAATCTTCAAAGCATACTTCCTATGCATGTAACGCAATCATGCATAAGGTCAACATGTAGGAAATCATTTAGGTCAGCATTTTAATCATGAAATCAATCTCAAACTACTACATAACATCATTCAATACAATACATACCAGTACAAGCATTTATACAAACACATACACTACACACTTAAGTCCACATATAGTATGTCGACCCAAAGTGCGCAACTAGGCGAATCTCTTCGCCAAACTGATTATGCAATCATTCCTAACTCTCTAATGCGGCGACAAACCATGTCAATCACATCAGCAAAATATGAATGTAAACAGTACTTCCTACAAATGACTAAAATGCCCTAAATCTCATATTCTTCGTTAGCTTACGAAACGGGAAACGGAGAGCATTTTGTACATGTCAAACGGCGATGCCGTCAAGAATCTACTATTAAACGACATTGAAAGCGTTGGGAACCGTCAATCAAAGCGTCTAAAATCCTCACCTTATGTCTTGTAGACTCGGGAATTGAAACGGAGCGTATACGCTTCGTCTACGGCGAGTAAGGAGCCTAATACACAAGATCCATAAGCTACATCGCTATGGAAACAAGGGAAACTCAAATCAACAACTATTTAGGGTTTTTACTTACCTAGGATCGCGGTGGAATCGCCGGGAAAGCGGTGGAGGTGTGTTGCTTAAGCACGTGCAATGCGTAGTACAAGTGGCAGGAAGAACTCTCCCACACTCTCACAATCTCCCACCTTTTTCTCTCTCCCAAGCTAGGGCTTCTCTCAAATTCGGATGGAAGAGAGGAGTGAGGGTTTCAACCCCTTTTATAGCCTAAAACATGCCCAAAATAGGCTTGGGAACAATGTTTACTTGGTGCCTAACCAAATCGGGGCCGTTTCGGTCCAAAAGGGCATTTCTGAAGGTCCCCAGGCCAAATGCGGTCGGACTTAAGCTCATGCATACTGGATCTAGCACACATCCAGTTTTCAGACCGTTTGGGTTCCCAGATCGCACGTGGCGGCCCAGTTTCAGTTTAACGGTCATCGCACCAAGATCAGGCCTATAAGTCTCGTGATATATAATAGATATTTTTCCTGATCCAAGGGTGTAATTTGGCTGTATTCTGACGGTCAGAACGCTCAATACTGATGCGTCAAATTGTGTGCCAGTTTTGAATTTCAAATTCCAATTCTAACCCTATTCTCACTCTCTTCGGTCCGGGCTCAATGAAATAGCCTGTGATTATCGGTTTGACTTGATTTTTGGAATGAGTGTCAAGTCCAGCTAGACGGTTCTAACGGTCTAAGATAGGAGGTATCGGACTTTCGACGTGCGGTCTAGATCCAATACAAAGATTCAAAGTGGTCCAGAGAACAAACTTGCTTAGAGTTTGGTCCGAGGTTTTAGAGCATTATAGCACCATTGGTTCCACTCGCTTTGGGCCTTGTAGAACGTATTTAAAGTGATCAGGGACCGTTTCCCAGCTATTCTAACGTTGCACTAGCTAACTTATGCTTAGTTTCTAAAGAAATTTATCCTAAGTGGTTTCTTTGACTATGGAATTGGGTTCTGAACGATTTTTCAGGTGTTTTAATTGACCCACTGCCTAAGGACGTCAAATCCCAGGTTAGCCAAAATCCGGGGTGTTACAGACATGGTGGGGAAATATCTAGAGGTCTTCATGGACGATTTCTCTGTTTTTGGTTCATCTTTCAGCGAATGCTTAGCAAGTCTTAAATGTGTGCAGAAAAGATGTGAAGAAAAAAATTTGGTACTTAACTGGGAGAAGTGTCATTTTATGGTTCAAAAGGGAATTGTCCTTGGGCATATCATCTCGTCCAAAGGAATCGAGGTAGATAAGGTAAAAATTGATCTTATCTCTAACCTACCTCCACCCAAGAATATCAGAGACGTGCGATCCTTCTTACAACACGCAGACTTTTACAGACAATTCATAAAGGACTTTAGTCTCCTCTCTCATCCTTTATGTAATCTTCTTCAAAAGGATACACCATACGAGTGGACTGAGAAGTGTCAAGAAGCTTTCACTAAGCTTAAGGGCATGTTAACCACTGCACCTATCATGCAGCCACCCGACTGGAGTCTTCCTTTTGAACTTATGTGTGACGCCTCTGATTATGCTCTTGGAGCGGTTATAGGCCAAAGAAAAGATAAGCGGCCTTACATTATTCACTACGCAAGTAGGACTCTAAATCCTGCCCAAGTGAACTACTCGACTACGGAAAATGAACTCTTAGCCGTAGTGTTCGCTTTGGACAAATTTCGGTCCTACCTGATCGGATCCAAGATCATTATTTATACAGATCATGAGGCACTTAAGTATCTTCTTTCCAAGAATGATTCTAAGCCCCGCCTAATACGATGGATCCTTCTACTCCAAGAATTTGATTTAGAAATTAAAGACAAAAAGGGAGTAGAGAACGTAGTAGCTGATCACCTTTCTCGCCTTAATACCTCTGATTCCCTTGAGGCGACCCATATCAATGACATGTTCCCTGATGAACAACTGTTTAGAGTCTCCCATTCACCTTGGTTCGCTGATATTGCTAATTATCTTGCTACAGGTGCCATACCGATACACTAGACGTCACAAGATAAGAAGAAATTCTTTACCAAGGTGCGTAACTTTTTCTGGGACGATCTATATTTGTTTAAATATTGCCCAGACCAAATCTTAAGGAGATTCGTACCAGACGATGAACATCAGAGTGTCATCTCCTTCTGTCACTCACAGGCCTGTGGTGGTCACTTTTCTGCTAAAAAGACCACGGCCAAGATTTTACAGTGTGGCTTCTACTGGCCCACTATGTTCAGGGTCACTCATGAGTTTTGCAAGGCTTGTGAGCGTTGTCAGAAATTGAGAGCATTGTCCCTTTGAAATATGATGCTCTTAAATCTCATCCTTATTATAGAAGCATTTGATTGTTGGGCATCGATTTCATGGGACCATTCCCCCAATCATTTGGAAATCTGTATATTTTGCTCGCCGTAGACTATGTCACTAAATGGGTCAAAGTAATTTCGTGCCGCAAAAATGACCATCGCACGGTCATTAAATTTTTGAAAGAAAATATCTTGTCGCGGTTCGGAACGCCTCGAGCCATCATTAGTGACGAGGGCTCACACTTTTGTAATAGACCATTTGAGAGTCTAATGAAGAAATACGGTATCTCTCATAAGGTGAGCACCCCATACCATCCACAGACAAGTGGACAAGCTGAAATTTTTAATAGGGAGATCAAACATATCCTAGAAAAAATGGTTAACCCTGATCGTAAGGACTGGTCAATCAGATTGACCGATGCCTTATGGGCGTACCGTACTGCTTTTAAAACTCCTATTGGAACATCTCCCTTTAGACTTGCCTATGGGAAAGCCTGTCACTTGCCTGTGGAATTAGAACATAAAGCATACTGCACGATCAAAAATCTGAATTTCAATCTGGACAACGCTGGCTCGCTACGCAAACTTCAATTAAATGAACTTGAAGAAATCCGGAACGATGCATATGAAAACTCAAGAATTTACAAGGACAAGATGAAGGCGTTTCATGATTATCATATTCTACAAAAATCATTCACGTCAGGTCAGAAAGTCCTTTTGTATGATTCTCGACTACATCTCTTTCCGGGTAAGCTTCGATCTCGTTGGACCGGCCCTTACATTATTGTCACTGCTTATCCTCATAGGGCCGTCGAGATAAGAGATCCCGACAATGGCAAGGAGTTTAAAGTAAATGGACATCGATTAAAGCCATTTGTCGAGACATTTGATTCAGAGGACATGTCCATGCCTCTGATTGCTCCTGCTTACCAGGACTGATCTCCTAGTCTGATGGAGGTATAGGTAGGTTTATCGCTTTTATAGGACTAGGATTGTTGCTTTATTTGTCTGGCTGAAGACGGTAAATTTAGCGTTCCTGGGAGGCGACCCAGCTTTTCATTTCATTTTTTTAGTTAGATGATTCAATGTTTGTGGGTAACATTACTGTAAACCCTCAAGAGAATACAACTCGTCCACTAGGGGTAACCTAGGGGTTTAAAGGCTTGTTGCATACGCTAAATGCAATCGAGAGCACCTGCGAAAGTGGTATAGGTAGGATTTTCTTTTTATGATTTTATTTTTGTTATTTTGTTTTGTTGATTTCTCTCTTGTGCTGACTCGCTTGTACGTTGATATTTTTGGAAAAAGCCTTCTGATTCTCTGTTCTAGGTACTATCCTCCCATCACTTCTCATTTACGTTTGTTGTTCCATATTTAGATCTTTTACATTGAGGACAATGTAGATTTTAGGTTGGGGGTGGGAGATTAGGCTTCCTAATCAGTATTTTCTTGGTCTTGAGCAAAAATTGTGAAAATTGTAAAAAATTTTAAAAATTTTTTTGACATTTCTTGTAAATTCAATGTGATTTTGACATCTATCCTTGATTTAGAATTACGAGATACGTGATGTTGATAATTTATAACTCTTGGATTTAGCTACTTGATAGATTCCACAGTTGAGTTTGAATTATCAATCCATGATTAGAGATTTTAAACATTGATTGAATCATGATTTCAGGACACATCTTGCTTACACATTAAGATTTCAGTTCCATATCGAAGGATTAACTTGGTAATCACTAAGCACGAAAGGAATCAGCCTGAAATATCTTGCCATCATGGTATAAAAATTGAAAAGGTTGGATAATTAATCTTCACCATAGGTTTGCTCCCTATAGGTATAGAGTTAATTCCCCATGAATGATATGTGAAAAAGAGTCAGGTATACGATCTTCACCATAGGTTTGCTCCCTATAGGTGAGGATTTGATTCCCCTTCCTTGGCATTACTTTGAATAGAAAAATCACAAGTTAATAGGTTAATCTATGAGGCAAGTTTTGGATTCAGTTTTGGTTGTCATGAATTTTCTTGTAGGTTACCAATGATATCATGACATTGACGATTGGATTTCTTAATGATGATAAGCCGAGATTAGACTATATATCCATGGATCTCAGTGTTTAAAATTTTTCTAATTGATGGATTAATACTTTACACTTGATTATGAAGTCTACCGTGCGCTTGAGCTCAGGAGAAAATAATTTCTAACATTCATGAATATTAAATTTCTCGTATCTTGTTCAAAATCTCACTCGATTTCATAGAAATTATCCTGTAGTTCTCAACTTATTTTTCGCATACCTTGCTCGGGACTAACAAAATACTGGTTGGGGGTTGTGTTGAGGGTCAAATAGTGCATATTAGACCCCATTTATTACTTAGATTTACGAGCATAATATTGTTTAATACCCAGTTTTAATCGTGTTTTGTTGCAGGGTGTGATTAGGAGAGTTGACTGAAAAAGGATGCCAAAAGATTGGATTTAACGTTCCGATGATCACTAGGGCATGGGACGGACTTCAGAGGACCAAGATTGACGGATATACACGGTCAGAAATCCGAGAAAACTAAGAAACTGAAGCTCAAGTGGCTTGAAACGCATCCAGAATGCAAGATCACTTGGTTCCCGACATCTGATCGGTTCGAAACTTTATACATGAGATAAGGGCCAATTAACCGTACGTTTCAAATTTCAGCTCTTGGATCACTATAAAAGTGCTCCAACTGACCGATCAGCTTATAAACCGTCGATTCTGGGCCCACCTAATATCTGGAATTGCCTCGAATTTGGAGTCAACGCCTTAAATGAAGAGTCAAAACAGATGGACGGTGCAGATTTCTCCAAAACAGTGCAATGGACCCCATATGAGATGGGTGTGTATAGTGCATAAGTACACTAGCCATGCATGGCAAGTGTCAGAGACGCTGACACTGGACGGTGTCAGAAACGCACGGACGCTGTCCGTCTTACGGATGGTTGTAGGCCCCACCCATTATACGTACGAATAATCCAAGCCGTCCACCATGTAGAGGGGCTCGAATACTACAAAAACATGTTGACTCTTTTTATTCATGCGTACACACGTGTGCGTTACAGGGGCCACAAAAAGTCTGTCCTGTAACGTTCAAAATTAATTTTATTGCGATTTATTTTCTGGACCACGTCAATGGATGTTCAAAACCACCTATTCTTGACTGAAATTTCGTTCTGAATCCAATGGACAGGGTGAATTTTCCAGAAAATGCTTCTGTGGGGCCCACCGATCACAACAGCAAAATGGTGCGAAAGGTTTCGCACATCCGTGAAAACTAACTTTCCCAGGCAGTTTTAGCCCACCATCTTTGATCATATGACAGATTTGAACCATCTATCATGTAGAGAACCCAAGAAAGTACTATGGGACGGTGTTTCATTAGAATTTGAGCGAGGAAAGTGGCGCGTTTCGAGGCACCGAACTTGGCTGTGAAAATTACACTCCGTGTCCTGATACAACTCTGTCACTGACTCCAGCCTTCCAGCAGCTATAAAAGGAGGTTTTGGACGTGGGGAGCATTCATTCAGGTCTTGGGAGGAAGATTCAGAGCTTGGAAGGAAGGCTCAGGTCGGACGTCTGCAAGAGAGAGAGTTGAGTTTGTTTATTTCTTTTATTTTTATTTTATTTTGTTTTGAGATATCTAGCCTATTCATGTTGGGCTAAACCTCCTAGCTAGGGCTAGGAGGTGAAGCTTGTAGTGAGATGGGAGAGTTTAATTTATGAATTTTTTATTTAATTTATGAATTGAATTAATGTTGATGCTAGTTTAATTAATGGCATGTTTTAGTCTTTAATGATCTGTTGTGACTAAAATTACAATGGGTCTGCAATGGCTTTGATCATGTCCTTATACTTTTATGTTTATGACGTCAGAACGTCTTGTTGTTCACCATAGTCTCCTGGGCATGGTTAGATGACGGTACCCTTCCTAACTTTCATACATGTGATTGGGTGGTAATTAGTTTAATTCTGTTGTTTGCCATAGTCTTTAGGGCATGGTTTGGTGATGGAATCCATTCTAATTCATATACCTTTCATCTCTTGAAAACTAGATCAATGACAGTTCAGTTAATTTTCATGAAACATGCATAAGATCTCCCTGATCTCTACAAGTGGATCCTCTGAATCCCTAGTTCCCTTCTCCTGATTTCTCTCAAGTTTAGATAATTATTTCACCAGTATTCCTTCAAATTCAATCAGATTAGATTTCATCTTAGCTTAGTTCTGGTTCTAGATACAAGTTTCAGTCCCTTGGGATTCGACCTCGATCTTACTGAGTTATTACTACATCACAATCTTATACTTGGGGAATGAACAAGTTTTTGGTGCCGTTGTCGGGGACTGTCGGCTACGTTTGTCTGAAATTAATTAGTTTAGGATTAGTTTAAGGTCCCACCGATCCAGACCTTCAGTTTGGATAGGGTCGGATCCATCGGATCGGGTTGAATTTGCCGGATTGAGTTAGATTTTGCCCCGCTCTAGATGACATATACAAAACACGATGGGCCCCACACTCAATCTGAAATGCTTTAGTGGTGGTGAGTCCATCTAAACTGTTCACTGTGGTCTGCCCACCTGTGTATTGGATAGGCCTGATTTTTGGGACATAGGGTAACCATGAAGGCGGGATGTGGACCGTGCGTCAAGTTGGGTAAGATAAGCTTATTCTACAATGGTTGTAGAGGAACTGGCCTCTTCGATGGGAAATGACTTGCAGATGATCTTGTTAAGCAGACGGACGGTCACGCTCAAGCCACGCCATTCCATGTGAAGATGTGATCTAACACACGACCTTCAACGGTTACTTGCAGCACGTGCAAAACCTGGAACATACACGTGGCATCCAAAGCTATGAAAATCAGGTGGGCCATGTTGTGCAGAGGACTGGCCCAATAATTTTAAGTTGGTAAGCTCATCAGGGGGCCCGTGTACGGAAACCATGCTAGATTTAAGAGAAAATACTGCAGAAGGTTCACATTTAATGTATTTGTGTGGCCTGCCAGACAAGTGTGCTGGCCTGATTTTTGGGCCAGGTTCTCCACATGGTGGGGCCCACCTAATGTTAGGTTTAGATGTACTGTACACTTGGCAACTTGCGGTAGATGACTGCATGTATTGGTGCATGTGGGCTTTAGCAAATCTCATCCATTTATCCTCACATTCGAAGTCACATGTGGCCGCCTGGCATATATGCTCCCATCACAGCCGTTCATCAAGCTGTTCCCACTGGGTAGAGTCCTATGTTAACAAATACTGAAACTGACTAGATCATCCAACACGTGTAATAGATTGTGAATTGATCAGTGATCATTCAACCGTTCATTTGTTTTGTACATGTGTGGCCCCAATTAGGGGTGGGCCACGCAGACAGGACTGAGTGGCCCCACCTTACAGGACCAGCACTTGGGCCTTTATGCTTGAGACTAGCCCTGGCCTAGCATGTTGTCCCAGTTCAACTGGTACTGACTGGATCACCATTATATAAAAGAATGGATGGTTTGACATGTTAAGGAGGTTTTTCATTTAGTACTGAGATGCCTGTGAGAAATCCATCCCATCCATCAGTTTCTTCAACCCATGTTAGGCTACGAAACAAAAAATGAGGTAGATCCAAAGTGTAAGTGGACCACACTTTTGGAAAGAGTAGGAATAGAAATGCCCACCAATGAAATCCTCCTGACGCCTACCATGATGCTTATATGCCATTCAAACCGTTCACAAGATGAACTGAAAACACAAGTATTATCCTAATCCAAAACTTATGTACTCTCATAAAGGTTTCAACGGTGGTCGTTCCATCCCCATTGTTTCATGCAGTGTGGTCCACTTGAGTTTTGGGTCTGTCTCATTTTTTGGATCATGTTCTAACATAAGTTATAAAAACTGATGGACGGAGTGGATTTCTCACAAACATTTTCATGGACCCCACGTAGGTTTTGACCGTAGAAACTTCTTACACACTCAGGCCGACTCATTTAGTCCCTGACTCCTGGGCTGAGTCCGGACTCACTCGAGCCGGGGCTAAATAGACCTGACTCGATAGGGTTTGGGTGGGCCTAAGGTACAGAACCATATCAGGACTAACCCAGGTCTTAAAAGCATGGTATCAAATAAGGAAAGGAAGAGGACATGGACACTCGAAATATCATTTGAATATACTTTGTACCTTTATTTCACTAAAAAAGAGGAAACGGATTCCGTGGTGTGCCATAGACCACCCAACTCCATGGTGTGTTGACGTCACCAAGTTATATAGGCCCCACCATGATATATGTGTTATATCCACACCGTCCATGTATTTTAAGATATCATTTTATTGCATGACCGAAAAAATTAGGCAGATATCAAGCTCAAGTGGGCCACACCACATAAATATGTAGGGATTGAATGTCTACCATTGAAAACTTCTTAGGGGTATGAAAATTTTGGATCTAATGTTTGTTTTATGTTGGATGACATATAAACATCATGGTGGGACATAGGAAGGTTTCAACTGTGGGAATCATTGTCGTCATTGCTTTCGATAGTGTGGTCCACTTGCGCTTCTGATCTGCCTAATTTTTGGGTTCATGAACTGGAATGATCTTGCCAAATGGATGGACGTTGTGGATATAACGCATGCATCATGATGGCCCCAAAGAACTTGATGATGTCAACACACCATGGAGGTCGGTGGTGTGTGTCACACCACGCAATCCACTTCCCAAAAATGGGATGAGTGACAGGGATGGATCTGTAATAAAGGGTAGTTGGATTACTTGGATTTTGATTATTTTTCTACGTTTCTTCTGGAGCATATGCTTGCATTATTTATCATGAGGCGCATCAGTTCTTTTCTCATGATGTACTTCTCCTATGGTTTTTTATATATGTATATATATAGTTTTCTTCCATGCTATTATGATATGCCTTGTGGGGCCACTCCTTCCTCACCTATCAAAGGTTGTGACTGTATATATGTTTGGGTCAATGACTACTTATTCATTTGAGTGTATCTTTTCAATTCCTATTCCACCCAACTTTTAAAAAGCCAGAAGAAGTGAGAGAGATAGAAAGAAATAGATTGAACGGTCAGGATCAAGATAGAGGCCATTCCTTCAAGAGGTTTGATACAATACATTCCCATGTAATGTTGCGATATATTTCAAGACTTTGGCCTTTGGAGCTGGTTTCATAATGATCTAAACCGTCTATATGATCGCCATGCCAAGGTTGGGAGAATACCAAAAATTGAACATTTTAACCCATCTGTCTCCTTTCCTTTGAAATGGACGGTCTTCTTAAACAGATTTTTTTTATTGGGCATTGTGGCCCATTATATAAACGGTTTGGATTGCTAAAAAAGACCCCAATCCAATGGCTAAAGTCCTGACACATCTTATTCCAAGAGAGCATTCCATCAATATCTTAATGGGGGAAAGGTCAAACTAATACATACCATTTGATTGAATCAACACTAAACCTTAGTAGACTTTCATATTAAAAGTTCCCTTTCCTTGTGGACCACTCATCAGGTAGTTTACTACTCTTGTTTGAGTAAAATGGATGGTAATAAGAAAGAAGACCACCACTCTTTAGTTATCAAATATGTGGGGCCCACCTGACAAGTGGGCCTTCTTGATTTTAAGATTAGTGCATGCTCACAGCTGTGGGACACCTAATCTACGGTCCACATCCTCATATCCGATGGACCGTATGAGCATTCAGGGTTAAAAGAAGAGATGAGTACACTGGAAAAAAAAAAACCCATAATTTGAAAAGCCCCACAAACATTGCAAGAGATTCATCACAAGAATCATTAGGAACTGTGCTTGAGAAATTAAAAAATGCCAGTTTTAAGCCATTGAAAGGCCCACCCAAGGGGCATTTGGTCTCCTAATAAATAGTCGAACAAAGGAAGATAGGCCATGGACCCTAATCGCATGGTTAGCCATCTAGTTCTCCTCCGCTAATTCCTAGATATAGAACTTTTGTCCTAAGTTATTCTTATGTGTTTGTCACGAACTTGAAACAAGGATAATTAAGATAATGTGTCATATGTATACATTGAAAACTCAAGATATATAATATTTGTATGGAACTTAAAAATACATGTTGATATATGTTATGTAAGTGGGGTGCTTTGTTGAAAATCATATGCAAATTCTCTTTTATATACAAATAAATGAGATGAACAATATAAAATATTAAAAGAATGATAAGTACTTTTAAAACAAATAAATAAATCATTAAACACATAAAATATAAGAGATTGTGATTTTTTTTTTTACGTGAAAAACTCTCCTACATGAAAAGAAAAAAAAACCATGAGACTTACCTTAGCACAAATCTCTTATAATAAAAATAATGAAAGTACAATTATTAAAAACCTCTCTTAAATATCGAAACCACATCACCCAAATGTGAATTACAACCAATAATGAAGGAGATGAATTACTCACAAATTAGGTAATGTAGAAAACCTCTTATATGAATTTTAGAGAAGACAATTGAAGAAACAAGTGTTGTGAAGAGGCCCTCATGACCTCACACATAAAGATTTTAGTGATAGGAAGCCCTTGTTTTTCTTTTTATACAAAACCTTCCTGTTCTTCATTTTCTCATTTTCATTCTCTTCTTTTTTCTTTAAAAAGAAAAAAAAAAAAAACTAAATGTTGCAATAACTCTCTCTAAGCAAAAGGTCTTTTTTTTTTTTCCTCTCATTTGACTTTTTTAGCTAAAAGATCAAGATACCCCCACTAAATCAATGTGGACAAAATAACCACCGGGGCCACATATGGGGGTTTAACCTCCGCATGAGGATTGACCCCAACATGCTTGACCATGTATGATAGCATATACAATACATGCACTGTACATTTGACGGATGTGACATGTAATAAGAACAAGAGGTTTAATATAACATATTCAATGCTTGAAGAAAAATAATAACACACGTTATAATGAAAACCATAACAAGCTAGTCTCCAGGTTTTTTAAGGGACAATAAAAGCTCGACTTAGCTAAAATAAATAAATTGAAAAATTAATCTAAATTAGAGGTTTTTTTTTTAAAAAAAAAAAAAATAATAACTTTTGCTGTTGCCAAACAGTCCCTTAAGTAAGAATCAAACACATTGGAAAAATGTACTTGCCTATATTTTCATTTAGTATTATTTCATTTTAGAGAATCATGGACGCTGGATTATAGTGGGATGGAAACGTATGAATCTCAAACATAGATTGCAAGTTATCCCTTTGTCTTTTTTTAAAAAAAAAGATAAAAAATTTGAGGTTAGTCCTAATTATAGTTTGGTTAACTTAGGAAGTGTAATTAATGATAAAGGAAGACTAATTAACTATTACATATTTAATGTCTTGTTCAAATGCAGAAATACCACGGATCTTTGCAAGAGGATCCAAACACTATATGCCAGTGTGATAGACACCAGAGATCTACCATTCATAGTAGGTCCCACCATGAATTTGCCTTTGGCCAATGTCAGATATAGACCATTGTTTTTTAAATGCCCCCAACGGTTCGTTTTCTTCATACCCGAAGGCAACATGATGAATGGACCCCTTTGGGCTTACAGATGGTCTTCTTAGGAGACACCCCGGTCCCTCACACATATGCCATGTTGGCCCATGTGATGCTAAGTAGCCCCCACTCTCTCTTGCACAAGTAACCTTAGCTTTTTTCTTTCAATTTTAATAGGCCAGTTCCCCTACAAGTCCTTAGAAAAATAAACTAATTTTCCACGGGTTGTTGGTGGAGCCTACCAATATGGTATCTGTACCGAATTCAACATGTTTTGTAGGGTCATCCGCTCTGAGAGTTGGACACCCCAAATATCAGACAAATCCAACCATGATTTAGGCCACCACATTTTAGGTCGCAAATTATTTTGTCCCCTATGGAGTGAGTGAGGTCCCACCTAATGATCAGGTAGACCCGCCCTTTGGCACAACACAGTAAGGGTCATGGTTGTTGGTGGTGTCTACTGTGATATGTGTAAGGAATCCAACCTACTTAAAAGGATCGCCCACTATGAAAGTTGGACACCTTAAAAATCAGATAGATCGAACCATCCACGTTAATTTAATTTTAGGTCATAGATAATTGATCCCTCGAAGAGCGACTCACATAATGATTGTATAGGTCTAACTTACAGCACATCACATCATCATGGTGGGCCGTAGGTTAGAAGGCATATAAAAAACATGGTGGGCCCACAGATTTCAGGTAAATAAATATTTACAAGCAAGTGAATAATTTGTAGAAGAATACTATTGCAGGAAGCAGGGGCATATGTTTAGGTAGGTTTATCAAAGAAGTCAATATATGTTATTCTAAGATAAGCTATTTCTTGACTTATTCAAGTGTCCAACCCTTGTCTTAGTAATCTCATTAATTATGGGGTTATCCTCTCTACCACTTGGATTTAGTACATCATGGGCCCCACTTAAAACTGTCCTAGATTATGTATTTGTATATATTCATATCTTGTAATTGGGGCCACTCTATTAAAAATGGGGGTCTTTTTTTTGAGCTTCCTTAAATACTTAAAATATTTGAAGTGCTGTGCCTGACCTTTTTTCTTTTTTTCTTTTTGTTAAGCTGGATTAATCTCATCCAACGACCAGAAGCTAGTGAGACAGAAGTAATCCCCTACAGCTCACTGTATACTAACTCAATAAGCAACGCTGGATTTCCCACCATACATCCAGTGTATAAGAAATCGAACCCGTTGAAAAGTCAGGTCGCCGATGATAAATAGGTTTCTTGAAAAGTGGAGCCATTTACTTATTAGGATTTCCACACCAATATGTTACATCAGAACATTGGCCGTCCGTTTATTCCAATGATGTGGCCTTCCTGATGAGTGGACCAGCCAATTTTAGGTGATCTTCATGGTGTGGATCAACCTTTTCCTGGCTCAGATGTCATCTAGATGATGATATTAGCGGGAAAGATGGGGCTGTATGCTGATTTTCCATGCAGCATGCTTTAGGTGATTAGTTCCCAAACAACCACACTTTCCACGCCAGATCATCTTTCGGCCCTGAAAGACGAACCGCCCTACCTAGCGGAGTTACTTTCGCACACCGACAGCCACGTGGTGTAACTTTCATGAGATCCGTCCCGTCCATCGGGTACGCTGCCTCATCTTAACCATTCAAACCAAAAATCATGACCATCCAAAACTCAGGTACGCCACTTAGTTTTACGTAGGTGGAATCCACCGGAGTGTTTATATGTCATCCAATCCATTAATATGATGTTCCTCATCAGGATGAAATAACTATCCAAAAATCACAGTATTCTAAAGCTCAGGTGGGCCATACCACTTGAATTTAGAGATTTTAGTTGAAAATAAAATTGGGGTGACTAACTTGAATGTTGAATCATCTTGATTTGTAATAGCAAGGACCAGAAAGTTGTGATGTACGTGATGGACGGCATTGATTTCATCCGCGTCAAGTTGTTTCCTTAGTGCGAGGTACACTCAGGTACACCACGCCGAATTATCCTCCCTTTGCTTCCACTTGTATAATTTGGACATTTTAAAATGAAAAATTACAGGATTCAAGATTCATTAGGAAGTTCAGGTCAAAGGTTGGATGGCTACGATCTAGCAAACATAGTTGGGGTCTACCATTAGGAAGGAATTCCATTGTTTTAACAATCAAGGCTTATATATGGGCTAGTAGAGTTGTAGATTTGCCTGGTTTTCAAGTAAGTAAGACAATATAGAGAGAGAGAGAGAGAGAGAGAGAGAGAGAGTAATTTTCTACATCAATTATGGTTTGGGCCCACACAACGTTTATTACAGAGGTGTCAAGAAGGACGGTTGGGAGGGGCTGCTGCAGAGAAGAGAGTGGACCACTCGCATTAAATAGGTGCTTGTGAATGGAATCCAAGCCTTTGTAGGCATTTCACAAGTGAAATATGAAGCATTTGACCAACAACAACCACAATTTATTAGAAGGATCTTCCTATGTCATACTTTGAATTTCCAAAGTCGCCGACCCAAGAAAACCACTTGCGGGGCCAATATATCCAAAACCAGCTTGCAATTAGATGTGTAGACATGGATGAATGAGAAGCACCAAGATTGCGGTGGTTAGCCGGGGGAGAGAGAGAGAGAGAGAGAGAGAGAGAGAGAGAGAGATGCATGTCCACATAATTGCTATTGATATTGATGATGAATCCAAAAGCACCCTTACCAAACCATGGTCATATCAGGTATTATTAGGTTAGACTACCCTTTCACCACCTCATCTATTAAATTCCTACCAATCCCCAGCTTCAACTTCAGCATCACCTGCCTCTAAACGTGAACAGATTCATCCTCAACAATGATAATGATGACAGGGATAGCAATATGAGAGAGAGAGAGAGAGAGAGAGAGAATACAGTGTTCTACAGTGTTTTTTGAACAAATTAGAGAATGAGTATCATTAGTTGAGAGAGAGAGAGAGAGAGAGAGAATACAGTGTTCTACAGTGTTTTTTGAACAAATTAGAGAAGAGAATCATTAGTTATACAGTGTTTTTGTACAGCCTTTTACTCCTGCTTGCAGAATACCATATGCAAAAAATCAGGCGAATCCACTCATTGATTTGGTGGTCAGCCAGTGATCATACAATTCCCCATCCAGCCATTGATATTGCCATTGTCCTGCTGCATGTGCTCAACTGCCTGATTCTTATATCAGGTAATCATCTAAGTCTGGCCCACTTTATGTACGGATAGGATATTCACATGGTGGGCAAGAATAGGTCGCATTTTGGCATTGGACAATCCACTAGGAGATAGTGGGTCTAATACTCTCTTAAGATTCCAGGGCCCCCTTTGGAGGCAACCAAAGTTGTGTGTGTGTTTTTTTTTTTTTTTTGGGAGGGGGGGGGGAGGGGGCCTGCTTTCTCATAGTAGTTTGTCTTCGAACACCTCAAGCACTGTAGCACGTGTGGATAAACTAATACAGTTAGTAACACTAGCATTTATGGCTCATGCGTGCATTGCCCTTTTTTTATTTTTTTTTTGTTTTTTAAGTTTCACATGCCTAAAATAAATGGATTTTGACAAAGAAGGGGGGAAGCTGTCAACCCCGACTGCTTTTGTCGCAATTGCCTGCATCCAAACACTAACACAACATTGCTTGCAGGCAAACCGCCCCAAAGCCATGCATCATTGGCTACACTGATAAGGGGGGAAACGTCCTGTCCATGGGGCCATCACATCTTTTCCATTGCAGAGGGGGGATTCACTCGCATGGCAATCTTTATGGCCCCACAAATTTCTAAGGCTGAAGGCAGCAGGGCATTGCTTAGGATCCCCACATTTCCAGAATTTCATAAACATAAAGCTGGCCTGGTCCCAACCCATCTGCACCAGCAGTTAAGTGGGGCCAATCTGTCCAATCACTATCTATTAAATGAGAAACTTGTTAATTTTCATTACTCAGGAGAGGAAAAAAACAACGTAATGCCAGAATAAATCTTACAAAAGTCGGGATTCCTGAAAATTTCAAGGGAAGGCCTTTCAGTGCCCAAAAAAATCCTATGATACAAAAGAGGCAGCGAGTGGAGAAGACGCTAACCATCATATTCCCCTTGCTGGAACTTGTCCTCGGGATAAAAGACAGCTACGACGATATTCCCACCGAACTTCCTCCCATTCAGTCCTTCCCGAGCTTTCATGGCTCCATCAGTGTCGGCATATTCCAAGAATACCTGGTGGGGAAATCAAAGATTCCATTAGTCAAAATGCAGAGAAAAAATAGAAAACAGACAAACAAAAAACACGTGTGCTGAACTCTTGCAGACAGAAATAAAAAGCAATGCCCGTGCTTTTATTTGAAAATCTCACTGGAGACAGATCATGTCAGGACGGGGAGACAACGATAATCAAAAGATCAAGCATTCACCATGATTTTACATTGAGTCCAAAATGAAAGCCCAATTCTCCCATTTTACAAAGCGAACAGATTCACTAGCGCCCAATACCGTGAGATATGTTGAGGGTCCCCCAAATCTCAAATGTCATTTGGGGTGGGACACACATATGTATGTACATACTACGTGTGTGTGTGTGTATGGATGTAAATGTGTGTGCATGCATCCATCTTTTCCACAGCATCAAATGCAAACCTACCAACCACTATTTGGGAATGAATCCACACTGGCTCAGTTATTGTGGTGACTTGGTTTTCTTATAACACAAAAGAAAGTAAAAAAGAAAATCCTTAGAAATCTCAATCGAGTAATCAAAAGGTCGATGACTTCAAGTGTTTTTAACTGGAAATATTTTTATTATTTTTTTAAAATGACAGAACACATTCAAGACCAACTTAAAGTTGGGGGCCACCAAGTACAATTAGATTTTTCGAGTTTTCTGTTCAAGATGACAAATTGCAGATTTTCCCCCTTATTGGAAATTTCATTGGCCAAAACGGGCCTTTCAGCAGTAGATGCACTTCTAGTTCATGTATAAACTCATAAATTTACACCAACCTTCCCGACTCCTGGAGACGGTTCGCCGTTTGGAATTGGACGTGGGATGACAACATTTACTAGCGTACCTGCAAAATTCATATATAATGGAAGATATTGGGACTACAATGCAAGAAAAGGAAAAAGAAAGAGAGTGAAAATAACAAAGTTGGAACTCTCACAAAGCATATTTACTACTCAGTTCGAGACAAGAACTTACCGTATCTCCCACCTTCTCCTCTCATATCTTCCATTATTTCTTCATATTCCTCATCATCCCTTAACTCATCCGCAGTAACCACCTGTGTTAAGCATATAACCTTGGTGGGGAGGGAGCCCGCTTGAAAAACAAGCCTCTGCAAAATGAAGTGCAGATCATCTAGAATTCAATGAAAGAGAAAACTTCAACCTGAATGAGAAGCAAAGCAAAATGAGCTTGTCGAACCCTGGAAACATTGACATGCAACAATTATGGGTGCAACTTGGGCAGCTTGGATCAGGTCAATGGTCAATCTGAGCCCATCTGACCTCAAGACCCAACCTGAAGTCCTCTATACTCAAAACTCAACCCAAGCCAACCTGACCCAAATACTTTTTTTTTAACACACACACACCCACACACATCACATGGTTACTCGAACCCATGATCTCGCTGTTGAAACTCACAGACTGTGTTGCCAAAATCCTACAGTTTATGATATACAATTTGAGTCGAATCTCAAGCAAAACGATTTAAATTGCACCTTTGAATCCCTTTTTATATGAATCTTACGATTTTATGATTTGAATCCTGCTATTTACGATTCAAAATCCTGATTTAAAATTCAAATTATACTTGTTTTCTTTTATTTTAAGCTTTGCTTGGCTTTCATTTTATGTTTTAAGTTGGTTGGGGGTTTAAGAATCATTTAGAAAAAAAAAACCTTTAAAAAAAGGTTTAAAAAAGATAAATTATTTTATCTTGTTCTTCGTAAGAGATTAAATGATATATATTCTCTTCAACATTAAATCATAGATTTTTTTAAAAATTTTTTTTAATGATTTCTTACTTCTTAACTGGTCGAAACACCAAATTGATGTATGACTTATCTGGAATGTTTTTATGGATGATTACCATCATGTTGACTTATTTATTGTGGAATGATGGTTAGAAATCAAAATATCTTCTTTTCTTGTCGGTCTACATAATCAAATGTCATTTTCCAATGTGATCCTACATTCAAGAAAGGTAACAAGAACATAAATTATTAAAGGATCCTTGTATGTATTTTAAGGAAATTTTCTTGAAAGACCGAAAGAGAGAGAGAGAGAGAGAGAGAGAGAGAGAGAGAGAGAGAGAAGGGGAAGAGATAAGAATCCTTTAACACTATCATGACATGGTGTATTACTTGGTGCATATTGATGGCAAAAGGATTTTTAAGGAAGCATAAAAAAATCTTATGATTTAAGATACAATACAATTCAACCCCAATTACTATTTGCAATTCGATACAATTCAACCCCGATTACTATTTGCAATTCGATAACGATTTTGACAACATTGCTCACAGAGTCTACCACTGAGCCATGAGTAAGGATCCAACCTGACCCAAACACGCGATTATTCCTGACCTGACCTGAATTTGCTCAACTTGAATCCAAATCAGGTTGGTGTTTTCCAGCCTTTGGACCTTGACAACCCAACCCAACCTGACCTGAACTCAGGTTGGGTCAATCGAGTTTGGGTTGACCCATACCTGATTGCACCCCTAGCGACAATAACAATCCTGATGAAAACAACTCCCAGAAAAGCAACAACTCTAGTATGGATCTTTAATAAAAGTCTTGAAGAGACATCATTTTCAGGCAGAATAAATATTGTTAAAGCACAAATGTTATCCAGGTGTAGTAACTGACGTAACAGCAAGAGCCAATGAACTGAAAAAACAAAAAGAACAAAAAAACCAGTGACATGAAAATGTTTTCAAAAAGAGAAATTCAAAGTCGTGATGTATGCCACCTGCACCATGTCATGTGGATGGATGGTTAGCATCAAAGTTATGGTGTATGCCACCTGCACACTGAACGGGCGGATCATCCGAACAGTGAAAGTTCCTCCACTTGGACAAATCCACAGTGGGGCCTGAGACATTTGAAGAGAGCAAGTGGCCATGTGGGGGTATCAAGCACAAATAATGACATGAGCATCACACCCCATTGTACATTCTCTTATCAACGTTGTGAAATAAGAACATTCAATAACAGCTTTAATAGCCATCTATAACAGCATCACAACTCACATTAACCTGGTCCTATAAACTATGAAGATGGTTTTAATAATCCATAGAAGTTCCATCGATTTAAAATATAAACGATAAAAGAGGTAATTCTTCATTTATTTCCTTACCTGCAACGCAACCTGCTGCTGTGCCTGGAATAATATGTTCTCTTGCTCTGGCCTAGGCTGGACAGTACCCTGGTTTGCACGCCGAACCGTGAGCGTCTTATCCCCCATTTTGATGCCATTAAGAGCTGCGCACGCAATGTCTGTAACTGAAAGGTCCTGGTACACACAAAAGGCATAGCCTTTTGAGTTTCCTGTTTCTCTGTCCTTGACGAGATCAAATCCCCGTAGTGGTCCAAAGGATTCCAGAAGCTCCCTTATCTGGGCTTCCGTGAAGTAATACGGCAGCCCACCCACAAAGACCCGATCAGGTCCCTCAAGTCCACCAGCAGAACCAGGCTTGAGCCCAACAGCAGCCAAGTTGAGATTGGGGTTGGGTTGGCTTGGGCCAAGTGCTGCAGCAAGGGAAGGGTTGTAATCACTAGGCCTCCTCACCTTTACCGGTGCCCCCTGGATACATAGAAGGATCAAATCAAACAGATATCTACAAAAATAAAATAAAATACAACAGGTCTCAAGACTATTTAACTTGGGTGTGCATTAGGGTCAGACCTGGTAACCCCATAAAGCCTGAAATGCTGACACTTAGGAAGTGTACAATAATTATTATAAAACATTATATAGTAGTAACGATAACCTCGTACGGTACCATCTTATATACATACACAAGGGATTATAAAATTCACCTGGCAGCAATTGCAGATGCTGGTAGCATTTAGACCTGCAGGTCTCCAGCCCAGTTAAAGGGAGGGTTGATGCAATGGTTTTTAGATTCAAACTAGTCCAACACGACTTGTCTGAGTTGACTTGCATTTGGTACCACCCGATCCAATTCGGTATAGAATGAATCAATCTGAGTCTCCAAATCTAAAAACCAGGGTTGATGCCAGTTGTGCAGCTGGTCAATAAAATTCTACCAAGCTACTATGAGAATGAATGCAATTCCGATGATTGGCAAAACAGGATTAGTTGACTCAACCTCAAACAGCTGGGACAAGCTATGATGATACTTGAAAAAATTACATGGCTCAAGGGTCCAACTCATGAGACTGAGTCAGGTGCCACCTGATTGGTCCTATAAAGCATTGGCCACCCATGTGAGGTTAGCCACTTTGGTTTGAATGCTGCCAGGCCTTGCTGGACAGGAGACAATAACACGAGTAAAGTGCTCTTTCATTAGCAGATGCATCTGAGCATCACTCAATTGTCCATATATGCCATATTGCATTATATGAGGATTGAGAAGAACACATCCAGTAAAAGGGGGTACAAATACTAACCAAAAATATTAATATTAAGTTAATGTTTCATCCTAATTACTGTATCTCAGACAATCTAAACAAATGGCGATCATTATTAGTCTAGGAGAAAACCTTCATAATAAGATGCTAATAAAATCAAAAGATGCAGAAATAAAGCACTTTTCATGAAAAAACCAGAGAAAGTGGATAATGTTGCAAGAAATCTTCTGTGCATATCTACGGTTTAATTCGCAAACCTCAAAAATGATCCCGTCCAAGGCCATAGCATTACTTGCTTCTTCAACAGACCTCATCTCCACAAATGCAAATTTCTTTTCATGGTTTATATAAACATTGACAACAGCATCACCTGCAAGAACAAACAAGCATTCAACAGACATTCAGACTCAAATATACAGTAGTGCAGGGACATCAGAAGAAAAAATAACAAAGACCTGGTCCAGCAGTGTTTCCTCCGATGGCAGCCATAACCTGGCTGAAAAAAGTTGCAACAGACTGCATAAAAGACAAGGGGAAAAAGGGGGGAAAGACCATTAGTAAGAAATGTGATCAAGGACAGTAGATTAACAGAAGAAATACGAGAAGCTCTAAGGAAATACCCATAAGCATTTTTGCCAAATCAGAATGCATTTTTACAAACCAAACTAAAAGAATTTGGATATGGAAAAAGCAACTGACCAAATGCCAATACTAGTTGCAATGCACCTCTGAGGCGCCCATTAGGGCTAAATTGCATGTGATGATTTGGGCCTCAGCCTCTAAGGTCGTAGGTGATGTATACTTTCTTTTCCCCCTCTTTCTTGATCTGATTTGTAATTTTTTTGGCTTTGGCCCTGCTTAATAAGATCACCATCTTTCAAAAAAATTTGTAATGCACCTTGAGGCCCATCTACTCCATTGTGAATTTGAAGAATCTTGCTTTCTTGGATATAAGATTCTTACCAAACACCATGAGACCACTAAAGCTCACTTTTTTTTTTCTTTTTTTTTTCTTTTTTGAGAAGACAACATTCATTTTTTTTAAAATGCAAGAAGAACTATGCAGAGCCATGTAGAGGTGGATTGGTGACCCTTTCATCATCCTGCCCTGCCAAGGACCCAAAGCTGAAAAAGAGGCAGAGAGTGGACCAACGAACAACAAAAAGGGGCCCACCCAGCATAAACAACAACTCAAAGAACAAAAGCCATGATTCAATCAACCATGGAGAAGATTTTCCCAGTCACTCACAAGCAATTGGAATGAGATTCCAGCAAACTCCAGTAAAGAACAGCCAATTTCGACCGCCAGGAAGACAATGCAATGAGTAATATATACCAAGGAGGCTACTTTGCCTTCAAAAGTTCTTGCATTATTTTTTCTTTCCGAATCATCCATAAGATGGCAAAATGAATCAGCTTCCACATAACTTTGCCTCACCTCGAGAAAAGGCCTGTTGACCATCCTGCTATAATTTCATACGCTGATTCATACTTTATCATAATCGTTTGCTGTTTGAAATGGGCTCTACTTTTATTGCTCTAATTCAAAAATTGGAGGGGAGCGAGAATCCAAGGGACTTTAGACCAATAATCTTAATCAGTGGTCCCTATAAGATTATGGCCAAAATCCTTGGGGGCCGTTTGGCACCATGGATTTGGAATGTTTGAGGGGATTTCAAATCCACTGGTATGTTTGGCACCATAAAGTAGCTGGGGGTTTCAAATCCCCGCAAAGAGGGGGTTTGAAATCCATGGTGAAAGCTTGGATCACATCTAAAATCCTTCCAAGAGTTGCATGTGTAACATTTGTCACTAGACTATTAATCTATTGGGCACATGTCCCACTGATGATATCCTAAAACCATTAGATTATCAATTGCATCACTATAATTACTTTAATACAATGATCTGAGCCATCCAAACATTGTCTATGTAAATCAGTAGTTAAAATTTGTCGGTTAGTCACTCAGATATGATCTTGTGCTTGTGACCCATCCGAGACTTGGAATTTCATCATTTTCGGGCAAAGTATATATTTCAACGGGCTTATTACAACCATTGGGTCAAACATTACATATGTACACTAATTAGAGATATTAAAGTTGATTTAGTAATTAAATTCAAACCCCTGTTGAATATATTATGCATAGCTACCTTTGGATTACAGGAGATTCCGAATCCAGGATGCCAAACACAACAGGAGGATCTCAAATCAAGGGGGTTCCGAATCCAGAGGGTTCTAAATCTACGCTCCCAAATAGGCCATTAGTCAAAGATTTAGGTCTGCTCTTCCGAAAACTCTACTTACCAAAGCGCCTTTATTTTTGGTATACAAATCCTGGATAGCATGCTCAGTGCACATGAATGTTTGGACTCCTGTTATAGATCGGGGAGTTCTGGTATTATGTGTAAATTAGACCTTGAAAGGCCTACGATCATGTATATTGGTCTTTTTTCTTTTTTGAAAGATGTCAATTAGTCTTTTTGGATAATACGTTGGTTTGTATAGGCTTTGGGGACGAATGGAGAGCCTGGATTAAATCTTGAATCTCCTCGACAAAATTTTGTGTCCTAATCAATAGGTCTCTCCCTTTGGTTATTTTCGAGCCTCTCGAGGTCTAAGGCAAGGGGATCCTCAGTCAACTTTCCTTTTCATCATGGTTTTAGAGGCTTTTAGCCATATGCTTTCCGGGGGGCAAGAGGTGGACCTTTTCCAAGAATTCAAGGTGAGCAAAGAATTTTCCTCAGTGTATTAGCCATATCTTTAACTTGCCGATGATACTTAGATTTTTGCGAAGTAAAACATTTCATGGTAGATTTTGTGAGTGTGACTATCTGTTAGTTCCAAGTTGTCTCAAGTTTGAGGGTTAATATTTCAAAAAGTGAATTCTACAATATCTATTTGTCGGAAAGAGGGCATTGCCTCTTTGGCATGGTCTTTTGGTTGTGTAGGCTCTCTTCCTACCACCAACTTGGGTCGCTTCCTATGTCTAGGGAAGCCACCCTTGTACCTCTAGGATAAATTTCTCAAACATATGGAGAAAAAGTTGTCAGAGCAAATTGCTCTCCCTGGGGGGCAGGATCACCTTAATCAAAGCCTCCCTTTCTAACATGCCCCAAAATTATTTCTCTCTTTCCTTTTCCTAAGTTTGTTATTGCTCGAATCGACAAGCTTTGAAGAGAGTTCTTGTGGCAAGGGGTTCTTCCTTTAGAAAGGTGCCCCTTTTAAATTGGAAGGAGGGGGAAGTAATAGACGTCTCAACATGGTTAACGAGGGCCTTTTGGGAAAAGGTTATGGAGGTTTAGAGTGGAGACGTCTGGTATTTGGAGATCGATCCTTGTGGCTAAGTATGGCCTGGACCCTTTCAAGTGGTGGACAAATTCCTCCCTCTATCAATCCTCTTTCCTCTCGAAGGGGATAGCGAAGCTAGCTCCAAAAGACTTTTCAAACCTAAGGTTCGGTTTAGGGAATGGAGAGAGAATTGGATTTTGGAAGGACCAATGGTGTGGGTCATCCCCTCTCAGGTCCTCCTTTCCAACTTTATCTACCTTTAGTTTTTTGAAAAACATTTCAATAGCTGAGTGTTTTTCAAGGGAGGGAGAGAAGGGTGTTTGGACTCCTTTAAGAAGAAATTTGTCAAATGATGAGTTCCAGGATCTCACGTCCCTCTCTCGTTTGCACAGCATTTTTCCATCCCTTATGTTGAGGACGATTTTCTTTGGATTCAGCCCAGCTCAGGTGTGGTCTCAGTGCGATCTTTCTACCTCCCCGTGATGCCTCCTCTGGTCGCAGCTCATCATACAGGTGTTGTGTGGTCCTATGGTGCTTGCCTTAAAGTGGTGGCGTATGCTTGGTTGGTAGGTAGAAGTTGTGCTGTTGACAATCTAAGAAAAAGGGGAATGATTCTCCCAAATGTGTCTTCTCTGCTTTCAAGATGAAGAGTTTGTAGACCACCTCTTCCTTTGTTGCTCTTTCTTGTCAGAGGTCTAGAATAGTGTCTTACAGATGGCTAAGGTCAGCCGGGTGATGCCAGCCTCAGTTGGCGCCCTTTTCTTTTCATGGCATGCGGAAGATGGCGGTTCCCTGGGTAAGAGAAAGTGGTGTATCATCTTCCTAGCTGTGTCTTTGGACGATTTGGTCAGAAAGGAACAATCGATGCTGCCAGAGTCTGAGAGCTTCTTCAGCTAGGGTGTATAGTCATGGTCTGTGTCTGTTTAGGGATCAGGCTCTGTGATCTTGTTAGGGGATTGTCCAGTTGGGGGACAGGTTTGTTGTATTTTAGCTTTGTTTTTCTTTGCCTTTTTCCTTTGTGTTGTTTGTTGTTTTCTGCTTTTTCTTTTGCCTTTGGCTGAATAAAATCTTCAGCTTTCAAAAAAAGAAGAAAATACATTACCCATTTGATCCCAAAGAGATTCCAAAAACGTGACTAAACTGCATGGCAACGAATCAGTGAACGAATAGATGATTTCTTGACCCATCTTTAATGCACATGATACGCATATTCAGCAGCACGGTATTCGCCTTTTTATGGTTGTCGACAGTTAAGATTTTATTAGCCGCCGCAACCCACACTTCACATGGGAGGAATGGGAACCTTCCATATATAGATGCATGGGTGACGAGCGCCACGCGACTCACAAAGCCTTTCCAAGGATTTGGAGGAGAAGGTACCAACCGAGGACCATTGTAGTCCTCCCCCGAAAGATCCAGCTTAATTATGTCTAAGGACTCCAAGAGAGCAGCAAGGTCCATCACCTGACTCCAAGAGAGCAGCAAGGTCCATCACCTCATCACACAAATTGCACCTCATACAAACATTCCACATCCCTGTGCCTCCCACCACCTCAAAGTAATCATTAAAGCTCACAATCATTAGTATATATTCATCTCAAGCAATGAACATAACTCCGCAAGTTATTAGATGTTACAAGAATTACAAGAGAAACCAACCACATGTTATCAGTGTTATACAGTGCCCATCATAATCAATCAAAACCAGAAGTTTTGTTTATTTTCATCATCACAGATCCAACTGCAGGCAACGCCTGACTAACTAGGAGTCAAAACAGGCTAAATTCCCCAAAAGGGAGATGGGTGATGCATAATTAAACAAGTACGATGTGCAAGAATTATTACAATAACCACCTCATGTATCGGCACTACATAACATCCCTCGAAACCAGTAGGTTTGATTATTTTGATTATCATAGAGCAGTGCACTTCATGAAGATGATTGGCAACATATCCAAATATAAAGAAGTCTCTGACAGTCTGACATGGAAAAGGGGAGACTAATGATCCATGATTCCTCAGTACAGGAACTCCTGATCTAGTTGTGTCGAAAATGATAGTCTAAGACTAGGACTAGGGCTAGGACCTTTAACAATAGTTCAGTAACTTCAGTTAGCCAATTCAAGCACATCACACTTGAACAATCAATTCAAACAGTCCATTGCATGGGAATTGAATTGTAACCCCAGTACTCTCAACCTCATTGTATTGGGACAACTCAAGCAGTCCATTCCATTGATCTAGACTGTTCAGTAGGTCCACCGTGCATTTCTTGGCTACCGTGAAAAAACACAATGATCTGACACATATTACCTATTTGATCAATGGCCTTAAACATGGAGGTCAATATCATTTACAAAATAATAATAATAATAATAATAATAATAAATAAAATAGGTCCAATTCAACAATTTGATCCATCCAGTTGTTAGGAACCATCATGGATTGCTTATGATTCTAAAGTATCACTTTTGCTGGGCAATCATAACCATCCCATCAATGGTTTGGAAAATGGGTGGTACAGAAGAAGACCAAATTAAGGATGGATTAGATCATCCGATCTGCATGATTTTTGCATGGTAGCCCATGGAATTTGTTTACAACTCAATGGACACTTCAATCAACCGATTGGACTGTCCAAGACTCCAAGTGAACTGATGCAACTAGGAGCACTATAACTTATAGTGCTCTGAAAGCACTGGAGCATTTCTCTATATAATATATTTAACATGCACTCAAAAGGAAATTTGCAAACTCATTCAATTACATCAACAAACATGACACAAATGTATGTGCTTTGCGAAACAATCTATTTCTGTGATTACTTGTACATGTCTTTTACAACCTAGCAAATTCCAGCCACACACCTCACATATACGGTTAGTAATCTAACACTAAAAAAGTAAATAATGTATGGCCAGCTAACAAGTTAGGTTGTATTAGATTTAAGAATAAGCATGATAAATGCCTTATGCACATCCATTCTGAATAATCAAATTCTCATTTGGTGTCCATTAAACTCTTAATGTAGATAATAGATCAGCTGAGGAGATGATTATTCTTTTTCTTATAGCTTGAAGAGATTAATTATTAGGATGTACGGTGTCAGTTTATAAAAGAAACAGGGTGTGTAACCTGTTCATTAGCCGCAGGAGAAAGACCACCAACATATACACGTCGAGCATGTCGGGTAGCCTATGAACACCACAAAAAAAATTTAATTGCAGCCATAATTATGTAACCACATAAAGTGACCTAGACAAACGATTGACAGAAACATGCTTAGCCAAACATACCTGCTGAGTCATTGCCTGGACTGGCATCACAGGGAGGCCTCCGAACTGCTTCATTCATTAAAAAAATACGAACCCGAAATTAGGAACAGAAGCATCTAAACACAAGATCCTTGTAGGAGAAAGGAAGAATTACCTGTCCACCTGCTAATGGAAACATGTTTGGAAACATTCCAGGGATGGATGGTGGGGTCCCAGTTAGCTGACCTGTAAAATATAGTTAAGTTACGATACAGTAGAAAACTTAGGAATCACGATGCATCTATATTATCATAAGCAGCAAAGACGTGCACACTGCATCATCTTCACATGTGCTCACTAGCATGAGATATGTCCTAACCTCTCATAATAGCACTTCCAAAAGAGATGAAAGGAATATATCAGTTTCAAGAACTGGAGAAAATATTTGCAAGACTACCAAAAAATGCAATAGTTGTTGGTTGAAGACGAACAAGATCCATCAAACCAGAGCACTGATTCCTCCTTGTACATAAAAGCTACAGTAGTCGGCTCACGCCCATTGGCAGCAGAGTGGGACAAGTAGCCCAACATTGCCTTCTTACAATAACATATAGACACAAGAAGAAACAAACAGCCACCAAAAACAAGAAAACAACCAAAAAAAAATGGATCTCAGTTTCAGAATAATCCACTAAGAAAATGATTTAAAAAAAAGTATGCATGCCATACAGACATTGTAAGTTCCTAATGCAAGAACAAATGAGTATGGCATTTGGAAAAACCTTTCTGAGTTAGCCACAAGTAATGCAAAACTATAGACAGAATATGACTAAAAGACGGGGGATGTGTACCTGCAGCAGCGGCAGCGGCAGCGACAGCAGCACCAGCACCAGCCATCATTGCAGACCCAGGAGGAGCCATGTCGAAACCACTGATCCTTTTGCTGCAATGAACAAATTAGTTGCAAAATGCACTAATTATAAGGAAAGAAATCCATAAAAAGAAAATATAGTTGTGGGCATTAATAGAAGAAACAGGTAAAAGGAAAAGCATGTCCCATCAAGCACAAACAAAGAAGCAACAGTAAAATTTTAATAGTGATTAGATAGATGTATGCTAAAAAAGATCCAAGCTGCCTTTTTTTTCTTTTTTCTTTTTCCCTTTTTTCGAGAATTGTGATCCAAGCCACAATTGTGACAACAGTAGAGATTAGTCGCTCCTTCAACCTTCCTATTTTCTGATCGGCTGCCCACCAAACATTGACCTTCCTCTTTTACAAGGTTAATGGTGACGGTGGCGGAGACTCACATTCATGCTACTCAAAGTTTCCCCACATAGGGCTGTCAGGGCCAAGCCTGATGTTGACTTGGGCCCGTTTTTTCAAATTTGACAGGCCAGCCATACTCAAATTTTGATTTTGTTTTTTCCTGGGCCCACAGCCCTGCCCGTTGTCAGCCCCCAAGATGGTTCTCCCACTCAATACTGACCCTAAGCCCTACTATTATGTGCACACCTAAAGGGTGAGCAAGTAGTTCAATGTAGGGGCAGTTGTCTGGCAACCTGCTAACAAAGAAACATCCATATATGAAAGGTCATGCTCAGGTCATTAGTTCGCTACATAAAATTGCTGGGAACCCACTAATGCATGATTAACAGCACAACTTACATGACACCATGATGACGCCCCACCCACTTTTGGCCATTGCAATGCTTTGTTTTAATTAAACAGTTGAATTTCCATTTGAAACTATGACAGCATATTAAGGGCTCGCTTGGGAGCCTATAAATGGAGGTAAATGGGAAATGAAATTATGGGTAAATGAATTGGGAGTAATTGACTTACTCAGTTATGTTTGGATGGAGCAAATGAAATGCATTTCAAATCCAAATATTCTGTTTGGGTGAGTAAATGGAAGGAATTGGAATGATTGGAAATTATCAATATATTCACAAGAACATACGTGATATTCCAAATCAACTTTAATATCCAAAATTAGTGTACATATGTGATATTTGACAGAATGATTGTAATAAGCCCATTAAAATATATACTTAGCCAGAAATGAGAAAATTTCCGAGCCTTGGGTAGGCCACAAACAAGCAACTTGCCAACATTTTTTAAACGTCCATTTAGATGGCCAGCCTTTGGACGGTTTGGATCATCCTTTTACTTGAAGAGTAATGCATTTTAGCACCAATGATAAGGAATGTTTTTTGTAAGTAGGAATAATGAAGAATAAATAACGAAAGCAAAAAAACATTCCTCAGTACACCCACCAGAAAAGAAGAACAAGAACAAGAACAAGGCTTAGAGCCAATATAGCTGTATTGTTCATGAACAATACTGGTAAGTACTTGATACATGCAGGTTTTGGACAATACTTCAAACCTTGAATTAAATGGGCTGAAACCCCGAGGATATCAAATCCCGAAAGAACATTCTTGATGAATCACCAAGAGAACTAATAAAATAAACAGTATTCCAACAAAATAGAGCAATTATCCTACAACAGTATAACAGGGAATAACCATCTTGGCAATCTTGCTTCACAATCAATTTCAACAAAAATTAGGTTCAATTTTTTAGAGCAATCATCGTACAGCAAAATAAGAGAGAAGAAGTATCCCAGCAATCTTGCTTCACAGTCAATTTCAACAAAAACTAGGTTAGATTTTTGAGAAATTGTGATTTACCTTTTTGATGGTGAGCGAGAGCGGGACTTTGATCTATGATCAGATTTACCCATCGAACGAGATTGAGATCTATGTCCATGCCTCCCATCTCTGTCTCTGTCAAAATCTCTACGCCTAAAAGAAACATAAAATCCATTCATAATGGTATCTACAAAAAAGCAATTGAAAACTCGAGCTGGTAGCAATTGCACCAGCCTGTCCTGAGTCCACATAAAAGTGTTGATCTCAGGTGGCACTGGTTTTCTGGTTGTCAAACTTTTGCCGACCAACCATGACAACTGTCAGAAAGCCAACATCAAATAGATGGGACAAGGTTATGGTGATGATGATAATGATTCATGCATGAGGAAAGGACGGGAGTCGGTATTCTAAAGCAGGAAAAAAAAAAGGAAAAGAAAAGAAAGTCACATAGATTCTTAAAATAGATTTTATTTTTATTTTTTTTAAATGAATGCATTCATAAGATGAGTTACAAGGCATCTACAAAAATTTCAACTCCGTGAGTACCACAAATAACAAATTCCAGTAAATTGTTGAAGAATTGCCATCGCAGATTATGAAGACATCCTTTTCCAAATTAATTCAGGAATTTCTAGTCATAGTTCACCAAGCCAGAATAGAGATGCAATTAAAATGAATTTGAAATTCAAAGGCATCAACAAGTTCAGTCTCAACACCTCTCATGATCTCGACTCCGGTGATAATCACGATTATCAAGCCTATCACGCCCCCTTCCCCTTCTATCACTCCTGTCCCTGTAGTGGTCTGAACGATGGCGATCACGATCTCTTTCCCGATCCCTGTCCCTGTCCCTGTCCGTGCCCCTTTCTCTGTCCTTCTCCCTCTCCTTTTCTCTTTCCCTATCTCTGCTTCTACCAGAATCCCTTTCATATTCACGAGAACCATGCTGCAATAACTCACAAATATTAATGGATACAGCTTCCACAAAATTCAAGCCAAACAATCATGTCAATCTTCCACTTGCATAAAATAAGATGTACATGAGAAGCTTCAAATAAGAGAGAAGACTGTTTACTTTATTCAAAACAATCATCAAATTTTCATAGAGGTCTTTAAACCTTTATATACTCTTCTGAAAGCAAGATAAACACTAATTTATATATCTCTTCATTCACTGCTGTTTTTCCTCGGAGATTTGTAGTCAAGTGACACAGAAGGCTAGTGTGTCCTGGGTTATGTCAGAAGATTCAGAAAGTCTATTTCACTTGTGGCATGCAGAAGACCCGGGGGGGGGGGGGGGAATCTCTGTGGCCGGGGTCTTCAGCAAAGTGTTGAGTCTGTTTGGGGATTGGGCGCCTTAGTCATTCAGTGTTTTCCTAGGGTGTAGCCAGTTTTGGGGCTGGTGGTTGTATAATTTCTGTTTTCTTTTGTTCTTTGTTTCCTTTTCTTTCTGTTCTGTTTTATTTCTTTGTTTGTTTCGTTCTTGTTTCCTTTAATAAAATTTTCATCTGCACAAAAAACAAAAAAGATGAACACTAATTTAATCCTACGCATCCATTACTTCTAATCCTAACCATTTATTTCAAGTTCTCAACAAAACATATAAAATGACCAAACATCCACTGACTACCACTGTAACCATACATGGCTATGAAAAATCAGCCATAGCTCACACAAACAACAAGGGAATGGGTCCAATTGGTTCCAACAAAGTATAGCCTTGGGTTTGTTTTGAAGCTAACTCAATAGGCTTCCAAATGGGTCCAATTTCATATCATTTAGACATCATTTAATAATAATAAAAAATCCCCACAAATAAGTAATGAAAATGCTGACGTAAGATTGGTTCAACTAACTCTAACAACTAAATGACCGTTGATCTATTCCGGATTGAAATGCACATCAGGACCACTAACTTCCATCAGATCAATCTAAACACTCGAAGTGGTCCATATCATCAATTTGGACAAGTGGATGGTCCTAGATCAGGACCTTACATGAGCTCACGATTAGCCAATTTTTATGGCCACGATGCATCCTGGATGCATAATGCTACAGAACCAATGCAAGATTCAGCACTGACTTCCTACTGATTGATCCAAGATTCGATGGAAAGCAGGTTTAGCCAAAATTAGTTAGAAAATACAAATATCAACTACCACACACGTCTTTGATCACAATGTTAATTTCTTAAGCTACCCAAAGTAACAGGCCATTAAATAAAAATAAATAATAAATAATAAATAAAAACAACCTTATCCAACACTCAGGTGGACAACAGCACAGATGGAAAGGAACGCCCACCCTTGATTTGCACCAGGGCCCACCTGAGTTGTGAAACAGCCTGATTACGGGCCTGACATTTCATCCAGGCAAGATGAAGGGTCTACATGGCCTGGATCGCAGATAAACTACGCGGTGTGCCACCTATTCCAATCAATGGTAAGCATCCAATCTCAACTTGTTTCCTTTGGTGTGGCCCACCTGAGTCTTGCATTGGGCCGATGTTTCACGCATCTGATGAACGGGTTGGATGCCGTGAATACATCACGAGGGCACCGCTTGACCCGGCACAAACCCCCCCACCACAAAATAATAATAAGAAGAAGAAGAAGAAGAAGAAGAGAAAGAAAATGCAAACCCTAGAAATCTCGACCCTAACCAAACAGAAAACGACTCTCCCATACAACGGATTCACGGATTTACAGGATAATGAACGACAATCAAACATCCCAGGAGAAGTTCGTAGCATTAGGTTGGAAAAAATGAAGAAATAGGGCTTTCATTTGCGATTTTCTCGTCTTGCATCCAACAGAGCTGGACTGAAATCTCAGGTGGATGGACGAAAAAACGACGACTGAAGGGGAGAGAAAGAGAGAGACCTGAGATTTGGAGTCGCTGTGATCTTCGGAATTCCCGCCGTAGCCTTTGCCATCGCCGTCGTATCTTCCGTTGTACTCTGCCATTTCTCTCTCCCTCTCTTTCTCCCTCTCCTCTTTTTTGTATGCTAGGGTATGGCAGGCAGGCCAAGCGGGTCATAGGTAATAGGTAAATATGCGGCTCCCCATTCTTTTAAGCGTGAAATCCACTCCGCTCATCAGGTGGGATTCAGATGCTGGCCGTAGATTGGTGTGTGGCCCACCATTTAGGGCTAAGTGGTTTTTCACTGAATTCTTTCAGTCATAGGAGTGGCATTTTTCATTAAACAAAAACTTTTACTTCCATAAATACCCCTTTTCGTGTTGCACTGGCAATTTCTTCGCTTTAAATTGTTTGCCACATACAAAATCAACTTTTAACCAGTAAAACTTTACTTTTTTATCACCACCATGATATATTTCATCCATTCCATTTATCCATTTTTAAAGATCATTTTAGAGCTTGATATCAAAAATAAGAGGAATATAAATCACAGGTGAGCTGTACCCGGGAAACCAATAGTGCTTGGATATCCACCGTTAAAATTCTCCTAAGGCCCGGTATATTATTTACTTGACATCCAATCTCTTGATTATGTCATATAGACCTAGATGAATGGAAAAAAATAAAGATTAGCTTGATCCAAAACTTTTATGGCCCCCATAAAGATTTTAATGGTTGACATTCATTCAACATTGTTTTCCTATAATGTGGTCCACTTGAGATTGGGATATACCTCATTTTTTGTCTCATACCATAAAATGATCTAGAAACATAAATGGATGGCATGATGAAACACATACGTCATGGTGGGGCTCACATAGCACCGACCATCAACCATTAGCTGGTTGAGAGGAGTAGCCCATCCGTTTCCGCGTACGCGGATTGGATACTAACAGGTTGAGTAGCGAGACTCACTTACCGAAGTTAATGATGTATTTTTTGTATCCACGTCGTTCATCCATTTGGAAATATAATTTTAGATAAAGATTCAAAGAATGAGTCAAATCCAAAACTATAATGGACGTCACCACAAAAAACAATGAGGAGAGTGATGTCCACCGTTAAAAATTTAAATAGGCTACAAAAGTTTTTGATCAAGCTGATTTTTTTTCCTCCTCTTTCATGTCTGTGTCAACTTGTGAACAGGTTGGATTTCAAATAAAAATCACAGTGAACCTTGAAAAGGTTTCAACAGGAGACATTAATCTTACCACTGTTTTTTGTGGTGAGGTCAACTACATATTTGGATCTTGGATCTACCTCACTCTTTAACCTATCTCTAAAATTAAATATCCAACTAGACACGGTGTAGATAAAGCACATACATCATAGTGGCCCTACATACATCATAGTGGGCCCATGGAACTTGATGGCGTCACTTCGGTAGCGAATGTTGCTATTCAACCTTTCAGTAGCTAATCTGCGTCCAAGCAGAATGTTGATAGGTTGATGTACCTCACATCAACTATATAGTTGTTGTGGGTTCATCATAAAATATGTGTTATATCCAAACCAATAATCATCCATTCATTTGATAAGCTTGTATTAAAGCTTGAGACATAAAATAAGCTACAAAAGGCAGCGGGGTATTGAACATCTACCATTGAAATCTTTTTTGGGGGTCACAGAAGTTTTTGATCAATATAATTTATTTATTTTTTTCTTCGTATAAGTGTTCGTGACCTTATGAACATATTGGATGGAAAATAAACTTAAATAGGCCATAGAAGTTTTGGATCAATATGTTTTCACTTCATCCAATCGAGAATGACCCTATAAACGGTTTGGATAGCATATAAATATAAGGTAGGTATATTTGAAGGTTTTGTTGCTGCTGGTATTCAATCCCATACAACACAGTGACAATCTTCCCGTTAAGAGGAATTGAGGGACTTATAACGATATTTTAGTATTTTATTAAGTATTTTAGTTTATTTGAATTAAATATAATAATTTTATTTTCATTTAATAAAAAATAATTTCTTTATAATGTAAAACATTTCCAAGCGAGAGATAGGGGCAAATGTGTCAAATTAACATATTTCAAACAGTTAAGATGTTTGTTAATAAACAGTTTGTTTGAGATTCGATACTTAATTTTTAGACCTTAGGCATAATTACCAAACAAGTTTTTTTTACTTCAGATTTCACATTCAGGCTTTAGATTTCAGATTCGGTCTTTAGACTTCAGATTTAACAGACAGGGCCTTGGTGTATCTTTCATCAAAACCTTTAGGCCTAATTTACTTGACGAGGAGAAAATACAAAATCATCTTTATAATGTTAGCTATGGTATGTTCTCATGTGTAAGCTACTCACCAGTATATAATATTTATAAAAAAAATAAAAAATTAGAGACTTAAAAGATTTAAGCTTTTTACCTGTATGTTTTTATATGTGTAAAAGGTAATAAAATTTAAATATATAAAAGAAAAATTATCCATTTTCTTATATAAGAAGATGAGAGTAAAATTAAAATAAAATGTGCAAATAAATCTAAAGAGATTTGATTTTCCTCTTGAACCAAGAGGGACAAAAGAAAAAGTTTGAAAACAAGAAAATAATATTCTTCAAGGAGAGTTTATAATTTCTAAATTATTATATAATATAAATTTATCTGGCAGTTTTATAATTCTTTGTTCTCAGTAAAATTAGTATGTGTTTATACTCATTTTTGGCACATAAATGCAGACGGATGAGAAGTTACCACATACTGTTATTATGAGTTTAGTATTGGCAAAATTATACTCACATTCAAGGATATTTTCTAATGACATTTATCTGGCGATAGAAATTATGTTATTAATGCGATAGTACAAAACTATACACATATTTTTAAGAGAGTGAAACATTGTATGCCACATGGCCATAAGTAGGATGCTATATCGATGAGTCAACATATTTAGCACGTATAAAACATATTGGAGAGAATGAATCTTACCATGGATTAGATCATAATACATTTAGTAAGGTTATCTCTTACAATCCTTCTAAAATAGTAAATCTTTTCAAATATGTTTTGAAGTTTTGCAATAATTGTTATGGGATGATCCGAGCCCCTAATAGAGCTAAGAGTAATTCAACTAAGTAGAAGAATCGCCGAGGCGACTCCATCCGACTTGATGTAAGCACCCCTAAATGGGTTGCACACTTCGTAGGTGTTCTTATAGTGGAGTTGCGGGTCGGAGTAACTTCACACTCCGATCAGTAACCATATCCCACTTGCCACCCTCGACATCAACTCCAAGAAACTCGGCTCGGCTAGACGGATCCAACTCCCAGCCTCAGGTCCTAAAGCGATGGTTTTTAGAACCCTCCTGGACAGATCTATAGGCTCGGCTCAGACCTAAGAGAGCGTTTCTAACCGACAGAGTTAATAACTAATGCTGACTGATGTTGTTACAATCAAGCGAGCCGAACCGAGACAATATGTGATGGCGGATGCTTCGTCTTCTAAACACAAAAACTACCATATACGAACGTGACCGATTACTTCACTCACGATACGCATTATCTACCAGATATGTTGCACGATCCATGGATTGCGCATAATATCTCCATGATCTTAGAATTCCACTGATTGAGTAACTCATGCCTACAATAACGGACACTGAACGTCCGACAGTCAGGTATAAAGGCATTAAGACCCCATTGCTACAGGTACGCAACATCTTACACTCTCTACTCTCCACTTAGACCCAGATTCCATTGACCTGACTTACGCATCGGAGGGTCCCCCGGCTTAGCCAGGGTCACATTTGCCTGTTCTCATTGTGCAGGATCAAGACGTTAAAGTAGTCCACGGTTGGAGAGACTGAAGGAAGAGCTTATCAGATTTTAACATCAATAACAATCAGATTTTGACATCAACAATAATTATGAAGGAGGTGCATCCAAAAAACGGCTATGCAGGGGGTTGCAGGGTGAGCTTCCGTGCTATGGGAGACGGTGGTAAGAGGAAGGGTAGGAGTCGCGGCTGTGGGGGAAGGAGTTATGGTGGTTGCTGGGGAAGGAGTTATGATTATTGCTGAAGTCAGAATAATAGTTGCAGGGACTTCAGCAATAATTGGCGCAGCAGCAGCTATGATGGCAAGAAATGAAGCTGTATCCGGAGCCCGGACCTGCTTCTTCCAAACAATTTTTGCCTGGGGTTAAGCCCTCAACATCTCTTCTGCTGTCGGGGCAGCCTTCCTCTTCCGAGAACCAGACGCCTCGGCCATGCCTACACGAGAAACAATAGATCAGTAAAAAAAATGAAGAAAGTTGGTCTCGCCAAAAGAAATGACTACTTACTGGAAAAACGTAGGCTAAGGCTGGGATTTGCAGAGCCCAGACCAGTGAAGGTTGGCTGCAGTGATCAGGTCCATCCAGGAGCAGAGCTCCCCTGATCGCGCCCTGGCCTTGGCAATGCAGTTTTTCTGGGCCGAGTTGAGGATCGACGTACCCCTCGGGAAGTCTACAAAAAGGGGGGGGGGGGGGGGGGGGGGGGGGGGGGGGAGGCTCTATCCTGACTGAAGCGAATGAAAATAAAAAAGGGAAGAAAAAACATTAATTAAAGTCCTACCTGGTGTTGTGGACCGGGTAGGAACCCTAGTCGACAAAGTCCCGAACTCCACCGCTGACGCTTCCCACTCGCCCACTGCCCAGAACCATTTATTCTTCCAATCCTTATTGGAGGACAAAAGCTTCATCACCAAGCCCGATCCTTTGCTGCCTCGGGTCGCGAAGTAGTACCATGGTTCGTGACTGTCGTGCTTAACCAGGTACAGACTCATCAGATCCTCCGGGGTTAGCTTTGGATTCCTGATGTTCAATCCCCAAGTGCAGGGTTGTGATGTAGTAATAAACTCGGTAAGACCGAAGTCGAATCCACAGAGACTGAAACCTGTACGTTATCTGAAAATAACTAGAACTAGAACAAACCTAAGATGAAATCTAATCAGGTGAATATGAAGGAATAATTGTGAAATAAGAAACTAAAATTTGTAGAATTCAAGAGTAGAAAATTAGGGATTCAGAGGATCCACTTGTAGAGATCAGGGAGATCTACGGTCGATTCATGAACTCAACTGGACTTCGAGTCCCATTTTCATCCAGTTGGAAGATATAACCTAAAAATAAATTCTGAACTTTATTTAATCTAGTTTTCAAGAGATCAGATGAGTGTGAATTAGAATGGATTCCATCACAAAACCATGCCCATGAGACAAAGAAAACAACAGAATTAAACCAATTCACAGCCAATCTGAGTGATGTACGGATGTCAAGAAGAGTTCCGTCATTCCACCATGTTCAAGGGGCGATGGTGAACAACAGAGCATCCTGGCTTCATACTCACAATAAGGAAAAAGAAAATACTCAAGCCATTGCAGATCTATTGTAATGTCAGTCACAACAAACCATGAAAAACTAAAAAACATTCCTTTAAAATCAAACTAGCATTAATATCAAGTTCAACATGAATCAAAGCCGTAAGGATCACCCATCACGCCACAAGCTTCACCTCTTAGCCCTAGCTAAGAGATTTAGCCCGACATGAGTGGGATAATTCTCTCAAAAAAAATCATAAAAACAAACAAATAAACAAGCTCTTAAACAAGTCTCTCTCTCACTCTCACTCTCACTCTCTCTCTCTCACACTGTCTTCAGATTTGTTAAATGAATCTTCCCCTCTCTATCTCTTTATAGGCAATGAAGGCGGCTGGGAGGCTGGATCGGTCGTTTGCATAAGATTACGAAGAACAGCTTGCATAACCCTTTTTAACGCAACGAAAGAAGCTGAGAGTGCGACTCATTAATCCCATGTTTTAAGAAGAAAATTGGTCCCAATCCCTGTTTGCGTTCTGTCCATCCATTGAGCGTCTCTGATCGTCGTTTTGTTGACCCCTGGCCCACTAAATCTGCGGTCTGATCACGCTGATTACGCACAGCTTTGTGAACGCGTTTGACAGGCTGTAACATGTTTGACACAGCGGAACCGACTTCCTGTTTTTTCACTTTTCTTCCGGTGTTCTTGGAATCTGATTGCATGGTGGAATTGAAGACCGCCTAAGATTCCATCTGAACGGTCCTGATCATCCTTCCGATCACCGTCAAGAGAACACAATGGGCTGCAAGATCGGCAGCGTGCGGATGCGAAAACAGGGCCTGCGAATCTTCTTCTGTTATTGTGTTGGTGGGGCCCACTTTTTATGGATTTTGCGAGATCCATGTCGTTTATTGGATTTATGACAGAAAACCGGTCGGGTATGATCAATTTCGGGTCAGATTTGTGGTGGCCCACAGAGTTTTCTTGCTACCGTTCGTTCCGTGCTTGAACGGTTGAAAGCTGATCCTTGTTACTTCTGGAAATTCTTCCACCTAGGCCTTGGTCATCAGCCTTGTGAGCTTGTACTGGACGGTTCGGATTTTCCATTGGATTGATGGTGGTGGGCCACTAACACCCACAGCGGACACCCTGCGTAAGGCCACTTGAAAAAAGAAATTTCCTTCTTTAGAAAGCTTCGGTCAAGAGTAGGTTTGACCGAAGCTCCGTTACCGTGCACGGCTAGTGCAAGAGTGCACTATGTACACTCGACACAAGTGGGGTCAACGGTGATGAATCGGAGAAATCTGATCCAACCATCTATTTTCTTATATCATTTTAACGGTTGAGACCAAAATTGAAGCGTATGAAGATCTCAGGTGGGCCCCAAATCATGATTTTATGGGCTGATCTGTACATTGGGCCACTTTCACAAGGCTCCAGGGGCTAAAATTCAACGTGTACGGTTCATTTATGGTCCCCAGGTCATGTATGAAGTTTCATGTTAATCTGATGGCGGCAACCTTGTGATCTTGCATTCTACACCAATTTCGGGCCATTTAAAGGTGAACAGCTGGAATTTCTCTGATCTTCGGCGTGTGAATCCTCAATCTTAGTCCCATAGAGTCCCTTCTAATGCCTTGGTGATCATCAGAGCGTTAAATCCATGCTTTTAATACTCTTTTTACAGTCAATACTCCTAATTGCACCCTGCAACAAAAACACGATTAAAATATTCCATTAAGTAGTGTCATGTTCGTAAATTCATGTAATAACTAAGGTCTAATATGTAATATTTGACCCTCAACACCTGACTTATCGCCTGATGATGAAGGCAGAGATTAACACCCTCCAAGTGTTGGGTGTGAATTGTCCCGGAGCAAGCCCGAGATAAGCGGTAATTGCTCAGATGAAGGGGTGAAGAGGGAGACGAAGACCGCACTGTAGCGCACAGAAGAAGATCATGACTTCCCCCTTGGCGGGGGCACCAGCGGTGTTAAGGGGCTCAGGGGCCCTAATCTGAATGGAGCTCGGGATTTGAAACTCCAAACGGATCCATTCTATCTGAGACTCCGATAGGATGGAACCACCAAGGACTATCTTTGAGGCACGCCCACTTGCGGGCATTTCAGTGGCCTCGGTAGTAGTGGCCTGAGGGGCTCAGGCGACCTTCTTTTTGTTAGGCCGTTGTGTCCGAGCCCCTATTTCCTTGTCTTCGAGGAGGGGGTATAAAGGTACAACTTTGAAGGGACCCTCGGAGGCTCCACTCCCATCATCATAACTCCTTGGCTCGGAGTCATTATATTCCTACACAGTCTCAAGATCGGACAACATTGTGAAAAGAAGTAAAAAAGAACGACGAGGGAGGCTCACCGGATGATCACTAAAAATCACTTTTACCGGAAGAGCTTGATCGGTCGGAATCGCCTGCCAAAAACTTCAAATCGACCGGAAATCACCTCCTTCGGTATACACTCAAACTCAAAACGCGAATGAAGAGAGAAGATCTGAAAGCAACTTATATAAGCCACAAAGAATCTCCGCATTAATGGTCGCAGCCTAATCGTCGCGAGCTGATTCTCGAGTACACATGGCCCTCTCTTGTTGGGCAATCTCTCGTCGGATGGTATAGCCCTGACATCGAACAACTCATTCCGATATATGAAACGGCACTCGAGTAGGGGAAGTCGGCGCATGAACTCTTCCTCGGGCTTGCGTGGTGGTCCCTCATAGGTTGAATGGTTATTCGGAATCGTAACCGTCGCCACGTGTTCGCTACAGAGCGGTCCGCAGGCACGAAATTGCGAGATATAACGCTTTGAATTCAAAGATCATGATGATTCCAGCATGGGCGGGAGGACTTTTATGTGCTTACTCTCCAAGTCCACGAGTGAACTCGAAGAGTAGGGGGCTTCTGTTATGGGATGATCCGAGCCCAAAATAGAGCTAAGAGTATTTTAACTAAGTAGAAGAACCGCCGAGGTGACTCCATCCGACTTGATGTAAGCACCCCTGAATGGGTTGCACACTTTGTAGGTGTTCTTATAGTGGAGTTGCGGGTCAGAGTAACTTCACATTCCGATCAGTAACCATATGCCACTTGCCACCCTCAACATCAACTCCAAGGAACTCGGCTCGGCTAGATGGATCCAACTTTCAACCTTGAGTCCTAAAGCGATGGTTTTTAGAACTCTCCTGGACAGATCTGTAGGCTCGGCCTGGACCTGAGGGAGCATTTCCTACCGACAGAGTTAATAACGAAGCCTGACTGATGTTGTTATAATCAAGCGAGCCGAGCCGAGACAATATGTGATGGCGGATGCTTCGTTTACTAAACACGAAAACTACCATATACGAACGTGATCGATTACTTCGCTCACAATACGTATTATCAGCCAGATGTGTTGCACGATCCATGGATTGCGTATAATATCTCCACGATCTTAGAATCCCACTGATTGAGTAACTCATGCTTACAATAACAGACACACAACGTCTGACAGCCAGGTATAAAAGTATTGAGATCCCACTGCTACAGGTACGCAACATCTTGCACTCTCCTCTACTCTCTACTTACACCCAGATTCCCTTGACCTGACTTAGGCATCGGAGGGTCTCCCGACTTAGCCAAGGTCACCTTTACCTGTTCTCATTGTGCAGGATCAAGACATTGAAGTGGTCCACGATTCGAGAGACTGAAGGGAGAGCCGATCAGATTTTGACATCAATAATAATCATAAAGGTTTCGAATATCCGAAGATCAAATCGATATTTAAGTAAATTGGTTGCAACACATAACTAAATAAGGAGGTGGACATCGGGAGATCAAGTCTATAGTTATACAACAATAAAAATTAAAATAATGGGAGAGCTCGATTTGATGGATTCAGTTCCATCAAATTTATAATTATAAGTGAGTGAGATCTTGAAAAATAAGATAACACTAATTAAGTCATTTAGATGTAACAATGACCTGATTGATTTGAGGTACAGGATGAATAGTGGAAATGAATATGATCGATCCCAAATCCAAATACAGTAAGGTCATAAAAGGTCTCCAATATAAGAGTATTTACGTAAATGTGGAGATCTGAAAATCGACGGATTCAGATTTACGAAGATCTCCCTATTTGGATTGTATGCCATGGATGCAATGGATCTTGTATAAACAAGAAAACCTAAAAATGATTTTACTGCCTCAACAACCCATAAAATGAGCATGCAATGAAGAGCTTGAAGCCTAGGTCAAATACAATATATCTTTTGCATATATCTTTATGTTTATCTTAGCATGGCCTAATCATCATATAAATTGATGCTGTCTAGCATTATCGCTACAATATCATATGATTAAATTAAACATCCACAACCTAAAATTATTTAATCACTAATCAACTGATCGAGTCCTTACTTGGGCAATCATCTTTCTGGTCACGTCTTGTTGACCATTTGCTTTAATCATATGTTTGTACAGACAGATTAAATATCTTTCTCTCGTTTCATTTATCTTTATAGTTAAATTGACACCATCGATCATAATGAGCTTCATTTAAATGTTAATAAAATTGATATTGTTTTTACAAATTTTTCTTTTGTTCCTCTTTATTCATTTGAGAAATATGTTGACTGAAATTACCAATGAAATAACAAGTCCTTAAAAGGCAAGGCAAAAGGAATTAATTAGGAAGGACTCACCATTACCCTTTTGCAAATCGCCTAATCATTGATTTACAACCGTTAGCTGGCTTGATTTCTGAATCCAGTCATACTCAATCGTTTTAGTGCAAGAGTCATTATTGTTCAATCAAACGGTGAATCGAATATGACTTTAGCATGCCTACACTTCTTAATTGTACATGAAAATCAAATATAAGGCCTTGATCACACATGTGGCCTCTGTGTTTGATTGAAATGTGCGAATAGTGTGTAATTCTCTCTCTCTCTCTATCCTTCAATTTTCATTTCATTTTGTACTTTATTGCTATGTTTGTTATGATTATATATGTACATTTATATAAACAATTATTAACTGATTTATATAAAGGTAAGGAGTTACACATCTTTCTAATAAATACAAAGCCACGAAAGCTAGCATGTTTGAAAAAGTCTGACTGGACAACGGTGGACTACGGAATGCTCAACTGTCATCTCGCAAAGATTTAGATTTTTTATTTTTATTTTTGGCTAACACTTATAGATACTCAAACCCTTAACTAGGTGTCCAAACTCCTGAGAGTCTACCACCGGAGCAAGAGTAGTATCTCTTATATGGGAAAACAGTGACATTATATCAATTACGCTGTCCAGCGATCTAGAGGTCAATGATGGCAATTACTTCCAGCAACTATGTCGCATTAAACACCTAAAATATATAATAATTGTGTTTATCATGATTTATACTCATATCAAACACATTCTTATGGCTAAGAGGAGAATATAATTTGTATAGTGTAATAACCCAATCGGATTCAATATTGAAATTTAAAATATGTACCTTTTAAGGAAGACATTCCCGAAGCCGTGCTATTGCTGAGATGTCTTTTGCACCCAACATTCTAGAAAAACCTCCTAATAAAACTTAAGATTTATATATTATTTATTAGTATTCTTTAATGTATAAAAAGATTAATATATGTATTTATAAAAAAGAGGGCTAAAGAATCTTAGCTATTACAATTTTTCATTTTTAAGTCTCTAAATTATAGTTTTTTATATATAATAACTGTGTATAGGAATTACAGTTCAAGCGTCTCACTCCGAACTTATAAGTAAACATCACAGCCATAGTAGGGCCAACTATATGGCTCAATCAAAATAAGCGTCTCACTCCAAACTTATAAGTAAACATTACAGTCATAATAGGGCCAACTAAATGGCTCAATCAAAATAATCCGATGATTAAATATAAACAAAGGATCGCATGTGGCCTACCAAGTTGGAGTTTTACACAGAAGTCAATGCAGTAATCATTGAAAGCTGCAAAGGAGCATTCATTACACGGTAACGGTAAAATTGCAATCATTTCCGGCCAAGCGCCTGGATTTTCAGGCCAACTTTGCCATCGCTTAATCATTGTTGCGACTTGCGTAGACAAACTAGGAGGGTAAAAATATCCAAAGGTGGTGGCGGTATATATAGCATGTGAGAGAGAGATATAGATATGTACTTGGCTGAGCACAGGTGGGCCATATTGGCACGTCCATAAGATCTAAGCCGTTCATCAAGACAACATTGCACGACACGTGATCTGTACTTAGGTTCACCAGGCTGGAACTGGGTAACTCGAGACTTGTCTTTTGAATAGATCGGCCCAAACTTAGTCACATTTTCTTGTTATTAATCACTCAACCCATGCATCTTAAATGTAGACCGTTGATTTCATTCCTCTTCGAACTATTTCTTTGTACATATGTGGCCCACTTTATCAAAGGATAGATCAGGAAGTGGGAAATGGGAATTTTGGGCCAGGCTCGGTCGAGCCAGGACCTAACCATGCTAAGCTTTGCCTCCCAGCTTGGGCTTGGAATTTAAAGTGTCCCAAACGCTATTTATTAGTATGGTTTGGGGGAGGACTTGGTCTAGCTTAACTGCTCAAAATCGGGGTCCAGGTTATCAAGCCCATACATCAATAGGCCTCGTTCAAGCTCATTGGGACCAAAATTCAGAATGATGGGAAACTCATGTGGGCTACACCATAGAGAGCAGTTGGGAGGGATGCCCAACCAATAATCTTCCCAACTATATATCGTGGGTCCCACTGTGTTGTCTATATGCAATCCAAACCATTCATCAGATTCGCCCCACCAGGATAAGGGATGCCAAATATCTGGCCATTCAAATACAATGTGGGGGGCACACCCAAGTGAATTAGGAGATTTCAGGCATTATTTTCTGGGTGTGGCCTACCTAAGTGTCGATCAATCTTATTTTTGGAGTCTAAGATGAACTTGAGGTGCTGCAGTAGATGGATGGAATGGATTTCATACACATTTAATGGTGGGCCCACAAAGGTCCACGCTACAATAAGTTACAGTAGTTTCAACTTCTGATGATACCCTCTAATGCCAACTTCTGTGGGGCCACCATGACGTGTGCATGAAATCCATGCTCTCCATCACATGCACCACCACATTTTCACCCTGAAGCCCAAACATCAGCTAGTCCAAAAGCTCAGGTGGGCCACACCAAAGGGAACAGAGAAACTATCATGCCCAAAACCTCTAATTTGATATGGCATGGCGTACTTGGGTTTTGGAATGGTAGGCATCCCTATCTCAACTGTTCCCTGAGATGTATCCCACCTGAGTTGGGCTGAGGAGTGCACAGATTTTGCATGTGGCAGATATTTTCAGAACTGAGGTTGGTGGATGATGAAAAATGGTTTTCAGGTCTTCTGGAATGGAAGGTCAGATAGCAATGGTATCTTCAATCTTGAAAGGGGAAATGGCCATGAGAGTCCGCACGTACAAAACATCTCGACCATTCATTACATATTATCAGTAGTGGTGATCAGCACAGCCCATTTGCAATATTCTTTATTTTGGACACTTACTAAGAGAACAATGTACCACCAAAAAAACCTCAATTCATGTATGGCTCACATGATGGTCTGGGTCATACGACCACCATGGTGGGGTCCACCAGTTGGACAGTTTCGATGTCATACACGCACCATGTAGGCTCCAAAAGGATGATTTTAGGATTCTAAATTTGTAGATGCAAATCTTGGGAAATCGTACGGATCCAAGTGGGCCCACATAATCAGGACTACCCGCATAATCAGCCTAAGTTCAATACTGATTTTGGCACGCCCCACACCCTCCATGTAGGATTCACCGTACTAATGCAGAGCTTATCTCGACATCAATGCAATTAGCCGAGTTTCTGACTGGACAAACCATCCGGCTCGGTTTCAACATAAACATTTCAGGTCGCGCTCGAGCTGGACTCTTTTGGGCCCAGCAACAATGCCGGACAGGTTTGGACAGCACTTGCCTGGCTCTATTGACATCCATACATATCGGCTAGAGAAATGCCGAACGGACAGGTTTGGACAGGACTTGCCTGGCTCTATTGACATCCATACATATCAGCTACAGAAATGCCGAACGGTCTCCGAATCAGACTATTCTTGTCCCATTTAAAAGCTTGTCAAGTTACTTTTCAAACAAACTAAAAATCATCTAAATCCAACCTCTGATGTGGGAGTTATAAGGGTTTCCCTTGGGCAAGTACATGCCAGAAAAATTCAAAACTGGCGAATTTGACTCCACTTTTGGATGGCCGAATGGTCTCAGAATGCAATGATTTCAGTCAGGAATAAAAGAACACTAAATTACCTTTTCAGTGACCCTAAAATTAACCCAATCCGTCATCAAACAACGGAGTGATGATCTTTTTCGTTGGATCACTCGGTTTCAAAAGAATAACAATCGAGATTGGAAAATGATGATCGAGAGCTTCTAGCATGCTTTTCCCATGTGAGGGGGATCTGATCCATAGTTCAAAGATCCTGTAAACTCTATTCAATGTTCACCCAGGTGGGGTTGACTCAAATACTTGACCCCACTCATCTTAGAAATTGAATGCTTATAAATTGAAAAATATTAGGAAGGCAAATCTAGTCCCTACTTGAAATAATGCAATAGCTTTCGACATTTTTGCCCTCATAATGAGTCTTGGCAAATCACAACAATGGTTGAGAGGGGTAAATTCATCACAAAAAATGCAAATGTTTGGCGAGGAATGATTAAGGTTTTTCAATTAAAATATGATAAAATCACTGTAGGTATGTCAAAGACTAATCTATAGATTGACGGAGGCTTTTGAATTATATATATATATATATATATATATATATATATATATATATATATATATATATATATAAAAATTAAAAACAACACGTAACTTCAGATCTTGAATGACAGCCATTTGTTGTGAGTCTTGGGATGTATGACAGTTGGCTCAGATTTTGTACAGCTCTAGGTTCCGACAGAGAAGGAAAACACACAAGGTATTCAGTGTGTATGCTCTATATATGTATTTTCAACCGGAAAAAAAAAAGGAGTCTCAAATCAAAGAGGGCTGTACAGATCAACATGCATCTTTCACATTTACGGAAAAAAATACACATTCCCATGTATTAAAAAATGATGTACCAACACCAGTGTATGACAAATTCCATAACAGGTATGGAAGTCCAATTGAAGCATTCACGCAACATTAGCTTATGCTCAGAGCTAGCCAATGGTAGATGTAGCCAAATTGCTGTTAGCGAAATGTGGGCTCCCATTGCTCGGAAGTAGAAAGTGATGCAAATATGGTAGGATCCATAGGCTACCTTCTCCAGGCCTTTATTTAAGATCTATGGTTCATTACCTTTTGATGGGGATGAGCACTTGGATGAAGTTTTTCCACTTTGTAGCAGCACATCATAGTTAATTGATGCCAACTGAGATAAATTCTGCAATACAATTGCCATGTCAGCAGTCAATGCAAGCTCCAAGCTATTGCTAAAGTTCTATGCATAGCTGTATGCTATTGGTTTTAGATGTAAGCTACCAGAAAAAAAAAAAAAAAAAAAAAAGGAAAAGAAAATGCAGCTGGAGGAAGGGAAGAACTGTCAGTGTGCAGATATTCTACGGAAGACAAATTGCAGGGTGTGTTGGGGCCATGGTACGATGATCCAGACCATTAACCTGATTAGCTCCAGACTGGATTGGGGATTCCCCAAAATCTCCCCAATCGGAATATCCCAACCCTTCAAATTTGCAGTGGGGCTCATCAGATCTTTCTCTGGATTACCAAACAGTGGGCACCATATTACAGAATCCCGTGCCTCAGCAAACTATATGTTATCTGAGACTCGGGACCCTGTAAGTTCAGACACCTCATACATGCCTCTGTTGAATGCATGTGAGAGAAACAAATCAAGCACTTTTCATCTCAGGAGATCAGCTTACCTTGAAAGAAAAATTAATCAAAGAGAGATTTAGAGGCGAGGAAAGGTCGAAGTCAGCCAGCTCACCACATTGGTCCATCTGAACATCAGTAAAATATCAGGATTAAAGAAGAAGCATGTCTCGTCTCTCAATCATGTGGTATGAAGAAACACTTGAGATGAGCTTAGCTGGGAAGGGACACCCCGTAAAGCCTTTATATGGCCCATAAAACTCACTGACCGGAAATCATCAGTCCATACAAAGGTGAATTAGAAACTGTTTTCCATAAACATGGTTTCCAACCCTGTATGGAAGGCAAGATCTCTGATGAGTAAGATACTTAACATGTGCCCAATCTATGATGGGAACTTCTAAATGAAGGGTGTGGATTGTTGAGTGGTTGGGCCAGATAGGGCAAACAGACTGGTGAGACTCTAGGAGAGAGCCTCCCTAGTATTTCTCTTTGAGAAGTCCAAGGAGATCTTCATGTTAAGTACATACGAAACTGCAACCGGGCAGGATAGATTCGAATAGCATTATTGACATTACAATGATGGGAAATGCAAAGATGTACTGTAGACAAAACCAAGACTTTGAAACAGACATTGACAGCCACAACGTACACAATACAAGGATTGCAAGCGACGGTGTGTGGAGGGGTCAAATCTTCAATAAATGTATCCTGTACAAAGTCAACTATTTGATCTGGTGGTCCAAACAGAAAAGAACTGATTTTTTCTGTGTTTTTTTTTTTTTTGGGGAAGAACCTTACACCCAGCAAGTTAGAGACTAGAGATCTCAAAACCCTCTCTATCTTCATTCAATGAGCTAGAAAGCACCAAGATGAAATTTTAATCTCAATCAAGCATAACAAAACTAGAACCAAACATAAGAGCAAAAAAACCCTAATACTAAGAAAAGGGCAAAAATACCAAACCTATCATATTCATAGGCTGAGAGAAAAACCTAATGCAAAGGACATGACAAAAATACCTTGCCTAAGTTTCAGGGTATTCTAGTCTTTTCACATCTTATGCATAAATAAACAAAATAAAAGCAATTAAAACAAAAGAAACTGACCTAAGTCCTAAACATGATATGCTTGTGACTTGGGTTACTAACATGTTGACCATGTGGGTCTCACACAAGTGCTCCTCTCAATCAGCATGACTGATTACGACAACGGTAATCCAAAAATCAAGGGTTGAAGATTCCTCCATTTGGAAATGGGTTCCGAAGGACAGCTTTTTTTTTCTTTTTTTTTTTCCCTTCAAATTTTTGTTGGTCAGTTCAGGGACCATTTGGAAGGAAGTGTTTGCTGACTTGTCGGATATGGACACCGGGTATGTGGGTCTTCCCCTCATTCTGCTCAAGTCATAGTCATTCAGAACCCTGATGGCCAGAAAATCCCGGGTTTTCTTTTTTCAACAGTAGATAAGCTCAAACTTTATTTAACATGTCAGGAAGTTATGCCATGGAGGGAGGCGTAGATACATACATTTGCATCAACACCAGCACTTGAATTAGAATCAGTTGAGCCAGAAGCACAATCGCTAGTGTTTCCGTCTTCTGGTATTCCACCAGAACTCTGTGGAAACCGTGACACAAAGTAGCTTGTATCGTCTGCACCATCGGGGCTTGGAACAAATGCCGCCTACAGACAATGCAGAGGTCAGTTTATCTCATTGAAAACATATACTTCAGATCAATAATATCTAACCTGCAGCATATGAAAGGGTGTCAATCACATGCATGAAACCCTGTAAGAGACATGGGATTCAATTGGCAGAAAAGGAGAAATAAGCCATTTGTTACGAAGAGCCAAGCAACCAAAATTTTCCAAACCATAAGTCAAAGTGGACTTGGTTTTGCCTATGAGCATTACAGCTCAGTTTCGGTAAGTTCTGGCTAGTTTCAGGCAGTTGTTTTGGACTATTCCAGCGGCTGCTACTCAATTTTGGCCAGGAACTGGATCAAACTATATGATTTTTTATTTTGGTACATATGAAATGGCGGTCGAGCATCAACATAATTTGTTGCTGCACGAAACAATCCCAATGGTGGAATATGTTTCTAGCAATGTCTTAAAGTACTAATTAACTTCCATTGCATATGGCTAACCTAAGATTCAACTTTTTTAAATGATACACAAGCAGCATCCAAGCAAAATTGTAAACAGAGAACACATGCTTACCTTTTGCAAGGCAAGGGTGTCCCAATTGATTCCCTTGAAGAAAGGATGTCCTTTTACCTGTCATAAACAGTAAGAAGACATTCAACAGTATCAGTTCAAGTTCTTACAGGTTTCCTACTGTAGCAACTAGGTGAGTTTGTAAGAATTGATGAAGGATTAATAGGCCACTGGAAACAACCTCTGAGGCTCCATTTGCTCCAAGGCGCTGATCTGGGTCATGAATGAGAAACCTGCAAAAACATATGTGAGAGCGCAAGCATACAACTCCATATGTTACCTTCGGGCAGTAGGAAGAATGATGCCAAGGTTACCACCTCTGCCAAATACTACAAGGAGAAAAGCATTGACCCAGTACTAGAATGTTTCTCCTTGCAATATTTGGTGGAAACCAAAGTGGAATCTTTGAAATCTCCACCTTGACGTTTGGGCATCCACCAATATGGCAATGCACAAACAATGCCCATGTTGGAATCTTTCCCGGCTCAGCTGGCCCTGTTCTATTTTTATTTTTATTTTCATTCATAGACGCAATTAGATAGACTCAGGCTCAGATCCATGTGGCACAAGCTAACAAAACTTTAAAGAAGATGAGGGCTTTGCTAAGCCCACCTGCATATGCAAGAATGCTATTGCACATGCAACCAAGTGTTCATGTGGCCGGAAGGTGAAATATCCAAGCCATCCATTAAGATGGATTTGACCATCTAGGTGTTCAATCCTGAAAACAAATCTGGTCCATTCATAAGGTGGGCCACAATGTCAGAAACAATTGGATGGTTATAGAAGACTTCAGCAAAGTATTTTTCAGCTGTAAATTTGTTTTGTAAATTGTGGCCCACCAGACAATTGGAATGACCTGATTCTTTGACAAAAGCATGTAAATAGTGGTAGGCATGTGATGAATGGAATAGATCTTGTACCAAAGTGTGCAATAGAAGCCTTGTACACACAATTGGGCTTAGCAAAACTCAGAAGATGATATAATGCACTGCAAAAAGTCAAAACAATTCTAAAGAATTTAAGACAATGGTAACAAACCTGTTTATCAAGTCTTGGGCCTCAAATGACATATCATCAGGAACATGAGGCCAGGGGATTTTGTGGTTTAAAATGTTGTCAAAGATTATCTGTGCAGTCATGAAACAATGGACAAATTACTTAAAATCCAGAAATATTCCTAGCTCTACCCAAATTTCTCCAGAAGATGCATAAAAAATCAGTCAACATTAAAATGAAAATAAGAAAACCTTTCATACCCTAGCAGAGCGTGATAGATGTAAAAATTAGTCAACATTAAAATGAAAATAATAAAACTTTTCTTACTCTGGCAGTGTGTGATGAATGTTACACAGACATTTAGAAATTATTTAGGAATTGCATGCATGGCATATAAGCAATTCAAACCAAACTGTCAAAAAACACCCAGATCCATAGCTCAACTGGCAGACTGGGTGGAGATACCTCGTTTCAACACTTGAGGTCTTGGTATCGATCCCTAGCGGGGGTGGCTAACATGGAGTGTGTGTACTGACATGGGTGTGTACTAAAAAGCTAACCGGAAAAAAAAAAAAAAAAACCAAACTGTCAAAATTGTGAGTCCCAGGTAAAATGTATCATGAATAAAAATTACTCCTATTTGATTACTTGGGAAATTTTTTTGGGGGTCCAGCTGTATAGTCCTTTCATTTAATCAACAACTTCATTGTAAGAAAAAGACTGCAAAAGCAGTAGAATTCACCCAAACAGAGGGTCTTGATGCACCTTTTTTTCTCCTTTTTTTTTTTCCAGTCTTGATGCACCTGAGCAAGTATGTCAGGCAACACTGCTTTTTAAAAGATTACAGAAAGTACAATAAAAAAATAACAAAAAGAAGGGCAGAGGATATTCTTTGTACAAAGAGAAGAGCGGCCCACACCAGCTATGTCCAGCTCACCCAAGATAGAGTTAGCTTCCCTAACAACATTGGAAAACGAAATGTTTAACCTAAAGGCAAGAGATCTAACCTTTTTAAATATAAAACTCAAACCCCAAAGTCCAGAACCTGCACACTTAGCCTAATTGAGCCTTCAACTATGACTATCCAATCCTGAAAGAAATTCATGAGACTCCCAATAGCTTCTTGAAGAGGACAAGGCTTCTGCTAGGTGGATGACCCACCTCAGAAGAGGTCCCGAGAAAGCAAAATAAATCTGCCAGAATCATCTCTAATGAGTCCCACATACCCACGGGGCCAAATTGGGTAGGTATGAACAGGGCCTACGTCTGCCAGAATTGGATAGTTATGAACTTAAAATTGGCAAGATTGCTGCCCATGTCTCAGGAAAAGTTCCAATATATGGAATAACAAAAGAAGAAAAAAAAAGCACTATTGGCTGTGATTTTGAAGGGAGGTGACTACATATCCTGGTTTTGAAGGGGGATTATGACATAATAGAAATTCATACAGATTGTGTAGGCAGCAGTGGGGCACAAGCAAGATAGATGAGGGAGATGCAAAAAGCAGCGTTGAGATAGAGTATGTGAAGAGGAGGAATTGGAGAGATGGAAGAGGTTAAGAACAAGGACATGACATGACAGTGAAAAGGACGGAGGAGGTTGAGATGAAGAGAGAGGGCAGTGGAGAAGATGAGGAACAAGAGGGTAGATGAGGTTGAGAAGAAGGACATTATGAGACAATGAAAAGGGCGGCGGGGGATGTTGTGATGAGGTGAGAGGGCAGTGAAGAAGGCTTAAGCTCATATAATAATCCACCACCATTTTAAAAATGGTGATTGGAGGCATGGCAGAGTTGCACAGCAATCCAGAGTGTCCATATTGCTGACCCACTTATTGGTGGAACGGAACCAGAAAATTGCCCTGAAAAGATGACACTGACCATCTGATTTTCCCCTGGCGTTTGGACCACTCACTATTCTACCTTTAACCAACCATTTGATAGGGCATCAATTAGCTGGTTATGATATTTTTTATTAGCGTGCAGATTTTAGACATATGAACCTTCGGCAATGTTTCCCAGCCCCACTACCTAGAAGGTGGATGGCCATATATGAGTGCTGCTCCATGTGAGGTGTTCTTCTTCTTCTTCTTCTTCTTTTTGAAGGCCTGCATCCGATGTGCAGGCTTCTCTTCTCTCCCATAACTAGAGGAACATCATGAGTTTCCAGATGTGTCACAAGAAGTGAGGCGCCCATATAGTCAAGGGTCCACATGTTGCACACATGGTCCAAACTAACACCAAGGTGCAATTGCATTTGGAACTTGAAGATGCACATCCGGAATTAGCATTCCATTTCCTTGAAAATAATGGCATGCTGAAGCTACTCACATGAGTATAACAATCTTACACAAAAATGATGTGCCAATGTGGCAGAAGCTGCAAGATTCAGACCTCCATCCAGTAATCCCCGTCCAGATGGCAGGGACAGAAATCGGGCCAGTCCACTCATCAGACGGTCTGATTGTGGAGCCAGGCAAGGTTTGTGTTGGGACCGATCAGTACATGGCTCAGATGTCCTACACAAGTGACACCTTGGATATGAATGCCACTAGAAGCAAGGGCCAAAATAAGAATACCGGAGTTATAGGGAAAGCAGGAAGATGAACATCATCTCTTATATAACAGTATAGATGTAGATGAAGAAGATATAACAACAGAAAAGAGGTGGAACCCACAACCAAACATGCATAAAGCTGCCAGAGTATCTAGTGATCATTTAACCTATTGTTGTTGGTAGTATCATTTTTTTGGTCTCAAGCACTCATAAAGATGTCAAGGAAGATTGATGCAGGGAGTACCCACCAATGCACCATAAGCTCTAGAGCTATTGGGGAAGCACGGGAATATCCCTTTACCTAGGCCCTCCCAAGTAAACCAACCAAGACCTCCCGTGGCCTACCCCACATCTCACAGGTCCCATTGTGGGCCTCACCCCGTGGCCATTCTGCATCTCACAGACCCCACCTCGTGGGCCCCCCCACCCCATTGTGAAGATGCACATGCATTACCACCCACACCGGTAAGCAGACTAAAACACTGGTCTCCTGCTCTTATACTACTTGATGCAAGGAATACCGGCCAACACACCAAAAGCTCAAGAACTGTTGGGGAAACACCGGAATACCCCTTTATCTAGGCCCTCTCAGGAAAACTGACTAAGATCTCGTGGGCTACCTTGTGTCTGACAGGTCCCATAATGGGACCCACCATGTGGTCATTCTGCATTTTACAGATGCCAACTCATGGGCCACCCCACTCTAGTATGGAGATGCACCTGCATCATCTACCCATACTAGAAAGGAGACTCGAACACCAGTCTCCCGCTCTGATACCACTTGATGCAAGGAGTACCGACCAACACACCAAAAGCTTAAAAGTTATTGAGGAAGCATCAGAATATCCCTTTATCCAGGCCCTCCCAGGTAAACCAGCCGAGACCTCCCCATGGGCTATCCCGCATCTCACAGGTCCCACTATGGGCTCCACCCCATGGCCATTCTGCATCTCACATACCCCACCTAGTGGGCCACCCCACCCTAGTGTGGAGATGCACCTGCATCAAAGATTTCCCTAGTTGGGTGGTGAATGAGAAGCCGGCAACAAAATATAAAACTTGGAGGAACCAAACATTTTCAGGATATACACCCTAAGAACCCTTCCTATGCTCGTTCTCCTGTCTATTATAAACCCGATTGACTTGCTATTTTCTGCCGAATCATACTCATTCTTTACCGTGTGCATGAACATTGAATGAATTTCTCTGAGCTCATATCAAGTACCAATTCATATTAATGGTATGGGTATTAAATTAACTGACAATTCACAAATTATTTATGTAATAATATATTGTTTAGATATGGTTAATATGCTCCTATAGAAACAACATCTTAAGAAGAGATGCATTGGAGATAAAAAGTAAATCAAATGAGGATTACTCGGGTTACTCAAGCAAGCAGAGTGTACCTCAGGAAGTCCAGCAGTGAAAGGTGGTATTCCTGTTATAAACTCAAATAGAATAATCCCCACGGACCACCAGTCTGCAGCATAACCTGCAGGAATGCCCAGGGAGATAACTTCAACTGTTTAGTATACCCAGGAAAAGACCTGAATGCAGATTGTGTCCAAACCGTGCTCAGTTCCAAGGAGGATTTCAGGTGCCAAATAATCAGGTGTCCCAACAGCTGACTGCCGACTTCTCTCCTCTTCTTGACGAGTATTTTCAAGAGAAGTATGCAGGTTTTGGGCATCCAACAGAGCAGCACCATTTGTCCCAGATGCAGACAAGTCGACTGTGCTATTGATAAGGCCAATTTTCGACAGTCCAAAATCTGTAAGCTGGTAAAACACACAAGCATAAGTTTTTTCATCAATAACATAGAAGCTTGCCTACTCATACATTGAACCAGCTGGCATGGGAAAAAAAAAATCTAAACTGTAAAAGAGATTAAAATGTGAGTTCACACTTTGCAGGTACATGGACACTATTTAATGGAGATAATAGTTTTCATAACCTAATGCCATTTTTTAAAAGATTAACCTAAAGCATTTTATGTTAGAAATCCATAAATTTAATGCAAATACAAGGAATAATGCTTTTCCCTACTAATTTTCCATGCAATGCAATATTCTCAGCAGGCATAATAAAGTATTAAATTATGAGATCTGACAGAGCATTGGAGGTAAGTGATGTTCTCTAGCATATTGCACTTAAGAAGACGGCTAAGGTTAGCTACTAAGGCCAGTACCCCAAAGCAACTTTGTTTAAAATAACTTAACTGCTAGGCTAAAAACAATAATACATCTATTGACCAAACCTTGATGTGGCCATCATGTGCAACCAATATATTGTCCGGTTTCAAGTCTCGATGCACAATTCCCAGGGAATGAAGATATTCCAAAGCAAGAACCTGGATATGATATAACTTCCATAAGAAAAAAGATCAATGTGAACAAAACAAGCATATTTGCATAGAATATGTTTGGACAAACCAGTTCAGCAATATAGATTCGAGCAACATCTTCCTCCAGGCAACCAACTTTTCTAAGCAAAGAATAGAGATCACCTCCATTGAGATATTCCATAACCAAATAAAGGTTATCTCTACATGTGAATGAATAATAAAATCGGACCTGCATAAAGAATAGAAAAGGTATAGCTTTCTTTTTTTGATGTTGAAGATATAAGAAGAGAAAAATGATATAGTACTTGTCATTGTGTAGTGATGACCACACAATAATGGTTACAGCCATTGGATCATGGTGATCTTGAATAGAGTTTTCAAATTTGATTTTTTATCCACTCATCTTCTAGATCTATCTGATCCAGTGGCTGTAATCGACGTTTCATGGCAATTACCATAAAATGCCAGATGTTATATTGTTCCACTAGAAGAAGAAAAATAGCAAGCAAACTTGAAAATTACCACAAATGGATTTCTGACTGTAATCAATATGTTGCGCTCGGCCAATATACGTTCAACGTCATTTTTTCGTATCATGTCCAATTTCTTGAGTACCTGCACTGACAATGAAATAATACTAACTCAAGAACATAAACAAGCATTTGTAACCCAGACATGTAGATACCAGGTTAAAAGACACTCTCAAGGCAAATAAGCAGCCCAAATTATACTCGTGCAATAAAAGAAACTGATAACAATTTCAGACTAAACTAATAAAGACAGCAAGAACATGCTTGAAGGCAGAAAACTGTAGCAGAGGGTGTTGCGAATTTGATATTGATAGAACTTCAGTAACAGGAAATCAAGACTGCTCCAACTAAAATATAAGTATCCTGTTACATATAGACATATAGGTATATATCAACAGCGAATATTTGTTCCCAAATGCAAAGCATTCACTATTTTCATTGAACTGACTGAATTCACCGAACAAGAAAGATGCATGCATGTAATCTCACTTCTTGGTATTGTAGATCGGAGAATAGTTGATGCAGGACAATTAACCACTTGCTCTAAAAGCTCGAACTGTTAGAGAATGACAAATCAATCCTTTTATCTCATAGTCCAGGCCCCACATCTCATAAGTTAGGATCTCGGCCGAACCCCCCTCGGGGCCCCAAATCACATGGGTACCGCCTTACACAGGCCGCCCACCCCGAGTGTGTCCCCGCATCCCACAGGCTACCCCACTCGAGCCCGGTGTGAAATGCCCCTGCATTAATCATCCCCAGTGAGGAGTCTCGAGCATGAGACCTCCCTCATGGGCCCCAAATCACATGGGTACCACCCACCCCGAGTGTGCCCCTGCATCCCACAGGCAACCCCACTCGAGCTCGGTGTGAAAATGCTCCCGCATTAATCACCCCTGGTGAGGAGTCTCGAACACGATACCTCCCGCTTTGATACCAATTTGATGTAGGACAATTAACCACTTGCTCTAAAAGCTTGAACTGTTAGAGCATGGTGAATCAATCCCTTTATCTCATAGTCCAGCCTCACATCTCATGGGTTAGGACCTCGGCCGAACTACCCTCGTGAGCCCCAAATCACATGGGTACCGCCTCACACGCCTCACACGATCCACCTGCCTCACACAGGCCACCCACCTCAAGTGTGTCCCCACATCCCACAGGCTACCCCACTCGAGCCCAGTGTGAAATGCCCCTGCATTAATAGTGACAAAAGGGGATCTAATATGGAGATGTGTGGTCAAAACAGTGTCAAGAGAGGGTCTAAGAACAAATCCATCCATAAGCTCACAATTTATTCATTAGTCTCCAATGTTTTAGAGACAACCAAAGGAGTGATCCACAAATATTGCCCCAAGCCGACTGGTTGGGGTGATGCTAATAGAGCGGAGACTTCCACTCTTAAGGGGGGGGGGGGGGGGCGAGGGATCCACAAATATTGCACCAGGCCAATTGGTTGGGGTGATGCTAACAGAGCAGAGACTTCCACTCTTAGGGAGGGAGGGACTTTGTTGTATTCACTGATATTTGTAGTCTGGCTCATGGATTAAACATTTCGTTTAACCATGTGCCCAATGGTGCACAAACCATTACAAACAACTCTCCAAACAGAACCGCCAAAATCAATGGAGAAGTGTCATCTTGCACTCAAATCATACTTATGAAGCCATCTTACACAGCATGTAGGACATTTGTGCCTCTCATTAAGGCATATTTGTGGCATTGATGTTACCGAGCCTGTGCCTCAACAAGGGACTAACAAATGACAGCTACTGTGGCTTACTAGTAAAGCCGTAAAAAATATTATATTCACTCTATCACACTGGATGAGGAGAAGGATTTATCTGGACTGATAATTTTGGAACATTAGCACCTGCTAGAACTTAGGAGTGGGTTGGTTCAAGTTGAAGGCTCTGAAATGGCAAGGGTAGGAGTGGATGGAGGTAGTAAGAAAATATTTAGTGTCCTATGGTTTAACCGAGATTAGTCCTTGATAAAGTGAAATAGAAGAAATGGATTTTAATCTCTTTTACATTCGTGGTGTGTGCATGAGCTTTATTGCACACACATGCACTTCGCAAAGCTCTAGATACTAGAACAACGGTTAGAGAGGACAGTTAATGCAAATCACTCGGGGAGCATGCACAAGGACTCTCCAGAATTTTTGGATAAGCCAAATTCTTTGCAGCTTAGGTGAACAAATTCACATACAGCTACTAGTGGCCCAAGTATGTGCACTCCATTGGCACATGCACAAAGCATTTCCTAGTTGGTGTATACAGAAGTTGATTTAAGTAGAAGTCTCTATGTGTAGTAAATTCAAAACGGCTCCTACAAATTTACCAATTACCAGAAGAGGAAAAACCCAAGTTTAATAAAAAGAACTATGAGAACTGACCTGAGAAACTAAATATCTAACAGGAAACATACACAAGACAGATTTCAGTATGCAATGTAGTAGACATATAATATCCTCCAAAGTTATAAATGTTGAAACATGTACCCGTTTAGAACAGTTTTATTAGCCCAAGGAAATCATATGAAAGATCAAAATGCCAACTCCTCACAAACAAGTGATAATATCCAAAAATACACCCAACATAGCAAGTTTTTTATGATATGCACCTTTATTGCAAATAGATCCCCAGTAGTACGCTTTTTTGCAAGAAACACTTTGCCAAAGGCACCTTTGCTAATTGGTTTAAGAATCTCAAAATCATCAATGCTTGTCCGCTCTTTAGGTGTGGGATGTAAAGGAGTTGATATCAAACTCTGAGGGACATGATCCACCAGATATCTATTGCCTTCTTCATATTTGCTTGCATTCTCAATACTTCTGTTGTCCATCATCTCACAAGCATGTAAATATTTCTCCCTAAACATGTTGAGTTCGAGGACCATTGAGGTAAGATCACATCAGCTACAAGTTGTTTTTGAAAATAATGCAATTTCATCATTTAAATATGAAAGCAACTGTCCAAGTAACCTCCAGTATAAGTCCAAGAGCTTACCTCAGCAGATTCCCTACACGGCTTCCAAATGTGTCTATTACCAGAGCTTTGACCTTGCTATGCTGTAGAATCTCCTGTAAATCATGCATGCATGCGAGCAAATACTCAGAGACCTCTTCTTTTGTAAGATCCGTGCTTGCTACACAACGGGCTATGTCAGCAAGTTCAGTCATCTGCAGTATTAAATTACAGTTAGTGACATGGAGACAATTACAAATTTTCCCATGTTATATGTAAATCGTAAGACTTAGAGAGAAGATAGTCATCAAAAAGATAGTTGTCAACTAATGCATTAACATATTCTTTGCAATGAATTGCATAAACAAAATAAAAATTGCCCCCTAAACAAATCATAAAATGATTAGAAGACTAAAAATTGCAGAGCATTCCCAATGTTCTCGGCAAATCCCACTCTCCAGTAAATAACAAAATAGTACTGCTATCAAGGGATCGAGGTCACCTTTTTTTTAAAGAAAAAAAGTGCTTCAGTTAACAAGTGAGCAAGAGATTTTGTTCAAGGATTTATAACCCGCTCCAAAGACAAGCATGCAGCCATCAAATTTCTTTTCAGTAAGGGATGTGGAACAGGGACCATATCCCTTGCATGAATAAGTGTATGAACAAGTTTAATTCGCACATAAACTTACAAGTTACATCCTGCAGGAAGCTACAAAACCAACCTGCAAGTCACATCTAAAGGTGGAAGGGAGTAATCAGGTCACAAAGAACTTGTAAATAGAATGTTACGACTTCTGATTTTTCATGCCCCCAATACTGACTCTGAAGGCAGAGGCCAAAGAGGCTGGGTGGAGGAGACTTTGGAATCCCACCATGCATGCTAAAATTTTCACTTTGCCAATATGAGACTCGTTGGTAGTATCAGCTCTATAGTACAGCAGAGACCAAACAAGACATTGTACAGACAATTGCTCCAAATAACCAATGTGATCTTCTGTCATCTAAGATAAGTTCTTGATTGATCTTCCAGGTCAACAGAACTTGTTGAACATTTTTAGCATCCAATATTTTCACTTAGGGCACGTTTAGCAGCACGGAATAGGAGGGATTTGCTTCTCCTTTTTTTAGTCATTTGGTATAAAGGAGTGAGAGGGATTTAGATTTTAGAAGAATCAAAATCCCCTAAATGAGCACTTTTTGTATTTCCACCTCAAAGCTGATTTGCAAAATCCACTCAATCCTACAGGATTTAAAATCTACACTGCCAAATGAGCCCTTAAATTCACTTTGATCATACATTCAAAATTTTCACTAGAACTTCCAGAAAGTGAATGAAGTCATGACCATTGTTCGATACATCGGTATCGCATTACGTATTGCACCCTTGGGAAACAAATACGTATTGGTTATCGCATAGGATATATCGGTTGTATCGTGTAATGTATCATTGTTGTTGGAAATAAGGGGAAACATCGGGAAATTCGTTGAATTTTTCAATAAAACTTCAGTGATTGTTAAAAAAAAACATACATCAACACACACTTAAAAATTAAAACATTACATAAAACAAGTGCACATAATAGGTTTTCTTTATATAGGGTCCTAATCTATGCGTTGTCTAACTAAATTGATGCAAACACATTCAAAATCTATTCATATAATTTATAAATGTAAGAAGACGAGTGGAAACACAAGCAATACATTCAAAAGCAAAAGAAGAATCACTAGATCAGGTTACATACATGTTTGATTTTATGTTTGGACACAAAGATGCAACCGATTTGCGAGAAATTGGAAATATTTTATTTTATTTTTTCAATTTTCCACAAATGGGCCCATCTCCTCCAAATCTTGAAATCAAAGCTCCCAATCCATGATTTATTTGACACCGATTTAACATGATTTACAAAAAAGAAAAAGAAAAAAAAAAGGGATCAAAAATAAAAAATGCTCACTGGATCGAACATGTGGGATATATCCCACTACTTGCGCGTTTCGTATCGCACAGGTGGAATACAAGATATATCGTGGGATATATCGGCTGATATCGTTGGTACTTAAAACACTGGTCATGACTCAGAACAATTGATGTTTAAAATAGAATATAAATGCAACATTCTTGTTGTTGAACCACAAATTTTTGTCCTGGAGAGAATTATAGACAATGAAATGGACTAGATGGTAACAACCAACCAGCTATCTTGACAAAGAAGGAAAGAAGAAAATAAGGAAAAACAATGTAGTCAAAATAAGTGGTATTATCAATTTCTATAATCATCATCATCTAAGTCTTATCTCAACTAATGGGGGTCAGTTACACGAATCATGTTCCGCCATTCCACTCCATCAAGGACCACACCCTTAGTTAAACCATATGTCATCAAGTATGTTCTTACTACCCACCGTCCTTTTGGGGGCCTTCCCCTTGCCCTTTTAGAGCCTTCAACATTAATGAAATCACTCCTTCCAACAAATGCGATTCTGTGTTTCCATTGCACATGGCCAAGTCTACTTTCCGTCATCTTTATTTATTTATTTTAACACACGTACACACACACCACACACTCACGCTGGTGGAATTTCACCACCTATGGGTACTTGAACCCTTGACTGGGAGTTAAAACTCCTGAGAGTCTACCACCCGAGCAAGAGCAAGGACCCTCTAATGCTACTAAGTTCCCTCTAATGCATTCATTTCTAATTCTATCCTTCCTCGTCTTACCACTCATTCGTCTCAACATCCTCATTTCAGCTATGCTTATCCTATGAACATGTTGTTCCTTGATTGCCCAATATCCTATCCCATACAGCATGGCTAGTCATATAGCTATCCTATAAAATTTCTCCTTTAGTTTCACTTGTATGCAACGAGTACATAGAACTCCGGAGGCACATCTCCACTTCATCCATGCAGTTGTAATTATGTGCAACATTCTTCTCAATCTCTCCATTTTCCTTAATTATCGATTCGAGACAAGATATAGAAAAATGATCATTTTGGGATACTTGTTAGCAATCTTAACTGATTCCCACAGTGTTAAAGAAAAAGGTTACGTAACGGCCGTTAATTAATGATAGGAGTGGGATCCATTACGCATTAGAGGGCTATAATGCCTATTCTGGAAAAAAAAATGGCCCGTAATGGGGATACTTGGGCCTAAAGGCCGATACGATAACAATAACAAATAACAATTGTTACAATTATGGTACGGGCTGTGACAGTTGTTACAGCCAATTTATTTATTTATTTATTTTTTCAAAAAACTATAATTACCCTGCAATGGACCATCATAAGACCATAACGACAATTATGGGGACGCAACTGCTGCTACCAGCCTTTTTCCTTTTTCATAATATGTAAGGGTACCTATTGTTACCATCAATAAGTACCCATTTTTTTATACCATGGATACAAGTCCTTTACAGTTTCTCCCTTAAAAAGAAATTTTGACCGTTACAGGGCTGTAACAGCCTGTGTCCCAACAGCCATAAGGCCGGCCATTACTGCCACCTTTCCTGCTATTGAATACCTTGCAAATTCTTCATTTCCATTCCTATTGTTACTAAAATTGTATTCCATATACTTTGTTTTAGTCCAAATAATTTTATAGAGAAGGTCTCAAGCCCAACCAGTTGGACCACATGTTTATGGTACAACCGGCAGACCTATTACATACATTCGACATCCAACCTGTCAAATAGGTTGGCTCCACCATGAGATCACCTTATGCAAAAATAAACTCTATCTATTCATCATATGCACCACACCATGGAAAAATTTCTAGCCATCAATAAATACTAAAACAATGGTTCACTCAATGAACAGATATGGCTGATTTTTGTACAAGGTGATTCTTATTATGGGGCCAACCTATTGTACAGCTTGGATGCCACATGCACTTAATAGGTTTGAAGTTGTCTGCTTGGGCTGACCATCTTTTTAAACCTTTAGATTCTAAAGCTTCCCTCCATAGTTTTAGCTTTGTGTTTACCCCACCCTTGTCTCATTAATCAATACTGTCATTTACAAACAATACACACCATGAGACCTCTTTCTGTAAATGCCTTGTTAGCTCATCTATAACCAATGCTAAAAGATACAAGCTTAATGCCAACCCCTGGTGCAAGCCTACAATAATTGAAAACTCACTAGTCTCTCCATTAATAGTCCTCATTTTTGTTACTGCTCCCTTATATATATATGCTTAATCATGTCACTCTACCCTCATGAGATTCCTTTCATTCCAACGCCCACCAAATTAACTCTCTTGGGAAACCAGCATATGCTTTCTAAGTCAATAACGATCATATGGAGATCATTCCTCCTCTCCCTATATTTCTCAAAGTTGTTTTAGTAGGAAAAATAAGATCAACGGTTTACCTTCCTAACACGAATCCTGTATGATTTTTTGACACATTTGTCCCATGCCTTAGTCTTTGCTCAATCGCTATCTCCCAGAGTTTCATATTATGACTCATATAAGTTTAATACCACAATAGTTAGTGCAGCCCTGTGTATCTCCTTTATTATTACAAATTGTTGCTATGATACTTCTTTGTTCTTTTGGCATTTACTCGATCTTAGTACTCTATCAACCAACATAAACCAATATCTCATGTGCACTTCCAAATCTCTACTAGTATACCATATGATCCGAGGGCCTTTCCTGTCTTTATCTTTCTCCAAGCTTCTTTCAATTTAGATGTCCTAATCCTATTGAAGTATCAGTGGCTTCTAGTCTTATTTGAGTTTATGATTCCTTCTATCCCCAAGTTCTCAAAGTGGTCATCATTTAACAAATTCTGGAAATAGCTTCTCAATTTCTCAATGATCTCATTGTCCTTACCCACTACCCTCCAATCATCTCTCTCTCCCTCTCTCTCTCACACACACACACACACGCACACACACATTTTTGTAAGTTTCAAAACATCTTTCTCACCTTCTATTGTCCCCAACCTACTGTAAAGATTATATCTTGTGGCTTTAGCTTTGAGAGTGGTCATCATTTAACAAATTCTGAAAATAGTTTCTCCTCCTCTCAATATCTCATCATCCTTCACCCATGCCCTTTGGTCATTGCTCTTAATGTATTGAATGTAATCTAAGCCCATACCATTCCTCTCTCATTTTTGCAAGTTTGAAGTCATCTTTCTCACCTCCTAGTGTCCCCAACCTATAGTAAAGTGTTGATTTGGAGAAATTTGTGATTAAGATGTTAAAAACTTAACCAGTAAACCAAAAGCCCCAAGACTGATGGAACACATCAAACTAGGCCCTCTAACTAGATTGTAACATACCACCAAGCTCCACAGTCAACATCTGTGGTGGCCCACTCTGTAGCAGCACTCACTCTAGCCTCTTTTCCAAGTAGCCCTTTCCACCATGGTGGCAATACTCTGGTTGTCCAGGTAGCCCTTTCCAAGCATGGTGGCTTTCACTCTGGTCCAAGTTGCGCTCTCCACAAGTTGCCCCATTAGAGACTTGAACACAAACATAGTGTTGGCTCTAACATTAAGATCGCCATATGTAAGTTGTATAGAGAATGTTAGTGTATTGCGTATGTAGTTAGTGGCCCTTTTAGTCCCTTTTCACACTTCCCTCTTCTTATAGAGAATGTTAGTTTATTGCGTATGTGGTTAGTGGCCCTTTTAGTCCCTTTTCACACTTCCCTCTTCTCCTGCGGTGTATTATATGCTTTATTATAATAAAATATTATGTGTTAGGGTAAGCAAGCCCAACACAACATCTCTTCCAAACTCTCCTCCTCTCTCAATATTCTCCTCTTTTCTTATCATTACTATCATCAAATCATTCTCTACTTGGTATCAGAGCATAGATTTCGCATCCAATAGATTGAGAGGCGACACGTCAGCGTTGTACGGACATATGGACACAGTCTTCTAGCCCGACAACTGAGCAGTCTACTTCGGGGGAGTCTCTTATCATTTCTCGAGCTGTATCTGATGCCCTTATGTGGCTTTACATTCGTGATATTCCTGAGCCATCTCACGTAGCTTCGGCCCAATCAGGTACTACCCTTCTTGCGTCATCCTCTTCTATCTCCTAGGTCATAGACTCTAAAGCTTCCTCCCATATGACTGGTAAGTTCCAATTCTTTTCTTCTTATTCTCTCTATTCACACTCAGTATGTCACAGTCGTAGATGGAACCCAAACTCCCGCCTCTGGGATTGATTTCATCCATCTTTCTTTTTTCTTATCATTGTCCTCAATCTTGCATGTGCCTCGTTTTCCATTAAACTTATTGTCTGTTAGCTATCTTACTAAATCATTAAATTGTTTCATTACCTTCTTCCCTTCTTATTGTTTGTTCCAGGACCGACAGACGAAGAGAGTGAATGGTCGGGGGCATGAGTGAGGAAGCGTTTATCTTCTCGATAATACACCCGTTGCCGCTTCTAGTACCCTTTCTCTGGATCAAGAGTCCATGACTCGGTGGCATTGCCGCTTAAGCCACCCATCCATAGCTAAATTGAGAATTTTGTCTCTCTCCTTATCTGTCACTAAACTATTATGCTGTGATATTTGTGATTTATCTAAACATCATCGTACTACGTTTCCTCTTAGCTCTTCTGAGAGGAAATCTCAACCTTTTCTTCTGGTTCACTCGAATGTCTAGGGACCAGCTCCGGTTACCTCCACTTTTGAATTTAGATATTTTGTTACCTTTATTGATGATTATTCATGCATGACTAGGCTTTATCTTTTGAAATCTAAAAGTAAAGTGTTTGATGTGTTTAAAGTGTTTTATCATGAAGTGTGCACTCAATTTCAAAGTTCCATCAAAATCCTCCATTCTGATAATGGGGGGAAATACATGTCTACTGGCTTTCTTGCAGGAAAGTGGTATTTTGTCTAAGACGTCGTGTGCTTGCACACCTCAACAAAATAGTATTACAGAACGAAAGAATTCTCATCTTCTTGAAGTTGCTCGCACCCTTCTGCTTAGTATGCATCTACCGAAACATTTTTGGGGTGATGTTCTTCTAACTGCTAATTTTCTTATTAATCATACACCCTCATGTATCTTGTTTTACAAATTTTCATTTACTATATTATATCCTCATGATAATCCATTTCTTCTACCGCCTAAAGTTTTTGGTTGCACATGCTTTGTTTAAAATTTGGATGGAAGTAATGATAAATTAGCCCCAAGGCAATTAAATGTGTCTTTTTAGGAAATACTCGAAGTCAGAAAGGGTATAAGTGTTTTGAACCATTGACTCGCAAGAAATATATCTCTACTGATGTAACATTCTTTGAGGATATTTCTTTTTTCTCTGCTCCAGGCCGATCCCTCTGTGATCCTCTTGCGAGTCAGGGGGAGTATGACTCTTATCCTCTTTCCACTAGTGATCATGAGAAAACTCCTCTCCCTTCCATTCAACATCTTGTTGGTGATTTGTGCGAGCCTAAGCCTCTGCGGGTGTGTCATCGTAGAGATAAATCTTCACACGCTCAGCCTTCCACCCTTCCGCTCACTTTGGATGTTGGCTCAGGTGACTCTCTTACCTCAAGTTTAGATCTTCCCATTGCCTTGCGTAAAGGGTCACGATCTTGTACTCTAACACCTCCTTAGTAATTTCGTTTCATATGATCATCTTTCACCGTCTTTTTAGTCGTTTACAGCTTCCCTTTCATCACAAACTATTCTTCGATCTCTCTCACATGCTCTTCAAAGTCCTGACTAGACAAAGACGATAGTAGAAGAAATGTTTGCTCTTGAGAAGAATCATACTTGGGACCTTGTGCCACTTCCTTTGGGCCATAAACCTGTCGGCTGTTGATGAGTTTATACGATCAAGTTTCTTCCAGATGGCTCCATTGATCGGTATAAAGCCCGTCTTGTTGCTAAGGGTTACACGCAAACTCATGGTGTAGATTACTTCGAGACATTCTCTCCGGTGGCTAAGCTTAATTTGATTCACGTTGTGATATCCTTGGTCGCTAATTTATCATAGCTCTTGTTTCAGCTTGATATTAAGAATGCATTTCTCCATGAGAACCTTGCAGAGGAAGTTTACATGCATCAACCTCCTAGCTTTGTTGCTTTTCACAAACCTACACTTGTATGCCGGTTGAAGAAGGCTCTTTATGGACTCAAACAATCCCCACGTGTATGGTTCGAAAAATTTAGTCAGGCTCTCTTATAGTTCGGCTTTGTTCGTAGTTATGCCGATCATTCTCTCTTTATATGTCGTCGATCGACGGGCATCATGGTTCTCATTGTCTATGTGGATGATATTATTCTATTCGGTAGTGATTCTGCTGGAATGAGGGAGGTCAAAGATTTTTTTAAGACCAAGTTTAGGATCAAGGATCTTGGTCCTCTTTGTTACTTCCTCAGAATTGAAGTTGGTCGCTCATTATTCAAATTGGTCTTGTCACAACAAAAATATGCGCTCGATCTTCTCATGGAGACCAACATGTTAGGGTGCAAGCCTGCTACTACTCCCATAGATACTTCACAGTAGCTTTGACCAGATGATGGTGCTGTCCTTACTGATGCCGGGATGAATCGATGACTTGTAGGATGGCTTATTTACCTGACTATTATTCGCTCAGATCTCTCATTTGTGGTGGACGTTGTTAGCTAATTCATGCAAGCTCCCTCGTACTTCCCATCTCACGGCTGTCTACTGCATACTTCGGTATCTAAAATCAGCCCCAGGTCTTGGCCTCTGCTTTTGCATGGTCATTTTTATCTTTCTGGCTATTCCGATGCTGATTGTGCAGGTAGTACTTTTGATCGCCGCTCTATGTCCGGCTTTTATACCTTCCTAGGTGGTAATCTTATAACATGGTAGAGCAAAAAACAGTCAGTTGTTGCCTAATCCTTGGCTGAAGCAAAATATCGTGTTATGGCTCATGCGACATGTGAACTCGTGTGGCTTCACAACCTTTTTGAAGAACTTGGCTATCCTCTTTCGGATCCTATTCCTCTTCACTGTGACAACCAAGCGGTAATCCATATTGCTCGTAACCCAGTTTTCCACGAGTGAACCAAGCGTATTGAGGTCGACTGTCACTTTATTCAGGAGAAAGTAGCTTCTAAGGAAATCGTTACTCCTTTTCTTCGATTTGGAGATCAACTTGCTGATGTTCTTAAAGAGTCTTTGAGTCGAGATACTCTTCATCGTGCTCATGACAAGTTGGGCATGATCAACATCTATGCTCCAACTTGAGGGGGAGTATAGAGAATGCTAGTGTATTGTGTATGTAGTTAGTGGCCCTATATGTGGTTAGTGGTCCTTTTTGTCCCTTTTAGTGCAAGTGCATGTGCACACTTCCCTCTTCTCCTGCGGTGTACTATATGCTTTATTATAATAAAATATTATGTGTTAGGGCAAGCAAGCCCAACACAACATCTTTCCCAAACTCTCCTCCTTCTCTCTCAATATTCTCCTCTTTTCTTCACATTATAATCATCAAATCATTCTCTACTAGTTTAGCTTCATTCACTACTATCTTATCATTCTTTTTGCTGTTACTACAAATTTTCTAAAAATGGCATGAGGATAGATACCATAAACTTTCATACTAGCAACTAAGAATATGGTTAAGAATGGAGAAGCAAAACGAAAGATTAAAGAAAATGAATAGCTAAGGTGGATTTTGAAGCACAAGTATCTTCTCATTTCAATTTTTAGTTATTATATATACCTGTCACTCTTTATAAGCAATCATTGGGTACACCGGCAAATGTAGTAAACTCATACTCAAGAAATATGAGACAGGAACAGAACCACTACACAAATAACTTACCTGCTGCACGTCCTCAGGCTCGGAGGGATTGTTGTGCTCTAACCAAAACAAGTCGAAATGGCTTGCTCTCGGGGTATTTGTAGAGGAAACTGAGGCTATGCTCCCTGTAGAAGAAGGTGCAATGCTGTGACCGAGCTTCATACTTAAATGGGCCTTCAAATTATTTAAGGTCGCAAGGTGTGAATCATCTATGCAAGCTGTATCCATCTCATGAAGATCTTCAAACATCCCTTCTGTACCTTTGTTGTGCCACTCATTTATTTTAGGAGAATGACAGTCAGATCCAACTGCTGAGTTGATAGTCTGCATTCTTGAGATCTCAGGGCTGCAAGAAGCTGCATGAAAACTTGAATTATATGACTCCACAATTTGTTCTAATATTTCTGCGACTTTCAACAGGCGCTCATCCACATCCACACCTTGCAGATCACATTTATCAGCATAGGCACATATATAAGAATGAGATTCCAGATGGGAAGCCGGAACACTTTCCTCACATATTCTACAGATTACTGAATCTGAATCTTGAGAAGATCGTTCCAGTTCAGGAAATGAACCCCAACGTGAATTATCATCAGCTTGATGAGATTGTGGAACACTTAAACTGTAAGCATCAGAATCTGTTACACAGCTCTCACTTGACTGAACATTGGCCAAGGAAAAGGGAGAGAGTGAATTTTGATTAAAGGCAATGGAGTACTTTCCAGAAGTTAGGCCATTCTCATCCAGAGGCTGTTCAGAGCCACTCCAAGTCCTGTCATGGAGAGAGGGTTCCTCATTGTGCCCCTTTAACTGAGGTTTGGTATGACCCTTCAAATTCAAGGAATTATCTGAATCAAAATCAGCATCACCTGGCTTGGGCATCCAGCTCATTTCAACAGCTGGAATGCTTTCCAAACACTGCTTAAATTTCTGAAGAGAATCCTCACTGACTGACCCGCTATCTTTCTGATACTGCAACAGTCGGGTACAACGTGTCAAAATGAAAAGCATGCGTGTAAGCAGCGGCTTCAGTAAGCCTGGTTGACATTGCTGCCTTTTATCAGCAAGATCCTGCACAAACCCTTCACATTTTCCACGGAACTCAGATGAGTTCATCTCTATGCATTGGCGTGCGAGAATTAGAAGATCCTCAGTTATTCCCTGTGCATTTGAGGATGAATCCTCCCTCATGAGAACCTCCACAACCTCAACCTCCCCTGCAAAAGCAGCCAGCTCTATATTCACTATATCTTTAGCAGCATCAAACCTTGAGTTCAATGATCCCAAAAGCTCCTGAATATCAACTTGAGCCAACCATAATGAGCAATGGTACATAAAAGCATTCATCAAGCACAAAAAGAAGAAGAAGAAGAAGAAGATCATATATTTAAGATATTGAAAAAGAAGTTCACTGCATCAGTTAGCTCTCTGTCATTTATTGTTAGAAACTGAAATACGATCATGTTGTTTGAAAAAATCTTAAAATCATAATGAACAGTCTAAGGTTACCTTCAAGTCATTATAGCTATGAGCTCGGGGATGGACAGGTCGAATATTGCCCTTTGGTCCTAATTCATGTGAATAACTTTTTGGGCCTTTTGGTATTTTTTTAAAATGAATGCTCTCTGATGATGACTGCTTTCCAGTGAAGTCCTTCAACTCCATGCGATGTTTGGATCCAAGAGAATCTTTCTTTTCAAGCATCTTAACTTCTGAACTACTCACCTGTCAAAAGAGTAAGAGGATGTTGACACTTAAAAATGGAACAGAGCTTGAGATTGCAATTAATACACGCAAGAGAAACCTACAACCAAGATGCCTAGCATGCCTAAACTAGGCCTCACCTCAGCATTTGGTGGAATATTACTAGATGCCTTATTAGAATCCTTGGTTAGATGTGACATGAACCAACGTGCAATCTTCTTTCCTTTACGTAGTCCTGAATGAATACACAGGCAAACAGTCACCAGATGATATGTTTAACCCAAGCTGGTTCAATCATAAGCTACTTGATTTGAGCGCTAAAGTATTGGTTTCTACTCTCTACATAGTTCTGCTTTTAGAGTTGATCAAAGGATCTATGAAAACTTGAGAGGGATGCCTACATCAGGCCATTTGTCCACTATTTAATTTGGCAGTTAAGAGCAGTCTTTCGGCTGCTTTGGTTACTCCCTCCATCCGTGTGGTTTTAAATATCAGTTACAATGTGACTGTATCTGCCCTATCGTAACAGTATTGGCCACCCACACTACATGACACAGGGGTGAACCGGTTTGTTAAGATAGAAATGAGCCATGTTGACCCATATTGGGTTTGATACACTCAGTATCAGCCGTTATAGGCATTCAGCCAATATGGGCCAATGTGACCATAAAGGCCCCATTTTGAAAATTTTATTTTCAAAATTTCCCTCATTTTCCACTTCTTTCTTTATTTCCATTTGAATGCGACTCGACAAATCTAAGAAGAATGAACCATTTTGAGAAATATAGGAAGAAGGGATAAACCATCACTTTTTTGTTTCGTTTTCTTCTCGTTGTTGTTATAATATTCATGTGTCGTGGGCCCTAATCCACCAAATCATGCTTGATTTATATTCAATTAAGACCTATTTGGTTGACTTTCTACAGATCAAGCTGACGGACATCATTCTCATCAATGAATGGTCTGATACATCATTGAAACATGATAAAAACACAAAAAAGGATAGATTCTGCTGTTTTACATTCCCCAACCCCAATGACGGTAATGGTGGGCGTAACGGCTACCGTAATTACCATTACGATATGGGCTATAACAGCCATTATGGCCCTTGTAAAGGCTGCTATGGCCCTTTTTTTTTTTCTTTTTCTTTTTTAAAAAAAGAAAACTGTAACAGTTGTTACATAACAGTTTTTAAATATCTTGCTAGCAACAAAATAATCATTATCATCATCATTATCTGGGCCTTATTCCAACTAATTGGAATCGGCTACATGAATAGTTTTCTACCATTTCTTTGTATCATGGGCCATAACTTCAATTAGACCATATGTCAACAAGTCTTTCCATCCTACTCCCTTGCCCTTTTAGAGCCTTCAACTTGTAACAGCTCCTAATCAGTGCAGTTCTTGGTCTATGCTGCACATGACCAAACAATCAAGCCTACTTCCCCTCATCTTATTACCTATTGCTGCTACTCCTAAATACCCTCAAACTTATTCATTTCTAATTTTATCTTTGTAATTTTATTCTAGGGTGTTTTTCTTCTTTTTTTTTTTTGAAATATTTTATTCTAGGGTTTATTTGGCACCATGTTTCATGAAACATGGTGCAACCAAACACACCCTTATCCAAATTTCCCTACCAAAATATAGTGAAATGATATTTTGTACCCCGTGCTTTTTAATGTCTATACCTTTAATTCTACTTCAGTAGACGAATGATACACTTGTACTACTATTCTAAAAACAATAAGTAGAAAAACAGGCACGTACGTTTAAAAGAAAAGACACGAGAGAGAGAGAGAGAGAGAGAGAGAGAGAGAGAGAGAGAGAGAGGTGTCAAGATCACTTTGCAAGATAAAACTTCAAACTTGAGATTGAAAAGCATCCGCAAAGAAACTTCAGATTTTTCGAAATTCACCAAAACCACGCACCGCTTTTGCGGTATCGACCTCTCCCGTGGCTCAGCAGCTTTGCCAGAGGCTGATGGGCTCCGCCACTGCTGCCGGATCCCGAAACTTCCGCAGTAGGCGAACCATCAGCCGGAGAACAAGATCGATCGGTTGGAGGGCCACGGCGAATCTTGATTCGATTCAGGCCGGATGGAATCCCTATCTCTGTAGAGAAAGCTCTTCCGTTCCAATCCATATCAGCCGTTGAAACGCAGACAACAGCCCCTAATTCATCAGGAAATGGCCGGGGAACTGTAGCTGATTTTCCTCAATCGATTAAAAGCTGGGGTTTTGGAGCTGCAAGGGTCTCATCGCTGTTATTGTTTGAGAGAGAGATCTCATACCTTCCACGAAAGAAGAGCTGAAAGTGAGAAAAATCTTTCCCACTGGATTTGGAATAATTGCAAACACCGACTTCTGTTTACGATAATTGTAAACAACTCCTTCTAAAGGATATGTACCTAATGAATAAAAAATTAAAAAATCTCCCCTCCATCTCAGGAGTAAGTCTCCTGCATGTGGGGCCACCGTTATGTATTAATGGTTCCGGATTCCTTTGAAAGTATCAGATGCCCAAAACATTATCACCAAAACTTCGAAAACCACCTGGCGAGGCACTTCATGGTAGACCTAACCTGGTTTCAGGATTTGACATGTGGCATGTTTGGAATAAAGAATTAAGTGATCTGACATTGTATTTGTTCCTATGTAAAATGAAATTATGCATTTGGAGCCAATAGAAATAATTGGATTGATCTAATAATCATATCATCCAATTCCAGCAAGGCATATGTACTCTACTTATGAGCTCGCATTAGTATATTGTTTTATTTACTTTGTTTGTCTATATGTGGTCTTTGTATATAATACATAAGTTACATATACATATAGGTGACTGAAATTATTTATAAAATATGATCCTTTGATTAAAATTCCATGGTCCACCTAATTTCACTTAATAAAATGCTTTTCTTATGTGAAGAATTTAATCTAAACATATGACAAGGAGAATAAAATTTCTTAGCATATAATAATTACGTGATAATAATGTTAATTCCTACCCATGCAATTCAATACAACGTCTAAATAGGCAACATGGTAAGCCTAGTGCCTTCAACTAGTTAGCAATGAGACGGATTTGCAACGAATCTGAAAGGTAGGGAGGTGAATGAAATAGTCTGAAGCTGATTGTAATTATCCAGATTAGCTGGGCGTGTATTTACAATTGTTATAAATTAGATGTAGGTTTTTACAATTTATGCGTTAATACTTTTTTAATTCATTCAAACTGAAAATGCTATTGAAGTAGGCTTTAGGCGCTGAGTCTGCAGACAAACTGAAACGAACGGAAATAGGAAAAAGAAGTCGCAGAGCGATTCGCGCAGGGAGAGACTGAAGAAGTGATTCGCGGCACACGAGCTAATTTTGCACACGTATTAAAAATCGTATCCATTGTGTGGGGAGCCACCGCGAATTTTATTGTTGTAGGAATGTAAATTCACTCATTTCGCCACGTTTACGAAGCAACAGACGGCTAAAAAATGACCGTTGGTCTATGGTCAAAGTGTATCTGGGGCGCAAGTGGAGAGTGGACCTTGAATCTGGTCCCTGGCACGTGTGTCCTCAATCTCTCTTTGCACGTGTAGCCTCCGTATTTGTAAACAGGATAAGGTCGAAACGGGAAGGGATGCTCGTATAATAGTGGGTTGCAAGCGGGTCACGTGTCGCAACGTGGCCGCTTTTGATCGCGACACGATTGCGATGTGCGCTGGTGGTGGGCTACCGATGTACGGTGTTCCTCAGGAATGGGCGTGTGCGCGGGGGAGGCGGATTGCATACCGAACCTACCCGTACTGACGTTGCTACTCCGCTCGGTGCTCTGTGGGCGCACTAAGATTTATATGTTTCATCAAAACCGTCCATTCATTTTTCCAGCTCATTTTAAGTAGTAAAAAATGAAAAGAGACATATATAATCCTTATATAAACCACACCACAGGAAATCAGTGGTGATTGAACGTCCACCGTTAAAAACTTCCTAAATTCCAACGTAACTTTTATTTGCCATCCAATCTATTTATTAGGTCACGTATATTTTTATGAAGGGAAAATTAAATTTTATCTTGATTCAAAACTTTAATTAACCCCCTTCAAGTTTTTAGTGGTGAACAATCATTTAGTTTTGTTTCCTGTAGTGTGGTCCACCTGAGGATTATATCTGCCTTTTATTTGGGTTCGTGTACTAAAATAACCTGAAAAAATGGATGGACGGGGTGGATAAAAAATACGAATCATGGTGAGGCCCACAAAGCACCGACTAGTAGCCACGTCAGCATGGCAGCGTCAGTACGTAATCCGCGTCCGTGCGGGACCAACGGGAGCGGATTAGGTGCATCCCGTCCTCAGCCAAGACAGTGAACCCCTTGCTATGGGCCCACGTTTATGCATATATTATATATCCATGCCGTCCATCCGATTTTTCAGATCATTTTAGACCTTGATTTAAAATATGAAGCATCTTCAAGTCTCACGTGGACGATACATAGGAAATAGTGGTGATTAAACATTAACAACTTATAATGAAACACGAAAGTTTTGGATAAAGCTCATATTTTAATTTTACCTACATCCCAGTTTATTTGAATATTTACGGTGGGCTCTACTAAGTTTTTAATGGTAAGAAATTTCATCTTAGGTTCATATCTTAAAATAAAATCGCAGGAGGGATGGACGGCGTGGATATAAAATAAATATATCAAGGTGGCCCCCTACGGTAAGGCCTGCACCATCAGGGGTGAGGCCGGGGCCGTAACTAACTACACCCACGATAATAGCATTTTGCACGTGTTCAAATTCTGACAACTGCTTCCCATAATACAAACCGTTCTAAAACAAGTGTTATCATTTAAAATAACGTATTTAACATTTAAATTTAAATATTTTTCATGTGCTAGTGTTGGTAAGGATATTGAACTTTTGCTCGGTTATCATTGTGTGAAACAATCATTTACTCTAAAAGCTTAAACTATCAAAATGGAGTATATCATTATATATCAAGGGACTTCATTATTCCAACAATTTATACCTAGCCCATGATAATTATAAATTACTTCCTAACTATTGAGCCTGTAATGATTATACAAGACCTAAGTTGCTCATTTGACTTCCCTATCTGCATCATGACAAACATATCCCTAAAACTTTAGCTAGGTTGAATCTAATCAAGTTTGGCCTAAGCTAACAAACTCTTAAATGCAACCGAACCCAAAACCAATTAATAAACAAGCTTAAAATTTAGACCCGAGTCCAACCCTTGGGCCTAATATCTCAACCCACCTTAGCCAAAAGTAGGTCCAACAAGAAATCCCAATGGACATGTCTTATACATGCATTACATGGACATCTCATTCCAACCAATGTCAAGTTTTCATGAACTTAGGTGCCACCGCACATTTTAAATCAGTGCTCATTTTAGCATATATGCTAGTTAAAGGAACTAACAAGCATCATATGATATAAATAATCATTTCTTATCCTTGATGCCAGACAAACACTACCATTTTGAGTCACTTAACTTAATTACTATAATTTTAGTTAGCTTCACTTAAATAGCTTAATCATAATATAATTTTATTTCCAAGCATACTTTACAAAGAATACACCAGTCAATGTTTAATTAAAAAAATGTCTTAATATTAGAACAAGAGGCTAAGCTCTTTTAACCAATAACATGCTAGGATCCCCACGACCTTCCATGGTCTAGATATTGCTCGAAGTTGTCTCAATTGGTAATTAGAATCTCTGTATGCAATCCCATCCACCGAAATTCCAAAGATGAAAGATTCTAGTTATTAAATATTTTCCTAGGTTGGAAGATCCTAGCCATTGAATACCTGATATAGCTGTTTTTAGTTATTCTGGAACGTTCATTTTATTGCCACTGATTGAACCATTAAGAAATTTCCATCCCTAGATTTTCGATTCATGGGTCATTCTTTGTGGGGGCCATGATCATATCAACAGTTTAGATAACTGAATCATGAGCCCCACCACTAATAACATAGAAATTCCTATGCATGGCTATGGACCATTAATGTGTTGGGCAGCCGTACTGGACCAAACCTCAAAAGTATACTAAATAGTAGGGTTTCAACTCAGCTGGGTTGGGTTGGGTTGGGTTGGGTTGGGTTGGGGAATAGGTTGGGCTGAACCCGACCTGACCCACGCGACCTCAAAAGGACCTAACCCCAACACGACCCAACCTGAATTCCAACCAAGGTGCTAAATCCAAACCCAACCCAAAATTCCTCAGGCTCAGCCCTATATGGACCTGATACAACCCAAACTAACCCAACCTAATTTCAAATCGGTTTGGAGTTTTCCAAACCCAAACCGGCTGGAGTAACTAACAACCCGACCTAACCCCAACTGAACGGGATTGGGTAACTTTGTTTAGGTTTATCCGAACCTAATAGAAGAGGTTTGCTAGAATACATCCACCCATATTCTAATAGATATCTTCGGACTTTAACGGCCAGCTAGAATACATCCACACATATTCTAATAGATATCTTGGGACTTTAACGGCTAGGATTGGATCCTTTTCAATGACCTGACCCATCTAAGTGATAGTGCACCCCTTGGATGGGGAAAAACCCGGAGAAATTCTCAGATTGAAGATCTTAATCCTTTTACTATAAAATAAGTTATATTGGCTGTCCATATTCAAAGCTAAAGACCCAAATTATAGAATGGTTGAATAATCCAACTTAGGACATTTACTTATCGTTACCCACCGTATAAAATGAGACCCATTGAATAAACGGCCTGGATGATCGGAAGATGACCCAGAATCAAAGTTCAAAGTTCAGGTGTATCTTATTCCAATTCACTGGTGTGTATCTAACCAACAAGTATTCCGTGTTTAGAAAGGGAGCGATAACGAGAACAAACACAAAAAGTGGTCTACATTCAACTAAAAGAAAAAGTCAGAAATCAACGGCTACAAACATCCAATAGGGAAGATTCTCAGGGAGTGGTCCATCCATGGTGGGACCAACAGATCAATGGTCCGATTCACATATTCCCTCAGTGAGAAAAAATAGGGATGATTCTCAGGGAGTGGTCCATCCATGGTGGGACCAACAGATCAATGGTCCGATTCACATATTCCCTCGGTGAGAAAACGAATGAGACGTTTGCAACATATCCTTAGGATTTGTCTCTTTCTACAACCATAGATAGTGGGAAACCGAATCTTCAACGGTTTTCTTTAGCCTTTATGCTTTTGCTATTCCTTTTTGCGTCCTTGTTCAGCGAATGTCCACACATGTAGTAACATTGCATCTGTATATGACATCCGAGCTGTGTATTAGGTGGGGCCCACCAAGTGGGTTATCTAGCCAAAATGAGACAGGTCAAAAATATCACGCAAGCGTTGCGTGACTGAAACAGAACGTTAGAGTCTGTCCATTGTTTTCGTTCATACGTGGACTACATGATAGCTGACGGACCAGAATCACAAACGTCCACCACCTATTTTACACCAAGTTCTCCGGGGGTCATCATGTCGTATTTGTAAAATCCACTCCGTCCATCAGGTGAGATGCATTGTTCAAACCGTACATACAAAAGATCACCCGATGGAAAGTTCTGGCGGGTCACATCAATGATAAAAATGTAAAATGTAAAATTGGTAAAATCTCTAAGTTCACGTGGTGTGGCCCGCATGAGTTCTTGATCAGGCTGATTTTTTGTACCATCCCTTCATCCTATGAGTTACACATGATTAGTAGCGTTGATCAAAGACACACGTCATGGTAGCCCCACACATAAACCCATGGTTGGCGTCCCATCACCAGTGTTCCCTGCGGTGTGTCCCGGATCTGAGCTGATTATTGCCCCCAGCGTCTAGCATCGAAGGTAGCACACGATGGCCAGAGTTGATTTTACACACACAAGGTACGCCCACCTCGATGTATGTGTTGTATATCCAATCCATCCTTTCGATTTTTCAGATCATTTTAAAGCATGTTTCAAAAAATGAGGCAGATCCAAATCTCAGGTTGACCACACAGTAGAGATTGAATTCCCACCATTAAAAACTTCTTGGAGGCCTCAAAAGTTTTGGATCAAGCTGCTATTTATGTTTTCCCTTCATCCAAGGTTTGTATGACCTTATCAACAGATTCAATGGCAAACAAACATTCCAATGGACCTTATGAAGTTCTTAATGGTGGACATTCAATTACCACTGTTTTCCTGTGATGGGGCTCACATGAAACTTGTGTCTGCCTCATTTTTGGGACCATGCCATAAAATGATCCGGAGAAACGGATGGTCAGCGTGGATATGCAACAAATACATCAAGGTGGGCCCAGGGTTAGGGCATCACCTGGGAAGCTGTTACCCCTGCCTCACCTCATCTACGCCCGTATGTGGGAGAGGTGATGTGCGGCTAGCAAGCCTATGTTGACAGAATGCTCACCAGGGCACCACTTCTTGCGAGAACTCCTGAGAAATTTTTTGAACTCAACACACGTGATGTGGGCCCAAAATCTGAACCGTCCATGTGTTGCAGCACCTCATAAAACTTCCAGGGCCCAACTTTCATTTTGATCCAACACTTTGGTGGGCCATAGAAAAATGAAACAGTTTACTCCCTTGATTTTTCTCTCTCTTTTGTCAAGGCCCACCAAATTTTTAGATACGGGTAAGAGTCAGGCCCGGGGGTTTCATGGGGTGCTACATCACATGGACGGTTCAGATTTTGGGCCCACGTAATGTGTGATGAGTTCTGAAAAAGTTCTCACGAGTTCCGGTCAAAACTGGTGGGCAGGTGAGCATGCATCTCTCTATACATGTATATAAAATTATATAATATTTAATTAGTCTAAGACCTTTTTTAGTGACAAAGGTCATCTGAATTCAAGAAATCATGTATTCTAACTTTGAACAAATAATTACACGTAAGCAATGTGGGGGACTGAGATATCAGTGGGACACGTGGCCCATTTGTAGGATATCCGAATCGCTACTGAGGGACCCATCATTGACCAGCCAATGGACAAGAATCACACAGCTCGGATAACCCTCAATGAACAAATCCTCCGTTTGAGCTGTTTCGATAGTATGGCTGGTGTGATTTTTATTTTCACAAAGGTTCCCTCGAGGAGGTGGATTGTGTGGTGACCGAGCTCCGTGGGGCCGACCATGATGTATGTATTTTATCCATGCTGTCCATCCATTTTGCCATCTCATTTCAGAGCATGATCCCAAAATTGAAGCATATCCAAAAATCAAGTGGACCACACCACAGAAAACAGTGGTGATTGAACGCCTACCATTAAAGCTTATGGGGAGCCACAAAGAAGTTTTGGATCAAGCTAACCTTTGTATTTTTATTTTTATTTTCCTTCATCCAGGTTTTTGTGACCTTACGAACAGATTGGATGGCAAATAAACCTCACAGTACGCCTGGAAAGGCTTCAACGGTGGAGATCATTATCCCCACTGTTTCATGTGGTGTGGTCCACTTAAGCTTTGGATATTCTTCAATTTTGAGTTCATATGCCCTAAATGAGCTGCAAAATGAATGAACGGCTACGATAAAACACATGCATCACAGCAGGCCAGAGAATCCGGTCACAGGGATATAGGTGGTGTTGGGGGGGTCACCACCCACAAAATGAATGGTCTTCAATGCTTCACACCATTGTCCACGTACCCTATGGAGCGTGTGATACATGAGTGTCTTGTGAACTTAAGCTTATTAACACGTGGGGAATTTTTTTATCAAAATTTGTGCCGAGCCTGGCTGGATTGAACCCAGGCCTAACCAATTTTTCAGTCTTGGGCTTGGCTGGGCTCATGCCTTTGGTTTAAGTGTCAGACCAGACCTAGGACGAACTTAACCTGACCCAACCCCCCAAACCCGCCCCCCCCCCCCCCCCACTATTTTTGCACAAGCACTCACACATGGAGCTGGGCATCGAGTCTGAGTCAGACCGAGTTAGGGCTGACCCAATCCGGAGACCCAAACTTGACCCAACTCGGTACTGACTCGAACATGCCTTACCAAATCCAAATCCGGATCTGGCTAGGACTAATCTGGATTGAGTCCCACCCAATCACAAGTTCTGAGTTGAGCTGAGTCATCACTTAGTCGGGTTGGGTGAAGTGGGTATCCACACGCTGAAATCACAACTCAAAACCTAAGTGCACTTGCCAGAATTGCAACATCTCCATCAACTACGCAGCATCTCATATCTGATACGTCAGATCTGAGTTTCGGATCAAGTCAAGTCAGGAGTTGGATTTCGGGGAGAGTCGAGTTGAGTTACTGGGTAACTCGAACTCGACTCGATTTGAGTTCAGATCGACTCACCCACTCGGTTCAGATCGAGTCAGGTCTGAATGAGTCAGACGAGTCAAGTTTGTCAAGTTGAGTCATCTCGTGCCCACCTCTACTCACACACTACACATGCCCGCACACTCACACCACAATGGGTGCTCGAACCGATGAACTTATGTGGAAACTCTTGTGAGTCTACCATTGAGCCAATTCATTGCCAACCCCAAGCGTACATGTGTAGCTTAAAAGTGCTCTTAGATTAGGGTAATGATTCAATGATCAAAACCATTTGTACAACAATTCTTATTATGGATGGAGGGGATATCCCTGTAAGTTTCTTAGATTCAACTATTTCAAACCTTTGATTAATTTCCCTACAAGGCCATCCCTAGCCCGGCCCAGCCAAGACTGGCCTTAATAGGGCGAACTCCATGTTGTCCCATTGCCGCCAATACTCTCAAGGCATAATATTGCAATGGGAAGACAATAAAGTTAGATGAGTTTATTTCAATAAAAAAAAAAACGCAAAACATGGAGGCTTGATTGGCGACATGTGCACATGCTACAAGTCGTGCGCATGTACTAACCACAACGGGTGCTAATTAACACCACAACTAGTGTCAAACAGGCTGGAACTCCTTTGTCCAATCCAGACCATTCAACTGGTGGTGGGAGTGATCATACCACACTTCACATGGGTAAGACAGGAACACGGGCCAACGGAACAAGAATTATCATTTAAATATATTAAAGGATCGTCGATGTTGGAAGATTACCTGATTTTAAAATTAGAAAGATCTGCACAGTTAAAGGCCAGATTAGAGTTGAGCCCATCAACCCACAAATTGCACCAGCTACTCATCAAACAGAACTCTCGCAGCTGAAAATACCCGTTTGGCATCATCTGCACAACATTTGAATTCAGTTGTTCAGTACACAGTAGCTTAGAATTCCAAATATTAAATTCCTAGAATTGAAATGGAAGAGAGATTTCCTGTTCTGAAAGCTTGCCGTAAATGGCTCGATAAGGCCAAATGATAATGATTTATGCAAGAGATGTAGCACTGAAAGAAGAGTAACTTCTTCAGAAGCTTAGACAGGCTTCGCAGTTCTAATGATCACATGACTTCCACACATCTCTGCAAACCCTACATGTATCCCTACATGTGGCCTTGCATGGCCAACCTGGCACATCTGTTGGACATACAAGTACTGCATTACGTGGGCCGCACATGCACACATTTACATGACATCCTATGAGCATCTTCGGCCTGTTTCTTGGCCAGAGTAATATGCTTGTTGGCGCCTACCTGATGCACGATTCAGATAGACATGCAGCTGGAGATGTTCATATGAGCTTAGAAAAACTACGTATAGATGCACAAATACCTGCAATTGTTTTTAGGCAATACTCGGGAGGTATGTTGTCTTTGGTCTCAACTACTGCTTTGGAAGCTGCTACACCAACTGCCAGACTCTGCATGATGTCCAAACCTGCGCAAATAGAAGAAAGGGTCCCACCAACCAAGCAATCACCAGCTCCCGTAAGGCTCACAACAGATGCGGGAAGTGCAGGAAAATGCAAAACAAAAGGATTGGATCTTCCACACTCCACAGCTTGAATGAATTGATCCGAAGGACAACTTGAGGACACTAGTTCATGTAGCCTGTCACCAAAGCTACTGGGATTGGTGTTCTTTGCAGCTTTTCTCATAAAGTCAGGCCCCTCTCTAGAACATAATAGCACGCCATATGATCCGAGAGTTAGAATGAGTACTTTAATGCCCTTCTCTAGCAACACCCAAATTGCAGGTTTTAGCATTTGGAATATAGATTCTATGGACAATCTATTTCCATTCTTATCTAGCCTTTGGATTGGGTGGAATTCATGGCTACAAGATAAAGTGTTCGCCATGGCAATAAGCTCATCTTCATTAGGGGAAGCATATGTTATCTGCAGAGGAGCTCTTCTGGATTAGCAAAAGGTTGCAGAAATTCTAGACTCTAGTGTGCTGCAAAAGATAAGAGGGACTATGATTCTTGAACCAAGGATATGCACAGTATCGTCATGTTTTCAGTTTGTACATGTGGGGCCGTCCGTTTAGCAATCAAGAAACGATGGGCTACACCTCAGATGGACCTGGTGTCCAAATGTCAGAATGAACCACAGCCCAAAGGAACAGATTTGGTTGCTTGGATGGAGCCTTTGCCAGGTACAAGAGACTTGGCTCCATCAGCCAAGATGACACAGTTATTAGGATGAGACTGTCTAATGACCGATAGAAATTCATCTAACTAGTCATGTATTCTGAGGATACAAATTATGAGACACATGTAAGACAGATGTGGCAGTACCTGATTGGGACAGTGTAGCTTTGGATGAAGAAGCATTATCGTTGGTTTGGATGGCAAAAGGACTTGATAATTCTTAATGGAATATGGAAACACAGTCATCTGAGGTAGTTGTATGTTGGATAACCTGATCATCTATGAATGATAATCTACATGTTCTTCATAAGATGCATTGGTTTGAGAAGTATTGGATCATGCTGGTTTCCAATAATATCCCAACATTCTAATGGTATGATTCATCTCATTGCAACAAGTACAAAAACATTTTGACCCATTTCGTTCACATCCATGACATCCATTAGTATCTCTGCCTCTGCCAGTTCCACGGCCACAATCGCCGCTTGAATCACAGCCATGAACATGACTTCCACCAGTCATCATGAATGAGAGAATTATAGATCATAGAATTTCAGTTAATCGAGTGGGATGCGTCCATTTCAAAACACACACAAATGGTCCCAACAATCATTTTTCAAAGAGAAAAGACAAGGATTGGATCCGTAGCTACTAGAACTAGGCTGTTAGTAGTTGAGTGAGCGGTTAATGTAGATAAATTAAAGGGTTGTAATCTGTTCTTCATAGGAGTGTAGCTGGTTGCACTGCTTCCTCGGCAGTGCAGCCCTCCTCCTGTTTTCCTTTTTAACTCTTAATATAATCCGTGACTTCTCAAAAAAAAAAAAGAGAGACAAACTTCACTATGACAAGAAAGACAACTAAACTTTGGATTTTTATTTTTATTTTTATTTCTGAAGGATGACAAATTATTGAAAAGGCGGCAAAGCTGCAAAAGATACAAAGAACAAATGCACCACTGTCTGGTCATAAAGCCTTTACATGTCCAAACTTCCCAAGATCACAAACTGATTTGCTTAACAGGACCCACCACCTGTCTGGACATAAAGCCAGAACCCACTTGTACAAACTCAAAAATCAGAAGATCCTGGGGTCCACAAGCATATAACTCCTCAGAATAATAATAAGCAGAGGTGTGACACAAAAATAACTTGCAAGAATTTTAGAACTCACATACTGCGCAATAGATGCAATTCTTTTCGACTTTGAAACTGATACAGGCTCAAACCACACTGGGATATCAGACTCTGCTGCTACTGAAAGTAGGGGAAAAAAGGAGATATAAATGTAACTACTACACCCATTAAAATAGAGAAAATCTGAATTTTACTAAGGCTGAAAACTGAACTGCAGGCATTTGGTTTAGTAAAAAGAAACAGCCAGAACTAATGATGCTTCCTAGTATTTGTAATGAGAAAATAGCCTCAAATTGAAGCTTTGTTTTGTTCAATTCCAAGAGGTATGTATTGCAATTCAGAGCCAAAACCATAATGTGATTGCCAAGGAAGGAAACCACAGTTTCTTCCCCACCTAATCAGAGCAATAACTGCCATTCAATTCAATAGTGCATCCAAATGCACCCCAAGATAGAATATCTTTAAGTTGTTAGCTATGGAGTAAATTAGGTAACAGCCAGGTTGTTTTTACTCCCCAGAAACACTAAGCAAAAAGGCTCTGATCTGACTCTGTGAAATTCAAACTGAGCAAAATACAATAAACAAGCACACCATGCTTGGCCATGTTTCTATGCGGAAGCGAGAGATGAAGAAAAATTCGGAAGCTTTTATAAGAAAATCAATCGGAAGGATTTATCCAACTTGCAGCATCATTCTTTACAGTGTAGCAGAAAAAAGAAAAAAGAAAAGGAAAAAGTGCTTCACTCAAAATGGGCATGTCGAACAGTGGTCATGGGTCCTTCCATAGATGGACCATTGTCTGCAAATCACACAGATTTGATTATCCTACCAGTCCAATTGTGGGCCTTTCTTGCCCAATGCTGACTTGGTAAATATCATTCCTACTGTCATTGTCAGTGGTTAAGAACCAAGATCATCAGAACGGTAGGATTTTTTATATTGAAGCAGGAATGATGCAGACTAAGATTCCCATGTCATGTCTCCAATTGAATGCAGTGAACCAAATGACAAAATTGATATGCAGGGCTCAGATTAGGTTTCCCCCACAAACAAGAAAAAATAAAAAGAAGAGGTATGACAAGCAACGGAAAACTAGCAACAAAAAGGATAGCCATAAGCTATATTACGTTAATACTGTAAGAAGGTTAAAGTGAATTCCTTAAGGCTTAAAATAGCATACTTTGGCAAGCTGCTTCAAGTGAACGTGGATGAACATTTGCATCAACCATCAACACAGGAGCAGAAAGTATGTTGCACCTAAATTGGCATATCCATTCTGGTGTCAGAAAGGTCTCCTGTTCCAAGGAATAAATGCTTTCAGAGGTTGTGTAACAGATCAAACTCACGAAAAGGGAAATATTTCATGCTTCAATGATACAAAGCTAGTTGCTATCAGTTTTGTTGCTGTAAATCATAATGCAACAATGTAAACATTCAGAAGCATCTTACAACTGCTTCTACGCTTGCAACGCCAGCTGCTAATTCCCCGTGGGAGTCAAAAATGATTGATACAACAGGAGTCACACCATCTTGACACTTTCGGATGCCTATTTCAAAATCATTGTTAGTACGAAAATGATTAAGTGGGTTCGACAGTGGTCAAACCCATAGCTTAACAAGGCAGTGCCTATGCGCAACCTCAAGGTTCCACATTAGATTCCTTCTTACCTACCAAAAAAGAGAATAATAATAACAACAACAAGGAGAGAATAGTGGGGAAATGAAGTAATATGCAGTGCTTGATCGATCTTTTATAGGGCCCAAAAAAAGTGTATATTATTTCTGGCCCACCTGTGATTCATAATCATTCATGTGTAGGCCCCATGGTGCATAGCAGAAACCCAACTTCACTCCCATCAGCTGATCCCGACAGTCTGATTTGGCCTCCATTAAATGTGGATAATAGGTTGTAGTTGTCCACTTTCACCACATGGCAAAGATCATCCACAGCAAAGATATTTGAGCATAGCTAGGGCTGTCAATGGGCTAGGCTGGCCCGTGGGCTTTTGGATTGGGCAGGTATCTGGGTCTGGTTTGGCGCCCCCCCCCCCCCCCCCCCCCGAATTTGTACTGAGCTTGGGCTACTCCTAGCTCAGCCCGATCTGGCCCGGACTCATATATCTCTAATATATATTATATGCATACATTACACATTATGCATACTATCATCATCATCCACACTACACATTATGCATATTATCATCATCATCTAAGCCTTATACCAACTACAGGGTCGGCTACATGAATCCTTTTCCATTCAATTAAAATGAATGGTGAGATAGCAGCATAAAGACCACTGGACGAACTCACCAGGAGTCTCTCGAAATGAGAGTGTCCTTTTAGGTCGTGACTGAAATAACTTGAGATTCCCATTTGAACTTCAAAGTCTCCATTTTATTTTTACACATTTGGCATGTGCAAGTGGTCATGTGCTGGGCTAGGCCGGGTAGGTTATAGGCACATAAATTTTCATATCACTGGCATGTGCGACATTTCAGAAATTTTCCAGACATGGGTCAAGCTTGGACTAGACTATAGGATTTTGGGCTGGGATTGGGCAGCATGAAGTGCAGCCCAACTCAGCTTGTTGACAGCCCTTGGCATAGTCCATTCCACAATGCGCCCACTAAATCAATGGTTTAGGTTACCAAAAGGTGGGTCCCTCTTGTGTCATTGGAGGTTGAACAAACAACCACTCTCTCTCTCAATTAAGCACCATATAATACCTCAAATCAAATTATATCTAACAAGGAAATCCACAATGTTCAAAAACCTGCTGATTGACTTGGAGTTTGTCTATACCAAGTTCAAACAAAAATTTTACATAAATAAAAGGCCAAGTTGATAAAGTAATGAAAATTTTAGTTACCTTCTATAGGAAGTCTTGAAGATTTCCAGTGCTCCAACAGTAAATCACCTTCAAAACTAACAAATTTCTCAACATAAAAAACATACCAGACTTCATGTATATTTATGCGACTGATAAGGATACTTAAAACGAAAACAAATCAACCTGCCATGTCGAGTCCAACCACACTAATCATATAGGGTCTCGTCCCAAGCTTTGACATGCACTCAGCAACATTCCTTGCTACTCCTCCTCTTACATACTGAACCTGAAAACAAACCACTTGTAGACACAGGAGGGAGGGAGAGGGAGGGAGGGAGAGAGAGATGTATGCAATCAAAACACTGAGGTGGCATTGATACATAAGTGAACTGAATAGAGGAAGTGGTGAAAATTAAAGATTTTTTGCAGTTTTCAAAATGCCGAAGCAGCCTACTTATTGCAGTAATATTTCTCCTGCGCTCAACTTGAAATTAACAAAACGGGAATTTGGAGCCCAGTCCCTCAATGTGAACAGTAAGGAAACTACCAATTGGGTTTTCCACTTTCTAAGGTGAATAATTGCAATCCAATTGGAAAGTGTCTCAATCCAATTGGGGCATTTGGCTTGAACAAAACAGAAGAGTTTCAAAGGTGCCTAATCCCCAATGGATCATCCATTCAAGAAAATTAAATTCAATTTTCTGTCTCGGGGTGTATCTGCTAAGGAATTCTCTGGTGTTTCAGATCAGACCTCACTAGGAGTTGTTGGGAATTATTGAAGAATGCAGAAGAAAGCTCAAAGATAAAGTTGAGTTGAAGCCACCTCCTGCAAATTGGTGGAAATCGAACATCATGGTTGCTCAATTGGTAATCCCAGATCATCCACTATCAATGTGTGGTTAGGGATGAGAATGGTGTGATTGGGACAGCCTTCTCCAGCTGAGTGATTCAAATAGAACCGATTTGGAGGGAATTCTCATTATCATAAAACTTATAGGATTCTAATGGTCATTTGTTGCTGGAAGGAGATTCAAGAAGCAACATATCTTTGGCTTCTTCCTCTTGTAAAGCCCCTTGGAAAAGAAGCTTCATAGTTAATGAAATTATCTCTACGACTGCTACAAGGCAAACTGCTTTTGTGGTAATTGATAAAACTGCAAATGAGATGGTAAGCTCCTTAGACAAAGGGCGTTCTAGGTCCACTTATGATCGGCAATTGATATCCATTGTATTAGTGGATAGCCAGCGCTTTTTCTTGTTATGTTTTCTTTTATTTGTATGAAATTTCAGTATTCTATAGATAAAAAAGAAATCCAAATAATTGTTGTTGATAAATATTGCTTGTATCTTTTACCCAAAAACGAAAAAAAAAAAAAAAACAAGTTGCCAGAAGTATGCACCTGTGCATGTCTGTGGATGATAGACAACGAGAGAAAAATATAGCAAGAATACCTTGCCAGGAGTAGTGGTCCTAGGATTTGCTTCGATAGAAGGCCTGGCATGAATGTCTAAAACCATTCCTCCAACAATAACAGGTACCAAATCAACAGATCTCAGTTGTACTGCACCCAAATGATTCTGAAGATGGGAAAACTTAATTATTAAAAAGGGAAGGAAAAAAACGTAGACAAGAACCATATATAACAATCCAGAAAATAAAGTAATTCCTTCTATTTAGAAAAACTGGGAATCAACCACGGAAGTGACAAGAAAAAAACTCAAATAAGTCCGCTTTTCTTTGAGTTAATTCAATATGGTGGCAAAGTATGACAACCCATGTACAAGGCCGATGTAGGCATGGCGCACATGTACTTCAATCAAATTCGAATCTCAGGGCACATTTCAGATTAGTCAGAACCAAGGTATGCAAAATCAGTTACGTAATGGCCGTTATATAATGGAAATGGTCATAACCGTTACGCGTTACAGGGTTGATAACGGTCACGTAACAGTTTTTTCAAAAAATAAAAAAGGGCCGTAACGGCCCATATCATAATGGTAACGGTCGTGGCCGTTATGGCCACCGTTACCGTTTTGGAACACATTGGTCAGAACAAAAAATTAACACTTGATGGATGATCCTAATGTTCCATTAGGGCCCATTAAATGGGCAGGAAAGATGAGCCTCACTAGTGATTTTGGTCTGCCAGGAGCATTATTATTTAAAAGGGTATTATACCTGTAGTTTGCACTAGTGGGGTCCATGGTTCAATAATCCAAAACAGTGATATGAGTCATGACAGGTCTCACCATGGATGACCCATGCACCATGGGGTTGTTTGGTTGCTGGTTTTCTTCTTCTTCTTCTTCCTCTTCTTCTTTTTCTTGACTTATCAAGTCCTTGGGTTTTACAAAAACAACGTTCACTCAAACTTTTGATCAGCTCTAACAATCACCTGGGGTTCCAAGAGCACCATTGGAACATGGATGCCATTTTAGAGGCCTTGTTAGGAAGGCAAGTGGAAATCTCATATTCCTTTCACAATGTTCACCTAGATTCTTATGCAAGAAAATTCTAACTATGAAAAAGTGTAACGATTGCTCTGTGGAATCCCATGTTTCCTTTTGTTATCAAAACAGCACTAAAGGTCATATCAATAGAAAACTTTTTCTCATTCCCTGCTTTTCATATGCTTTTCATTCACAATCACAGCCTCCCAGGAAACATAAAAACCAGGGAATGAATTTCATAGGCAATATCCAATCAGAGATAAGAAGTAATGATGTGAGTTTTACACCAAATTACTGTGGTAGTCCATGATCCAAACAGGCTAGGGTTTTTTCTTGTTTAAACGTGTAGTGTTTTGACATATTTTCTCTTGTAACTGTCTATTTGTTGACCAGCTACTCAACAGTTAAGATTCTTCCAATGTGGGGGATTTATGGTGCAAGGGGCCATGAATGGTGGGGCCCATAATATCAAATGTTCACACACAGAGTAAATGGCTGATGGGAGCCATTGTTATACAATCTCCTGTGTACCAACAAGAACGAAATCTAATGCTAACTAATAATACTAGTAGGCCATATATGTGGGGCCCGTTATTCGACAATCCAGACCATTGAGTTTATGACTCCCATCATGGATTGACTATATGCCCAGAAATTATCTTCAATTGGCCAGAGATTGACAGCTAAAATCTTCCAATTTGAGAGATTTTAGGGTCGTGGTATCCATGATGGGGCCAACAAACGAACTTCATGTGTAGGGAAGTTCCCTGTTAGTCTCACAACAACTACAGCAGCAGCAGCAGCAAAACCAACACCACCACAACAACAACAACCACCACCACCACCACAACAACGGTTTCAGTTGCTCTGCAGCATAAACAAGTTGAGAAAAGAAAGAACTAAAAATTGGACAGGTACCCAGAACAAATTAAATAATAATAATCGAATCCAAACCGTCAGATCAATCAAAGCAAAGACAGCCATCGATTGGTACCGGATGAAGGAGGTGATTATCAACGGTTTCAGGTGATAAGAGCAAGTGACGAGAAAGAGAATCCAATCGCCTCTGCACACTACTCTCCATACTCGATGTTCCCATGCTCTCTCTCTCTGTCTCTCGACATGCCTGTAACCCGGGTTAAAAGAATACGATCTAACCTCAAGCTCTGCGGGGCCCACCGTGATGTTTTTTTTTTATTATGTCCACTCCGTCCATCTGCTTCAATAGCTCATCTTAGGATATGAGCTCAAACATGAGAAAGATACAAGACCCAAGTGGGCCACACCACAAGAAACAGTAGGGATGGAAACATCCACCGTTGAAACAATTACGGGCTCACCCTGAAGCTTACGTGTCATACATCGCCATTCATAAGGTGGTTCCCACGTGAATTAAGGGAAAATACAATTATCAGCCTGACTCAAAACCTTTGTGGCCCCACGAAGATTTCAACGGGCATTCAATCCCCCACTGTCCACTGATGTGATCCGCTTGAGTTTTGTATCTCCCCTGTGTTTAAATTCACGGACTAAAATGAGCTGAGTAAACAGATGGACGGAGTGGATACGATACAAACATCACGGTGGGCCCACAGAGCTTGGGGTTATGAATGAGATTCTTGTGACTCTGTTTAAAGTCGAGTCGCGCGACTCGCGTCCACTCAATTGGACCAAATAAGCGGCTTGCCTGTAACCCAAGCTCTGTGGACCCAATGTGATGTTTGTCTCACTATCCCCTCCATCCATCCGTTTGGCCAGCTAATTTTAGTGCAGAAGGTCGAATATAAGTAAGATCCAAAACTCAAGTGGGCCACATTACAAGAAACAGTAGGCATGGAAGTACCTGCCATTGAAATCCTCCTGAGCCCACACTGATATATATAGGCCATCCCATTCTTTCGTGGCCCCAAAGAAGGTTTCTATACTTAACAATTCCCATTCTTTCTTGGGCTGCGGCTTGTTAGAATCTTGGCCCAACCGAGACAGGCCTCAGCCCTAGATTTTGAACTGGTCAGGCCGTGTTTGCCAGGCCGGCCTATTTAAAATATTGACTTTGCCTGGCTCAGGCCTGGCCTATTGCCCGTCCTAATTTGGGATCTCCATCATGTTTGGCCCCATGTTATAGAATGATGGGGCCACCAACGTTTTCCATCCAGATCGATGGGACTATCAAGCACAGAGAAAACAACGGTCGCAAAATTAGCTTGCATTGGATCAAACTTCCATCATTGGTTGCGTAGATTCCACGGTGCTGTCTATAATTCATCCAATCTATTCATCGGGCTTGCTTCATCAGGGATGAAATCATTCGCCAAAAAGCACACTATTCCAGAACAGGTAGGCCATGACACATGAACTAAGAGGTTTAGAAATAACTCCCTATGGAGTGGCCCACCTGAGTGTTGAATTAGCCTAATTTCTCATATTAAGAGCAGACAATGGGAGATGTACCTGATGGACGGGGTGGATCTCATGCACATATCATTTCTCTCACAGAAGCATTAGGATAGTCACGCAAGAGTTTTACAAGCTAAGAGGGCTATTTTGTTAGCAGATATGGTTTTGCTAAGGGTGTGTTTGGCTTTGCCAAATTTCATGAGATTTCAAGAAATAGAGTCAAATTAGACTGATAAGAAATATAATGATTTTTGGTGCAACCTAACACACCCTAAATGATTTTTTACTCATATTTTTATGGTTGTATATCTTCATACATGCGCAAGAATAGAACTAATGAACAAAATGCTCCCTCAACAACTTTCACTTATCAACTGAGATTGTCACTGATTTTCAATCCAAACATGACAACACAGTCCAGAAAACTGGAACCATCAGATGAAATAATCTATCACTGATTTTGGATTTTTTCATACGGAAGAAATGTAGACTACTCTAACCATTTTCAGAGTGTAGATGTGAAGCTGCAATTCAACTCCACCAGGAGTTGTGCTCTCATTGACAGCCCCAAGCGGTTGTGTTGGGTCGGCCGTTGGCTTCAAACTACCGCCACGATTTTCTCTCATGAATCCTGGGATGTATAGCTACGACTCCATCTACATGCAGGAGTAACTCAGATTTCCTGCATTAGATTCTTGCTTTCTACCTTCATAGCCTTCTTTGATGATTTAAATGCAGTGAATTGATAGAGGGCTTGAGATTGCCTGATCTCGAGGCTGCCACTTTGCTTTCCGCTCTGAATACAATGATCTGAGTGCATAGAAGACAGCCGCAGGATTTCAAAGAGGGAAGTGCCAGAAGTAGCATTTGTCTTAATCGTTGCACTGTGGCCAGTGGATTTGGACTGGGAACTGCTGAATTTCGCAGAGGCATTCCTCATGGGCTGGTTTTCTTTCTGATCCTACATAATCAAAACAACAGCAGAGAACCAGAGAGCATGAGAACTTGACTAGATTGCTGTGAGGATAAATACAGTACTTCAAAATCTACTGCCTGAGAAACAGCACTAGAAGAGAGGAGTTAAATGATACTCAGGCTGGTATGACACTTGATATGTAGGCATCCGGGAATTTTACACATGGTATACAACTCAAATAAATCTGACTAGATTCTGCAACCCACAGTCGCCAAATCACAATACCAATATCAGATTGGTTGAGCAATCCTGGCCTCTGATTCATGGACACTTGTTTAGAGAAATAGCACCATTGGATATTTTTGGTTTGCAACCATTCAATTACTGTCCACCAATCCAATAATCAGATAATCAAATAAGCTTAATTTTTGGATCATGATACATCTATACTGGATACCATAATTTTGACCGTATGATTTGACTAATGAAATGCCACAAGGGCAATTTCAAAGTAATCTATAAGTGCCCGCATATCATCCATCACATTGACAAAGTATCAAAGTTTTTCCAACAGGGTATGCCAAGAACAACCAAGTGAAAAAGGAAACTAAAAGGGTATTTAAGATCCCAAGAAAAAGGAAAACAATATAGGGGAATTATTTGATACTCCATCTATGCATGACACTTGATAAGCAGGCACTCAGAAATTGTACACATGGCATAAATTAGTTCAAATTAAGGCAACTAAATTGTGTAACTCACCACCGCTAAGTTAAAAGTCCCAAAATCAGTTTCATTGAACAATCCTAAACTCTGATCCACAAACACTTGTTGAAATAGGTACATCAGATATTTTAAATTTTTAACTGTCCAATAATTGTCCACCAATCAGGTAGTCAGATGATCAAATAAGGGTAATTTTTGGATCATGACACATCAAACATGGGACACATACTTTGGACAGTTTAATTTGAATTATATGTATTCAAAGTATCAAAATCTAATAACTTACGATTCCATATGTATCATCCATCTCTCTCTGCCAGAGTATCAAAGTTTTTTCTCACAAATATATTAAATCGCTCAACAAAATTGAACCAGCAAATAGTCATTGCCAAATAACATTTAAGGCCCGTTTAGCCCAGCAGATAAATAACTTATTTAGATAACAAAGTTTGGTTTATGATCAATTATTAGTAGTTTTTTTATTTAAAGTTATTTAATCACTTCGATTTAACAAGTAGAAATCAAGATAAGCAACTAAAGGCATAAGTAGCTTATCTTAAGTAACTTAAGATCAAAAGGTATGCATAGATCATGGCTGATGGAATTCAGAAAAAAAGGGCTTCTCTTGTTGTGGGAGGCTGCTTTTGTCGATTTTGTCAGGAAGGTCATCTCCCACATATATATGTATTATGTAAATTAATCATTCATCTGTGCAACTATATGAGTTCAGCCCTGATAACAGGACTGGCAAATCTCATTTCAAGGGACTCATGGCTCATGTGCCAGACTAATATCTTCAACTAGAAAAGGTGGCTAAAAAAATAGTTAGTATATGGGCTAGTTCACCTAGGCCCCAGCATTTTGAAGTACCTGCACTCGAGGATGTAGATATTCATTGATGGGGAAATTTCTGTTATGCAACCTTATCCAAGTCGGATGTATTCAAATAATTAATTCTTTTTTAGGTACAGAAATAGGCTCTTAGTTGTGACTTTTTCCCAAGATGAGTTAATATTTTCAAAAATAAACCAAGAATGCTAAGTTACTTATCATGATACAATACAAGTTAATTATATTAGTCATTTCAGCTAAATGGGGGCAGTGCAATTTCCTGCCGGTAAATCATACCATATCTGAACGCTCAGATGTCGAGAAGCTATTCCTGCTATTGCTGTCATCACGACCAAAGATGAATGATCGAACCACAGATGATCCTTGCTTGTGAGACGATGGAAGAGAACTGCTTTGGGACCGCCCCAAAAAAGATGACTGCAGCATAAGCAATAAAAAATGACAATCAGGAATACAACCTACACAAGCACACTGTTTTACAAGTTCTTTTCCCTGCTATTTAACAATTTTATTTTTAAAAAAAAAAAATAAGAAGGAAAGGAAACTAACATCGGTTGGGGTGGAAAACATGTGCGGTTTCATAGCCAAGGAAAAACCAAGGGAAATAGTAATCAGTGATGAGTGAAATGAACTGGTATGAAAGAGACCATAAACATGAGGCAAATAATCAATCTTTGGTAAGTGCACTCGTGTGTGCAATAAAGTTCATTATAGTAGTTTATATAGTGCCTGACAAACACATGCTTAAATTTATTATTTTCATTATTTAGTTAGAAGTTTTTTTTGGGGGTATTTAGTTTGAAATTTGAATATGCAAATTCACAAGGTACAGATTCATTCACCTTCGAAGAGCTATTGCTGTTTCCTCCAGTGACCAGTGTATCAAAGAAAGCTGCAAACATTTGAAAAACAAACAATGACTAATGGTAAGGTACATTCAACATGATGGAAAAAAAGAAACAGCCAAAGAAAAAGCATCTACATGATGTTGTTTTTGCTCTCTTCTTGGTGTCAGGGACAATATTCAGCTTCTTTATGAGACCAAAAACTTCTCGGGAATTCTCATCCTCTACTGGAGATACAAATGAGGCCTGTTCTTCCTGATTAAAAATCAGGAGTCAATTATTCTAAAATATAAGTAAAGATACAGTGAGAAAGAAGTCTATAAAACTTGTAAGAATCAAGGTTTAAAGTATCATCCAAAACCTGTGCACATAGCCAGATATGTAACAGTATTGCCCATTAACAATATAGCTGTATCTGCCTGCATCAGCCTAAAACAGCCCAAGATAGGAGCGATATAGGGTGATACAGCCATATATGTGGTAAATGATACGATATACTCCAATTGAAAACTCTGGTCAGAATACTGTAGAAGCTCTTTTTTTAACACAATGATCTTAATGGCCATAATCTCAAGAATAGTTATTAACTGACAACTGGAGACTTAAAACTACTCAACCAAAAAATATCAACTGACAAGAAGGAAAATAAGGACAAAAGAATAATGCATCCACTGGTTTGCCCTAAACCTATTTCCAAATATCCCAGCGTTATGGATTTTTACATGTTTAAATCACAAATACCCAATGAATACTTATCCAGTTTTCTTAAATACAGCTAGCAACATTTTGAGCAGGCAAAAAGTTATGAGAAAATTTGAATGCTTGAAGCACAATGAAAAAAGAAAGAGAAACTCCTCTTGTGAGAAGAATGCGGTTTTGCTTCACTTAATAGTTACAAAAGCTGATTGACATCTTGAAAGTTTGAGAAAGCAAGAAAAGTTTTGGGAAAAAGAAACACATTAGTCAGTCAATAACACATGTAGCCATATCCCGAGAAAAATACTCACAGTTTGTTCAAGAAGGCGTTGACGAACTAGCCTTTGCTCTACTTCCTCATCATCTGAAGATACAAAGACATCATCCCCATCATTGTACATCTGAGCAATCATCTGCTTTGCTTTTTTTGAACTTTGTCGGGCAACATTTTCTGGAAGCTCATCATCCACTGACTCATCTGCAGAATCCTCACCCAACTCTTCCTCATCTTCTTCCTCACAAAGCAATGTTGGATCTCTCTGTTTCCAACCACAATTCAATCTCTGCAAGACATTGTCTGTTGCAGCTGCATCCTGCTGTTCAAGCCACTTTTGATGAAGTTCATCACGTCTCTCACTATCTATGGGCATCTCTTTGTATCCAGTCACAATCAAATCACCAAGTTCCTCATTATCCTCGCCATCCTCATCCTCTTCATTTTCTCGGAATCGCATCAGATCATTGTCACCATCATCCTCTTCCTCAGCCTCATCATCTACAAAAGCTTTAACAGGATCACCTTTTGAATGCAAACCAACATCAACCACCTTGTGCAGATGAGGGTCAACATTTTCCTTGTCGTCATATTCTTCATCAGATGAGCTGAAATGAATTCATCAAACAAGGGTTCCCAATAGTCATGATAGGATACTCAAGGAAATAAAAATAAAAAATAAAATTGAGTAGAATGAAAAATATCAGTTTCTTTTCCCTCCTATATATTGTTCAAAAACATTGGGCAGAAACCTGCAGCTTCAAAAGTTAAGAGGAAGAAGAAGAAGAAAGGCTTCATATTCATAAAAACAAGGTATTGTTTGGACTAAGGCAGTTATTTCTTAGTCATGTTTTATTTTTAGTGAGAAAAATCCAGCAAGCAAAGAAAAGGGTGAGAAAGTAATCAATTACTTACTCATCACCTGGAGGAGTAGAATCAAGTTTTAAGTTTGTAGCAAGGACAGATGGAGTAAAAGCATCTTCTTCTTGAGAACTTTCAGCAAGATCCTCGGACTGCTTTTCTTCTGCTTCACTAAGTTGGGATTCACGAAGAAGTTCCTGCAGAACACATCCAAATAGCCAAACAATTAGTCCCCCTTTTCTGCAGTCTATAGGAACAGCAAATAAATTCCTCTGTGCAGACCTGTGTGTCATTGGTTGTATTTTGAGATGCATCATGAGACTCCTTGGCTGAACCCTGAACATACATACATACAAGAATCAGTTCTTGATGTTTATGGCAGTGAATTTTGATCAGTCATGGTTAACATGATGGCATCACAAAAGAAGGAATGAATTGAAGTGTAATATGATGGTTAGCAATAAAAACTGGGATGTCTTGTGACAGGCTACAAGTCAATATCTCATGCCAATACAGTATTTGATATCACAAGTCAAATAACAACATGTAAGCATGCATGCAAAAATATGCATTTATGAATTATGTAATGCCAATGAAGTTTTTGCTATAATATAATTCAGCGATAACACGCGCATTGAATAGCAATTAAGGTTCTACAAATTGTCAAAAAATCCACTCACTGTATTGGAGGGGGTACTTTCATTAGGAGACAAAAGAGAATCAGGAAAACCCAACCCTTCAACGTCAGCTGATTTTGCATCACAGCCCTCAGGACTCATAACATGCATGCCTCCGTCCTAAATACATACAACCACATCCATCCAAATAAATGAGAGAATACAATGAAAACCAAACAATACAAGTTATAACACATAACAACCATACTGATAATCTCTAAGTGATAAACATGAACTTAGAAAACCCACCTTTTCTGCTGTCTCACTATCCTCTCTGCTGTCATTATCAACATGAGGTTCAAAATTCTCATTTAGGTCCCTCGAAGAAGTGTGAGTATCAACAAGACAATCAGAACCATCAGAAATTCCAGACCTGCAACAAAGCACAATTTCATAAGTTCAATACTAAAATGGAGAAAAGAAAGAAACAAAGCCAATTCACAGCCTCAATATATCACATAATGAGTAGAGAGATAATGATTAAGGGGAAATACTCACTTCTTCAACACCTCCAACTTCCTAAGCCGGATCTTCTCCAACACTGAAGATATGGGCTTTTGGACAATTGGTACAGGTTTAAAGGATGCATCTCTAGTTTCTGCCCGAAAAGAAACCACGGTGACAAAAGCAATAAGTATAACAAGACGAACTCTAATATTCAAGGAAAGAACAAATATGAATCTACTCATGCAGACCATCACCTTGATGGAATAAGTTCTAAGACTCAAGTAGGGCTGCAACTTGGGTTTGGGTCAACTCGAACATGACTGATCAGGCAGGGTTCTCAGGTTTGGTAATGAATGGAAAACTCCAACCTGATTTGAAATCAACTTGGGTTCGGGTTAGATCAGGTTGGTAATAATCACAAGTATTTGGGTCAGGTTGGGTCAGTTTTGGGTTGAGCATAGATGAATTTGGGTTTGCTTTTGGTTAGGAACCGCAGTTTGAAATTCAGGTCGGGCTGGATTGCAAGGTTTGGTCCTCTCTAAGGTTGGAACCGAGTTGCACCCCCAGGTTCAAGTCACTAGACTGGTATAATAAATTAGTTTCATTACATTTAAATATAAATGGCTATAAATTGCATACCTCGTAGCAATCTCTGTGATTCAACATGGATCAGGTTGAGATAAGCTTCCCTTTCCTGGGAAGAAGAAAAAAGAAGACAATATCAGATACAGACATCCAAACATAAAATCAAATTGTAAAGCAAGGGAGGCTAACTACAGTGTATATAGCTCTGTTTTCCTTCACACCAGTACTTCTTACAAGTGGGGGCCCACATTCAGTGATCCAGACCATTCATCCAGTGGCCCCACAGTAGATAGAAGATGCCGCATATAACCTCCAACAATCCCATCCATCCGATTTTTTATCTACAAAGTGATGGTTAAAACATAGAGCCAATGGTATGTATGCAACAGAAAAAAGGTTAACCCGTGAAATTACTGAGATTGTTCCATGAAGAAGACATCACGTCTGTTGCCCATCCACAGCAATGAATGGTCCAGATCAATGGAAAGTGGGGAACACATTTACAAAATGTTGGCCTAAACAAGATTGCTGATCAATCAGGGCAATACAGTATAAAGCAAGCCCACCTTACCTCCATCATCACCCAATAGCTTACATGTGCCAGTTGACACAACAGATCCAGACCATCCATTGGGTCCTATCCCTAGATAATCCATGGCTGAAAATACACGAGTCTCACAATCCTAGCAATCGCTTCTACCCGCCAGATGTTAACGATTAACGACTTTACTTTTGCTTTTTACCATCCATTTGAAGGAAACCAATCAGATGGCTAGGATCATCCAATCAGTGTATTTTCCAACTATGAATCCACGGATAGGAACCACTGGATGAACATTCCATATCCACCTTCGAGGCAGCCACAATCAAGCCATTCAACAACAGTTGAGAGAGAGAAATCTCCTGTATAATACCACGTTTGTAAAATAATACCTTTACAAGCTTTCTCTTGTTCCGTCCAGATACTTCGGGCGGCTTCCCTTCGTCACCAATGCTCTCAGCCTTCTTCTTCTTTTTCTTCTCCTTCTCTTTCCCTTCTCTGGAACTACGCCGTTTCTTCGTGAATTTCTCGAAATTCAAACCATCCCTCGGTCCATCAAATTCAAAGCTCGAACCATCTCCTTTTTCATCAAACGCAGCCGCCGTACCTTGCAGTTCTTCTTCTTCTTCCAGATCCAATGATTCCCGAGCTTCTCCTGCAGCACCCACTTCCGATCCTTCATTGAAACCCTCCGATCCGGACACCGGATTAATCTGATCTATCAGTTTCTGTTGATCTGGAGATTTCTGGGCCTCCACAGCATCTGAACCATCGAGGGAATCTGATATTGGGATCGAAGGAATGGGATCTTGTGTTTCAACGGGTGGCGGTTTTGACACCCCGGATGCTTTCTTCAAGCGTCTGAGCTTGGTCTGATGAATGGGAGAAGGCGGATCTTCACGGGCGGAGAAGATCAGATCGTCGTCGCTCTCCATTTTCGAGCAATTGGAATTAGGCTTAGGGTTAGGGTTTTGGAAATTTTCAGAGCATGAGAGTTGTTTGGGTAACGAGCATGAGAGGGAAATGGAGATTAGAACGAGAAACGAGCAGCGACTGTATCCAAAGTTCTGATACAGCCGTTTCTTCTCGCCAACTTGTCATGTACGTAGTATATCCAGTCCGTTAAAAAGGTGGGCCACATAATGCTTTTCGAATTAGGTGAACGGAAACAGATCTTTTCTTTAAATAGGCCCCACAAGTTCACTGATTCATGCCATTGGCTGACAATTTATGATTTTATGTCCCATTAAATTTATTGGAGCGGTCATATTTTCATGAATATGGTAATCATGCTATGGTGTAGATTTTTGACGGATCGGATTTTCCACACGTGTGATATGTTGGCGGGTAAACAATGGATGTATAATAAATGATGGTACAGCCGCTGTTTCTGATCGTTCTCATTTAGAAATCCAAATGGGCGGTAATAGAATTTGGCGCGAAATGTTTGAATATTTGGTTGAAGATACACTTCTATGTAGTTTTCCACAATTTTAAAAATGGTAGTGACGCATCCTCGGCACAAGTGGAGCTGATATACGGCTATCCAGACCATCCAAATTGTGGGTAACGATGTTGAGGAGAAACATGTCGAAAATCACACCGATCAAGCAATAGTAACTAGCAAATTGATATGCTACCAAATGGACGGTTAATATTGAATTATGAAATTTTTAGGGAAAATCAGACGGTTAATATTATTTAACATGGAAATTTTTTTATTATGCTCCTTCCACGGTGAGTCAGCGAATGGACATTCTGGATCACCGTAAAACAATTCCACGTGTACGGTTGAATAGTCTTCACCATTTAAATTTGTTCAAAACTAACATCTGAGTCCACCACTTCGGTGCATGGAAGTTCTGTACAGTTCAGAATGCATGGTGATCCAGAATTTTCTCAGGGTGGCCCATCATATGCGAAAAGGCATGGGATGTGATAGATGGTTGGAGTTGAAGAATCATTATGATTTTCAGCCTATAGCTCATCCAAAAGTGGACCCACCAGATAAAAGTTCCTGATCATCAGAAACATCCGTGACCGTGAGATGAAAGTGCATAGAAGTCTTTACAAGCATGATAGTGGGCTCCACCTGATTCGCATTTTGAGAACTTAAAAATAACCAATGCCATACAAGTGCTATCAATATTATATATATATACCATACATAGTTATATATGTCATGTCCAAACATTGATCAAGAGAGGAAGAATCCATATACTTTCAATCCAAACATACATTGATTTATGACATGTTAATTCGAATGTATTCTGAAATTGATCGAACATATACATGAATAGTAGTTAAATATAGTACAATATATCCTTATCCGTGAATCCAAATAGGCCCTTAAGAAAAGTGGGGCCCACCATGAAGCGATCAAGACCACTGATGTGTGGCTCATGGCCAAGGCCCAAAGGAAATCTACTGGGAAATTTCAACCTTAAAAACCTTGGGCTGCAAAGGGTTGGACCGAGCCCACACTAAGGTGATGGGCCAGTCGCGTCCCCAGCTTTACATGGGAATGGGATGGAATGCCAAACTCAAGGATGGCCCACCTATTTAGGTTTTACAGTGAATTTTTATCGTACAATGCATGATGGGGGAGTGCCTGATGAACAAGAACCCAGATCAATCACAAAAATGGGCGGCCGGACTCAGGTTTGTCTGTTTTGACCTGTGAAGAGCCAGGACCCAGATCAGGCTCTGGCCTGTTTGTTTTTTAGCTGACAAGGTCCTGGCCTGGGCTTATGCCTAGGATTTACGATGTAGTCAGGGCTTGGAGAGAGATTTGGGCCCAGCACTATCACTGTCCACGTTGAACTGAAAGGCTTGTTTGATCATGAAGTGGGGTAGACGTCCACAGAAGAAATGGACGGTAGAAAAGGATTGGCCAAGGATATGCCTGGTATCAGTCGTTGCTTTCAGCTTCGTAGTTAGCCAACTGATAACGTTGGTAGAAACTGGGCCGACTTGGCTGCGACCTTGGAACGCCACATAACTTGGATGAAAGATAAAAATTTAAAATTAAAAAAAACAAAAAAAAAATTAAAAAACAAATATCAGCTTAATCTGAAAGTCCTGTGAAAGTAGGGCTGTACGCGACCCGAGTTAGCTCAGTTAGCTCACACGGCTTGATTCGAAAAAGCTCGATTCGACTCGGATCGAAACTGAATTCGAGCCAAGTCAAGTTGACTTTTTGAGCTCGGGAAATTTTTGAACTGATTTTGAGTTTGCTCGGGCCTGACTTCACTTGGATCAAACCTAACTCGAATCGAACTAATTTGGTGACTCAATACTTTGATATTGATGTTGCTCACCAAGTGTTTGATGAAATGACTCAACGAAGTGTGGTGGGTGGTAAGGAAAGTATGTATATGAAACAAATATCTTTTTTTTTTCTTGATTTTTATGTTGCTTAGAAGGTGTCTGATGAAATATTTATAAAACTATTGTTGTTGTTCTACATACAGTAAAATTTTGAAAGTATACTCCATGTGTTAGTGAAAATGCTGTACAAGTGAACTTGACTCAAACTAGCCCGAGCTGCTGGCCTGTCAGGCTTAAGGATCGAACCGACCCAAGTTTGAACTGTGCCAGCAAGTGGCCGAGTTAAGTCGAGTTGTGCCCAACTCAACTCGTGTACACCTTTATATGAAAGGTTTTTTAATAGTCAATAACCAACATTTCTTAGGGCCTAATCCATGTGAAATTTATATGTGATTCAATTTTGGGAATACAACATGAGATAAGCTAAAAAACACATGAACGGTGCAGATATACAATGTATACATTAAGGTGGGCCCAATACAATACAATCACGATGGTATAGTTAGTACGAATAAAGGACAATAATCGGAGTAACTTCGAGTAACCGAAGGACACCGCTAAAACTCTCTTATTTAGGGCATGTTTGGGCATATTTGTTGTTGAGGGTCAAATACTGCATATTAGACCCCATTTATTACCTGAATTTACGTACATAATGCCGTTTAATGGCCCGTTTTGCCGTGTTTGTGATACAGGGTGTAGTTGAAAGCATGAAATGCAAAAAGTTGCTAAAAGTATGAATTTAACACTCTGTTGACGCCACAGGCAAGGGACACACTCCAGGGGACCAAGATTGACAAATATACACGGTCAGAAATTCGAGAAAAGTTAGAAATTGAAGCTCAAGTAGCCTGAAGGACGTCCAGAATGTAAGATCACGAGGTTCCCACCATCCATTCGGCTCGAAACTTCATACGTCGCCTGAGGACCATAAATTAACCGTACATATAAAATTTCAGCCATTGAAGTTTCAGGAAGTGCCCCAACTGACATATCAGCCCGTAAAATCATGATTTGGGGCCCACATGCTATCTGGATATGCTTCAAAATTTGTCTCTACGGTTTAAATACGATTGGAAATAGGATGGACGGCACGGATTTCTCGTGAACAAGTTTTTGGCGCCGTTGCCGGGGACTGTCGGCTACGTTTTTCTAAAATTAATTAGTTTTGAGATTAGTTAAGATTAGGATTATTTTAACCGTAGATTTTTATTTTTATTTTCCTAATTTCTAGAAACTAACCTATTCTTCCTGTTTTGTAGGATTCTGAAATAGAAACTTCTAATTTGGTGATATTTTTTCTAATTTCTCTATTTTTTCTCTATTAGGGTTTTTTAAAATTTTCTAAACTTAGACTAACTGTTTTAGAAACTAACTTGTTTTATTTTTTATTTTTTTATTATTATTATTATTTTTTTGCAGGATCTTAATATAAGAATATCTAGTCTGGTACATTCTTTCTAAACTTCTCTTCTCTTACTTTCCACTTTGCTATAGGATCTTCTCTTCTATTTTTCATAGGATTAAATTCAGATTAAGGGTTTTATCATGCATATGCACGAGTGGCGACGTCAGTATGCTGAGAAGAATAACTTATTTTGGGATGATGATGATATAAATCAACCTATGTCTCAAAACTTTTCTGAAACAATCATCAAGAACCAATCAAAATATGAAAATCCACCAGTTAAGAAGTCCTTACGTGATTGTATGCAGGAGAACAATTACACCCCACGGATTAACAAAACAGTACGTGAGTGTTGGGGTTATCATAACTATGGTTGTGAGAATTATTATCACTCATCCGATAAAACAATGCGTGATTGTATCATGAGTGATAATAAGTATTACCAACCAGCAGATTCTCCCACTTATGATCAGTATGACTATAACCAGTGGAAACATCAAAATTGGGAAAATGAACCAACTGCATGTTATGATGATTATTCTCTTGGATCCCCTACCTTTGAAATCCATCCAGAAACGATCCAAGAGGATTCATATCAGCGTAATCTTTCAGCCTGTCTTGTGGAAATGAGAAAAGTAATGGAAACAATGAAAGGACTCGATGCGCGTCTTGATAGGATAGAGGAGGCTCGGTCATCCCAGCCACGACCTAATCTAAAAATACAATGCGAAGAAAGTGATCCGCACTCACTTTTAAAAGAATCTGAAATTTGGAATGAGGAGTTGGATTCCGTTAATGAGCATGTGGTTCAATTTTCCGATGAGTCAATCTCGATGACTGTCCGAAAGAATGGTGAAGATACATGGGTGTCTTTTAAATACATTGATGATGACACAGTTTCCTTACATGACACACAAGATTTCAATGATGAGGAAGAAGTTAGTTTATGCAAACCTCAACCCATGTTAGGTGTAGAATGTGAGAAAAGTGATCTTATCCCGAATGTGCACTGTACTGGACTAGACAATGATGCGTATTGGGATGATGGTCATGAATGTGCAGCCCAAATTCTCCCTGAATCAATCTCAAATCTGGTCCAGGTCAACGATCAAGACGTGCATGAAGTGATCGGTCAGGAAGATCTACTCCACTCATCTGACATGCCTGATTTAAATGTGGAGAATGAACCTCTTACAACCGACTCTTCTAACTCTTGTGAGGCATGTTTAGACCACTCCCTTGAATTGAATGATGATATGATTCGGGAGGAGGAGTTGCCCGCTATGACTCTGGAATTTGAAACCACTCAGTTGAGGCCACCATCTGAGCTGCAAACAATTGAGAATTCAGCCCCTCAATTGAGTAATTTCAATGAACAGAGTGATTACATCAATGCTTCACTTACTGATTTCAATCTATCTGTGCAGGACTGGAGCAAGAGAGCGCACCTCCATCCACTTTCAAAGATGAGGGATTCTTTGCGCAGATCATCACAAGCCACAAAAACGAGTCACACTCATCTGAATTTCCCAACTCGTGGGATTGCTTGGCACACTTTGCGGTTTCAAACGATTTCATGTTAAAAGACAAAGTGGATACTTTGCGAGACAACATCTCGGTAGTCATCACTGACCAAACGAACCCTTATTCTGAAACCCTCTCTTCCCCTGATCCTAAACGTCTACTAGTAAAGGAAGAGGAGCTGAATCTAAAACCGAAGTTTGGAACTTCAGAATATGTTGAGACTACATTACTTTTTAAGAAGTTTTCTAAACTTTATTTACTTGTAGTCTTTGATTCACCATGTAATACTAACGTTGAAACTTCTTCTGTCTTAGGTGAATCGTATATATTACGGATACCTCTAGCAATTCAATGAAAGATTTCTTATGAGGTACATAAGTCTTTCTGGAAAGTCATGCTCCAGGGCGCCCAAGCCTATTGCAAAAAGGGCTTTTGGATGATCCTGTTGAGGAGCTTACTGAGAGACTTATCAAGATATTGGCCGGAAGGAGAATCTTGCGGCATGATCGATTCAATGTTTGTGGGTAACATTACTGCAAACCCTCACGAGACTACAACTTGTCCACTAGGGGTAACCTAGGGGTTTAAAGGCTTGTTGCATATGCTAAATGCAATCGAGAGCACCTGCGAAAGTGGTATAGGTAGGATTTTATTTTTGTTTTTCTTTCTCTCGTACTAACCTGCTCTCTCCCAGTGATATATTGGAAACTCTCTTGATTCGTTATTCAGGTACTATCTTCCCATCACTTCTCATTTACTTTCGTTGTCCCATGTGCATTGCATGCTCATATCTTTTACATTGAGGACAATGTAGATTTTAGGTTGGGGGTGGGAGATTAGGTTTCCTAATCAGTATTTTTTTGGTCTTGAGCAAAAATTGTGAAATTTTTTTTTTAAAAAAAAAATTTCTGAAAATTTCTACAAATTCGAAGTGATTTTGATAGATATCCCTAATTTAGATCTTTAAGGTACATAATGGTGGATTTATGACTCTTGGATTCTGTATCTGTTAGATTTCATAGTTAAGTGAATTATTAATCCATGATTAGAAGTTGTAAACATTGATTGAATCATGATTTCAGGACACGTCTTGCTTGCACATTAAGACTTCAGTCTGATATTGAAGGGTTAATTTGGTAATCACTAAGCATGAAAGGAACCAGCCTGAAATATCTTGCCATCATGGTATAAAAATTGGAAAGGTTGGATAATTAATCTTCACCATAGGTTTGCTCCCTATAGGTGTGGAGTTAATTCCCCATGAATGATATCTAAAAAGAGTCAGGTGTACGATCTTCACCATAGGTTTGCTCCTTATAGGTGAGGATTTGATTCTCCTTCCTTGGCATTACTTTGAATAGAAAAATCAAAAGTTAATAGGCTAATCTATGAGGCAAGTTTTGGATTAGGTTTTAGTTATCATGAATTTTCTTGTCGGTTACCAATGATTTCATGAAATTGACGATTGGATCTCTTAATGATGATAAGCCGAGATTAGACTATACATCCATGGATCTCAATGTTTAAAATTTTTCTAATTGATGGATTGATACTTTACACTTGATTATGAAGTCTACCGTGCGCTTGAGTTCAGGAGAAAATAATGCCCAATATTTATGAATCGTAGAATTCTAATGACTGGATTATTTCTCAAAAATCATTCGGCTTTACAGAAATTTTCATATAAGTCTCAACTTATTTTTCGCATATTTTGCTCGGGACTAGCAAAATGCTAGTTGGGGGTTGTGTTGAGGGTCAAATACTGCATATTAGACCCCATTTATTACCTGAATTTACGTACATAATGCCGTTTAATGGCCCGTTTTGCCGTGTTTGTGATACAGGGTGTAGTTGAAAGCATGAAATGCAAAAAGTTGCTAAAAGTATGAATTTAACACTCTGTTGACGCCACAGGCAAGGGACACACTCCAGGGGACCAAGATTGACAAATATACACGGTCAGAAATCCGAGAAAAGTTAGAAATTGAAGCTCAAGTAGCCTGAAGGACGTCCAGAATGTAAGATCACGAGGTTCCCACCATCCGTTCGGCTCGAAACTTCATACGTCGCCTGAGGACCATAAATTAACCGTACATATAAAATTTCAGCCATTGAAGATCTCGGGAAGTGCCCCAACTGACATATCAGCCCGTAAAATCATGATTTGGGGCCCACATGCTATCTGGATATGCTTCAAAATTTGTCTCTACGGTTTAAATACGATTGGAAACAGGATGGACGGCACGGATTTCTCGTGAACATTTGTTAATACTAAAATATTCATGGAATGCATTGGAACTTGGAAGCGAATGGGAAGCCAATTGCCCTCGCGGTGCTTTAACGTCACAACTTCTGTGGGCCTTCCTATGATGTATGCGTTATACCCACCCCTTCCATTCATTTTGCTGGATCATTTTAGGGCATGAACCTCAAAATGAAACAGCTCCAGAGCTTAAGTGGACCACACCATAGAAGGCAGTGAGGACAATAATGCCCACTATTGTAACCTTTTTAAGGCCAGCTACGAAATTTATTAGCCATCAACTTGTTCATAAGGTCATGCAGACATGGATGAAGGGAAAATGCAAATATCAACTTGATCCAAAACTTATGTGGCTTTCAAGAAGCTTTCAATTGTAGGCGTTCAGTCCTAGTTACTTTTTTTTGTTGTGGTCATTTTAAGAATTGAGTTTACCTCATTTTTTAGCTAATACATTAAAATGATATGGTAAAATAGATGAATGGTGTAGATATAACACATACATCATAGTGGGGGCCATATAACTTGATGGTGCGCGGCACACTCTGCAATCCACTTCCACATGTGATGTCCCGCAGAAACGTTGGTGATTAAAAACCGTTCATCCCTTATAAAAGACTAAAATAAGACGATAAATGCAGATCCAAAACTCATTTAGGCCACAAAAACGAAATAGTGGGATCAGAAACGTCCACTATTGAGACCTCTTAAAGCTTACTATGACGTTTATATGCCATTCAAATTGTTCATAGGATTACTATCACTTAAATAAATTTTAGACCAAAATATCATCGTGATATAAAACTTTTATCACCCTATTTGCACCCATTTATGACACACTTATGTGCACTAATGAGATGCTACCATATGTTGGCACTATGCGCTAAGTGATGGATAAAATTGTTTACACCCGATTTGGCATGCCCAAATCAAACGGTGCAAAAGACACCTCGTGATAACCACACTACATACGGTGTAAATCAATTTCAAGAGAAGTTAGAAATCTAGGCATGATATAGTATTAAATGTCAAAGTTTAATAAAAAATATTATTAGCAAAAGCAAGAGTCTTATTAAAATAAATCTCCCTCTCAGCATTAAATGTCAGAATCTCATTAAATGAGATATCTAAGCAAAAACCTTATCAAGTTAACTCTTTAGAGATCCTAAAGCCAAGTGACATAATAATTGAAACAATTTTCCAATGTAAAAGTCCAGAGACATGAGGATTTCAACCGACGCACATGAAGATATATATATTCTACACAATCATACACAACAAGTCACACTAATTTGAAAGAATCAAAGAATTTTCCACCATCAATCGGCTAAATCGTTCACAATGTTGAAGATTACTTAATGTCGTCGTGTAATGCCTCAGTTTTCAGAACCCAAGTACGAGACTCATTCCGAAAACCCGAGAGTTAATAAATCAGAGATCCTAACAGAAAGATTAAAGTCAGAATATGATAGCATAAGAAAGCATGGATTATATTATATAAACTCAAATATTTGGATCACTCAACTAAGGGCCTTATTATAAAATTTTGAAAGTATTAATGTATCAAAATCAAACATAAGAGTAACACTACTACTAATTAAAATCTAAGCAACCGGCCGCTTTTTGTTACGGCACGTCTTCGTAATATCCGTCTTCAGGCTCCACTATTATACCATCAGGGTCAGTCCCACTGTCATCTCCATCTACACTTGCATACTCTGTACGGTTAGATATTCGATGAATGAGTGGTCAGCTCAGTGTAAATTCCCCTCAAGATTTCACACCGCCGCCTTAGCAAATATAGTTTAAAGAAAAATAAGGAAATAATCTAAAATAGACAAAATGCAGTCTTATTAAAATGCATGGGGGTATAAACGCACATCAACCTGGGAATGCTCATTCAGTTGGACTTGGGCTCGTCACCCATGCAATCATCGACCTGGGGATGTATTCAGTCGGACAAATAGGTCGATAGTCGGTGGTCTGAGAGATAGCAAAATAATACCTTAATGATCCTAAGGGCACGTGCTGCAGCTGTAACACCCCAGATTTTTGCCAACCTGGAGTTAGATGTCCTTAGATAATGGGTCAACCATAACACATTGGTAACTTCTTATAACTCAATTCCAAAGCCAAAAAAGTCATTTTGAACTAAATTCTTTGGAAATTTAATGTGACTTAACTAGCGCTAAATTAGATTACCTGTGAAATTAACACCAACCACTTTAAATACAATCTATAAGACTCAAAACCTATAGAATTGTTAACGTTACGTTACCCTGAAATCTAAGATCACTCTCTAAACCTAGTTGCTCTCGGGAGCATTCTGAAACTCCGTATCAGACCTAAACCGCACGTCGAAAGTCCGATAGTGATGAACTTAGACAAATATGACCGCCTGGTTGGACTTAACAATCACCTCGAAAATCAAGTCTAGATGATGTCCTGGGACAATTCGCTTGAGTTCGGAATGAAGAGTGTGAGAAAGTGAAGATGTTTATAAAATGAAATAAGAATTTAAGTAATCTGAGTCGTGTCGCTTGCACGTCGTTTATAAGCATTCTGACCGTTGGTTTCTGACCTAAATTCACCCTCGGATTAGGGAAGATGGCCCACACATGTCTAACTATCATGTGAAATAGAATTCGCTTTCGTGCTCGCCATAACTAACTGTCATGGATATATGATTGTTGTATAGGCGATAACCCTTTGACGAGAGGATTGGCCCTAATACGTATGATAAACTTATATATATCACATATCATGGAATGTGTAGGCTAAGTATTTGTAAAAATATTTGGATGAGTTAGTAGTTAGTAAGGTGTACCTGTATGCGTGTTGAGATATGCTTCTCAACTACCTTGTCTATGTGTATGAATTCCTCCATATATTTTATATTACATATGTGTGGATTCATGTTTAAGTTGTATTCCATAACATGTAGAAACAAAGCCATGAAGGGTGATGGGGGAGTGGTGTAACGATTCCGTGCAACAGCCCTGACAGCCCTAAAGCGGACAATATCAGACCTTTGATTATATTATTTGAAATACGATTCATTTACTACTTTGACTATATCATTGGATAACATGTCATAATTGAATGTGATTGGGGCTATTGTATAGTCCAGGTAATCAGTAACAGTCTTTAAACTGGTGGTTGAGGTTGTTTTCACCACGCAAGATGTGTTCGACAGTGGTTAGGCCACAAAGAGTGTGTCACGCCCCAAACTCGGAAACTGGGCTCACAAAATTCCTGATCGCCGAATCTGGCGCCGATAGCCTTCGTAGAATCTCATTCTCAGCTCCCGGCGCCCATTCGCTAGGTTCCGATCCTGGGATGTTACGAGGAGAATTTTCAACATCAGATTAATTCGTAATAAGCATAACCAAAGGCATAACCCACAAACAACAACCAAAAACTCCATTATATTTTCATTATGATCAAAAACTTTACAAGTATAATGAGCATAAAGGGAAATACAATGATGATAGGCCAAAAGCTCCAAAATAATCTGCTACATGCTCAAGCCTCAGTGCTGCTGCGATCCAACGTCACCTGCACGCAACGGTCGTGCATAAGCTTATAGAAAGCTTAAAGGATGGTGAAAGTGTATGCACTAGTGGTAATGCAGTTATGTAGTATCAGAGTAATGTGGAACATGCTGATGAAAGCTAAAAATACCTTTAACCATACCAAGGCCATGCGATGCAAAGCATGAATGATGTCGGTCATACCAAGGCCATGCAATGCGAAATGCAACTCAAGCATACAATTCTCATCTAAGTCGACATATCAATACAGCTCAACTCTAGGATATCACCGGGGTCTAGTACACTCTAAATCAGATCGTCGCCCCATCGTGCGCAATAAGGTAAGTGAAAGAGACCTCACTATCCGTCTGTCAATATCGGGCTCGACTCGTCGATAGCGGAGCCATTCCTCGAGCTGGTCAAACTCAGCTTATCTTTGCCCCCTACTCTAGGGTGGGTAAGGCCGCACCCCCTTCCAACCGACCACGACACAGTACAAAGTGCGACCGTTTGGTAATCGGCACTCGGCGCTCCTGTATCCACTCGGTCTAGACGTTGAAGCAACCTCTTGGTACTATAAGGGTTTAGTGACTTTCACCTAGGGATATCTATAGCACCCTATATAGAATAAAATTTTCGGTATCCAATCCTGCCAACCACGATACGCCTGTGGAGACTACGACCCTGATGTCACTAGGGCGTACAGTACCATATCACACAATGCGAATGCATGAATCACACTATCTAGTCATGCAGCAATCCAAGAGCCCCTAAACAATCTGCCCGAAGGTATATGCTATGATCAGTCACTTCTCATATCAAGCATACATATGATGCGTATGATCATGAATCATGGAATTATATTATTCAAGTTATAAAATAACGTACTATCCTTACAATGCAGATGGCCTAAACGGCCTACACACAACAAGTACGGGCCTAACGATGGGCCCTAGGGAGAGTCGTAATGGGGACATCTAACCAACATTATACTCGCAATGTGGACGTCAAACCATCATGACTCCCAGGGCATAGCTCGTTGTAAACATCATTACATAAACTATGTTGGGATCACGCATTGCAATGGACCTTAGGTACATCCTATTGGGCCTTAAATACATCAAATGGGCCATATCATATGGGCCTTATATTCATCAAGTGGGTCGCATCAATGGGCCGCACTAATGGGCCTTATGTACATTACAATGGGCTATAAACCTTGGGCCTTGAATACATCAAATGGGCCTAATCACATGGGCCTTATGTGTATGAAATTGGTCACACCCATTGAGCCCCATATGTACATCAAATGGGCCTCAACCCATAGGCCCTAATACATCTTAATGAGCCTTAACCCATGGGCCCCTAATACATCAAATGGGCCTCAACCCATGGGCCTTACATGTATATCAAAGTGGGCCTCAACCACGAGCCACAAATACTTTAAGATGGGCCTCAACTAATGGCTTTATGCAAATCTCCAAAATGGTTGGATGGTTTGGATGAAACTCATGCATCATGGTAGGTCCCATAGGGATGGAGGGCATAGATTAATCACATACTCCATGGTGGAGGTCCATACTGATGAAAGGTGTGGACACAATACATACATAAGTAGGTCCTAAGTAAGACCCACCAAAATGTTTATTTTTCACCCGACCTAGGCCCAACATAATGTTTATTTTCCATCCAAATTGTTCATAGGATCACATGAGCCTAGGGCCCACTGTAATATTTATTTGTAATCCAATCTATACATAAGGTCACGTTGACCTTGGGCCCACCTCAATATTTGTTTATCATCCAACCTGTTGGTAAAGACACGTGGACCAGGGGGCCCACTGTAGTGTTTATTTGCCACCCAACCTATTTATAAGGTCACACGGTCAGGGTAGGGGACCCACCGTAATATTTATTCACCATTCAACCTGTTTATAAGGTCACATGGACCTGGGGATGGGCCTGGGGCCCACTGTAATGTTTACTTCCCATCCAAACTGTTCATGAGGTCACGTGGACCTGAGTGAAAGGAAAAACACAAATTTCATCTTAATCCAAAACTTCTATGGCCCATAACAGGGGTTTCAATGGCAGATGTTCAATCCCACTATTTCCTGCAGTGTGGACCACCTGAGCTGTGGATGGGACTGAGATTTGGAGGGGACCCACTGCTGGGAGTGGCCCACCTCATGAACGGCGTAGATGTAAAATATACATCATGGTGGGGCCCATGGCTGGAGCCTTAGGTCGCTAGTCACCCGCCCGTCCGACAGCGCTGCAGGCGCTGCCTGTGCCCTCTGGCAGCAGCAGCGACCTGCTGCATACATTTCCTTTATTTTTATTTTTATTTTTTATTTTTCTGAGGTATTTCACCTGTGGGGCCCGCGTCTTGAGAATCCACTCCGCCCATTATTTTCTAGGACTCAAAACACACCAAACAAGTCCAATGTTCGGCATTTTTGGTGTGTAGAAACAACAAGGTGGGTCATAATAGCCTTGAATGGTAGAATACATAGTTTTTTGTGGTATGGCCCGCCTGGTTAATAGATTAGCTTCATTTTTCGGCCCAACGCCTAAAATGAGTTGGAAAAAGGGATGAACGGCATGGATTGAACACATATATCAAGGTGGGGCCTACATGAGCCGGCCCACCTAAAACCTTTCTTTTCTTTTCTCTTTTTTTTTTTTTTTGCTACTGACGTGAGTACGCCCATGTTAGTACACATACTCCATGTTAGCCACCCCACACAGATCAATACCAAGACCTCCAGTGAAGAAACGAGGCATCTTTCACTTGGTCTACCATGTGAGTTATGGAGGTGGGGCTCACATCAGATCACACTTCACTGGCGGCCACACCCCACTGTTAGCCACAATAAGTGGGCCCCCCTCTATGGACGGTTGGGATGGCATATAAATATCATGGTGTGTCCCACATAGATGGGGTCCACCGGTAGGTGGCATGGATGAAATACACACATCATAAGTGGGCCATGATCATGGAAAGAGAGAGAGAGAGAGAGAGAGAGAGAGAGAGAGAGAGAGAGAGAGAGAGAGAAAGACATTGGCAAGGATGGAGGGGCCCCGCCACTATGGGCCCCTCTTTGATACAAGGCCTACATCAAGGTGGGTTCAACATAGATGGACCCTTAAATCAAAAGAAAAATGGAAAATAAAATCTAATATCACCCACTGTTTGATCTTCTTGCTCCCTCGGCTAGCCGGTCTCCTTGTGCTCCTCTTTGATGGAGGAAGATGAGAAATAGATGGCTAGGATGGGAGATCTTGGGATGGAATGGTGGGCCTCACACATGCATTTTTCTCTTCATGGGAAGGCTTGGACGTATGGGGATTCTCTTGCTTGGAATAGAGTTTGAAAATGAAAGAGAGAGACTTGTAAAGGGAGAGAGAGAGAGAGTGATGGGTGATGGAGTGATGGATGTGGTGGTGATGGGTGTAAGAGACCTTTTTGACTTTTGTGCCCATTTGTGTAAGAAAGGCATGAGTGTGTAAGAACTTTTTGACTTTTGTAGTTGCTTGGAGATGAGTGTGAGGTGATGTGTACTTAACATGTACTTGATATGTTGAGATTGATGGATTGACGTGACAAGTCATAGAGATTCTCTTGGATTTCGTAACGCGCAGCGTTTTCCTCGCACCGAATGATGGCCCACATCTCTTGACCAGGGTATCGCCTCGGCGCGCAAGTCACAGCATCGGAACCGCGACGATGGTGCTGTCAATATGGTAAAGGTATTGGGTTGAGTCGACTCGGGTTGACGGCGTGCGAATCAGGGTCGCATGTAAATATCGGTTAAGGGTCGAAGGTTACCGGAATTCGACCGAGAAGATCGTGAAAGTCTATGGAACGGTACGGTCTAGGATACAGGGCTTAAAGAGTGTTTATGCATTCCATGTCGATCATTTTGACGTGCGCTTGGCCTAGTTGAGCTTATTAACTAACCCGATTGACCGATGTATGTTCAACATGTTTAGACACTACTGATTGAACCCAAGATACCAAACTTACCAGTGAAAAAGCCCCTTTAACCTTGGTACCTCAGTCCCCTAAGACTTATGAGCCGGATATGATGGTATGGGACACCGTGGTCTAGTTGTCGGCTTAGCTGGGGCGACGAGCCTCCCCATAGTGACCAGTAACCTAAACTCGTGAGCTAATTATGGTGGTATGGGACACTATATTCGTGCATCGGCCTACATTGATTGGTGACGAGCCCTTTGTAGTGATCTCGAGCATACTCTGAGTCTGCGTTGAGGCGACGAGTCTTTCCGTAGCATTAGAGTATAACTAGGCCTACACTGATCAGTTGTCGCGTCCCTTTTGTGGCGACCTAGAAGTGTAACATCGTATGAGATTGTCTAAGACTGACGACCCTAGAATGGATCATCGTTTGGGTATTGATACAAGGGAGATACCTTAGCTTTCCAATACTGCTGTATGAAAAGGACTAATAATAACTTGGTAATCACGTTCATAACATTGCACTGCATGTGTCATGGTTGAAGTGCACAGAGGGAAGAAAGCATCCCGCGAACGTAAGATGGTGTCGTACGAGGGAGTGTAGGCGAGGGCATGCATCATGAAAATATTTCATCCTTACATTAACAAGAGTATCCAGGACATTTTTTATTGTACTGCTTTATCATTACTGCTTGATTGAATTGATAACATGTTAACCTCTATTGTATAGTTTCACTGAGTTAATCACTCACTTCCACGTTACGGGATGGTGTTTGCAATACCAATCAGTCTCTGCTGCGGCGACACCATAACACTAACGGTGCCAACTCGTCCAACTGCTTCTGCAGTTCCCGTAACTCTAACGGTGCCATACGATACGGGGCCTTTGAAATAGGCGCGGTACCAGGCACGAGATCGATTTGGAACTCGGTGAGTCGACGAGGCAGTAATCCCGAAATCTCCTGGAACACATCGGGAAAATCGCATACGATGGGCAAGTGGTCGATGCAAACAACAATAGGCTCCTCTATAGCGCATGACATCAAGCAAGACAACCGCTCTCCTCTGGCCTCTGCAACGAACTGGAAGTCAGGCACACCGGGTATACAAAACGTGACGGTCCTCGCGGCGCAGTCCAAAATGGCATAATACTCAGCGAGCCAATCCATGCCTAAGATGACGTCGAACTCAAACATCGGCAAAACAAACAAATCAGCAGGCAGGAAGGTATCCCCAACTAGAACGGGGCATGACGAGCAAAATCGTCTCAACGCTGAAGTCCTCCCCAAGGGAGTCGGTACTGATAGGCTCTCATCAGCAGACTCCAACTGTAAACCAGCCGATCGACAGAAGCTCTCGGCCACAAAGGAGTGCGATGCACCGGAATCAAACAACACTCGTGCAATGCATGCAGAAACTGGAAGTGTACCCTCAACAACTCCTCCGGATGACTGCGGATCCTGCTGAGTCGCATAGAATCTAGCCTGAGCTGGCTGGGGAGGTGCATGTCCCCTGTGAACGTGCTGCTGCTGCTGCTGGGGTCGCTGAGGCGGTCGAAACTGCTGCCTCTGCTGCTGCGGCCTCTGAGGCTGGTGCTGATGCTGATGCTGCTGCTGAGGTGGCCTCGGTGGTGGAGGCTGCTGTCGCTGCTGCTGTGGGGGTCTCTGCTGTGGCGGTGGAGGTCTCTGCTGCTGTGGACCTCTCTGCTGCTGCTGGGGGCTGGGACACTCCCATGAATGGTGTCCCGTCGCTCCACACCTGAAGCAAGTGCCGGTGAACTGCCTCTGAGGTGGTGGTGGAGGTGCTGCTGGTGCTGATGGTGCACGGAAAGCTAGGCGACCTGTGCGCCTCTGCTGCTGTGGTCGACGCTGCTGGGAAGGACTGGAAGAAGCCTGCCTCTTCCGGTCGCTCCTCTGACCACGCTCAGACTGAGAACCGGCCCACTCAGTCTCGTAAATCTGAGCTCTCCGCACTACAGCCTGAAAGGTAGGGAGCTCATGCCCGACAACACGACCTCGAAGGCCGTAACGTAAGCCGTGCTCGAAACGGCGGGCCTTTCGTCCCTCGTCATCAACCATGTATGGTGCAAATCTCGAGAGAGCCACAAAACGGGCCGCGTACTGTGACACGGTCATGTCTCCCTGCACCAGAGTCTCGAACTCTAAAGCTCGCTGACGGCGGATATGGTCGGGAAAGTACTGCTCCTCGAATCGGTCAACAAAATCCTCCCATGTCCAGACATAATTAAGTTCGGCAACACGGGTAACAGAGGTCCACCAATGCTCGGCCTCACCCTGGAAGAGAAATACTGCAAGCCGGACGCGCTGCTCGGTCGTACATGACATGGTATCGAGGATCTTCTCCACATCGGAGCGCCATCTCTCTGCTGCGGTCGGATCTAGCTCGCCCTGGAAACGTGGGGGATCAAGCCGTCTGAACTCACGTAGTAAGGCGCTCGCGCGCTCCTGCTCTGCCTGAGCTGGTGAAACATCCGGACGTCTGCCTTGTCCCTGTAGTGCGGCTGTCACAACCTGTAACATCTGCTGTAACTGTGAGGCACTAACGGTCACAGTCGGCTCCTCATCGGCCTCAGGTGGAGGTATGTCATCCTCATGGGAGGAATCAGGGATCTCTGAAGGTGGAACGGGAGACGCAGGAGGTAAAGCTGGAGCCTCCGATGGTGAAGCAGAATCCTCAGGTGGTGGTGCGAGAGTCGAGCGAGTAACTCTCACAGGCGCCATATCCTACAGGAAAGAGCGAAAGCGCCTATCATCTTCATAAACTCTCGAATGTACGCATGTTAACGGTCTGAATCGGAAGGTCGCGAAGCTATCCGAACTTCAGATCTTAGCCATTCTTCACTCATAGCAAACATGTAATGTTGTTCTCGGTTATTCCCAAGTTATGCTCTGATACCAACTTCTGTCACGCCCCAAACTCAAAAACCGGGCTCATAAAATTTCCGATCGTCGAATCCGGCGCCGACAGCCTCCATAGAACCCCATTCTCGGCTCCTAGCTCCCATTCGCCAGGTTCCGATCCTGGGATGCTACGAGGAGGATTTTCAACATCAGTTTGATTCGTAATAAGTATAACCAAAGGCATAACCCACAAACAACAACCAAGAAATCCATTACATTTCCACTATGATCAAAAACTTTACAAGTACAATGGGCATAAAGGGAAATACAATGGTAAATAACAGAAAAACTCTAAAATGATCAGCAACGTGCTCCTGCCTCAACGCTGCTGTGATCCAACGTCACCTGCACGCAACGGTCGTGCATAAGCTTACAGAAAGCTTAGAGGGTGGTGAAGGTGTGTGCTCAAGGTAGTAATATGTTCATGCAATGTCAGAGTGATGCGGAATATGCAAATGGAAACATAATATCATGAGTCGTACCAAGACTTATGCGATGCAAGACACGAATGGTATCGGCCATCCCAAGGCCATGCAATGTACAATGCAACTCAAGCATACAGATACTCATCAATGTCCACACGTCAATACAGCTCAAAGTATAGAATATCACCGGGGTCTAGTACACTCTAAACCAGATTGCCGCCACATCGCGCGCAATAAGGTAAGTGGAAGAGACCTCACTATCCGTCTGCCAATATCGGGCGCGACTCGTCGATAGCGGACCCATTCCTCGAGCTGGTCAAACTCAGCTTAGTATTGCCCCCTACACTCGGGCGGGTAAGGCCGCACCCCCTTTCAACCGACCACGACACAGTGGAGAGCACAACCAACTGGTATTCGGCACTCAGTGCTCATCTACCCACTCGGTCTAGACGTTGGAGCAACCTCTTGGTACCATAAGGGTTTAGTGACTTTCACCCAGGGATATCTATAGTACCCCATGTAGAACAAGATTTTCAGTATCCAATCCTGCCAACCACGATACATCTGTGGAAGCTACGACCCCGATGTCGCTAGGGCGTACCATATCCATGTCATACAAATGCGATATGCATGATTCACACTATCCAATCATGCAGCAAATCCTGCGCGTATCATGCGCTGATGTAGGGCAACACTGCCTAACTAGGAACCCATAAACAACCTGTCCGAAGGCATATGCTATGATCAGTCAATCCTCATATCAAGCATGCATATGATGCGTATGATCATGAGTCATGAAACTACACTAAACATGTCAATGAGTGATGATCCATTCTTACAATGCAGATGGGCCTGGATGGCCGAAATACAACAAGTATGGCCCAGTAATGGGCTCTAAGGAGAGTCGTAATGTGGACATCCAACCAACATTACACTCACAATGTGGACGTCAAACCAACATTGCTCCCTAGGCACGATCTTCTTAAACTTTGCTACGTAATCGGTATGGGATTACACATTGCAATGGGCCTTAGGTTCACCCCATTGGGCTTTTCATATATATATATATATCAAGTGGCCATATCCTATGGGCCTTTTATTCATCAGATGGGCCACATAAATGGGCCACACCAATGGGTCTTATGCGCATTGCAATGGGTCAAACCCGTGGGCCTTAAATTGCACCAATTGGACCTAGACACACGAGTCTAGTATGTATCAAATGGGCCACACCAATTGGACCCCCAAATGTGTATCCAATGGGCCTCAACCCAGCGGTCTTATATGAGTCAAATGGGCCTAAATCCCTAGGCTTTAACAATTCAAATGGGCCTAATCCATGAGCTTGCATACATATCAAAGTGGGCCTAATCCCATGGACCCTTTTATAATCGAATGGGTTTAGTCCCATGGACCTTACAATATATCAAATGGTCTACTTCCATGGACTTTAAATTTTAACAAAAGGGGTCCAATTACATGGGCCTTGAAGTACATCAAATGGGCCTAGTCTCTAGGCCTAAAATGAACCCAATGGGCCCAGCCCATAAGCATTTCACAAAGCAAATGGGCCTAGCCCATGCCCCTTTTAAAATCTCAATGGGCCTAACCCATAGGCCTAACATGATCTTTTCAAGTGGATGGACGGTCTGGATGCACCGCCTGTGACAATGGTGAGACCCACATGAAGGCGTACAATCATATATATATTATATAATATATAAACTACATGTAATATAATATATGTAATATATACAATATTATATGTAATATATATAATATAATAACATATATATGTGGGCCCCACTGTCCAGTGGGGACGGTGTGGATACAACACAAATCACAGTGGGCATTACCGTCCACGAACTGTGGACGGTGTGAATAGAATACATAAATCACTGTGGGTGTCACGTATATGGCCCGCCGTGATGTTTATTTGAAATCCAACCCGTTCATAAGGTCACTCAGACCTGTATGAAGGGACAGTAAAAATTTCAGCTTGATCCAACACTTCTGTGGGCCCCAAAGAGGGTTCTAATGGTAGACATTAAAGTCCACTGTTTCACGTGGTGTGGGCCACCTGAGTCTTGGATTTGTCTCAATTTTGGAGGGAGGGCCCGCTACTGGGGCGGCCCACCTCATGAGCGGCTTGGATATCAAATAAGCATTATAGTGGGGTCCACGCATACGGCCGTGGGCCCTTCCCACGTTCGTCCGCCCGCTGTCCGCCCACGCCAGGGCTGCACGCGCCTGCGTGCAGGCGCTGGGCGCTGACACAGGAGGCAGAGCCTCTTCCTCATTAAATTTTAAAAATTAAAAAAATTGTTTTCCCATAGTTTTTCACGTGTGAGGCCCGTAAAAATGAAATCCGCCCCGGCCATTGCGATCAGTGGCCCGAAGCCGTCCAAATGAGTCTAGAGTTTGAATTTTTTTGACGCTTGGAAAGTGAAATAACACAAGAAATAATATTTGAATGGTGAGGACGCAACATTCGGCACTATGGCCCACCAGGTGATTGGATCAGCTCCAAACTTCTACCCAACGGCTAAAATGCCGTGGGTAAGAGGATGGACGACTTGGATCGGACATACACGTCAGGGTGGGGCCCATGCAAGGGAACCACCCAAACCCCTTCCTTTTTCTTTCCCCTTTTTTTTTTTTTTCTTTCTTGGTAACGTCCAGCGTCCCAGACGCTGGACGGTTTGTTGTTTTTTTTTTTGAAGATGGTGGGCCCTGATGAAGTGGGCCACCACTGATGGGTGCGTGGGGATAACGTCTAAGGTGGGCCCCACTTGAATAAAAATAAACGCTTTAAGGTGAGATCCATTCAAGTGGGCCACACAATCCTTTTGCATAAAAAATAAATAAATAAATAAAATAAAATAAAGAAAATAAAAGAGAAAGAGAGAGAGACATGGAGAGTGGGACACGGCTTGTGATGGAGGGACCCCGTCATTATGGGCCCTCCCTTACAAGAAAATTATACAATAAATAGATCCCTTGCACATGGGACCATTGAAAATGAAAATCAACGGTGGAGATCCATTCTCCACCGATATGGACGGTCTAGATGACCTTTCTAAATGAAAATGAACATCATGATGGGGTCCATGGAGAATGGCCCCATCATAGAATGATCATGATGATCCAAGTGGTCCATCGGCTACAAATAAGGGTCTCAAGTGAGATCCACACCATTGATCGGTGGGCCTCACTTGGTCCACCATAAAAATAAGAAAATGTACCCTATAGAAGCACCCACCGTCCGATCTTCTCGTTCCTAGGGGTTCCTTGGCACCTTGTCTTCAACTTCAATGGCTAAGATGAAGAATGGAGGGTTGAGATGGGAGATTTTGGGGTAGGAAGGTGGGCCACTTAGAGCTTAGGGACTTTGGAGAAATTCCATATGTATGGAGCCCTTGAAATTGTTGTTGCTTGAAAATTTTGAAATGAGAAAGAGAGAAAGAGAGAGAGTGATGTAAAGGGAGAGAGAGAGAGAGAGTGATGGATGGATGGGTGAGTGATGGTGGTGTAAGAAAAACTTGACTTTTTGGCCTTTTGTGTAAGAAAGGTATGGGTTAAGAAGACTTTGTTGGCTTTTTGTGTAAGAGGGGTATGGGTTTGGGAGACTTTTGTGGTTGCTTGGGAAAAGGGATGGAAGTGATGTGTACTTGACATGTGATGGATTGATGGGTGATTGATTGATGGGATTGATGTGATTGATGTGACACATCATAGAGATTCTCTTGATTTTCGCAACGCGCGGCGTTTTCTCGCACCGAACGTTGGCCCATAACTCTTGACCAGGGTATCGCCTCGGCGCGCGAGTCGCGGTATCGGAACCGTGGCGACGGTGCGGTCGCTATGGCATTGGTCTCGGGTTGTCGGCATATGAATCAGGGTCGCGCGTCGATATCGTTTAAGGGTGGAAAGTTGCCGGAATTCGACCGGTAAGACCGCGGAAGTGTACGGAAAGGTACGGACCAAGATATGGGTCTTACACCTACATTACAAGGCCTTGGGAAAACCTATCTTTAGCTCAAGTAAGGAACATCTTCAACCCATTTTTTGTACCAGCAGGAGGTTGATTTTCAATCCGATCCAAGGCTTGAGAAGAGACTAATTCCAGCTCCAACCAGCCCATTATTATTAATGTCATATCAATAAGTTTAAATAAAAGTAATATAAATATATATAATTAAAAGTGGAGTAACTATGACTAATATGTTAGTATATAAAGCCATAAAAATTAATTATATATTATTAAATTATCAATATTATAATTTAAAATTAATATTATATTATACATATGAATTATTATGACAATAGAAAAATAATAAATATTATTCAAATATAATAAATATTAATATTATATATATATATATATATATATATATATATATATATATATGTGTGTGTGTGTGTGTGTGTGTGTGTTATTACTTAATGATATCATTTTATATATGATTTTTAAAAGTTGTAATATTATATATACAAATTTTGGATAATATGATTTAAAAATTATAATAAATTAAATAATGTAAAAGTATTAAAATTATGGAATAACTTGTAATAATCATACATGATATAAAATTAAAGATTATAATTATAATAAATATATATATTATTAATTGAAAGTATTTAATATTAAATAATATGAATTATAGAAAATAATATTGATTAAATATGAATTACTTGACTCGGTCGAGTCTATTCTCCTATCTTTTCTCTCTCGTTTCTTCTCCTCTTTCTTTTCCTTTTTTCTTCCCTCTCTATTCTGCTTTGTAGGGCATCCGATGGCTGTCTCTTATAGATGGCTTTGAAGCTTCTGGGGAGTTGATTGCACCTTGATTGTGTAACGTCATGCGCAATTGGGAGTGCGAAAGATCGTCTAAGTAGATTTTTGCGTGCGTAGCGAAGGGAGAGGGATATCCATATTTTCTCTCTTCTTGTCAACGTATAAGAAGTTAGATTTTGGTTGGTTCTATCATACGATCATGATGAATGAATCGAATCATGTAGATGGACGGTCACGATGGGCCACAACACATCTCAACCACATGTTTTTCGTTTGTTTGTGCAGGGTGCTGCTTTCTTCTGTCTATTGCAGCGGGCATGTGTGTGTGCATCGAGGCACAGGGATGACCTGTTCCTGGTCAGACTAATCTTCTCGATGAAATGGACGGTTTAGATCATCCTTAGGGATGATCATGGTGGGCCACGACTCGTCCCAATGGACGGTCGTCCGTGAATGCGGAAGGAAGAAGGAAATTCCTTCTCTGACAATCTCGAGTCAACGTAATATGGGTTGGCTCTTAGTTTTGGTGATCCGCAGGAGTGTACACATTATGTGTATACGCACCACCAATGTGAGGCCTAGGGTGATGCTTGTGGAAAATCTATTTCGGCCATCGGGTTTTCACGACCCCTAATTAGGTCCATCTGACCCTAGATGAGGCGAATACAAAGCTTTTGCGGCCATGCAAATTAATTGGACAATCTAGTTTGGGCAAAGGATTCTGTGTCTACATGTACAAAGGGATTGGTGGAATTAGTTGGTTTTTGGTTAGGCCTGCTATCTGAATCAGATGAACGATTTAGATCTTCTGCACGTTGTTACAATGTACGGAAGTTACACCTTCTGTTTGGTTGTACGGAATGAGTGAGTCCACTATAATGAGTTATCAATAAATTCACTCTCTTCGTTAGTCTCGTGGGGTCATGTTGTGACCTGGGCTTAATTATGAAGCAGTTTCGAGCTTCATGTTACTTTATCTTGAAAAGTCTCTTAGCAAGTATCAAAATGTACTTGATTTAAATTAACGGTACACACTTAATGATTAGGGTTTAAATTTGGAGAAAATGTGTAGTTAAGATAAGCAAAGAGTTGGACAGAATTTGGGGGTTGGTCGATGGTGAAAAAGGCCTAAATCTGAAATCTCACCTTTTGCATCAAAAGGAAAGAGTTGGCTTCTGTGTTTAATGATGTAGAATCAGGGATTGGGGTCCATATTTTGTATGATGTCATACTCATGTGAGGCCAATATATGGTCTAAGTTTGAGTTCTGATGGAAGGCAGAAAGTGGTTAGACGTAAAGATCTAGGTTTTCACCGAGTTGATAAGCTAGGAAAGGATAACTGCACGCTTAAGGAAAAGCCTATCTAAGTAACATCTTTATATTTCATGCTTGGTCCATATTATGGACAATCTAAGTCATTCATATGAAGAAAAATATCCTACTAATACTACCCACAAACTTTCTTCACTTAATGGCCACCAAAATCAATGGTTAAGGGGCCGATCTGTCGATTAGGTCACTTTTACAATGATCTAAGGGCTGAAATTCAACGTGTATGGTTAATTTATGATACATAGGTATGATACAAATTTTCACATTAAACGGATAATGGGAATAGGATTCGGGGGTATAGGTTAGTGGCATTTTCATAATTATTACTGATCTAAGAGTTTTATGAAATCTAGAGGTCCTACTTTGTTCTATACCCATTTCTAAATAATTCATTCCAAAGAACTTGCATCTAAATCATTATGGTCTAAGAGTTATTCATCGATTTAGTCAATGGAAGGTACACGTATCAGACCACATGATCAATGGTCGAATGACTTGATTTATGGATGAATATCATTCATAATCGATAAGATTCATGTTGGAGGATGGATGTAGGGTTGGGTTGACTAGATTGGTACCGTACACATGTATATAATATGATAAATTTATGGTAACACTCGAGGACTTTCAATACTCTGATATTAAAAAGTTTGGGGTGTTACACGCAGCCTCCTAGAAGCCTTAAAATAACACTTCACGAAGAGCTCTAGGCCTCATGCCATTACAACCATACCTAACTTTATTAATTTGTTCACTATGTAGTTTTTTTAAATTTTTATTTTTAGTTTAGCCTTCATTGTTGCTCGTATCATGGGGCCCTAATTTTAATTCCTAGTTTATTTCTCCACCCTTCACCCACGACATCCCTCTGGATTGCAAGAAAGATTGGTCATTTCAAACGAATGGCTACGAGGCTTTCTTGTTATGTGTTAGTAACTCCGTTGACCATCTCATCACGAAGTCTAGTCCACACCAAACGATGAACGGATAGTCAAATCGCGACCGTCTTACCATGTGCACGGTCCCTACCAAGACTACGAAGCCCAATTATGACTTAGCAATGAACATATTATCAAAAAATTGTCATCCATCAATCATCTGGCCACGAGGCCTAGTTTTAAACGAGCAACAAACAAACGACCATCCAAAATAGATCATCTTCCCTCAAACCGATCATGAATGCTAATAATACTTTCAACTTTTATTTTATTTTTCTATTATTATTGTTGAACTACGTATATGGTAGGTAACATGTTGAAAGAATAAGTCATTGGACACGAGGCAAAAAGAATCCATCAGAAAGGGCTACTAACCCTTACCCTTTTGTAAATTTTCTAATCATCATAATCAGTGGTTAAGAGGATCGTTGGACCCTATGTCCGATCTTTAATTAGTCTAACTCAACACAAGGGGCAACAATGTTTAATCAAACATTGAGTCGAATATGACTTTGACACGCACGCACATCTTAACCACATAGGAAATCAAAATGCAAGCCATTGATCACAAGTATGGCCTTACATTTGATTGAATTGCCAGCAACACACCCCATACCCTCAATCCCAGTACTTTATATGACATGTCCCACGTAAGTTTTGTATATGCTTGATTTTTAGAATATTGTCAAATCATGGTCTTAAAAAGGACAGATGGGCAGAGTGAATTTGTGACAGGCATGTTTGTGTGCCCCACACAACCCTATTCATACGAATACCTTTGTGCATGGGGTCAAAAGCGATGAGGTGGTGAGTGATGGTGTGGTGATGGGACAAGATTTGTTTGGTGGGTCATACAATGTCAGAGATGGACTCACCCTTTTACAAGGTTTCTCCATATAAGATGTACTTAACTACCTTTGACAGCATACAACCCACCCTTCAAAGATGGCCCGGTTACCACACTACCACTGAGTGTGGTGAGTAAAGCTAAACACGAATTGACTTAGCTTGGTTAACTCAACTCGAGTCAACTTGGCTTGAAACTGGGTTCGAGCCAAGTCCAAGCTAGCCCGAGCTTGACTCGATTCAGCTCATACCACAACATTAAACCTTAAAGTCCTCTCTCATTTCTCTTTCTATTCGAATGCCTGAGCCAGCCCTAACCCTCATCTTTTCCCCACTCTCTCTACCCGAGCATCCTGAGCCCTTACTACCCCCTTCCCCTTTATCTCTTTGTTCAAGCCCTGACCCCTAAGCCCATTGCTATGTCCGGGACCACACCTGTCCGGCCATCCCTGCCTTCTAAGCTTGTCACTTCCCTACACACCCGTTCGTCCTTCCCTCTCTCTATTCAGCAATACTCTCACTCTCCTCTCTCATTGCCTCTCTCTAGTCGTTGTATTTGGGTGTCCGATCGTCCGCTGTCCATGGCAGCCCAACTGGGTGTCAATTAATTTTTAAATATTATATATATATATACTATTGTTATTGTTATTGTTAGATTATTTATGTTAATATTATTTATGTGATTATTAACATTAATGTTATATTGTTAATGTTATTACTAGTGATAAAGACAAAGTGAAATAGTGGCATGCAAGATCAGTGTTCGTTAAAGAAAAACTATTTAAAGTAATAGATAACAAAGTTTTCATGTCTTTTTATAAATTTCTTAACTCTCAAGTTAAGAAGGCATCACATGTCACTGTGAAGAAAAACTATATAAAAATGTATGCAAACAAAAAGATAAAACTGAAAGCAGTTTTGATATCAATCTTTTATAATAAATTTGACTTCTGATTTATGGATGACTTTTAATTTATAGATGGTGTCCAATCAAAGAAAGTGATACATTTTCTTAACCGCACACTACGTTGATGAAGATTGAAAACTCTATAAGAGAATTTTGTACTTTTGCCACCTTCCTTCTCCTCAAACTGTTTTAGTTATTTCAAATTGCATTTATAGGTGTCTACAATATTGGAGTATTGAAAATAAAACATCTTTAATGATTTTACATCATGTTTCAGTAAAGTGTAATTTCATTCTTACTTAATTAGTTTAAAGCAACCATAAATTTTATTTTTTGAGGAAAAAATATTTTAGGTTAGGTCTGTGCTCACATTCTAAACCTAATTATACGAGCTGACTGAAATTAATTTATCCCACTATATAGAATGTAAGGGAGTATGTAAAATATATAAGGGCATTATCTTTAAGATTGAGTATATAGAGTGATATAATCCAACATTTGAATGTGAAATATTTAAAAATATTAAAGTTAAATATATGGATACATTGAAATTCAACTTTTAAAATGTTAGATTCAGAAATAAAATTGAAGTATGCATTTTCTAAATATGCGGCACATTATAGAACGTATGCTTGGTTGCCTAATGAAAATAATTTAACAAAGCTAGACAAGTTCACAAGTTTCACAAAATTTTTTATAATTACATGAAGGTTTTTTTCAAAAATAAATTTTTCACAGCAAATTAGTTTTTTTCATATCTTTGAAATATTAAGGAAGTTCTAAAAAAAGTGTCAGTGATGGTTAATATTTTCTATAGTTGATGGCAACTAGTATGCAACTGAAGTTCAATAAGTATTAGGACAAATGTCATTTATTAATGGTCTTATAAGTTGTTCTTGATCCTCAATACAAGATGGGCTTGGTTAAGTTTATTTTTAAAAAAAATTATTTTATTAAAATGGTGATGATCGAAACCTTACTCTACCCATAATCACGGTGAGTAATAAATAAGAGCTCAAAGTGTTTATAGCAATGATAGTGTGATAGAGGAATATGTGTCTTTTTTAGGACAAGAATAAAAAGATAATTAGAAAGAGGAATCAGAGCCAGACTTGTATTTAAAAGAATCAATCGTAAAGTGCACAGACTCAAATTTTGATATTTTGGGATGGTAGAAGATGAGAGTCAGTAAATCAAAATATCCTACACTATCAGTGATAACATGTAACACCCTATACTTTCTGTACTCGTGTATTATCATAAATACTTAGTCTTTTTTGAATCATTCATCCACGAATCAAACTAAATGTCTGTTTAACTATAAAATCAATATTTTGATTTCCACTTAGATAAATTTTTAGACACGTGGGACCAGTGTAAAGTGAATTCGAATAATTTATGTGTTGAACCTCATGATCTGACCATTGAGATTAAAAAATAAATCATTGGGTTGGAGATTGATTATTAGATTAGATCTCACATCATATAATAAAAAATCTGACCATAAAAACCAGTTAGTAGATTCATTTATATGCTTTAAAGATACCTAGATCACGATGATCAGTTCTGAACAATTTAACCATTCAAACTCGTAACCATTCATTCAATTCAGTTACTAAATAGGGCTAGAAACCCTTATGACTGTTGACTAGCCAATCAAATATGATCTGGCCATCGGATCGATAGGAATCTACAATTAGTAGGCTAAAATTCAAACTATGGCCCACCTGAACATTGGATCTACTAGAAAATGGGGTTAGTGTCCTATCAAGAGTGGCAAAGCGAAATGAACGAAGTAGATCTCTTAAAACATCCATGTAGGCCCCACACCTATGGTGTGAGTGTACACCATTGGGTGTACACATGCGGTACACCGGTTTGCAGACCGGGTCAAGTAGGCATTGACCCGATTAAAACAGAAAAAGGAAGAAATTTCCCTCCTTTTCCTCCTTTCTCACTTTCAAACGGACGAGCACCGCTGCAATAGCGCTATGGCCCACCATCACGATCGATTCCTAGATCTAAACCGTCCATCTTTTTAAGCTTCTAAAACCACCTAAAACCCTAAAGCATCCACATGTGAGAAGACAGGTGTGCAAGATGATAACCAGCCCAAGCGAGATGTGTACACGACTCATTTCCACTGCGCGAAAATTCGTTTTCCTTCTTAGCTGGCAGCCCATGTGCGGGATTCTCCTTTAGTCCAAACCCTTCACACGGAAAAATCTCAGTTGTCCATCCACTTCACACAATTTAGGGTTCCCATCGCAATAAGTGAAGCCGCCGCATGCTAACTTTGAACCCATCAAGAAATGGTGGTCGACCATCGAAAGGGTGGACCCCACAATGATCTTAAGCCCAATCAGGACTATCCATAAGCCTCGGATTGTAAGATCAGGCCCTAGATAAGAAATCACCATGATCATGCTGGTCGTCTTCCTCAATTGCCCAAAGAACCCAATACCGTAAAGTGGGCCCCATTCATCGATCTGAGACATTATCATGTGACCCATAGTACCAGAAGTGCATCCATAACCTCCGATTACATCCATGTAAACTAAATTCGGTAATATCGTCGTTAAAACTTAATAAATTACACCACTAAAACCATAGCTAATCCTCTGATTAGTTACTACCGAATGTTCTGGAGAGACTTTCGAGAACTATAAAAGCTCTCTTTCTATTTTGGGTAGCTGACCCTAAAAATTCGGAAAGATAGAGAGAAAGGAAAGGCGCCGTCTATAGTGTTGCATGGAGTCGAGTCAACTTAGTCTGGGTTGCAGTGAGTCGAGGTGGGTCGTGCTCAGTCCAGTTGCTGGACAGGTATTATAGAAGGGAGATGATGGATAGAAAGTAGAGAGAAGAGAGGAACTGTCACGCCCCAAACTCGGAAACCGGGCTCACAAAATTCTCGATCGCCTAATCCGGTGCCGACAGCCTCCGTAGAACCCCATTCTCGGCTCCTACCGCCCATTCGCTAGGTTCCGATCCTGGGATGCTACGAGAAGGATTTCTAACGTCAGTTTGATTCGTAATAAGCATAACCAAAGGCATAACCCACAAACAACAACCAAGAACTCCATTACATTTCCACTATGATAAAAAACTTTACAAGTACAATGAGCATAAATGGAAATACAATGGTAAAGAACAAAAACTCCAAAACGATCTGCAACGTGCTCCTGCCTCAACGCTGCTGCGAACCAACGTCATCTGCACGCAACGGTCGTGTACAAGCTTATAGAAAGCTTAGAGGGTGGTAAAAGTGTGTGCGCAAGGTAGTAATATGATATGAAATGTCAGAGTAATGCAGAATATGCAGATGGATCCATAATATCATGAGCCGTACCAAGGCTATGCAGTGCAAGACATGACTGGTATCGGCCATCCCAAGGCCATGCGATGTGCAATGTAACTCAAGCATATAGATCCTCATCTATGTCCACACATCAATATAGCTCAAATATGGGATATCATCGGGGTCTAGTACACTCTAAACCAGATCGCCACCACATCACACGTAATAAGGTAAGTGGAAAAGACCTCACTATCCGTCTGCCAATATCGGGCGACTCGTCGATAGCGGATCCATTCCTCGAGCTGGTCAAACTCAGCCTAGCATTGCCCCCTACTCTCAGGCAGGTAAGGCCGCACCCTCTTTCAACCGACCACGACACAATGTAGAGCGCAACCGTCTCGTAATCGGCACTCAACGCTCATCTACCCATACGGTCTAGACGTTGGAGCAACCTCTTGGTACCATAAGGGTTTAGGGACTTTCACCCAGGGATATCTATAGCACCCCATGTAGAATAAGATTTTCGGTATCCAATCCTGCCAACCACGATGCGTCTGTGGAGGCTACGGCCCCGATGTAGCTAGGGCGTACAACAACCCTGTCATACAATGCGAAATGCATGAGTCACACTATCCAATCATGCAGCAAATCCTGCACGTATCGTGCGCTCATGCAGGGTAATACCGCCTAATCGGGGTCCCATGAACAATCTGCCCGAAGGCATATGCTATAATCAGTCACTTCTCATATCAAGCATACATATGATGCGTATAATCATGAGTCATGGAACTATACTAAACATATTATAATGAGATGAACTATCCTTGCAATGGAGATGGGCCTGGATGGCCTATACATAATAAGTACGGGCTTAGTAATGGGCCCTAAGGAGAGTCGTAATGTGGACATCCAACCAACATTACACTCGCAATGTGGACGTCAAACCAACATTGCTCCCAAGGCGTTACCCGTAGTGAATATCATGATTTAGGTTGGGATCACACATTGCAATGGGCCTCAGGTATATCCCATTGGGCCTTAAATATATCATATGGGCCATATCATTCGTCAAGCGGGCCACATCAATGGGCCACACCAATGGGCCTTAAGTGCATGGCAATGGGTCATAACCTATTGGGCCTTGATCGCATCAATTAGGCCTAAACCCATAGGCCTTATACAAATCAAGTCGGCCTAACCCATAGGCCTTGGAACATATCAAATGGGTCCATTTCCATGGGCCCTAAAATACATCAAAATGGGTCTTGTAACATGGGTCCTATACATAGATCAAAGTGGGCCTCGACCACGGCCATGAATACGTCGAACGGACCTCACAACATGGACCTTACATATACATTAAAGTGGGCCCCAACGAACTACCAAATCAAGATGGGCATCATCACATGCTAAGGTGGGGTCCACTTGAAGTATGGATCTGGCTCATTCTTAGTCTCAAGCCATAAAATGGTCTTTAAAAAAAATAGTTGGAAGGCTTGGACACAGCCCATGCATCATGGTGGGGGTCCCCATAACGGCCCACTGACATTATATAAAATATAATATAATATATGTATATATATATATATATACATACACATACTACAGTCAGGTGGGTCCCACCGTCCAGTGCGGACGGTGCGGATAGATCACATGAATCAGGGTGATGCCACCGTCCACAGTCAGTGGATGGTGTAAATGAAATGAATACATCACTGTGGGTCCCATGTGGGGCCCACCACAGTGTTTATACGCCATCCACTCCGTTCATAAGGTCACACGGACCTGTGTGAAGGGAAAACACAAATTTCAACTTGATCTGAAACTCCCGGAATGGGTTTCAATGGTAGATGTTCATTCACAATGTTTCATGCGGTGTGGGCCACCTGAGTTCTGGATCCAGCTGAAACTTGGAGGGGGCCCACCTGAGGATGGGACCCACCTCATGAACAGGTTGGATGACAAACAAACATTATGGTGGGGCCCACGGCTGGAGCCGTAAGTCCCTTGCTGGACGCCGCCCGGACGCTACACGCGACCGCCTGCCCGTTGACGCTGCATGCAGCAGCGTGCAGCTGCTGCTCGGCTGTCAAAGAGGAGATAGCGCCTCTTGTAAAAATTGGGAAAAACCCAATTTTCTGGGGTTTTAGGCATTTGGGGCCCGCATCAACTGGATCCACCCCTTCCATTGCAGTCGCCGGCCCGATACCGACAAACAGAGTCCAAACTTGGACCTGTTTCGGCGCATGGAAGAAATCTATGGGACTTTACACGGTGGAGATCACTGTTTTCTAAGGTATGGCCCTCCTAAAAGTCAAATCAGCTTCACATTTTAGCTCAACGCCTAAAATGATATGGGGGAGAGGATGGACGGCTTGGATTGAATGCTTATCTTAAGGTGGGGCCTATACTAGTGGTCCTCCCAAAAAGGCTCCCCTTTATTTTTCTTTTCTTCCAGCATCCAGCAACATCCCTGAACGTTTTCCCTTTTTCCTTTTTTTTGTAATGGCCTTATCAAATACATTTAGGGTGGGCCTTGTTTAGGTGGGCCACCACATAGTAATTTGGTGAGGTTACAATACATGTGTAAAGTGGGCCCCTCCTTTAGATGGTTTGGATTCAGTACATGCTCCATAGTGGGGTCCATCCAAATACGCCATAAGGCCATTTCATCACACAAAACAAATAATTAAAAGAAAAGAGAGGGAGAGAGAGATAGAGTGGGACACGCTTTGTGATGGAGGGCTCCACCACTATGAGCCCTCCCTTATATGAAATCATACATCAATGGATCCCTCTATGCATGGGATCACCGAAATTGACAATCAACGGTGGAGATCCGTTCCCTACCGATATGAACGGTCTAGATGACCTTTAAATATAATGAAATAAACATCATGATGGGGTCTATGGAGAATGGCCCCACCATGGATGATCATGATGATCAAAGTGGTCCATCGGCCACAACTTAGGGTCCCAAGTGAGATCCAAACCATTAATCGGTTGGCCTCACTTGGTCCATCTCAAAAATATGAAAAACTACCAAAATCTAGCACCCACCATCCGATCTTCTTGCTCGTAGGGGTTCCTTGGCACCTCAGCTTCAACTTCAATGGATGAGATGAGGAATGGATGGCTAGGATGTGAGATGAAGGGGTAGGAAAGGTGGGCCACACGTAGTGTTCTGGAAGAGAGGGAGAGGCTTGGAGAGCTCTCATACATGGGATCTCTTCTTTCTTTTTTTTCTTTTTTTTTTTGCTTGGAGATTTGAAATGAGAAAGAGAGAAAGAGAGAGAGTTGTAAAGGGAGAGAGAGTGTGTGATAGGTGATGGAGTGATGGATGGGAGAGAGATGGGGTGTAAGAAATCCTTGACTTTTGTGGCCTTTTGTATAAGAGAGGTATAGGTTTGGAAGACTTTTGTGGTATTTGTGTAAGAAAGGTATGGGCATGGAAGACTTTTGTTGCTTGCTTGGGATAAGGTGAAAGTGATGTGTACTTGACATGTGATGGATTGATGGATGATTGATTGATGGGATTGATGTGATTGATGTGACACATCGTAGAGATTCTCTTAGATTTCACAACGCACGGCGTTTTCCTCGCACCGAACGTTGGCCCACATCTCTTGACCAGGGTATCGCCTCGGCGTGCGAGTCACGGCATTCGAACCGCAGCGACGGCGCGGTCGCTAGGGTACGGGTCTCGGGTTGAGTCGACTCGGGTTGACGGCATACGAATCAGGGTCATACGTGACTATCGGTTAAGGGTCGAAAGTTGGCGAAATTCGACCGGTAAGACCGCGAAAGTCTATGGAATGGTACGGACTAAGATACGGGTCTTACAGAAACGCATGAGAGGAAAGAAAGTACTGCTTTGCTGCCACATTAGGTTGGGTTGCAACTCAGAACGAGTCGTTTGTTTGGAATGAGTCTGGTCTAAGTCACGGGTTTCCACTGATCGTTCCAGCAAAGAAAATAAAGAAGGGGAAGAAACAAAGGAGAAGAAGTAAGAAGCAGAAGGTATAGAGAGAGGGTGGCCACATTCATTGCTGCATTTGGCTGGGCTGACTCAATAACTGAGTTCGGGTCGAGTCACTGCCTAGCGTGTCAAGCCAATCTCTGCATAAAATTGGTACTGCTGAACTTATTAAGCAGTAGGAGGATGTATAGAGAAAACGTCAGAGAGTGGGTTGCACCGAGTTCGTCCTTCTCAACCGAGTCGCTGTATGAACGAATCGGGTTGCGGTTCGGACCAATCCACTTGTTGCTGTTGCTGGGCTTAATTCAAGCCTGTAAAGTTGTTGGGCGTCCTAGTATGGGGGTTGTAGGAAGAATGAGAGAGAAGAGAAGGAGAAAGTTTGGGGTCTTTGTTGGCTATCGAGTTGACTCGGCAAAAACTAAGTCGAGTCGGTTAGGCCCGGTCCAGCTGGAGTTCCATCAAGGAAAAAGTAAGAAGAGAGAAAGGGAAAGACAGAAGAAGAAAGAGAAGGTAGAGAGATAGGGAGTGAGCCAAGTTTAATTGAGTCAACTTGGCTATCCGGCGGGTTTAATCTGAATTGGACCATGTTCGATAAATTACTAATCTCCTATTGAGTTGGAATTAGTGAATAATTTAGTATAATAGATAGTTACATTTTGATTTAAAGAAATCAGGCACCATCTTATATGATTTAATCTTATGTTCAAATTTAGTTCGGACAAATCTTGGATTGTCTAATTGTTCAATGTTGGGAATTATTGTTAGGATTCAATTTGAAGCTCAATTTGAATCTTTTTAACATTAGATCATAACGTGACTTGTAAGGTGATGAGCACCCTTCAAGCTTTTCCTACATCATAATAGTTAGCTTAATTTAATTTGTTTGTTGATTTCTTAATTTAGCACAAGGTGAAAATAATGATTAATGTTAGTTTCATTTGAGTAATCTTTTATAAATGCAACATGGTTAGATTTAAATTCAAGTAATTTAACATGCTGTGAATCTCTATTACTCTCATCTGATGTAAGATGCACACTTTATACGTGTAAATGTTAGTGACGCTGTACAAGACTTCTTTTACCATTTGTATTGGGTATAACATATTTTTTGTGTCACATCCTGAATTTTCGCTGTTTTTGAATTTTTAAAAATTCTTGAATTTTTTTTAATTAACTTATAATAATACTTAATAACCATTAGCACTCAACGTCAGTTTATACAGGGGTGGTAGCAGTAAAGAACCACACAAATCTGATCAATCAACCGTAGGAAGCCAACGAATCCGACCGATCACTCAAACATCGAGTTTAACCCCATGATTTACTCGCGTGGGGCCCAAATCTAACTGACCCATCGCTAATAAATCAAGACAGTCATAACTAAATTAAAGATCCAACCAGAGCCAAGTCAGACAAGGCCTGGATCTTGGTTAATAGACCAAACGAACCCCGGTACTTTTTTACCCTAAAACCAACAGCTTAGAGTAATCATGACTAAATTTCCACTTCGCTAGTTATAAATAGGTCATACTATAAACATAGTTAATTCAAATCCTAATCAGTGCCCACGAGAAATCTCACTACCAAATTCATACCAGAAATGTCTCAATTTTTTAAACAAGCTCTAGACCGCTCGTTGGTGGGCCACTAGTTACAAAATTATAGAGTAATGTCTGTCTCACTGGGCTTGTGGTCCATCACGGACCATAGACCCAGTGGACATCTAGAAATTAATTATCCACACCGTTCCAGCGGTACTTGCCAATTGCAACCCACTCAAGGCCAGGATGAAAATCTGGCATGTGTCAATGAAATTGAGATATAAGACTTTTCAGCCGTCGAATTTCTTTAAAATTTATGGTGAAGGTCAAATGTAGTGTCCTACACCTGTCCACAAAATCTGGAAGCCGATCATGACACGGTAACCGTTGATCACAAATCAGACCCATACAATCAAACCAAATATCCGATCGCTCCTAAAATTTGCATGATCCTTCATCGGGCCATAGACCACCTACCCTATAAATTTCATGGCCAGGGGACAACTAGAACCTCTTCAATCACCGGAATAGACCCCGCTGGGTTGCTTAAGATCGGGACCATATAGTCAAACCTCATATCCGATCGTTTCTAAATTTTGCATGGCCCTTCATCGGGCCATGAAGCACCTATCCTGCGGTGTATATCAGTATGTACACCCCATAGTGGGCCCTAAATCTTAGAAAGACCCTCCCATAGGTCTAGTATAGTAAAAACTTAGCCCATAGGGCCATTTACACCAATTTTGACATTATAAAAATACCTTCTTTTGGGCACCCCTCTCCCCATACGATTTTTGCCCTAGGGAAAGAAAAAAAGAAAGAAAAAGGGAGACAAAGAGAGGGAAAGAGAAAGAGAAGGAGGAAGAGAGGAAGAGAGAGAAAAAGAGAGGGTGAAGAAGAGCAAGGTAGACCATAGATTGAGGTGGGGCCAAGGGTATCAACCATTTTCAACTCTCTACCTCTCCTCCAAGAAGAAACTCTCCGTCACAATTCTAAATTCATCCATTGGCTATCTAGGTAAGAACCTCTCACCACCTCTTCTTGAGATCCAAGTAATAAGAAAGGATTGTCATGATGCAAGGATTAATTTTAGGGATTTCGGCCGATCTACCATGAAATCTACATCCCCTAGGTCGTTTTCAAGCCTCCATCAAATCCAAAGGTGCGGACTATTGCTCTTAGGTGGCCTAGCACCAATTTTATTATGAGTTTAATGATTTTGATTGCTTGAATGACATCTTTGAAGAACCTAGAAAATCCTTAGGAATTGCATGTTTGTTGAAATGGTGTGGAATGGTATGTTTGACTCACATGATGTTGTTCATGCTTCTCATATGATGTTGTGTATGGATGGTGTATGCTCATGCCTTGTTGAATTCTTTTTCATGTATAGTTGCTCTATAGTATGTATGATTTTCTTCCTCTTATACACATGATTTCTCAAAATGAAGGGAGTGCTTAACTTCCTCACCCACACACCCTCACACATACACTCACACGGACTTGTTTCTTGATATGGTTGGCCTAGCTTACTAGGAGAATATGAATTCTATGTTGATATGTATGAGAACATGCGTTTGTTGTTCTAGTGATACATTGTTAGTCGGCATGCTATGGATCACTATTTATGCCCTTGGGTTGGCCAGAATCATGAGGAGAGCGAAGGTGGTCCCGTTGGTAGGACCATCTCTAGACTAAACCTATGGATTTGGACGGGTGTGTTCGGTCAGCTGTAGTTTGACTGCATGGGTCTCTTGTGCCCGATGTCGCTCGTCTCACGCTCGCCTGACTCTTGCGATTTAGTCTACAGTCTGACCAACCTTGATTGTTAACCCTAATTACTCACATATGTTTGGAACCTGAATCACCCTGCAACCGTTGTATCCCATTAATAACTCACTTGAAATTGGTCCACAGCCTCGTGAGCTGGGTATGGTGGAATGAGACACTATGTCTGAGCTGTCGGCTTACGCTGAGGTGCCGCGCCTCCCCGTAGTGACCGCAAGCGATCCCTTTCTCTTGGCACTCATGTTCTTGAAGTCAGGGATGAGGAACCAGACGGAATCACGAACCGCGAGGTCTCGGCCTCACACATTGAGGGGTCTTGGCCTCGCAACCGGCTTAGGGCATTGATAAGTAGGGTGCATCGAATTTCCTAATTTGCTAGATGAATGGACTTAACTAATAACTCGGCTAACACGATCGCATTGCAGCGCATTAGTTAGGATGGTGACTCGGAAGTCGAGGTCACAATGAGGGAGTGCTGACATACACGATCATTAAATGGAGTCGCTCAAGAGAGCGTTGTGGTGAGGGCATGCTTCATATCATTCTGCATGCATACATTTTAATAAGAGTTGCTAGGTATTGATGATTAGCTGCGTTTCATTAAATTCATATTATAATTGATGCCTGTTGTAACTTAAGATTAATAGCACCCACTAAGTTGATTACTCACTCCCACTCTGGGACAGTGTTTTAAAACACCACCCAGACTCTTTAGTAGCTGAAGGTTGTTCTGAGTTCGATGAACCGTGCGGCACGAGCTTTAGCGAGGAGGATGAGTTCTCCTACTTCCAGTTGATGAGCGGTTCTCCATCAGCTTAGGAGACTGGATTCTGGAGTGATGAGTCGTGGGCTCAGCGCACCATTCTTTTGGATATATGATTCTCTTTGTGATTTTTGATGGGCAACGCCTTGGGGGACCCCTTTATATTCTTTTGAACTTATACATATATATATATCTTTCACTTCAGTAGGCTAGTTGTGGTTGCATTTCATACTCCAAGTAATTCCAGGCTGCGCGTTTAAACTTGATTAATCTTAAAACTATAAAATTGATGATAAGTGACACTTGGGAACTCGGGAGTCGAGTGTATGCACGACCCCCAATTTTCTAGGGCGTTACAGATGGTATCAGAGCAATAGTTTGGAATCCCTTGGGCCATGGGTCATGAACTCACTAATGCGTCGGCTAACTTGATAGAATACATATTAGATAACGCAACAAGGACTTAAAACGCTAGGAACCTCCCTAGATCCTGAACCAACAATCGTAGATGAAGGGTAAGACTTCCAGATGTTAGGTCTGGGTAGCGAGAATAATTAGTGACCCTAGGGAATAGGTCCGAGAATCTTACGAAAGGCTTAGACTGAGGAAAGAGAGCTTAACTATATTAGAATTCGACCTGGGAGCCTTACGACCCATTTCAGCCCATTCCCGGGCAAGAATTCTAGAACTTGGCACAAGACTGATCCGACTAACTAGAAAATTTAGGTAGTCTAGTCCACCAAATTCCTAGGGCCCATTGGACTAATAGAAATAGGTGAGATTTGAGTGAAATGAATTTTAGAGTAACGATAAATGCAGGTGTAAGGTATTGTCCCTGTGATGAGTGCATCCTATGTTCTATAATGCCCTGAGGGAATGCATTCCATTAAGGGTAAATCCTGGGATTTACTTAGAAATTCATTCCCCTGGGATTTGAAAATCCCATATTTCGCCTTCCAACGCAAGGCTCATTTTCCAAAGCCTATGAAATTAATTTTAATCCCATCCCACACTCAATCCAAACATGTCATCCCCAATCCCGAGGTGGGATTAACAATGCGATCCCATTTAATATGACTTAATACCACTGGCCAAACAAGTCCTTAGACTGCGTAAAGCGATCCAAATCACTTCTTATTGGAAGATTGGACGACTTGAGTCGACTCGACCTAAATGCGATAGGCTCAAGCTGCTGAAGTAGCTTGTGCAATCCTAAAATTCTAGTGTATTCTGGTCCGACGAATAGGTGGGGCCTTCCCACACATGAGGAACCCCCTCCTTGCATCTCTAAGTTCCATAAAGGCCCTAGGGGCTTCTCCTTATGATCATTTCTAGCCAATCCTACTCCTTTTACCCCTCAATCATCACTCTATTTTTTTTCAAACTCTCAAAACTTAACTCCTAAGTCTCAATTCCTCCTTTCAACCCATTTTTTTAAAAAGATCTCACTTTCCACCACTTTATTCTTCTAATTTCTCTATGTACTTTCAAATTGGATACAACTACAACGTTCAAAGGATGAAAAGCTATAATCAAATGAAAATTTACTATAGATAGTAAAAATATAAATAAAATAGATTCTTGACCATTAACTTGATAGAATCTTGTAAAATGACTAGGTCCATTGTGTATAGTAGCTTCACCTACCCCAAATTCATATATGGCACGTCGCGTAACTCATTCTGGTTTGCGAGATATGGACATTATAAGGTTCACCAGTCCAGAAGCTCGGCGCCACAGCGCCCAACCGGCGCCGTCAGCGCCCACAGTCCAGCGGCTCAGCACCACAGCGCCCAGCCCGGCGCTGCCAGCGCCCAACCTCGGCGCCCTAGCGCTCGACCGGCGCCGCCGGCACCGGAAATTTTTATAATTTTGAGTTAACTTCAAAAATTCATAACTCTTTCGTTACAACTTCAATTTAGGTGATTCAAAAGACAGATTGAATCTTAATAAGTCTTTTTTCATATAAAAAGAAAATAAAAAAATTATAATATAGTTATATTTGGAGTGAATTGACAGCTATCTAAAAATCATTGGTTTTGGACGGTGGTTACTTTTAGAATTTTTATAATTTCTTTGCAACTATAAATGATATGAAACTTGGTAGGATGACTTAAAACATGATGGTAAATTATCATAAAAATTTTAAAAATAATCCAGTTACTAAAAGTATAAGAAACGTTACAAGATAGGTCCCCTCCTCCCTTTCAATGTACACACGAGTGGGGCCATTTTTCTTGTTATTTTGGACTATCTAGAGTCCATAAAATCTATCTTTACTACCCCATTACCCTCCACCATTCCTTCTAAACCCTCGAGAAAACTCTCCCTCTTCCAATCTCAAAACTCATTCTAACCCTTTTCAAATCTCATTTTCCCAACTCATTTCTTAAACATTTCTCAACTCCCATTCCTCAAATCCATTTTCCTTCAACTCATCCACTCCTTCACTCTCACTTCACCATCCTCCATTCTCCCAAATCTTTAGAGAAAATCTCATCTCCTTCTCTAAACCTCAACACATCATCCTCTTCAACACCATCTTCTTTCCCTTCATATCTCTTATCTCCCTAAGCCATCCCACTCCATAACTTTCACTCTTTCACTCATAAAACTCATCCTCAAACCCCATTCACCAACTCAATATCAAATCACTTTTCAAATACCTCCCCTCAAACAACACCCCCACCCCTTCTTCTCATAATCAACCCAAACCCATTTCCAACATACATTCCTCTTCTACTTCACCAAATCCCATCACAATCACTCATTCACCCCCTCCTATTATCAAGCTATTCCTTCAAGGAAACCCATCTTATTCTTTCACTTTTTCCTTTCCCTCAACTTCCCCTCTATCACACTCACTCTCTCATTCCACTCATTCAGTCCCATTTCCTTGAACCCATCATCAAAAACTTCATTTTCCCAAGCCCATTTCAAATCCAAATCTCTGCTCACACCTCATATCCTTAACTTACTTTCTATTCCACCCTACACAACCCCATCTCAAATCCATTCGTAGACTTCATTTTCCAAACTCATTCTCAAATCCATCCATATAATCCCTTTCCCAAAACCCATTCTTTTAAACCCATCTCCAAGTTCCTTCCCACTACCCATTCCAACAAGTTCATCTCAAGCCCACACCCACATTTCATTTTTTTCAACCCATCATCTCCAAATATCCACTCTTATACCCATTCTCAAGATCCTTCATAAGCTCATTCCTCCAACAATCCAACCACATTTCTCACACCCAAAATCCATCATAGCCAAAGGAAATGGCTCTTCTAGCAATCGTTGCCTCACTTTTCTCCATCTCGGTGATCCTATCACTTATGAGGAAGAAATGACCGTCTCCTGCCGAGCCGGGACCAAGCCAAGAGCGGCGCAGTAAGAAGAAGGCCGACCCGAAGGGAAAGAAAATAGCGGAAGTTCGCTCGCGAAGGGCTCTCGCGATTCAAATGCCCCAACCGTCCGTTGATGATATAAGAAATTTTTACGTACACAACGTCGCCTTTGAAGCCTCTGTGGAAGAGAAATTGTTCGACGATATTGCCCTACTCGGTCGGCTTATGGAAAAGGGATGGGGTCCCATTTTTCATGGAGACTCCCAGGAAGATGAAGGTCAAGATAGGGCTTTCTATGTGCGGATCAGAAATCCTCAATTCAAGCCCTTGGGCTTTGATCTTATAGTGGGTGGCAAGAGGTTCCAATTTGGGGTGGAGCAGATTGCCAACGTGCTTCAAGTGCCACGAGGAAAAGTGCAGATTAAGGAAGGAAACTTGGATGCAAGTCAAGCCCGCAACGAGTGGACTCACTTCTTGTGTGGGCGAGTTGCCCAATGGAGGCGTGATGTCAGCTTGAACTCATCCAACTTGACTCCAGAGTATCGTGCGCTTTACCGCATCTGCACCCACAATCTCTAGCCGAGGGTGAAGAACTGTACCGAGTGCTCTCGCTATAAGGTGGAGCTTTTATATCAGATGGGCCAGGGAGCAGATGTATGCCTCCTCAACGTAGTACTCCACTAGATAGTAAGGGCCTCAAGGGCAACATGGAAGGATGTATGTCTCCCTTTTGGTCGCCTGATCTGTCGGTTGGCCTAACTATACAGTGTGGGCGGATCGAATGAAAACTTTATACCGGCAGAGATATTGGGTGATAGTATGTTAAACAATATGAGAATAGGCCCCAAGCAGCGACAGGCCCACATCGACCAATACGGGGAACCTGTTGAAGAAGAAGATGAGAGCGATGGAAGCGATGAAGATGAGGGTGAGGATGAAGCTGAAGAGGTAGAAAGAGTTGACGAGATCGAAGAAGTTGGTAGGGAACCGCTTACTATCCCAGATATGCTTAAGCGCTTGAATGCGCTCAATGCGAGAGCCAAGCTAGGCACCAAGCGAAGCAGGAAAAGTGGAACAAGAAGATGTATTGGGCTATAAAGGCCCTGATCTGTTGCAGCCAGAGAGAAGAAGCGCCTCCACTCTATCCCAACTCGGACGAGTAGCACCACGAATCTACTGATGACTAGTAGTTTGCTTTAAGTTGTTTAAGACTAATCTTATGTACTAAAAGATGCTTAGGAATTTGCTTAATTAGCTTGTGTTTACTTTTCGTTTAGTATATCTAGTACTCCTTGAATCCATGTTGTAACATGTAACTGACCATGCCAATGGCATTTTGGAATTCGACGTGAATGTATGGATTAAAATTCTCTTGTCACTTTGTGAATACTTGCATGTATTGTTGCCAATAGAATAGTCATGCCTTTTCATATTAAAGTTTAACATTAAGTAACTATTTAGGAATTATTTATAATCGTGCTACAAATTATTCCGTGATTAAGTTTAATTACATATATATATATATATATATATATTTGTTTAAGTTGTTTTGGTGCAATTAAGTTAGGACCCTTAAGTAGGATTGAGTTCCATAGTTTAACACTCTGTAAGCTTATGTTAGAAGCGGACTATAGTAAAATATATTGGGTTTTCTCATTCTCTTATGGACTTAAGGTTCCAACAAAATCGAGAAGATGATATCCTTCATCTTTACCTTTCTGCGCCCTTACTAGCGTTATTAGCACTCCAAGCCTCCCGAATACCTTAGAACCTCGACTATTCCTTCGTTATTTAAATTTATGAAACTAAAGTGTAGTCCGCGATTAACCCACCAGTTATAGGATTAAAATGGTAATTCATAAGAAAAAAAATTGTGTCTTTAAAAAAAAAAAATTTTTAGGATGATCGTTACCCATGGGCATGTTAAGAAAATTATTAAACTCCAAATTGGATATGAATTAAAACGAGGACTCTCGTAGACTAAGACCCAAGAGATAACCTTATAAATACGAGATTTAAACTTTCTAACAATGGTCGTTCCCTAAACATTTAGATTGATCAGACTACGGAATTATGAAAGCATACGCCTGCGAAGCATTCGCGGCTTGACCCAATTCTCAATCTTATGCGACTACCAATGGACTCACTGCTTTAACCGAGCAGAAGAATAGGATCCACTAGGACGAAGAAGGGATACGATGGGCCTTCTACCCTGGTCAGGTAAATGATCGACGTATCGGGTTCAAGCCCACTACAACCGTCTCTCCGTATTGGTCTAACATTAAAAATATATATTTTTACTCTACATAGAGGAAAATCGTCATCATGAATTCAAATCTTTAAAAATAAATAGATAATTAAATAAATTGTAGTAAACCATCAGGGTGAAAAAGTTTTAAGGGGGGTAGACTAAAATGAGTCAAACTAGCATAGATAGTATACACCCTACCATGCATATAAACTTGAAATCAATGAAACTTATGCAAATGAAATAATAATATCTTTACTTATTACCCTTAGACAATTTCAGAGACGAAATTAATTTTAACGGGGGTAGATTGTAACATCCTGAATTTTTGCTGTTTTTAAATTTTTAAAAATCCTTGAATTTTTTTTAATTAACTTATAATAACACTTAATAACCATTAGCACTCAACGTCAGTTTATAAAGGGGTGGTACCAGTAAAGAACCACACAAATCTGATCAATCAACCGTAGGAAGCCAACGAATTCGCCCGATCACTCAAACATCGAGTTTAGCCCCATGATTTACTCACGTGAGGTCCAAATCTAACCGACCCATCGCTAATAAATCAAGGCAATCATAACTAAATTAAAGGTCCAACCAGAGCCAAGTCAGACAAGGCCCGGATCTTGGTTAATAGACCAAACGAACCCCTTTACTCTTTTACCCTAAAACTAACAGCTTAGAGTAATCATGACAAAATCTCCACTTTTGCTAGTTATAAATAAGTCATACTATAAACATAATTAATTCAAACCCTAATCAGTGCCCACGAGAAATCTCACTATCAAATTCATACCAGAAATGTCCCGATTTTCCAAACAAGCTCTATACCGCTCGTTGGTGGGCCACTAGTTACAAAATTATAAATTAATGTCTGTCTCACTGGGCTTGTAGTCCATCACGGACCATAGACCCAGTGGACATCCAGAAATTAATTATCCACACCGTTCCAACGGCACTTGCCAATTGCAACCCACTCAAGGCCAGGATGGAAATCTGGCATGTATCAATGAAATTGAGATATAAGACTTTTTAGCCATCAAATTTCTTCAAAATTTACGGTAAAGGTCTAATGTAGTGTCCTACACCTGTCCACAAAATCTGGAACCCGATCATGGCACGATAACTGTTGATCACAAATTGGACCCATACGATCAAACCAAATATCTGATTGCTCCCAAATTTTGCATGATCCTTCATCGGCCCATGGACCACCTATCCTATAAATTTCATGGCCAGGGGACTACTAGAACCTCTCCAATCACTGTGATAGACCCCGATGGGTCGCTTAGGATCGGGACCATGTAGTCAAACCCTATATCTGATCGTTTTGAAATTTTATATGGCTCTTCATCGGGCCATGGAGCACCTATCCTATGGTGTATATCAGTATGTGCACCCCATAGTGGACCCTAAATCTTAGAAAGACCCTCCCATAGGTCTAGTATAGTAAAAACTTAGCCCATAGAGCCATTTACACCAATTTTGACATTATAAAAAGACCTTCTTTTCGGCACCCCTCTCCCCATATTATTTTTGCCCTAGAAAAAGAAAGAAAGAAAGAAAAAGAAAAAGAAAGAAAGAAAGAAAAAGAAAGAGAAAGAGAGGGAAAGAGAAAGAGAAGGAGGAAGAGAGGAAGAAAGAGAGAAAGAGAGGGTGAAGAAGAGCAAGGTAAACCATAGATTGAGGTGGGGCCAAGGGCATTAACCCTTTTCTACTCTCTACCTCTCCTCCAAGAAGAAACTCTCCACCACAACTCCAAATTCGTCCGTTGGCCATCTAGGTAAGAACCTCTCACCACCTCTTCTTGAGATCCAAATAATAAGAAAGGATTGGCATGAAATTTCTCACATGCAAGGATTGATTTTTGGAATTCCGGCCAATTTACCATGAAATCCACATCTCCTAGGTCATTTCCATGTCGCTCGTCTCACGCTCGTCTAACTCTTGCGGTTTAGTCTATAGTCTGACCAACATTGATTATTAACCCTAATTGCTCATATATGTTTGGAACCTAAACTACCCTGCAACCGTTGTAGCCCATTAATAACTCACTTGAAATTGGTCCACAGCCTCGTGAGCCGGGCATGGTGGAATGAGACACTGTGTTTGATCTGTCGACTTACGCTGGGGTGTCATACCTCCCCGTAGTGACCGCGAGTGATCCCTTTCTCTTGACATTCCTCATGTGCTTGAAGTCGGGGATAAGGAACCCGACGGGATCACGGACCGTAAGGTCTCAGCCTCACGCATTGGGGGGTCTTGGCCTTTCAACCAGCTTAGGGCATTGATACGTGGGGTGCATCAGATTCCCTAATTTGCTTAATGAATAGAATTAACTAATAACTCGGCTAACACGATCGCATTACATCGCATTAGTTAGGGTGGCGACTCGAAAGTCGAGGTCGCAATGAGGGAGTGCTGACATATGCGATCGTTAGATGGAGTCGCTCGAGGGAGCGTTGCGGTAAGGGCATGCATCATATCATTCTGCATGCATGCATTTTAATAAGAGTTGCTAGGTGTTGATGATTGGCTACGTTTCATTAAATTCATATTATAATTGATGCCTGTTGTAACTTATGATTAATAGCACCCACTGAGTTGATCACTCACTCCCACTCTGGGACGGTGTTTTAAAATACCACCTAAACTCTTTAGTAGCTGCAGGTTGTCTGAGTTCGATGAGCTGTGCGACGTGAGCTTAAGCGAGGAGGATGAGTTCTCCTACTTCCAGTTGATGAGAGGTTCTCCATCGGCTTAGGAGACTGGATTCTGGAGCGATGAGTCGTGGGCTCAGCGCACCATTCTTTTGGATATATCATTCTCTTTGTGATTTTTGTTGGGCAACGCCTTGGGCGACCCCTTTATATTCTTTTGAACTTGTACATATATATATATCTCTTTCACTTCAGTAGACTAGTTATGGTTGCATTTCATGCTCCAAGTAATTCTAGGCTGCGTGTTTAAACTTGATTAATCTTAAAACCATAAAATTGATGATAAGTGACACTCGGGAACACGGGAGTCGAGCGTATGCACGACTCTTAATTTTTTGGGGCGTTACATTTTGTCTTGCACAAAACCTTATTGTGTTGTGATTAGTGGTTGTCGGTAGGATCTGTGCATTCTCATAATTTTGGGTATCTATATTAACTTCATCATGTCTTCTAGTGAATCTTTCAGAGTTTGCTTAATTTACTGGAAAAAATTATTGTACTTGGGAATTTCAGTTTCAATTGTTTGTTATGGGCAAAGAATTGTGGGGTCATATTGATGGTAGTAATCCTACTCCTACGGAATCTAAGGAGTTGGGTAAGTGGAAGGTCAATGATGCACGTGTGATGTCCTGTATCTTAGGATCTATTGATCCTCTTATTGCGCTTAATCTAAGACCTTATAAGACTGCGCAGACCATGTGGGAGTATTTGTGGAAGGTTTATCATCAAGATAATACCGCACACCGTTTTCAATTAGAATATGGGATTGCTAGTTACACTCAAGGCAATCTTTCCATTCAGGAGTATTTTTTTAGTTTTCAGAATTTGTGGGGAGAATTTTCTGATATGGTTTATGTGAAGATACCTGCTGCCTCTCTTTCTGCTGTTCAAGTTGTGCATGAGCAAAGTAAGAGAGATCAATTCCTGATGAAATTACGTCATGAATTTGAGGTTGCTCACTCCAATTTAATGAATTGGGATCCCTCTCCATCATTGGATGTATGTTTTACTGAATTACTTCGCGAGGAGCAGTGTCTTTTCACACAGGCTACTTTCCAGCAAAATCCTAATCTGCATCAAGTTGCCTATACAGCCCACGGGAAAGGAAAGGATATGCGTAAGGTTCAGTGTTTCGGTTGAAAGGAGTATGGTCATATTGCTGCCAACTGTATCAAGAAGTCTTGTAACTATTGTAAGAAACCAGGCCACTTTATCAAAGAATATCCCACTCGACCTCAGAACTGTCAAGCTAATGCTCATCAGGTTGTAGTGAATACTTCTTTTGTTCCCGGAATGTCATCAGCTTCCTCCTCTGCGGTTAGACCATTTGTTCTTACTCCTGAAATGGTTCACAGATGATTATGTCAACCTTTTCTGCCTTAGGACTACAAGGTACTGACATTACTTTATCTAAATCTTAGCTGGTTGATTCTGGTGCATCCAATCATATGACCAGATCGTCTGATACTCTATGCAATGTTCGTCCATATCATGGTTCATCCCAGATTCAGATAGCTAATGGGAGTCATTTAACTATTAATGAAGTAGGAGATATTAACTCTTCTTTTAGAGATGTTTATGTATCTCCTAACCTGTCTACCAGTCTGATTTCTGTTGGCCAGTTAGTTGATAATAACTGTGATGTACATTTCTCTCGTGATGGTTGTCTCATGCAGGATCAGGGGTCAGGGAAGATACTCGCGAAGGGGCCTAAAGTTGGCAGACTCTTTCCACTGCATTTTTCAATTCCTAGTAGTTTATCTTTGGCTTGTATGACAGTTAACAATCGGAGTGAAGTATGGCACAAACGTTTGGGTCATCCAAAGTCTGTTGTTCTGTCTCATTTGTTTAATTCTGATTTGTTGGGCAATAAAGAACAAGTTTCTAAAAATCTATCATTTGATTGTTCTGTATGCAAACTTGGTAAAAGTAAGACTCTTTCGTTTCCTTCTCATGGTTGTCGTGCCGCAAAATGCTTTGATATTGTGCATAGTGATGTATGGGGTATTTCCCCTGTCATTTCTCATGCTCAGTATAAATATTTTGTCACATTCATTGATGATTTCAGTCGGTACACTTAGGTCTATTTTCTTAGATCCAAATCTGAGGTATTTTCGGTCTTTCAAACCTTTGTCATATATATTGAGAATCAATTTTCTACCTGTATTAAGATTTTGAGGTCTGATTCTGGTGGGGAATACATGTCCCACAATTTTCATGAATTTTTATAGCGCAAAGGAATTGTCTCTCAATGGTCTTGTCCCTATACTCCTCAACAAAATGGTATGGCCGAACGAAAGAATCGACATATCTTGGATGTGGTTCGTGTCTTATTGCTTGAGTCTTATGTTCCTTCTAAATTCTGGGTTGAGGCATTATCTACTGTTGTAACATCCCGAAAATTGGGGGGTCAAGAAAAAACCCAACTCCTGAGTTCCAAAATGTTATTTATGCAACATAAATGTGTATGATTGAATGTTGTCTGTGTTAATGCATTAAATATGAGTGGGATTAATCTAAAACATCATATCATAGTCTAGAGACCGTTAAATTAGCAAGCGGAAGACTGTGATAGTATGTATAACATATATAAACTGTTGTATGCCTCCAGAGTGTGAATATGTTACGAGGTTATATACATACATGTATACTCCAAAAGTAAACCAAAAGGATATACATGAGTGTTCTAAAAATATAAAATGACAAGTGTCAAGGTATCTAATCAACCTCCCTTTAATCCCGTCAATCAGAACACGCATAAAGGAGGAATCCTCCTCATCATCATCAAGTCCAGCTCCACTTCTCAAGCAGCGCCATCATCTGCAATCACAAAAAGGGACTGGTGGGTGTCCGAAAACACCATCCCGTAACGTTGGAGTGAGTGATCAACTCAGTGGGATAAGAGAGCAGAGATTAGCATGTTATCAAATCAATCATGCGATAATAATAAAGCAGTAATTCAAACATTCCTAATACTGTTGTTAATGCAATTATGACATGACATGATGGATGCCCTCACCGACGTTCTCCCTCATACGGCACCATCTAACGCCCGCGGCATGCGTGCATCCCGCTCAGTGCTCCACATCTTCCAGGCACATGCAATGTAATGGTGATATGATTGCCAAGTTATTATTAGTCCATTCAAACAGCAGGATTGGGAAACTAAGGTACTTCCCTTACATCAATCCCAACACAAATCCTGTCTAGGGTCGTCACTCCTAAAAATCTCATATGAGGTATATTTTGTAGGTCGCTGCAAGGGCTGTTGCATGCACTCGTTGCTCCGCTCCCTCATCACCTTATCAATACAGGCATACTGTACTCTACTGCTACGGAAGGGTCGTCGCCTCCCGTAGACTCACAATACGCTCGCGGTCATTATAAAGGACTCGTTGCCTGATCAGTGTAGGCCGACAGCAAGAATATAGTGTCCCTTACTACCATAATCTGTTCACGAGATATAGGTGCTCACTGGTCACTACGGGGAGGTTTATGGCCCCAGCGTAGGCCGACAACTCGACCACGGTGTCCCATACCACCATGCCCGGATCATGAGTCTTTGTGGATCAAGGTACCATGGTTAACAGGGTTTACAATGGTAAGTTCAGTACCCTAGGTTCAAGCAGTTATGACTCATGCAGGGTGAACATACAACGGCCAGTCGGGTTACTTGACGGGCTCGACTAGCACGATCGCATCTCAAGTCGAACGACATGAAGTGCGTAAAATACTTCGTGTGGCCTAACCACTGCCGCCAACTCCAAACACGACTCACGTTCATCGACGCGTCCTTCGTGGCAAAACCAGCTAGCCACGAATTTTCTCTGTTACCGATTGCCTACACTAAGTATAGTCCCAAATAATTATGAATCCACATCAACAATCAGGTAAGAGTATTGGAAATGGAATACAAACGTGTGAGCATGTTAACACATGTTCTAACGTACAACTTAAGTAAATCATCTTACACATGTCTTTCACACATATAATGAAATTGCGCATATCGCCAACATATAGGAAATCATCTTCATCAGCATATTAATTGAGAATTCAATCTCAAACTAAATCATAAGGAAATCATCAAGAACATGTTATAACATACCACTTAAGTGAAACATCAAGCGTATGCATTTCATACATATAATGAAATCGTACATATGGCTAACATGTAGGAAACCATTTACACCAGCATATTAATTGAGAAATCAATCTCAAATTAATTCATAACACCATTTAATTCAATACATACTAATACAAGCCTTTATACAAACACTTAAACTACACACTTAAGCCTACATATAGTATGTCGACTCAAAGTGCGCATTTAGGCGAATCTCTTCGCCAAACTAATTATGCACGCATTCTTAATATCCTAATGCGACGAGAAGCCATGTCAATCACATCAGAAAATTATGAATAAAAACAGTATTTTCTACAAATGACTAAAATGCCCTAAATCTCATATTCTTCGTCGGTTTACGAAACAGGAAACAGACAGTATGTTGTACATGTCAAACGGCGTTGCCGTCGATAATCTACTATTAAACGACATTGAAAGCGTTGGAAACAGCCAATCAAAGCGTCTAAAATCTGCACCTTATCTCTTACAGGTGTGTGAATTCGAACGGAGCGTATACGCTTCATCTACGGCGAATAGAAAACCTGATTTATGAGATCTATCAACTACTTTGCTATTAAACCAAGGGAACACTAAATCAGCAACTTCTAAGGTATTTTCTTACCTGAAAACGCAGAGAAATCATCGGCCAGGTGATCAGAATGTGTTGCTAAAGCACGTGCAACAGGTGGCACGACAGCAGGAAAATTCTCTCCTGCTCTCTCTCACAAACTCTCACATTTTCTCTCTCTCAATCTAGAATTTTTCTCAAATTTGGATGGGAGAGAGGAGTGAGGGTTTCAACCCCTTTTATAAGCACAAAAATGCCCGAAATAGGCTCGGGAATAAAGTTTACTTGATGTTTATCCAATTCGAGGTTGTTTCGGTCCAAAAGACCATTTCTGGTGGTCCCCTGGCCAAATGCGGTCGGACTTAAGCTCATGCATACTGGATCTAGCACACATCAAGTTTTCAATCTGGCAGGGTTCGCAGATCGCACGTGGCGATCTAGTTTCAGTTCAGCGGTTACCGCACGTAAATCAGGCCTGCAAATCTCATGATATGAAATAGACATTTTTTCTGATCCGAGGGTGTAATTTGGCTGAATTCTGATGGTCAGAACGCTTAATACTGACGCGTCAAGTCATGTGCCAGATTTGAATTTCAAATTCCAAATCTGTCCCTATTCGCACTCTCTTCAGTCCAAGCTCAATGAAATAGCCTGTGATTATCGGTTGGACTTGATTTTTGAAATAATTGTCAAGTCCAGCTAGGAAGTTCTAACGGTCTAAGATAGCAGGTATCGGACTTTCGACGCGCGGTCTAGATCCAATATAAAGTTTCAAAGTGGTCCAAAGAACAAACCGGTTTAGAGTTTGATCCGAGGTTTTAGAGTATCATAGCACCATGGATTCTACAAGTTTTGGGTCCTGTAGAACATATTTAAAGTGATCAAGGACTATTTCTCAGCTACTCTAGCGTTGCGCTAGCTAACTTATGCTTAGTTTCTAAAGGAATTAATCCTAAGTGATCTCTTTGGCGATGGAATTGGGTCTAAGCGATTTTCCAGGTGCTTTAGTTGACCCATTGCCTAAGGACGTTTAATCCCAGGTTGGCCAAAATTTGGGGTGTTACAACTGTAGTTTACTTAATTAATAGACTACCCTCTCAAGTGTTGAATCTTCATTCTCCTTATTATCGTTTGTATCATCAACATCCTAGCTATCTTACTCTGCATAGTTTTGGATATGTCTGCTTTGTTCATTTACCACCTCATAAACGTCACAAACTTTCTGCCCAATCTATTAAATATGCTTTTATGGGTTATAGTCTTTCTCACAAAGGCTATGTTTGTTATGATCCTTCTTTTAATAAATTTCGTATATCTCGTAATGTTGTTTTCTTTAAAAATCAATGTTTCTTTTCTACACATATTGAGTCATTACCTGAGATTAGTATTCTACCTTGTTTCGATAAATTGACTCCTCTCCCTGCACAGTTCAAACCTGGACTCGTGTATACTCGATGTCTAGCGACTTTGCCTCCTTCCGAGACTGACCCTTCATCTGAGACTGTTCTGATAACTTCTCCTGAGGATAACCTGCCATCTCAGATCATTCCACTTTGTGATGCTGAGCCTGACATGCCTCCTGCACCGAGTCCTCGGCGATCTACCCAAGTATCCCGTCCTCCTGATTGGTATGGCTTTAATGCTACTTTGACTTCTATTCCCATTCCTACATGCTTTTCCGAGGCTGTTAAAAGCGAATGTTGGCGGAAAGCGATGGATGAGGAACTTCAGGCTCTCCAGGATAATCTTACCTGGGACGTGGTTCCTTGTCCTTCTAATGTTACAACCATCGGTTGTAAATGGGTTTACTTAATTAAACTCCGCTCTGATGGGACTCTGGACCGGTATAAGGCACGATTAGTTGCTCTAGGGAACCAATAAGAATATGGGGTGGACTATGAAGAGACATTTGCTTCGGTTGCGAAGATGACTACAGTGCATACGATTATCTCTATCTTTTTCATGGTGATCTCAAAGAAGATATTTACATGACTCCTCATCTGGGTCTATTTTCCTCTCTATCTTCTACCGTGTGAAAGTTGAAGCGGTCTCTCTATGGCTTAAAACAGGCTCCCTGGGCATGGTTTGAAAAGTTCAGGTCCACTCTACTTCGCTTCTCCTTTGTCCAAAGCTAATATGACTCCTCTTTATTTCTTTGCAAAACCCCGACTGACCTTGTTCTTTTACTTGTTTATGTGGATGATATTGTCATTACTGGGACTGACTCTCATCTGATTACTCGCCTCCAACAGCATCTTCAGACTTCTTATCACATGAAGGATCTTGGTCCTCTTACATATTTTTTAGGTTAAGAGGTGCACACAGATTCTTTGGGTATATTCTTGAATCAACACAAATATACCCAGGATTTGATTAGTTTGGCTGGTCTTCAGGATTCTCCCTCGATAGATAATCCTATGCAGGTCAATGTGAAATATCGTCATGAGGAGGGTGATCTTCTTTTTTATCCCATTGTGTTTCGCCAATTGGTAGGCAGCCTGAACTATTTGACTATTACTGGACCTGATATTTCTTTCGTTGTCCAGCAAGTTAGTTAGTTTATGCAAACTCCACGCCATCTCCATTTAGCTATCGTGCGTCGTATCATTCGATATCTTCGAGGTTCACCTGATCGTGGGTTGTTCTTTCCAACTGGCTCACCTCTTTGTCTTGTTGCTTATAGTGATGCAGATTGGGCCAGATGTCCTGACACTGTTACGGGTTGGTGCATGTTTCTCGGTGATTCTTTGATCTCTTGGAAAAGTAAGAAACAAGCTCGTGTTTCTAAATCTTCGACTGAATCTGAGTATCGTGCAATGTCTGCTGCTTGTTCTGAGATTGTCTGGCTTCGTGGACTTCTGCCTGAGCTTGATTTTTCTCAAATTGATCCTACTCCTCTTCATGCTGATAACACTAGTGCCATTCAGATTGCTGCTAATCCCGTTTATCATGAGCGTACGAAGCATATTGAGGTGGACTGTCATTCTATTAGGGAGGCATTGGACACTTGTGTTATTTCTCTTCCGCATGTTTCTTCTGATCTTCAGATAGTTGATGTGTTTACAAAGGCCATGACTCGCCAGCGTCATCAGTTTCTTGTAGGCAAATTGACGCTTCTTGATCGCCCAGCATCAATTTGAGAGGGGATTTCAGTCGGATATATTTAGCCATGATTAGTCTCTATAATTATGGCATGATTTTGATAATATGTAAATATTCTGTAAAATATTCTATAATTAATAGGTTGATTATATTTTCCTAGTTTAGTTTGATTCCCTGTAATTGCTTCCATGTAATTGCCTTGTAAAGAGCCGATTACTTCATTTTATATATCCGGAGGAACCCTTACATTGGGGTATCCAATACAATTGAGAGTGGCCTTGTTAACTATTTGCCCTTGCGGCTTTAATGAATTATTATTAAATAGTCCTTTGATGATAAGTCTCACTTATAAAACTACAATTGACTACTAGTTGAGTAGGTTACCTTAAAACACCACATTTGGTAGTCTCATGAACCAGATATGGTGGAATGAGACACTATGCCTAAGCGGTCGATCTATGATGGGTGATAAACCCCCCATAGTGACCTTTAAGCTTTCATAAATTGATTATTTGAAATTGGATTAATAATGGTTGGGCTAATCATGCATTTTCGTGACATATATTATGGTCTTTTCTGGGGGGATTAGTTCTCCTTGGGCGTACCTTTGTAGACTTTTTTAGGTGACTAATTCTCCTCGGGCGATTTATATACTATTATAGTTTTTTTCTCGTTTCTTCTCCTTGGGAGGCCGAGACAGCAGAAGAACCTCGGACTCAGGGCGATCGAGGCTTCTAGCGTGGTTTCTTCGGGCGTTATTCGAGTCCCCACCGCCTTGGTGACCTCCGACAATCATTCGGATTTCTTCTTGGGGCCGCTCTTCACTCGGTCCTGCTGAAACGCCGGACCCTTCTGTATATTCTCTTAGCCGGCCTTCTTTAATCAGTCGCTTAATCTCGTCCTTTAAGTGATACAGTTTGGAGATTTATACAGTTTGTCAATCCTCATCCGTCCCAAGCTTGGAGATTTATACAGCGTATCTTCTTCCGTCCTAAGCTTGGAGATTTATACAGTTTGCTAATCCTCATCCTCAGAGGATTCTCCTCCTGATTATTCAGAGACTTACTCCTTTCCACAGATTGCTCTCAATCTCGAGAATCTCAGGATTCGCTACCCGTATCCCTGGATTTTCGTAGAGCAGTATTTGTTCTCGTTCCGTCACTCGCTGTCTTGGCCAGGTCATTGTCGACTCTCAAAGAGTCTCGGCCAGGTTGTGACCGACTCTGGGGGAGTCTTAGCCGACGCAGGAGGGTGGGTTCTCGACCTTTCCATGGATGGAATAATCTCAGTGTTTATCCGTCATTCCTTATCCGTGACCGACAGAACCAACTCGTTGAGTTGGTCTTGTTCTATCGGCTGAGTGACTTGAACACGCTCGGCCTTTAGTGGGCTTTTGCAGACGAGGTAGTCACTCTGACAGAGTGACTTTAATCGTTCCTTGCTTATGCCTCCTGGCCTATCCTCTGTTCCGTCGGTGTTGTCTCGGACTCTTCAGGCAGTGTCAATAGAGCCGACCTACTTTAATCCGAGTCTCCGAACTTAACACATTTTTTCCCAACAGTGAGCCCCCCTTACTCCTTGTGTCGTCCACGGCATCAAGGAGTACGATTTTCTCGGTCGGTTCGTATCAGCATCCAAGACAATGATGAGGCGTTTAATGCTCCTTGAGTCATCTCTAGCGTGCGACGTTGCGCCTCCCAAGGCCGCACGTGTGTCCAGCCGTCGATTAGCTTCGTCCGCGTATGAAATGCGGACGCGTGTCCATGAAGTTGCCGCTGTCAGCCAGCGTTCGCCACGCGTCGAACGGGGGAGCCGAGGCGAACGACGATTTGCTTTTGCCATAAATGTTCTGCCACGTGGCACAGCGATAAAACAGTCCGGGCAGGAGGACTGCGTGAATTTTATTTTTGCTCTCCTTCCTCCCGCCTGTGTCCGCTTTTGAGATCCTCTTTGCTTCTTTCCCCCCTCCTCCTCCGCTGTCGCTTCTTTCTCCGTCAATCTTCCCTTGCATTCGCCGTAGATAATGGCCACGCACGGCTCTCAAAACCCGCAGGAGGAGATGTCCGGAGATGAGGGTGCGTCCCAACACCTTTGGGACGTTACAGAACCACCCTCACTGTTGATGAAGTTTGCCGTCGGTGCTGACGCAGCGTTCCGGCTTGTCAGAGAAATCGATGACTCATCTGCTGGGCGTCCTACTCAAGCTGGTCCATCCAGCGGTGGAATGTCTCTAGTGACTCGTCCAGGGAGACCTAACACTTGGGTGGATCGACTGGAGGATGAGGATGGAGAGGACGAATTTGTCACGGGCGAAGGGGCGGCCACTCTAGGCCCTGTGAACCAAACTACGGAAGCCTCTGGGTCGTCTTCAAAAGGGAAAGAAGACGAACCTAGCGGTCTTGTCACTTCCATTCTAACTGAATCCGACTTAAACCGGATCAGGGTTGGATATCATGTCCCTGACTCGGTCGTCTTTCGTCTCCCTCGTTCGGGTGATTTGCCCGACCATCCCCCTGTAGGGATGGTCACAATTTTTCAAGTCGCGATGCAGTGTGGCTTGCGTTTGCCACTCCAGCCCATTGCTCGTGACTTTCTGTCCCGAGTCAAAATAGCTCCCGTTTAAATTGTTCCGAATGCGTGGAGGAATTTGTTCAGGTGTGTCGTGCTCTGGTCCGAGTTAGAGCAACCCTCCCTCACGGTCGACGAGTTCCACTATCCGTATCAAGTCAGACCAAATCCAAACTTCCCTGGCCTCTATTCTCTGAGCGCGTGGAGAGGCAAAGGAGAGTCTTTAATAACTGACCTAACCACTTCGAACAAATTTTGAAAGGAAAGGTGGTTCTGGGCGTGCGGTCGGTGGGAGTTGGCCGACACGTGGCCGTATGAGCCTCAAGTATCCGGCACATTCTGTATAGCAGGTGACTCGGTGACTCGGCCCGATGGTCTTTCCTTCTCTTCCTCTTTATTTTTATACCATCTTCTGCTAATCTCAACTCCACAATGTCGTGTAGATATTTTGAAGAAGAGGGGGAAACTCAAGTCCGGGGCTCTGACTCGGATAAGGGATCTGAGGAAGCTGAGCGAGGGGAGCTGTCTTGGAAGTTGCTACTGCAACCCAAGCGCCTCCATCTTACAGGTTTAGATTCGTTCGTCTCAGGTAACTCGTCCTTCTTTGCTTTGTTCTTTCGGTTCCCTGTTCGCCTCCTCATTCTTTTTTATTCATCCTTACAGACCTTCCCGTGGCTCGCCCCATTCTGAGACCTGTGCCTGACAGCATGGCCGAGTCCCTCCCTGCCTTGAAGCCGCTTTCTAAGGTGAAGGCCCCCTCGAGATCGACTCTGCTGTTCGGGTCTCGGCCCCCGAAGCAGCAGAAGACTGTGGCCAAGGTTAAGGAAATGGTCGTTCCATCCGCTCCTGTACCTGCTGCCTCCCAAGTGGTCGTTCTCTTCGATCCTGACGAGAGGGCCGAGGAAGCGGAGCCAACTCCTCTAATAACTTAGGCGACTATCGAGTCAAGACCTGTTGCAGAGGAGGTCCCGGGGTCGAGGGAGGCCCCGCGCAAGGAATCCCCGAGAAGGGAGATGACTCAACAGGAGTCCCCCTTTACGAAGATCATTGCGGGGATGGTTCCTTGGGCGCTTGCCCACGGGGGCGAAAGAGACTTCGTCAGTTATTACAATGCTCCGACTGCCCAGACCCTCGGACATGCGGTGAGGTTATTTTTGAGGTAAACTTTTCTTCAATCCTGTGTCGTCCCTGACTAAGTTTTACAGCATAGCTCACTGTCTCTTTATCGCAGCTGGCACCTTGCCTCGTCAAAGCAAGCTCGGAGCTGATTGCCGCTCAGAAACTCGCATCTGAGACAGAGACTGCGAGGGGCCGCCTTTATCAAGGTGGTTACAAGGCCTGCGTCTTGGAGATGAGGGCGGCCTTCCCCGATCTCGACCTCTCCGCCTTCGAAGTTGACAGTCCGTCTGCCGAGGCTACAAAGGGTGATGCCACCGAAGGAGATGCTGCTACTGACGAAGCCGGTCCTTCGAGCGCCATATAAGAGATGAATTCTGACTTAATGGGGCAGTTGGATATTGTACTTTCTTTTTGTTATTATTATTTTTTTTTTTGATAACCCGACATTGGGTACTTGGACGAAATAGAACTTTTCATTGAGTCGATTTCAATTACAGTACTTTCTATTCTATCTTACGGGTAATAAATTTTGATATGTTTTGCGTTCCAAGGATGAGGCAACAATTGTCCATTTAGGTCTTCCAGCCGATAGGTTCCCGGTCGGATGGTGCCTGAGACGACGTAGGGACCTTCCCAATTGGGCCCTAGTGTACCCGACCCAATTTTCTTGGTGTTTGGGAAGGTCTTTCGGAGGACCATATCCCCGGCTCGGAATTGTCTGATTTTAACTCGGTAATTGTAAAACCGAGACACTTGTCTTTGTCAGGCCATCATCCTCAATCGAGCCCATTCTCTTTTCTCTTCCAAGGAATCAAGCTCGAATGAGAGGAGTTCGTCATTCTCTTGTCCACTGTACAAGTTTACTCGGGCCGAGCCAACGCCGATCTCAACCGGTGCGACTGCTTCCGCACCGTAACATAAGGAAAAGGGGGTTTCTCCCGTGGTAGTCCGTGCTGTGGTCCGATAGGCCCACAGTATATTCGAAAGTTCCTCGGCCCATGCTCCCTTTGCTTCATCGAGCCTCTGCCGGAGATGCCGCTTTATAATTTTGTTGACCGCCTTGACCTGTCCATTCATCTGAGGATGATGAGGCGAGGCGTACACATTTCGAATCCCGAGATTGCTGCACATCTCCCGGAATTGTTTGTTATCGAACTGCCTTCCGTTGTCAGTAACGATAGTACGAGGTATCCCGAACTGACAGATGATATTCTTCCAAACGAAGCTTGTGATCCTTTGCTCGGTGATTTTCGTCAATGGTTCTGCTTCAGCCCACTTCGTGAAGTAGTCCACCGTAACCACAGCGAATTTAGTCTGACCCTTCCCCAGTGCAAAGGGCCCGATGATGTCGATCCCCCACTGCGCAAAGGGCCATGGTCCCGACATCGGAGTCAGTTCCTCAGGGGGTTGTCTCGGGATTACTGCGAACCGCTGACACTTATCGCATCTTTGAACGAATCGTTTAGAATCGTTCTGTATAGTCGGCCAGTAATACCCCTGCCGCAATACTTTGTTGGCGAGCGAGTGTCTTCCTGAATGGTTTCCACATATCCCTTCGTGTATCTCCCATAAGATATAATCGGCTTCTTAGGAGTCGACGCACCTTAGTAGAGGAGCATGAAAGCCTTTTTTATATAAAATCTCATTCAAGATGGTGTAGCGCGAGGCCCGAACTTTTAACCGCCGTGCCTCTGCCCGATCTTCTAACAGTTCTCCATTGTTGAGATAGCGGATGAGTGGGTCAAACCAATCAATTGCTGAGTTGACGGGAAATAGGGCCGAGACTATCGGCTCGTCTACACTTGGTTTAGGGATGTATTCAATCGGAACCGACCGAGGTATGTCTTCTTCGTCAGCTGAGGCGAGCTTTGCTAACAAGTCGGTTTTGGCATTGTCGGTCCTGGGTATTTGAATTATTTCACACTTTTGGAATCCACCGATCAATTCTTTAGCCTTTTCCATGTACGCCTTCAGTTGTTCTTTCGGAGTTTGATAAACACCGGAAACCTGGTTAACGACTAATTGTGAGTCGCTAAAAACAATCAAATGGGTCGCGCCTAAACTCGCGGCGAGTCTAAGGCCTAATAATAAGGCTTCGTACTCTGCTGTATTGTTGTACGCCTGAAAGCCAAGTCGCAAGGCATATTGCATACAGGTTTGATCGGGAGTTTCTAATACTATCCCTGCCCCGCTTGCCTTAGAATTGGATGAACCGTCGACAAATAGCTTTCAGGGTACCGGCCCGAGAGAGGAAGAAGCCCCAGGTACAATAATTCCCTCCGACTCAGGTATATTGTCATGATTAGGAGTCACTTCGACAAGGAAATCGGTCACGGCTTGTCCTTTTATGGCTATTCTGTGCCTGTAATGTATGTCAAATTCGCTCAATTCGACTGCCCACTTTGTAAGTCGGCCGGAAGCCTCCGGCTTTTGGAGAATCTGACGGAGTGGTAAGTCGGTCACAACGAAAATGGTGTGGGCTTGAAAGTATGGCCGGAGGCGTCGAGATGATACCACCAGAGTTAAGGCTACTTTCTCGAACTGAGGATACCTCGTCTCTGCTGGTAGTAAGGCTTTGCTGACGTAGTAGACTGGAAGCTGCTTCCCTTGACTCTCTCGTATTAAAGCCGAGCTTACTGCGGCCTCAGATACGGCCAAATATAATAACAACGCTTCACCAGGCTCGGGCTTAGATAGCAGCGGTGGGGATCCGAGGTAAGCCTTCAGATCTTGAAATGTCTTCTCACATTCGTCCGTCCACTCCATCTTCTGTCGTCCCTTCAATTGTTTGAAGAACGGGAGACATTTGTCTGTGGCTCGGGACAGGAAATGATTAAGCGCGGCCACTCTTCCTGTCAACCTTTGAATGTCTTTGATTGTTTTAGGAGACTCCATTTCAAGTAAAGCTTTAATTTTCTTGGGATTCGCTTCAATTCCTCACTGATTAATGAGAAAACCGAGGAATTTTTTTGATCTCACGGCAAACGCGCACTTGCTGGGATTCAACTTCATTTTATATTTACGTAGAGTCAAGAACATTTCTTCCAAGTTTGTCTCATGGTCGGCCGCTCGTTTACTTTTGACGAGCATATCGTCAATATAAATTTTCATCGTTCGGCCTATCTGCCGAGCGAACGTTTTGTTCATTAACCGCTGATACGTTGCTCCGGCGTTCTTTAATCCAAATGGCATCACTCGGTAACAGTAAAGGCCTTTGTCAGTGACAAAGGCGATTTTTGATTTATTATTCTCGTGCATTACAATTTAATTATAGCCTGAATAGGCATCCATAAAATTTAGCAGTTCATGACCCGCGGTACTGTCTACCAGCTGATCAATGCGAGGAAGAGGGAAGCTATCCTTGGGGCAGGATTTGTTTAAATCTGTATAGTTTATACAGACTCGTCACTTCCCATTGGCTTTCTTTACGAGTACGACATTGGCTATCCATTCCGGATAGTATATCTCTTCGATGAATTTGGCTTTAAGGAGCTTGCCGACTTCTTCTTCAATGATAGCGTACCTTTCCGGGCCGAGAGGACGACGCTTCTGTCGGATGGGTCTAAAAGTCGGGTCGATGTTGAGTTGGTGTGTTATAACCGAGGGATCGATCCCAGGCATGTCTTCGTGGCTCCAAGCGAAGATATCGGCATACCGTCGAAGCAAGGTGACCATTCGTTCCTTAAGAGACGGACTCAGGGACGAGCCGATTCGGACTACTTTCGAGACGTCTGTCTCGGTTAACGGCTCCGAGATGAGTTCTTCCATCGGCTCCCCCCGCTCATGAGATCCGATACGGGGGTACAGCGATTTAATCGTCGACACTTCAGTCGGAGCCTTGACTGCGGTGGCATAGCATTTTCGAGAATCTTGTTGATCTCCTTTCACAATCCCTACTCCCGACTCGGTCAAAAATTTCATGAAAAGGTTATATGTAGATACCACAGCTTGAAGGAGGCTTAGATACAGTCGGCCGAGTATGGCGTTATACACCGTCGGTTGGTCCACGACCAGGAAGTCGACTATCGCGGTCCTTTGATGGGGCACGGTTCTAGCGGTAAGTGGCAGTGAGACGATTCCCTCAGGAAGTACTTGTCCACCCGAGAACCCGATGAGCGGGGTTCGGACAGGTCGTAGTACCGACCGACCTATGCTCATTTTGTCGAATGCTTGGGTGAACAGGACATCCGCTGATGATCCTGTATCCACTAGTATCCGGAATACTTTTCTATTGGCGATGGTAAGGGTGACCACGAGTGCATCATCATGAGGATGATGAATGCCTCGAGCATCTTCTTCAGTGAACGAGATACAATATTTTTATCGTTTCTTCTCCTTGGGAGGCCGAAACAGCAGAAGAACCTCGGACTTAGGACGATCGAGGCATCTAGCGTGGTTTCTTCGGGCGTTATACGAGTCCCCACCGCCTTGGTGACCTCCGACAATCGTTCGAATTTCTTCTTGGGGCCGCTCTTCACTCGGTCCTGCTGAAACGCCGGACCCTTCTGTATGTTCTCTTAGCCGGCCTTCTTTAATCAGCCGCTCAATCTCGACCTTTAAGTGATAACAATCACTTGTGTTGCGACCATGGTCACGATGATAGTAACAATACTTGTTCTTGTTCCGACGATCCGGATTCCCTCGCAGTTTCCAGGGCCAGTTGATGAAGCCTTCACTCTTAATCTCCATTAGTACTTGTTCAGGAGATTTGTTTAGGGGGGTGTATGTGGAGAATCTTTTGTCTGGTCACTTTCCTGGCCTGCTGTCGTCTCGCCCCCGGTCCTCTTTTCGCTTTTTCCCTCTGGCTGAGTCGGCTTCTTTCTTAGCCGACTCTTTAGCCGATGGTTTTGTGTTCTAGATCTTCTCTCGGAGGAGTCGTGTCTCTTCCGCATCAGCATATTTATCCGACCGAACCATAAACTCGCTCAGAGTATCGGGCGGGTTCTTGTCCAATGACGCCAAAAAAGGTTTATCTTTTACCCCCTGCCTGAGAGCGTTGAGAGCCGTCTCCTCAGAATGCTTTCGAACTTGCAAAGACTCGAAGTTGAAGCGTTTAATGTAGTCTTTCAATAGCTCTCCTTCCCTCTGAACTATGTTGTTGAGATGCGCGGGCGGCTTTAATTTCTTCTTTTCGCCGATAAAATTGCTGAGGAAGGCGTCACTGAGTTCGGTGAACGATTTAATCGACTTGGGTTTCAATTGCTTAAACCAAAGTCGGGCTACGTCCGTTAGGGTTAGAGAGAAGGCTCGGCACATAACAGCATCCGAGGCGTCGTGCAACTCCATGTAGGTTTTGAAGCATTCAAGATGCTCTGTCGGATCGATTTTTCCGGAGAAATGAGTTATCTGAGGTAAGCGGAACCTTTCCGGCAACCGAGCTCGCATTACTTCGTCTACAAATGGAGAGGCTTTTTCTTCAGATTTGGTCGGATTTGAGTTCCGGCCGTGCTTTATATCCGCCATATCCTTTTCCATCTTCTCTCGGACCTCATTCTTTAAGTCCTGTATGTCAGCCTTCAAAGGTTCAGCGCTCTCCGCCGTTTCTTCCGCAGGGAGCCGACTTCGTCTCCTCTGATCTATTCTATGTCTCAGATCAGAGGGGGGCAAAACGGTCGTTGCTGAACGGGCCGGCGCTGGGTGGCTCGGCTCTCGGGGTTGACTCAGTTCTCGAGGTTGACTCGGTTTTAGGAGTGACTGTGGCACAGCAGGCTGCGCCACAGACGCTGGTGGGAGAACTTGCACCGACTCATGACGCTGCATCTGCTGGTTACATAATTGTTCCAGCATATGTTTCATGGCAGCAATTTCGGAACGCATTTCTTGGACCTCACGATCCAAGTGCGCGTTCACTTGATTATGCTGGCTGGTAGTCGCAGGCGGTGCTGTCGGGGGAGCTCCCTGAGCTGTGCTAGCAGCGGCCTCCCCCGCTTCATCTGGATCCGTCCTTCTGGTTCTTGCCATTCGAAAAATTGGAGAAAACGGCTTTTTGTCTGAATCCCACAGACGGCGCCAAACTGTTACTGAATTTTTATGGGACGGCTTCCCTAAGGCGGACCTTCCTTCACCTACACAATCAACAACGTCAAGGTGACCCTGGCTAGAGCCGGAGAACCTCCGATGCTTAAGTCAGTTATCTGATCAGTAGCAAAGGGCTTATTTCAGTTCAGTACTGCGTACCTTCTTCCGTCCCAAGCTTGGAGATTTATACAGTTTGTCAATCCTCATCCTCAGAGGATTCTCCTCCTGATTATTCAGAGACTTACTCCTTTCCATAGATTGCTCTCAATCCCGAGAATCTCGGGATTCGCTATCCGTATCCCTGGATTTCCGTAAAGCAGTATTTGTTCCCGTTCCGTCACTCGTTATCTCGGCCAGGTCGTTGCCGACTCTCAAAGAGTCTCGGCCAGGTCGTGACCGACTCTGGGGGAGTCTCAGCCGACGCATGAGGGTAGGTTCTCGGCCCTTCCACGGACGGAATAATCTCGATGTTTATCCTTCATTCCTTGTTCCGTGACCGAAAGAACCAACTCGTTGAGTTGGTCTTGTTCTATCGGCTGAGTGACTTGAACACGCTGGGCCTTTAGTGGGCTTTTGCAGACGAGGTAGTCACTCTGACAGAGTGACTTTAATCGTCCTTTGCTTATGCCTCCTGGCCTATCCTCTGTTCCGTCGGTGTTGTCTCGGACTCTTTAGGTAGTGTCAACAGAGCCGACCTACTTTAATCCGAGTCTCCGAACTTAACACATTTTTCTCCAACAAATACAATAGATAAGTAAATTGTAATATTCGAGCCTTTTCATTTCTTAGTCATCTTTAATTTTAATTTTTAAATATAATATAAATATTGAAGGATTAGATTTTATACATTGGATCTTATATACAAGCTCGTACTTAGCTAGGAAGCTTGAGCTCAAACTTAGTTTAAAAGATCAAGCTCAAACTCAGCTTATAGTGACCCAAGCTACTAATCAAATCAAGTCGAGATGGTGAATCAAGCTCAAGGGCTTTTCCAAGCCGAGTTTAAGTTGGGATAGGCTGCTGATCGAATCAATCGGAGCTGAGCTGAGCTCTTAACTCGGTTTGACTCAATATCCAGCTTTAGACGGATGAGACCCTCACTCACTCACCGGACGTCCCTGACTTGATGGACCCCATCCAGCAGGGTCCTGTGGTATCTATTGTGATGCAGGTGTTCTCTAAACTCTCCGTCTGTTTTGCTTTGAAGGCATGAGTTAAAATTAAGAAAATCTAAGATTAATTTAACCACGTTAATAGGGATTGAATGCCCGCTGCTTCTTGGGAGCCGCAAAAGCTATGATTAAGTTGATATTTGTATTTTCTTATGAAAAGGTTGGCAAAAAAACATTCTGGTGGGCCCGGGAAGGTTACAACGGTGGGTGTCATTTCCACCGCTGCTTTTATGGTGTGGCCCACTTGATTCTTATATCTGTTTCTTTTTTAGGTTAACGCCCTAAAATGGTCTGTTAAAATGGATGGACAGTCTGGATGGAATACATACATCACGGTGGGTCCCACATAACCTCTGTTTGGGGCAATCCACCACCGACCCATATGGGAGATGCCATTTATTCTTAGCCGTCTGACAACCATTTGAGAGTTCCAATCCAGAAAATCCAGAGCCGGATCTTACTCCACCAAATAAAGAAGGAAAAAGAGAAGCATTGTAAATAAAAAAAGCCTGATGGAAATTCAATAGGTGGGCCATCTCTTCCACCAACTGTCTTTAGACCCATCACAAAATCAAAGCCGCTTTGCTGACCGGGAGCCGATGGACAAGGAGCGGATTAGGTGTAACCCCGTCAACACTTTAGTGGGTATTCCCTTGATGGAGGGCGCACATTGATGTATCGCATTGTATATCCGTGCCGTCCATCAGTTTTTTCATATCATATTAGGTTATGGTAACAAAAATGAATCAGATATAAGTCTCAAATGGACCACTAGTGAGAATTGAATTCTCACCATTAAAAACTCCTTGGAGGCTACAAAATTTTTATATCCAGCTGATACGTGTATTTTTCCCTTCATCCAGCTCTGCTTAGCCTTATCAACAGGGTGGATGGAAAATAAATATTACGGTGGGTCCTAGGAAGCTTTTAATGGTGGCGTTCAATCAACAATATTTCCTGTGGTGTGGTCCACTTGAGAATTGAATCTTTTTCATTTTTGGGATTATTCTCTAAAATAATCTGGAAAATTTTATGGACGGCGTGGATATAGAATAAATGCATCAATATGGGACTCACAGTCAGGTAAACACCTACTAACGTGTTACCCCGGTAACACCTAATCCGCTCGCCGATGCACAGAAAGTATTGTACAGTGCTCAGCCCTAAATTTGTATCGAGAGCGTTCAGCTCTAAGTTTGCAAGAGTGGGGCCACTTGTTGACTGATCCAAACCGTTGATAAGAAAGAATTATAACAAGGATTCCGATCCAACCAATAGAAGGACAGATTACGGGGAGTACCATTATATCAACGTCTAGATCAATGAACAATGGACCCCACTTGAATAAGCTGAAGTCTTTAACCCGTACAATCTCGAGGTCGAACGTTGTATAATATCACAGGGACATGTATCGTCTTTAAATAAAATAAAAAAAACAAAAGAGAGAATTTAACTGCTCAAGAAAAATAATAAAATGAAGAGACTCTGGTTCCACTACTCTACTGCGTCTGTATAATAAGCTTATCTACAACTACGTGTGTGGGTGCCATAGTGATGTATGGATGACATCCAATCCGTCTATAACGTGCATCATATCATGTTGTACTTGATTCCACAAAAATCAGGCTTATAAAAAATTTGGATCGGCCACGCCATGTAAAATCATACTCAAAACTTATAAAATCACGTATTGAGGCCCACTTAAGTTTTTTTGAGGGTCCATTTTGGCGATTCAATTCATCCTGAAAGAGGTAATATAATGAATGGACTGGATGTAATAAAAATAATGCAGTGGGCCTCGCAGCTAATAGAAAAGGTTTAACGGTGGGCTAACCATCTCCACAGTTTCTTGTTTGCTGTGACCCATCCGTATCATGGATCGTCCTGATTTTTGGTACACGGATAAGCTTGACGTGTCTGATCTTATGTACAGAGCAATTGTGGGCCACACATCAACGTGGTCCCCAAAAACATACATGTAGAATATGCTTATTCTATAATCGCCCTAGAGGAAGGGCATCAAATGATAAAAGGAATTACTGTGGCCGAAAGCGAGAAGGCAAGGTTGAGATTTGTGGTGGCCCACTTGTCGCAGGCCAACCAACAGGACTACACGTGGAAATAGGTGCCACGTCAGCAGGCATGGCACTCCCTATCCCAAAGTTGATGCCAGCGGTGTGAAAACATGGGCTCGGAAACCTCTCAAGCTTTCACGAAAAATAACGTAACATGCGCTGAACAAAGCCAAAGAATTCTGGAAAAAAAAAAAAGGCTACACATCAGGAGCACCTGAAAGTGTACTCCAAGTGAAGTTATACCAGCTTATCAAAGCTTGGAAGTAGAAAATTATCGAGATCTGGACTCCACCATAAAAATCCAGGATTTAGGAGATCATAATCTTTAGATCTATTGATAATTTCGTGTTGAATCAATATGAACCATTGGATATTCTTGCTTCTGGACTAGCGCATGTTTTGAGCTGTTACGATTGATGTGGTGCTGCTGATTTAAATCGTTTCTTTGTTGGGCCCTTCCTCTTGACTGGTTCCAATAACTACGTAGATTCCTAGGAATCCAGTGGAGCAGAATTTTGAGTGCTCCCGAGGTGCATGTTACCGGTCAAAGGAAATAACGAGTCCGAGAATTCTCGTTGGCGGGAGGCACTGGGCCCATTTCAAAATTGGTGGGTCCGGCGGTTTGGTATGCCGTAATGTCGGGTTCCTGTATCTCATACCAAGTGGCATTGACACGTCAGCTTACAGACACGTGCGTAACTGCCAAAAGAGCAATTGCTCGAAATAGAGATTTCCACCTCAGCTCACGTGTATTATGTTAACGGAAAGAATCGTTTTATATTCCTAAACTTCGTTGGGCCCGAAGACCCGAACGGCTTTTGGCGCGTGAGTGAAAACATAGTGGCAAACGCGTAAAATCTAAATAAGAGAAGGGTATTTTAGGCTTTTGATTTGTGTACGGTTTAACTATGCAATTGGGCCCGTTTGGATTCGATACAAACGTTTCTACTTTAAGCTTAAGGTACATGTCATTTTGTGGGTCCCATAGTGTTCTTTTCATGAAATCCAATCCTTCCATCATGTGCATCCGCTCATATTGTCCATGGATGCCAAAATTTCGATTAATCAGAAACATAGATTGGCCACACCATATTAAATCATGACGAAAACTACAAATGGCTTTTTTTGGCCCACCGGAGTTTTGGGATGGCCAGATGTGTTGCATGTTCATTATCTAGAACATCTTCAGGAACGCACACGGTCTAGAAGAATTTCAGTGGCGATGTGCCACCACATTCTCTCCGTCCCTCGTGTGTTTTGGATCAGCCCGATTTCTCTAGAGCAAACAGAAAAATAGTGTGCTCAAATTATGAATGGATGGATTTTAAAAATACATCATGGTGGGCCCACATGTTGATTTGTAATTTAAGCTAAACCTTGAAACGTTTGTATTGGATCGGGCCTACGTGTCCATCGCCCTCCACTTACCCGCGGCATGCATGCACTTCCAATCTGAACCGTCCAAATCACACGTCCCATTGAGGATGGACCACCTACTGAAAATTGCTCTTATTTCATGGCCGATAAATAAATACCCAACTGCTAAAAATCATATGAAAAACTGTCCAAATTCAATGAGCAAAATCAGACGGTTAAGATACTCTAATCACCATCAGTTATAAATTAAGCTCGGTACACAATGGGGCCCACAGCTTGAACGGTCCATGCAAACCTGCATGGATGCCACGTGTACGGTGGATGATTTGAGTGGTGGAGTATGATGGCATTGGGCCTCTCGGAATTCATCAGCGGAAAAAAGCTATATTTAGCAGTTGCAAACAATTATTGAATAGCAAGGACCTGTTTGGATGGGCAAAAGCTATATTTACTAGTTGGAAATAATAATTGAATTGTAAGGACCTGATTGGATGGAACACGGTCCGTGTTTGGTTGGATAATTTCGGAGGGTATAATTGATAAAGGCTTTGGTACTCTGGCAGAGCCTATGTTGATATGCTTGAACTTGGAAATCTACGAGTGGCTAACATTTAGATGGAAACGAACGGTCCAAATCGTGGGACCCAGATTAGATACATGATGAAATGAAAATTACACTCGACCTATTTCCTAAATGGACGGTTGGTAGACATCCCATGAATGGTTAAAATGAGAAACAGTGCATGGTCTGAATTTACCAAATAGATGTGATTGATTGTAAATGTTGGTAAACGGTTGTGATTGATTGTAAATGATAGGATGGCCCATTTATCTTGCATTTTAATAAGAAATTGGGAAACCAAACTGGCTTTAATGCATTCTAATTACATGTCTCCAAACATAAACCGTCTTTTCATGTGCACCATCAGTACTATTAATAAAATGATCTGATGGGTTGGACGGTCCAATGAAAATGTTTTCCGAACCCTCATCTATCAAAAGAAGGGGCCACTATATAGACGGTTGGATTCTCCATTTCCAACCTGTTACATGCACGATGGATGGTAGTTTGCATGGAAGTTCATTGAACATGGATCTACCGGTTCATTTCCAATTTATTACTGTTGTATAGTATTTAAAACCATACATCATGCATTCAATGGTCCATAAATCCAAACACTGCAATCCTCGTGAATTCCTGGGTGCTATAAATCGCACAACTTGGCAAACGACATGATAGTGGCCTGTCCATCGGGATATAGGCAGAGAGATCAGTGGCTTGGGATCCTCGACTGAGTGGGGCCCACTTTTAGATTTCCTACTGGTTAAAGTCACACGTATTTATTGGACCATTTAAGACAAGGATTGCATGTGTTTGTTAAATTCAATCGAACATAAGCCTACACGTGCCATCGAGGGCTGAATGCATTGTGAGTGTGTGATTACCAAGTGCAGGCATGTCTGCCTTGTACTTTACTCAATGTTTAATAAAATGCTGAGGACCCCGGCCCTGCAATGATAGAGTAAAATTAGATCTAGAAATTCAATTGTTGTATTAATTTTATAATAAACGATCAAACAATTTGCAGTTGATGGATTCTTTTCACCTTACATTTTCAAACTTTTTCTTTCATTTATAATTATAATTAATATTTTTTAAACAAATAAAGATTAACAAATGGATAACAAGACATACTAAAACAATGATAATTGAATGAGCTCGTTACCATTGATAGATCATTAAAATAATTAAAGAAATACAAAAGAGAGATAAAAATATATGATCCTTCCGTAAAAATAGATTAGTTAAAGTGAATGGTTAGTAAAATGTGACCAGAAAAAACAAAAAATTCCAAATAAGAAAACAGTTGATTGGAATCTAACAACCTAGGGTCATGGATATTTGATCTAATATTGTGGTATTATAGTAGTGTCATTAGACAATAACAATCTATGCTAATACTATATTATGTCATGTGAGGATAAATTTTACAGTAAGCATTTCAAATAAGAGAATTTCTTATATTTGGAGTTGTGGGTTTTCAGATATTTACATTTCTGTAGGCATGTTTCTATATTAGAACCTTCAATACCATACACCTAGATCCAAGATTAATAAGGAGAACTTCTATTTTTAATCCTATATTTCAAAGCAATTATAGTGATACATATAAATGACCTAATCAAACCACCTCCCACAAGACACTTCTAAATATGGAACTGGTGAGACTAGATTCGCCAATCCTACCCTTCTCTTTAACTCTGGTTGATGTATAGCCAGGGACCCAATTTGCTTGGTGTTAATCCTCCTTTCATGTAAGTCTGAAATTTGTAGCTGGCTCACTTGGATGTTGGTTGAATTTTTGAATATTCAGAATCTCTGTGATCACATTTTTAGAAGATCTCTCATTTTACAAAGAATATAAGAGATAACTTACCTAGTAAAACATAACTAAAATCATGATTAAGTATTAATATTGTTATTGTTATTTTTTCTTTTTGAATATATATATATATATATATATATATATATATATATATATATATATATATATATATATATTTTAGGCACATTACCTCATTAAATTTACACACTAATCGTGGCAATGCTTGTGTGACAAAAGGCATATGCAAGGTCATATGTTATCATTAGTAATAGAATGCATGAATGACATGTGGTTACTTTTTATTGGTCCACATCTATATGACAAAAACAGGTGTAAATAGTAGCATCGTTGTGATTTTCAAATTGTTGGCCATCCTAGGCTGAGCCCACTAGTTGGACGTTTCTGATCATATTGTTCTCTTGTGCTATGTGTTCAATACAACAGGAGTCGTACGGTGAAATTGTAAAGACGTTTGTATTGTATCATTTCCAAGCACAAATGTAAGAATTTTTACCCCTAGCGGGCCAACTGTATGGTTACCGGTCCATGTGGATAGTTTAATTTGGGCTCGATGGCATCCACATCACCTATCAGGACCGTCCATTGCTTCCAGTGCAATCTTCATGGCCTGCCTAGAAACATTCATACTGATTAGGTGATCCAAGCCTTCCAGGTAATGGCATGCAAAATTAACGTAGAAGAGCGGTCGTAGGAGCTAGGTCCACTCAACTAAGCTTAGAATCTGTCATTTAATTACCCAGTAGTAGAAAAAGGTGAGACTGAGCCTAATGGACCGTTCGGATGGACGATTTTGTTTGTCTACAAATCCCAATACAACCATGTGTATGGGAAGGGTTCCAACTTTCTATGCACGTTAGCCCACTGGATCATTACTGTTATTTAAGATTGATGCAAAGATAGTTCGTACATTCATCCAAGGAAATCAGAACCGTCAATCCAGTGTTTAACCATATTAACAGCCCATAGCCGAGAAATTGCGGCAATCAGATGATCCCATCTGTACAACAGTTGCAAATTCAATCAATGCAGTTGAGCCGTTTGCTCCAATTGGCTTAAAAACCCTCGGTGATCCCCAAGTTTGGGCAATTTCCCCATCATGCATGGATGCACCAGATCAACGGTTCGGATGACCCTAACAAACTGTCATTCGTACATTAAAGATGCTAGAATTGGTCCACCTGATTACCCAGCTGAACCTAAATGCTGAAATGGAAAATCAGGACCGTCCATGCAGCAGCCACTGAGGCGTAGAGCTCGTAATTCGAAAACCAAAATGATCAGACGATCTCATCCATTCAATCAGTCGATAAATCATCTGATTGGTGGGGTTTTCAAACTGGGGGCCATTCAGTGGGAGAATCACAAAGGCAAAATTCCAGATTAAAATAGAAACGAAATTCCAAATGTACCCCCATGAGAACCTTAATTTTACAAAAGAAACCATTGGTGCAACCACGATTTTGCTGCCAAAATTGCAGGACGGCGGGTTCGAAACCGGATACCTGCTGCTACCCTGCTATCAAATAACCCGAAAGTTTTACAAAATTACAATTAAACCCGAGATCCCAGCAAGCTCAGCACAACGGGCTACGCGAGGGAAACCCTTTACGCCTCCGAGGGGCATTTGTGGAACAAACCGAAGAAGAGACGATCCCGTTCTCCATCGGGACCTTCTTCGTCCGCTTTTTCCGTCTAACGGTTTCCGTCGTGGCCGTACACCCCACCGTTAAACACCACCCGTCGCCGTTTGCGCTCGACCCGGACGACGTACGGATCGACATCCCACCGTCCAAGACTGAACTAGGCGTCATCTGACCATCCTCGAGCTCCTTCAGCTCCTCGATCTGCGTGCACCCGAAATCTGACAGCGGCATGTAGTCGCAGTCGTATAAATACCTGGAAATACTCCCCTCGTACCGTACCAGAGACTCGACCTGAAGAAAATAACGAAAATGCCACTGAGAAATAACAAAACCGTCGGCGGTTTTTAAAACCGCTCTTGATTTTTATTTTTATTTTTTAATGGAGGAAAATGCTACCTTGCAAGCAAGAGAGCAGAACTGGTATGGGTGTTGAAGGCTTCTGTCGCATGTATTGCAGACGCTTGCAGAGCCTTTGAAAGGACGGGTTTGAGGCCTTTGGTTTAAGAAAACCACTTTTGCGCTGTTGGTTGTATACGACTGCAATCAATTTACGGAATTTGAATTTTAAAATTCGAAAAGAATGGTAATTTCAAAATTGAAATGAAGCATGTAAAAGGAATTGCTAAATCAAGCAAAAGAAGTGAATCAAAATTCGATTTTTTTTCCTGAAAATAGAATATTAAAATCAGAGAATTTCGGAGATGAAATGGGTGGATTGAAAGAGAGTGAGGAAATGAGAGAGACCCATGTCAGAAATACAAGAAGGGAAGAACCCAGATGGGAAATTTCAGAAAGAACATGACCCAAAAATAGTAGAAGCTGAAATTTATAGAAATTTACAAAACACGAAACAATTCAATATAGAAATCCAAACCAACAGAAGTCTCAAGAGGAAATGTCTCAGCTCAAAGACTTCCAAAAAAAAGAAAAGAAAAAACACTCGGACCAGAAATTGGCGTTGAAAAAGAAAGAAATTTCCAAAAGATTAAAAAAAAAAAAAAACGAAAAGCACTGACAGTATTTCGGGCAAAAGAAGACACCGAAATCAGAAAATTCTTATTCAACAGCGAATTCGCGAATCAGAAAATCAAAGAATTTCAATGTCCAAATAAAAATAAAAAGTCTCAAACAAGAAACCCAAGAAATTGCAAAAGAAAAAAGAAAAAGAAAAAAAAAGAGAGAGCCCAAATCACAAATTCCCATAAGCAAGACAACCCAAAATCGAATTTTTATTCTAACCCAACATTACCTGAACAAAACCACAATCGAAAAATCCCTCTATATCGTCGAGCCTGATAACGTCGTGGTAAACATACCTCCGAACCTGATGAAACCAAAACAGAGATGGATAACAAAAGGAGAAAAAAAAATGTAAGAAAATGTAGTTGAAAAATCAAGAAAAAGGATGTAATTTTTGCTAGAGAGACCTGCAGCAATCGATGGGAGCGATGAGGAGGGACGCAATGAGGGCAGACGGTATCACAACAATCCAAGCAGAAGATGTTCTTCTCGCTCTTTTTAGAGGATTCGTGGAGAAGGCATGGAGTAAAGAACTTCTCAGACAGCAGGGAGAAAATCCATGAATCGTTCTGCTGCTGCTGCTGGTGATGCTTCATGACTGCCAGAGAGAGAGAGAGAGAGAGAGAGAGAGAGAGAGAGTTTTATTAATGGTGGGAGGGAAAGAGGGAGAGAGAGAGAATTTGATTTGGTTAGGTGGAGTTGCAATTTCATTTTCATTGGCTGGTTTTGTTTTTCCGTTGATTTCTGAAGTTGACATTCCGACCCATAAATTGATAGTTCGACCCTATTAACATTGATACTCTGGCTAAGTGTCATGATGATGCCCAGGCGCTAAGAATTGTAATTGCAGGACACCCCACTTTATAAAACGAAAATGCGGAACCGATGAACTAACTAGTCGGGCAGTGGATATCAAACGGACGATCATGATTCTTGAATGAAAATAATCAACGGTTCCAATTCAATAAATTATAGCTTAGCATTATCATCCATGATGGGCAGGCACTCAGATCCGAACCGTTGTAAGGTGGGCCACACATGTGACATGAGAATCTAACCAGTCGGGCATCATGCACCTGCATGTGTACAGTGAAAAAACAAAGAGGACTGTTTGATGGTCAAAATTGAAGAAATGCATCTGGCTCACTTGACTACGGACTGTCCTGATTTCACGCCAGGGCATATGCTGTGGGCCGTCCTTATGAACAACCCAAATGATGACACACGACTGAGGGATGTTATGACTAAATTACCCTCGAGGGAGTGTATACTGGAATCCTCTACCACCACTGTTGTACTGGAGTGGGTAAAGCACCTGAGCTCTGTGCTACTCATCGTGTTGTTCTTGTAAAATCGGATCCGTCCATCAGATGAAAATTTACTTTTCAACCGTACAAAACAGAAACAGATTTGATAAAAAATTCAGATTGACCACATCACAGGTAGAAATGTAAAATCACTCATTAAACCTCGACTTTTTACAGGTTTCCCGCCCAAGTTTTGGATCAGACTGAAATTTTGAGAGTAATGAAATTCACCTGATGGAATATACGATCATGATAAGCCATATATACAAACCTATGGTTGGCGTCTCCTCTCCATTATTCCCTATGAAGTGGTCCACTTAAATTCTGGATCTGGATCATCTTCATCCAGAATACCTATCATCGATGGATACACCCGATGTATGGAGTGGATTTCATAAAAAACAATACGGTGGGCCCACGAAGCTTGGATGCTGTCCACTCTCGGTGAAGCGGGTGTTGTAGAGAATTCCAAGAAATCGTCCTTTTCAGTGAGTCTGCGCCGCGGCTGCGCACCACAACTGTCTCTGCCACTGCTCTTCGGGTTTGCCAGTAGTTATAGAGTCCAGCTCAGCAGCAACTATGCAGTTTGCTGCTGCACATATTCTCGAATGTGGGGCCCTCGGTTAGGTAATCCACACCGTCCAAATGATAGGCCCCTACATGGATGGGAATTCTCAAAGACCACTTAAATCAGAACAGATTAACCCTTCAGTCTTTTATCTATAAGTAGCAGTTGAAAATGTAGAATAGAAGTCCATGTTCAGAATATAGGTAAAATACTGAAAGGATAGGATTGTACAACACCAGAGTTTCCAGCAATCCACCATCCAATATGTGGTCCATCAGATGGAAGGTCTGGATCAGTTAACCATGGGCTGACATCTGCAAACTACTGTCAGTAAACAAACTGTACATTTTGCAGCTGAGCTGGATTTTGTGTCTGTTCTATCGCTTTCCACAGTAACGTAGATTGCAAGCTTATCTGGGGAGGCGGTTTGCGTGTAAGGACTCTGTGGGCCCAACGTCATGTATGTGTTTTATCCACGCCGTTCATCTGTCTTGCCAGCTCATTTTAGTGCATGGTCCCAGAATTTAAACATATAGAATTCTCAAATCGATCACACCACTTGAAACAGAAAGATAATGACTTCCACCGTTGAAACCTTCCTATGGCCTATTTGTCATCCCACCTGTTCATTAGAGCTTAATCTAGATCTTTGAGATCCCCAAAAGCTTTCTACGATCAGCGGTTAATCCCTTCTATTTACTGTGGTATGGTCCACGTGAGCTTGGGATATACTTCATTTTGGACTCATGCCTCAAAAATGAGCTGAGAAACTGGATGGAAGGCGTGGATGAAACGTGTATATATATATATATATATATATATATATATATATATATATATATATATATATATATATCGGAAACGCTCACCTGCAAAGCAGTTCGTACGTATTACATACAAACTTGTTTTAGAACTCATCATATCTGATGAGTTTTGAAAATCTGAACAGTCCACGTAAAGCATAACCTTATGAAACCTCCTAATATTAAATTTTACTTTGATCCAAAACTTTGGTGGGTCATAAAAACTGTAAAAAGTTTCTTCCCTTGATTTAATTTTTTCTTTTCTATGGCCCACCAGAATCTTAAATCAGGGTGAAAATTAACTTTTTAAGGTTTCATGGGATTACACATCTTATGGACTGTTCGGATTTGACACTCTTGACAAGTGTGCAAAGGTGCTCACGTACGTAGGTGCGTAGGTCAGCATGCCTCTATATATATATACACACACATACACACACACGGTGGTCCCACAGTGTCCTTACACCACTTAGCTACGTGGTGTTGGGTTCACCACACAATACACGTGGCATAGTTGGAACTATTGATCCAACGGTCCATATTTACCGGGCAAAAGTTGCAACCATGGGCTGGGTAGAGCAGCATGAAATTTGGACCAAGTTGCATTTTTACTTGATAGGTGAGAGTGTAAGGAATAACATGACATGTCCTCTTGTACGGCGGATCGTACTATGGAGCGCCACCACACATGCCTGGCAAACATAATGTCCAGGGGGTGGGCCCCACCGGATGGACAAAGCCCCACCAACCAAAAGGAAAAAAACAAATAGCAATCTTAACTGTGTATTGAGATACACCAAATAAATAGTTCAAAAGATTACAATTACAGTTGTATAATCCAAAAGTCCATAGATTGGATGGTTAGGATTGTCTTTCTCCACGTGCCCCTTGATTGACGGCCAGCGGCTGTCCGGGATTAATTGACACGTGCTAAGAAGTTGCTTCCAGTTAAAGGATTGTGGGGCCCACCTATCTTGGAGATGAATGTGTGGTGCTTACTGGGTAATTTGCTTCTCATCTATTTAAGTAATTATGTAATTGCAGGGCAAGTTTTTATTTTTATTTTTTGTGGAGTAACCACAAATAGATTCATTAAAAATATGAGATTTTCAAACCATACAAAGATACAATAACTATCACGGTGAGTAAGTAAAGAGAAGGAAGTTCTGGTTTCATCAAATCATATTATTTGTGATGAGACTATCCTTCATCACTAGAGCTGGGCATCAAGTTGAGTTAGACCAAGTTAGGGCTAACTTGGCTCGATTTGGTTTTGAAATATGCTTAACCTGCATTTGATCCGACTTGATACCGAGTCCAGTATGTTTGATTCGATCCGAGTCTAGTTTGGTCTGGATCGGTTCGAACTGAATTCGATTTAGTTAGAAGTGTAGAGTTGGATCGAGTTGGCACCAAGTCGGATTAAGAGATGATAGAGGCAGAGACTGAGAGAGTGGAGAGGAGAGAGAGGAGGAGGAGGAGGGTGATGTTGGTGGGTGGTTGCAGGGCTTGGAAGATGGTGAGAAAGAGGGAGGGAGGGGGGCTTGGAAGATGAGGAAGAAGAAGGAGAGATAAAGAGATTTTGGGATCGGGTCAGGGTAAGGTGCGGCTGGTAAGGTTAGAGAGTTGAGTTTTGGATCGAATCGGGTCTAATCAGATCAAGTTTACTAAGTAACTCAAACTCGATTCGCTTTGAGTTTAGATTGGACGAAGCCTACTCGGTTCAAACCGACTCAGTCATTTGGTTCAGATCTATTCAAATGAGTTGAATTAGCTTGATCGAGTCATCCAGTGCCCACCTCCATTCATCAATGAAGTAGCATACTTGCTTCCCATAACATGAGACGAGTTTGGAAAGATCAAACATCTAATGTTTCACTTTCTGTTGCTGTTGGATCTAAGCAATCTCTATGAGGTAATCTAACAAATCTAGAGGCTATTAGGTTTACTAATTATCATGTTAAATGATGGTAAATAGATAATAGTTATTTACTTTTGTAATTGTACAATGACATCACCTAAAGTTGATTGCAGTAATGATTTTACTACATGGCCCTTTTCACCCAAAATTACAGTAAAAATTGTAATTTTATAATAGGAAAATATAATGATTATAATTTACGTTACTAGCTTTATGGCTTTATATAGAATTGAATTTGATTCTCAACTTATGAGTTGTGATTCATGTTTAAACAAACACCTTAATGGTGTGTTTGATTTTTCAAATCTTTTATAAATACCTTCTAAATAGATAATGATTATTTTCTTTAGTAATTACCTTATGGTTCTAATGCTTGACTTAATTAGCCTACTTTTTGAAAACTAAAATAGAGAAGTGTGAAATATATATAGGGCCCATTGTGATGTATGTGGCTTATCCACCCCATCCATCCCTTATGCCACTTGAATTCAGGGCATGAGCTAAAAAGTAACGTAGATCCAAAGCTCAAGTGGGCCACACAGCATGAAAAAGGGAACTATGAGCACCTACCATTAAAAACTTCTTGGGGCCATCGTTTCCTTTAGTGTGGGTTACTTGAGTGTTCGACCTGCACTGTTTTTCAGCTCATGTCTCGAAATGTTATGGTAAAAAGGATAGATGACACAAATATTTCATATATATCATGATGAGGACCACAAATTTAAACTCGTCCTTTTGGACTAATATTTGAAATAGAAAATTGTAATAATTACTTATTTAGGTATTTATTGAGAATTTAGAAAACAAATCAAACCCTAAAATGATAACAATGACTTATTTACTTCATGAAAAGTTACAAAGTAACTTCACACTTAATGGGAAGTTAGAAAACCAAAAAAGCCCTAAAATTTTTACAAAGTAACATCTTTAGACCTTACATTCAGAAAAATATAAATTTTTACATGATCACATCATGGATTTCTTCCACTGAAATACATGTGAAAGTAATGGCAAACATATATGAATGTTCTGTGGTGGTGAAAATGGTGGTGACTTTCTCGAAGGCGCATTCATGCACCCCTATATTCCCCATTCAAATGTGGTGCATTGTAGACAGAGCCCATCTAAAAACTCGTGATAATAAATTAATTCTAACCATCTAATTAAAATCGAAAAAAAAAAAGAAAGAAAGATCAAAAGTAAAATAACAAGTTGTCCAAAAGTTTGGGGTAATATGTGAGGTTTATTGTAATTTTTTTGACAAGTTTTTTTCGGATATGTACATACCCAACATGGTCAATAATTCATACAAGTTGAATAGATGCACATTTGTCCATGTGTCTTCCCAGTAAGTTACTGCAAATTTTCAAATGGCGATGAATCATAGTAGAAGAATAACCCTTATAATTGCCAATTTGTAAACCTTAGTAAAACTAAAATAACAAGTCTAAAAGTTCCAAGGTCAATATGCAATATTTATTATAATTTTTTCAACCCAATCTTTTGAGTTCTGCTCCATTCCTAATTCGACCAGTGATTTGGACAATCTGAATAGGGCACTTCCATCCATGTGTCCGATTGAATAGTCACCGCAATATTTCAAATGATGAAAAAACGTGGTAGAAATACAATCCTTATAATTGCCAATTTGAAAACCATAATACATGTAAAATAGCAAGTGGTCCAAAAGTTCCAGGGTCTATATGTTGTGTTTATTATAAAAGTTTCAACACAATCTTTTGGGTTCTGTTCCATTCTCAATTTAATCAATGATTTAGACAATCAGAACTGAGGTACATTTGTCCTTTGTCTGATCGAATAATCACTATAATGTTTCAAATGGTGTTGAAACATAGTAAAAGTACAACCCTTGTAATTTTCAATTTACAAACCATAGTAAAAGTAAAATAGCATGCAATCCAAAGTTTTCAGTACAATGTTTTTGGGTGTTGATTTATTCTTAATTTGATTAATGACTTTGGCAATTTAGATAGAGGTACATCTGTACATTTGTCTCAAATGCCGATGACATTAAGGAGAGGTACAACCCTTATATTTACCAATTTGCAAATAAAAAGAATTAGTAAATCTATTTTCTTCTTTAATATTAATTTAGTTTATAAGAAAAATGTTAACTATTATTAATGTTATTGTCGTTGATGCAAAAATTTTGTTCACCCTCACCGAGCTTCTAGTTCCGAGCACCTGCACAAATGAAAGACAATGGAGACCCTGGGTAGAGAGGGAACCCTCCGATGCTAAAGTCAGGCCTGCAATCTGGGTCTAAATTGTGTGTATGGGGGGTTTCGGTGAGAGATTTTGTGTACTTGTTCCATTAGGTTAAGCTTCTAGTTATACTGTTTGGTCGGAGTGGACGTCTGTTAATCTCGGCACGATCTTTGTCATTAGGCAAGAACTGCATACGTGATGATGCTGTCAGTTATCTTGTGATTATGGTTAAGCGGTTAATGTTATCGTGCGTTACTGGATTGAGCTTGGCTCAGGCATCTTAATTAAGATGGTCGACTGAAGTCGGACGGAGCAGACGAGTCAAACAAAGCTTTTTTCAACCGGGCTCGAGCTACGCCGAGTCGGCCCAAAGCTGGGGTTGGCAGGGTATGACTTAATTACTTACCTAAGAATGGTTTGGACTGATTCATACGACCCCATATCTTTCTATGCCATGACTCGGACCTATCTCTTTCGTTGGTCCCTTTCGATGAAGTATCTTTGGAACGACTGCTTGTCTGGTTAAGCCAACCTTGAAAGAAGTTCGATTGAACCGTCCAAAGACATGGCTGGGTCGAGCCGGCCTTAATTATGATCAGATCATATTTTTCCATAACAATTATTATTATTATTATGGTTATGTCTAACACGGTCTTTTGTTTAGTACATCTCAGCCATCATGATCTTCGAATGTGTGACATATTTTGATGGACGGCCATCCATGGTGAAGCCATTCGTATCAACAGTATAGGTCATCCATTGATATGAATGGCAATGCATGAAAAGTAGCCACATTGCTGTTGGTGCTACACAGGTATTGATAAATGATAACCAAGCATTTACATAAGAGAAAAGCTTTAATACGTTGTCAGAGCATGAAACTCAACACATGCAAAGAACTTCTATGAACAAATTACGCACATAACTCAATCCAAATCGTTTAAATAGTACGACCCACTTTAAATGCGGAGTAAGCTTAAAATCAAATTGATTTGATGATCTTTTTTCATTTTAGATATTCCCTTTAGACGATGATCTTTCTTATTATCTCTCCATGCTCTTTCGAAGTTAATAGTATGGAATTTCCTATTCCCTTAGCCCATCGAGTAACATTTATCAAAGATGATTGCCTGTGGCCCCTCATAGGTTTTCAACTGTGGGCATTCAACACCCATTGTTTCATGCAGATTGGTCCACTTGAAATTTGGATTTGCATCATTTTTTGAAATAGTGGGTATTGAATGCTTGCAAAGTGGATGGATTGCGTGATAAAATTAGAACTAGGCATTGGATGACTCAACTCGCCTAAGACGACTTGTCCAACTCATTCAAACCCGACTTGACCTTAATCGAATGGGTGAGTCGGTTCGGATTGAGTAGGCTTTGCCCAATCCGAACTCAAACTGACTCGAACCCACCTTGATCCAATCCAGTCTTCCTCCCTCCCCCATCTCCTCTTTCAAGCCTGACAACCACCCACCACCATCACCACCTTGTCTCTCTCTCCCTCATCTCTCGATTTGAATTGGTGCCACCTCGAACCAACTAGATGCTTTTAACTGGGTGAGACTTGGTCTGGATTAGTCTATGCCAAACATGAACTTGGATTAATTTAGGCATGCTTGACTTGGTATGGAGTCGAGTTCAAGTCAAGCCTACTTCAAAACCAGATCAAGTTGCGTCAGCCCTGCCTAGGTGCAACTCAGACTCAATGCCCAGTTCATTATAAATTTCACACCTCATGGTTACCCCATAGAACTTGGCCTAGGCCATGCCACTGGCAATTTGCTTTCTTTAATATTATTATTATTTTTATTTTTACACACGCATACACACCCCACAAACGCACTCCGTGGAATGTCACCACCGTGGCTGCTCGAACACTTGACCCAGTGTTGGAACTCCAGGGAGTCTGCCAACCGGGAATGAGTAAGGACGGCAATCGGCTTCCTTATGGTGTCGCTGGGTGCGTATTATACTTTCATTCCTGGTGGGTGTGCATCACTCCATCCAAACATCCAAAATGTGGGTCCCATCTGTTAGTGCGGCATAGTCCGTAAATCATATTAATCAGAGAGTCCCAAGTGCTGGCCATCAAAGAATTTTTTGAAAGAGTGACCTGCGATTATCCCAGTTCAAATAAAAAATTGCAGTGAGGGGAAGCTATATCTGTCCAATTAGTGTGCTTTTGTGGGATTTTCACATCCATGATTAGGAAAAGAGTTTGGACGGTTTGGATGTAGTGATTTCTGAAATCGTGTTTCAACAGCAGAATCAGGAGTATCAAAATCTTTCTAGTAACATACAGTGCTGTCACATCAGTGGATCATTTCTCATGATGAGAATAAAATCAAAATTTGCGATTATCATTGCAATTATTTAGGAACACTTTTATACTCCAGCAGAGCAGGTTGTATGATATGCAGGCGCTGAGAAATTCTATATGTACCATACAGGCAATTCAAATCAAACTGGACCGATTATGTCAAACCAATCCCCCCTCACAAATGAAAAGAAAAAAAAAAAAAAAAAAAGCTTAGTAGTATAACTATCAGTTTTGTAGACATTTTGACGGTTGAGATGAAAAAATTCCAACGGCCATATTTCAGCAAACGGGCGTCCACGAATCAGAGATTTGTATTATTCAACCAATCTGGACTTGGGATTGCTATTTATTTACAGGGCCACCCAATTAATCTTGGTGTAATATGAGCTGATACACAGCGTGCACGATTTCTGTATGCCTGCGTATCAGGAATCAAACGCTGGCAGAGTATCAACTAACTGCTCATTATCGTTTGAAGGGATGTGCAAGTGCATCCGGTTATACTTAGGCTTTAAGTGACTCCTGTTCCTTTAGAGACTTGGACCATTCAATTATCAATCCAGACCATCTATTAGGTCCAACCCACTTGTAAATTGTAATGGGCCACCTCAAAATTTTCACTATGATTGGATGATCTTCACCATCCAGAAATAGGTATTACAAACCATAGCTGTTACCTTTCCATATTATACTTTTTTTTTTGAAAAAAAAAATAAAAAAATCCTGGTGATTCTTTGAAGATTTAAATCAAGCACTATAATGGATAGTTCAAAGTGATGATTGCAGTTTTCTGTTGTTAATGATCCAAACTGTCCAATTTGGTGGGATAGCGATCGTATGGCTAGGATCCTCTGATTGGTGTGACCTTTATTTCCAAGTAGGCCATGAAGAGTGGATGGATAAGATGGACAGTCCAGATTGGTGATTGGACGCTCCATGCATCTAAAATCGCCAGAGTGCATTTAATGATACCGTACACCAGAGTGTACTCGAGCACTCCTCTCCACTAGATATAAATATAATGTCCCACGTTTCATTGGGGGCGTGGCTATTATACAGTAATTATGGTCGTATGGCCTGTAGGAGCTGGTGCAGTGAAACTGGATGCAGAGGACTTGCGTTGCCTCCATGGTATCTTCCGAATCCATGACTTAGATGGATGAGATCTTGACCGTATACTCAGCTGTTTCAATAGTCGATAGACAATGTACAAAAAATCACACTCTTTGGATGATCATAACCGTTAAATATGGGGCATATAGATGGAAGGTTAAGGAAAATGACTTTGAAATGTTTTATTTCTCAGATAGTTAAGGACAGACTGACAAGGAATATTTTTTTAGGAGCTAATTAATGGATTAGACGGTGGGTTGAATGGTTCAGATCATCACAAAACTGTGGGAGTTGTATGGTACATGGCATGGTATAAAGATAGGATACCCTTTGAGACATGGGATCTCTTCCTATTTTCTAATTATCGTTATCATGATGCATGAGGAATGATTCAATACGAATTCCTCAGCGACGCTGGATGGGCCCACTTACAATGACTAACTACCATTGGATCCACCCAAGATTCATCATGATCAGATGATCGAAGTCATCCAATTGATTTCTACCGTCCATTTTCACATGCGCTTAACCGGATGTTTTCAACCATCCGATCAGGGAAAATTTTAGGGCCAGATGCAACCAAAGGTGGATCCATCTTGTTCAATGATCCACGGTGATCGAAAATTGGTCCCACCTGGTTCCTTGGGACGAATTTGCACCTGTGTCCGGTAAGAAGAATTACTACCGGATCATTGCACTCATTATCATTTATGCGTTATTTGATACAGTGTGGGCCCCACCATGATGTGTGCGTTTTATCTACATTGTCTATCTATTTTGTTAGCTAATTTTAGTGCAGGATTAAAAAAAAAAACATGGGCAGTCTGAAACTCATGAGACACTGTCCATCAATTTTGTTAGCTAATTTTAATGCAAGATAAAAAAAATGAAGGATATCTGAAGCTCAACTAGGCTACACCACATGAAATATTGGAGGTTGAATGCCTACCATGGAAAACTTCCTCAGGCTACAAAAGTTTTCTATCAAAAGCTGATGTTTGTGTTTTCCCTTCATCTAGCTTTACTAGACTATGGACAGGTTGAATGATAAATAAACATTGTTGTGAGCCCCAGATATCTTTTATCCTTAGATGTTTAATATCATTAATTCATGTGGCTAGTTCACTTAAGCTTTGTATGTCTCAAGTTTTTATTTTTATTTGGTCATGCCTAAAATAAGCTGGCAAAACCGTTGTATTGCTTAAATAAAACACATACATCATGGTGTGGCCACGGCGCTTTTCCACCACAAATTTGGGCAGTGGAGGGTTATACCCAATCCAACAACCATTTTCTCCTGTGCTTAACTGGATATTTTTAGCCATCGATTCAGGTCATTCTTAGGGCTACACTCTTAACCAACGAACCATCTATCAGATGGGCCCCACCTAGTTCCTCATAGGCATTTTTGCCTGAGCCAAGTTCGAAGATTTACTTGGGGCCCATTTGGCGGGGCGGGGGGGGGGGGGGGTTGGAAGGGATTGAATGGTATTATTGTGGATGGCATGGATTTCTAGGTAATGATGGTATTGTCAATGGCTTATCTTGAGATCCATGGGATTGTTATATCCCTCGATTGTTAAATTCAGTCTGTTTAGCATGCCTCGACCAATCTGGCGATTAGACTTTCCCATCCCCTCCAATCCCACTAACCAAACACGTCTAAGGTAAATTTAAACCGATCAAAGTGGATTGGAAGGGATTTAAATGTAATGATGGTATTGTAAGTAAATTATCTTAAGATCCATGGGGATCAGATCACCGACTTTGTTTGGCACAGTCGGATATACTCGGGATTTAACTTCGAATCCCTTTCTATCCCTTCCAATCCGACTGGCCAAACGGGCCCTTAGTGGATCATTGAAGTCATCACTACTTGGTCGGTTATTTGATACTCTGGCTTCCTATGACGCCTGATACACAGGCACTTGGAAATAGTACACTTGGTATACATTAACTCAAATCTCTAAAGTTAGCTTCCAAAACTTCGTTTGGTTTTGACAAGGCTAACCGCTGATTCAGGAACTTGGTTTTTTTTTATAATAAAACAATATATTTTTCATTTATAACCGTCCAATAAATATCTATAGTCCCATAGAAATATAATCGAATAAATCCAAACTTTAGTTCATGATCCATCCTATTACACATACTTTTGATGGTTTAATTTGAATTAATTGGATGCCACGTGTGCAATCTCTAAGTAATTTATAAGTGCCTGCCTATCATCCATTCACTCTGCCAGAGTAGGAAGTATTTCTCTTTTGATTTTTACCGTTAGTGGAAGCACGTCAATCTCGGGCCTGTTCTCGTTGCATTATTTTGGGCCGGTATTTGATACACCAGTAGAGTATGGAACTTGATACGCAGGCACTCGAACTGTACACTTGCCATTCATTAACTGAAATAAAACCGGATAAACTGTGGAAAGTTCTTTGGCTAATTTACAGTAGAAAAATTTGTTTTGTGGAAATACTATTGGAGATTTTCATTATTAACCGTCCAATAAATGGCCACCCAAAAACGTCTCTTAAGTATGTATGATTTTATCAGTAATAATATATCTAAATGCGATCCATAATTTGGACGGTTTGATATGAATTATTTATATGCCACTCAGGAAATTTCAAGCAATTTTGAAGAGTCGGTATATGAACCAACACATTCCGCCAGAGTATCAAAAATTTCTTCCATCATTTATGGTGATAGCCAGACCTAAAATGGTGTGAAATTATTGCAGGCATGGAAGACGCGAGCTTTTTCTTATTTCCAACTTCCAAGGCCTTGAAAGTTAAAAAGTACCCAGTACACGTGTCAGTGTGATGCGTTTATCGAAACCGTCTATCCAGTGTTACCTATTTGGATGGCCTATGTTTCAACAACAGATCACAGTGGCAATCCTCACATTCTTTTCTTTCTAACGGTGAATTTAGACCGTTGAATACTTTTGTTTATAACTACCGTTGAATACCGTTTGGGAGCTTGGATTTGGAACCCCCAGGTTGTCAAACCCCTTGGATTTGAAATTCTCCTATCGTGTGTGGCACCTGGATTGAGAATCAACTTTAATTCAACAGTAACTATGCAGCCCAGATATATAAGGGCTAGAATTTAATTACTAAATTAATTTTAATATCTCTAATTAGTGAGTGTATGTAATGTTTAACATAAGGCCGTCAAAATATAGGCTTTGCCCGAAAATACTGAAATTCCAAGTCTCACATGAGCCACAAGCATAAAATCATATCCGAGTGACGAACTAACAATATTTAACCATTGATTTACATGGATAATGTTTGGATGGTGTTGATCATCATATTAAAGTAATTATAGTGATACAATTGATAATCTAATTATTTTAAGACATCATTAGTGGGCTATGTGCCCAATAGAATAATAGTCTGGTGACATAAATGTTACGCACATAACTCTCAAAAGGATTTTAGATGTAATCTAAGCTCCAACCATGGATTTGAAACCCAAAGGGGATTTAAAATCCCCAATTACTTTACTGTGCAAAACAACTGAGGGATTTGAAATCCTCCCATATATCCATGGTGTCAAATGACCCCTAAGCCGCATGATTATTGTTATCTTTGGCCAGAGCAATCTAAGCCGTTGATCCAAATACTCTTGGTCACGTGATTATTGTTTTCTTTGGCCAGAGCAATTTCAACCTAAGATAGATCTTTTTTAAATTGATTATAATAAATAATGTGAGTGACGTATCCATTCGTTCCATAATTAGTGTCATGGCTCAAAATTTAGGTGGACCCAAAACTCGAATGGGCCACATATGAAAGAAAATGTTGAACGTAGGCTAGTGGGGCCCACTTGTGAGCAATCACTAGTCGGTACGTCCAATCTTTTTTTCAATTTTTTCCTTTGAATTAAATTTCAAATTTAATTATGAATTTGATTTTTAATTTACGATAGGGATCTGATCGGATTATTTGGCCTTATCCAATCCCATCCAAACTCTCTTTCCTTTTCTATAAAAAGGGATACATTTCTCTCGTGTAATGCATTGAATCATACGATAAATCGAGAGTATACAGAGAGATACAGTGTGCACTATAGTCTGTCCATTTTAGTTTGTCCTTGGGATGATCTGATCCATAAATCGCAATCCAGGGCCACTTATACCGTAGGATCAGAGGTGTAAATAGATCTATCTGTTCCAGTAGTAGATAGACAGGCTATTGGACCGTCAATCTTCTGTTTTGTAAAGGTTTCAAAAATCGTGTAGACCGTCAGATGTTGAGAGCTCACCTTCCCCGCTTCCCTACAGTGGTCTTAAGAATGGATTTGGATGAGACTCTATTAAGGACGTAGACGGTTGTTAACAGTGTGTCTCCCCAGAATGTGGTGGAGAGATTAGCTTTTGCTATCATCGATCTAACCATGTCCAATAGTGTCATATTTCTTCTCTAGCCAACAAACGCCGTTGGGGATCTTTGAGATATGTTTTGTTGCTTACTTCACATAGAGGTAAACTTGATAGTAAAACCATTGAATGCATATTCATAAGGTACTCTATACATTCAAAGGGATACGTTCTAATTTATTAGTACCATGGACGATGGATTGAGATAGAATCCCGGGACGTGACTTTCGTTGAAGATAGATACCTAAGCCGAATGCAGCTAAAGGTTCCAATAGAACTATTTAAAATACCTGATGTATCTCAAGAGAGTAGAAATTCTGTATCTCCAGATGATGATACTCCTATGGTTCGTCAGGACAGTGGGAGGACATCTCAGCAGGCTCCTGAGTTACGTCGAAGTGAAAGAGGATTGATTCCTCGAAGATACTTCGATATTAAGGGGCAAACATTCTCTTGCATTGTAGTTGATGATGATGAACCTGATTCGTATCAGGATACATTATTATCTTCTAATTCGACGATTGAGTGAATGTTATGGATGGAGAAATCGCTTCCATGGAGAAGAATAAAGTCTGAAAACTTATTGATCTGCCTTCCAATCGCAAAGCGATATGTAACAAATGGGTACTAAAAATTAAAAGAAAAGCAGATGGTACAGTGGACAAGTATAAAACACAATTAGTTATTAAAGGTTTTACACAATAAGAAGGCATAGATTACGAGGAGACTTTTCACTTGTTGCAAAGTTCTCCTCAATCCGCGTGATCTTGTGTATTGTTGCAAGTTTAAACTTAAAGTTATATCAGATGGATGTAAAGATCGTATTCTTAAATGGTGACTTGGATGAAGAAATATATATGCAACAACCCATAGGTTATGTGGAAAAAAGCATCCAAAGAAAGTCTGTAAGCTGTTGAAATCTTTCTATGTGCTGAAGCAATCTTCAAGACAGTGGTACATGAGGTTCCACTTGGCCATCACCACTTTTGGATTCACAATGAGTGAAGAAGATCATTGTGTATACATGAAACGGTCTGCAAGATCTTTTCTAATATTATCTATATATGTAGACGATATCCTGTTAGCTGGTAATGACATGAAATTATTGATATTGACTAAAGATTGACTATTCTCGAACTTTGAAAAGAAAGACCTCGGTGAAGCCAACTTTATTCTTGGGGTAAAAATCATCATGGATCGCCCTAAGAAATTTTTAGGCTTGTCTCAGGCAACCTATATACAAAAGATCTTAGAGCGATTTAGGATGAAAAATTTAAAAGTAGTCGAAACCCCTATAGAGAAAGCTACCAAGCTAGACAGAAAATTATGTCCCCAGACTGAAGCCGAGAAATTGGCTATGTCCTCAGTAGCTTATGCAAGCGTAGTAGGGAGCTTAATATATGTTATGCTTTGCACCAGACCGGATATTAGCTATGCAGTTAGCATAGTCAGCCGTTATCAGAGTAACCCGGGATAATCTTATTGGCAAGTCGTCAAACGTATATTCCGCTATTTAAGAGGAACAAAAGACCTAATGTTGCGTTATGAAGGCTCAAGCCTCGAGCTCAAAGGATATTCTGATGCTGCTTGGGATAATGACGTCAATGAGGGAAAGTCTAGTTCAGAATATGTATTCTTACTTGGAGGAGGAGCTATCTCATGGTCAAGTAAGAAACAAACATCCACAACTCTTTCATCTATGAAGGCCAAGTACATTGCATGTTGTGCTGCAGTTCAGGAGTGTGTATGGGTTCGCAGATTTCTATTGAGTCTGGGTGTTGTATCGAGTGTTCATCAGCCTATATCGCTGAAGATAAACAATACTTCTGTCATTGACTTGGCAAAAGACTCTGAACACCACCAGAAATCTAAGCACATTGAGATCAAGTAGCATTACGTCCGTGATCAAGTGAGAGATAAGAAGGTCGTCTTCAAATACATTCCTTCTAAGGAGATGATGGCTGATCCAATAAAGAAACCTATAGCTAGAGATCTATTTCAAGTTCACGTCAGACAAATGGGATTGAGGAAAGCTTAACTGATGTACTTATTTTGTAGTACTTTTGATCTTTCATTAATGAATAATATATTCCATTTATTCAGTATTGAACACTAATATAACTAGGTATGTAGATCATCAGCATTTACCTTGAGATTATGTAAGATTTTTATTTTTGTCAGCAGGCCGGTCACCCACTCGCACGGGTTGACCAACCTGGAATGTATAAGAGAGGTACATTTGGAGTCATGTTTATACATTGAGGTATGAACTTTTGTTTATTATGAATAATAAAGGATGAGGATATGAGTGAGTCGTATCCACCTACAATCTTTTAAGATTAAAGATGAGACTGATAAAGTCGAATAAGATAATCGCACAATTCTTTTTATGCGATCAATGTTATGGCCTGAATTTAAAACTAAGTTATGAGGTTATGAGATGAGTCGTACCTCATGTAGAATGACCTGCGTATTGTAGGCCTGACATTCACCTAGTATTGTTTATTTTACGACGTGGATGGTAGCCACGTGTTGGGACCTTTTACCGACAGATTGTTTTGATTCGATCTAATCATTGCAACGTGCAAGTAACCAGTCCCATATGTGACTCTTTGTGTCCTTAGATACCCTCCTCTTGTGTATATGAGGATGAGATTAAGTGTCGCTACTTTAGTGTACTATGACAAAAGGTCTTTGATTAGCCTGACTCAGTTACGCTAGAAAAGCAGCATGATTGATTTCAAATTATACATTTGCGTATGAAAGATCCCGTGACAGCTACACCAAGTTTCTAGAACTATAAATACGCACTTGAAAACTTATCCGTCGGCAGTATTGAGTTATTTTTTATTAGACTTTTGCAAACCATATTTTTCTTAAAAAGCATATATATATATATATATATATATATATATATATATATATATATATATATATATATATGAGTATGGCTTTAAATTGGTTTTAATCGAAGTTTGTGAAAAATTAAGTTTTCAGAATAACTTGATAAGTTGAATAAGTGTGTATGTTGGCCGTGTACTCTATATCGGGAGTTAACTCAATCCGGTGTGGTCATGCTGACTAAGACAGGCATTACAAAGCTTAGGTTATTGAGTACTAGTTAGGTGATCACTTAGTACTTAAGCACCTGTGAGAAGATTTCAGTGATCCAGCTGGTCCCATGATTCTGATTCTTTTGATCACGATGTTTGATCTTTGTTTGTTATTAAGAAAGTTAGTTGGACAAATTTATGTGCCTATCCCACAATGTGATTGAGTGAGAGATGTTGGACGTAGGCCAGTGGGGCCCACTTGTGAGCAATCACTAGTGGGTATGTCCCATCTTTTCTCCGGTCTCTTCCTTTGAATTAAATTTTAAATTTAATTATGAATTTAATTTTTAATTCAAGATAGGGATGTGATCAGATTATTTGCCCTTATCCAATCCCACCCAAACTCTCATTCATTTCCTATAAAAAGGGATGCACTTCTCTCGTGTAATGCATTGAATTATACGATAAACTGAGAGTATACGGAGAGATACAATATGCACTATACTCTATCCATTTTAGCTTGTCCTTGGGACGATCTGATCCATAGGTCGCAATCCAAGGCCACTTATACCGTAGGATCAGAGGTGTGAATAAATCCATCTGCTCTAGTAGTAGATAGGCGGTCCATTGGAGCGTCAATCTTTTACTTTGTAAAGGTTCCAAAAATCGTTTAAACCGTCAGATCTTGATGGCTCACCTTCCGCGCTTCCCTACAGAAAAGGTAAGGATATTAAATCCTATCCTTGAAATTTCTACTATAGAATTGCTGAATCTAGCTAAGATTTTGGTATTTCCCATTGTCCAAGTTGAAAATGACTTGTGAATGCATTTAACGACATAGAAACATCATGGTGGGCCTTAAAAAGCTTTAAGGGTGGCCTTTCTCATCCTTACTTTTCCGTGTGATGTGGGCCACTTAAGTTTTTTGATGTTGACCTGTTTTTCACTGCAATAGCCACACACACGTACACATGTTCTTTCATGTTCTTATGGCCATATGGGTCTTTGGTGTTTAGAAAGCTTGCACTTTGAATTACAAAGTGAAAGTTAGGAACATAAACTTGGCATTAGAACAAGTTGACTTCTACTTGAATGAAACTCCATAAGAAACATGTTTCTACAATGATATAAGACTGTGATTTATAAATAATAAAGATTATCAACATATTGCACTCAGGAGTAACATATGTGGAGCTATCCATCTTTAGGTACACACCTAAGAGATAAGGGAGAAAAGTTGAGTGAAAGGCTATTATAAAAAGTATATTGAAATACCAAAAATAAAATAATTTAAATTAACACCAAGTTAAATCACGTATAAATACTTTGTCCTTAAAGCTTGATTTGCTTGCTTCTAAATCACTGATGGGTTATAGGCGAATTACTTTCAAAATAAGACAAGCCTTGTTTCTAAGATCCTGCGTGCAACAATTATGGAAGGATCATCTTAGAAACTCAACTAACGTAGTTGATCATTTGACAAATTTGATATATGAGTGGGCAAACTCAGTGACTTAAACAATATTCGAGCTGCTTAGCGATTTTCTTAAAAGGAAAATGTTTGGAGAGATTAGATCAGATTTTCGATGGGATTTGTTGGATTTGGATGATTATGGATCAGGATGGTCTAGTTTATATAGCATATGAAGAGTGGACCGTTGCTAGGAGGCGGTCATGGTTTAGAATGTTTCTAAAACGTTTCTAACCATTGATACTAATTTTTTAGTGTTTCAGATTGTTGGATCATCAAGGCCAGTCCGTTTTTGAACTGTTTTGACTATTAAAGCTACTAGCCATCCTCAAAATGGTTAATGGTTTTGGATTCATTGATCTGACTATTTTTATCAGCTTATTGTTGTAAAATAGATGTCTTAAATCTTGTTTACCACGCTGCTCGACCAGTTAAGGGACTGACTCGACTAGTTGAAGGTCACTTTGACTGGTTGAAACCTGTTCAACTAGAAGTTCAGCAATGGTGTATTTAGGAATTCCGGGATGCTAAACCAGTCGAAGGGGTCCTTTGACCGGTTGGAGCCCAGGATCGATTAGTCGATGGTTACATAGATGGTGCGCGGACTGCATAAATTTGAAGCGGTTTACAATGATGTGCGTAAGTGGAGTTTCTTCATCTATAAATAGGAGTCCCTAAGGTCATTCTCAACTATACTAAGATTTTCTAAAGGGGTTCCAAGGGTTCCTAATAGGGTTTTAGGGTTTTTAAAGGGTGTAGCAAGGGTGAGATTCAAGGTTATTCGAATCAAGTAAGTCCTTTCTCTTTGTAATTTCTATTTTCATAGTGAAATTCTGTCGCTTTGTGCCATGGTTTTTTTCGAAAGAATTTTCCACGTTAAATCTTTATGTTCTACTGGGATTGCGTGGTGCTCTTGGATTGCTATCTTAAATCCATATATGTGTGATTCTGCAATACAAATCCCAACAAGTGGTATTAGAGCAATCGTTGGGGCACAGATCTAAATCCGAAGGATTAACATCAATGGGAAGTATTAGGTATGAGATAGAGAGGTCCTTAATCAAGCTAGATGAAAATGGTACTCTTGAGGAGCGAAAGTCTACAATGACTGATGATGATTGAAATATTCTTGACAAGAAGGTCTTATCACCAAGCCTTTTATGTCTCACGGATGAGGTTCTCTACAATGTCATGAAGGAGAAAACTGCGGCTTAGTTGTGAGCAAAGTTAGAGTATGTTTATATGAAAAAATTAGCTAAAAATCGCATTCACTTGAAGCGTCAGTGGTATAACTTGAAGATGATAGAGGGTGGAGATCTGGAGCCTAACATCAACAACTTTAATAAATTGGTTTGTAAATTGCTAGATATGGAAAAAGTAATGAAAGATGGGGAACAAGCATGTATGTTACTGAATTCTCTTTCGGCATCATATGAGTCATTTAAGGACACAATATGCACCACGAATAAAACCCTAAGTGTCGACACCATTATCTCAGCTCTTTAAGGGAAGGCCATGAGAAAGCTAAACGATGACATGAGAATATCTTCTAATGCACTTTTTAAGATGGGTATGAATTCTAAACAAGGTATAGGTTCTTTAAGTTCTAAATCTAAATCCAAATCCAAGGGCAGGGGCAAAGGTAAGATAAAGTGCTGGAGCTATGGGATTAAAGGACATGTGAAGAAGGATTGTATAAATCCTAAATTTAAGAGAGAAGAATCGGATGCTTCGTATAGAGAGACTAACATTGCCACGTCAGATGGATTGAGTGAATGTGATGGTGATGTTTTCTCTGTGTCTACGATTAAACGGTCATATGATGATTATAGGGGCGAATTGATTCTAAACACATAAACATCTTTTCACATGACTGCTTATTAGAGTTGGTTCGCTAGTTACAAAGAGTGCAATAGTGGACATGTATTTATGGGCAATGATAGTGCCTGTAATGTTGTGACCTTTGGTATGGTGCGTGTTAAGATGTTTGATGGGACAACATATGTTGACTGGGGTGAGGCACATTCCTGACATGAAGAAGAGCCGGATTTCTCTCGGTGCACTCGAGGCTATAGGGTACAGGTTCACAAGCATTGATGGTGTCCTTAAAGTATCAAGGGGATCCTTACTCTTACTCGAGTAGTAGACTCTCAGGAGTTTTAACACCCGGTCAATGGTTCGAATATTCATAGGTGGTGAAATCCCACTACGACGTGAATGTGTGGGGGTGTGTGTACGTGTAAAAAAAAATGTATCTAAGGGGGCACGGGTAATTATAAAAGCGTAACGACTCGATAGTGTTTATATGCTGATTGAGAGCACTTCAAAAGGTGGAGATACAGTGGCTATAATGGATTTGTATGTGTGTGGCATGTTGGACATAACCACATGAGCAGGCAGAGCATGAAGGCTGAGATGCGAGGACATGGATACAAAACAGGTGGAGAAACCACTTGTGAGAAGAATCATACGACATAATTGCATTGTATTAGTGAGGTACATGGATGACTCCAATATCGTAGGGGATCCGTCCTCTATTCAGATGGCTCTAGGTGATCCTGGTGCTGAGAAGTGGAAGGTGACTATGAGTGATGTGATAGACTCGTTGTACCAGATAGACACATGGGAGCTAGTGGAGCTTCCAGTGGGCCGGGAAGTGGTTGGAAGCAGGTGGATCTTAAAAATGATACAACATAGATACAAAGAGAGGTTGGTAGTGAAAGGTTATGCTTAGAGAGAAGGGATCAGCTTCTCATAAATATTCGCGCCAACAGTATAGCAGGTGTCTATTAGATTCATGATTGACGTTGATTGACCAATGTGATCTTGAGCTAGAAAAGATGAATGTGGAGTCTGCACTTCTACAAGGGAAATTAGAAGAATATAACTACATGTAGCAATCAGAGCGGTTCAAAGTTTAAAGGGGCAGAGGAAAAAAGTTTGAAGGAGGTCGTGGTATGACCTATCGCCTATGCAGTGGTTTGATTCCTTCATGGTGAGTTAGGAATTATATGTTGATGACATTAAATCGTCAATTATGACATGTCTGAAATTAATGTACTGAAGGCTCGGTTAAGTGAGACATTCAAGATGAAGGATTAGAGGCTGCAAAGATGGTTATCGACATTGAGACTGAAAGATGAGTAGGCTTTCATTATCTCAGGCAAAATACCTTATGTAAGTATTGATCAAGGATATGATGGACCAGGCAAAGCCAGAGAGCATTCCCTATGCGTCTCTCCTCAAGTTTTCCTCAGAGCATGTCCCAAAATAGATGAGGAAAAATAGGATATCTCTCATGAGCCTTATTCGAATGCGGTTGGCAGTGCATGCCATGGTTTGTATTAGACCGGTTGTTTCATAAGCTATCGGTGTTGTGAGCAAATACCTTGACAAGTAATATTAGGTATCAGTGAGATGGTACAGAAGACTACGTCTTACTTTTAGGAAGACATGAATAAAGTTGGAAGAGTATGTAGATTCAGGTTATACAAGTAGTGTAATTTCAGGTAGTCAACTTTAGGTTACTTGTCTGTACTAGCGAGTGAAGCAATTAGTTAGATGTTTATATTATTCGACAGATGCTTGAGGAAGGAGGCGTAACACTGGAAAAGATTCACACCAGCGTGAATCTGGAAGACATGATCACCAAGGTCATTCTGAAGAGAAGTTCAAGTTCCATGCAACTTCTCTATGCTTGACAATGTTATAAAAGGAGGACAGTGTGTATGAGAAGCTATGAAGTAATGTAGAAATAAGAGAAGAGATCAAGAAGCTACACAGTTAAAGATTGAAGCCATGATGGAAATTGTTATAAAACAGATGTCTTAAATCTTGTTTACCGCATTGCTTGACCAGTCGAGGGATTAACTCGATTAGTCGAAGGTCACTTTGACTGGTCGAAACCTATTTGACTCGAAGTTTAGCAACGGTGTATTTAGGAATTCTGGGATGCTCGACCAATCGAGGGACATGCTTGACTAGTCGAAGGGGTCCTTTGACCAATCGAAGTCCATGCTCAACTAGTCGAGGTTTAGGCAGCCGGTGTACGATTTGTGCGCGGACTGCGTAAATTTGAGACGATTTCTAAGGAGGTACGCAAGTAGAGTTTCTCCATTTATAAATAGGAGTCCATAGGGCCATTTTCAGGCATGCTAAAGTTTTCTAAAGGAGTTTTAAGGGTTCCTAAAAGGGTTTTGAAGTTTTTAAAGATGTAGCAAGGGTGAGATTCGAAGTTGTTCGAATCGAGTTAGTAATTTCTCTTTGTAATTTATATTTTTATAGTGGAATTTTGTTGTTTTATGCCGTGGTTTTTTTCCGAAAGGATTTTCCACATTAAATCTTTGTGTTCTCTTGTAATTATTTGTTGCTCTTAGATTACTATCCTAGATCCTTCCATAGCACAAATCCCAACACTTATAAAATCCAAACCCACATGATGCCTATGTACAAGGTGTAAAATGCGCCATTATAACTACACAGCCTTCACCCATGCTTGCCTATGTTCCAGTATGGATATGGATCACATCTTCCTCCATTTCTCCATTTAAGAATATTGATCACTTATTCACTTGTAAACTACAACTTTTCTCCCCGTCCATCTGACGTGTGAATAAAAAAAAACACACACTTTTCTTCTTTATTTTTCAAAAACTGTTTCCCTGGGAAAATAAAATTTTCTAGAAACTTTATTTTATTTTTAAACTAAAATTTCAACAAATACACTGGTGTGGATAAGACCCTTAGGGCCTGTTTGGCCAGGCAGATCCCATGGTATTAAGAGGGATGGGATCAATTTTAAGGTAATGATGGTGGTGTCAGTGGATTGTCTCAAGATCCATGGGATTGTTATATCCCGGACAAGTTCACTGGGTCTGTTAGGCACGCCCCGCACATCCCGGGATTTTACCTTCCAATCTATCCAACCAAGGGGCAGGATCAATTTTAAGGTAATGATGGTGATATCAGTGGATTGTCTTAAGATCCATGGGATTGCTAACATCCGGGTTACAATTCACCGGTTCTGTTTGGCTTGTCATGCTATCCCAAGATATTGCCGATCCCATCCCTCCTAATACCGTGGGATCTGCCCGGCCAAACAGGCCCTTAGAAATATGACACAGCCGCCCAAACGTGCGTTTTGCATTAGTATCATTGCATATAAATAAAAGCCCCTGTCTTTCTGATTGATGGATTATTATTAATATCATTGCATATGTACATGGTTAAAGGTGCAAACTATAGAATTAGATGCCAGCCATCTGGTGGCTTTTACTAGCTGGCTTTAATGCATGAGCCAAAAAGTGAGTCTGATTAGGAGTTTTGACAACTGACAAAGAGCTACAAAAGTTTCAAATCAGGCTGATTTTTTTATATTACTCTCATCTAAGTCCATGTTACCTCGTTAATGGGTGATATGATAAATAAATATCACCATGGGCATTAGGAATGTTTCAACGGTGGATGTGACCGTGACCACTGTTTCCTCGGAAACGGATTGGCTACTCCCCGACGCCGGCCAATGGCTGGTGGTTGGTGATCTGTGGGCCCCACCATGATGTATGTGTTTCATCCATGCCGTCCATCTATTTTTACAGATAATTTTACAGTATGAGACCAACAATGAGGTATTTCCAAATCGCAAGTGGACCCATCACAGGAAATAGTGTTGAATGAGCACTGAACATTAAGAACATTCTGGGGGCCATGAAAGTTTTGGATCAAGCTTATTTTTGTTTTTTCACTTCATCTGGGCCTGTATGACCTAATCAACAGATTGGATGTCAGATAAACAGTACAGTGGGCCTTAGGAGGATTTAAATAGTGGATATCCAATCACTATTGTTTTCATGTGGTGTGGTCCACCTGAGATTTATATACCTCTCGTTTTTGGGATCAAGCCTAAAATGATCTTTAAAAATAGATGAACGGATTGGATGAAACACATACAGAGCACCGACCACCAGCCACGGGGACGGTGTCAAGGGGAGTAGCCACTCCGTTTCCGTTTCCTGTGGTGTGGTACAATTGATCTTTGAATCTTCCTACTTTTTTGAAATCATATCCTAAAATGAGCTGGAAAGATGGATGGACGGACGGGATAAAAGACAAACATCTGGGTGGAGCCAGGACAGCCGATTAAATTTCAGGAAAGATTAACAACTGGCATTACAGCGTAGACTTTTAAACGGTAGGTAAATAACTAATTTATAAAAATCTCCACATCTAAGCTTTCTTGTTCAGCTAATAATCCGGCCGAGGATCACATCAGAAAAAAAACCGCTGATGTGACTTATATATCATAACCATCAAAAGGGTGACATCGCTCTCTTGGGTACGAGTCTACGCTACGTATCGGGCGCGGCCTCGGTGGACCTCCGGATCTGTGGGGCCCACCTTGATGTATGTGACTTACATCCATGGCGTTCATCCGTTTTTAAAACTCATTTTAGGGCGTCATTCGAAAAATGAAGTAAATCCAAGGCTTGGGTGGACCAGATCACCGGAAACAGCTGTGATTGAATACCCACCTTTAAAAACATCTTGGGGCCATCGGAATGTTTATTTGCCATCCAATCTGTTGATGAGGCTACAAAGATCAGGATGATGGGACCACACAAATATCAGCTAGCCTACTGAGATTTGGATCTGCTTTATTTTCCGGATCATGTCCTGAAATGATATGTAAAAACGGATGGACCGCTTGGATGTAATGTAAATACATCGAAGTGGACAGGATGTGTTACCAGCTTGCCACTTTGGCACGCTTGAATTTTTACCAATCGGTAATCTAAAACCGATCTCACTATATGGACGGTCCTGATCCATTCTTCTCATGTCAGCGGGCCATCGATTGATTTAAGAAATGGATGGTTGAAAGAATTTAAACTAATGTTCCACACTCGGGGTACAGTTTAGCACTCGGATGAGACAAATACACCAAATTTCAACTCCGTATACAATATACGTGGGCCCCACACGATTAACGGTTTGGATCTTGCACAAGTATTCCAAGTTGACATGCGCAAGCATGAGACAGCAGCTCAGAGAAAAAGAAAGGAAAAACGGTCCACCAGCTGCAACCGGTTCATCTGTCACCAACACGAGTCACGACTCAAACTCCGCACATAGGAATTCTTGAATACGCATGCATGCAGCTACCATTCACGTGCCATACGTGTACCTCAATCCGAACCATTCATTGAGTAGGGAGCAGATGGACGGTTAAAATAAAAACTAGTCGATGGTCCTAATTAGACGAATTTCTGTGCACTGATCAACAGCTGGGACTATTTCGCTCAACCTGAATTTCGGATAATCCGCCGTCTAAAATGGTACCGGAAGTTTGAACGGCTCGGATGGAGACGAGTTGATGTCAACCGTACACTAGATGAGTGCATGAGTACTGATAGCCACATACCGCCAGAATATCAACGTCTTTTGCTTCTCGAAACTCGAGTTGGGCCCCACAGAACTCACAGTTGGGGCCCACCGTCACGAGTATGGCCGCGGCTGCTTTCATCAGCTTTGGGACCATCAACCCACAGATAAGCGGGCCCTGGTCCTGACGGGCTTTAATTGTCAGTGGCCCGTTCCCATGAAGAGAAATACTTTTAATACTCTGGCAGTCTTCCATGGATGATACGCAGGCAGATATGAATTACTTAGAAATTGTTAGCACGTCATGGAAGTAATTCAAGTTAAACCGTCCAAATCATGGGATCAGTTTAGATGTATCACGAACAAAAAAAGAAACCTCTTATTTGTTCACTGAAACAATAGATTGCTGTACTTTTATTGGACGGTTGAAATTAAAAGTCTACTAGGGTCTAATTTCAAAATGACAACTGCCCACGTATTAGAGATTAGAAATTTTCAGCCAGCCTGCTTTTATACTGTAATGATATTTGGTCCACAAATTTGGTTAATGTAGGCCACGTGTGCAATTCCTAAGTGACTGTGTATCAATTGTCATACGCAGCTGGAGTATCAAAATAACTCCCCTCCCTGTAAGGCAGCATGGTGGGGTTGTACGACAAGGGGGTTAAACTAACCTCACCCTCCGGTTTACTTTAGAAATCAGCGGTTCAAAGGCTTATGATGCGACCGCCGCGCGTAGGCCCGCTCTGCTAACCTTAGGACCTTTTGGACGGCCGCGTTTCGGGTAGATACCGGATCCACCGAGAGTCTGTGTATCCCTAGCAATGAAGCCTCCTCTTATTCATGTTAATTAAATCCACACCGTCCATCCATTTCGAAAGATCATTCTAGATCTCATGAAGCAGATCCAAATCTCAGGTGGACCATTCTATACGAAAATATTAGTGATTTAATCCCCACCATTAAACAGAGGAGTGTTTATATTCCATCCAACGTGTTGATAAGGTTAAAAAGAATTGGATGAAGAGACAACACAAATATCAACTTGATTTAAAGCTTGTGTTGTCCACGATAAGTTTTGAATGGTATATTACGATTTTTTCCTATATTATGGTCCACTTGAAATTTTTATGTACTTTATTTGTATTAAAATACCATAAAATGGCCTTTTCAAACGTCTGGACGGTGTGGATGTAAGGAAAATACATCAATGTGGGCCCCAGGGTCAGGGATCCCACCCACCTTGGTGTATCCCCGGATCCGAAGCCGCTCTCCTTTGGACTGCTTCAAAATAAAGGTCACGTACGACCCGCGACCCGAGGTCCCGACCATATCGGCGAGTTTCATGTTGGATGCCGTAGTTTTATGATCAGGACCGTTCATCCGTTCCATCACACTTTGGATGAACGATAAAACAGAATTCTGACTGAAAAGCGGTGGAATCTATTTTATCTGTGAGTTAAATATGGACGATGGCCCACATTTATATGATAAAATCCTCAATATCATTGAATAAAACATTCTAATATCATATGTCATGTGAAATATTTCAATTGATTGCTGAATTCTGATAGATCAACGGTCTAGATTATCGAAATATTTCCGCACATGTCAAAATTGCAAATTCACATCTACCGTGATAAAAAATGATCGCGTATCGTACAGTTCCTTGTCTATCTATAGATTGATGGGGAGAAAATGACCACTGTAGACAAAACCTTTTACCCAGCGGTTTTTATCGCGGAATGCAAACTTAAGTTACCAACTTAGACTAGCACGTGCGGACAGCGACTTTGAGGACGGAACTACCCCTCCTTTGTACTGCCGTTGCTTTTCCTCTCCCTCCCTTGTCTCGCTCCATTTAAAAAAAAAAAGGGACGAAAACTCCACCGCTACATCTGTTGCTTGGATCGCACCACGCTCTAGCTGGATCACACCCTCTCTATTCATCAACATTATCTCGTTCATGACAGGTATGATATACATTTACCTAAACCGCGTAAATTTTTTGTGGGCCATTGAAATGCCGAATGAAGCTCCCATCTTGGTTTTCGGTTCATCCATGCGAAAATCATCCTATGAACATGATGGATTACAAGTAAAACATCATTGTATGGGCATAACAAGGTTTCTACGGTGGAAACACTGTTTCCTGTGGTGTGATCCACTTGATATTTCAATATGCCACCATTTTGGGCTGAAACCCTTGCTTTAGATGGAAAAATGGATGAACGTCATGGATAGTCTACACATGCATTCAAGGCGGGCCCAACTCAATATTTTTTATTTTTTTATTTTTTTATATTTTACTATTAATTTTTTTTTTTTAGTTTTTTTTAGGTTAGCCTGTTAGTACACACCCATGTCAATACACACACTCCATGTTAGCCACCCCCGCTAGGAATCGATACCAGGACCTCAAGTGTTGACATGAGGTATCTCTACTCAGTTTGCCAATTGAGCTATGGATCTGGGTGTGCCCAACTTAGTTAACTCAGCACTATAAGTGCGTACTGAAAATTTTATGAACCGCTCGGTCAATTTCATTAATTGCTCGATCAAATTCACTGAAGAGAATTTCATGTAAATCTCGGTCAATTTCATTAACTGATCGGTCAAATTCAACAAAGCAAATTGTTAGGCTAGGTCAATTACATTTAAAGTTCATTCCAATTCATGTTAGCTTCACCCAATTTCAAGCTTGCCTCGCTCAAATTGATGTTTCCCTTGCTCAATTTCTCGGTTGCCTCGTTGAATTTTTTCGTTGCCTTGCTCAACTCTTAGGTTCCTTCGCTCAATTTCTAGGTTCCCTTACTCAATCTTCGCTCCAATTTCTACGTTTCCTCGCTCGCCTCACTCAATTTCTAGCTTCCCTCGCTCAATTCCTAAGTTGCCTCGCTCCAATTTCGATGTTCCCTCGCTCAAATCCTAGGTTGCCTTGCTCAATTTCTAGCTTCTTTGCTCAATCCGTAGGTTGCCTCGCTCAATTTCTAGGTTCCCTCGCTCAATTTGTAGCTTCCCTCGCCTCGCTCAAATCCTAGGTTGCCTTGCTGAATTTCTTAATTCCCTTGCTCAATAACTAGAATTCCTTGCTGAATTTCTACGTTGCCTCGCTCAATTCCTACCTTCTTTCGCTCAATCCCTACATTGCCTCGCTCAATTTCTAAGTCGCATCGCTCAAATCCTAGGTTCCCTCTCTCAATTTTTAGCTTCCCTCGCTCAAATCCTAGGATTCCTCGCTCAATTCCTACGTTGCCTCGCTCAATTTCTAGCTTTCCTCGCTCAAATCCTAGGTTGCCTCGCTCAAATGCTAGGTTCCCTTGCTCAATTTCTAGGTTCCCTCGCTCAATTTCTAGCTTTCCTCGCTCAAATCCTAGGTTACCTTTCCTCGCTCAAATCCTAGGTTACCTCACTCAAGTCCTAGCTTCCCTCGCTCAATTTCTAGCTTCCCTCGCTCAAATCCTAGGATTCCTATCTCAATTCCTATGTTGCCTCGATCAATTTCTAGGTTCCCTCGCTCAATTTCTAGGTTTCCTCGCTGAAATCCTAGGTTGCCTCGCTCAAATCCTAGCTTCCCTCACTCAATTCCTAGGTTACCTCGTTGAATTCCTAGGTTGCCTCGCTCAATTCCTATGTTGCCTCGCTCAATTCCTAGGTTCCTTCGCTCAATTTCTAGCTTTCCTCGCTCAATTCCTATATTATTATTCTAGATTTTCTATATATATATATATATATATATATATATATATATATATATATATGTTTGGAATATTATTATTCTAGATTTTCTATATATGTATATATTCAGAATTTTTCGAGGAAAAAAAAAACTGTTATGGGGTTGTAATGGTCATTACTGCCACATATCGGCCATTATGGCCGATACCTTTATTGTTAATGGTGGTGACTGTTACGGAATACCTTGTGGAAAACATAAAATATATTGGCTTTCAAAAGGCGCCTGACTTGAGCCTCTTGAGCATCTTGACATCCCAGTTTTTTTCCCCCCAAGTGTATTAATGTGCAGATGAAACCAACAGTTCCAACCTATATATTGCAATTATTTATGTTCCACTGAAAACGTATAATCCAACACTAGTTGCAGGAAACTAATGTTGCACAACCCTTCTTCTCAAGGTGCTGCTCCTGCTTCTAGGCATCCACATTGGTTAACATTTTGAAATGATCATTTGTTACTCCTGCACCTGAATCTGCCTTTGCTTCCCCTCACTCATCATGCTTACTAAGATCCCAAAACCTGAATTTTAGAACCCAAAGAGCTAGTGGGCCTCTGGGGTCTAAAGATGCTTCTATAAAGATTTTATTTTATTTTATTTTATTTTATTTTTTTATTTTTTATAAATTTTAATTTTATTTTATAACAGTGATGATTCAATAAAGATGATGCTGAAACATAGGATCAATGGTTTCTAGGACACAAATGACCTATAGGGGGTGACTTTTTTCTAAACCTTGACAAGGGTGCTTTTACATTTCGAACATAGCCATTAGGACAACATTCTACAGCCAAAACTGCGTCATTCATGAAGGAGAGATACCTTGACCTGGTAGATCGTGATGGATGCTACGCAAGGGGTTAGAAATTATGGAGAAATTGCATAGGTGACATATAAGTAATTCAAATTAAACTGTCCAAATTATGTGTACTAGTTTAGATGTATAACAAACAAAATATTACTCGTCTGGTTGTCTAGCTACTAGATTGCTGGAGATTTATTGGATGGTTAAAAATGAAAAATATCCAATGGCCTTCTTTCAGCAACCAAGTGTACACAAATCAGAGTTTAGGAATGTTCGACCAATCTGATTTTTAGACCATAACTTAGTGACAGTGGGTTTGACAATTTAGTCGGTTTAATTTTGAGTTAATATATGCCATGTTTACCATTTCTCTGTTCCTCTGTATCAAGTGTGACACACAGCAAGCCAGAGTATCAAATAACTCCCCTTCATGAACCTTCTCTTACTCTTTGAAAAAAAGGTATTTTCTTTTTAGTTGTAGCTGGCTAGACAAATTAAACACTCTTCATGTTGTCCAAGGTGCCCTGCTGCTGAAAAATCACATATTTTTTTATTAGTCTTGTCATGTCTGGTCCAGTCATTTAAATTCCTGATTCTTGCATAACCCTAAATGCTTCAAAAAATTAAAAAACTCTCTCAAACATTTTTCAATGATGTCTTTTTGTTTATTATTTAGCTTGTAAAACTTTTTTTTCTTGGAGTGGTGCTTATCCAGGTATAATTCTTCGCTTTATGTAATCTACACTTCCTTGAGACGTGTTTCCATCATTTCAAAAGAAACTGTTCTCTTATGCTGTGATTTAAATTTATGTGGTTTTTGGAAGTCGGTCATGATGGAGTTCAAAATTTGAACTGTAGACCTGTGGAGGTCTCATAGATTAATGGGACACCGTTTAACTAGGTTAGACTATTCATTACGGAACAAACATTAATAGAAGCTATGGGGAATAGGTGCCTACCAAATTGAAATTTCTTTTTGAAGGTATTGCCTTGAGAATTCAAACTTTAAATGCAATAAGACCCATGATTATGAGATGCAAAAGGTGTTATTTGATATTGTGCAAGAGTTTGAGACACATGGCTGTATTACTCTGCTACATATGTCGTATATGCAACAAAACCAATATGCTTAAATTGTTGGGGTTCACTTCGCATGGGGCATAGCTCAAAATCAGATTGATCAGACAACCTGAAGATCTTGTTAATGGACATTTGTTTGCTGTATTGGTTTCTAATGTTAGCTGAATTCAGAAGTTTGGCTATTTTTTTCCAAGCCATCATTAGATGTTCAATAATCAACAAGTTAAGGTATTCCATTTGTGATCTTTGTTTTAATGACCCACCTATAACAGTGTCCCCAATTTGAAGGGCTTAAGTTGACCTCCGTGCATGCTATGTATATGCCTTGTATGCATGCAGATGGATCATCATGACTCTCACGGGATTATGAGTGTTTTTTCCTCTAAAGTCGATGTCACCTTGGGAGTCAAGACCTAAGTTTGAAGTTTTCAATCAATTGAGAAATACTAAAGCAATAAGAAAGATTGAAGTGGTGAATCATGGCACATGTTTAAGAATCTGGGTCGTAGACTGTATGGAAATCAATGTGAATGGTTAATCATGGAACGTGTTTGAGAGATCTGGGCCATGGACTGTATGGGAATCAATGTGAATGTACCTATCCTAAAAATCTAGGCTGACCCACTAATCAGGTGGGTTATGCATGTATGTTGAATATAGTTGATTGATGTTTTTGTTTGTAATAGTCCATTTTCATTGTACAAGTATGGCCCACCTGATGGTCGGATCTGATTTATGAGACAAGACTTGTTCATTATTGGGCCTGCCTAATGAGTGGCTCAAATCGCATATAGGTGTTCCATGTTGGCATGCAAACTGTGATGCACCTCTTTGATCTTCTCTCCCGATATCATTGTAGCATTGCACTTCACAAGTTGGTAACGATATTCCCAATGAGGAATGCTAAGTGCGGATCAGGCTGATATGGAGATTAGGTGAGCCATGTCTGGATTTTATGTATGGAGTGCAGGTCACTTTCTGTCTACCTTCCATTTCTTTTGTAATTGTCTGTCCGCATGATGATCAAATCACGCTAATTTTTGTGAGAAGGGTCAATTTCGCTTAGCCTTCCATTTCTTTTATAGATGTGTGGTCCACATAATGATCAGATCAACCTTTTCCAGACATGGCATCTACATAGTAGAGCACTAGACTAGCTGCTTGGATAATGAGCCACTTTGCAATGTGTGATTAGAGGAATGCTGGGTGAACTGGCTCAGGTGCACCTTTTTGGCACTCACCTGTCACATGTCAATCTAGCACATTGGGTGAAATCAAGGCTGCTTATCGAGGTGGGTCCTGCTTCGTAGAATTCTTGTGGATCTGCTCATCCTTTGGGTCATGACGCATGCGTATAGAAAATAAATGGACTGTCAAAACAAATTCACCAACGGTTCATATCCAACGTGTGGTTGGGCCAGGGCATGTTCGCTGTTGGCCGCACCTGATGAATGCCCTTGATTTTGCTCGTGTGCGACACTGGGCATGTGGCATGAAGCCCTTTGTCCATCTCATGCAAGCTAGTACACTTAGCATTGCTTCCTTCTCCTAATGCAAAATGGCAACTTGTATCATAGTAATCCTTGTGTTTAATGCCACTGCATCCATTCTCTGTATATGCTATAGCTACTATACACAGCATTTCCCATTTATAATTTGATTGATTTTGACCTGCTTACGCTATTATTATTATTATTATTTTTACTTTTGCCAGTTATGCTAGAATTACATTATTGTTTTTAACTTGATGTGTTATTTATTCAAAGGTAAGAAATCTCGGCAAGCCAGTGGACCTTGCTGGACAATATTATAAAGATGGGGCTGATGAGGTATAGCTTGTACTTATCTATGATTTTTGCATCATTAACATATCTGCTTGTGTTATAGATTAATGATATGCTGCAATAACTGAATACTGTTGCAGGTTAGTTTTTTGAACATAACAGGCTTCCGGGACTTCCCTTTGGGTGATTTGCCAATGCTGAAGGTCTGTCGTTTGGCTGTGAAATTGTAATCCACTAACCAATTTTGAGAACAGTTGATTCTTTTTGCATAACTTCTGTTGCCCATGTTACTTGTTCTCAGTATCTAGTCTATTTTTAATTATTTTGAACATATGGTTTCAACTTTGAATACCTCATTGTCCAACTGTTATTGTTGATATGCTCTGTAGGTTTTGCGCTATGCATCAGAAAACGTTTTCGTACCACTAACTGTTGGTGGTGGTATAAGAGACTTCACGGATGGAAATGGGAGGTAATGTTTTGAATCTTGATTCTTCTTTGGATGACATGAAAGGCAAACATTTGCTTTGTGTATATTTATCTTGCTAGGCTAACAGTTTGATGGGAAACTGTTATGAAAGGCAAACATTTGCTTTGGATGACATGAAAGGCAAACATTTGCTTTGGATGACACGAAAGGCAAACATGAAAGGCAAACGTTTGCTTTGTGTATACTAGAAATTTTGTGATTTTTAATAACACAATAGCAAATGAATTCTAGATGGCTAGATGCTTTGGAAATTATTTTTGGGCTCTATTGTGCTAATGCAAGCCAAACTTTTGAAGTCAATATGAAAACAGGTCAAAGGTTCTAGAATCTGATGTTTGGCAGCGCCACATGCACCCCTTTCTACATGCAAGACATGCCAACCTACCAAGCATGTGCAATGTCTTAGTGGCAAATAAGATGGTCCCCACCATTAAGATGATCATACACAAATCAGTTAGGTCCACTCATTGTTTGGGCTATACATGTACATTGAATGTGGCTAAACAATCCCTATTGTTGTGTATGGGTGGCTGACCTGATGAGCAGACCAACCTGATTTTTACGTATGGTCATTTTCACGTCGGGGCCACCTTATTCCATTCTCAGATGTTACATGCTTGTTAGGTTGGCACATCTGCTGCATCTGAAGGTGCATATGGAGGATTAGCTCATGTAATATCCACATCTATGTTGAATTGTATACATGCAAGCACCTTTCTCTCAGCAAGTTAATTTCCTTATGCTTGACTTCCCTCTCAGGCACTATTCTAGCTTGGAAGTTGCTTCAGAATATTTCAGGTCAGGGGCTGATAAGATTTCCATTGGAAGTGATGCAGTTTATGCTGCAGAAGCATATTTAAGAACTGGAGTATGCATAACTTTCACAAGATTTTGCTTCAAATAGTTTTTTTATGCTTCTACTGTCCTTCTAATGATCTTTGAACTGCTTTGTTTTAAAGGTAAAGACTGGAAAGAGCAGCTTAGATCAAATTTCCCGAGTTTATGGGAACCAGGTAATTTTACTTCTTGTCTTTCCAATCGTTGTGTTTTTAAGTTCTCAAATTTTTTGTTATCGAGATTTTTGGCATGCACATATCCATTTTTCTTATATATATATATATATATATCCATTTTTCTGGTTTTTACACCAGTGCATCTAATTTGTAGAAACAAAATTTGTGCACTATGACTCTAAAGTGATTTTACATCTTTTCTCCATTATCTCTTGACATGTACAAAATTTTGAAATTAAGAGAACTCGAAAGTAACGCTGCTTTGACTACCTTGTCCTGGGATTGGTTTGACTGGATGCTTCATTGTTACTTTCCTCATCTAACTGGTCCTTAGCTGCGGGAATTTTCTATTCAAAATGCTGATGCCGCTTCTGCTTCTGAGCCTCTTCTTAATTCTTACTTCTACCACCAATTCCCACTAGATTTTCTAAAGATTTTGGATATGCTTTTCCAGATTTACTTCTACTATTTTGTGGTCATTACAAATTGGCCAAATCTTTGTAAGTAGAGCTGTTCCTATATTAGATTTAGATTGATTTGTAATCAATCTGATTGTTGGAAAAGTTGTTCCTAATCCTATCTAGGGTCTATAAAAGTTGGTCTATGATTTAGAAGGCATTTCATTTTCTGAGTTAGTGAGGTTTATTTAGGTATTTGTAAGACGCGAAAATGTTTCAATTTTAATGTAAGTTGTTTATCATTCTCTACTCCAATATCCTCGTGGGTGTGTTCTTTGTCCATTCTTGTGATTTGGGTGTCGAGATTTCACTGATTCAATAACTGAATTGCACAACTGCTTGTGAAAAACCCAGGAGTGAAAAAGGTAAGGAAGAGTGTTAAGTGGTGAATGGTAAAAGGATTCAAGAACTTTTGAATCTTCCCACAAGCATCATAGGCTAAGGAGAATGCATCAACCCTTCCAGGTTTTGAGAAATTGCTCCTCCTACTGCTAGGGGAGGATTCAATTGATCTCCTTCCTTCACAAGTCTGCGAATCCATCTGTGTTAGAAAAGCATCACAAGTCAAGACCCTTTGCCGAATCAAGCAAGAACTACTTTGAAGGTGGAGTTCTTGGTGCAGGATTCACCATACTCTCTTCTTAGCAATTTCTAAACTATCTCTTTTTACTTAAATTTTACATCACCAAAATCCGATTTCAGGGATTTTGTTTCCCAGAAAGTGAAGATGGTGTGTAGGAACAAATGGAGAAGGTGTCTCACACTTTCTCTGTCATTGAAATCCTTACCAGATTGTGGGTGTGGAGACTATTTTGGAGTCAAAGCTTTCAATCTTCTAACATTCCCACACAAAAGTTGGTTTGGTCACAAAATCCGGCTAGTGGCGATTGCATCTGAATTCTATTTATTTATGCCAATGATTTTCAGGTGGGTGAGCGTTCTGTTTCACAAAAGTAAAGTCAATTTTCTGCACATTTTCCTTGATTAATGCCCATTTGTATCTCAATGTGCATCTTATTGATTTTCCCTTTCCATGTTTTTATTTGGTCCATTTAAGATGTTATATGCATACCTTTGAGATTTTTTTTTTTTTTTGGTTAGCTTGTTAGTACACCCACTGTTAGTTCACACTTCACTGTTAGCCACCCCCACTAGGGAATCGATACCAAGACCTCGCATACCTTTGAGATTTGCTTGTGTTTAACACCTGAATTTTGATAGGACACTATTGATCATTTGCATTAAATATGCTTGGCATGAGTTTTTTCTTGAGGGTACTCATCTTCCTCTTGGTCCATGATATCCTGGCTTTTTGTCATTTCATTCGTATAATTTTTTTATTATGTCAATGCAGTTAGGTACAACATTGGTGCAGTTATCTTGCTCTGGGCACCTATAGCTAAATTGGTGAGTCTTCTTTCCTTCATACTATATGATTCATTGATGAAGTGGCCTGGCCATTTGGACAGACCTATGTTTATATATTATTTCGAAATTGATGAAGTAGATCCGGATGTGCGTCGGAGCTATCCGGATGTTGAGTGGGGGTCCCTGGAAGGTGGGAATCGCTGTTATGACCATGATGAAGCAGTCCATTTTCTATGGATGACATTGGAAGGGCCTGACCATTTGGATAGACCGTGTTTATGTATTTGTTCGAAATTAATGGAGCAGACTCGGATGTGCGTTGGAGCTACCCAGAAGAGCGGAGGTCCCTGAAAGGTGGGAACCGCTGTTATGACCATGATGAAGCTGTCCATTTTCTATGGACATCATTGGAAGGGTCTGACCATTTGGATAGGTCGTGTTTATGTATTTGCTCGAAATTAATGGAGCAGACCCGGATGTGCGTTGGAGCTATCCGGAAGATCGGGGGTCCATGGAAGGTGGGAACCGCTGTTATGACCATGATGAAGCTGTCCATTTCCTATGGATAGTATTGGAAGGGCCTGGCCATTTGGACAAGCCGTGTTTATGTATTTGCTCGAAATTAATGGAGCAGACCCGGATGTGCGTCAGAGCTATCCGGAAGAGCGGGGGTCCCAGGAAGTTGGGAACCGCTGTTATGATCATGATGAAGCTGTCCATTTACTATGGACGACATTGGAAGGGCCTGACCATATGGACATGCCATGTTTATGTTTGTTTTTACAGGTACTATACCCTCAACCTAAACCCGAACCGATTCTCAAACCCAAAAACCTATAACCTAAACCAAAACCAAAACCAAAACCTATAACCTAAACCCAAACCCATTCTCAAATCCCAAAACCTATAACCTAAATCAAAACCAAAACCTATAACCTAAACCTGAACCCATTCTCAAATTCCAAAACCTGTAACCTAAACCCGAACCCATTCTCAAATCCCAAAACTCAAAAATCAGTGGGGATTACAACAGGAAAAAGGAAAAAAAAAATAAAATGAAAAAGAAGCCAGCAAGTTGGGGTCAACCGGGTCAACCCGGTCGACCGGCATATGGCTACGGATTATAACCGTAGCCATAACTATAATGCTCTGCACTTTTTTTTCTTTTTTCTTTTTATTTTTTACATTGAGAACTTTATTGTACGTACATTTTTCTTTAATACATGTTTATATAAATATGTGTGTGTGTGTGTGTATATATATATATAAACCTATAAATTTTTCTCCTTTTTTTTTTTCATTTCTTTCTTTATTCATTTAACAAGAATATCTTCTAAACTAAAATTAGTTACTTGACGAACCACATATGATTTTAGGGTAGGAAAAGCTATTTTAGCCAACCAACCTAGTTATTTTCCAAGATTCCATCAGGTCGATGGTCAAAAATACATTTCGTTCACTTCACGGTCAATTTCAATCACTTCATGGTCAAACTAGAAATTGAGCGAGACAAATATGAAATTGAGTGAGTAAATTGAAAATTGAGCAGGACAAGGTGTGAATTGAGTAAGGGAAGCTAGAAATTGAGCGAGGTTCCCTTGCTCAAATCCCAAGTTGCCTCACTGAATTTTTACGTTGCATCGCTCAATTGCTAGGTTGCCTCGCTCAATTCCTAGGTTCCTTCGCTCAATTTATATATTGCCTCACTGGATTTCTAACTTTCTTCGCACAAAAGTAACATAATAAAAAAATAAAATAAATTCAGTTTGCCCCGCTCAATAATTGAGCAGGGCAAACTGAAAATTGAGCGGGGCAAACTAGAAATTGAGCGGGGTAAACTGAAATATTTTTTTTTTTGCTTTTGTAGGTCCCATCATGATGTATGTCTTATATCCAAACTGTCCATATATGAGCGGGGCAAACTGAAAATTGAGCGGGGCAAACTGAAAATTGAGTGGGGCAAACATGAAATTGACCCCGCTGTCAATATCTAGTTTGCCCACCTTTTATTTCAGGGCTTTCATGTTTGCCCCGCTCAATTTTCAGTTTGCCCCGCTCAATTTCTAGTTTGCCCCGCTGAAAATTCAGCGAGGTAAACTGAAAATTGAGCGGGGCAAACTAGAAATTGAGCGGGGCAAACTGAAAATTGAGCGGGGCAAACTAGAAATTGAGCGAGGCAAACTGAAAATTAAGCGGGGCAAATTGGAAATTGAGCGGGGCAAACTGAAAATTGAGCTGGACAAACATGAAATTGACCTAAAATAAAACAAAAACCTATGACCTAAACACGAACCCATTCTCAAATCTCAAAACTTAGAACCTAAACCTAAACCTAAACCTTATTCTAAACTTATTACCTATAACCTAAACCAAAACCAAAACCTATAACCTAAACTCGAACCCATTCTCGAATACCAAAACCTATAATCTATTCCTAAACCTTAACCTATAACCTAACCTAAACCTATACTTATAACTTAAAATTATTTACAAATCCCAAAATGTATAACCTAAACCTAACCTTTCCCTAAACCTATAACTTAAACTCAATTCCCTAAAGTGAAACCTACACCTAATCCTAATCTCAACTCCCTAACATAAATGTAAACCTAAACTTAAAAATCCAAACTTAAACCCAATCCCGAACCTGAACTCGATTTTCTAAACCTAAACCATAACCCATTCTCAAATCCAAAAACCTATAACCTAAACCAAAACCAAAACCAAAACCAAAATCTATAACCAAAACGAATCCATTCTCAAATCCCAAAACCTATAACCTAAACCTGAACCCATTCTCAAATTCAAAAACCTATAACTTAAACTGAAACTTATAACCTAAACCTGAACCCATTCTCAAATCCAAAAACCTATAACTTTAACCTAAACCTATAACCTATAACTTAAATCAAAATCAAAACCAAAACTTATAACCTACCCATTCTCAAATTCAAAAATTATATCGACGCAATTATAGCTACGGTTATAATCCGTAGCTAAAGTGTATCAAAAATTGTTATCTATAACTAACGTCGATATATCGATGATATGTAGATAATATCTACAACTTTCGTCGATATATCGATGATTTGTAGATAATATCTACAACTTATGTCGATAATATCTACGATATTACCTAAAGCTATTACCTATAACCTATATCTAAACCTAACCTAAACCTATAACCTTAACCTAAACCTAAACCTAAAACCTAAATGTATTCTCAAATCCTTAAACCTAAACCTACACCTACACCTAATTCTAATCTCAAATCCTTAACCTAAACCTAAACTTGAAAACCCAAACTAAACCCGATCTCAAACCTGAACCCGATTCCCTAAACCTAAACCTTAACCTATTCTCAATTCCCTAAAGCTTTAACCTATAACCTATAACCTATAACCTAAACCTAAACCTAAACCTTAACCTAAACCTAAACTAAAACATATAACCAAATTTTCAGTTTGCCCCGCTCAATTTCTAGTACGCCCCGCTTAATTTTCAGTTTGCCCCGCTCAATTTCTAGTTCGCCCCGCTTAATTTTCAGTTTGCCCCGCTCAATTTCCAGTTTGCCTCGCTCATATAAAGACGGTTTGGATATAACACATACATCATGATGGGACCCACAAAAGAAAAAAAAATTCAGTTTGCCCCACTCAATTTCGCTCAATTTCTAAATTGAGCGGGGCAAACTGAAAATTGAGCGGGGCAAATTGAAAATTGAACGGGTCAAACTGAAAATTAAGCGAGGCAAACTAGAAATTGAGTGGGGCAAACTGAAAATTGAGCGGGACAAACATGAAATTGACCTAAACCTATAACCTAAACTAAAACTAAAACCTATGACCTAAACCCGAATCCATTATCAAATCTCAAAATCTATAACCTAAACCTAAACCTAAACCTTATCATAAACCTATAACTTATAACCTAAACCAAAGTCAGAACCTATAACCTAAACCCGAACCCATTATTAAATTCCGAAACCTATAACCTAAACCTAATCTTAACCTAAACCTAAACCTATAACCTATAACCTTAACCAAAACCTATAACCTAAACCAATACCAAAACCTATAACCTAAACCTAAACCTAAACCTGAACCCATTCTCAAATCCCAAAACCTATAACCTAAACCTAAACCTAAACCTTATCTTAAACCTATAACCTATAACCTAAACCAAAACCAAAACCTATAACCTAAACCCAAACTCATTATCAAATTCCAAAACCTATAACCTAAACCTAACTTTAACCTAAACCTAAACCTATAATCTATAACCTAAACCAATGCCAAAACCTATAACCTAAACCCGAATCCATTCTCAAATCCCAAAACGTATAACCTAAACCTAAACCTAAACCTTATCCTAAACCTATAACCTATAACCTAAATCAAAACCAAAACCAAAACCTATAACCTAAACGCGAACCCATTATCATATCCCAAAACCTATAACCTAAACCTAACCTTAACCTAAACCTAAACCTATAACCTATAACCTTAATCAAAACCTATACCCTAAACTCGAACCCATTCTCAAATCCCAAAACCTATGACCTATAACTTAAAACAAAACCAAAACCTATAACATAAACCCGAACTCATTATCAAATTCCAAAACCTATAACCTAAATCTAACCTTAACCTAAACTTAAACCTATAACCTATAACCTTAATCAAAACCTATAACCTAAACCAATACCAAAACCTATAACCTAAACCCGAATCCATTCTCAAATCCCAAAACCAATATCAAAACCTATAATCAAAACCAAAACCAAAACCTATGACCTTAACCCGAACCCATTCTTAAATCCCAAAACCTTAACCTATAGCTTAACCTAAACCTATAGTTATAACCTAAAACTATTCCCAAATTCCAAAACCTATAACCTAAACCTAAACTTAAACCTAAATCCGAACCCATTATTAAATCTCAAAACCTATAACCTAAACCAAAACCAAAACCTATAACCTAAACCCGAACCCATTCTCAAATCCAAAAACCTATAACATAAACCTAAACCTTAATATAAAACCTATAACCTAAACCAAAACCTATAACCTAAATCTAAACCAAAACCTATAACCTAAACCTAAATAAAAACATATAACATAAATCAAAACCAAAACCTATAACCTAAACTAGAACCCATTATTAAATCCCAAAACCTATAACCTAAACCAAAACCTATAACCTAAACCCGAACCCATTTTCAAATCCAAAAACCTATAACCTAAACCTAAACCTTAACCTTAACATAAACCTATAACTTAAACCAAAACCTATAACCTAAACTTAAATCAAAACCTATAGCCTAAACTAAAACCAAAACCTATAACCTAAACTGGAACCTATTATCAAATCCCAAAACCTATAACCTAAACTGAAACCAAAACCTATAACCTAAATCCGAACCCATTCTCAAATCCCAAAGCCTAAACCTATAACTTAAAGTCAAATCCCTAAACCTAAACCTATAACCTAAACTCAAATCCCTAAACCTTAACCTATAATCTAACCTAAACTTATACTTATAACCTAAAACTATTTACAAATTCCAAAACCTATAATCTAAACCTAAACCTAAACCTAAACTTGAAAACCCAAACCTAAACCCGATCCCGAACCCGAACCTGATTTCCTAAACCTAAACTTTAACCTATTCTCAATTCCCTAAAGCTATTACCTATAACCTACACCTAAACCTAACCTAAATCTATAACCTTAACCTAAACCTAAAACCTAAACCTAAACTTAAAACCTAAATGTATTCTCAAATCTTTAAACCTAAACCTACACCTAATCCAAATATCAACTCCTTAACCTAAACCTAAACTTGAGAACCCAAACTAAGCCCGATCTGAAACCTGAACCCGATTCCCTAAACCTAAACCTTAACCTATTCTCAATTCCCTAAAGCTTTAACCTATAACCTAGAACCTATAACCTAAACCTAAACCTAAACCTAAACCTTAACCTAAACATAAACCTAAACCAAAACATATAACTAAATTTTTAGTTTGCCCCGCTCAATTTCTAGTTTGCCCAGCTTAATTTTCGGTTTGCCATGCTCAATTTTCAGTTTGCCCCGCTCATATATGGACGGTTTGGATATAACACATATATCATGATGGGACCCACAAAAGAAAAAAAAAATTTTCAATTTGTCCCGCTCAATTTCTAATTGAGTGGGGCAAACTGGAAATTGAGCGGGGTAAACTGGAAATTGAGCGGGGCAAACTAGAAATTGAGCGGGTTAAACTGGAAATTGAGCGGGGCAAACTGAATTTTTTTTTTTTTTTTTTTCTGTTATGTTACTTTTGTGGGTCCCATCATGATGTATGTGTTATATCCAAACCGTCCATAATTTTACGAGCTCATATTAAGGCTTGAGACGAAAAATAAGATAGATCTAACTATCAAGTGGACCACACTGTAAAAGGCAATGAGAAATTGAATGTCTACCATTGAAACCCTTTTAGGGGTTACAGAAGTTTTGGATCATTATGAAATTTTTTTCCCTCTTCATCCAGGTCTTTTTGATCCTATGAATGAACTTAAACGAGGAGGATTTCTCACAACCATTACAGTGGCCCCCCTAAAGGTTTCTAATGGTTGACGCTCATTCAACACTATTTCCTGTAATGTGGTACACTTGAGAACTGGATATATCTCATTTTTGGTCTCATACCATAAAATGATCTGAAAAAATATATGAATTGAGCGAGACAACCTACGAATTATGCGAGGGAAGCTAGAAATCCAGTGAAGCAATATATAAATTGAGCGAAAGAACTTAGGAATTGAGCGAGACAACCTAGCAATTGAGCGATGCAACGTAGAAATTCAGCGAGGCAACTTAGGATTTGAGCGAGGTTCCCTTGCTCAATTTCAACATAGCCTAAACCTCGCTCAAGTTATAGGTTCCCTCGCTCAATTTCTAGCTTCCCTCACTCAAATACTAAGTTGCCTCGCTCAATTTCTAGATTCCCTCGCTGAACTCCTATGTTACCTCGCTCAATTTTTAGCTTCCCTCACTCAATTTATACCTTGTCCTGCTCAATTTTCAATTTCCTCACTCAATTTCATATTTGCCTCGCTCAATTTTTAATTTGACCATGAAGTGATTGAAATTGATTGTGAAGTGAATGAAATGTAATTTTGACAATTGACCTGATGGAATCTTGGAAAATAACTAGGTTGGTTGGATAAAATAGCTTCTCCTACCCCATAATCATATGTGGTACGTCAAGTAACTAATTTTAGTTTAGAAGATATTCTTGTTAAATGAATAAAGAAAGAAATGAAAAAAAAAAAAGATAAAAATTTATATACACACACACACATATTTATATAAACATGTATTAAAGAAAAATGTAGGTATAATAAAGTTCTCCATGTAAAAAATAAAAATAAAAAATAAAAAAGAAAAACAAGTACATAGCATTGTAGTTATGGCTATGGTTATAATCCGTGACCATAGGCAGGTCGACCCCAACTTGCTGTCTTCTTTTTCTTTTTCTTCTTTCCCCTTTCCTAGTTGTAATCCCCACTGCCAACTTGCTGTTTTCTTTTTCTTTTTCTTTTTTCCCCTTTTCCAGTTGTAATCCCCACTGATTTTTGTGGGTCCCATTTTGAGGTATATGTTATATCCAAACCGTTCATCTATTCGGTGAACTCGTATTAAGGCTTGAGATGAAAAATAAGACAGATCTAGCTATCAAGTGGACCACACAGTAAAAGGTAATGGGGAATTGAATGTCTACCATTGAAACCCTTTTAGGGGTTGCAGAAGTTTTGGATCATCATGGAATTTGTTTTTCCTCTTCATCCGGGCCTTTGTGACCTTTTGAATAGATTGGATGGAAAATAAATGTTATGATGAGCCTTACAAAAATTTTTAACGGTGAAAATCAATTCCCCGCTGCTCTTTGTTGTGTGGTCCATTGATTTATGGATATGGTTTTTGTGTTTTTTGGATAATGCTCCGAAATGATTTTGAAATATGGATGAACGTTGTGGATATGATAAATACATAACTGTGGGGCCATGTAACTTTGATCTCTCCTAAGCCGTTCGTACAACTCTCAGTTGGAGGAGCGTCAGCTCTCGTCTTCGCAGTGAAAAGGATGGGTAGTTTCGTCCTCAAAGTCGCTGTCCGCACGTGCTAGTCTAAGTTGGTAACTTAGGTTTGTATTCCGCGATAAAAACCGCTGGGTAAAAGGTTTTGTCTACAGTAGTCATTTTCTCATTGATTGGCGCCGAAACTTATCCGAACAAAAAATTTAATGCTCTGGTAGAGCATAGAGGTCCATACGCATTTATGCTTGTAAAATTAATCTAGACCATCCACGTGCTTATTCAATAAAATTTAAACAATGTTAATTGTAAATTTATGGCCTTTGATTGTTGGCTTATTTTATTTGAATCCTCAACGGTGAAACTTCTCGTACAACCGTTCATTCAATCCGTCTTGATCGGATGTTTGGACCCCTAATTCTCATTAATATCTGGATTCTAACTAGTTCATATTAAATCTGTACGATTCGGACGGTTGTAATTAAGGCGCGCGTGGCCCATAAATGCAATGACTGTCCACATTCCTCTGTACACAACCATGCTGCCAGTATTCTGAATCGCTGATAAGAGAAAAGATCAGGTCTTTCACTCGCTAATGTACCTTTTCCCCCGCTAAATTATCATACGTATGAAAAATCCGATCCGTTCAGATGATTGGTATCACTATCAATAGTAGATGTTCATGAAAGAAATTCTAACCGTTTATTAAGTGGGCCAAACTTGTATTTTAAAATCAGACCGTTAGATATCTATTGATTTATAATCTATGGACCACAATTCGATTGAATTACTCCTATCTCACTCTAGTGATCTTCGAACGGCGTTTATTTTCGCACGCGGTAAGACCTGTCAACGTGTGAGAAGTTAGTGGGAAAAAGGAGGAGAGATGGAGCATCTGATAATATCTCTATGCGACCACGACTCGTAGGATCCGGGATCCGACAAGATCCTCGTGACCACCAAATCTGGTGGTACGCTGTAGAGAGAGAGAGGATATTTTCCTGTTGTGGGCGGTTCCACTGTGGTTGTTTTTCTCGGCTGTGGGATTTCTCGATATTCGGGATTTCGAATCGGGTCCGGGTCACATGAGTTGCGAGATAGACGGGTCTGGGCTACAGGACGCCGCTGGAGAAAGTGAGGAATCACATTACATTGCAGGACCTTACCGCTCTCTCTTCCACACATCAACTATCATTCTTTTTCTTTTCCATTGTAGTTGAAGGGGTAGTTTGATGTTGTATCTATAATCCGGAGTTCGGAATTCTGGATTTTCATTTATATCTAGTGGTAGCATGGGTTTACGAAATTGATTTTTAGGGGGCGTTTGGATTCAATTGCATTTGATCCGTACAAATTCCATGTCTTACTTGAGGAGGAAGAGAAAGGTTGAGGTTGGGTGGGATTTAATTGCTTTTGGTCCGATCCGGAATTTTAGTGGATTTTGAAATTCACTACACATAGGCCCCCATTGATGCATGTGTGGCCCCCATTGATGCATGTGTTTATCGATGCTCTCCATCCACATACGCCATATATATGAGACATTTTGGATATATATATATATATATATATATATATATATATATATATATATATATATATATAGAGCGGAACGCTCACCTGCGAACCAGTTCGTACGTACGAACTTTTTTGAGAACCCATCATATGTGATGTGGATTCAAAATCTGAATCGTTCTAGTGAAGCATCACCTCGTGAAACCCCCCGGGCCCAAGTTTTACTTTGATCTAAAACTTTGATGGGCCATAAAAATTGAAAACAGTTTCTTACCTTGATTTGCATTTCTCTTTGCTATGGCCCACCAGAATTTTAGATTGGGGTGAAAAGTTGGCACATGAGGTTTCATGGGATTTCGCATCACATGGACCGTTTAGATTAGACACTCATGGCACGTGCGCAGGGGAGCATCTCTCTCTCTCTATATATATGGAAAAAGGTACTAATGCACTCGAGCTCACGATAAGCTTATCGTGAGGTCGAGCTATGTGGGCCACACCATGATGCATGTTGACCATCAACACTGTGCATTTGATGGTTTCCCTTTAAATAATGGGATATTTCAAAAATCAGTCGTATACGGAACTCAGGTGGGCAATACGATCTTAAATCATGTGAAGACACCATTAAAACATATAAAAGCACTTGGTGAGGCTCACCTGAGTTTTGAATGCTGTTGAAACTTGGTCTGAACCCTCAAACAAGTGGGAGACACATAATGGATGGGCTGGATTTGTAAACCACATCTTTTGTGGGCCCCAAAAATGATTATGAATGTTTTCATGGTTGCACGGCCCTCTCCACTTCTGTATGTGGTGTCGCCCACACAAGTCATGGATTGACTTGATTTTTGAGACCTAGGTCCACGGTGGAATGACACATCTGACTAATGGGGTAGATGTTCAAAAGACATCACGGTGGGATCCACATAGCTCGACGGCATGGGACGGAGCTGTGAGCTCGAGCGCATTGTAACCTTTTCATATATATATATATATATATATATATATATATATATGTGTGTGTGTGTGTGTGTGTGTGTGGGAAAAGGTACTATGCACTCGAGCTATGGGACCGCCCCATGAGGTAGAGCTGTGTGGGCCCCACCGTGATGCGTTTCGAAAATCTAGCCCATCAATCGAATGTGCCGTTCCATCGTGGGCCTAAGTCTCAAAAATCAAGTCAATCCGTGACTTGTGTGGGCCACACCACATACAGAAGTGGAGAGGGGCCATGCACCATTAAAACATTCATAATCATTTTTTGGGGTCACCGAGTTGTGGTTTGCAAATCAAGCCCATCCATTATATGTGTCCCACTTGGATGAGGGTTAGACCAAGTTTTAGATGCATGCAAATTTTAGGTGGGCCCCACTAAGTGCTTTTATATGTTTTAACGATGTCTTCACATGTTTTTAGATGGTATGGCCCACCCGAGTTCTGTATATGGCTGATTTTTGAGATATCCAATAATTTAAAGAGGACCCATCAAATGCACGGTGTTGATGGTCGACACGTCTCACGGTGGGGCCCACACAGCTCGACCTCACGAGAGCTTATCATGAGGTGGAGCGCATAGTACCTTTTCCATATATATACACCGTGATGCGTGTTGACCATCAACACTGTGCATTTGATGGGTCCCCTTTAAATTATGGGATATCCAAAAAATCAGCCGTTTACGGAACTGAGGTGGGCTATACCATCTAAAATTATGTGAAGACACCGTTAAAACATATAAAAGCACTTGGTGAGGCCCACTTGAGTTTTCTATGCTGCTGAAACTTGGTATGACCCCTAATCCTAGTGGGACACACATAATGGATGGGCTGGATTTGCAAACCACATCTCGGTGGGCCCAAAAAATAATTATGAATGTTTTAATGGTGCACGGCCCCTCTCCACTTCTGTATGTGGTGTGGCCCACACAACTCTCGGATTGACTTGATTTTTAAGACAGGGCCACGATGGAACGCTCACATGCGACCTACAAACGTTTTTGAGAACTCATTATGCTTGATGAGTCTCGAAAATCTGAACGGTCCACATGAAGCAGAGTCTCGTGAAACCTCCCGGTACAAATTTTTACTTTGAACTAAAACTTCGGTGGGTCATGCAAAATGCAAACAGTTTTTTTCCTCAATTTTCGTTTCTCCTTGCTATGGCCCACCAGAATCTTAGATTAGGGTGAAAATCCACCTTCTCTGGTTTCATGGGATTCCGCATCTTATGGACCGTTCAAATTTGACTCGTATAACACGTGTGCAAAGGTACACGTGCGTAAGTGCATGGATGAGCATGCCTATATGAGGGATTGAAAGGGATGAGAAGGTTGAATCCCCGGATTGGCCGGGCGTGCCAAAAAGACTGGACATAGCAATTCAGGGATATAGCAATCCCATGGATCTCAAGACAATCCCCTGACAACACCCTCATGCCATCCACCTTAATACCATTCAATCCCTTCCAATCCACCCGGCCAAACAGCCCCTAGTGTTTTCCTAGGGCTAGAACTTTATCCAAAACTCCCAATCAAGGGTTTGGGTACCCATAAGTGGTGAAATTCCACTAGCGTGAGTGTGTGTGCCTTTGTAAATAAAAAAATATAATTAAATAAAATTTATCCAAAACATGGGATTTGTTGACTATAGTGTTTCCAGACATGCAATTATTGTGCAATAATAATGTTAATCCCATATAAATAATTCAATACTATTTTATTCAACTGACCAAACACGTGGAAATTTTGGTTGGGAGCCTGGATCTTGGCCCTTGAAGTCTAATGGTATATCCAACGAATAACGAATGTGATGAATTAAATACTTTCAAATATTCCACACATGCTATATGCACGGAGGATAAGATACTACTGCATTGAAGACATTGTAAGGTAATTTTGACTAAAAAATAAAGCAATTATAAGATGTTAGTGGCCTACAAAAATAAGTCCGCTAATTTAATATTTGAAACTAAAATTTATATTTCTTTATAGATGATTGTCAATTTATTTTTATTTTTAAATATGACTCACGTGATGCTTGTACATGCTTGCCTTTTTTTTTCTTTTAAATTTATTATTATTATTTTTTAATTTAAAGAACAGAAGGTAAAAAAATTTAATAATATGAATGAATGTGAAATAGGGATCTATGTTGGAATTAAAAACAGATGAAAATATTTGATTATGAACTTCTCTAGAATTGAAATCCATAAATTTAAGGGGTGCCAAACAACTAAGGGCGTGTTTGGCCAGACCGATATCCCGGTATTAGGAGGGATGGGATAGACCATATCCCAGGATGTGCATGACGCGCCAAACAGACCCGGAAAACTTGTCCCGGGATGTAAGCAATCCCATGGATCTTAAAACAATCCACTGACATCATCATCATTACCTTAAAATGGATCCCATCCCTTGGTTGGGTGGATTGGAAGCTAAAATCCCGGGATATGCCGAGCATCCCAAACAGACCCAGTGGACCTGTCCCAGGATATAGCAATCCCATGGATCATAAAACAATCCACTGACACCGCCATCATTACCCTAAATTTCATCCCATGGGATTCGCCTGGCCAAAAACGCCCAAATCTTACAAATCCCAATTTCTAATTCTCAACTACTAAAAATTTGCAGGTTGCCAAAGGTGCTCCTAATGGCCATAAATTAGAAGAACATCGTGTAATTTACCATAGGTATTATTAAGTTAGGCTATCCTAATAAGTTAAATTAGAAGAACATCGTGTAATGGGAATGAATTTTGAAATACAAACCATTCATATCAAGGCCTTGAACATAGGTGGCCATGATGTCACATCACTCTACCATTGACAAATTTCATATCATTTAACTTACTACAAACGTACAAATGGTTACAAATAATCATATATGAAATATGTTGAGTTGAGGTTCCAGGGTTACTTGTTACAATATCCATATCATTCGGCCTACCAGTGTCAACAAATGGTTAAAAAAATGCTAAGCTGAGGCTGAATCCTTTGAAATGTTTGCAGATGAGCTCTCTGTCTCTCTGTCTCTCTCTCTCTCTCACTGGCTGCACACTTCCCTTAAAGGCCATTAAAAAAGGTCGCCTAATCTTGAAAGTGGAATACTGCAAAAATCAGACCTAGAAAAACATTACAATTAAGGGCCGTTTGGATACCACCAAATAAGTTGCTTTTTCTACTTATAATAGTAGGAAAGTGACTTATTTCAGATAAATAAGTTTGGCTTATGATTAGTTACAAGTAACTATTTTACTCAAAAGTAGATAATTACTTCAATTAACTTTTTTTTGTTTATTTACTTTTCCTAATTAAGTTGCTGAAGAGAGGAATCAGGAAAGAGAAGAAACCGATAAGCATGTTGTTTGCCAAATATACTTGTATTCTTAATGAGTAGAGACTTAAGCTAATTGTGGAGCAAGTAGTTTATCTTAAGCAACCTATGATCCAAACGCCCAATGTGTAATGTGAATTTATAGTTTTAGGTTAGTTATCAATTTTTTCTATGGTGTGGTCCACTTGACGATTGACGTGATTGAGTTTTTAGAAATCTTACCATCACCGTGGCACTCATGGATGAACAGGTTGATTAGCCTTCAAGCTTGTAGAAAATAATAGATAAAAACCCAAAAATCTCTGATTCAGTGGTGGTTTATGTAATGCAAGTATCAGCCTGATATTTCATGACTTGGAGGGCTGGGTTTGATATTTCATGAGAGCTGTAGAATAAGCTAGCTATACAAAATTGATTAGCCTTCAAGCTTGTAGGAAATGAAGAAAGTGTTAAATTGAATTCTGTGATACAAATTATAAAAATCTGGTAGAGTGTTACAGATGATAGCCAGTCACAAATTACTCAGGTATTGCAAATCGGCATACAAGTATGTCACATTAAGTTGTCCACATTGGTCATAGTTTAAATGTATCATGAAAATGGTTTCTATGTCATATCTGCCGATATGAATATATCATGGGAGTGGTTTTCATTATCAGCTCATGTGCATTATATTGGCTGATCATGTCTCATGTGGGATCATATGTGTCACAATTATTCGATACAATTATCATGTATTAGAGAAAAATCACAAAAGATTTTAAAAATTGAAAATTCTATATCTTCTCACTTACTCATTCAATAAAATATTAATGTCATTTATTAATACATTCAAGGATTTTGAATTAAAAAATAAAAATATAAAGTATTATTTCAACAAATTTTTACCCTTTAAAATTTTCAGATTGATATGCTCAATATGTAAGGTGTTTTTTGGCTGCTAGGGAAGATTTTTAGTTGTAATTAAGTTATTGGTGTAAAGTGTTTATAGCTAGTCCTAGGCTTTAAGTTGTAATATTTTACTGGTAAACAATTACTTGTGTTTGAATAACTCATAAAACTTTTACAGCTTGTAATTAGGATTTTACGTATGACAAAGATGGCTTTAATAAATCCTTTTAAAATCATCAAATGATATATCAAGTTTTTATTTAAGATGAATTATTAGGATAAGCCTAACTTAATAATACCTATGGTAAATTCTTATGCTAAATTAATCATTTAATGGGCCACAAAAGTGGGCTCATTAATTCAAATTTAATAAAATGTTGAGACACTATTGAATATAAATTATTAACTATAAATCAACATCAAAATAATATGTTTAAACATGTTGTTAGTAATCCAAATATAAAATAAGGTTACCCCATGTTAAAAGTGGCTGGCTACACATGTATTTTTGTATGGCATCCAACCTATGCACAAGGCTGCCCTGCGTTGAAAGTTGGATGCCAAAAATCAAGCTTATAAAACTTAGAAGGGTAGGCCGCCATGTAAACTTGGATTAATCTTTGATTGGTTGTCCATTGTTTTATGTGGCTTGGCCTACTATACTGATTCATCCAACCTGTTCACTATGTAAGCCCCACTGTGATTTTGGGATTTTTAAGACATAACCCATCCATTCAGTTCAAACCAAATCCATAATTAGGAGTGTTGCATTAACTGTTGAGAAAGTCTTCATTGCCTTCGACCGGTCATAGGGATTGCTCGACCGGTCGTAGGGGTCTTTCAACTAGTCGTAGCTCCCCTACGACCAGTCGTAGCTCGACTAGTCTTAGCTCTCCTACGACTAGTCGTAGGTTACGCAGATTCGTTCCGCGATTTTACGGATTGAAGAAATCTGAGTCCTTTCGCAACCAGGATGTGGAAGAGAAGTTTCCTAAACTATAAATAGGTATTCTTAGGATTTTTCTAGGGTATGGGAAAGCTTTCTATAGGAGTTCCAGGGAAATTAAATGGTGTAACAAGGGTGAGATTCGAGATTGTTCGAATCGGGTAAATCCTCTCTCTTTGTAATTTCTGTTTTCATAGTGAAGATCTGTCACTTTGTGCTATGGTTTTTTCCCGCAAGGATTTTTCACGTTAAATCTGAGTTCTCTTGTGTATGCTTGGTGCCATTGAATTGTTATCCTACATCTAGATCTGTGTGATTCCGCAGGTCAAAATCCCCAACAAGTGGTATTAGAGCTATCGTTGGGGCATAGATCTGAATCGTAGGGATTAATAATAATGGCGAGCACTAAGTGTGAGATTGAGAAGCATTCAGGAAAAAATAATTTTGAGTTATGGAAGGTTAAGATGATTATCCTGTTAACCAAGTAAGGCGAAGATGGTGCTCTTGAAGAGTGGAAGTCTACTATGACTGATGCTGATTGGAATACTCTTGATAAAAAGGCCTTATCATCGATCTGTTTATGTCTCACGGATGAGGTTCTCTACAACGTCATGAGGGAGAAAACTACGGCTAAGTTATGGGAGAAGTTAGAGGATGTCTATGTGAAGAAATTCTTTGAAAATCGTCTACACTCGAAGCGACAGTGATATAACTTTAAGATGACAGAGGGTGGAGATCTGGAGACTCACATCAGCAACTTTAATAAATTAGTTTACAAATTGCTAGATATAGAAGAAGTAATGAAAGATGAAGAATAATCATGTATATGTTGCTGAATTCTCTTCTGGCGTCTTATGAGTTATTCAAGGACACTATATGCAGCATGAATAAAACTCTGAGTGTCGACATCGTTATCTTGTCCTTTCAAGGGAAGGCTATGAGACAACTGAACAACGACATGGAGACATCTTTTGATGCACTGTTTACAGTGGGTAGGAATTCTGGACAAGGTACAGGTTCTTCAGGTTTTAGATCCAAATCTAAGGGCAAGGGCAAAGGAAAGGTAAAGTGCTGGAATTGTGGGAAGGAAGGACATGTGAAGAAGGATTGTAAAAATTATAAATCGAAGAGGGAAGATTCTGAGGCTTAATGCAGGGAGGCCAACGTTACCTCGTCAGATGGAAGTGATGGTGATGTTTTATCTATCTTTTCATTCAGACGGTCATACGATGATCGTAAGGACGAGTGGATGCTAGACACATGGGCGTCTTTTCATATGACTCCTCATCGGAGTTGGTTCACCAGCTACAAGGAGTGCAATGGTGGACAGGTATTTATGGGCAATAACATTGCCTGTAATGTTGTGACTGTTGGTTCTGTGCGCATCAGGATGTTTGATGGGGTGGAGCGTACCTTGACAGATGTGAGGCACGTTTCTGATTTAAAGCGAAATTTGATTTCTCTTGGTGTGCTTGAGACAAAAGGATGCAAGTACACAGGTATTGATGGTGCTCTTAAAGTATCTAAGGAAGCACGGGTAATCATGAAAGTGTGACGACGCGACAACTTGGTAACTTGTACAGGTTGATCGGGAGCACTTTAAAAGGTGGAGCTGCAGTGGATGTAGCGGATTTCACCTCTGCATGTATGTGGCATATTGGGCATGACCACATGAGCGAGAAGGGCAGGAAGGCTGAGACGCGCAGATAGGGATACAGAGCAGGTGGATCAGCCACCTGTGAGAAGAATCATACGGCATGATCGCAGGATATCGGCGAGATACATGAATGACTCCAATATCGCAAGAGGATTCATCTTCTATTTAGATGGCTCTCGGTGAGCCTGATACTGAGAAGTGAAAGGTAACTATGGGCGATGTGATGAATTCGTTGTACCGAACTGACATATGGGAGTGGGTGTAGCTTCTAGTGGGCTGGAAAGCGGTTGGATGCAGGTGGATTTTCAGAAGGATACAACATAAATATAAGGCGAGGTTGGTAGCGAAGGGTTATGCTCAGAGAGAAATGATCAACTTCTCAGAGATATTCGCACCGACAGTATAACATGTGTCTATTAGATCTGTGATTGACGCTGGTTGGCCAATGTGATCTTGAGCTGGAAGGATGGATATAGAGCTTGTACTTCTGTAAGGGAAAGTGAAGAGCGGACTACATGAAGCAACCAAAGCGGTTCGAAGTTAAAGGGGCTGAGAAAAGACTTTGCAGGAGGTTGTGGTTCGACCTGTCGCCTAGGCAGTGATTTGATTCTTTCATGGTGAGTCAGGAATTGATGATATGTATATTGCCAATTATGACATGTCTGAAATCAATGTATTGAAGACTCGGTTAAATGAGACATTCAGGATGAAGGATCAAGGGGTTGCAAAGATGGTTCTTGGCATTGAGACTGAAGGAGTAGGCTTTCGTAATCACAGGAGGAATACCTTGTCTGTAGGTATTGATCAAGGATGTGATGGGCCAGGTAAAGCAGAGAGCGTTCCCTACGTATCTCTCCTTAAGTTTTCCTCAGGATTTGTCCCAAAACAGATGAGAAAAAGCAGAATATCTCATGAGCCTTATTTGAATACGGTTAACAGTGTATACCAGGGTCTGGATTAGACCGGTTATTTCATAGGCTATTAGTGTTGTGAGCAAGTACCTCGGCAAACAATATTGGGTAGCGGTGAGATAGTAAGAAGACTACGTCTTTCCTTTTGAGAAGACAAGAGCAAGGATGATTGGGCACGTGGATTCTGATCCGACGGAGATGCTCTCCTAAATTGTTCCTGTAGAGAAGTTCAAGTTCTGTAAAACTTCTCTGGGCTTGGCGATGGTGTAAAAGGAAGACGGAGTGTGCACAAGAAGCTATGATGTGATACAGAAATAAGAGAAGAGGTCAAAGAGCTACACTGTTCAAGGGTGAAGACTTGGTGGAGATTATTGAGAAAGTCTTCACCGCCTTTGACTGGTCGTAGGGATTGCTCGACCGGTTGTAGGGGTCCTTCGACTGGTCGTAACTCCCCTACGACCAGTCCTAGCTCTCCTACGACCAGTCGTAAGTTACGCAGATTCGTTCCGCGATTTTATGGATGTTGGAAATATGAGTCCTTTCGTAACCAGGATGCGGAAAGGAAGTTGCCTAAACTATAAATAGGTATTTATAGGATTTTCCTAGGGTATGGGAAAGCTTTATAAAGGGGTTTCAGAAAAATTAAAAGGTATAGCAAGGGTGAGATTTGAGGTTATTCGAATCGGGTAAGTCCTCTTTCTTTGTAATTTCTGTTTTCATAGTGGAGAACTGTCGCTTTGTGCCGTGGTTTTTTCCCGCAAGGGTTTTCCACGTTAAATCTAAGTTGTCTTGTGTATGCTTGGTGCCATTGAATTGCTATCCTAGATTTAGATCTGTGTGATTCCGCATGTCAAAATTCCCAACATTAACTTTTGACATGACATACTACTACATCATACTCTCAGCGCCATGAGAAATAGATGAACCGTATCATAAGAAACAGTGGTGATAGACAAATAAAAATTTATTGTGACCCTATGAATGGATTGGATGGAAAATAAACATTCTAGTAGGCATTAAGTTGGGCCCTAGGAAGGTTTTAATGGTGGGCATTCAATCACCACTCTTTCCTATCGTGTGGTCCACTTGAGCTTTTTCTTTGCTTCATTTGTTGGTCCCCCACACACATCAATTTAGGCCCCATAGTGAGGGCTGCTACCCCTAATTCACTCCCTTGTTTCCAATCACCCAAATAGATTGATACATTTATAGCCTTGGAATTGAGAAAGGAAAATTTTTAATAAGAATTCTCATCTTGGACGAAGAAAAGAGGGAAATTGAAATATGTTATTCTTTTCTTCTTTATTTTTTAATTTGTGTTGACAACTTGCATTGAATAGATGTTAGAAGAAGGGGAGGGTGGGAATGGGGAAGCCTTAACTCTCCTCGCATCATAAATTTTTAAAACTTATAACAGTTGCTTGAAATCTTTTTATCTATCATATAAAACATGTCCTTTTATCATGTTCTGGAGTACAGCGAAAAGTTATAATATGATTACAGCCTACGATCCATTTACAGGAGTACAGCAAAAAGTTATAATATGATCACAGCCTACAATCCATTTGCAGGTAAATACACGCATTCAAACTCCTTATGTAATTTGATTACCTTTTTGTTTTGTATTTTTTGTATTTTTTCTTTTTTTTTGGGGGTTAGCTTGTTAGTAGACACCCATGTCACTACACACTTCGATACCAAGACCTTAAGTGTTGAAAGGAGGTATCTCCACTCAGTCTGCCAGTTGAGCTATGGGTCTGGCTGTAATTTGATTACCTGTAATTAGATTATAACTTATTAATTTTACAGGCACCCAAACGACCCCTCAGTCGTATCAGCGATACAAAGCACTTTATTTTTTTATTTTTTTATTTTTTTTACACACCCCCCCCCCCCCCATGGGATGCTCGAACCTATGACCGGGTGTTGAAACTCTTGAGAGTCTACCACCCAAGCAAGAGTAAGGATCCGCCGTACAAAACACTTGGAATCATGCATCAATGGTCAGTCCACGACAATTTGAAACATAGTCCATCACATTATTATAATCCTGACATGTAAGTGTATGGTTGGTGGACAGTTATTGTTTGGTTTAAAATACAAAAATCCTGTTTCAACAAATAAGTATCTACCCATCACGTGTCAGGGTTATTCGATCAGTCTTATCAATTAGTCTGATTTCGAGACTGTGACTTACTGAAAGTGGGTCCCACTATTTAATCGGTTCAACTAGAGTTGATGTATGCTTGCCGCGTCTATAATTTCTAAGTGCCTGCGTATCAAGCGTCACCCATACCTGAGTAACATATAATTCCCTCTTTGGTGTGGTTTTTATAAAGTTCACATAAGAAGAAGAGGAGCAGGGCTTGTATACTCTACTGCTGGTGGTGTCTCTAGCGGCTACAGCACCTGAAAATTTGTGGGCCTTATACATGGTATGTGTATACTATTCATTCCGTCCATCCAGTGGGCCCCACCATGTTACGCCCTCGAGCTAAAAAAATCACCCTGATCAATGGCTCAAGCGCTCAGGCAGCCACATCACTAGGAACCATGTGAATTGGGACAAAACATGGGAACATTGATGATGGCGTGTGGGGCCCTAACAGAGTGGATATGCCATCCAACCTGTTCATTAGGTTTAAATCAACAGGTTTAAGAGACCCATTAAAAACAATCTGGATCCAAAACTCTGGTGGGCCACACCGTGAATTTAGAACACAAAGGTGTGATTTTACACTGTCCCCCGTTGTATAATCAGCATGATTTTTGTTCTGTATAGTTAATATTGAATCTCACACCTGATGGACGGAGTGGATTTCAGATCCATAACAGTGATGAGTCTATAGAGCTCCTGACGATTCCCCTGTTTGATATACTCCGGAAGTGCAAGGGTTCTTGAATTCACTCAGAAATAGTCCACGTGGTATTCATCGAAAGCAAATTAAAACCGTCCAAATAATGGGACCCACTGTAGATGGGACATCTGCGTAAAGTTGTATTAGTTCGACGATCCTAACCTCCAAATCACGAACTTTAATTTGGTCGATTCTGACTGTTGCCTGCATTTCATTTTAACAGCTCATCAGATACTCGCCATTGGGCCGTACGATCAGGACATTATGATAAATATATATTCCCACTGCATGTGCCCAACAAAATTCAGGCATTGCTAAATCATCATCGGATATCATATAAACTGTTATAGTTAAAAATGGACTAACCTATGGCGACTAGTGTAAGAGAGCAACACTCTCGGGCCGACAGCTTCGGTCAGATGACCAAGCGTGACCTCTGCATCAGCTCGGAGGCCTGGGCAGAAGTACAATTGCCGTTGAAGTCTCGATCCTATGACTTACCAACGGATCAGTTTGACTTTTGCATGGAAAGCAAGTTTGACTTCAGTTGAACACCTGGTTCTGGGAGGTCAACCTCGAGACAACATCAGACCACAGAACGAAAGCTCACCCTTAGTTGGTCGAGCTCAGTTGCTTAGTCCTGTATTCTTGGATCTCGACCACTCAACCTTATAGTAAAGGTTATTCCAGCATCTCAGTTAAGATCTCGAAAAATAGTCGTAACAAGCACCTACCTAGCAGGAAATTTTCCATCTATATAATCGGTTTCAGAGATATAAATAGGAGCCCGGTCTATGAAAAAAAGGGTATGCACTTAATGCCCGAGTTCGACTAAACCCACATGGTAAATATTCTAACTTAGGCATCAGAGGGTCACCGACAATACCTAGGGTCCCCATTGCCGTTGTCACTTTGTTTTTGCAGGTTTCTCAAGATTCATCTAAGGATGACCATATCTCAGCATCAACAGAAACCATGTCTCAAAACTGAGGCCCATAATCATGACGTGGGCCACATATGGACGGTGAAAATGAACGTTTAATACAAGTAAACACTCGTCCATATTTTATGTATTTGCTTGGCCCACTTGATGATCAAACTAGCCTGATACTGGAGACATGTCCTCTACATTGTTAAAGGCCACACACACATAAAACACAAAACGATTTGTAACTGAGAAGGACACTGGTTCAATGGCTAAGATGTATTATAGCAAATCTCTTCTGCTAATGCTATTCGTTGGTGGACAAATGCACCTCCAAACACAATCCACGTGGCAATTTTATGAGATATTCGGGTTTTTCAACAGGCGTCTCTTCTTCTATTGGCAATGATTTTTCTATCCATTTCTCGCTACACATGTGGCCCATCTCGTGAGTGGACCAGGCCATCTTTTGGGCTAAGAAACGTTCAGAATGCGTTTGCACGGATGGTCTGGATTTCACATCATGCAGCACTTAAAAAGCCCAGATCCATTTGTGGCCCCAAGATTCAAAGTATATGATGGGCTCCCAACTATGAAATGGGCCCATTATCTCCTGGGCCCCTAACGGATGGTCTACAGCTACACTCACGTTTTGTTTCCAGGACACTCATTGGACTGCTAGGATCATCCAATTGCCAATATCTTTGTAAGTGTCAAATGACAGCCTTCAATTTAAGGTGGTGAATGGGCCGGACCTGGGCTCAGCAAAATCAACATTTAAATGGGCCAAACACAACAGCCTAGTGGACCTTCCGGCTATCTATGCTATAATTTTAAAACAAGACGACTTGAGAAATCCATTGGAACAGTTCAGATGGCGTGTCCCACTAGAGATGGCCCATCTGGCGAAAATCGCACTGATCGGATTCTCCTAACCGTCCAATTAATGTTGGTGGAATGTTAACCATTGGCCACTTCACCATCGGATCTTCATGATCGGCCAGTGGGCCGTGTGGTTTCTCCATGGGCAATCTAAAGTGGTGATCATCGAAGAACGGGTGGGTCCCATTTGAGGTGCATGAAACTCCTACATGCGTGGTTGTATGGTTGTTGGATTTGGACCATCCATCTGGTGGCCCTTGATAGAGTGGAGTGGCGGAAAAGGTTTCATGTAGCCGCCCCAATTTGCTGGGATAAGCCTTATATGATGATGGTGATGATGTGCTGGTGGACCCTACTTTTGATGGCACGTGATGCAAAACCACACCAAACGCACCATCCTAGCCGTTCAATTTTTCTGGTTCAAATGGAAGGCAAAAATTAAATAGGTTCAGCGGTCCACATTTAAAGGGTTTTTTTTTTTTTTTTTTTAATCAGATAGCTAAGATTCTCCGATCAATATTTCTATACTACCGGTGGTCCATGATAGGGTCCATTAAATGGGCAGTCTAGGTTCACTGAATTATCCATCCATGCCGTACCAGTATTGGAAAGCGAACTGGAATCAATCGGGTGATCCTAACCATCCAATCATAGCATGAAAGATGGACGGTCAAGATCGACGAGAGAAAAAAAAAGTCCACCCATCATATCTAAAGTTGTATATAATGGCCCCACCATCGTTACTGCTTATGATTCGAGAATAACACCTCGATTAGCTGTGATTCATAAAAACCAAAGGTTATAAGAGATGGCCGACATTCCGAGTGTTAGGATCATCCGAACGGTTTGATTTTCCTTCATGGCTGGTCAGTGGCTTGATGGAATAAATAGACGGTCGGATTGATGATTGACTATCCCACCTGTAGTTTAAAACGTGTGGGCTTCCAAGCTCATATAGAAGTAAGATTCCCAAAGCCAACGTGCGGGTAGAGCCCAGTCCATCTAAATCCCAACAAGACACGAGTAAGGGGTCTAAGGTTTCCATTAGGTGGGCCACACTTAGGCTGTTTCGATGAATGAATGGCTGTTTCCATTTCAGCCGTACATTCATTTAATACACTGCAGCTAGTCCGATTGCAACGGCCATTGCTATGAGCCAGAAGATCTAGTCAGTACCGCCCATCTCACACACGTGTGTTACTTTGGAACTTGTGCTTGTGCATTTATGGGCATGGATCTACACGGGTGGGGCTTACCAAATCTCAACCGTTATGATAAGAGAGAACTCTCGATCATTTTGATAAGTGTTTGAATCACCACTGGCAGATGGCCCACCGATTCGGTCATATATATAAAGTTTTGTTTGTACTTCAAAATCTGTCTTTAAATTCTACGAGGATTCCATCCCTAAGCTTAAAATAAAAATAAAAATTTGTTGGAGCGTTTTAAATACAGAATAAAGAACTTGGGAAATAAAAATAAAATTTTAGGGCGTCTTTGGACATCAAGCAGCGTTTGGGAGTTTGGATTTCAAATACTTAGATTTTGAATAAGGTAATTCGGAATCAGTGGTGACTCCAAATCTTTCATTTGTGTTTGGCAGTTAGTATTTTAAAATTTCTGTAGTACAAAAATAGAAATACATTGAAATTATATAATATATGTATAGAAAATTCAATTTAGTTAGTAAATCAACTTTAATGTCTCTAATTAGAGCATGTTTGATTTCCCAAATTCTATTGTAAGTGGGTCATTATTATTTCTCACCATTGTTTGTTTGAATGAGGAATTGCTGCTTTAAAATTGTGGGAAGCACGTAAGTTTTCTATGTTTCTATATGTTAAAACATTGTGAGGCTCATTATGATGAATAGGTTATATCTACGCCATTTATCCATTCTCCAAGCTCATTTTCGAGCATGAGTTAAAAAATGAGGTAAATCCAAAGCCCAAGTAGACCACAACACCTGAAATAGTTATATCGTTATAGCCATCAACCATTAAAAGTTAAAACCCTTTTAGGGATCATGGTGATATTTATTTATCATTAAACTTGTTAGTAAGGTCACACAAATGCGGATAAAGAGAAAACATAAAAGCCAACTTGATCCAAAACTTACTTTCATGCCCCCAAGGAGTTATCAACGGTGGGCACTCAATTCCTATTGTTTATTACACACTGATCCAGAGCTTAAGTGGTAGGCTGAGTGAAAGATACCTCATTTCAACAAGGTTTTGGTATCGATCGCCAGTGGGGGTGGCTAACACTGAAGTGTCAACTGACTGTCGGGTGTACTAACAAGCTGAAAAAAAAAAAAAAAAAAAAAAAGTTCTGTTGTTTATTACCATGTGGTCCACCTGAGCTTTTTACCTTTCTCATTTAAAGCATGAGCCGACGGAATGGATGATCCACGTACATCAATGTCCTGAATTGCTGGTCCTGCCACGTCTATGTCTCATTCACATGCAAATTACCTTACCATTTCTAAAATATAATAGAAAGTTCATCAATCCATCCGTCCATCCGTCATTTCAGCCCATTTTAAGAAGTGTGACAAAAAATTAAGTAGATATAAATATTATGTGGGCCACACCAAAGGAAACAGTGATGACTGAGTGTCCACCGTTAAAAACTTCCTAGGGCCTACAGTAATGTTTATTTTCCATCCAACCCGCTGATAATGTCAACCAGACCTGGATGAAGGGAAGATATAAGATTAGTTTGATCCACAGCTTGTTTTGGCCCACAAAATGCTCGTAATGGTTTTTCACCACTGTTTCAAGCGGTATGATTCACCTGAGAATTGGATATACTTAAGTTTTGCGATCACGTCCTAAAACGATATGGAAAAACGGATAGGCGGCAGGATATTTAAAAAAGTCATCAAGGTGGGCCCACACGGTAAGGGTAACACCCACTGTGGTGCCTTTATCTGTTGATCTGTCCTTCCGGATGGGGGCGGCTTCGGTGGATGGGAACCGATTGGCTACTCCCCCTGACACCAGCCCCGTGGCAGGTGGTCGGTGCTCTGTGGGCCCATAATGATGTATGTGTTTCATCCATTCCGTTCATCCATTTTTATAGATCATTTTATGTTTTAATCCCAAAAATGAGAGGTATACAAATCTCAGGTGGACCACACCACATGAAAACAATACTGATTAGATATCTACCATTAAAATCCTCCTAAGGCCCAATGTACTGTTTATTTGACATCCAATCTGTTGATCAGGTCACATAGGGCCAGACGAAGGGAAAAAACAAAAATCAGCTTGATCCAAAACTTTTATGGCCTTAAAATGTTTTTTAATGTTCGATGCTCATTCAACACTGTTTCCTGTAATGTGTTCCACTTAAGATTGTGATATATTTCGTTTTTGGTCTTATACCGTAAAATGATCTGTAAAAATGGATGGACGGCATGGATGAAACACATACATCATGGTGGGGCCCACAGAGCACCGACCATCAGCCATTGGCTGGTGTTAGGGGGAGTAGCCAATCCGTTTCCTCGGTGGAGGAATACCTGACTGGGGACCCACGGTGATGTATGTGCCTTACACAGACACCGTCCATCCGTTTTGACAGCCCATTTTAGTGCATGATCCAGAATATAAAGCCGATCTTAAATCTCAGGTGGACCACACCATAGAAATAGTGGTGATTGACCATTGAAAACTTCTCTTAGGCCAGAAAAAGTGTTGGATGGGTAGGATCACGGACCTACGACCAGACCTTAACTCACGACCACTTCACATGGATGGAAGGATAGAGGTAGAATTGCAGACTGACTTTATGGCCAAAATCATTGCAGCTAGAGGTCGTTTGCACTCAAGTAAGTGTCCATCCACATCAAAGAATAAAAAAAGAAAATGATACAATCTCAAATCCTTCTTCCTACCATTTATGTTTTGGTGGTGGGCCACACCCACGTAGCCATTTAAGTTTATTGCAATTAAGACAAGGAAGGCTGTTAGATTTCGAATCCTGATTGCTATCATCACGTGAACTTGCTTTCTTCCTGCCCATTCATTGCTTTTCCGTACGGTGCTTTGGGCATTGGACACGTGGCGATGAAGGACGCTCAAACCTTTAATGGGAAATCAAGATCTGGACCATCCATCTAGTGGGTCGGTGCATTTATTGCCGAATCGGCTTGTCTGTATGTGCAAGGTTTGATGGGTGGGCCCATTAACAAAAGGGATGATTGCCAGATTATTATGAAAGTGATAAGAAACTATTTCATTAAATCTTATAATTCACGGTTAGGATGGCCCACTAGATATGATTGATGGCTACAATTGTATAATCGGAGCCTATAATAAGTATGGCTACAACCCTCTTTTTCATAATACATGTGATGCATTGACTAGTCGTTGCTCCCCACAGGCTTAGGGCATTTTGTTATCTGACTGGCCTGATTTTTGGGTCACAGACTTATACGGTGAGAACCAACGGTTCAGATCGAGTGCAACACTTCTGCTGGTGGTCCTAGCAAAGCTCTTGAAATCTTAGATTACAACAGCCCAGACTCAGAGAAGTTCACTTGGGGTGTGATGGAAGTGTTTGGTTGAGTTAACTCACTGAGTTTGGCTCCCGAGTTGGGTAATGTTGTCAGTTATAACAGCGTCATATTGATTTCTGCTACAGTGTAGTAAAACGGACGAATAGCAAAACAATCTCTTGATAGGGCCCACCAACAGGCCCGGCAAGGATTGGTTTGAGTCCAGATTATGGAACTAGTGGGCTCAGGCCTATGAAATTTATGGGCCTGGGCCTGTCTCCTTTTTTCCCACAATGGATAAACTTGGAGTAGGACTTCTTTGGTTCATTGCGAGGATCCAGTCATCGTTCATTGCGACTATTGGCCCATGAATCCAGACCGTTCGATCTTGTGGATATTGTCACGGATGGCTTATTGAACAAATTCTAACCATCGGGTGTCTGGTATTTAGATGGAGGTACAAATAGTGAACAATCAACGGCCTACGTATAGGGAGATGTCTATCATGATGGCTAATGTCTAGGGTCGCCCATGTACTGTGGGCCATCTGTATTAACGCCCACCAGATGGAGGTCCACTTTCATTGGTCACATTGGTGAATTTCAATGCATCAATATCTGGACCGTTCATCGGGAGTTAGTTTGTCGTAAAAGCACTATCCAAAAGTCTGGTAGAGAACCTTGGATTCCACACGGATGCATACAACCGCCGTACATGTAGCATAAAAGTAGCCCAAGTTCAACCGTGTAGGACCCACTTCAGATAAGTACGAATCGTAACCGTAAATTCAATCAGAATGGATGATCGTAAATGAATGAATGATTGAGGTATTGTGGACAGTTAAAATGAAATAATCAACGGTACAAATTCAATAGAAAAATATTCATTAATCAGAAGTCTTCATCGTCTAATAAATCTGATTTTCATGATATGACCCATCTACGTGTCACTATTTGGATGGTTTAAATTACGTTATGCTTATGGCCAGTCTATTCGATGGCCAGGGACATGTGCAAGGCTATGGGACGTAGATTGCCTACTAGCGTTCTGAGTAAACCCCGTGGGGCCCACCGTGATGTATATATCCTATCCACGTCGTCCATCCGTTTTTCCAGCTCATTTCAGGATAAGAACACAAAACTGGAGTATATCCAAAGCTCAAGTGTACGACACCACAGAAAACAGTGGGGATGATGATGTCCGTTGAAACCTTCCTATGGCCCCACAATGATGCTCATCTTTCATCCAACCTGTTCATATGGCCGCAATGAAGTGGATGAACGAAAAAAGAAAAACCAGCTTGATCCAAAACTTTCGTGGCCACGAAGTTTTCAATGGTAGGCATTCAATTTATAATTGTTCCTTTTGTGTGGCCCATTCGAGATTTATATATGATTAAATTTTGGACCCACATTCTAAAATGGGATATAAAAATGGATGTACGGCATGGATAAGACAAATAAATCATGATGGGCCCCACAAGGTTTACTCAGTACGCATTCCACGTCGATGGCTGTGGTCCTCTGCCAGCGTATCAAAAAGCTCACCAGAAAGATCCAAGCGCACCTCTTGAAATCGACTGCATCGAAAGGTACAGAACATTACCCTGCCGTCGTACTGGAATTCCAACACAGCCTACCACCCACTTTCCAAGTCGTCCAAGGGATGATGCATTGGGATGGACGCTGATTGCGTGGTGAGCCCAACACCACGTAGCTACGTGGCGTAAGGACTATGTGGGGCCCACCTTGATGCATGTGTTTTATCGCACCGTCCATCCGTTTGCCACTTCATTTTAGTGCATGTGCACAAAATTGAAGCACATCCAAAAGCCCAAGTGGACCACGCAGTGGAAATTGAACGGTTGCGGTTGAAAGACTTCTTTGGGGTCACGTATGTTATGGGTGAAGCTGATATTTATGTTTTGGCTTCATCTAGGTTCGTGTGATCTTATGAACGGTTTGGATAACCAAAAAAAATCTGTGGACTTAGCTAGGTTTTAACGGCCAACTTAATTATTACTATTCTTTCCTGTGGTGGGGTCCGCTTAGCTTTGGACAGTTTTAGACTCCTGCCTTAAAAAGAACTGGCGAAGCAGAGGGACGGCTACAGTGGAACCCCTCGGAGTCTTTACAGCACGAAGTGACGTGGTGCTCGGTTCGCCACGCACTCTCACTTGGTTAGTTCGCTTGACCCTACTTGGAAAAGCTCAGTTCACTTGGTTGAAAATTGAGTTTGCGTCGAACAAGTGAAAACTGAGTTTAAGTCGAGACGAGCTGATCTTTTAGGTTTGGAAGAAAATTTGAAGCGAGTTTAAGCTTGCTCGAGCTTGCCCGAGCTCGGGTTGAACCCAACTTGAGTCAAACTCAAATTGAACCAGTTCGGTGGCTAGGTTACTTCGACATTAATTTTGCTCACCAAGCGTTCGGTGAAATTACTCAACGAAGTGCTAGCTACTGGCCAGGAATATATGTTTCATCCAACAATACTATTTTTTCTTGATTCCGATGTACAGTCAATATATGAAATGACACCAATTCAATGCATTTCACGGTCAATTCTTTACTTCACGATTAATTCCGAAATGACCATGAAGTAAAGGGAATTGACCGTGAAGTGAAGGGGAATCATCTAAATTGACCGTGAAATGGATGGAATTGACAGTGAAATGAAGGAAATTGATCGTGAAATGAAGGGGAATCACGGAAATTGATCGTGAAAGGCTTGGAATTGACTGTGAAATGAAGGGAATTGATTATAAAATGCACGGAATTGACTATGAAGTAAAAGGAATTGACCATGAAATGCATGAAATTGACTGTGAAGTGAAGGGGAATCACCAAGATTGACCGTGAAATGCATGGAATTAACCGTGAAGTGAAGGAGAATCACCGGGATTGACAATGAAATGCATGGAATTGATCGTGAAATGAAGGGAATTGACTGTGAAGTAAATGAAATTGACCATGAAATGCATGGAATTGATCGTGAAGTGAAGGGGAATCGTCAGGATTGACCGTGAAATGCATGGAATTGACCGTGAAATGCATTGAATTGACCATGAAGTAAAAGGAATTGACCATGAAATGCATGAAATTGACTGTGAAGTGAAGGGAAATCACCAAGATTGACCGTAAAATGCATGGAATTAACCGTGAAGTGAAGGAGAATCACCGGGATTGACAATGAAATGCATGGAATTGATCGTGAAATGAAGGGAATTGACTGTGAAGTAAATGAAATTGACCATGAAATGCATGGAATTGACAGTGAAGTGAAGGGGAATCGTCGGGATTGACCGTGAAATGCATGGAATTGACTGTGAAATGAAGAGATTTGACCGTGAAATGCATTGAATTGACCATGAAGTAAAGGGAATTGACTGTGAAATGCATGGAATTGACTGTGAAGTGAAGGGGAATAGCCGGGATTGACCGTGAAATGAAGAGAATTGACCATGAAATGTATGAAATTGACTGTAAAATGAAGAGAATTAATCGTGAAATGCATTGAATTGACTATGAAGTGAAGGGGAATCGCCGAGATTGACCATGAAATACATGGAATTGATCGCGAAATAAATGAAATGAATGAAATTGACCGCAAACTGATTAAAATTGACCGTGAAGTGTATAAAATATATTTTTGATCATCAACCTGATAGAATTTTAAAAAATAATCAAGTTGGCTAGCTAAAGTAGCTTCTCCTGTCCCAAAATCATATAGGATACATCAAGTAACTAATTTTAGTTTAGAAGATATTCTTGTTACATGAATAAAGAAAGAAATGAAAAAAAATTTTATATGCTTACATATACATATTTATATAAATATACATTAGAGAAAATTATAAGTAGATTAAAGTTCTCCATATAAAAAAGTAAAAATAAAAAAATAAAATAAAAAATAATTTTTTTTCATAGTCTACCAAAGACTACAGTAGTGGCTACAGATATAATCCATAGTTATAGATAAAATCACCTTCAATATTTATAGAATACTCTTTGATATGTATCGAAAATTACATAAATTTTGAGACAAATTCGTTGAACAATTCTAAACGTTTTTTAATCATATCAAAAGATCTTCGATACATATCAAAATAGTCTTGATATATATCAAAAAATATATTGAAAATGCGTGGGCTACAATTTTGCCTATGGTTATAACACGTGGCATAGGAAACCTAGCTCAAAAAAAATTATATTTCCTAAAAAGCAGGGGCATTTCCAACCTTCAGCAAGTCGTCCGTATTCTCGCGGGTAAAAGGAAGTGGGCTTGGAAATGTAAATGGGCCATGAATGGGTCGTACGGTTGTAAATTTTTCGTAGTTGGCATGGTTTTTCGAGCTGGGGTGGGCCATCTAGGCTGTTACATACTGTACGGATAATCTCAACTGGAAGCGGATTGGCCAGCGTACCTCACACCAGCTGTATAGCTGCCGGACTGCGTCAACAAGCTATGCGGGTCTTATCGTGAGGTACGTGTTATATGTAAACCGTCCATACATTTGGTGAGATCATCTTAAGGCTTGAGATGAAAAATAAGAAAGATCTAACTATCAAGTGAACCACACTGAAAAAAACAGTGGGATATTGAATGTCTATCATTGAAACTTTTTTTGGGATCACAGGAGTTTTGGATCAATATAAAATTTGTTTTTCTTCTTAATTCGGGTAGTAAACGGATTGGATGGAAAATAAACGTTATGGTGGGCCCTACGAATTGTTTAACGGTGAAAATCATTATCTCCACTGCTATTTTTGGTGTGGCCCAGATGATCTTTGGATATGATTCATTTTTTGCACATTTTTCTAAAATTATCTATAAAAATAGATGAACGGTGTAGATATAATAAATACATCATTGTGGGGCCCATGTAACTTTGATCTCCTTTGAACCGTTCGTACAAAGCTCGAGAAGTGTCAGTGCTCGTCTTCGCACGACACGTACCTCCAGCAGCTATGTAGCTGGTGTGTGGTACACCAGCCAATCCGCTTCCGTCCCAACCCACCTTCCCTGCTGCCACGTCCTTGGGAGATAGGTAGGGGCATTCCCACACAACTGGGTCATTATAAGGGTTCTCTGTATGCCATAAAATAAGGACGTCGATCGCCTGGTGACACAGTTACCCCACTCTGTGGGGCCCACCATGATGCATCTGATTTATCCATGCCATCCATCCGTTTTGCAGCTATATGCCTACCGTTAAAAATTCCACGAGGGCAATAGAAGTTTTGGATCAAGCTGATATTTTAATTTTCCCTTGACCTTGGCCCATGTGACCTTATGAACGGGTTGGATGGAAAATAAACATAATGGCAGCCCGGTGGGCGTCATTATCCTTACTAATTCACGATGTGTAGTCCACTTAAGCTTTGTATCTCTCAGCAAAATGCGCGGGAAAACGGATGTACGAGTTCACAGGCAATCCGCCTCCAAAACTCCTGCCGCAAGGTGCGGCCCGGCGTTCCCCAATGGAAACGGACTGGCTACTCTCCCTGACACCAGCCCCGGAGCTGGTAGTCGGTGCTCTGTGGGCCCCACCATGATGTAGGTGTTTCATCCATTTTTAAATATCGTTTTATGTCTTTGTTCCAAAAAATAGAGGGATATAAGTCTTACGTGGATCACACCACAGAAAAACAATAGTGATTGGATATCCATCATTTAAATCCTCTTAAGGCCAGCTGTACCGTTTATTTGACATCCAATCCGTTTATTAGGTCATAAAGACCCAGATTAAGGGAGAAAACAAATATTAATTTGATCCAGTACTTTTATGGCCCCTAAAAAATTTTTAACAGTCAAAGTTCATTCAAAACTGTTTCCTGTAATGTGGTCCACTTGAGACTGGGATATACCTCAATTTTTTTTAATATTATGATGAATTGATCTAGAAAAATAGATGGACGGAATGGATGAAACACATACATCATGGTGGGCCCATAGAGCACCAACCACCAGCTCGGGGGCTGGTGTCAGGGTGAGTAGCCAATCCGTTTCCTTACCCAATGCGGTGTGGCCCTGACTGTGGGGTCCACCTTTATTTATTTATTGTATATCCTTGCCGTCCATCTGTTTTTCAGATAATTTGTGGTCATGAGTCCAAAGTTGAAATAGATACAAATTTCAGGTAGAGCATGCCATAGAAAATATATAATGATAATTAAATGTCCACCATTAAAACCTTATTAGGGCCTACTGAATGTTTATTTTCAATCCAACCCATTGATAAGGTCACATAGATATGAATAAATGAAAAATAAACAAATATCATATTATCCAAACTTTTGTGGTCCACAATAATTCTTTAATGGTCATTCACCGCTGCTTCCTGTTGTATGGTTCACTTGAGATTTGAATCTTAATATTTTTTTGGCTCATGCCATGAAATGAGCTGAAAATATAGTTGGACGACATGGATATGCGATGTGTACATTAAGATGGACCCCAAGGTTAGGGCTGCACCATGTTGGGTGAGGCCGCACCTAATCCGCTCCCCACCTTCTTTCATCCTGGATGTTTTACTCCGGGCATAAAAAATCCCAAGCTGTGTGGCCCCATTAGTTGTGTACGTGAATAAAACCTATCCTGTCGATTAGGTTTAATTATACGCTAGGGCATGGGGATAAAAATCAGTTAGATCCCCAACTCAAGTGGGCTACATTGAAACATTGAAGGAATATATATATACGAGGACAGGAGTCCAGTAGAAAGCTTATGCATGAGATTACCATGGTTTGTTTCTTTCATCAAATCTATTAATTAAGTGTAAATTTATTTACACCTGATTTATATGATCATGTCAGATCTAGCATCTTAAATGATGTCACATGATAGTAAGATTTTGTAAGAGACAAAGGAAATATCTTTTTTATTGCTTTAATATCCAAATTTGACCAAAATTCAAGAAGTTATGAGTAGCTTAGAAATGATACATAAGTTTAATTGACTATTATCATAAAATACATGTCACATATCTCGCTCACTTAACAAGGTCAACTACTCACCTTAGATGCTTCATGCTCAGTAATGGGTAATGACCGAAATACAGTCATAGCTAGTGATAAATTCGGCCGATATGTCATAACATCACACAGAAAAAACCCTTACAACTATGATACAACCTAAGGCAACACCAAGTTTGTCAATTTTCACAATGCACGATGCAAGTTTAAGTGGGAGAGAATAAATATTATCTACACACGTAGTCCTATGAAGACCTCGCCGGTGAAATGGAATTAGGACATATACACGTCTAATAGCTAACTCATGACAAATAATTAGCACACATGGCATTGTAGAATAGGCCACAACTTGTTACAAGCCCAGATGAGTTATTTCAATATAAGTAAATTTGAACAATAATTACAAATATCTCTCTCCAGCTACCATCTAACATTTATATAATTAGAAAAAAAGGCCAAAGAGCTTTGGACCCTTATTAACTCAAGTTAACATCGCTTTACAATACATCGGTGCCTATCCTAGTTTGGCTCTTAGCTTAGCTCTTAGTATACTCTAGTTTGTTTATGTTGCCATGTTGAATTGAATTTTTAGTTTGTCTACACTGCTATGCCAACTTAGCTTAGTTAGTAATATAATTCCTTTCGTTTATATCCACGTTACTAGATCAATGAAGACTTTTTTAATTTTTTTAGTATAGTTCCCTTTATTTACATCTGTGTCATTAGACAAAGAAGACCTTAACTTTAGCACTTTACAATTCATGTCATAATCTTTGTTTATCTGTAAGTGTTTATCTTTAATAAATATAATATCTTTTTTCCTTTTACTATCGCGATGTGTTAATCAATCAATTTTTACTATCATGATGAGAAAAAGTTATTTGAGTTGAAAGTTAAAAACAATTTATTAAAAAGATGAACTCTTCATTTCGCAAATAACTTGTTCTCTATTATAAGTAGTTGAATAGATGACCAAACTGCTAAGTTTTGGATTATATATAAACTATTGCTCTCCATCTTTCCGTCCATCTTGACACTTAAGGTCAAAAGCATTTGGTTCGGATTAAGCCACATCAGGCTTTGATATGCCCGACATCACATGCATGTACCAATGACCGACTTTTGAACCAACTTATCAAAATTCTAAGAAAGAATTGAAGATATGAAAATCAACTTAATCCGAAACTTGGGTGGGCCGCGCTTGCGTGAACTTAGAGCCTTTAGGAGTAATTTAATATGGTTCTTATTTGTGTAGCTCATAGGAGTTTTTTGTTTTTGTCAGGCTAATCTCATGTATGTGTGGTTCACGGAGTTTGGATGTTTTACCAGTAGAACAGGTGTAGTAGGCCAATTGAATTTCTTGCCCTATTTTTAACTTTTCCTCCTTTCACACTTCAATCCAAACCATCCACTATTGGTGACCAATCAGTGAACAGTTGAAATGAAGATGCACTTTAGATAGGTTTTGACATATATATCACACCGAATAGATGTTCCAAACTGTACTATATAATATTGGTGACCAACCGATGGACCGGGACGCGGATTGCGTCCTACCCCCACCCGGACGGTAATCCATCCGGGCAGGGCTCTGTGGGGCCCACTGTGACGTAAGTATTTTATCCACACAGTTAATCGTTTTTATATGATTATTTTAAGGTATGAGCCAAAAATCGAGGTAGTTTCAGGGTATAAGTGGACCACAAAGTGGGGATTGAACGTCCACCATTAAAAACTTTTTGGGAGCTGGAGAAGTGTCAGATCAAGCTGAAATTTATGTTTTCAGTTCATCCAAGTTGCATGACCTTATTAATAGGTTGGGTGGTAAAAAAATATCACTGTGGCCCTTAGAAAGGTTTCAATGGTGGTGTCATTGTTACTGAAGCTTCCTTTGATGTGATCCACTGGAGCTATGAATCTGCTTCATTTTCTACGCGATACCTTAAAATGATCTGATAAAAGCGATGAACTGTGTGGATAAAATACTTACATCACGGTGGGCCCCACAGAGCGCTGCCCGGACGGATTACCGTCCGGGCGGGGGTAGGACGCAATCCGCGTCCGATGGACGGTTGAAATGAAGATGGCATATCTACCGGCATTGTCCAATCAATCTAATTTTGGGATGTACACGTGGAACCTGTTGTTTGGGATGTACACGTGTACCATGGTCGTGTGCATGCACATTGATGATGAGTAAGAGTTTTAATTTTCTTCTTCTTCTTTTTCATACCCATCTAGGGAAGAGTCACAGAATATACCCACAACATTCTTAGTTTTCATGGTATTACAATGCGACCCATGATTTAGTGATCCTGACCGATGGTTTGTTGGGCTACACCACTGGCCATAAAAATATCCTCAATAGGATGATACTAACCTTTTACTTTGTGGCCCATAGATAGATGGATAAGAAGAGAAATACAATTACTAATGCCAGTCCACATTCAGCCCCGAAAAAACAAAGGCCTTGCATTCGGTTGCTATGACCTTGAAATCTTAGAGATGTTTTGGACATGGTGAGACAGTATAGGGTTTTTTTTTTTTTTCCTAAGAGGCCATCTATTCAAAACACTAATGATTTTATCAAGGTCAAAATTCTACATTTTCACGGTTAGATTAAAAAAAAGTTTATAATCCAATGGTTAGAAACAACCAATCTTTGCAGCGTTCAAGAGATGGCTCATGATCAGTTGGTCAGTTTTGATTGACAGTTATATTTTTCATGTCCTTCCCTGAATAGTTATTTAATGGTTTTCTTTTTTTTTTTCGTTTGATGCAGCAAAGGTCTGTTAATGCTAGGCAATATATGGCTATTGTTCATTTGAAGCTCTCTCTCTCTCTCTCTCTCTCTCTCTCTCTCATAATACAACTGGGTCTTACACATATGTACGTATGAAGAGGGGCCTGGGAAGAAGTCGTCTCTGAACAGGAGATGGGAACAGTGAGAAAGCTAGAGCTAGCTATATCTCTTTGTAGGAATGTCATAGGCCGCCCCAATACGGATATGTTAAGAATTTTGGTTCAACCAAAATGCCTCAACAAGCCAACCATTTTTCAAAATTTCTCTATTTTAGCTAACAATGCTTGAAGTGATCACCCATGCAAGAAAGTGATTTGGTTTGGAAATGACAGCATTAGACTGTCTTTTTTAGTAGAAAGTGGTGACGTCGGCTACTCTAAATCCTATCTATGTATAAGAAATTTTACCCGTCCAACATTGCGCAAGCCACGGCAAAGACAAGTACAAAATCAAACCAATCTAATCATCACATGGACGAACCTAATCAATGTAGTTCACATACACATCACGGTGGAGCCTACCTATGGTGGTCAATGCAATGAACCCCACGGGCAAAAACACACACATATAAATTTATACATATACATATACATATATAGAGGAATGCTCATGCGCACAAAATCTAAACGGTCAATGTGATGTGGCACCCCTTGAATTCCCACAAGCCCAACTTTCAACCTTGTATAAAACTTGGTAAGCCTTGGAAAAAGATACATTTCCTCCCTTGATTTGCATTTCTCTTGTTATGGCCCACTAGAGTTTTGTATCAAGCTGAAAATTAGGCTCATAGAGTTTTAAGGGGCCAGTGCTGCTTCACATGTACCGTTTAGATTATGTACTTATGACATGTGTGCAAAGATGCATATGGTTGCTCACATAAGAATGTGTGCAAGTGAGCATTCCTCAGCATTATATAAAAACATACATACATATCAATATGGTAGAGATACTTAAAAATTAGGATTTTTAATTATGCATATAGTCGAATTCGAGTTGAGTCAATTTTGAATCGAGTCAAGTATGATCGAATCGAGTTTCGGATCGAGTTATTGGGTAACTCGAACTTGAATCTGTTTGAGTTTGGATTGGGCAAAGCCTACTCGGTTCGGATGACTCACCCATTTGGTTCGGGTTGAGTCGGGTCCAAACAAGTTGGACAAGCGAGTTGAGTCATCATGTGCCGAGCTCTACTATATGGCCGGTAAGATTTTTAGATGACGTTAACTTTTGGATCCAAAGAGTTTCATGAGGTGATTAATCTAATGAACTGTTTGAATTTTGTGCCACATTAAGTGTCAAAAAGTGCTCATGAGTTTTCATGAGAAGTTTTCACGTAAGCATGTCAATATGTGTGTGCGCGCCCCCATTCACATGTGTGTACTACGCTTGTTAATTGGACTAGAGCGATTTTTGGTCTGCATGATGATAACGGTGGGGTTTATGTGTGAGATGCTTGAGAGGAATGCATTTAATGTGAATTGGAATGCAAATACATACATCTAAAGATACTCTTTCTTTCTTTATTCTTCTTCTGTTTTAATAAATCAAAGCAACACCTTGTGATTCCATTTAACATGGATGCCTGACCGTGTAACAGAAACAATGGGACCCACCCTACGAAAGGCCCTAATCTCGCACATAGGATGTCTTAGGTAGGTATGGTAGGATTCAGATGGTAAGTAGTACTCTTGCGAGTAGCCATGGGACCTCTCGTTCCACAACAGAGGTTTGCTAGGATATATAGGACGCAAATTGCCGGTGCTCCCCGCCAACACGAAGTTTCTGTGGTCGGCAGCTATGTGTGGCCCATAGGTTTTCATAAGAAATCCGCTCCGTCCATCAATTTCTCAAGATCACAATAGCTTAGATGGACATGATTCCATTTATAGCACTGAATATTTATCATTTTATTTGTTGCAACTCCGAGTGGACAACAAACTTGGATCAACCCTATATATTAGAGACTCCGATCTAATACTACTATTAATCTTGGGTTTTGTGGAAGTACTTTCAATGAAAGTACAACAATCAAAACAAGTAACAATCAATCGAGCAATAACAAACATAGGATTTAACGTGAGAAACCTTTTCATGAAAAACTACGACACAAAGTGACACAAATATCGATCATAATCGAAACTTTCAAATTACACCATGCGCCACTCATCATCTCTGATTACAGAAGCATATTGATCTCTCTTTAATACACATCCTTAGGAAAATCCCTAGCCCTTGAGAAAAATTAATTCCCGAGCTCTTAAAAGTGAAGAAAACTCTCTTATCCTATGAGAGAAAATACTCATCCTCATTAAGCCCTAATCGAATTTGGACTTGAATGACCCGACTTGTGCAAAACCGTGTAACAAAGTTGGCATCTATTAGTCGGATCAAACTTACCTTCAGTCGGACTAACAAAGTCCTGCTCTACACTTGAGAAATCGTGCATTCTGTGGTGCCCAAATCCTTTATATGAAACTCTTTGCTTAACCGAGACTTAAGTAAGTGTATCTCATTCTTTTGCAACAATCAGCATGTCATCAACATATAATATCAATAGAATATATGATGATCTACTACCAATTTCAATCATGCACTTTGCAGAAGTACCCCTAATGAAGATAGAACAATCAAAATAAGAAACAACAAATCAAGCAACCACAAACATATAATTTAACATGGAAAACATTTGCAGGAAAAACCACGACACAAAGCATAGGAGATTTTTACTATAATCGAAACCTTCGAGTTATACCACTCTCCTTCTATGATTACTGAACCAGATTGGTCTTTCCTTGCAATGCATATTTTAGGAAAACACCTATTCTTTGAGAAAAATTTCTTCCACGTCCTTTGAGTATTAAAACCCCTTCCACCTTATAAAACCCTTATTATATAAGAGAAAACGCTTGTTTCCATTAAACCCTAATTAAATTTAGACTTAAATACCTCAACGTGCACAAAATCATGTAACATAACCGGTGAATGTCTGTCAAACCGAATTCACCGTTTATGGGATTGAACTCACCTTCGGTCGGATCGACAAAGTACTTTTTTGCTGAAGGATACTCAGTTGATTTCAAACGACACAGCCATACATCATCTTCCAGCTGTGCAGAATCCAAGTCATCCGCAAAACATTAATGACTTACATCAGATGGATAGAATTGTTCATTGTTTTGCCAGCTCCACTCGTACGGTTACCATCGAAAGGTCTTCCAGACAGTGGGCCCGCATCCTTTCAAAAGATTTTCATTTTGACTCCTGATGAGTGCAATTACTTGGTACTCACTGCTCGTAGAAGCCAACAAGGCACACATGCACGACATCCAAGCCGTTCATCATGCTGGACTCTCTGTGTATCTGTCCTGGTCTTAGAATTAGGCCATCTTGATCATTAGATGGACATAAATATACAAATAAATAGACGGTTAAGAAGGATGGACCATGGCCCACGCACAACGGGCTTGTGGAACTCAAGAAATGAGCTGCATGCCCACACTGATTTCTTTTCTTTTTTCAGATGAGAATCATGTCGACGGAGCCTGCCTGACCAGTGGCTAAGATCTCACACATGTGCTACATTGGCATGTGCTTTTCGAATTTCTCATCCCTTTTTAGTGAAGGAGGACAGCTAAGAAGCCACTGCTGATCCAATGGGCCAGTTGAGTTTCTACCCTCGAAGCGTTTGATCAATAGTTCATTTTTTAATCGTTTCTTGACCGTCGATTTTCAGGCCTCTAGTAAGACGGCCAAGAAAGTCCAACCATTAGTCTACTACCATAGTTTGGGTTGTGCGGTGGCACACCAAATCGATAGTACCAACTGCACTAAAAGTGGGCCACATGATACGTACGGTAGAGATACCAGGGTAGCATGGACAATTGGCCCAGTTCATCAGAAAAGGTCTAATTGGTGTGGGTCTTCCTTCGTGGACGCGTATTTCAAGTTCCTGCGCTGGAAACCTAGGTGGGGCCCACCATGATGTTTGTGAGAAATCCACTCCGTCCATCCATTTTGTGAGCTCATTTTAAGACTTGAGACCAAAAGTGATTAGGATCCAAGTCTCAGATTAGCCGCACTAAAGGAAAAGGTGGATAGGGAAATTCCTACTGTTGAAACCACCCTCGTTCTACAGTGATGGTTACATGCCATCCATACCATTCATGTCGTCATTCCTACTGGGATGAACTGAAAACACAAATATTAGTGGACCCACGAACCATCCATACCATTCATGTTGTCATTCCTACTGGGATGAACTGAAAACACAAATATTAGTGGACCCACGAATATTTCAACCGTGGAAGTTTAATCCTCACATTTTCAGCCCACTTGAGTATTGAATCCGGCTCATATTTGGTCTTGGATCCTAAAATGAGCTCACAAAACGGATGGACGGAGTGGATTTCTCACAAACATCACAGTGGGCCCCACCTAGTTCCTACCTCAGGAACTCCTTTGCAAAGGCTTTCCTAGGAAATACGCATCCTCAGGCAGGTAAACAAACTCGTTGGGTCCACTAGAACAATGCATGAAATGAATGGATGGATAAACAAAATATTTTTCAGCCCTCGATTTGTTTTCTACACTGGCTCACCTGATAATCGAACAGGCCATATATTCGTTAGTTAGGCAACATCTAAATAATTTGGGAAGTGTGATAGATCCTTTAGGCCTTGCAAAGATATTCATCAACGACAGATCTGCTATTAGAGCCTGTTAGGATTATCAATTACCATAGTGAAAGAAAAACGTGTGAGGATTATAAATTACTTTGCATTTACCTCACCTGCATTTGACTCTGGTTTTGTGCTTGGTTCACAGCCAGAAAAATCATGATGATAACAATTTTTCAGTACTATCTTGTCAAATCTTCGCATTTATATCATTATTTATATACCAGATTTTCATGGTAACAATGCCAAGTATGACAATGATTACAAATTTTTCTATGTGCTTCAAAAATATTATTAATTTGTTTTCTACACTGTAGCCCACCTGATAATGGAACATGCCATATGTTGATTAATTACGTAACATCTAAATAATTTGGGAAGTTTGATAGATTGTTCGGGCCTTGCAAAGATATTCATCAACAACAGATTTGCCATCAGAGCATGTTTGGATTATCAATTACCATAGTTAAAGAAAAAAGTGTGAGGATAATAAATTACTTTACATTTACCTCACCTGCATCGACTCTGATTTTGTGTTATGGTTCATAGCTAGTAAAATCATGATAACAATTTTTCAGTACTCTCTTGTCAAATCATTGCATTTATATCATTACTTATATGCCAGGTTTCCATGATAATAATGTGAAGTACGGCTATGATAACAAATTTTTCTATGTGCTTCAAAAAAATAATCTTGACCAGTGAATTCCGTGTTTGACTTGGCGGCGAAAAAATTACATTGATAACATATTTCCTCCATAAAATCTATTTTTTTTACTACATTTATGATCTCTTATTAACTTATGTGCAATGAATCCGTATGAAAGTCATTTAATACCATGGCTCAACATGATGTTTGATATGATTGTTAGAATTTGTGGAGCCTACATTATCAGAGGTGTATTATTCATGCAGCTAGCACTTCATGGGTCAAGGTCCGTCCTAAACTTGCCAGTGGTTGTGGGGGCAGTGGCACCTTAGTTGTGGGTTGGGGGCATGCCGTTGAGGGTCAAATATTACATATTAGATCCCGGTTATTACTTGATTTTACGAGCATGATACTGTTTAAGGCCCTGTTTTAATCGTATTTGTGATGCAAGATATATTTATGAGCTTGGACTGAAAAAGGGTAGTAAAAGCGTAGATTTGACGCTTTGAAGTCACCAAGGCAAGGGACGGACCCCAGGGGATCGAGATCGAAGAAATTACACGCCAGATATTTGAGAAAATCAGACCACTCAGGTTAAACGGGCCCGAAAATCATCCAGAATGGAAGATTACAGGGTTTCCACCATACATTCGGCTCAAAACTTTATATATGGCCTAAAGACCATAAATTAATCGTACACGTCGAAATTCAGCCCTTGGATCCCTGTGGAAGTGGTCTAACGAATAGATCAGCCCATAAAATCTTAATTTAGGGCCCACCTGATATCTAGATATGCTTTAAATTTAGCCTCAACCCCTTAAAATAGGGTGATAGAACGGATGGACGGAACAAATTTTTCATAAACATCATGATGGACCTCACATGGGGCTGGTGTGCGTGCACGCCAGCGTTTTTGCATTGGGTCCTGCTAGGATGTGTAATGGGCCACCATCACGGACCAGTTTGACGATCGCAACCGTCCAATGCATCCAGGAGGTGGGGATGACCGTACTTATGGAGATCTTATCCTCTCATGCACGTGCACATACGATTTTCATCGTCAAACGTAGGACGAACGGCGGAGTAAAAGATTTTGCGGGACACACCAAATCAAATCAGAAACTAGCCATTTCTAACTGATTTTTCGACATGCATTCAGTGGACAGAGTGGATTTCCTTGAAGACATCAATCATGAGCCCCACCATCAACACAATGCAAGAAATTGCGCAAGCCCTTACGTCCGTGAAAACAAACTTCAGTGGGCCATTATGCCATCTTCGCGGTGATCGGATCACCAATCCAGACCATCCATAATCTCCAAAATGTGGTCACGACCCTTCCCATGAAGTCAGATTAGATGGTTTGGATACTCCCTTTGCCAAAACTCGTTCCAACTGCGGCTGTTTTCGCGCCTTTGCTACACAACATGCGTAAACAGAGTCGGTTCATCTGACTCCCGAACCGACCTACTAAGCTGCTTATAAAAGAAAGAAAGGAACGTGGAAAGGAAAATCATCTAGAGATTTGGACGTGGATCGAGGACGGGCAGCCGTGGAGGTAGATCCAAGGACGTGGAAGCAGGGTAAGTAGAGTGAAGGAAGAAAGAAAGAGAGGGAGAGGGTGACGGTTGAGAGAAGTTCCTTCTTCCCTTCCTTTTCTTCTTTATTTATATCTTTATTTCAGATATTTTTAGTTTGATCATGGTTATGAATGGCTAAACCTCTTAGCTAGGGCTAAGATGTGAAGTTTGTAGCATGATAGGGTGGTTTCTATGGTTTGGATTCATGTTTAAGTTGAATTACTTTGATTTCAGTTTGATTATAAGGAATGCTTTTAATTTTTAATGGTTTATTGTGACTTAAATTACAATGGATCTGCGATAGCTCTGAGCGTGTTCTTTTCATTATTGAGGTTATGAACTTCGGAATCCCTATTGTTCACCATCGTCTCACGGGCATGGCTGGGTGATGGAACCTTTCCTAACGTTCATAACTCCCTTAGATTAGATGTGGATTGACGAAATTTTGTTGTTTGCTTTGTCTCACAGGTATGATTTTGTGATGAAATCAATTCTAATTCTCATACCTATCTGTTATTGAAAACTGGATCAAAGGAAGTTCAGATTGGTTCTTAATGATATATCTTCCAACTGGATGAAGATGGGACTCGAAGTCCAGTTGAGTTCATGAATCAAGCATAGATGTTCCTGACTTCTACAAGTGGATCCTCTGAATCCATAGTTTCCCACATTTGATTTCTACAAATTTTACATTAATATTTTCACAATTACTCCTCATATTCATTTAATTTAGATTTCATCTTACTCTAGTTCTAGTCCAGGTTATTTTCAGATTCTGTACAGGTTTCAGTCCTTGTGGATTCAACATCCGTCTTATCGAGTTTATTACTACATCACAACCCTATACTTGGGGTGTGAACACATGTCCCCAATCCAAACGATAATTTTATAATTTCATATGGAGTTTTCATGTGAACCCTAGTTCATTTAGGGTAATATAAATTATAGAGAGAGATGTTATTGTATTGAGAGTTGCTTTTTCATTTTTTGCATTTGATTATAGTGGATCGATTTGAATTTGTGCACATACTAAAAAGGAATCACGTAAATATCTATGTTGTAGTTTGCATTTTTTTTTTTCCTACTTTCTTTTGATTTCGATATAACGATGTGTATATTCAAGAAGGAATCTTTCTCCCAACAATGCAGACACTCATAAGATAAATATGTCTTGTATATATTAACTTAAATTAAAGTGGTAAAATGATGGAGCTCATTGGATGTAGTTCTTAATTCGAAAAATAAGATTGATTGAATAGTCCTCACATCATATTCTTGGACATTTTCTTGCTTTATAAGGACCATGGGCTATTTTTCATCTCCATTGTCCACTAAATGTCCATCAATTAGGTGGATAATTAAATTACAAATAACTCTCAAGTGTTAAACATCAATATTCATGCTTTCGCTCATCCCAATATGTAGCACATGATACTTTGTCCAGCGCCACAAATCATATAATGGCCAACCTTGCCAATTTGATCTCCTTGCAATTTGGTTCAATTATTGAGGAAGTGATATCTCTGTAGGAAATGAACAAGGTTTTTCCCATCATTATCTCTTCTAAGGCTTCTTTTAGTCTTCCTACCTTCTATTTCCACTAATTTACTTTCGATAATAATTGTATTTACTTTTTAAATTTTTTTGATTTTTTAGGTAAGTTAAAACATTAGCGATGATCTTTTTTTTTTTTTTTAAAAAAATAAATTTAAATTTAAATTTTTTATGGGTAACATGGGCTTTATTTGTTTTAAGCCTTCCTCGAGTCCAGTTACCTCTTCTTAATTTCGACTTGGCATCATCATTTTGACCATCCATCCTCTTCTACACTACAATCTCTACTCTGCTGGTCTACTTTACCCATTCAGGTTCATCTACGAAGCTTCTTATGTGCACTTATATTCATTGTTAAATTGTTAGTACCGAATAATGCTAGCTACTTCCTTTCCAGGGACTATCAGTGTCTTGGCTGTACTATAGATCGTGTTTATCTTTCTGGGGATGTGATTTTTTATGAAGCTCATTTTCCTTTTTTGAATTTTCATCTGGCCCACTCATACTTCACCAATGGTTCAGGATGCCTCCATGATGTTTGGTCCATTTATGTGTGGCTACCAGCTTCTTCAACTACTTACTAGGAAAGCTACTATTGCCCTCACAACCTTCTCTCTCTCTCTCTCTCTCTCTCTCCCCTATGCTTGGCCTAATACCTATGCTTACACCTATTCATGCACTGACTCCCACAAATCAACCCACTTTAACACACCTAAATCAACCTACACCATTTCAACTAAACCATAGCACCTAACTTGTAAAATTACATGAGGTGGTGAGCTATGCAAGCTATATGTGTGAAAGCTTGGTGGAGCTAAGGAATGAATAGATACATGCTTTGGGGGGGGGGGGTAAGACCAATTAAAAGTTTTATAATAAAAAAGACAAACTACTTAACTTAAACTAATACATCATTTTAAACTAAGAAGATGATTTAATACTAACTCTTCCAAGCCAAAGTGTGTCTAATCACATATACTACAAAACATATGTCAATTAAGCAAATAGTTTATAAATATGATAGTGAGCTTGTGTGTGCATTACAAGTTAAGTGTCTAGCACATAATTCAATTCAAGTGTTCAAATGATTTAACTAAATAAATACATAAGCATGAATTAAACATATATGCAATTCACAATCGTAAATATAAGCATATATAGTGGTTCAATTTTTCCATTCCACTCCCACCAAAACAAGTTAATATATATATATATATATATATATATATAAGACTAATTAAAAATTTTATAATAAAAAAGATAAACTGCTCAACTCAAACTAATATATCATTTTAAACTAAGAAGATGATTTAATACTAACCCTTCCAAGCTAAAGTGTGCCCAATCACATATACTACAAAGCATATGTCAATTAAGTAAATAGTTTATAACATGATAGTGAGCTTGTGCGTGCATTACAAGTTAAGTGTCTAGCACATAATTCAATTCAAGTGTTCAAATGATTTAACTAAACAAATACATAAGCATGAATTAAACATATATGCAATTTACAATCGTAAATACAAGTATGTATAATGGTTCAATTTTCCTACTCCACTCCCACCAAAATAAGTTAATTTATGTATATATATATATATATATATATATATATATATATATATATATATATATATATATATATATATATATATATATATATATATATATGGGAAAAGGTACAATGCGCTCGAGCTCACGGCTCCGTCCCATGCGGTCGAGCTGTGTGGGCCCCACCGTGATGCCTTTCGAACATCTACCCCATCAGTCAGATGCGCCATTCCACTGTGGACCTAGGTCTCAAAAATAAAGTCAATCCATGACTTGTGTGGGCCACACCACATACAGAAGTGGAGAGGGGCCGTACAACCATTAAAACATTCATAATCATTTTTGGGGCCCACAAAAGATGTGGTTTTCAAATCCAGCCCATCCATTATGTGTCTCCCACTTGTATGAGGGTTCAGACCAAGTTTCAGCAGCATTCAAAACTTAGGTGGGCCCCACCAAGTGCTTTTATATGTTTTAATGGTGTCTTCACATGATTTTAGATGGTATGGCCCACCTGAGTTCCGTATACGGCTGATTTTTGGGATATCCCATTATTTAAAGGGAAACCATCAAATTCACGGTGTTGATGGTTGACATGCATCACGGTGAGGCCCACACAGCTCGACCTCACAATAAGCTTATTGTGAGCTCGAGCGCATGGTACCTTTTCCCTATATATATATATATATATATATATATATATATATATATATAAGAATTGATGAAAATATATAGGGGGAGCAATTATGGGGTAGCATGCTAGTGTTACATGTCTAAGTGTATTCGAGTTGTAAATAATTTGTATTTGACATGTAATATTTGAGTTGTCTTGGTATGTCATTGGTACGGTTCATGATAAGGTCTAGGTTGGGTTTTTGTTACGTAATGGAAAAATGAGGAGATCGTTAATGTACTTATTTATGTACCGTATTTGTCTATCACGTGCATCGGCATGTCGGGGAGTTGGTTGAGCCCTTGAAAGTTGAAGACCGAAGACACATGAAGACTGAAGCATTAATAAGTAAAGAACATGTATATGAGGTACCTTGGAAACCTTAACCCTTGACCCAAAACAATACCTATCCTTTATTTATACAAACCATCTAAAAGCCGGAATACCTAATAATGCCCTATATATAGGAACCAAATTCTAACGGTAAAAAAAGGGCAGAAATCAGCTTTGTTGATCAATTGAACAAATCTAGCTTATATCCAAAAAATCTTACTAGATGATTTGAGTTATTCTTGATTGATCGACTGATGGCCGTTGATCGATAAAAAATAAAAATAAAATTAGTTTTACCTGAAAAGCTTGCTGGACAGTTTTATCCAAGTTTGATCGCTTGAGCCCGATCGATTGATCGATTAAAGAACGCTCAATGACTGCTATTTGGGTAGTTTGTTATATATTAGTCCATACCTCTTTTAAGTTTACTTATCATGTTCCAATTTTGGCTCGTAAAAATATGGATGATTAAACAAGGTTTATTTATAAAGGTTGTGATCATCTAGAGGCTAAGGGTTATTTTGGGTTATTGGTTAGGGTCATCAATATACTTCATATATATGTTCTTTGCTCCTTGATGCTTCAGTCTTCATGTGTCTTCAGTTTTCAATTTCTAAGGAATCAACCGACTCTCTGATATACCAACGAACATGATTAACAAATAAGGTACAAAGATAAGTGCATTAACAACTTGCACCAAACATCACTACTCCTCTCTAGTCCCAAACATCATTCATATAAATACATTCCAAGGATGACATTAGTAAAAAAAAAGTTGGTTTTAATACCAAACATTCTTTTCCTACCACACTGCTTGTCACGGGGTTTAGATTGAGCCTTCTAGTTTTACTCAAGCCTTTAAAATTCTTTAATTGAGAGATATTATGGACAATATTTATTTATTTATTTATTTTTAAAGAAAGGCGGGAAAACACTACCTATAACTTTATTAATATAGATAAAAAATATATTGTAAATAACATTCTAGTAGACTTAAAAAAAAAAGAGATGGGTCTCGCTTATTATATAACTCCTCTTTATAGCACAAACGCTAAAAGGAAAAACTTTGCAAAAAATGTCACAAGCGATCTAATATGGTTCGATAAGCCATTATAAGGTTAGATTTGTTGTAAAGGGGCATCAATAATAGTTAGTCATATTGTGAAATCGACCGTGATCCAGGTTGTTCTTGCCTTTGTGGTTAATTTTGGATGGTCTTTACAACATTGGATGTCTAGAATATTCTAGAGGTGGTTTCCAATGACCTTTGCCATTAAGAAGCATGTAGATCTTATTGATAGCTTTCAAACGAGATATTATACACGTAAAAAAGATAACCAATCATAGAGTTGTGACTATTAAAAGTTATATTGCATGCCCCTTGGATCACACTTTCTATAAGATTTTTTTCAATCTTATTTGTCCATGTGATTTTCCTTGAACTTGTCTTATAATAAACCCATTGACTTGAAAATTAAACTCGTTCCCGAGTTTATAATGGTAGTAGCCCATTGCGATGACCTACCATTATAGTACGTATTCTTTGTCTTAGGCAACAATTGATTGTGAAACTTTACATGCCAGATTGAAATTTTGTACATATGATGGAACTTTAGAAAACAAAACCTCACTTTCTTTTTCTTTGTAACACTTTTTGCTTGGATTGTCAACTTTTTCTTCTTTTATAACAATGGATTTTTAACTAGTCGCTCTTGATTAATATCAACTAGTCACGTTGTTGTTATCATAACTATTGGGATTTGATTTGTGCGCTTTGGTTATTATTGAAAAAGTAAAAAGGTGCTGATCTTTATTTTGATAACCATCAAAGTGTTCACCTTCTTTGTGCTTAATTCATCTATAACCACCAATCCATCAATCTTTTTGTTAGTGTTGGTTAAGAATTCTCAAGTGGTACACATGTGAGATTTGCGAGCATGCACCAATCCATCAATCTTTTTTGTTGGTATTGGTTTAGAATTTTGCCATGTGGTACACCTGTGAGATTTACATGTTGAGAGATGTCTTAAATCTGAAAATTCTTTAGCATGCACGACCGGTCGTGAGCATGGCTCGACCGGTTGTGGGATTCTGTTCAACTAGTTGAGCAGTGCACGACTCAAAGTCCAGCGAGAAGTGTTTTTGGGGTCCGAGGTGCTTGACCGGTCGTGGCCTATGCACGACCGGTCATAGGGGTCCTTCGACCAGTCGAGAAGTCTGCTCGACCAGTAGTAGGTTACGCAGATTCGTTTCCGAATCCGATGTGGACTGCGAATTTTGAGTCAGCCTTTTGCAAGGGTACGGAAGGGAAGTTGCCTAAACTATAAATAGGTGTTCTTAGGGTTTTTTTAGGGTATGGGAAAGTTTTTTAAAGGGGTTCTAAGAAAATTAAAGGGTGTAGCAAGGGTGAGATTTGAGGTTGTTCGAATCGGGTAAGTCCTCTCTCTTTGTAATTTCTGTTTTCATAGTAGAGATCTATCGCTTTGTGCCGTGGTTTTTTTTCCGCAAGGGTTTTCTACGTTAAATCTGAGTTCTCTTGTGTGTGCTTGGTGCCATTGAATTGCTATCCTAGATATAAATCTGTGTAGTTTCACAGGTCAAAAATCCCCAACAAGTGGTATCAGAGCTATCGTTGGGGCACAGATCTGAATCTGAGGGATTAGTAATAATGGCGAGCGTTAAGTATGAGATTGAGAAGTACTCAGGGAAAAATAATTTTGAGTTATTGAAAATCAATATGATGAGTTCCTTAATCAAGTAAAGCGAAGATGGTGCTCTTGAGGAGCGGAAGTCTACTATGACGGATGCTGAATGGAATACTCTTAATAAGAAAGCTTTATCATTGATCTGTTTATGTCTCACGGATGAGGTTCTCTACAACGTCATGAGGGAGAAAACTGCAGCTAAGTTATGAGCGAAGTTAGATGATATTTATGTTAAAAAATCCTCTGAAAATCACCTGCACTTGAAGCGGCAGTGGTATAACTTCAAGATGGCAGAGGATGGAGATCTGGAGGCTCACATCAGTAACTTTAATAAATTAGTTTGTAAATTGCTGGATATGGACGAAATAATGAAAGATGAAGAACAAGCATGTATGTTGCTAAATTCTCTTCCAGCGTCTTATGAGTCATTCAAGGACACTATGTGCAACATGCATAAAACCTTGAGTGTCGACACCGTTATCTCAGCCCTTCAAGGGAAGGCAATGAGACAACTGAACAGTGATATGGGAACATCTTCTGATGTACTCTTTACAGTGGGTAGAAATTTTGGACAAGGTACAGGTTCTAGATCCAAATCTAAGGGCAAGGGCAAAGGAAAGGTAAAGTGCTGGAATTATGGGAAGGAAGGACATGTGAAGAAGAATTGTGAAAATATTAAATTGAAGAGAGAAGATTCTGAAGCTTCATGCAGGGAGGCCAATGTTACCACGTCAGATGGAAGTGATGGTGATGTTTTATCTATGTCTTCGCTCAGACGGTCATACGATGATCGTAAGGACGAGTGGATGCTAGACACAGGGGCATCTTTTCACATGACTCCTCATCGGAGTTGGTTCACCAGCTACAGGGAGTGCGATGGTAGACAGGTATTTATGAGCAATGACAGTGCTTGTAATGTTGTGGCTGTTGGTTCTGTGCGCATCAGGATGTTTGACGGGGTGGAGCGTACCTTGACAGATGTGAGGCACGTTCCTGATTTGAAGCGAAATCTGATTTCTCTTAGTGTGCTTGAGGTAAAAGGATGCTAGTAAACAGGTATTGATGGTGCTCTTAAAGTATTCAAGGGGGCACGAGTAATCATAAAAGCGCAATGACTCGGTAACTTGTACAGGTTGATCGAAAGTACTTCAAAAGGTGGAGCTGCAGTGGATGTAGCGGTTTTCACCTCTGCACGTGTGTGGCATGATGGGCATGGCCACATGAGCTAGCAGGGCAGGAAGGCTGAGACGCGAGGACAGAGATACAAAGCAGGTGGAGCAGCCACTTGTGAGAAGAATCACACGGCATGATCGCAGGATATCGGCGAGATACATTGACGACTCCAATATCGCAGGAGGATTCATCTTCTATTCAGATGGCTTTAGGTGAGCCTGGTACTGAGAAGCGAAAGGTGACTATGAGCGATGTGATTGATTCGTTGTACCAGACCGACATATGAGAGCGGGTGGAGCTTCCAGTGGGTCGGAGAGCAGTTGGATGCATGTGGATCTTCAGAAGAATACAACATAGATATATGGCGAAGTTGGTAGTGAAGGGTTATGCTCAAAGAGAAGGGATCAGCTTCTCAGAGATATTCACACCTATGGTATAGTAGGTATCTATTAGATCCGTGATTGGTGCTGGTTGGCCAAGATGATTTTGAGCTGGAAAGATGGATGTGGAGTCTACACTTCTGTAAAGGAAAGTGAAGAGCAGATCTACATGAAGCAACCAGAGTGGTTCGAAGTTAAAGGGGCTGAGAAAAGACTTTGCAGGAGGTCGTGGTTCGACCTGTTGCCTAGGCAGTGATTTGATCCCTTAGTGAGTCAGGAATTGATGACATGTAGATCGCCAATCATGACATGTCTGAAATTAATGTACTGAAGACTCGATTAAGTGAGACATTCAGGATGAAGGATCGGGGGCTGCAAAGATGATTTTTGGCATTGAGATTGAAGGAGGAGTATGCTTTGGTAATCACAGGAGGAATACCTTGTGTGTAGGTATTGATCAAGGATGTGATGGGCCAGGTAAATTCGTAAAGCGTTCCCTACGTATCTCTCCTCAAGTTTTTCTCAGGATTTGTCCCAAAAATAGATGAGGAAAAACAGGATATCTTATGAGCCTTATTCGAATGCGGTTGATAGTGTATCTTAGGGTCTGAATTAGACCGGTTATTTCACAGGCTATCAGTGTTGTGAGCAAGTACCCCGACAAACAATATTGGGAAGCGGTGAGATGGTAAGAAGACTAAGTCTTTTTTTTTGAGAAGACAGGAGCAAAGGTGGTTGGGCATGTGGATTTAGATCCGACAGACATGATCAACAAGATTGTTCCTGTAGAGAAGTTCAAGTTCTGTGAAACTTCTCTGGGCTTGGCGATGGCGTAAAAGAAGGACGGAGTGTGCACAAGAAGCTATGATGTGATACAGAAATAAGAGAAGAGGTAAGAAAGTTACACGGTTGAAGATTGAAGACATGGTAGAGATTGTTGAGAGATGTCTTAAATCTTAAAATTCTTTAGCATGCACGACTGGTCGTGAGCATGGCTCGACTGGTCGTGGGAGTCTGTTTGACCAGTCAAGCAATGCACGACTCAAAGTCTAGCGAGCAGTGTTTTTGGGATCCGAGGTGCTCAACCGGTCGTGGCCTATGCACGACCGGTCGTAGGGGTCTTTCGACCAGTCGAGAAGTCTGCTCGACTAGTCGTAGGATACGCAGATTCGTTTCCGAATCCGATGCGGACTTCGGATTTTGAGTCTGCCTTTCGCAAGGGTGCGGAAGGGAAGTTTCCTAAACTATAAATAAGTGTTCCTAGGATTTTTCTAGGGTATGAGAAAGCTTTCTAAAGGGGTTTCAGGAAAATTAAAGGGTGTAGCAAGGGTGAGATTCGAGGTTGGTCGAATCGGGTAAGTCCTCTCTCTTTGTAATTTCTATTTTCATAGTGAAGATCTGTCACTTTGTGCTGTGGTTTTTTTTTCACAAGAATTTTCTACGTTAAATCTGAGTTCTCTTATGTGTGCTTGGTGCCATTGAATTACTATCCTAGATATAGATCTGTGTGATTTGGCAGGTCAAAAATCCCCAACATTACAGGCATGTCAAAACCGATTGGGTTCGATTTAAACCGAAACCATTGACTCTGGCATGAAGATAGAGCAGTGCTTGGTCAAGAGTGCAACCAACCATTTATTCAACCAACTGTCAAGTGCGATACCAGGTGATTTATCGAGGTTAGGGATACTCCTCCAATGAGTTCTTTTTTACCTTAAAAACTAAAAATTTTCAAAGGTGCAATAATTGTGTGGGTAAGCAAAAATAAGTCAAAAGATAAATGTGAAGAAAACAAGTACTTACCTCTAAATCGAGATCACTAACTTGGCTAAGAGTAGTGGAGTGCTTCACAGAGCAGCGTGTTGATGAGTGAGAATTAAGTAATGCTAGAATTACAACCTAACCTAGTGTATGAGTGTAGGTGGACGATTCCTATAGCTACGGTATTTATTCATATACAACACATAGGCACAAATGGAAGGGAATTATAGCTACTAGATATCGTTAAGTTAGTCCGGTGAGATCACAGGAACAAATGGAACTACTCCTAAGCTAAGGTCTCCATAGTTGTTGAGTATTGGAGAGAACTAAACTAAAGGTCCTAGAGGATTGGATAAACAATGTTACACTAGAGTTGATTTGTTTAAGTTTATATAATTGATTGTGAATTTTTCTCTTTATGCATTCTTTTGCTATTTTGTAGAACTCTTGATGCAGTCATGAGAGTAACCATTACCTAACTACCAACTATAAAGTAGCATCTATGTACTTGTCTTTTGTTGAATGTGTTTTTATCCCGTCAAGAAATTCATGCACATTCTCATGCTAATGTAGTCTTAATGGTTACAAATCCTTATTTCTAAGTAACGTGCTTAGCACCCCTCTTTGGAGATTTATTTAGCAACGACCAATCTTCCATATATTCAGCCCATTACATGAAGATATCATGCGTGCCGCATGACCATATCTATATCGTTCATCTGAGACTACCGGATCTTGTCCAAACAGTTAGGCCATTTGTTAATGTATGTTTTAACTCAATCCAAACTATTTCTAGATGGATCATCAATCTGTCCATGTATCAATCAAGGAATCCAATAGATTCCTCTTAGTGTGACACCATGTTGATGCATGTTTAGAGTAGGTGATCCATCAGTGGATCCATCAAGAAATCCAATGGTGGATTCCTTTAAAGTCACTCAATTTGCATATATATATATATATATATATATATATATATATATATATAGGTCCACTTTTCTTCTTCACCCCCAATAAGCACCCTTTCATCTACACAGGTGGTGTAGAGTGGGTCATGGACAGTTTCATGGCCAAGAAAGACCAGAAAAGGCCCGATCGACGACAGAAGTGATCCGGACCGTCGAACTTTAGATCAGGCGTATCTCGTAATCCAGAATGAGTTATCTGACATAAAATATATGATTTTGGGGTAGAACGAGCTACTTTAGCCAACCAACCCTGGTATGCCGGGCTGCGCAGCCCGGATTTACAAAATATCCCCTGATCGACAGTCGTTTCCCCATTTTATTTTCATTTTTACTATAAGTAGTAAGTTTTAGTTTGATTATAACTCTTCATCCGTTGGGCTTTACGAGTTATGTTCAACATGAAAAGTGCTTAGAATAATTAGGAGAATGGTTTGGTGAAGCCAAATAGGACACTTACTATTTTTGGCGAAAAACCTTGCGCACTAGTAGACATTACAACCGTTTATAAATAGTAAGTTTACTATTTATAGTAACTCATGGATTCTAGGAGTTTTAGTTGTAGTTTGATTCTGATTTCTTTTATATTCTTTGGTACCCTTATTTAAAGGGTGTTGAATTCATTTTTATTCATTCATTAATCAATTTTGAATTTATTAGAATTTATTTCTATTTTTTGTGCAGAGAAGTTCCGTGAATTCGGGATAATTATCCTCTTGAGGAAGACAGTGCTCGACCTCACGTCCTTTGCTGTGTCAACAAGTCCATTCATAATCTTGTCTGTCTTATGGTTGGTTGAACTGTAATCCAAAGGTTTGTGGCTGACAATTTGATATAGTTACTTGAGCAAGAACCAATTAATAGTGAGCTCCTTACGTTCATGAGCTATTTACTGTCATGATTATATGTGTGATCCATGGCGTCAGTCAACCAATAAATTCTCTCCCGTAACTCTTCAATCAAATGATCGTATTTCCAATAAAATGCCATGGGTTCCACACTTATCAATTCTTGATTTTTCATAACATTCATAGGATTGCTAATGTAGGATCCTTTGTTAGAAGCCATCCAATCAAGAAAAAACATTGTAATACCAAATAGGGTAAGGTCCATGCATAAAGAGAAGTAATCACCATTTTCCTCTCTAGGATCCACGATGAGAGAGAAATCTCTAAAAAAAAGAAATAGAAACAAATTTGTTATTATTGGTCAAAGCATTAAAAAAATATACTAATAAAATTCTAAATATTAATTATATGAGTCATGTATCCTAAATTTATAACTTCCTAAAAATAGTAAACAAATCTAAAATGATTCAAAAAAACTGTCATTTCATAGAGAGAGTCTTTACTCTTTTGTTTTTTACTACTGGTCCCACACCTTGCATGCATACATGGCAGTTTCTCACTGGCATTGGATTAGCTGCATCCAGCGCCCAGATGGATCTCCTTTCCTTTCCCACAACACGAACGGTGACTTTAAGTTATCGTAATACTCTTGAAATCCTAAAATGCTATTGGGCAAGCGGATTGTGTACTGAGTAAGCTCTGTGGGGCCCACCGTGGATGTATGCGTCTTATCCACACCGTGCATCCATACACCCCATGAAACAGTGGGGCCCACCGTGGATGTATGCATCTTATCCACGCTCACCCCCCCCTCCCCCCCCATGAAACAGTTGGGAAAATGACGCCCACCATTGAAACCTTCCCAGGGCTCGCGGTCATGTTTATTTCTTATCCAATGCTCTAAAATGATCCGATTAAAAGGATGGACGGCCTTGATAAGATACGTACGTGCTCTACGATGATATGGTAAAAAGAATGGACGGCCTGGATAAGATACATACATCACGGTCGGCCCTACGGAGCTTACTCAGTAGGCAATCTGCTTCCGTGAATCGGGTTGATATTTCGTCCGAATGGGCCCCAGTAGCTCGACTGCTGCGGATGCGGATTGCGTCCTACCACCGTCCGTCTCCCGCTGGGAACCGGCAGAGCTTTGAGTGGCCACCGTGATGTATGGTCTTATCCACACCGTCTATCCATTATTTCTTATCATTTTAGTCTATAAATCAAAAAATGAGACAAATCCAAGGCTCAAGTGGACTATAAAATGGGGGATTAAACTCTTACCGTTGAAAACTTCTTGGGGACTACATAAGTTTTGGATGGATCTGATACTTGTTTTTTATCTTCATCCACGTCTATGTAACTTAATGAATAGGTTGGATGGAGAATAAACATCACGGTGTGCCCTAAAAAGGTTTCAACGGTGAGAATCATTATCTTCGCTTCTTCCTGTGGTGTGGTCCATTTGAGCTGTACATCTGTCTCATGTTTTTGGTTTTTACTCTAAAATGATACGAAAAAACGGATGGACGGTATGGATAAGATCCATACAATACGGTGGATACTCAAAGCTGCTGCCCGTTCCCAGCTGGAGACGAGCGAAGGTAGGACGCAATCCGCTTCCCGCTGCTGCACCCGCTACATGCAAAAAGGTTGCAGTGAATTCCATTCCGGGAATGGTCAGCTGCCGCTTTATTCGTCTTTCCCTCTCTCGCGCCTTTTCTGGTTCTAACGCCATTCTCTCTTTCCACGTGCATTCCACGTGCCACGTGTACTAACTTATTTAAGTTGTCCATTCGCTTTCAAGAAGGGATGGTCCACCTAATAAATGACACATACTGATTTTTGGTCCCATAGCCTGATCATCCGCACGGTTGGGGCCACATTTGTTACGGCTCAGATGTTCCGCACATGTACCAGTTTGAAGTGGTCCATGCGAGGAGAGATTAAAGCCGTGAATCACGGCACACGTGCCAATTCGTCATACGTGTGGGAGGTCTGGATCAATCGTTAGGAGATACCCATAAATCAGGCCAATCCACTCATCAAGTGGGCCTAACTTTTTCAGTAAGTTAGGTATGGACCACTGGACGGCCTATAATCAATATGCAGGTGTGGACCACTGGACGCATGCACCAGTCTGGCTTTTATGGCAGGGAAGCCTCACATTAGGCCCCACCCAGTACATGGTCTGAATTCCCCAAACGTGTGCTATGTTTACTCGGGCCTTTGCATTTGCAATACCTTAAGAGTCCCTTGGCGCCTTCTATTTGAGTGTATTTAAAAGTATTCAAGAGAATTTCAAAAAATTTTGTCAGAAATTCATTGTGTGGCACCATGTATTATATAGCCCAAGATTCAATGTGTGTCATGTATTTTAATACACGATATTAGAAAAACATATTTTTGATGTGCTTTAAAATCTTAAGTTTATGATTGATTTAAGTAAGAAATGTCTTTTTTATTTGATTTTAAAAAATTACAAGAGTTGCACATGTTACTAATGTGTCCGTAACAGGCTACTAATTTACTATTATACGGTAGGTTAATGATATCATAAATAATTTAATTATTAGTTGCAACACTAAAAATATATTAATAAAATGGTTTAAACTATTCAAATGTTGGTTATTTAAATGAATGGTTAAAAAATGTAGCTAAGTCACTAATTTGTGATTTTTACATTTGTGGGTCAGTGGAGGCTCAAAATTTTCTCCTTTTTTAGTTCGAGTGTATAATTTAATGAACTTATTACAATCATTCTATCAAATGTCTCTCTCTCTCTCATGCATATTTATTAATTTGGTATATTAAAATTAAATTAGTTAATCAAATTAAGATCTCATAAATATTCTAAAGAACTCCAATGCATTTCAAATACAAAGCTCCAAATGAAAGGTTTGGATTTCAGTGCATTTCAATTACTAGCTCAAAAGGATAATTGGGCATTGAGAATCATTTGAGTTCCTGTGTAATTGTGACTTGGATGCCAATAAACAAAATCTCAAACAAAGCATTCTATCTTGCATAAGTGGGGCCTGAATTCTATAATCCAAACAGTTAATATGATGTCCATTAATTACCTTGGGTGCCCGAACTATGAAGATCATAGCCATAGATTATTCATCCCCTTTTCAGTTGATTGTGAACTTTGCCTTATTTTATTTTCTAATTACGGTATTTTTTTGGGGCTACCTATTGAAGTTTTTGGACTTTTTATATGGGAATCTTTTTTAGGGCATGGCCATCATAGTGAAAACCCTAATATCAAAGGTCTGGATTACTGGAACATGGAACCATTTCTAAAACCCTAGCCTCCAAAAAAGACAAGCAAAAAAGACAAGATTAGCAGGACAGCTTAGTCTAAGCTAAAAACTCGTAGGTTACATCTGAAGCCATCGCAGGTTATACTTCACCTTGAAGGTGACCTTGCAAAAGGAAGTCAATGGATTGAGTGGACAAATGACGTTATTGTCCCTTGATGTCCCTTGAACATGCCCATGTGAATTGTAATTAAAATCTTGATTATAACACATGGGCAAATTTAGTCTTTTTCATGTTAACATTGAAGTTATCGCATGGCACGAGCAGACAATGCGTCGGTAGCAGTCGTTTCCATCAATCCATGGTAGGCATGCATAGTGCATATGCATGGGTCTGTTGCAATTGGCATGGTATATGATCAGATAAAAATCTTAGGTAGTGGGTGCCTAGAGAAAATGATCACTGTTCTCTTCCTTTATGATAAATCTTGAATCCACGAGGAATCATGTATCCACCGTAGTTAAAAAATAATAATTTTTTTTTCAAAAACTTAGACTCGATGTTTAGCCAGGTTAAGTGGACTTGAAGAATCAATTTTCACCTAAAACATATGAAGATAATCATGTAGTTTAATTAAAGCATTAAAACTTTTTATGGTCAACTGATAAATGCTATTATCAACTTAGGTGTTATTGGATAAATTGAAAAATAAACTCTGAAAATTAAGTTAAGTGCGAAATGTTTTGAGTGTTGAATTGTAATTTTAAAATAATTTTACAAGTATTTTAGTCAAAAGTGAAAAGAAATTTTAATGCACCATTACTTTTAGTGTTCAACATTTAACATTAAGTGAAGAGAAGGGAGCTGAAAAAAGACTTATATTTTTAGTGAAAAATAATTGAAGTACTTAATAAATTGATCAATTTATGAAACGATTTAAATAAGTGAAAATTGCTGAAAATATTAAATTTCAATGATAAATGCTGAAAATATTTTTAACGGCCTTTAATGGGGTGCTAATTTCTAATCACACCATTACATATATATATATATATGTTGGGGATTTGACTGGAGAATCACACAGATCTAGATCTAGGATAACAATTTAATGGCACCAAGCACATACAAGAGAACACACAGATTTAATGTGAAAAATCCTTTTCGAAAAAAACCCAGCACAAAGCGACAGATCTCCATTATGAAAATAGAAATTATAAAGAGAAAGGACTTGCCCGATTTGAACAACCTCGAATCTCACCATTGCTACACCCTTTAATTTTTCTAGAACTCCTTTAGAAAGCCTTAGAATTATTTCTCATATCTTAGAAAAGTCTTAGGAACACCTACTTATAGTTTAGGCAACTTCCCTTCTGCATCATAGTTGTGAAAGGACTCAAAATCCGCAATCCGCATAAAATTACGGAACGAATCTGCATAACCACAACCGGTCGAGCGCCACCCACGACCGGTCGAGCTCCACCCACGACCGGTCGAGCATGGCCCACGACCGGTCATGAACGGTCAAATTTAAGACATATTGCGACAATATATATATATATATATATTGTTTTTATTGTAATTATCTTGACTCAAGCGAGTGAGTCATTTCAAAGCGCGTCAAGACTTCTTAGCAAGTTTCAAAGTGATTCGGCTCAATTTTTGGTCGAGGTGACTTAGTCAAGTTTCGAGTGGAGTTTTTAGAACTGCATTATCTACAAAGAGAAAGGAACATTTAAAAATAAGTATAGAACTAATAATAAATGAATTATTTCTTTACATAGCAATTGATATGACTTATATAAGCCTAGCTACACTCCTAAACTTATACTTGAAACATGCTTACATTACATTTGAAGCCATTATAAATTCTACTTTCACCTTATAGGTGACATCAACCCTAAAAAGAGGGAGCCAATGGACCTGGTGGAGAAAATGAAGGTATTTTCCCTCAATGTTCCTTGAACATTACCATGTGAATTGTACTTAAATCTTCTTAGAAACATATGGTAAATTTAGCCTCTTCTGCATTAATGTTGAAGTTATCATCTGGTCCATGTAGAAAATGCATTGGCACAAGGGTCACAAAGTTGGGGTGCAGCGATGATCGCCTTCAGTCCACAGTAGGCATTGTGCAAATGGATGGACCTGTATTCAACTTTAATAGGCATGACATGTCAAGCAAAGATTCAATCTAATGGGTATTTAGCGAAAAGGAGAGGAAAAGATCATTGTTGTCTCCTAATATGGTAAACCTTGAATCCACGAGGAACTTTAAATGTACGAGATAAAAGGAATATTTAAAAATGCAAAGAGAATTGATGATAAATAGTTTATTTCTTTATAATGCTATTTATATGGCTTATATAAGCATAAGAAGGTAAACCTACTTGAAATAGTATTTTTTTTTTCAAAATATAAGATTGATAGGACATCTTAATCTACACGTAAAGTACATTTGAAGTCATCTTAGAATCTACCAACTTTCACATTACACGTGACAGGTGTTAGATATGCCACATTCCTTTTATAGAAGATTTTGTATTTATCATCTTACCTTGTATGGTCATTATAAAACTCTATATATTCAACCCTTTAGGGTTGTCTCAAACACAAAAAGAAAAGAAGAATCATTCTCCCCAAAGTCTTCATTGTTTTTGGTTTGTTTACATGGTATCAGAGCAATACCGATCATAATCCGGCATCTCTTCATCACTGGCCCCACCGTCTGTCAGATCCGCCCCTCCCCTGTTTGATTCGGCTCCTCCCTTGTCAATTCCGGCCCTGCCCTGTCAGATTCAGCCCTCCCTATGCTTGTCTGATCTTCCCTATGCCTGTTTGCACATCCCTGCTACACCTGCGCATGTCCCTGCGCATGTCCAGCCCTCCCCATGCTCGTCCGATCTTCCCTAAGCTGTCTGCACGTCCCTACTACACTTGTGCACATCCCTGCGCACGTCTGATCCCTGCTAAACTTGCATCCGCACCTGCACACGTCTGCTCCCTGCTGCTTCCGATCCTTGCTACATTCGATCCCTGCTGCATCCGATCACTGCTGAATCACTGTTGCATTTACTCCTTCTACAGCCGATCTCTGCTGTATTATCTCCTATTCCATCCGATCTCTACTACAGCATCTACTGCTGCACGTCCTACTCTGTTGATTTGTTGCTCTTTTGCTACATCTGATCTCTTTTGTTCTTTTGTTGGTTGTTGTTCTCATCTTCGGCTGCAAGGTACTTTCTTCTTCAGTATTATTTTTTTATAACTCGTCCTATCTATGGATAAAGACTCCCATACAGAGGCCCCACAATATAGTTTCGATGACACCAATTACATTCTATGGGCCATTCACTTTTAAAGTTTTCTCAAGAGTTGTGGTTTGTGGGGACTGATTGATGGATCTGTTCATTTCCTCGCTTCCACCGATGTCGACAGAATGACTGATTGAGAAATGAAAAATGGACGGATTATTATTTGAATTCTTGATTCAGTCGATCGATCAATTGTTGTTGGCCTTACGCCACATTGCACTGCTAAGGCTATGCGAGAGCATCTCCAGACAATATATCAACAGAGTAATGCGGCTAGGTTATACAACCTGGAATAAGATCTGGTTCACCTTACTTAGGGTGACAAAAGTATTCAATCTTTCTACTCTTCAATGGTTACAATTTGGACAGAGATAGCTATGATAGATCCCGACTCTCCAAATGACTTTAAAATAGTCCACACAATATGCGAGAGTGTGCAAGTTAGGCAATTTCTTATGAAACTGCGTCCGAAATTTGAGTATTGCAGGGCTGCTCTCCTGAATTGTAGCCCAACTCCTTCAATGAATTCGATTATTAATGATTTATTAGCCAAGGAACAACAACTGCAGGTCCTCTCTCAGGGGACATCTCAGGGACCATCTGACCTGACACTTACTGTATCCACTTCTGCACCAAACCGTGGTTCCACTCATTTAACTTATCGTGGCTGTAATAAAGTGAGAGATTCCGTCGCTCAATGTAAAAATTAGTGCGCGTATTGTCAAAGGACAGGTTATGGTCTTTAGGACTGTTGTTCACGTGTCTACACATCCTCATTCGGCCATGGACGTGGTTGTCAAGGTCGTGCTCTTTCTGCTACTTCTGTGACTACTTTTTCCAAGCATTTTGTCAGTGATACTGCATCCACTGGTTCTGTTGAAGGTCTTTCCTCACCTTTAACTCCTGCGATGCTTTAACAGATCGTGCAGACCCTTTCTGCGGATAGTATGTCATGTATAACCGCATTTTTTTCATGGTTCTTCGATTCTGGTGCTTCAAATCATATGGCTGGTGATGTATTCTATCTTCGCAATATTCGTCCCTACATTGGCAATTAGGCTATTTCTACTGCAGATGACACTAAACTAGCAATTCAATCCGTTGGTTCCTTAACTTTCTCTCCTTCTGACCATCGTCAGTTTACCCTTCATGATGTAATTCATATCCTTAAACTCTCATCAAATTTAATTTTTGTTGGTCAACTTACATCCAATAACTGCTTAGTCATATTTCTTTCAAATTGTTGTTTTGTGTAGTATCCGATAATGGGGAAGGTACTTGGGAAGGGTAGGTTGCATGGATGTTTGTACGTACTAGACTTTCACCCATCCGTTACTCTAGCTCGTTATTTCTTTTCTCTCTCTTCCTTGAATATTTGTTCGGTAAATAAAATGTGGAAACTATTGCACTTTCGCCTGGGTCATTTACATTCTAATTGTTTGATTCAGCTCTTTTCTTCTTGCATGTTAAGGAATATTTCTCTTAATAAAAGTGATTTGGATTATTCTTATTCTTCTTGTTGCCTTTCAAAAAGTAAGTGCATTCCCTTTCCTCTAAGTAGTACAAAATCATCATATATGTTTGAACTGGTGCATACAGATGTCTGAGGCCCTTTCCCAATTATATCTCTCTTTGGACTATGATATTATGTTATATTCATTGATGATTTCGTCCATTACACCTGGATTTACTTTCTGCACTTTAAGTCACAAGTGTTTGAAAAATTCAAAATATTTCATTTTATGGTGGACATACAATTTCAAGTAAAAATTCAAACTCTCCGCTTTGACTTAGGGGGAGAGTATTTCTACATAACTTTTCGTACATATCTTCAGGATCATGGGATTACTCATCAGACTACCTGTTCTGATACTCTATAACAAAATGGGGTAGCTAAATGAAAAAATCGTCATATTGTTGAAACTGCCAATATCTTAATGATTGTTATGAGTGTTCCTCATTCCTTTTGGATGAAAGCTATGATGCATTCAGTCAGGAGCCCTATGAAAGGAAGTCAATGAACCCAATGAACAAATTGATGATATCCCCCCTTAACCATACCCATGTAAATTGTTAGTAAATTTTCCTAGAAGCACATGGGCAAATTTAGCCTTTTTTGGTAAGTTGAAATTATCATACGATGCAAGCAACCCATGCAATGGCATGGGGCTGTGTAGCTGGGACATAGCCACAGATGCTTCTAGTGCATGGTGTGTAAAATGACGTCAACAGATCCCACGTAAAAAATGATAATATCCGCCCTTGATGATGTTCCTCGAACATGTACATGAATCTTTATAGAAACACGTGGGAAAATATAACATTTCTAGCATTAATATTGAAGTTACCTCATGGTGCAAGTAGCCGATGCAATGGGCCTGTGACGTAGCGGTAGTTGTCTCTATCTCTGGTCCACGATTTGCATCGTGCATATACGTGGGCCTGTATTCCACTGCACCTGGTATTGGCATATCAAATGAAAATTTAATGTATCATATGCTTGAAGAAAAGTGAAGGAAGATATTACTATTTTTCATGGTAAGAGTAGCTTAGATAATGAATGAATAGTTCATTTGGAACGCATAATATGATTTTCTGAAATAATAAACTTATTAAAAATAATAGCTACATCTAACCTGACTCAAACATGTTAATGACTCTTAGCTACCAAATAATGACTTTGAGATAAGGTATGACTTTCAAAATCTTAAAATGAATGAAAAAGAACAAAATCAAAACTTATAAAAAATGATAATTTCTAACTTTAAACGGAAATTTAATCAATAAAATGCCATTCTCTTGTGAAACCATTGAAGATACATTTTACCTTTGTCATTGGCTAAGTCATAGAGCTAGTCTATAGCTTTCTAATCACATATTATGCTCATGATTCCAATAACCAATCACAAAATTATGACCATCAGAAGCTATAATGCATATTAAGGACGTCGAAATTAACAAAACTCGTTACCACTCTTAGTTTTCCAAACAATGACTTCAAGATAGACAAAACTCTAAAAACCATAAAATTGATAAAATTAACAAATTCTATACTCAATAAAAGTAGTAAATACTGACTTTGAATTGAAAGTTGATCTCTTATATGATTTATTTTGTGAAATTATTTAATTTGGTCATTGGCTAATTCATATACCTCATCATAACTTTCAAACATATTATTTGTACGATTTCAGTAACCAGTGGCAAAGTTATAAATAATGGAAACTATAATATGATTATTTTTTCTCATCTCTCCTTTCAAACCACCGCCGAATTTCTCAAACATGACCCTCCATAAATTCGTCCATGGCCACTTTATTTTTCTACCATTTTAGGTATATTCACATGCAACAGGTATGTAAAAGTGAGGCCGCAGGCGAGTTGATACGCAACACCATCTGCTAATTAAAATATGGAAACCGACATCATCAGCCATCTGAATTGCAGCCAACCCCAATCGAAATCGTGGGGGTAATTTGGTCAGTTCACCAAGAGATGAACAGTAACCAACCTGAGGGTGTGAAAGATAATCAGTCACATTAGTCGTAATCTTAGTGTTTGAATTTTCTGTTCGGCATTTCAAATATTCAACTTCGACCGGCTAATCAGAATTCGTTCAAAATCAGATCAGCAACAGAAAACTCATCTTTCTTTTCCTTTTTTTTTAAAAAAAATAAAATAAAATTCAAGAAAGCGCCAATTCCTAAGAAATTTGTATTTTTTCTCTCTTTTCAAAACGTCGTCTTCACCACCTCAAATTTCAGACTCTCTTTAAACTCGTGGCATTTATATGTGTTAAGCTGGTCTCCCATCTCTTTCTCAGAATGGTGTCTGAGAAAACCAACATCCCATCTCTAATATTCCATGATTATTGGTGTATTTCAGCTGAAGATGTTTGATTTCCAGTAGAATTCTTCTTTTCTGCTGTTCTCAATGCTTTATCTGGCCTAGTCCTAGAATTCTGATTGAATCAATGAAAACCCAGATAGAATCCTCCCAGATAATGCATTCTATTTGTCTCTGTTGTGGAAAATCTCTAGCCCTTCTGAAGTTTTTCTTCGATAAAGAGAGAACATATCAGTAGTTCTTGAACATTTAGCAGTTTCTCTTTACCACTAAACGGGTTTTCTTCGTTTTATTCATGAATGTTCTCGCAACAGATCCAAAGATTTTTGGCCATTTCTTCTTGGTTGTTGTCTATAAGTTCTATCATATTCTGATGGATCTTTTTTATATGTTCTTGTTTTCCGTCTGTCTATCCTCTCACGGCTGTTTGTGAGTCTTTCAACTACTGCTTCATCTGAAACCCTATTTACTATCCTTTGCTTCTGTATAACTTACCTGTTACTAATCTTTTGCAAGATCTGTAGAAGAGAGAAAGCATTCCATCAAATTGGAAATTCACCTCCAACGATCATAACCCATCTGTGATTCAGGAAATTTAACTCAATGGGCTGCACTTCACGAGGATGACGTTGAAACCAAAGCGCGTGTTGGTTACGGGACCAATTATCATCGGTGCCGGGCCTTCAGGCCTAGCTACAGCAGCATGCCTTAAAGAAAATGGTGTCCCTTCACTGATTCTTGAGAGAGAAAATTGCATAGGATCGCTGTGGAAGCTGAAAACCTATGACCGTTTAAAGCTCCATCTTCCCAAGAAATTCTGTGAGCTCCCACTAATGCCATTCCCACCTCAATTTCCAACATACCCAACAAAACAGCAGTTCATAAGCTACTTAGAGGCTTATGCCAAACACTTCTCAATCAAGCCGATGTTCGGAGTGGATGTCAAACGGGCCGAGTATGATTCAAGTATTCGATTCTGGCGGATTTTGGCCAACGGATCGGTGTTTGTATGCCGATGGCTGATTGTGGCAACAGGAGAGAATGCGGAGGCTGTGTTGCCAAATATAGATGGGATTTCGGATTTCCATGGCCTGGTATTGCACACGAGTTCGTACAAGAATGGAGAAGATTTCAGAGGAGAGAAGGTTTTAGTTGTGGGATGTGGGAATTCAGGCATGGAGATTTGCTTGGATCTATGTAACAACGGTGCTCTAGCTTCCATAGTGGTTAGAGATAAGGTAGCATGTTCATATCTTCCTCTCTTTTTTTTTTCTTCATCTGCTTTCTTATCCCTTTTCTTCCTACTGGTCTATTTTGAATCTGATTCTTATAGCTCAAATCGAATCCCGACTTGTCTGTAACTGTAGATTCCTTTTTGTGATGTGGTCTTTTCATTTTTTTTCTCTTTTACAAGTGTAATTTTTTTTTCTCTGTTGTTCTTTTGCTATGTTCTTAGGTTGCTTTTCAACTTTCCTTGGATTTCGTTGTTCTACAGTCATAAAAGGTTGCTACCTTGTTTGCTTATGTAGATTCCTTCTATGATGTGGATTTTGCATAATCTTTTCATTCTTAGAGTTGGACTCTTGTTATCACCTTATTTCCCTATTTAATCTTATATACTCATTTTTAAGTATATGAAGATTTCAATTTGCTTTTGATGTGTGGGTGAAATTCGTTTTTGATATATGCTTGAATTTTCTCACCTTGGTTTTTATTCTAATACGGTTCAATGTGATTCATCAAATATGTGTGTGTGTGTGTGTGTGTGTGTATTTTAAAAAAAAGAAGAAGAAGAAGAGAAATTAAACTAAAAATCTGGACTTGTTTCTTCCTGTTTAAATATTGATGTCGGTTTTTAGGTTGTTGGTTTTTTATTTGGACGTTGCAGTTTTATCTTGTATGCTTGGGCTGTTTGTATGTACAAGTGAATTGAATTTCTTTGGACGTTGCAGTTTTATTGTGTAAGCTTGGGTTGTTTGATCTTGTACGCTTGGGCTGTTCGTATGTGCAAGTGAATTGAATTGTGAGCATTGATTTTAATAGATTGTTGGTTTTTATTTGGAAGTTGCAGTCTTATCTTGTACTCTTGAGCTGTTTGGATGTACTCTTGAGCTGTTTGGATGTACAAGTGAATTGAATTGTGAAGATTAAGATGAATAGAGAGGAAACATCAACAGCTAATGGTCTTTCCTGGTATATTCATAATGAGGAAATAGCCCCAAACTTCAGTCGCATTCCTTTAAAGTCCAACTTTTAGTTACTGCAGTTGCAATTTGGAACCCAACCCTTAATGTGACTGCTAAGGAAACTACAATTTGTTTATTTCTACTATTTTGGACCATTAAATTGCAATTTTCTTCCTTTTTTTTTTTTTTTTTCTGGAAGGAAATGCATTCATTGGAAATTCCTAATATGTGCATTATTGAATTTCTTTCCACATCCTTCTTTACATACTCTTCTTACATTACCTTCTTACATTCCTAATATGTGCGTTATTGAATTTCTTTCCACATCCTAATATGTGCGTTATTGAATTTCTTTCCCCATCCTTCTTTACATACTCTTCTTACATTGAAGTTAATTTCCATTACCTGTACATTCCTTCCTACAAAATCCTATTCTAATATGGTTTTCTTCTTTTGATATCTTCTATTTTATGGTCTTGCAGTTGCATATTTTGCCTAGAGGAATGTTTGGAACATCGACCTTTGGTCTCTCCATGTGGCTGCTCAAATGGTTCCCCATACATCTGGTTGATGCTTTCATCCTCTTCTGCTCATGGTTGATTCTGGGGGACACAGGACAGTTTGGGCTTAAAAGACCCGAAATCGGACCGCTTCAACTGAAGAACGCCACAGGCAAGACCCCAGTTCTCGACGTCGGGACTCTTGCAAAAATCAAGAGCAGCAACATCAAGGTCTAAAACCGACTAACATAACACAAATCTTTCTTCTCCATAAGTTTTATTCGTTTCTAAGTGTCAGTGATCACCAAGGCCAGCGCACCTGAGCCATATGAGACAAAATACCAAGGCAACCATGTTATGCGCTCAGCTGAGATTGCCATCGAACTTGATATCTTGTGGAAATGATACATAGATACTTCAAAAATATCACAGGTCGATATCATAACGACGCACAATTCTTCAATACCAAGTACAACGCTGATGTAGAGCGGTGGCAGACACTTTCATGTTCAAGGACCAAAGAAGGACCGATAGGAGGCGGAAGTGATCCGGGCAGTCAGAACCTTCAAACAGGCGTATTTTGCAAACCGGAATGAGTTGTTCGATGTACCATTTATAATTTTGGAGTAGGAGAAGCTACTTTAGCCACCCAACCTGCTACGCCGGGTTTCCCATGTTGAATTTGCGAGATTCTATCAGATCGATGGTCAAAAATCATTTTTAATTTCGATTTTACTATTTATAGTAAGTTTTAGTTAGATTATAACTCTTCATATTTGGGCTTTAAGAGTTTTGTCCAACATGATTAGAAAAATTAGGAGAATAACATGGTTAAACCAAATAGGACACTTACTATTTTTGGTCAAAAACCATGAAGTCTAGTAGGAATCATGACAGTTTGTAAGTCACAAATTTTAGGGAGTTTGAGTTGGAATTTGATTCTGAAACTTCTTCTAAGGTTTGGTATCACTATTTTAAGGGTTGCAAATTCGTATCTCTTTGAGGAGTCCAAAGAAGCTCCATGCATTCAAAGTAGTTATCCCCTTGAGGAAACAATGATCGACCTCATCACGTCCATCTCCATCCCTGTGTCAAAAGCCGTACTCATGCTGTGTCCATGATATTCATGGGTACCATAGCAGCAGTCTCAATGACATGGACAAGTTCACTCAAGCATTTTCCATACATAATGCATACATACATATACATACGTGCATATCCGTGTGTGTGTCTGACTCTGAGTCATTCTCCTCAGGTGGTTCCTAGTATACGGCGATTTACAACAAAAGGGGTGGAATTTTTTGATGGAGGAGCCGCGGAATTTGATGCCGTAGTACTAGCAACTGGTTACAGAAGCAATGTACCCTCATGGCTTAAGGTATGCGTATATGTATGTATGGATTTATGTGATATATTCATATATGTATTTTGTAGATTGTATGTGTATAATGGCTGACATGTAGTTTGGTCCTTACAAGGAGGGAAATTTCTTCAGCAAGAAAGATGGTTTTCCAAAAAAGCCATTCCCCAATGGCTGGAAGGGCGATAACGGACTATATGCAGTAGGTTTCACGAAGCGAGGATTGTTTGGAGCTTCCATGGATGCCCAGAGAGTTGCAGAAGATATCGCATGCCTTTGGAAGTCTGAGACGAAGCACTTGCGCTTGGAGACGTAGACTACATGAAAGAATGTAATTAACATTTTCTAGATTTGCTAATCGGGCTTCAATGGCGATTTGGCCTGTGTATAAATTTTCTTAATAGAAAAATATAGAAAATATATTTCATTAGACCATTGAATTGTAAGGTATGGCATTTTGGAGATACCTCAAATCCAGATTTGGTTGATATTAAGTGGGTGGGCACCTTATTTCCAAGTTTGGTGTTTGGGAAGTGTAGGAAAGTAATCAGTTTTTGGCTTCTAAAACTCACTGAGTCAACTCGAAACTAGGCCGAGTCAACTCGGCTAGGTGAGATTTTGAGTCAGTGGTATATTTGCTACTGGGTCTGATCGGACTCTCAAACCCACAACTGCTCATGTAATTTACGTTAGTTTTATCTAACGATGTTAAGATCTATTTTTACTCGTATTAAAATTTATAAATTAATAACTACGGAGTTGCGTCGGGTTGTCAAGCAGACCCAGCTGAACAGCCAGTTGAATTTTTGGTCTTCACCTTCAGGGATCCATTTCCATGTGATTGGCCTGCCTTTACAAAGCCTAACTATAAGAAATTTTGAATGATTTTTTTTTTTTTTTTTCGGAATAACATTTTCTTACACATGAAAGCCATTTTGGTTGAGGGAGGAATGGTCATGGTTGTTGTTGTAGGGAGAAGTAATTGCTGTGAGGAGAAGTAATTATTGGAAGGGATTTGAGGTGGAAATGAATGATTGTGGTTGTCATCTAGAAGACAATGAAAGAGATAGAATTTAGATTTTTTTAATGTATTGCCTTGGTTGAATAGTTATGTTTACCTCAACTGTTAACACATGTCAACTAAGGTTGAGGTTATCATATGTTAAGGGTTTGTATTTTCATTTGTTAAGGGTCTAAATCGTCATGTGCTAAGGGTTGAGGTTGTCATGTATTAATTAAGGGTCTAGGTTATAATTTGTTAAGGGTTAATGTTGTCATGTATTAAGTGTCAAGGCTGTTATATGTTAAGGGTTAGACTCGTAGTTGTTATGTGTTAAGGGTTTAAGTTGTCATGTGCTAAGGGTTGAGATTGTCATGTGTGAGGGGTCAAGGTAGTCAAGGTATAAGTGGTCATGTGTTAATGGTCAATGTTGATGCAAAAATTCGGTCGGCCCTCCCTCCACGTCGTCCACCACGTATTATCTCTGTAACCTGCACCAGAAAAACAGGCAAAGGTGACCCTGGCTAAGCCGGGGGACCCTCCGATGCCTAAGTCAGGACAAGGGAATCAGGGTCTGGGTAGAGAGTAGAGGAGAGCTAGATTTCGCGTACCTGTAGATATGGCGATGCGTACTATTTATACCTGCCTGATCAGAGGGATTCTAGGATCATGGAGATATTGCCCGCAATCTACTGATTGTGCAGCGTATCTGGTGGATCGTGCGCACCTGCGAGCGAAGTCACCGGCCATGTCTCGATATGACAGTTTCCATATTGAACGAGTGGGGTATGCGCCTCTGATCATCGCCTCGGCTCGGCCAATCCGACTATAGCCTCAGCATCTGACCCGACCCGTCAAGCCTGAGCTCATGTGGTCGGTTAAGGGTGCATTTTGGTCCGATCGGATGTGCCTCCCCTCCGATCTGAACTCTGCCTTAAGACTAGCGCGGTGTTGATGCTGGGTCCAGCTTGAATGGATCGCGCCTTAGTCGGAATGGCGCTGAGTCGGCTCGGGACAACCAGCCTCAGATCTTCCCATAACAGTCAAGGTTGTCATACATTAAGGGCTGAGGTTGTTAGAGTCGGGCTATCATGTGTTAAGGGTTAAGGTTGTAATGTGTTAAGGGTCGAGGTTGTTAAGGTTCAAGGTTGTCATGTGTGAAGGGTTGAGATTATCTTGTGTTAAGGGTTTATATTGTCATGTGTTAAGGGTCAAGGTTGTTATGTGCTAATTTTTGAGGTTGCTCATGAAGGTTCCAACAATGGAAATTTTTTTTCCCAACTTTTCCTCTTGAGTGGCTTGCTTGAGTTTTAGATCTGGCACATTTTTTCGCATGTCCTAAAATGATCTTGCAAAATGGATGGACGGGTGAATTTCTCACAAACATCATGTGGGCCCCACATTTAGGGCAGCACCATGTTGGTGAGACCGGGGCCGCACATAATCCACTCTACTCATTCATTACTGTTTCTACTGGTAATTTTGATCTTCTTAAGGTTTGGCATCAAGTCCTAAAATGAGATGAAAAAACACAAATGGCGTGGATATACAACAAATACATTAAGATGACCCTCACTCGGTTAGGGTAACACCCATTAAGGTTTAACCCGGGGAATGCTAATTCGCTCCCTAACAACAGTGGGTTGGGTCCGAGCCCACTATGGCCTAGCTGGCTAGGGACATGTTGCCATATTGTTGGGGCCTCTATGGGGCCTATCGTGATGTATATAATTTATCAATTGTGTCTACCTATATGGATAGATGAATTTAGAGCAGGAGCCCCAAAAGGAGGCAAACAAAAGGCTTAAGTGGGCCACACCACAATAAACAATGGAGATTTAACTCCTACTGTCAAAAACTTCCTAGGGCCCAATATGATATCTATTTGCGATCAAACCTGTTCCTAAGGTCACGTATACCTTTATGAAAGGAAAACATAAATATTAGCTTGATCCAAAAATCTAGTAGGCCTTGATAAGTTTTCATTGGTGGGTATTCAAGCCCACTACATTTTGTGGTGTGGTCTACTTGAGTTTTAATATGCCTCATTTTTGCGCTCATGCTTTAAAATGATCTTTCAAAGTGTATGAATGGTGTGGATAAAATATATACATTATAATGAGCCCCCACACAACACTGGAGAGGCTTCCTAGGGTGGTACCCAATTTGCATCACGTCCCATCACATGGACACTAATTTCATGAAAGCCTTTCACAGGAAGTTCCTCCATCGAAAGCTATGTGGGCCCACCATGATGTTTGTGAGAAATCCACTCTGTTCATCTGTTTTAGAATATCATGTTAAGACATGAGATAAAAATCAGGTAGATCTAAAACTCAAGTGGGCCACCTGACTGGAAAGGTGGAAAGGGGTTGTCTAGCGTTCAAACTTTTTTGAGCACCACCGTGATATTTATATGCAATCCAAACTATTGATAAAGTGGCTCAACTGTTCATAAGGTCATTACCATTACCACTAGGATGAACTGAAAGAACAACTGATCTAAGCTTTTGCAGCCCTACGAATGTTTCAACAATGGGAGTACATCTCCACTATTTTCTATCATGTGGCCCACTTGAGCTTTGAAACTATCTCATTTTTGGGGCTCATGTCATAAAATGATTTGGAAAAACATGTGAACAATGTAGATTTCTCACAAACATCACAATGGGCTCACAGAGTATACCCCGTATACTTATGCAATACACAATCTGAATCCCTCCCGCATCATGCCCTTACGGGCACGGGTTCAATGCACCAGGGCAGTTTTTTCCCTTTAAATTTTCTAATTACCATAAGAGAGCCAAAAAATTACGACTTCGTACAGGGAGGCCAATCACGTGAAAATTGCATACCTTGAAGCATTTTGGTAAAAAAAAGAAGCAGAAAAATCATTCCTCGTGCTTCCTTCATAGAAGTGGATTGCATCCGATCCCCAGTCACCCTTAACAACATCCGACCATATTTGTGTGAGGTCTACCATGATTTATCTTTTTATCCATGTTGTCCATCCCTTTTCTTAGATCATATTAAGGTGTGGGTCAAAAAAATGAGCCAAATCCAATGCTCTAATGGACCACACCAAAAGTAAGTGAAGGTAAATGGTCATTTGAATGAGAGTAAATGAATGTAAATGAATGAACTTGGGAGTAAATGGAGGTAAATGGTATTCGAGGTGTACGTTTGAATGGAAGTAAATGCATAAAAATGAAATGAAATGGAAGTAAGGGCATTTATGATATTTAATAGCTAGGTCATTAAAATCACGTTAATAGCATGATCCAAATCGTCCGGGGGTTGGCAATCTAAATGAATGCTTAAAAAGTGTTGGCAAGTTACTTATTTGTGATCCTTATGTTTGTCACTCACTTATGACTTAATCTTATTTATTTTTTATTTTTTTGATTTTTTGGCTAAATTATATATTTCAATGGGCTTATTACAACCAATCTATTAAATATCATATATGTATACTGATATGAGACATTAAAGCTAATTTGGGATATCACATATGTTTCCGTGAGTATATTGAAAAATTCTAATGCATTCCAAATTCCTCCCATTTACTTCCATCCAAAGGGAGTATTTGAATTTTAAATATATTTCATTTACTCTCGTCCAAACACAACTTACAAGCCATTTACTCCCAATTCATTTACCTTCGATACTATTTCTCATATATCATCATTAACAAGCTCCCAATCGAGCCATGAATGTAGGCACACCTGTATGCTTTAATGGATATTCTAACTGGATGCGTATTGTGTCCTACCCTGCCCGGATGGATTGGGGCTTTGTGGGCCCACTGTGATGTATGTGTTTTATCTATGCTATCCGTTCATTTTATAGATCATTTTAGTGTATAAGCCCAAAAATAAGGTTGATCCAAGGCTCAATTAGACCACTTAGTGAGAACTAAACACCCACCATTAAAACTTCTTGAGAGCCCGCAAAGTTTTGATCAAGCCGTTATTTGTGTTTTCCCTTTATCTAGGTCTATGTGACCTTATGAACAAGCTAGATGGTAGATAAACATCATGGTAGGCCCTAAGAAGGTTTCAATGGTGGGTGTCATTAAGGTGGGGTCTACTTGAGCCTCAGATCATGCCTCCTTTTTGGCTCATGCCCTACAATGATCTCTTAAAATGGATGAACAGCATGTAATAAACACATACAATCCACGCCCATTCTAATTAACCAATTCAGAAACTTTAATTTTAAGCTTAAAGTGCTACAATGTACACCCTATACACACTATACGGAAGTGGATTGTGTCTTGCCCCTGATGGGACGAACTCACGCTCCAAGTAGAGGATCTTTGGGCCAATCTTACGTATGAGTTGTATCCATATTGTTCATTTATTCTAGAGCATGAGCCCAAAAATGAGGCGGATCTAAAACTCACAAGTGGACCACACCACAGGAAGCAGCATTCAAATGATGCCCACCACTGAAACTTTCCTGAGGCCTACTTTGATGTTTATTTTCCCTTCATCCAACCTGTTCACAAGGTCACATGGACCTAGATGAAGGGCCAACACAAATAACAGCTCAATCAAAACTTCTGCAGCTCTTAAAAACTTTTTAACAGTGAGCATTCAATTCCCACTGTGGTTCACTTGAGCTTGGATCTATCTCATTTTACGATAATGTAAAATGATATGAAAAAAAAAAAAAAAACGAAGAAGAAAAAAGAACATACAATCTAAATGCAGCCCATACATCATTGTTCACCCCACAGAGCCTCTATAATTAGACCCACTCCATCTAGGCTGGGACAGGACACAATACCATTCCACACCATAGGTAGTAGGGTGTACCCATATGACCCTGATCCATAGATCAAGTGGTAGACGGAGTCAAAGATACCTCGTTTAAAAAAAAAGGTTGTACCTATATGGTCTTATAATCAAACCCAAGAGGCACTGGTTCCCGTCTACCTTCATCACATCATTTGATGCTAAGTTCTAACTCTTCCGGGACCATATTTCACATGAGATTTGTCAGCTAGGACATTATCACGCGTTCGCCACCCAATAAGTGGACTTCTAGCCCGAAACTTCAATTGACAAGTCCATCCCACCTAAAAGTCTCCGGTGGGCCTTGAAAAGCCGGTAGGCTCTACTCCCATCAAAGTGACCGACTTCGTACTCAAAAACATGTTCTCCTTCTGTTGGGGTGGTCGCATTCTTTCATGGTGGCCAAGAAGACTGGTCCCTTCTCCCCTTCTGATTTCGACACTCAGGGTGGAGGGTGCCAGCTTAAGTTGCCTATGGTACTAGGTATGTGAATGTTTGGGTCCAAGAAAGGAATGTATAGCCACCAACTGTGACCATATTAATAAACCCATAACGGACCACGGTCCACCTAACCCCATCTTACCTACCATAAAAGAGGGAAGGATCCCAAGTGCTGTAAAGGAAGCAATCTAATAAGCTTAATAGACACCGGAGACGTCGGATTAAAGTTACATGGATCGTACGTGGATCGCTTTGGTACTTGGTACAGGAATGGAATCATATTATGATGCTTTCTCTGATACATGGTACACCAGTTGTAAGATAATGTGAGTCACTCCAATGCATCCATTGTATATGCAATCTGTAATTATATTTGAAACGACGAATGTTATCATTATACATGACCTGAATACTTAGTTTGTTAGTTGTATGTGTGTTGGGGAGAATGGTATTGTATATGAGGGCCTCATGTGAGTAATTCTCATTAGGTCGAGCTCTGTGGGCCCCATCGTGATGTGTGATGAACATCTACGCCGCGCATTGATAGGTACCATAAAGGTTGTGGGTTGTGCAAAACATTAGTCATATCATAAAACATTTGAAATCATTGGAAATCATGCCTAAAGTACATCTAAAAACACTTGGTGGGACCCACCTGAGTTTTGGAATGGTCTAAAATTTACCGTGACCCCTCATCCAAGCGGGACACACACAATAGATAGGCTGTATGTCTAAACTACATATCACTAGATCCCACATTTATTCAATTATAAAGGTTTCAATAGGCGGGCATCCACTCTCAACTGTTGACTGTGGTGTGGCCCACCTAAGTCATGGATTAGGAGCATGATTTTTAGATTTATGGCTCACCATGGAAAACTGCAGCTGATAAATGGGATGGATGTTCCTTACACATCACGATGGGGCAAATGACAGCAGTGTTAAAACTCAGTCTGCCACTAGGCATGAGTAATTAAGGAACCACTAGTCTGTTATATAATAAATAAATAAAAGAATAAATCTCTAAATTGTCAATATAAGTTTACATTAACCTTAATCAATGTTAAGAATATAGAGCCAAAGCTTAAAGTCTCTAAAAATAGCAATATATGGATAACGCATGACCCATAATTCAGATTGTCCGATATGATATTTTCCTTGCATATATTAAGATATATTTCATTTTCATTGCATTTTTCTCCCTTTTATATCAAATTTGAGTAGGAAGATATTAGATTATAATTAAATATAATTTTTTTGGTAGCTATTCCTCATGTATAAATTTAATGTTATTCTCAATGAAATATACTACAAGCCATTCTTACAAAAATTCCTTCTCCATTTCTGAAGGGTTTTTTTTTTTTTAATAATTTTTTTTTATTATTATCTTCATTTGATCTAGAATGGAAAACATGGGGTGTTTCATTTTTTTTGGTAACATCGCATTGGATGCACATGACCCAGTGATAGGAACCACACAATATTGCACCACAGCAAAAATGGTCTTCGTTTGGGACACATGGATGTAACCCCACTCTGCTAGGCTATGAAACAGTTGAGTAGTGAGGTCCCAACCATGGATTAAAAACCAACTGGCTAGTAGCTGGTCCCCCTCTCTACCCCATCACAGCTTAAATACACGTAGAGATGGGAAGAAAAGAAGGAAGAAAAGTCCCTTTCAACATCTTTAAAGCTCTAGGGGGTGGTAGTCAATTGATTATGAAAATAATTCCATGGTCCATGTAGGTAAGGGTTTTTTTCATAAAAAAGAATACGACATGACATTCTATCTTATCTTTTTTATTCCTTATACTAGGAACTTAGTTCTTAATCAATTCATTCTAATGACAGGTGATTGATGTGTTTCATGGAGGCAGATTGCATACACAGGGTATTTGACCAGACTCCATACAGCAACAATGAAAAGCATAAGGTGCATGCACATGGCACTTTTTAATGGCATTGAAACTGAGTTATGCACATCGCTGCCGGATGCAACCGCATTTATCTTGTGAAAATTTCATAAAAAGGAAAAAAAAAAAAAATCACGTGGGTGACCGAAAATTCAAGTATTAAGCTTAAAGGCTAAGCATACAGAAATGTAATCACTCAAACAAATACACATGTAACGTACTTAGCAAAAGTTGTACTATGCTAATTTAAGATAACATGGAGAAATAAAGGAAATAGTTTCCAAGTAAATGGAAAATAAAAGGAGATGTACGAGAATATTTTCAATCTGTCTTCGGTCAAGGAATACACACACACACACACAAAGCTACCTAATTAATATAGAATTTACATTCCAGTACCTTTTTCTAAAAGGTTTTCAATGAGCTACCTCACTAATCTCTTAATTACCATTAATGCCTGTTTGAAATGAGTGAAATCCCTGTAAAACGTGGTAAACACATCATCATGACATTTGACAGGCGTTTGAAAGAGAGTGCTGCCTCTATACTTTTTTACTGCTGCTTTTTCATTAACACCATGTTACTCATCTGCAGAAGGCCCCAAGATTTAGAGAATATGATTGTTTTATCTCATAGATATTTCATTCATGGTAAATTTATGATAGGTCCCACTTGACCAACAGTCCTAACTTAGAAAATCTTGGAGCCCTCTTATACAAACTGAAAATTAAAGCATACTATGTTAATCCTTGATAGATGACCAACGGTGGGTAGGTTAAAAAAACATAATTATTATGATTTTACATCCGTTTACGTCACTCCAACCAAACAAGCCCATAATGGCGGCTTGTGCCGACAGTGCAAGCAAATGTGTGGCGGCTCGTGTCACCAATGCGGCTTGGATTAGCTACACCCTAATAATGTTTAGGTAAAATCTACATTGCCGGCGAGGTTCATCATTCCCTGTTAGGGTCAAGGCACAGGGCTCATCTCTATCCCTGATTCAAGTGAGCTACATGATTGAAAACATTATAAAAAGTAATATTTTGTTGTAAAAAAAACGTCTTAAATCTGTTTATACTGGGACGCTCGACCACTATCTCGACTAGTCGAGGGTCCTTTCGACTAGTTGAAACCTGATCGACTTGAAGTTCAGCAACAATGTATTTCGAATTCCTGTGACGCTCGACCAGTCGAAGAACAGGCTCGACCAATCGAAGGAGTTCTTCAACCAGTCGAAACCCTATCTCAACTAGTCAAGGTTACACAAACGGTGCGCAATTTGTGCTTGAACTGCATAAATTTGAGGCAGTTTCTAGGGAGGTGCGTAAGTGGAGTTTCTCCATCAATAAATAAGAATCCCTAGAGTTATTCTAAAGTATTATAAGGCTTTCTAAAAATTTTCTAAGAGTTTCTAAAAGGGTCATAAGATTTTCTAAAAAATATAGCAAGGGTAAGATTCGAGGTTGTTCGAATCGGGTAAGACTTTTTTCCTTGTAATTTCTATTTTTATAATGGAATTCTGTTGCTTTGTACCGTGGTTTTTTTCGACAGGGTTTTCCACATTAAATCTTTGTGTTCTCTTATGATTACTTAGTGCTCTTGGACTGCTATAATATATTCATATGTGTGATTCCGTAGCACAAATCCCAACAAGTGGTATTAAAACAATTATTGAGGCACAGATCTGAATCTGAGGGATAAACAATAATGAGAAGCGCCAGATATGATATTGAGAAGTACTCAGGAAAAAATAACTTTAAGTTATAAAAGATTAAGATAATCAGTTCTTTAATTAAACAAGGTGAAGATGGTGCTCTCGAGGAGCAAAAGTCTATTATGACTGATGATTATTGAAATACTCTTGATAAAAATACTTTATCATTGATCCGTTTAAGTCTCACAGATGAGGTTCTCTACGATGTCATAAGGGAAAAAACTGCAGCTAAATTGTGGGCGAAGTTAAAAGATATCTATGCGAAAAAATTCTCTGAAAATCGTCTACACTTGAAACGACAGTGATATAACTTTAAGATGACAGAGGTTAGAGATTTAGATGCTCACATTAACAACTTTAATAAATTGATTTATAAATTGCTGGATATAGAGGAAGTAATGAAAGATGAAGAACAAGAATGTATGTTGTCGAATTCTCTTTCGGCGTCATATGAGTCATTCAATGACATAATGTGCACCACGAATAAAACCCTGAGTGTCCACATCATTATCTCAGCCTTTCAAGGGAAGGCCATGAGAAAGCTTAACAGTGACATGATGATATCTTCTGATGCACTGTTTACAAGGGGTAAGAATTCTTAACAAGGTACAAGATATTCAAGTTCTAGATCCAAATCCAAGGGCAAAGGCAAAAGTAAGTTATAATGCTGGAATTGTGGGATGAAAGTATATATAAAAAAGGATTATACCAATCCTAAATTTAAGAGAGAAGAATCTGAGGCTTCGTATAGGAAGGCTAATGTTGTCGCGTCAGATGGATCAAGTGGATATGATGTTGATGTTTTATCTGTGTCTACGATCAGATGGTCATACGATGATCATAAAGACGAATGGATGCTAGACACGGGGGTATCTTTTCATATGACTTCTCATCGGAGTTGATTTACTAGTTACAGGGAGTGTGAGATGGATGGGTGTTTATGAGTAATGGCATTACCTGTTTATGAGCAATGGCATTGCCTGTAATGTTGTGTCTGTTGGTACGGTGCGCATCAAGATGTTTGATGGGGCGGAGCGTACCTTGATTGATGTCAGGCACGTTCTTGATTTGAAGAAGAATCTGATCTCTTGGTGTACTTAAGGTAATGAGCTGCAAGTTCATAGGTATTGATGGTCTCTTAAGGTATCTAAGGGGGCACGGGTAATCATGAAAGCATGATGACTCAGTAACATGTACAAGTTGATCGGGAGCACTTTAAAAGGTAGAGCTGCAATGGCTGTAGAGAATTCTACCTCTGCACGTGTGTGGCATGCTGGTTATAGCCACGTGAGCAGGCAAGACATGAAGGCTGAGACACGCGAACAGGGATACAAAGTAGGTGGAGCAGCCACCTGTGAGAAGAATCACACGACATAATTGCAGGATATCGGCGAGGTACATGAACGACTCCAATATCGTAGGAGATTCGTCTTATATTCAGATGGCTCTAGGTGAGCCTGATGCTGAGAAGTGGAATGTGACTATGGGAGATGTGATGGACTCATCATACCAGATCGACATATAGGAGCTGATGCAGCTTCCAGGGGGCCGAAAAGCGGTTAGATGTAAGTGAATCTTTAGGAGGATACAACATAAATATAGAACGAAGTTAGTAGCGAAGGGTTATGCTGAGAGAGAAGGGATTGGTTTCTCAGAGATATTCGCACCGACGGTATAACAAGTGTCTATTAGATCCATGATTGGTGTTGGTTGACTAATGTGATATCAAGCTGGAAGGATGGATGTGGAGTCTGCACTTCTGTATGAAAAATTTGAAGAGCAGATCCACATGAAGCAACCAGAACGGTTTGAAGTTAAAAGGGTTGAGAAAAAGAGTTTGTAGGAGGTAGTAGTACGACCTGCCGCCTAGACAGTGGTTTGATTCCTTCATGGTGAATCAGGAATTGTATACTGATGACATGTAGATCACCAATTATGACATGTCTGAAATCAATGTACTGAAGACTCGATTAAGCGGGACATTCAGGATAAAGGATTGGGGGCTACAAAGATGGTTCTTGACATTGATACTGAAAGATAAACAAGCTTTGGTAATTATAGGTAAAATATCTTGTGTAGGAATTGTTCAAGTATGTGATGGGCTAAACAAAGATGATAAGCATTCCCTATGCATCTCTCCTCAAGTTTTCCTCAGAAAATGTCCTAAAACAGATGAAGAAAAGAAGGATATGTCTCATGAGCCTTATTCGAATGCGGTTAACAAGGCATGTCATGGTCTATATTAAGCCGGTTATTTCACAGGCTATCGGTATTGTGAGCAAATACTTCAGCAAATAATATTGGGTGGCAGTGATATGATACAAAAGACTATATCTTACTTTTGAGAAGACAGGAACAAAGTTAGAAGGGTATGTGGATTTAGATTTCGCAGGCAGTGTGGATTTCAGGAAGTCAACTTCAGGTTACTTGTTTGCACTAGCAGGTGGAGTGATTAGTTGGATGTCTATGTTATCCGTGCTTGAGGAATGAGGCGTAACTCTGGAAAAGATTCACCCCAGTGTGAATCCGGAAGACATGATCATCAAGGTCGTTTCTGTAAAGAAGTTCAAGTTTTATGCAACTTTTTTAGACTTGAAAATAGTGTAAAATAAGTACGGAATGTGCACGAGAAGCATTAATTGAAGCTATGATGCGACGCAAAGATAAAAGAAGAGGTTAAGAAGCTACACGATTAAAAATTGAAGACATGGTAGAGATTATTGTCAAAATAAATGTCTTAAATCTATCTAGACTAGGACGCTCAATTAGTTGAGGAACTAACTCGACTAGTCGAAGCTTGTTCAACTTGAAGTCCAGCGATAATGTATTTGGAATTCCTGGGACGCTCAACCAGTCGAGGGGAAGGCTCGACTAGTCGAAGGGGTCCTTCTACCAGTCGAAGTCCTGGCTCGACTAGTTAAGGTTACACAGATGGTGCACGATTTGTTTGCAGACTGCGTAAATTTGAGGTAGTTTCTAAGGAGGTGCGTAAGTGGGGTTTCTCCATCTATAAATAGGAGTCCCTAGGGCCATTCTAAAGTATTTTAAGGCTTTCTAAAGGTTTTCTAAGGGTTTCTAAAAGGGTTATAGGGTTTTTTAAAGGGTGTAGCAAGGGTGAGATTCGAGGTTGTTCGAATTGGATAAGTCTTTTCACTTTGTAATTTCTATTTTCATAATAGAATTTTGTCGCTTTGTGCCATGATTTTTTCCTGAAAGGGTTTTCCATATTAAATCTTTGTATTTTCTTGTGATTGCTTGGTGCTCTTGGATTTCTATTCTAGATCCATATCTGTGTGATTCCGCAGCATAAATCCCAACACCTTCACCCTCATATGGTACACTTAAATTATAAATTGGCTTAATTTTTTTGCCCCAAGAATAATCATGATGGTGGGCCTCATGAAAAATCATAATATTTGTGATTCAAGTGGGCCACACCAAGGAGTGTGGTTTGGAGGGTGAGCAGTATCCTATACATTGTTTTTTATCATGTGATCTACTTGAATAATGAACGGAGCTGAGTTAATTCCTAAGTTTAATAAGAGGTGATGCACCTAGTAGTTGAGGTAGATTTTTTATAAACATCACGGTGGGACCCACCCGAGTTGGTCACCCCTTCCCATGGCCACTGGTGCCATGGTTAAGAAATGTAATGGAAGTTATTAATGATAATTAGTGAATTAATGAGGTAATTCATTGGAAATCTTTTTGAAAAAGGTGAGGTAGCTTGTTGATTTTTTTTTTTTAAAAAAGGTAGTGGAATGTAAATTCTGTAATAATTAGATAGTTTCCAGTAAAATTTCCTTTTGAGGTTATGCACAAGCTTCTCTACACATCGGCCTCATGATTGAGACCGGTGATTCGGTGAACCCCCAAAAGACTTGTACACTGGAAGATCCTAGCCTCTGATCACTACCCCACTACGAGACATTTTTCAGAAAAGAAATCAATAACGGTCCACAATAAATAGACAAAATACCCCATCGACTGTGAGGCCTATCAGATTAATCATCTTGATTATGGAACGATGGGTCCCATATGTACAAATTTTGGGGCGTGAGCATAATACATTCGCTAAGCCTGCAACTTCTGTTTTTTTTTTTTTTTTTTTTTTTTTTTTTACGAGAAGATAAAAAGCATAGTGGATTTTCAGTTCCGACTGGTGGGGTCCATGGTTTGTTAATCCAGTCCGTTGGTATGTTAATCTCCAACGTTAGGTCGACCATGCCCAAAATCTACCAGATTGGATGATCCCATCAACCAATCTTGGGACTGTTTCCAGTTGAATGTGGACCATTTTTGTAAATCTTCTCAACCTTAATACTTATAGGCCATGATCTGAAAGGCCAACACAATCGTATGAGGATATTCGTGGAAAGTAGTCCATCCATGGTGGGATAGAACAAACTGACGGTCCGCATTAGTGAACCATGGGCCTCACTTGTTAAAATTTAAAATCCATGTATGGTGGGAAAAGTGGTCTGCTGTGTATCAGATAATGCCTATTATGATAAAAGGGGAGCAGATGATGTGTGGTCCCCACCTCACCCAAGACAACGTGGCCACTGGGATTACCTTGATGTATTTATTCTATATCCATGCCGTCCATCCATTTTTCAAGATCATTTTGGTGCATGATCATCTAAAAAATGAGCTGGATCCAAATATGAGGTAGACAATACCATACAAGAAAGTCATTAATGACCATTAAAAAGTTCCTGAGGAATACAAAAGTTTGGATCAAGCTTTTTGCACTCAATTCAATCAATTTGGACCACTCATGTAACAAAGGGTCTAGATTTTGCACACATGTGTATGAGTAGGATACATGAGCTTGCCAAAGTCTGCATGTCCCAAGGGTTAATTGAATTGTTGGTCTTCCCTTATCTAAGATGAACACATTAGATTCTGGGATAGGAAATTCAGAGTCCTCTCGGTCACTAATATTGTGTTCTGTTTGAATGACTAGTGAAAGAAAACGATGTTAATGCTTATGAATAAGTCTTTTTAAGTTATGATAATATACGTGAGTTTATGGACTTAAAAGCATATTTCTTTCACTGACACTTTAAGTTCAAAACAATTCTCAAATGAACAAAAACACCCAACAACTTATTTTATTAATATTGTGAAATATTAAGGTAAAATATTGCCTATGTCATTAATATTGTGAAATGATGTTTATTATAATTGACAAGTTGTGAGACAACCAAATAACTAAAAGAAAGTGGCTAAATATCTAATATGCCTATCAGAACAGACAAACTGAGTCAGGTGTAATCAACACAATTAAAATTTAGATGATTACGATCAACAACTTAAGGTTGTAGAAAGGCTACCTTTACTCCAAAGTACTATAGCAGAAATTGCCATGCAATAATTGTAAATTAAAGTAAGTTATGCTAGAAAGAAAATAAAAGATAAGTTGTTGTGTTTATCATAGGATTTCGAGCTCTTCTTCGATTGTTCCTTTTATGGCCTTTTTGAGGTGATGAAAACCCTATTAGGTTTTTCTTGTTGCTTTTGGATTCTTTGTGCTCATGTCACTGGTTCTCTGAATATGAGAATATCCTTGAAAGATTTGAAAATTGTCAATTAGGAAGATCTTTTAAAAGTCCAATGTTGTTGGGTTTTAGATTTTCACTTTTATACGTAAATGCTCTGCTATATGGGAATCTCCTTGAAAGATATGTAAACTCTCAATTAGGAAGATCTCTAAAAAGTCAGATGTTGTTGGGTTTCATATTTCCACTCTTATACATAGATGCTCTTCTATAGGATTTGAATTGGTTAAGAGAGCATTCAACGCTAAAATCGATCATAGTCATTCATCTAAGTGACATAGTGTAGATCACTCAGTTTCTGACTGTAGGATTGAGATTTGACACATGATACTGATCTATCACAAAAAACGAGTCATATCTGGTAAATAGAGATATCCCATTCTTTTTATTCTAATGGGACCTAAGAAATCTCTCCATTTGATACTAATACGTTATTGGGCAGGTCATATCCTTCTTCGAGCCTCATGCCCGTTCTTTTTATTCCAATTAGGTCATGGTTGTGAACCTAACCCGAATGATGTAATGGTCTCTCTTAATCCAAGTTTCAAGTCGTGGTTAGGTTTGCTTGGACACCAGTTTGATTTTCGGATCTTTGAATTCTTCTTGAATGACATAATCTCTCCAAATGTTTCTGGGAAGATCTCCTAGTTTGGAAGGACTGTAAGATATGATCTTATTAAGAAAATCATCGCCAGATTTGTGATAAGATTTGTTCTTCAGAGGGTCTCTTATAGTCACAGTAGACACATTGCCTTATTGATGGGCACATTAAACGTGGTCACGTAGCATGTGACAATTCACTCTCCAAAAAGCAAGCATTTGACCATGGTTATATGGCATGTGATAATTCGCTCTCCAAAAGGTAAGCATAAGGGCTTATGCTTTTACATTTATGATAGAATATGTATCACTAAAGGACACAAGAGTAATAAAAGTATGTTTTTCGCCAATTGCAATATCATGATGTCTACACGCAATGACCTTTAATTAGTTCATGTCAGGGTGCCAAAAAATGGATGTAAACAAAGTCGATAATATTTTTCCTCTTCACCATGAAAGATGAGGAAAAATGACGAAGAGGAAAAATAAATATTAGAAAACATTAAAGTGGACTTCAGGAAGTTTTCTTTTCATGGAGGAATATTCAATCACTCTTGTTTCTCATAGCATGACCTATTTGAGATTTTCATATATGCTTCATTTTTGGGCTTTAACCCATAAATGATTTGAAAAAACAGATGGACATGACATAGAATAAATATCTCAAAGTGAGCCCTATGGTAAGAGTTGCACCGTCTTGGGTGAGGCCGGGGCTATTAGCACAACCCAGACCCAGCAGCTCGGCATGATTTGTGATAAGGATGGTTACTTCCACAAATCTACCTATATTAGTGGAGAGACGTTGGAGGATCGATAAGATAAGGAAACTCCAATCCAACAAAAAAATCAAATCAGATCATATCTTGGATTCAAAACAAATCAGATCAAATCAGATCCTCTTTGGTGGTAATTCAAATCAAATCAGATCATCTTTGGTGGTGTTTGAAATCAGACAAGATGCAAATCATATCGTTGAGAATATTGCCCCCAGATTTCATGCAATTTGTCTGTTTTTATATGTTTTAATAGAATTCCTCTGTATTAGTTGAATACCATTGCTGAGTGTTCATGTTTTTCTATAATAAGACTACAGTTTTATTTTTCAAACATCTCTATCGTTTTTCAATTTTTCTTCTTGATATCAAAGCATTGTGTGACCACACGGCACAACTTAGCAGCTCCCTGCAACCATGACTTCACTATCTCTCAATGTTGGTAACTTCATTACCCTCAAACTCAGTCCTACAAATTATCCCTTGTGGCGTGAACAAGCCTTGGCTCTTGTAGAAAGCCAAGAACTGGTCGGCCACCTTACTAATGAAGATCCTGCCCCCACCAAATATACCATACCAGATTCAAATAACATCACAGATATAGAAATTTCTGCACTAAGATTAACTGAAGCATACATTGGCTGGGGAAAAGGCGGATCGTCTTCTTCGTGGGTGGATAATTAAAATACTCTCTGAAGAAACACTCGGCCTCATTGTTGGCTTAGACACAGCCCATGCTGTCCAGGACGCACTCAAGAATGTTGGATTCATAAGAACGTGAATTCACACTTAGATAATAGGTAACATATCTTCGCAAAGAAGATGACAAACCTATTGGAGAACATATTCACACCTTCAAGGGTTTATGCAATAGTCTTGCAGCTATCGGGAAACCTGTCCTAAACAAAGAAAATTTTTTCTCCCTTCTCACTGGCCTTAACCCTCAATATGAAATTTTCATCACTACCATGCTGAAGCCACCAAGGCCTTCATACGCTGAGCTGGTCTCACAACTCCAAAGTCTTGATCAATGATGTAGTTGGTTCTTGATGTAGAGCGGGTCGCGGATAATTTCATGGCCAAGATGGATCAAAAAAGGCACGGTCGACAACATAAGTGACCCGGACCGTTGGACCTTAGATCGGGCGTATCTTGCAATCCAGAATGAGTTATCTGACGTAAAATATATGCTTTTGGGATAGAACGAGCTACTTTAGCCAACCAACCCGGCTACACCGGGTTGCGCAGCCCGAATTTACAAGAAACCCCCTGATCGACGGTCGTTTTTCCGTTTTAATTTCATTTTTACTATAAATAGTAAGTTTTAGTTTGCTTATAGCTCTTCATCCGTTGGGCTTTAGAAGTTGTGTCCAACATGAAAAGTGCTTAGAATAATTAGGAGAACGGTTTGGTGAAGCCAAATAGGACACTTACTATTTTTGGCCGAAAACCTTGCGCACTAGTAGACATCACGACCGTCTATAAATAGTAAGTTTACTATTTATAATAAGTCACAGATTCTAGGAGTTTTAGTTGTAGTTTGAGTCTGATTTCTTTCCTATTGCTTGGTCCCTTATTTAAAGGGATGTAAACTCATTTTTATGAATTCATCAATTAATTTCAAATTTATTAGAATTTATTTCTATTTTCCTGCTTTCTTTCCTCGTGGATTCGAGAAGTCTCTGTGAGGAGTCCAGAGAAGCTCCGTGGATTCGGGATAGTTATCCTTGAGGAGGACGGTGATTGACCTCATCACGTTCATCCCTGCGTCAGTTCTCTAATCATACAAATGTCCCAAACTCATTTACTCCTCAAATGACATTTTATGGGCAACAGCAACAGCGCTTCCAACAATCCTCCTCAGGATATCATGGCAACAAACAAAAATTCATATCAACTGGGAGAGGATTTCAGGCACAACAACTAAAAGAACGAAACCATGCTTATTCTACTAGCCCCACTTCGGGTTCTCAACAAAGACGTCCTCTACCACCTAGTGAACGCCGTATGACCCCTGTAGAATAAGAGCTTTACCGTGAAGAAAAATGCCAGTACTGAGGCACGGTGGGACATATTGCAAAAATATGTTGGTGGGTGCCCAAAAAGCCAACTCAACATGATGACATACCACAAGTTCTTGCAGCTCTCACCTTGGACAACACCATCACTGAAACAGAGTGGACCTCAGACATAGGAGCCTCTAACCACATGATAGGTAAGCCAGGTATGTTAACCAATATTCGCAACTATTTTGGTGCAAATTCAGTTCTTATTGGTGATGGATCTTCTCTACCAATTCTTGGTATTAGAGATTCTAGCATTGAGCGAAAAAATAATACTTTACCTCTTCACAATGTCTTACTAGTTCCTGACTTTAAAAAAAAAATTGCTCTATGTAAGTCAGCTAACAACTTAGTTTCTTATTAATTGTGAATTCTCTAATATTGACTTTTGTGTTAAGGAACGACAAACTGGACAACCGGTGATCACAGGGAGGCGCAAGGGTGATCTTTATGTACTTCCCACTTCGCCAGAGCTTTATTTTTCTCATCGATTCAAATCTGGCTCAATTGACGTTTGACATCAATGCTTAGGACATCCTCAATTTTCTGCTTTACAGTTATTAAAGAATAAATGATTGATTGATGTTATAGGTGTTGTAAAATCTGAACACATTTGTGATAGTTGTTTATTAGGAAAGCTTAGTAGATTACTGTTTTCCTGTTCTGAACATTCTAGTTTTGGTATTTTTGAAAAAATTCATTGTGACTTGTGGGGACCTGCTCCTATTTTATCAATTGAAAAATTCAGATATTATGCATGTTTGGTAAATGACTTTTCTAAGTATACTTAGATTATTCCCTTACAACATAAATCTAATTTTGCAAATGCTTATTTAGTCTTTAAACAATACGTTACCAGATAATTCAACAAACAAATCAAGATTTTTCACTCTTGTGGAGGAAGATAATTCATAAACTCCAAGCTATCATCTCATTTTCTTTCCACCGGTATCATTCATCAAGTATCGTGCCCAGATACTCCAAAGCAAATAAGTATGGTTGAAAGGCGACATAGAATAATATGGGAACTAGGTATGACTATGTTATTTTACAGTGGTGCCCCTTTATTTTTATGGGTAGAAGCTTTCACTACCGTTGTCTACCTTATTAATCGGTTGCCTTTGTCTGCTTTTAATTTTGAAACTCCATACTTTACATTGCATGACACTCATCCTGATTATTCTTCACTTCATGTTTTTGGTTCTAAATATTTTTCTTACACTTGGGATACACGGCGACACAAGTTTGATTCAAAACTATACTTTGCATCTTTGTAGGTTATAGTGATAAACATAAAGGATACAAGTGTTTTCATCCCTCTAGCAATTTTTTTTTTTTATCTCCCGCCATGTGGTTTTTGATGAGTTATTTTTTCCTTATAAACGTACTTGAAATCAAAGCATTATTTCTCCTACATCATATGTCATTAGTATATTTGATTCATGGTTACCTCCTACTAACTCCAATCTTGTTGCAAAGACTCAGTTGCCAACACTTATACCACCATGTTTGAGTCCTTTAATGGCAGTGTCAATATCCCCTCCAGATTCAACAACTTCTGCAGGTTCTCTCTCCCCAACTGAAAATACAAGTTGACATGGGACCCAACAGCTTAGGTCTGAACCTGAGCAGCTCAGGTCTGAACCTGAGTCCGAGATGCAGTTGGCACCCCTTACGAGTCACTCCAACTCGAATCTGAGATGCAGCTGCCACAACTTGAGCATCTCAAGTCTGAGATGTATGAGCAACCCACACATTCTTCACAGCCTGAGTCTGAGCCCTATCAAACAGTCTCACAACCCCAAATTGAAAAAATTCAACCTCCACAAGCACAAGCACCCCTCTCACATTTCATGGTTACTCGTTCACATAGAGAATTTGTTAAACCCAATCCAAAATATGCCTTGACTTCCTCCACATCCTCAGCCAATATCCCTCGTGAACCTCATAATATTCGATCTGCCTTAGCTCACCCTGGCTGGAAGGTTGCAATGGATGAGGAACTTGAGGCTCTTCATAAAAATCAGACTTGACAACTTGTTCCTCGCACTTCTGACATGCATGTTATTGGCTCTAAATGGGTGCTCAAGCCAAAACTCAAACCCGACGACTCACTAGATCGTCTTAAAGCTTGAGTTGTAGTCAAGGGGTATCATCAAGTTGATGGGTTGGACTACACCGAGACCTTTTCTCCAGTAATCGAACCTGGAACTATCCGCATGGTCATCACTATAGCACTTGTCATAAATGGTTCATACATCAACTTGACGTAAAAAATGCTTTCCTGCATAGTTTAATTTCGAAAGATATATACATGGAACAACCTCCAAGAATAGATGACCCTCAATATCAAACACATGTTCGCAAGCTTCAAAAGGCTCTCTATGGTCTCAAATTAGCACTTCATGCTTGGTTTGATCGGTTTAGTGATTTTCTTCTTAAATATGGTTTCTTTTGTAGCCTAACAGACTCATCCTTATTTATTTTTCATTCTAATTTTGGTACACTAATTATCCTTCTTTATGTAGATGATATACTTCTCACAGGATCTTCTACTGCTCTAGTTACAACCTTCATTCAGCTTCTTAGTTTCGAATTTGCGATGAAGGACTTGAGACCAGTTCATCACTTTCTTGGGATCGAGATCTCTCAAATACTTTTTGGCCTCCACCTATCCCAGTCACACTTTGCCCTTACTATCCTTGAACGAGCTAGTATGGCTAACTGTAAGCCCATGAGCACACCACTTGAAGCAAAGACCAAGACCTCATCTAATGACATCTTATTGGAAGATTCAAGTTGCTTTCGAGGACTTGTCGGTGCTTTACAGTATCCAACACTCACACGTCCAAATCTTTCATACAGTGTTAACTATGTATCTCAATTCATGCTTGCTCCTACTATTGTGCATTTAAAAATGGTTCGTTGTATCTTAAGATACGTCAAAGACACTATTTCTATAGGCTTACACTTTACTTCCACTACTACACTTGATCTATGTGCTTTCTCAGATGTAGATTGGGCAGGCTGTCCCACAAGGCGCTCCACCACTGGATATTGCACGTTTCTTGGAGGAAATCTCATCTCCTAGTGTGTAAAGAAACAACATATCATCTCTCGATCCAGCACCGATGCGGAGTATCGTGCCATGGCCAATACTGTAGCCAAACTCACATGGATGACATTTATTCTAAAAGATCTTCACATTCCACTTACCTCTCCTCCGATCCTCTACTGCGACAACCTTAGTGCTCTTCATATGACAGTTAATCCAGTGTTTCATGCTCACAGTAAATATATTGAGTTGGTACGCGAATGATTTGCACTTGGCCGTCTCATCACTCAACACATCTCCACTAATGATCAAGTAGCAGACTTCTTCACTAAACCAATGTCAAAGGGTCATCTCAGTTACTTTCGGACCAAACTCTGCCTCCAACCCGACACAGTTTGAGGGACAGTATTAGCATAACCCAGACCCAGCAGCTCGACATGATTTGTGATAAGGATGGTTACTCCCACAAATCTGCCTATATTAGTGGAGAAACGTTGGAGGATAAAGAGACGTTGGAGGATCTAAAAGATAAGGAACTCCAATCCAACAAAAAAAAAAATCAAATCAGATCATATCTTGGATTCAAAACAAATCAGATCAAATCAGATCCTCTTTAGTGGTGATTCAAATTAAATCAAATTAAATCAGATCATCTTTGGTGATGTTTGAAATCAGACAAGACGTAGATCATATCGTTGAGAATATTGGCCCCAGATTTCATGCAATTTGTTACTTTGTTTTTGTATGTTTAAATAGAAGTCCTCTGTATTAGTTGAATACCATTGTCGAGTGTTCACGTTTTTCTATAATAAGACAACAGTTTTGTTTTTCAAACTTCTCCATCATTTTTCAAATTTTCTTCCAGGGCTACACCTAATCTACTCCCTATTTTTTTTTATTTTTTTTTTTAAAAAAACAAAAACAAAAACAAGGAGGAGGATTCGGTCTGCTAAGTGTGCTCTGGGGAGCCCATTATAATGTATGTCTCTAATCCACACCTCCCATCCATTTTTTCAGATCATTTTGGCTCATGAAACCAAAATTGAATCATATTCAAAGCTCAAGTGGTCCACACCACACAAAAAAGTGAGGATAATGACGTCCATTGTTGAAACATTTATAGGGTCCAATGTTATGTTTATATGTCATCCAACCTGTTCATAAGATTGCTCGGAAGGTAAAACACAAATATAAGTTTGATCCAAAACTTCTGTAGCCCACAAGAAGCTTTCCACCATAGATGACATTGTCCCCACTGTTTCCTATGGTGTGTTCCACTTGAGTTTTGGATATACTTCAATTTTGGCCTCATGCCCTAAAATTCGCTGATAAGAACAATGGACGGCATGGATAGGACACATACATCACGGTGGGCCCAACAGAGTTCACTCAGATGCTATCCCCGACGGACAAAAGGTTGCCGTGCCTCATTAAACAATCTTTCACGAGAAAGGCAGGAGGAAATAGAGGCTATAGATTCAGAAATCCTGTTGAAGGTGTACCTAGTGTTATAGGGACATGGACGCATGATTTGGTTCAAAGCCGAAAATTTAGAAGAAAAATGCACTGAAAGAGACCTTAATCACATGATATTTGCAAAAAATCAGAGATGGTTAGCTACCCACACGTGCCAACATGGTGCATTTGTGTAAGATGTAAGGCTGTCAACGGACCAAGGCCTGTCCGTGCCGGGAGCGGATTGCGTGTGCCACACACCACCGAACTAAGTTCTATATGCCCCACTATGATGTATATGTTATATCTACCCCGTCCATTCGTTTTGTGAGATCATTTTAGTGTAAGGGCTTTTATAAAAATAAAGATAGATACAAACTTTAAATAGAATGCACTATAAAAAAGTAGTGGGGATTAAATGCTCACCATTGAAAGCTTCTTGGGGGCTCATAAGTGTTGGATTAAGCTGATATTTTTGTCTTGTGGGCCTTAAGAAGATTTCAACGGTGGGCATTCATTATCCCCACTACTTTATGTGGTGTGGTCCACTTGACCTTTAGATCTGCCTCATTTTTTAGCCCGTGGCTTAAAATGGTCTCCCAAAATGCATGGTCACTGTGGATATAAAACATACGTCATGGTGGGGCTGACAGAACTTGAAGAGACACCACCGAGGCTGCTCATGGTGGTGCTGACAGAACTTGATGAGACACCACCGAGGTTGCATAGCGTGTGGCACACCACGCAATCCGCTTCATTCCGAGCCTGGACCGCAAATTAAAACCCTTCCACAAGGCCGTTCCGGGCCAAACTAAATCGCCCGAAACCGCTATGGACTGTTAGTAGCCTAGTCTTCGTTGGCACCAGAGCAAGATACGTTTGAAGAATCTTTTTAAATCATGCAACACTAACGCTAGAAAATTGGGGCACTGGGGCCATTGTGATGTATATGTTTTATATCCACACCATCTATCTGCTTTGAAAGCTCATTTTAGGGTACGAACCAAAAATAATGGAGCAAATTAGAAGTTCAAGTGGGCCACACTACAGGAAACAAGGAGTACAATTACTCCCACCGTTGAAACCTTTCAAGGCCTGATTTAGCCTGGCCTGAAAATTAAAACTCTGGCACGTGCCCGTAGTAGGGTAAAACTAACTAGCCCGAAACTGGCACGGAATGTTCATGCTAGGCCTGAGGCTGAGCTTAGTCTTAGGTGGCATTAGGGCATGGTTACGTTTGAAGAATCACCACTTTTTTTAAACGGTGCAAAACTAGCATTGGAAGTTACCCACATAAATATTCTCCTGTACAGGAATAGTTAGGACCGATTTCCTACACTGAGCGTGACCTGGCTGCGACCCGCAGCTAGTGATGTGGGTGGGTCCCTGGCCGTAGGGCCTACCTGGATGTATATGAAGTGTGTATCCATTTGTTTTGCCTACTTATTTTAGGGTACGGTACCACAAATGAATTTGATATAAATTTCAAGTGGATTAATTACATCATAGGAAACAGTGGTTATTGACCATTAAAACATTCTGCGAACATCAAAAGTTTTGGATTAAGTTAATATTTGTTTTTTTCCTTTCATTAATGGTCCGTATTCAATGACTACTATCTCCTATGGTGTGGTCCACCTGAAATTTGTATACGCTTCATTTTTAGCATCGTGCCTTAAAATAAGCTAGCAAAACACATGGACGTCATGGATATTAAATGCATTTATCAAGGTGGGCCCTAATGTTAAAGCCTAACTCTAGAGTTTTGGATCACCTTGATTATTGAGTATTGGTCCTGAGGAGGTTATTCACATCTAATAGATGAAAATAGAATATATACAACATGGTGGGCTCTAAGGAGGTTCCTATGGTACTATTGTCTATCCCTTCTATCTTGTGTTGCGGCTCACTTGAGTTTTGGATTGCCTTAATTATTTAGTGTTGGTCATAACACGATATCCCATAGCTAACCTTCGAATTGAATGTCACACAAACATTACAATGGGCTTATAAATTTCAAGCATTTTTTAAACACCTCAGCAACTGGAAATTAGGATAAGATCCTTGAGGCATAAGTTACTTAAATAACTTGCCATCCAAATGCCACTTAATTCAAACTTAAAAACTGGGCAACTCAAGACATTCAATTACTAAAAAATAGTAAATGATAATTAAATAGCTATATATATTACATAAATGCTTTAGATAAATGATTAAACAATTTGGAATTGGGTCCAGCCTTCAAGCCCAATATGCTGGCCCAAGTGCAGACCCAAAGCTTAATTGGCCAGCTGGGCCTATTGATAGCGCTAACAAGAGTGGTCCATTGGCGAATTCATGCCAGCCTAAAAATTAGGCAGCTGGTCCATCCTTCAAGTGGGCTGCATGTGCACATTCAATGTGAACCAATGGTTATCCTTTTTATAACCATCTGTGGTTTTAAAATATATATATATTTTTTATAAATAAAAATTTGAACATAATATTTAAAATCTTTTCTTCAAGGAGAAAAAGGAAAAATCACCATCCAATTGTGCATTGCCCACTTGATGAGTGGAATGACTTGAATTTTGGAGTAAGGCACACCACCAAGGAGCATTCGTGATTAATAGTCAGGATCTTCCACATGTGTGCCAGTTGTAGAGCAGGTCACGAACACTTTCATGTTACAATTGACCAGGGAGGGCCCGAGCTGAGGCAGAAGTCATCAAGACTGTCAGAAGCTTAAAATAGACATATCTCACAAAGTAGAATGAGTTACTTGTCGTACTACATATGATTTTGGAGTAAGACGAGCTAATTTAGCCAATTAATCTGGCTTTGCCAGGTTATCCACACCAAATTTGCAAGATTCTATCAGATCGACGGTCAAATTTCTCGTTTATTTACGTTTTTACTATTTTTATTAAGTTTTGGTTTGATGGTAACTCTTTGTCTGTTGGGCTTTAGGAGTTATGTCCAACATGAAAAATGTTTATAAAAATTAGAAAAATAACATGGCTAAGCCACATATGACACTTCTTCCAAGGCTTGGTATCCTTATTTAAAGGGTTGTAGACTTATTTATTTCGATTATCAATCAATTTACAAATTTTCATGAATATTAATTGTATTTTCATGATTTTTCACCGTGGATTCAAAGTTCCATAGATTCAAAACAATTATCCTCGAGGAATATGGTGCTCAACCTTACATCCTTCCCCGCATCAGTGTCATGCCACCCGTCACTTGCACATCACTTTCTTTTTGGCACATTTCATACACAAGAGTATCCTCCATTGACATTCTTGAAAATCAAGTATTCCCAAATATAAGCACTAGAACTAGAAATGGGGCATTTTCATGCAGGTGATGGGTTAAATCAAAGCTGAATTATTCTTAGTATGAAGTGTATCAGTGCACGGAACGTGCACATGCTACTTTGAGCAAAATAAGAAATGACTTCTTTCGATTTTTGGAGGAAAGAAATATGGTGGGGAGTCATGAGTGTGTGGATGGGCTCATCTCAATGACAAAGACATTTGCTTATGATGAGGTGTGGCCCACATGGAAATCTGACAAAAAGCAACAGCCTATCGGATGCTCGGATTACAGAGCTAGAAAGTGCGTTGTGTTGTTCCTGTCGTTGAAGCATATCCTTCCTTTCTACAGTTCCATAGCTATCTCCTCGGCCTCCACGTTCGAGCTTCCTAGTATGCTTCTCAATCTCTCAAGGCCGCTGAGCAACTATATCTCTTTATGTATCCACATGTATTTACAAGCCTAGTTGGAATATAGGATTAGGTGATATGGAATTGCATTTAGTCCTGTGCAAATTTCATCTAATCTTAATAGTAGATATGCCGGATTTTTAGTGATTTTAAAATTTATTACATTTGCGAGCCCCACATTGATGTATATGTTTTATCTACACTATTTGTCACGGCCTAAATTTCAGATACTAGCACATATTTGGTACCCAAGACCCACGTTGTGACTTAGACACCAAATGTATATAATCTAATTTAATACATTTTCACGAGTGAAAATTTGGATCTTCTTGTTATGAAGTCTAAGCTACATTCAAACATACTTATAATCCATGCATTCAAAACAAATATCCATTCCAGTCAATCTTTTATAATTCATCTGAGGACTCATCCATTCAGAGTCTTATTCAAATAAATGACAAGTAACTAATTCAACAATTAATAAAGTCATATCCAACATATTTCAAAATAATAAAATAAAATTTTAATCCAAAGTAGCTAATTATTTCTCTAATAGGTAAGGCCGTGTGTCCTATGGGTCATTTTTTAACTCGATTACATCCTTCTGTTCTTGAGCCAATGATTTAACCTTAGTCACGTGTACGATTGTTCATCAATATAAGATAAATTGATCAGACATAGTGAGAATTCTCAACATGATTCAGTGCATCAAAATTAAAATAAAATAACAATCAATCATATAATAAAATAGAAGTAGAATGTAAATGTTATGCAAATGCATAAATGTATGAATGCATTAAGTGAAAAATTGTTAACTTGCTTGAGTTAGAAACTCGTCAACCTACATCTACCCATTGGTAGACTTTTACCATTTTGGTAGGCATGCGTAAGGCACACATGTAATCTTTAAATAGGCTTCCACTAATATGGTGGACATCTGGTAACAATTGTACGAGGTAAACCATTCAGGAAAATTCTTCAGAAATATAGGCATTGATTGTGCATGGAGACATTGAATGCATAATTATATTATTTTGATTCTTATTTTAAAATTAGCATAATTTTTGGACTAACCAATAATATCAGTACAATAATCAATTCATAAGTTTCGTCCATATAACAAATGAGATCATGAGTTTCATTAATACATTAAGTCAAATCATAAATCCAAGCAACGATTGGTCTACCTTAATACGTCAAATCAAATCAAGTAATAGAACATAATAGCAACACCATATTAAACATACAAGCATATCAAACTACTTTAATTCTAATGGAAATTAAACATGTTGGTATCACTCACTTAGTTCTAGCAAAAATAATTTCATAAAATGTGCATATTGAATCAAATTAAAACTCTAAATAAAATCAAGTACTGAATCTACTAATCAAGATGATGGGTTCCACCTTTAATTGACTAATCTCTCACAGTGGGGGTCCATAAGAAAGATCACTTATTGTCGACTTAAATTCCTTTGAACCTGATGTAGAGCGGGTCGCGGACAATTTCATGGCCAAGATGGATCAGAAAAGGCACGGTCGGCGACAGAAATGATCCGGACCATCGGACCTTAGATCGGGCGTATCTCACAATCCGGAATGAGTTATCCGACGTAAAATATATGAATTTGGGGTAGAACGAGCTACTTTAGCCAACCAACCCCGCTACGCCCGGTTGCGCAGCCTGGATTTGTGAGAAATCCCCTGATCGACGGTCGTTTCCTCGTTTTAATTTTGTTTTTACTATAAATAATAAGTTTTAGTTTGAGTATAGCTTTTCATCCGTTGGGCTTTAGGAGTTGTGTCCAACATGAAAAGTTCTTAGGATAATTAGGAGAACGGTTTGGTGAAGCCAAATAGGACACTTACTATTTTTGGCCGAAAACCTTGCGCACTAGTAGACATCATGACCGTCTATAAATAGTAAGTTTACTATTTATAGTAAGTTGCGAATTCTAGGATTTTTAGTTGTAGTTTGAGTCTGATTTCTTTCTTATTGCTTGGTTCCCTTATTTAAAGGGTTGTGAACTCGATTTTAGGGATTCATTAATCAATTTCAAATTTATTAGAAATTATTCTTATTTTCTACTTTCTTTCCTCGTGGATTCGAGAAGTCTCTGTGAGGAGTCCAGAGAAGTTCCGTGGATTCAGAATATTTATCATCTTGAGAAAGACGGTGCTCGACCTCACGTCCTTCCCTGCGTCAGTTTGGTATCAGAGCGAGGTTTCTCTTCGGATCGATGACTTCTAACGACGGGTCGGGCAACAATCCCATGGGCGGTGCCCCAGGGAATTTACCTTTAACGGCGGCAGTTTTCGAAGCAACCATGCAAGAGAATCGACAAGCCATGCAAGGGCTGCAGACTTTTATGGACCGCATAGCGAATCTCTTGGCGGAAACCCTAGGACAACTCCGTATTCCTGGTGGTAATCTTCCACCGCCGATTGTTGAAACTCGCAATCGCCCTGATCGCAGGATAGTACCAGCAATGCATCCACGGGTCATTCCTGAGGAAGGGGGATCCAGTGAGGAGGAAATCGATGACATAATCTTTCAACACCCCAGACAAGGCGGCGATCGAGTAGATCGGACAGATCAAGAATTTAAGATGCGGGTTGATATTCCTAACTTCAATGGCCAACTACACATTGAGGATTTTCTCGATTGGCTTTCTGAAGTTGAGTGATTTTTCGATTATATGGATATCTCTAAAGCAAAGAAGGTCAAGCTTGTGGCTTACAAGTTGAAAGGAGGAGCTTCAGCTTGGTGGGAACAACTGCAACTCGCACGAACTACACAGATGAAAGTACCAATCCGCACATGGCAGCGGATGAAGCAGCTATTACGTGCCCGATTCCTCCCCAGCGATTACGATCAGGTATTATTTTAATAATACCAAAATTGTCAATAGGGTAGTCAGTCGGTGAGAGAATATGCAGAAGAATTTTACCGCCTGGCGGCGCGTAACGATTTAGTCGAGACTGAATCGCAGCAAGTCGTCCGATTCAACGGTGGACTGCGTATGACGATCCAGGATTGGGTCCAGATGTAGCCCGTCTGGACGATGAATGATGCGATCAAGTTGGCTACTCGGGCAGAAGCATAACTTGAATGTTCTACCTCACGGCCCTATTCTACCATAAAGATCACTACGGCGGGTCCACCCCAGGGAGCTCCACAGTCTAAGGGGAAGAAACTCGTAAGAGCACGCACTCAACATCCTACGTCTGAGAGCCGAAATCAGGAAAGCGGACAAGCTAGACCCCAAAGGGGCGTATTGAATGCTGCTAGTCCAAGTAGAATCCCGAACTCTTACGCTTGACCCAAGCCTGACAACTACTATCGTTGTGGCCAACCGGGTCACCTATCAAATACTTGTCCCCAGCGAAAGGTGGCGAACCTCACTCTCAATGATGGTAGTGCTGATAACGCTGATGAAGATCCAGATGATGAAGAACAGGAGCATACCACCGAGGACGAGGTAGATAAATCAAGTTGGGTTCAGCAAGATCGCGGTGAGTCACTCATTGTGAGGCAGTTATTATATGCGCTAAGAAAAGAAGTGCATCCAAAAAGGCATAACATCTTCTGCACTAGGTGTACGGTGAATCAAAAGGTTTGTGACATGATTATTGATAGTGGCAGCAGCGAAAATATCGTTTCCAAGGTCATGGTGGAGAAATTGCAACTGAAAACAGAGCGTCATCCCTCTCCATATACAATCGGTTGGATCAAGAAGGTCAGTGAAACAAAGGTAACTGAACAGTGCACCATATCCTTTTCAATTGGTAAACATTATAAGGATGAAGTAGTATGCGATGTGGTTGACATGGAAGCATGTCACATACTACTCGGTCGACCCTAGAAATCTGACCGTGATGCCACTCATAAAGGGCGAGATAACATATATATATTGGTCAAGGATGTCCGGAAGACCATATTGGCCCCTATGGATCCAGAGGGACCACCTGAAACTTCTAAAGTAGAGGGTCATTTTCTCTTAACCATACGGGACTTCGTGGAAGAATCTAAAGAAACATGACAGGCTTATACATTAATTATAAAAGGGGAAGAACTTGAGCCTACCATCATCCCTGAAAAACTAAAGCCCTTGCTACATGAATTTAAAGAAATCTGGCCCGATGACCTTCCCGATGGGTTGCCTCCCATGTGGGATATCCAACACTATATCGACTTTATCCCTGGGTCCAGTCTACCCAATTGGCCTCATTATCGAATGACTCCGAATGAGTCCGAGATTCTTCAAGGGCAAGTGGAAGAGTTGATCCGTAAGGGTCTTATTCGAGAAAGCATGAGTCCATGTGTTGTACCAGCTCTGTTAACTCCAAAGAAAGATGAAAGTTGGCGCATGTGTGTCGACAGCCGAGCCATCAACAAAATCACCATAAAGTACAGGTTTCCTATACCCCGGTTGGACGATATGCTGAACATGTTAGAGGGTGCCAAAATATTTTCTAAATTGGATCTAAGGAGTGGCTATCATCAAATTCGAATATGACCGGGTGATGAGTGAAAAACAGCCTTTAAGACCAAGGAAGGATTGTATGAATGGATAGTCATGCCCTTCGGTCTTTCAAATGCGCCTAGCACGTTCATGAGATTGATGAACCAAATTCTGAAACCTTTTATTGGACGATTCGTTGTGGTTTATTTCGATGATATTTTGATATACAGTCAAGATGAAACTACCCATATGGAACACCTCAAAAAGGTCCTTCAGGTGCTTACTGAAAATAAACTGTATCTCAATTTAAAGAAGTGTAACTTCATGATTAATAGCCTACTGTTTTTTAGTTTTGTCGTAACATCTACGGGCATTCGAGTGGATGAAGAAAAGGTGAAGGCAATCAGAGAATGGATAGTTTCGACAAATATTCACAAAGTGCGAAGTTTTCATGGACTGGCGACATTCTATCGTCAGTTCGTGAGAAATTTCAGTACTATTGTATCACCAATCACAGATTGCATGAAGAAAGGGCAGTTTCAGTGGAATGACGAAGCCAACAAGAGCTTTGCCGAAATCAAGCGCAGATTATCTACGACCTCGGTTCTTGTACTTCCCAACTTCGACAAATTGTTTGAAGTTGAATGTGATGCCTCATATGTCGGAATTGGGGGAGTTTTATCTCAAGAAGGTAGGCCGGTAGCCTTCTACAGTGAGAAACTTAGCGATGCATGCAAGAAGTGATCTACATACGAGATCGAGTTATACGCGGTGGTCCAGGCACTGCGACATTGGCGACATTATTTGATTCAAAGGGAATTCATACTTTACACAGACCATCAAGCTCTTAAATTTATTAATAAGTCAGGACAACAGAACAAGGTAGCCGATGCGTTGAGTCGCCGTGCAAATTTGTTAGTAACTATGAGCAACGAAGTCGTCGGGTTCGAGTGCCTCAAAGACATATATGCCGATGACGACGACTTCAGGGACGCATGGGTTAGATGTTAAGAAGGTCACTCCGACGACTTACATATGCAAGACGGGTTCCTTTTCAAGGAAAATCGATTGTGCATCCCGAACAGTTCGTTAAGGGAGCAGATAATCTAAGAGTTACATGGAGGTGGCATCAGTGGACACCTTGGGTGAGACAAGACGCGAGCTCTTATGGAATAACGGTATTACTGGCCACAGTTGGTACGTGATGTGGGAAGGGCAGTCCAACGTTGTTACATTTGTCAAACTTCCAAGGGGCAATCTCATAATACGAGCCTCTATACCCCGTTGCCCGTGCCTGATGGCCCTTGGGAGGATTTATCTATGGACTTCGTGCTTGGTCTCCCACGAACACAACGTGACATGGATTCGGTGTTCGTGGTAGTAGATCATTTCTCCAAGATGACGCACTTTATTCCATGCAAAAAAAATCTCGATGCAACACATGTGGCGAATCTATTCTTCAGAGAAATTGTGCGGTTACATGGGGTTCCCAAGACTATTACTTCTGACCGTGACACGAAGTTCATAAGCCACTTTTGACGAACTTTGTGGACTCGATTCGATACACGACTTCAGTTCAGCAGCGCCTACCACCCATAAACTGACGGTCAAACTGAGGTTGTGAATCGCACTTTAGGAAACCTCCTTCGATGTATTTCAGGAGAGAAACTGAAACAGTGAGATTTGACCTTGTCTCAAGCGGAGTTTACATTCAACAACATGGTGAACCACTCGACAGGAAAATCCCCATTACAGGTTATTTACGGATGAGTACCTCGACACACACTAGACTTGGTCCCTCTGCACAAGCTCCCAGGCATGAGTATTGCAGCAGAACATATGGCAGACAGGATCATGGGTATTCATGCGGAGGTGCAGACTAAGCTACATGCCTCGAACGAAAAGTACAAGGAACAAGCGGACAAGCATCGTCGACAAAAGGTGTTCGAGGTGGGCGACCAGGTAATGGTCCATTTGCGAAAAGAAAGATTTTCGACCGGGACGTACAACAAGCTGAAGAATAAGAAGATTGGACCGGTACCGATCATCCGAAAGATCAATGACAATGCTTATGTTGTTGATTTTCCAGATGACATGGCGATTTCACGGACTTTCAACGTTGAGGACCTGACCGAGTATCATGAACCAGCGCAGGAGGAGAACTTGAGGATGAGTTCTTTTCAAATGGATGGGACTGATGTAGAACGGGTCGCGGACAATTTCATGGCCAAGATGGATCAGAAAAGGCACGGTCGGCGACAGAAGTGATCTGGACCATCGGACCTTAGATCGGGCGTATCTCACAATCCGGAATGAGTTTTCCGACGTAAAATATATGAATTTGGGGTAGAACAAGCTACTTTAGCCAACCAACCCCGCTACGCCCGGTTGCGCAGCCCGGATTTGTGAGAAACCCCCTGATTGACAGTCGTTTCCTCGTTTTAATTTTGTTTTTACTATAAATAGTAAGTTTTAGTTTGAGTGTAACTTTTCATCCATTGGGCTTTAGGAGCTGTGTCTAACATGAAAAGTTCTTATGATAATTAGGAGAACGGTTTGGTGAAGCCAAATAGGACACTTACTATTTTTGGCCGAAAACCTTGCGTACTAGTAGACATCATGACCGTCTATAAATAGTAAGTTTACTATTTATAGTAAGTTGCGAATTTTAGGAGTTTTAGTTGTAGTTTGAGTCTGATTTCTTTCTTATTGCTTGGTTCCCTTATTTAAAGGGTTGTGAACTCGATTTTAGGGATTCATTAATCAATTTTGAATTTATTAGAAATTATTCTTATTTTCTACTTTCTTTCCTCGTGGATTCGAGAAGTCTCTGTGAGGAGTCCAGAGAAGTTCTGTGGATTTGGAATATTTATCATCTTGAGGAAGACGGTGCTCGACCTCACGTCCTTCCCTGCGTCAGAACCCAACATTTATTATAAAATTTACATTCAGCACTATTGACGTGGGATCCACCTGGTCACATCAAAGTGTCTAACCTCTTATAAGCGACCCTTAAATGGTCCAATATTTCTTTTTATTGGTTAGCACTTTAGTAGACACACTCCACTATTAGCCACACCTCACTTAAGAATTGATACCAAGCCCACAATGTTGAAACGAGGTTATCTTCACTCATTATATCCTAGATAGTCTAATATTACAAGTTATCTTCATGTGGACGATTCAGTTTAGGTGCCTACAACATGTGTGCAAAGGTGTGCACAGGCGCTCACATAAGAAGGTGCGTAGGTGAGCATTCTTCTTTGTGTGTGTGTGTACAATGAGGTCGACCTCTCTCTCTCTCTCTCTACACACACACACACACACACACACTATGAGGTCGACCTCATGGGAACTTCCCATGAGGTCTAGCTGTGTGGGCCCCACAGTGATGTGGGTTGAAGATCAATATTGTGCATTCGATGGTTCCCCTTTAGGCTACAGGATATCCCAAAAATCAGCCATGTACTGAACTCATGTGGGCCATGCCATCTAATACTATGCGATGACATGTTGAAAACTTATAAATGCATTTAGTTGGGGCCACTTGAATTTTGGATGCAGTTGAAACTTGGTCTGACCCCTCATTCAAGTGGAGCACACGCAATGGATGGTCTGGATTTATGAATCACATCTCAGTGGGCCTAATAAATAATTATGAATGTTTTAATGGGAGGGTAACCCTTCTCAATTGTTGTATGTGGTGTGGCCCACACAAATCATGGATTGACTTGATTTTTAACCCCATAGACCACCATTGAATGATACTGTTGGAGGATTGTGGAAGCACACAGAGATGAATCTAGGATAGCAATTCAAAAGTACCAAGCAAATACAAAGAGAACACTGTAATTTTAACGTGGAAAAACCCTTTCGGAAAAAACCATTGGACAAAGCAATAGATGATTACCATGAAAGTGGAAATTAAAAAAAGTGAATGCTCAACCTATTCGAACAACATCAAATCTTACCCTTGCTACACCCCTTTAAAATGCTAGGACTATTTAGAAAACCCATATAATAACTCTAAATCCCGTTTATACCCATATATAAATCTATGCAGAATCTATTGATGCTATCGAAGACCTGTCGATGGCATCGAAACTAATCTATCAATGTTATCGAACACTCATAAATGACATCGAACTAACACCTCGACTGTGCAGAGACAAAACATGAATTTTCAAAAAATTCTCGATGGCATCGAACACTCATCAACGACATCAAAAAAGTATTCAGTTAGTCGAGCGACCAACTGAAGAAAATCTAGAAAACATCAATATGATCGAGAATTGTTTGATGCCATTGAATGTGACATTGAACAGACCGTCAATTACATCGACGGACCCAATAACAGACTTGAATTAAGACATTTATTACAACAGGTGTATATGATGAATGGTGTTGATCTTCAACACATATCATGGTGGGCCCACATAGCTCGACCTCATGAGAAGTTCCTCATAGTACCATTTCCTATATATATATATATATATATATATATATATATATATATATATATATATATAGTATTAAGAAAAATATTATAATGATAGCCAAGTTTTTCAGAAAGCCAAAATTGAAAAAAAAAATTGAGAAACAAAAATGCAAAATTCAAAGCTACCTGATTAATGCATGAAGATGGCCCGCTCTTTAGTACTTACGATTTGTAAGTACTCCAAAATCGACTTTTGGCTGAATGTGTCGATTGACATTGTCGGGAATTTACCACGCACTTGGAGTGGTGTGAGAAGCATTCTGCTAAAACAAGTCCCAGGGTAATCTAAACCATCCATCAGGTAAATGTGGCAGCAATCCTACTACAATCTACGGTGCAAACGTGTGGTTCAGCATCAACTTAGTGGAACACCTAGTGTGCACCAAATGGGCCATTTTGATTCTTCCCCCACAGTACATTAATGGATTAGAGGCCCAAATGAAAGCACGAATCAACATTAGGATGAACCATCAGGGCCTGTGGCTCCATCTTCCGACTTGTATAGCCCACAGGTCAGTGACCCAGACCGTTTTATCTTATCTAACGGGCCCCACCATAGTTGATGCCCCAAAAATCTGTACTGGAACATCCTAACCATCGACTACCCTATCAAAAGATGATTAACAGAACAAAAATAAAGGTGGGCATATAACTGATTTGGATAATTGCAATTTGATCCTAAATCCAAAGGCTACAATCCAAAGGCTCCATCTTGTCTTCTTTTTTTTATGGGCCTTGCCACATACAGCATGCTCTGGTGCACAAAAGTGGTGATGTAGAGCAGGTCGTGTACAATTTCATGGCCAAGATGGATCAGAAAAGGCTTGATTGGAGGCGGAAGTGATCCAGACTATCAGAACTTTAAAATGGGCCTATCTGGATTTCTCGCAAAACAGAATGAGTTATACAACGTGCCATATAGATGGTTTGCATATTTGGCAACTTAGGATTAGGGTTGTCAATGGGCTAGGTTGCCCTGTCATGCTTTCAAGCTTGGCCCGCAACGGGTGGGGATTGCGTTTGAGTATCAATCCTAAGGGCTGGGTTTGGGCTTAAAGTTTAAGCATGTTTCTCAAGTGGGCCGACCTTTAACTTAGCTGTCCAACAGCCCATCAGCACGTGCCGACTAGCTAGATTTTCAAAAACAAAAACAAAACAGACCAAAACAAAATACTCTTATCTCTCTCTCAAGTGGGCCGACCTTTAACTTAGCTGTCCAACAGCCCATCAGCACGTGCCGACTAGCTAGATTTTCAAAAACAAAAACAAAACAGACCAAAACAAAATACTCTTATCTCTCTCTCAAGTGGGCCGACCTTTAACTTAGCTGTCCAACAGCCCATCAGCACGTGCCGACTAGCTAGATTTTTAAAAACAAAAACAAAACAGACCAAAACAAAATACTCTTATCTCTCTCTCTCTCTCTCTCTCTCTCTCTCTCTCTCTCTCTCTCTCTCTCTCTCTCTCTCTCTCTCTCTCTCTCTCTCTCTCTCTCTCTCTCTCTCTCTTTTGATGGACCAATGATCTCCAACCCTTCATGAGGCATTGATTTCTACATTGCTAATTTTGGCGACTGTGCAAAATCTAATCTAACCATTACATGGATCTGATCTGTAAATATTATGCCTAGTGACAAAAGCTAATATGCAACCGTGATTAAGATGGGCCACACCAATGAAAACGGTTTTGAAGGTGAGTGGTGCCTTGGACTCTATTCAATCACATGGCTTACTAAAATTTGAGTGTTGGGCTTAATATGAGGTTGATGCACATGGTGGTCCAAAAATTTGAGTGCTGGGTCTAATATGAGGTGATGCACATGGTGGTTTGGGGGGATTTTATATACACATCATGGTGTGGGCCACTTCATTTTTAATAGCATTGCATCGGATGTGGATTGCAATGGGAAGTGGAGTGTGGACTGATGGTGCTCTGTGGGCCTGAACATGATATTTGTGTTTTATCTGGGGCAGGCCATTCCTTTTGGATCATTATTTCAGGGCATGAGCCAAGGAATGAGGTAGATTCAAATCTCAAGTGGAGTACACCGTAAAAAAAATAGAGTAATGTTTATTTGCCATTCAACTTGTTAATTAGGTCTCACAAAGGGAAAACACAAATATCAACTTGATCCAAAACTTTTGTAGCTCTCAATAAGTTTTTGATGGCGGGCATTCAATTAACATTGTTTACTATGGTGTGGTCCACTTGAGACTTTGAGTCCACTTTTTTATCTTTTTTTTTTTCTCTCTCTTTTGGGCTCATGCCCTTGAATGATGTCAAAATGAATGGATGACATGGATAGGGGTGTACACGAACCGAACTAGCTCAATCAGCTCACTCGACGCGACTTGAAAGAGCTCGATTTGACTCGATTCGAAGTTGAATTTGAACCAAGTTGAGCTGATTTTTTGAGCTCGAAAATGAGTTCAAGTTAGCCCCAGCTCGAATCGAACTCAGATTGAACCAGTTCGGTGACTCGATTACTTTGATATTGATGTTGCTCACCAAGTGTTCGATGAAGTGACTCAAAGAAGTGTGACTGGTGGCAAAGAAGGTATGTATATGAAACCAATATCTTTTTTTTTTTTCTTGATTTGTATGTTGCTTAGAAAGTGTTTGATAAAATACGTATAAAACCATTGTTGCTGTCTTAGATACAGTGAGATTTTGAAGGTGTAATTCAGGTATTTGTGAAAATGTTGCAATGGTGAACTCAGTTCGATCTTAGCTCAAACTCGACTTGAATTAGCCCGAGTTGCTGACCAAACCGATCCAAGCCGAGTTCAAGCTGAAGTCAGCTAGTGGCCGAGCCGAGCTGAGCTAAGGCCAGCTCAACTCGGTTCAACTCGATGTACACCCCTAGGCATGGATAGAAGACAAACATCATGGTGGGCCTCACAGGTCTCTATCAGTGACGCCTGGCTGCACTCATTGATCATTGAAATTGACTGGGATGTCTCTCTGTGGGGATGCCTAGGTTTGGGCTTGAGCCCAGCCCTGTATATGTATTGCGGGCTGGGCTCCAATTAGATTATTGCGGCCCATTACAGCTAGGTCTGGGCATACTTCAAAAGAAAGCGGATTGCGTATGAGTTAAAACGCTTTTATCATGCTGAGTAAATTCTGTTGGACCCACCATGAATTTATTTGGGTTATCCACACTGTCCATCCGTTTTTAAGGCTCATTTCAGGTTTGATATCAAAATTTAAGTATATCCAAAGCTCAAGTGGACCCCACAATAGGAAACAATGGGAATAGTGATTTTCACCCTTGAAAATTTTATAGGGCCAAAAGTGATGTTTATTTATTATCCAACCTGTTAATAAAATCACACAGACATGGATGAAGGGAAAACATAAATTTCTGCCTAATCCAAAGCTTCTTTGGCCCCCAAGATTTTTTCGAAGGTAGATGTTCAATCACTCTATTTCCTGTGATGTGGTCCACTTGAGCTTTGGATATAGTTCATTTTTTTAACTAAATCCCTCAAATTATCTGGTAAAATGGATGGACGGAGTGAACAAAATGCATAAATCATGATGGATGGCGCAGAGTTTATGCAGTACCCAATCCGCTTCCACTTTGAAAAATATGTGCCAGGCATGGACGGAGGCTAGCCTTATCGGTGCACACCTATTGGTTTGGTCCGGTTGTGGGTTAAAACTAGAGCCAAACTGTTCTCAACGGTTTCAGGAAAACCGAAATCAGAATCAGACCACACCCTAGAACCGAAGTGGAACCATACGTAAAAGCTCTTTCTGTTTTAGTCTGCCAACCCAGTTCTTTGCTTTTTATAATTTAGCCCAATTATATATATATATATATATATATATATATATATATATATATATATATATAATCGGGCCTATATCCATTCATATTGTGATTTATTTGATAAATGACTTAAATATTATGTAAGATGTGCAAAAAGACATTTATAGAAATAATCAAAAGACCCGTTATGAACCCTAAATCATGAGTTACATAGATAACTAAAATATATTTTAATAAAATAGATAACTAAATCAAGGGCTGAACTTTTTTTTTTTAACCCACGAACACAGACCCCACACACTCACGCCTAGTGGGTTTTCACTGCCTATGAATACTCGAACCCTGGACTGGGTGATGAAGCCCCCTAGAGTCTATCACCCAAGCAAGCGTAAGGATTCAAGAAGAACTAAACTGAACTGAACTAATCAACTCTTTGATTTTATGTGATTTTCAGAATGTAGACTTTAGAACCGGATCAGACCGTTCGGTTTGGTCAGTTCCGGTCTGATTCACTGGTTCAATGTGCACCCCTTAAGCCTAGCCCTAAATCGGCCAGTCGACACGTGTGTCACAGCCCAATGAACCTCACGTGCTGAATGGTTCGAGATCATCAGAAGGAATCTATGCTATAACGTCCACCGTAGGAAATTTACGATAAACGGATGATTGTAACCATCAATCTCGGTAGATGAATTTAAAAGAATAAAAAGATAAATTTCAATGGTTTTCATTCAAATCTAAAAATCAAACATCATGATCATCAACGAAGCGTGATTACACAACAAAATATTATTATAGCAGCAATAAAAAGAATATGAACGGTTATAATCATAGGACCATCACAGTACATGGGCCCCAGTGGGCGGCAACGCACGATGCATCCGGAGTCGCGACAGACACAAAGTGAATTCAACATCAAAGCTAAGCATGTGCAAAATATCGTTCACTGCAATTTATCGGCATGAGAATTCCTCGGTAAAATATCGCTGGAAATAAAATATATAAATTTTTTTTTTTTTGGTTATAATTCATAAATGGTTTTAAAGATTTCATTCTGGGTTAAAATTTTAAATATTGCCGAGATTTTGAAATAGCAAGATAATCTAGTTTAATGAATTGGGGTGAAAATATCGCATTATTTTCAAAATATCGGCGATATTCGTCATGCTGTTCTAAATCGACCTAACTGTTTCCCGCCAAAATGGATTTGGCGCGAGATCCTCTTTCTTCTGTTTCCCACCATTTTCCAGTTTTAGCTTGCAACTCTCTCTCTCTCTCTCTCTTTGTTTTTGCTTGCAACTCTCTCTCTCTCTCTCTCTCTCTCTCTCTCTCTTTCTCTCTGTTTTTGCTTGCAACTCTCTCTCTCTCTGCGGACGGTCTCGAAAACCTTGGAATCTGAGGTGAGTTTCTTACCTTTCTGATGATTTCTCATTTCATAACCAACGATCTGTACTTCTCATCAAAAATCAGATCAAATTGCAGTGATTTTTTTTTTCTTTATTTCTTTGTAACATTTCCCCACATTTTCTGTTTCCTTCTTTTTCTATAATCGATTTGCCAGAGGAAAGATTGAAGAGATTATTCGTGCCAAGGTGGTATACGCGGGGGATATCTGGGTCATTCATCAGGTAAGACTTAATACCAACATGCTATGAGCGAAGAATTAGGTTAATCTGATTATCATGTTGGCTACACCAGTACGATGGTTGTTAAAAAACAAAGATCAACAGCCCATATTTAAGATGCGTAGTGGTGGCCCACCTGATGCATGGTGATTTTCCTGACCCTTTTGGATCAGGTTATTTGCACGGGGTCCCATGCAATGAACGGCTCTGATCTGGCACAAGTGCTAGGAATCCTCCTCCCCTAATATTTATTTGTGCAATTAGCATTGGCATTTTCACTTCCTTTTCTTTTAGATAATTCAGAAGAAAAGCACTGGTTTGAATCCCTGGATTGGAAGAATCACTACCCTTAGGCAGCCAACTAATTAGGGAATAACCAGGTGACAGATCACATTCAACCAAGATGCTGATCAATTATTTCACAGCTATGATCTTCCAATTTGGGGGATTTTTGGTTCATGGGCCATCTGGGTTGAGGCTGTTGTGATAGATGTCTTGTATTCTGCAGAACAGTGTCGGGGGCTTGCCCGATCTGAAGACCTGACCCAAACAAATTGTATGAGACCCAATTTGAATTCTGATCCGAAGACTAGGGTGTTTTGGGTATTTGTATGCAGAGGTGTAAATATTCTCCATGGGAGTCGAATTAGGGTTACACAAGGGAAACTCGGTGCTAGAAAGTTTTAGGGGTGTGATCATTTTTTTGAGAAGATGGTGATTTCGACAGGTACTCGTCTAGAGAGTAGTCACAACACTGAACCACGTAGCTCTACTAGGTTTTGTGTGTGCTTGTTTTCTTTGTTAAATCAATCTGTTTCTAATAGAGGCTGATCATATCAATGGTTTGGATCACGTGACCATATGGTCCACTTGTGCAAACTGAAAACCCAAATTGTAATGTATGACCTTTTGGGTCAAGCACTGTGAAATCACTCCTTTAAATGTCCTTGCTAAGAAAGCACAAAGATCCGCAACAGAACTGATGATCGAGGGAATGTTGTTTTTAGGCAATACTTGAAAATCGAGCTGATGTCTTTTCTTATACATGTTCAGTTCTCTTTTACCAGTAAATTAGGATACGTGTGATTATTCCCAAGAGCGTTAGAGTGTAATGCAATTTAGACGATCTTGCTAGTCTGAGCAAAAAATATAGTATAAATTGTAAGGGGCCCATCATGGACTGGTCATGGTTATGAGGAATCGTTTTGATAAGACGATCCCAAAATTCCCGTTGATTACTTAGAAAAGAGAGGGCCTTAGAATAATGGGGTTTGATTTTTTACTTGGTAGCCCATGAAGCCTGGGCCATACCTAAAGAACAGTCCAGATTGATATCAAGGACTGTTATGCAACTAGGAGCACCATAACTTATAGTGCTCTAGGGGCAGCGACTGTTTCTCCTCTATGAGAACTTCTATTTCCTGTGTTGACTCATGCTTGAGTATGAAAACTGCTATGATGGACTCCATTTACAGTAAGCTTGGTCGAGACGTATGTCTTGTTAAATGTTTTGGAGTGGATTGACAAAATTCTTCAGTCTTTTGAAGTCACTGTAGTTCTCTTTATTGTGCTATTAATCTATGTAGCTTGTTTAGATTGGAGTCCAAAATGTAGATTTGGAAAGGAAAACTTTAGGTCTGAGGAAAACCAGGGATAAGGTAATCTATGGAAAAGAATCCTCAAAAGGCTGTTTGTTTTTAGTTTTCATGATTTCTAGGAAAATATGGAATGGTTAATGGTCACGAAGTGAAAATTGTCTCTTAAACGGAAATGAGGATTATAGAGTTTTTTGTTTTCTCAAAGAAAAGCTAAAATCCCTTTTTTGAGGACAACCATGGAAAGGAAAACAGTTGTCTACATGTTACTTCATTATCACAATCGATGGTAAATGCCACGTCTGCTGAAAATGTTTTCTTTTCCATGGTTACTTTTTGGGTTCCACTAATCCAAACAAGCCATTAACATGCTAAAAAATCAAAGAAATTCATTAGGAACGTGCTGATTTTGAAGTAGATGCTTGGATCATAACATGCATGGCCTCTTCGTCCGCTAATAATGCGTGGGGCCAATCTCTGTTTACTGCAGGATCAAGCATGACAAGTGAAGTTGCATCACGAAGAAAAGTTGCTTCACGACGCAAAGGCAAGAATATAGATATTATTATTAGTTCTAAAGAGGCTGTGAATTGCAGCTTCATGCATTCCATTCATACTATTAAGGCGGGATTGGTGACAAAAATTCTAAATGTAGATTCTTATGGAAGGCCAGCACTTAAGTTCAAGGAAATTGGTGCCATATATGACTCTGATGGTGGTGGCAATAAAGGTTCAAGCTCTAAGTTTCAGCAACTGGAGATTGGATCCGAGGGATCCCCATTTGGTTCCGACAGGGTCAAATTGGAAATTCCGTTACCCGTTGGAAATGTTGAACGTGTTCTCGATGACGGATGCGGTGGAAATGGAGGTGATATTAATGGAAACAGTGATGACAATTACCTTGTCTTCCATGAAATGACTTTACAGGAACTGAGGGACAGATGCAAGGTGAAGAAACGAAAACTTTCAAAATGTGTAGGAATTGAGGAGTGTCACCCGACTCACATGCAACTGAAAGAAGAAGAATTCGACCTTGAGGAACCCCTCCGTTGCTGGAAATCGATGCTGTTAAAAAAGTCCAAGGTTGAGAGAAAACGAAGTGGGAAACCTGCATTTTTGCATTCTTTGGAATCTGCAGTTTCAGTAAAAGCTGAACAGGACAGTTCTTCATTTCCCTTGGCCACTCAAGATTCCATGCCTGCAGCGATGGCCAGTGCATCAATGGTACATGGCCATCTATTGGAAAATGCAAATAATATTGGAATTGGGTTTTCACAAACACATTCCATGGATCTCAAGAATGTGGATCTTTCGGCCCATTTTTCCAACATTCCCTGCTTCACAGAAGAAGATTTGTTTGGCAAGTCATCTGCTGAATTACATGAGCAAGTCAATGCTAATGAGTTGGGGATGGAAGAACCCACTTTGTTCAGTGCAAAAGCAAATCTCTCTGCCAAGTTATCTGACAGATTCGTCAAGGAAGTTGAGGGAGGGAGAATGGAGATAGGAGAACTAGCTTCTTCAAGTAATGAATATTTCCATTGGGCTCTCAATGAGGCTTCAACTCAACATCAGGAGCTCGGCAAGTCATCTATTGAGTTACCCGAGCAAGTTGAACCAGATGAGTTGGAGATGGGAGAACTAGCATCTTCAAGTAACGAATATTTCCATTGTGCTCTCAATGAGGCCTCAACTCAACATCAGGAGCTCAGCAAGTCATCTGCTGAGTTACCTGAGCGAGTTGAGGTAGATGAGTTGGAGACCAGAGAACCAACTTCGTTCATCACAGAAATGGATTTGTCTAGCGAGTCATCCAACCGAATCTGCAAGACAGCTGACCGGGGTGAACTGGAGATGGGAGACTCGACTTCTTCTCCTAACGGATCTCCACATTGTTCTCTTAATGAGGCTTCAACTCAATATTTGGAGCTGCTCCGTGAGTCTTTCATTCTTCCAGAAAGTGGTGAAGAAATTTATGTGGGAAATGCAAAGATGGTTTTGTTGGAAACGGCCAGTCACGACTGTTCTCCTTCCTCGATGTTTGAACTGAAGAAGGATGGTGCCTCTGCTACCATGCTTCTGGATAGCAGCCCCGAAGCAATCGCCAAGCCAAAGGATCTGGGTGCTGAGATATGTAGCAGCTGCGAAATTGAGTCCTCTGCTGAGGAGAATTCGTTCCAGATGCATGAAAAAGCAACCACCCAAATGTCAGATACAGACATTGATTGTAGTCTTCAATGTACTGAATTAATCAATGGAAGTGATGGGTGTATTTCAGATTCCAAAAGGGAAGATCTTGAGAAATTAATTGACGAAGTGTCTATGGAGGGACCGACGACAACAGACAGTAATGAGGAGGATAATTCTCCTTCTTTTGATGAGAGTTCTATGGCTGGGGAGATGGTATCTGAATCCGTAAATGAAGCGGTAGATTGTTCTACTACTGAGTCATGTTCTTCTACCGGTATAGCAGTGCTGGTGGCCGTTGCAGCGCTTGAGAATGTTTGTGGAGAAAAGGCCGAACATCCTCCACAAAGGCTTTTGTCAACCAGAAAGGTACAGATTTTTCATCTTCTTGTCAATTGGCAAGCTTGTCTATTTGATACAAATAATACAGCATTTTAAGTGCTTTGCAGGCTATTTCTCCAGCATCTCAGGAAAAGCTTCGTCGAGCTGCGAATGCCGAAGGGTCATACACCAACATACAGTTTGATAGTAAGTCATACTTTCTCTTCAGACATGCATTGATTTTTGAGGCCTGCTAATCCTACACACCCATTTATATGCGGTCATCGAAGTCGTGCATCACAAATTAGGCAGGTCCAAACATCAGGTGGGCCACAATTATGAAAAGAAATGACCTAATGTCCGCATTCAATGTATGTGTAGCATGCTAATGATTGAACCATCCAATTTACACCCAGCTCCATAGCTCAAGTGGTAGAATGAGTGAAAGATACCTCGTTTCAACACTGAGTTCTTGGTATTGATTCCCTAATGGGGGTGGCTAACAGTGAGGTGTGAACCGACTGTTTTTCAGACCCAGACCAAAGGAGTCTATGCTTTGAGAAGCAGGCGACGAATAAGGCTTTGCAAGCAGAAGCAGATCTATACAAAGCTGAGGTTATGATGGGCGGCTCCAAGGAAGTAGTCAAGAAATCTAAGAACAGTAAAAATGGATCTCTTCCATCTGTTAGCAAGGGCAGTATTAAGTCTCCACATGTTTCTTGTGTGGCCTTGTGTACTTGCACTCAGTGTGCTCTGATCCGTGCGAATGCCCAAAAGGCTATCTCGTTTGCACAGCGACAGATGCATGACTTTGAGTATGTTGCGACGAAGCTTGTGAAGGGGTTGAAGTCAATGAAAGATATCATGGAAGAAGCTTTGCTCGCAGAGCCGTCCTCATCTACTGCTTTGAAATGTACTGTTGATGAGGTACATTTTTTCTCTTTTAGAAACTTGCAAGTACATATATAAATGTTCTCAAAAACACATATGAGGCATGGGTGGGCCGATTTGCATACATGCGTCCATTGCTCTTATGTAGGGGTGGCAATGGGTCAGGTTTGAGCCAGATCAGGTCAGCCAAAGCCTGACCCATTTGCTAAATGGGCCAAGAATTCTTTCCCAAAACCTAATCCACGATCCATTACCCTCTTACCCAATCCAACCCACTTGAAATTTCATCAAGCCCGACCCAACCCAACCTGATTTACGTTATCAAAATTGTACGATTTATGAGATGAATCGCACAATTCATATCGTATCATATGGGTGTACGATTTGAATCATACTCCCAAATCGCAAATCCCAAATAATTGTACGATAATCATATTGAATTGTATGAATCTTTTCTGATTTACTTATATTTTTTATTTGTTTTTTATATGTATATTTTAAAATTAGAAAAAATCTTATGATTTGTGATTCGATATGATTCAACTCCTTTTATGATTTTACAAAAACGATTTTGAGAACATTGTATGATCTATTTACATTGTAAATGGGGCTGGGCTTGACTGACCAGACCCAACCTACTATGACCCAACTCAGGTTTAAAAAACTGAATATGACCCTAAGGCTCTGCACAAACTAGCCCAAACAATGGATACATACGTTTTTTTTTTAAAAAAAAATCTATACATTTTTTCTTTATTTTGTTTCGGGTTTTAGGTTGGGTTGGGTTGGGTTGGGTAATCTAGCCCAACCTTTTAATAACTTATATGGGCATGCCGGTCAGGTATGGTTCAACCCAAGCCTGACCCATTTACTCAAACTGATCAGATTTCTCGCTCAAGCCCTACCTGCTACCCATTTAGCTTGGCCCAAACCTGCTTCAAAAGTGGGTCATGTCAGTTGACCCACAGGCCGACCCGACCCGACCCGACCCATTGCCACCCCTACTCATATCCTTCTTAGTACTCATGATTGGTTGGTTGATTTTTATGTTCACGGTTTGCATCCCATTATAGAATGCACCCATTTTAGATTGTGTTCTGCAGTATAGAATACAGACTACATCCAGACATATTGCTATTTTTATGTAGTGGTTGGATCTGGGATCATGTTTCAATGATCCAAACCGTTTATATGATCAGCCTTACCAAGTCACAGTGGATGGCAGACAACCTATAGAAAAGGCTTAGATTGGAATACTTCAACACATTTGACCATTGAACTCTTTTCCTTTGCATACGGGCCATCTCCTTTAACTGTTGTTTTGTCGCCATTATAGCATAGTTCTAAAATTCACTGACTCGACTTGATACTCGGCCGAGTCAAGTTGACTTGATGGGATTTTGAGCCGAATCTCTGAGAAACTCGGTCATGAGCTTGACTCGTATGAACTCAACAAGACTCATCGAGTCAGCCCGACAACTTGGCTGACTCAATATGACTTGGTGTGACTTGAACTGAGTCAGCTGCCTAGTCAGGGGCTTTTTATTCAGCTAAGGAGATTTGAACCTACACCAGTGTGTCAAAAGTGCAGTCTTGTTACCAGCGTTCCACAATTACAAGTCATGCTTTTTTATGAATTAATTTATATATGTAATAATTTCAAATATTTATCCAAACCACTTTTAAAAAAAATAAAAATTCAAGCCTTCAAGTCAACCTGACCCGACTGGACATTGAGTTGAGTCGCATTTTCAGGTTTTTGAACTATGGTTGGTAGGACTTCCAATCTGGAAGATTTTTTAGTGCATCAGCCATCCATTGCAAGGCCCATCATATAACTGGTTTACATGATTGCAACTTGATCCCAAATCCAGAGGCTACAATTCAGACGTGAAAAAATAGCACTGCATTCTATGGAAGATCCTTAAGGGTGCTTTTGGATTTACACTCAAATTGAATTGTGATAAATACATCTCTTGCTTTCTAGGTTAAAGATATCGTTTACTCATGTGGGAAGAGAGGCCAATCCTATTGTTGAGAGGTTCTCTAAGGAGGGTCTGGCCCGTTTGGCTCTTCGTATTGGGAATTCCATTTCCTTAATTATCTTCTTAAGAAAAAAAAAAGGGCTTATAAAGTAGATATGATCGAATTGCAGCAAACTTAGCATTAGTGCTGCAGAATCAGGCTCAACTGCAATTAGGTTACTATTGAGTTGGATATGGTGAATATATATATATATATCTGATGGGTATACCTCATTATGAATGTTTGCAATTCAATTCACTTCTGCATTCAAATGCAGCCAAATTCAAATGTTTACAATATTTTAACTTGCCAATTATCTCATATGGAAATCAGAACTCTTGCACTAGTGAATACTAATGTTTTTCAGGCATGCACTTTCTTTTATGCAGGTTTGCTACTATCCAAACAGATTACATTACAATTACATGATTTTCATTCCTTTGCTAAATATTCTGTTATATGCAGCAGATGAAAAAAGCTGCTGAGGATGCAGTGGGGCTTGAAGAGACTACAAGGAAGTGGCTTTCTATGATGGGAAAGGACTGCACTCGGTTCTGCAAAATAATGGTTTGCTTTTCTTTCCATCTTTCTTCTGTTGATCATGTCCATTGGTCTGATGGTCCCCACTGTGATTGTCCATGCCCCAAAAATCTCCCTCATTTGACAATCCTAACCCATCTACTGGGTGTCCTGGGAATAAATTGGTTAAACAATGATTACAGCAACAGCTAACATTCAATGGCAAAATTGCCAAGGATTGGATGGCTAGGATTTTCCAGTCTGGGGGATCTTTGGGATCTGTGCCATCCTCGGTTGGCCTGACAATCCAGATAAATGAACTGTGTTGGCACTCCGGCCCTGAGTAGGATCGTCCGATTCATCATGGTTATCAATCAATGGCTACAAATCTGATCTTGAACACACCCACATTGATTACAGAACACAATGGAGAGAAAGGCCACCACTAACTTCGGTGGCACTGACAAGAGAACGAAGAAGGTGACCTTTGCAGATGAAGCTGGTGGCCTGCTCTCCCATGTGAAGGTTTTTGAAGAATGCCCGGATTCTTCCTCAGTCTTTGAGAGCGAGGTGCCTGATCAGAAACTGTCAATGAGTGAAGAAGTGCAACAGGTTTTTTAAGTGAAGTGATTCGCACATCAGCCATATCCACATTGGTGCTGTGCACAATCCAGACCGCCGAAATGATGGCCAGATTCTGATCTGATGATCGAATGCTCGTTGTCAAGATCCAAAAGGGAGTAGGAATATCAGCTCCAAGATCCAAAATGGAGTGGGAAAATCAGCTGAGCTATATCTTCATAGGTATTGTTTGGGCAGGAAGCTTTTTGAAATCCAGATATCAAAAATGTTGTTTGTTTTAGTATTGCTGAAGCTTCAGTGGGTGAGAACTTCAGAATTTCCATGCCACAAGAGTGACAATGCAAAGCTAATGTATCACTGTGGGTCCCATTAAAATCAAGATTGGGGCGATCAAGGCAGATTTTTTTTTTAAAAATTTTTTTATTCTCCTCTCACAGGATTAACTTATGTGTACGTTGATAATATATGGCTATCTTTTGGTTCCTCTCTTACAAGTGTGGTCCACTTGATGAATGGACCAGCCTGAATTTTAGATCAACCCATATTCGCAGTGGTCCCACAGATGAATGGTCCGGATCATCCATGGAAGTCCTGGTAAATGCTTGCTAGTGTTAAATGAAAGTAACTAAGAATTGGCTGATTCCTTAAATTCCATGAACTTGTCAGGAATAATAAAGCAGAGCCACAAGAACCAGAACGTTATCAGGATCGTCCATCTAGTGGGCCCTACTATGAATGGAAAGTGGCTACATCGGATGATCCTATCCATCGGCTTCAATTCAACATTGGGACACACAATGGATGGGCTGGATGTCTAAATCACATCTCGCTAGACATCCAGCCCATCCATTGTGTGTCCCACTTGGAAGAGGGGTCACACCAAATTTCAGGCCATTCTAAAACTCAGGTGCTTATAGATGTTTTATGATTGTTTAATTCAAGTTAATGTATGCACGTTTGCAATTTCCAAGTACCTGTGTATCAAGTGTTATGCTCTGCCAGAGTATCAAATAACTTCCATACATTTCTCCTCCCATTGTCCTGGAATTCAGGAACAATCCACATTTCTCCTGAAATGAATGAATTATATAATTGATACATGGCATGTCATCTTTTCGTAGCATAGACCAGTTCTCCAATCAGACAAGTGAGGACCCTGGTTCACCAATCCTGACCATTGATCTGTTGCATCCTTCTTCCCAGAAATCGGTCAGATCATAAGCTCCCAGCGACCGCTCTTGGGGCCCTTTTTCTCAGGTTGAATATAGATTAATGCTGTTAGATACCTCTTCTAGGCCTTCTTATTTTATCGGTTATCAAACAGTTAAGATTGTCCCATCAACGAGATATTTGAGGAGTGGTCCATGCAAGCCATGACCCAGCAAACCAATGGTCTAGATTACCATTCCATGAGCTCTACTTGTTAATTGTTACAACTGAAAATCGAACCATGTACAACATTTATAGTAAGAGTGTGCAACAGATGAGATCTGTGGGCCCACCATGATGTATATGTAAAATCCAGTCCGTCCATCAGTTGTGATACCACATTTTAGGACCTGATCTCATAAATAAGTCCGGTTCAAAACTCAGGTAGGGATAGGGACCCACACCATGGAAATCTTTCTGGTAACACTGGGTTGTTTAGATAGCATCCAACCTGTTGATCAGGTGAGCCCCACCAAGATGGAGGGACATCCCAAAAATCAACTGGATCCAAAAATTAGACGAGCAACATTGAGTGAATTTGGATGTTTCAGTTGTGATTTTACATTTTCCCATTCTGTGCCCACATAAGTTTTTAACAGGATGATTTTCGTTAGATGTGGTGAAGATTAGGTGTCCAAACAGATGGACGGAGTGGATTGCACATGCATATCACAGTAGGGCCACAGAGCTAGGGTGTTGCACTCCCATGTAATTCGCCTGGTAGATGATAGAACCACATTACTACATTACGCATGGTAGGCTTATCTTTCAATCAAGATTGTCCATCTAGTGGGGCCCACTATAGATGAAAATTAGTTCGAGACACAAGAAGATCGGAAGATCCTAGCCATCTAAACAATAGCCATCCATAATGAGGCCCACTAGTTGGACGGTTAAGATTGATTGATGGATAACATGGCACCTATGTGACGCATAAAAATGGCTCTACCATACTCCTCCCTTAAAACAAGGTGGGACCCATAACGTAGCATGTCCTAAAATAGTCAAAACGAAAGAAAGGGACGACACCCACATGAAATCGAGAAAGAAGGAGAGCCTTAAGAAAGGTGGAGCCCACCCTCCCATTTTTCATGCCCAAGCGCCAGGCTCGTTCACTCAGTCTAAAGAGGTTAGAGGAAAGAGGTAGGAAGCCTGGAGTGGCTCCCTTCCCTTTCTTTCAATCCTCCATCAATGAGGAAACTCTGTCCGAATTTCGATCGGGAAGATGGCCTGGAGACCGTCCTTGAGGTTCCTATACCTGAGGAGATGTTCGTCAACATGAGTGGCGGCAATGGCGCCCTTCGTTGGCAGAACATGCGCACATGGATCAAGTCCCAGTCTGCTGACAAGAGTTCTTCGTCACCCGCCCTTGCCGGCCGCAATGCCGAGCTCCAGCTCCTTCTCAATGTCGTTGGATCGCCGCTCATCGCTTTGCCTGTCCAGACGGACCAGGCAATCAACAAAACCGTCCGCGATTGTTCCATTGTAAGATTTCTTTTCTAAGGATGCGTTTGGTTGCACTAGTGCAACCATAGGCATTCTAAAAGATTTTAGTAAGAAAAGACTTGATAACTTATAATTTAATTGAAAATACAATATTTGATAGAATGAAATGGTCGAATAGAATTCATATAGCAGACCCCAATTAGTTAAAATAATGCTTAGATGATGATAATGAAGGTTTGCGTAATGTATCTGTCACAACCAATACAAGCTTATTGCAATATGGATGTATCGTTCATGGGCAATACTAGAATGTAGCGGACCTTATGCCGAGTGCCCCATGTAGTAGGGATACGTCCAAGTCGATTCGTCGATCATCTTTTATCCTGATATTGATAGGCCTCGATGCAAAAATATTGATATGGTTCTGACTCTGACGATTATTGGTTATTTATTGTAAAAAGTTATTCGGATGCTTAAAAAATTTTAAGCTTTATGGCAAAGATGAACTAGAGAAGGCAAGGCAAAAATGATCTAGACTGTCAGAACCTTAAAATAGTTGTATCTCGCAAATCAGTATGAGTTTATCAACACATCATAATTGATTTTGGGGTAGGAGAAGCTACTTTAGCCAACCAACCTTACTAAGCTAGGTTTTCCATGCCTGATTTGTGAGATTCCATTAGATAGATGGCCAGGAGTTCCTTTTAATTTCATTTTTACTATAAATGGTAAATTTTAGTTTGATTATAACTTTTGATCCTTTGGGTTGTACGAGTCGTGTCCAACATGAAAAGAGTTGAGAAAAATTAGGAGAATAATATTGTTAGGCCAAATTAGACACTTATTATTTTTAGCCGAAAACCATGAAGTCTAGTAGGAATGGAGATCTTATATAAATAGTAAGTTTACTATTTATATTAAGTCAAGTTTTTAGGGAGTTTGAGTTGGAGATTGAGTCTAAAACTTCGTTATATGTTTAAGCTCATTATTTAAAGGATTGTAATTTCATTTTTTTAATCATTAATTAATTTATTTCGAATTTATTAGAAATCATTTCTATTTTTTCTCTCTGTAAATTCAAGGAAGCTTTGTGAGGAGTCCAGATAGCTCCATAGATTCAGAATAATTATTCCCTGAGTAAGACGGTGATCGACCACATCATGTCCTTCCTAGTGACAATATCCTGTTTAACTTTAAACTGTAATTTATATCTGTAAATTGTTTAAGCAGTAATTTATTTATAGCCAAAAGTTCAAAGTTCTAGCAGTCAGGATCATTCTTATTCGCAGGTAAATGGAATCAAAGCTTTCCGTTTACAGCTAAAAGTTGTAAATGGCTAACAGCTTACAAATCGTTTACAGGCATTTTTCAACATCCACATACTCTCTCTAAATCATATACTTACTAATTATTTATAGGCATTTTACAACATCCAAACACTCCCTCTAAATCATTTACCTGCATCCAAACAACCTCTAATTGTTTATTATGAGTGATAGAAAGATTGGATGGTTAACATCATTTATTGTAGAATTGATATTTAAAGAATATGGTTTGACCTCTTTTTCCTCCGCTTGATCTTAATCATCCAATTTCGGGTGCTAGTGAATTGGATGGTGCAGATCAATGATCAGGCTGTCTAACGTGCCATTTACACACATGACCATCAAAGTCAGCCTGTTTGACTCATCCTCACTCATCTTGTTTATCCTGGCCCATTCTCGTCAGGATTCCCAACCAGAAATATTGCCACAGGCCGCATGATCGATGGTTCACTCATCAGGTGGGCCACACATATAGAAGTAATATATATATATATATATATATATATATGGTCACAGAAAATTAAATAAATAAGACCCATGGTCTATTTTCTACATAAATATGTGACCCATCTGATAACTGGGCCAACCTGATTTTTGGGCCAAGTCATTTTCATGGAGTTAGTCCCTTTGATGAATTAGGGAATATGATGGGCCAGGGACAATCAAAGAATATGATATTAGCCCATTTGATGAATGTTTCACAAGTAAACATAGTGTGCACCGAGTGCCAATGCTCCTATATATATCTCCAACCGTTGGCTAGAATCCAACTGGGCCAACACACATTTTAAAATGGGATTTTTCAAAATGCGATACGATTCGAAATTATGGCCCACCCATTTTGGATGGTTGGAGATATGTGTGCACCAACTCTTTAGTGTGCATTGTGGGCCCATATTAGACACTCTTACCATTACCATTATTATTTATTTCAATAGGAGGCGTCGACGGCGAAATATATCGTTCAACAGTACATTGCGGCAACGGGAGGGCAAGCGGCATTGAATTCAGTGAATAGCATGTATGCGATTGGGAAGGTGAAGATGGGAGCATCAGAATTCCACATGGGCGAAGAGAGCGTGCGCCTGAAAGGCAGTGGAGAGATAGGAGGATTTGTGCTATGGCAGAAGAATCCTGATCTTTGGTACCTAGAGCTGATTGTATCGGGATGCAAGGTGAGCGCGGGGAGCGATGGGAAGGTGGCGTGGAGGCAATTCTCCTCGCAACAATCGCATGCTTCCAGGGGCCCACCAAGGCCGCTACGTCGATCATTACAGGTATGCTTATTTGTAACATGCAAGATTAACGACAATATGTTTATAAGTAGAATTAAAATAGTTAGTCTAGTAAGTGGAAATGACCATTTGGATGGTGGGCCTAACTTAGACCAAGCCCATTTCCTTAGCTCATGAGCTAGGTTGATCTTGGACTTGGACCATCCTATTAAAAAACCAATGCCTAACTCCAGCAACATGTTGGATGGTCCACAGGGTCTGGACCCAAGGTCCACAGCTAATCTCTTCTCCGATGCTGTCTGCATTGGCGAGAAGATTATCAATGGTGATGAATGCTTCATACTCAAGCTCGACGCGGGCCCCACGATGCTCAAGGCGCGTAGCAGCAATAGCTTTGAGATCATCCATCACACAATATGGGGCTACTTCAGCCAAAGAACTGGGCTCCTGGTCCAGTTTGAGGACTCACATCTACTGAGGATGAAAGGCAAGGGAGATGACAGTGTGTTTTGGGAGACTAGTATGGAATCAGTCATTGAGGATTACAAGTACATTGATGGCATCAACATCGCCCATCGTGGCCGCACTGTCGTTACCCTCTATCGATATGGTGAGGGGTCTGCAAACCATAAGAGGAAGATGGAGGAGACATGGGAGATTGAGGAGGTTGATTTTAACATTTGGGGCTTGACTATGGATTGCTTCCTACCACCGTCGGATCTTAAGAAAGAACAAGAAAGTGGGGATCAGGCACTTGGGTGATCCATTATCTTTCTTTGCTTCACCTGCTTCTGCCGCTGCATTTTGTTCTTCCCATCTTGTGTTATGAAAAAACAATGTCTGAGAAACAAGTCGAACGTGTGTGTATATACATAAACTGAACATCCTTGTGAAGTTAAGAGAGGAAGATTTTTGTTTGAGTGGCAAAAGAGTTTAATTATCCTTTAATCTTTTTTAATCAAGGAAATCTTCAATTACAATTTCTTCATTTTTTTTCCTAATGTTTAAGTTGGTTGTCTTTCTTTTTTGCTCTCATTGTTTTTTTCCAACTGATGATGTATGGCGGGTTGAAAACAGTTTCATGGCAAAGATGGACTAGAGAAGGCCTAATCGGAGGCGGAAATGATCCGGACAGTCATAACCTTAAAACAGTCATATCTCGCAAACCAAGATGGGTTTTTTGATGTATCATATATGATTTTGGATAGGAGAAACTACTTTAGCTAACCAACCCCATTATGATGGGTTGCCCACACCGGATTTGCAAGATTCCATTAGATCGACGGTCAAAAGTTCATTTTATCGAGTTGTAGGAGCCATGCCCAACATGAAAAGGGCTTAGAAAATTTAGAAGAACAACGTGGTTAGGCTAAATTGGACACTTACTATTTTTGGCCAAAAACCATGACGTCTAGTAGAAATGGTGACCGTCTTACTATTTGTAATAAGTCACGGTTTTAGGATGTTTGAGTTGGAGCTTAAGTCTAAAACTCTGTCATTGAGTTGAGCTCATTATTTAAGGGATGGTAATTTCATTTTAAATGATCAATCAATTTATTTTGAATTTATTAAAAATTATTTCTATTTTATTCCCTTGTGATTTCAAGGAAGCTTTGTGAGGAGTCCAGAGAGTTCCATGGATTTGGAATAGTGTTTCCTTAAGGAAGACGTTGATCGGCCTCATCACGTCCTTACCTGTATCACAAACCTAGTGTGATCCAAGGATCCATTAAGTGTTAAGAATCTGAGTTTGGATACACTGAAAATATAAAAAATAAATAATTGAAAATAACAATTTCAATAGGCTGAATCATGTATAAAATACGCTGTCTTTAAAGCGTGATTCGTCCCTTTATCAACTGCTGATGGGTTACAAGCGTATTGCTTCCAGGATAAGACAAGCCTTATCTGGATCTAGCGTGCAGCAATCACGATAGGTCCACTGTGGAACAATTTAATGCAGTAGATCTCTTCTGGTAGATTTAGACGGTAGAGATGATCATAGTATTCTATGATGGAGTTATTTCTCGTATTTGATTTGATGAGAGAGAGAGGTGTGGTGAGATGATTCAAATCGGACTGAAATGGTCCAATTTATATAGGCATCAGGTAGTGGACCGTTGTTAGGCTATAATAAATGGTCCAGAACGTTTGAAAAACGTTTCTGCCTGTTATCCATTAATCACAAATGTTTCTAGTCGTCGGATCAAAGGATCTGACTGTTGGATCATCATGGCCCGTCCATTTTCGGACTGTTTAGCTTTCAAGGCATAGATTCGTTTTCTGAAACTGCTGAACGTTTCTGATTTAAGATCCGAGCGTTCTCAGTCACCTATAAAACCCAGACTCGTTTCAGATTCATACCGCCTTAAGGCTCTGACCAGACTCATCACACTAGACCCATTGCACCGCAATCACACCGGTTCGCGTAAGGTCGCGAGAGAGCGACCACTCTGCGACACGTGCGAAGTACAAAGTGCGCCATCTAACGCCAGTGCAGCCACACTGCCTCACAGCCCACCCCCGTGCCCGTACTCCTGCTCGAGCACGAGCGCGCGTGCGTGAGTTCCATCTCCTCCAAAAAGCTCCAAGTAAGAATACCCTTCTCAACATCTCATATAAACTGCAAAACTATCCTTTACATTTCCGATGTGGGACAAAGCACACACACCGCACTTTTTTAATTCAAAAATTCAAAAAGTATTTTGGCGGGAAAATCCTGAAATTTTAAAAATTTTAAATTTTTATTTATTTTATTATTTTTAAATCCACTGATTTTCAACAATCCCCCACTGATTTTTAAAACAATGAAAACTTTGCCAGAATAATAAGAGTTATTATGCATACAGAAAGATATCTTGCGATTCGAATCTTTCTTTAGTGTAAGTATTTTAAAGTTATTTCGAAATTTCTGGTTGCCGCAGCATTGAACCAGTTATTTTTATATGATATAACCGAAAATACCACACACATAATAGCTCTTGCGTTAGGTGTTCCTTCATAATCTCGCTTAGTACTTTTAATGGTCATGTGCTTATTCTGTTTCATGAACAATCCCAAGATAACTCTACCTCTCATAAGAAACGGCACTTCTACGTTCACATAAGTGAAATCCTTGCAGTGTTTCCGTTTAAAACACTTATCCTGTTTGACTGAATTTCATTAAGAGTTTAATATTCATCCCTCTTTTATAAAGGCCAGCACTATCATCCTGGATGAAGTTATTAATTTATTTTAGTGCTGAAACTTTTTACTTATCAGTGAATTATTGTTACCCATTAAACCCAATATTTAGAGATTTTTTAATTTAGGGTTGGGTTTCTTTCACTGGTGAAACTTTAATTAAAGAGTTTCAACCCCATCCCTCTAGATGTTATCCTTACTACCTTTCTTGTCAGAGGTTTAGTAAAAGGATCAACCAAGTTATTACTTGACTTTACATATGAGATCGCAATGATTCCATCTTGAATTAATTGCCTTATATAGTCATGTCTTAAACTTATGTGTCTATACTTTCCATTGTAGGTACCGCTATAGGCTCTCGCTAGAGTGGCTTCACTATCATAATGAAGTGAAACAGCCAGAATAGGCTTCGCATAGAATGAGATTTCTAATAGAAGATCCCTCAACCACTCAGCCTCTTTGCTTGTAGCAGCTAAAGCTATGAACTCAAATTGCATAGTTGAGTGTGTTATGCAAGTTTGTTTCTTGAATCCCTAAGATACAGTTGCACCTCTTAAGGTGAATATCCACCCTGTAATGGACTTGTTGTCCCCTGCACTCAATATCTAACTTTGCATCGGTATATCCTTCTAACACTGCTGGAAATTCTGAGTAAAATAACCCTAGTTCTTTGGTTTCTTTAAGATAACTTAAAACTCTACTTACTGCTTTCCAGTGTTCAACACTTGGATTACTCGTAAACCTACTTAGTTTACTCATAGCGTATGCTATATCCGGTCTTGTGCATTGCATTGCATACATAAGACTTTCTATAGTACTAGCATACTCTAATTGTGTAACTGTTCTTCCACTGTTTTCTTTTAACTTGATACTTGGATCAAACGTGGTCTTTGCCTCTTTAATTTTCAAGTGATTAAACTTATTTATGATTTTCTTAATATAATGAGACTGACATAATGCAAAACCCCCACTATATTTTTTAACTTTAATACCTAATATGGTATCAACTTGTCCAAGATCCTTCATTTTGAAAACTAAAGAGAGAAACTTTTTGGTTTCAGTTACACCTTCCATTTTATTACTGATTATTAACATATCATTTACATACAAGCATATAATTATAATATAATTATTTCACACTTTTGAATATATACATTTATCAGCAATGTTATATTCAAAACCATAAGACGGAACTTTAGAATGAAATTTATCATGCCACTGTTTTGGTGCTTATTTTAATCCATACAAAGACTTAACAAGTCTACATACTTTTCTTTCATTTCCTGGTAGAACAAAATCTTCTGGTTGTTTTATATAAATCTCCTCATCGAGATCACCATTAAGGAATGTTGTCTTCACGTCCATTTGATGGATATAAAGATGATGTATGGATGCCGGAGCGAATAAGATCCTAATTGATGTTATTCTAGCTACTGGTGAATAAGTGTCAAAATAATCGATTCTTTCTTTCTGTCGGAAACCCTTAACAATTAATCTTGCCTTAAAGGTTTGAATTGCACCATCTATGTGATATTTTTTCTTAAATACCCACTTACATCCTATTAGTTTAGAACCTGGAGGTAGATCTACCAATTTCCATATTTGGTTAGACATTATAGAATCCATTTCATCATTAATGACTTTTTTCCAAAAAGCAGAGTCTCTTGAAGTCATAGCTTCACTATAGGTTTTAGGTTCATCTTCTATAGTTAAAACCATAGGTATTTTCCTAATCACCTTCTCTCTATCACCTTCAACTAGATGAAAAGAGAGTAGCTGAGAGTCTATTTAATTAGGATCAACACTCTTTTCTACTCTTGCTCTTTGACTCGTACGAAGTTCACTTGGTGTATTCTCTTTTATATGTATTTTTTTTTATAGTTTCATTAGGAGATTTAATCAGTATTCTTTTTCTCCGTGTATACAGAATTCTCAAAGAACTCTACATCTTTAGACTCTATTATTACATTAGTTTCTAAGTCTAGAAGTTTATACGCTTTACTATGTTGTGCAAATCCTACAAGGACGCACTTGATAGCTCTTGGTCCTAATTTAGTTCTTTTAATATCTGGTGTTCTTCAGTATGCAAGACACCCCACACTTTAAGATACCCTATGTTTGGTTTTCTTCTTTTCCATATTTCATATGGAGAGGTCTTGATTTTCTTAGATGGAATTCGGTTTACAACATGACATGCAGCTAACAGTGTTTCTCCTCATAGGTTTAATAGCAATTGTGCTTGTATTAGCATTGAGTTGACCATTTCTACTAATGTCCTATTTTTTCTCTCTACTATACCATTTTGTTGTGGTGTATAAGGTGTTGTACACTTATGTATTATGCCGTGTTCTTCACAATAGTTAGAAAAGTCATTAGAGAAATATTCTCCTCCTCGGTCACTACGAAGGATTTTAATATTTTTGTCTAACTGATTTTCTACTTTAGATTTATAGATCTTGAATGCATTATATGCTTCATCTTTCGATTTTAACAGATATATATATATATATATATATATATATATATATATATATATATATATATATATATATATATATATATATATATACATATCTTAAACAATCATCTATAAACGTTATAAAGTACCTTTTACCTCCATGGGTAAGAACGCCATTTAGTTTACATATGTTAGTATGCACTAGGTCTAATATTTGAAATGATTTCTCAACACTAGGGAACGGTTTCTTGATTATTTTAGACCGTATGCATGCTTCACATTCATCTTTGTCACTATCATTATATGATATTAGGCCCTTCTTAGCCATGAGTTTTATGGTACTGTAGCCAATATGGGCTAGTCTACCATGCCATAGCGTTACAAACTTAATCATGTAAGCAGAAGAATTCTTTTCATTCAAAGATAATTTGATCATCTCATTACAAGCATATCCCTTACCCACAAAGTTTCAATTCTTAGACAAGATCAGTTCGCCTGATTCAAACACAACCCAAATCCCAGGTTTGCTTAAGAGATCCCCCAAGACAAGATTTCTCCTTATGTCTGGGACATGCAGTACATTGGTCAGAATTATCTTCTTTCCAGAGGTAAAGAGTAATTCCACGGTTCCTTTGCATAGAGCTTTCGATCGTCCTTCATTTCCCATTTGAATCTCCTGACCATTGGTCTCGTCTTCATAGTTTTTGAAGGTAGATCGATCGTTGCATACATGGACTGTGGCACTTGTATCATACCACAAACCAGGAATTTTCTCTTGAACTAGGTTCACTTCTGTGACCATGCCTACGATTTCATCGTCTACTGCATTAGCCTCTTTCTTAGGCTTTTTTCGATCCTTACAGACTCGGGCGAAATGTTCGGTCTTGCCGTAGACATAACAAGCTCCCTTGGGTTTGCTGTTTTTCTTCTTTTGGATTTTCTTAAATTTTTCTTGATCTTTGTTAGGTTTAAGGGAATCAGCTTTCTCATTATTTTAGGATGACCTTTCTACTGCGTTCACCTTGGATGAGGATGCACCATTAGCGTCATCCTTTTTGTCTCGGTTACGAGATTTTTCTTCAATACGAAGATGTTTCTGGGTTTGTTTTAGGGTGAACTCTTCGGATTTATACAGAAGTTTTTTTTTCTGTAATCTTTCTAGCTCGGAGAAAATTTTACGATTATAGCTCCGACTTGAAAGGATTTAGGAAGATCAATTTTCATGGCTTTTATTTTATTTACAAAAAGCTACAGTTCTTGGATTTGAGTAAGCAGCGGTAGATTGTCTACCATCGTGAAGTCGAAATACCTGACAATTAGAAATTTCTGTGTATTTTCCTCTTCAGCCTTGTATTTATATTCCAGCGCGCTCCAAATTTTTTTTGCTGATGTGGTCCCCGTGTACAAATCGTACAATCGATCAGAGAGAGCATTAAGGATGTGACCACGACACAACAGTTCATCTTCTTGTCGCTTGATCCTAGTAGCAACTTGTTCAGGAGTATCAGTGTCCTTTGCTTCAGGCAGAGGCTGGATAGTCGGGTTCAGGATGTAGAAGATCTTCAGAGCAGTCAGCAAGAATTTCAGTTTGTCCTGCCATCTAGTGAAATTTGAACCATCGAATCGGTCCAATCGAATCAGATCCTGGTTCATCAATTTGATTGATGCAACACTTTCAATGTCCATGAAAATCACGCTTTAAGATTATTAAGAATCTGAGTTTGGATACACTGAAAATATAAAAAATAAATAATTGAAAATAACAATTTCAGTAGGCTGAATCACGTATAAAATACGTTGTCCTTAAAGCATGATTCACCCCCTTATCAACTGTTGATGAGTTACAAGCGAATTCCTTCCAGGATAAGACAAGCCTTATATGGATCCAGCGTGCAGCGATCACGATAGGTCCACTATAGAACAATTTAACGCAGTAGATCTCTTCTAGCAGATTTAGACGGTAGAGATGATCACAGTATTCTATGATGGAGTTATTTCTCGTATTTGATTTGATGGGAGAGAGAGGTGTGGTGAGATGATTGAAATCGGACTCGAATGGTCCAGTTTATATAGGCATCAGGTAGTGGACCATTGTTAGGCTGTAATCAATAGTCAAGAATGTTTGAAAAACGTTTCTGCCCGTTGTCCATTATTCATAAACGTTTCTGGTCGTCAGATCAAAGGATCTGACTATTAGATCATCATGGCCCGTTCGTTTTCGGACTGTTTGGCTTTCAAGGCATAAAACCGTTTTCTGAAACTGCTGAACGTTTCGAATTTAAGATCTGACCGTTCTCAGTTACTTATAAAACCCAGGCTCGTTTCAGATCCATACTTCCTTAAGGCTTTGACCAGACTCATCGCACTAGACCCCTCGCACCGCGATCGCACCGATTCGCGAGGGAGCAACCATCTAGCGCCACTACAGCCACACTGCCCACGCCCTCGCCCATGCCTGTGCCTGTGCCCGAGCGAGCACGCACGTGCGTGCGTGTGTTCCAGTGCTTCGCACTGGAATATGCAACTCAAGTTTCATCTCCTCCAAAAAGCTCTCCAAGTAAGAATACCCTTCTCAGCATCTCATATAAACTACAAAACTATCCTTTACATTTTCGATGTGGGACAAAGCACACACACCGCACTTTTTTAATTCAAAAATTCAAAAAGTATTTTGATGGGAAAATCCCAAATTTTGAAAATTTTGAATTTTCATTTTTTTTATTATTTTTAAAACCACTGATTTTCAACATTAAGTGGATGGTCCATATCGACACGTCTCGTGACCATGTTTACTGTGGATGGAAGGATTTGTGACATCTCATATGCAATCTATCTGATAAAGAAAACTATAAGAGGATCCAAACACTTGGGTTAGGATGACTTTTCTTCTAATGGGACTAATTAATCCCAGTCGACTCATAGTTTTCAATGGTCTCCTTCTAACAAATAGGCTAAGAAAAACAAACCACTCGAAGTAACATTTTAACTAGATTCGAGTGTCGATTGGAGTCCGACTCAATTATATTTGTTATTATTGGATGGAGTTTCTTGACGGTAGATTACACTTTAGGGTCGTTTGGATGAATTGACAACTCACTTAAGACAAAAACATCCTAATCTAAGGAAATTGAATTGTGTTTGGATCCGGCATTTACTTAAGACTAGCATGTGTATTGGACAATGCTGTCTAAAGAGTTGAATGATATGTTTTCCAAAGAGGGGGGCAGAAAATGCAGCTTACAAAGACATGGTTGAAAAGAAAAAGGGAAAGAGAAGAAAAGAAAAGAAAATTCTCTACTCCATGTAATGCAAACTGCAGCCAAGTGGACAACTTATCATAGCCATAGGTTATGGGTTTTGCAGACCATATTGATTCATGTGCCGCAGCTCACCTCATCGATATATATACACTCCTTTGCTCCGTGTACAAATGACTTAGACCATTTTGGTACAAATGCCACAGCTCACCTTATTAGAATATACTCTGCTCCATGTGTCATTGACTTAGACCGTATTGATATGTCTTTCACAGCTCAACTCATCAGTATATACTCCTTTGCTCCACATGTCATCCTATCACAACAAAGTCATCAATGCATTGAACATGGACATTTTTGTTTCAAATGAGTTATCCATATATGGGTCCTTATTCTTACTCCAGTGGTAGACTCACAGGAGTTGGTTCAAGTACTTATAGGTGGTGAAATCCCACTATGGCGTGAGTGTGTGGTGGTGTGTGTGCGTGTGTTTAAATTTTTTTAAAATAAAAAGAAAAAGAAAAAGAATTTTTTTAAAAAAAAAAAAGAAAAAGAAAAAGAGTCATCCATATATAATTTTTGGGTTAGCTTGTTAGTACACACACTCCATGTTAGCCACCCCAGCTAGGGATCGATGCCAAGACCTCCAGTGTTGAAATAAGGTATCTCTACTCAGTCTGCCAATTGAGCTATGGATTTGAGGGTGTGTGTGTGTATTAAAACGGCCTTCTAAATGAGTCACCTCATGAAACCTTTACATTTCAAAACTTAGCCTAATCAATAAATCTAGTGGTACAGCGAAGTGAGAGGCAAATTAAGAGAGGGAATTCCTTCTCACTTTGCTACGACCCACCAGATTTCTGAATTAGGCTAACTTTTTGATATAGAGCGAATCGTGGATACTTTCATGTTCAAGATGGATCAGAGAAGGCTTGATCAAATTAAGACTGTTAAAACCTTAAAACAAGCATAACTTGTAAACTGGAATGAGTTATTCGACGTACCATATATGATTTTGGGGTAGCCGAGCTACTTTAGCCAACCAACCCATAGTCGGGTTTTCCACAATGAATTTGCGAGATTCCATCATATCGACGGTCAAATTTCATGTTTAATTCCATTTTTACTATAAATAGTAAGTTTTAGTTTAATTGTAACTTTTCATCCATTAAGCTTTAGGGGTTGCCCCCAACATGAAAAGTATTTATAAAAATTAGGAGAATAACGTGGTTAAGCCATATAAGACACTTACTACAAATAAAAAATTTACTATTTATAGTAAGTTATGAATTTTATGGATTTTAATTATAGTTTAATTCATAAACTTATTCCAAAGTCTTGGTATCCCTATTTAAAGGGTTGTAGACTCATTTATTTAATCTATCAATATTCAACTAATTTATTTCAACTTTTTAGAATTATTTCTAGTTTTTATTTTTTTGAATTCAATAAATCTCTCTGAGAAGTCTGCTTCATAGAGTCAAAATAGTTATCCCCTTAAGGAAGATGGTGATTGACCTCATCACATTCATCCCTGCGTCACTTTCGAGCATTGAGAGTTTCATGAGGTGATTCATCTACTGGATCATTCAGATTTTGTCCTCACACCCTGTGTCAAGAAGTGCTCACATGTTCTCTTGAGGACCAGTTTCCATATTAGACTTTGGGTTCCAGATATTTATGTATTCCCTTCATCCATGGGCCCTATGAAGGTTTTAACTTTCCACGGTGGATGTTATTTTGGGCTTCATTTTTCTATTGTGTGGTTCACTTGAGCTTAGAATCTAACTTATTTTTTGATTCATATCCTAAAATGAACTGATAAAATAAATGGATGGCATGGATCGGACACATACATCACAGTAGGTCCCATACAAATGAGGTATAATTTCTTGCATGCAGTTACATTTTCGGAGGTGTGATTACTTGGGAATTCCACTCTCTATCAAAAATTTGTAGAATATGATAATAGTCTATTTACCACCATTTACAGATGAAAATGAAAAAAAAAATTTAAAAATAAAAAAAATAAAAAAAAATTGTAAAATATGATAATAGTCTATTTACCACCATTTACAAATGTAAAATATGATAATAGTTTATGTACTGCCATTTACAGGTGGAAATGAAAAATCAATACTCCCTAAGAGTTTCATGGTTGCTTGGGAACACGGCAAACTCTAAAAATAGAATTGGTTATCACAAAAAAAAAATAATAATAAATGAAAAAAAATCAAAATCAAATTTCCTCTACTTGAGGTAAAATGTAATCTTGGAAATCGGCTTTCATTTCTCAAAGTTGTTATATATATATATATATATATATATATATATATGAACAAACAAACAAACAAACAAACTGTACATTATTTTTTACTAAAAAAATATATTAAATCAGTTTCCAAAGCAAATCAGTCACATGAAATGATTGTTCAAGGTGATCATATGTGGAATTCAAACAAACAAGAGAAGTAAAATAAGAATCTATGGTTTTTTACTTTCATGACTATTCTAAGCATTTTACTCTTTTTTAGAAAAAAAAAAAAAAACTTGGAAATGAAAATCAATTTCTTCCTTCTTTTTAATTTTTCAAAAAAACCAGAACTGTAACATCAAGGAAATGTATATTCTTTTTCACATATTTCAATGGTTTCCCTCTAACAAATAGGCAAAGAAAAACAAATCACTCGAAGTAGCATTTTAACTAGATCCAAGTTTCGATTAAATCCAACTCCATTATATTTGTTATTATTGGATGGAGTTTCTTGACAGTAATTACACTTTAGGATGGTTTGGATGAATTGACAACTCAATTGAGACAAAAACATCCTTATCTAAGTAGGTTGAATTGTGTTTGGATCCGACATTTGCTTAAGACAAGCATGTGTATTGAACAATGCTGTCTAAAGAGTTGAATGGTATGTTTTCCAAAGAGGGGGGCAGAAAATGCAGCTTTCCAAGACATGGTTGAAAAAAAAAAAAAAAAAAGGTTTATAAAGAGAAGAAAAGAGAGAAAGAGAGAGGAAAAAAAAAGAAGCAAATTCTCAACTCCACATCCCTAGTGGCAACCCTACAATGCCAACTGCAGCCAAGTGGACAACTTATCATAAGGTTTGGGTCTCACAGACCATATATATTAATTCATGTGCTACATCTCACCTCATCAGTATATACTCCTTTGCCCCATGTGTCATTCACCAGACCATATTGAGACATATGCCACAGCTCACCTCATTAGCATATATTCCTTTGCTCCACTTGTCATCCTAACACAGGACAAAATCATCAATTGAAAACTCCATCCACGCACCCAAACACAATGCATCAAACATCTACATTTTTGTTTTGAGTGAGTTGGCCATGTGTGTGTGTATATATATATATAAACTAATGACGTCATCCTCATAAGATTAAATACTATATAGGAAATGATACTATGAAGTCGGCCTCATGATGGGTAGATTTCCAAACACATATTAGAGTGGGGCCCACACAACTCAGTCATCATTTCAAACCCATGAGGTAGACCTTATGCCATACCATTTTCTTAGTCTATGTGTGTGTCTTTGTGTGTGTATGAGGAATGCTTACTGGCGTACCTTCTTACGTGAGCACCCGTGTGCACTTTTGCACACATGTCATGGGTATAGAATTTGAACGATCCACACAATGCGCTACCCCTTGAACTCTATAGGCCCAATTTTCAGTTTGATCCAAAACTCTAGTGGGCTATAGCAAAGAGAAATGCAAATCAAGGGAGGAAATTATTTCCTTTTCCCATTGCTCACTAGAGTTTGTATTGGGCCTAAAGTTAGGCTTGTGAGGTTTCAAGGAGTGCCACATCATGTGGACCATTTAGATTTTGTACACATGACACATGCGCAAAGGTGCACATGGGTGCTCACATAAGAAGGTGTGCATGTGACCATATATATATATATATATATATATATATATATATATATATATATATATATATATATTGTTTTATAGGTAGAGCTACGTGGGCCCGCCATGATGCATGTGGAACATCAATGCCCAATTCTCACGAGAACGTAAGAGAACTTTTTTAGAAGTCATCACACGTGATGTGGGCTTGAAATATGAATCGTCCATGTGATGAAGCACTCCCATGAAACCCCCAAGGCTCACTTTTACCCATATCCAAAACTTTGGAGGGCTATGTTAAAAGAGAAACAAATGTGAGCGTAAAATCTGAACTGTCCATGTGATGTAACACGCCATGAAACTTCCGGATCCTAACTTTCAGCATGATCCAAAACTCAAGTCAGCTATGGCAAAAGAAAATGGTTATCTTCCTTGATTTGCCTCTCTTTGCCATGTCCCACCAAAATTTTGAATTTGGTTGAAAGTTGGGATCTATGAATTTCATACAGTGTGGCATCACATGGACCATTCAGATTTTGTGCCCATGACAGTGTGCACAAGTGTGCAAGGGTGGTCACATAAGGTGTACTGGTTAGCAAATATATATATATATATATATATATATATATATATATATATATATTCTCACTAGTAGTTTGTTTCCAGTGAGTGTTGTTGTTGCATCCAATGACCTTTTAATATTTAATGTATATAGGATGGAAAAAAATAAAATAAAAAATAAAAAAATCCTAACCAAGGATACCATTCATCAAGCTGCCCATTGAGCAGAGTCATCTCGGGGCAAGTCCAAGTGGGGCCCGCTTCCCATGTGACAAGTTCAAGATTCACCCATAAAGGGGTACTCTTCACGTCAACTGCTTTTTATTATATATAAAAAAAGATTTTTTTTTTTTTTTAAATATGAAGATGACGAACGGCGGCTATGATTAGTAGTAATTAGTACTGATAGATTAGATTAAAAGGGATCACCCGTTGAAATATGTGACACCATTCATTGATAGTGGGGTCCACTTGGGGGCCAGGCATGACAACCGAAAACAGGTAGTCGTGTAGCTCGGCATTGACTCTGCACTGTTGACTAAGACTTTTAGGATGGAAAGGGTTCACTTCTTATAAGTGGGGCCCAGTAAGGTTTAATCCAGACAATCGTTGATCTGTTGCTCCCTATGGTGGATGGGCCATTATCCAGTAGTATCTCATCATGTAAGAATAGAAATATTGTAACGGTCCACATTCAACTGAAAAGGCCCAAGATTGGTAGCTAGAATCTTCCAATCTGTGAATTTTAGATTTCCAGTGCATCTGTACTGGGGCGTGATAGATCAACGGTCTGGATCACTCAAATATAGTCTCATTTATACAAACTGAAGCTCGGGTATATATACTGTAGCACACCCTCGCGTCTTGCGTTTTTATTTGAAGATTGCATCATCCAGGTGAATCCCACCCGTCATTTTCACAGATTGGAAGAGATGAACGGCGTTGACACTTCAGCCCACCTTTTACCCTTGAGAAAGGGTACACGTTTCCAAGGGAGTTATATGATACTCAGGCAGTGTATGAGGCTTGATACTCTGGCACTCGGAAATTGTACACGTGGCATACATCAATTCAAATTAAACGGACTAAATCGTGGAGTCCACTGTCGATAGCTCATGGTCCCAAAATCAGATTGGTTGAATAATCCTAACCTCTGATCTTTGGAGACTTGTTTGTTGTAATTTAACATTGGATTTTTTTCATTTCTAACCGTCCAATAAATGTTCAACAATCGGACAGCCAGATAACCATATGAGCATAATCTTTTGGTTCTGACTCATCTAAACTGGAGCCCATAATTTGGACTAATTTTCTGCCACGTATGCAGTTTCTAAGTGCCTGAGTATCAACCATCACACTCTGCCAGAGTTTCAATTCTTTTCTACATTTGCAGTTCGAATGTCGAAACCATACAAAAGTGTACCGTTTGGATTCTCAAATTGGAAAATGACAGTAGAAACTAATCAGAGTCAGGGTGTAGATGTCATATTCACCTTTCCTTTTCATTTTTATAGCTTTCGTACTTTGGGTGAGGCATCAATTCCTAAGAAGGTAAACTCACCGCCTTACACGTGGGAAGAAACACGTGTACGACTCTGGAGCCGTTCATCAGTCTATCCACGCCGTCTAGGGATAATATCTGGAAAAAATGAGGATGATCGGGTCACAAGACGGGCGATGAACGTCCAAAACAATGAACACTTGTGAAAGATTAATCAACGGTCTAAATTTTTCTTACGTATGCGGTCTACCTTACTATACGATAGCTTTGATTTTAAATGGTCTCCAAACAGTGGGTGTTTATATGTTATACAAATCGTTTATAACATTTTGATATTTATATGCTATGCAAATCGTTTATAACATTTTGATATTTATATGTTATGCAAATCGTTTATAAAGTTATTCCTAGTGAAGTGAAAACACAAAAAAGCTTGATATGAAATTTTCCTGCCATATAAATGTTTCAACGGGGTCATTGAATCCCTACTTTGTCCACTTGATGTTCTTTGAATGGATGCCTTGAGTTTTAAAGCCACTTAATTTTTTGTCTCATGTCTTAAAATGATATGAAATAAAAAATGGAAGAACAGGCTGTCCACGTGTGAACATTATACACCTTGGATACATCCACCTAATTAGTCTAAAATGATATGAATGTTGGGCTCCATTGCATTTTTGTAGAAGATTGTGTGTATTGGCGAGGGCCTAGAGCTCTTCATCCGGTTCTCCTTTATAGATTTGGGAGTGTGATTGTTCATATTGAGATCTCTTTGCCGGCTTAGCTATATAGTCCCTTGAAGGTCACGGGATTAGTTTGTATCCTAACCAAATTAAGATTCCTCCTTGAGTCATTTGATTCATTTCCATTTTAGGAGGAATCAGATTCTCCAACCTTCATAGTTGCCATGAAAGCACAAATTATCTCTATAAAAAGTTATCCATCTAAGCATAGCTGTGCCAAACTACCTAGCAAAGTTCTGTATTTAAATTATGATATACTTTCTATCTCAGCGTATCCTTTGATTCATTTTCGTTTTTGGAGGAATCAACTTCCAGAATCTTCATAGTAGCTTTGGAAGTACTGATCGCTTCTCTAGGAAGTAATTACCCATTTAGGAATGATTGTGCGAGACAATCTCGCTTAATGTATTTGGATTATGATAAACTCCCGATCTTGACAAGTCTTTATAAGCTTATCATGCACACAGCTTCAATCACACATGTCACTTTTGTGAAGGCTACATGTTCTTCGACGTAATTTCTCGTCAGTGAGTATATGTGCAAATCTGGGTTGTTCTACTTTTGGCAAGTAATGTATTGCCAAAGGATATGAGATTAATGATATCCTTAACCTTAAGGCATGAGTGAGATTTCATATGTCATTTATATATAATGCTGACATGGACGTGCTAGGAAATGTTTAAACAAACATATACTGTAATTTGTAATCATCATATTCTTATAGAACACTATTGATGTAATTCACAATTCTAAGTAGTTTTTACAAGTTATTGAGTATATAATAGACTCAACTCTCTCTCTCTCTCTTTCAACGGATGTCATCCAATCAAATCTCATTATATCATGTTAGAAAAGAAGTCAATGTTGGAAAGAATAATATTCCATCTTCATTTATGGTAGGATACAACCATTCATTCTTACTTATACAAACATTATTCACGTGGCATGCATCCACCTAGTCTAAAATGGTATGAACATTGGGCTTCACAACAAAATCCATTGCCTGCTGCAAATGGGCCATTCCCCGAATGTGGGATTGACTAGACGATCCTCACCAACCATCTACAAGCGTTTCCTTTTGGATTGGGTAATAAGGCCAACGTGGGTAGGGAAATGGGTGTTTTTTGTGCCCCTTGTTACTTGGTATTTACTGCTTTTCATTTTAACTGTCCATTTAAACGGTCAAATGTCTATTCAATTTCATAGCCCTATCTCCACTACTAGAGGTCGACTAATTCTCACAGCAATCAATGATCATCTACAGTTGGTTGTATAGTGCCACTCACTTTTTTTCAAAAATATTAAATATTCAAGAGGGTAAAATTCTTTAAAAAATGTGTTTGTTTGTTTTAGTATTTAATCGACAGTCCCGTGTGGTGATCACTTCCCTTCCACAATTGCTTGGTAAATTTTTAATGATTGTTTAATTTGTAAAATTAAATAACATAGATACTATTTTCAATAAACCCAATATTATTTTTTCTTACAAATTAAATAATATAGATGTTATTTTCAGTACAACCCAATATTATTTTTTCTTAAATCTTTTAAAAAAATCTCCAATATTCTTAAAATAACATTGTCGAAACACTTGCATTACAATTTAAACTGGGGTGATTATGGAAACTTTTCAAAATTGAGGCCAAAATATTCTATTTATTATTTAAGGTGAGACTAATCCCTGAGGATCTACACAATCACTTGTAAACCATGCGCATCGTATAATCCTGGAGAGAGAAATGAACTCACGCTTGTGATAAGTAAACCCGCGACCCTAGTCACTCGTACAAAATTCTGTATTAGCTTCTTCTCATAACCTTCGGATGTCACGACTAACATCAACACAATGTTATACGATCCACTTTGCTCATATGGTTTACACATCCTATATGGTTCACCCCAACTTATCATATTAGGTTGATATTATATATCTATATAAATTAAATTGATACTAATTAGATTTTAGGATCTATAAAATATATAGGATAACATAAAAATGATAAACCGATTGAAATTGATGCCAGACTCAATCCTAATAATGTCATACTAAATGCCACTGGTATGATTTGACTAAACAAAGAGTTACTGAACACTATAATTTTCTTCCAAGCGACTACAATTTGTACTATTGAAGATATCCCATGATAGATTCATTGTCGATCAAGGCCAAGTTTAAGGCCAGAGTGCGGTAGTTCAAATGGAATTTGTGAGATCATGATAATATATCTATCATTGATATGTCTGAGATAGCAGTACCAGCTGACCAAATAGCTAAAGATGGTTTTAGAATAAAAGATTTGAAACTAGCCCTAAAAAAATTAGAGAATTCTCAAACTCAGGTTCAAAATTCTCTAATAGATGCAAATTCGGAGGACAACAACATCTCAAGCCTATTTTTATGAGTGGGTTATTAGATTCCTAAATATAAACCGAACATATTAACTTAAAGAATTTGCCAATTATTTTTCTTGAAATTATCATGATCAATTACTTGGATTAGATCGAAATCTGTTTGAACACATATTACCTATATATATATATATATATATATATATATATAAAGATTATTGGTCACATAAATAACCGTCTAAGTAAATAATGCCCAGAGTAACAAAAAAAAAATAAAGAAAAAAATCAAACGACTTTTGAAAACAAGTCTTATTAAGCACATCAAATATTCTGAATGAATTTCAAACACTGTGTGTGTTATTAATGAGTCTAGGTCGACTTCGCCGATACATCGTAAATTAATGACTGAGGGTATATTAATTTTAATAGTAATAAATAACCTTTTTTAATGGCAAGCAATCCTGAAATTGAGTGACGAAGGATACCATGTCACTTGTGTGGACATAGATGATGGGGTTATATATCAGTGACTGTCATGCCTTAACGCGGTCGAGTTCTTGCGTGCCACATGGCACTCCTTCAAACTGGAAGATTCCAATACGAAAAAGATCCAAATGTTGAAAAAACATTGCATTTGAATCGACTTATCATCACCAAAGTAGTGATCCAAGAAACATGCTCTTAAGCAAAAAGTAGTCTTGCAAGTGCTGAAATAAGTCCAGTCTCTACCAATGAACAAAGGAATATGACATTGGCACTTAGGGCTCCAAAGTCCAACGGGTGGGAGGACAAGGTATGGTCCACCCTGCAAATAACTTCTAACCTGTTTAGTGAATGTGAAATCCAACCCTTCTATTAGATTGGACCTACAGGGATGATCACCTGGTACAAAAGTTAGCCCTATCCACTCATTAAGTGGGCCACACCATAAAAATTAATTTTTATCAATTGATAAATTAAAAAATACAAGTGTGGTCAACTCAATGAATGTATATGGCAGATTTTTTCACAAGATGATCCTCGTGATGGGGCTAACATATAAGATGGGTTAGATGTTTGGCACACATGATGTTTATCACCGTAACTTATATTATAATCCGTTGGACTTGAAATATTTTCTTACGAACTCGTGTTAATCATTGCATGGTGGACCACATCCTCCGGACCAAAAGAAAATATACCAATTTAAAGGTGGTAGATCATGACTCTCACCTTTCTTACGCCATCAAGTTGGAAGACTTGGGCAATGGCGCGAGTCTTTGGGATTTTTATTGTTTTTATTTTTTTCTTTTTTTTTCATTGCACCTATATACTATTTTATTTCTAGATTTTGAAAATATAATAGTATATTAAGAGATGTGGTAATTCCACATGCATGAGGGAACTATACAATTCTACGTGCTTGTGTCCTAACAAGATGCATGTATGAGACCCGAGCTAATTTCTACTGGCACACAAATAAGCCATTTCACATCTCAAGTGGGCCACAACATATCGAAACCATTGAATGGGTAGGAAAAAAAACCTAACCATCAATTTACTTTTATGTTTTAGGTCACTTGAACTATGCAATTGTCTTTTTTTTTTTTTTTTTTTTAAAGGCAAGATATATGAGCCTTATTTCTAACCTTATAGAAAGCTTAGATTTCAAACATACGTTTCATATTTACCCGTGTGTCCACATGTGTCATGCCTCAAACTCAGAAATCGGATTCACAGGAATTTCGATCGCCGAATCCGGTGCCGATAGCCTCCGTAGTACCCCATTCTCGGCTCCTAGCGTCCATACGCCAGATTCCGATCTTGGGATCCTACAAAGAGGATTTTTTTTTTTAATGTATGTTTAACTCATAATAAACATAACCACAAGATTACATAATTTATAAAGGCATCATCGTCATCACATATCCACTAATATAATCGTTTGAGTACAATACTGAAAGGGAAATACATAAATAAAAAATAAAGCTCCAGAAGACCACTGCACGCTCCAAGCTCAACACTGTTGCAACCTAACATCACCTACACACATCTATCGTGCATAAGCTTATAAAAAGCTTAGAGGGTGGTGTAAGTGTGTGCACAAGATAAGTGTCAAGTATTCAATACAATATCATAATCATACAATACCAGAAGTACTAGTAATCCATAAATCGTGCAATATCGGAATAAGTAGAAATACTGGCAAGATCAGGAATTATCAGAGTAAACAGAAATACTGACAAGATTATAAATCACATGATAACAGAGTAAGCGGAAACACTGACAAGTCCATGAGTCATACAATATTAGAATATGCAAGACAAATCAACTATACAAATGAGGAATCATAGATAGCCCAATATTAAATGCAAAGGATGCAATGCAATATACATTCCTGATGAGTATCACAAATAGCGTCAGCCGTACCTAAACCATATAAATGCAGAAACACAATAATCCAAAATGTCGTATGCCGTGAATGTCATGCAATATTCGGTGCGAATGGAATGGTCATGCTGGAGTGTAAAGTAAGGATGATAGTACGTAGTATCGCAGGCTATGAGGTCCATCACAAAGGACTTCTATCCAAACCAGTCCCATATCTAAATTTGGATAGTCAGACTCAATGTGATAAACTCCTGATCTCAAGTTAGTCGCGCGCCCCAACCGAAATCATGGCCATTATGAAGGCACGCATGACAAATAGTTGCGCACCACCAGCCCGAGTGGATAGTGAATGAATGAATATGCAACCCCTACTCACTAAATCCACATATCAGTACAGTTCATCTCTGAGATCATCACCGGGGTCTAGTACACTCTACGCCAGCTTGTCGTCCCTATCCGAATGCACAACTGGGAGAGTGGAAGAGACCTCACTATCCGCCTGCCAATATCGGGCCCGGTTCGTCGATAGCAGACTGATTCCTCAAGCTGGTCAAACTCAACCTAGAAGTTGTCCCCTCACTTAGGCGGGTAAGGTCACACCCCTTTCCAACCGACCACGACACAGTGGGAGACGCGGCCTACTGGTATACGGCCCTTGTGCGCTCATATATCCACTCAGTTTCGACGTTGGAGTCATCTCCTGGCCACAGAGGTTTAGAGATTTTCACCCAAGGACATCTATGGCGCCCGTATGCTAGAACCAAACATTTTCGGTGTCCCGTCTGGCCATCCACGATATGTCTGTGGAGGCTGCGACCCTGATGTTACTAGGGCGTATAACACACAATGCAAGATGCATAAGTCATACAATCCAGTCATGCATCAATCCTGCGCATGCCGTGCGCTCATTTGAGATAACCTCCGCCTATCAGGGAGCTTCATATTAACATGCTCAATGACATATACAATAATCAACCACATCTCATAACAAACATACAGATGATGCGTATGGGCATGAATCATGATGTCATGTTGTTACATACTCATAATCGGTACTAATAACTGACATCGACAATCGACGGCCAACATACATCACAATGGACTCCATCTCCTGACTCTCGAATGCATCACAATGGGCCTCATCACATAGGCCTTACATACATTACATAGGCCTCAGATGCATCAAGCCGAGGCCAAATGTTCATCAGAATGGGCCTCAAATACGGGCCGCATATACATCACAATGGGCCTCGACAACCGGCCTCGATATCCGGCCTCGACAATCAAAGTTGGCCTCGATAATCAGAATTGGCCCCAATAATCAGCAATCAAAATCGGCCTCGACCCCAATAATCGGAATCAGTAATCGGCAATCGAAATCGGCCTCGACAATCAGAATTGACCTATACAATTGGCCTCGGTAAATCGGTGAGAATGGGCCTAACAAGGCCTAAGGGAAGGTCACAGTGTGGACATCCAACTATCATTGCCCATCAATGTGGACATCCAGCCATCATTACCCATCAATGTGGACATTCAACCAACATTGCTCCGAATGAGTGGCCTACATAAAGCCAAACCTAAAATGGGCCCATGGCCTCACATAAAGGCCTAATATACATCGCAATGAGCCTCATACAAGGGCCTCATACAACTACCATGGGCCGTATCAATGGGTCACACCAACGGGCCTCATATACACAATAAGTGAGCCCTTCTCATGGGCCTAACAAACATCATAGGTGGGCCTTGCACATGGGTCTCATAAGCATTAAATGGGCCACGTATCTGGGCCTTGAATAAATCAAATGGGCCATGCATCATGGGCCTAATACATATCACAATGGGCCTTGCCCATAGGCCATGAATACATCACAATGGCCCATATGGGCCTTAAATACAAGGCAGGTGGGCCCTATCACATAGGCCTTAAATATACATCATGATGGGCCTTATGGGTGAGTCGCACCAATGGGCCTCAAGTGGGCTACAAATACATCAAGGTGGGCCTCAAAGATGGGCCATAGAATACATTAAGGTGGGCCTCAGAGATGGGCCACAGAATACATCAAGTCGGGCTTCATTCAAGGGTCAGAATATATGGTCTTCAAATACATAACAGGAGAGCCCTGCACATGGGCAATAAATACATCACATCGAGTCTTGCCCATGGGCAGGAAATACATCACAATGGGCCACAATCCATGGGCCTTAATACACAATGGGTGGGCCCTACACATGGGCATAATATACATCACAGGTGGGTCATGCACATGGGTCTCAAATATACATCATGATGGGCCTCGCTAAAGGTCGCGAATGTATCACAGTGGGCCTCCTTACGTGGGTCATGTATATACAACAATGTGGGCCTTGCCAAAGGGGCCTGTACACCTCACAATGGGATGCTCAAATGGGCCTAATACACATAACAGGTGGGCTACACCAATGGGTCTCGATATACAATATAATGGGCCGCAAATACATCATAAAGGGGCCTCATCACGTGGGGTGGAAATATATCACAATGAGCCTTATATACATCACAATAGGCCTCACACAAGGGCCTCATGAATCAGCCCATGGCTCTCACAATAGTTAGAATGTAATTTGGACAGTATTTACAATATTCCACACATCATGTTGGGCCTCATGGGCAACCCATATGCCCCAATTAAATAGCCAAGGTATATCTAACATCTACCAATGTGGGTCTTATAAATCAGCCCAAAGACTAGGCAAGTTGGATGGACAGCAAAGATTTAATCACATATATCATATTGGGCCCTCATGGGGCAGCCCATGGTCCAGAAAAAAAGGAATGGGCGACATGTATATAGCACACACAACAAGGTGGGCCTCATTAGGCAACCCCAAGGTGGGACGCCCAGCCCAACTGTTTCCCCTAACGGGCGTCCACCTAAAATTTGGGTCAAATTCATTTGGTTTGGGCCCGCCTCATAGAGTGGACCCCAAAATCTGGAGAAAGGCATGGGGACCACACATCACCAATGGGCCCCATACAAGTATACAACATGAATATGTGTCACGCCCCAAATCCGGAAATCGGATTCATAGGAATTTCGATCGCCGAATCCGGTGCCGACAGCCTCCGTAGTACCCCATTCTCAGCTCCTAGCATTCATATGCCAGATTCCGATCCTGGGATCCTACAAGGAGGATTTTTTTTTATCAATGTACATTTAACTAATAATAAGCATAACCACAAGATTACACAATTCACAAAGGCAATATCATCATCACATATCCACTAATATAATCATTAGATTACAACACTTAAAGGAAAATACATAAATAAAAATTCAAGCTTCAGAAGACCACTGCACGCTCCAAGCTCAACATTGCTGCAACCTAACATCACCTGCACGCATCTATCGTATATAAGCTTATAGAAAGCTTAGAGGGTGGTGTAAGTGTGTGCACAAGGTAAGTGCCAAGTATTCAATACAATGCCATAATCATACAATACCGAAAAAACTGGTAATCCACAAACCATACAACGGCTGAATAAGCAGAAACACTGACAAGAGCAAGAATAATCAGAGTAGGCAGAAACACTGACAAGATATAAATCATACGATAACAGAGTAAGCGAAAGTATGGACAAATCTATAAGTCAATCAATATCAGAATACACAATATAGAACAACTATACGATAAGTAGTCATAAAGAATCAAATATCAGATGTCGAGGATGCAATGCAATATGTGATGCGAATGAAATGATCATGCTTGGAGTGTAAAGTCGGGATGATAGTACGTAGTATCGCAGGCTACGGGGTCGGCCATAATGGACTTCTATCCAAACCAGTCCCATACCTAAATTTGGATAGTCAGACTCAACGTGGTAAACTCCTGATCTCAGGTTGGTCGCACGCCCAATCGAAATCCTTGTCATAACGAAGGTACACAACAATTAGTTGCGCACCACCAGCCCGAGTGGATAGTGAATGAATGAATGAATGAGCATGCAACTCCTACTCGATAAGTCCACATATCAGTACGGTTTCTCTTTGAAAAATATCGGGGTCTATTACACTTCAAACTAGATTGTCGCCCCTTCGCGCACAACAAGGTGAGTGGAAGAGACCTCACTATCCGTCTACCAATATCGGGCCCGGCTCGTCAATAGCGGACCCATTCCTCGAGCTGGTCAAACTCAGCCTAGCATTGCCCCCTCCTCTCAGAAAGGTAAGGCCGCACCCCCTTCCAACCAACTACGACACAGTGGAGAGCGCGACCATCTGGTAATCGGCACTCAACGCTCATCTACCCACTCGGTCTAGACGTTGAAGAAACCTCTGAAACCAAGAGGGTTCTGGGACTTTCATCCAAGGATATCTATAACACCCCATGTAGAACAGATTTTTGGTATCCCATCTGGCCATCCATGATATGTCTGTGGAGGCTACTGCCCTGATGTCGCTAGGCCATATAGTAATCACAACACAATACAAGATGCATGAGTCATACAATTCAATCATGCAACAATCCTACGCATATCGGGCGCTCATGTGAGACAATCTCCACCTATCAGGGAGTCTCATAACAACCAGCACTATGACATATGCAATGGTCAATCATATCTCATAACAGACATGCAGATGATGCGTATGGGCATGTATCATGATGCTATGCAGTCACATACTCATAATCGATATCAATAGCAGGCATTGATAATAGAGATCGAAAACATGGATATTTAACCAACATTGTCCCCTAAGGAACGGCTCACATAAAGCCTAACATATAGTGGACTCATAGCCGCACACAAGGGCCAAATATACAACACCATGGGCCTCACTTAAAAGTTTAATATACATCACGATGGGCCTTTCACATGGGCCTAACATATATTACAATGGGTTCCATCGCCTAGCCCTCAAATGCATCACAGTGGGCCGCATCACATAAGCCTCATATACATCACATTGGGCCTTAAACACAAGTTGGATACACATCACAACGGGCCTCAAATACGGGCTGCATATACATCACATTGGGCCTCGACAATCAGAATCAGCAATCGGCCACGTCAATTAATAATCGGCCACGATAATTAGGATCGATAATTGGCGTCGGCCATCAGAATCGGTAATCGGCCTCGATCGATAATTGGTCAATCGACCACGATTATCATAATCAGTAATCGACCACGATAATTGGCCTCTATCGATAATTGGTCAATCGGTCACGACAATCATAATCAGTAATCGGCCATGATAATTGGCCTCGATCCTGATAATCGGCACCGACAATCAACACATATAAGCAAGGCAGGGTCCATAGATGATCAGCCGATCAACCATAGTATAAAGATCGGCACTCAGTTGTGGTTATAACAAATCTAATAACATGGAGTCATCAGTCTATGGTGAATGGGGCCCACTTATTTGGGGTTAACCCACGAAGAGAATGGGCCTAACAAGGCCTAAGGGAAGGTCACAAAGAGGACATCTAACCATCATTGTCCCTCAATGTGAACATCTAACCAACATTGCTCCCAAGGAGTGGTCTACATAAGGGATTCATAAAACAACGTAACAGCCACACATACATCTCATTGGGCTTCCTACAAGGGCCTCAAATGTATCACAATGGGCCACGCCTATGGGCCTTAGATACATCTCGATGGACCGTGCCCATGGGCCTCGGATACATCACAATGAGCCACGTCCCATGGGCCTCATACAATCCCAATGAGCCACATATATATCACATCAGGCCTTGCCCTTGGGCCTCGAGTACATCACATTGGGCCTCACCCATGGGCCTCGAATACCTCACAAGTGGGCCTCAAATATACTTCACGGGTGGGCCACATACCTGGGCCTAATACACATCACTATGGGCTACATCACATGGGCCTGATATACATCACTATGGGCCACAACCCATGGACTTTTAAATATACAATAGGTGGGCCCTACACATGAGCCTCAAATATATACAACAGGTGGGCCTCAATGGACGGGCCACAAATACATCAAGATGGGCCTCGCCAAATTGGCCATAAATACATCATAATGGGCCACAACGCATGGGCTTCATGTACATCAAAGTGGGCCGCATGACATGGGCAACTCCAATCAAGCACGTAAGTCATGGTGGGCCGCATCACATGGGCCTAATACGCATCATGATGGGCCGAATCACATAGACCTCGAATACATCACAATGGGCCTCACTATGAGCCTTAGATTCATACAGGTGGGCCCTATCATATGGGCCTTAAATATGCATCAAGATGGGCCTCATGGATGGATCTCGCCAATGAGCCTCAAGTGGGCTTGGACCACATCAAAAATCATTTCAATAGTTATAGATGTAACATGTGTATCACTATACACTATCATTCCATGGGGCACATGGCCCACTAATGATGATAAGCACTACCCAAACATTGTCCAGCATTGTCCAACACATTCGGGACAGTGTGGATGAACAGATACATTGCGGTCCCCCATCTAGCAAAACGGGTGGATGGCTTGGGGAAAGTAAAGATATTAGGGTGAATTTCCACATGATGCGTCATCCCACAATCACATGTGCAAAGTGGGCCCCACCAATCCCATGTCAAAACAGATGGACGACATGGGTATAAATCATATGCATTATGATAGTCCCCACCGTCCAGACCACTGGACGGTGTGGATAATCGACATACATAATTGTGGTGGGTCACGAACGGACGACATCGGTAGACCACAATATTAAGGTGGCCCCAAGTAGATGACGTGGATTCAGGGCACATACAAAAGGGTGGGGTCCACGTCCTTAACTGGACAGCGTGGATGTAAAATACATACACCACGGTGCGCCCCACATAGTACTGTCCATTTATGGATGGTGTGATATACCAAATCATCTTCAAGATAGGGCCCACCCCGCACATACAGCACGTGTGGGTGGGTCCCAACTTCTGCCAATTGTACGAACGACTGGAATATCTAACACATATACTAAGGTGGGCCCCACCATCCAGCAGCTGCCGGATGGTGCTGATTCCACCCAAACATCAAGACAGCCCCTCACAACACGTCGTATGGACGGTGGGTCCCACGTGGGACCCTCATAATATTATAATATTAAGACTATATATATATATATATATATATATATATTTATTTATTTATTTATTTATTTATTTATTTTATTTATTGTTGCTTAAACATCCAGGATCTGGACATCTATTGACGGACGGCCATATAGCATGCTTCGTGGGTCCCACGGCCAGCTTACATCACGGTGGGTCCCACCCTCCCTGATGGACGGTGTGGATTATAAAATTTAAATCACAGTGTGGCCCTCATGGCAATACAGATGGATGGCTTGGATGAATCAGATGGACAGCGTGAGATGATATACATCCATCATGGTAGGCTGGCCCACCGTCCCATGCATAGGGACGGTGTGGATGGACATACATCGCAGTGGAGTCCAGGTGAGGTGTTGTTGGTGCGCGTGCAGTATCAGCTGACAGCGGCTGCTCACCCGTCATCAAACGAATGGACGGTGGGGAAATACCACGAGGTGGGCCCCATAGCAATCTTATAGCCGTGTGAGGTACACCGGCCAATCCGTCCAGCAAGTGGGTCCCACATGGGCCCACCACGTTGCATATATTTAAAATAATATATATTGTTGATTTTAAAAGAAGTCCAGCGTCCAGGGAGAGGGTTGGATTAACGAACGGTGTGGATTACAAAATCCCTGCATCAAGAGGGTAGGCCCCACTGTCCAGCTCATATGGACGGTAGGATTAAAACCTTTACATCATAAGGGGGACACAGGTGTACGGTTGAGAAGTAACACATCTCATGTGGACCCCACACGTGCTGAAAAGAATGCAGCAGCAGCTGCTGCTCGTGTGAGACACGCTCACCACCAGTCCGTTACCAATAGGGTGGGTCCCACATAGGGCCCACCATATCTACATATTATATATATTTATATAATATAATATTAAATAATCATTAAAATAATGTATATTTTATTTTATTTTATTTTATTTGTTAGCTGTTTAGTACACTCCATTGTCAGTTCACACTTCAACGTTAGCTACGTCCACGGACGGTGTGGATGTCTATGCATTTAAGGTGGGTCCCGTGTGTGGGGCCACGGATGGTAGGTCCCACTGTCCTGCTGTGTGGATGGTATGGGTATCTCACATAATCACGATGGGTCCACGTCAATGTGGCCCACCCGCTTGGGATCAAGCTCATATTTATATTTTCTCATATCTGAACGGTGTAGATCCAACATGTTCATCAGGTGGGTCTCATGAAGGTGGACGACACGGATAAGATGCACATATCACAATAGGTCCACGATCGGTGTGGATCTAATCCTTCTTCAAGGTGGGCCTCAATAGGAAAGAGAGAGAGAGAGAGAGAGAGAGAGAGAGAGAGAGAGAGAGAATCGGTTGGTGGAGGAACCCCGCCACTATGGGGTCCCTCTTTGCTACAACAAGTATATCAAGATGGGTCTCACATATGTGGGCCCTCAAATCACAAATCAAATAAATAAAATCACCCACCTTTGATTTTTCTTGAACCTTTTCTTCCATCAATGTGTCCTAGAGTTTCGAGAGATGCATTTCAACGGTGGAGATGATCATTAGATGGCGGAGATGGGAGATAGGGAGGTGGGCCACACTAGCTCTCTCATGGGAGCCATGGACGTGGGTTGCTTCATGGAGAGATTGTTTTGAGAAAAGAGATGAGAGAGAGTGATGTAAGGAGAGAGAGAGGGATGGGTGAGAGGTGATGAGGTGATGGAGAGTGATAGGTGCGTATCTTGTTGTAAGAGAAAGTTGACTTTTGAAGAGGGTAGTTGTACTTGAGGATGGGTGTGAGTGATGGGAGTGATGTGTACTTGATTGATGTGACTGAAGTGATGTGTCGTAGAGATTCCATAGACATTTGCAATGCACGGCATTTTTCTCGAACTGAATGTGGGTCCACATCTCCTGCCCCGGGTATTGCCTCAGTGCGTGAGACACGACATCGGAACCACGGCGACGATGCGGTCGCAAGTGTATAAGTTTCGAATCAAGTCGACTTCGGTATGCAGGATTTGACTTACGATCGAGCGCAAACATCGGATATAGGTCGAGGGTTGCCGGAACTCGATTGGGAGGACCGCGGATGTCTACGAAACGGTGCGGTCTATGATACGGGTTTTACAATATGCAACAAATACAACAAGGTGGGCCACCTTTAGACAGTCAGCCCACCTGCCGCTGGCTCGGTTTGGTCATCCAAACAGATGGACAACTAGGGTGAATCAAATGGATAAGATAGGCCTCATAGCCCTTAGATGGGCTTCAAATAAACATTACAGTGGGCTAAAAAAAGGCTAAATGGTAAACGTCAGTCCCAGCTATTTCTCATGGTGTGGATCAACTGAGAGTTGGATCTGCCTCACTTCCAAGCCCATGGCCTGAGAAGTTTGGATGGATGGTGTGGATACAATACATCAAGGTGGGTCCCACAGCCCTTGGATTGGGTAGCATATAAAACTATAGTGGGCCTAGGTTCAACAGCGCCAGGAACGACACTACTATTGCTATGGTGAGGCCCACGAACCCTGGATCTGGACCCAAAAATCTGGGCGATGCTCATATGGACGGCTGAGGGTATAGGACACATACATCAAGATGGGGTCCACGTTAGTGTGGCACACCCGTCCTGAAACACGTTGATATTTGTAATTTTCCTTCACCAAGGTCTGTCCCAGAACAGTCCAGGCAACAATGCTGCTGGACGTGAACAAGGTGGGTCCCACTATGGGACAGCATAACGTTTATTTTTCGTCCAATCTGCTTATAAGGTCACAAAGACCTAAATAAAGGGAGAAAAATAAATTTTATATAAATCCAAAACTTCTATGATGCAAAAGAAAGTTTCAATGGTAGACATTTAACCTCCTGCTGTTGGGTGGTGTGGACCACCTGATTGCCGTGAACAGCTGGATTTTGGGGGCACCCCATATATAAAGGGGACCCATCAAATGCATGGTGTTTATGTTCAACACGCATCAAAATGGGGCCTGTAGTGGGGCCCACGGTCCTGCCCGTTTTACACGCAGCAGGAGCTGCAACGTCCTGGACGCTGGACGTCAGCAGCCAGGGGTGTCAGCCCCCCTTGGCTATAAAATTTTATTTTATTTAGTTTTGTAGTAGTTTTTCATATGTGGGCCCCATATTAGGACAATCCACTCCATTTATTGGATTCTATGGTTCATGGTACACCCAATGAGTTCAATATTGGATATTTTCGAAGCACAGAAATGTCACGGAAGGTCCTAATAAATTTTAACTATTAAAATAATGTTCTAGACGGTGTGGCCTACCAGAGTTTTGGATCAGCTTCATTCTTAGGCTCAACGCCTAAAATGAACTGGAAAATAGAATGGACGGTAGAGATATAATATATATTAAAGTGGGCCCCACATCCAGTGAAGCAGGTGGACAGTGTGAATACATACTTAAATCACGGTGGGTTCCCACCGTCCAGGGATGGACGTTGGACGGTGTTAACATAAAACTCATACATCATGTGGGCTCCACCGTCCCACGTGTGGACGGTGGCAGCATGGATGGACGCATGCTTCAGGTGGGGTCCATGTACACGTGGCCACCCCACACGTGAAATACATGCCTTGGTTGTGGGGTCCACATAACATAGATGGAAGAATATAGGATACATACATTAGTCAGCCCATAGCGAGAGCTTACTGACGCCATTTGCAGCAGCTATATGCTGCTGGGCTGCTGGGCAGCAGCCCAACAGATGGACGGTGCAGATTTGGTGGGTCCACACGAGTGGACACCACATGCCATCAAGGTGGGCCGCATGGCTGATGACCAATGTGGGTAAAACACATACATCACGTGGCCTCATGGCCTAGATGGTGTGGATGTGTTGTGCTCATCAGGTGGGCCACACACACATATAAAAAAATAGAGAGAGAGAAAACGGTTGCAGGAGGGGCCCCGCCACTATGGGCCTCTCATGCATTACAATACATGCATCAAGTGGGTCCCATCATAAGTGAGTCCTAAATCAAAATCATTATTTAGAGATACGAACACCCACCTTTGATCGACTATTCCTTCTTCCGCCTATGCACTCTAGAGCTTCAAGAGGACAATTCCGACGGTTGAGATGATGATCCAAGGGGTGAATTGGGTGGTAGGAAGCTGGGTCATGCCAAGCTTCTCTCATGGAGCTTGGACGATGGACTCTCATGGGTTGTGTGGGAGAATGAGAGAGAGATGAGAGAGAGAGGTGTAAGAGAAAGGGATGAGTGTGATGGGTGTGAATGAGTGATGTGTACTTGTGTAAGAAAGAGTTGACTTTAAGGGAAAGGTGGTTATACTTGGGGATGGGTGGTGGTGGAGTGTGATGTGTACTTAATTGATGGAATGATGTGACGTGTCGTAGAGATTCTCTCGGTATTTACAACGCGCGGTGTTTTCCTCGAATTGAACGTGGGCCTACATTTTCTGGCCAGGGTATCGCTTCGGCGCGGGAGACGCGGCATCTAAACCGCGGCGACGACGCGATTGCACTGGTACAAGTCTCGGGTCGAGCCGACTCAAATTGCCGCGATCCGTCTCAGGATCGCGCACAGACACCGGTTATAGATTGTGAGTCGCCGGAATTTGACCGGGAGGATCGTGGGAGCCTACGGAATGGTATGGTGTAGGATACGGGCCTGACAACATGTGAATTTATATGACTCTCCACATGGGTGGAATTAGAAAACCTCAATAGTATGTTAATGTGTGCACCTTGGCATCTCATGTTCTAAGATTCCAGTCCAAAACTAGTGGAAATGTTTGTGGGATCCACATGCACTAAGAACAAATGTTTGGATCCCACCTGATGTAGAGCTGGTTGTAGATAGTTTTATGACCAAGATGGATCAGAAAAGGCTCGATCGAAAGCAGAGGTGATTGATCCGGACTGTCAGAACTTAAAACGGACGTATCCCGCAATCCGGAGTGAGCTATCAGACATATTTTTTATGATTTTGGGGTAGGACAAACTAGTTTATCCACCCAACCCGCTATGTCGAGTTGCCCACCCTGAATTTGTGAAATACCATCAGATCGACAATTGAAATCTTGTTTTAATTTGGTTTTTACCATTTATAGTAAAGCTTTAGTTTGACTATAACTCTTCATCCATTGGGTTTTAGGAGTTGCGTCTAACATGAAAGTGCTTATAATAATTAAGAGAACAACGTAGTGATGTCAAAGAGGACACTTATTATTTTTGGCCGAAAGCCATGCACACTAGCAGGAATCACGACCACCTATAAATACTAAGTTTACTATTTATAGTAAGTTGTGAATTCTAAGAGTTTTATTTATAGTTTAATTCTAAAACTTTTTCCATGGCTTAGTATCCCTATTTAAAGGGATGTAAACTCATTTATTTAATCATCAATCAATATACGAATTGTTTATAATATTATTTTTATTTTCTTACTTTTTTTTCTCGTAGATTCGAAAAGTATATTTGTGACGAGTTCAGAGAAGCTTTGTGGATTCGAAGTAGTTATCCTTAAGGAAGACAGTAATCGATCTCATCAAATTTCCTTGCATCACCACCATCCATAATATGACCGTTGTAAAAGTTCCCCTTCTCTCCACGAAAATACTTTCACTATGTTTTAGTTCGTATGTCTGCAAAAAGCTGGCCTGAAGCCCGAGCCAACCCAAAACCCTGTCAATGGGCATATACGACCAATTCGCATGTAGAGAGGTGCAAATCCTCACCCAATAAGTTTGAGTGGATCCTTTTCTTAATCTGAAATGAACAGACTTTTGCCGACATTTAAAATTAATTATCATTAGATGTCACGAAATCTTGTGACCATTTAAAGAGTGTCATAAATCACAGGACGTGTCTCCTTGTAATGGGCACATCTTGTGTACTTATTTTCTAATGATTTCTCTAATTGTGTGTTATCTGTCTTTAAAATGGATTTTTTGGCTGGGATTTTGATATATACATAGAAAAATCTCCTTTGTTTTTTGTTCTTTCTATATATAGTTTTTATCATTTCACCTCTTGCAAAATTAAAAGGAGTTGCTTCTCTGGGTAATTTTGATATGTTATGAAATGCAATGTAATTGGATCTTTGCTTCCACCTATTACACTTGAGAAATCATCTAGAAGGCTATGATTTATCTTAAACATAGAGACTTAGTTCATGTCTCAACGCAACAGGCCCACCACTACATGGTCAACCTCTCTACATCCCCGGTTTAAATTTTATCATATTCAATGTATGCAGGTACCATCTTTCAGTTATTTTTACAACCTTAGGAGGCATTTCAAAATAGACCTGTTGAAATTAGAATTTAGAAATGTTATTAGATTCTCACCAACCATCTTTAAATGATTAAAGATAATGGGCAGACCGATTCTCTTTTGCTTTTGCTTGTGGTTATTAGAGTTGTGAGGTAACGATGATGGTACTATGACAACGACAACAACGACCAACCATACTTATGAAAATAATAATATTTTATAAAAATAAATTAAAAACGATTAATTTTAAATTTTTTGAGTGAATTTCATTGAGTATATAACTCTGAATAGGACCCAATTCAATAAAAATTACAATCAATTGAAAATAAAGAGAAATAAAATAAATACAAGAAAAATCAAATTTGTCTAATTGAATTTCCTAATAATATTAGTAATAATGGCAGAAAAAAAAAAATACAGAAGATTATCTTGAAAAAGTCAAATACAATCCATTAAGAAAGTATTTCTACACTAGCTAGAAATATGTGCTATGGTGTAAAATATTCTTGTGGTATACAACATGGCTTGTTATTTGTTGGTCTTGAGTACTTGTCTATGTGAAATGTAAAATACAATTAAATGTGGTAAAGCATTTTTCATGTGAATAGCATTCTTGGGTAGTTGATGTTTGCATTTCTACTTTTTAAAAGTGACACACACATATAGATTTCTCTTGATGAAGCATCGGAATCACTGCAGATTTGCATGGCCCAACATGCTTGTCATGTGGCACACCGGCCAAACTAACATTCGAGTGGTAACTAGCATTCGAGTGGTACTTTTGATGAATGAGGTGAGATCCACTTTGAAGATGACATGACAATAGAACAGTTCATATACTCAACACCAGGGCTACCCCATCAAAAAACAATGGACAGTTTAAAAAAGACTCAGTGGACCACATTCAAAGTACATTTTCATGGGTGGCCTCACTAATGAGTGGAATTGCCTGAATTATGTGTGATGTCGGCCACACTGCATGCCCTGCCATGTGCACTGATCATGTGTAAAAAATCCACCAAAGCGACATGACCGGCATCATGTTGTGAGCCTTCTTGTAACTGATATTTGGTGATTGTAAATACCCAATTGATGTAGAGCGGGTCGCGGACAATTTCATGGCCAAGATGCATCAGAAAAGGCACGGTCGACGACATAAGTGATCTGGACTGTTAGACCTTAGATCGGGCGTATCTTGCAATCCAAAATGAGTTATCTGACGTAAAATATATAAATTTGGGATAGAACGAGCACTTTATCCAACCAACCCCGCTATGCCGGGTTGCGCAGCCCGGATTTGCGAGAAACCTCCTGATCGACAGTCGTTTCCCCATGACTATAACTAGTAAGTTTTGGTTTGCTTATAGCTCTTCATCCGTTGGGCTTTAGGAGTTGTGTCCAACATGAAAAGTGCTTAGGATAATTAGGAGAACGGTTTGGTAAAGCCAAATAGGACACTTACTATTTTTAGCCGAAAACCTTGCACATTAGTAGACATCATGACCGTCTATAAATAGTAAGTTCACTATTTATAGTAAGTCGCGGATTCTAGGAGTTTTAGTTGTAGTTTGAGTCTGATTTCTTTCTTATTGCTTGGTACCTTTATTTAAAGGATGTAAACTCATTTTTAATGATTCGTCAATTAATTTTAAATTTTATTAGAATATATTTCTATTCTCCTGCTTTTTTTCCTCGTGGATTCGAAGAGTCTCTGTGAGGAGTCCAGAGAAGCTCCGTGGATTCGGAATAGTTATCCTTGAGAAAGACGGTGATCGACCTCATCACGTTCATCCCTGCGTCACCAATTGAAAAGATTGCAATATTGTTGCCATAAATTTATTGAGGGTGTGTTTAGTCGCACCAAATATCATGATTAAATTCTACCAAGATATTAAAATCTCACAACAGCAACATGGCAATGTCATTTAGGTTGTGTCAATGTCATTTAGGCTGTGTTAACCTGACACAGCCTAAATTAATGACATTACGTGTTGTTGTACCAAGAAATTAAAATCTCACAATAGCAACACGGCTATGTCATTTAAGCTGTGTTCGGTTGCACCAAATATCATGGTATTTGGTGTAACTAAACACATCTTAAACGACATTGTGTATTGATGTCGTGAGATTTCAATTTCTTGGTAGAATTCAATATTAATTTTGAGACAGCCATCAAAATAGCAGCTAATATGTGTGCCCTGACATAGAAGCGGACCGGAAGGCCCTAAAAACCTTCAAATTCATGTTATGGGGCACAGATTGAGCTGAATTTTGAGTCATACCATGGTTAGATTGAGGCACACCAGATGCATGGGTTGGATGGAATACAAGAACTACTATGGTGGGCCCTAAATCATAGAAAACTTTGTAAAAACATCATTATCTATTCTAATTTAATTGATGGGATCCACTTGATGATTACATTGGGTTGACATGGTCCCCATTATCATGGTGGGCAGAACGTGTTGCACGAGTTTGATGACTTACAAGCACCTTGCTGGCCCCACATTGAAAATAGGGCTTTCCTATGGCAGCATCCCTCTCTACCGTTCCCCAAGGTGTGGCCCACAATAACGTAATTGGACACACCTGATGCTCGGTTTGGATCTCATACACACACCACGTAAGGCCTACCTTGAAAAGCTGTAACATTTGCACGATTCACGTACGTGTGTAGGAGTCCTTGTCCACACACACGTGCGTGCTTGATCAAATCTTTCGTCAGATGGGCCAGATCACTATCATTAGAGCCATTTCATACCTCAAAATGCGAATGTAACAAACAAAAAAATAATTAAAATAAAATAAATGGGGTGATTGTACGCTTCCCGCACACGTGTAAACATTTTTCATTAAATATATTGCGCATTTCATTCGTTGAGAATGGTGATTCCTATCATTTCGCTTGAGAATCGGAGTGATTGCATTGTATGCCTCCCGCACACGTGTAAACCATTTTCATTAAATATTTAACTGATTCCTCTCATTTTGATTGCGAATTTGAGTGATTGTATGCCTTCGGCACACGTGTTAACACTTTTACGTTGAATCTTTAATTCGGCATTCCATTTTGATGGGAAAGCTGATTCTTTTTTCTTTTTTTTTTTCCTCTCAAATTGGAATGATTTTGTCCCCCCCACACCTATGTAAACACTTTTCATTAAGGGAGTGTTAGATTATTTATTTCCTACCTGTAAATAGATAATGATTATTTACATCCCTAATTTCAGCAAACCTTCCTAGGCTTTTGAACATTTTAGGTATGAAAACGTGAGGAGAAAAATGTAAAAATTGGTGGGCCCACCATGATATATGTGACTTAATTACCATGTTCATCCCTTCCGCGAGCTTATTTTAGGGCATGAGCCAGATCCAAAGATCATAACATAGGAAATAACAGAAATTGAATGCTTATAGTTGAAAACTTTGTTGGCCCTAGATTAAGTTTATTTTTGTGTTGTTCCTTTATCTGTCTTCTTAGCCTTATGAACAATTTATATGATAAATAAACATTAATATGGGCCCTATGGACTAAAACAACTTTCAAAAGTGAACATCTTTATGAACATCTTTAGGACCGCTGTTTCTTATGGTGTGGTCTACTTGATCTTTAGATCTGCCTCATTTTTTAGGTCAAGTCCTAAAATATTCTAGTGAAACAGATAGATGGCATGGATAAGTTGCATGCCTAGAAATTTAAGTCGGCCATTTTCAGATCAATTTTGGAAGAAATACCAACTGATTACCCTCTCTTGGCAGACAGACAATAGAAATCTTAATGGCCCATTTATGTGTATTTATCAGGGAAATCGAAAATCAAACATCCCATAAATCTATAATTGGGCATTGCATATGTCAGAAAAGCTGATTCCTCTCATTTTGCTTGATAATTGGAGTGATTGTATGCCTCTTCCACACGTGTCAATGTGTTACAAGTGTACTTGTGTTCAAAAATCAAAGTGCTCACTCCACTTGCTATCATGAGAAATTGCTGGTAGTCGGATTTCAAGCATGTTGACCATAATCTTTACTTGAATATTAACCCAATGTTCATTTTCCACTGCATCTATTATGAGTGAAGTCGAGTTAAAAGTTGTTTCGAGTGGTGACTTTTGACAGGATACGACACCACTAGCCACAATTCCCCAGATTACATCCTTATCTTGATATGAGCTTTTCATGTTCCTTTTACAATCATATAGAAGTTATTGTCTTATAATCATGTTTGATTAATAATACTAAAGTATCACTCAGTTTCACATGAGCTGGTAGCGAGATTTCAAGTGTGTTCAAAGCCAATGTTGACTACAACCTTCACTTGAAAATTAACCCAATGTTCACTTTCCATCATAGCTTACATGAAAGTCAGGTTAAAAGTTGTTTTGGGTAGCTGGTTTTGATAGGATATGATGCCACTGGCCGTCGGATTACATCCTTATCTTGTTATAAGCTTTCCATATTCTTTTTACAATTGTATAGAAGTTATCATCTTATAATCATGTTTGATTAATAATTCTGAAGTATGACTCAGTTTCACACAAGCTAGTAGTGATATTTCAAGTGTGTTTGAAGCCAATGTTGACTACAACCTTCACTTGAATATTAACCCAATGTTCACTTTCCATTGCAGCTAACATGAACAAAGGTTAAAAGTTGTTTTAGGTGGCGGGTTTTGATAGGATATGGTGCCACTGGCTACAATCCCTCAGATGCCATAATTCCTCAGATTACATCCTTATTTTGATATGAACTTTGTGTTCTTTTTACAATCATATAGAAGCTATGGTCTTATAATCATGCTTGATTGATAATTCTGAATTATGACTCAATTTCACACGAGCTAGTATTGAGATTTCAAGTGTGTTCGAAGCCAATGTTGACTATAATCTTCACTTGAATTAATATTAACCCAATGATCACTATCCATTGCAAATTTGCAATTTACATGAACGAAGTCAGGTTAAAAGTTATTTTAGGTGGTGGGTTTTGATAGAATATGATGGCATTGGCCACAATTCCTCGTGTTACATCCTTATCTTGATATAAGCTTTTCTTGTTCTTTTTACAATCATATAGAAGTAATCATATTATAATCATGTTTGATTAATAATTCTGAAGTATGACTCAGTTTCACACGAGCTGGTAGTGAGATTTCAAGTGTGTTCGAAGCCAATGTTGACTACAACCTTCACTTGAATATTAACCTAATGTTCACTTTCCATTGCAACTGACATGAACAAAGTTAGGTTAAAAGTTGTTTTAGGAGGTGGGTTTTGATAGGGTATGGTCCCACCGGCCACAATACCTTGGATTGCATCCTTATCTTGATATAAGCTTTTCATGTTCTTTTCACTATCATATAGAAGCGATGTGATGTAGAGCAGGTCGTAGAAAATTTCATGGCCAAGATGGATCAGAAAAGGCCCGGTCCAGGACAAAAGTGATACAGACTATCAAACCTTAAATTGGGTATATCTCACAATTTGAAATGAGTGATTGAACGTAAAATATATGATTTTGTGGTAGAAATGGCTACTTTAGCCACCCAACCTTGCTATGCCAATTTAGGCAAGCCAGATTTGTGAAATACCACCAGATCGACAGTTGCTTTCCTATTTTAATTTTGGTTTTACTATAAATAGTAAATTTTAGTTTAATTATAACTCTTCATCCGTTGGGCTCTAGGAGTCACGCCCAACGCGAAAAGTGTTTAGAATAATTAGGAGAATAGCGTGGTGAAGCCAAATAGGACATTTGCTATTTTTGGCCAAAAACCTTGGACGCTAGTAGACATCACGACCGTCTATAAATAGTAAGTTTACTATTTATAATAAGTTACAAATTTTAGGAGTTTTGGTTGTAGTTTGATTCTGCAAATCTCTCACAATGTTTAGTATAAGGGTTGTGAACTCATTTATTTCAATCATCAATCAAATTACAAATTTTAGAGAATTTATTTTCTATTTTCCTTATTATTTTTTTCTCGTGGATTCAAGAAGGCTCCATGAGAAGTCTAAAGAAGCTCCGTAGATTTGGAGTAATTATCTTTGCGGAAGACAATACCGTGATCGACCTCATCACATTCATCCCTGTGTCACGATGATCTTACAATAATGCTTGATTGATGATTCCTTAAGCATGAATTAGCTTCACATGAGCTGGTAGTGAGATTTCAAGCATATTTGATGCCTATGCTGACTACCACCTTTACTTGAATATTAACCCATTATTCACCTTCCACTGCAGCTGACTTGAGCGAAATCGGATTAAAAGTTGTTTTGGGTGGTGGGCTTTGATGGGATATAGTGCCACCGGCCACAATACCTCATGGTACGTCCTTAGCTTGATATAAGCCTTCCATGTTCTCTTTACTATCATATGGAAGCTATGGTCTCATAATCATGCTTGATTGATGATTCTGAAATATGAATTAGTTTCATACACAAGCACTCGTTTTTTAAATGTTTGTTACTGCGGCCCAGTAGCATTGAATCCAAATATACATGGTCCAGATTATCATTTAAGATTCTGTTGGGGTGGAAATCAGCCCCATATATAAAGACCCTTTGGGAGGCTTGCTCTGGAATGTGCAACACATGCTCGATATTTGTACATTTTCTTCTATGTTGGTGCAATGGCTCCATCTTGCTTGTAGAAGTATGTGTACATACATACAATATCCCACATTAGTTAAAAGAATAGGACAAAAAGAGGTACAGAGACTGATTAGTTACCAATTGTGGATGATCAGTAATTCAATAAATTTGATTCGATGACACTTAACAAGGTCAGATTTGGTTGGTCCATGTGCCACTGCACAAGACATTCAACCCTTACCTTGGGGCTCGCCTTGATGTATGTATTATATATCCATGTTGTCCATCTGTTTTGATGGATCATTTTAGGGCATGAACCCAAAAATTAACAAGATACGAGTCTTATCTAGACCATTCCATTGGAAATGTGGTGATTGACCATTAAAAGCTTATTGTGGGCATAAAAGTTTTGGATTAAGCTGATATTTGTTGTTTCCCTTCATCCATGTTTATGTGACCATATCAACAGGCCAGATGGTAAATAAATGTTATGAAAACATTACGGTGGGCCCTAGGAAGTTGTTAATGGTGGGGCATTCAATCACCATTGTTTCCTATGGCATGGTCCACTTGAGATTTGGATCTCCTTCATTTTTCATCTCATGCCCTAAAATGATCTGGAACAGGAGATGGACAGCATGGATATAGAATACATACATCTAGGTGAGCTCCACGGTAAGGGCCGTACTGTCTTGGGTGAGCCTGGGGCGCACCTAATCCACTCTTCATACGTGGGCGAGACTAATCAAATTCACCGAATCCAGTTCCATAATTAAAGTTAAAAAGTGCAAGAGATAAGACATATATCTTCATTAGAAAAAGCTTGCAATTTAAAAAAGAGACGTGGACTACTGTATCCATATCATGATAAGCTTGGAGAATGCATGACTCCAAATCATGATATCCTTGATCCCCAATAAAGGTTGTAAAGGAGATTAAGACTCACCTGGATGTTGGAACCTTTTTTTTTTTTTTTTTTTTAGCTTCAGTAGATGAACGAATTATAATATATGTGGCCACCATTTTTGCACAATATACACTGATTTTTTTCCCAAGTGGGAGACATGGTTAATTTGGTAATCCAAAATCATTGTCCTTTGAATTGCGACCATAGATGTATGCCTCAGAGGTGAGAAAGAATCTCATTCATAGGATAATGTATTTGTGCCCAATAAATACACGGATAAAAAGAAATTGAAGTTCATATTGATGGCTAAGATCTTTCAATTTACAAGAAGGCTTTTGCATATCCTTCATAAGAGTGTAAATGGGTCAAGCTGATTCGACTAGTTATTTTTCCTTACTAAACAATTAGCAGGTTTGGGTCCAAAATTTAAATTTATAGGTGGGATTAGGTCCACAAGTTTAACTCAAGTTACTAAAGGAGTAAAGTTTGAGTCCTCTCAAAATTAACCCGACCCATGAAAAGGGAGTTAATTAAGTATGTGGATGACTTCTTTTGGGCTTGAGTACAAGGGTCCGCCACCCTTCTCAAAAAATGGAGTTACTTCACTACCTGTGACAATCTAGACTATACAAATCATGGATCCATTTTTTTATGACAAATATGCAAAACAATCAGGTTAAGTGGACGAACCCAACTATTTATTTTTTCTATTCAGTTTAGATTGATGGCTACTTTATCCTTAACTATCAAAGTAGGTAGCTACCTCCAAATTGAATGGTTTAGAATATTATGTAAAAACTCAATTATAATTTTGCTATCCTTTGCGGGAAATAAGATTGCTTGAGAATCTAGTTATGCGAAACTCAATTATAACTTTTGCACTTAAATAAGACAAGACGCAAGCCCGACTTATGTAAAAATTTATTTATTTATTTATTTATTTTTGTCATTTGCCAATAGACAAGTAAAAAGTAGTTACTCTTGATTGATTATATTGAAAAGTGTTTAAGCATTGATTTAAGATTATTGATCTTGATTATCTATCTGCATTTCATCTTTGATCATATTCTAAACCTTTAATTCGGTCAATTGCTAAGAACACAAATGGTTCATACTGATTATATTATAGAAGCTGAAATCATTTATCTAGACTATGTATAATGTGGGGCCACCTTGGATTGTACATTTTGCTTGAAAGTGACTTTGATTAAATGATCATAAGCAACCAATAGTGGTGATGAAAATAAACCATTCATATTGGTTATGCTACAAGTTTGATCATTGATCTAAACCAACAATCATGTGTGGGAACCTTAGATTGTCCATCCCTCCCATTAAATTACTTTGATTGCATCATTCTGACGCAGGGATGAACGTGATGAGGTCGAACACCGTCTTCCTTAAGGATAACTACTCCGTATCCACGGAGCTTCTCTGGACTCCTCATAGAGACTTCTCGAATTCACGAGAAAAGAAAGCAAGAGAATAGGAATAAATTTTAATAAATTTGAAATTAATTAATGAAAAAATAAAAACGAGTTTACACCCCTTTAAATAAGGGAACCAAACAACATGAAAGAAACCAGACTCATACTACAACTAAAACTCCTAGAATTCGCAACTTACTATAAATAGTAAACTTACTATTTATAGACGGTCATGATGTCTACTAGTGCGCAAGGTTTTTGGCCAAAAATAGTAAGTGTCCTATTTGGCTTCACCAAACCGTTCTCCTAATTATCCTAAGCACTTTTCATGTTGGACACAACTCGTAAAGCCCAACGGATGAAAAGTTATACTCAAACTAAAACTTACTATTTATAGTAAAAACAAAATTAAAATGAGAAAATGACCGTTGATCAGGGGGTTTTTCGTAAATCCGGGCTGCGCAACCCGGCGTAGCGGGGTTGGTTGGCTAAAGTAGCTCGTTCTACCCCAAAATCATATATTTTACGTCGGATAACTCATTCCGGATTGTGAGATACGCTCGATCTAAGGTCCGATGGTCCGGATCACTTCTGTCGCCAACCGTGCCTTTTCTGATCCATCTTAGCCATGAAATTGTCCGCGACCCGCTCTACATCACATTAACAACCCGATGATCCATTTGTATACTATAAAAGACCCAATCATTGCATATCATGTGGTTCCTGTCTTTGATTGCTCATCCTCCAAATATCAGTCTCATATGATGATGCCAAAGGTTTGATCATAAAAATGGAAAGTCTATGCATGTTGTATTAGAAAAGGTTTAATCATTCATCTTAGCCATCCATCATGTGGAGCCATCTTTGATTGCCCTTGCCTCCTCAAAAGTCACTTTAGTAACATCATCTTAACTATCAAATTAACTATTTAAAAATGAAATCTGCATAATACTCTACTAAAAAATGACCGAACCACTGTACATCTCAAAGAACCCACCTTTGATTGTCCTTCTCTAACTAATTTAATTACTTTGATCTATGTTATCAAATCAATAGATGCAAAAAGAACAATTAGCAATTTTTAATCATTTATTTACCTCACCTATCATGTGGAACTCACCTTTGAGGTTTTTCCGTGAAATTTTCACTCACCTTATAGTCATGGAAATAATTCCTATGGAAAGAAGCTGGGAAAACATATCTATTGGTAAATTAAAAAGTAGCTTCCTTTAATTGCCCTTTTCTAATTTACTTTGATCTAGTGATATGATGTAATCAAATCGATAGATGCGATAAGATCAATCCATAATTTTTAATCACTCATTTAACTCACCTTTAAGCTTTTTCTGAGAAATTTTCACTCACCTTTTAGTCATGGAAATTATTCCTAAGGAAAGTTGGGAAGACATAGCTATTAGCAAATTAAAAAGGAGCTTTTACTGTAAAATTCTTCAAAATTTTGAATTAATTTTGAATTTTGATAAAGAACCTTTTACCAAAACGAAATTTCATGGAGATGCCTTTTGCCACCCTGTACGGTTATTCCTTTGGCCATGTATCTTACAAAGAGACTCCTAGTGTCTCGTGAAATTGTATCTCTTGTGGTTTGCATTGCCTACGGCTACTTTAAGGGCTTTAGAGGCTTTTGTCAAGATAATCCCATTTCCTAGCCTCCTAATAATTATGATTTTACAAGGAGAAAGTATCAAAATGTTCCTTTTATTTTTTATGGCTTCACCTATGGCATGTGTATAACATCTAACCCATCCATTATATGAAGTGCGATATATATATATATATATATATATATATATATATATATATATATATATATATATATATATATATATATATATATATATATAGGAAAAGGTACTATGCGCTCGTCATCACGATAAGCTCCCATGAGGTCGAGCTGTGTGGGCCCTATCGTGATGCATGTCGACCATCAACACTGTGCATTGATGGGTTCCCTTTAAATTATGGGATATCCCAAAAATCAGTCATATACGGAACTTAGGTGGGCCATATCATCTAAAATCATGTGAAGACACCATTAAAACATATAAAAGCATTTGGTGGGGCCCACCTGAAATTTGCATGTGTTTGAAACTTGGTCTGATCCCTCATCCAAGTGGGACACACATAATGGATGGGCTAGATTTGCAAACCACATCTCAGTGGGCCCAAAAAATGATTATGAATGTTTTAATGGTGCACGACCCCTCTATACTTCTGTTTGTAGTGTGGCCCACAAAAGTCACGAATTGACTTGATTTTTGAGACTTAGGCCCACGATGGAATGGTGCATCTGACTGATGGGGTAGACGGTCGACACGCATCACAGTGGCGCCCACACAGCTCTACCTCATGGGACGAACTCATGAGGTCGAGCGCATAGTTCCTTTCCCCATATATATATATATATATATATATATATATATATATATATATATATATATATATATATATATATATATATATATATAATGGCCAATTAAATCACTAAAGGGGTACAAATGAATTTAGATGATTATGAGTAGTGTATATGAGCAAGGAGGAAGCATGAAATGGACCGATTTATTTTTATGGCCTCATAGGATGGTGAGTTCGGTAATTGTGGGGTCTATGTCATGTGTATATATAACATCCAATACGTCCATTATATGAAGCCCGAGATAGTGTTTATACCAACAAAAAATTTAGTCAATTAAATCACCAGATTAGCTACAAATGATTTTGGATTATTTTGAGTAGTGTATGTATGGTTTCACTTAAAAAGAAACTATCAAATTGCCCAAAAATCTAGCCAATTAAATTACCAGATGGGCTATAAATGAATTTGGATGATTTTGAATAGTCTAGATTCACAAGAAGAAATTATTATAATGCTCTTTGCTTTAAAAGGCAGTGAAGTCGAGAATTGTGGGACCTATGGCATATGTCTATAATATCCAATCCGTCCATTATGTGAAGCCCAAGATAATATTCATACCAACAAAAAATCTAGAGAATTAAATTACCAAATGGACCACAAATAATTTTGGATGATTTTGAGCAGTGTGTGTTAGCTTATACGGCTTGGACAATCTTATCAGTGGATGCACAAAACTTTTCGTACGTATGGTAATTATTGTTTGGTAGACGGGTTGTATGGTAATCATTGTGGGGTGGATAGGTTGAATGTCATACATGCCTTGTCGGCCCCATGATTCTAGATGCACCACTTATTAAAGAAAAATAAAATAAATTTTTAAAGTTCCTTGTGAAGCACTGCTTAGTGATTTCCTTCCGTAGAGTCATTATTTAGAAAATCCATATCTTTAAGGAATTTTGCCGCAATATTCTCAATAATAGAATCAAGAAAATTACGTAGCTAGATATATTTTCTCGAAAGAATCTGAGAAAACTCTGTAGGGCCCATCGTGGATGTATATGATTATCTACGCCGTCCATCTATTTTTCTAACTCATTTTAGGGCATGAGTCTAAAATCGAAGCATATCAAAGGCTCAGATGGACCATCCACGGGAAAAAAGAAGAAAAAAAAAGAGTAGGAATAATGACATCCACTCCTGGCGCCTTCCTAGGCCCAATAATGATGTTTATTTGTCATCCAACCTTTTCATGAGGCCACAAAGACCTGGATGATCCAAGATTTCTGTACTCCCAAAGATTTTTTCAACGGTAAGTGTTAATTACACTATTTCATGTATATTGGTCCACTTGAGATTTATATATGCTTCGATTTTTAGTTCTTGCCCTAAAATGATCTGTTAAAACCGACGGACGGCATAGATAAGACACTTACATCACGAGATAGGCCCAACAGAGTTTACTCCATGATTTACATTCCGTGAAAATATCACGACATTTTCAAAATCTCAGCCATATTTGTTAAATCGGTCCCATGAAAAAATGAAGCCACATGTCAAATGATTCGTATTTGTTAGATTGGTCCCATGAAAAGGTAGACCCACTTGTCACACGATCATGAAAGAACGGTAGCAGGCGCCATGTGATCTGCTTGCTTTATGACCACACAAGGAGACTAATCCCATTTCAAAAACACGTGCAACGACTCTTGACTCATCGTATATCACCAGTCAGCATGCGAAGATCTTCCCTCTTCTCCATGTTATGTCATCAGTTGAAAATCAAGGCATGTATTTAATGCGTGTGGAAGATACCTTGGATTTTTTGCCTTTTATTTATTCTCTACTCTATATGTATATTTAGTATTTTATTAGAAGACCTTTTTCGTAAGAATTTTTTTTTCCTTGAAAATATCTGATACCATTCGAAGCCTGAGATATTGAGGCGCGTGGCACATGCATCTCCAGTTTGGTATTTGATACTCTGGTAATGGTGGTTAATGATACACATGCACACATAAGCTGTAGACGTGCTTGGCTCTAACTCAAAATAAACCGTCTAAATTTTGGGATTCACTAGTGATAGGTTGTAGCTCCAAAATGAGCTTGGATGGGCGAATAATAACTTGTGATTTGTGGACTTTTTTTTTTTTTGCTGAATTAGCGGAAGGAGATGATTCATGGCTAAAGTAGACACCCATTATCTACAACCAAGGTTCAAGAATCCTCCATCATGGTAAAATAAAGAATATGATGCACCGTATACATGCGCTAGATGTAAGACTGGGTGAAAAAATATAAAGCTTCCAGAGCCATTTTTCCCCATGAGATGAAAGAAAATAGTATATTTCATTGAACCATAGGTTATAGAAATCTCCTTACGTTTGGTAAAGCAACAATTCCATGACGGTGGATTAGGCATGGACCTTATCGTGGGGTACACCTTGATGTATATATTCTGAGTTCATGCTATCCATATGTTTTGTTTGATTAATTTGGGGCAAAAGCTAAAAAATGAAATAAATTCAATCCTCAAGCAATCCATATCATAGGAAATAGTGGTTGTTGGCTATTAATGAACCACAAAAAAAAAAGGTATACCATACCATAAAAAATAGTAGCTGTTGACCATTAATGAGCCACCAAAAAAAAAAGTAGACCATACCATGGGAAATAACGGAAAGTTACCAAGCAAGTTGATATTATTTTTATTTTTTTCTCTCTTCATTCAAGTTTATTATGCAAGGAAGGACGTGATGATGTTGATCACCTTACTCTCGTTAATAACTAGTTTGAAATCATAAAAGTAAGTTTGTAATAGAAATCACCTTTTGTAAGAGAAATCATGAACGTAAGTTTGTAATTGAAATTGATCACCTTTTGTAAGAGAAATCATGAAAGTAAGTTTGTAATAGAAATTGACCACTGGGTAAAAAGGTGGAGTCGACAGTGGCCAATTTCTCTTGCAAAAATCACACCAAGGCTATTGAAGTATGGACTATGGTAAAGCCGTTCTCCACGTAACATTTTTTTATTTTTAAAATTTTAATTTTTAATTTTTAAATTTTGTTTTAGCTTGTTATTACACCTCATTGTCAGTTTACACTTCACCGGTAGCTGCCCCACCAACCTCAGTGTTGAAACGAGGTATCCTTCACTTGGGCTACCCCATCACACCCAACATGTCAATCCATCAATTAGGCCCACTCTGGAATGAGGGCAGATGAATTGAGTTTTTAAAAAATTAGTATTATATGGCCATCCAGTCTATTACTTTCTTTACATTTTTTTCCACTACATGTTTGACCATTAACTATTTATTTTTGGTTTTCCACCGTCACTTTGATGTCTATAAATCGGATCTTTAGGACCGTCGGATATGATAGATTTTTGTGATATAAAAGATCCATGCTAGTGCCCTTCACACGTGTGGACATGATTTGCGCATCACCCCACCACGTGTACTGCATAGAGATGGATCTACCATACTCCGGTTCTTCCGGGTCTACCGTATCTACCCCGTCAATGGTAGGAATTTTGTCTTCCCATCTATCTAATCAGGGGTCAAATTTTGGACGGTTTGATTTGAGTTTTTTATTGACCACCTGTACAAAAATAGGCTGGTAGATCATCTACATTTCTTCTCTTCAACTCATAATAATATTAATACATGATGCATGCTTCATTTGACTTGTACAGTGCAGGGTACATCACCGTTGATGGACGATCCTAAATTTCGGATTATCATGACTTCTTCCAATTGAATGTTTGTGGTTACCTGATTCGCCTATTGCCTACAACACCAAGCACAGTGGGGCCCACCTTGATGTTTATGTTATATCCACTCCGTCCATTCGTTCCTCCAGATCATTTTAGTACTTGAGAAGAAACGTGAGGGATATCCAATACTCAAGTGGGCCACATCATTGGAAACAGAGAAATGAAAAATTCCACCGTTGAAATCTTTCTAGGGCCCAGCATGTTGTTTATATGCTATCCAACGTGCTCATGAGGTGACTCTCACCTGTATTATGCGAAAACACAAGTATAATCCTGATGCAAAACGTTAATGGCCCCCAAGAAAGTTTCTATGGTGGATGCTCAATTCCCACTGTTTCCGTAGTGCGGCCCACTTAAATTTTTTATCTCTCTGTTGTTTATGATCGTGTCCTAAAATAAACCGGATAAACGGATGGACGGAGTGGATATAACATGAACAATATAGTGGGCCCCACAGTGCTTGGGGTTGCAGGAAAGCTCTGCAAACCTCGGATAGACCATCCGTGTCGTATGTATTGGTGTGTGCCTAGAATGACTACACCTTGGGATCCGTATGTGGCAATGAAGCATACGTGCAAAAGATCCAAGCCATCGACCAGAAGGACCTCACTGTGTTGATGCATATTTACAAAAGGGTGACCAAGATCATCAGGTGACCGAATTGTACATGAGAAATGGACGGTTAGGAAACGTTGGTTAACATAGCAAAATGAACCTTCTCATGTCCACTTCGCATTCGTCCTTAACATGATAGCTGATCAGTCAATTATGCGGTGGAGATGCTTTGGTTGGAACTCTATGAAGTGGGGCCCATTCTTCTACTTTCTACGTACTATTCTACTGAATAAACCAAATGAATTAACGTACACGCATTTCCTTCCTTCTCATATAGTGGACCTTCCCATACAGCCCCATCTTTCTGCCTTATCCTACATCTCTAGGACAATCTGAGCCATCAAAAAGATGGATCATTCCATTAAGATTAACTGCTGTGAAGATCAGGCTAATTAACTAATTGGATATTATCTTCTTCGTGTTGCACATCTTTTGCACGGATAGGATGTCACTTTCATGATATCAAATTATAAGTTCCAATGCTTTTGTACATGTGGATGGTGCTGATAAAAAATTGATCGTTGAAAAATGGCCCTATTTTCATTAGATTCTGCCTCATCGGGACACGTTTTCAGAGAAAACAAATACCCAAGCTTTTCAATTTCAAATTCTCTTGGATAGAAAATCCCAAAGGGCCGAATTGCTTTACATTCCAAGCAAGTCCACGTTGGTGTCCTGGTCTTGTAGGGTGGTCCACATCTAGGTTGTCGTACTAACTCAGAACTGGTACCTGATAGTGGCAAATTGGGTTTGGAATCCTCACCGTCCATCTATTTTGTCCTCTTCATACACGACTTTCGGCTGAAAATTACATTGAATGATTGATCGTAGCCATCTGTTTCTACTATTCACTCCATTTTCATCTAAACCGTTCATTTTAAAGTCGGTGTTCGTTTCTATTTTTTACTACTTGACACCCACTGCAAGTGCCTACTAGATGGAATATCTAACTAGACTGTATCACCTGACACGTGTCAGTCATTGGGCCACGAATGATCGGACGTGGATTTCCTGCGAAAGCCTTTCGCAGGAAGTTCCTGCGCAAGGATTCAGGGCGGGGCCATCGAAATGTTTGTGGGAAATCTATCTCGTTCATCCGTTTGGCGAGATCATTTTATGAAATGTGAAAAAAAAATGAGGTGTATCCAAAACTCATGTGGGCCACACGAGAGGAATCCGTGGATATTCAGTTAAAACCGTTGAAACATTCCTGTGGCCATAAAGCTTTTCTTCAGACTAAAGTTTTAGTATTTTCACTTCATCCCAGTGGTAAAGACCTTATAAACGGTTTGGATGGCATATAAACATCAAGGTGGATTTCAGAAATGTTTCAATGGTAAGTATTTCTTCCCCCAAATTTCCCTCTCGTGTGGTCCACTTGAATTTTGAATCCACCTAAAATTTTATCCCTCATCCTAAAATGAGCTCTCCAAACGGATGAACGGGTAGATATCCAAAAAACATGGCTGTCGGTCCCACCCAGTACCCTTGCGCAGGAACTTTCAGGCTTTCGCAGGAAATCCGCGTCCCGAATGATCGGACCTGACCAGGTAATTACTTACCAGGAAATTAACACATCGTTTTTTACACCGACTTTGGGAGCTTAACTTTTCAGCGTTATAACCGAGGATGCCGTCAAATGAATATAGGGCCTACTGTAATGTATGTATGTGATGTATCAACACTATCAGCCCCATTTATACTATGAACTCAAAATTGAGATAGATCCAAAGCTCTAGTGGTGTCACTTGATATGTATGCGGCATATTTCAAATCAATTTAACCCCACTAAGTTGTGGAGCCCAAGATTGGTGTCGCAATCCCAAAACCAATCGTGGGCTGTCACAATCCAAAAACCAAATTGGTTGAATAATTTCAACATACAACTTGGACATTTGTTTAATTCTAACCATTAAACCTATAGTTAGATAATTAAATTATTAATTTTTGTATTACTGTAATCTAAATTGGGACTTATATTTTTTACAGTTTAATTTAAATTAATTATGAACTTTTTAAGTGATTTTAATTAAAATTGCATGAATTATCCACTACAGTGCGTGCAAAGTTTGGCGGAGCTTAAGTTTTGCTCCCGTCAGAGGCTCCTACGAATATTAACACGTACGCACCTGTGTTTAATTATTGCAATCCTAATCTAAGGCCTTATGTATACTCCCATCGAAGGATCTCCATGGAGACTAACATGTACACATCCATATCAGGTGAATTTGACCCTACATATAAAAACTAAGTCCTATAAAAAAATATATTCAAGTTTGAGTCAAACTCTTACACTCAATCTTACACAAGGAGAGAGTGTATTGATTCTAAAATTGACAACTTTATTTGTCAAATTAAGCCCATTTATAACGTCTTGTTTGAGTTACTCGACCGATGCTCTCTTATGCTTTAATTAACCTCCTTGTGCTTCTCCGATCGTTGACGTTGATGTTGCAGCTCCTATGGTCGTTCATCTTATATTCAATACTTCAATGATGTGACCAAGGCAAGAAATGATTGTGGAATCTCTTACAACTAATATAAATTTAATTTCTTAGGAGATTTACCTTTATAAGTGTTTTAAAAGATTTAAATAATGATTTAATCATAACTTTTGATTTAATATCTAGAACAAGGTGGTAATTGAGTTCATCTTCAAAATGGAGGTTGAATTCCTTATTATAGTGGTAAAGCCCAAAAAAATTAATAAAATCTCATAAATTTAGAGACTTAGAATAAGGAAAATGAGTGGAAAATTTTTAAGACTTCTATTATATAAAAAACTCATCAAAACGCTTAAAAATCGAATGATCATTTTTTTATATATATAAAAAAGTTTTCAACAACTAGTTAATAGCTTTGTTTATATGATCAAAAGGTCATTTTATGGGATTGAAGGTCCTTTGATAAGATTAATGTGACTTTCGATCTCATCAAGAAACTCTATTTTTTATGTCTAGTTGTTAGACCGTTTCTTTGATCGCATCGAGTGGTCTTTCGATGTCATCAAGACCCATCGATAGCCTATTAATTAGATCGATGAGCACATCATAGACTATTATTTTTTAATGTGTATTTTACAAAATCTTTGCAACACCTTTAGCTTATCTCATCATATTACGATTTAATGGATGATTAATTAAGAGTTTACAGATTAAGTTTAGAATCATAAAGTTAAAATTATTATGATACCTTAATTTACATATTCTTTATTCATTAATACTCCAAATCTTCTTATATATTCCATCCTCAGCTCTAAAGGATCCAGCCTACTAACTTATAAACTTACGTTACTAATATATAAAAAAAGTACACCAACATTAAATGCCTATTAAATGCCTCACGTATCATTGACAGACTCTGCCAACCCGCTACAACGCATGATTTGAAGTGTGCCACTGCTGCACCCAAAGTCACGGGATCTCTCATCATGCCTCACTTCTTGGTGTCCTGCCACACATCACCGCAGGTGCTAGAGCTTGAGGCATCTCCATGTACGACGTGGCCATTGTTCAGGTGGGCCCTGTCTCTGCATGTTCTGTGGCCTAAAATTAGGCTACTCCTGTCATAAGGTGGACCACGACCTGTTTGCTCAGTGCCATGGAAACCGGCCCCATCTGTCATCTGGTGGACTGCAAGCGTACCTCAAACGCGTGGACCCACATGTCTGTTTTAAGCGTCCACATTTTCTGTACGCACATGGCCCATCTCATGTCGGACCAACGTACTCTTTTTAGGCCACGGACAACATGGTGGGCCCCACCATGAACAGCCAGGATGTCTCGGATAACATAACAATATATATATATATATATATATATATATATATATATATATATATATATATATATATATATATATATATATATATATATATATATATATCGGAATTCTCTCGTGTGGACTGTTTTGAGAACTTATCACAGGTGATGTGATTTCAAAATCTGAACGGTCCACGTGAAGCATCACCTCTTGAAACCCTCGGGATCAAATTTTACTTTGTTTCGAAACTTTGGTAGGCCATGAAAAATGAAAATAGTTTTCTCCCTTGATTTACATTTCTCTTTTTATAGCCCACTAGAATTTTAGATGAAGGTGAAAATTTATATTTAAGGTTTCATGGGATTCCATATCACATGGACCGTGCGGATTAGATGCTCATAACATCACTGCAAAGGTATGCACGTGTATATTCGAGCATAACCCTAGAGAGAGAGAGATCCCCAGGAAGAGCCCTACCTACTTTGAAAACACTAGAGGGTAACCTGTGGTAGGTACATTCGGGGTTACTTTCACTAATGCGTGAGAAAAGACATCGCCCATAAAATCCACACCGTCCATCTCGTACAACACCCTTTGTAGGAGCCTGATCCAAAAATTACGATGATTCAACACTCAGGTGGGCCACCCTAAAAAATTATACATAAAACTTCTAAATTCACATATTACACAGTCCACCTAAATTTTAGAACATTACGATTTTTTCTTTTCCAATGAAGCATATTAGATGAACGGATTGGATGACATGTAAACACCGTGATGAGTCCCACATCCAAAAAAAAGTGGGTCCGAGTCCGAATCCTCCGCTCGTAACAAACAGGGATTTGCTGTTTGGGCAACATCTTCCGTGTTTGTCACAAACAAAAGATTCGGATTCAATTTCCTAAAATTCGTCTTTAGGGTCGACTTCCCTCCAACGTGGGTTACACAAATCTCCTGTATTAGGTAACATGATTTCTGTATTATGCTCACATCTCAAAAATTAAAGACTCAAATGTACCACAACACAAAAAACAATGGAGATTGAATGACAACCACTGAAGCATTTTAGTTGTATTTTCCCTTCAATCCTAGCGAAAATCATCTTATGAATGGTTCAGATGACATATAAACATCACTGTGCCTATTTCTTATGCTGCGGTCTATCAATTTTTCTTTTTTTTTTATCTGCCCCATTTTTTAGCTTGTGTCCTAAATTGAGCTGGCAAAACATATGGACGGAGGGGATATAAAATAGACATGAGTGGGCCCCGCATAACTTAGGTTTACATGAATACTGATTCGAAGGGAGCCACAACCAGTTTCTGACCGTCCAACCAATTTTCTCGCAGATAAGGTATGGGAAAAAAGAATATACAAAAATAAAACTCCAGCAAGAGCCTTATTGAATTATTGGAGGGGAAAGGGTTCCCACGTCCCTTCCCGATCAGCCAAAGTAAGTGGGCCCCACCTCAATAAGACAGGGCCATCTCTTTTGACTGACAAGATTAGAAAATAGACTTCGGGACACATACGTGCAATATAAATATTTCCAACCTTAGCTAATCCCACAAGTAAAAAGATCATGTACATGCCACACAAGTGCCAGCATGGCACAGTAGGTCTGAGATCCAATCCATCCATCATAATATTATCACCACCACATTGATGCCATAAGCCAAGAATCAGGTCGATCAACTGGTCAGGTGGGCCACAGTTAGCAATACAACTAATCAGGCCGAAGTTGTCTAACCCATTCACCTTTTTTTACTATTGGGATCCACATGCTGAGTGGACCAGATTCATCTTTGGGAAAACATGTATAATGCTAGACCAACCTGATGGATGGATTAGATCCTGCACGTATGTACCATGCTCGCATATGTGTGGGGTGCATTTGAGAATTATTGCACACGCGTGCACACTTAGCAAAGCTCTTCCAAGCCATCCCTTCTTTTGGTTCTTTCTCATTGACTTACTCGACTGCTTAAAATGCTTGTAATTTTCCTCCATAGAGACTGCGTATGTGATATGATACGCATGGTTGGTTTTCTTCTCAATTTCTATGGTCTTAAATTAGAGTAATTTGCTTTGAGTGAGTAGTGTATGGAGCCTATGGCACACAAATGTGGCTCAAAGAATACTCATATGCTCATATGTGACAAGGCATTTTTATTTTTATTTTTAAGAATCGATGCAATATGAGGCTGAATTTTAGTGAACAAGGCACATTTCAAGCATAACACTTGTTGTGAATGACGGTGTAGCCTACTTCGCAAGCCACGTGCACTGTGGTTATTGTCAGTTGGGTCCAATGAAGAAAAATGATGATTTTTTATCCGACTAAACATATAAGTGCATAGAAGAGCACATACGGTTGTTATATGCATGTTTACTTCTAGCATGCTACGTATCACTGCTTAACAAACGGTAATGATGTGAGCTTGGCCGTGGTACAAGCAAAGTAAAAACAATGAAATAGATGACATTGCCGTCCTAAATTTGACAAAGTGAAGGGAAAGCGATGCATGGTTATTGTTGCATAAGCGATCAGTTGAGTGAGAATATACACATGATTTGATAGAATAGCCTGCAAGTGGCTCAACAAGATTCCATCGAAGTCAATAAACTCAAGCTTAAATAAAATAAATAAAATAATGAATTATATATTAAAAGTTTAAATCTCTTTGTATTTGTAGACTGTTCTTACAGCCAAAAGATTTTATTATTATTATTATTATTATTATTATTTTATTTTTTATATTTTTTTAAAAAGCCTTTGCACCATACGAGTCTTAATCCAATCATATTGGAATTATGCATTTTTAGGCAAGTAGGAAATTTGCCAAATGAAACCAGCTACATGTTGCTTTAATATATTTTGATATATGAAATGTATTCCTAAAGATGGATACTAAAAATATTAACTGAATTTAAATTCAATATATTATTAGAAGTTAGTAGAAAATGTGTTAAAGAAAATTATTATAGGCTAAGAAGCCTTATAAAATTCCACATCTTAAAAAAATATAAATCTTAGTGAATGGAGTAAAAACTTTTGTAATGGATTTAAGAGAAATAGATAAAACAGAAGAAGCATTAATCATCTTTCATTCTCTATCAAAGGTACAATTGGAATTAAGATCATATCTGCAATTAGTTAATGAAAATCTTCATAAAACTTGAATATAAATGGTCCATAAACAGCTTCAGAAGAATATCTTATATCATTCAATAGGCACACGTACTAAAAACTCTAACCAAGTAGACTCAAGCTTAAAGAAGAGATCATAATTAATGCTATACTATTTGCCCATTGTTTTCTATCATAGCCATGTATTCTAATAAATAAAAAAAATTGACTAAATTAATTTTTAAGCCATTACAACTATACATGTCTTAAGTAGAACGAAACATACTCTGATGTTCATTTGTTCGTTGGAAAGCTAATTTAAGAAACTTTCAAACAAAATCATTTCAATAATATTCTGAAATCACTAACTACCCAAAATTCAAAAGGAAAATAAAATTTTTCGAAGAAACTATGATGAGTACTCAAGAGTCACTAGTACCCAATTAAAGTATTCTTTAAATGAGACCTAAGACAATCGCCGACCCTTTACATGGTCATAATCATGAGCCTCTACATGCAAAGGGTTGAAATCTAGCCCCTTGAGGGTCATGATCATGGGCCGTTTGACAATCAATGACAACGAACAATTTGACAATCTAAGTTTTTACTGCAAAGTTCCAATAAGGCCCGGACAAAGGAGGAAATTACAAAAATGTCATGTGTGAAACATCTAACCACTCCATATATGAACTCTGCTATGATGGTCACATGGTCACACCAATAAATAACCGAGTGATCAAATCATCAAATGATCGATCTATGCGAATTTAGATGTTTTGAACAGTGAATATTATTTTTTATTGATTGGCTCACTTTATAATTAAATTCTCAAAAAGTTTGATTCATATAACAATAATATCAGTTTACGTCATCTAACTAAGTTGAATGTCAGACACATATCACATGAACTCACAATTTTTTAAGAAAATATAAATAAGCATTGTTTGATAAAATCTCATTATGTGAGAAAATTAGCAGTGAAAATAATACCTTATTATTATTATTATTATTATTATTTTCTAATATATATATTTTTTGTCATTCTATTTGAGCAAATAATAGGAAATAGGCTCTCATCTCCGGACTCTCTTGGGGCGGTTTACCTAACCCCGCAGTCATACGAGTCCGTTCGTTTGGGTTAAAGTCAAACATAGACTTTTTGGCCAAACCATTTATTTTTCTTAAATGTGAGGCCCACCTGATAAGCAGGGCACCCAAAATTTTGGGTCAACCCATTTAAATAGTGGGTGGTGCATAATAGATGGATTAGATCACACACGCTGTAACTTCGGCACGTGTGTGATGAGCACGTACTAGTGAGTGTGCACTTTTGACTCACCCAAATCACAGTATCCTGGCCCATTGAATCATCTAGAGTCCCTTATAGGTGTGATCCACCGTATGTTGATCAACACTCGATGAGTATGAGAATGTCCCAGTTATCTCCTAGATTGGGAATATCCTAACCCTTCGATCATTGGCCTTTTTCTGTTTAATGGCAACCAATGCAGAATTATTTTTTATTAACCACTAGAATATTAGAATGATGGAAATTTTTTGGGCATCCCTCATCAAATTGCTCTGCCCATCAGATCAATGATCTTGATCACAAAATCATGGGACCCACATGTACGGAATCATGTGTCAGATCTATAATCAATACATCCTTCTCGGACCACCTTGCCAAAAGCCCACGCTAGCCGTACCTATAAGAGAGAGACAGTAACACGTTAAGAGGCGAAATTGAAAATGATCACGTGAATTACAGTATGTTCAGGCTATGTGGGGCCCACAATGATTCCAGTGCCATCAAACCCGTCCATTGATGCGGCCCGAATATTAAGCCTAGATTAGAAAAAAATCCAGCCTGATTAATAAATTAAGTGGGCCACACCCAAGAGAACAATGGGGGACTTTGGGGTGGGACCCACCAGCCAAAGAAATTGTGAGGATTGTTTGGCATCCTGGACTTGGGGCTGGATTTATTTGGATTCTAAATCCAAAAGACCTCAGTTGTTACATATGGGACCCTCTTCTGTGGCAGGATTTTAAATAACAGTGGATTTTAAATCCTGATTTCAAGCTACTTTAATTTCCTTTCTAAATTAGATTGGTTTTAAAATTGAAAGGTTTTAAATCCAACCAAACCAATAAAATTCTTAAACTGTCCGCTTCATTGTGGAACGGCCACATTTTTTGGAGTGTCCATGAATTGGACGGTGTATAATTAAAAAATGGTAGGCCGCATACGTTATTTAGAAGGTTGGTGGGTGAAGCTTACCTGAATTTTGGATGGATGTCATTTTCGTGTTACGTCTGGCCCCGGGAAAAGAAAAAAAATTGGAACCCAAAAATTCAATTTTCCAAATACTACTGAATTTCACGAAATAGGAAATTAAGATTGCCAAACACACCCAAAAAAAAAAATCCAAATATTAGGAAAACAAATCCTGAATTTAGATTTTTACCTAATCGAATATACTATACATCCGCTTAGTGGAATGTGGGGTCCACCGTTATATGTGATGGAACCATGTTGGTTGGTATGTCCCACTAAGATTAAGAGACATACTGAAACTTAGGCAGGCCAGACAAGTGAATATATAAGGCGAAGGCATGACCGTGCCTATATCCCTATGGTGTGCCCCAAAGGAAGTTTTTTGATGTGATTTATTCTTGGAATGTACTATGATATTGAGAATTCTCACCCGATGAACGGTTTGGATTTTAGATACAAGTCACAGGTGGACCCTACACATCTCGAATGTACAGTAATCACCGTCCATGAACGCATGTGATAATAGCACTCTTTTGGATTTCTTCCATTCCAAAGGGAGCCGATTAGGTGCGGCCGCGGCGGCATACTATACGGTGCATACCTAACTGTGGGCCCCACCTTGATGTATTTATTCTATATCCACACTGTCCATCCTTTTTTTCCAGATCATGTTAGCTATGATTCTAAAAAATGAAGAAGATCCAACTATCAGGTGGACCATACTTACGAATTAAACGCACGTCCACTTTCGCAGATGGGGTGAATACTCGCAAAAAAACGTACGTAACGGCAGGAACTGCACATGGACTGCAGGTATCAGTCCAAGTCAAAGTACCTTCTCGGCGAAAAGAGACTCTAGGTGCATTTTAGTAATTTGGCTATAACCTAAGCCGGCACTAAATTGGGGACTGTTACCGTTAGAACTAGGATGATCCAAACCATTTATATGATGGGCCACACATGGATGGTCGTTACCCAAAAATTACAGGGCGAAATATTCTATGAATGGCACATGTGTAACGGTTAATGGAACTGGAGATTTGAAATATTCTAACTTGAGAGTTATTTTTTGGGTGCCCCCATCGAATAAAATGCCCACCACATGAACGGTTTGGATCATTTTAAAATGACTCCAAATCCAACGACTACAGTCACTTTGCAGCAAGGTCGGATATACCGGAGAAAACGTCCTTTCGCGTATACGCAACCACTCGTACACGCACACTAACTCAGTACACTTGTGAAGGATCCGACCGTAGGTAAAGTAGCATCGACCCTGAAAACAAGTACTTGTGGGTCCACGCATCAAGTGGCCCACCATCTCATGAGGACAATGGAGGAATCAGAAAACTGCCGACATGGGAAGGTTGGATGTTATAAACACGTGATAGATAGGCACGTGCGATTCGTGTAGAATGCGTGTGGGATAGAAAAACTCCAATTATGTAAGCTTTTCTGTCTATATAAGCTCTACAACCCTCTCCCAAACACTGGCCATAGTTACTTGAATTCCCTTTGTAAGCTGTGAAAAAAGATAAGAGAAAAACAGTCTTTCTTCCGTAATTACTTATCTCTGTTTCTCTTTAGAGCTTTTTAGAGAGAAATGGCAGATAAAAAGATCGAAAAGAGTGTGGAATCCGACGCTTCTCGGATCTCTGATCCTACAATGGTGAAGCCGGAGAAGAAGAAGAGGAACAAATACGCTTTCGCTTGCGCCATGATCGCTTCCATGACTTCAATTCTCTTGGGTTATGGTAAGAATTTCTTTCATTAGAAGATGTTTGGTTATAGAAGAGAATTGGGTTTTTGTCTTTTAAGAGTTTAAAGGCTGTAGAACTCTCTCTCTCTCTCTCTCTCTCTCTGAAAGATGATTTTGCAAAATTTCCAAATATCGTGAACTGGGTTCTTTTGATTTTTGATTTTTTTTTACATTTCCTGATTTTTTGGAGATTCTACTGAGAGTTGAAATTCTAAAAAACCGAATTGTTTTTTTCCTCATGACTACAGCTAAATGGGATTCTGATTATCATGTTTTTGTTTTTTATATAGATATTGGAGTGATGAGTGGAGCAGCTCTCTTTATAAAAAAAGATCTAAGAATCTGCGACGTGCAGGTCGAAATACTCGTCGGTATTCTCAATCTCTACTGTCTAATTGGGTCGGCGCTTGCAGGAAGAACATCCGATTGGATAGGCCGCCGTTACACAATCATTCTCGCCGGAGCAATCTTCTTCGCCGGCGCTCTACTGATGGGCTTCTCAACGAATTACGCTTTTCTAATGGTGGGTAGATTCGTGGCTGGGATTGGAGTAGGCTACGCACTCATGATAGCTCCCGTCTACACCGCCGAAGTCTCTCCCGCCTCCTCTCGAGGCTTCCTCACTTCCTTCCCTGAAGTCTTCATCAACGCCGGTATCATGTTCGGATACGTATCCAACTACGCCTTCTCCAAGCTCTCCTTACATCTAGGCTGGCGACTGATGCTTGGTGTCGGTGCAATACCGTCCGTCTTCCTAGCCGTCGGAGTCTTAGCCATGCCCGAATCTCCACGCTGGCTGATTATGCAAGGCCGTCTTGGAGAAGCAAAACGAGTACTCTACAGGACCTCAGATTCTGAAGAAGAGGCCGAAAGCCGAATCGCTGATATCAAAGAAGCGGTGGGAATACCACAGAATTGCAATGATGATTTTGTTCAGGTACAAAAAAATAGCCATGGAGAAGGTGTGTGGAAAGAACTACTACTTCACCCAACGCCAGCTGTCCGTCGTGTCTTCATCGCTGCAATTGGAATCCATTTCTTCCAACAAGCATCCGGCATCGATGCAGTAGTTCTCTACAGCCCACGCATTTTCGAGAAGGCAGGAATTAAAGGCACTGACCCACTTCTGGGTGCAACCGTAGCCGTTGGATTTGTTAAAACAGTGACTATCTTGATTGCAACATTTCTCGTGGACAGGATCGGTAGACGGCCTCTCTTACTCTTCAGCAGTGGAGGCATTGTCTTATCTCTCCTTACCCTCGCTACGGGATTGACAATCATCGATCATTATCCAGATAAAAAAATCACAGGAGCCATCGTCGTTTGTATCGTCATGGTCCTTGCTTTCGTTTCTTTCTTCTCGATTGGGCTAGGACCCATCACATGGGTCTACAGCTCTGAGATCTTCCCTTTAAGGCTACGAGCCCAGGGTGCTAGTATTGGGGTTGCTTTGAACCGTACAACGAGCGGTGTTCTTACCATGACTTTCATTTCTCTCTACAAAGCGATTACAATCGGTGGGGCTTTCTTCCTCTACGCAGGAATCGCTACCGCTGGTTGGATCTTCTTCTACACGTTCTTGCCGGAGACTCGAGGGCAGTCGCTGGAAGATATGTCAGTTCTGTTTGAAGAGTCGAGATGGGCGAAGAAAGAGAAGGGAGAAAACCAAGGCCAGGTGCAGTTAGCCAGCAATGGTCAGGGCCATGGTCCAACTCAGCTGTAATTGCTGAGAGGCTATTTTAGTCATTTTCTTGTGAAGTTTGGACACGTACGTGCCTTTGCATGTTTTACTTAGTTTTATTATGAGATGGTTTCGGTTTTACTAAAGTTATGGTCCACCAAGTGGATAAATTTCATCCGTTGATGTATGTATGAGATCTAACACGTACAATGGATTTCTACGAACGCTTGCATATTGTTTTTTATGGAATAGCCCATCTGATGAGTGGAAAGAACTTAATTTTGTAATGGATGATCCTGATGGTGGTTCCAATCTATTGGACGGATTGGATTTTATATTCACTAATAAATTATGAAGTTACCGTTGGATGTACAGTACCTTATGGTCCAGCTAGTTGAACTTTAGACCTTTTCGTTTATTATTAGCTACTCAATGATAGAGAGTAGTGAACTGGGAAAATGAACAATTGCATCCTTTGTCCATATTCGCTCTCACCTACGGTGACCTGGGGCACGAGAAATAAATCTAAACCGTTCATCATGTTTTTTGTTTTTTTGTTTTGTTTTGGTTTTTTTTTACTAAAATCCTGTATACACAAATAAATGTAAGTAATCTTATTTAATATTTAAACTTGGAGGGTTATCTTGAGTTTTTTAATCTCCTTGAATAAATTTATATTTTCCATTACATAATCTCCGGTGAAATCAAGATCGAAATAGACAGCTAACTAAATAATGGCTAAGAAGCGGACTATCAGATGCACCGCATTTACGGCCTTATATCACACGTGTATGATAATATGAACGGTAGATCACGAAGGGATGAACGTGATGAGGTCGATCACGTTCTCCCTCGCAATAACGACATCATCAAACTCTAACTCAAACACTGATCCATATATAACTCGGGTGGTAGACTGACTTAAACTTAAAAGATACCACGTTTCAACACTGATGTCTTGTATGATTCCCTAGTGAAAGTAACTTTTAGATTAACTAGGTCAATCTCTAAGAGTCCTGTTTGGTTTAACTAGGTTATTCTCCACGAGTCCTATTTAGTTTAACTAGACGTTATTCTCTTTAACTTTTTCGAAATCGGATTCGGTAATGAGTTAGTTGGTACGACTAAACTCAGTTGGGCCTACCGTGAATGTGTGTGAGTTATCTACGCCGTCCATCTATTTTTCCAGCTCACTTTAGTGGTTGAGCAGAAAATTGAAGAATGCCCAAAGCTCAAGTGCGACCCACCATAGGAAACACGATTTTCAAATGAAACTGCTCCTGCGGTGAGGTCTACTTTGAGACTCGGATATACTTTTTTGGGATAGAGCCCTTGATTTTGGATATACTTCGTTTTTGAGATATACTCGAATAACCACGCAACCAGCGTCCAAGTTTTTGTAAGTACTTTTTACATTGGACGCAATTCTCACTGTCCAGTAGAAAAAGATTTATAATCAAATAAATATTTATTATAAATAGTTTTTTATAATTCAAAAATAAAATTTTACTATAAATAATTTCTTATAACTCAAAATTAGAACATCATAATCATCTTTGGTTGGTATAAATAAAATATAATTATAGTTTAAATAAATCCATAATCATACCTACATGAGCGTATCTCCTTTATTAAAAAGAGAAATTATACAAAGCTTTTATTCCTTTTTATTTCGTTTGAAAGAATATTGCCCAAGACAGGGCTTTTACGTGCCTGCATAGGGGCTCACAGACAAACCCGTGACAAATCCAAATCATGATCAGCTCTAGCAAGTTTTCAACGGTGGAAGTTTTAGTTTGCATTATTTCGTGTGGTGTGGCCCACCTGAGTCTTTAATCTAACTGATTTTTTAATTCCCGTTTCATTGCGATCTTGATCGTGAGAAACTGACGGACGGAGTGGATTTTTTCATAAGCATCTCCATGTGTCTCGCATAGCTTTTGTTCATAGGATCATTGCCGCATGAATGAGATCCAAACCGTCCATTCGTATCTCTTGGGGTAAGCGGACCATTGTCTAAAACAAGCAGTTGGTCGAGAACAGCTATTTTATTAGTAGTAGATCCGTGAACAAAGGGGCCGTTTGGGGATATATCCAAATCCCTAAATATAGTAAAAAGGAAAAAAGTTGCTTAAAAGCCGTATATAATATATATCCATTACAAATAAATGCTGTTAAATTGCCATAAATACTCCCAAATCATGGATTTGATACTTTCTATCCAAAACAGTAGGATTTCCCACCCAAAGATAAGGCTTGATTCAAAAACCATGTGGACCATCCCAAAATTACCGGATAACTTTAAATTCATGCAGTATGGGCCACGTGGGTTCTGAAATTCTTTGATTTTTGTTTAATCCTTTCATCCTAATGAGGAAAATCAGATGAATGGATATTGATGGCATGTAAACAGTACGGTGGGCCATACAAAAAACAAATGGTAACCGTCCGATTACAAATCTTTCTACGATGTGGCCTACCTGAACTCTGGATGGTCATGAGTTTTTGGGTCCTTAGGTGAAGATGAGGCGTGTACGCAATGGACGGGATGGATCTCTTGAAAGTTTCACACACGTGGTTCTTCTTGCACGAGGTACCTAGCCAGAGGTATGCTAGCGCCGCTGGAAGAAGACTACGTGACACTCTCCCTGGTAGGGGAGCCGTCCAGGCACGGTCTCTGTGGGGCCCACAGTAATGTATGGGTTTTAGGCTGCCCAACCCGTTTTGGCAGGGGCTCTATGGGGCCGACCGTGATGTATGTGTTTTATCCATGCCGTCCATTCAGTTTTTGACAGATAATTCTAGAGCATGAGCCCTAACGTAGGCAGATTAGATGCTCAAGTGGACCACACCACAGGAATCAGTGTGGATTGAATGCCTACTGTTAAAAACTTCTCGAGGGTAATAGAAGTTTTTGGATCAAGCTAGTATTTATGTTTTCCCTTCATCCAGGTCTTTGTGACCTTATGAACAGGTTGGATGGCAAATAAATGCCACAGTGGACCCTTGGACAGTCGTACGGTGAGCATCATTGTTACCACTGCTTCCCGTGGGGTGGTTCACTTGAGCCATAGGTCTACTTCCTTTTTTAGCTCATGTCCTAAAATGATCTGCAAAAATAGATGGACAGCCTGGATGGAACACATACAGCACGCTGGGCCCACTGAGCCCGTGCAGGACCGTCTGTCTCTAGCTAGGTCCTGGTGGCGTAGTACCCAATCTACGTGGCAGGTCTTATCCACACCGTTCATTTATTTTTATAGATCTTTTTAGTGCATGAGATAAAAAATGAGGCAGTTCCAAGGCTCAACTGGACCACACCACATGAAGAATGGATGACCAACGTGGATAAAATCCATACATCACTGTGGACCCCACAAAGCCCCTGCCTGAACCGACTTCTGTCCATGCGTGTGCAGGACGCAATCCGCAATTCCCTCTGGCGGAGCATCCAATATGCATGTCCCATGTGAAAGATATCACACCATTCATGTGATTCAAATTGCCCATTAAATGGGACTCCAATCAACGGTTTAATACAAACTCATTGGACTATCAGATGGTTAGGAATACCCAATCAGCATGCTTTTCCACTGTGGTCTCATCCACCCATGATCTCAACCGGCTGGAAAATATTGTGGAATTACCGGTCTTTGTCTAATTCATGAAAGGTTCCAAAATACTAGACAGCTCAAACACAGAAAGGCTAGTATTTTAGGAGAAATATTCTGATACTCTGACACACTAGAATGGATAATACGCGGGCAGATAGAAATTACTGAGAAACTGCATGTATGGAATATAAATAATCCAAGAGTAACCGTCTAAATTATAGTTACCAACATTTTTTATTGTTTTTTTGGGTTAGCTTGTTAGTGTACGCAGACTCCATGTTAGCCACCTTCGCTGGGGATTGATATGAAGACCTCAAGTGGGGATCGATGCGAAGACCTCAAGTGTTGAAACGACGTATCTCCACTCAGTTTGCCAGTTGAGCTATGGATTTGGGTGTATTATAGTTACCAACATGAATATGAATGAACAGAAAATTAGTTTTCTATTGAATTATATAACTATCACATTATTTAAGATTTATTGGACAGTCCAATAATGAAAATATATCCAAGGGTTCAATTTAAACAAACAAACCTCCACTAACTAGAGGTTAGGAATGTTCAACCAATAAGGTTCATGATTAGTTGGTTTCTTTGAGTTAATATATATCACAGGTACCATTAAGAAATGCATGTGTACAATGCGTCCTACATGGTAGAGTATCAAATAACTCTCTTTGTTTTAAGAAGGGTTTGAGGTCTAGATGGCCATATCATGAGCTTATATGGATCAAACTTAAGATTTTGTAGCCTTAAAATCATTTTTTCATTTTTTTTTAAGAACTAAGATATCACTCTACCCCAACTAACACTTGTACGATATGCTCTTGTTTAGAAAGGAAAATTATCATTTTAAAAATGGATGTGACCCCACTAAAAATTAAAATTTGGCACATCCATCGATTAATTTGATCAGTTTATTCTAATCGAATAGTCATGAACCCAGAATTTTTTTTTTTACAACAGCTATAGTAAATTTGGTGTGGTCCATATGTGATGAGTTTTGTCTCCAAATTTGAGCATATGACAATAAATTTAAACACCTTACACGTGGACGAGTTAAATTTACTTCACAATTACCCAGTGGGCTCCACATAAGATGTGAATGCAATCAAAACGTGGTGTCCTTGGTTACAAGACCATTTGGCCATTTCCTTCTTTTTTCTTTTTCTTTTTCTTTTCTTTTTATGAGGAGGAGAGGAGTGTGTGAAATGGAATATGGTGTTTTTTGGTTTCATTCATTCTTCGTTCTTCCTTTTTCCTTTATTAGTTTCATTTATAATTATTAAATTTTTTTTTTATTGGGTATGAATGTTAAAAGTTTGTGAAAGGAGTGAGGGTGTGGAAGAGAGTTGTAATGAATTAATTTTCATAATAGAATTATGTCGTAATGAATGAATTTCGTAATGGAAGAATGTTGTAATTAATGAATGTGATAAATGTTGGAAATAGAGCTACTGGCTAACCAAAATAGATAGGTTGCAGATGATCGGTTAGGTCCGCTATGTCTATATCTTTAGGGAAGGGAATGGGCCTGCCGATGGCATGACCCGTTTGGGAAGCAAGACCCAGTTGAACTATCTTATCCATGACCGTGGGGAACTTCCACCACAGGTTCGAGGGTTGCTTTTTCTTGATTTTGTGGGACTAGGTGCGATCAGGCAGATTCCTTCTAGGGAATGATTTTGATGTCAACCCTGGGGTTGCATTTCCTTTTCCTTCTTTCTTGTTGGCTATGATAAGCTTCTCCCAAGTTATGTCCCTGGGCAAGCCCAAATGTCCAGATAATTGTGTATTTCTCCAACAATGAATGAAGGTTCCCATTTATTTTTTATTTTTTTTAAAGAATGTAATAAATGTTGTAATGGATGAATTTTTATAATTAAAAAATGTTGAGATAGAAATATGTTGTAATGGAATGTTGTATGGTGAATTATCGATATTTACTATGGATCACGTATATCCATTATGGATCGCGTTATATTTTCAATGTGGATCGTTGATATTCAATGTAAATCGTCAATATTTACTGTGGACCGCTGATATTAAGAGTGGAATATTAATATTCAGTGTGAACCACTACGAACCACTAATATTCACGGCAGATTGCTGATATTCATTGTGGATCGCTGATATTTCTACTATAGATCGTTGATATTCACCATGGATCACCGATCTTACAAAAACTGTCATAACTCCTTCATTACATATCTAATTTACTCGTTAGAAAGGTAATTTGATGAATTTTAGAATGGTTATAAAGTCATTTTATTTGGATACTATTTAATTTCTCAAAAGTGGGCCTAAAGTTCATCATTCACTATGAATCACTGATATTCATTATGGGTCAACAATTTGACGAAAATAGTCATAACTCTCTCATTACATATTCAATTTGGATGATCTTGGCTTATTGAAAATGTAATTTCATGAAATTTCAAATTGATTTAAAATGATCGCATTTGACTGCCCAAAAGTGAGTGTAAAATTTATAATTCACTATGGATCGTGGATAAACTTTGGGCCTACTTTTGAAAAGTCAAATGTTGTTCAAATGAGATTATTTTAAATACATTTGAAAGATCATCAAATTATTTTTTCAACAAGTATAAGATCACCCAATCAGAACATGTTGCGAGGAGTTATAACCATTTTTGTTAAATTAATGGCTTATAATGAATATCGATCCACAGTAAATAATGAACTTTGGGTTCAATTTTGGATAATAAAATAGTATTCAAATAAAATGTTTCCAAATTCATTTGAAAGATAATCAAATTATTTTTTCAACGAACATAAGATCACCTAAATCGGATATGTAACGAGAGAGTTATGACTATTTTCATAGGATCAATAAATATCCGCAATCCACAGTGCAAATATCAGTGGTCTACTCATAATATCAGTGGTCCATAATAAATATCGACAAGCTACACTAAATATCCACGATACACAAAGAAAATATGGGCGATCCAAAGTAAATATTAATGATTCACTATATAACATTTATCAATTACAACATACTTCTATCTCAACATTCTTTCATTACAATAATTATCCATTGCAACATCTATTACATTAATCCATTACAACATTCTTCTAGTACAAAATTCATGCTTTACAACATTTTTCTATTGCAAAATTTATCCACTAAAACATTCTTCAATTATATATATAAAAAAATCATTTATTACAGTATTTTTATACAACCTCTTTCATTTCACAAACTCTCACCATTCATACTAAATAATAATAATAATAATAATAATAAACTTAAAAAACAACTATAAAGAAAATTAAGGAAGGAAGAAAAAAGGAAAAAGATAGGAATGATGAATGAGGAAGAAAGAAGAAGGAATGAAATAAAAAAATATCATCCTCCTCTGTTATGAAAAAAATTAAAGGAAGAAACGATCAAATGACTCCTGTATGAAATGACTCCACTTGTTAACCCATCTACATCTTACGTAAGGCCCACTGAGTTGTTGTGAAGTAAATCCAACTCATTCAAATGTAAAAGGGTTTTAATTTGATATCATTTATTTATGCTTGATGAAAAACTCATTATAAATAAATCACATTGAAAGAAACAATTTAAAATTAACACACAATATTAATATAGTTGTGCATCGTAGAAAACTTCAAATAGAAAAGAAAAAAAATAAAAATAAAAAAATATTCTTACTGTGGGTTCATAATTGCTCATAAGAAACAGCTGTGATTCGATCATTAAAAACTTCTTGTCTTGATATTTGAATTTTTATATTTTTTTCCTTAGTTCAGATTTTTATAACCTTATAATTGAAAATAAACATCAAGGTGGGCCCCAGGGAATTTTTAATGGTGAGCATCAATACCTACTACTTTGGTATAGTCCATCCGAAATTTGGATATGATTCATTTGTCAGCTAAAATGAGCTGAAAATTCAGATGGACAGGCGAATATACTATATATACATAAAGGTGGGCCCCATGGTTATGGCGACACTGTGGTCAAACACGGATTGCATGCCATGCTCGCTGATCTCTAGCCACGAGCAGACAGTTTGTGAGCGGGCCCACCCAATGTATCTGTTTATCATGACTTCTATTCATTTTCTCATATCATTTTACAGTATGATAAAAAAATTTTAAGGCAGATCTAATGCCCAGGCGGACCACACCATGTAAGACTTGCATTTAATGCTCGTGGATCTGCCTCATTTTTTTTTGCACATACATTATAATAATGATAATAATACGAGAAAAAGAATGGAGTGGGCCCGCCCACAGAACTGCCCCTTCGTGGCTAGAGATGGGCGGGGGCAGGCGTCCCGCCTACTCGGCTCTGTATTTTAAGAGAGACGGATCAGAGACGATGGTGCATACCATGAGCGCCTGTCTCGTTGTAACCGTAGAGGTGACAGCGCCAGCTGACTAACATGAATACTTATATTCCTATAAGGAGTTTGCTGAAATATATCCTTATGTGTTGTAATACCATACGCTTGAACTTTGTCCTTTGAATCTGGGATATCTTGAAATTATCCTAGCCGTTTATACGATGACTATTACTTTTATGTGGATAGTAAATAAAAGCTCTCGATTTATACGACTGGGAGTACAAATAAAGTTCAATCACTTGCATTAAATGAACTTAGGACTTTTATCCATTGCCTACATTTATATTATCCAGACAAACGAATAGAAAAATAGAATTTTAACAAAAGGGATCTAGATGGTAAGACCCACGTGATGAACGGATTGGATTTATCACAAATGTGCCAGGTTTCGATATGTGAGAGAGCGGGTCCAAAGAAACCTCAATCACTTGAGCAGTTGATTGCACCTTACATTTCTGGACACTACGAATAAAGATATTATCTGCACTGCGTACAAATCGATTATCAATAATAAACTATTTTCATCCCTTCGAATCGGTAACACGTGTACAAGATCCGAATTGTTAATCTGTTGGGCCCCACAATAGATGGGTGATCCATCCAAAATGGCAGCAGCGGCTTCGGTGGTTCTCCGGATCCACCAAGGTCGTTGGATCCCTGACTGTGGGGCCCACCTTGATGTATGTGTCTTATATCTATGCTGTCCATTCATTTTGCCAGCTCATTTTTGGGCATGGGCCAAAACTAAAGCAGATCCAAATCTACGGTGGACCGCACCACAGGAAACAGTGGTCATTGATCATTTACAACTCTTTATGGGCCACAAAAGTTTAAGATCGCATTGAAATTTGTGTGGTCCCTTTATCCAGGTACGTGTGACCTTATCAACGGATGGGATGGAAAATAAACATTACGGTGGCCCCTAAGAATTTTTTTAACGGTGGGCATCCGATCACCATTGTTTCCTATGGTGTGGTCTGCCTGGGATTTGGATCTGCAGCGTGGATATAGGTGGGCCCCACAGTCAGGGACCCGATCCCCTGAACCCTTGTCCATCCAAAACACACCAGTCAGACGATCCTAGCTACTGTTTGGAAGAGTATTTCCTATTGGCTGAACTACTACCGTTAATTTGTAATTCAGGTCCAATAATTAGTGCTTTGAATGGCCAGGGTGGCCCACTTTGGGCTGAGCTTGGGAGGGACGCGGATTGCGTCCTACCCTAATCCGTCCGGGCAGGGCGCTATGGGGCCCACCGTGATGTAAGTATTTTATCCACACCGTTAATTGTTTTTATATGATTATTTGAATATATAAACTATAAATTGAGGTAGTTTCAGGCCTTAATTGGACCACAAGTTGGTGATTAAACTTCCACCATTAAAAACTTCCTAGGAGCTGGATAACTGTCGGATCAAGATGAAATTGGTGCTTTCACTTCATCCAAGTCTGCATGGCCTTATTAATAGATTGGGTGGTAAAAAAAAACATCACAAAGGCCCTTAGAAATGTTTCAACGGTGAGTGTCATTATCACTGCAGCTTCCTTTGATGTGGTCCACTGGATCTGTATATCTGCATCATTTTTTATATTTTACTTTAAAATGATCATATAAAAACATTTAACGGAATGGATAAAATAATTACATCACTGTGGATCCCACAGAGCCCTACCCGGACGGATTACCGTCCGGGCGGGGGTAGGACGCAATCCGCGTCCAACTTGGGAGGCTACTGGAATTTCTCTCTTGGAAGCGGATTGGCTGGTGTACCACACACCACCGACTTGGCTGGTGTCTGCAAAGACGAGGCCCTAAAGATCAGAGTTGTACGAACGGTTTAAAAGAGACCAAAATTACATGGCCCTTATATCCACACCGTTCATCTATTTGGCAAGATCATTTTAGATCATGAACCTAAAAATGAGTCGTTTCCAAATCTCATGTGGACCACACCACAAATACTGTGGGGACAATGACTTTCATCGTTAAAACATCCTTGGGCCCCATTACGTGTATTTTCCATCTAATCTGTTTATAAGGTTACAAAGACCTGGATGAAGAGAAAAAAAAAAAAAATCAATCCAAAACTTCTCTTGACCCCAAAAAGGGTTCAAATGGTAGATGTTCAATACCCCGCTGCTTTTTGCAGTGTGGTCCAATTGATCCTTGGATCTATTTTATTTTTTGAACCAAACCTTACAACAAGCTCGCCAATGGACAGACGGTTTGGATATAACACATACCTCATGATGGGACCCACAGAACTTATTGACACCAAACACACCAGCCAGGTCGCTTATGTGTCGTACACCAGCCAATCCGCTTCCTGTCCAAATGATCCCGGCAGTTTATATGATGGGCCTTATCCTCGTCCATCAATCGTGAGTGGGAATAACAAGAAAAACCTATCAGGTCGTAGTTGACTTTGGACAGTCTCATTTGCCTGGTGGTGGGTCCCTGGCAACCTCGAGCCAGGCATTAATGATGCATGTATGTTTTAGCTTGTAATTAGTGGTGTCAATGGGCCGGGCTCGGACCTGTCAAAGTCAGATTTTTTAATACGTGGGCCGTAGTAGTTCAAAATCTGGGCCAAGCCCGTTGACAGCCCTACTTCTCATAGTTTAAGGTGGGCTCGAGCCTAGATTTGCTACATGGATTGGGCATGGACACAGCTGGCTTAGTGAGAAATTATCATATTTATTTCTAGGTTAATTCTAAATTTCTTTACTTCAACATATGTGACCATATAATAATCAGGAAGTGACAAGTGCAACAAGTATATAGAAAGAAGAAAAGGTGGGAGATAATGAAAAGATGAATAAATAAATAAATAAATAAATTGAAAGAAAAGTATAGGCCACATGTAAAGAAAGAAAGAAAGAAAAAAATAATAATAAGGATGCCAATATTTTCAATGGTACACTACTCATCTATCTCATTTTTATTTGTTATCGCCCTGCTTGGACTTTCAATCTCCATCTGTTTTTGGTTGATATCTAGATGTGAGTCGCGGCAATACATAGCTGGTATTTCACAAAGTCATCATTGGAGCTGAACATTGAGTGGCGTTGGACGAGTTGGGTTAACCTGACTCGATCTAGTTTTGAAATATACTTGACCCGAAGTTGACCCGACTCCTAACCCAATCTGAGTGCAGATTTGGCTTGGAATAATCTAGACCGAGTTTGACCCGGTCACAAGTACCGAATTAGGTCGAGTCGGCACCGAGTCGAGCCGGGTGCAATGGGTATCCACAAGCTGAAATCACAACTCAAAACCTACGTGTATCTAGGGGTGTACACGAACCAAGCTAGCTCGGTTAGCTCGCTCGACTCAACTCGAAAAAGCTCGATTCGACTCGGTTCAAAGCTGAGTTCGAGCTGGCCCCAGCTCGACTCAACTTGGATCGAATCCAACTCGAATCAAACCAGTTCAGTGACTCGGTTACTTTGCTGTTGATGTTGCTCACCAGGTGTTTGATGAAATGACTCAACCAAGTGTGGTTGGTACCTGAAAGTGTGTAGGTTCTTAGTTCTCTTTCCTATCTATTTATATGCTAATATTGTGTATGAATGAGTCTATGCATTTGAGTTCTTCAGAAATCATTGACATGATTGCATGCATTCTGGTGCCTCATGATTCATCTACTAGAATTGATTCAAATGGTGAGTGTGTAAACTCTTCTTGAGTCGTCATAATGAATGGTGCTAGTCTCTTTAGGCATAGCATTTCAAGGATTTTGAAATTTTTTTATTTTGTTCTCATTTTGTGCACAAAATTTTATTCCTTGACGGTAAAGTTTGTAGTGTTTCTTGTGTCAGTTTCCAAGGAAGGTATATATGTACATGAAACAAATACTTTTTTTTTCTTAGTTTTTATATTGCTTAGAAGGTGTTTGATAAAATACCTGTAAAACCATTACTTCTGTTTTACAAACAGTGAGATTTTGAAAGTGCAGTCCAAGTGTTTGTGAAAATGCCTGCAATGGCGAACTTGGCTCGATCTTAGCTCGAACTGGCCCAAGCTGCTGACCGAACTGAGCTACGCTTGCCAATCAGGCTCAAGGAGCAACTCGAGCCGAGTTCGAGCTGAGGTTAGCTAGTGGCCTAGCCGAGTCAAGCTGAGGCCAGCTCCACTTGGTTCGACTCGATGTACACCCCTACGTTTATCTGCTAGAATTATAGTCTCTAGTTAGCCTCCAACCACACGACATCTAAGATCTGAAACGGTTTATATATATATATATATATATATATATATATATATATATATATATATATATATATATATATATGAGAAAAGGTACTATGCGCTCGAGCTCACGGCTCCGTCCCATGCGGTTGAGCTGTGTGGGCCCCACCTTGATGCGTTTCGAACATCTACCCCATCAGTTAGATGCGTCATTCCACCATGAACCTAGGTCTCAAAAATCAAGTCAATCCGTGATTTGTGTGGGCCACACCACATACAGAAGTGGAGAGGGGCTGTGCAACCATTAAAACATTCATAATCATTTTTGGGGCCCACAAAAGATGTGGTTTGCAAATCCATCCCATCCATTATGTGTCTCCCACTTGTATGAGGGTTCATACCATGTTTCAGTAGCATTCAAAACTCAGGTGGGCCTCACCAAGTGCTTTTATATGTTTTAACGATGTCTTTACATGATTTTAGATGGTATGGCCCACCTGAGTTCCATATACGGCTAATTTTTGGGATATCCCATTATTTAAAGGGGAACCATCAAATGCATGGTTTTGATGGTCGACATGCATCACGATGGGGCCCATAGAGCTCGACCTCACGATAAGCTTATCGTGAGCTCGAGCGCATAGTACCTTTTCCCTATACACACGAATCAGGTTCCGAAGCGAGTTTCGCCAGTACCGAGTTGGATTTTGGGTCGAGTCAAGTTGAGTTATTGGGTGACTTGAACTTGATTTGAGTTTGGATTGGATGAAGTCTACTTGGTTTGGATCGACTAGCCCACTCGGTTTAGATCAAGTCGGACAAGTCGAGTTTGCCGATTCAAGTCGTCACGTGCTCAACTCTAATCCTCATAATATCCCTACCGAGTCTTTGTTGCATGACCACTCTACTATTAAGCTTCACCCAAACTACAAACAATAAGGAGCAGGTAAAATATAAGTCATTTCAAGACTTTTTTAAGTTGAAATTTGATTCATACATAGGATAACAACTATATTTTTCATTCTTAAAATATACTTAACTTTATTAAAATATCTTTCATGTGTTGGATATGAGTGTGTGGATAACTACTAGTCAATGATCCACACAAATTTTCTTCCAAATATCTCCAAGAAATATCCCTCTTTTCACTCTCGAAGCTTAAGGTTGAATTTAAATTTAAATAGATAATAGTGATAAGGGGCTACAGGAGTTTCTAGACCAAGATGCTAATTGTGTTTCATTCTTAAAATATACTGAACTTTATTAAAATATCTTTCATGTGTTGGATATGAGTGTGTGGATAACTACTAGTCAGTGACCCACACAATTTTTCTTCCAAATATCTCCAAGAAAATATCCCTCTTTTCACTCTCGAAGCTCAAGGTTGAATTTAAATTTAAATAGATAATAGTGATAAGGGGCCTATAAGAGCTTCTAGACCAAGATGCTAATTGTGTTTCCCTCCCACCCCTGTGTGACTTCACGCATAGGTTGGATGGAAAATGAACATCATGAGCAGACCGTAGGGAGTTTCAATGGTGGGCATTATTGTCCTGCTATTTTCTATGGTGTGATCCACCTTCAATTTGGAACTGGCTGGACTTTGGGCTCCAAGTCCTAAAATGATCAGGAGAAATAGTTAAATTTCCTCTGTAAGCTCTGAGAAAAATAAGAAAAAAAAACCATCTCTCTTCCTTAATCTTTTTTCTCTGTTTCTCTTTAGAGGTTTTTAGAGAGAAATAACAGATAGAAAAATAAAAAAGACTGCACGATTCGACTCTTCTCAGAGTTCTAATTTGACAATGGTGCAACCTGAGAAGAAGTGGAGGAACAAGTTCACTTTGCTTGCACGATGATCGCTTACATGCATGACTTCACTTATATAAGAGAATTAGGTCTCTCTCTCTCTCTCTCTCTCTCTCTCTCTCTCTCTCTCTCTCTCTCTCTCTCTCTCTCTCTCTGAATTTAAAAGAAATGATTTTATTCTATAATAATACATTAAGAGATTATCAACCTATTAGCAAAATTTCCTAAAATCGTGAAGTGGGTCTCTTTTGCTTCTTTTTTTTTTCATTTCTTGATTTTTGAAGATTCTACTGAGAGTTGAAAGTTTAAAAATCCGAATTACTTTCTCATGGCACGGCCAAATGGGAATTCTGATTGTCTTGTTTTTTAGTTTTTTGGCTTATATATATATATATATATATATATATATATATATATATATATATATATATATATATATATATATATATATATATATATATATATATATATATATATATATATATATTGGAGTGACGGGTGGAGCAGCTATCTTTGTAGAAAAGGATCTAAAGCTCACTAATGTGGAGATCGAAGTATTCATCGGGATTCTCGATGTCTAATGTTGTAACACCGTGTATTTTCTATACTTGGGTGTTACTATGAAAACCTAACTTAGTGTTTACACAAACCTGACTCACTTAAGCGTTCACTTCACTCTAACATAAATCAAATCAGTAGGAACCATCTTTATTTATAAATTAAGTCATCCAACCGTTGTTTTAGAAGGACTATTACTTTGTCAAGGGACTCACATCGAAGCGTAAAAGACCAAATTCTAGAAATCGAATAAGGATGAAACATCAACTAGAGCCTTGATAGATTGACTGAACCGTATGAACTTAATTTTGGGAACCAGATTGTTAGATCCACCATCCATTAGTCATTGATGTCTAATCCGATAAATCCCCCTCCCTAATGTAACAGATTGGCTATTCAATCTCATAATAGCTATTAAATTCTAAGTAATTAGTCATATAACCCAAAATCATCAAGAAATTCATTTTATGGAATGATTTGACTATCAGATTTTCACAGATCGTGAATTAACCATTAAATTAGAGAACGTGACCATATATCTTAGAAATCAACAGCAAAACCCAATCCAGATTAAACTACAAAACTCCATTATTGATAATCGAATTGTAAAGTAGTCCAACGGTTGGATCACATAGCATCAATACTTAAAAACCCAACTTCTGTATGATAAGAACCCTTAAATGAATGTAATTAAACATTCATCGTAGAATTTGTGGCCTAGATCATTAGGTCCACTTATGGTTAGGCTAACATCACTCAATGTAAAGATCTAACACTAACAATCTAAATTAAATGATCTAATCACTAAATCCATCACTAACTAAACCTTTGTATGAAAAGATCTGACCGTCGGATCTTTGAGGATCGTCAAATGATACTCATTTAGGCACATAAGCTAAGCATTATGGCCACTTGGACATTAGATCCGCCTCATCTTTGGCCTAATGACACAACAATTGTGTCCAAGACGAGTGGATGGAGCAGATTCCATTGAACAATTTTGGGACCCAATTCATTAGATCTACAGTTCAACAAGCCCATGACATTCAAATTCACAATTCACTATGTGATCATCATTATCCCAACTTCTGATAGTTGAACCTACCATAGAAATTTACTTAAATAGGCCTAGAGACCTTTAGAAATCTGATGATCAAATGGAGTAACAATCTAACCGTTAGATTGTTGATAATCAACACGTAAGACAAGATCGCTTGGTATGGCCCACCCAAGTTTTGGATCTACCCGATCTTGAGTCAAAGGTCCCTACGAAGTCCTCCAAAGTAAATGGATAGAGTCGATTCCTCACAAGCATTACAGTGGACCCCACCCTAGTTGCATGTGTACCAATGTGCACGTGCACTCACAACACACTGAACAAGCCAACTGGTCAAATTGGTGTTGACCCGCAGATTTTGCAGAAAGAAGAAATCATCCTCTCTTCTCCATGCGACTGCAATTTGAAAGGGAGACTATTGTTTGAGTTGATGGTGGCCCACCATCACAGACCATTGTACCAATCTGAATCATCTATCATGTTCACAACGCAGATCTGACTAAGATTCCATGGGTCCTACATGTAGTTGCCTTTGTGTACACCCACAAGCACGGGCTTAGGAAGAGCTGTGCATGCAAACACTTTTTGAAAACAGAAACCATTTTCTAGGCTAGCTAGCATCACGCGTGTCTCCTCATCCTTTAATCCTAGCCCTTCGTGCAAGAAATTCTCCGCCATCCATTCCAATCTACACGAGTAGGGCTTCCATCGCTTAGCAAGAGCTGTCGCTACATGTTGCACTCAGACCCATTAGGAAAAACACTAATAGTCATCCATTGGTGGGTCCCACAATGATCAGTAGACCCATCCAAAAGCTATGGATAAGAGGATGGGGCCATGGATCAAAAACCACCATGATTGGACCCATCATCTTCGTCATTCATTCGAGAAACCCATCACCTAGTGATGGGGCCCATTCTCTAATCAGGGTCTTCCAACTAGAGGATCATGATATCAGACGATCGCCCACAACCTCCAATCTCAGCCATGCAAACGGTTTTTAAAGATATCAACAACAATCTCTCCTTGTTAATTGAGATTAGTGGACGAAGCTTGTAACTAATTGGTTGATTAAGAGCTGATCCTTCTAGGTATTTTGGGAGAGTCTATAAAGGCTCTTTTAGGGCTTCCCTTTCCAAGGATAGAAAGTGATAAAAAGAGAGGAAGGAGCGTCGCACCAGGTTGAGTTTGGAGCTTGACTCGCTACTGAGTTAAGGATCGAGTCTAGGGCTTCACCCAGTTGCTTCTAATAGAGAAAGATGAAGAAGAAGAAGAAGAAGAAGAAGAGAAGCAACAGAGAAGAGAGAGAGAGAGAGAGAGAGAGAGAGAGAGAGAGAGAGAGAGAGAGAGAGAGAGAGAGAGAGAGAGAGTGCGGCTAGCGTCACATTGCATGAAGTCAGATCAAGTCACGATCCAAGTTGGATTGAGATCGCTAAATTCATTTGCTGCACATGAAGGAAGCAGAAGAACAGAGAAAGAAAAAGGGAAATGGAGAAAAGAATGAAGAAGATCAGGAAGAAAGGAAAGGAAGAGAAGATGGGAAAGAGAGAGAGAGAGAGAGAGAGAGAGAGAGAGAGAGAGATCATACCCGTGCGACCCATCTGTCGCTGCCGTCGTGCCGCACCGGGACCCAACCCGAGTTTGTCTAATCTGGGCCGTATCTGGGCCATGTCCAGACCCATTCAAGTTAAAGATCAGATAGAGAGAGAGAGAGAGAGAGAGAGAGAGAGAGAGAGAGAGAGAGAGAGAGAGAGAAATTTGAGGCAGAGAAAGGAAAGAGGAAGGAGGAAAAGGAAGATAAAAGAAGAGAATAGAAAGAAAGAAGAAGAGAAGGATGAGAAGTAAAAGAAAAGGGAAAATAAGGAAGGAGTTGATTTGCTGCTGCCGGGTTAACTCAGTTGATATACGGCGAGTTGTGAGCTGAGTCTAGACCCATTCATGTTCAGTGAGAGTAGAAGAAGAAAGCAAAAGGAAGAAAGAAGAAAGAAGAAAGGAAAGAGTGGAGAGAAGAGAAGAAAGAAGAAGAAGGGAACTCCTAGCCTACTGAGTCGACTCGATCAAGGTATGTAGTGTTTAATAGTTTAAAATTCTTCCTCTGTTCTAGGTTGTAATTGATGCATTAGTAGCAAAATTATGTGTTCATTCACCTTTAAAAAAAATGTAGCCTAACTATCCATGTATGGTATTTTAGGTTAAGTCAGGTGCCTTGAACCCCTTTGTGACCCCTAGCCTAGCAAGAAGAGAATCCACGCTTTAGGGTGAGGATTACCCTTCAAGATTTTTTACATCTTGATAATTAGTCCTGCTATTTTTCCTTGCTCATTTATTTCATTAATTGCTTAATGTAGTGGATTACTTTTATTAATTTTGATTCCTTAAGATAATTGATAAATCGGATTCGATGTGAATTAAATGCCTCTAATATAATTTAAAAAGTATGCTTTAGATGTACAAGTGATATTTCGATATTATTCTACATGATTTAGTTTATCATCCATAATTACTTGATGGAATGCTTAGAGGTCCTTAAACTAGTGGTCATTCTATCTAGTAGATTAAATGGAATTCATTTGTGGTGGACTTATCATCTAATAGATCATTGTGCCTTTGTGTCTTTTGGGGTCAATCCCTTCCACCGTATCATTGAATGAACTGTTTACCTTATGTGGCTTTAAGAAACCATCTTCATATAACCTTGCGATGATAAGTTCTACTTGTAAAACTATAATTGGACACTAGTTGTGTAGGTTACCTTTAAACATCCTATTTGTTAGTCTCATGAGCCAGGAATGGTGAAATGTGACACTATGCCTAAACTATCGGCCTATGCTGGGTGACAAACCCCCTATAGTGACCTTTGAACTTTCTTAAAATGATTGTTTAAAATTAGAATAATAATGGTTGGGCCAATCATGAATTTTCATAGCATGTGGACTTTTCCGGGTGCCTAGTCCTCCTTGGGTTTACCTTTGAGTATTTTTCCCAGATACTAGTCAACCTTGGGCATCCTCATTGCATGGTTTTTTCTAGGTGGCTAGTTCTCATTGGGCGTACCCTTGAATACTTTTTCGGGTGGCTAGTTCTCCTTAGGCGACCTCGTTGCATGGTCTTTTCCGGGTAGCTAGTTCTCCTTCGGTGTACCTTTGAATACTTTTCTGAGTGGCTAGTTCTCATTAGGCAACCTCGTTGCATAGTCTTTTTCAGGTGGCTAGTTCTCATTGGGCATACCTTTGAGTACCTTTTTAGGTGACTAGTTCTCCTTGGATGCCTTTTTACCAACTGGATGTGCATCCTCAGGTCTGTAAGCATATGCAAGCATTCATATATTTAAACAAGATTATCTTTATGGAATTTATTTGATAAATGCATATCTGATGAACCTTGCTTGAATTATATGATAATCACGGTGAAATAATTATTATACACTGTTTTAATAACTATACTTAATTATATTGATGATATGATAAATCTTACGAGTTATACCTCACTGGGATAGCCATTGCCGCTATCAAACCGTACCTATAAATGTGCAGGAGAGGCAGACGACGCGTATGCTGGTGTTCAGATGGAATAGGAGGAGCCAGATGATCTTGTGACTCTCTATTCCTAATTTCATTTATATTTAATTGGTACTGTTATTTATCTTAAAAACTTAAGAATTTGATTCATATAAGTTTTCGGGTAACCGCTTAAAATCTTGGTTGTGTATATTTGGACTCCCTCGTATACTTAATTGTTTCCATCCCACTATATTACTAACTCTGATAATAATTTTTTTTTTAAAAATGCACGTGGAATTTGGGTGTTTTCAAAGGTTAATGCTCAGGTTCTTGGAAAACGAGTAGTGTACTTGGGTTTTGGGAACTGGAGTGCTACAACTGTCTATTCAGGTCAACACTTGCCGGATTGAAAAACATCCGATTGGATAGGCTGCAGATACACAGTCATCCTTGCCGGGGCATTCTTCTTCGTCGGTACTCTGCTGATGGGCTTCTTAACGAATTACACATTTCTAATGGTTGGTAGATTGGTGGCGGGGATTGGAGTGAGCTACGTCCTCTTGATCGATCGCACCCGTATACACCATTGAAGTCTCGCCCGCCTCATCTAGAGGCTTCCTCACTTCCTTCCCCAAAGTCTTCATCAATGTCGGTATCATGTTTGGATACGTATCTAACTTTGCCTTCTCCAAGCTCCACTTATATCTAGGCTGGTGACTGTGCTCGGTGTCAGTGCAATACCCTCCGACTTCCTGGCCGTCGGAGACTTAGCCATACCCGAGTCTCTGTTATAAATTCTAAGCCCAAAGCAATATCTTTATTCAAAACAAGTTATTGGCTTATATAAGCCTTACAAAGAGATAAACTTGAAACAAACAACCCACGTTTTATTGGGCCTAATAACATGGTAAGTGGTTAAGGAAATGGTCAGACTCTACCTACATGTCCTGAATAATAGGACTTATTAACTGAATGAACTTTTGACAGCTATAATGACTCTAACAACCCCAACAATTCTTCCCCTAAATTGATTACAGTAATGCTTTCAGTTTACTCATGGTACCACACCCACACCCATTAACTCACAAAGCTTTAAGAACACATCCAGCTTAATGGTTTTGACATAATGTCTGCAACTTGTTCTTGTGTGACACAATGCTTCAGCTCAACAACTCCATCTCTGGTTAAATCGCGCAAGGAATGAAACCTTACATCAATGTGTTTGCTGCGTCCATGCATGACTGGGTTCTTGGATAGCTTAATGGTAGAGCTGTCACTACCAAAAAATCGAGCAAAGGCTACGGATAAAAACCATAGCCATAGACCTATGGTTACGGTTTTTATCCGTTGCGTGACCGTTGCCGTAGGTGCCATAACAATAGGTCCAAAACCTATGGCTACGGATTTAATCCGTAGCTATAAAGTACAATAGCTACAGATAAAATCCGTAGCAATTTTATCTGTAGCAAAAACTTCAGACTGCTACGGATATTATTTGTAGCTAAAAGCCTGTTGCAATATGCCTAAATTGAAAAGGCTACACCTGTCAGATTCATGACTACGGATATTATTCGTAGCTAAAGTCCGTAGAAATATGCCTAAATTGAAAAGGCTACACCTGTCAGATTAATGGCTATGGATATTATTTGTAACTAAAAGTCCGTACCAATATGCCTAAATTAAAAAGGCTACACCTGTCAGTTAATGGCTACAGTCAATAGCCGTAGCTATTTTGTATCTTACAAAATTCTATACAATCATTTGTTCATTTAATTACCACCTGTACAACCATTTATTCATTCAATTACAATCACTCATTCATTCATTCAATTCGATTCAAATTACAATCCTTCATTTAATCAATTACAATCCAATTCATTCAATCAATTACAATTACAATTACAATTACAATAATGCTGAAAATATAAATCTTTAGCTTCATTAGAGAAATGTGCTCGACTTCACCCTAAAATTTCAATAGCTTCGTATATTCCATCATCCTACAAACAGTCATGTCATGCATAAATTAGAATGCCCTTTGAAAAAAAGAAAGACAAAGTGAAAGAAGTGCATCATGTATAACAACTTTTTAGTTTAGGTTATAGGTTTTGGTTTAGGTTATAGGTTATAGGTTTAGGATAAAGTTTAGGTTTAGGTTTAAGTTATAGGTTTTGGAATTTGAGAATGGGTTCAGGTTTAAGTTATAGGTTATAAGTTTTGGTTTAGGTTAAGGTTATAGGTTTTAGGATTTGAGAATGGGTTCGGGTTTAGGTTATAGGTTTTGGTTTTGGTTTTGGTTTAGGTTATAGGTTTTGGTTTAGGTTATAGGTTATAGGTTTAGGATAAGGTTTAGGTTTAGGTTTAGGTTATAGGTTTTGGGATTTGAGAATGGGTTCGGGTTTAGGTTATACGTTATATACGTTTTGGTTTTGGTTTAGGTTATAGGTTTTGAGATTTGAGAATGGGTTCGAGTTTAGGCTATAGGTTTTGGTTTTGGTTTTGTTTTAGGTTATGGGTTTTTGGATTTGAGAATGGGTTATGGTTTAGGTTTAGAAAATCAGTTTCAGGTTCGGGATTGAGTTTAAGTTTGTGTTTTTAAGTTTAGGTTTAGGTTTAGGTTAGGGAGTTGAGATTAGAATTAGGTGTAGGTTTTGCTTAAGGGAATTGAGTTTAGGTTATAGGTTTGGGGAAAGGTTAGGTTTAGGTTATAGGTTTTGGGATTTGGGAATAGTTTTAGGTTATAAGTATAGGTTTAGATTAGGTTATGGGTTAAGGTTTAGGGATAGGTTATAGGTTTTGGTATTCGAGAATGGGTTCGGGTTTAGCTTATAGGTTTTAGTTTTGGTTTTGGTTTAGGTTATAGGTTATAGGTTTAGGATAAGGTTTAGGTTTAGGTTTAGGTTATAGGTTTTGGGATTTGAGAATGGGTTCGGGTTTAGGTTATATGTTATAGGTTTTAGTTTTGGTTTTGGTTTAGGTTATAGGTTTTGAGATTTGAGAATGGGTTCGGGTTTAGGTTATAGGTTATGGTTTTGGTTTTGGTTTAGGTTATAGGTTTTGGTTTAAGTTATAGGTTATAGGTTTAGGTTTAGGTTTAGGTTATAGGTTTTGGGATTTGAGAATGGGTTAGGGTTTAGGTTATAGGTTATAGGTTTTGGTTTTGGGATTTGAGAATGGGTTCTAGTTTAGGTTATAGGTTTTGGTTTTGGTTTTGGTTTAGGTTATAGGTTTTTAGATTTGAGAATGGGTTATGGTTTAGGTTTAGGAATTCAGTTTCAGGTTCAGGATTGGGTTTAAGTTTGTGTTTTTAAGTTTAGGTTTAGTTTTAGGTTAGGAAGTTGAGATTAGGATTAGGTGTAGGTTTCGCTTAAGGGAATTGAGTTTAGGTGATAGGTTTTGGGAAAGGTTAGATTTAGGTTATAGGTTTTGGGATTTGAGAATAGTTTTAGGTTATAAGTATAGGTTTAGGTTAGGTTATAGGTTAAGGTTTAGGGATAGGTTATAGGTTTTGGTATTCGAGAATGGGTTCAGGTTTAGGTTATAAGTTTTGGTTTTGGTTTTGCTTTTGGTTATAGGTTTTGGTTTATGTTATAGGTTATAGGTTTAAGATAAGGTTTAGGTTATAGCTTTTGGGATTTGAGAATGGGTTCGAGTTTAGGTTATAAGTTATAGGTTTTGGTTTTGGTTTTAGTTTAGGTTATAGGTTTTGGGATTTGGTTTAGGTTATAGGTTATAGGTTTTGGTTTTGGTTTTGGTTTTGGTTATAGGTTTTGGTTTAGGTTATAGGTTATAGGTTTAGGATAAGGTTTAGGTTTAGGTTTAGGTTATAGGTTTTAGGATTTGAGAATGGATTCGGGTTTAGGTTATAGGTTTTGGTTTTGGTTTTGGTTTAGCTTATAGGTTTTGGGATTTTAGAATGGGTTCGGGTTTAGGTTATAGGTTTAGGTTTAGGTTATAGGTTTTAGGATTTGAGAATGGGTTCGGGTTTATGTCATAGGTTTTGGGATTTGAGAGTGGGTTCGGGTTTAGGTCATAGGTTTTGGGATTTGAGAATGGGCTCGGGTTCAGGTTATAGGTTTAGGTTTAGGTTTAGGTTATAGGTTTTGGGATTTGAGAATAGGTTCGGGTTTATGTTATAGGTTTTGGTTTCGGTTTAGGTTATAGGTTTTGGGATTTGAGAATGGGTTCGGGTTTAGGTCATAGGTTTTGGTTTCGGTTTAGGTTATAGGTTTTGGGATTGGAGAATGGGTTCGGGTTTAGTTCTTAGGTTTTGGTTTTTGGTTTAGGTTATAGGTTTTGGTTTAGGTTATAGGTTATAGGTTTAGGATAAGGTTTAGGATAAGGTTATAGGTTTTTAGATTTGAGAATGGGTTCAGGTTTAGGTTATAGGTTTTGGTTATGGTTTTGATTTTGGTTATAGGTTTTAGGATTTGAGAATCGGTTCGGGTTTAGGTTATAGGTTTTGATTTTGGTTTTGGTTTAGGTTATAGGTTTTGGGATTTTAGAATGGGTTCGGGTTTAGGTTATAGGTTTAGGTTATAGGTTTTGGGATTTGAGAATGGGTTTGGGTTTAGGTCATAGGTTTTGGTTTTGGTTTAGGTTATAGGTTTTGGGATTTGAGAATGAGTTCGGGTTTAGGTCATCGGTTTTGGGATTTGAGAATGGGTTCGGGTTTAGGTCATAGGTTTTGGGATTTGAGAATAAGTTCGGGTTTAGGTCATAGGAGAATGGGTTCGGGTTTAGGTCTTAGGTTTTGGTTTTGGTTTTGGTTTTGGTTTAGGTTATAGGTTTTGGTTTAGGTTATAGGTTATAGGTTTTTAGATTTGAGAATGGGTTCGGGTTTAGGTTATAGGTTTTGGTTATGGTTTTGATTTTGGTTATAGGTTTTAGGATTTGAGAATCGGTTCGGGTTTAGGTTATAGGTTTTGATTTTGGTTTTGGTTTAGGTTATAGGTTTTGGGATTTTAGAATGGGTTCGGGTTTAGGTTATAGGTTTAGGTTATAGGTTTTGGGATTTGAGAATGGGTTTGGGTTTAGGTCATAGGTTTTGGTTTTGCTTTAGGTTATAGGTTTTGGGATTTGAGAATGGGTTCGGGTTTAGGTCATCGGTTTTGAGATTTGAGAATGGGTTCGGGTTTAGATTATTGGTTTTAGTTATGGTTTTGATTTAGGTTATAGGTTTTAGGATTTATGAATCAGTTTGGGTTTAGGTCATAGGTTTGGGTTTTGGTTTTGGTTTAGGTTATAGGTTTTGGGATTTTAGAATGGGTTCGGGTTTAGGTTATAGGTTTAGGTTTAGGTTTAGATTATAGGTTTTGGGATTTGAGAATGGGTTTGGGTTTAGGTCATAGGTTTTGGGATTTGAGAATGGGTTCGGGTTTAGGTCATAAGTTTTGGTTTTGGTTTAGGTTATAGGTTTTGGGATTTGAGATTGGGTTCGGGTTTAGGTCATAGGTTTTGGGATTTGAGAATGGGTTCGGGTTTAGGTTATAGGTTTTGGGATTTGAGAATAGGTTCGGGTTTAGGTCATAGGTTTTGGTTTTGGTTTAGGTTATAGGTTTTGGGATTAGAGAATGGGTTCGGGTTTAGACCCCGTATTCGCCCTATATTGTCAGAACCAACCAACTATAAAACTTTATAAATCAAGTTATTAGGATATTCATAATTACCATAAAACTTAAGTAATTTTTAAATTTTATTAGTACTTCTATAAGGGCATCATCTATGCCGGTCATCCTAGAAGCAAGATTGCTACTATAGAGATCATCTAGTTTTTCCTGTGAAAAAATATAAATAAATGCAATATAATTTAAAGTTATAGGATGCACTTACAGCAAGGTCAGGATACTGGACAACTTTGTCCTTTCGAGTATGGGCTCTTAAGAAGACTTCACATCTGCTTATCTCGGCATCAGAGGTAAGATTCTTCTCCATCGCCTTTGGCACATTACATATCATTCAAATACACATCATTAATAGATTTAGATGAATGATAATTCAAATTTAAATTCAATTTTAAACTATAATATCTATTTTTAAATATATACCATCTTATGGCGAGTAACAGCCATGTTGTGCCTCCCAAGATATGCAGGTCCTTTTACCTTGGCCCAATTGACTTTATTCCTTACGCTTACCCTCTTGAATTCTTCGGTGCTACGTTGATCCACGAAGATCCTCCAATCCTCCATAGGGATACCTAGGGAGCAGGACCATCTCTCACAGTAATAGGATCCTTGTTGTTAATATATTTTGCAGTCAATCTTCTCTTATAATTCCTCCACGCTTCATTGATGCGTTTTGTAACGTAATCAAGACTTATATCCCAACTTTGACCCTCAAACTCATAAAGTTGTGACAATATTTCTGTGACCATATGAATTTGTTCATGAGGCACTTGGCGAAAGTCCGAGTATATGATCGGGATATGAGAACGGGTGAGGACACCGACATGTGATGCAAAGTCTCTGTGATCGGAACAGTCCTCCTTTGGTTGCCCAAATTCATTGGTCTTTAGGACTTTTTTTCTATCAGGTTGCACAAGTAAAGAGACCCCCCTAGTAATGCCTCTCTTTTTAGATGAAGAAGAAGCTGACACAATTACATAAAAAGAATAACAGTTATATATACACATCATTGATTACCGTCAATATATAAGAAAAAGAAAACTTACATATATAATTAAGGAGAAATATCTTATTACCTTTGGTGTTGCTTAAATCTGTATTCCCAAGCACTTACGCACCCAATACCTCTGGTTGTGAATCCATGTGCCTATTTCTTCCCTAATATGAAAAGACAAGAAAAAAAATAGTTAATGGTTAAGAAATTTTAGATCACAGATAAAGTATAAAAAATTCACTATATTATCCAAACCTTAATTAGATTTCCTCTAATAAATATCATTTTGTTACATGCTTAGAAAATACAAACAAATTAGTAGATTCTCTTTGATCGTTTTCTTTTCTTTCACTACCAAAAAATTGAGCAAAGGCTACGGATAAAAACCGTAGCCATAGATCTATGGCTACGGTTTTTATCCGTAGTGTGACCGTTGTCGTAGATTCCATAACAATAGGTCCAAAACCTATGGCTACGGATTTAATTCGTAGCTATAGAGTACAATAGCTACAGTTAAAATCCGTAGCAATTTTATTTGTAGCGAAAACTTCAGACTGTTACGGATATTATTTGTAGCTAAAAGCCTATTGCAATATGCCTAAATTGAAAAGGCTACACCTGTCAGATTCATGGCTATGGATATTATTCGTAGCGAAAGTCCGTAGCAATATGCCTAAATTGAAAAGGCTACACCTGTCAGATTAATGGCTACAGATATTATTTGTAACTGAATGTCCGTAGCAATATGCCTAAATTAAAAAGGCTACACCTATTAGATTAATGGCTACGGTCAATAGCCGTAGCTATTTTGTACCTTACAAAATTATATACAATCATTTGTTCATTCAATTACCACCTGTACAACCATTTATTCATTCAATTACAATCATTCATTCATTCATTCAATTACATTCAAATTACAATCCTTCATTCAATCAATTACAATCCAATTCATTCAATCAATTACAATTACAATTACAATTATAATAATGCTGAAAATATAAATCTTTAGCTTCATTAGAGAA